>CM061244.1:35889282-38806489 GCA_030848705.1 Heracleum sosnowskyi
TATCTTTCAAAGAATAGTTACAGAGAACACTTCTCAACCTTGTATGTCTGAGGGCGCACCCTGATGATAGGGCGCGTCCACAAGCTTCTAATTTTTCTTCAGGGATTTGGGAGTATGTCTTCCATTCTACCGAGTGCGCGTCTTCCATTTCAGGGAGAATCTTTGCTTCTGGCTTCTTGGCAGTTGATCCTGGCTAGAACTTCTCCAAGTTTGGTGAGGATAAAGTTGCATGGATTGAGAAATTCAAAGTTGATGAAGCTGCGACCATCAAAGCCAAACGAATCAAACTTAGAATTGAGGCTGGACCACTTGAAGGAGATGAGGACGTGTCCTTTGAGGATGCACCTCCTGATGGTGAACAAGATGCTAAGGATCAGGGAAACCAATCTACTAAGGCCAATGTTGTTCTTGAAAAGCCTTTGGATGATGATGCTAAAACAAGTGATATTTCTGCTGAAAACACCTCTACTCCTCTTGCTGATGACACTCAGGGCGCGTCCTGAGGCTTGATATGATCTTTATTTCTTTTACTAAGTCTTCTGAACATTTTTGAGGTGCAGGTCCTCACTTCTAAGCCTTGCAAGTTGTACTTGATTTGACTATGCTTTTGGTAACTCTACGGGATATGTTTCCCGAATTTATGTTCTCATAATATGTCTTCTTGATTATCATACTTGCATGTTTACAAGGAAGAGTTCCGCATCTCACCATCTAACTGAGGGTGCGTCGTCCTATAGGGCGCGTCACCCTAGAGAGCGCGCCCTGTAAACAAACCATCTCGAAAGTTTTAAAATTACCTCAACTAGGACTAGGGGAAGTATATATGGACTACCCCCTAGACTAAGAGGTAATTAATCTACCTTTTAGTCTACTATGTAGTCATTGCCCATCTTCAATCAACCAAATTATCGCCTTACTGAAAATACGCAATCAAACTCTTGCATGACTATTCGGGGGCCTCAACCTCAAAAGTTTTATTAAAACTTTAGGGGACATTCTCCGGTCACAGAATACTTCGAATCTCAACTCATGAAGGGGCATCTCAATATGAGGCATCATATGAATGGCATTTTTCGAAGAGGCATCTCATTGGGAGGCACCCTGCGAAGGGCATCTCACGAAGAGGCATCCTATGAAGGGCATCTCTCAAGGAGGCATCCGTTAGAGGGGAATATTAGTCACTGCTATCTTCTATATAATTTATCATTTGGAAGTCCTTCATCAGACTAGCCTAGGGCCGCACCTTAGCGCCTCTTTCCGGCGAAGGGGCACACAATAGGCGTCAATTATATCTTCAAACATCTTCTCACGAAGATGCATAGAAAGAGCCGGGAGATGTATCAGTACTACCCCCCCTCCCCAATGTCATAATATCATTCCTTAAAGGAGCATCTCTTAAAAAGGCATCTCATATAGAGACATTCTTCTATGGATGGGCTCACTCATGACCTTGGGGCTGCATCCTGCTGGTCAGGAGCACATCCTAAGGTCCATGGGGCCTCTACCCCAAATACTTTTCTTCTTGTTGAAAATAACTTGACTTGTATAACCATGCTTAAAGTCGAAGCCTTGGCATATGAGGCTGATACACTTGTGGCGCGCCTTGAAGGGCATGTCTTTTATTATTGAGGATGTGACGACGCGTTTTCTGAAGATAAAAGTCTTGTCTTTTCGGAGGGGCTCACTCATGTCCATGGGGCCTCGACCTGTAAGTAGGGGGCACTCACTGTGGACCAGGGGGCCTCTCTCCTATATCATCCATTGAATTATCACGTGAAGGGGCTCACTCATATCCATGGGGCCTCGACCTGTAATCAGGGGGCTCTCACTGTAGAGTACGGGGCCTCTGCTTCCAATAGCTTCCTTTCCTCTGAAATTCAAGTAATGAATTCTTCACGCTGAGGGGCTCGCTCATTTCCATAGGGCTTCGACCTGTAATTCTTTCAAGAATCAGGGGGCGCACTCTGTGGATTATTGGGCCGCTCTCCGATATTATCAATTGAGTTGTCACATGAGGGGGCTCACTCATGTCCATGGGGCCTCAACCTGTAACCAGGGGGCACTCTCTTTTGATCATGGGGCCTCGCCTCCCTATTATCTTCCTCTAAAAATTGTTGGAGTTCATGTTGAGCAGTAGTTCATTTTCCGGAGGGCACGCTGTTAGTGTTAGTGCCCTAGAGACAATACAATTGTACTTCTGGGAAACACTATTTTGTTATTTAATAATGATTATGGTCTATTGATTATTCGACAACAATTATTATGTCTTTATTTACTGCGATATTAATGTTAGAGTAATAAATGTCCTTGGAATATCGAACACGTATTCTATATCTTTAAGTATGTGACTTAAAAATGAGATTATATGAATAGTGTTTATATTCCTAAAATATCCCTAATTAAGCATTATGAATTGGGACAATTATGATGCATAAAGATTAGTATGATCGTTGACTAAATGACCACATCTCATTGGTCATAGGTATAGTGATACTAAAGTCAAGAAGGTGCATGTAATATTCTACATGGCACCGGATTGACCCACAGTGAGATTCTACATGGTAATAAAGTCATTAGAATAGCTCACAGTGATAATGGTGTAATGATCCTTAGACTTGAGATCATTATATTTCTATACGAGGATTAATATACTTTGATTACATTAAAAGTTACCTTTGACCGGGTGATGATAAAAGTGGACATCGGGTATATTATGAGTCGTATGAGAAATATAAATGATAGATATAGGATTTAACCCTCCTATTATTAGGAGAGATATTATTGGCCTCTTGATTGAGTGAGACTATGAAAATGCATGGCCATGCTCAAATATTGATTTGTTTTAATAGTCTACTCATTGATCAAGGAAACCTGTATTAAACGTTGAAGAGGATGACTAATAACATGCCTCGAGTTTAATCTATAATATTTGGTTAAAGGGATTATATTACATGGAAACATTAGTCACGAAAGGTTTAATTGGATCACCAATTATTATTATTACTTGGGTAGCAATGATGTATTACTAGATGCCGCTCATTGTTTATAATTTTATTATGAGATATTAAAATTATTGCCAACGTAATAATAACCTAAAGGGTTACACATAAAGAACGTTTTAAACGGAGCATTAATTAAATTTCGAATTTAATTTAATTATTATTATTATTGAATTATTGGATTAATTAAGTAGGACTTGATTAATTATATAATAATTCGAAAATAATAAATAATACTACTAATAATCAGATTGGGTTTTGGAAGCCCAATCAGATTAAGTATAGGCCCAAAGTTCTCTTTCAATAAATACATTATGATGTATTGTTTTAGGTTAAGTGAAAAATTCGTTTTCAGAAAAAAACCCTAGCACCTCTGCATATTAGAGAGGCTAGAAACAGAGAGAGAAAGTTTTTTGAGGGCGTTTTTATTTGGCTAGTACCAACTCCGTGATCGTTGGACGATCGAGCGTTCGTGTGGACTACTTTGGCGACGCAGATCTTGAACAAGGGCTGCGTGGTGGTTACAACAAGGACCTCCATCTTTCTGAATATTATAAGCTCAATTAAGGTATGATTTCGTTTCTCCATAATCAGCCATGTCTTGTACACGGATCCTAGGGTTAGGGTTTCGGATTTTTATTGTTTTACGACTGTTTTCGCTGCGTATGATGCCCCGAAACCCAACACACGCCATGGAGGAAGGACAAGGATGCGTCCTGAAAGACCAGGAAGCCGCACAAATCAATCAACCCTCCATGTACTCGTTGGAATTTGTCTGAACATCAGAGTATCTTCGGAGTGCGCGCCCTGAAGGAAAGACACACTTGAGAGACGACAAAAGGGCTCAAGTATTGGAGCTTGTCTGATCATTATTTATCTTTATTAGAATTCTTTGTAGATATTTTTCCATTGGACGCGTCCTCGGGGAGAAACGATCCTTGGGACCTTTGACATGCTGAGAGGACATCTTTGAAGTAGAGGACGCGTCCTTTCGGGTTGGGACTTATAGCTTTATAATTCTTGAGATATTCTCTCAAGTAGGAATTTTCCACCTGTCAAAAAAGTCAATAATCGAAAATTTCAAAAATTACCTGGAGGACGCGTCCTAGTGGTGTGGACATGAGCAACCGACGAATTATCACAGGAGTTGTTGGAAACCATTTGATCCTCGAGCATCACCCTTAGGGCATGCCCTAAGAGTTCTTGGGGATTTTCCTTCATCATCTTCTTCCTGTAACAATTCAAGGAACAAAGAGCAAAACCAAAACTAGTTAGGTATTACCTTGAGGGTGCGTCCAGAAGATGATGACGTGCTCCCGATAATTGCGCCTTCTTTTTAGGATCTTGCTCGGAATCACCTCCCAGTATACATGGAAACTGCCACCTTCAAGCATACATCGAAATATCCTTCAGATCTGAATCGCCTTCACACCTTCTTCTCCAGATCTTCTTCGAACCTCCAATCAGGAATCATCGTCTTGAAATCACCATCTTTAGATCTTCCTCCTTGCCGCCATCATGAAGTAGTACCCATGGCCATCCTCTGAATCTTGGAAGACCTTCTTCTAAGAACTTTCATCATGATGAGATATCTCTTCCTCCTGAGATTATGATATTGATCAGCACCCCTCCTTCTAGCGCCAATTTGTTAACGAAGGAATTTGGTATTAACAAAGTTTGAGGTTCGTCACCGGAATCAAGATCTATGATGGTGGTTCTTCGCCGGAAAGTTGCCAGAATGTGGTGGTTATGATGAATTGGGAGCTGAGATTGTAAGGGTTTATTGGTGGTGGCTCGCTGAGCTCTTCGCTTCCCACACCTATAATGTGCCTACATACCCCGTATTTATAGGGGATCAAGCCCAACATAGGTATTGGAGAGCAAGTTACCTCTGTGGACTTGGTCTCTGATTTCCGAAGCCCATTAGAAGTCTTCCACCGCCTTCCATAATTAGACTCTGACTCGCATTAGGAATGTCCGACAACAAAGACCCAAGGCTCGTCTATGACGTCAGGACTTCACGAATAAGGAAACTTCCCCCATCGAGGACAAGTCCTATCCGTTACCAGCTATTTCCTTAATTCATAGATGAATGTATAGCCATGACTTACCCCAAATTCCAGACATCCCAAGGGAGAAGACTTCAATATCTTGCCATTATCAAGCCAATGGAGCCATCCTTCACCACAAAGTAGCTATTTTAAACCAAGAGGACGCGCCCTCAAGGGGTGGACGACCAGAGGGCGCACCCTCTCCCTTACTGAGGGCATGCCCTAAGCTTCCTTGTGTCAATCCAATGTCAATGTAGCTCTTATTCTCTATCAAGTCATCTATTCATGTGAAGTTGTCAGTCACACCAAGACGACGCGTCCTCAGGGGTTGGATGGCCAAATGGGCGCGCCCTCTCCCCTATGAGGATGAGCTCTGAGCTTCCCTTGTACCGATTCAATCCCTAATTGTATCTTGGATATCCCCAATTGATTATTACTTGACCCGGATTTACCCTAAAAACCCAATACCGAATTTTGGCTATAACACTTACCAGTCAATGTGCATTTAACAGTAGAAATATAGTAAAATTCGCACCTAATCTAAAAGACAAAGAGTAGTATCCTAAAAGTTTAACAAAGAATTAGAGAAGATAAAAGAAAAAGAATAATGCTGAACTGCTGTAAGCTGCAACAGAGACATATCATTTTACAGATGTATACACTCTGAACAAATCCAATATGTGTAAGCTACAACATGTATACATATCGTTAAGAATATGGGACGGAAACAAGTATTGATAAGAAAAAGAAAGAAAGGAGAAAGAAAGGCCTCGCTATTGGGATCATTATTATTTTTTGACACAATTGAGGCTCAAAGGCATAGTCTTCTTTAGTTTTTATATACAAATCTGAAGATTTTCTAAACTTTAATTACCAAAAATAATGTGCTTATGTTTGAGTAATATACCCATTCCCTTCTGGAACTGACTGACCTGTTACCTTTCTCTAATTGTTCTTACAACAATTTTGCATCTCAAACATTAGCTACCAATTAATTTACAACCAAATACGAGCCGTCATCCTAAATCATAAATTCGAGAGCTAAGCCCTCTCGAGATCAAACTCTCATACATATCTTCAAGTGAAAACAAGAAATCAATAGAACACTAGGGATGAATAATGTTGAGTATACAACAACGAAAGCAAAACATAAAGCGAATAAACAAAAACAAGAAAATAAACGACAATCACACAAGACAAAGATTTACATGGTTCGGAAATTCCTATTCCACAAGCCGCACTAATTTTGTATTGATCTCTCACAACTATGTTGTGTTATGTTGTGTTCTGATGTGTTGGTGTTTTACAATTACATGAGACTATTTATAAGAGAAAAAACTAGGCCTAAACTAATCAGAGTCTAATTCTGAAATTCTGAAATTACTAACTATAATTAGAATTCAGATCTGGAAATTCTAACTCAAATCAGAAACCAATTCTGAAACCTGTTAGACTCCACAAACCGAAAAATCTCCCACTTGAAGTCTGACCACATCTTCTCTTCACTCTTGTAAATCTAATAACACCCAATACTTCGATCAATAACTCTAACTAGTGCAACGCCTTCTTATTAATCAATTCTGAAGGCCAGTAGAAGCTATGCAAAGCTTCAACTTTTCATTGGTAACCGAACCACCCAAATCTACATAAGAAAACTGTTCCAAGATAACATCTTTCTTGCTGAAACACAATGCAACCTTGGATGTGCCTTTCAAGTAGCGTAACAACCACTTGACTGCTTCCCAATGCTCTTTTCCTGGATTAGACATGAACATGCTAACAACTCCCACTGCATGAGCAATGTCTGGCCTTGTACACACCATAGCATACATCAAACTGCCAATTGGAGATGCATACAAAACTTTAGCCATATCTTTCTTGCTTTCATCCGTTTTAGGTGACTGCTTCTTCGTGAGATTAAAGTGAGTTACCAATGGTGTACTTCTGGTCTTCACATCCTGGACACTGAATTTCTGCAATAATTTCTCAATATACTTCTCATACCAAGTATCTGTTTTGCTGCACCCATATCCTTCATCTCAAACTCTTCAGACATTTATCTCTTTAGCCTGTTGATTTCCCTCATGTTTGATCTTGCTATCAACATGTCATCAACATACAACAAAAATATGATATAAGATGAATCAAATTGTTTAAAGTAACAACAATGATCCATAGCACTCCTCGTGTACACATTCTTCATCATAAAGCTGTCAAACTTCAAGTACCATTGTCTTGGTTCTTGTTTCAAACCATACAAGCTTTTTATAAGCTTGCAAACCAAGTTTTCTTTCCCCAGCTACCTGAAATCCCTCTGGCTGAACCATGTAGATTTCTTCCTCAAGATCACCATGTAAGAACGCGGTCTTAACATCTAGTTGCTCTAGATGTAACTCCTCTGCAGCCACAATGCTTAGCACAAGTCTAACTGTAGTCATCTTAACAACCAGAGAAAATATATCATGAAGGGTTTCGAGCACATAAACGCAACGGAAAAATGTGAAAATAAATCAAAATTCGAAACCCCTCAGCAGGATCCACGCGAAAACAAAAGATTTAATTCAGAGATTAAGAACAAATACCTTAAGAAGCTTTAACAATTAATTAATGGAAGATTAATGGAGATCCAAAGCTTGTTCAATCACCATGTATCCTGGTATCGCGATCTACACTCTACGTTATCCACACGAACGCTTTTCTTGAAGGATTGATGTGTACTAGCACCTGAAAACTGCTTCTCTCTCTCTCTCTCTCTCTCTCTCTCTCTCTCTCTCTCTCTCTCTCTCTCTCTCTCTCTCTCTCTCTCTCTCTCTCTCTCTCTCTCCCTCCTCTCTATCTCTCTCTCTCTCCCTCTCTCTCTCTCTCTCTCTCTCTCTCTCTCTCTCTCTCTCTCTCTCTCTCTCTCTCTCTCTCTCTCTCTCTCTCTTTTCTTGCTCTCATAAGTGGCTATGGTTTTAATATAAAAACATTTTTCATCATAAAATCAGCCCTCTTTGAGAGTTTATATAGAGAGGAAAATAAGTTTTCTAATTATAATCCAATTATAATAAAATACTAATATGAAATTCCAATTTATTATTTAATTAAGTCGCACTTAATTAATTAATAACTAATTTCAGAATTAGTTTAAGTAATTCCATTTTCTATTTAAATAATTAATCAAGTCATACTTAATTAATATTATAAATAGAATAAATTACTTATTTAATTTTAAATTCATAATTTAAATTATTTCTCCTTCAAGCGTTCTTTGTGTGTGACCCTGTAGGTTATCATTACGTTGGTAACAATTTTAATAACTAATTAAAATTGTAAACAATGAGCGGCATCTAGTAATACATCATTGCCACCCAAGTAATAATAATTAAATCGGTGATTCGATTAAGCCTTTCTTGAATAATGTTCCATGTAATATAATCCCTTTAAACTTAATATTATAGATTAAACTCGAGGCATGTAATGTGTGATCCTCTTCATAATTTAATCTTAGTTTTCTTGATCGATGAGTAGACTATTAAATCAAATCAACATTTGAGTACAGTTGTGCATTACTTAGTCTCACTCAAACAAGAGGCCAATAATATCGCTCCTAAAATTAGGAGGGTTAAATCACATCTAGATCATTGATATTTCTCATACGATTCATAATATACCCAATGTCCACTTTTATCATCACCCGGTCAAAGGTAACTTTCAATGTAATCAAATTATATTAATTCTCGTATAAAAATATAATGATTTCAGGTCTAAGGATCATTACACCATTATCACAGTGAGAATTACTTATGACACTATTAACATGTGTAATCTCACGGCGGGTCAATCCAGTGTCATGTACTCTTACATGCACCTATGTTTTGACTTTAGTATCACCATACATATGACCAATGAGATGTGGTCATCAGTCAACAAACATACTAGTCTCTGTGCATTATTATTTTCCTTAACTAATAACACTCGACTAGGGATATTTAGGAATAAAGATATTATTCATATAATCTCATTTTTAAGTCACATACTTAAAGATATCGAATACGTATCATAATTCCAAGGACATTTATTATGCTAACATTTATAACGCAGTAAATAAAGACATAATAAAATAATAATAATAATCAATAAAACATAATTTATAATAATAAAATGTTTTTTTTAAACATAAAAGTATTGTCTCTAGAGCACTAATACTAACAATCTCCCACTTGCACTAGAGCCAATATCCCATGTATCCAATACATTTAGAACTAGTGTGACTTACATGCTTCTGCTGCGACAAAGCCTTAGTCAGTGGTTCTGCAACATTATCAATAGTATGAACTTTACATATAAGTATATCTCCTTGATCATTAATCTCATTAATAAGGTGATATCGCCTTAGTAAATTCTAAAAACATCCTCTTTGGCTACTTTGCTTGTATCAATATACTAATTAAGCCTCGATTGTAGAATCATTTACGGTTCTTGCTGTGAACTATTCTAGCTTACAACACATATATTTAGACAAAACACAAATCCAGACTAAGACACAAAACCGTCATGTTTGTCTAGAAACTAATATTCGTGTAACATTTTACATCCAGCTTCCCATCTCCTCCATATACCAAGAATGAGTCTTTAGTCCTCTTCAGACACTTAAGAATATTCTTGATCCCAATCAAGTGACCATCACTTGGATTAGACTAGTACCTGCCCGTCATACTTAAAACATATGAGACATCATGACGAGTACATATCATCACATACATTATGAAACCAATTTCCGAAGCATATAGAACTATACTACATTCGTGTAACATATTCGTGTAACATTTTACATCCAGCTTCCCATCTCCTCCATATACCAAGAATGAGTCTTTAGTCCTCTTCAGGCACTTAAGAATATTCTTGATCCCAATCAAGTGACCATCACTTGGATTAGACTAGTACCTACTCGTCATATTTAAAGCATATGAGACATCATGACGAGTATGAAGGGTTTCGGGCATGAAAACGCAACAGAAAAACTCGTAAAATAATAAAAACAGAAACCCTCCGCAGGATCTATGCGAAAAACGATATTTAATTCGTGAATAGAATCGTTTACCTTTTGAAGCTTTACGAACAACTGACTAATGGAGGTCCTTTGATATGATCACCAAGTATCCCGCCAAGTGATATACGTCTCTAATTAGTCCACACGAACGCCCGATCGTCCAACGATCACCGGAGTTTGGTACTAGCCAAGAAGCAGCCTCGAATCTCTCTCTCTCTCGCTCTAGCCTCTCCTTGATGTAGAGCGGCTAGGGTTTTTTTTTTTTCTAAAAATTCTGAATATTAATTCCTAAAATAATACATCCTTATGTATTTATAGGGAGAGAAGAGTGGGCTGAACCCTAATCTGATTGGGCTTCCAAAACCCAGTCCGATTATTGGTTGTATTATTATTAAATTCGAATTATTGTTTAATTAATAAAGTCCCACTTAATTAATTCAATAATTCAATATAATAATAATTTATTTAATTTCGTAATTTAAATAAAACTCCATTTAAAACGTTCTACGTGTGTGACCCTTTAGGTTATTATTACGTTGGCACTAATTTTAATATCTAATAATAAAATTATAAACAATGAGCGGCATCTGGTAATACATCATTGCTACCCAAGTAATAATAATAATTGATGATCCAATTAAACCTTTCGTGAATAATGTTCCATGTAATATAATCCTTTTAACCGTATATTATAGATTAAACTCGAGGCATGGTTTATGTCATCCTCTTCAACATTTAATCCCGGTTTACTTGATCGATGAGTAGACTATTAAACAAATCACAATTTGAGCATGGCCATGCATTTCATAGTCTCACTCAATCAAGAGGCCAATAATATCACTCCTAAAATTGGAGGGTTAAATCCTATATCTATCATTCATATTTCTCATATGATTCATAACATACCCAATGTCCACCTTTATCATTACCCGGTCAAAGGTAACTTTGAGTAGAATCAAAGTATAGTAATTCTCATATAGAAATATAATGATTTCAAGTCTAAGGATCATTACACCATTATCATTGTGAGAATTGCTTATGACATTTGATAACATTTACCATGAAGAATTCACACGGTGGGTCTATCCAGTGCCATGTTCTGGTAACATGCACTTATGTCTTTGACTTTAGTATCACCATACTTATGACCAATGAGATGTGGTCATCAGTCAACAAACATACTAGTCTTAATGCATTATTATTGTCCTCAAATAATAATACTCGACTAGGGATCTCTTTAGGATTATAAACACTATTCATATAATCTCATTTCTAAGTCACATACTTAGAGATATAGAATTCATGCTTATATTCCAAGGACATTTATTATTCTAACATTTATATCGCAGTTAATAAAGACATAATAAATAATTGAAAGAAAATCCATAGAACATATTAATAATAAAAGGAAATGTCTTCCATAAGAACATTATAGTATTGTCTCTAGGGCACAAGCACTAACAATCTCCCACTTGCACTAGAGCCAATCACCCATGTATCTAATACCCATGGAACTAGTGTGACCTTCGTGCTTCTGCTGCGACAAAGCCTTAGTCAGTGGGTCTGCAACGTTATCATTAGTATGCACTTTACATATATGTATATCTCCCCTCCTTGTAATCTCTCGAAGTAGATGATATCGTCTAAGTATATGCATTGCTCGGGAATGGGACCTTGGTTCCTTAGCCTGCGCAATAGCTCCATTGTTATCGCATAAAGATCAACTGGATCTGCGATCGATGGAACTACTCCAAGTCCCTCAATAAATTTCCGAAGCCAAACAGCCTCTTTGGTTGCTTCACTGGCAGCAATATACTCAGCTTCCATTGTAGAATCAGCTACTGTCTCTTGCTTCGAACTTTTCCAGCTTACAGCACCTCCATTTAGACAAAACACAAACCCAGATTGAGACACAATATCGTCATTGTCTGTTTGGAAACTAGCATCAGTGTAACCTCTTAAGAATGAATCTTTAGTTCTCTTGAGGTACTTAAGAATATTCTTGACTGCCGTCCAGTGACCTTCACCTAGATTAGACTGGTATCTGCTCGTCATGCTCAAAGCATATGAAACATCAGGTCGAGTATATATCATTGCATACATTATTGAACCAATTGCAGAAGCATATGGTACCTTTTTTTATATGGTCCTTATCATCTAATGATTTAGGACAATTTTCTTTTGAGATCACTATCCCATGAGACACAGGGACAAATCCCCTCTTTGCCTCTTGCATCCCAAAACGATGCAATACTTTGTCAATGTATGTACTCTGATTTAAGCCGATTAATCTTTTAGATCTATCTCTATAGATCTTGATCCCTAATATATAGGTAGCATCGCCTAAGTCTTTCATTGAGAAACTTTTTCCCAACCAAGTCTTAACAGCCTGAAGAGAAGGTATGTCATTCCCTATTAGTAATATATCATCAACATATAATACTAGGAATGCCACTTTGCTCCCACTAACCTTCTTGTAAACACAAGGCTCATCTTCATTTTGAATAAAGCCAAACTCTTTGACTGTTATATCAAAATGAATGTTCCAACTCCTTGAGGCCTGCTTCAATCCATAAATAGATCGTAGTAGCTTACAGACCATTCTAGCAAATCTCGGATCGACAAAACCTTCTGGTTGTATCATATACACATCCTCTTCTAAGCTCCCATTTAAGAAAGCGGTTTTGACATCCATTTGCCAGATTTCATAGTCATAGTAAGCTGCTATAGCAAGCAAAATCCTGATGGATTTGACCATATCTACTGGTGAGAAAGTTTCATCATAGTCAATACCATGAATTTGTTTGAAACCTTTCGCCACCAATCTTTCTTTGTAGGTCGTTACATTACCATCCATGTCTGTTTTCTTCTTGAAAACCCATTTGCACCCAATAGGTTTTACCCCTTCAGGTGGTTCAACCAAAGTCCATACTTTGTTTTCATACATGGAATCCATCTCAGATTTCATAGCTTCCAACCATCTCTTAGAATCTGGACTATTCATAGCATCCTGATAGGTAAGAGGCTCATCTTCATCCATAAGCATTACATCGCCAGTCTGAGTTAAGAGAAATCCATAATATCTCTCAGGCTCGTGACGAATCCTACCAGACCTACGAACAACCTGTGTTTCTTGAGCAGTAACATTTTCATGTACTTCGTGCTCATGTTCCAACTCTGGTTCAATGTCATTCTGTAGTTCTCGAACTTCATCAAGATCTGTCATACTCCCACTGTTTTTCTTAGAGAACAGTTCTCTTTCAAGAAATATAGCAGTACGAGCAACAAACACTTTGTTCTCGGTACGATTATAGAAATAATACCCTTTAGTTTCTTTTGGGTATCCCACAAAATTACAATTGTCTGATTTCGGTCCTAGCTTGTCAGTGACTAAACATTTCACAAACGCTTAACATTCCCATACTTTCAAAAAGGACATGCTTTGACGTTTCTCAGTCCATATCTCATATGGTGTAGTTTGAACCGATTTAGTAGGAACTCGGTTAAGTGTGTGTGCAGCCGTTTCCAGAGCATAACCCCAGAAACTAATTGGAAGATCCGCTAGACTCATCATCGATCGCACCATGTCCAACAAGGTACGATTTTTCCTTTCAGATACACCATTCCACTGTGGTGTTCCAGGAGGTGTGAGTTGTGATACAATACCACACTCCTTTAAGAAATTCTTAAATTCTAAGCTTAGGTACTCACCTCCACGATCAGATCGTAGAGTTTTAATACTTCTGCCTATTTGCTTTTCTACTTCTGCCTTATACTCTTTAAAATTTTCAAATTATTCGGATTTGTTCTTCAAAAGATACACATATCCGTATCTACTAAAATCATCAGTAAAGGTTATGAAGTAGTGAAAGCCACCTCTTGCCATCGTACGCATTGGACCACATACATCACTATGTATAAGTTCTAATCGTTCGGTGTCCCTCTCACCAATACCAGTAAAATGAGCTTTAGTCATTTTTCCAATGAGGCAAGATTCGCATTCTTCGTATGATTCAAAATCAAAATCAAACTTATCCAAGTATCCATCCTTATGTAACTTGGAAATGCGTTTCTCATTTATATGGCCTAAACGACAATGCCAGAGGTATGTTTGATTTGAGTCATTAGCCTTAATACGTTTATTATTTACATTATAGACAGGAATATCAAGATCAAGAACATATAAACCATTAAATAAATGTGCAACCCCATAGGTTACATTATTCAAACCAAAGTGTTAGGTCCAAAGTATCATAGAAGGGGGGGGGGGGTTGAATATGATACTCATAAATAATTCAATTTCGTTCGCGGATTAATCATTCAGTTCTAAACAAAATCAAATGCACCAAATCAAAACACGAGTCGGGGAATATATCGTTTTATAAATATAAACCACGAAGGGTGCTAAAAATTCTAATCCGTAGGATTAGCTACAATGAGTTCAGGTTAAACACAATCACTACAATAATAGAATTCTGAGCTATACTGAATTCTCTGTAAATTTCTCTGTCAAGAACTCTCTCTTCGTAAATGATCTTTCTGTGTTCTGCCTTAACTGAAGAAGAACACTTCTTCAAACTCCATTTATAGTCTTGATTTGAAAAACCATCGAACCAAAATTAATAAACCCTGGCCGTTGGATCTTCATCAACCTAACAACATTGTCACTTCTTCACCTGCTCTCAATTCAGAAAACTATCGAATTGGAAATCCATCGAATGGAAAACCATCGAATGGATTAATAGAAATTTTCCATTCGATAGTTTTTACAGAAAACTATCGAAAAGGAAATTCCCTTTTCCATTGAATCTGATGAGTTTCTTTGAAAAGCTTTCGATGGTTTTTTCTTTTTAAAAAAAAGAAAAACCATCAAGTCAATTTCTTTTGATTCCTTAGAATCACATTCGATAGTTTTTCATAAATGAAAAACCATCGAATCACATTATGTCCTTGTTCCTTTTAGAAAACCTTTTTGAGTTTTCAGGGTGATTAATTTTCAGACTGTATCAATTTCTTCTGAGACGATAAAACAACTTGATCTTTTTAAGTGTCGTCACCTAGTGCAACTGGTCTGGTTCACAGATGAATAACACTTGATCAATTCTTCTTTTATGTCTTCAATTCAGTGCTGCTAATAAGTCCTTTGTCGTTCTGTTTGCTTCAAATAAATCACTGAAATCCTGTGGTACTAACCCTAAATCATTCATATACTTCTGTCGTCTTGAAAGTCTAGTTTCTTTTGCTGTCACTGAGGCTTGACCATTTCCATGAACTTCTTTCCGTGACCTGTTTACGGACTTCAAGAATACATAACGTATTTTGATTTTTTGAGTTTACCTTTTCTTATTTGATTCTGGATTCCTGTGCTTCCATTAATATTATTGTCTGTCTTGTCCTTTGTTGAGTTGTAGTTATCTCTATTTCATCTTATGTTACATTATGCTTTACACAAAGGAACAACTATTGTTCTGAATTGTAAAGGAAAAACCTTTCTTGTCCAAACAAGAAACAAAAATAATGTTTCTGCAAATCGCAGGCACGTAAAAACAGTTCTCAAGTTCTAAAATAAGCCCAGTGGGCAACGATAAATTATAAGTCCCTACAGCCAAAGAAGCAACCTTTGCTCCATTGCCAACGCGTAGGTCGACTTCTCCTTTTGCCAAAGTCCTACTCCTTTGCAGTTCCTGCACATTTATACAAATGTGAGAACCACATCCAGTATCTAATACCCATGATGTAGAAGTAGACAAATTGACTTCTATAACATACATACCTGAATCAGAAATCTTCACAGACTTCATTGCCTTCAGGTTCAGATCCTCCAAATAAGCTTGACAGTTTTGCTTCCAATGACCCGGCTTCTTGCAAAAGTGACATACATCACCCTTTGCAGCACCTTTTGCAAAACCTCCAGTAGGCTTCGAAGCCTTTTTGAAAGCAGGCTTTGGATTAGCAGATTTAAATCCAATCTTCTTCTTGCCTTTCCATTTCCCCTTTCCTTTGACATTCCCTTTATTCACCATCATTATGGGAGCAGGGTTAGCCTTTGACATATTGGTCTCAGCAGTCCTCAATAATGCCAATAGTTCGGTAGGTGTTTTGTCTATCTCACTCATAATATAGTTTATAACAAATTGAGTGTAGTTACTGTTCAAAGACTGCAAGATCAAATCTGCTTGGTGTTCCAGTAAAACCGGGTAACCCAAATTCTCAAGGGTTTCTAAATACCCTATCATCTTTAGAACATGCGGTCCAACCGGGTCACGATCTCCCTGTTTGCATGCATACAACGCTTTTCTTACATCAAACCTCTCTTGACGAGCTTGACCCTCAAACATCCTTTTGAGGTGCTCTATCATGTCATAAGAGTCCATACGCTCATGTTGTTTCTGAAGCTCAGGACTCATAGTTGCTAGCATCAAACAACAGACATCCGTAGAATCATCAAGATGCTTCTGATAAGCACTTTGTTGAGCCTCGGTTGCTTCAGCAGCAAGAGGTCCAGGGTGAGGAATATCAAGGACATAAAGCTTTCGCTCCTTCCTGAGGACAATCCTCAAATTCCTTTGCCAATCAAGGAAGTTGGTTCCTGTCAGCTTTTCCTTCTCAAGGACTGATCGCACAGAGAAATTGTTTGAGTTTGCCATTAAGATATCTATAATGTTAAAATGCATAAAATAATTAGTTGCAGATTTATTAAATTATGTTCAAGTGATTATCCATATATATTCACAATATATATCTCCCACTATTTTTATCAAATCAATAGCCCTAACTATTAATTCAGAAGGCATTACTCTAAATCCTTCTAGTGAGCCAAGATCCATATTTCGTCATGCTTAAGGTCAGCTTTGGCTTTACTCCCAAAACATGATTTATTTAGGTAGACAACTCTTGTCAATTATATCATATATAACTCTTGGAAAGTTTTGGTAGAACAACATTTGTGCATATTTATCCAATAAATCATACCAAACTTCATGCCTCTAAGTTCACAATCCTATTGTGGTCACTTAGTTAAGTCTAACCCAATGGTCTAACAATTAAGTATCACATTTACTTCATCGCGTCTTACCACGATAGATTGGAGTGCTTCACTTTGGCGAACCCACTCTTTCTCGATCTAGGTCTTGACGAGTGTTGCCCATTGGAAGACATCTAATTGACTTAATATTTTAAATTTAGGGATTTTATTAAAAACGACCATGATCCCATCATCAAGAGATTCCCAATTTTTCCTTGAACTAAGTATTTCAATTCAAAATTCATCACTGGTTTGATTTCCAGGCTACACGGAGGAGTCACAATGGTCTCACTTAAAACCCGTCTTTCTTACAAGCGCTGCTTGTATTTTTGACAAAATCGCCCCATATCAAAAATTGAAAATTCATACTTATTTACGTGTTTCATAAACACAGGAATCTCATGTTCGTTTTGTTCAATTTTAAAATCTTAAATCGTTACAGATTTTATCTTGTTTAGCAGGCATGACATGGGTGATGTATCTAATACATACACGTTTAATCTATTTAAAACATGCATCATTATTGCTACGCATACACATCATCATCACATGCATCATATATGTAAAGTACGTAAAGTAAACGTGCTTGGTTATGGCCCAATCCTATGCGATTTTTCCAAGCTAAGGAAAAATCAAGGTCAATCTATGGTGGTATCAAATACAACATAATAAATTACACATGTCTTCATGCTTCCTTGTACTTGATCGCTTCCTTGGTATGCCTCCATGTCTTCATATCATCAATTACATTACAAGAATATGAAAAAGCTAATCTAATAAACTTAAAAGAGAAACTCGAGTTACATTCGAGATTTAATTATTACAAGTATGAACTACATGCAAGTCGTATTTAAAACCAAAACCATAATAAAAAAACCACTAACCTATGGGTCTTAGGGCCATAACCATACACCATGCTCATATAACAATTAAGAACATCTCATATTGCATCAACATATCACACCATATCATATTTTTCATGATCCAATCATAAAATCAAATAAAGTGTAAATCAGAAAATTAAAATCAGAATTATGAAAACAATAAATCGCTATTTACAGATAGTAAACGACGTCAAGCGCCTTACAGACGAATGAGTGACTTGCTCAGTATTGTTCAGACGCCCGTTTCACTTTCCGAAAAGGTATTTTCGGCAAAATTCTGAGACAGTATGCAAATTTCACCAAATCTGCGCAGCCAATCAGAAATCGTATCGAATACGATTCTCATAAAAAGAACAAAACTATATCATGTATATATCAGTATACATACAGATTATATGATCATCATCTCAATCATCATTATTATACAATTTATGTATATACATCAATACAATATTCATGTTTTCATAAAAACAACTCATCAATCATGATAGTTGCAAACATGCTTTTATCATCAAAACAGTAAACATATAAACGAATTAAACACTTTTCGTAAGTAGCTCTGATGCCATTGAAGGGTTTCGGGCATGAAAACGCAACGGAAAAACTCGTAAAATAATAAAAACAGAAACCCTCCGCAGGATCCATGCGAAAAACGATATTTAATTCGTGAATAGAATCGTTTACCTTTTGAAGCTTTACGAACAACTGACTAATGGAGGTCCTTTGATATGATCACCAAGTATCCCGCCAAGCGATATACGTCTCTAATTAGTCCACACGAATGCCCGATCGTCCAACGATCACCGGAGTTTGGTACTAGCCAAGAAGCAGCCTCGAATCTCTCTCTCTCTCTCTCTAGCCTCTCCTTGATGTAGAGCGGCTAGGGTTTTTTTTTCTAAAATTCTGAATATTAATTCCTAAAATAATACATCCTTATGTATTTATAGGAAGAGAAGAGTGGGCTGAACCCTAATCTGATTGGGCTTCCAAAACCCAGTCCGATTATTGGTTGTATTATTATTAAATTTGAATTATTGTTTAATTAATCAAGTCCCACTTAATTAATTCAATACTTCAATATAATAATACTAATAATTTATTTAAATTCGTAATTTAAATAAAGTTCCATTTAAAACGTTCTATGTGTGTGACCCTTTAGGTTATTATTACGTTGGCAATAATTTTAATATCTATTAATAAAATTATAAACAATGAGCGACATCTAGTAATACATCATTGCTACCCAAGTAATAATAATAATTGATGATCCGATTAAACCTTTCATGAATAATGTTCCATGTAATATAATCCTTTTAACCTTATATTATAGATTAAACTCGAGGCATGGTTTATGTCATCCTCTTCAACATTTAATCCCGGTTTACTTGATCGATGAGTAGACTATTAAACAAATCACAATTTGAGCATGGCCGTGCATTTCATAGTCTCACTCAATCAAGAGGCCAATAATATCACTCCTAAAATAGGAGGGTTAAATCCTATATCTATCATTCATATTTCTCATATGATTCATAACATACCCAATGTCCACCTTTATCATTACCCGGTCAAAGGTAACTTTAAGTAGAATCAAAGTATATTAATTCTCATATAGAAATATAATGATTTCGAGTCTAAGGATCATTACACCATTATCATTGTGAGAATTGCTTATGACATTTGATAACATTTACCATGAAGAATTCACACGGTGGGTCTATCCAGTGCCATGTTCTGGTAACATGCACTTATGTCTTTGACTTTAGTATCACCATACTTATGACCAATGAGATGTGGTCATAAGTCAACAAATATACTAGTCTTAATGCATTATTATTGTCCTCAAATAATAATACTCGACTAGGGATCTCTTTAGGATTATAAACACTATTCATATAATCTCATTTCTAAGTCACATACTTAGAGATATAGAATTCATGCTTATATTCCAAGGACATTTATTATTCTAACATTTATATTGCAGTTAATAAAGACATAATAAATAATTGAAAGAAAATCCATAGAACATATTAATAATAAAAGGAAATGTCTTCCATAAGAACATTATAGTATTGTCTCTAGGGCACAAGCACTAACAGAGTACATATCATCACATACATTATGAAACCAATTTCTGAAGCATATAGAACTATACTACTGTGGTCCATATCTTCCAATGATTTTAGACCATTTATTTTGAGATCACTATCTCATAGACAGAGGAACAGTTCCCTTTTAGCCTCTTTGCATCCCTAATTGGTGTAATACATTGTCAATGTATATACTCTGACTTAAGCCAAAAAATATTCATGATCTATCTCTATAGATCATGATCCCTAAGATATAGGACACATCTCTTAAGTCTTTCATCAAGAAACTATTTCTCTACCAAGTCTTAACAGTTTGTTGAGAAAGAATGTCATTCCTTATTTGTAATATATCATCTACATATGATACTAGGAATGCCACATGGCTCCCACTAACCTTCTTGTAAACACACGGTTCATCTTCATTTTGAATAGAGCCAAACTATTTGACTGTTTCATCAAAACGTATATTCCATCTCCTCGAGGCTTACTTTAATCCATAAATGAATCGACTTATCTTATAAACCATTCTAGCTAAACTTGGATCTACAAAACCTTCAGGCTGTGTCATGGACACAACCTCTTCGACGCTCCCATTTAAGAAAGTAGTCTTGACACCCATTTGCCAAATTTCGTAGTCATAGTAAGCAAGCAAAATCCTGATGGACTTGACCATTGCCACTGGTGAGAAAGTTTCATCATAGTCAATACCATGAATTTACTTGAAACCTTTTGCCACCATTCGTGCCTTATAGGTCTGTACATTACTATCCATGTCAGTTTTCTTCTTGAAAACGCACTTGCACCTTATAGGTTTTACCCCTTTAGGTGGATAAACCAAAGTCCATACTTGGTTTTTCATACATGGAATCCATCTTAGATTTCATGGCCTCCTGCCAACTTTTAGATCTTGGAATGTTCATAGCGTCTTGGTAGGTAAGAAGCTCATTATCATTATTCACAAGCATTACATCACCATCCTGAGTTAAGAGAAATTCATAATATCTCTCGGACTCATGGTGAATCCTACTAGACCTACGAACAACTTGTGTTTCTTGAGCAGTATTGTCATTAACATTTTCTTGTACATTCTGCACTTGTTCCAACTTCGGTTCAATGTTATCTCGTGGTTCTCGATCCTCATCGAGATCTATTTTCCTCCCACTATTTCTTTTAGAAAGAAATTCTCTCTCAAGAAATACAGCAGTCCGAGCAACAAACACTTTGTTCTCTGGAGGATTAAAGAAGTAATACCCCTTTTTGTTTTAATTTGGTATCCCACAAAATTACATTTATCTTATTTTAGTCCTAGCTTGTCAGAGGTTAAACGTTTGACAAACTCTTTGCATCTCCTAATTTTCATAAATGACATGCTATAACTTTTCTCAGTCAACATCTTATATGGTGTCTCCTGAACCATTTTAGTAGGAACACGGTTTAGTGTGTATGCACCTGTCTCTAGGGTATATCCCCAAAAACTTATTGGAAGGTCCACTTGATTCATCATCCATCGCACTATGTCCAACATAATGTGATTTCAGCTCTTAGAAACTCCTTTCATTGAACCTTTCAACTTCAGCTTAATATTCTTTGAACTTTTCAAACAATTTGGATTTGTTCATCAAAAGATATCTATATTCGTATCTACTGACATCATCAGTGAGCGTTATGAAGTAGTAAAATCTACCTCCTTCCATCGTACGTATATGACCACATACATCACCATGTATAAGTCCTAATCGTTCGATGGCCCTTTCACCATTTTCAGTAAAAGGGGCTTTTGTCCTGTTTCCAAATAAACCAAGATTTACATTCTTCATATGATTCATAATCAAACTTATCCAATCATCCATCATTTTGTAAATTGGAAATGTGTTTCTTATAATATGGCATTAATTACAATGCCAAAGGTAATGTTTGATTTGAGTCATTTTAGAACATATAAATTGTTAACTAATTGTCCAACATCATTAACATTTTCATTGAAATTTAATAAACAACAATTGTTATATATCCAATTAAAATGAAAAACCTTTCTTGTCCATACAAGAAACTAATATAATGTCTCTACTCTTAGAGGCACGTAGTTACAATTATCAAGTTCTAAACTTAACCTTATAGGCAAAATTAAGTAACGAGTTACTTCAACTAGAGCAACAACTTTTGCTCCAATTCTAACCCGAAACCTGAAGCTTGACCCTCACCGGTCTTCTTCTTAGATCTTCCAAATTAGCATAACAGTTTAACTTCCAGTCTTTCGATTTTCCACAGAAGCGACAATCGTCTTCTTTAATTAGCAACACCTCCTTTAGGCGACAAAATCTCTTTGGGATTGGACTTTAACATGGCTATAAAATTAGATCAAATCTTCTTCTTTCCATTCCAGTTTCCTTTCCCATTCACATTCCTACACTCACTATCATTATGGGAGTAGTCCAAGTATTTATCATGTTGCTTACAGCAGTTCTCAACGTGCTTCACAACTTAGTGGGTGCTATGTCTATATTATTTATTTCGTTGTTCACTAACTAATTGAAAATAGTTATTGTTCAAAGATTTGTATGATCAAATCATTCTGAGTCTCTAGACCAATCTTGAAACCCAAAAAATAATAATCAAGGTACTCATTATACCCTATCATCCTTAGAACATCTGGTCCAACCGAATCTCACTTTCCCTACTTATAGGTGTATGGTGCCTTTCTATTGTCAAATCCCTTTTGACAAGCCTTTTCCTCAAACATCTTTTAAGGTGCTCAAATATCTCATAAGCATCCACATGCTCATATTGCTTTTTTTAAGCTCAGCACTCATAGTTGCAAGCATGAGACATGAAACATCATCAGTCGAATCGTCAATTTTCTTCCAATAAGCATTATGTTCGGCACATGTTACATTCTCAGCTAAAAGGTGAGGGAAGAATTTGAGTAACATCGTGGTGCCTGAGGACGATCCTCAAGCTCCTATATCAGTCGAGGAAATTTGTTTCTGTCAGCTTGTCCTTCTCAAGGACTCATCGCACAGAGAAGTTGTTTGTGTTATTTGTCATTTGATAGCTACAATATTAAAGTGCATAAAATTAATCTAGGTTGCAAATTTATTAATTATTATGTTTAAGTGATTATGGTATATCATTATATACCTCCCACTATTTTTATCAAATAAATAGTCCTAACTATTAATTCGGAAAGTATTTCTCTTAAATCTTTCTAGTGAGCCAAGATCCATATTTCGTCATGCATTAGGTCAGCTTTGGCTTTTCTCCTAAAACATGATTATTTAGGTAGACAACATTTGTCAATTACATCATATATAATTCTTGGATAGTTTGGTAGAACAACGTTTGTACACATTTATCCAATAAATCTTACCAAACCCTATGCCTCTAAATCCACAATCTTATTGTGATGATTTAGTTAAGTTAGACCCAATTATCCAACAATTGAGTATCACATTTACTCCATCGCGTCTTACCACGATAGATGGGAGTACCCCGCTTTGGCGAGCCCACTCCTTATCGATCTAGGTCTTGACGAGTGTTCTTCATTGGAAGGCATCTGATTAACTTAATATTAATTTAAGGATTTGTTAATCTTATTTAAAACGACCATGATCACATCATCAAGAGATTCCCAATTTTTCCTTGAACTAAGTACTTCAAATCAAAATTCATCAATGGTTTGATTTTCAGGTTCGTTGGAGAAGTCACAAGCGGTCTTTCTTAATAACCAACTATTTCTTACAGGCATTGGCCCATTACAGCATATCCTATTGTTGTCAAAATCGCCCCATATCAAAATTTGAATATTCATACTTATTTCCGTGTTTCATAAACATAGGAATCTCATGTTTTTTTTTGTTCAATTTTAAAATCTTGAATCGTTACAGATTTTATCTTGTTTAAGCATACATGGCATGAGTGTTGTATCTAATACATACATACATACATGATTAATCTAATTAAAACATGCATCATTATCTACGCATACATATCATCACATGCAACCATAATATATGTAAAGTGCGTAAATAAACTTGTTTGGTTATGGCCCAACCTAAGTGATATTTCCAAGCTAATGGAAAAATCAAGGTCAATCTATGGTGGTATCAAAATACAATACAATGTTACAATGTTACAAGTCTTCAAGCTTTAACTTGTCTCCTTGCTTGTCTACTTGTAATGCTTCCTTGGTTCTCCATCTTGGATGTCTTCATATATATTACATAAATAAAACAACCTATCCTACTGAACTTACAAGTAGAACTTGAGTTACATTCAAGATTTAAACATTACAAGGAATAACGATATGCAAGTCGTATTTAGAAACCAAACCATTAAAACAAAACCACTATCTTATGGGTCTTTAGGCCATAACCAATCACCATTCTCATATAACAATTAATAAAATCTCATATTGCATTAAAATATCATACCATATCATATTTATCATGATCCAATCACAAAAATCAAATAAAGTGTAAATCAGATAATCAAAATCAGAATTCTGAAAACATTAAATCGCTGTTTACAGACAGTACACGACGTCAAACGCCTTACAGACCAACGAGTGACAATGTCAGTTTTGTTCAGAAGCCCGTTTCCCTTTCCGAAAAGGTATTTTCGGCAAAAATCTGACAGTGTATGCAAATTTTACCAAATTTGCGCAGCGTGTTCAGAAATCGTATCGAATACGATTATCATAAAAAGAACAAACATATATCATGTATATATCAATATACATACAGATTATATAATCATCATATGATCATCCCAATCATCATTACTGTATAGTTTATGCATATACATCAATACAACATACATGTTATCATCAAAACAACACATCAATAATAATAATCGCAAACATACTTGTATATACATCAAAAATTTAAACATATAACCGAATTAAAACGTTTTCGCAAGTAGCTCTGATACCCTTGAAGGGTTTCGAGCACATAAACGCAACGGAAAAACGTGAAAATAAATCAAAATTCGAAACTCCTCCGCAGGATCCATGCGAAAACAAAAGATTTAATTCGGAGATTAAGAACAAATACCTTAAGAAGATTTAACAGTTCATTAATGGAAGATTAATGGAGATCCAAAGCTTGTTCAATCACCATGTATCCCGCTATCGCGATCTACACTCTACGTTTTCCACATGAACGCTTTTCTTGAAAGATTGATGTGTACTAGCACTCGAAAACTGTTTTCTCTCTCTCTCTCTCTCTCTCTCTCTCTCTCTCTCTCTCTCTCTCTCTCTCTCTCTCTCTCTCTCTCTCTCTCTCTCTCTCTCTCTCTCTCTCTCTCTCTCTCTCTCTCTCTCTATCTCTCTCTCTCTCTTAAGCGGCTAGGGTTTTAATATAAAAACGTTTTTCATCATAAAATCAGTCCTCTTTGAGAGTTTGTATAGAGAGGAAAATAAGTTTTCTAATTATAATCCAATTATAATAAAATACTAATATGAAATTCCAATTTATTATTTAATTAAGTCGCACTTAATTAATTAATAACTAATTTCAGAATTAGTTTAAGTAATTCTATTTTCTATTTAAATAATTAATCAAGTCATACTTAATTAGTATTATAAATAGAATAAATTTCTTATTTAATTTTAAATTCATAATTTAAATTATTTCTCGTTCAAGCGTTCTTTGTGTGTGACCCTGTAGGTTATTATTACGTTGGTAACAATTTTAATAACTAATTAAAATTGTAAACAATGAGCGGCATCTAGTAATACATCATTGCCACCCAAGTAATAATAATTAAATCGGTGATTCGATTAAGCCTTTCTTGAATAATGTTCCATGTAATATAATCCCTTTAACCTTAATATTATAGATTAAACTCGAGGCATGTAATGTGTCATCCTCTTCATAATTTAATATCAGTTTTCTTGATCGATGAGTAGACTATGAAATCAAATCAACATTTGTGCGCGACCGTGCATTACTTAGTCTCACTCAAACAAGAGGCCAATAATATCGCTCCTAAAATTAGGAGGGTTAAATCCCATCTAGATCATTCATATTTCTCATACGATTCATAATATACCCAATGTCCACTTTTATCATCACCCGGTCAAAGGTAACTTTTAATGTAATCAAAGTATATTAATTCTCGTATAAAAATATAATGATTTCAGGTATAAGGATCATTACACCATTATCACAGTGAGAATTACTTATGACACTATTAACATGTGTAATCTCACGGCGGGTCAATCCAGTGTCATGTACTCTTACATGCACCTATGTTTTTGACTTTAGTATCACCACACCTATGACCAATGAGATGTGGTCATCAGTCAACAAACATACTAGTCTCTGTGCATTATTATTTTCCTTAAATAATAACCCTCGACTAGGGATATTTAGGAATAAAGATACTATTCATATAATCTCATTTTTAAGTCACATACTTAAAGATATCCAATACATATCATAATTCCAAGGACATTTATTATGCTAACATTTATAACGCAGTAAATAAAGACATAATAAAATAATAATAATAATCAATAAAACATAATTTATAATAATAAAATATTTTCTTTAAAACATAAAAGTATTGTCTCTAGAGCACTAATACTAACATATCAGTATAGTCGATACCCTTTTTCCGTTGATATCCCTTGACTACTAACCTTGCCTTGTACCTTTTGCTGCCATCTGGTTCTTCTTTGATCCTGAACACCCACTTATTTTGTAAAGCCTTTTTTCCTGCTGGTAATTCTGTTAAAGACCAAGTCTCATTCTTCTCAAGAGAATTCATCTCTTCTTCCATGGCTGATTTCCACTTAACTAAATCATCCACCTGAACTGCAGTCAATAACATGTAATATGCTGAAGAAGAAAATCTTTGTGGCGGCCTCACAGTTCTGTTAGATCTTCTTACCTCAGCATGTGGAGTAACTGAACCTGTCTCATCAGCATTCCCAGAACTCCCACTATTTCCTGCAAGATCTTCTTCAGTAATATATTCAAGCACTACTTTCTCTTTTTCAGATTGTTCCTTTGTAAACTCCGAATCGACTGCAAGCTTATCCTTGTACACCGCATTTTCATTAAAAGTAAAATCTCTACTTCTAACGACCTTCTTCGTCAGTTCATCCCAGAAACGGTAACCCATATCATCTGAGCCATAACCAATGAAGATACACTTCTTTGCTTTCGGATCAAGCTTGTCTCTGTCTGAATCTTTAACACGCACATAAGAAACACAACCAAAAACTCGCAAGTGTGAAAGATTTACCTCTTTTTTATGCCACTCTTCTTCAGGAATCTTGAACCCCAAAGGAATTGAAGGTCCTCTGTTTTATGAGATACGCTGCTGTGCTAACTGCATCTGACCAAAAAATCTTCGGCAACCCTGCATGTAACCTCATACTCTTGGCCCTCTCATTCAAGGTTCTATTCATGCGCTCTGCAACACCATTCTGCTGCGATGTCTCTGGAATAGTTTTAATCATTCTAATCCCGTATTCTTTGCAATAGATTTTAAACTCATCACTACTATACTCACCACCATTATCTGACATCAAACTCTTAACCTTCAAACTAGTCTAAGTTTCAACTTTAGTCTTCCACTTCTTGAAAGTATCAAACACATCTGATTTTTTCTTCAAAAAATAAATCCATACCTTTCTAGTGGAATCATCAATGAAAGTGACATAGTAGGGAGATCCTCCCAACGATGCAACTGTTGTTGGACCATATGCATCTGTATGAA
Source organism: Heracleum sosnowskyi (assembly GCA_030848705.1). NCBI lineage: Eukaryota > Viridiplantae > Streptophyta > Magnoliopsida > Apiales > Apiaceae > Heracleum > Heracleum sosnowskyi. Next base: position 35,917,091 of record CM061244.1, read on the forward strand.
CTAGCTCTAACTTCTTAGCCTTCGAGATCCTCCCTGATTTTGCAAAAGTAACTCGTTTCTGCTTTCCAAGAACACATGGCTCACAGAACCCAACTTCCACATTCTTCAGCTCTGGAATCTTCCCCTTTGAAGTTAACAGCTTCATACCCTTTTTACTCATATGACCAAGTCTTTGGTGCCACAAAGTTGAAGACCCAATCTCATCAACAATTGCATTTGCTTCATAGCTAGATTGTTCAGCTATGTACAAAGTCCCCTTCTTCTCTCCACGAGCAACAACTAGATTCCCCTTAATTATAACCTTCCACTATCCATTTCCGAAAGAAACTCGATAACCTTCCTTATCTAACTGACCCACAGATATCAACATCTTCTTAAGTCCAGGAATGTACCTTACATCTTTCAACATCCATCTAGTCCCCAAAGAGGTCTTGAGATTAATATCTCCCATGCCCGCAATATCCAAAGTCTCATCATCAGAAAGACGGACTTTACCAAAATTTCCAAGTCTGAAATTTGAATCATTGATTCATCAAGAAATGTGTTAATAATGTAGTTTGACTTTTGTTTTTTTATACATAAGCTCGGCGGTGAAACTGTTGAGTCATGAGTTTTATCTATTCATCGCACCAACCGTCAGAGTTTTTCTCACAAAAATTACCGAGTACAAATAAATCATTCAGTCATCAGTAACTACTATTATTCTGTTGAGTTCATCTTGTAAAGGGAGCTGCAGTTCAATAGTATGCACATTTATCATTTTAAGAAAGGTGCAGGACAACCATTGCATAGGGGCTATCTAGTCACTAATGACTGAATGCATCTGTATGCGTTTTCTCATTTGTAATCCTAAGTGTATGCATATGTCTTCATTCCAAAATGACCATCTACATATAAGAAAATTATATGGGTCATTCGGGTCATATCAGACACATGTTTGGGTTACTATATCACGATTTTGTAGAAGAACGTCATAGAAAAAAGGACTCAGCTCTATTATGGTCTGAGGGGCTAATCTATCCTTAGATCCCCGGTGAACTTACAATTTTATTAGAAAATTTTATTTCAAACCCCGATTTTTAGTTAAAATTTCGTAGGAATTTTTCTTTCAGCCTTGAATAGCATCGGAAAATTAACGATAATTAAGATGGGCTGATCCCCGGCTGAACTTAAAATTGTAGTAGATTTTTATTTAAATCCCAAGTTTTAGATAAAATTCCGTATAATTTTTTCTTTACAGCCTTGCTTAGAATTTCGAAAATTAGCGAAAATCCTGGTTTGCCACAAAATTGGTCCCTAACATGCATTGCGTAGAGAAATAAATCCAGAGTTGAAAGCGTTGCTGAAACTTTGAAAAAGATTTATAGGTCGCATATATACATATACTTTCTTCTACCAAAACAACTATTAACTCAGAACTTATACAAACTTATAATGCCAGCACAATACAACACAACTTTAGCTTTCAATTTAATTTATTCTTATATAAAAGCAAACCTCTCTAGTAATAATGTAAAAATCTTTACTTTTTGAAATTGAAAGAGAATAATATTACGACATTGGAAAATACAAGAGTATGAGATGAGATCGAATAAAAGTAGGAGAATGTGTTTGAGTAAAAGATAAGCTAAAAAGAACATGTAATAACATATATAATGGATTTAGCCAACTATGAAACCATTATTTTACAAAAAATGATAGTAATGATACCAGAGGAACCAGCATATGCCTAGTTCAACAATTATTTTACAAAAAAGAGAATATTAACTTTTGAACTCATAGTTACAACATTATTTTTTAAAATAACCCGTGTGATGCACGGGGATATTTTAAAATTGTATTTTTTTCTTATTATAATCTTTATATAATTTCTTTTTAAATCATTATTTTATGATATAATATTAGTAATAATAATAATTATAATAGTTCTTTAATAAATGAATTGTATTGTTTAGAACTAATAATATAAATTCTTAATTTTAATATGTTATTGTGAGTATTCGAACCTTAGCCCTTTAGTAGAGTAACTTAAATTTTAAAAAAAATCTACTATAGATCTAACAGCTCTTGTTTATTTACTTAAAATCTTACGGTCAATATGCTTTGGTTGAACCAAACTACCAACAATTATACCCATGTTTGCTTATTATAGTTTAGTATTAGTATAGATACATTTACATATTGGTTGTATAATTTTGAAATAGAGATTATGCAAGAGTTATGTTAAAATATATGTTTTATATGAGTACTTGTAAATTTTTTGAAGTGCCATTTCATGTTAAAAAGAAGTGTTTTATGAACAGAAATAAATTTTTTAAGTTCTGGAATTAGTATTTGGTATAGGAAATCACACACTATTCCACGTCCGCGCGTACTGATCTTTTTTTATTTGCTAATGGTGTTTGATTTCTTATAAAAGGACACATTATGCATTTTTTTCTGAATTTCTAATGACTTATTTCTTGTTGTGTATCAGGTCCAAAGCGATGTTCGCTCATCTTTAATTACAAAAATATTAAACGTATTTTCTTGACAAAGAAATGATTATGGTTTACGCGATCATTCATTTTAATCACTGACGTTTCTTATGTAATAAAACTTCCCGTATTATTCCTTTTTTAAAACAATTCTTTCCTATTAAATTGTTCTCATATACATGATCATTCTTTTTAATCACTTACATTTCTTATGTAATAAACTTCTGGTATAATTCCCATTTTAAAACAATTCTTTCATATTAAATTGTTCTTTTAAAATATTGAATATGAAATATGAGATTTCTTGTTTTTAGGATATTAGTATATTGAAAAAATTTAAATAATTGTATGATTAAATAAATAATTTTGTTCTTCTAAACATGCTAACTTTTTATATATCTATTTTACAATAATGTATATTAATATTTAATTATTATGTATCTTTCAATTTTATCGTTTAAATATTTGATTTTATGTGAAAAGTGAAATACTTTTCTTAAGAAATATAAATATAAACAATATCTACTTACTTCTCTTTGAATTATAAGATATACATTTAAATAAAAAGAATTAAATCTCATATAGTATATAAAAATATCATCTATAACTAATATAAGCATTTATACAGAGATATATTGAAAAAATAATATATCTCTGCATATTTATTACAAGATATGTTATCTCTTTTGATTCATTTTCTTTTATGTATATCTTAGCAAAATGAGATACGTGCTCACACTATATATACAAGTGAGACGTTATAAAATGATATTGCAATCTATTATTATTTGCTTAAAATCACGACGTGCTCTTTCCTATAGTACACGATTCATTAATCGTCTTCAACATGACAAAGTTTACATTTTTATTTTTCGTTGTCCTTCTCTTCTCAGGTTCTTAGTTGTTTTATAATTTGTTTCATTACTAAATTTTTTACCATTATACCATATCAGCTCTATATCATTATAAATATTGTTTAATTGATTATGAGTTATTATTAAATTTAAAGTTGTTAGTCTAAGTTGTGTAGTTACCGTCTTTAAAAACTCAAAAAACTCAACTAAATCATGTAAATAAATATCATCTTGAATATCTTATTATCTTGTTGTAATACCGTTTACAAACAATAAGTTTCTCTCCAACGATGTGTTCTAATTTATACACATATATTAATCATGCAATGGACTTATGTTATTTTATTTAATTTGCAGCGAGTTTGATGGTCCCCCAAGGAGAAGCCCATGAAATGTGCATGGAAGTGGAACCTGGAATCCAAAATTGCGTTCCGGAGGAATGCGCTAACTGGTGCAAAAACCAACATCAGGACGGCGAAGGAATATGCACTACAATAAACTGCACTTGCATGTATCCATGCTGATTCTTTTTTTTTTTTTGTGCTTTGTGTTCATCAATGAAATTTCACAATGTACTCGGAACATTATTAATTGATTATCCTTTTCACCATGAATCTTTACATGCTCGTGTTTATAGTCCGAATGTGTGAGATATTAATTAAAATACTACTCCCTCCGTCCCACTCATTTATATACAATTTTTTCTCACTGTTTGGCACGCATATAAAGTATAGTTATATAACTTATTTTTAAATTATTTTTTCTTTGAATAGAAATTTAGACATTAAATTTTAATTCAAAAGAATTTTTTTTTTTTATGAAAGTATACTTTATAGGAGCCTTAAAATGCGTGTCGAGCCCCCGTCTCCCAATGTATACAATTTAGTGGGACATAGTGAGTATTGTTTAATGGCTAATAATAACACAACATGATAAACTTATCTAACGAGAGACTTTATTGCAATGCATTAAAATAATTTGTAATCCTAACTGTATGCATCTGTCTTCATTCCAAAATGACCATCTGCATATAAGAAATGTATATGGGTCATTCGCGTCATATCAGACACATGTGTGGGTTACTATATCACAATTTTGGTCCGAGGGGCTAATCTATCCTTAGATCCCTGGTGAACTTACAATTTTATTAAAAAAAATTTATTTCAAACCCCAATTTTTAGTTAAAATTTCGTAGGAATTTTTCTTTCAGCCTTAAATAGCATCGAAAAATTAACGATAATTAAGATGGGCTGATCCCCGGCTGAACTTAAAATTGTAGTAGATTTTTTTTAAACCCCAAGTTTTAGATAAAATTCCGTAGAATTTTTTCTTTTAGCCTTGCCTAGAATTTCGAAAATTAGAGAAAATCCTGGTTTGCCACAAAATTGGTCCCTAACATGCATTGCGTAGAGAAATAAATCCAGAGTTGAAAGCATTGCTGAAACTTTGAAAAAGATTTATAGGTCGTATATATACATATACTGTTAGATCAGGATTCAATGATCGTCAGGATCTAGACTCAACTGATCAGGATTGCTGACGTCATCAGTATTGCACAAGCGTCAGTATCAGGATTGATATCAGGTTTCATATCAGGACTGTTATCAAGATTGATCATCAGGACTGGAAGCTAATCAGGATTTCTATTTCGAGTTGGTTTACGAGTCTAGTTAAAGGAGGAAGTTTATTTTGTCGGTTCCTAGTTTGTAGGAATGTAGCTGTCAATTAAGGATATGTTTCAATCTAGTTTGTAATTGATTAGGACTTATCTTGTAATTGATAGAGAAGTTGTGTAGTATATAAACACAGTTTAGGTTTCAATCTAGTTGTGTAATTGATTAGGACTTATCTTAAGAACTCAGAATTTCTTGAGAGAGTTTTGTAACAGTTTTATAACAGATTTAATAAAACTGTTGTTATTCATATTTGTGTTTAATAAAGTCGAGAATCTTATACAATTGTATTCAACCCCCCTTCTACAATTGTTATTTACTGGGCAACAATTGGTATCAGAGCGAACTGATTTAAAATTTAAATCAGAGACGATCTATAAAGGTCAACAACCAAGTATGAAAGCATGAAGATTCCCATCCTGAAGAAATCTGAATATCCAACATGGAAGCTAAAGATGCTGATGTACCTGGAGGCTATGGATCCTGACTATTTGGACAGTATTCGTGATGGACCATATATCCCTACGAGATTAGTCGGACAAACAGATATTGTACCTGAACATTATGTGGTGAAGGTAAAAAGTGAGTGGAATCCAGAAGAAAAAGCTGATGTTCTCAGAGATGCAAAGATAAAGAATATTCTGCACAACAGTCTTGATGCTGTCATGTCCAATAGGGTGATTGCATGCAAATATGCAAAGGAGATATGGGATACTTTGGAAATTCAATGCCAAGGATCTGCATCTGTCAAGAAAAATAGAAGGGCTCTATTGATTCAAGAGTATGAACAATTCGATGCTAGACCTGATGAGAGCTTGACTGATTTTATGATAGATTTCTGACACTCCTGAACTATTTATCTTTAGTTGGCAAGGATTATGTTTCTGAAGATTCAAATACCAAGTTTCTGAGAGCTTTACCTGAAGAATGGTATACACAAACTTCCATCATTAGACATCAGTATGATCTAAACACCGTGTCTCTTGATGAAGTCTATGGGATGCTAAGAACCCATGATCTTGAGGTTCAACAGAGAAAGAATAAGAGAAGCAGCAAGGCAAAGTCTATTGCCTTGAACATAGAGGCTAAATCAAAAGGAAAAGTTGTGGAGGTCTCTAGAAGAAAACCAAGAATGGCGGAGTCAGCTCCTGATGACTCATCATCAGATACTGATGGCAATCTTGATGCCAATACTGATGATGACTCTATTGACTCAGACATGGAAGAGATGGTTGCTATGATAGTTAGGGGTTTCAAGAAGATGAAGTTCAGGAAGGATATGAGACAAAGCAACTTTCAGAAGAGGACCTTCAATGCTGACAAAGACAAGTACAACAAGCAGGACATGAAGGGTATCAAATTTGACAATTCGAAGATAAGATGCTACAAGTGTAATGGAATAGGGCACTTTGATACTGAGTGCAAGAAGGCTAAATCACTCATTACTTCAAGCAAGGATTGGATGGACTCTTCCTCAAAATCTGATAATGAGGTGGTCAACTATGCCCTAATGGCCAATACTGATGAAGTTGCTGTTCCTGATGAAAAGGTACCAAATATTGTTTTTGATTTTGATACTGATAATGCCTCTTAATTAAGACGTTTTCTAAAGTCATTGCATATTAGCTTTAGAAGTCAAACTGCTGAGAATACTAGAATCTTATCTAAGATGTCTGAACTTAGGAAAAAGAATGAGCATCTAGAAACTGAATTTTCATTTATGCAAGAAGTACATAAAGAATGTGATAATGCTAAACACATGAAATTAGAGATGCAATTTAAATGTACTGCCCTTGAAAAGGAACTTGAGTATTCTAATGAGAAAATCAGAACCTGTACAGATTCTGGTAGAAAATTTCATGAAATCAATACCTCTAAGAATTGGAAAGAGTGTCTAGGGTATAAGTCAGATGAAGATAAGAAATTGAAAGAGAAAATTGTTGTTGATGAGACAGTTAGTCCAAAAACCTATAGACACGTGATAGACAAAACCAAATCTAAAATTAAACATGTTGATTTTATTTTTGGTAAAGATTCCAATTCAACTTTTGAAAAGGGATCTTCTTCTGTCCAATCTGTTAAGATTCTTAAGTCTAAACCTGTCATGAGTAAAGTTGGTAAAAATGTAGGTTTACTGTCTCAGAAACAACTCAATGATAAAATATATGAGGTAACAGATAAGAAGAGGGAACCTACTGTCAAAAGAAACAGGAATGGTAAAATTGGGATTAATAAAGAAAATGGTTATAAATATGTCCCAAATGCACCTAGAAAATGTTGTTTTACCTATGGTAACTCTAATCATCTTGCCATTGATTGCATGAATAGTAAAAAGAAGATTACTGAAATTCCTAGGTCCGATATTAGGAATAGATCAGTATTTTATAAACCACAGAAGTCCTGTTTTCATTGTGGTAATAAATGGCATTCTATCTATACATGTGAAGAATACCATGCTTTGTACTATAACTATTATGATCCATTGCCTAAATTTAATAAAAGTACAATTTCTGGTAATCTTAAGAATGTCAATGTGAAACATGCATTTATTAATTCTGATATTGACAAAGCAAATCCTGATGGACACAATCCTGACAGAATTGCTAAAGTCAATAAGTCTTCTGCTGCTAAATATAATAAACTGCATGGAAAGAGAACCCAACAAGTGTGGGTTCTTAAATGTTCTAACTAGTGTGTTGTTATTCTGATTGCAGGGAAAAAGGAAAAATGTGTTAGTCATGGATAGTGGATGTTCTATGCACATGACTGGAAACGAAACCATGTTATCAGAATATGAGGAAAGAGCTGGCCCAAATGTGTCTTATGGAGATGACAACATTGGACAAACTTTGGGATATGGCAATATAATCATTGGCAATGTCATCATTGAAAAAGTAGCTCTAGTGAAGGGACTAAAACACAACTTGTTGAGTATTAGTCAAACCACTGACAGAGGTCATCATGTCCACTTTTATTCTACTCATTGTGAGGTAGTCAGCAAGGAATCAGGAAAGACAGTTCTCACCGGCTACAGGCATGGTAACATTTATGAAGCCAATAATCACTCTAATACTGATGGCTCCCCTACTTGTCTCATCAGTAAAGCATCAGTAGATGAAAATTGGGCTTGGCATAAGAAGCTTTCTCATCTCAACTTCAGTAATATTGTTAGGTCCTGATATGTTTATAGAAGGGGGGTTGAATACAAACGATACCGTTTAATCGAAATTTGTCCTTTGAATAATTTAACAATTAGGAACAAATTAGTGCGGAATAAAACTGAAACAATATTCAAGTTAAATAAAACTCTATTGAACTTGAAGGGTGTTACAATTCTGATCACTGATTACAATGAACTTGATAAAACAAACCTAGAATAAATTCGACATGAATTTATCTATTTTTGTAATAAAAAGGATCGAATACTAAAAAGTAGTTCGATATAAAATCTAGGGATTATGATCCGCTAGAAGGTCAAAGCAGTACAAGTGAATTGATTCTTAAGGATTAAATGTTACAAACAATCAAGAATTTAATTCACTGGTAGAAAATGAATGCTCGGACAGTTGATGAGTAAATACTTTGAATAAATGTAATGTGTTTGTTCTTTTGTGTCTTTTGTTGTTCTGTGTACTAATGTCTTCAGTCTTCAGTCTTTGTATATATATAATTGCTTTTCTATTAAGTCATCCCACGTGCAAGTTACTTTAAACAGAATGGAAATTGCCTTGGGAAGACTTAGAGGAAAACAATCAAATTGCTCTTGGAAGACTCTCGGGAAAACAACATTTGTTAATGGAAGACAATCAGGAAGACAATAGATTGGCCTAGGAAGACAATCGGGAAGACTCATTTGTGAGTCTTCCAAGTTCATTAAACTAAGTCTTCCTAGTTCAAACCTAAGTCTTCCTAATTCATTTTTATTCTAATTTAAATAATTAACTCAATAAATTATGTAATAAATTAATTCTTTACAGAATTAATTTAATAAATAATTTACTTAATAGTATTAATTATTTATAAGAGAATAAATAGAATTAGTTGACTTCTCAAACAATTCCAGAATCACTTAAAACTTAGATAAATAACAAACACAATAGTACGTTGACACTCAATGCACTGGCTGGTTCATGAGTGACTAACGACAATGTCTGTTCTTTATCTATTTGACTTTAAGCAGTGATTCACTTCCTTCTCATTCAAGAACTCCGTAATCAGTATCTTTTGCTGTCACCACTTGAAATCTCTGCCACTTTAATAAATCCACTGAGCTTGAATTGAGGCTTGATCAACAAATTGAGCTTCTTTCAATGTAGAAACACTTCAAGTCTGTAGATGACTTTAATCTTCATTCTTTGACAGATATAATCTTCTGAGATTCCTGTGACAATTGTTTTTTATTATTTACTTATTACATCTTAATTAAAGTTGAGTAGAATCCTCGGTGTTTACAAATAGGCCTAGACATATGCCTTTCAATCTCCCCCTATTTGTTTGTTAGACAATAACAACCAAATACCTCAAGAGGATAACTCAACTAAAACAAGAAAAGATAAGACTTTTAAGAGCCAAACGAATAATAAAAAGTTCTGGATTAAATATAACAATTTCCAGATTCAAACAATAAAGATAAATACAAGATAGATGTTCCTCTAGACTGAACATATGAATACATTTCCCTATCTTGATTTACCTAGATCTAAACATATAACATTTACAAATGAGCTAAACCTATCATGCCCTAATATCTAATTTCACCTTCTTCAGCTTCTTGCAAGGTGTCTAGCAGATCTTTGTCGAGGACACGATCACTTTCAGAAACCACTCTACTAGGCATTATTGGTTGAGAGGTGATCTTCTTCAGTCTGTTCTTCATCTGAGCATACCTTGGAACTTTCTCCATGCAGTAGTCTGAGATCATATCAGCAACCTCAGACTTATCTTCAGTGGTAAACCCAGAAGTTCTTAGAAGATTCTCCGACTTCACCAGTTGTATAGCAGTTTGCAGCTTCAAAGAATCAGGATCCAGCCTTACCGTCTCCAAAGTTGTACCTCTATAGATTTTGACTTCATACGGGAAGTGTACAACTTGAGGGCTGGCCTTCATTGCAGAGTCTCTCAGTCTGTCATATAGAAGCTCGTTCAAGCAAGAAGATCTCTTTACCTTACTAATTAGAATCCACAATTCAGAGAGAGATCTTCTTTGGAGTAGTTCAAGAGAGACGATGAATGACCCTTCAAGAGCACTTGAGACATAAATGAACAGTTCTTGCCTCACTTGATCAAATGCAGACATAATCCTTAGAATATCTTCCTTCAATGCCTTCATGTACAATGAATTGTCCGGATTAACTGTTCTGATCTTCTCAAGCAATTTCAGAAAAGTAGCATCATTGTTAGTACTTCTCTGAGGGATATCAAACATCTCCCTTGCCTTATCCGAATTGATTACTTGCTTCATCCTAACATCCAATCTCCTTTCCTTGACATGAATACTATGAAGACGTTGTTTGTCTTCATGTTCAGCCTTTTGAATTTTCAGCTTCTGAGATATGATGTCGGAGACCTTGACATTCTCATCTTCCTTTCTCCTTAACTCTGCCTGTTGTTTCTTCAACTCCTTTTGGAACAAAGGGCCAGGTGTATATAAATCAGCTTCATCTTCCCAATCCTCAAAGTTAGCCACTTCTTCAACCTCCTCCTCACCCATAGGTTCTTCAGGGATAGTCTTCTCCAGATCACCAGACATATCAAATTGAAAATCATCCTGTTCACCATGGTAGTAGTAGGCATCATCAAAAGCAGACTCCTCCATTGATTGTTTACCCTTCCCTTTATCCTTTCCAGAAGCTCCTCCAGCTTCTCTGTTTCCTCCTTCTTTCTTCTTCTCCCCCTTAGTTGAGTAATCCTCTACAGTTTGAGCTTTGGAAGCCCTAGGATTCACCTCAGATGTTCTCCTTATCTCTCCTCTTTCTCTCCTATCTCCTCCTTCAGCATCATCATCATCCTCATCATCATCATCATCTCCCTCAAAGAATGTTCTTTGCTCTTCAGTAGGTTGATGTAAATTCCTTATCATGTAATACAGGTGTTTCATCCCTTCATTAAGATGCTCCATTCCTCCTTCTACCTTAGACAACCTTCCTTCAATAAGCGTTTGATTTTCATCAGCTGTTTGCAGAATGAAGTTCACTTTGGTAGAAATGGCAGCAATCTACTTGACACTCTTTGATATTTGAGCATTTGACGTTGTAAGATCAGCGATGTCTGAAGCCACCAGTACTTGAGATTGTTGGATTGAATTCTGCTTCGGGAGTAGATTATTCTTCAATCCTTCCAGGTCATCTTTCATAGTACCCAACTGATTTGATACAGAGGTGGTAGATTGTGCAACCACTTGTGCTTTTAGAAGAGTGTTCTCAGCCTGGGTGTCTTGTAACTTCCTTTGCAGATCAGCTAGCTGGTTCAATAAAGCAGTGTTTGTGTCAATGTGTGCATTCACTTCAATTTCTCTCCGTGGTGTTTCACTCAACTCACGTGCTTGTGTATCACTCTGTGTTTGACACATATCTCTCACAACTAACTGTCTGTCTAGATTTTCAGAAGATGTACCTGCATGAAAAAATCACCCTAGCCCCTTCAAGAGAGGTAAGTGGTGGTGCAATGGGAGTTCGCAATTCCCGATCCCTAATTGAGTCTGTCAAAATATTTGACATTGTATACTGAATTACTTCAGGGACAGACTCATCAGGTTGCCTTTAACTTTCTCCAGTATAAACTGCGAGTGAAAAATCCCTTAGTGGAGCCAGAGATGTTCCCTCTGGGAGGGGAGAAAATGATTCTATTATAGGTGGTGAAGAATCAGATTTTTCCCTCTGATGCATGTGAAGACACTTCTACCGTGACAATGGTAGGCACTGTTTCAAAATCAAAATTAAAGTGCCCTCCTTGCATAGTGTCCTGAGTGTCATCTATATGGATATCTTCTCCCATTGTGAGTAATGGGAGTGTGCTTGACTCAGTACAAGATGCCATGGCCCTATGGCGAATTTCAATAGATTCACCCTGTTGAGAGGATGTCTCCAGAGACTGTTCAGTGGCCATTTCAATGTCCATATCCTGTTGAGAGGATACAGATGGTCTTACAGATGCCTCCCTATAGGTTTTTCTTTTCTTTAAAGGTGGAGACAGAGCTGTGGGAGCACTCTTTGCAGCTACTTCACTAACACTTCTTGAACTAGTTTGAACATTAGGCTCAGGTTGTGTATCAGGAGTGTTTGACTCTCTGTTTGTCTCTATGACCTGGGTCAGAGACTGTGGTTCTACAATCTCTGGGTAAGCCCTAACAACCACTTGGGTTTGAATTAAAGTACCAGAAGAAGATCCAGGGTTAGGAATAACTACATGTAGTGGAACTGGATGTGGTTGAAGAACTTGTTCACCAAAGATAGGAAGATTAATGAATTGACTCATCAATGGTGAAACAAGAACTGGGATGTTGAGGAATTTGGATGAGACATCAAGTCTGGTGTAGAATTTGGTGTTTGTGGTTGGAGAGGTTTCAAATCTGGTTTCTCGAAATAGTTCTACCTGCTCAGCAGTGAGAAGATGATTAATGATAAGAGTGAGAAAGCGAGGGTACCGACACTTTACTTTCCCATTATTATCAGAATCTCTCCTAGAGTGAGCAATCCTGTTGAGCATTAGGTTCCACAGAATCTCAGCAAAATTTAATCTACGACCAAATACAATATCATAAGAAATATACTGATTAAGACTGGTAATGCAATGAAAATTTGTTTTTGTGCAGTTACCAAATACTCTTGCTATTGTATCAAAGAACAGATCCCATTCCCTTACAACAAAGCTCTTAGACAATTTAACCATTTGCAAGGGACCCTGATAATGAATATTCACGAAGAACTGTGATAACTCATCATCAGTGGGTAAAGGATCAAACCTGTCCTTTGGAAAATGTAAAACATCACAGAATAACTCAAAAGTGACTGTGTATTGCTGGTTTAGAATATTGAAAGTAAAAGATTTTGAATCTCCAGCAATAACAACACTTGAACATAAAAGCCTTAATGAATCAATTTTAAGAAGTGCATTGGCACAAATAGCATGACTGACACAAGTCTCGCTATTTAAAAATTGAATCCAAGGTCTAAAACGTTCCACCTTGCACTTAGACGGATCAAAATACCCAACAAAATTATTTAAAACGAGTTCAAAATTAGGATCCATTTCGATAAAACAAGAAATTTTAATCAATTTAAAATAAAATTAAAATTTTAGGGATTTTTATAATTAATTAAAATTAATTAAAATCCACAAAATTAAATTCTATTTAAAATTAACCAATATTTTTTTTTAAATTTAGATCCTAAATATTCGAACTAAGAACTTTGAAAAGCAAAATGACTAGGTAATGATCTTAAGAACACACACACTGTAAACCACACACAATTCAAGCACAAAAAACACTATGATCACTAACACACAAGAATTACTAAGCAAACTCAAGAAAAAACTATGCCGAATGAGAATTTTTTTAAAAAAATCAACAGCAATTCGACTCAAAAGCTTAATTTTGAAAGATCAGTGAGTTTTGCTAAGTAAGAACTTGAGCAACAAAGGATTAAGATCAAGGTTTCTGCAAAGTAATGAGAGAAATCGAAACAGGGGAATATGAAAAACTTGAAAGAAAAAACTGATAAGTCAAGTAATGAAAATGCGTGTAAGTACTGTATGTATATATAATATAAGAATAAACAAAAAAAATGAAAGAGAACGGGAAGACAATCGGGAAGACTTAGGATAGTCTTCCCGGTAGTCTTCCTAATACAACTTAGAAAGTCTTCCGGAAATGCAATAAAAGAAAAATCATAAATAAATCTATTAATTCTATGTCTTCCCGATAGTCTTCCTAGTTCAAAAACTGGGAAGACTTAGGAAAAGACTTAAAATAAAATAGAAAAACTAAAATAAAAATATAAAAATCCTTTGTTTTCCCGGTAGTCTTCCTAGTACAAAACGGAGAAGACTTAAAGAAAACTCAGAATTAATTTAAAATATTTACAGAAAAATGCAGAAAAAATATAAAAATGCATGAAAAATATATGAAAGCCTAGAAAAATTCACAGAAAATTCCATAAATCCTAGAAAAATATGCAGAATAATATAGAAGTGCATAAAAATAATATAAACTTGCAGAAATATTTAAGCAACAATATTTACAATTTGAAAAACATCTAAATAATTCTAAATAAATACATTTTCAATAAAAATACATTTATCCACTTAAAAAATATGAGAAAAATATTTTTAGAGAAAATATATTATTCAGAAATATTTAAATCAACAAGCATTCAATTACAAATAAGAATTGGCAGTAATATCACTTAACAACCACAATGGAAAAATGATTTTTAGAAAAGAACAAACAAAACAGAGATATTATCAATCACTAAGACTGTTCAACATACCCAACTTACTAACTAACTTAGTAAATGTGGATTCGTCAAGAGACTTAGTGAATATATCTACAGTTTGTTCTTCTGTGGGTACAAAATGTAACTCCACAGTTCCATTCATGACATGCTCTCTGATAAAATGATACCTGATATCAATGTGCTTCGTTCTCGAGTGCTGCACAGGGTTGTTGGAGATTGCTATGGCACTTGTATTATCACATAAAATAGGGATTTTGTTTAATACAAAGCCATAGTCCTTCAATTGATTCCTTATCCGTAGGATCTGAGCACAACAGCTTCCAGCAGCAATATATTCAGCTTCTGCTGTTGAATTGGAAACTGTTTGTTGTTTCTTGCTATACCAGGAAATCAATCTACCTCCTAGGAATTTACAACTCCTAGAGGTACTCTTTCTATCAACAACACTACCTGCATAATCAGAATCTGTATATCCAATAAGATTAAAACCAGAATCTTTAGGGTACCAGATACCTAGTTAGGTGTACCCTTAAGATATCTTAAGATTCTTTTCACAGCAACGAGATGTAAATCTCTAGGGTCCGCTTGGAACCTTGCACACAAGCATGTAGCATACATAATATCTGGTCTACTTGCAGTAAGATAGAGTAAGGAGCCAATCATACCTCTGTAGCTTGTAACATCTACCTTGATAGAATTGTCAGAAGCTCCAAGTTTGATGGTTGTTGAAGATAGAGTCCTTGCTGATGATGAATCTTCCATGTGATACTTCTTGAGGAGTTCTTTGAGATACTTGGATTGACAAATAAATATACCATTTGACCTTTGACTTACTTGCAATCCAAGAAAGAACTTCATCTCACCCATCATACTCATTTCAAACTTACTCTGCATTAGCTTAGCAAATCTCTTACAGAGATCATCATTAGTAGACCCAAATATGATGTCATCCACATAGACTTGGACTAATATCATATCACTTTTGTGTTTCTTTGAAAAAAGAGTTTTGTCTATGATACCTCTAACAAAACCATTTTCTAAAAGAAAACCAGAGAGAGTGTCATACCATTTTCTTGGGGCTTGTTTGAGACCATAGATAGCCTTGAAGAGAAAGTACACAAAGTCCAGCAGCTCCTAATTTTCAAAGCCAGGGGGCTGTTCCACATAAACTTCTTCATCAAGCTCACCATTCAGGAATGCACTCTTAACATCCATTTCATAGACTTTAAATTGGAATAAGCAGCAAATGCTAAGAACATCCTGATGGCCTCAAGTCTAGCCACTGGTGCATAGGTTTCATCATAATCAATGCCTTCAGCTTGTGAATAACCTTGTGTAACCAGTCTTGCCTTGTTCCTTGTAACAATGCCATCCTCATCTAGCTTGTTCCTGTATACCCATCTTGTACCAACTACTTTCTTGTTCTTTGGCCTGGGTACCAGCTTCCAGACTTGCTGTTGTTCAAACTGATTGAGTTCATCTTGCATAGCAATCACCCAATCTGGATCAGTCAGTGCTTCCTCAGTTTTCTTTGGCTCCATTTCAGATAGAAATTCTGAATAATGACATTGATTCTGAGTTGCACTTCTAGTTTTAACTCCAACATCTGGATCACCAATGATCAGCTCAAAAGGATGAGCTCTATTCCATACAGTCTGTCTTGGAAGATTTGATCTTGATGATTCGCCTTGAAATTCACTTTGATGTTATGAGTGACTAGATGATCCTTCATTTGCTCCCCCTGAGTTGTTTCTTGATTGCCTTGATGATTCTTCTCCAGTGTTGTTGGTATCTTCATTGTTACCAGTGTTTCCACCACCACCACCATGATCATTATCATCATTGTTATTATCATTACCAGCAAGAACTTCAGGTGGGGCTACATCATCTGATTCTGAGTTTGGCAAGTTATCAAACTTCAACTTTTCAGATGTGTCTTCTTTTTGGATACTAGAGAGCTTAGTGTCATCAAAAGTAACATTGACACTTTCCTTTACTGTGTGACTGCCAACCAAGTAGACCATGTAAGATCTTCTGGAATAACCAACAAAAATAGCTTCTTGTGCCTTGACCTCAAACTTGCCACGTTTAACATTGTCATCTATAAGCACAAAGCATTTTGCTCCAAATACATGAAAGTACTTGACAGTTGGTTTCTTGTTGTTCATGATCTCATACGGAGTCTTCATTAAGTCCTTGTTAATTAAAGTTCGATTCTGAGTATAACAAGCTGTATTCGCTACTTCAGCCCAAAAGTAAATTGGAAGTTTAGACTCACTTAACATAGTCCTTGCAGCTTCAATCAATGTACGATTCTTTCTTTCCACTACTCCATTTTGTTGAGGAGTTCTAGGGGCAGAATACTGTCTTGTTATTCCTTTATCAACACAAAAGTCATTTAGGACTGCATTCTTGAATTCAGTACCATTATCTGACCTTATGGCTCTAACAGGGAATCTAGAATCCAACTCAATCAACTTTATATGGTCAATCACCAGGTGTGGGGTCTCATCCTTGGAATGTAGGAATAAAACCCATGTATATTTTGAAAAGTCATCAACAATCACAAGTGCATATTGTTTCTTTGACATGGACATCACATTAACTGGACCAAACAAATCCATGTGCAGTAGCTGAAGTGGTTCAGTTATTGATGATGTGTCAGTGCCCTTGTGAGAAGCTTTCTTTGACTTTCTTTTCTGACATGCCTCACACAGTCGTTCCTGTGTAAATTCCATCTGAGGCAAACCTCTAACCAATTCCCTCTTGACTAAAGAGTTCATGGTTTTGAAGTTAAGATGAGACATCTTCTTGTGCCATAGCCAACTTTCATCTGATGAAGCTTTAGCATAAAAACAATTAACTTCATCTTGGGATCCAAAGTGCAGATCAACTATGAACAAGTCACCTTTCCTTACTCCTTGAAGAGCAAGATTTCCATTCTTCTTGTGAAGGATCTGACATTTCTCTCTTTCAAAGGAAACAACATATCCTCTATCACAGAAATGACTGATGCTGAGAAGATTGAATCTCAGACCTTCCACAAATGATACATCTTCAATGATAACATTTCCAAACTTCAAACAACCATATCCTTTCGTAATACCCTTGCTGTTATCTTCAAAGGTAACTACTGGGCCAGCTTTCTCAACCAAATCTGATAGCAGGGCTCTATCTCCGGTCATATGCCTTGAACATCCACTGTCAAGAATCCACATAACACGGTTTACCGGTTTAACTCCCTGCAATATCAAATTGATTAGTCCTTCCTCGGAACCCAAACTTGATTGGGTCCAGCATACTTAAAGAACTGGCCTTTGTCAGGAAAAACAACCTTTTTAGCTACAACTACTTCAACCTCTTTCACAAAAGAGCGTTTCCATTTATAGCCAGCCTTAACACATTTCTGACTAGGCTTAGGGATAAATGAATCCACTCTAGTCTTAGGAGGACTAGTAGTCTTAGCTCTAACATGCTTCTTATTATTAACATGTTGACGTGGAGCAGTCTTATCATTAGATACATGCTTACTATTAAAATAAGCATACATAACATTGAAAGCACAAGACATGCAATTAATCACACCACATGCTTTATGAGAAGAATTAACAACAGGCATGTTAGTTCTACAGTTGTTTTGATCCAACTTATGGATATCTGATTTAGTCTTTTTAGTTGTAACAACTTTGACTGGAATATCAGATATACACTTGTTGGACTTTTCAACTTCAAAAGCAAGATCTTCTTTACGTATCTCCTCTGCAATGATGTTAGAGTATTCATTCAGAGGATCTGCCTGGGACTCTCTAAAGAAAGGTTTGTCAATACCTTTAAGCACATCTGGAATACCCCTTTCTTCAGCACTGACAGGGGTATTTATGCTTAATTTACCAATAGACTCATTGTAGTCATAGCCTATGCCAACAGACTGACCAATAGCTTGTTTATTGATAATTTCTTTAGCCGTCTTACCAGAGTTGTAATAGGCATTAGCTTTAGTCTTAAGCTCACTATTCTTTTCCTTGAGAATGGTTTCCAGTTGAATATAACATTTAACCCTATTCTCAAGAAATGCTATTTTCTCAGTAAGTTCATTCTGATTAACATGCACAAGTTTTAATTCTTTTATCTCCTTTTCAAGAGCTATGTTCAAAAGAATTATTCTATCATTTTCAGTGCGTGCACAAGAACTAGTACCACTAAGATGATAGATCATTTCAGCATCAGTGAACTTTACCTTTGACATGTATGAAGATGAAAAGCTTGCCTCTTTAGCCATTAAAGCAAGGTTCCCAATCTCACCTGCTTCTTCATCACTGTCAGTGTCATCCCAACTTTTTCCTTCAGCAACATAGGCTTTCCCAATCTTGTTCTTCTTGCTAGAATCAAATGTGTTCCTTGTCACTTGCTTTGGCTTTCTGCATTCAGTAGCAAAGTGACCCAACTCATTGTAATTGTAGCATCTGATTGTGCTCCTTTCCACAGTTCCAGTTTTGTAGCCACCCCTTGTGCTACTTGAAGAGGAGGATCCACCTCTCTGAAATCTGGGCCTGAACTTAAGATTGGGATTCCTTTTGAATCTGAACTTCCCAAACTTCCTGACTATCAAATCCAAATCACCATCCTCCAGCTGATCAAGTTCCTCTAAAGAATAGAAGTCACCAACAGATTGATCAATGGATGTTAATCCATATTCAGCATCAATAACATTCATGTTAGAACTGGAAGGTTGAACAGCCTTCACTTCCAGTTTCTATGGGACTTCAGCAGTCAATTCAGTAGAAGTACTAACTATCTTCCCAGTTCCATATAGCTCCCTTTGTTGAATCTTCTCCAGCTCATAGGTCTTCAGAACACCATACAGTTTTTCCAAAGCAATCTCTCCCAAATCTCTTGCTTCTCTAATGGCAGATATTCTGTGCTCCAAATGAGGTGGAAGTGTAAGTAGGAACTTCTTGTTAATTTCCTTGATAGTGTAGTGCTTCCCATTGAGATTCAGATCATTGATTAACTTGTTGTATCTCTCAAAAACCTCAGAGATACCTTCACCAGGGTTTGATCTGAAATGCTCATATTGAGAGGTGAGAATTTCCAGCTTATTCTCTCTAACTTCCTATGTCCCCTCATTGATTATCTCTATAGTTTCCCAAATGTGTTTGGCAGTATCACAGTTTAGGACATGATTATGCATGATAGGATCAAGACAATCAACAAGGATCAACTGTAGACAGGCATCCAAGGTAACATCCTCTTTTTCATCAGGAGTGTAATCCTTGGGATCCTTAGGGTACATCCTAGCAGCCCTGGTAACAACCTCTTTCTCTATTAGTTCTCCCTCAATAATCATAGGGACTTTGGGATCATTCTTCAGCACATCAATGTATTTAGCATTTGCAACTTTAAGAAATAGGAGCATTTTCTTCTTCCACATAGGATAATGCTCCTTGCTGAACATTGGGATTTTGACTGTACCCACTTTCTGTGTAGTAGACATCTTTTGAGATTTTTAGGAATAATAAAAATTTCAGAGTTTAAGAAAAAAATCTCAAAACAATTGGATCTTTGATTTGTATATCAATCAAAAGGCTCTGATGCCAATTGTTAGGTCCTGATATGTTTGTAGAAGGGGGTTGAATACAAACGATACCGTTTAATCGAAATTTGTCCTTTGAATAATTTAACAATTAGGAACAAATTAGTGCGGAATAAAATTGAAACAATATTCAAGTTAAATAAAACTCTATTGAACTTGAAGGGTGTTACAATTCTGATCACTGATTACAATGAACTTGATAAAACAAACCTAGAATAAATTCGACATGAATTTATCTATTTTTGTAATAAAAAGGATCGAATACTAAAAAGTAGTTCGATATAAAATCTAGGGATTATGATCCGCTAGAAGGTCAAAGCAGTACAAGTGAATTGATTCTTAGGGATTAAATGTTACAAACAATCAAGAATTTAATTCACTGGTAGAAAATGAATGCTCGGACAGTTGAGGAGTAAAGACTGTGAAGGAATGTAATGTTTTTGTTCTTCTGTGTCTTTTGTTGTTCTATGTACTAATGTCTTCAGTCTTCTGTCTTTGTATATATATAATTGCTTTTCTATTAAGTCATCCCACGTGCAAGTTACTTTAAACAGAATGGAAATTGCCTTGGGAAGACTTAGAGGAAAACAATCAAATTGCTCTTGGAAGACTCTCGGGAAGACAACATTTGTTAATGGAAGACAATAGATTGGCCTAGGAAGACAATCAGGAAGACTCACTTGTGAGTCTTCCTGGTTCATTAAACTAAGTCTTCATAGTTCAAACCTAAGTCTTCCTAGTTCATTTTTATTCTAATTTAAATAATTAACTAAATAAATTATGTATTAAATTAATTCTTTACAAAATTAATTTAATAAATAATTTACTTAACAGTATTAATTATTTATAAGAGAATAAATAGAATTAGTTGACTTCTCAAAAAATTCCAGAATCACTTAAAACTTAGATAAATAACAAACACAATAGTACGTTGACACTCAATGCACTGTCTGGTTCATGAGTGACTAACGACAATGTCTGTTCTTTATCTATTTGACTTTAAGCAGTGATTCACTTCCTTCTCATTCAAGAACTCCGTAATCAGTATCTTTTGCTGTCACCACTTGAAATCTATGTCACTTTAATAAATCCACTGAGCTTGAATACTTCATTGAGGCTTGATCAACAAATTGAGCTTCTTTCAATGTAGAATCACTTCAAGTTTGTAGATGACTTTAATCTTCATTCTTTGACAAATATAATCTTCTGAGATTCCTGCGACATTTGATTTTTATTATTTACTTATTACATCTTAATTAAAGTTGAGTAGAATCCTCAGTGTTTACAAATAGGCCTAGACATATGCCTTTCAAATATCAATGAGTTAGTTAAGAAAAATTTAGTAAGAGGATTACCTAAAGCATTGTATACTCCCGATGGACTCTGTGATGCTTGTCAGAAGGCTAAACAGAATAGGACATCATTTAAGAGTAAATCAGAATCCTCTATTGAAGAACCATATCACATGCGACATCTTGATCTATTTGGACCAGTCAACATCATGTCCATCAGTAAGAAAAGGTACACTCTTGTCATTGTTGATGAATATTCAAGATTCACCTGGGTGTATTTTCTGCACATAAAAGATGAAACTCCTGAGATACTGTTGGATCATGTGAGAATGATTGAGACAACTACAAAGTACAAAGTCAAGATACTGAGGAGTGATAATGGTACTGAATTCAAGAATTCAAAGATGGAAGAGTTCTGTAAATACAAAGGAATTATTCAACAATTCTCTGCTCCTGGCACACCCCAGCAAAATGGAGTAGTTGAAAGGAAAAATAGAACTCTTATTGAAGCTGGCAGAACTATGTTGGAAGAAGCTAAATTGCCTACATATTTCTGGGCAGAAGCAGTCAATACATCATGCTATACTCAAAATCTCACATTGATAAACAAACATGGTGTAACTCCTTATCAAATTCTCAAGGAGAAGAAACCAAGTTTGAAGCATCTTCATGTGTTTGGCTGTAAATGTTTTGTTCTCAGAACTCATCCTGAACAGCTAGGAAAGTTTGAAACCAAGGCTGATGAAGGAATTTTTATTGGCTATCCAGCCTCAAGAGTTTTCAGAGTTTTTAACTTGAGAACAAGGACTGTCATGGAGTCCATACATGTGTATTTTGATGACAAGAAAATAATTGGAATAAATGAAGACTCTCATGATAGTTTGACCTTTGAGAATGAAGCTACCAAGGAACTTGAAGAACAAGAATCAGATACTGATACTTCATTAGATACTGATGGGTCACCAAATCCTGATGATCCATCAAATCCCGATGACTCACCAAATACTGATGGTGCTACTGATGGTGCTAATAATGATACCGACAGTTCACATGTTGAGGGGGAGCAACAACAAACTGTTACTAATACTGATAGTGAAACTATTCCATCATCGGGAGGAAAACAATCATCAGATTCTGATTCAAGTGATAATCCTGATAATTCATCAGAAGGAGACATCAATAACTCAGGGGGAGATTCTACTGATTCAGACTCTTCAAATACTGATAACACCAATCCAGGGGAAGCATCTACTTCAAGGAATGACTTACCACCAGCAAGGAAATGGACTTGAAGCCATACTCCTGATTTGATTATTGGAGATCCTGATGCAGGTGTTCAGACAAGAAGTGCAACTCAGAATGAATGTTTATATAATAACTTTCTGTCCAAGGAAGAACCAAAGAAATTTGAAGATGCACTTAAAGATGCTGATTGGGTTACTGCAATTCAAGAAGAGTTAAATGAATTTGAAAGGAATGAAGTCTGGAAACTTGTACCAAGACCAAAGAATAGGTCCATTGTTGGTACAAAATGGATTTTCAAAAATAAGACAGATTCAGATGGTGTGATTATCAGAAACAAAGCAAGACTAGTTGCAAAGGGGTATTCTCAACAAGAAGGAATTGACTATGATGAAACTTTTGCTCATGTTGCAAGACTAGAGGCCATCAGGATCTTTCTGGCATGTGCAGCTCACAAGAAATTCAAGGTTTTCCAGCTGGATGTGAAAAGTGCTTTCTTAAATGGTGAACTGGAGGAAGAAGTTTATGTTGAACAACCTCCTGGTTTCATTGATCCAAAATATCCAAATCATGTTAATATATTGGATAAGGCACTTTATGGACTAAATCAAGCTCCAAGAGCCTGGTATGAAACCCTAGCTCAATTCTTACTAGAAAGTGGATTCAACATATGTGATATTGATAAAACTATGTTCTATTTGAATCATGGTAAGGATTTGCTGTTAGTTCAAATTTATGTTGATGATATCATTTTTGGGTCAACAAACAATAAGCTATGTGAAAGGTTTTCTAAGCTTATGCAGTCAAGATATCAAATGAGCATGATGGGAGAAATGAGTTATTTTCTTGGTCTTCAAGTTAAACAGACTGATGTTGGAATCTTTATCAATCAGTCCAAATATACTAGGAATTTATTGAAAAGGTTTAACATGCAAGATAGTGCAACTGCAACCACTCCCATAGCTACAACTACCAAACTTGATCCTGATCAAGGTCCTGAGGTGGATGTAACTCACTACAAAGGAATGATTGGCTCTTTATTGTATCTCACTGCTAGTAGACCAGATATCATGTATGCAACCTGTCTTTGTGCGCAAAACCCAGGGAACCTCATCTGATTGCAGTCAAAAGAATTTTCAGATATCTCAAAGGCACTTCTACACTTGGTCTTTGGTATGCAAGGGAATTAGATTTTGGTTTGTGTGGTTATTCAGATGCTGATTTTGCAGGGTGTAAGATAGACAGGAAAAGTACTTCAGGAAGTTTTCAGTTTTTGGGTGGTAGACTAGTATCTTGGTTCAGTAAAAAGCAAAAGTCTATTTCCACTTCAACTGCAGAAGTTGAGTACATTGTTGCAGGAAGTTGCTGTACTCAGATAATGTGGATGAGAAATCAGTTGTTAGATTATGACCTGTCATACTCAAAAATACCTATTTATTGTGATAACCAAAGTGCTATTGAAATGACAGGAAATCTAGTTCAACATTCTCTTACTAAACACATCAGTATTAGATATCACTTCATAATAGAACAGGTATTGGAAGGAACAATTGAACTACATTTTGTTCCTACTGATCAACAACTTGCTGATATATTCACCAAGCCACTACCTGAAGCTACTTTTAACAAATTGGTGAATGAACTTGGAATGATGAACTTTGAGAATTTCTGAGAAAGGCTACAGAGAAGAAATCCTGATTACTATCAAATCCTGATGGTCATTCAGTAAGGTATGTACTTTTGATCAAATCCTGATAGGACAAAATCCTGACAGGAAGTCAACTGGTCAATCCTGATGGACATGTCAATATTTCATTGCTTAATTTGTACCTGATTTTTCGTCAGTATCTGATGAGAAATGTTTGAGTTTTAGTTGGACAACTCTATGCGCGCGTGTGTTGCACTATGATATATATACATATAGATACACATAAAAAGCGGTGCAGTTTTATTTAATTTCACACGTAATCTGGTCCACAAATTATTTATGCACAAATCATATTTTGCCACATGTCATTGAGAGTAATATTTTGTTTTAACAAAATACATTTGATTTTTTTAATTCTTGATTATTCTTTCATCATCAGTTCTTGCTCTTCATCTTCTCTCTGTGCTCAAGAACCCTAATTTCTAAATCTTAATTCTCAAGTTTTCTATACTGTTTTAATGGCGTCTTCATCATTCATGAATAAGCAGACAGTAGTTAGTGGTGTTACTTTTTCCACTAACAATTTTGTGGCAATTTTAGATCATCAGGATTTGCCTTCCGAGTTTCACATAATACAGGATTTTCTAGCTTCAAGTCCGTTGAAGTTTGCTCTAACAGAAACTGCAAGTGTTTCTTTTAAGTCGGTTATGCAGGTGTGGCACTCAGTTACTTTTGACAAAGGGCATTCAGGCTCAATCCTGATGAGTTTTGAATTTGATGGGGTTACTCACTACGTGACTCCTGCAATTGTGGAGGAAGCCTTACATTTGCCTATTGTTGGTGATGCTGTTCCTGATAATGTTTCAGACTCGACACTCTTTGAGTTTGTTACACAATTGGGTTACAATGGAGAAGTAAAGAGGTATGGAAACCTCTTCAGGACAAAACTTAAGAAGGAATGGAATTTCTTCTTTGATACAATCAGCCGCTGTTTCCTGAATAAGACATCAAATTTTGATGCTCTTCCATCAGGATCTCTCAAAATTGGGTATTCTCTTATCCATTCTACAGTGTTTGATTATGGTAGTTTTATTTTGAAAGCTTTAAGTGATAGAAAATCAGATAAGCTAGGATATGTCTGTTTTCTTAGATTTTTTCAGCTAATCTTTAATCACTTCTGTCCTGATGTTGTTTTTGAGAATGACGTGATTCTACCTATTTGTAGAATTACAGAGAACAATTTAAAGTCCTTAGTCAACAGTGATAATGCAAATGATTTTTCAGGCAATGCCTTTATTCCTGATGAGGTTAGGCTTTTCTTGAAAGAGAAAATGCCTACTTATTATGGATCAGTTTCTGATGCTATGGGGCAAGGCCAATCACACCTTGTTCCTGACCCAAGCATCCAACCCAAACAGTCAAAACAGTCATCAACCACCTCTAATGTCTCCCAAAAGACTTTAGTTGTAAAATCTAAGAAATTAGCTAGAACTGATGTGTCTAGAAGGCAATCAGGTTCAAAAGATTTTTCCTCTACACCACTCACTCAAAAGAAGATAAAAGGGGGGTGTACAAGGGGTTCTGGTAAAGAAGGCTGCCAAGGGTGTTGAGGCTGTTTCAGTGAAAAGGAAGTTAGTTCTAAGGGACGAGACTGATTCTGAGGATGATATGCCTATATCCTCTAAGATAAAGATAAACAAGGAAGTTGTTGATACTGTTATTGAAGCTGTGGCACCATCTGCTAAGCCACAGAAGAAAAGAAAGTTGACAAAAAGCAGGTATCATATTCCTTTAAAGAAGCTGGATACTGATGGACATGACACTTCTATTCCTGATGAGCAGTCAAATCCTGATGCTCAAGCAAATCCTGACGTTGGTAATCCTGATGCTGCACCAAGTCAAGTGGTATCAATTTCAGACTCTCCAGCTAAAGCCTCTCCAACTACAAGACATGTTGATATTTCATGGGAGAAGCTTGCTGCTGCTTCCGACCTTGGATTTAATCATCCTATGGATAATAAAAGGAAGGCAGAAGAGCTTATTTTCACTAGACAGAAGAAGCTGAAAGGATCTATCCCACACGAACCTGAACCTCAAAGTGGTTCAGCAGCTACTGAAGATCCTGTCCCAAAAGAACCACTCAATCAAAGTTTGGGTGAAGACATAGCTGATGGAATAGTCACACAAGAACCATTTTCTCAAAGGGAGAATGAAGACATCAACATTCCAGCCACACAAGAACCATCCTTTCAAAGTAAGGATGCAGGCAAAGAAGCTACAGTTTCTGAGGAATTTCCTGACAAAGCTCAAGGGATTTCTGGTGCAGATGAAATTGAAAGATTGGTTGAGGACACTGTCATTGAGGGAAGTACACAAGAACCTTCAGCTCAAAGTGTTGAAGTAGCTTCCGAACCTCAGGCTCCACAAGAACCATCAGTAACAAATCCTGATGCAAGCCATTCAAATCCTGACAGTGTTGCTCCTGATTCTAGTGGTGCTCCTGATGCTGAGCTAATCCTGATACAGCCACTTAGCTCAAGACCAATGACAGTTCCTATCACAGCATCACAGGATAAACTTAAAGGTATTGCTATTCCCGATCCCGATGTTACTCATGATTCTGAGGCTGATGATAGTGATGATGATAATCAAGATGAGAAGGATCAGCTTGCTACAGCAATCAAATCAAGTCTTGGAACTAACTATGGTTCATCAAGCACTTTTATGGTTGTCAAGGCTACTACTGGAAAGGACTTAAGACAAGACTTTTCTGTTCCTTTTGAGATGAATCCTGTTGAGGCACTTAGACATTAAGAATGGACCAATTCATGGTACAGATCTGATGATTCTGTTAGTTATCCATATGCTTTGGATCATGCCTATGATGCAGTGAATTTAATTGAGAATGAAGATTTGAAGAATCATTTGAAGGCTACTACTCTGTTATCCAAAAGCCTCAAAAATGAGATTGATTCTGTCAAGGCTGCAACAGATTTGGTTAGGACTGATATCTCTAATAACTTCAAAAAGGTGTCTACTGCTCTTCAACTAAGAATAGTGGAATCCAAGGTTAATTCAGTAGTTGATGAACAGTCCTCAATTAACAGCAGAATTGATTCTCTTGATACAAAGGTAACTGACATTCAAACCTCTCTTGCCTTGATTTTGAATTTATTGTCAAATACTGATGCCAAAAAGGGGGAGAAGGTAAGTCAAATAAAATGTACACCTGATCTAGTATTAAGAAATAATGATGATGATACTGGAAATGATGGTGATGACAAAGTTTTACAAGGAGAAACCTCTGATGCTGCTGTTATAAAGTCTACAATTCAAACTTCTCAAAGTGAAACAACGCAGTCAACTCATATTTCTGATTCTGGAGTAAAGACAGTGAGGACATTGGTGCAATCTCAGATCCTGACGGAAGAACAAATCCTGAAAGGTGATCAAATATTGATGGATGATCAAATCCTGACTCTTGGTCATGGACAAACTCTTTTTACAATTCCTGAAGGTGATGAAAATGTGCTCATTGACAATCCTGAAGATGCATCAAATCTATTCCAGAAGTTCACAACAAAAGATGGAAATGTTGTTACTCTTTATCATACTGATAAGGCAGAGGTAGAAGAGTTGCAAGAAGAGGGAAAAGAGGCTCATCAAGTCAAAATATGCCTAGATAGACAAGGTCTAGAAGTTTAAAGATAGAAGAAATTCCTGATGTCACTCAATCTCTAATAGTTCCTGATACTGAGCTTATCAAGACTACTTTTGGTGATGAAGGAATAGATGAAGAAGATGAACCACAAATGAGGAGAAGACCAAGACAATCAACTCTCATCAGTAATACAACTCAAATTTCAGACTCAAATCCTGACATTGCTTAAGGTCCTGATGATTCTGAAATTCTACAAGAGGTTGATTTGTTAATTCTTTCTACAGTGGTTGATTCTCATAATAGAGAAGTGGATGAAGAAGAAGAAGTCAGAAGTAAAGAAATTACAAGAACAACATCTAGAGATTTTAATCTCTATGTGCAGAAGCTGAAAAATTCAAACAAGTTGTTGTGGAAGAATTCAAGAAGACAAAAACACAAACTAGAAAGAAGCTATGTTCTTGATAAGGAGAAAAATAAGAAGTGGAAACACATTGACACACTTAGGTGTGATAAACCTATCAATTTTCAATCTGGTGGAATTATAACAAATGTCTCTAGTGTTGCTGATTTTGCTTATTCACAAAGATCTAAAGCACTCTGGTTACAAATGTTTTCAAGCTTCAAGCAGATGCCACATAATTCAAGAGGAGGTATAGGTCACAGAGATGCTGAATTTCTGAATCTACCATATGTTGATCCTTACTCAATGGCTGATATTGGAGGTAATATAACTTCTGAAAACCTGAACAATTTATTAGCTGTTGATATAGTTATAGATTGTCATGATGGTTCTGAAAACAAAGAAAAGCTTATGTACTTCATGAAAGATGGAAGTGTAAAGATTATATCCATTCAAGAGCTATTGGTGAAAACTACAAAGGAACTAAAATATGTTCATTATCTGCTGAAATGGAAGAATAAAGTGTGCAAGGAATGGAGTGATATGATTCTGTCAACAATAAGGAGAAGATTTGATGAAGGAAATAATTATAATGGTGATTATACTCCCATGTACTTAAATCTAAGAGGTCAAAATGTGGAAATGCAAAGGGGCACTGCTGTTAAATAAATGTCCTTTGGCATGAATCAACTTACTCTTAATCCTGATGGGAAGGAAATTGCTTACCTCCTAGTTGAAGATCATAGTCTACAGAGAAGCTCCATACAGAATTTGAGAGCAGCTATCTATCAGATAAATGAGGAAGATGAAGAACTCAAAGATTAAAAAGAAAGACTAATTCAGATTCTTGAAGACAAAGAAGAAAATCTACTGTCAGACTTCTTGAAAATGAATTTGTTCTACCAGAAAATCTGAGAAGATAAGTTTGCTATTGTAAATACTTGTACAATTTGTAAATACGTTTTTGACATCATTGAATCTAGAAATTTATACTTTATTTTACAAAGTATAAGATTGGGGGAGATTGTTAGATCAAGATTCAATGATCGTCAGGATCTAGACTCAACTGATCAGGATTGCTGACGTCATCAGTATTGCATGGTCATCAACATTGCACAAGCGTCAGTATCAGGATTGATATCAGGATTCATATCAGGACTGTTATCAGGATTGATCATCAGGACTGGAAGCTGATCAGGATTTCTATTTCGAGTTGGTTTATGAGTCTAGTTAAAGAAGGAAGTTTATTTTGTCGGTTCCTAGTTTGTAGAAATGTAGCTGTCAATTAAGGATATGTTTCAATCTAGTTTGTAATTGATTAGGACTTGTCTTGTAATTGATAGAGAAGTTGTGTAGTATATAAACACAGTTTAGGTTTCGATTTATATCGATCACACACACGAGTATATTGTAACCTTGAAGCTCTTAAGAACTCAGAATTTCTTGAGAGAGTTTTGTAACAGTTTTATAACAGATTTAATAAAACTGTTATTATTCATATTTGTGTTTAATAAAGTTGAGAATCTTATACAATTGTATTCAACCCCCATTCTACAATTGTTATTTACTGGGCAACATATACTTGTTTCTACCAAAATAACTATTAACTCAGAACTTATACAAACTTATAATGCCAGCACAATACAGCACAACTTTAGCTTTAAATTTAATTTATTCTTATATAAAAGCAAACCTCTCTAGTAATAATGTAAAAATCTTTACTTTCTGAAATTGAAAGAGAATAATATTACGACATTGGAAAATACAAGAGTATGAGATGAGATCGAATAAAAGTAGGAGAATGTGTTTGAGTAAAAGACAAGGTAAAAAGAACATGTAATAACATATATAATTGATTTAGCCAACTATGAAACCATTATTTTACACAAAATGATACCAGAGGAACCATCATATGCCTAGTTCAACAATTATTTTACAAAAAAGAGAATATTAACTTTTGAACTCATAGTTACAACATTATTTTTTTAAATAACCCGTGTGATGCACAGGGATCTTTTAAAATTGTATTTTTTTTCTTATTATAATCTTTATATAATTGCTTTTTAAATCATTATTTTATGATATAATATTAGTAGTAATAATAATAATAATAATAGTTATTTAATAAATGACTTGTATTGTTTTGAACTAATAATATAAATTCTTAATTTTAATATGTTATTGTGAGTATTCGAACCTTAGCCCTTTAGTAGAGTAACTTAAATTTAAAAAATTATCTACTATAGATCTAACAGCTCCTGTTTATTTACTTAAAATCTTACGGTCAATATGCTTTGGTTGAACCAAACTACCAACAATTATACCAATGTTTGCTTATTATAGTTTAGTATAGATACATTTACATATTGGTTGTCTAATTTTGAAACAGAGATTATGCAAGAGTTATGTTAAAATAAATGTTTTATATGAGTACTTGTAAATTTTCTAAGAGCCATTTCATGTTAAAAAGAAGTGTTTTATAAACAGACATAAATTTTTTAAGTTCTGGAATAAGTATTTGGAATAGGAAATCACACACTATTCCACGTCTGCGCGTACTGATCTTTTTTTATTTGCTAATGGTGTTTGATTTCTTATAAAAGGACACATTATGCATTTTTTTCTGAATTTCTTGTTGTGTATCAGGTCCAGAGCGATGTTCGCTCATCTTTAATTATAAAAAATATTAAACGTATTTTCTTGACGAAAAAATGATTCTGGTTTACGCGTTCATTCATTTTAATCACTCACGTTTCTTATGTAATAAAACTTCCCGTATTAATTCCTTTTTAAAACAATTCTTTCCTATTAAATTGTTCTCATATACATGATCATTCTTTTTAGAGTAAAGTGCACTTTGTGTACTCGTACTTTAGTCAAGACACCACTTGCAATACTATAGTTTAAAATCGAGCAGTTGCAATATCAATGTTTGTATTTCAATGCACTTTGTTGCATTCCGTTAATTGTGGTTAACTCCGTTATTAATTTAGGGATTAAAGTGCACTTTGTGCACTCGCACTTTACTCTAAAGTGCATTTTGTGTACCCGCACCTTGTTCAATACATCACTTGCAATACTTTAGTTCAAAATTTAGAGTAAAGTGCGAGTACACAAAATGCACTTTAGAGTAAATGCGAGTACACAAAGTGCACTTTACTCCCTAAATTAATAACGGAGTTAACCTCAATTAACGAAATGCAACAAAGTGCAGTGAAATACAAACATTGATATTGCAACTGCTCGATTTTAAACTATAGTATTGCAAGTGATGTCTTGACTAAAGTACGAGTACACAATGTGACGCCCTCCAAACCCGGGGTACAGATTTAGGGAGTCACCCGACCAAAGGTACACAACATAAACCTGAATATAACACATGCATAATATATAATAACATAAAATACCCCTTATCCAAGACCGCATCCAGATTATGGCATGAAACATGATTCTAAGTCATAATTATTACAAACCAGTTTCAGAGTTATTACACACTTAATATACAAAGCTAGACATCTAGTCTAACTATCAAGTAAAACGACTACCCGTCCAATGACAATCACTCGGGGTGGTCTCCTAGCATCGGGAGAACTGTCACTAGCGCTGTGTCTGCTCATTCTCTCGCTTCACTGGAATAGGGTTAGAAACAAAACAAGTATGAGCCACATGTGCTCAGCAAGCATGATATATGTATCAATCACAGTTCTATAATGAAAGGAAAGAATTCAATTATCTGAATCAACAATACACAAGTCAAACATATGCTTTTAACAATCTTTAATGAAGAAAGAGGAATTAGAATTGGACTTCTACATTTTTCAAATACAAAGGTTGTGCTGCTGATCAGTCACGCAACAACCCCGGACTTGCTTATAGCAAAGTCCTCTACTGGATCCTAGGCCAATCTGGGCCTTAAATTATTCCGACCATAAGTATGGCCCGACCATTACTGGTCCTATTTAAAAACATGCCAATTCTATCACAAGGTATAAGCAATAATATGCATAACAAGATAAGTACACAATAACGAGGTGTAATAGTTGCAAAAGAGCTTCAACTATTCATTATCAAAGAAAGTCCGAGAAATAATTTCGGAATGGTTTCAACGGTACGATGCACTCGTTCAAGAAGGTAATCAGTAGTTGTAGTCAATAATCAATGACTGTAATCAATAGACAGTGATAGAATCAAACTGTCAATGGTTGTAGTAATAATCAAATGATGATAATCAACAATCAATGGTTGTGAACAAAATCAGATGAACTTGGAAATAAGGGTTTCCGATGCGGATCAAATCAAAGGGTTAAGAAAATTTACAAAAATGGAACCAGTTGCCCAAGTACGGGTAAGGATTGATAATCTGAATTGTTCTGGGGTAGTAAAATGTAAGTATTGAAAACAATAACAATTTATCGCAAATAAAGGCACAGATACTTGCCTGGTCTACGTCGCTGTCGGTTTTCTATCTCGATCACTCTACTTTCCCCTTTCCCTTGCTCCGGGAACTCGATTCTATAATAAACAACTTAGAACAGTAAGTCTAACTATCCTCATTCTATCCTCGACACACAATTAATCAATAACACATTTTAAACTAGTAACCGGTTACGTATCGGACGTCCGGTCTAATTTACGGTATTTAAAACTCAGACACTTGCCCTCGTACGGGCATTTACGGACCATTAAAACACATTAATCGACTCATATAAACCATATAGCACTTATAAATATTTTTAAAACAATATTCAAGGCTTATTTGAATTTAAA
Organism: Heracleum sosnowskyi; assembly: GCA_030848705.1. NCBI lineage: Eukaryota > Viridiplantae > Streptophyta > Magnoliopsida > Apiales > Apiaceae > Heracleum > Heracleum sosnowskyi. The sequence goes on from CM061244.1 coordinate 35,950,153, forward strand.
TAAGTCACAAATAATTTTTAAATCAAAAATCGGATTTTTAATCCCATTATAAATATTTAAAAGTAATTAAATCAATTATTATAAAATTAATTGACACTCTTTAAATGCTCAAACTATTTTTAAATAATAAACCAGGCTTGAAAATAATTAAACTAAATTTTAAATTAATTAAATCTAATTAATAATTAATTTTTAAGAATTAACTGATTAAAAGAATTAATCAATTAATTAAATAAATTAATTATTAATTAAAAATAATTAGAATAATTAAGTTTAATAAATTTTCGAATTTAAAATAATAAATATAATTTTCCAGAATTTTTCTGAATTAAAAATATATATTTAAAATTAAAATATGATTTTTTTAAAGATTTTAAACTATTTTCGAATTAAATTTAAAAATAAAATTCAAAAACAGTTTTCTGAAAATATTTTAGGGTTTCGAAGATTGAAACCGGGTCAGAAAACGGGTCAACGGGTCAGGTCACGGGTCGCCAAGAACAATCCGGGTCGGGAAGAACTTACGGGAAAATTCCCAGAATCCGGTGACCTGCCCAGAATCCGGCGACTCAAAAACGTACTAAAAATTGGGGCTTTTGATACCAAAACATTCCTTACAAACTCAGCTATTCATTCCGATCAAAAACAAACCAAAGACATAGCCGGAAATTCAATCCCGACCAAATTCCGGCGAGCTCAAGAAATTTTCCGATCTACCAAAATCTTACATGAAACTCTACGTTCTTTATGTTAAAATGAAGCTAAGAACACATACAACAAAATCCCTATATCAAAAACAATGTCAGATCATTCATATGAACGAACTATTAAAAAGAAAAACCGGGAAAACCCCTAGAAATCGGATTTCTCAAAATCGAACATAAACATGAAATTAAAGCATGAATTCCTACTAATTAGAACCCTAGGAACATGTTGGAAGCAATCAATTGAACGGAGAATCAACAGAATGAAAATCCCCAATTCGAATATAAACCCTAATTTAAATTCGAAATTTGTAAAATTCATATAAAATCAAAAAATTACCAGATGATGATGAGGTTGGAAGATTCTGAAACTAGAGCTCAAGATCTTTGATTTGAGTACTTGAACTTTGAATTTGGATTTCAATAACACCTTCGAGTTTGATTTTGATTTTCAAGAACACGAAGAACACGGTTCGGGAATTTTATATTTTTCAGTATTTTTAATACGGATTATATGACGTATAATGTACGATTCTCCTTTTTATACTTATTGAACAATAATACCCTAAACGACATTTTTGGATCGATATTGATCCACTGGTTCGTTTGAAAACCCTAATTAGGTTAAAACACGTTTTATGTAAAGATAATCATTTAAAAAGACTGATAGTTATCCAAATCAATACATATCATTTTATAACTAATGCTCAAGAATACGGGGGCTATAACAGATGTATTTATTGATACGGACGATATATCAATTACCCTAGAAAAATTAGGGTTAGGGTTTAAAATAATTTTTCTTCCTTTGAATAAAACAATTACTAATGATCATATCAGATAATAAGGGATATAATAATATGAAGAAATCCTCCGATAATGATTCGAACACAGATGACGAAGGAATAATAATGATGTACAAAATTTCAACGGGGCCCTTGAATTTTCAAAACGGGGCTCAAAATTGAATAAGGTTTCAAATGACGAAATATTTGAAAGGGTCTTTTGACTCACCAAATAACACATAAACACTTAACAATCCTTATCATTATAACTCAAAATACTTCATAATAAGTATTCCACACATAATATACAATTTATATTATTAGTAAAGTTCACGGATCTTACATCCTTCCCCCCTTAATAGGATTCTGTCCTCAGAATCAGATCAAGGAAACAACTGGGGATACTTCTCTAACATATCACTTTCTAACTCCCAGGTAGACTCTTCCACCTTTGGATTCCTCCACAAAACTCTTACTATCACTACAGTCTTATTTCTTAATACTTTTTCCTTACGATCCAATATCTGAATTGGTCGCTCTACATAACATAAATCTGACTGGACCTCTATGGGTTCATACTCTATTACATGGTTCGAATCTGGTCGATACTTCTTAAGCATGGATACGTGAAACACATTATGAACGTGCTGCATATGCGGGGGTAATGCTAACTCGTAAGCTACTTTCCCAATTTGCTTCAAAATCTCAAATGGTCCAACATATCTCGGACTCAATTTCCCTTTCTTTCCAAACCTAACCATATCCTTTCTTGCTAAGTCAGCATATTTCTTCTGCCGGTTCTGAGCTGTTATCAACCTTTTCTGAATCAATTCAATCACTTCCTTTGTCTGTTGTACTAATTCTGGTCCTATCACTTTCCGTTCACCAACTTCTTCCCAATATACTGGAGATCGACACTTCCGTCCATATAAAGCTTCGTAAGGTGGCATCCCGATACTCGCGTGAAAACTTTTATTATATGAGAATTCTACTAAGGGTAGATGATCATCCCAATTACCTTTAAAATCAAGTGCACACGTTCTAAGCATGTCTTCGATGGTTTGAATTGTCCTTTCACTCTGACCGTCTGTCTGCGGGTGATAAGCCGTACTCATTCTCAATTCGGTGCCTAAACATTCTTGAAAACTTCTCCAGAATCTTGAGTTGAATCGAGGGTCTCGATCAGATACTATTGACACTGGAACTCCATGTCGTACCACGATTTCTTTAACATATAAACGAACTAATTTATCCAGCGAGAATCTCTCGTTAATAGGAAGAAAATGTGCGGATTTCGTCAATCGATCTACAATAACCCAAATAGCATCATGGTTAGTCTTCGTTCTAGGCAATCCTACCACAAAGTCCATTGCGATGTGTTCCCACTTCCATTCAGGAATTTCTAACGGCTGCAGTAATCCACTTGGTCTTTGATGTTCCGCCTTGACCCTTTGACATGTAAAACATTTACTCACCCATTCAGCAATTTCTCTTTTCATATATGGCCACCAAAAGTTCATTTTAAGATCTCGATACATCTTCGTGCTTCCAGGATGAATTGAATACTTCGAGTTATGCGCTTCGTGCAAAATTTCACTCTTTAGTTCTGCTACATTAGGTACCCATATTCGAGAAGCAAACCTTAAGATTCCTTTGTCGTCCAGTTGGCTACATATTTCCTCACCTGTTAAACTATTTGCATTGTCGTTCATGACTTGCTCTTGGCATTTTCGTATCTTTTCCAACAATTCAGGTTGAAACGTTATGGCGTAAATCATTTCTGTCGCGTCCTTCGGAACACGTACTTCTATTTCTAACTTTTCAAACTCTCTGTACAATTCCTTGGTCATCGTCAGCATATTCAATCTTTCTTTTCTGCTCAATGCATCTGCTACCACGTTTGCCTTGCTGGGGTGATAATTTATAGAAACGTCGTAATCCTTGATTAGCTCCAACCATCTTCTCTGCCTCATGTTCAGCTCCTTCTGAGTAAAGATATACTTCAGACTTTTGTGATCGGTGTAAATTTCACATCTCTCTCCGTACAAGTAATGTCTCCATATCTTTAGTGCAAATACGATCGCTGCTAATTCCAAATCATGTGTGGGATATTTTTGTTCGTGAGGTCTCAATTGTCTCGACGCATAAGCAATTACTTTGTCATGTTGCATAAGTACACAACCCAATCCTTTGTAAGACGCATCACTATAGATTACAAATTGACCTTGATCGTCTGGTAGCATTAACACTGGTGTCGTAGTTAGTCTCTTCTTTAATTCTTGGAAACTTTCTTCGCATTTGTCGTTCCATATGAATCGTTCGCTTTTCCTTGTCAGCTTGGTCATTGGAGTAGCTATCTTTGCAAAATCCTGTACAAATCTCCGATAATATCCGGCTAATCCCAAGAAACTTCTGACTTCAGTTGGTGTCCTTGGTCTTTCCCAATCCTTCACTGCTTCAATCTTGGCTGGATCTACTTTGATGCCTTCACTACTTACCACGTGCCCTAGGAAATGAACTTCCCTAACCAGATTCACACTTTGAAAACTTTGCGTATAGTCTTTCTTGTCTTAAAATCTCCAACACAATCCACAAGTGATTCGCATGTTCTTCTTCCGTCTTAGAATATATCAAAATATCATCGATGAATACCACTACAAACTCATCCAAATACTTCTTAAAAATCTTGTTCATTAAATCCATAAAAGCTGCTGGTGCATTCGTCAATCCAAATGCCATTACTAAAAACTCATAATGTCCATATCTTGTTCGAAAAGCTGTCATCGGTATATCGTCTGGTTTAACCTTCAATTGGTGATATCCTGATCGTAGATCAATCTTAGAAAAATGAACCGCTCCTTTCAACTGGTCAAACAGATCGTCTATTCTGGGCAATGGATACTTGTTCTTGATGGTTAGCTTGTTTAACTCTCGATAATCTATACAAAGTCTCATACTCCCATCCTTCTTTTTGACAAACAACACTGGTGCTCCCCACGGTGAAACGCTAGGTCTGATAATTCCTTTGTCTAACAATTACTGCAATTGCTTAGCTAACTCCTTCATCTCCATTGGTGCCATTCTGTATGGTGCTTTGGATACTGGTTCCGCACCTGGTGTTAAGTCTATCGCGAACTCAATCTCTCTATCCGGAGGTAGTCCTGGTAATTCTTCTGGAAAAACATCTGGAAACTCACTCACGACTGGAATATCTTCTAACTTAGAAACTTCCTTCTCTGTATCTATCACATATGCGAGATAAGCCTCACATCCTTGTTTTAATAATCTCTTAGTCTGAATCATTGACAAAAATTTCTTCGTTTGTTTCTCTCCTTTAAATATCACTTCTTTCTTTTCTGGGGTAACTAAAGTAACCCTTTTATCCTTACAATCAATACGCGCATCATAATCGGTTAACCAATCCATTCCTAAAATAACATCAAATTCTCCCAACTTGAAAGGTAATAAATCAGCATAAAAACGACTCCCTAAAATCTCAATTTCACAACGGGGACAATACGAGCTGATCGGTATACGATCCTGATTTGCTATTTCTACACTTAACACTCCATTTAAGGGTTCCATTAAACAATTCAATTTACGAGCAAATGCTTCCGAAATAAACGACTTAGTAGCTCCTGAATCTATCAGCACTTTAGCATTAACAGAATTTACTAGAAGTGTACCTGCCACCACATCGGAGTCTCTCACCGCTTCCCTCATTGACATATTATAGGTTCTAGCTAACGGCTGAACATCAACAGCTGGAGGTGCCTCTATAGCTCGAATCATGTTGTTCACGGGTGCTGGCGCTCTACAATCCTTGATCATATGGCATGGTCTCTTGCATCGATGGCACACAATACCTATCTTGCAATCCCTGGCATAATGCCCCTTCTGGTTACACTTAAAACATGTGACACTCAATCTGTGGCATATTCCTGGATGTCTTTTCCCGCATGTCTTGCATTCTGGCAGTGGAGGTCTGGAAACTACTTGCTGATTATTGTTTGGTGGACGATTGATTTGTCCTGCATTTCCGGTGTCTGGTTTCTTGAAAGTTGTACCTCTGCTCGGCTGGAATCCTGGCTTCTTGTTTGGATGGTTCTGAATATCTCCCGGTGACTGGACCTTATCAGATGTCCCTACCTTTCTTTTCTTATTCTCTTTCTCTCTCAAATATGAATCACTTTCTCCTTCCGTAATCATTGCCTTATGTACCACGGTTGCATATGTATCTAATTCCAAAACTGCTAACTTACTACGAATCCATGACCTCAGTCCCTGTTGGAACCTCTTGGCCTTCTTCTTCTCCGTATCCACGTATGTCGGAACAAACCTAGACAACTCGGTAAACTTGGTCTCGTACTGCGAAACAGTCATACTTCCTTGCTTCAATTCTAAAAATTTCAACTCCATTTGATCCTGCATAAAGTCAGGAAAATACTTCTCTAAAAACAATTATGTAAATCTCTCCCACGTAATTAACCCTTCAGGTTCTAAAGCCTTACTAGTCTCCCACCAATAACTTGCCTCATTTTTCAGAAAATAACTAGCATACTCAGTTTTCTTTTCTCCCGTTACCTCTATCAACGTAAAAGCTTTCTCCATTTCCTTCAACCATGCCTTTGCCTCAACTGGATCAGCAGATCCTTTAAACTCTGGCGGTTTTGCTGCTTGAAAAGATTTGAACGTAACCACGGGTACTACCTGCTGGTGCGGCTGTTGGTGATGCTGATGCTGCTGATCCTGTTGCTGCTGCTGCTGTTGCTGCTGCTGCTGTTGTAGTAACTGCTGTTGGATCTGTTGTTGTTGTTGAGCTAGAGCAGTAGTTTGTTGAGTGAGGGTGTTCAAAAGTTGTATTACAACCGGATCTAAATGACCCGTTGGGGGTGCATTCTGTTGACCTTCTTGGTCAGCTGAATTATTCGAGCGGGTATTTCGTCTAGGAGGCATGTTGTTGATGAACAAACAATAACTGATTTAATAATTCATAAATAGAAGAGAAAAGAACACAATTGGTAGAGCCATGATTTACGGATTTTCAACGGCGTAAGGGTACACTCGTTGCACAAGTAGAATAACAATTACAATAGTGAAAATGAATAACAAGAGAATAATAATAGTTCTTATAAAGGATGATTATCATAAATATATACATAGATTCGATACAAGCGTAGAACGCTTTCAAAAGTAAAGTGTGTCATAGCTGAACTACAACTGCCGATCAACAGAACAACAACAAAATACAACAACAATCCAAGGCGATACTATAAGCCTGGTGCACTGCTGGTACTATACTATGCATCTATGTACTATCTGACTGGAATCCACAGAATATCCATCGTCGTCTCTACCGGCTCATGCATCATCATCTCTAGTATCCCATAGTGCTGGTCCAGAAATCTCCCCAATCTCCCTCATCACAAAATCCAAAATCTCTCTCATCCCTGCTACAGTCTCTCCCTCTCTACTAGTAGCTAGTCCATGCAACCTCGTCTCTACCAATGTCCTCACAACCCTGAGTCTCATCCGTGTTTCTCCTATCTGATCTCTGAATCTATCTCTATCTCTGGCTACACCTGCCTCCGCTGTACACATCCCACGCATCTCTAACACCTGTCTACGAAAGTAATCCCTCTCCTCACTCATCCTCTGATAACGGTGATGTGGAACTGGTGGCTCAGAGATCTGGAACAAAGGTCCAGAAACTGAAGCCTGAGAACGCGGTGCTGCGGGTATGCGTCGAAGTGGAACGGGACAAGGTATAGGATCTCTCCTGACCACTACAGGTCCAGACTGAGGTGGTGTCGGTCGCGACGGTCCTGCTCTCATTTCTGGTACAGGTCTCTCCTCTATCGGGTGCTTTGACGGATATGAATCAGAACTAGAGCTAGGTGGTTGCAATTATAACCATACTCGATTACTACGCATAATATCTCTAATCGACCTTCTATGACCATTAGGTGAATTCCTAACCCTCTATGTTATCCTGGACCCTAAATCCTAACTTGTTTCAAATGCCATAACCTGTTGCTATGATACCAACCTGTGACGCCCTCCAAACCCGGGGTACAGATTTGGGGAGTCACCCGACCAACGGTACACAACATAAACCTGAATATAACACATGCATAATATATAATAACATAAAATACCCCTTATCCAAGACCGCATCCAGATTATGGCATGAAACAAGATTCTAAGTCATAATTATTACAAACCAGTTTCAGAGTTATTATATACAAAGCTAGACATCTAGTCTAACTATCAAGTAAAACGACTACCCGTCTAATGATAATCACTCGGGGTGGTCTCCTAGCATCGGGAGAACTGTCACTAGCGCTGTGTCTGCTCATTCTCTCGCTTCACTAGAATAGGGTTAGAAACAAAACAAGTATGAGCCACATGTGCTCAGCAAGCATGATATATATCAATCACAGTTCTATAATGAAAGGAAAGAATTCAATTATCTGAATCAACAATACACAAGTCAAACATATGCTTTTAACAATCTTTAATGAAGAAAGAGGAATTAGAATTGGACTTCTACATTTTTCAAATACAAAGTTTGTGCTGCTGATCAGTCACGCAACAACCCCGGACTTTCTTATAGCAAAGTCCTCTACTTGATCCTAGGCCAATCTGGGCCTTAAATTATTCCGACCATAAGTATGGCCCGACCATTACTGGTCCTATTTAAAAACATGCCAATTCTATCACAAGGTATAAGCAATAATATGCATAACAAGATAAGTACACAATAATGGGGTGTAATAGTTGCAAAAGAGCTGCAACTATTCATTATCAAAGAAAGTCCGAGAAATAATTTCGGAATGGTTTCAACGGTACGATGCACTCGTTCAAGAAGGTAATCAGTAGTTGTAGTCAATAATCAATGACTGTAATCAATAGCCAATGATAGAATCAAACTGTCAATGGTTGTAGTAATAATCAAATGATGATAATCAACAATCAATGGTTGTGAACAAAATCAGATGAACTTGGAAATAAGGGTTTCTGATGCGGATCAAATCAAAGGGTTAAGAAAATTTACAAAAATGGAATCAGTTGCCCAAGTACGGGTAAGGATTGATAATCTGAATTGTTCTGGGGTAGTAACATGTATGTACACGATTCATTAATCGTCTTCAACATGACAAAGTTTACATTTTTATTTTTCGTTGTCTTTCTCTTCCCAGGTTCTTAGTTGTTTTACAATTTGTTTCATTACTCAATTTTTTACCATTATACCATATCAACTCTATATCATTATAAATATTGTTTAATTGATTATGAGTTATTATTAAATCTAAAGTTGTTAGTCTAAGTTGTGAAGTTACCGTCTTTAAAAATCTCAAAAATCTCAACTAAATCATGTAACTAAATATCATCTTGGATATCTTATTATCTTGTTGTAATACCGTTTATAAACAATAATTTTCTCTCCAACGATGTGTTCTAATTTATACACATATATTAATCATGCAATGGACTTATGTTCTTTTATTTAATTTGCAGCGAGTTTGATGGTCCCCCAAGGAGAAGCCCATGAAATGTGCATGGAAGTGGAACCTGGAGTCCAAAATTGCGTTCCGGAGGAATGCGCTAACTGGTGCAAAAACCAACATCAGGACGGCGAAGGAACATGCACTACTATAAACTGCACTTGCATGTATCCATGCTGCTTTTTTTTTGTGCTTTGTGTTCATCAATGAAATTTCACATTGTACTCGGAACATTATCAATTGATTATCCTTTTCACCATGAATCTTTACATGCTTGTGTTTATAGTCCGAATGTGTGAGATATTAATTAAAATACTACTCCCTCCGTCCCACTAATTTCTATGCAGTTTTTTCTCACTGTTTTGCACGCATATAAAGTATAGTTCTATAACTTATTTTTAAATTATTTTTTCTTTGAATAAAAATCTAGACATTAAATTTTAATTCAAAAGAATTTTTTTTTTATGAAAGTATACTTTATAGGAGCCTTAAAATGCGTGTCAAGCCCCCGTCTCCCAATGTATACAATTCAGTAGGAATTTTTCTTTTAGCCTTGAATAGCATCGAAAAATTAAAGATAATTAAGATAGGCTGATCCCCGGCTAAACTTAAAATTGTAGTAGATTTTTTTTAAATCCCAAGTTTTAGATAAAATTCTGTAGAATTGTTTCTTTACAGCCTTGCCTAGAATTTCGAAAATTAGAGAAAATCCTGGTTTGCCACAAAATTGGTCCCTAACATGCATTGCGTAGAGAAATAAATTCAGAGTTGAAAGCATTGCTAAATCTTTGAAAAAGATTTATAGGTCGCATATATACATATTGTAATAACCCCAAATTTTGGACTTAGTTAAATAAATTTTGATGAATAGTAAATGTGATGAATAGTAAATTTGCTGATGGAAAAATTTTCAGACCACACTATGTGGATGATATGGAATGAATGTTTCGAGGTTATATTATTGATGTATAGGAAAAATAAGTGAATGTAAACGCGATCAGAATCAGAAGATTCCCATTCGAGTTTTAAATCACTATTCACTGGACAGTTAAGGACGTATTGATTTGATCGTTTTAAGAAAGTATGAGGAATGAGAAATACATGATCATATCTTAAACCAAGATGAGAAACCTAAGAATATATATTAGACAAAGGTAACAGAAGGATAAAGGAAGTACCCTAGCTTTGGTATAGAGAAACGTATTTAAAACCACTGGAAACTATCGCGAAACAAAAGTATAATAAATTATGGATTAAACCCTAGCAAAAGGAGGAGTATTATATAAGATCATCAAGTGCAATATATAAAAGAATTGAGGATGCAAAGGATGACATAGGCATGATGCAAGGGGATGACATAAACATGACCAAGTAATGACAAAGTGGTGAATCACCACCTTGTCACCACTTTCACCACCACCACCACAAGTTCAATTCTAGCCTTGTCATTGATGACAAGTCTTGATTTTAGCCACACAAATAAGATGCATCCAAATTAGAGATATTTTGCCAAAAGAAAAGAAAGGAAAAGAAAACAAAACAAAACAAAAGAAGAAGAACATGAAGAACACACTACATTCGGCTATTTTCTTTTCTTCAAGTCCTTAAACATTTTGCTCATACTTCCACTCAACCATAATTCTTGATCTTGGGCTCTAAATCACCCCCTTCCAATATCCAAGGTAGATCTCTAATCTTAGCCCCATCCATGTATGATAGCTTGATCAAAATTGGATTTAAAGTTGATGATGAATAGTGATGTGAATAGTAAACTCATAGAATCTTGTTTTGTTTTGATGATCTTAGGTTTGTTTAACATAGTTAAGGTGCAAGGAAGGATATATCAACCATATATAGCCTTTGTTAGCATCCAAGGAAGGTATAAACTTCTTTCTTTTTATGAGTTTTGATTGATCTAGTAAGTTAGAAGTGTTAGATTGAATCTATGTTAGAATATAGCATGTATGCATGATTTTAAGCATGTTTGATGGTTAAGTTGTGGATGAACTTGTGGTTTAGGGTGTGACCTTGTTTAGACAGAAAATGGAAGTATTAGTTTGAGTTTGATTGGTGGATTGATTGATGGTGTATTGTAGATTGGTTGGAGTGTTTTAAAACACGGGAATTACGCGTAAGCGCCGTTACCATGTCGATTTTTACTTAGGTAGTTTAGACAGAAACTATGACTGCAAAACAGGGCATACACTTGAGGTTTCTGACCATGAGAATGTAGGCTCTGTTTCCTAGATTACTTTGGCGAAAGAATTGTATCGTTTTGGTTTACGGTTTAGGAATAGCGTCCGTTTTAGTAAAAGCGGTTTCGCGGAACGAGATAGTTCATTGTATGAACTTTGAGATAGGGATCAAGCCCTTTAAAATTGGAATTGGATTGAGATATTAAAATGGATACTAGTATGTATAATAAGGAAAGGAAGCCTAGAAGAGTTCGAGTTAAAAAGATAAGTTGGTGATTTTATAAAAATACGCGAACGAAGGTTGCGCAAGTGAAATACCCTTAAGGGGATGGTTTAAAACAAGGAAATGGTAAAGGATAAATACTTGGGATTTGTGAATAGGTTTTCACCCAAACTTTTGACTTAGAAGTTTACGGAATGTTATGAGGTTATAGATGACCAAGAGAGAGACAATTGATGTTCGTTAATAGAACGTTAGTGCTTAAGTTAAATGCACTTTAAATGATTAAGCCAGGGGACTGATCGGGTATTTCTTTGTTTATAGATTTCCCGGCAAGTTCTCGAACCCATAACAACCAAGGACCCAAGGCAAGTTTTCTCATCCCATGCTGTATTTTAAAGTACAATATTATGTTAATATGCATATGATAGATGCATGTTTTCAAAGGTATTATATGCATATGATATTATGCATGTTTTCAAACCGTACATCGTATATGGATGTGTTTGGATTTTAAACTATGAAGATGTTAATATGCATATGATAGGTGCATGTTTTCAAAGGTATTATATGCATACAATATTATGCAAGTTTTCAAACCTTATACCATATAATGATGCTGTTGTGATATATGTTGTGGTATTGCTATATATGCTGCTTTATGCTGTGAAATGACTTATAAACTGTTTTCGCTTTTAATAAAAAAATGCGGTATAAGATATAAGGTTTATATGCTATCTAAGTACTAGATATATACCAAGGTTAAGGATTAAAGACTCTAAGTATAGAGTACTTGTACGATGGTTTTAAAAACTTAGACCGGGAGTCAAATTATTATTTTGTTTTAAACTACTGTCAGAAGCTGGAAGGTTCCAGGGACGGTTATACTTTAAGGGTATATTAAATATTCCAATATCTATATAATTGGATATTTAAGGTGAGATATTTGAATAATATTATAATATATATTATTTGAATATTATTTAAGTAAGTGAATATTATTTTGAATATTCACTTAAGTGTTTTATATTGAATAATAATTCAATATTTATTATTTGAATATTATTTAAATAAGTGAATATTATTTTGAATATTCACTTAAGTGTTTTATATTGAGTAATAATTCAATACTTATTATCTGAGGATTATTTAACTAAGTGAATATTATTTTAAATATTCACTTAGGTGGTTTTATATTGAATAATAATTTAATATTTATTATTTGGGTATTTATTAAATATTCCAAATATGATTTAAAATCATAGAACCTTATTATATGATTAAAGGTTCTATTATTTACACAAAAATATAAATTTCTGATTTTCAGAAAAGGTATTAAAATAGAGATTCCCAACTATTATCTTAAGATAGTTAAAGGTAGTTAAATGCGATTAAATATTTCCTAACTCATCAAAAATTGGGAATCCAGTTTTAAAGGTCGATCAAATGGTTTTGCTTCTTCTATTCCTCGAGAATACTCGTATCTTGGGTTGCCTTCCCTATCTAATCCGAGTATTCCAATCTCGATAATTTCAGAAAAATTCCGATTAACTCCCAGGTCGTGATTTTAAAAAGGGTTTTTGATATATCCTCTGTCAGTTGGCAACGGCCAGCCCACATCTTGTTATTACTTCCTCAAAATTTCCGGAAGTAAGTATGATAAAGAGTTTAAACCTATCAACGAGCTAGCATGACGCTCGGGGAACGACGATTAAGTTCGGTTCCGGTTATAATGATAGGATTCATCAAGGGACTGGAGGTGTTATATAAGCAGAGGCATTACGAGTACCGGGACGCACATGCAAATTTAGCAGAGGTACTACGAATGCCGGGACGCAACTTTAGCTGAGGTACTTCGGGTACCGGGACGCTAATGATAGCCCGTATGCGGCTGGGGTGATAACCATGAAAAGGTTTTCGTCCACTACTAGTAGAAAGAAATGTTTTGCGATACAGCGACTGATCATCGTGTATCGTGGTGCTCCAGTATATCCCCTTCTTCCACTTGGAATTGTGCTGCACATTGTAACGAAAGCCTAGGTGCTAAGTTACCGATAATGTGACAGAAATTGAACAATGATGTTCCGTGTATAGTATTTGAACTACATTGCATGTTCTAACGAAAAGAGTATCCAATATATCATTCTATATACGAATGAGGTTTTAAAAGCTTTCAGCTATGATATCAGCTCACATATATGATTATGTTGCTATATATTATTGTCGAGCTATAGTGCTCATTCTTGCTTCTTTTATATATCACAACCCAACAGCTTCAAAAAGGTGTTCATTACTGATATTTTACAGTATTTTGAACAGTATGAGATATCTAAATAGATATGCATGTATATATGTTGAGAAGTCATTTAAGATATACAGTATATTGAATTGTATAGTATTTTGAATCAATGGATGGGTTTAAGCCTTGATTCCAATATTAATATCTATTTTAAAAAGAGATGTTTTGAGACTTGGTTTATCATCTTGATACCAAGGATCCCTAAAAGGATTTACGAAAAGTATTTGAGTATGATTATAAATCATACGGTATTTTGAACGATATACTATTTTGGGGATAAACCCTAGTAGTTTTTAAACATGGATCCCATATGGATTATCTTCCTAAAAGGTTTAAAGATTTAAACTGGGATAGATTTCTTGCTGAGCACTATTAGCTCATTCTTGCTTTATTTATACTTTCAGCATGAAGAAAACATTGCCGATTCACCTCGTGTTACGAGAGCAAGGGAATGGAGAGACCACCCTTGAGTTAGTTCAGCAAGATGGATACTGTCGGATTTAGCAGGACAGCTGTAGACTGAGTTAGTAAGAATTGTTTTCGAATAGGTTTGTATTATTAAACCTTGTATAGAATTGTGAGGTCTAATATTTTAACTTCAGGTAGAGGTTGTAAATGATAGATGAGATCCTGGATAGTACATTTGATTTGTAATAACAAATGTTACTTATTGTTGCTCATTTCCAAGGCTATAACTTGTGTGTGTGTGCGTAAGTGATTGGGGTCAATTGGAGTTATATTATTAGAATGTTGTAAGTAATACAGGTATTGTACAATTGATGGAGCGTGACAACCCAGATTCCTGACCCCGGGTCTGGGGGTGTTACAGAAACGGTATCAGAGCGTTAAGTTATAAACTTGGATATGAGAGAGTTAAGAGTTATAAGTAAGAGAATGATGCGAGGACTCATATAGAGCTCGTTAAGTGGACTACCGGAAGTAGTGCCATTGAGGATGTCAAGGTTAAAAAGTTTAGTAAAAGACTTGTTGGAGGATCAATAGGATCGTTAAAGACCATCATAATGATGAGACGAATGTCTAGAATTATACCCGGATTATCAAAGACATTAAGATAAGAAGTGGAGCAGAGTCTCTGTGCAGTTGAGGTAAGGTCGGAATGGCCAATACCAATGGATAACTTGACTTAGTGAGAACCTAAGTGTTAGTAGTTCATCGTAGTTGCCACGAAGAGGCAGCACATGTGAAGATCAAGACGTTTACATTTCTTGACGCAATCCGGGTTACCAAACTATGTGGACTAGTTAAGGCATTACCTTGTGTATGAGGTCCAAGCCTTGAGAACAACGATTCCACCAGAGTTGGTGTCTTTCCGTCGATGGGTATTTTGTTACCTAAGAGGAAGACTTTTGCGTACATATAGTACCAGAACGTTATCGTGAGACGAACGCGCTAAATCGCATCGCGAGTATATTTCGTACGATAGGCCATGAGGGCTCAACTCGGAAATCAAAGATATGAAGAATGGATAGCGTGATTCTAATAAAGACACGTATGGTTGCAACGAGCAATGCGACAATCTCAGGACCTACGAGGAACGAGACCTATGGTGGCCTGGGGTTGGATTCATTCGATACGACTAGTGTTAAGAAATTACATATACGTTAATCGACCTTCGTCTTTTGAGGATGTGTTGATGCGGTCGTAGGAGGCCCAATCTCTGAACGATTATCGGGGAATGGCGAATATGTTTAGAACTCCCGACCTATTTAAGGACTTGTACGATTTTGAGGTACCGTTGGTTAGTACCCTAAGCCATAAAGGTAGAAAGATAAGATCATCCTCGCACGGGTGATGTTATAAATTATGATGACCATTGACTCTTGGTATCTACTTTCTGGTGCACTACTCAATCTAAAACTATTCCTGCCCGTGTTACCTTGAATAGTTCATGTCAGGTAACCCTTCTAATTTCCTACTTCAACTTGGGATGCAACCAACAACTGTTATATTCAGTTTATTCATTTTCTTTCCTCCACTCATTACCTTAAAGGTTAAATACGCAGAATTAAGTTACCATTACTCACCAGAGCATATTGTTCATGTTCCAGGATGACCTGAAGAGGGAACCATTTTTCATCTATCCTTCTAGGTCTATATTTTATTCTTTATTCTTTTATTTATTCAAGGAATGTTCAGTTAATATTCCCTTCATTATTTGACGAGTATTCTTTAACGATTATCTTGAAATGTGATTTCTTCTTTCATACTTGGACTCCTCAGTCGAGTTCATAAATATCAAACTGTTTATTTAAAAACATGGATGATATATATTTCAGAAATTACTCGAGAATTCTTCTCTCTATTTAAGATGAGATTTGTACATCTGATGTTGAAATCGTAGAAAGGATATCAATTTGATATTGATAGTCCGAATTCAATCCTATTGGAGAATTTGACAAAGTTTATGTACGGAGACACCTTTGGGTGGACCGTTTCACTGATAAGAAATGTTTATTGAGAGGTTATCGATTGTTCCGATACCAAGAATTTTCTATTCAGATCATACATTTTATTCAAGGATTATAATTACCTTGTTCGTCCCAAACTTATTTACTCTTTCTTTTAATTCGTTATCCGAGTAGTCAAAATTGTGTTTCTTCTTTGACTACGATGTTGAGAGTTTGTACTATTAAATTGAAACTGGCTAATTGTATGTGCCATTGCGATTTACTAGTTAATTGTTCTAACTAGTTGAAATTTTAATGACATGATGAAAATCTAGCTAATCATCCTAGCTAGATGCTGCGTCCCAAACTAATCGAACTAGCAAAATTTTGTTCAGCTAGTTGTTAATGTTTATTGAAATGAACTAGTTATTGTATCACTAAGTTCAACTTTCGGTCAAATTTATATAAATGAATTCATGATGCATTTGTATGCAGTGAAGTATGGTGGGAAGATTTTCAAACGATAATTTGATTGAGACCTAACCAGGTCGCCCCCTCAGCGAGAATTTTTACAAAGTTCTCTTGATATATAAAGCATTCAGTTGCTTGAAGTATTCTTGGTACCCTGCAAGTATTTTCCTTAGAATTTGGAAAAAAAAAAGAGTGTTGAAGATGAGAGCTGAAACAAATGAGTCCAATAAATTATGAGTCGAAGTTTACGGAAATTGCCAAGGTTTGTTTCGCATGATGCGAATTCAGAATAACGAAACGTTTGAAATGACTGATTTTGTTACCTTGGATAATGAAACGATTGTGATAGAAAGAATGTAAGAATTCAGATTGTCGGACGAGGAAATGTTTGACCTCCAAGAAGATGAAACTTGTTTAGCGACTGTGATGGATACGAAACGGAAAGCACCGAGTATGCGGAATATCCCTGTCATCAACGAATTCGAGGATGTATTTCCAGAAGATCTTTCGGGGTTACCACCCGATAGAGAAATAAAGTCTGGTTTAGAATTAGCTCCAAGAACGGCGCCAGTTTCGAAGGCCCCGTACCGACTAGCTCCAGCCAAGATGAAGAAATTAGTCGCTCAATTGTAGAAATAGTTAGGGGAAGGAATGATAAGACCAATTACGTCACTGTGGGATACGCCAGTGTTAATTGGTGAAGAAAAAGGGACGACAACATGAGGTTGCGCCTAGACTACCGAGAGCCGAATAGGCTAACGATTAAGAAGTAATACCTCTGCCAAGGATCGATGATTTGTTCGACTAACTACGCGATGCGGTTAAATTTTCGAAGATTTATTTGAGAACTGGATACCACCAATTGAAGATTAAACCCGAGGACGT
The DNA here is from genome assembly GCA_030848705.1 of Heracleum sosnowskyi. Lineage (NCBI taxonomy): Eukaryota > Viridiplantae > Streptophyta > Magnoliopsida > Apiales > Apiaceae > Heracleum > Heracleum sosnowskyi. The sequence continues at coordinate 35,967,628 of CM061244.1, forward strand.
GCCCAAGACTGCGTTTCGCACTAGGAATGGACACTACGAGTTTTAGTGATATCGTTTGGGCTAACGAATGTCTTGCATCTTTCACGGACGTGCTGAATAGACTTTTCAAGAAGTATTTGGACAAGTGTGTCATAGTTTTATCGATGATATTTTAGTCTGCTCCTAGACAGAGGAAGAACACGCAGAACGTTTGAAGACGGTGTTAGAAGCAATGCGGAGAGAAAAGTTTCCAAGAATTAAAGAAGAGACTAATCACTGCCCTGTGCTAGTACTGCCAGACGGGAAGAGAGATTTGGTGATCTACAGCGACGCACCGCATAAAGGATAAGGGTGTGTGCTTATGCAGCACGGAACAGTAATTGCGTATGCATCCAGACAGTTAAAGGAGAACGAAATCAGATACCCTACGCATGACTTAGAATTGGCAGCGATAGTTTTTGCTTTAAATATTTGGAGGCACTAATTGCATGGGAAGAAGTGCGAGATTTATACAAATCATAAGAGCATTAGATACACTCTCCCAGAAAGAACTTAACATGAGAACAGAAAAGATAGCTAAGGCTAATCCAGAATTATGACGGTGGGATTCTTTACCACCCAGGGAAGGCCAATGTGGTGGCCGATGCCCTTAGTCTGAGAGACTTAAGATGATAACATCATCGGATAAAGTTAATCCAAGGATTTGAGAAAATGGAAATTGAAGTTAAAATAACCGGAAATGGTACTGAGAGACTATTTGAGATTGCAATGCAACCGGATTTGCTACAGAAAATACAGTTATGTCAAGAACGAATGACAGGTGAAGGTAGGAAGTCAATGTTGGAGAAAGCATTAAAGACTGAGAAAGATAATAGAGGAATCATAAGGTATTTTTACCAAGTTGGGATTCCTAATGATCAAGAGATAAAGGATGCTAATTTTCAGAAAGACTAATAAGAGGAACTGAAAGGATGAAGTTTGAAGTTAAGAGTACAACAAGGATTATTTAAAAGTCCTGATTGAGCCTGAATAAATTAAGGAATAAAGATCTGTCATACAGAGACAGCTACACCGAGATTAAAGAAAGTTAAGGAAATGTTATAAGTGACCGGATAAATAAAAGGATTTATCGATTGGCAAACGAATATTGGATATGTCAGAAAATGAAGGCAGAACAAAGACCTAGTTGACTATCACAGTTAGTAGAGATTCCTGATTAGGAATGTAATTTTACTATAATGGATTCTGTGATAGGATCAACAAGAATCGAGTCGGACTATGACGTCAATTGAGCTATAATTGATGAATCAAATGGGTCTACTCATATTTTGTTTTAGCAAAAGATCTTAAATCGAAAAGTTGCGAAATAGATAATTGGGTGACGTGGAGTTCCAGTCACCATCGTGTCAGATAAGGACCAATGATTGAACTCTCGATTCGGGAGGAGTTTTCCAAACATGTTTGGCAACGAGTTTGAGTGCAAGTACTACGTAGGATCTGTAGACCGACGGACCAACCGAAAGAAACATTTCAGAGAACCGAAGTTATGGTAAGCGTTGTACCGTCGACTGCAAGAGTAGTCGGATGTTGATAGAAAATGGGTGTATAAGAGTACAACCAGAATTGGCGTATATAAAGCGTTCGGTAGATATCACAGACCGGAATGAGTAAGTGTTGTAAGGAACTAGAGGGTTGAAGAGTCAACCTGGAAACTGGAAGATTCCTATATTGAAAGAGTAACCTCGGCTATTTTCTTAGATTCCGGGACGGAATCCTTTTAAGTAGGGGAGACTGTAATAACCCCAAATTTTGGACTTAGTTAAATAAATTTTGATGAATAGTAAATGTGATGAATAGTAAATTTGCTGATGGAAAATTTTTCACACCACACTATGTGGATGATATGGAATGAATGTTTCGAGGTTATATTATTGATGTATAGGAAAAATAAGTGAATGTAAACGCGATCAGAATCAGAAGATTCCCATTCGAGTTTTAAATCACTATTCACTGGACAGTTAAGGACGTATTGATTTGATCGTTTTAAGAAAGTATGAGGAAGGAGAAATACATGATCATATCTTAAACCAAGATGAGAAACCTAAGAATATATATTAGACAAAGGTAATGGAAGGATAAAGGAAGTACCCTAGCTTTGGTATAGAGAAACGTCTTTAAAACCACTGAAAACTATCGCGAAACAAAAGTGTAATAAATTATGGATTAAACCCTAGCCAAAGGAGGAGTATTATATAAGATCATCAAGTGCAATATATAAAAGAATTGAGGATGCAAAGGATGACATAGGCATGATGCAAGGGGATGACATAAGCATGACCAAGTAATGACAAAGTGGTGAATCACCACCTTGTCACCACTTTCACCACCACCACAAGTTCAATTCTAGCTTTGTCATTGATGACAAGTCTTGATTTTAGCCACACAAATAAGATGCATCCAAATTAGAGATATTTTGCCAAAAGAAAAGAAAGGAAAAGAAAACAAAACAAAACAAAAGAAGAAGAACATGAAGAACACACTACATTCGGCTATTTTCTTTTCTTCAAGTCCTTAAAAATTTTGCTCATACTTCCACTCAACCATAATTCTTGATCTTGGGCTCTAAATCACCCCCTTCCAATATCCAAGGTAGATCTCTAATCTTAGCCCCATCCATGTATGATAGCTTGATCAAAATTGGATTTAAAGTTGATGATGAATAGTGCTGTGAATAGTAAACTCATAGAATCTTGTTTTGTTTTGATGATCTTAGGTTTGTTTAACATAGTTAAGGTGCAAGGAAGGATATATCAACCATATATAGCCTTTGTTAGCATCCAAGGAAGGTATAAACTTCTTTCTTTTTATGAGTTTTGATTGATCTAGTAAGTTAGAAGTGTTAGATTGAATCTATGTTAGAATATAGCATGTATGCATGATTTTAAGCATGTTTGATGGTTAAGTTGTGGATGAACTTGTGGTTTAGGGTGTGACCTTGTTTAGACAGAAAATGGAAGTATTAGTTTGAGTTTGATTGGTGGATTGATTGATGGTGGATTGTAGATTGGTTGGAGTGTTTTAAAACACGGGAATTACGCATAAGCGCCGTTACCATGTCGATTTTTACTTAGGTAGTTTAGACAGAAACTATGACTGCAAAACAGGGCATACACTTGAGGTTTCTGACCATGAGAATGTAGGCTCTGTTTCCTAGACTACTTTGGCGAAAGAATTGTATCGTTTTGGTTTACGGTTTAGGAATAGCGTCCGTTTTAGTAAAAGCGGTTTCGCGGAACGAGATAGTTCATTGTATGAACTTTGAGATAGGGATCAAGCCCTTTAAAATTGGAATTGGATTGAGATATTAAAATGGATACTAGTATGTATAATAAGTAAAGGAAGCCTAGAAGAGTTCGAGTTAAAAAGATAAGTTGGTGATTTTATAAAAATACGCGAACGAAGGTTGCGCGAGTGAAATACCCTTAAGGGGCTGGTTTAAAACAAGGAAATGGTAAAGGATAAATACTTGGGATTTGTGAATAGGTTTTCACCCAAACTTTTGACTTAGAAGTTTACGGAATGTTATGAGGTTATAGATGACCAAGAGCGAGACAATTGATGTTCGTTAATAGAACGTTAGTGCTTAAGTTAAATGCACTTTAAATGATTAAGCCAGGGGACTGATCGGGTATTTCTTTGTTTATAGATTTCCCGGCAAGTTCTCGAACCCATAACAACCAAGGACCCAAGGCAAGTTTTCTCATCCCATGCTGTATTTTAAAGTACAATATTATGTTAATATGCATATGATAGATGCATGTTTTCAAAGGTATTATATGCATATGATATTATGCATGTTTTCAAACCGTACATCGTATATGGATGTGTTTGGATTTTAAACTATGAAGATGTTAATATGCATATGATAGGTGCATGTTTTCAAAGGTATTATATGCATACAATATTATGCAAGTTTTCAAACCTTATACCATATAATGATGCTGTTGTGATATATGTTGTGGTATTGCTATATATGCTGCTTTATGCTGTGAAATGACTTATAAACTGTTTTCGCTTTTAATAAAAAAATACGGTATAAGATATAAGGTTTATATGCTATCTAAGTACTAGATATATACCAAGGTTAAGGATTAAAGACTCTAAGTATAGAGTACTTGTACGATAGTTTTAAAAACTTAGACCGGGAGTCAAATTATTATTTTGTTTTAAACTACTGTCAGAAGCTGGAAGGTTCCAGGGACGGTTATACTTTAAGGGTATATTAAATATTCCAATATCTATATAATTGGATATTTAAGGTGAGATATTTGAATAATATTATAATATATATTATTTGAATATTATTTAAGTAAGTGAATATTATTTTGAATATTCACTTAAGTGTTTTATATTGAATAATAATTCAATATTTATTATTTGAATATTATTTAAATAAGTGAATATTATTTTGAATATTCACTTAAGTGTTTTATATTGAGTAATAATTCAATACTTATTATCTGAGGATTATTTAACTAAGTGAATATTATTTTAAATATTCACTTAGGTGGTTTTATATTGAATAATAATTTAATATTTATTATTTGGGTATTTATTAAATATTCCAAATATGATTTAAAATCATAGAACCTTATTATATGATTAAAGGTTCTATTATTTACACAAAAATATAAATTTCTGATTTTCAGAAAAGGTATTAAAATAGAGATTCCCAACTATTATCTTAAGATAGTTAAAGGTAGTTAAATGCGATTAAATATTTCCTAACTCATCAAAAATTGGGAATCCAGTTTTAAAGGTCGAGCAAATGGTTTTGCTTCTTCTATTCCTCGAGAATACTCGTATCTTGGGTTGCCTTCCCTATCCAATCCGAGTATTCCAATCTCGATAATTTCAGAAAAATTCCGATTAACTCCCAGGTCGTGATTTTAAAAAGGGTTTATGATATATCCTCTGTCAGTTGGAAACGGCCAACCCACATCTTGTTATTACTTCCTCAAAATTTCCAGAAGTAAGTATGATAAAGAGTTTAAACCTATCAACGAGCTAGCATGACGCTCGGGGAACGACGATTAAGTTCGGTTCCGGTTATAATGATAGGATTCATCAAGGGACTGGAGGTGTTATATAAGCAGAGACATTACGAGTACCGGGACGCACATGCAAATTTAGCAGAGGTACTACGAATGCCGGGACGCAACTTTAGCTGAGGTACTTCGGGTACCGGGACGCTAATGATAGCCCCTATGCGGCTGGGGTGATAACCATGAAAAGGTTTTCGTCCACTACTAGTAGAAAGAAATGTTTTGCGATACAGCGACTGATCATCGTGTATCGTGGTGCTCCAGTATATCCCCTTCTTCCACTTGGAATTGTGCTGCACATTGTAACGAAAGCCTAGGTGCTGAGTTACCGATAATGTGACAGAAATTGAACAATGATGTTCCGTGTATAGTATTTGAACTACATTGCATGTTCTGATGAAAAGAGTATCCAATATATCATTCTATATAGGAATGAGGTTTTAAAAGCTTTCAGCTATGATATCAGCTCAAATATATGATTATGTTGCTATATATTATTGTCGAGCTATAGTGCTCATTCTTGCTTCTTTTATATATCACAACCCAACAACTTCAAAAAGGTGTTCATTACTGATATTTTACAGTATTTTGAACAGTATGAGATATCTAAATAGATATGCATGTATATATGTTGAGAAGTCATTTAAGATATACAGTATATTGAATTGTATAGTATTTTGAATCAATGGATGGGTTTAACCCTTGATTCCAATATTATTATCTATTTTAAAAAGAGATGTTTTGAGACTTGGTTTATCATCTTGATACCAAGGATCCCTAAAAGGATTTACGAAAAGTATTTGAGTATGATTATAAATCATACGGTATTTTGAACGATATACTATTTTGGGGATAAACCCTAGTAGTTTTTAAACATGGATCCCATATGGATTATCTTCCTAAAAGGTTTAAAGATTTAAACTGGGATAGATTTCTTGCTGAGCACTATTAGCTCATTCTTGCTTTATTTATACTTTCAGCATGAAGAAAACATTGCTGATTCACCTCGTGTTACGAGAGCAAGGGAATGGAGAGACCACCCTTGAGTTAGTTCAGCAAGATGGATACTGTCGGATTTAGCAGGACAGCTGTAGACTGAGTTAGTAAGAATTGTTTTCGAATAGGTTTGTATTATTAAACCTTGTATAGAATTGTGAGGTCTATTATTTTAACTTCAGGTAGAGGTTGTAAATGATAGATGATGTAACGATCCTAAATTTCGACTTAAATATTTTAATGAAATGTACCTTTTATTGTCAAGTGTTTATTATGTGCAATAATTGTTATGTGCTTAGAATAGTGAATTATTCACTTTGTGAGTAATTAGTTAATTGTGTATCTGGTTTCTAAATTTTATTTAAGTGCTCTGTAAATTTATTTAAGTCATATAATAATTATATTGAATTTAGAGTATGCTAAATTATTTAATTGAGTAGCATAAAATATTTCTTAGCATTACATATATTTTATTGTAGTTTTAAAACTCATGATTTAAATTTCTATAACCACTTAATTATTTATTTTGAAAGATGCTACACCTTTTAGATTATTTATTTTCAATAGGTAATTTATTTTATTTACCTAGTGAATGGTAAAATTTTATTTAAAATTATTTTTGATAAAGATGCATTTTACTTGGTTATTTTTTTTAAACAATTTTTATAAATTTAAAATGCAAAACTTATTTGTACAAAATATTATCTTGAAGGATCTAGAAAGTGGATTATGAAATGACCTCCATAACCTTGCATGCAACTCTTATTTTGTTTGCTAGTGGGGACAAATGGGTCTTTTACCAATTTAAAGTTATTTTACACTCAAATAAAACCCACTTTCTATTCATTTCTCTTAAAAACTTCCCCAACCCCCCACCCCATCTCTCATCTCTCTCGGCTCTATCTCTCTCCCGAGCTCTCCCTTCTCCCTTTCTTTTTCTTCATCTTCCCCATCTCAAATCCTCACCATACCAAATTATATTAGCCTAAAAATTAATTGTGAGTACCCTCTCAAGACTTGTTCATCTCTATTCTAAATTTTATTCCTCTCTTCTTACAAGTTTTTGAATTGGGGTTTTGTAAGTATATGTATGTATTGTTGTAGTATGATGAAATTAGTTATGGATTCCTCTCCTTGATGATTACCCACGAATTTATGGGCTCATCGGAGAAGAACCTAGCCTCGGCCATGACTTAAAAAGGAGCCGATGGTGTAGTTGTATGTGTACTTCTTAGAGTGATGCTTGTAGGTAGTTGCATGTCCGATTGGTGAAGAGATTATGTGATTTTAGTGTGTTTTATGTAATGGGTAATTGTTATTTTAAGATTAATAGTTCATATTGATGTTGGGTAGTGAAGGATTAAAGTTTTAATGATTGCATGCTATCCTTGATATGTAATTTGGGATCTTTGTGATACTTGTTTAGTTGGTTATGCTTGATTCTATGGAAAATAGGTAACTATGATTATATAAGGGATGATCTATGGGTAAATAAAGTTGCATGTTAGTTTAAGAAAAAGTATGATTTTTTTTATGATAATTACAATTGAAGATCGTGATTGAACTTTGGGATGAGATTGAAATGGTTTATGGTTTGGAAGATGGGAGTTAAGGTGGAAGGAGGTTAGCAAGAGAATGAGAGAGGGAGAGAAGCCGAGAGAGGGAGAGAGAAGCCGAAGAGAGAGAGATCAAGTGAGGGAGAGATGCCGAGAAGAAGAAATGGGGAGAGGTTGAGGGTGAGCCGAGAGGAAGATGGAGATGGAGGGGAAGAAGTTGAGTGTTAAATTGTGAGCATAGGAGTGTGATTAGAAAAATGGATTTTGAGTGTGTATGTTATTTAAAATGGGATTTTTTTTTTAGAAATAGGTGTGTGCACTTTCAAAATGTGTCCTTGGTGTGTGTTAATTTAAAAATGTAATTTTGGTGTGAGTTCTTTTAAAACTAAGTTCTTAAAGGTGTATTTACTAAGGAAGTGTGTCATTTTCATAAAATGTGTTTAGTGTGAGTGTGTCTTGTTTTAGAAAAAAAAAAATACTTCTTTTCGCGTAATTGCTTCTTTCAAAATATATGGTGTGTGTGAGGGTGCGAGTGAGTTTAAAAGTGTGCGTGAGGTTTAAAAATATAAACTTGGAAAATGTGTGTTTTCGCAAAGGTTGTGTAATTTGAATTAGTGTATGTGTGTGTGTGCGCGTAGTTTTTTTTTTAAAGTATGTTCACCATTGTGTTCTTGTGTGTGTGTACTTATTCGTGTGTGATTGGTGTTAGTATAAGGCCAAGAGAGATTGAGAAAAGGAGAGAGAGGCCGAGGAGGAGAGAAAAGAAAGAAAAGAGGAAGAGGCCGAGAGGCCGAGAAGGAGAAAGGAAGAAGGGAGGAAGATGTTGATGGTGGTATTGTAATGACATGGTTTTATTCAATCTTAAGTGGTATACATGGTCACTTCTATGCTAATTGTTTAGTTAAACTCTAATTGAGATAGATTGTCGTCAAGTAAATAAGTATACATTATGATGAATTTATGTGGGCGTCTTTAATTAGACTTTGTATTGCTTTAGCAATTAGGATTGAGTTTTGATTAGTTAAATCGAAACTTAATCGTAAATTGATTTATGTGGTTGGTATAATTCTTGAGGTACGTATACACGGCTTACGTGATTAAGTGTTAATAATGTCATGTGATATCGTTAAGTGACTACATGATTTAATGTTAATTAAGTCGTTAAAGTATTATGTGCTTCTTAAAGTGATTACTTGGTTATATATATAAGAATATATGATTGTATAACGATGGGGTAGAAGTACTTAGAGATACGTAAACAAAGCTGAGGTACTAAGGATTAGAGACTAAGACAGTACTATATTCTTGTATAGGTTCCAGTAGAAGGCTAGGCAAAGAGCCAGTGGAAGTGAAGTTGGAACCCTGAGATTCAGATACTGAGATATTGTCTACTTAAGGCAAGTATACGTTAAACTCTTACTTGTCCTTTATTTATCATTATGCAATCGATTTCCATACCATGTTACTGTGTTCTTTTTCACCTTACTATATATGAAACCTACCATTGTTCCTTTACCTTTGCTTTGTTCATATAAGCCCTTTTTCCTTGACTTATACTTTGTTGACCTCGGTTAACTTTTGAATACCCGGAGCTCATTCATTCCTTTGTTCACTTACTTACCATGCCTTTCAATTGTTCCTTCTTTAAGCCCTTGCAATAAAATCTTGAAATAACTTATGCCCTGAAATGAAAATCGGAAATGTTAAAAGCCTCTTGTTCATTTAAACCTTTTGTTTGAATTACTCATGAATGGAACAAACTTTGGCCGTGGCGGCGGTCCTGGTTACTTATGTATGTATTTTTAGGCCAATGTGTGCCTATGGATCCTGAATGTTAGGACCTTGTGAAAACATGGTCTGGAGCTTTATTTGGCTAATCACCCGTATAGCTCGTACCGTCTTACCGGAAGTTCCAATTCCATTTCTTAAATCTTTCCTTTGAATAGAAATGTATATCTTGAAACTATTGATTACCAGTTGATTACCATTTGATTACTAATGGGTTTCTAGTTACATATGTTGTTGATTATACTTGCTGAGCATTCTTTGGCTCATTTTCTTGTTTTTACCTTAACCTTTCAGTGAAGTCAGAAGATGGTCCGTACATTCTGCACTGCTAGGAAGTCTTTTGCTAGAGAGTTTGCTGCTAGGAGCGGCCCGTGGTTTGGGTTCCCGACCCATGCACAGGTTTTAGATGCTTAAGTACTTTTGATTTCCTAATAGACTTAAGACATTTGGTTTAAGTTGTAATATTTAAATCGTTTAGACTTGTAAAACTTAATTAGTAACTTATTTAAATGTTGGAACTTAGATATGTTGTTTCATACTTCGACCTGGTAGCGATCTTGGCTTGGGGTATGGTTTCCATCTATTAGATGCATGCCTAGGTTGTATGTTATATTATGTTATATTATGTAAATGTTCGTGGCACTGGTTTGGGGGTGTCACAGGTTTGGTATCAGAGCTATAGGTTGAAGTCACTGAAACAACGTAGGAAAATTGAACATAGGATAGGAATTATAGATCACTAAAGATAGGAATTAGCTATAAGTCATACTAAGTTAGATAGATTATCAAGAATAGGATTTATCACTTAAGGATAGGTTAGATAAAGGTTTTCACCTAGGTAGGATTTTATTATTAGCGCAGTAACTATTATTATGTATGTGTTACGTTATTATTGCAGTACCCGGATGCTAGTGTAGATGAGTCAGAGAGACGTCGTAGGAGAGTGGGATCCCCAGATACCCCACTTGAGGTTGATTCTGATGCTGAGACCGATCCATTTGATGATTCATCCTTTGATGGCTCTGATGAGTCTGAGACTGAGCTAGTGTTCCAGCCACCTCCCCGAGTTGCTAGATCACCGTCACCACCTGTTGTTTCCTCATCAATTTTGCATGGAGTTCCTGTTCATCCATCCAGCCACACTGGTGTTCCGCATAGCGTCTATGTGTTGCTAGCTCGTCAGAGTGATACTCTCTTTGGACGGGATTCAGAGGTCCGTGCTTTGGTCGACTCCTTAGTGGGTGGAGCCCCTGCACCATCTCCTTCCTCAGGGTTAGGTGTTAGACTCCAGTCATTAGTGGATGTGACTAACCGTGGACTTCGTGGACTTGAGACTTGCGCCGACAGGGATAGAGGTTTTGATGAGATTGTCAGGATGGTTCGTTTCTTGTTGACTAGGATAGCTAGGACTTTGGCAGGAGAGGGCTCGACCGCCGATGACTAGAGATGGTTCCTGATGCTGCTGTGAGGTTGCCATAGTTGTTTAGTGGCAGACCTATTTACTTTATGTTATGATTAGCTGTTTGATGGCATGGCCATCGTATTAGACACTATTTATGGGTTGTACTATTATCCTTGACTCTTTTATTCGTACTCTGTATCAGATTCGTACTATCGGTGACTGTTTATCAGTCAATGGTTTATTTATGTGATTTCCTTTTTATCGTACCCATACATACCTCTATATATCAACATCCTATTCACATTTCAGTACCATATTGCTTAGATACTGCCAAATTTCGATATTATAGAACTGTATAACCAACTATTTTCCTCTTATCAGTAAGATGCCTCCAAAAAGAAATACTCGTACCAGAAACCAGAACCCGCCAGAGGGGCAAGACAACGCCAACATGGCTGAAATGATGGAACTTCTCCGACGACAAACAGCTGCCCTTACCCAACAACAACAGCTACTTCAACAACAATTTCAGCAACAACCACAACAAAATCAACCACCACCTGCACAGACTGTAGCCTTCAAGACTTTTCAAGGTGTTAAACCCCCAGAATTTGAAGGTACCACTAACCCAATTGCGGCCAAAACTTGGTTAAAAGAAATAGAAAAAGCTTTTGTCTTAGTGAATGTTGGAGCTGACCAGAAGACGATATTCGCTAGTTACTTGTTGAAGGGAGAAGCTACTTATTGGTGGGAATCTGTTAGCGCTTTAGAAGGAACTGTTGTGATAACATGGGATAGGTTCACCGAGTTGTTCTTAGACAAGTACTTTCCAAGGTACATTCAAAATCAGATGGAGTTGAAATTTTTCGAACTTAGGCAAGAAAACTTGAGCGTCGCAGAATACGAGAAGAAATTTACGGAGTTAGCTAGATTTGTACCCGAGTATGTGAATACTGAGGAAAAGAAAGCTAAGAGATTTCAGCAAGGACTTAAACCATGGATTCGCAGTAGAGTGGCAGTTTTTGAGATGAACACATATGCGGGAGTGATTCAGAAGGCAAGTATTGTGGAAAGCGAGAGTGAGTACTCCCAGAAGGAAAAAGAAAGCAAGAAAAGGAAGACAGGTCCGTTAGATCAAGGACAAGGAAGTTTCCAAAACAAGGACAAGAAGTTTGGATTTCAACAGAACAGAGGAGCACCCTTTCGAAGGCAAGAAGGGGGAAATATGAACTCAGGGAATCGCCCACAAAACCGACCACAGAGTACCGAGCAACCAAGATTACCAAGACCTCCAATAATGGAATGCAAGACTTGTGGGAAGAAGCACGCCGGAGTTTGTAACAAACCTAGCATGGTGTGCTATAGATGCAACCAGAAGGGCCACTTTGCTAATGAATGTCGCAACCCGAGACCGAACGTCACATGTAACAAGTGTGGAAAGATCAGACACATTGCCAGGGAATGTAAGACTCCAGTTCAAAGTGGGAATCTGTTAAGGCTAACAGCGCCTCCTCCGCTTAATCAAGCTCAAGCAAGGACTTTCAATTTGAATATCAAAGATGCGATTCAGAACCCAGATGTAGTTGCAGGTACGCTTTTCGTCAACACCATAAGTGCCAACGTGTTAATTGATTCTGGTGCTACTAGGTCTTTCATTTCTAAGGAATTCGCTGCTAAATTGAATTGTGAAACTCAAGTATTAAACAAGGCCTTAGATATTGTCATAGCTAATCAAGATCGCATACCCGTAAATCAAATTTGCCCCAGTTGTGAGATAGTTATCTCCGGAACTCTTTTTCTTGTGGATTTGATACCTTTCAAGTTAGGAGAATTTGATGTAATCCTAGGAATGGATTGGTTGGCTAAAAATAAAGCGCAGATCGATTGTAGGAATAAGAAAATGACTTTGCGAACTCCGACTGGCGACACCGTAGTGTTTAAGGGTAAGAAACAGACCAAGACCTTTCTCACCATCATTCAAACAAAGAGATTGCTACGGCAAGGTTGTGAAGCCTATCTTGAACACGTGGTAGATACAAAGAAAGGACCACTAGGTATGGAAGAGATCCCAGTGGTCAATGAGTTTCCCGACGTATTTCCAGAAGAACTTCCAGGATTACCCCCTGACAGGCAATTGGAATTCGCCATCGAATTAATACCCGGCGCGGAACCAGTTTCGAAAGCTCCCTATAGAATGGCACCTATAGAAATGAAGGAATTGGCAACCCAGCTGTAAGAACTTTTAGATAAAGGCATCATAAGGCCAAGTGTTTCCCCGTGGGGCGCACCCGTGTTATTTGTAAAGAAAAAGGATGGAAGTATGAGGTTATGCATCGACTATCGAGAATTGAACAAGTTGACAATCAAGAATAAGTACCCTCTTCCCAGGATAGACGACTTGTTTGACCAACTGAAAGGAGCATCATATTTTTCCAAGATTGACTTGAGATCCGGATATCATCAGCTGAAGATCAAACCCGGAGACATATCGAAAACAGCCTTCAGAACAAGGTATGGACACTATGAATTCTTAGTGATGTCTTTTGGATTAACTAATGCACCTGCTGCTTTTATGGACTTAATGAACCGAGTCTTCAAAAAGTATTTGGACAAGTTCGTGATCGTATTCATTGATGACATACTGATATATTCTAAAACGGAAGTAGAACATGTTGAACATTTGAGGATAGCTCTGGATATCTTGAGAAAGGAGAAGCTGTACGCAAAGTTCTCTAAGTGTGAGTTTTGGATGAAAGAAGTGCAGTTTCTCGGGCACATAGTCAGCAGTGAAGGAGTAAGAGTGGATCCAGCCAAGGTAGAAGCAGTGGTAAATTGGGAAAGACCAAGAACCCCAACAGAAGTAAGAAGTTTCATGGGATTAGCCGGATACTACCGACGATTTGTTAAGGACTTCTCCAAGATAGCCACACCTTTGACTCAGCTTACCAGAAAGAATCAGAAGTTTGAATGGAGTGATAAGTGTGAAAAGAGTTTTCAAGAACTAAAGAAAAGATTGGTGACTGCACCTGTTTTAGCACTACCTGACGACCAAGGAAACTTTGTGATTTACAGCGATGCTTCGCATAAAGGATTGGGATGCGTATTGATGCAACGTGACAAGGTGATATCGTATGCTTCTAGGCAATTAAAACCCCATGAGCAAAAGTATCCCACACATGACTTGGAACTAGCTGCTATAGTGTTTGCGCTAAAGATTTGGAGACACTACCTCTACGGAGAAAAATGCGAGATTTTCACCGACCATAAGAGCCTGAAGTACATCTTCACCCAAAAGGAACTGAACATGAGACAAAAGAGATGGTTAGAATTGATCAAGGACTACGATTGCACCATCAATTATCACCCGGGCAAAGCGAACGTGGTAGCGGATGCGTTAAGCCGAAAGGAAAGGTTGAACATGTTGACCATGACCAAGGAGTTGTCTAAGGAATTTGAGAAGTTGAACTTAGAGGTTTATGCCCCAGGATCTACCAGTGAGATGTTGTATACCATGACATTTCAACCAGAACTATTGGAGAAGATTAAAAGATGCCAAGAAGAAGTGATGAATCATGAGGTCAATGATCTGACCGGAGAAGAATTGTGCACGCAAAAAGATGACTAGGGAATTTTGAGATTTTCTTCAAGAATTTGGATACCCAATGTGACAGAACTAAAAAGCGAGATTTTGCACGAGGCTCACAACTCGAAGTATTCAATTCATCTCGGAAGCACTAAGATGTACCATGACTTAAAGGAAAACTTTTGGTGGCCTGACATGAAGCGAGAAATTGCAGAATGGATTAGTAAATGTTACACTTGTCAAAGAGTCAAAGCAGAACATCAGAGACCGAGCGGATTGCTACAACCACTAGAGATTCCCGAGTGGAAGTGGGAACACATTGCGATGGACTTCATTGTGGGATTACCGAGAACTAAATCAAATCACGACGCTATTTGGGTTGTCGTGGATAGATTGATGAAATCAGCTCACTTTCTTCCGATCAACGAAAGATTCTCAATGGATAAGCTCGTTTACTTGTACCTGAAGGAGATAGTGGTACGCCATGGAGTTCCCGTGACTATTGTATCAGATAGAGATCCCCGATTCAACTCAAGGTTTTGGAGACAATTTCAAGAATGCTTAGGGACTCAACTAAAGATGAGCACAACTTACCACCCACAGACTGACGGTCAAAGCGAAAGAACCATTCAAACAATTGAGGACATGCTAAGGGTATGTGCCCTGGATTTTGAAGGTAGTTGGGACGAACATTTGCCTCTAGTAGAGTTCTCGTACAACAACAGTTACCATGCCAGTATCGGAATGCCTCCCTACGAAGCTTTGTATGGAAGGAAATGTCGATCGCCAATATGTTGGGACGAAGTTGGAGAACGCAAAATATTTGGACCAGAATTGATTCAGCAAACGAAAGAAACTGTGGAACTCATCCAGAAGAGATTGATAACTGCTCAAGATAGACAAAGGAAGTACGCAAATCCAACCAGGAAGAATGTAGATTTTGAAGTAGGTGAACCCGTGTTACTAAAGGTGTCACCATGGAAAGGTTTGACTAGATTCGGAAAGAGAGGAAAGCTTAGTCCGAGATTTGTCGGCCCTTTTGAAATTCTAAGACTTGTAGGGAAAGTTGCGTATGAACTAGCTTTACCACCCCATATGCAACATATTCACAATGTATTCCATGTTTCGATGCTCAAGAAGTATCATCCTGATTCCAAGCATGTAGTTGAGTATGAACCAGTAGAAATTCAGACAGATTTGTCCTATGTAGGGCAACCAATCGAGATATTAGATCGTAGAGAGAAAGTACTTAGAAATAAAACAGTTGTATTAGTGAAAGTATTGTGGAGGAACCCCAAGGTTGAAGAATCAACTTGGGAGTTAGAAAGCGAAATGTTAGAAAAGTACCCTCAGCTGTTTACGTAATGGATTCTGAGGACAGAATCCTTTTAAGGGGGGGATGATGTAACGATCCTAAATTTCGACTTAAATATTTTAATGAAATGTACCTTTTATTGTCAAGTGTTTATTATGTGCAATAATTGTTATGTGCTTAGAATAGTGAATTATTCACTTTGTGAGTAATTAGTTAATTGTGTATCTGGTTTCTAAATTTTATTTAAGTGCTCTGTAAATTTATTTAAGTCATATAATAATTATATTGAATTTAGAGTATGCTAAATTATTTAATTGAGTAGCATAAAATATTTCTTAGCATTACATATATTTTATTGTAGTTTTAAAACTCATGATTTAAATTTCTATAACCACTTAATTATTTATTTTGAAAGATGCTACACCTTTTAGATTATTTATTTTCAATAGGTAATTTATTTTATTTACCTAGTGAATGGTAAAATTTTATTTAAAATTATTTTTGATAAAGATGCATTTTACTTGGTTATTTTTTTTAAACAATTTTTATAAATTTAAAATGCAAAACTTATTTGTACAAAATATTATCTTGAAGGATCTAGAAAGTGGATTATGAAATGACCTCCATAACCTTGCATGCAACTCTTATTTTGTTTGCTAGTGGGGACAAATGGGTCTTTTACCAATTTAAAGTTATTTTACACTCAAATAAAACCCACTTTCTATTCATTTCTCTTAAAAACTTCCCCAACCCCCACCCCATCTCTCATCTCTCTCGGCTCTATCTCTCTCCCGAGCTCTCCCTTCTCCCTTTCTTTTTCTTCATCTTCCCCATCTCAAATCCTCACTATACCAAATTATATTAGCCTAAAAATTAATTGTGAGTACCCTCTCAAGACTTGTTCATCTCTATTCTATGTTTTATTCCTCTCTTCTTACAAGTTTTTGAATTGGGGTTTTGTAAGTATATGTATGTATTGTTGTAGTATGATGAAATTAGTTATGGATTCCTCTCCTTGATGATTACCCACGAATTTATGGGCTCATCGGAGAAGAACCTAGCCTCGGCCATGACTTAAAAAGGAGTCGATGGTGTAGTTGTATGTGTACTTCTTAGAGTGATTCTTGTAGGTAGTTGCATGTCCGATTGGTGAAGAGATTATGTGATTTTAGTGTGTTTTATGTAATGGGTAATTGTTATTTTAAGATTAATAGTTCATATTGATGTTGGGTAGTGAAGGATTAAAGTTTTAATGATTGCATGCTATCCTTGATATGTAATTTGGGATCTTTGTGATACTTGTTTAGTTGGTTATGCTTGATTCTATGGAAAATAGGTAACTATGATTATATAAGGGATGATCTATGGGTAAATAAAGTTGCATGTTAGTTTAAGAAAAAGTATGATTTGTTTTTTTATGATAATTACAATTGAAGATCGTGATTGAACTTTGGGATGAGATTGAAATGGTTTATGGTTTGGAAGATGGGAGTTAAGGTGGAAGGAGGTTAGCAAGAGAATGAGAGAGGGAGAGAAGCCGAGAGAGGGAGAGAGAAGCCGAAGAGAGAGAGAGAGAGATCAAGTGAAGGAGAGATGCCAAGAAGAAGAAATGGGGAGAGGTTGAGGGTGAGCCGAGAGGAAGATGGAGATGGAGGGGAAGAAGTTGAGTGTTAAATTGTGAGCATGGGAGTGTGATTAGAAAAATGGATTTTGAGTGTGTATGTTATTTAAAATGGGATTTTTTTTAGAAATAGGTGTGTGCACTTTCAAAATGTGTCCTTGGTGTGTGTTAATTTAAAAATGTAATTTCGGTGTGAGTTCTTTTAAAACTAAGTTCTTAAAGGTGTATTTACTAAGGAAGTGTGTCATTTTCATAAAATGTGTTTAGTGTGAGTGTGTCTTGTTTTAGAAAAAAAAAATTACTTCTTTTCGCGTAATTGCTTCTTTCAAAATATATGGTGTGTGTGAGGGTGCGAGTGACTAAAAGAGTGAGTTTAAAAGTGTGCGTGAGGTTTAAAAATATAAACTTGGAAAATGTGTGTTTTCGCAAAGGTTGTGTAATTTGAATTAGTGTATGTGTGTGTGTGCGCGTAGTTTTTTTTTTAAAGTATGTTCACCATTGTGTTCTTGTGTGTGTGTACTTATTCGTGTGTGATTGGTGTTAGTATAAGGCCAAGAGAGATTGAGAAAAGGAGAGAGAGGCCGAGGAGGAGAGAAAAGAAAGAAAAGAGGAAGAGGCCGAGAGGCCGAGAAGGAGAAAGGAAGAAGGGAGGAAGATGTTGATGGTGGTATTGTAATGACATGGTTTTATTCAATCTTAAGTGGTATACATGGTCACTTCTATGCTAATTGTTTAGTTAAACTCTAATTGAGATAGATTGTCGTCAAGTAAATAAGTATACATTATGATGAATTTATGTGGGCGTCTTTAATTAGACTTTGTATTGCTTTAGCAATTAGGATTGAGTTTTGATTAGTTAAATCGAAACTTAATCGTAAATTGATTTATGTGGTTGGTATAATTCTTGAGGTACGTATACACGGCTTACGTGATTAAGTGTTAATAATGTCATGTGATATCGTTAAGTGACTACATGATTTATTGTTAATTAAGTCGTTACAGTATTATGTGCTTCTTAAAGTGATTACTTGGTTATATATATAAGAATATATGATTGTATAACGATGGGGTAGAAGTACTTAGAGATACGTAAACAAAGCTGAGGTACTAAGGATTAGAGACTAAGACAGTACTATATTCTTGTATAGGTTCCAGTAGAAGGCTAGGCAAAGAGCCAGTGGAAGTGAAGTTGGAACCCTGAGATTCAGATACTGAGATATTGTCTACTTAAGGCAAGTATACGTTAAACTCTTACTTGTCCTTTATTTATCATTATGCAATCGATTTCCATACCATGTTACTGTGTTCTTTTTCACCTTACTATATATGAAACCTACCATTGTTCCTTTACCTTTGCTTTGTTCATATAAGCCCTTTTTCCTTGACTTATACTTTGTTGACCTCGGTTAACTTTTGAATACCCGGAGCTCATTCATTCCTTTGTTCACTTACTTACCATGCCTTTCAATTGTTCCTTCTTTAAGCCCTTGCAATAAAATCTTGAAATAACTTATGCCCTGAAATGAAAATCGGAAATGTTAAAAGCCTCTTGTTCATTTAAACCTTTTGTTTGAATTACTCATGAATGGAACAAACTTTGGCCGTGGCGGCGGTCCTGGTTACTTATGTATGTATTTTTAGGCCAATGTGTGCCTATGGATCCTGAATGTTAGGACCTTGTGAAAACATGGTCTGGAGCTTTATGTGGCTGATCACCCGTATAGCTCGTACCGTCTTACCGGAAGTTCCAATTCCATTTCTTAAATCTTTCCTTTGAATAGAAATGTATATCTTGAAACTATTGATTACCAGTTGATTACCATTTGATTACTAATGGGTTTCTAGTTACATATGTTGTTGATTATACTTGCTGAGCATTCTTTGGCTCATTTTCTTGTTTTTACCTTAACCTTTCAGTGAAGTCAGAAGATGGTCCGTACATTCCGCACTGCTAGGAAGTCTTTTGCTAGAGAGTTTGCTGCTAGGAGCGGCCCGTGGTTTGGGTTCCCGACCCATGCACAGGTTTTAGATGCTTAAGTACTTTTGATTTCCTAATAGACTTAAGACATTTGGTTTAAGTTGTAATATTTAAATCGTTTAGACTTGTAAAACTTAATTAGTAACTCATTTAAATGTTGGAACTTAGATATGTTGTTTCATACTTCGACCTGGTAGCGATCTTGGCTTGGGGTATGGTTTCCATCTATTAGATGCATGCCTAGGTTGTATGTTATATTATGTTATATTATGTAAATGTTCGTGGCACTGGTTTGGGGGTGTCACAGATGAGATCCTGGATAGTACATTTGATTTGTAATAACAAATGTTACTTATTGTTGCTCATTTCCAAGGCTATAAATTGTGTGTGTGTGCGTAAGTGATTGGGGTCAATTGGAGTTATATTATTAGAATGTTGTAAGTAATACAGGTATTGTACAATTGATGGAGCGTGACAACCCAGATTCCTGACCCCGGGTCTGGGGGTGTTACACATATACTTGCTTCTACCAAAACAACTATTAACTCAGAACTTATACAAACTTATAATGCCAGCACAATACAGCACACCTTTAGCTTTAAATTTAATTTATTCTTATATAAAAGCAAACCTCTCTAGTAATAATGTAAAAATCTTTACTTTTTGAAATTGAAAGAGAATAATATTATGACATTGGAAAATACAAGAGTATGAGATGAGATCGAATAAAAGTAGGAGAATGTGTTTGAGTAAAATACAAGGTAAAAAGAACATGTAATAACATATATAATGGATTTAGCCAACTATGAAACCATTATTTTACACAAAATGATACCA
Source organism: Heracleum sosnowskyi (assembly GCA_030848705.1). Taxonomy (NCBI): domain Eukaryota; kingdom Viridiplantae; phylum Streptophyta; class Magnoliopsida; order Apiales; family Apiaceae; genus Heracleum; species Heracleum sosnowskyi. The sequence continues at coordinate 35,987,788 of CM061244.1, forward strand.
GAGGAACCATCATATGCCTAGTTCAACAATTATTTTACAAAAAAGAGAATATTAACTTTTGAACTCATAGTTAAAACATTATTTTTTAAAATAACCCGTGTGATGCACGGGGATCTTTTAAAATTGTATTTTTTTTCTTATTATAATCTTTATATAATTGCTTTTTAAATCATTATTTTATGATATAATATTAGTAGTAGTAATAATAATAATAGTTATTTAATAAATGACTTGTATTGTTTAGAACTAATAATATAAATTCTTAATTTTAATATGTTATTGTGAGTATTCGAACCTTAGCCCTTTAGTAGAGTAACTTAAATTTAAAAAATTCTCTACTATATATCTAACTGCTCTTGTTTATTTACTTAAAATCTTACGGTCAATATGCTTTGGTTGAACCAAACTACCAACAATGATACCCAAGTTTGCTTATTATAGTGTAGTATAGATACATTTACATATTTGTTGTCTAATTTTGAAACAGAGATTATGCAAGAGTTATGTTAAAATAAATTTTTTATATGAGTACTTGTAAATTTTCTAAGAGCCATTTCATGTTAAAAAGAAGTGTTTTATGAAAAGACATAAATTTTTTAAGTTCTGGAATTAGTATTTGGAATAGGAAAGCACACACTATTCCACGTCTGCGCGTACTGATCTTTTTTTATTTGCTAATGGTGTTTGATTTCTTATAAAAGGACACATTATGCATTTTTTTCTGAATTTCTAATGACTTATTTCTTGTTGTGTATCAGGTCCAGAGCGATGTTCGCTCATCTTTAATTATAGAAAATATTAAACGTATTTCTTGACGAAGAAATGATTCTGGTTTACGCGATCATTCATTTTAATCACTCACGTTTCTTATGTAATAAAACTTCCCGTATTATTCCTTTTTTAAAACAATTCTTTCCTATTAAATTGTTCTCATATACATGATCATTTTTTTTAATTACTCACATTTCTTATGTAATAAACTTCTGGTATAATTCCCATTTTAAAACAATTCTTTCATATTAAATTGTTCTTTTAAAATATTGAATATGAAATATGAGATTTCTTGTGAAAAGAACATACTTTATGTGTTGAATTTTAGGATATTAGTATATTGAAAAAATTTAAATAATTGTATGATTAAAGAAATAATTTTGTTCTTCTAAACATGCTAACTTTTTATATATCTATTTTACAATAATGTATATTAATATTTAATTATTATGTATCTTTCAATTTTATCGTTTAATTATTAGATTTTATTTGAAAAGTGAAATGCTTTTCTTAAGAAATATAAATATAAACAATATCTACTTACTTCTCTTTGAATTATAAGATATACATTTAAATAAAAAGAATTAAATCTCATATAGTATATAAAAATATTATCTAAACTAATATAAGCATTTATACAGAGATATATTGAAAAAGTAATATATCTCTGCATATTTATTACAAGATATGTTATCTCTTTTGATTCATTTTCTTTTATGTAAATCTTAGCAAAATGAGATACGTGCTCACACTATATATACAAGTGAGACGTTATAAAATGATATTGCAATCTATTATTATTTGCTTATGTTAGATATAATTGCTAATGTTTGTTTATCAGTGTTTAAGCAACAGGTATTTACAAGAGTTTATCAGAAGCCAGTCAGAGTTTAGTTAAACTCTGACAGGGTGAAGAGTTTAAATTGAAGCCGGTCAGAGTTTAGTTAAAGTCTGACAAGGTGAAGGTTGAATTAGCTGTCGGTGCTGAATTGAAGATTCTAGAAGCAATATATTCTGAAGATGGAAAGAAGCAGAATATATTGATACAGCTAAGGAAACGGAATAGAAGATAAGAAGCAATCCTTAATTGATATGAATTGTATAGCTAACTTGTAGGAATATCAATTAGATAAGGATTGTATGTAGCTGTGTACTATATAAACACAGATAGGTTATCCCTAGAAGGGATGCGTTCATTGAATTATTATTCTTGTAACCTAGAAGCTCTTTGTGATTCATTAACATCATAAAGAGAGAAGCTGTTAATACGATTACAGTTTTATTGATTCAAAAACAGTGTTGTTAATTATTGTTATTCTCATACATACTTGATTATATTGTGTATTCGGCCTAACAATTGGTATCAGAGCCAAGGCTGTTTAATATATACAGTTTTACGATTCAAACACAGTAATAATCATGTCTGAAGAAAATCAAACTGCTTCCAAGGCTGAACAGGTTAAGCCTAATTCTGTGAGTAGATATGAAACAATCAGGGTTCCGATTCTCAGGCCTGTAGAGTATCCGATTTGGAAGGTGAAGATGACCATGTTCCTGGAGGCTACAGATCCAGAATACCTTGACAGAATCTATGATGGTCCTCATATGCCGACTAAATTGTCCCCTGTTGTTGATGGACAAGCACAAAAGACTGTTCCAAAGGAAAAGAAAGATATGACTCCTGAGGATATCTCATCAATTGCAAAGGATGCAAAGGTTAGACATCTTCTCCACAGTGCTTTAGATAATGTAATGTCTAACAGAGTAATTGGATGCAAAACTACCAAAGAGATATGGGATGCTTTGGAAGTCAGATGCCAGGGAACAGGTGCTATGAAAAAGAACAGAAAAACAATACTCACACAGGAGTATGAGCACTTTGATTCAAGAACTAATGAAACCTTGACTGAGACTTATGACAGATTTTGCAAACTGTTGAACGATCTGTCTCTGGTAGATAAAGAATATGAACTTGAAGAGTCCAATCTCAAGTTTCTGTTATCTCTACCTGAAAAGTGGGATTTAAAGGCAACAACAATCAGAGATAATTATGATCTTGCTGATACAGATCTTGATGAAATCTATGGATTGTTAAAGACTCATGAACTTGAGATAGAACAAAGAAACAGGAGGTCAAGCAAGAAGTCAAAATCTGTTGCTCTCAAAGTCGAGGAGAAGCCCATCAAGAAGGAATTATCAAGGAAGAAAGCCAAGGGAAAGGCTTTAGTGATCAAATCTGAGAGTGAGTCATCAAACTCTGATGATGATTCAAACTCTGATGAAGCTTCTGATTCTGAGGATGATGAAGAGGAGTTGATGCAAATGGCTGCCTTGATGGTAAAGACATTTAAGAAGATGGGATTCAAGAACTTCAAGAAGGGTAAAAGATTCTCAAGAAGAGATTCAAATTCTGAGAAGAAGAATTTCAGAAAGTCTGATGGAAGGGATACCAAGTCTGGTAAGAAGGACAAATCTGAGGTCCAGTGCTACAAGTGCAAAGAGATGGGTCACTATGCTCCAGAGTGCAAGAAAGGAAGAAGTGAAAAAGCACTCATCTCTAAAGGCAAAGACTGGGCAGATACTTCAGATTCTGATGATGGAGAAAACTATGCTCTTATGGCTACTGTCAGAGATGAGACTGAATCATCTGAAAATAAGGTACCCCTAACTACTTATGCTTATGATACTGATAATATATCTGAGTTAAGAGTATATCTGAAAAGCGTACATGTTAGCTATAGGGATCAGACTTTAGAAAATGAGAGAATTAAAGCTGAGAATCTTAGTCTTAAAGAAAGAAACAAGTTTCTTGAAAGAGAACTTGAGAATATGAAGCAGATTCAAAAAGAAAGAGATGATGCTGTTTATGTAGAACAGGAGTTGCTGAAAAGATATAAGCAACTAGAATCTGATTTAGAGAAGGAAAGGAAAATAATCAAGACTTGGACAGATTCTGGAAGAGACACTCATCAAGTGTTTCAGACTGATTCTGTAGGTTTAGGTTATTGTGAAAATGATGAACTTAGGTTTAAAGACAAGGTTAAGGTAAAACCACAACTTAAATCTGTGAAATTTGTTCAAGAAGCCAATAAGTTAAAATCTGTTGTAATAAGGGAAGCTGATATGGAATCAGATGAATCTTGTGACAAACAGGAAAATATTATAACAAAAAAACTTATGGAAATAGAAGCTGTTAGAAAACCAGTAAAAACTTGTGAAAAACAGGTTAATGTTGGCTTGATGACAGGAAAACAGTTCAATCACAAGCTAAAAGAGGTAAAGTCTTCCATGAAACCTAAAGGTTCCAAGAGAAATAGGAATGGAAAAGTAGGCATAAATAATAGAAATAATCATATGCCTAATGCTAGTGCCTCAAGAAAAACATGTTACAGTTGTGGTAGTTCTAATCATCTTGCTAGATTCTGCACTAAGAACAAACATATTAATTCTTTACCTTCTACTTCAGAAGTAAAGAATGATTATGTTAGAGTAAGACCACAGACCTTATGCAAACATTGTGGGAGCACTTGGCATTCTATTTACACATGTAAGAGTTATCATGCAATTTATCATAACTATTATGAGCTAAAACCCAACTTGAAATGGGTTAGAGCAAACTCTGCTAGTGTAAAATCTGACAATGTTAGTTTAAACTCTGATAATACAGATTCCGCTGCAAAAGCTAACACTGTTAAGAAGGACAAAGGATCCAAGCAAGTCTGGATCCTTAAAACTAACACTTAGTGTTTGTTTGTGATTGCAGGGTATAATAGAGAGCACACTTATCTTGGACAGTGGATGCTCAGGACATATGACTGGAAACAAAGCCCTGCTATCAAACTTTGAGGAGAAAGCTGGCCCAAAAGTTTCCTATGGAGATGGCAACATAGGACACACTCTGGGATATGGCAATATCAATCTTGGAAGTGTCATTATCACAAATGTAGCTCTAGTCTCAGGACTCAAGCATAATCTGTTGTCTGTGAGTCAAATCTGTGACAGAGGAAACCATGTAGATTTTCATAGTGAATACTGTGAAATTATCAGTAAATCTACTGGAAAAGTTGTTCTAGTTGGACACAGGCGCAACAATATTTATGAAGCAAGTTTGGTAACAAACTCTGATGGAAGTACAGTGTGTCTGACTGCAAAGATGTCAAATGAAGAGAGTTGGAATTGGCACAAGAAGCTCTCTCATCTCAATTTGAACAACATCAATGAGCTGATAAGAAAGGATCTTGTAAGAGGACTTCCAAAATCAATACTTAATCTAGATGGTCTATGTGATTCTTGTCAAAAGGCCAAACAAAGGAAGTCATCTTTCAAGAGCAAATCTGAATCTTCAGTGGTGGAACCTTATCATCTTCTACATGTTGATCTCTTTGGACCAGTGAATGTGATGTCCATGGGCAGAAAGAAATATGCTCTAGTAATTGTTGATGAATATACTAGATATACATGGGTGTATTTCTTGTCAAAGAAGGATGAAACTGCTCAAACGTTGATGGATCATATAAATCTACTGGACAAAGGATCACAGCACAAAGTCAAAATTATAAGGAGTGATAATGGAACTGAATTCAGAAACTCAATCATAGAAGCTTTCTGCAAGGAAAGAGGAGTCAAACAAGAATTTTCTGCACCTGGAACTCCACAGCAAAATGGTGTAGTTGAAAGAAAGAACAGAACCTTAATTGAAGCTGCCAGAACTATGCTAGATGAAGCAAAATTGCCAACTTATTTCTGGGCAGAAGCTGTTCAAACTGCTTGTTTCACTCAAAATGCTACTCTGATCAACAAGCATGGAAAAACACCATATGAGATGGTGAAAAACAAGAAGCCAAATTTGAAATATTTTCATATATTTGGATGCAAATGCTTTGTGTTGAAGACTCATCCTGAACAGTTGACAAAGTTCGAGTTAAAAGCTGATGAAGGAATCTTTGTTGGCTATCCATTGTCAACAAAAGCATTCAGAGTTTACAATCTGAGAACTAAGGTAATCATGGAATCCATACATGTGTCTTTTGATGACAAGAAAATAATTGGACTTGAAGACAAGGATGGATATGATCAACTACGTTTTGAAAATGAAGATCTATTCTCTATTGATGTAAACTCTGACGAAGCAGGTTTGACAAACTCTGAAGGAGCATACTCTGAACCTCTACTAGTAAATGCTGGAGAAACTGGAAATTCTCAAATTGAACAAAATAGAGAACCAGTTGAGGGGGAGCGTGAAGAAGCTCAACAAGACACAGCAAGTGAGTCAGCTGAGGAAACTGATTCAAACTCTGACAGTTCAAACACTGAGCCATCCAACTCAAGAGGAGCCTCAGATACTGCAGAAAGTCAACGTATGAATCAGGAAAGCATGGATCAAGGGGGAGGATCCAATAATGATGCAAGAAACCACTTACCAACTGCAAGAAAGTGGACACAGGCACACACACCTGATCTTATAATTGGAGATCCTGATGCTAGTGTGAGAACTAGAAGTGCAACAAACAATGAGTGTCTGTATCATGCTTTCTTGTCTCAAACAGAACCAAAGAAAGTGGAGGAAGCTCTTCAAGATGCACACTGGATAACAGCAATGCAAGAAGAGTTAAATGAATTTGAAAGAAATGAAGTCTGGACACTTGTACCTAGACCAAAGAATAGATCAATTGTAGGTACAAAGTGGGTTTTCAGAAACAAGACTGACAGTGAAGGTGTGATTACAAGAAACAAGGCTAGACTTGTGGCAAAAGGTTATTCACAACAGGAAGGAATTGACTATGATGAAACCTTTGCTCCAGTTGCAAGATTGGAGGCCATAAGAATTTTTCTGGCCTATGCTGCACACAAGAAGTTTAAAGTCTTTCAGATGGATGTAAAGAGTGCTTTTCTTAATGGGAAGCTTGAAGAAGAAGTGTTTGTTGAACAACCACCAGGATTTGTAGATTCCAAGCATCCAGATTATGTCTACAGGCTTGACAAGGCATTATATGGACTAAAGCAAGCACCAAGAGCATGGTATGAAACTCTTGCTCAATTTCTTTTAGAAAGTGGGTTCACAAGAGGTACAATTGATAAAACCTTGTTTTATTTCAATTCTGGTGATGATTTGCTTTTAGTTCAAATTTATGTAGATGATATTATTTTTGGATCTACTAATGACAAACTTTGTAAGAAGTTTGCAAAGCTTATGCAGTCCAGGTATCAAATGAGCATGATGGGAGAGCTTAGTTATTTTCTAGGCTTACAGGTCAAGCAAACAGATGATGGGATTTTTATCAATCAAGCAAAGTATACCAGAAATCTTCTAAAGAAATTTGGTATGCTTGATAGTTCATCTGCTACAACTCCCATGGCTACAGCAACGAAGCTTGACAAAGACACAGGAGCCTCAGTAGATATGACTAACTACAGAGGAATGATAGGGTCTCTACTGTATCTTACTGCAAGTAGACCTGATATCATGTATGCAACATGTCTTTGTGCAAGATTTCAAGCAGATCCCAGAGAGCCTCATCTAACAGCTGTAAAAAGGATTTTCAAATATCTCAAAGGAACCATAACCTTGGGTTTGTGGTATCCTAGAGAATCAGAGTTTAAGTTAATTGGTTACTCTGATGCAGATTTTGCAGGCTGTAAGATAGACAGAAAAAGTACAAGTGGAAGCTGTCAATTTTTAGGTGACAGATTGGTTTCTTGGTACAGTAAGAAACAGAAATCAATTTCTACATCCACTGCAGAAGCAGAGTATATAGCAGCTGGTAGCTGTTGTGCACAGATTTTATGGATGAAGAATCAATTGCTGGATTATGGATTAAGGTACTCTAGAATACCTATTTTCTGTGATAATCAAAGTGCTATTGCTATGACAGGAAATCCAGTACAGCATTCCATGACAAAGCACATCAGCATACGGTATCATTTTATCAGAGAACATGTGGAAGAAGGAAACATTGAGCTTCATTTTGTGTCTACAGACCAACAACTTGCAGATATCTTCACCAAACCTTTGAGTGAAGCTACTTTTACAAGATTGGTAAATGAACTTGGAATGATCTCTGGTTCTGACTAGAGATACGGGTTAGACTCATTTTTTGTTGTTGTTCATGATTTCTTACATATGTTAACTGTTATGTGAACCAGCATGTTAAACTCTGATGATAAACTCTGTGAAGTGTTAGTCATACTCTGAAAGCATACTCTGAAGATAAACTCTGTTGATCATACTCTGGTAATTATAGTTTAATGCTATTCTCTGGTAATTCTGTCTGAGACATATGGACCGATGAAGAAATTTGTATGGAACATAATTCTCAGTAAGTAATTGTGAATCCTTAAGAGTTGATAGATTCTGATCTCAAATATGTGCAGTAAGCTAACACAGCATGATACTGTCTCTATATTTATAGCATCTCTTAGTTTATTGATCCTATACACTGAGTCTGTATTAGCTGTTTGCATTTTCTCTCATAAGTTAATTATAAATACTGATGAAAAGTCTAAACTCTGATTATTAATTTCAAATAATTCACCCTCAAATCAAAAGATGCCAAACAGAGCACAAATTCCTTTGAGATCATGTTGTGCCTAGGAAGATCCAGGAACTTATTGTATGAAATAAGGGCTAAAATCTTTGATTTTTGGTGACTAGTGCCAACCACTGATTACTGGAAAAATAATAAAAAAAAAAAAAAAAAAAAAAAAAAATAATAATAAATAAATAAATAAAAAATTTAAAGGGGGTGAAAAATAAAAGACATATCCAAATGAAAGGATATCAGTTATACAGAGTTTAGATAGAAAAATCAGTGTCTATGTTATACATGAGAGTTTAGGCAACCAGTTTTTACTACTTTAGTTTGTGGATTTTATGCACTTTGAGATGATCTAAATACTGATTTCGGTAAACTCTGCTATTACACACACATTTTTCACAACTGTACAGATTGAGAAAAGAGCTTATTGACAAAGAAGGACAAATGGTAAACACTGATGTATTGTGTGAAATACGCCGAGGTTACTTTGTTTTAATCTCTGATGGTTAAAATAATTTCCTTGTTTCAGACAGTTTATGATTTTGGGTTTAGTCATTTGTTTTTTCGAAAAAGTGTGATTGAACAGAGAAAAGATAGAGTTTGTTTGATAGTGATTGACCAATGCTATTGAGTATGTTTATTAAGTCCTGTTTGTGATTTGTATTGCTGCTGAGTATGTTAGTTAATTGGTTAAAGTTTTTTTGTCTTTCCAATTACTATGCAATATTGATAATACTGAAATGTAAAGAAACAAATTTTTCATTAATTGATTCAAATTTACATTCAGACAATCTCATACTTATGTTAAGCTAATCTTTCTGGTACATACTAATCACTATGGTTACAAAAGAGAAGATCTATTTAACCAGGACAAGTATTTGAATGCTACAACTGAAGCAGAAGAGCTAGAGCCAGAAGCTATTGTGCTCTACTACTTCTGATGAAAGCTACCCAGTTACTCATCTGGTCATTATACCATTTGGGATAGCTTGAAATCCTCCTAATGATGAATCATCATCATCATCTTCTCGGGATCTCTTTCTGCTTTGCAGCTTACAGGATTCTAAGAAGAGGTTTTCTTTTGAACCCGACAAGAAACTCAGTTGAAAAAGCATCAAGCAGATCTCCATGGCATCTTCATCTGCGAGGATTGGTGCATCATATGGTCCTGGACGGAAGATGTATACATGAGGGTTGGAGAAAGGCCCTTCGGCTATTTCATCATCTACGATAAGACCTTCTTCATTCAGGAATGAAAGAACAAGAAACTCATCGATAAGATAGTTTTCTTGTTGCTGCCAGTTCATGTTCAAAAACTCTTCCACATCCAGGAATTCGAAAGTTCCAGCCATTTTGGTGTATAGTAAGTTTAAGATATGAAGCCTGTTGTTACATTGCTTTGGTATTTAAAGCATTCAAACAGGGTATCTGAAAGGTTTTTCTTGGAGATTGAAAGGTTATCGAAGCGCTTGGGATACTAAGGTGCGGAGTTTCGAGACAGTCATTATTATTTTGACTGTTGAGTTCTTTGTACTTTATTATTTAAATTGATAATTTTATTATTATTGATTTTTTTTCTTTTAAGCGAATATTTTGAGTGTTATATGTGATGACAGGTGTCTCCACGTTTGCACGTGTGTATTGGAAATTGTTAGATACAGCTGTCAGCGTATTCACGTTTGACATCTGTCCCACTAACATACTTCTAATCTTTACAGTTATTATTTAATACACTACATACACACGATTCAATCTTTTACGCATTTCATCTTTTCATAATATTTTACACACACAAACACTCAAACACTTTCAAAGCCCAGTACTTCTTGTTTTCAAATCTTACTAATGGCAACTACAGCGTTTATTGCTTCTGAATTAGAATTTGTCCCAAATAACTACTCAGCTCCTGTAGCAAATGAGAACGCACCGGAGGCGTTTCATTTGATTCAGAGTTTCTTGTCAAACTCTGATATTGGCACTGCTCTCATCGCACCATCGAAGCTGTCTGCAACACAAATCAAATCTTTTTGGCAGACAGGTGTTTATGATAATGGAGGAGAGTCTGGATCTCCATCTATCATTTTTCAATATGAGGACAATGACTATGCTGTTACTCCTACTACTGTTCGTGATGCTTTGGGTCTTGAAGATTTCAATGCATTCACAATCTCTGTTGGCGACTCTGAGCTAGTCAGGATGATGAACGAAATAGGTTACTCAGGACCACTGACAAAGATTGGTCAATTGAAGCGACCGCTCTTGAGAAAGGAATGGAGTTTCTTTTTCGACTGCATTACAAGAGCGTTCGGGAAAAAGTGCACAAACTGGGATGCAATTCCCACTGATAGTCTACAGATCGGGTATTCTCTTCTCTATGGCAGTCAATTTGATGTTGCTAGATTAGTTTTAACTAATATTGGTGAGAAAATGCTAGAGAATAGAAATGTTGTTTACTTCTCTAGGTTTTGTCAATTGATATTCAATCATTGCTGTCCTGATGTTGAGATTTTAGATGAGGATGTAATTCTTTCATTTAAATTGCACAAACGTATATTCTCTGATCTTATCAACAAGGACAACAAGAAAGGAGAAGTTGGTCCTTTAATGTTACCTGCATCTGTGCAACAATTTCTTGACAACTTACAACAGCAAAATGTCTCAACTGCTGAAGCTGGACCTTCTGTATCTCAACCACAGAGGTCAAAGAGATCTAAAGTTCGAGCAGTTAAGTCTGTTGAAGCTGAGGTATCAAATGTTGCTCCTGTGCCTCAGAGAAAAAGAATGAAGAAAAAGAGAGCCCAACGAGCAAAGACTGTTGCTGCTGATTCTGTTGCAGACTCAGATACTGAAGCTGATGACGAAAATCTTCATCAGAGAAAGAGAAGATTAGTTGCTAATCAACTTTTTGGTGATATTATTGCTAATATGAATAAAGAACCTGAGGAAACAGAAGCTCCTACATCAAAAGCTGATGATGTAGTTGAGGAAGCTGCTGCATACTCTGACAGCAGGATTGTGGACCATGAAGACACTATACTAGAAGCTGATCAAGCTACTACTGATTTAGTAGAACAAATTGCTTCTCACACAGAAATCATTTCTCTTGATTTTGAGAAAGGTGAGGAAGTTGATCAGATTCGAGTTGATCCAGTTCCAGAAGCTGTTGCTGTACATGTAGATGCAACAGACAATGATCATGAGGATACTGTCTTACTTGAAACTTTGCAACAATCAGTTGTTGAGATTGTTCAGAGAGAAGCAGAGGTTACTGCTCCAGTAAACTCTGATGTTCCTCAAACTGTAGCAGATCAAGTACCTGATGCGACTGCACAGTTAATTGATGAAATCACTGCTGAAAATGTGCTTGAAGATATCCACAGACAGGATGACAATGCTGAAGCTAATCCTGCTCATTCGAACTCTGATATTCAAGCGGAACTTTCTGATATTCAGGCAAATTCTGCTGAAGAAAGGGAAGTTCAAAGGGCTGCTTCTGAGCATTTTCAGAATATGTACTACAATGCATGGGCTAATGCAGATTGTATTTTTCCAGCGCAAAGGGCTGCAGAATTTTTATCTGATTCTGTCAAGAAGATTACAAATCCTGATGTCCTTACGAACTTACAGGCAACTGTTATTCAAGTCAAATCTCTCAATAATAGATTTGATGAGAATCAACAAATGCTTACTAGTCTGAGGAATGAAGTAAGCTTGAGGGATCTTACTTTAAAGGCTGACAGAACTTATTATTATACCATGTTCAAGCAGCAAGCCAGGGATTCTGAAGAAATCAAGAAGAGGCTTGAGACAGTTGAAGACAACCAGAATGCTATGTCTGCTCAACTGACTTCTATTTCTACTGCGCTTGAATTGTTGACATCAGTACTACTTTCTGATGATGTCAAAAAGGGGGAGAGTGTACCAAGTGACAAATGCAAAGACACTCAAGCTCTGAGACGGAGGGATGATGGTAATGATGGTGGAAGCAAGGGAGGTGAATCTGAAAAGAGTTTAGGCTTAAGACCATCAAGATCAAGATCAAACTCTGAGAGAAGATCAAACTCTGGTAAGGTAAAAGTAATTTCTGCCAGTGGTTCAAGGCTCAAAAGTTTGATAAACACTGATAAGCCTAGTACTGATGAGGAAGTTGCTGCTAAGATGTTTATAGCAGAACATGGAAAAGGTATTACAATTGAAGATATCCAAGCTGAAGAACAGATGCTTGCTGAAGAACACAAGAAAAATCTTGAAGCTGGAATCTACAAGAAGAAGGAAATCAAGGCTCCTAGAAAGAAAGAAAAAGGAATTGTTATCAAAGAGAATGTAAATTCTGATCAGAGTTTACAGTACTCAAGGAGGCCTGTGATTAAAAATGCTGACAAAGGAAAAGGTAAACTGGTAGAAGAAGAACAGTTACCTAAGAAGATTTATTCAACCTCTGACATTGCTCAAGTTGAAACAAGATTACCAAAATCAACCTCTGACGCTGCTCAAGTTGATGATACTATTGAAGTTAAGCCAGCCTCTGACAAGGCTCAAGCTGTGCAAACTCTGCCAGCTCCTCAACTCAAAGGTTTCTTAAGACCTATGTTCTCTGAAACTCTGACACTTCAACCTGTGGATTTTTCTCAAACTAGGACTGTACTTGGAAAAGAATCTTATGATAAGTCTGGTTTAGGTTCACATAGGGAGAAGAGAATAAATAACAGATCTCAAGACAATATTTCACTGACAGGATCTGGTATTGGGAATACACAAGAAAATCTTGATAAGTTAGAATCTGTTCAGTTGATTTTTCACAAGATCTTGAAGAAGCAGTTTCTGTTATATTTCATGAGTGATGGAAGAGTTTATAGAATTGGAGAATCTGATGTAAATCTCAAATCATGGGAAGAACTTGAATATGTACTTTATCTGTTAAAAGTTAAGAACAGACATACTCATAATGTTGCTCAAATCTTAAGAGAAAAGATGCTGAGATCAAAAGTAATGCTTGGAGGAGGAGAAGTCTCAAATGCTTATATTCCAAAGTATAGAGATCATACTGGAAAATTGGTGGAGATGAAGAGAAACAGTGCTAGATTTAAAACTGCACTGGGATTAAAAGTTTTAGAATTCAACTTAGAGTCAGATAAAGCTCAGTACATTCGGCTAGGGAATGATATGAAGAAGAACAGTATCTATTCTCTGAGGGCTGCCATATATCAAACTGGTGAAGGAGATCCAGAGTATAAGGAGCTGAAAGAGATTATGATAACTGAACTTGAGAATGCTGAGAGAAGACTGCTGATTGATTATCTCAGGACTGTGCCTGATATTGAAGAAGTCAAGTAAAGTCTGACTGTAAGTTTTTAATATTTTCTATTCTAAGTCAAATTTAAACTCTGTTTTATATTAAACTCTGTTATATGTTAAACACTGCATTTGTTAAAAGGTTTTGACATCATCAATTATATGTTTAACTTGTACATTTTATTATGAACAAGTTGGGGGAGATTGTTAGATATAATTGCTAATGTTTGTTTATCAGTGTTTAAGCAACAGGTATTTACAAGAGTTTATCAGAAGCCAGTCAGAGTTTAGTTAAACTCTGACAGGGTGAAGAGTTTAAATTGAAGCCGGTCAGAGTTTAGTTAAAGTCTGACAAGGTGAAGGTTGAATTAGCTGTCGGTGCTGAATTGAAGATTCTAGAAGCAATATATTCTGAAGATGGAAAGAAGCAGAATATATTGATACAGCTAAGGAAACGGAATAGAAGATAAGAAGCAATCCTTAATTGATATGAATTGTATAGCTAACTTGTAGGAATATCAATTAGATAAGGATTGTATGTAGCTGTGTACTATATAAACACAGATAGGTTATCCCTAGAAGGGATGCGTTCATTGAATTATTATTCTTGTAACCTAGAAGCTCTTTGTGATTCATTAACATCATAAAGAGAGAAGCTGTTAATACGATTACAGTTTTATTGATTCAAAAACAGTGTTGTTAATTATTGTTATTCTCATACATACTTGATTATATTGTGTATTCGGCCTAACAGCTTAAAATCACGACGTGCTCTTTCCTATAGTACACGATTCATTAATCGTCTTCAACATGACAAAGTTTACATTTTTATTTTTCGTTGTCCTTCTCTTCCCAGGTTCTTAGTTGTTTTATAATTTGTTTCATTACTCAATTTTTTACCATTATACCATATCAACTCTATATCATTATAAATATTGTTTAATTGATTATGAGTTATTATTAAATTTAAAGTTGTTAGTCTAAGTTGTGAAGTTACCGTCTTTAAAAATCTCAAAAAACTCAACTAAATCATGTAACTAAATATCATCTTGGATATCTTATTATCTTGTTGTAATACCGTGTTAGGCCGAATACACAATATATAATCAAATATACGTATGAGAATAATAATAAGAACACTGTTTATGAATAATAAACTGTATGGAATTAATAACTCCTCTCTCAGTGATGTAAAATATCACAGAGAGCTGCTAGGTTACAAGAATAATCTTTTACGTATTCGCATCCCTTTTAGGGTTAACCTATATGTGTTTATATAGTACACAGCTACATACAATCTTCTAATTGATATTCCTATAAATCAGCTATACAATTAATATCAATCTAGAATTGCTTCTGTCTTCTATTCTGTTTCCTTAGCCATCTCGATATCTCTTTGCTTCTTTCCATCTTCAAAGAATATCGCTTCTAGAATCTTCATTGAATAACACCGACTACTAAAAAAACTCTGACTGTCAGAGTTTAACAAACTCTGACCAGTCTTCCAGCTAAACTCTGATAGTATCCTGATACTTTAAACACTGATAAACAAACATCAGCAATTATATCTAACAATCTCCCCCAACTTGTGCATACTAAAAATGTACAAGTTAACAGATAATTGATGATGTCAAAACATATAACAAATGCAGTGTTTATAAAATCATAGAGTTTATATTTAACTTGAAACAGAAAACTTAAAAACTTACAAACTCTATTTACTTAATCTCTTCAATATCAGGTACAGTTCTGATATAGTCCATAAGCAATCTTCTTTCAGCTCTTTCAAGTTCAGCTACCATTATTTCCTTCAGTTCCTTTAACTCTGGATCACTCTCTCCAGTTTGGTAGATAGCTGTCCTCAGAGCATAGATACTATTCTTTCTCATCTCATTTCCCAGCTTTATTATGAAGGATTTATCTGACTCCAGATTAAATTTCAACACTTTTATACCAAGATCTGTTCTGAGTCTTGCACTGTTTCTCTGCATCTCAACAAGCTTTCCATTGTAATCTATGTACTTTGGTATGTAAGAACCAGCAGACTTTAAGCCACAAAGAGCTCTAGCTTTCACCATTCTGCTTCTTAATACTTCAGCTGCTTGATGAGTTCTTTGATTTTTGATTTTGAGTAGATACAGTACATACTCCAGCTCTTCCTTCATTTTTAATCCAATGTCAGCTTCACCAACTCTGTATACTCTACCATCAGTCTTGAAGTATAACAGAAAATCCTTTTTCAACCCTTTATGGTGAATTAACTGAACCGACTCTAAAGTATCAAGATTTTCTTGAATCACACCAATACCTGGTTCAACTAATGATGTATAATCCATAGGACTATTATTCACTCTCTTTTCTCTATGAGATCCTAGTCCAGATTTATCTCTTGATTCTTTGCCCATTATAGTTCTGCTTTGAAGAATATTTGTATTTTCAGGAATCAGAGAATGTTGAACTGTGATTGGTTTAGCAAAAGTCCTTTGGAGTTGTGAAGATAGTTGAGTCTGTACAACTTGAGTAATATCAGTGGTTGTCACAGCTTCCAATGATTTAACAACTTCAGCATTGTCAGAGGTTGATTGAACTTTCTTCGGTATTTTCTGTTCTTCTATAAACTTCCCTTTGCCCTTGTCAAGATTAGCTTCGACAGACCTCTTTGCATATTGTAAACTCTGTTGAGAGTTTACATTTTTTTTATAATAATTCCTCTTTCTTTTGGCCTTGAAACCTTCACAGTCTTCTTTATCTTTCCAGACTTTAAATTCTTCTCATACTCTTCAGCTAGCATCTTTTCTTCTGCTTGAATATCTTCAATGGTTGCATCTGAAGGAATATAAGGATGAGCGGAAGCATGAAATAACATTTTATTTCGTAAAATCCATATATCGCACATATAGAAAACTGTAAAATGATGTGGAATCAAAATCTTACCTTGAAAAATCGAAGCTTTGAATCGAGATGATCATTAGCAGTAGCTTCTCAGAGTGTGAAGCCCTCTACCGGTATCCACCAAGAATAATTCTTCGATGAAGCTTTTTATAAAACTTGAAGCTTTATAAAAATGGAGGTTTTCCTTTTTCTTTTGAGAGAGAGAGAGAGATGAAGAAGAAGGAGAGGCAACTAGGTTTTTCACAAAAACAAAAGTGTATCTAACTCATCTCATCTCATCCTTTATATAGGGCTCAAGTAGGGTTAATATATTTAATATATCAATATATATTAATATATAAATCCCTCACTTTCTCTTATAAAATGTTTAAATAATAATTAAAACTATTTTAATCATTATTATTATTCTCTCTCAAAATACCTTCATCAATAAATTAATCTTTTTATGGTGTGACCCTGTAGGTTCAATATTAAGCCGGTAGTAGAAATAAATAATAATAAACTTTTTATTTATTATTTATATGAATTCTAAAATTCATTAAATATAATTAACTGATTAATTATATTTATTCTACATCGTGAGTGATGCTTCTCAACATATCGCGACTATCCGGATAATATGAATTCACTGCTTAGAATACCAAGAACCTGTCAGTGACTAGTTACAGTACAATCAATTCCTTCTACCCTACAATATCCCGATTAAATACAAGGCACGGAACTCGTGTCAAGCCTATCAGATTTAATCATATGATTTCTTATTCATAATGCAAAGTTCATATTAATGCAAATTAGAAACTCCTTTCTAATTTCATTCACTCTGGCCAGAGATTCCAGAACTCGCATACTAAGAATAACATAGGATATTCACTTCCTATACTGGAAGGGGTAGATCCTCTATTGACGTTAACTATCTCCATACACAAATCTCTATGCCCAGAATAGACCTAATGGATGTCCTTGAGACTAAGGACTAAACCAAAGCACAGTTCATTATATACAAGATAACTTTAACGATCTCAAGTCTAAGGACACTTGTACAACTATCACTCAGTGAACAACTATCGACACGTGAGTAATCTCCATTAGTTGTCCAACTACTCGAGTCATGTTCAGTGAACTTATTCCCTAATAAGCACCTACATACTAGCTATAGTGTCACCACACAAATGCCTATGAGAACAGACATCCTCCTGAAGGGAGCAAGCATAGTATGTACCAATCTTTGCGGATTCACTAACTTCCGATTAGTTATCCTATGATCAGGAACTGTTTAAGTCTAGAGTTATCATCTTCTAGATCTCACTATTACAATCTCATTATAATTCTAGAAGCTTTACTCTAAACTATGGAACATCTTATTTAAAAACACTTTAAATAGATAAAGCCCGTAATAAAAACAAAACAAGTCTTTTATTAATATAAACGAAATCAAATAAGAATACAAGAAAGTTCTTCCTAACTCATCATACATGATTGGATTTAGGACAAAACACTTTCAATCTCCCACTTGCACTAAAGCCAATCACCCTGGTATCTAATACCCATATTCTCTTTATGACGATCAAAGTGAATCTGAGACAATGACTTTGTGAGTGGGTCTGCTACGTTGTTATGTGTGTCAACTCTCTCAATCTTGACATCTCCTCTTTCAATGATTTCCCTAATCAAATGAAAGCGCCGCAAAACATGTTTGGAATTTTTATGAGACCTAGGTTCCTTGGCTTGTGCTATTGCTGCGTTGTTATCACAATACATCACAATAGGCTCCTCAATGCTAGGAACAACTCCCAACTCAGAAACAAATTTCCTCATCCAAACGGCTTCTTTTGCAGCCTCACTTGCAGCTATATACTCTGCTTCCGCTGTGGAGTCAGCTGTTGTAGACTGTTTGGAACTCTTCCAACTAATCGCTCCACCATTCAGAGTAAACACGTACCCTGACATGGATGTGCTATCATCACTTTCTGATTGAAAACTAGAGTCAGTATAACCCTCTATTTTCAACTCAGATCCACCAAAAACAAGAAAAATATCCTTAGTCCTTCGCAAATACTTAAGGATGTTCTTCACTGCTTTCCAGTGGTCTTCACCTGGATTGGACTGATATCTGCTCGTCACACTAATTGAATGAGCAACATCAGGCCTAGTACATAACATCGCGTACATGATAGATCCTATTGCCGAAGCATAAGGAATCTTACTCATACGCTCCCTTTCTTCAGGTGTCTTAGGAGACATCTTCTTGGAAAGGGATACTCCATGGCTCATTGGTATGAGACCTCTCTTGGAGTTTTCCATGCTGAACCTTTTAAGCACTTTCTCGATGTATGTACCCTGGGTAAGACCTATCATTCTTCTAGATCTATCTCTATAGATCTTCATACCGAGAATGTAGGATGCTTCTCCCATGTCCTTCATAGTGAAGTTCTTTGATAGCCACACTTTGACTGATTGTAGCATCGATATATCATTTCCTATAAGAAGTATGTCATCCACATACAATACAAGAAATGTTACCGCGCTCCCATTAACCTTCTTGTAGACACATGGTTCATCTATGTTTTTGATAAAACCAAACTCTTTGATTGTCTCATCAAAACGAATGTTCCATCTACGAGAAGCTTGCTTTAACCCATATATGGTTCGTAGCAACTTACACACTAGGTGTTCATTCCCTTTGGAAACAAAACCCTCTGGCTGTGTCATATACACTTCCTCTTCAAGTTTCCCATTGAGGAAGGCCGTTTTCACGTCCATTTGCCAGATCTCATAGTCGTAGTAAGCAGCAATCGCAAGCAAAATCCGAATTGATTTTAACAGGGCTACATGCGAAAAAGTTTCATCAAAGTCAATCCCTTGCCTTTGTCTGAATCCTTTTGCCACGAGCCTGGCCTTATAGGTCTCCACCTGGCCATCTGCTCCAATCTTTCTCTTGTATACCCATTTGCACCCAATAGGCTTCACATCTTTAGGTGCTTCAACCAAAGTCCAAACTTGGTTGGTATACATAGATTCCATTTCGGATTTCATGGCACTCTGCCATTTCTCTGAGTCAATACTACTCATAGCCTCATTATAGGTCATAGGGTCGTCATCATCAATGATTGACAACTCATTGTCATTCTCAATGACAAGGCCATAATACCTCTCAGGTTGGCGAGACACTCTCTCTGACCTACGAATGGGCTGTTCCACAGAAGGTTGTTCTTTCTGAATAGGTACTTCCTCTTGAACCGTAGTAGTTTGTGCTTCTTGAACTTCATCAAGTTCAATTTTGCTCCCACTGTTTCCTTCAAGGATAAACTGTTTTTCCAAGAAGGTAGCATGTCTGGAGACAAACACCCTATCATCGGTGTAAAAGTAATACCCTAAAGTCTCTTTAGGATATCCCACAAACCTACATTTTACGGATCGAGATTCCAGCTTATCAGGGTCGACTTTCTTGACATAAGCTGGACATCCCCAAATCTTAACGTGTTTAAGACTCGGTTTCCTTTCTTTCCATATCTCATATGGAGTTTGAGGAACAGATTTGGAAGGCACCTTATTCAGTAAATATGCTGAGGTTTCCAATGCATAACCCCAAAGTGATACTGGAAGATCTGCATAGCTCATCATGGATCGAACCATGTCTAACAAAGTTCGATTTCTCCTTTCAGATACCCCATTCAACTGTGGAGTATATGGAGGAGTCCACTGAGAGACTATACCATTTTCTTTGAGATAATCTAGAAACTCTCCACTCAAGTATTCACCACCTCGATCTGATCGAAGAGTTTTAATACTATGTTTGGTTTGTTTCTCCACTTCATTCTTATATTCTTTGAACTTTTCAAAGGCTTCAGACTTGTGTTTCATCAAATACACATATCCGAATCTAGATCGATCATCTGTGAAAGTAATGAAGTACGAAAATCCACCCATGGCTTGCGTAGACATCGGTCCACATACATCTGTGTGTACCAATCCTAGCAAATCTGTAGCCCTCTCTCCATGTCCACTAAATGGAGATTTGGTCATTTTACCCAATAGACAAGACTCGCATGTAGGATATGATTCAAAATCAAAGGGGTCAAGTAACCCTTCCTTATGCAATGTCCGAAGTCTATTTTCACTAATATGACCAAGTCTGCAGTGCCACAAATAGGTGAGATTTTCATCATCCCTTTTCCTTTTATTAGTACGTTCAATTTGTAGTAAATTATGCTCTACGTCACATACATACAGACCATTATTTAAAATACCACTACCATAAAGAACATTATCTCTAAGAATTGAACATTTATTATTCTGAATAACAAACGAAAATCCAGCCAAGTCTAACATGGGAATAGAAATAATATTCCTCACAATCGAGGGAACAAAATAAAAATTATTTAAAACAATAGTCTTGCCCGTAGGTATATGTAAATCAAATGATCCTACAGCTTCAGCAGCAACTCTTGCTCCATTTCCCATCCGTAGAATCACTTCCTCTTCCTCAAGAGTCCTACTTCTCCTTAGTCCCTGCAACGAATTGCAAATGTGAGAACCACAGGCGGTATCTAATACCCAAGTAGAAATTTGATTTAATGACATATTCACTTCAATCATGAACATACCTGAACCAGAAGCGGCAGTCTCACTACCCTTCTTCTTTTTCAACTCTGCAAGGTAAGCCTTGCAGTTCCTCTTCCAGTGCCCCACCTTGTTACAGTGGAAGCAAACAGCTTTGCTCTTGGGGTCTTCAGCTTTTGGTGGAACCGGCTTTTTCTCACCTACTTTCTTCTTCTTGGGAGGGTTCTTCTTCCTTTTCTTAGGATTGGAACCTTCACCAATTAGAAGAACATAACTCTTCTTAGAGGGAAAATTCGATTCCGCAGTCTTCAACATGTTGTGGAGTTCAGCCAGGCTGACGTCCAGCTTATTCATGTGAAAGTTCACAACAAACTGCGAAAACGAATCTGGGAGCGATTGCAAGACCAAGTCTTGGTTTAGCTCCCCATCCATGACAAAACCAAGTTGTCCAAGACGTTCAATCAAATTGATCATCTTAAGTACATGGTCATTCACAGATGTTCCCTCAGACATCCTACAACGGAACAGCTCCTTCGATATCTCATATCGAGCTGTCCTCCCTGCCACATCATACAACTCTTGTAGATGTGTTAGGATAGTGTGAGCATCCATATGCTCATGCTGCTTCTGTAGCTCAACGTTCATGGAAGCTAGCATGATACATTGAGCAACATTTGCATCATCTATCCACTTACGATACACAACATGTTCATCATCATGTGCATCATCAGCAGGTTCAGTAGGCTTAGGTGAGTTAAGCACATATTCCAGCTTCTCAACCCTGAGAACAATTTTCAGGTTTCGAAGCCAGTCAGCAAAATTGGGACCAGTCAATTTGTGAGCATCCAGTATGCTCCGGAGTGATAGTGCGGAAGACATAATGTATATAGTAAATCTGTAAATGATAAACACATAACAACACTTAGCAAATATTCAATTTCATTTTAAAACACTATATGAATCGGGTCTTTATTCATAAGTGGCTCCCACTAGTTTATCTAATTTATACAACCCCCTAAGTCGAAAAATTAAGCATTCATAATGCTAGTGGGTTTAGGGATCCTACATTCCATCACACAACCTCGGCTGTGGCACGAAACGCCATGTGATGTTCAGTAGGCAGACAACTCTTGTCAATTACATCTCATGTTATTCCCTAATAAAAATTTAGCCTCTTGAATAATTGAGTCACGGCTGTAGCACGACAAACTCAATATTCTAAGTCAAGTCTAACCCAACATTTCGTACAATTGAATCAGTCTCCAATAGCCCACGGCTGTGGCACGTAACGACCATTAGATTCTAATTCATTGTACACATCTCTATGTAATAGACAAGTATTTCTTATCTCGAAATCAAAGCCCTCGGCTGTAGCACGAAACGACAATGATTCAAAAATAAGAACTACTCTCTACCATGTTGGAAGGCTATGACCGACACAAGCCCGTTGTGTCATTGGCCAATTACTACTTGATATTATTTAATTTTAGAGGGATTATATTATGTTACAACCATAATCATATTACTAGGAGATTCTCTTTTTCTTGAACAAAATACAATTATGATATTTAAATGAAAAATTCCCAGTGTGTTGGAGGGGTCACATCGGTCCCGCTTAAAACCCAACGGCCTAGACAGAAATTTTCATTTTCAACTTCAAAAGAGTATTTCACTCTATGTTTCATAAACATAAGAATCTCATGGTTGTACTCATAATATTATTGTTAAGGCAAGAAACGATTCCTATTCTAGATTTTCTAGAGCACGCCTTATATTGATTTAAGTTCACCTAAATCTATCATCGCATGGTAAATCTAGGCATATATCTCATATATAAAAATAAATAAACAAGTAAGCATGCAAGTAATATCATGTCATACAATGATATAATGATGTATGGATTTATTATAGTATTTAAAAGCAATTAAAACAATTAATACATGCTTTAAAACACATCCGGGAATATAAACAGTTCCAAACTGTTATATAAAAAATATTTGACCACTCCATTAGATCCGTCTCGGAAAAACGAATCCAACGGTATATTGCACGCCCAAAACGGAGTTACCAAACTCCCAAAAAATCAAATTTAATGTGGACAGAGAGGCTGTAACGCATGACGCTCATGCGTTACAACAATTAAAAGCTATTAATTGTGTAACCCATGACGCCCATGCGTTACAAGGTCTGTAACCCTTCCCAGCGAGTGCGCGCCACGCGCGCGCGACCAGCAGCAGTTTTTTTTTTTTTTTTTTTTTTTAATTTATATTATTGTAACTCCTCTAGCTTTTATTACACTAAAAAAAACACAATTAATAAAAAAAACATTTTTTTATTTAATGCTAAGTAACTTACAACATTTCTATGCTATAAAGCATTTAAAACACACAAAAAAAAAAACTGCCTAGCCATTAATGCATTTATTGTTATTATTATTACATTTTAATATTAATAAATTAATTAACAATTAATTAATAAATTAATAAAAAATCAAAATAATATGATTTCTGAAATCAAACAAAAGCAAAAATAAGCAAGTATCTATGGGGTCCTTGTGCAAATTTTAATTCATATATTTCAACATGCATAATTATTTTATGAATTTTAATTAAAACAATTTTAAAAAATTCATATCAAATAATCTACACATCACAAAATTATGAAAAAAATACCTAGATGATCCACAACACTTGTAGAACCCAGATCAATGGTCAAAATCTCATGCAAATCATATTTCGAATTAATTCATAATTAAATCTAAATATACTTGCAAAAATCATAATAAATCCATACATGCATCAAAAAATCTAAAATTTTCACATGATTCTCTATATGCAACAACCTTGCTCTGATACCATTGAAGGAATATAAGGATGAGCGGAAGCATGAAATAACATTTTATTTCGTAAAATCCATATATCGCACATATAGAAAACTGTAAAATGATGTGGAATCAAAATCTTACCTTGAAAAATCGAAGCTTTGAATCGAGATGATCATTAGCAGTAGCTTCTCAGAGTGTGAAGCCCTCTACCGGTATCCACCAAGAATAATTCTTCGATGAAGCTTTTTATAAAACTTGAAGCTTTATAAAAATGGAGGTTTTCCTTTTTCTTTTGAGAGAGAGAGAGAGATGAAGAAGAAGGAGAGGCAACTAGGTTTTTCACAAAAACAAAAGTGTATCTAACTCATCTCATCTCATCCTTTATATAGGGCTCAAGTAGGGTTAATATATTTAATATATCAATATATATTAATATATAAATCCCTCACTTTCTCTTATAAAATGTTTAAATAATAATTAAAACTATTTTAATCATTATTATTATTCTCTCTCAAAATACCTTCATCAATAAATTAATCTTTTTATGGTGTGACCCTGTAGGTTCAATATTAAGCCGGTAGTAGAAATAAATAATAATAAACTTTTTATTTATTATTTATATGAATTCTAAAATTCATTAAATATAATTAACTGATTAATTATATTTATTCTACATCGTGAGTGATGCTTCTCAACATATCGCGACTATCCGGATAATATGAATTCACTGCTTAGAATACCAAGAACCTGTCAGTGACTAGTTACAGTACAATCAATTCCTTCTACCCTACAATATCCCGATTAAATACAAGGCACGGAACTCGTGTCAAGCCTATCAGATTTAATCATATGATTTCTTATTCATAATGCAAAGTTCATATTAATGCAAATTAGAAACTCCTTTCTAATTTCATTCACTCTGGCCAGAGATTCCAGAACTCGCATACTAAGAATAACATAGGATATTCACTTCCTATACTGGAAGGGGTAGATCCTCTATTGACGTTAACTATCTCCATACACAAATCCCTATGCCCAGAATAGACCTAATGGATGTCCTTGAGACTAAGGACTAAACCAAAGCACAGTTCATTATATACAAGATAACTTTAACGATCTCAAGTCTAAGGACACTTGTACAACTATCACTCAGTGAACAACTATCGACACGTGAGTAATCTCCATTAGTTGTCCAACTACTCGAGTCATGTTCAGTGAACTTATTCCCTAATAAGCACCTACATACTAGCTATAGTGTCACCACACAAATGCCTATGAGAACAGACATCCTCCTGAAGGGAGCAAGCATAGTATGTACCAATCTTTGCAGATTCACTAACTTCCGATTAGTTATCCTATGATCAGGAACTGTTTAAGTCTAGAGTTATCATCTTCTAGATCTCACTATTACAATCTCATTATAATTCTAGAAGCTTTACTCTAAACTATGGAACATCTTATTTAAAAACACTTTAAATAGATAAAGCCCGTAATAAAAACAAAACAAGTCTTTTATTAATATAAACGAAATCAAATAAGAATACAAGAAAGTTCTTCCTAACTCATCATACATGATTGGATTTAGGACAAAACACTTTCAGCATCTGCACCATGTTCTTCCAGAAACAACTGAGCTGCAATTTCTTCATCAGTAATTGGTTGAGAAGTAAGCAATAAGCTTCTAGCTCTTGAAAAAGATTGAGCACCAGTGTTTATTTTTTCAGAGTTTGCCGTAGCAGAGTTTGACCTTAGTCTCCCCTGCTCTTGAGTAGATTTTGATCTTGACTCTTTTCCTTTTGCACCACCATCAGTAGTATCATCCTGTCTACTCAGAGTTTGAGATTTCCTGCATTTGTCTTTAAGTACTCTCTCCCCCTTTTTGACATCATCTGGAATCAACACTGAGGTGAGCAACTCTAGAGAAGCAGCAATTGAATCAAGCTTGTCAGACATGACAGTTTGATTTTCTTCAACTTTGCTGAGCCTGGTTTTTATAACCTCCTGCTCTCTAGAGAAAGAAAATTTTTCTTGCTTTAAAGTCAGCTCCCTTGCAGCCACATCATTCCTCAACCCAGTAACATCTTTCTGAGTTTCATCAAAATGATTGTGAAGAGACTTTACTTGGACAATTGTAGCTTTAAGATTAGCAAGAAGCTCAGGATTAGTGATAGTAGAAGCAGAGTTTTTCACAAAATCAGCTGCCCTTTGAGAAGTGAAGATACAGTCATGACTTGACCAATTTGCATAATACATATCCTGAAAATGTGCTTCAGTAGCATGATTAGATGTACCACCAATATCAGTCATCTTCGGAATGTTTTGACCAGAAATCCTTGTAGAAGAAGAAGAATCAGCTTGATCATCAGAGTTTGCTGTAGATTCTTTACTTAGAGAATTTGGAATATTCTCAGCAAAAGTTTCTGGTGCATCTTCATTTGCAAGTTTCTCAGAGTTTAAATTCTCAACTACAGTTTCTTGAACAGCCTCAACAGCAGGCTCTGCAGTAGCTTCAAAAACATTTGCTGCAGCATCTTCAAGAATAACCTCTGTAGCTGCAGCCTTTGCTGTCTGATCAACCTCTTCACCCTTTTCAATAACCTGATGAGTGACAGAGAAAACCTCTGTATGAGTAGCCAAAGACTCATCAATAATTACTGCAGGTTGATCAGCTGCCACATCCTCAGTTTCACCAACACTGCCAAACTCTTCAAGAGTTGCAGAAGGATGTGCTTCAATATTTTCCTCTATATCCATCTCCAAGATAGGCTCAAGCAATTCATCATTGAAATCAGCCCTCTCATCAACATTTGCTCTGGCTTCATCAGGCACAGTAGCATTCTCATGAACATCTTCAAAAACAACCTTTGGAGCTGCAGTAGGTGTAGAATCTGGGACCAAACCATCAAATAGATAAGCAGCAACAAGCTTCCTCTTTTTGGTGTGTATAGACTCATTTTCATCAGAAGGAGGTCTATTTGCCCTCTTCTTTATCCTTGAAGTACCAACAGACCTTGGTAAATCATCAGCATTTGAAGGTTTAGCAGTCTTGACAGCCTTGAAAGCCCTATGCTTGGTTCTACCCCCAGCTTTTGGTCTTTGAGAAGTAGATGTAGGTTCAGTGTTTAAGGGTTCAGGAGTTGGTTGAGGTTGTGGTTGTAAAAACTGTTGAATACTCTCAGGAAGGAACAAATCCCCAACATTTCCTTTCTTAACATCTTTATTTTTTAAGTCAGAGAATACTCTCTTATGCAACTTAAATGAAGGAATAACATCATCTTCACCGATGTCTACCCCAGTTACACAAGCAGAAAATATTAACTGACAAAAACGAACAAAATAGACCACACCCCTATTCTCTGTCATCTTTTCTACTATATTAGTCAAAACTAATCTAGCAAAATCAAAATGAGTACCATAGAGAAGAGAATACCCGATTTGCAGACTGTCAATTGGAATAGCATCCCGATTGGTACACTTCTTCCCGAACGCTCTTGTTATGGAATCAAAGAAGAAACTCCATTCCTTCCTTAATAGCGGTCGCTTCAACTTACCTATCCTTGCCAAAGACCCAGTGTAACCAATCTCTCTCATCATCCTTTGAAGTTCAGCATCACCAACAGAGATTGTGAATGCATTGAAATCCTCAAAACAAAGAGCATCACGAACAGTGGTTGGAGTGACCACAAACTCTTGTTCTTCAAATTCAAATACAATCGAAGGAGTGCCAGCCTCTCCTCCATCATCATACACGCCTGTCTCCCAGAAGGCTTTGATTTGTAAGCCAGACAGCTTTGCTGGTTCCACTAGAGCATACCCAATGTCTGAATGAGCAAGGAAATTTTGAAACAAATGAAACGCCTCTGGTGCGTTCGCATTAGACAATGGTGCTGCATAGTTATTAGGAACGAACTCTAGACCAATAGAATGAAATACTGTGGTTGCCATTAGAAATGATTTGAAAATTATCAGAGAAAAGCTTTGAACTTTCAGAGAATATTGGATGCAGAAAAGTGTTTGTGAAAAGGTGTGTGTGAAAATGTTTTGTGAATAGAGTAAGTCTGTAAAGAATATGAACGTTGTGTGTATAATGTTTAAATAAGAAACACAAAAATTAAAACTGAAGAGTTTTAATCATTAAGATACACAACAGACTTACTCGTGAAGTGTGTGATTGGGACAGTTGTCACACATGCATTAACTGACATCATTAATCATGGTAGTTTCCAATACGCATGCGCAGTAAAAACAGGCACTAATTACTGCTATTTACACGCTTCATCATTTTCAAAACACATACAAACCGTTGTCAATCATACTCTCTGTTTTCAAAAATAATGTTCCTCAAAAATTATGAAATGTCTGAAACACCTTTATTTATTTTAATCATCAGAGATTAAAAATAAATTACCTCGGCGTAGAGTACACAGTTCAGCAGTGTTTATCAATCCTCCACCTTCATTAATAATCTCTTTTCTCAAAATGCACATTTGTGAGTATTTGTGTGTGAATAGAAGATTTTACTGAATGTAAATATTGAGAGCATCTCAAAATGCATAAAATCCACAAATTAAATCAGTAAAGACTGGTTGCCCAAACTCTCATGTAGAAAACAAAATCTGATGTCATCTAAACTCTGGACCTTTATATGTATTTATTTGTTTACACTCCCTATAATTTTTTTTTCTTTTCCAGTAATCAGTGGTTGGCACTAGTCACCAAAACTTTCAAATTTTAGCCCTTATTTCATACAATAAGTTCCCGGATCTTCCTAGGCACAACATGATCTCAAAGGAATTTGTGCATTATTTATGCATCTTTTTCTTGGGGGTGATGTAGTAGCAATTAATTATAAGAGTTTAGACTAACATCATTTAGCGCATATCATTTATGAGAGAAAGTGCAAACAACTAATACAGACTCAGTGTATAGGATCAATAAACTAAGAGATTCTATAAATATAGAGACAGTATCATGCTGTGTAAAGTTTCTGCACACATTTGAGATCAGATCATATATAACTCAGAAGGATTCATGATTACTTATTGAGAATCATGCTCCATACTATTTTCTTCATCGGTTTTTATGTTTCAGACAATACCACAATCAGAGTTTAACATCAGATTTAACCAACAGAGTATTCATGACAGTTAACATATGCATAGAAACATGAGCAACAAATCACAGTAGAGTTAATTTTGAGTCTAACCAGTATCTCTAGTCGAAACCAGAGATCATTCCTAGTTCATTCACCAGTCTTGTAAATGTAGCTTCACTCAAGGGCTTAGTGAAGATATCTGCAAGCTGTTGATTTGTAGACACAAAATGAAGCTCAATATTTCCTTCCTCCACATGTTCCCTGATAAAGTGATACCTTATGCTGATGTGCTTGGTCATGGAATGCTGTACTGGATTTCCTGTCACAACAATAGCACTTTGATTATCACAGAAGATAGGTATTTTAGAGTACCTTAACCCATAATCCAGCAATTGATTCTTCATCCACAGAATCTGTGCACAACAGCTACCAGCAGCAATATACTCTACTTCAGCAGTGGATGTGGAAATTGATTTCTGTTTCTTGCTGTACCAAGAAACTAATCTGTCACCGAGAAATTGACAGCTTCCACTGGTGCTCTTTCTGTCAATCTTACAACCTGCAAAGTCTGCATCAGAGTAACCAACAAGCTTAAACTCTGATTCTCTAGGATACCACAGACCCAAAGTTATGGTTCATTTGAGATATTTGAAAATCCTCTTCACAGCTGTTAGATGCGGCTCTCTTGGATCAGCTTGAAATCTTGCACAAAGACAGGTTGCCTACATGATGTCTGGTCTACTTGTAGTAAGATAAATAAGAGACCCTATCATGCCTCTGTAGTTTGTCATATCTACTGAATCTCCCGTGTCTTTGTCTAGCTTTGTTGCAGTTGCCATAGGAGTTGTCGCAGATGAACTATCAAGCATACCAAATTTCTTAAGTAGATTTCTAGTATATTTTGCTTGATTGATAAAAATCCCATCATCTGTTTGCTTTACTTGCAAACCTAGAAAATAACTAAGCTCTCCCATCATGCTCATTTGGTACCTAGACTGCATAAGCTTGGCAAACTTCTTACAGAGTTTATCATTAGTAGACCCAAAGATTATATCATCCACATAGATTTGAACTAAAAGCAAATCATTACCAGAATTGAAATAGAACAAGGTTTTATCAATTGTACCTCTAGTGAACCCACTTTCTAAAAGAAATTGAACCAGAGTTTCATACCATGCTCTAGGTGCCTGCTTTAGTCCATAAAGTGCTTTGTCAAGCCTGTAGATATAATCTGGGTGCTTGGGGTCCACAAACCCTGGTGGTTGTTCAACAAAAACTTCTTCTTCAAGTTTCCCATTGAGAAAAGCACTCTTCACATCCATCTGAAAGACTTTAAACTTTTTGTGAGCAGCATATGCTAGAAAAATCCTTATGGCTTCCAATCTTGCAACTAGAGCAAAGGTTTCATCATAGTCAATTCCTTCCTGCTGTGAATATCCTTTTGCCACAAGTCTAGCCTTGTTCCTTGTAATTACTCCCTCACTGTCAGTCTTGTTCCTGAAAACCCACTTTGTACCAACAACAGATCTGTTCTTGGGTCTTGGCACAAGCGTCCATACTTCATTTCTTTCAAACTCATTCAATTCCTCCTGCATTGTTGTTATCCAGTTAGCATCTTGAAGAGCTTCATCCACTTTCTTAGGCTCTGTTTGAGATATGAATGCATGAAACAAACATTCATTTGCTGTAGCACTTCTTGTTCTCACACTTGCATCTGGATCTCCAATTATCAGATCAGGTGTATGAGCCTGTGTCCATTTTCTTACTGTAGGTAAGTGGCTTCTATTATTGGATCCTCCCCTTGATCCATGCTTTCCTGATTTTCTTGTTGACCATCTGTATTCCCTGAGGCTCCCCCTGAATTGGACTTCTCAGAATTTGAACTTTCAGAGTATGAGCCAGAGTTTATGTTAGATTCTTCAGCTGACTCAATTTCAGAATGTGAGTCATCATGTTGAGATGTTCCTGAAGTATCTTCATGCTCCCCCTCAACTGGTTCTCCATTTTGTTCTGTCAGAGAAACTTCCTCAGTGTTTTCCAGTAGAGGTTCAGAGTATGCTTCAACAGAGTTTGATGGATTTGCTTCATCAGAGTTTACGTCAACAGATTTTAGATCTTCATTTTCAAAGCGAAGTTGATCATGATTTTCTTCATCTTCAAGTCCAATTATTTTCTTGTCATCGAATGACAAATGTATTGATTCCATGATCACCTTAGTTCTTAGATTATAAACTCTGAATGCTTTAGTCGACAGTGGATATCCAACAAAAATTCCTTCATCAGCTTTTAAGTCAAACTTGGTCAACTGTTCAGGATGAGTTTTCAACACAAAGCATTTGCACCCGAAAATATGAAAATATTTCAGGTTTGGTTTCTTTTTCTTCACCATCTCATATGGTGTTTTCCCATGCATGTTGATCAGTGTAGCATTTTGAGTAAAACAAGCAGTTTGAACAGCTTCTGCCCAGAAATAAGTTGGCAATTTTGCTTCATCAAGCATTGTTCTGGCAGCTTCGATTAAGGTTCTGTTCTTCCTTTCAACTACACCATTCTGCTATGGAGTTCCAGGTGCATTAAATTCTTGCTTCACTCCTCTTTCTTTGCAAAATTCTTCCATTATTGTATTTCTGAATTCAGTACTGTTATCACTCCTGATGATTTTCACTTTATACTGTGATCCTTTATCCAGTAGCTTTACATGTTCCATCAGAATTAAGGCAGTTTCATCCTTCTTTGCTAGAAAGTACACCCAGGTGTATCTAGTGTACTCATCAACAATGACTAAAGCATATTTCTTTCTGCCAAGAGACATTACATTTACTGGACCAAATAGATCAACATGAAGAAGATAATAAGGATCCACAACTGAAGATTCAGACTTACTCTTGAAAGATGACTTCCTTTGCTTGGCCTTTTGACAAGAATCACACAGACCATCTAAGCTGAGTATTGATTTTGGAAGTCCCCTTACAAGATCTTTTCGAATTAGCTCATTGATGTTGTTCAAATTTAGATGAGAGAGCTTCTTATGCCATTTCCAACTCTCTTCATTAGACATCTTTGCAGACAAACACACAGCTTTTCCTTCAGAGTTTGTTACCAAACTTGCTTCATAGATATTGTTACGTCTGTGTCCAACTAGAACAACTTTCCCTGTAGATTTGTTAACAACCTCATAATATTCAGGTTGAAAATCTACATGATAACCTCTGTCACAGATTTGACTCACAGATAGCAGATCATGCTTGAGTCCTGGGACAAGAGCTACATTTGTAATGATGACACTTCCAAGATTGATATTGCCATATCCCAGAGTACGTCCTATGTTTCCATCTCCATAGAAAACTTTTGGGCCAGCCTTCTCCTCATAATCTGATAGCAGGGCTTTATTTCCAGTAATGTGTCCTGAACATCCACTGTCCAAGACTAGGGTGCTCTCCCTTATGCCCTGCAATCATAAACAATTACTGAGAGTTAGTTTTAAGGATCCAGACTTGCTTGGATCCTTTGGCTTTCTTAACATTGTTAGCTTTTGCAGCGGAATTCTTATCAACAGAGTTTAAGTTAACAGTATCAGAGTTTACACTTGCAGATTCAACTTTAACCCATTTCACATTAGGCTTTAACTCATAATAGTTATGATAAATAGCATGATAATTCTTGCAAGTATAAATAGAATGCCAAGTACTCCCATAGTGAGTGCATAAAGTCTGTGGTCTAACCCTAATATTATCATTCTTTACTCCAGACTTGGAGGGTAAAGAATTAATGTCTTTGTTCTTCTTGCAGAATCTTGCAAGATGGTTAGTACTACCACAATTATGACATGTTTTTCTAGGAGCATCAGTAATAGGCAAATGATTATCACTTTTATTAATGCCTACTTTTCCATTTCTGTTCTTCCTCGACACTTTCTGTTTCTCAACAGACTTTACCTCTTTAAGCTTATACTTGAATTGTTTCTCTGTCATTAAACCAACATTAACCTGTTTAACACAAGTTTTTACTAGTTCATTCTTAACCGTTTCTTTTTCAAGTACAGGGTTTAGCTTACTGGATTCAGGAACGAATTTCATAGGTGGAAGATATGTTCTAACTTTAACTTTATCTTTAAACCTAAGTTCATCTTTCTCACAGTAACCTAACCCAACTGCGTCTGTTTGAAACACTTGATGTGTGTCTTTTCCAGAGTTTGTCCAGGTTTTAATTATTTTCCTCTCTTTTTCCAGTTCAGATTCTAGTTGCCTAAATCTCTTAAGCAACTCCTGTTCAACATAAACAACATCATCTCTTTCCTTTTGAACTTGTTGCATGTTAACAAGTTCTTCTTCAAGAAATTTATTTCTTTCTTTAAGCTTTAGATTCTCAGATTTAATTCTTTCATTTTCTAAAGTCTGATTTCTATAACTAACATGTATGCTTTTAAGATAAATTCTCAATTCAGATATATTATCAATATCATAAGCATAAGTTGTTAGGGGTACCTTGTTTTCAGATTCATCTTGACCAGCAACAACAGGAGATAATTTAGTTGGCATATGAGGACCATCATTGATTCTATCAAGATATTCTGGATCTGTGGCTTCCAGAAACATGGTCATCTTTACCTTCCATATTGGATATTCCGCTGGTCTGAGAATTGGAACCCTTATTGTCTCGTATCGACTTACAAAAGTTGGTTGAACCTTCTCGGAATTAGAACCTGCTTGAAAGTTTTCACCCATGATTATACTTGTGTTTGGATCAAATAACTGTATACATTAAATAGCCTTAGCTCTGATACCAATTGTTAGGCCGAATACACAATATATAATCAAATATACGTATGAGAATAACAATAAGAACACTGTTTATGAATAATAAACTGTATGGAATTAATAACTCCTCTCTCAGTGATGTAAAATATCACAGAGAGCTGCTAGGTTACAAGAATAATCTTTTACGTATTCGCATCCCTTTTAGGGTTAACCTATCTGTGTTTATATAGTACACAACTACATACAATCTTCTAATTGATATTCCTATAAATCAGCTATACAATTAATATCAATCTAGAATTGCTTCTGTCTTCTGTTCCGTTTCCTTAGCCATCTCGATATCTCTTTGCTTCTTTCTATCTTCAAAGAATATCGCTTCTAGAATCTTCATTGAATAACACCGACTGCTAAGCAAACTCTGACTGTCAGAGTTTAACAAACTCTGACCAGTCTTCCAGCTAAACTCTGATAGTATCCTGATACTTTAAAGACTGATAAACAAACATCAGCAATTATATCTAACATACCGTTTATAAACAATAATTTTCTCTCCAACGATGTGTTCTAATTTATACACATATATTAATCATGCAATGGACTTATGTTATTTTATTTAATTTGCAGCGAGTTTGATGGTCCCCCAAGGAGAAGCCCATGAAATGTGCATGGAAGTGGAACCTGAAGTCCAAAATTGCGTTCCGGAGGAATGCGCTAACTGGTGCAAAAACCAACATCAGGACGGCGAATGAACATGCACTACTATAAACTGCACTTGCATGTATCTGTAATAACCCCAAATTTTGGACATAATTAAAACTTTGATGAATAGTGAAATTTGATGAATAGTAAAATCCTGATGAATAGTAAACTTCTGAACCGAAAAAAAAATTCACACGAAACTATGTACGAGTCCATATTTGAAACTTCCGAAGATGTATTAGTGATCCCGGATGAAAATAAGTGTATGCAAATGTAAGATCCCAGATTTTGGGTAGAATTAAAACTTTTATTATATGTTGATGTAAAGATGGATAGTGGCAATGACTTTGAGAATCAAGTTATGAAATGAATATGAATTTCGGTTTTCAAACATTTTGAGAATAGTAAGAATGGACTGAACATATAAATAAGAACAATCAATCTAGAAGATAAGAATGCAATACTCCAGGGAAGGAAAGTATTTTTATGTCATCCAAATCAATATCTGGAATACATCCGACAACTCCGTAAACAAGATAGCGTACGCCCGAGAAAGCACTAGAACGTTTTCTAAGTGCAAAGAGTAGAGAGAAAATAGATCAGGAATATTGGAACGGATTTTGATCCAAAGGATTATAGAAAAACCATTGATGAATAGTAACTCTTCATTTAAAAGTTTTTCAGACCACCCTATATGCGGGACGATATAATAAACTTTCAAAGTCGCATTAGTGATCTACGATGGAAATAAAAGAATGCAGAAGCTGTCAGAATCGGAAAAATAGCATTTTTCGTTTTCTCCGAAATTTCACCAAAAATGGACTAAATAATTATTATTTGAGGATATTTAAGGATTTAAATTATTAATTCCATGGATATGGATTTGATAAATGCATTAGAAGTATCGAGAACGATTTCGGTAAAATACCTCGATAGAACCCTCGAGAAACCTTGCGAGCGTTCTATGAAATTAAACGAACCAGAAAAGCTACTTTATTCCAAGCCAATGCATGCTTGCCAAGTGTCAAGACAAGAAGAGACCAAGGGTGATGACTCACCACATTGGATAAATATCAAGTAATTAAACAAGATAAGAAGAAAAAGAAAAAGGAAGAGAAATTTCGGGAGAGAAGAAGAAAGAAAAATGGGAGAGAAAGAAATGATCATAACTTGAGATTCCGTTGTCCGTTTTTGGCGTTCCACCACTCAAATCGAAGCTCTCGAGAAGCCCGACGTAACCATGGTAAGCAATCGCCTCACCTCTGTCATTTACCCTTCGATTTCAGTGAGTAACAGTTGGAGAAGATGATGAATAGTAACTTGTATTTTGCTTTGTTGCTTTTGATATTGAGTTTGTGGCTTCCAAAGGTTGTATTAAGCAAGGATCTAAGGTTACATAAGGAATA
The DNA here is from genome assembly GCA_030848705.1 of Heracleum sosnowskyi. Taxonomy (NCBI): domain Eukaryota; kingdom Viridiplantae; phylum Streptophyta; class Magnoliopsida; order Apiales; family Apiaceae; genus Heracleum; species Heracleum sosnowskyi. Next base: position 36,023,619 of record CM061244.1, read on the forward strand.
TAGCAGCAAGCAAGCTTGGAGGAAGGTATAAACCTCTGCCCCTTTGAGTTTTATATGAGTTTTAAAATGGTTTTGATGTTCATGTAAAGTTAAGATCATGATTAAGTGATTTAGTGATTATTTGGATTTGTTTGAATGTGTAAAATGATGGGTGTTGGATTTGAGCCTCCCCACTGATCTTAGAGATGTATGATGGTTGTTTGTTGAGGTTGTAGATGTATGGTATGCCCGGTGTGGCTTGGTTATGTTGTGACAAAATAGGATTATTCGATTTTAAGCCGTCGTAATGCCCGATTTTCGGTAACTCTATAAACTGCCTAGAATCAGAACACCTAACTGCCTCTTTTGGTTCAGTTATGAACATGAGTGTGTAGAGCTTTGTTTCTAGTTTACGTGAGCGCAAGAATCATGTCATTACGATTTACGGTTTATGAGATATGACCATTTTAGTGAAAGTGGTTCAAGGAATGAGATTGCAGAAATGTACCAACTTTGTGGCTATGTTTGAGACCCTTAAGAGTTGTTTTAAAATATGGAATTTTGTATTGAAGTGTCAAGGGCAGTTACGAAGGTTTGTACGAAGGTTTCGAGTCCAAAAGATTATTTTCCGATTTTATAAAAATGTGTTAGCCGAGGTTGCGCAAGTGAAAACCACTAAGAACATGACTTAGAAACCAAGGTTGTAAATGGTTAAGTATAACTTGTATTCGAGGATCGATTTCGGACTAAACCTACGACTTAAGTAATTGTCGATTAACATGGACTTAGTATGAGCCTATAACGAGCTAGTAATGCCTTGGTTGTGTTTCACTTACGTGTTTAAGCATTGAGTACAAGTGGATTATCCAGGGGATTAATCGTGCGTTTTCTTTGACTTTGTCTAGATTGTCCGGCATCGTCGCGAACCCCTATCACTTCTTGAGCATCAGGCAAGTTTTCTAAATCTATACTTTGAAGTATTGATTATATATTACTGCTGTTGCCATGTGTGGAGTATACAGTTGTGCGATACATGTTATATATTGTATAAAATAGAGTTTGATTTGGATTTATGTATGAGCTTTGAGATAAAGTAGTTATAAACCGGCATACCTTGTAGCTCTAGAGATAAGAGCATACTTCTTGTTTTCGACTCTAGACCGGGAGTCAGTATTTGAGATATGGAGATAGCCGTGGAAACCCGGAGGGATTCCAGCGGCAGTGTACTAATTATTTTGAGGACTGCTATTATTAAACATTAATTATATTTCTAGAAAGTATTAATTACCTGGAAATGATTTGAGGAATGTTATTTGAATATTACCTCATTCAGAGGTTGTTACTTGGAAATGATTTGGTAATTGGCTTATAAGCTAGATATGGGATATCACTTATAAGCCAGGTTTTATAAAGGCCCTAGGTTAAGGGCGTATGATATTTCTTAAGATCATTAGTGATTATAGTTTGTGTATGATAAAGGTTATTTTTCCGATAAAGATATCGGGTAACCGTTATTCGAGGATTAATTATTTTTATTTAAGAATATTATTTATTAATATTCATTTGAGGATTATCGACTCACAGAATATTATTTATATACATTTGAGGATTATCGACTTACAGAATATTGTTTATATTCATTCGAGATTTATTTAATTAATGAATATTACTTTTGAATATTCATTTGAGATTTAATTATTTAAAGGATATTATTTTCGAATATTCATTGGAGGTTCACTTATTTGAGAAATATTATTTTTAATATTCATTTGAGGATTATTTATTAATGAATATTATTTTTGAATATTCATTTGAGGATTATTTATTAATGAATATTATTTTTGAATATTCATTTGAGGATTATTTATTAATGAATATTATTTTTGAATATTCATTTGAGGATTATTTATTAATGAATATTATTTTTGAATATTCATTTGAGGATTATTTATTAATGAATATTATTTTTTTTATATTCATTTGAGGATTATTTATTAATGAATATTATTTTTGAATATTCATTTGAGGATTATTTATTAATGAATATTATTTTTGAATATTCATTTGAGGATTATTTATTAATGAATATTATTTTTAATATTCATTTGAGGATTATTTATTAATGAATATTATTTTTGAATATTCATTTGAGGATTATTTATTAATGAATATTATTTCTAAATATTCATTCGAGGTTTGTTTATTTGATGAATATTATTTTCGAATATTCATTTGAAGGTTTACTTGTTTAATAAATGTTATTAATTGTTTTCCAATCAAAAAGAGGTTCCCAAAATAATGTTTTTTTTCCGTTTAAATCTGTCTTTTAAAGAGGATTTAAATGCTCTCTCAACTATCAAAAATATGGGAAACCTGATTTAAGTGACTACTACTCTTTTTAAACTCTCAATTCAAAAACTGTCAAGGGACAGATATTTTCTTGGAGCAATTTAATTGCTGCCAGTCTAATGTTGTGTTACCACCTCAATAATCGAGGGGTAAATTCATGGAACAAGTCGATATCCATTAACAAGCATAGCTTGGGAAATATTGGAGAATCTTCCTTTCCAACTTAGATATAACTACTTAGTGGAGTCGTATCAACAAGTGTTACACTTGGGGAAAGGAGGACGATCTTTACGTTTCAGAGTCATGGATTTCATCTGAACTAGGAGTGGTGTAAGTGGTCAAGTTGCGTGGGCCCATCCAACTTTTATATTGCCCCAAATGGGCCGGGAGGTCATAGTAAGGCGGTAGACAATGTCAGGCCGTCGTGATACTTCCATCTACATGTAGAAAACTATTTGAGCGGTGCGACCTGCTACTGATCATAGTAAGGTTAGGCACAGCGGACGCGGTAGCAACTCCAGTATTAGTTCATCATCCAATTTGGATATTTCCTGCAACATGTATTGGGGTGAAGAACCAATCGTGTTGGCAGGGGGTCGAGAAGTGTTTGGAATTGAAGTGACAATAAATCCATGCAACTTCATTTTTTATTTTATGAGTTAGGACTCTGTGGATACCTTACATAACATGAGTTATGGTAAGGGAGTTGTTTATACTGAATCACCTTATAACTTCATCTTTTAAGTTATGTGTTGATATTCTGCTTACATAGCAGATATTTTTGGAAAGGTTATATTGGTTTACTTTGAAACCTCATCTTTTATATTATACTAGAACTTTGTTCATAATATAGCAAAAGTCTGCAGAAATATTATGAAAATGATATTTGAAGTACAATAATGGTACTGTTTTTGGGAATACATTCCGATAAGGATATAATTTCAGTATCGAGATATTTTGACAAATTATTGTCTTATACCCGCTTTATTCTGGGTTGAGTTAAAGGCATAATTATGCCACACTTTCATTACCTTGCTGAGCTATCGCTATCGCTCACTCTTGCTATTGTTTTATATATATTATATAGCAGCGAAGCAGGATGCCAATGGGTCGGCACATACCTCGCAAGGCGTTTCCGTAAACAGTTTCTAGCAGTGATCTCGAGAGTAGTACGAACCAATCGAATCAGGCTACAGCTTTTGGTATTCAACTTATGTATAGATATGAATGGTATGAGAGGATTGTGAGCATCAGAAGGCTAAGTTGGTAATGTAACATTACTTAGAAATTGTATCAGTGACAGATTCAAAAGACATTTGGGTATTGTAATAAAAGTTATTTATTCCGTAGTTGTTGTATTGTGTCGTTTCTGAGACTCTAACCTGTGTGTGTGTGTGAGACATATGTTGTGGGGTCATGAGCAGGTGAATTATGAATGGTGTGAGTAATACAGGTAAGGCAAGGAATACATGGATTGTGACAACCCTAGATCCCTGACCCCGGATTTGGGGCTGTTACAGAAATGGTATCAGAGAGTTAGGTTACAGTCCTCAGAAACGATAGGAGATCGAGTCTTACAATACCCTTAATAATGATAAGAACATCTAGAGCTCAAATTAAGTTCGTAGTCGGGTTAGAGGACATGACCCTGACTGTTTAAGATGAAGCCCGAGAGGGGACTTCTTCTGGGAAACCGTACCTAGGACTTCATGGTTAGTCACCTCGATTCGTATGAGTTATAGATGGATGGGACTCTGAGATGCCAGATCCCGAGGCCTTCGAGTAAGCATTTGATGATGCGCTTCTTGAAATGGACGGAGACCCGATAAAGAAAGATCCATAGGAGGATCTAGAGGAAGACCCCATAGTGGGTCAAGGAAAGAATCTTGTAAAGGACGTGTTGATTGATAAAGATGTGGTGCGTTACTTGAGGTCTAATAATAAGACCGGACGAACCTTCGAGGGATAAATAAGTGACGAGACGAGAGTTTAAGGATCGTTCATGATTCATCAAGAGGTATGACAAGGAAAATGGAGTAGAGTCTCCAAAGCAGAAGAGGTAGAGGCAGTATAACCAGTATCAGTGGATTGATTCGACTTGAACGAAACCTGTTACTCGTGATCGGTTATAGCTGCCCATAAGGAGGCGGCATACGTAAGAACCAAGATGTTCAGATTTTCACGAACGATTAAGGGTACTTAGTTGCCTAGAATAATGTAAGGAATTGTTTTGGGCTATGAGATTTCAAACCCCCACGACCAGCGATTCCACGGGAAATAGTGTCTATTATATCATTGAGGGATTTTATTATCTCAAGAAGGAATATTGGGTATAAGGATGATTGAAATAGAGACCGAATTTAAGCTTGTAGTTTCTAACGATCTTCCGGAGTACCGCCCAGTTGACATATGGAATTCGTCGTTGCTATGGGCGACAACGGAATCGAAGTTTTCTTATAGAACAGAACGCTTACTTGAGGTGTTTGCGCCTAGTCGAATAGAATTCCCTGCGATTGCAAATGTTGATGGTTGAATTCTTAGCGACTATTATAAGTCGGAAATGACGTAAGTATCGAGCACCATAGGGTGTGCCTGAAGAAGAAAAGCTTTAGAATGGAACAATTATCCATTAGAGGAGCCGACATAAAAGGCACCCGTAGAGACCTTGGTAATACCCTCCCCATTTGCAAATTATGTGGGGTACCTCCCCAATCTATGATCTATCTTGACCTCTCTCCAGGAAAGAATTCTGATAAAGGGTATATTCCCTTTTCGAAGTTATTTTATAGCACTTGTGCTAAACCATATTCAGTTTCACTTGTGCCAGAGGCTGTCACAATGCCTACTTTCAGGTTTTCGAAGCCCTGCCAAATGATGTTATTTAAGCTTTCACTTTTCTTCAAATAATGAATGACCCTATGGTGATACATCACCACTTGTTTGTTAAGTACCAGTATCTTGTGGTTATTCTTTTCTTTGTATTTTCTTTGGAAAACCGCACCTTTGGAATCTGTTCAATTTTAATCCAAGGTGTTCCTTTGAGAAATATTGTCGAAAGGCGATAATCATTAAATTGATCTCGAATTGCTTTCATACTTTTCAACTTCCACTGAGACGAACAACCCTATACTTATAGGGGCTACAAGGACTATCTGTCTGTGTGATAGAAGTCGGATGGGACGCCATCACTTGTAAGTTGTGAAATACAAGAAGGCTAATTACCTTTAGTAATGTCTCAAGTGAGGCACACAACGTTGAGTTCTTATGATCATGTTGATCTCTCGGTAAATTCTCTTACCTCCAATAAGGTTACCTTAAAACTCATAACCTTACGATCACCAGTGTGTGACGTTTTCCTTGATATGGGAGCTGTCTTTTCAAGGCCCCATAATTTTGTTATCCGTATTGAATTTCAAGGGGAGGCCAACCAGGTCAAATAAGTCAAAATTCGCTGATAGGAATTAGATTCGCGACGAAATCACTTATGACAGGAGCGAATCCCGAAGACGGATAGAATGTTAGCGACATATCGATGAAATTGGTTTATTCTCCCAAGGATAATATGATAATGGAAAGCGTGTCAATCGATATATGTGAAAGAAATAGTGACGTGCCGTGAACTCCACTGACAACGGTGTCAGATAGATGCCCTATAGTGAGATTGAGATTTTGGAGGAGTTGTTTACGAATGGACACTACCTCTGGGTCAGCAAGATAAGTACTGACGATGGAGTCAGAGGGAGCTGGTATTGTGACTTGGGAGAGGTGCAGCGTGTGTGGTTCTAGAGGAATAATTTTCGTAAATATGTGGAGACCCGGATGAAAATGAAAGTTAAAGAGTTAAAACCAGAAACCATGACTGTAACCGAGTATGAGGCCAAGTTTTCCGAATTATTGAGGTTTGTTCCGGAGTTTGTGAACACAGAATAAAAGAAAGCCAGTAGGTTTCAACCAGGGCTACCTCCAACAAGCAGCCCACTGTCAGGACCTTTAAATAGCAGGTGCCCTTCTACACTGTTTAGACAGAGCTAATGCATTGTTGTATATCAAGATGTTGCGTGACGATTAAACCTTAAGGCCGAGACGCTGAGGGAATAATTACAAGTAGAAATAGCCAATCGAGGGATTTTCCCATAAGACTGGTACATCCAGGTTGTGAACTAGAAATATGAGGTCGACACTTTTGATAGACCTGATCCCTTTCAAGTTGGGAAAAGTGGATATTATAATAAGAATGGGTTGGTTGACACCCAATGGGGCCCAGACTGATTGTAAGGGAGAGAGAGTAATAAATAAAGAACGGAGACAGATTCAGAGATTCTTGAATATAGTTCAGACTAAGAAACTATTACGCCAGAGATACGAGGCTTAATTAGCTCTTATGGTTGACGCCAAGAAAAGAGGTACCAAGTATAGAGGAAACTACAATGGTTTTGGGAGATTGTACAAGATCTTAATGCGCTACCAAATATCGATTGGGATGACATGAGAATGAATACCGAGTATTCAGAGTATAGTGGGAATGAAAGAGTTAGTGACTCAGTTACAAGAGTTGTTGTATAAGGATATGATAAGACCCAGTGTACCACCGTGGAGAGCCCGGTGTTGTTGTAAGAGAGAAAGATTTTAGCACAAGATTATATATCGAACCTCGAGAGTTGTATGAGTTTGACATGGAGAATAGGTACCCTTGTAAATGATTGTTTGTCAGCGGAAGAACGCTGTGTATTTCCAATTTATTTAAGAACTGGGTATCACCAGTTGGAAGTTAAATCAGAGGATATGCCCAAGACTGCGATTCGTACTAGGAATAGACACTTCGAGTTTTCAGCGAAGTTATTTTGGGTTGACTAATGCACCCACAAATTTTATGGAATGTAATGAATTGGCTTTGAGTTACCCATGATAGTAGATAGCATGAGATGGAGAAATGGCTAGAATTGACCTAGGATTATGACGGTGAGATACACAACCATCCGGGGAAGGCCAATGTGGTGGCCGATACCCTTACTTTAAAATGAGACAGAGATGGATTCCGAATGATCGGGAATTAAAGGATGAGATTTTACACAACACCCAAGTTAGTCCAACAAACTAGAAGGACAAAAGATTTCACCAACAAGCGGCTAGTGACAACCAAGACAGACAGAGAAAGTATGCGGACTAAGCCCGCGAGTATAGAGATAGTACTGCTACTGATAAGCTAAATGGCATGTTGATGGATGACAAGCAAGTTTATGTTGGTGTATTTTCTGTACAAACAAGATAGAGAATATGAGGTTAGAGATTCGTGATGCTAAAAGATATCCATGGAAAGAATTAATGAGATTTGAAAAGAAAGGGAAGTGAGCCCGATATTCTTTGGGCCATCTGAGATTTAAGACGCGCCAGGAAGGTGGCCTACGAGCCAGCCTTACCCCCCCAAACTTGTAGAATGGTCATAACGGGGTTCATGTGTCAATGCTACGTCAGTATACTATAGATGCCCGGCATATGTAGAGTACGAGCACGTAGACATACAACCAGACTTGACCTATGTGGAGCAACCAATGGAAATGATAGATCGAAAGGAACAAGTACTCCGAAACAAGGTCATCAAACTAGCCAGAGTGGTATGGAGGAATCATAATGTGGAAGAATCAACTTGGGAGCTAGAGAGCGAGATGCTAGAAAGATATCCCCATTTGTTTTCAGAGTGATTCCGGGACGGAATCCTTTTAAGGAGGGGAGACTGTAAGACCCCAGATTTTGCGTAGAATTAAAACTTTTATTATATGTTGATGTAAAGATGGATAGTGGCAATGACTTTGAGAATCAAGTTATGAAATGAATATGAATTTCGGTTTTCAAACATTTTGAGAATAGTAAGAATGGACTGAACATATAAATAAGAACAATCAATCTAGAAGATAAGAATGCAATACTCCAGGGAAGGAAAGTATTTTTATGTCATCCAAATCAATATCTGGAATACATCCGACAACTCCGTAAACAAGATAGCGTACGCCCGAGAAAGCACTAGAACGTTTTCTAAGTGCAAAGAGTAGAGAGAAAATAGATCAGGAATATTGGAACGGATTTTGATCCAAAGGATTATAGAAAAACCATTGATGAATAGTAACTCTTCATTTAAAAGTTTTTCAGACCACCCTATATGCGGGACGATATAATAAACTTTCAAAGTCGCATTAGTGATCTACGATGGAAATAAAAGAATGCAGAAGCTGTCAGAATCGGAAAAATAGCATTTTTCATTTTCTCCGAAATTTCACCAAAAACGGACTAAATAATTATTATTTGAGGATATTTAAGGATTTAAATTATTAATTCCATGGATATGGATTTGATAAATGCATTAGAAGTATCGAGAACGATTTCGGTAAAATACCTCGATAGAACCCTCGAGAAACCTTGCGAGCGTTCTACGAAATTAAACGAACCAGAAAAGCTACTTTATTCCAAGCCAATGCATGCTTGCCAAGTGTCAAGACAAGAAGAGACCAAGGGTGATGACTCACCACATTGGATAAATATCAAGTAATTAAACAAGATAAGAAGAAAAAGAAAAAGGAAGAGAAATTTCGGGAGAGAAGAAGAAAGAAAAATGGGAGAGAAAGAAATGATCATAACTTGAGATTCCGTTGTCCGTTTTTGGCGTTCCACCACTCAAATCGAAGCTCTCGAGAAGCCCGACGTAACCATGGTAAGCAATCGCCTCACCTCTGTCATTTACCCTTCGATTTCAGTGAGTAACAGTTGGAGAAGATGATGAATAGTAACTTGTATTTTGCTTTGTTGCTTTTGATATTGAGTTTGTGGCTTCCAAAGGTTGTATTAAGCAAGGATCTAAGGTTACATAAGGAATATAGCAGCAAGCAAGCTTGGAGGAAGGTATAAACCTCTGCCCCTTTGAGTTTTATATGAGTTTTAAAATGGTTTTGATGTTCATGTAAAGTTAAGATCATGATTAAGTGATTTAGTGATTATTTGGATTTGTTTGAATGTGTAAAATGATGGGTGTTGGATTTGAGCCTCCCCACTGATCTTAGAGATGTATGATGGTTGTTTGTTGAGGTTGTAGATGTATGGTATGCCCGGTGTGGCTTGGTTATGTTGTGACAAAATAGGATTATTCGATTTTAAGCCGTCGTAATGCCCGATTTTCGGTAACTCTATAAACTGCCTAGAATCAGAACACCTAACTGCCTCTTTTGGTTCAGTTATAAACATGAGTGTGTAGAGCTTTGTTTCTAGTTTACGTGAGCGCAAGAATCATGTCATTACGATTTACGGTTTATGAGATATGACCATTTTAGTGAAAGTGGTTCAAGGAATGAGATTGCAGAAATGTACCAACTTTGTGGCTATGTTTGAGACCCTTAAGAGTTGTTTTAAAATATGGAATTTTGTATTGAAGTGTCAAGGGCAGTTACGAAGGTTTGTACGAAGGTTTCGAGTCCAAAAGATTATTTTCCGATTTTATAAAAATGTGTTAGCCGAGGTTGCGCAAGTGAAAACCACTAAGAACATGACTTAGAAACCAAGGTTGTAAATGGTTAAGTATAACTTGTATTCGAGGATCGATTTCGGACTAAACCTACGACTTAAGTAATTGTCGATTAACATGGACTTAGTATGAGCCTATAACGAGCTAGTAATGCCTTGGTTGTGTTTCACTTACGTGTTTAAGCATTGAGTACAAGTGGATTATCCAGGGGATTAATCGTGCGTTTTCTTTGACTTTGTCTAGATTGTCCGGCATCGTCGCGAACCCCTATCACTTCTTGAGCATCAGGCAAGTTTTCTAAATCTATACTTTGAAGTATTGATTATATATTACTGCTGTTGCCATGTGTGGAGTATACAGTTGTGCGATACATGTTATATATTGTATAAAATAGAGTTTGATTTGGATTTATGTATGAGCTTTGAGATAAAGTAGTTATAAACCGGCATACCTTGTAGCTCTAGAGATAAGAGCATACTTCTTGTTTTCGACTCTAGACCGGGAGTCAGTATTTGAGATATGGAGATAGCCGTGGAAACCCGGAGGGATTCCAGCGGCAGTGTACTAATTATTTTGAGGACTGCTATTATTAAACATTAATTATATTTCTAGAAAGTATTAATTACCTGGAAATGATTTGAGGAATGTTATTTGAATATTACCTCATTCAGAGGTTGTTACTTGGAAATGATTTGGTAATTGGCTTATAAGCTAGATATGGGATATCACTTATAAGCCAGGTTTTATAAAGGCCCTAGGTTAAGGGCGTATGATATTTCTTAAGATCATTAGTGATTATAGTTTGTGTATGATAAAGGTTATTTTTCCGATAAAGATATCGGGTAACCGTTATTCGAGGATTAATTATTTTTATTTAAGAATATTATTTATTAATATTCATTTGAGGATTATCGACTCACAGAATATTATTTATATACATTTGAGGATTATCGACTTACAGAATATTGTTTATATTCATTCGAGATTTATTTAATTAATGAATATTACTTTTGAATATTCATTTGAGATTTAATTATTTAAAGGATATTATTTTCGAATATTCATTGGAGGTTCACTTACTTGAGAAATATTATTTTTAATATTCATTTGAGGATTATTTATTAATGAATATTATTTTTGAATATTCATTTGAGGATTATTTATTAATGAATATTATTTTTGAATATTCATTTGAGGATTATTTATTAATGAATATTATTTTTGAATATTCATTTGAGGATTATTTATTAATGAATATTATTTTTGAATATTCATTTGAGGATTATTTATTAATGAATATTATTTTTTTTATATTCATTTGAGGATTATTTATTAATGAATATTATTTTTGAATATTCATTTGAGGATTATTTATTAATGAATATTATTTTTGAATATTCATTTGAGGATTATTTATTAATGAATATTATTTTTAATATTCATTTGAGGATTATTTATTAATGAATATTATTTTTGAATATTCATTTGAGGATTATTTATTAATGAATATTATTTCTAAATATTCATTCGAGGTTTGTTTATTTGATGAATATTATTTTCGAATATTCATTGAAGGTTTACTTGTTTAATAAATGTTATTAATTGTTTTCCAATCAAAAAGAGGTTCCCAAAATAATGTTTTTTTCCGTTTAAATCTGTCTTTTAAAGAGGATTTAAATGCTCGCTCAACTATCAAAAATATGGGAAACCTGATTTAAGTGACTACTACTCTTTTTAAACTCTCAATTCAAAAACTGTCAAGGGACAGATATTTTCTTGGAGCAATTTAATTGCTGCCAGTCTAATGTTGTGTTACCACCTCAATAATCGAGGGGTAAATTCATGGAACAAGTCGATATCCATTAACAAGCATAGCTTGGGAAATATTGGAGAATCTTCCTTTCCAACTTAGATATAACTACTTAGTGGAGTCGTATCAACAAGTGTTACACTTGGGGAAAGGAGGACGATCTTTACGTTTCAGAGTCATGGATTTCATCTGAACTAGGAGTGGTGTAAGTGGTCAAGTTGCGTGGGCCCATCCAACTTTTATATTGCCCCAAATGGGCCGGGAGGTCATAGTAAGGCGGTAGACAATGTCAGGCCGTCGTGATACTTCCATCTACATGTAGAAAACTATTTGAGCGGTGCGACCTGCTACTGATCATAGTAAGGTTAGGCACAGCGGACGCGGTAGCAACTCCAGTATTAGTTCATCATCCAATTTGGATATTTCCTGCAACATGTATTGGGGTGAAGAACCAATCGTGTTGGCAGGGGGTCGAGAAGTGTTTGGAATTGAAGTGACAATAAATCCATGCAACTTCATTTTTTATTTTATGAGTTAGGACTCTGTGGATACCTTACATAACATGAGTTATGGTAAGGGAGTTGTTTATACTGAATCACCTTATAACTTCATCTTTTAAGTTATGTGTTGATATTCTGCTTACATAGCAGATATTTTTGGAAAGGTTATATTGGTTTACTTTGAAACCTCATCTTTTATATTATACTAGAACTTTGTTCATAATATAGCAAAAGTCTGCAGAAATATTATGAAAATGATATTTGAAGTACAATAATGGTACTGTTTTTGGGAATACATTCCGATAAGGATATAATTTCAGTATCGAGATATTTTGACAAATTATTGTCTTATACCCGCTTTATTCTGGGTTGAGTTAAAGGCAGAATTATGCCACACTTTCATTACCTTGCTGAGCTATCGCTATCGCTCACTCTTGCTATTGTTTTATATATATTATATAGCAGCGAAGCAGGATGCCAATGGGTCGGCACATACCTCGCAAGGCGTTTCCGTAAACAGTTTCTAGCAGTGATCTCGAGAGTAGTACGAACCAATCGAATCAGGCTACAGCTTTTGGTATTCAACTTATGTATAGATATGAATGGTATGAGAGGATTGTGAGCATCAGAAGGCTAAGTTGGTAATGTAACATTACTTAGAAATTGTATCAGTGACAGATTCAAAAGACATTTGGGTATTGTAATAAAAGTTATTTATTCCGCAGTTGTTGTATTGTGTCATTTCTGAGACTCTAACCTGTGTGTGTGTGTGTGTGTGAGACATATGTTGTGGGGTCATGAGCAGGTGAATTATGAATGGTGTGAGTAATACAGGTAAGGCAAGGAATACATGGATTGTGACAACCCTAGATCCCTGACCCCGGATTTGGGGCTGTTACAGCAAAGATCGTCAGAATCGACATTCGAGGACTTTCGTTTTTCCCCGAAAAATCTGCTGAAGGCTCAGGGGACTGGAATTTGGATATTTAATTAAAAGAATTGAAAGACAGAGCCACACAAGGATGTAAATAGAAGGTTATGATAAAAGCCTCGAAGAGAACTAGATACATTGTCTTGATAAAACAGTAGCAGAACCACTGAGAACGTTTAACCGAAATAAGTGATATCTGATCAACGAGACACGAATCGATTTAAATACGAGATTTGATGAATAGTGATCCGACAAGAGAACCCTATGAATGTGGATTTTATGAGGGATAATAATATTTAAGGAATTAAGGATTCGTCAGAACAAAAGAATGGTAGATTCTGGATTTAAGATGATTAAAGCGGTCTAAGACGGTCCAAAGTGAATAGTAAAAATTTTCGGGCTCTGAATGGAATGAAACTTCAAAGGCAACCTTGTTTAATTAATTAATAAACAAATGTGAAGTCGTAAATTGGATACGAGGTAAAGAACTCGAGAAAGTTAGAGGAAAACGAAACAAACGAGTAAACAAAATGCTTATGTCACCAAAGAGGAAGCTTCTTGTGAAAGCCACATTAAAGCAAGGGGCAATCTAGTGTTTTGCACTAAAAGATCAGCCACTAAGGTGTGTGGGAGAAGCCAAGACCATGACTGAGATATTTTTGCAAAGAAATGAAATCAAAACCCATTTCTTTTAAGAAAACCCGAGAGGAAATGAGGATGAAAATGGTGGAGAAAGAATTGATCATAACTTGAGTTTCCCTTGGCGGTTTTTGGCGTTCCACCACTCAAATTGAAGTTCTCGAGAAGCCCGACGTAACCATGGTAAGCACCTTCCTCACCCTTGTGATTTACCCAGTCGATGTTAGTGATTAAGGAAGATGATGAATAGTAACTTCTTGGTTTTTGATTTTTGTTTCCATGAGATTAAGTTTTATAAGGATCATCCAAGCACCCCAAGCCTAGTTAAGCCATTGTTGACCCTTGTGAAGCTTCAAAGAAGGTATATTACCTCTGCCCTCTTAATATGTATGAGTTTTCATGCCTGGATTTAAAGATATAGTCCTTTTACATGTGTTAATGGTGAATAAATGTATTAAGTGGATTTAATGGTTAATTTTGGATGGATGGTCCATACATATGAGGTTTGATTATGTTGGAGACCTTGAGCTAGCTTAGATGATGAAAATTGTGATCTTGTTGATTGGGAGTTGTTTGCTTTGATGTTGAGGTTGATTATAAATTTTGGAATCGTTAAAACATAGTCGTTATAATGCCCGATTTTCGTAAACCCTAAAGAAACTAAAGGTCCCCGAGTACTTAACTGCTGAAACACTTCACCACTGCCTAGGTAAAGAAAGATAAGAGTTTGTAGATCGTGTGGGTTCAAGAATCATGTGATTTAGATTTACGGTTTAAGAGATATGCCCGTTTAAGTAAAGGCGATCGTTTTCGTAAAAGTCGTTTAAGTCGCTCGGTTCCATGAGACTAAACCCCTGGTTAAAAGTTGAATAAAATTAAGATATTTGGACCTTACATACCTTTAAGGTTAGTAAAGATCCCTGCCAAGTTTGATGAGTAAAATCACATTTTTCGATTTTATAAAAATCCGACGTCGAGGTATAAAAATGAGAAGTTACTTAAAACGCTAACTTAGAACGAAACTTCGAGACAAGAACGAGGAAACATTCTATGGACTTCGACCATGGATAGAACTTACGAGATAAGTAGTAACATATAAGTTTGACTTATGAGTTGACTTTGGGTGGTCATTTTATAAGTGATGAAAATTCATTAAGTGACTTATGTTAGAGTTAGGACAGTGTGGAACTGATTTAGTGTATGATCTTGTTTATAGAGTTCCTAATCGGATTGAGATTTAAAAGAGAAATGTGTAGCGCTTATTTAAGAAAAATAGACGTCCTATTTGTTTTAATTATTGTTATTTGATTTTATTCTGACCTGGATTATTTATCACAATTTGCTTACGTACGGTGATGAATTCTTTTAGAGAATTTTCCCCTGGCCCGTAATTGAAGGCAAACACGCGGGTAGAGTATAATTATTATTTGATTTTTGCGCACAGCGAGATCGAGGCAAGTTCTTTCTGACCCTCACTCCTACTGCATTATTTTGAGGAATGATTATTTTTAAAGTTTGATTTATTTATTCGTTTCTGGAATAATTATTTGATAATTCTATCAGTTTATTTGGAGAAATATTTCACTTTTGATGTTGAGACACACTAAAAATATTCCTCGTCCTTAAAGCGTAATCAATTGAATTCCCTGGGCATCTTATTTGTTCAAGATGACCTTAACAACCATTCAGTTATAGCTACTCTCCTATATCGAGGTAGTTAAAACTTTATTTGATTTAATCGGATTTATTGTTCAGATCCTATAATTTTGTTTTCAACTTCTAAATTGATTCATTATTCGGATCAAATTATTGTAAGTAGAATAGTGGAAAAGCTGATTCAAGATTTCATCAGAACCCACTCTTAACTAATTATTCTAGCGTATTGATATATATATATATATAGTTTGGTTGATTCAAGTCGTTCCCATCATTCGGGACGATTCTAAATAATTTATTTCATTCAACGAATCTCTTTTGTTCGAGATTTGTTAACCTGTTCGTCTAGGGTTGACATATTGTTCGTGTCAACATAAGAATTTTCTTTTGAAATATTGGGATGACCTATTGTTCGGGTCGTCATCGCACAAACAGTAGAATGGCGGTCGGCCAGAGTTACGTCAAAAATTTCATGTCTAATTATTCATACTTCATTCTCATAACGTTCTGGAGGAAAATCTTTACTTCAACTGGTCAACGTGGGATTGACCCACGGATTTTCTTTCTGATCAACACGAGATATAAACTCGTGGTATCAAGAGAGGAATATATCTATTTTGGCACAATGGATGCCGGGTTGACTTTACAACCCACTAATTGCTAGCAAAATGAAATTGTCATACTTGAGACATAGTAGTGATCGTGCTATGGGGTATCACGGGTGCACGGTACTTGAGACACGGTAGTTGATCGCGCCGTGGGGTATCGTGAAGGAGACAGACCAATATCTTCTACTCTCATATTTCAAATGTGCTTGTTTTGAGACATATGTGATTGGGTCAATCATCGGACTTTTAGTCCGTTAGAATAAATTGTCACATTTTGAGTTTTGTTGACACTGTTCTTCTTTTACCTCAATAGTAGTGTTGATAAGAGAGAGCCAGTCAGTGGAATTTGCTGAGCACATAGTTGCTCATCCTTGTTGTTAATAATATATTTTACAGTTAAAGAGGAAACAGGCGATTCATCCCGATACCGAGCTAAAGGAAAGGAGAAGATGCAGCAAGGCACCGACTTGGGATAGCATTGTTGTTTCAGAGATGATGTCAGGAAAGCTACACCAGAAAGAAATATCTATCAAATAAACTCTATGTATCCAGCGGGTTAGTGTGTGTTGTCTAGTAAGGATGTAATATGACAGAGATAGATCGTTGCCCGGACTTGTGGGCTGGAACTACTACTTGCTGCAAGGATTGTAATAACTATGGTATGTTTTATATTTGAGTGTTAAAGATGATTATGGATCGTGGCGACCCGAATCCACTGATAGGGGGATTTGGGGGCGTCACAGTATCCATGTTGATTCTTTTTTTTTGTGCTTTGTGTTCATCAATGAAATTTCACAATGTACTCGGAACATTATCAATTGATTATCCTTTTCACCATGAATCTTTAAATGCTCGTGTTTATAGTCCGAATGTGTGAGATATTAATTAAAATACTACTCCCTCCGTCCCACTCATTTCTATACAGTTTTTTCTCACTGTTTGGCACGCATATAAAGTATAGTTCTATAACTTATTTTTAAATTATTTTTTCTTTGAATAAAAATCTAGACATTAAATTTTAATTCAAAAGAAAAAAATAACAAATAATTTATGAAAGTATACTTTGTAGGAGCCTTAAAATGCGTGTCGAGCCCCCGTCTCCTAATGTATACAATTCAGTGGGACATAGTGAGTATTGTTTAATGGCTAATAATAACACAACATGATAAACTTATCTAACGAGAGACTTTATTGCAATGCAATAAAATAATTTGTAATCCTAACTGTATGCATCTGTCTTCATTCCAAAATGACCATCTGCATATAAGAAATGTATATGGGTCATTCGCGTCATATCAGACACATGTGTGGGTTACTATATCACGATTTTGTAAAAAAATGTCATAGAAAAAAGGACTCAGCTCTGTTATGGTCTGAGGGGCTAATCTATCCTTAGATCCCTGGTGAACTTAAAATTTTATTAGAAAATTTTGTTTCAAACCCCAATTTTTTGTTAAAATTTCGTAGGAATTTTTCTTTCAGCCTTGAATAGCATCGAAAAATTAACGATAATTAAGATGGGCTGATCCCCGGCTGAACTTAAAATTGTAGTAGATTTTTTTTTTAAATCCCAAGTTTTAGATAAAATTCCGTAGAATGTTTTCTTTACAGCCTTGCCTAGAATTTCGAAAATTAGAGAAAATCCTGGTTTGCCACAAAATTGGTCCCTAACATGCATTGCGTAGAGAAATAAATTCAGAGTTGAAAGCATTGCTGAAACTTTGAAAAAGATTTATAGGTCGCATATATACATATACTTGCTTCTACCAAAACAACTATTAACTCAGAACTTATACAAACTTATAATTCCAGCACAATACAGCACAACTTTAGCTTTAAATTTAATTTATTCTTATATAAAAGCAAACCTCTCTAGTAATAATGTAAAAATCTTTACTTTTTGAAATTGAAAGAGAATAATATTACGACATTGGAAAATACAAGAGTATGAGATGAGATCGAATAAAAGTAGGAGAATGTGTTTGAGTAAAAGACAAGGTAAAAAGAACATGTAATAACATATATAATGGATTTAGCCAACTATGAATCCATTATTTTACACAAATTGATACCAGAGAACCATCATATGCCTAGTTCAACAATTATTTTACAAAAAAGAGAATATTAACTTTTGAACTCATAGTTACAACATTATTTTTTAAAATAACCCGTGTGATGCACGGGGATCTTTTAAAATTGTATTTTTTTCTTATTATAATCTTTATATAATTGCTTTTTAAATCATTATTTTATGATATAATATTAGTAGTAGTAATAATAATAATAGTTATTTAATAAATGACTTGTATTGTTTAGAACTAATAACATAAATTCATAATTTTAATATGTTATTGTGAGTATTCGAACCTTAGTCCTTTAGTATGAGTAACTTAAATTTAAAAAATTCTCTACTATAGATCTAACAGCTCCTGTTTATTTACTTAAAATCTTATGGTCAATATGCTTTGGTTGAACCAAACTACCAACAATTATACCCATGTTTGCTTATTATAGTTTAGTATAGATACATTTACATATTGGTTGTCTAATTTTGAAACAAAGATTATGCAAGAGTTACGTTAAAATAAATGTTTTATATGAGTACTGGTAAATTTTCTAAGAGCCATTTCATGTTAAAAAGAAGTGTTTTATAAACAGACATAAATTTTTTAAGTTCTGGAATTAGTATTTGGAATAGGAAATCACACACTATTCCACGTCTACGCGTACTGATCTTTTTTTATTTGCTAATGGTGTTTGATTTCTTATAAAAGGACACATTATGCATTTTTTTCTGAATTTCTAATGACTTATTTCTTGTTGTGTATCACGTACAGAGCGATGTTCGCTCATCTTTAATTATAAAAAATATTAAACGTATTTTCTTGACGAAAAAATGATTCTGGTTTACGCGATCATTCATTTTAATCACTCACGTTTCTTATGTAATAAAACTTCCCGTATTATGCCTTTTTTATAACAATTCTTTCCTATTAAATTGTTCTCATATACATGATCATTCTTTTTCATTACTCACATTTCTTATGTAATAAACTTCTGGTATAATTCCCATTTTAAAACAATTCTTTCATATTAAAATTTTCTTTTAAAATATTGAATATGAAATATGAGATTTCTTGTGAAAAGAACATACTTTATGTGTTGAATTTTAGGATATTAGTATATTGAAAAAATTTAAATAATTGTATGTTTAAATAAATAATTTTGTTCTTCTAAACATGCTAACTTTTTATATATCTATTTTACAATAATGTATATTAATATTTAATTATTATGTATCTTTCAATTTTATCGTGTAAATATTAGATTTTATGCGAAAAGTGAAATGCTTTTCTTAAGAAATATAAATATAAACAATATCTACTTACTTCTCTTTGAATTATAAGATATACATTTAAATAAAAAGAATTAAATCTCGTATAGTATATAAAAATATTATCTATAACTAATATAAGCATTTATGCAGAGATATATTGAAAAAATAATATATCTCAGCATATTTATTACAATATATGTTATCTCTTTTGATTCATTTTCTTTTATGTAAATCTTAGCAAAATGAGATACGTGCTCACACTATATATACAACTGAGACGTTATAAAATGATATTGCAATCTATTATTATTTGCTTAAAATCACGACGTGCTCTTTCCTATAGTACACGATTCATTAATCGTCTTCAACATGACAAAGTTTACATTTTTATTTTTCGTTGTCCTTCTCTTCTCAGGTTCTTAGTTGTTTTATAATTTGTTTCATTACTCAATTTTTTACCATTATATCATATCAACTATATATCATTATAAATATTGTTTAATTGATTATGAGTTATTATTAAATCTAAAGTTGTTAGTCTAAGTTGTGAAGTTACCGTCTTTAAAAATCTCAAAAAACACAACTAAGTCATGTAACTAAAGATATCATATTGGATATCTTATTATCTTGTTGTAATACCGTTTATAAACAATAATTTTCTCTCCAACGATGTGTTCTAATTTATACACATATATTAATCATGCAATGGACTTATGTTATTTTATTTAATTTGCAACGAGTTTGATGGACCCCCAAGGAGAAGCCCATGAAATGTGCACGGAAGTGGAACCTGGAGTCCAAAATTGCGTTCCGGAGGAATGCGCTAACTGGTGCAAAAACCAACATCAGGACGGCGAAGGAACATGCACTACTATAAACTGCACTTGCATGTATCCATGCTGATTCTTTTTTTTTTTTTGTGCTTTGTGTTCATCAATGAAATTTTACACTGTACTCGGAAAATTATCAATTGATTATCCTTTTCACCATGAATCTTTACATGCTCGTGTTTATAGTCCGAATGTGTGAGATATTAATTAAAATACTACTCCCTCCGTCCCACTCATTTTTATACAGTTTTTTCTCACTGTTTGGCACGCATATAAAGTATAGTTCTATAACTTATTTTAAAATTATTTTTTCTTTGCATAAAAATTTAGACATTAAATTTTAATTCAAAAGAAAAAAAAAAAAATTTTTTTATGAAAGTGTACTTTATAGGAGCCTTAAAATGCGTGTCGAGGCCCCGTCTCCCAATGTATACAATTCAGTGGGACGGAGTGAGTATTGTTTAATGGCTAATAATAACACAACATGATAAACTTATCTAACGAGAGACTTTATTGCAATGCAATAAAATAACTAGATTTATAGCCCGTGCGAGGCACGAGCATGCCCTAGTTATGTTTAGTTGCTTGAGATTTGGATGCACACTAAAAATGCAAATACCTGTTGTATTGTGAGCGCACTTTTCTGATTTCTCTGTTATGTTTGCATGATGTTATCCGTTGCAATGGATGAACTCCTAAGCTCATTTATTTGGCTTCTATTCCCCGTACAGAAGAAGTAGTTTCTGGGCTCTTATCAAAAGTTCATTTTCTATTACTGACATCAATCAACTAATTGCCATAACTAAAATATTGAATAGATACATTGTATTAAGCAAATGCATCATAATTATTTTAGAACTTGAAAAATATCATACAATTCTATGTAAGATTCGATGGTGTGACAAAAGGAGTTGAAACTAAAGAAAGAGAACAAAAAGAACAAATTTATTAATAAGCTTTAAAAGGTACCAGAACCTTGAGCCTAGAGTAGTAAAAAAATCTAGGTTATCTTTGTGTACCGTCCATGGTTTCCTACTACTGATGCGACTGCACTTGTACCCGTGCAAGACACGGGATCACTCTAACCGACAGAACTTGATGTCATTTTGTGACGATATTTTCTAGTTCACGTCAGTTTAATTTTGCGATGATAAGTATTCTTCAGTTTGTTGTGGTGATCCCGCCACCAGTTTGAACTTGTTGGTGACACTATGTGACATGATTGAGAAGATTTGCAAGGAAGCTCGGTTTGGTATTAGTCCGAAGAAGATTTTGTTCTTAGTTGAATGTATTTGATGATTAGTTTTATAAGCTAATTAATAATCAGATAGGAATTAGTTAAATGTGTCAAATAAAGGCTCCATTTCGAAAGTATCAATACTCTCCGGTCTCCATAATTCTCTATAAGCGGCCGGAGTAGTATACTTGTCCTTAATGCATGAGGTGGCAGGATTGAGATGCACACAAATTTGTATTCGAAAAAAACTGTTCGAACTGGTTAAAAAAATCGGAAAAAATCTGATTAAAAAAAAGTCCACCTCAATTGGATCCAGCCCGCAGGCTTAAACGGATCGCATATTTTTCACAAAACCCCGATCCGGTTCGAGCCGAATAAACCCAAATTTAATCTCGATTTGGACGTAGTCTTGATCAGGATAAAAGTCCAATCCAAAAAGTTAGAATTTTCAATTAAATCTCGGATAAAAGCTTAAATTTTTTAATTAAATCCGAAAAAATAAAAAAAAGTTAAAGTTAAAGTTAAAGTTATCAATATCTAAAATAATTTGTAAAAATCCGATTTGGCCCCTCCTGACCCGACCCTATCTACAGGTATAAATATTTTAGAGGAAATTTGTCTCGATTTAAAAAAGCCCAGCCCTATCGGATATCGAAAAATCCGACCTGAATCCGGATTACGTTCATCTCTATTCAGGGTAACAACTATAGAGGTGCTTATATTATTACTTATATTATCTGATATGTATGAACATAGTTGAGACAAAATGATTACTATTTTGTATTATTTTGTATTATTGGATGCTCGGACTAAAAAGTGATATTATGTGACTAAAAATGCATTTGTACTTTGTCTTAAAATTGTGAATACAAAGGAAAAAACATAATTAAATTTAATTAAAGAGATACGTGTCTATTGGATATACTTTATACCAATAACCACTTTTATTAATAATCAGACAAATGAAATTATCATTAAAGAATCTTGAATAAAAACTAAAGTGTAAAATAATATTTGTGAAAGACATTACCATACTAACGGGTTTTATACCACAACAAAAAAGCCCAAGTAGCTCAATGGTTAAATTCGTGACTTGAAATTCTTAGTAATTAGTATTGAAGTGTCTTAGGTTCAATTCCCATCAAGATGAAAATTTTCTTACATTTTTATAACATTTGACTTTGGAGGGGCAGTTATGTAATTTCAAGTTGTTGAATAAAATGTTTCACAAAGTCATTGTTGCAGTATAAGATATATAATAGATTTGTAATCCTAACTGTATGCATCTGTCTTCATTCCAAAATGACCATCTGCATATAAGAAATGTATATGGGTCATTCGCGTCATATCAGACACATGTGTGGGTTACTATATCACGATTTTGTAAAAAAATGTCATAGAAAAAAGGACTCAGCTCTGTTATGGTCTGAGGGGCTAATCTATCCTTAGATCCCTGGTGAACTTACAATTTTATTAGAATTTTTTTTTTCAAACCCCAATTTTTAGTTAAAATTTCGTAGGAATTTTTCTTTCAACCTTGAATAGCATCGAAAAATTAACGATAATTCAGATGGGCAGATCCCCGACTGAACTTAAAATTATAGTAGATTTTTTTTTAAATCCCAAGTTTTAGATAAAATTCCGTAGAATTTTTTCTTTACAACCTTGCCTAGAATTTTGAAAATTAGAGAAAATCCTGGTTTGCCACAAAATTGGTCCCTAACATGCATTGCGTAGAGAAATAAATTCAGAGTTGAAATTATTGCTGAAACTTTGAAAAAGATTTATAGGTCGCATATATACATATACTTGCTTCTACCAAAACAACTATTAACTCAGAACTTATACAAACTTATAATGCCAGCACAATATAGCACAACTTTAGCTTTAAATTTAATTTATTCTTATATAAAAGCAAACTTCTCTAGTAATAATGTAAAAATCTTTACTTTTTGAAATTGAAAGAGAATAATATCACGACATTGGAAAATACAAGAGTATGAGATGAGATCGAATAAAAGTAGGAGAATGTGTTTGAGTAAAAGACAAGGTAAAAAGAACATGTAATAACATATATAATGGATTTAGCCAACTATGAAACCATTGTTTTACACAAAATGATACCAGAGGAACCATCATATGCCTAGTTCAACAATTATTTTACAAAAAAGAGAATATTAACTTTTGAACTCATAGTTACAACATTATTTTTTAAAATAACCCGTGTGATGCACGGGGATCTTTTAAAATTGTACTTTTTTTTTATTATAATCTTTGTATAATTGCTTTTTAAATCATTATTTTATGATATAATATTAGTAGTAATAATAATAATAGTTATTTAATAAATGACTTGTATTGTTTAGAACTAATAATATAAATTCTTAATTTTAATATGTTATTGTGAGTATTAGAACCTTAGCCATTTAGTACAGTACCTTAAATTTACAAAATTATCTACTATATATCTAACAACTCTTGTTTATTTACTTAAAATCTTACGGTCAATATGCTTTGGTTGAACCAAACTACCAACAATTATACCCATGTTTGCTTATTATAGTTTAGTATAGATACATTTACATATTGTGTTAGTCCTTGTGTATTGCAGAAGGGGGGGGGGATGAATGCAATACTGATAAAATTCAATCTAAATTTCAACAACTAAAATCAAGATTAAACGTTATCAGCAATATATGCAATCACGAACAGTATTTAGTAAGAACAAGATTCACAAAATAAATGTTTTATTTATTTTGCAAAGTGTTGCTACAACCTCAAGAAAGAATTCTCGAGCTGCGGGTTTTCTTCAAAGACACTTGCTTGTCTTCGTTACTATTCTAGAATGAGTTGATAGAAGGTATAGGACTAACCCTATCACTATCAGTCACGGGTTTGTGAAGCTGCTGTTACTGTCAAGTGGCAGCTTCTTACAGATTGTCTTACCCATGTGACTTTCCTAAATTGCTAACATGTCAGATATACATTACAAAGAAAGCAACCTAGATTCATTCTATTTCCAGCTAAACCAATTCAGCAGATAAAGACTTGACCTTGCTCTTGAATTGATTCGCTTTTGATTTGTAGTGCCTTGAAGCTTCTGTCGTAGTCTTGCAGACTTGGTGCAGCTTAGGGATGCTGCATCACGCCTGTTTCTTGAACATTTAAACTGTCACGGGATTTGACTGAGAAAGATACCTAGCATAAGGATCTTTATTGAGACAGTTACTTTTGCCGCAAAGCTTGTTGTCACAGGAATGATCTTTTGGTGACAGTATGAGTTCCCCGCATAGAGTGCTGTCGAGGATCCCAAACTTGCTGTCGAGGGCAATAGTTGTTGTCGCGTAGTCTTCCGCCAATGTTGCTGTCAGAGTGAATATGCTGTCGTGACTTGCAACATTCTGTCTTCTTGTAATCTTACTGTCACAGCTTTAGGACAGTAACCTTTATTCATGTTGTCATCCAAAAAGCATTCTTTGAGGCTTGAACACATAAGTGAACTTCTTTCAAACAATACAACTAGAATAACATTACATACTGATTACAAGAACATACTTTGGCTATGACAGTTTGTTCTACTTAATTTAAAAAATTAAGTACAATCAAAGTTAAGATGTTTCTATGCTATCACCCATAAATCCCAACAATCTCCCCCAATTTGTTTTTATGGAAAATAACAGCAAATTTACAATATGTGCTGACAACTTAACTAACAAGATCAGAATTCAAGAATTTTCACTTAGCTTGAGATTTCCTCTTCTGTCTTGCTGCATCCTCTCTTTTGAGAGCTTCTGCCAAGCAGCTTCTTAGACTTTCTACAAGAGAAATTTCAGCAGCAGACACTGCATCATCCTCTACTTCATCAATGATCTTCTTTATGGAGGGGGATATGAGAGAGCTGACATCCCTGAGATTCAGCCATTGCTCTATATCATATGGATAGGTTCTGAAATGAAGTTCTTCATTAATGAGCTTGAATCTTCTTCCAGGATAAGCATTGAGAGACTTCCTTCTTTGCTTGTCCAGCTTTGAGTCTTCTCCTTTTCTCCCTTCCAATAACTTCTCTATCTCATCAGAACAAATCTGTTCCAAGGGATGAATTGAACCAGCTACCATATACTGTAAATCCTTCAGAGTGGATGTTTTAAGCTTATGCAAGCTGCAAACATAGATTTCTTCTTTTAGGAACTTGACTCTTAGGGGATTTTCCAGCATATATGGTTGATAATTTGGAGCTGCACTTTCTGCCTTGTTAGAGGCCTTGTGAATTTCTAGTAATTCAGCTTCCTTCTTATCAAGTTCTGTCTGAGCTTGAGAATATGCAGAAGATTCAGGTCCTTTGCTTGGCTTGGGTTGCCCTTCCTGAGTTGGTTGGGCTTGCCCTTCTTCTGTGGGTGAGTCATCAAACTCATAGTACCAGTGGTATGGTATAGGAGAGGCTGGGAGATCAGTAAGAATATCAGCATCATCAAAATCTGCAAAGTTATAGCCAAATTTCTGATAAAATTCAGCATCCCTATCTGCCTGATATTTTAGAACATGTTCCATGACAGCCTCTGAAACATTATCATAACTCTCCAGCAACTCTACCATTCTTTCCAGGTAGAAGAAATCAATTCTTCTTTTATCTATGGTTGATGTGCTGTTCTTGGTTGATGTGGCTACCAAATTGAAGTCCTTGTCAATCTTGGCAGACCTTGATTCTTCCCACCACAGAATGTACTCAGTGGCCTCTTGATTTGCATCCAGCTTAACCTCAACACTCTTAATTTCTTTTGATTTCATTTGTTGAATCTTAAGACTGTTGGGAGGAATTGATTGAATTGGCTTTTTGAGATTCCTGCCAAATCCAGTGGCCTTTTCCTTTCCTGAGTACTTGTGCTTCCCTGTTGGTTTCTGTCTAGTAAACCATGCCTTTGCTTTAGCTTTCAGTCTCTTGGGCTTGACAGCAGCTTTGGTTTCATCCTTGACAGAACCTTCCTTGACAGTATCCTTGTCGACAGCATCTTCTAAGACAGCATCTTCTATGACAGTATCTTTGTCGACAGTACCTTTGGTGACAGCATCTTTTTCAGCATTTATGCAATCAATAGCACATCTAAGAATGCTTGCCTCCAAAGCTTCCAGTATTCTTGACTCCTCTTCATCTGTTGCACCAGCATCTTTCTTTTCCTGGCTAGGAGTTTCTTCATTGCCTTCATTCTGAGATTGAATACCAGTATTCCCAGAATTACTTCCACCAGCATTTCCAGCATTTCCAGAAGCTTCACCACCTCCATCCTTACCATCTTCATCATCATCATCATCATCATCATGGGGAGGAATGTTATAGAAGCAACTTCCACCTTGATCATTTCTTTTGGCATTGGCTCTAGTGATTAGCTCCTTCATTCTAGCTCCCAGTGCCTTGTCTCTCAACACCAGCATTTTGTAGATTTCTTGAACAACATGAACTCTTCCTGGATTGGCATTTGAACTGAGTATTCCATCTAGTACCTTCAGAATTGACTTGGTTTCCATTCTGGATGGGCTACCAATATTCATGAAGCTGTTCCTTCTTGTGCCATCCTTAGTTTCAGATCTGTAGAAAACACTTGGTGGATTTGAGTAGACTTCAGGTAGCTTCTGTATGATCAGGTTCTGGATTTGCATATCCAATATTTCATTGAATGGTGTTTGAGTTGCCATGATCTTTCCCTTCAAAGCACACAACACCTTTGCTGGCAGACTCTGCAATAGTTGCATTGTGATGAAATAAGATATGCCAGAAGTTAGATAAATACTTACAGCCCATCTTTTCTCATCATTCACCATTACACTGACACTGATAATTTGTTCCTTTAACAGTGTTGTGGTGTTGGTTGGACGGTTGCTAGGAGCATTCATTGCTTCTTCCACCAAACTGCTAAACTCACTGTCATGGTTGTGTAATGTGCTCTCCCTGTAATCCACCATCAAGACATTGGCTTCCTCTTGATCATACTCAGTACCATTGGACCAAGTAGTTCCTTTATGGATGGATTCAGGCAGTTTCCCTTTACCTTTCCCATGTTTGTTTTGTTCCTCCATTTCTCTCCATTTCTTCTGTAGA
Source organism: Heracleum sosnowskyi (assembly GCA_030848705.1). Lineage (NCBI taxonomy): Eukaryota > Viridiplantae > Streptophyta > Magnoliopsida > Apiales > Apiaceae > Heracleum > Heracleum sosnowskyi. Next base: position 36,051,093 of record CM061244.1, read on the forward strand.
GCAGTTTCTTGAGTTTCTTGAGTAGGTTCTCTAATCACCACATGAGGCAAGATTGGATGTCTAGATGCAGGTCTTCTGTGCAATGCATCTTGAGTTTCCTTTGACATTAACACCCTTTCTCCATCCATTTCCACTTCAACAGGCTTTTCAGCTTTGTCCTGTGGTTTTGCACTGCTTGGTTTGACTTGCTCCCCCTTAGACATTGCTTTCCTTTTAGCTCCCCCTCTGGTCTTCACAGCTACAGGCTCCCCCTGAGTTCCACCTGATTCTTGAATAGGCAAAGATTCTGATCTTGCTACCTTCTCCCCCTTAGTTGAGTTGGCAGCTACCAGGTCAGTTAGGAACTGAATAGAGAGTTGAGTAGCAGCAAAACCATCAACCACCAGTTGAGAGAGAGAGTCCAGTTTGGAGTCCAAAGTAATACACTGTCCTTCAAGAGCTGCAATCCTGTCACCAAAATTAGCAGAGGGGCCACCAGACCTTAACCTTCTTGGAGGGGAAGGAAAAGACAGGGGCTTGGAGGCTATGGGGGTTCTCACACTCTCAGGGTGTTTTTGAGTGATCTCATCACCCCTCACAGTTTGACTCTCAAGGCCTAGGGCCTGAATAATGTGGGCTCCCTCAATATCTCTCTGGACATGCTCATTTGGCTGCCTCTCATTTTTATGCTCACCTCTCTTTTCTTTTATCTCTCTTTTCTTTTGCACACCCTCACTCAACCTAGATGCATGGGTATGAGCAGTACTAACATGCATGGAAGGAGAAGATTTAGAATGTACCTTTAGGAGTTTAGCAAGAGGTAGGTCATCATCAGAGGCATCCTCAACCAGTACAGCATCAAAATTAGGCTGGGAGGGCTTGACAGCATACTGAGTAGGAATGTTACTGTCAGTTGTAGTCTGGACAGCAGGTTCTGGCATGACAGCATCTTTGGGAGGTGGAGTGACAGTATGTTCTGTAGTGACAGTATCTTTCTCTCCACCTTTGACAGTAGCTGTGCCCAGGACAGTAGCATCCCCAGTGTCTTTGACAGCAACAGAGGCTGTGACAGCATCTTCCTGAAGGTAAGATGCTCCGTGGAGGTCAGACAAAGTGTTGGCTGTTTCATTTTCTGACAAAATACCACTTTGCCCTAGCTCAGTGTTTGGAGGAGTGGTGTCCATCTCACTTTGAGAAATGGGTTCTTGTGGACCACTAGATGGGGGCTCATCCATGATTGGAGATGGATGATCAAAACCTGAAGGGTTGGGACTGTCCCCTTCTCTAGGTTGTGGAGAAGAAACAAATGAATGTGTAGGGAAGGAAGAAGGTGAAAGTGTAGTAGAGAGTGGGGGCTGATTCACAGATGAAACATGTGAACCATCAATAGGAGTAGAGAAATCCTCACTGTGCCCTAACTCACTGTGTGTTTCTTCAAGTGGGGGTATCTCAGGTTGGGAACCATGAGTTTGTGCAGACTCTGTATAGGGTGCCTTGGGAGACAGGCCAATTTCAAGAGAAGCACCTTGTTGAGAAGGCACATCTAGGGAGGAGTTTATTTCCCTGGTTTCCTCTACAGTCTTTTGGGAGACTGCAGGGTGGCTGACAGTGGTTTTGGTCCTCCTAGCTCTCTTCTTCTTAGGCTCAGGGGGAACCACTGTGGGTTCTGTGTGACTACCTTCCTTATTTGCTGCACTAGGTGCAGTGTCTCCCTCTTGACTAACAGAGCTACCACCAACATCAGCTTCTAAGGATCGTTTTCTGGATTCTTGCAAGGCTTCTCTTTGGGCTTTGGGAAGTCTAGAGGGCCTAGGCTGAGTGTATGGTGTTGAATGCGGGTTAGCTGAATTTGGGTCTAATCCAGCTTCATCCTCAAGAGAAAACGAATCATAACCAGTAGGTAATGGATAATCAAGGTTGGACACTTGATCAACCATGTGCTGAGTGAAGTAAAGTGGAATATGTGCATTTAGATCCTGTGAAGATAACAGTGTGTGTGTGTTCTTTTTCAAGACAGAGCAAACCTCTAGACGAGGGGCATCATTATTAAAGTCACAGAAAGTATTGATACACATCATAAGAAAGCGAGGGTAGAGTGATACCTTCTTACCTATGGCAGCTTTGAGTTGTGCCATGAGGAGAGCTCCAACATTCACCTTGTATCCATGGACAAGAGAATGTGTCAGTTTCTTGATGTAGGAAGGTATCCCATTCCAGCCTGTGGACTTGGTAGAGAACACCTTGACCATTGCATCAAATATCATGCTCCACTCCTTCCTTAGATACTTCCTGTCCATTTCACCAGACGGGTACCACTTGGTTGTTCCCTCTTCGAGAATAGGGCCTGCATACCCAATCTTCAAGAAGAGCTTCTTCAGAGTGTCATCATTAGTAAGTGGAGAAAAGTGTTGTCCTTGTTCCAGTGTAATTCCAAGAGCAGTATTGATGACCTCAGCTGTGAGAATGTATTGTTGCCCATTTATCTTAAATTGAATAGCTGGGTTTTCACCCTCAGTTTGAGCAACAGCAGTTCGCCAAAATTCCTCAAGTTTGTCTAGGTCGAGAATTGGAGTTGAGGTAATGGCTGAACGAAGATAGGACTTGTTCAAGAAAAACACCAGTCCTTTGAAATCTTCACCAGCATCATTTGGGGAAAAGATGCCAGCAAAGTTTGTTTGAGAGAGAGTCTGATTGGGGGCCATGGAGATTTCAAGAAAAGAAGAAAGTGAGAAAGTAGCTTTTTGCTTGAAGAAAAATATTTTGCCTTGAGTTTCGTGAGAGTGATATGTCTGAGTAACTGGAGAATAAATATGGGTTTCTCAAACGTTTGCTCAAAAAGTGGAGTTAAAGGACGTGTCTTAACCCACTCTCTTAACACGTGAGTTACTGCCCGTTATTCACTGTCAATCGTGGGGTGAATATCCAATTACAACGGTCCACTATTGTTGACAGTAACCTGTGCGCTAGAAACAATCTGTCAGTAAGAAGTGGTGGTGACAGTAGGTTTTGCGCGACAGCAACTATTGCGCAAAAACTTGCTGTCACCGTTAAGCATATGAATGACAGTGTCCTTTACAAGTCTTGACAGAAAGTCTTTTCCTGCTGTCAAGAAGGTTGCTGTCAAGAAACACATGACAGTATTCTTCTTAACGACAGTAACTTCGATTAGGAAATGGTTCTGTCATGAACTTATTAGAATGCTTGATTCATACACTTAACTTAATATTGACAAATTATGGATTTAGCAATGTAATCTTTTGAACACAGATATTGAGCAATTAACACAGACAAATCATAAACTCAATAACCACATAAACAGGAACTTTTATTATTATTAATAAAATCATTAAAATTGAGCATTGAGTACATCATTCTATGATTTTATCAACTAGTTCTAAGACTTCTTCCTTAATCTCTTCTTCAGAGCGGCCTTCTTTTTCAAGAAGTGCCTGAAGCTCCTTCTCTTCTTCCACAGCCTTGGCTTCTTCTTCCTTAGCCTTGGCCTCCTTTTCCTCTTCTATCTCATCCATGGCGTCCAACAATATTTCAAAGAGCTCGTCGATCTCTTCATTGTCGGGTTCACTATCACACTTCTTTAGACCAACTTCAATTCCTACTTTGTTTTCCATTATTTACTTTAAAACTGAGAGCAGACTGATGAAACCTAAGGTTAATTTATAGGCAAAACCGTCTAAGGATTAAAGTCTAATGGTCAACAGTTAGAGTACCCATACAACTACCACAAAAGTAATTAATGGTCGTGTCCTCCTTTAATCCTACAGATTAATGCAAAAGAGTGTGAAAGTCCAATGGAACAGATTTTTAACTCTCAAACTTAACAGATAACCACATTAAAGTCATACACGGTTTAAAAGTATGAGACTGGCACAAAAATACTGACATGAGAAGTCAAATCAACACATGCTGTCACATAACAGACATAAACCAAGTAGACAGTAACTTCTCTTGACAGCAGGTTTGAAGTTGCTGTCATGAGCTTCAATAAGAATTGAAAATTTAGAAACCTTAGTAAATTAACATACCAGATTCAGCATTCCCAATTCACTTACCAACCTGTTGAAGGTTGCTTCATCCAATGGCTTAGTGAAGATGTCAGCAAGTTGCTTGTCAGTTAGGACATAAATCAGCTTCACAGTTCCTTGTTCAACATGCTCTCTGATAAAGTGATGTCTTATATCAATGTGCTTTGTCCTAGAGTGTTGAACCGGATTGTCTGAGATGGCTATGGCACTAGTGTTGTCACAGTAAATAGGAATTTCTCTTAACACTAGACCATAATCTAGAAGTTGACTTTTCATCCATAGAATTTGTGCACAGAAACTGCCTGCAGCAATGTACTCAGCTTCTGCAGTTGAGGTAGAAACTGAATGCTGCTTCTTGCTAAACCATGAGACCAATCTTCCACCAAGAAATTGACAGCTACCAGTAGTACTCTTTCTGTCAATCTTGCATCCAGCATAGTCTGAGTCTGAGTAACCAATTAGGTCAAATCCAGTATTCTTAGGATACCAAAGGCCTAGGTTAGGAGTGCCTTTTAAGTATCTAAAGATCCTCTTGATGGCTACCAAGTGTGACTCCTTTGGATCACTTTGAAACCTTGCACAGAGACATGTAGCAAACATGATGTCAGGTCTGCTAGCTGTTAGGTATAGGAGAGATCCTACCATGCCTCTATAGGTGCTTGAGTCAACTTTCTTTCCTTTAGGGTCAAGATCCAGACTGGTTGCTGTGGACATTGGTGTTCTTGCAGGAGATGAATCTTCCAAGTTGAACTTTTTGAGAAGTTCCTTGATATACTTAGCTTGACTTATGAAGATTCCATCAGTTTGTTGAAGAATTTGTAACCCTAGAAAGAATGACAATTCTCCCATCATGCTCATCTCATATTTGTTACTCATGAGATGGGAAAACTTCTCACACAGCTTCTCATTTGTAGAACCAAAAATGATATCATCCACATAGATTTGTACCAGAATGATGTCCTTGCCATGATGTTTGTAGAAAAGTGTCTTGTCCACAACTCCTCTGGTAAACTGGTTTTCCAGAAGAAAGGTGGAAAGTGTGTCATACCATGCCCTGGGTGCTTGCTTTAATCCATACAAAGCTTTGAAGAGTTTGTACACAAAATTATGCATTTCAGCATCCTCAAACCCTGGTGGATGTTCCACATACACTTCTTCTTCCAGCTCTCCATTTAGAAAGGCACTTTTGACATCCATCTGAAATACTTTGAAGTTGCAGTGTGCAGCATAAGCTAGAAAGATCCTTATAGCTTCTAGTCTGGCAACAGGAGCAAATGTCTCATCATAATCTATTCCCTCCTGTTGACAGTAACCTTTAGCCACTAGCCTTGCTTTGTTCCTTGTCACCAATCCATTTTCATCAAGTTTGTTTCTGAAAACCCACTTGGTCTCAATAACTGACTTTCCCTTAGGTCTTGGAACCAATTTCCATACATTGTTTCTTTCAAACTGATTTAGCTCTTCTTGCATGGCTATCACCCAGTCAGAATCCAACAATGCTTCATCAATTGTGTTAGGTTCCATTTGTGACAGGAAGCATGAAAACATGCTGTCAGCAGAGACTTTGTTCCTTGTCCTCACTCCAGAATTAGGATCACCAATTATTAGGTCATTTGTGTGATCCTTGGTCCACCTGGTGATTCTGGGCAAGCTACTTGATTGAACAGGAACATTTGCTTCAGCTTGTTGAGTTGAATGCTCATCAATACCATTGTCTCCACCATGTTCTTCATTGTCTCCAGAGTCAACACTGTTCTGAATGTTAGATGTTATGGTGTGTGATTGAGCTGGAGGTTGAATGACAGTAGTGGTGTTGACAGCATCTTTGTCAACTTCAACAATTTGAGTGAAGCTAGGTTCTTCATCTACAATCTCCTCAGCTTCCAGGTATCCTTGATTCTCAAATCTGAATGTCTGCATCTTTCCTTCTTCATGCAGTCCTGGAAACTTGGTTTCATCAAATGTGACATTAACACTTTCTTCAATAATCCTGTGTTCCATAACATAAACTCTGTAGGCAGTCCTTTCTGTGCTGTAACCCATGAATAATCCTTCAAAAGCCTTGGTGTCAAATTTTCCTTTCTTCTCATGGTTGTCTTTCATCATAAAGCATTTGCTCCCAAACACATGAAAATATTTGACAGTAGGTTTCTTTCCAGTTAACAGACAGTAAGGAGTACTTGCATGAGTTTTGTTGATCATGGTTCTGTTCTGAGTATAACAGGCTGTGTTGATAGCTTCAGCCCAGAAATATGTTGGCAACTTAGCATCATGCAACATAGTTCTAGCTGCTTCAATGAGAGTCCTGTTCTTTCTTTCTACAACTCCATTCTGCTGTGGAGTTCTTGCAGCAGAGAATTGTTGTACAATTCCTTCATCTTTACAGAAATTTCCAAGTGTGGCATTTCTGAATTCTGTACCATTGTCACTCCTCAAGATTTGAACTTTTGAGTTTGGGGTTCTATCAAGAACTCTGACTTGATCAATAATCACTTGAGCAGCTTCATCTTTGGATTCAAGAAATTTCACCCAAGTGTACCTTGAGTAATCATCCACCATTACTAAGGCATACCTCTTTCTGGCCATTGATGGTACATTGACTGGTCCAAAGAGGTCCATGTGAATTAACTTGAGTGCTTCTGTGTTGGTGTTTACTTGCTTGTACTTGTGCACAGCTCTTCTCAGTTTGCCCATTTGACAATCTTCACACAGTCCTTCTTGACAGAATTCCTGTTGGGGCAAACCTCTCACTAACTCCTTCTTCATCAGAATATTCATTGTCTTGAAGTTGAGGTGTGAGAGCTTCCTGTGCCAAAGCATACTGTCACCAACAGTAGCTTTACTGTAAAAACAGTAAACTTTATCCTTCTTTGTCGAGCTTAGATCAGCAACAAACAAGCTTCCTTTTCTGACCCCTTTTAGAGAGAGGCTTCCATCCTTCTTGTGATAGATGTTGCACACCATCATGTCAAAGTCAACCTTAAATCCTCTGTCACTGAATTGGCTGACACTGAGTAGGTTGTGCTTCAATCCATCCACAAGAGCAATATCTTCAATGACAACATTTCCAATTTCCAGACAGCCATATCCCACTGTGTAACCCTTGCTGTTGTCTCCAAAGGTTATGATTGGGCCAGCTTTCTCTACATAATGTGATAGCAGGGCTTTATCACCTGTCATGTGTCTTGAGCAACCACTGTCAATTATGCACATGACCTGATTTTTCTTCTTACCCTGCAAAACAGAATGTTTCTAAGTTGCATATGGTACCCAATCTTTGTTGGGTCCTGCAGTTCCAGTGTTTCCTGAGTTTCTTTCAGTCACAACATCACAAGCATTATCAAAGACTTCCTGTTTGACTTCTCTTTTCACCCACTTAGGTTTAGAATTGGACTTGGTCCTTTTCTTAGTGGATGAAGCCTTTTTGCTGTTGCCAGCAGGCTCAGAAGTCTCAACAGTGTTTAGGTATGAGCATTTTTCAGTAGAGAGAACAGGTAAGTTAAAGCATGTACTCATGGCAGTGATTTTGCATGGCATACAATCAATGTTATTACAGACACTCATAGTTCTATGCATAAGGGGGGTTCTGTGTAAGTTACCATTGAGTTCAGTTGCATTGATCTTATCCTCAATTGGTTTCCTACAAACATGTGTTAAGTGATGTGTAGATCCACAGTTATTGCATAGTTTCCTAGAAGCACCTCCAACATTAGTGTATCCATTTCCTTTATTGACACCTACCTTACCAATCCTGTTTCTAGACTTGGGAGTTACTGGATTGACAGTATGTTCAGAAGTTGCTGTCGAACTATCCTTGACAGTATCTTTTATTCCTACTGTCTTGACAGAAGGTTTGAGAGTTACTGTCTTGGAATCATTCTTGACAGTATCTTTGAAAGATTCTGTCTTGCCAATCGTGACAGCATCCTTTGAACGTACTGTCTGATTGCTTGGTAAGTTTACTGTCTTGGGGATTGTGACAGTATCCTTTCCTTCCTTGAATGTGCTGTCAACACCTTCATCCTCATCAAGAATTTCTTGTTTGATGAGCATGGCTTCTTCATCAAACTCAACTTCAGCAGCTTTGAAAATAGGAGTTTTAACTTTCTTGAGAATGGTGGGTTTGACAGCAGCAACTCCAGGACAATCTTGAATCACAGTTTCCTTTCCAGGTCTTCTACCATAAGAAAAACCTATACCAACAGACTGATTTTCTGTATGCTTATCATTGTAATCCTGAACTATCTTTGATGAGTTTCTATAGGCCTTAATCTTAAATTCATTTTCAGCAATCTCATTCCTCAGGAATTCCTCAACCTCCTTAGCACATTTTAATTCATTTTTAAGTTTAGCATTCTCTTGAGCTAAAGAGCCTAGTGAACTGGTTTTGAGAAAAAGAGAATCATTTTCAGAATGAAGTGTTTCATTTAGCTTACTTAGTCTAGAGATTTCCTCATTAGCAGCAGATAAGCTAGTATAGACATTGAACATTTCAGCACTTAAGTCTTTAATGGTTTTCTTATACTCATCAGTAGACATATCAAGTAAGACAAGTGAAGGTACCTGACTTGAAGATGTTGATGCTACCTCATCAGTACTAGCCATGAGAGCTAGGTTAACATATTCTTCCTCTTCTTCATCATCAGAATCATCCCAACACTTTCCCTCAGCCACATAGGCTCTACCTTGATTTTTCTTAGAGTATCCACCAGTTCCTTTCTCATATCTTTGAACCTGTTTGGGTCTTTTGCATTCAGTAGCAAAATGACCAGGTTCTCCACAGTTGTAACATTTGAACTTTGATCTATCCACAAATCCAGTTTTGTATCCTCCTTTGGTTGAACTTCCCACAGCAGCCTTTGATGAGCTTCCTTTGCTGAACTTGGATGCTTGGCCTTGAGGCTTGTATGACCTATCCTTCTTGAACCTAAAGTTCTTGAACTTCTTGGCCATGTAAGCCATCGTAGGGTTGTCCATGCTTTCCAGTTCCTCCATTGTGTAGAAGTCTTCATCTTCCACATCTTTAAGCTGTAGTACCACTTTCTCATCATCTTCAACCACCTCTTCTATCTTCAAGGTTTGTGTTGGGGTTGATTGTGTGATCTGTAGTACTTCACTTGGCTGTGTGATCCTTGGCACATGTGCTACTAGGGCACTTGACATATTAGCCATCTTGTTCCTTGTTCCACTTTGTATGGCTCTCTTTTGAAAGAGTTCGAGTTCATAAGATTTCAGAATACCATAAAGTGTCTCAAAGGTTATAGTGTTGAGATCTCTTCCTTCTCGTATGGCTGTTGTCTTGTGTTCAAGGTGATCAGGCAGTGTTAGCAGGAACTTGACATTTAATTCTTTTCTGTCATAGTACTTGCCATGTATCTGTAATTCAGTTAAGAGCTTACTGAACCTTTCGAACATGGAGGTTAAGTCTTCACCAGGCTTGGCCATGAATGCCTCATATTGAGATATTAGAATTTGCCTTTGGTTGCCCTTAACCTCTTCACTTCCTTCACAGAGTAAGGCTAACCTGATCCATATCTCCTTGGCTGATGTGCAGCTTATTACACTTCCACACATGGCTTTATCCAGCGTGAGAGAATCGAGCAAGATAAGTTGCAAATGATCATCTAGCACCATTTTCTCCTTTTCAGGTTCCAAGATTTCTGAGGGATCTTTGGGAACCCAATGTGCAGGAATAATCTCACCATTCACTGTTGTGGCTTCAATTTCCTTTCTTGGAATGAAAGGACCATTCTCGAGTATACCTGGGTATAGTGGATTTGCAGCTTTGATAAACAACAAGATTTTTCTTTTCCAAATGCTGTAGTTCTCTTTATCAAAAGCTGGGATCTTGATACTGTTTGATTTCTGCATTTTCTCCGGGATCTCAGATATGTATGTTAATCTGAAGGCTCTGATACCAGTTGTTAGTCCTTGTGTATTGCAGAAGGGGGGGGGGGATGAATGCAATACTGATAAAATTCAATCTAAATTTCAACAACTAAAATCAAGATTAAACGTTATCAGCAATATATGCAATCACGAACAGTATTTAGTAAGAACAAGATTCACAAAATAAATGTTTTATTTATTTTGCAAAGTGTTGCTACAACCTCAAGAAAGAATTCTCGAGCTGCGGGTTTTCTTCAAAGACACTTGCTTGTCTTCGTTACTATTCTAGAATGAGTTGATAGAAGGTATAGGACTAACCCTATCACTATCAGTCACGGGTTTGTGAAGCTGCTGTTACTGTCAAGTGGCAGCTTCTTACAGATTGTCTTACCCATGTGACTTTCCTAAATTGCTAACATGTCAGATATACATTACAAAGAAAGCAACCTAGATTCATTCTATTTCCAGCTAAACCAATTCAGCAGATAAAGACTTGACCTTGCTCTTGAATTGATTCGCTTTTGATTTGTAGTGCCTTGAAGCTTCTGTCGTAGTCTTGCAGACTTGGTGCAGCTTAGGGATGCTGCATCACGCCTGTTTCTTGAACATTTAAACTGTCACGGGATTTGACTGAGAAAGATACCTAGCATAAGGATCTTTATTGAGACAGTTACTTTTGCCGCAAAGCTTGCTGTCACAGGAATGATCTTTTGGTGACAGTATGAGTTCCCCGCATAGAGTGCTGTCGAGGATCCCAAACTTGCTGTCGAGGGCAATAGTTGCTGTCGCGTAGTCTTCCGCCAATGTTGCTGTCAGAGTGAATATGCTGTCGTGACTTGCAACATTCTGTCTTCTTGTAATCTTACTGTCACAGCTTTAGGACAGTAACCTTTATTCATGTTGTCATCCAAAAAGCATTCTTTGAGGCTTGAGCACATAAGTGAACTTCTTTCAAACAATACAACTAGAATAACATTACATACTGATTACAAGAACATACTTTGGCTATGACAGTATGTTCTACTTAATTTAAAAAATTAAGTACAATCAAAGTTAAGATGTTTCTATGCTATCACCCATAAATCCCAACATATTGGTTGTCTAATTTTGAAACAGAGATTATGCAAGAGTTATGTTAAAATAAATGTTTTATATGAGTACTTGTAAATTTTCTAAGAGCCATTTCATGTTAAAAAGAAGTGTTTTATGAACAAACATAAATTTTTTAAGTTCTGGAATTAGTATTTGGAATAGGAAATCACACACTATTCCACGTCTACGCGTACTGAACTTTTTTTATTTGCTAATGGTGTTTGATTTCTTATTAAAGGACACATTATGCATTTTTTTCTGAATTTCTAATGACTTATTTCTTGTTGTGTATCAGGTCCAGAGCGATGTTCGCTCATCTTTAATTATAAAAAATATTAAACGTATTTTCTTGACGAAGAAATGATTCTGGTTTATGCGATCATTCATTTTAATCACTCATGTTTCTTATGTAATAAAACTTCCCGTATTATTCCTTTTTTAAAACAATTCTTTCCTATTAAATTGTTCTCATATACATGATCATTCTTTTTAACTACTCACATTTCTTATGTAATAAACTTCTGGTATAATTCCCATTTTAAAACAATTCTTTCATATTAAATTGTTCTTTTAAAATATTGAATATGAAATATGAGATTTCTTGTGAAAAGAACATACTTTATGTGTTGAATTTTAGGATATTAGTATATTGAAAAAATTTAAATAATTGTATGATTAAATAAATAATTTTGTTCTTCTAAACATGCTAACTTTTTATATATCTATTTTACAATAATGTATATTAATATTTAATTATTATGTATCTTTCAATTTTATCGTTTAAATATTAGATTTTTTGTGAAAAGTGAAATGCTTTTCTTAAGAAATATAAATATAAACAATATCTACTTACTTCTCTTTGAATTATAAGATATACATTTAAATAAAAAGAATTAAATCTCATATAGTATATAAAAATATTATCTATAACTAATATATGCATTTATACAGAGATATATTGAAAAAATAATATATCTCAGCATATTTATTACAAGATATGTTATCTCTTTTGATTCATTTTCTTTTATGTAAATCTTAGCAAAATGAGATACGTGCTCACACTATATATACAAGTGAGACGTTATAAAATGATATTGCAATCTATTATTATTTGCTTAAAATCACGACGTGCTCTTTCCTATAGTACACGATTCATTAATCGTCTTCAACATGACAAAGTTTACATTTTTATTTTTCGTTGTCCTTCTCTTCTCAGGTTCTTAGTTGTTTTATAATTTGTTTCATTCCTCAATTTTTTACCATTATACCATATCAACTCTATATCATTATAAATATTGTTTAATTGATTATGAGTTATTATTAAATTTAAAGTTGTTAGTCTAAGTTGTGAAGTTACCGTCTTTAAAAATCTCAAAAAACTCAACTAAATCATGTAACTAGATATCATCTTGGATATCTTATTATCTTGTTGTAATACCGTTTATAAACAATAATTTTCTCTCCAACGATGTGTTCTAATTTATACACATATATTAATCATGCAATGGACTTATGTTATTTTATTTAATTTGCAGCGAGTTTGATGGTCCCCCAAGGAGAAGCCCATGAAATGTGCATGGAAGTGGAACCTGGAGTCCAAAATTGCGTTCCGGAGGAATGCGCTAACTGGTGCAAAAGCCAACATCAGGACGGCGAAGGAACATGCACTACTATAAACTGCACTTGCATGTATCCATGCTGATTCTTTTTTTTTTTTTGTGCTTTGTGTTCATCAATGAAATTTTACAATGTACTCGGAACATTATCAATTGATTATCCTTTTCACCATGAATCTTTACATGCTCGTGTTTATATTCCGAATGTGTGAGATATTAATTAAAATACTACTCCCTCCGTCCCACTCATTTCTATACAGTTTTTTCTCACTGTTTGGCACGCAATAAAAGTATAGTTCTATAACTTATTTTTAAATTTATTTTTTCTTTGCATAAAAATTTAGACATTAAATTTTAATTCAAAAGAAAAAAAATAAAAAATAATTTATGAAAGTATACTTTATAGGAGCCTTAAAATGTGTGTCGAGCCCCCGTCTCCAAATGTATACAATTCAGTGGGACGGAGTGAGTATTGTTTAATGGCTAATAATAACACAACATGATAAACTTATGTAACGAGAGACTTTATTGCAATGCAATAAAATAATTTTTAATCCTAACTGTATTCATATGTCTTCATTCCAAAATGACCATCTGCATATAAGAAATGTATATGGGTCATTCGCGTCATATCAGACACATGTGTGGGTTACTATATCACGATTTTGTAAAAAAACGTCATAGAAAAAAGGACTCAGTTCTGTTATAATCTGAGGGGCTAATCTATCCTTGGATCCCTGGTGAACTTACAATTTTATTAGAAAATTTTGTTTCAAACCCCAATTTTTAGTTAAAATTTCGTAGGAATTTTTCTTTCAGCCTTGAATAGCATCGAAAAATTAACGATAATTAAGATGGGCTGATCCCCAACTGAACTTAAAATTGTAGTAGATTTTTTTTAAAATCCCAAGTTTTAGATAAAATTCCGTAGAATTTTTTCTTTACAGCCTTGCCTAGAATTTCGAAAATTAGAGAAAATCCTGGTTTGCCACAAAATTGGTCCCTAACATGCATTGCGTAGAGAAATAAATTCAGAGTTGAAATTATTGCTGAAACTTTTAAAAAAGATTTATAGGTCGCATATATACATATACTTGCTTCTACCAAAACAACTATTAACTCAGAACTTATACAAACTTATAATGCCAGCACAATATAGCACAACTTTAGCTTTAAATTTAATTTATTCTTATATAAAAGCAAACTTCTCTAGTAATAATGTAAAAATCTTTACTTTTTGAAATTGAAAGAGAATAATATCACGACATTGGAAAATACAAGAGTATGAGATGAGATCGAATAAAAGTAGGAGAATGTGTTTGAGTAAAAGACAAGGTAAAAAGAACATGTAATAACATATATAATGGATTTAGCCAACTATGAAACCATTGTTTTACACAAAATGATACCAGAGGAACCATCATATGCCTAGTTCAACAATTATTTTACAAAAAAGAGAATATTAACTTTTGAACTCATAGTTACAATATTATTTTTTAAAATAACCCGTGTGATGCACGGGGATCTTTTAAAATTGTACTTTTTTTTATTATAATCTTTGTATAATTGCTTTTTAAATCATTATTTTATGATATAATATTAGTAGTAATAATAATAATAATAGTTATTTAATAAATGACTTGTATTGTTTAGAACTAATAATATAAATTCTTAATTTTAATATGTTATTGTGAGTATTAGAACCTTAGCCCTTTAGTAGAGTAACTTAAATTTAAAAAATTCTCTACTATATATCTAACAGCTCTTGTTTATTTACTTAAAATCTTACGGTCAATATGCTTTGGTTGAACCAAACTACCAACAATTATACCCATGTTTGCTTATTATAGTTTAGTATAGATACATTTACAAATTGGTTGTCTAATTTTGAAACAGAGATTATGCAAGAGTTATGTTAAAATAAATGTTTTATATGAGTACTTGTAAATTTTCTAAGAGCCATTTCATGTTAAAAAGAAGTGTTTTATGAACAGACATAAATTTTTCAAGTTCTGGAATTAGTATTTGGAATAGGAAATCACACACTATTCCACGTCTGCGCGTACTGATCTTTTTTTATTTGCTAATGGTGTTTGATTTCTTATTAAAAGACACATTATGCATTTTTTTCTGAATTTCTAATGACTTATTTCTTGTTGTGTATCAGGTCCAGAGCGATGTTCGCTCATCTTTAATTATAAAAAATATTAAACGTATTTGCTTGACGAAGAAATGATTCTGGTTTATGCGATCATTCATTTTAATCACTCACGTTTCTTATGTAATAAAACTTCCCGTATTATTCCTTTTTTAAAACAATTATTTCCTATTAAATTGTTCTCATATACATGATCATTCTTTTTAACTACTCACATTTCTTATGTAATAAACTTCTGGTATAATTCCCATTTTAAAACAATTCTTTCATATTAAATTGTTCTTTTAAAATATTGAATATGAAATATGAGATTTCTTGTGAAAAGAACATACTTTATGTGTTGAATTTTAGGATATTAGTATATTGAAATTTTTTAAATAATTGTATGATTAAATAAATAATTTTGTTCTTCTAAACATGCTAACTTTTTATATATCTATTTTACAATAATGTATATTAATATTTAATTATTATGTATCTTTCAATTTTATCGTTTAAATATTAGATTTTTTGTGAAAAGTGAAATGCTTTTCTTAAGAAATATAAATATAAACAATATCTACTTACTTCTCTTTGAATTATAAGATATACATTTAAATAAAAAGAATTAAATCTCATATAGTATATAAAAATATTATCTATAACTAATATATGCATTTATACAGAGATATATTGAAAAAATAATATATCTTAGCATATTTATTACAAGATATGTTATCTCTTTTGATTCATTTTCTTTTATGTAAATCTTAGCAAAATGAGATACGTGCTCACACTATATATACAAGTGAGACGTTATAAAATGATATTGCAATCTATTATTATTTGCTTGAAATCACGACGTGCTCTTTCCTATAGTACACGATTCATTAATCGTCTTCAACATGACAAAGTTTACATTTTTATTTTTCGTTGTCCTTCTCTTCTCAGGTTCTTAGTTGTTTTATAATTTGTTTCATTACTCAATTTTTTACCATTATACCATATCAACTCTATATCATTATAAATATTGTTTAATTGATTATGAGTTATTATTAAATTTAAAGTTGTTAGTCTAAGTTGTGAAGTTACCGTCTTTAAAAATCTCAAAAAACTCAACTAAATCATGTAACTAGATATCATCTTGGATATCTTATTATCTTGTTGTAATACCGTTTATAAACAATAATTTTCTCTCCAACGATGTGTTCTAATTTATACACATATATTAATCATGCAATGGACTTATGTTATTTTATTTAATTTGCAGCGAGTTTGATGGTCCCCCAAGGAGAAGCCCATGAAATGTGCATGGAAGTGGAACCTGGAGTCCAAAATTGCGTTCCGGAGGAATGCGCTAACTGGTGCAAAAGCCAACATCAGGACGGCGAAGGAACATGCACTACTATAAACTGCACTTGCATGTATCCATGTTGATTCTTTTTTTTTTTGTGCTTTGTGTTCATCAATGAAATTTTACAATGTACTCGGAACATTATCAATTGATTATCCTTTTCACCATGAATCTTTACATGCTCGTGTTTATATTCCGAATGTGTGAGATATTAATTAAAATACTACTCCCTCCGTCCCACTCATTTCTATACAGTTTTTTCTCACTGTTTGGCACGCAAAAAAAGTATAGTTCTATAACTTATTTTTAAATTTATTTTTTCTTTGCATAAAAATTTAGACATTAAATTTTAATTCAAAAGAAAAAAAAATAAAAAATAATTTATGAAAGTATACTTTATAGGAGCCTTAAAATGTGTGTCGAGCCCCCGTCTCCAAATGTATACAATTCAGTGGGACGGAGTGAGTATTGTTTAATGGCTAATAATAACACAACATGATAAACTTATGTAACGAGAGACTTTATTGCAATGCAATAAAATAATTTTTAATCCTAACTGTATTCATATGTCTTCATTCCAAAATGACCATCTGCATATAAGAAATGTATATGGGTCATTCGCGTCATATCAGACACATGTGTGGGTTACTATATCACGATTTTGTAAAAAAATGTCATAGAAAAAAGGACTCAGCTCTGTTATAATCTGAGGGGCTAATCTATCCTTGGATCCCTGGTGAACTTACAATTTTATTAGAAAATTTTGTTTCAAACCCCAATTTTTAGTTAAAATTTCGTAGGAATTTTTCTTTCAGCCTTGAATAGCATCGAAAAATTAACGATAATTAAGATGGGCTGATCCCCAACTGAACTTAAAATTGTAGTAGATTTTTTTTAAAATCCCAAGTTTTAGATAAAATTCCGTAGAATTTTTTCTTTACAGCCTTGCCTAGAATTTCGAAAATTAGAGAAAATCCTGGTTTGCCACAAAATTGGTCCCTAACATGCATTGCGTAGAGAAATAAATTCAGAGTTGAAATTATTGCTGAAACTTTTAAAAAAGATTTATAGGTCGCATATATACATATACTTGCTTCTACCAAAACAACTATTAACTCAGAACTTATACAAACTTATAATGCCAGCACAATATAGCACAACTTTAGCTTTAAATTTAATTTATTCTTATATAAAAGCAAACTTCTCTAGTAATAATGTAAAAATCTTTACTTTTTGAAATTGAAAGAGAATAATATCACGACATTGGAAAATACAAGAGTATGAGATGAGATCGAATAAAAGTAGGAGAATGTGTTTGAGTAAAAGACAAGGTAAAAAGAACATGTAATAACATATATAATGGATTTAGCCAACTATGAAACCATTGTTTTACACAAAATGATACCAGAGGAACCATCATATGCCTAGTTCAACAATTATTTTACAAAAAAGAGAATATTAACTTTTGAACTCATAGTTACAACATTATTTTTTAAAATAACCCGTGTGATGCACGGGGATCTTTTAAAATTGTACTTTTTTTTATTATAATCTTTGTATAATTGCTTTTTAAATCATTATTTTATGATATAATATTAGTAGTAATAATAATAATAATAGTTATTTAATAAATGACTTGTATTGTTTAGAACTAATAATATAAATTCTTAATTTTAATATGTTATTGTGAGTATTAGAACCTTAGCCCTTTAGTAGAGTAACTTAAATTTAAAAAATTCTCTACTATATATCTAACAGCTCTTGTTTATTTACTTAAAATCTTACGGTCAATATGCTTTGGTTGAACCAAACTACCAACAATTATACCCATGTTTGCTTATTATAGTTTAGTATAGATACATTTACAAATTGGTTGTCTAATTTTGAAACAGAGATTATGCAAGAGTTATGTTAAAATAAATGTTTTATATGAGTACTTGTAAATTTTCTAAGAGCCATTTCATGTTAAAAAGAAGTGTTTTATGAACATACATAAATTTTTCAAGTTCTGGAATTAGTATTTGGAATAGGAAATCACACACTATTCCACGTCTGCGCGTACTGATCTTTTTTTATTTGCTAATGGTGTTTGATTTCTTATTAAAAGACACATTATGCATTTTTTTCTGAATTTCTAATGACTTATTTCTTGTTGTGTATCAGGTCCAGAGCGATGTTCGCTCATCTTTAATTATAAAAAATATTAAACGTATTTGCTTGACGAAGAAATGATTCTGGTTTATGCGATCATTCATTTTAATCACTCACGTTTCTTATGTAATAAAACTTCCCGTATTATTCCTTTTTTAAAACAATTCTTTCCTATTAAATTGTTCTCATATACATGATCATTCTTTTTAACTACTCACATTTCTTATGTAATAAACTTCTGGTATAATTCCCATTTTAAAACAATTCTTTCATATTAAATTGTTCTTTTAAAATATTGAATATGAAATATGAGATTTCTTGTGAAAAGAACATACTTTATGTGTTTAATTTTAGGATATTAGTATATTGAAATTTTTTAAATAATTGTATGATTAAATAAATAATTTTGTTCTTCTAAACATGCTAACTTTTTATATATCTATTTTACAATAATGTATATTAATATTTAATTATTATGTATCTTTCAATTTTATCGTTTAAATATTAGATTTTTTGTGAAAAGTGAAATGCTTTTCTTAAGAAATATAAATATAAACAATATCTACTTACTTCTCTTTGAATTATAAGATATACATTTAAATAAAAAGAATTAAATCTCATATAGTATATAAAAATATTATCTATAACTAATATATGCATTTATACAGAGATATATTGAAAAAATAATATATCTCAGCATATTTATTACAAGATATGTTATCTCTTTTGATTCATTTTCTTTTATGTAAATCTTAGCAAAATGAGATACGTGCTCACACTATATATACAAGTGAGACGTTATAAAATGATATTGCAATCTATTATTATTTGCTTAAAATCACGACGTGCTCTTTCCTATAGTACACGATTCATTAATCGTCTTCAACATGACAAAGTTTACATTTTTATTTTTCGTTGTCCTTCTCTTCTCAGGTTCTTAGTTGTTTTATAATTTGTTTCATTACTCAATTTTTTACCATTATACCATATCAACTCTATATCATTATAAATATTGTTTAATTGATTATGAGTTATTATTAAATTTAAAGTTGTTAGTCTAAGTTGTGAAGTTACCGTCTTTAAAAATCTCAAAAAACTCAACTAAATCATGTAACTAGATATCATCTTGGATATCTTATTATCTTGTTGTAATACCGTTTATAAACAATAATTTTCTCTCCAACGATGTGTTCTAATTTATACACATATATTAATCATGCAATGGACTTATGTTATTTTATTTAATTTGCAGCGAGTTTGATGGTCCCCCAAGGAGAAGCCCATGAAATGTGCATGGAAGTGGAACCTGGAGTCCAAAATTGCGTTCCGGAGGAATGCGCTAACTGGTGCAAAAGCCAACATCAGGACGGCGAAGGAACATGCACTACTATAAACTGCACTTGCATGTATCCATGCTGATTCTTTTTTTTTTGTGCTTTGTGTTCATCAATGAAATTTTACAATGTACTCGGAACATTATCAATTGATTATCCTTTTCACCATGAATCTTTACATGCTCGTGTTTATATTCCGAATGTGTGAGATATTAATTAAAATACTACTCCCTCCGTCCCACTCATTTCTATACAGTTTTTTCTCACTGTTTGGCACGCAATAAAAGTATAGTTCTATAACTTATTTTTAAATTTATTTTTTCTTTGCATAAAAATTTAGACATTAAATTTTAATTCAAAAGAAAAAAAATAAAAAATAATTTATGAAAGTATACTTTATAGGAGCCTTAAAATGTGTGTCGAGCCCCCGTCTCCAAATGTATACAATTCAGTGGGACGGAGTGAGTATTGTTTAATGGCTAATAATAACACAACATGATAAACTTATGTAACGAGAGACTTTATTGCAATGCAATAAAATAATTTTTAATCCTAACTGTATTCATATGTCTTCATTCCAAAATGACCATCTGCATATAAGAAATGTATATGGGTCATTCGCGTCATATCTGACACATGTGTGGGTTACTATATCACGATTTTGTAAAAAAACGTCATAGAAAAAAGGACTCAGCTCTGTTATAATCTGAGGGGCTAATCTATCCTTGGATCCCTCGTGAACTTACAATTTTATTAGAAAATTTTGTTTCAAACCCCAATTTTTAGTTAAAATTTCGTAGGAATTTTTCTTTCAGCCTTGAATAGCATCGAAAAATTAACGATAATTAAGATGGGCTGATCCCCGACTGAACTTAAAATTGTAGTAGATTTTTTTTTAAATCCCAAGTTTTAGATAAAATTCCGTAGAATTTTTTCTTTACAGCCTTGCCTAGAATTTCGAAAATTAGAGAAAATCCTGGTTTGCCACAAAATTGGGCCCTAACATGCATTGCGTAGAGAAATAAATTCAGAGTTGAAATTATTGCTGAAACTTTTAAAAAATATTTATAGGTTGCATATATACATATACTTGCTTCTACCAAAACAACTATTAACTCAGAACTTATACAAACTTATAATGCCAGCACAATATAGCACAACTTTAGCTTTAAAATTAATTTATTCTTATATAAAAGCAAATTTCTCTAGTAATAATGTAAAAATCTTTACTTTTTGAAATTGAAAGAGAATAATATTACGACATTGGAAAATACAAGAGTATGAGATGAGATCGAATAAAAGTAGGAGAATGTGTTTGAGTAAAAGACAAGGTAAAAAGAACATGTAATAACATATATAATGGATTTAGCCAACTATGAAACCATTATTTTACAC
Organism: Heracleum sosnowskyi; assembly: GCA_030848705.1. NCBI lineage: Eukaryota > Viridiplantae > Streptophyta > Magnoliopsida > Apiales > Apiaceae > Heracleum > Heracleum sosnowskyi. The sequence continues at coordinate 36,072,083 of CM061244.1, forward strand.
AAAATGATACCAGAGGAACCATCATATGCCTAGTTCAACAATTATTTTACAAAAAAAGAGAATATTAACTTTTGAACTCATAGTTACAACATTATTTTTTAAAATAACCCGTGTGATGCACGGGGATCTTTTAAAATTGTACTTTTTTTTAGTATAATCTTTGTATAATTGCTTTTTAAATCATTATTTTATGATATAATATTAGTAGTAATAATAATAATAATAGTTATTTAATAAATGACTTGTATTGTTTAGAACTAATAATATAAATTCTTAATTTTAATATGTTATTGTGAGTATTAGAACCTTAGCCCTTTAGTAGAGTAACTTAAATTTAAAAAATTCTCTACTATATATCTAACAGCTCTTGTTTATTTACTTAAAATCTTACGGTCAATATGCTTTGGTTGAACCAAACTACCAACAATTATACCCATGTTTGCTTATTATAGTTTAGTATAGATACATTTACAAATTGGTTGTCTAATTTTGAAACAGAGATTATGCAAGAGTTATGTTAAAATAAATGTTTTATATGAGTACTTGTAAATTTTCTAAGAGCCATTTCATGTCAAAAAGAAGTGTTTTATGAACAGACATAAATTTTTCAAGTTCTGGAATTAGTATTTGGAATAGGAAATCACACACTATTCCACGTCTGCGCGTACTGATCTTTTTTTATTTGCTAATGGTGTTTGATTTCTTATTAAAAGACACATTATGCATTTTTTTCTGAATTTCTAATGACTTATTTCTTGTTGTGTATCAGGTCCAGAGCGATGTTCGCTCATCTTTAATTATAAAAAATATTAAACGTATTTGCTTGACGAAGAAATGATTCTGGTTTATGTGATCATTCATTTTAATCACTCACGTTTCTTATGTAATAAAACTTCCCGTATTATTCCTTTTTTAAAACAATTCTTTCCTATTAAATTGTTCTCATATACATGATCATTCTTTTTAACTACTCACATTTCTTATGTAATAAACTTCTGGTATAATTCCCATTTTAAAACAATTCTTTCATATTAAATTGTTCTTTTAAAATATTGAATATGAAATATGAGATTTCTTGTGAAAAGAACATACTTTATGTGTTGAATTTTAGGATATTAGTATATTGAAATTTTTTAAATAATTGTATGATTAAATAAATAATTTTGTTCTTCTAAACATGCTAACTTTTTATATATCTATTTTACAATAATGTATATTAATATTTAATTATTATGTATCTTTCAATTTTATCGTTTAAATATTAGATTTTTTGTGAAAAGTGAAATGCTTTTCTTAAGAAATATAAATATAAACAATATCTACTTACTTCTCTTTGAATTATAAGATATACATTTAAATAAAAAGAATTAAATCTCATATAGTATATAAAAATATTATCTATAACTAATATATGCATTTATACAGAGATATATTGAAAAAATAATATATCTCAGCATATTTATTACAAGATATGTTATCTCTTTTGATTCATTTTCTTTTATGTAAATCTTAGCAAAATGAGATACGTGCTCACACTATATATACAAGTGAGACGTTATAAAATGATATTGCAATCTATTATTATTTGCTTAAAATCACGACGTGCTCTTTCCTATAGTACACGATTCATTAATCGTCTTCAACATGACAAAGTTTACATTTTTATTTTTCGTTGTCCTTCTCTTCTCAGGTTCTTAGTTGTTTTATAATTTGTTTCATTACTCAATTTTTTACCATTATACCATATCAACTCTATATCATTATAAATATTGTTTAATTGATTATGAGTTATTATTAAATTTAAAGTTGTTAGTCTAAGTTGTGAAGTTACCGTCTTTAAAAATCTCAAAAAACTCAACTAAATCATGTAACTAGATATCATCTTGGATATCTTATTATCTTGTTGTAATACCGTTTATAAACAATAATTTTCTCTCCAACGATGTGTTCTAATTTATACACATATATTAATCATGCAATGGACTTATGTTATTTTATTTAATTTGCAGCGAGTTTGATGGTCCCCCAAGGAGAAGCCCATGAAATGTGCATGGAAGTGGAACCTGGAGTCCAAAATTGCGTTCCGGAGGAATGCGCTAACTGGTGCAAAAGCCAACATCAGGACGGCGAAGGAACATGCACTACTATAAACTGCACTTGCATGTATCCATGCTGATTCTTTTTTTTTTTTGTGCTTTGTGTTCATCAATGAAATTTTACAATGTACTCGGAACATTATCAATTGATTATCCTTTTCACCATGAATCTTTACATGCTCGTGTTTATATTCCGAATGTGTGAGATATTAATTAAAATACTACTCCCTCCGTCCCACTCATTTCTATACAGTTTTTTCTCACTGTTTGGCACGCAATAAAAGTATAGTTCTATAACTTATTTTTAAATTTATTTTTTCTTTGCATAAAAATTTAGACATTAAATTTTAATTCAAAAGAAAAAAAATAAAAAATAATTTATGAAAGTATACTTTATAGGAGCCTTAAAATGTGTGTCGAGCCCCCGTCTCCAAATGTATACAATTCAGTGGGACGGAGTGAGTATTGTTTAATGGCTAATAATAACACAACATGATAAACTTATGTAACGAGAGACTTTATTGCAATGCAATAAAATAATTTTTAATCCTAACTGTATTCATATGTCTTCATTCCAAAATGACCATCTGCATATAAGAAATGTATATGGGTCATTCGCGTCATATCTGACACATGTGTGGGTTACTATATCACGATTTTGTAAAAAAACGTCATAGAAAAAAGGACTCAGCTCTGTTATAATCTGAGGGGCTAATCTATCCTTGGATCCCTCGTGAACTTACAATTTTATTAGAAAATTTTGTTTCAAACCCCAATTTTTAGTTAAAATTTCGTAGGAATTTTTCTTTCAGCCTTGAATAGCATCGAAAAATTAACGATAATTAAGATGGGCTGATCCCCGACTGAACTTAAAATTGTAGTAGATTTTTTTTAAAATCCCAAGTTTTAGATAAAATTCCGTAGAATTTTTTCTTTACAGCCTTGCCTAGAATTTCGAAAATTAGAGAAAATCCTGGTTTGCCACAAAATTGGTCCCTAACATGCATTGCGTAGAGAAATAAATTCAGAGTTGAAATTATTGCTGAAACTTTTAAAAAAGATTTATAGGTTGCATATATACATATACTTGCTTCTACCAAAACAACTATTAACTCAGAACTTATACAAACTTATAATGCCAGCACAATATAGCACAACTTTAGCTTTAAAATTAATTTATTCTTATATAAAAGCAAATTTCTCTAGTAATAATGTAAAAATCTTTACTTTTTGAAATTGAAAGAGAATAATATTACGACATTGGAAAATACAAGAGTATGAGATGAGATCGAATAAAAGTAGGAGAATGTGTTTGAGTAAAAGACAAGGTAAAAAGAACATGTAATAACATATATAATGGATTTAGCCAACTATGAAACCATTATTTTACACAAAATGATACCAGAGGAACCATCATATGCCTAGTTCAACAATTATTTTACAAAAAAAGAGAATATTAACTTTTGAACTCATAGTTACAACATTATTTTTTAAAATAACCCGTGTGATGCACGGGGATCTTTTAAAATTGTACTTTTTTTTAGTATAATCTTTGTATAATTGCTTTTTAAATCATTATTTTATGATATAATATTAGTAGTAATAATAATAATAATAGTTATTTAATAAATGACTTGTATTGTTTAGAACTAATAATATAAATTCTTAATTTTAATATGTTATTGTGAGTATTAGAACCTTAGCCCTTTAGTAGAGTAACTTAAATTTAAAAAATTCTCTACTATATATCTAACAGCTCTTGTTTATTTACTTAAAATCTTACGGTCAATATGCTTTGGTTGAACCAAACTACCAACAATTATACCCATGTTTGCTTATTATAGTTTAGTATAGATACATTTACAAATTGGTTGTCTAATTTTGAAACAGAGATTATGCAAGAGTTATGTTAAAATAAATGTTTTATATGAGTACTTGTAAATTTTCTAAGAGCCATTTCATGTCAAAAAGAAGTGTTTTATGAACAGACATAAATTTTTCAAGTTCTGGAATTAGTATTTGGAATAGGAAATCACACACTATTCCACGTCTGCGCGTACTGATCTTTTTTTATTTGCTAATGGTGTTTGATTTCTTATTAAAAGACACATTATGCATTTTTTTCTGAATTTCTAATGACTTATTTCTTGTTGTGTATCAGGTCCAGAGCGATGTTCGCTCATCTTTAATTATAAAAAATATTAAACGTATTTGCTTGACGAAGAAATGATTCTGGTTTATGTGATCATTCATTTTAATCACTCACGTTTCTTATGTAATAAAACTTCCCGTATTATTCCTTTTTTAAAACAATTCTTTCCTATTAAATTGTTCTCATATACATGATCATTCTTTTTAACTACTCACATTTCTTATGTAATAAACTTCTGGTATAATTCCCATTTTAAAACAATTCTTTCATATTAAATTGTTCTTTTAAAATATTGAATATGAAATATGAGATTTCTTGTGAAAAGAACATACTTTATGTGTTGAATTTTAGGATATTAGTATATTGAAATTTTTTAAATAATTGTATGATTAAATAAATAATTTTGTTCTTCTAAACATGCTAACTTTTTATATATCTATTTTACAATAATGTATATTAATATTTAATTATTATGTATCTTTCAATTTTATCGTTTAAATATTAGATTTTTTGTGAAAAGTGAAATGCTTTTCTTAAGAAATATAAATATAAACAATATCTACTTACTTCTCTTTGAATTATAAGATATACATTTAAATAAAAAGAATTAAATCTCATATAGTATATAAAAATATTATCTATAACTAATATATGCATTTATACAGAGATATATTGAAAAAATAATATATCTTAGCATATTTATTACAAGATATGTTATCTCTTTTGATTCATTTTCTTTTATGTAAATCTTAGCAAAATGAGATACGTGCTCACACTATATATACAAGTGAGACGTTATAAAATGATATTGCAATCTATTATTATTTGCTTGAAATCACGACGTGCTCTTTCCTATAGTACACGATTCATTAATCGTCTTCAACATGACAAAGTTTACATTTTTATTTTTCGTTGTCCTTCTCTTCTCAGGTTCTTAGTTGTTTTATAATTTGTTTCATTACTCAATTTTTTACCATTATACCATATCAACTCTATATCATTATAAATATTGTTTAATTGATTATGAGTTATTATTAAATTTAAAGTTGTTAGTCTAAGTTGTGAAGTTACCGTCTTTAAAAATCTCAAAAAACTCAACTAAATCATGTAACTAGATATCATCTTGGATATCTTATTATCTTGTTGTAATACCGTTTATAAACAATAATTTTCTCTCCAACGATGTGTTCTAATTTATACACATATATTAATCATGCAATGGACTTATGTTATTTTATTTAATTTGCAGCGAGTTTGATGGTCCCCCAAGGAGAAGCCCATGAAATGTGCATGGAAGTGGAACCTGGAGTCCAAAATTGCGTTCCGGAGGAATGCGATAACTGGTGCAAAAGCCAACATCAGGACGGCGAAGGAACATGCACTACTATAAACTGCACTTGCATGTATCCATGCTGATTCTTTTTTTTTTTGTGCTTTGTGTTCATCAATGAAATTTTACAATGTACTCGGAACATTATCAATTGATTATCCTTTTCACCATGAATCTTTACATGCTCGTGTTTATATTCCAAATGTGTGAGATATTAATTAAAATACTACTCCCTCCGTCCCACTCATTTCTATACAGTTTTTTCTCACTGTTTGGCACGCAATAAAAGTATAGTTCTATAACTTATTTTTAAATTATTTTTTCTTTGCATAAAAATTTAGACATTAAATTTTAATTCAAAAGAAAAAAAAATAAAAAATAATTTATGAAAGTATACTTTATAGGAGCCTTAAAATGCGTGTCGAGCCCCCGTCTCCAAATGTATACAATTCAGTGGGACGGAGTGAGTATTGTTTAATGGCTAATAATAACACAACATGATAAACTTATCTAACGAGAGACTTTATTGCAATGCAATAAAATAATTTTTAATCCTAACTGTATTCATATGTCTTCATTCCAAAATGACCATCTGCATATAAGAAATGTATATGGGTCATTCGCGTCATATCTGACACATGTGTGGGTTACTATATCACGATTTTGTGAAAAAACGTCATAGAAAAAAGGACTCAGCTCTATTATAATCTGAGGGGCTAATCTATCCTTGGATCCCTGGTGAACTTACAATTTTATTAGAAAATTTTGTTTCAAACCCCAATTTTTAGTTAAAATTTCGTAGGAATTTTTCTTTCAGCCTTGAATAGCATCGAAAAATTAACGATAATTAAGATGGGCTGATCCCCGACTGAACTTAAAATTGTAGTAGATTTTTTTTTAAAATCCCAAGTTTTAGATAAAATTCCGTAGAATTTTTTCTTTACAGCCTTGCCTAGAATTTCGAAAATTAGAGAAAATCCTGGTTTGCCACAAAATTGGTCCCTAACATGCATTGCGTAGAGAAATAAATTCAGAGTTGAAATTATTGCTGAAACTTTTAAAAAAGATTTATAGGTCGCATATATACATATACTTGCTTCTACCAAAACAACTATTAACTCAGAACTTATACAAACTTATAATGCCAGCACAATATAGCACAACTTTAGCTATAAAATTAATTTATTCTTATATAAAAGCAAATTTCTCTAGTAATAATGTAAAAATCTTTACTTTTTGAAATTGAAAGAGAATAATATTACGACATTGGAAAATACAAGAGTATGAGATGAGATCGAATAAAAGTAGGAGAATGTGTTTGAGTAAAAGACAAGGTAAAAAGAACATGTAATAACATATATAATGGATTTAGCCAACTATGAAACCATTATTTTACACAAAATGATACCAGAGGAACCATCATATGCCTAGTTCAACAATTATTTTACAAAAAAAGAGAATATTAACTTTTGAACTCATAGTTACAACATTATTTTTTAAAATAACCCGTGTGATGCACGGGGATCTTTTAAAATTGTACTTTTTTTTAGTATAATCTTTGTATAATTGCTTTTTAAATCATTATTTTATGATATAATATTAGTAGTAATAATAATAATAATAGTTATTTAATAAATGACTTGTATTGTTTAGAACTAATAATATAAATTCTTAATTTTAATATGTTATTGTGAGTATTAGAACCTTAGCCCTTTAGTAGAGTAACTTAAATTTAAAAAATTCTCTACTATATATCTAACAGCTCTTGTTTATTTACTTAAAATCTTACGGTCAATATGCTTTGGTTGAACCAAACTACCAACAATTATACCCATGTTTGCTTATTATAGTTTAGTATAGATACATTTACAAATTGGTTGTCTAATTTTGAAACAGAGATTATGCAAGAGTTATGTTAAAATAAATGTTTTATATGAGTACTTGTAAATTTTCTAAGAGCCATTTCATGTCAAAAAGAAGTGTTTTATGAACAGACATAAATTTTTCAAGTTCTGGAATTAGTATTTGGAATAGGAAATCACACACTATTCCACGTCTGCGCGTACTGATCTTTTTTTATTTGCTAATGGTGTTTGATTTCTTATTAAAAGACACATTATGCATTTTTTTCTGAATTTCTAATGACTTATTTCTTGTTGTGTATCAGGTCCAGAGCGATGTTCGCTCATCTTTAATTATAAAAAATATTAAACGTATTTGCTTGACGAAGAAATGATTCTGGTTTATGTGATCATTCATTTTAATCACTCACGTTTCTTATGTAATAAAACTTCCCGTATTATTCCTTTTTTAAAACAATTCTTTCCTATTAAATTGTTCTCATATACATGATCATTCTTTTTAACTACTCACATTTCTTATGTAATAAACTTCTGGTATAATTCCCATTTTAAAACAATTCTTTCATATTAAATTGTTCTTTTAAAATATTGAATATGAAATATGAGATTTCTTGTGAAAAGAACATACTTTATGTGTTGAATTTTAGGATATTAGTATATTGAAATTTTTTAAATAATTGTATGATTAAATAAATAATTTTGTTCTTCTAAACATGCTAACTTTTTATATATCTATTTTACAATAATGTATATTAATATTTAATTATTATGTATCTTTCAATTTTATCGTTTAAATATTAGATTTTTTGTGAAAAGTGAAATGCTTTTCTTAAGAAATATAAATATAAACAATATCTACTTACTTCTCTTTGAATTATAAGATATACATTTAAATAAAAAGAATTAAATCTCATATAGTATATAAAAATATTATCTATAACTAATATATGCATTTATACAGAGATATATTGAAAAAATAATATATCTCAGCATATTTATTACAAGATATGTTATCTCTTTTGATTCATTTTCTTTTATGTAAATCTTAGCAAAATGAGATACGTGCTCACACTATATATACAAGTGAGACGTTATAAAATGATATTGCAATCTATTATTATTTGCTTGAAATCACGACGTGCTCTTTCCTATAGTACACGATTCATTAATCGTCTTCAACATGACAAAGTTTACATTTTTATTTTTCGTTGTCCTTCTCTTCTCAGGTTCTTAGTTGTTTTATAATTTGTTTCATTACTCAATTTTTTACCATTATACCATATCAACTCTATATCATTATAAATATTGTTTAATTGATTATGAGTTATTATTAAATTTAAAGTTGTTAGTCTAAGTTGTGAAGTTACCGTCTTTAAAAATCTCAAAAAACTCAACTAAATCATGTAACTAGATATCATCTTGGATATCTTATTATCTTGTTGTAATACCGTTTATAAACAATAATTTTCTCTCCAACGATGTGTTCTAATTTATACACATATATTAATCATGCAATGGACTTATGTTATTTTATTTAATTTGCAGCGAGTTTGATGGTCCCCCAAGGAGAAGCCCATGAAATGTGCATGGAAGTGGAACCTGGAGTCCAAAATTGCGTTCCGGAGGAATGCGATAACTGGTGCAAAAGCCAACATCAGGACGGCGAAGGAACATGCACTACTATAAACTGCACTTGCATGTATCCATGCTGATTCTTTTTTTTTTTGTGCTTTGTGTTCATCAATGAAATTTTACAATGTACTCGGAACATTATCAATTGATTATCCTTTTCACCATGAATCTTTACATGCTCGTGTTTATATTCCAAATGTGTGAGATATTAATTAAAATACTACTCCCTCCGTCCCACTCATTTCTATACAGTTTTTTCTCACTGTTTGGCACGCAAAAAAAGTATAGTTCTATAACTTATTTTTAAATTTCTTTTTTCTTTGCATAAAAATTTAGACATTAAATTTTAATTCAAAAGAAAAAAAAATAAAAAATAATTTATGAAAGTATACTTTATAGGAGCCTTAAAATGTGTGTCGAGCCCCCGTCTCCAAATGTATACAATTCAGTGGGACGGAGTGAGTATTGTTTAATGGCTAATAATAACACAACATGATAAACTTATGTAACGAGAGACTTTATTGCAATGCAATACAATAATTTTTAATCCTAACTGTATTCATATGTCTTCATTCCAAAATGACCATCTGCATATAAGAAATGTATATGGGTCATTCGCGTCATATCTGACACATGTGTGGGTTACTATATCACGATTTTGTAAAAAAACGTCATAGAAAAAAGGACTCAGCTCTGTTATAATCTGAGGGGCTAATCTATCCTTGGATCCCTGGTGAACTTACAATTTTATTAGAAAATTTTGTTTCAAACCCCAATTTTTAGTTAAAATTTCGTAGGAATTTTTCTTTCAGCCTTGAATAGCATCGAAAAATTAACGATAATTAAGATGGGCTGATCCCCGACTGAACTTAAAATTGTAGTAGATTTTTTTTAAAATCCCAAGTTTTAGATAAAATTCCGTAGAATTTTTTCTTTACAGCCTTGCCTAGAATTTCGAAAATTAGAGAAAATCCTGGTTTGCCACAAAATTGGTCCCTAACATGCATTGCGTAGAGAAATAAATTCAGAGTTGAAATTATTGCTGAAACTTTTAAAAAAGATTTATAGGTCGCATATATACATATACTTGCTTCTACCAAAACAACTATTAACTCAGAACTTATACAAACTTATAATGCCAGCACAATATAGCACAACTTTAGCTATAAAATTAATTTATTCTTATATAAAAGCAACTTTCTCTAGTAATAATGTAAAAATCTTTACTTTTTGAAATTGAAAGAGAATAATATTACGACATTGGAAAATACAAGAGTATGAGATGAGATCGAATAAAAGTAGGAGAATGTGTTTGAGTAAAAGACAAGGTAAAAAGAACATGTAATAACATATATAATGGATTTAGCCAACTATGAAACCATTATTTTACACAAAATGATACCAGAGGAACCATCATATGCCTAGTTCAACAATTATTTTACAAAAAAAGAGAATATTAACTTTTGAACTCATAGTTACAACATTATTTTTTAAAATAACCCGTGTGATGCACGGGGATCTTTTAAAATTGTACTTTTTTTTAGTATAATCTTTGTATAATTGCTTTTTAAATCATTATTTTATGATATAATATTAGTAGTAATAATAATAATAATAGTTATTTAATAAATGACTTGTATTGTTTAGAACTAATAATATAAATTCTTAATTTTAATATGTTATTGTGAGTATTAGAACCTTAGCCCTTTAGTAGAGTAACTTAAATTTAAAAAATTCTCTACTATATATCTAACAGCTCTTGTTTATTTACTTAAAATCTTACGGTCAATATGCTTTGGTTGAACCAAACTACCAACAATTATACCCATGTTTGCTTATTATAGTTTAGTATAGATACATTTACAAATTGGTTGTCTAATTTTGAAACAGAGATTATGCAAGAGTTATGTTAAAATAAATGTTTTATATGAGTACTTGTAAATTTTCTAAGAGCCATTTCATGTCAAAAAGAAGTGTTTTATGAACAGACATAAATTTTTCAAGTTCTGGAATTAGTATTTGGAATAGGAAATCACACACTATTCCACGTCTGCGCGTACTGATCTTTTTTTATTTGTTAATGGTGTTTGATTTCTTATTAAAAGACACATTATGCATTTTTTCTGAATTTCTAATGACTTATTTCTTGTTGTGTATCAGGTCCAGAGCGATGTTCGCTCATCTTTAATTATAAAAAATATTAAACGTATTTGCTTGACGAAGAAATGATTCTGGTGTATGCGATCATTCATTTTAATCACTCACGTTTCTTATGTAATAAAACTTCCCGTATTATTCCTTTTTTAAAACAATTCTTTCCTATTAAATTGTTCTCATATACATGATCATTCTTTTTAACTACTCACATTTCTTATGTAATAAACTTCTGGTATAATTCCCATTTTAAAACAATTCTTTCATATTAAATTGTTCTTTTAAAATATTGAATATTAAATATGAGATTTCTTGTGAAAAGAACATACTTTATGTGTTGAATTTTAGGATATTAGTATATTGAATTTTTTTAAATAATTGTATGATTAAATAAATAATTTTGTTCTTCTAAACATGCTAACTTTTTATATATCTATTTTACAATAATGTATATTAATATTTAATTATTATGTATCTTTCAATTTTATCGTTTAAATATTAGATTTTTTGTGAAAAGTGAAATGCTTTTCTTAAGAAATATAAATATAAACAATATCTACTTACTTCTCTTTGAATTATAAGATATACATTTAAATAAAAAGAATTAAATCTCATATAGTATATAAAAATATTATCTATAACTAATATATGCATTTATACAGAGATATATTGAAAAAATAATATATCTCTGCATATTTATTACAAGATATGTTATCTCTTTTGATTCATTTTCTTTTATGTAAATCTTATCAAAATGAGATACGTGCTCACACTATATATACAAGTGAGACGTTATAAAATGATATTGCAATCTATTATTATTTGCTTAAAATCACGACGTGCTCTTTCCTATAGTACACGATTCATTAATCGTCTTCAACATGACAAAGTTTACATTTTTATTTTTCGTTGTCCTTCTCTTCTCAGGTTCTTAGTTGTTTTATAATTTGTTTCATTACTCAATTTTTTACCATTATACCATATCAACTCTATATCATTATAAATATTGTTTAATTGATTATGAGTTATTATTAAATTTAAAGTTGTTAGTCTAAGTTGTGAAGTTACCGTCTTTAAAAATCTCAAAAAACTCAACTAAATCATGTAACTAGATATCATCTTGGATATCTTATTATCTTGTTGTAATACCGTTTATAAACAATAATTTTCTCTCCAACGATGTGTTCTAATTTATACACATATATTAATCATGCAATGGACTTATGTTATTTTATTTAATTTGCAGCGAGTTTGATGGTCCCCCAAGGAGAAGCCCATGAAATGTGCATGGAAGTGGAACCTGGAGTCCAAAATTGCGTTCCGGAGGAATGCGCTAACTGGTGCAAAAGCCAACATCAGGACGGCGAAGGAACATGCACTACTATAAACTGCACTTGCATGTATCCATGCTGATTCTTTTTTTTTTTTTGTGCTTTGTGTTCATCAATGAAATTTTACAATGTACTCGGAACATTATCAATTGATTATCCTTTTCACCATGAATCTTTACATGCTCGTGTTTATATTCCAAATGTGTGAGATATTAATTAAAATACTACTCCCTCCGTCCCACTCATTTCTATACAGTTTTTTGTCACTGTTTGGCACGCAATAAAAGTATAGTTCTATAACTTATTTTTAAATTTTTGTTTCTTTGCATAAAAATTTAGACATTAAATTTTAATTCAAAAGAAAAAAATAATAATAATTTATGAAAGTATACTTTATAGGAGCCTTAAAATGCTTGTCGAGCCCTCGTCTCCAAATGTATACAATTCAGTGGGACGGAGTGAGTATTGTTTAATGGCTAATAATAACACAACATGATAAACTTATCTAACGAGAGACTTTATTGCAATGCAATAAAATAATTTTTAATCCTAACTGTATGCATATTGAAAGACGTGTGTCCTAAATCCAATCATGGATGATGAGTTAGGAGATACTTTGTTCAATCTGATTCAAGTTTGTTTAATTTAATAAAATGGTAATATGTTTTATAACGTGCTTTATCTATTTAAAGTGTTTAAATTAGATGATCCATAGTTTAGAGTAAAGCTTTAATGGATTATGATGAGATCATTATAATGAGACCTTAAAGATGAGAACTCTAAACTTAAATAGTTCCTGGTCGTAGGATAATTAATTGGTAGTTAATTAATCCGCAAAGATCGGTACATACTATGCTTGCTTCACTATGAAGGATGTCTGTTCTCATAGGCATTTGTGTGGTGACACTATAGCTAGTATGTAGGTGCTTATTAGGAATAAGTTCACTGAACATGACTCGATCAGTTGAACAACTAATGGAGTTCACTCATGTGTCAGTAGTTGTTCATATAGTGATGGTTGTACAAGTGTCCTTTGACTTGAGATCATCATAGTCATCTTGTGTACACTGAACTATACTTTGGTTTAGCTCTTAGTCTCGAGGGACAATAATTAGTGCTCTTCTGGGTATAGGAATTTGTGCACGAAGATAGTGAATGATCAATAAAGGATCTGCCCCTTCCAGTGAAGGAAGAGAATGTCCTATGTTATTCCATTTATGCTAGTTCAGGAACCTCTGGCCAGAGTGAATGAAATTAGAAAGAAGTTTCTAATTTGCATTAATCGGAACTAGACATAGTGAATAGGAAAACATATGATTAAATTAGATAGGCTTGACACGAGATCCATACCTTGTATTTAATCGGGATATTGTAGGGTAGAAGGAATTGATTGTACTGTAACTAGTCACTGACAGGTTCTTGGTATTCTAAGCAGTGAATTCATATTATCCGGATAGTCGCGATATGTTGAGAAGCATCACTCACGATGTAGAATAAATATAATTAATCAGTTAATTATATTTAATGAATTATTAGAATTCATATAAATAATAAATAAAAGTTTATTATTATTTATTTCTACTACCGGCTTAATATTGAACCTACAGGGTCACACCATAAAAGATTAATTTATTGATGAAGGTATTTTGAGAGAGCAAGTTATTTTCTAAATAGTTTAGAAAAGGAAATAATGATTAAAATAGTTTTAATTATTATTAAAGCATTTTATAAGATAAAGTGTGGGGTTAATATATATATAAAGATATATTAAAAAACCCTAGGAGAGCCCTATAAATAGAATGAGATAGTTCATTCTAAATGACTAGAGTTTTTGTGAAAACCTAGTTGTCACCCTCTTCTTCTTCTTCATCTCTCTCTCTCTCAAAAGAAGAAAAACTCCATTTTTATAAAAGCTTAGTTTTATAAAAAAGCTTCATCGAAGGATTATTCTTGGTGGATACCGGTAGAGTGCTTCACACTCTGAGGAGCAACTGCTAGAATCCATTTTATAAAGCTTCGATTTTCAAGGTATGGTTACGATTCCCCTCGATCTAGATTTTATATGTTTTTCTATATGTGCGATACATGGTTTTTACGGAATAATTGTTATATCACGCTTCCGCTCATCCGTAAATTCCTTCAATGGTATCAGAGCTAGGTTTTACATATAGAGATTCATATAAAAAATTTCAGATTTGTTTATGCATGTATGGATTTATTATGATTTTTGCAAGTATATTTAGATTTAATTATGAATTAATTCGAAATATTATTTGCATGAGATTTTGACCATTGATCTGGGTTCTACAAGTGTTGTGGATGATCTAGGTATTTGTTTCATAATTTTGTGATGTGTAGATTATTTGTTATGAATTTTTTCAAATGGTTTTAATTAAAATTCATAAAATAATTATACATGTTGAAATATATGAATTAAAATTTTTACAAGGACCCCATAGATGCTTGCTTATTTTTGCTTTTGTTTGATTTCATAAATCATATTATTTTGATTTTTTATTAATTTATTAATTAATTGTTAATTAATTTATTAATATTAAAATAAAATAATAATAACAATAAAGGGCATTAATGGCTAGAGGAGTTTTTTTTTAAGTGTTATAAATGCTAAAGGAGTTACAAGCATTAAATAAAATAGCATAGAATTGTTGTAACTTACTTAGCATTTAATAGCTTTTAATTGTTGTAACACATGAGCGTCATGCGTTACAGCCCCTCTGTCCACATTAAATTTGATTTTTTGGGAGTTTGGTAACTCCGTTTTGGGCGTGCAATATACCGTTGGATTCGTTTTTCCGAGACGGATCTAATGGAGTGGTCAAATATTTTTTATATAAAAGTTTGGAACTGTTTATATTCCCGGAAATGTTTTAAATCATGTATTAATTGTTTTAATTGCTTTTAAATACTATAATAAATCCATACATCATTATATCATTGTATGACATGATATTACTTGCATACTTACTTGTTTATTTATTTTTATATATGAGATATATGCCTATATTTACCATGCGATGATAAATTTAGGTGAACTTAAATCAAAATAAGGCGTGCTCTAGAAAATCTAGAATAGGAATCGTTTCTTGCCTTAAAAATAATATTATGAGTACAACCATGAGATTCTTATGTTTATGAAACATAGAGTGAAATACTCTTTTGATGTTGAAAATGAAAATTTATGTCTAGGCCGTTGGGTTTTAAGCGGGACCGATGTGACCCCTCCAACACACTGGGAATTTTTCATTTAAATATCATAATTGTATTTTGTTCAAGAAAAAGAGAATCTCCTAGTAATATGATTATGGTTGCAACATAATATAATCCCTCTTAATTAAAATTTATATCAAGTAGTAAATGGCCAATGGCACAACGGGCTTGTGTCGGTCATAGCCTTCCAATATAATAGCAAGTAGAGTTCTTATATTGAGACATTGTCGTTTCGTGCTACAGCCGAGGGCTTTGTTTTGAGATTAAGAGATGCTTGTCTATCACATGAGATGTGTATGATAAATTAGGTTTCAATTGTCGTTACGTGTTACAGCCGTGGGCTTTTGGAATTCTAATTTAATTATGCAAGATGTTGGGTTTGACTTGACTTAGAATATTGAGTGAGTCGTGCCACAGCCGAGACTCAATGATTCAAGAGGCTAAAAGATAATAAGGAATAACATGAGATGTAGTTGACAAGAGTTGTCTTCCTATGGAACATCACATTGCGTTTCGTGCCACAGCCGAGGTGATGTGATGGAAAATAGGCTCCTTATTCTCACTAACATTATGAATGTTTAGTTATACATTAGAGGGTTGTATAATTTAAATAAAACAGTGGGAGCCACCAATGAATAAAGACCCGATTCATATGGTGTTGTAAGAATAAAATTGAATATTTACTTAGTAGTTATGTGTATTCACTAATAGAATTATAGATATACTATAATTTCTGCACTATCACACATCGTAGTAGAATAACACGTTGACTTATCCCGAATATGCTGATGAACTTTGAAACTTGAGAAATGTTCTCAAGAATGAAAAGTTAGACGAAATGTTTAACTAGTTAATACAAAGTGTCTTATTTGTGATGCACATGGAGATGTGTATGAGACCAAGTGCAAGAGGTCTAATAATGCAAATGTTGCAAAGTAAACCAAACTGATGTCTATGAGCTTGAGACTGTGCAAACAGTATGAGCACAAGGACATTCAGGGCTACCTTGTTGCTTCTATAAGAGTTGTAGAATGTGATAAATAAGACGATTCAATATAGGATATCGAATGAGCTATTCCATAATAGTTATGCCGAGGGTTGATCTATGAATAATCATAGACTCAAGACAATCAATTTGATTGATCGTCTAGGGTAGGTTGATTTTGTCATAGATGGAAGCTAAGTCGAGATATGATCTTGAATTAGCTTCCGAATACGAATTCACAAATTTGTTGTGTACTCTTACATGAAAAGGTTGGATATCAGATTGTCTGAAATCTACTTCATGTTAAAGATTGTTGAGACGTATTTCCTTCTTAGAGAGCTTTGTTCTTCAGACTGGTAACGGTTCTGGAATCAAGTAGTGGGAGATGAACCATACCATCAAGAAGAAGTTTGTTAGTGAGTGATAACATAATTAGTCAAAGGCTAAGTTTGACTCCAAAACAAAAGAGTTTGTTGCCACATATCAAAGGTGGGTTATTGGAAGATCAACTACAAGAGTTGTCTTGTAGAGTTGAAGAATTAGAGAAGTTTAGTGGGACTGAAACTTCTCATTTTGAAATAGGGACTATGGAATAGAGGTAATGGAAATCCAAAGAATTATAGGCTTGTTTGCACGAGTGAGAAGAGTATTCGCTTGTTGCATGGTGATGGGTTACAAGAACCATATGATTATTGAATCACATTATGCATGCGAAACTCGTCTCACTAGAAAGACCACTATATCTCTATTTTCTTGAAATAGAGAGATAATGAGCAACAAAAGTGTTAAAATTAGTACACATAATTGTATGTGCACCAGTGACAACACATGCCAGAAAAGGATTCACACGCTTCATTAGAATTCACGGATATGATCCGGATTCAGATATATGTATTTGGTACAATACAAATTCGAATCTTTTGGAGTGTTTCAAAATGAATAATAATGAAATACAAAACAAAACAGCAAGTGTTGGGACTCTTTGATAAGATCAAAAAGATATACACTTGACTGAGTGTTTTGAGGTTATCTCAAATCTTAAGTTTAAAGCTTCACGTTGGACAGATCCTGAGATTCTACAGGTAGATGGAATGTACGAAGGAGCGAACGAACTTTGTTAGACATCGTTCGGTTCATGTTAAGCTAAATTGATCTTCTAATATATGTTTAGAGTTGAATTTTATAAATATCAGTATATCTGCTGAATATAGTATCTTCTTAATCTGTTCCTAAGTTGTCATATGAGATATGTAGTGCAAGGAACACAAGTCTTAAACTTGTTAAGATTTGGGATGTCTAGCTTATGTCAAAATGTTTAATTTGATAAGCTAGATGTTAGATCCAAAATGTAAGTTTGTGAGATATCCTAATGATAGTCAAGGATGTTGGTTGAATATTCTACTGAATATAGTGTGTATGACATACTGCCTACTTAGAGGAATTGTTCATTCTAGAAGGGTTCAGTGGGAGGAAGGTTGAACTTAACTAAGTTCAAACACCACAAATTACAAAGGTTCCATAGGAAGAACATTTTCAGACAGGATAACTTTTTGTAGGTTAGCTTAAGTATAGGTCTTGATATTTTATCACCAACCTGAGAGGTTGACTGCCTTGTCATTAAGAATGACAATGAGGTGTCAATTATATGATAATGACCTTATGACCTATACTAAAGCTATGAGTTATGACTCGGAGAAATGGCATAGTACCATGAAATCCGATATAGATTCCGTGTACATCAACCAAGTACGGACTTTGGTTGAGGACCTAAAGGTGTCATAACCGGAAGGGTACAAGTGAGTCTATAAAAGGGAGATTGGAGTGATTGGCTGGGTAAAGACCTATAAGTCCTTGCTTATTGTGAAAGGATTCAATCAAAGCAAAGAGATTGACTTTGATGAAAAAAGAATTTCACATGAAGTAGTGCTCAAGTCTATTCGGATTTTGTTTACGTTTGCGGCTAGTAATGACTATAATATCTAATAATGGTCGAACGGTCGACCCTCCTCGATAGGAAAATTGAAGAGATGTGTAGTTGACACAATTAGAGGGATTTATTGCTATGAGTAGCAAATCTATGGTCTAATAGCCACGACAATCCATTTATGAATTGAAGCAAGCTTCTCAATGATCGAACATATGTTTTGATGAGACAATCAAATAGTTTGATTTTATCAAAGACAATGATGGATCATGGATCTAGAAGAAGGTTAGTGGGAGCGTGATGACATTCCTAATAATGTATGTGGATGACATACTTATGATAAGGAATGATGTATCGACGCTAAAATTAGTCAAAGTGTGGTTATCTAACATATTCTCTATAAAGGACTTGGGAATGGCTTCCTATGATATAGGAATGAGAATTTATAGGATAAACCAAGTGTTGGGCTAAACCCAAAGTATGTACATCATTTATATGCTAAGATGTTTAGCATAAATAACTCCAAGAAGTTACTTGAATTGTCAAGTCACGGAGTTACTTTCTCCAAGATAGTGTCTTTCTACGACATCTGAGGAGAAATGATGTATGATTAAGATTTATTATGCTTCGGCAAATGTATCTATCAAAATACCGGATGTACTATACAAGACTTGATGATCGCTAACTCACTAGGCGAGATAAGCGAGCACTAGTCTAGTCCTTGAGAAGCGCGATAGTAAGCTGGAAGAACGTCCTTAAATACTTTCGAAGAATTAAGGGCATCTTTCTTGATTATGGTGGGTCCAAAATGAAAATCGAGTGTTATAAACACTATGATTTTCTTAGGACAAATGTGATAAAAAATCCATGTCAAAATAAGTGTTAATTCTGAATGGATGAGCGGTTTGTTGGAAGAATTCCAAGCAGCTTAAGATAACTGATTCCGTAGTGGAAGCACTATATGTATATAGCTATAAGTGAAGCTGCAAAGGAGGTTCTTTGGATAGCGAAACCTGTTTTCGCTGGTTAGACATGGTTCCTAGAATAAGATTTATATTGTTGTATCGGTACAACATATGGTAGTAGCGCAGGCTATGGAACCTAGGTTTAATCAGGGATTCAAGATCCAAGTTGCGGCACTTTCATATGATATATGAGATCGTTGAAAGTAGAGATGTTTAAGTCAATATTGACTTGACACCCATAACAACATAGTAAAGACCATTTACTAAACCGTTATTTGAAAATCGCTTTGTTCTCTATTAGGAGAAGTTGTGTATGAGATACCAAGGTGATTGGTTTTAGTACAAGTGGGAGATTGAAAGACGTGTGTCCTAAATCCAATCATGGATGATGAGTTAGGAGATACTTTGTTCAATCTGATTCAAGTTTGTTTAATTTAATAAAATGGTAATATGTTTTATAACAGGCTTTATCTATTTAAAGTGTTTAAATTAGATGATCCATAGTTTAGAGTAAAGCTTTAATGGATTATGATGAGATCATTATAATGAGACCTTAAAGATGAGAACTCTAAACTTAAATTGTTCCTGGTTGTAGGATAATTAATTGGTAGTTAATTAATCCGCAAAGATCGGTACATACTATGCTTGCTTCACTATGAAGGATGTCTATTCTCATAGGCATTTGTGTGGTGACACTATAGCTAGTATGTAGGTGCTTATTAGGAATAAGTTCACTGAACATGACTCGATCAGTTGAACAACTAATGGAGTTCACTCATGTGTCAGTAGTTGTTCATATAGTGATGGTTGTACAAGTGTCATTTGACTTGAGATCATCATAGTCATCTTGTGTACACTGAACTATACTTTGGTTTAGCTCTTAGTCTCGAGGGACAATAATTAGTGCTCTTCTGGGTATAGGAATTTGTGCACGAAGATAGTGAATGATCAATAAAGGATCTGCCCCTTCCAGTGAAGGAAGAGAATGTCCTATGTTATTCCATTTATGCTAGTTCAGGAACCTCTGGCCAGAGTGAATGAAATTAGAAAGAAGTTGCTAATTTGCATTAATCGGAACTAGACATAGTGAATAGGAAAACATATGATTAAATTAGATAGGCTTGACACGAGATCCATGCCTTGTATTTAATCGGGATATTGTAGGGTAGAAGGAATTGATTGTACTGTAACTAGTCACTGACAGGTTCTTGGTATTCTAAGCAGTGAATTCATATTATCCGGATAGTCGTGATATGTTGAGAAGCATCACTCACGATGTAGAATAAATATAATTAATCAGTTAATTATATTTAATGAATTATTAGAATTCATATAAATAATAAATAAAAGTTTATTATTATTTATTTCTACTACCGGCTTAATATTGAACCTACAGGGTCACACCATAAAAGATTAATTTATTGATGAAGGTATTTTGAGAGAGCAAGTTATTTTATAAATAGTTTAGAAAAGGAAATAATGATTAAAATAGTTTTAATTATTATTAAAGCATTTTATAAGATAAAGTGTGGGGTTAATATATATATAAAGATATATTAAAAAACCCTAGGAGAGCCCTATAAATAGAATGAGATAGTTCATTCTAAATGACTAGAGTTTTTGTAAAAACCTAGTTGCCACCCTCTTCTTCTTCTTCATCTCTCTCTCTCTCAAAAGAAGAAAAACTCCATTTTTATAAAAGCTTAGTTTTATAAAAAAGCTTCATCGAAGGATTATTCTTGGTGGATACCGGTAGAGTGCTTCACACTCTGAGGAGCAACTGCTAGAATCCATTTTATAAAGCTTCGATTTTCAAGGTATGGTTACGATTCCCCTCGATCTAGATTTTATATGTTTTTCTATATGTGTGATACATGGTTTTTACGGAATAATTGTTATATCACGCTTCCGCTCATCCGTAAATTCCTTCACATATGTCTTCATTCCAAAATGACCATCTGCATATAAGAAATGTATATGGGTCATTCGTGTCATATCAGACACATGTGTGGGTTACTATATCACGATTTTGTAAAAAAACGTCATAGAAACAGGAGTCAGCTCTGTTATAATCTGAGGGGCTAATCTATCCTTGGATCCCTGGTGAACTTACAATTTTATTAGAAAATTTTGTTTCAAACCCCAATTTTTAGTTAAAATTTCGTAGGAATTTTTCTTTCAGCCTTGAATAGCATCGAAAAATTAACGATAATTAAGATGGGCTGATCCCCGACTGAACTTAAAATTGTAGTAGATTTTTTTTCAAATCCCAAGTTTTAGATAAAATTCCGGAGAATGTTTTCTTTACAGCCTTGCCTAGAATTTCAAAAATTAGAGAAAATCCTGGTTTGCCACAAAATTGGTCCCTAACATGCATTGCGTAGAGAAATAAATTCAGAGTTGAAATTATTGCTGAAACTTTGAAAAAGATTTATAGGTCGCATATATACATATACTTGCTTCTACCAAAACAACTATTAACTCAGAACTTATACAAACTTATAATGCTAGCACAATATAGCACAACTTTAGCTTTAAATTTAATTTATTCTTATATAAAAGCAAACTTCTCTAGTAATAATGTAAAAATCTTTACTTTTTGAAATTGAAAGAGAATAATATTACGACATTGGAAAATACAAGAGTATGAGATGAGATCGAATAAAAGTAGGAGAATGTGTTTGAGTAAAAGACAAGGTAAAAAGAACATGTAATAACATATATAATGGATTTAGCCAACTATGAAACCATTATTTTACACAAAATGATACCAGAGAAACCATCATATGCCTAGTTCAACAATTATTTTACAAAAAAGAGAATATTAACTTTTGAACTCATAGTTACAACATTATTTTTTAAAATAACCCGTGTGATGCACGGGGATCTTTTAAAATTGTACTTTTTTTTTATTATAATCTTTGTATAATTGCTTTTTAAATCATTATTTTATGATATAATATTAGTAGTAATAATAATAATAATAGTTATTTAATAAATGACTTGTATTGTTTAGAACTAATAATATAAATTCTTAATTTTAATATGTTATTGTGAGTATTAGAACCTTAGCCCTTTAGTAGAGTAACTTAAATTTAAAAAATTCTCTACTATATATCTAACAGCTCTTGTTTATTTACTTAAAATCTTACGGTCAATATGCTTTGGTTGAACCAAACTACCAACAATTATACCCATGTTTGCTTATTATAGTTTAGTATAGATACATTTACATATTGGTTGTCTAATTTTGAAACAGAGATTATGCAAGAGTTATGTTAAAATAAATGTTTTATATGAGTACTTGTAAATTTTCTAAGAGCCATTTCATGTTAAAAAGAAGTGTTTTATGAACAGACATAAATTTTTCAAGTTCTGGAATTAGTATTTGGAATAGGAAATCACACACTATTCCACGTCTGCGCGTACTGATCTTTTTTTATTTGCTAATGGTGTTTGATTTCTTATTAAAGGACACATTATGCATGTTTTTCTGAATTTCTAATGACTTATTTCTTGTTGTGTATCAGGTCCAGAGCGATGTTCGCTCATCTTTAATTATAAAAAATATTAAACGTATTTTCTTGACGAAGAAATGATTCTGGTTTATGCGATCATTCATTTTAATCACTCACGTTTCTTATGTAATAAAACTTCCCGTATTATTCCTTTTTTAAAACAATTCTTTCCTATTAAATTATTCTCATATACATGATCATTCTTTTTAACTACTCACATTTCTTATGTAATAAACTTCTGGTATAATTCCCATTTTAAAACAATTCTTTCATATTAAATTGTTCTTTTAAAATATTGAATATGAAATATGAGATTTCTTGTGAAAAGAACATACTTTATGTGTTGAATTTTAGGATATTAGTATATTGAAAAAATTTAAATAATTGTATGATTAAATAAATAATTTTGTTCTTCTAAACATGCTAACTTTTTATATATCTATTTTACAATAATGTATATTAATATTTAATTATTATGTATCTTTCAATTTTATCGTTTAAATATTAGATTTTTTGTGAAAAGTGAAATGCTTTTCTTAAGAAATATAAATATAAACAATATCTACTTACTTCTCTTTGAATTATAAGATATACATTTAAATAAAAAGAATTAAATCTCATATAGTATATAAAAATATTATCTATAACTAATATATGCATTTATACAGAGATATATTGAAAAAATAATATATCTCAGCATATTTATTACAAGATATGTTATCTCTTTTGATTCATTTTCTTCTATGTAAATCTTAGCAAAATGAGATACGTGCTCACACTATATATACAAGTGAGACGTTATAAAATGATATTGCAATCTATTATTATTTTCTTAAAATCACGACGTGCTCTTTCCTATAGTACACGATTCATTAATCGTCTTCAACATGACAAAGTTTACATTTTTATTTTTCGTTGTCCTTCTCTTCTCAGGTTCTTAGTTGTTTTATAATTTGTTTCATTACTCAATTTTTTACCATTATACCATATCAACTCTATATCATTATAAAATTGTTTAATTGATTATGAGTTATTATTAAATTTAAAGTTGTTAGTCTAAGTTGTGAAGTTACCGTCTTTAAAAATCTCAAAAAACTCAACTAAATCATGTAACTAGATATCATCTTGGATATCTTATTATCTTGTTGTAATACCGTTTATAAACAATAATTTTCTCTCCAACGATGTGTTCTAATTTATACACATATATTAATCATGCAATGGACTTATGTTATTTTATTTAATTTGCAGCGAGTTTGATGGTCCCCCAAGGAGAAGCCCATGAAATGTGCATGGAAGTGGAACCTGGAGTCCAAAATTGCGTTCCGGAGGAATGCGCTAACTGGTGCAAAAGCCAACATCAGGACGGCGAAGGAACATGCACTACTATAAACTGCACTTGCATGTATCCATGCTGATTCTTTTTTTTTTTTTTTGTGCTTTGTGTTCATCAATGAAATTTTACAATGTACTCGGAACATTATCAATTGATTATCCTTTTCACCATGAATCTTTACATGCTCGTGTTTATATTCCAAATGTGTGAGATATTAATTAAAATACTACTCCCTCCGTCCCACTCATTTCTATACAGTTTTTTCTCACTGTTTGGCACGCAATAAAAGTATAGTTCTATAACTTATTTTTAAATTATTTTTTCTTTGCATAAAAATTTAGACATTAAATTTTAATTCAAAAGAAAAAAAAATAAAAAATAATTTATGAAAGTATACTTTATAGGAGCCTTAAAATGCGTGTCGAGCCCCCGTCTCCAAATGTATACAATTCAGTGGGACGGAGTGAGTATTGTTTAATGGCTAATAATAACACAACATGATAAACTTATCTAACGAGAGACTTTATTGCAATGCAATAAAATAATTTTTAATCCTAACTGTATGCATATGTCTTCATTCCAAAATGACCATCTGCATATAAGAAATGTATATGGGTCATTCGCGTCATATCAGACACATGTGTGGGTTACTATATCACGATTTTGTAAAAAAACGTCATAGAAAAAAGGACTCAGCTCTGTTATAATCTGAGGGGCTAATCTATCCTTGGATCCCTGGTGAACTTACAATTTTATTAGAAAATTTTGTTTCAAACCCCAATTTTTAGTTAAAATTTCGTAGGAATTTTTCTTTCAGCCTTGAATAGCATCGAAAAATTAACGATAATTAAGATGGGCTGATCCATGACTGAACTTAAAATTGTAGTAGATTTTTTTTAAAATCCCAAGTTTTAGATAAAATTCCGTAGAATGTTTTCTTTACAGCCTTGCCTAGAATTTTGAAAATTAGAGAAAATCTTGGTTTGCCACAAAATTGGTCCCTAACATGCATTGCGTAGAGAAATAAATTCAGAGTTGAAAGCATTGTTGAAACTTTGAAAAAGATTTATAGGTCGCATATATACATATACGTGCTTCTACCAAAACAACTATTAACTCAGAACTTATACAAACTTATAATGCCAGCACAACTTTAGCTTTAAATTTAATATATTCTTATATAAAAGCAAACCTCTCTAGTAATAATGTAAAAATCTTTACTTTTTGAAATTGAAAGAGAATAATATTACGACATTGGAAAATACAAGAGTATGAGATGAGATCGAATAAAAGTAGGAGAATGTGTTTGAGTAAAAGACAAGATAAAAAGAACATGTAATAACATATATAATGGATTTAGCCAACAATGAAACCATTATTTTACACAAAATGATACCGGAGGAACCATCATATGCCTAGTTCAACAATTATTTTACAAAAAAGAGAATATTAACTTTTGAACTCATAGTTACAACATTATTTTTTAAAATAACCCGTGTGATGCACGGGGATCTTTTAAAATTGTATTTTTTTTTCTTATTATAATCTTTATATAATTGCTTTTTAAATCATTATTTTCTGATATAATGTTAGTATTAATAATAATAATAATAATAGTTATTTAATAAATGACTTGTATTGTTTAGAACTAATAATATAAATTCTTAATTTTAATATGTTATTGTGAGTATTAGAACCTTAGCCCTTTAGTAGAGTAACTTAAATTTAAAAAATTCTCTACTATATATCTAACAGCTCTTGTTTATTTACTTAAAATCTTACGGTCAATATGCTTTGGTTGAACCAAACTACCAACAATTATACCCATGTTTTCTTATTATAGTTTAGTATAGATACATTTACATATTGGTTGTCTAATTTTGAAACGGAGATTATGCAAGAGTTATGTTAAAATAAATGTTTTATATGAGTACTTGTAAATTTTCTAAGAGCCATTTCATGTTAAAAAGAAGTGTTTTATGAACAGACATAAATTTTTTAAGTTCTGGAATTAGTATTTGGAATAGGAAATCACACACTATTCCACATCTGCGCATACTGATCTTTTTTTATTTTCTAATGGTGTTTGATTTCTTATTAAAGGACACATTATGCATTTTTTTCTGAATTTCTAATGACTTATTTCTTGTTGTGTATCAGGTCCAGAGCGATGTTCGCTCATCTTTAATTATAAAAAATATTAAACGTATTTTCTTGACGAAGAAATGATTCTGGTTTATGCGATCATTCATTTTAATCACTCACGTTTCTTATGTAATAAAACTTCCCGTATTATTCCTTTTTTAAAACAATTCTTTCCTATTAAATTGTTCTCATATACATGATCATTCTTTTTAACTACTCACATTTCTTATGTAATAAACTTCTGGTATAATTCCCATTTTAAAACAATTCTTTCATATTAAATTGTTCTTTTAAAATATTGAATATGAAATATGAGATTTCTTGTGAAAAGAACATACTTTATGTGTTGAATTTTAGGATATTAGTATATTGAAAAATTTTAAATAATTGTATGATTAAATAAATAATTTTGTTCTTCTAAACATGCTAACTTTTTATATATCTATTTTACAATAATGTATATTAATATTTAATTATTATGTATCTTTCAATTTTATCGTTTAAATATTAGATTTTTTGTGAAAAGTGAAATGCTTTTCTTAAGAAATATAAATATAAACAATATCTACTTACTTCTCTTTGAATTATAAGATATACATTTAAATAAAAAGAATTAAATCTCATATAGTATATAAAAATATTATCTATAACTAACATATGCATTTATACAGAGATATATTGAAAAAATAATATATCTCTGCATATTTATTACAAGATATGTTATCTCTTTTGATTCATTTTCTTTTATGTAAATCTTAGCAAAATGAGATACGTGCTCACACTATATATACAAGTGAGACGTTATAAAATGATATTGCAATCTATTATTATTTGTTTAAAATCACGACCTGCTCTTTCCTATAGTACACGATTCATTAATCGTCTTCAACATGACAAAGTTTACATTTTTATTTTTCGTTGTCCTTCTCTTCTCAGGTTCTTAGTTGTTTTATAATTTGTTTCATTACTCAATTTTTTACCATTATACCATATCAACTCTATATCATTATAAATATTGTTTAATTGATTATGAGTTATTATTAAATTTAAAGTTGTTAGTCTAAGTTGTGAAGTTACCGTCTTTAAAAATCTCAAAAAACTCAACTAAATCATGTAACTAGATATCATCTTGGATATCTTATTATCTTGTTGTAATACCGTTTATAAACAATAATTTTCTCTCCAACGATGTGTTCTAATTTATACACATATATTAATCATGCAATGGACTTATGTTATTTTATTTAATTTGAAGCGAGTTTGATGTTCCCCCAAGGAGAAGCCCATGAAATGTGCATGGAAGTGGAACCTGGAGTCCAAAATTGCGTTCCGGAGGAATGCGCTAACTGGTGCAAAAGCCAACATCAGGACGGCGAAGGAACATGCACTACTATAAACTGCACTTGCATGTATCCATGCTGATTTTTTTTTTTTTTGTGCTTTGTGTTCATCAATGAAATTTTACAATGTACTCGGAACATTATCAATTGATTATACTTTTCACCATGAATCTTTACATGCTCGTGTTTATATTCCGAATGTGTGAGATATTAATTAAAATACTACTCCCTCCGTCCCACTCATTTCTATACAGTTTTTCTCACTGTTTGGCACGCAATAAAAGTATAGTTCTATAACTTATTTTTAAATTATTTTTTCTTTGCATAAAAATTTAGACATTAAATTTTAATTCAAAAGAAAAAAAAATAAAAAATAATTTATGAAAGTATACTTTATAGGAGCCTTAAAATGCGTGTCGAGCCCCCGTCTCCAAATGTATACAATTCAGTGGGACGGAGTGAGTATTATTTAATGGCTAATAATAACACAACATGATAAACTTATCTAACGAGAGACTTTATTGCAATGCAATAAAATAATTTTTAATCCTAACTGTATGCATATGTCTTCATTCCAAAATGACCATCTGCATATAAGAAATGTATATGGGTCATTCGCGTCATATCAGACACATGTGTCGGTTACTATATCACGATTTTGTAAAAAAACGTCATAGAAAAAAGGACTAAGCTCTGTTATAATCTGAGGGGCTAATCTATCCTTGGATCCCTGGTGAACTTACAATTTTATTAGAAAATTTTGTTTCAAACCCCAATTTTTAGTTCAAATTTCGTAGGAATTTTTCTTTTAGCCTTGAATAGCATCGAAAAATTAACGATAATTAAGATGGGCTGATCCACGACTGAACTTAAAATTGTAGTAGATTTTTTTTAAAATCCCAAGTTTTAGATAAAATTCCGTAGAATGTTTTCTTTACAGCCTTGCCTAGAATTTCGAAAATTAGAGAAAATCTTGGTTTGCCACAAAATTGGTCCCTAACATGCATTGCGTAGAGAAATAAATTCAGAGTTGAAAGCATTGTTGAAACTTTGAAAAAGATTTATAGGTCGCATATATACATATACGTGCTTCTACCAAAACAACTATTAACTCAGAACTTATACAAACTTATAATGCCAGCACAACTTTAGCTTTAAATTTAATATATTCTTATATAAAAGCAAACCTCTCTAGTAATAATGTAAAAATCTTTACTTTTTGAAATTGAAAGAGAATAATATTACGACAGTGGAAAATACAAGAGTATGAGATGAGATCGAATAAAAGTAGGAGAATGTGTTTGAGTAAAAGACAAGATAAAAAGAACATGTAATAACATATATAATGGATTTAGCCAACAATGAAACCATTAATTTACACAAAATGATACCAGAGGAACCATCATATGCCTAGTTCAACAATTATTTTACAAAAAAGAGAATATTAACTTTTGAACTCATAGTTACAACATTATTTTTTAAAATAACCTGTGTGATGCACGGGGATCTTTTAAAATTGTATTTTTTTTTCTTATTATAATCTTTATATAATTGCTTTTTAAATCATTATTTTATGATATAATGTTAGTATTAATCATAATAATAGTTATTTAATAAATGACTTGTATTGTTTAGAACTAATAATATAAATTCTTAATTTTAATATGTTATTGTGAGTATTAGAACCTTAGCCCTTTAGTAGAGTAACTTAAATTTAAAAAATTCTCTACTATATATCTAACAGCTCTTGTTTATTTACTTAAAATCTTACGGTCAATATGCTTTGGTTGAACCAAACTACCAACAATTATACCCATGTTTTCTTATTATAGTTTAGTATAGATACATTTACATATTGGTTGTCTAATTTTGAAATAGAGATTATGCAAGAGTTATGTTAAAATAAATGTTTTATATGAGTACTTGTAAATTTTCTAAGAGCCATTTCATGTTAAAAAGAAGTGTTTTATGAACAGACATAAATTTTTTAAGTTCTGGAATTAGTATTTGGAATAGGAAATCACACACTATTCCACATCTGCGCATACTGATCTTTTTTTATTTTCTAATGGTGTTTGATTTCTTATTAAAGGACACATTATGCATTTTTTTCTGAATTTCTAATGACTTATTTCTTGTTGTGTATCAGGTCCAGAGCGATGTTCGCTCATCTTTAATTATAAAAAATATTAAACGTATTTTCTTGACGAAGAAATGATTCTGGTTTATGCGATCATTCATTTTAATCACTCATGTTTCTTATGTAATAAAACTTCCCGTATTATTCCTTTTTTAAAACAATTCTTTCCTATTAAATTGTTCTCATATACATGATCATTCTTTTTAACTACTCACATTTCTTATGTAATAAACTTCTGGTATAATTCCCATTTTAAAACAATTCTTTCATATTAAATTGTTATTTTAAAATATTGAATATGAAATATGAGATTTCTTGTGAAAAGAACATACTTTATGTGTTGAATTTTAGGATATTAGTATATTGAAAAATTTTAAATAATTGTATGATTAAATAAATAATTTTGTTCTTCTAAACATGCTAACTTTTTATATATCTATTTTACAATAATGTATATTAATATTTAATTATTATGTATCTTTCAATTTTATCGTTTAAATATTAGATTTTTTGTGAAAAGTGAAATGCTTTTCTTAAGAAATATAAATATAAACAATATCTACTTACTTCTCTTTGAATTATAAGATATACATTTAAATAAAAAGAATTAAATCTCATATAGTATATAAAAATATTATCTATAACTAACATATGCATTTATACAGAGATATATTGAAAAAATAATATATCTCTGCATATTTATTACAAGATATGTTATCTCTTTTGATTCATTTTCTTTTATGTAAATCTTAGCAAAATGAGATACGTGCTCACACTATATATACAAGTGAGACGTTATAAAATGATATTGCAATCTATTATTATTTGTTTAAAATCACGACGTGCTCTTTCCTATAGTACACGATTCATTAATCGTCTTCAACATGACAAAGTTTACATTTTTATTTTTCGTTGTCCTTCTCTTCTCAGGTTCTTAGTTGTTTTATAATTTGTTTCATTACTCAATTTTTTACCATTATACCATATCAACTCTATATCATTATAAATATTGTTTAATTGATTATGAGTTATTATTAAATTTAAAGTTGTTAGTCTAAGTTGTGAAGTTACCGTCTTTAAAAATCTCAAAAAACTCAACTAAATCATGTAACTAGATATCATCTTGGATATCTTATTATCTTGTTGTAATACCGTTTATAAACAATAATTTTCTCTCCAACGATATATGTGTTCTAATTTATACACATATATTAATCATGCAATGGACTTATGTTATTTTATTTAATTTGAAGCGAGTTTGATGTTCCCCCAAGGAGAAGCCCATGAAATGTGCATGGAAGTGGAACCTGGAGTCCAAAATTGCGTTCCGGAGGAATGCGCTAACTGGTGCAAAAGCCAACATCAGGACGGCGATGGAACATGCACTACTATAAACTGCACTTGCATGTATCCATGCTGATTCTTTTTTTTTTTTGTGCTTTGTGTTCATCAATGAAATTTTACAATGTACTCGGAACATTATCAATTGATTATACTTTTCACCATGAATCTGTACATGCTCGTGTTTATATTCCGAATGTGTGAGATATTAATTAAAATACTACTCCCTCCGTCCCACTCATTTCTATACAGTTTTTTCTCACTGTTTGGCACGCAATAAAAGTATAGTTCTATAACTTATTTTTAAATTATTTTTTCTTTGCATAAAAATTTAGACATTAAATTTTAATTCAAAAGAAAAAAAAATAAAAAATAATTTATGAAAGTATACTTTATAGGAGCCTTAAAATGCGTGTCGAGCCCCCGTCTCCAAATGTATACAATTCAGTGGGACGGAGTGAGTATTGTTTAATGGCTAATAATAACACAACATGATAAACTTATCTAACGAGAGACTTTATTGCAATGCAATAAAATAATTTTTAATCCTAACTGTATGCATATGTCTTCATTCCAAAATGACCATCTGCATATAAGAAATGTATATGGGTCATTCACGTCATATCAGACACATGTGTGGGTTACTATATCACGATTTTGTAAAAAAACGTCATAGAAAAAAGGACTCAGCTCTGTTATAATCTGAGGGGCTAATCTATCCTTGGATCCCTGGTGAACTTACAATTTTATTAGAAAATTTTGTTTCAAACCCCAATTTTTAGTTAAAATTTCGTAGGAATTTTTCTTTTAGCCTTGAATAACATCGAAAAATTAACGATAATTAAGATGGGCTGATCCCCGAATGAACTTAAAATTGTAGTAGATCTTTTTAAAAATCCCAAGTTTTAGATAAAATTCCGTAGAATTTTTTCTTTACAGCCTTGCCTAGAATTTCGAAAATTAGAGAAAATCCTGGTTTGCCACAAAATTGGTCCCTAACATGCATTGCGTAGAGAAATAAATTCAGAGTTGAAAGCATTGTTGAAACTTTGAAAAAGATTTATAGGTCGCATATATACATATACTTGCTTCTACCAAAACAACTATTAACTCAGAACTTATACAAACTTATAATGCCAGCACAATACAGCACAACTTTAGCTTTAAATTTAATTTATTCTTATATAAAAGCAAACCTCTCTAGTAATAATGTAAAAATCTTTACTTTTTGAAATTGAAAGAGAATAATATTACGACATTGGAAAATACAAGAGTATGAGATGAGATCGAATAAAAGTAGGAGAATGTGTTTGAGTAAAAGACAAGATAAAAAGAACATGTAATAACATATATAATGGATTTAGCCAACAATGAAACCATTATTTTACACAAAATGATACAAAAGGAACCATCATATGTCTAGTTCAACAATTATTTTACAAAAAAGAGAATATTAACTTTTGAACTCATAGTTACAACATTATTTTTTAAAATAACCCGTGTGATGCACGGGGATCTTTTAAAATTGTATTTTTTTCTTATTATAATATTTATATAATTGCTTTTTAAATCATTATTTTATGATATAATGTTAGTATTAATAATAATAATAGTTATTTAATAAATGACTTGTATTGTTTACAACTAATAATATAAATTCTTAATTTGAATATGTTATTGTGAGTATTAGAACCTTAGCCCTTTAGTAGAGTAACTTAAATTTAAAAAATTCTCTACTATAGATCTAACAGCTCCTGTTTATTTACTTAAAATCTTACGGTCAATATGCTTTGGTAGAACCAAACTACCAACAATTATACCCATGTTTGCTTTTTATAGTTTAGTATAGATACATTTACATATTGGTTGTCTAATTTTGAAACAGAGATTATGCAAGAGTTATGTTAAAATAAATGCTTTATATAAGTACTTGTAAATTTTCTAAGAGCCATTTCATGTTAAAAAGAAGTATTTTATAAACAGACATAAATTTTTTAAGTTCTGGTATTAGTATTTGGAATAGGAAATCGCACACTATTCCACGTCTGCGCTTTTTTTATTTGCTAATGGTGTTTGATTTCTTATAAAAGGACACATTATGCATATTTTTCTGAACTTATAATGACTTATTTC
Organism: Heracleum sosnowskyi; assembly: GCA_030848705.1. Taxonomy (NCBI): domain Eukaryota; kingdom Viridiplantae; phylum Streptophyta; class Magnoliopsida; order Apiales; family Apiaceae; genus Heracleum; species Heracleum sosnowskyi. The sequence continues at coordinate 36,105,695 of CM061244.1, forward strand.
TTGTTGTGTATCAGGTCTAGAGCGATGTTCGCTCATCTTTAATTAGAAAAAATCTTAAACGTATTTTCTTGACGAAAAAATGATTCTGGTTTACGCGATCATTCATTTCAATCACTCAGGTTTCTTATGTAATAAAACTTCCCGTATTATTCCTTTTTTAAAACAATTCTTTCCTATTAAATTGTTCTCATATACATAATCATTCTTTTTAATTACTCACATTTCTTATGTAATAAACTTCTGGTATAATTCCCATTTTAAAACAATTCTTTCATATTAAATTGTTCTTTTAAAATATTGAATATGAAATATGAGATTTCTTGTGAAAAGAACATACTTTATGTGTTGAATTTTAGGATATTATGTTAGATATAATTGCTGATGTTTGTTTATTAGTGTTTAAAGTACCAGGAAACTATCAGAGTTTAGCTGGAGTGCTTATCAGAGTTTAGCTAGAAGCCAGTCAGAGTTTGATAAAGTCTGACGGGGTAAGAGTTTGCTTAGCTGTCGGTGCAAAGACAATGAAGATTCTAGAAGCGATATTCTTTGAAGATGGAAATAAGCAAAGAGATATCGAGATGGCTAAGGAAACGGAATAGAAGACAGAAGCAATCCTAAATTGATATAAACTGTATAGCTGATTTATAGGAATATCAATTAGAGATTGATTATGTAGTTGTGTACTATATAAACACAGATATAACCCTAAAAGGGATGCGAATACTGAATACATTATTCTTGTAACCTAGCAGCTCTCTGTGATATTTTACATCACTGAGAGAAGAGTTATTTAATATAATTCAGTTTATTGTTCATAAACAGAGTTCTTGATTGTTATTCTCATACATATATTGATTATATTTTGTGTATTCGGCCTAACAATTGGTATCAGAGCCAAGGCTGTTTAATATATACAGTTTATTGATCTAAACACAAGTATAATCATGACTGAAAACTCTCAGGCAGGTTCTAATGGAGGTTCTAATGCTCAAAAGGTTCAATCTGCTTCTGTGAGTCGATATGAGTCAATCAGGGTTCCAATGCTCAAACCAGTGGAATATCCAATATGGTAGGTTAAGATGACCATGTTTCTAGAAGCCACAGATCCAGAATACCTTGATAGAATCTATGATGGTCCTCATATGCCAACAAAACTGTCTCCTGTAGTTGCTGGTCAAGAACAAAAGACTGTTCTGAAGGAAAAGAAAGATATGACTCCTGAGGACATCTCATCAATTGCGAAGGATGCAAAAGTTAGACATCTTCTTCATAGTGCCTTATATAATGTCATGTCTAACAGAGTTATTGGTTACAAGACTGCCAAAGAAATCTGGGATGCTTTAGAAGTCAGGTGTCAAGGAACAAGTGCTATAAAGAAGAACATGAAGACTATTTTAACACAGGAGTATGAACACTTTGACTCTAGATCTGATGAAACTTTGACAGATACATATGACAGATTCTGTAAATTGTTGAATAATTTGTCTCTTGTTGATAAAGAATATGATCTTGAAGAGTCAAATCTCAAGTTTCTACTATCTCTACCTGAAAAATGGGATTTAAATGCAACAACAATAAGAGATAATTATGATCTTGCAGAAACAGATCTTGATGAAATTTATGGGTTGCTTAAAACTCATGAACTTGAGATAGAGCAAAGAAACAAAAGATCTGGAAAGAAGACAAAATCTGTAGCTCTCAAAGTTGAAGAAAAACTCATGAAGAAAGAAACATCATAGAAGAAAGCTAAGGGAAAAGCTTTGGTCATAAACTCTGAAAGTGAGTCATCAAACTCTGATGGTGATTCAAACTCTGATGCTTCTTCTGAATCTGAGGATGATGAAGAACAAATGATGCAAATGGCTGCTTTGATGGTGAAAACCTTCAAGAAGATGGGTTTTAAGAAGTTCAAGAAGGGAAAAAGATTCTCAAGGAAAGATTCAAACTCTGAAAGAAAGAGTTTCAAAAAGTCTGAAGGAAGGGATACCAAGTATGGAAAGAAAGACAAGTCCGAGATCCAGTGCTACAAGTGTAAAGCGATGGGTCATTATGCTCCAGAGTGCAAGAAAGGAAAATCTGAGAAAGCACTCATCACTAAAGGAAAAGACTGGGCAGACACTTCAGATTCTGATGAAGATGTCAGCTATGCACTTATGGCAACTGTTGAAGATGAATCTGGAACATCTGAGAATAAGGTACCCCTAACAACTTATGCTTATGATATTGATAACATATCTGAATTGAGAATTTATCTTAAAAGCATACATGTTAGTTATAGAGATCAGACTTTATAAAATGAGAGAATTAAATCTGAGAATCTTAAGCTTAAAGATAGAAATAAATTTCTTGAAGAAGAGCTTGTTAACATGCAACAAGTTCAAAAGGAAAGAGATGATGCTGTTTATGTTGAGCAAGAGTTGTTAAAGAGATTTAGACAACTAGAATTTGATTTGGAAAAAGAGAGGAAGGTAATTAAAACCTGGACTAATTCTGGAAAAGACACACATCAAGTTTTTCAAACAGATACAGTTGGGTTAGGTTACTGTGAGGAAGATGAACTTAGGTTTAAAGATAAAGTTAAAGTTAAACCACAACTTAAACCTGTGAAATTTGTTTCTGAATCTAGTAAGCAAACCTCAGTACTTGAAACAGAAGCTGTTAAAGAATCAGTAAAAACTTGTGTTAAACAGGTGAATGTTGGTTTAATGACAGAGAAACAATTCAAGTATAAGCTCAAAGAGGTAAAGTCTGTTGAAAAACAGAAAGTGTCCAGGAAGAATAGGAATGGAAAAGTAGGCATTAATAAAAGAAATGATTATCTGCCTAATTCTGATGCTCCTAGAAAGACATGTCATAGTTGTGGTAGTACTAACCATCTTGCAAGTTTCTGCACGAAAAACAAAAATATTAATTCTTTACCCTCCAAGTCTGGAGTGAAGGATGATTTTGTTAGGGTTAGACCACAGACTTTATGCACACACTGTGGGAGCACTTGGCATTCCATTTATACTTGCAAGAGCTATCATGCCATTTATCACAACTATTATGAGTTAAAACCCAACTTGAAATGGGTTAGAGCAAACTCTGCAAGTGTAAAGTCTGACACAGTTAGCTTAAACTCTGTTGAAAGTTTTTCTGCTGCAAAAGCTAACTATGTTAAGAAAGCCAAAGGATCCAAGCAAGTCTGGATCCTTAAATCTAACTCTTTGTAATTGTCTGTGATTGCAGGGCATAAGGGAAAGCACCCTAGTCTTGGACAGTGGATGTTCAGGACACATGACTGGAAATAAAGCCCTGCTATCAGACTATGAGGAGAAGGCTGACCCAAAAGTTTCCTATGGAGATGGCAACATAGGACGTACTATGGGATATGGCAATATCAATCTTGGAAGTGTCATCATCACAAATGTAGCTCTAGTACCAGGACTCAAGCATGACTTGCTATCTGTGAGTCAAATCTGTGACAGAGGTTACCATGTAGATTTTCAACCTGAATTCTGTGAGGTTATCAGCAAATCTACAGGGAAGGTTGTTCTAGTTGGACACATACGGAATAATATCTATGAAGCAAGTTTGGTAACAAACTCTGAAGGAAAAGCTGTGTGTCTGTCTGCAAAAATGTCAAATGAAGAGAGTTGGAAATGGCATAAGAAGCTCTCTCACCTAAACTTGAACAACATCAATGAGCTAATTCGAAAAGATCTTGTAAGGGGACTTCCAAAGTCAATACTCAGCTTAAATGGTCTGTGTGATTCTTGTCAAAAGGCCAAGCAAAGGAAGTCATCTTTCAAGAGTAAGTCTGAATCTTCAGTTGTGGATCCTTATCATCTTCTTCATGTTGATCTATTTGGTCCAGTCAATATAATGTCTCTTGGCAGAAAGAAATATGCTCTAGTCATTGTTGATGAGTACACTAGGTACACTTGGGTGTATTTCTTAGCAAAGAAGGATGAAACTACTTTAACTCTAATGGATCATGTAAAGCTACTGGACAAAGGATCACAGTATAAAGTGAAAATTATCAGGAGTGATAATGGTACTGAATTCAGAAATGCTGCAATGGAAGAATTTTGCAAAGAAAGAGGAGTGAAGCAAGAATTTTCTGCACCAGGGACTCCACAGCAAAATGGTGTAGTTAAAAGAAAGAACAGAACCTTAATCGAAGCTGCCAGAACAATGCTTGCTGAAGCAAAATTGCCAACTTATTTCTGGGCAGAAGCTGTTCAAACTGCTTGTTTTACTCAAAATGCAACACTGATCAACAGGCATGGGAAAACACCATATGAGATGGTGAAAAATAAGAAGCCAAATTTGAAATATTTTCATATTTTTGGATGCAAATGCTTTGTGTTGAAAACTCATCCTGAACAGTTGACCAAGTTCGACTTAAAAGCTGATGAAGGAATTTTTGTTGGATACCCATTGTCAACTAAAGCATTCAGAGTCTACAATCTGAGAACTAAAGTGATCATGGAATCTATACATGTGTCATTTGATGACAAGAAAATAACTGGAATAGAAGATGAAAAATATCATGATCAACTTCGCTTTGAAAATATAGATCTAAACTCTGATGACGTAAACTCTGATGAAGCAAATCCAACAAACTCTGATGAAGCATACTCTGAACCTCTACTGATAAACACTGAGGGAGTTTCTCTGACAGAACAAAATAGAGAACCATTTGAGGGGGAGCTTGAAGATACTTCAGAAACATCTCAACATGATGATTCACATTCTGAAAATGAGTCAGCTGAAGAATCAAATAGAAACTCTGGGTCAAACTCTGAAAGTTCAAATAATGAACAGTCCAATTTAGGGGGAGCCTCAGAGAATGCAGATGGTCAAGAAGAAAATCAGGGGATCATGGATCAAGGGGGAGGATCTAATAATGATAATAGAAGCCAATTACCTACAGCAAGAAGGTGGACACAAGCTCACACACCTGACTTGATAATTGGAGATCCAGAAGCTAGTGTGAGAACTAGAAGTGCTACAACTAATGAATGTCTGTTTCATGCATTCTTGTCTCAAACTGAGCCCAAGAAAGTGGAAGAAGCTCTTCAAGATGCTAACTGGATAACAGCTATGCAGGAAGAGTTAAATGAATTTTAAAGGAATGATGTATGGACTCTTGTACCAAGACCTAAAAACAGATCTATTGTTGGTACAAAGTGGGTTTTCAGAAACAAAACAGACAGTGATGGAGTGATTACAAGGAATAAGGCTAGACTTGTGGCTAAAGGCTATTCACAGCAGGAAGGAATTGACTATGATGAAACCTTTGCTCCAGTTGCAAGATTGGAGGCAATAAGGATTTTTCTGGCCTATCCTGCTCACAAGAAGTTTAAAGTCTTTCAGATGGATGTGAAAAGTGCTTTTCTCAATGGGAAACTTGAAGAAGAAGTGTTTGTTGAACAACCACCAGGGTTTGTGGACCCTATGCATCCAGATTATGTCTACAGGCTTGACAAAGCACTTTATGGACTAAAGCAAGCACCTAGAGCATGGTATGAAACTCTGGCTCAATTTCTTTTAGAAAGTGGGTTCACTAGAGTTTGCAAAGCTTATGCAGTCAAGATACCAAATGAGCATGATGGGAGAGCTTAGTTATTTTCTAGGCTTGCAAGTAAAGCAAACAGATGATGGGATTTTTATCAATCAAGCAAAATATACCAGAAATCTTCTTAAGAAATTTGGTATGCTTGATAGTTCATCTGCCACAACTCCCATGGTTACTGCAACAAAACTAGACAAAGACACAGGAGCCTCAGTAGATATGACAAACTACAGAGGAATGATAGGGTCTCTTCTTTATCTCACTGCAAGTAGACCAGATATCATGTATGCAACATGTCTTTGGGCAAGATTTCAAGAAGACCCTAGAGAGCCTCATCTAACAGTTGTGAAGAGGATTTTCAAATATCTCAAAGGAACCATAACTCTTGGTTTGTGGTATCCTAGAGAATCAGAGTTTAAGTTAATTGGTTACTCTGATGCAGATTTTGCAGGCTGTAAGATAGATAGAAAAAGCACAAGTGGAAGCTGTCAATTTCTAGGTGACAGATTAGTTTCTTGGTACAGCAAGAAACAAAAATCAATTTCCACATCCACAGCAGAAGCAGAGTATATTTCTGCTGGTAGCTGTTGTGCACAGATTTTGTGGATGAAAAATCAGTTGCTGGATTATGGATTAAGGTACTCTAAAATACCTATTTTCTGTGATAATCAAAGTGCTATTGCTATGACAGGTAATCCAGTACAGCACTCCATGACCAAGCACATCAGCATAAGGTATCATTTTATCAGGAAACATGTGGAAGAAGGAAATATTGAGCTTCATTTTGTGTCTACAGACCAACAGCTTGCAGATATCTTCACCAAGCCTTTGAGTGAAGTTACCTTTACAAGACTGGTAAATAAACTTGGAATGGTCTCTGGTTTTGACTAGAGATATTGGTTAGACTCAAAATTTCTCCTTCTGTGATTTGTTGCTCATGATTCTTTGCATATGTTAACTGTCATTCATACTAGTTTGTCAAAATTCTGAAATAATACTCTGTCATAATGTTAAACTCTGTCAGTAATACTCTGTCTGTTATACTCTGATGCTAAACTCTGATGTTAAACTCTGATTGTGATTTTGTCTGAAACATATGGACCGATGATGAAAATTGTATGAAGCATGATTCTTAGTAAGTAATCATGAATCCTTCTGAGTGATATATGATCTGATCTCAAATGTGTGCAGAAATTTTACACAGCATGATACTGTCTCTATATTTATAGTATCTCTTAGTTTATTGATCCTATACACTGAGTCTGTATTAGCTGTTTGCACTTTCTCTCATAAATTAATAGTGTTAACTGATGAAAGTCTAAACTCTGATAATTAGTTGCTCATATTTCACCCTCATATCAAAAGATGCAAAAATATGCACAAATTCCTTTGAGATCAAGTTGTGCCTAGGAAGACCCATGAACTTATTGTATGAAATAAGGGCTAATTTTTTTGATTTTTGGTGACTAGTGTCAACCACTGATTACTGGAAAATTAATATATAAAAAAAACGAAGGGGGTGAAAATAATAAATTTATAAGTACAGAGTTTAGATGATATCAGATTTTGTACTATACATGAGAGTTTGGGCAACCAGTTTTTACTGATTTAATTTGTGTATTTTATGCACTTTGAGATGCTCTCAATATTTATATTCAGTAAACTCTGCTATACACACACAAATATTCACAACTGTGCATTTTGAGAAAAGAGATTATTAATAAAAGAGGAGAATTGATAAAAACTGATGAACTGTGTACTCTACGCCGAGGTAATTTAATTTTAATCTCTGATGATTAAAATAATTTTTTTTTTGTTTCAGACATTTCTTAATTATTGAGGAACATTATTTTTTTAAAAATAGAGAGTATGATTGATACTGTTTGTTGAGTTTTTTTTGAAAATGATGAAAGGTGTCTAGATAGTAGCAGTAATTAGTGCCCTTTACTGCGCATGCGTGTTGGAAACAACCACGATTTACTGCTGTCAGTTAATACATGTATGCCAACTGTCCCACTCACACACTTCACGAGTAAGCCTGCTGTGTATCTTAATGATTATTAATGATTAAACTCTTCAGTTTTAATTTTTATTTAATCATTATACACATAACGTTTCAAAATTTTACAGCCTTACTCAATTCACAGGACATTCTCACACAAGCATATTCACAAACACTTTTCTGCTTAAATCTCTCAAACACTTTCTTGAAGCATAAACTCTGATTTCTTTGAAATATTCTAATGGCAACAACCATGTTTCAGTCTTTTGGTCTCGATTTTGTTCCTAACAACTATGCAGCACCACTATCTACTGAAAACGTCCCAGAGGCGTTTCACCTGTTTCAAAATTTTCTTGCTAAATCTGATATTGGCCAAGCTTTAGTGGAACCAACAAGATTATCTGGTCCTCAAATCAAAGCTTTCTGGGAAAGAGGTGTATATGATGATGGAGGTGAATCAGGCACTCCTTCAATTATCTTTGAATTCGCTGAACAAAAGTATGTGGTCACTCCAACCACTGTTAGAGATGCTCTTGGGTGTGAAGACTTCAATGCGTTCACCATTTCTGTTGGTGACTCTGATCTTCAGCATATGATGAGGGAGATTGGTTACTCTGGGTCTTTGGCAAGGACAGGTAATCTGAAGCGACCGTTCTTGAGGAAGGAGTGGAGTTTCTTTTTCGACTGTATTACAAGGGCGTTTGGAAAGAAGTGTACGAATTGGGATGCTATTCCAATCGATAGTCTACAAATTGGGTATTCTCTTCTCTATGGTACTCATTTTGATTTTGGTAGACTAGTTCTTATTAATATGGGTGAAAAGATGACAGAGAATAGGAATGTAGTTTACTTTGCTCGTTTCTGTCAATTAATCTTTTCTCTGTGTGTTGATGGGGTTGAGATAGCTGAGGAGGATGTAATTCCCTCATTTAAATTGCATAAGAGAATATTTTCTGATCTCACAAATAAAGATATCAAGAAAGGGAATGTTGGTGACTTGATGCTTCCTACTTCAATCCAACAGTTTTTAAACCCTCAACCACAACCACAACCACAACAAGAAACTGACCAGCCTATAAACTCTGAACCTCTTCCATCTACATCTCAAAAGCCAAGGGCTGGGTGTAGAATTAAGCATAGAGCGTTAAAGGCTGTCCAGGCTACAAAAACTCTAAATACTGATGATGTTCCAGTATCTGTTGGTACTTCAAGAAGAAAGAAGAGGGCAAACAGACCTGTTTCTGATGATAATGTGGTTTCTGATGAACATGAATCTACTAATCCTAAGAAGAGGAAGCTAGTAGCTGAGTATCTGTTTGGTGGATTGGTTCATGATTCTACAAATGTTGAAGCTCCTGAGGTTGTGATTGAAGATTATTCTGGAAATGTTGATGAAGCTACTGTGCCTGAAGAAGCCAGAGCAGATGCTGATGATAATGCTGCAGTTAATGATGATTTTCTTGAACCCATATTGGAAATGGATATTGAAGAGAATGAGTTTGAAGCACATCCCTCTGCAACTCTAGAAGAGTTTGGCAGTTTAAATGAAACAGAGGATGTGGCAGCTGATCGACCTACACTCATAATTGATGAGTCATTAGCTACTCATACAAAGATTCTCTCTATCAATCACCAGGTACTTGAAAAAGGTGATGAGGTTGATCAGACAGCAAGGGTTGCTGAAGAAGCTGCAGCAAATATTGATGAAGAAACTGCAGAGAATAATCTTGAAGTAACTGCAGAGATTGTTGTTGAAACTATTTCTGTTAATGCTGAAAATGAAGTAGATGCTCAAGACAATATAAACTCTGAGAAGCTCGCAAATACTAATGTTCCAGAAACATTTGCTGAGAATATTCCTGCTTCTTCAAATGCTGAATCTTCTGCAAAGTCTGATGATCATGCTGATTCATCTTCTCAAAGACTTTCTGCTCAACAAAATCAAAAGGATATTCAGCATGCCACATAACTTCACTTTCAGAATATGTATTTTTCCAAGTGGTCAGACAAGGATTGCATATTTACTGATCAAAGGGCTGCTGATTTTGTCACAAAATCTGCTGAGTCAATTGCAAATCCTGAGCTTCTTACACATCTCAAGGCAACTATTGTTCAAGTTAAATCTCTACACAATCGTTTTGATGAAACTCAGAAAGAAGTTACTGGGTTGAGGAATGATGTGACTGCAAGGGAGATAACTTTAAAACATGAGAAAATTTCCTTATCAAGAGAACAAGATGCCATGAAGACCAGATTAAGTAAGATTGAAGAGAATCAAACTGTGATGTCTGCAAAGATTGATTCAATTGCTACTTCTTTAGAATTGCTGACATCAGTGCTGATTCCTGATGATGTCAAAAAGGGGGAGAGAGTTTCTAAGGACAAATGCAAGAGAACTCAAATTTTGAGACAGAGGAATGATGCAACTGATGGTGGAAGCAAGGAAGCTGAGAAAAGGTCACAAATTATTCAAGAGCAAGGGAGACTTAGGTCAAACTCTGCTAGAAATCTGACAAACTCTGGAAGAGCAAACACTGAAGCTCAATCTATTTCAAAAGCTAAAAGTTTATTGGTTTCTTCTCAACCAACTACAGATGAAGAGATTGCAGCTCAGCTGTTTTTAGAAGAGCATGATGGTGAAGCTACAGTTGAGGATTTGGAAGCTGAAATGAAGATGCTATCTGAAGAGCACAGAAAGAAAATTGCTTCTGGTAAATACAAGAAGAAAGCTGTAAAAGCTCCAAGGAAGAAAGAACTGGGTATCTCTATCAAGGAAAATTCTCAACAGAGTATACAATACTCAAGGAGGCCAACAAATACTGTTTCTGGTAAGGGCAAAGGAAAGCTGATAGAAGATACAGTGACCAAGAAATACTATTCAACCTCTGACATTGCTCAAGTTGGAACTGTTCTAAATCAATCAACCTCTGACAAGGCTCAAGTTGATAAGTCAATGGAAATTGTTGCAACCTCTGACACTGCTCAAGTTGTACAAACTCAATTGTTGTCTACACAACTTCAAGGTACTTTTTCAAGACCTGTATTACCTGAAACTCTAAGTCAAGGAACTGTAAACATTCTACAAAGCAGAACTGTGTTGGGAAAAGAATCCTATGATAGATCTGGCTTGGGTTCACACAGAGAGAAAAGAGTGAATAACAGTCCTTTAGATCATACTTCACTAGCAGAACCAGGCTTTGGGGTAACTCAAGAAAAGCTTGACAAGCTGGAGTCAGTTCAAATGATCTATCACAGAGGTTTGAAGAAGGATTTTCTCTTATACTTCATGGCTGATGGAAGAGTTTATCGAGTTGGAGAATCTGATATACATCTGAAGTTATGGGAAGAACTGGAGTATGTGTTACATCTACTCAAAGTTAAAAACTTTAGTACTCAGAAAGCAGCTGAAGTCTTGAGAAGCAAAATGATGAAATCCAAAGTTCTGAGTGGAGAAACAATAGCAAGTGCTTATGTTCCTAAGTACAGAGACTGCCATGGAAATCTGGTGGAAATGAAGAGGAACAATGCTAGATTCAAAACAACACTTGGTATTAAAGTTTTGGAATTCAACCTGGAATCAGACAAGTCTTATTTTATCAGGCTAGGGAATGAGATGAGGAGGAATAGCATCTATTCTCTGAGAGCTGCCATCTATCAGACTGGAGAGAATGATCCAAAGTTAAAGAAGTTAAAGGAAATCATGATAGATGAGCTAGAAAAAGCTGAAAGAAGACTACTCATAGACTACCTCAGGACTATACCTGACATTGAAGAAATCAAGTAAATAGAGTCTGTAAGTTTTTTTAAAAGTTTTCTATTCTAAGTAGAAATTTAAACTCTGTGATTTTATAAACACTACATTTGTTATATGTTTTGACATCATCAATTATCTGTTAACTTGTACATTTTAGAATGAACAAGCTGGGGAAGATTGTTAGATATAATTGCTGATGTTTGTTTATTAGTGTTTAAAGTACCAGGAAACTATCAGAGTTTAGCTTGAGTACTTATCAGAGTTTAGCTAGAAGCCAGTCAGAGTTTGATAAAGTCTGACGGGGTAAGAGTTTGCTTAGCTCTCAGTGCAAAGACAATGAAGATTCTAGAAGCGATATTCTCTGAAGATGGAAAGAAGCAAAGAGATATCGAGATGACTAAGTAAATGGAATAGAAGACAGAAGCAATCCTAAATTGATATAAACTGTATAGCTGATTTATAGGAATATCAATTAGAGATTGATTATGTAGATGTGTACTATATAAACACAGATAGGTTAACCCTAAAAGGGATGTGAATACTGAATATATTATTCTTGTAACCTAGCAGCTCTCTGTGATATTTTACATCACTGAGAGAAGAGTTATTTAATATAATTCAGTTTATTGTTCATAAACAGAGTTCTTGATTGTTATTCTCATACATATATTGATTATATTTTGTGTATTCGGCCTAACATATTAGTATATTGAAAAAATTTAAATAATTGTATGATTAAATAAATTATTTTGTTCTTCTAAACATGCTAACTTTTTATATATCTATTTTACAATAATGTATATTAATATTTAATTATTATGTATCTTTCAATTTTATCGTTTAAATATTAGATTTTATGTGAAAAGTGAAATGCTTTTCTTAAGAAATATAAATATAAACAATATCTACTTACTTCTCTTTGAATTATAAGATATACATTTAAATAAAAAGAATTAAATCTCATATAGTATATAAAAATATTATCTATAACTAATATAAGCATTTATATAGAGATATATTGAAAAAATAATATATCTGTGCATATTTATTACAAGATATGATATCTCTTTTGATTCATTTTCTTTTATGTAAATCTTAGCAAAATGAGATACGTGCTCACACTATATATACAAGTGAGACGTTATAAAATGATATTTCAATCTATTATTATTTGCTTAAAATCACGATGTGCTCTTTCCTATAGTACACGATTCATTAATCGTCTTCAACATGACAAAGTTTACATTTTTATTTTTCGTTGTCCTTCTCTTCTCAAGTTCTTAGTTGTTTTATAATTTGTTTCATTACTCAATTTTTTACCATTATACCATATCAACTCTATATCATTATAAATATTGTTTAATTGATTATGAGTTATTATTAAATTTAAAGTTGTTAGTCTAAGTTGTGAAGTTACCGTCTTTAAAAATCTCAAAAAACTCAACTAAATCATGTAACTAAATATCATCTTGGATATCTTATTATCTTGTTGTAATACCTTTTATAAACAATAATTTTCTCTCCAACGATGTGTTCTAATTTATACACATATATTAATCATGCAATGGACTTATGTTCTTTTATTTAATTTGCAGCGAGTTTGATGGTCCCCCAAGGAGAAGCCCATGAAATGTGCATGGAAGTGGAACCTGGAGTCCAAAATTGCGTTCCGGAGGAATGCGCTAACTGGTGCAAAAACCAACATCAGGACGGCGAAGGAACATGCACTACTATAAACTGCACTTACATGTATCCATGCTGATTCTTTTTTTTTTGTGCTTTGTGTTCATCAATGAAATTTTACATTGTACTCGGAACATTATCAATTGATTATCCTTTTCACCATGAATCTTTACATGCTTGTGTTTATAGTCCGAATGTGTGAGATATTAATTAAAATACTACTCCCTCCGTCCCACTCATTTCTATACAGTTTTTTCTCACTGTTTGGCACGCATATAAAGTATAGTTTTATAACGTATTTTTAAATTATTTTTTCTTTGCATAAAAATTTAGACATTAAATTTTAATTCAAAAGAAAAAAAAATTAAAATAATTTATGAAAGTATACTTTATAGGAGCCTTAAAATGCGTGTCGAGCCCCCGTCTCCCAATGTATACAATTCAGTGGGACGGAGTGAGTATTGTTTAATGGCTAATAATAACACAACATGATAAACTTATCTAACTAGAGACTTTATTGCAATGCAATAAAATAATTTGTAATCCTAACTGTATGCATCTGTCTTCATTCCAAAATGACCATCTGCATTTAAGAAATGTATGTGGGTCATTCGCGTCATATTAGACACATGTGTGGGTTACTATATCACGATTTTGTAAAAAAACGTCATAGAAAAAAAGACTCAGCTCTGTTATGGTCTGAGGGGCTAATCTATCCTTAGATGTAATATCCGTGAATTTTATTATTTGATTAAATGATATATTTAATAGAAAAATATTTATTGTGGAGTGTTGGAATATTATTAAATGATAATTATTGTGTGATTATGTACTAATTGGTGAGTCGGAAGCCCCTTTCAAATATTTCGTCATTTGGAATTTTCTTCAAATCTGAGCCCCGTTTTGATAATTCAAGGGTCCCATTGGAATTTCGTACATTAATTAGTATCTCTTCGTCTTTCGTATTCGAATCATTATCGGGAGAGATATTCGTATCATTTCATTCCTACCTATTTGATTCTGCAAGAATAATTCGTTTTGTTCAAAAAAGGGAAAAAAATTGTTCCGAACCCTAATTGCTTAAGGGGACGGATATATCGTTTTATATCAATATTACATTTGTTATAGCCCCAGTATTCTTGAGCATTAGTTATATAATGATATGTATTGATTTGGATAATTATCAATCCTTGTAGATAATTATCTTCTCGTAAAACGTGTTTTTAACCTAATTAGGGTTTTTAAACGATCCAGTGGATCTATAACGATCCAAAAGTGTTCCTTGGGGTATTATTTTTCCAAAAATATATAGAGACGAATCGTACCTTATAACCTTCATAATCTGCATTGCGTATAATCAAAAAATAAAAATTCCCGAAACGTGTTCTTCGTGTTCTTGAATAATCAATCCATTCATTCAAGGTGTTATTGATTTCAGAAATCAAAGTTCAAGTACTCAAATCAAAGCTCTTGATCTCTAGTTTCATAATCTTCCAACCTCATCATCATCTGGTAATTTTTTGATTTGTTATGAATTTTTCACTATTCGAATTAAAATTAGGGTTCATACCCGATTTGGGGATTTTCATTCTGTTGATTCTCCGTTCAATTGGTTGCTTCTAACATGTTCCTAGGGTTCTAATTAGCAAGAATCCATGCTTTAATTTCATGTTTATGTTCGATTTTGATGAGTTTGATTTTCGGGTTTTGACCCGAATTCTTCTTTTGACATATGAATGATCTGACATTGTTTTTGGTAGAGGGCTTTCATTGTATGTGTTCTTAGCTTTATTTTAACATAAAGAACGTAGAGTTTCATGTAGGATTTTTACTGATCGGAAATTTTTTTTAAGCTCGCCGGAAAATAGTCGAGTTTTTGATTCCGACGATGTTTTTGGTACATTTTTGATCGGAATGTGTTGCTGTGTTTATTTGGAATGTTTTGATATAAAAATCCCCAACTTTGGATGTGTTTTTGGCTCGCTGGAATCTGGAAAAGGTCGCCGGATTCTGAAAAAATTCCTGCTGTTCTTGGCGACCCGTTTCAGTTCTTGGCGACCCGTTTACCCGAAATTTGACCCGGTTTCAATCTTCAAAACCCTAATTCAATTTCTGCAAACTGTTTCTGGATTTTATTTTTAAATTTAATTCAAAAATAGTTTAAAAACTTTAAAAATTCATATTTTTATTTTAAAAATATATTTTAATATCAGAAAAATTCTGGAAAATTATATTTATTATTTTAAATCCGAAAATTGATTAAACTTAATTTTTTTAATTTTTTTAATTAATAATTAATTTATTAATTAATTGGTTATTTCTTTTAATCAATTAATTCTTAAAAATTAAAAATTAATTAGATTTAATTAATTAACAATCCAGTTTAATTATTTTCAAGCCTATTTATTTATTTAAAAATAGTTTGAGTATTTAAAGAATGTCAATTAATTTTATTAATTGATTTATTTGCATTTAAATGTTTATATTGGATTTAAAAATCTGAGTTTTAATTTAAAAATTAATCGTGACTTATTTAAAATTCAAATAAGTTTTGTATGATGTTTTAAAAATGTTTAGAAGTGCTATATGGTTCATATTAATTGTGTGATGTGTTTTATAGTCTGTATATGCCCGTACTAGGGCAAATATCTGAGTTTTAAATATCGTAAATCATACCAGACGTCCGATACGTAACCGGTTACTTGTTTAAATGTGATTATTGATTGAATATGTGTCGAGAGTAGAACGAGAATAGTTAGACTTATTGTGATGAGTTGTTTAATTATAGAATCGAGTTCCCGGAGCAAGGGAAAGGTAGAGTGAGCAGAGTCGATCCGACAGCAGCTTAGACCAGGCAAGTATCTGTGCTTTACTTGTGATAAAATTTATTATTGTCTTGATTACTTGAATACTGTTATCCCCAGAACAATTCAAATTATCAATCTTTTAACCGCATTTGGACAACTGATTCCATTTCCTTAGAGATTCTTGATTCTTTGATTTGATCTGCATCGGAAACCCTTATTTCCAATTCACTTGATTATTGTTTACCACCATTTATTATTGTTCATCATCCTTTGATTATTATTGACAACCATTGATTATTTGACTTCCATCTTGACTATTGATTACGGTCATTGATTATCGATTACCAATCTTGAATTCCTTATTGAATGAGTACACTGTACCATTGAAATTATTCCATGATTCTTTCTCGATCTTCATTTGATACTGAGCAGTTGAAGCTCTTTTGCAATTATTATACATTGAGTTTATCTTATTGAGCATGTTATTGTTTATACCCTATGATAGATTTGGCATGTTTTTAAAATGGACCAGTAATTGGTCGGAATAACTTAAGGCCCAGATTGGCCTAGGATCCAGTAGAGGACTATGCTGTGAGCTAGTCCGGGGTTGATGCGTGGCTGGCCAGCAGCACAACCTTTGATTTGAATAAAATGTATAAGCCAAATTCTAATTCTTTTTCTTCAATTGTTATTGATACAAAGCATGTGTTAGCTAAATATTGTTGATTCTGATATCATAAATTCATATCCTTACAACTGTGATAGAAATGATTCATATGATGTTTGCTGAGCAATTTTGGCTCACTCTTGCTTGTTGTTTTTTTAACCCTATTCCAGTGAAGCGAGAGTATGAGTCGGCATAGCGTGACCGATAGTTCACTGGCAGCCAGGAGAGCCCCTCGAGTCATTGTCATTGGCAGGGTAGTTGTTGTTTTGCTTTTCTAGATCAGATGTCTAGATTTGAACTTTAGTTGTGATGTAATAACTCTGATAAAACTGGTATTGTATTAATAAATGATTGTAGTAGCTTGTGTTCATTGCCATAAACTGGATGCGGTCTTGGTTAAGGGGTATTTGTGTCTTTATATATATTATGCATGTGTTAAATAGTGTTCCGTTGGTCGGATGACTCCTCAAATCTGTACCCCGGGTTTGGAGGGCGTCACAGTTGGTATCAGAGCAACAAGTTATGGCAATTGAAACAAGTTAGGACTTAGGGTCCAGGATAACATAGAGAGTTAGGAATTCACGTAAGGATATTCGGAGGTCAACTAGGGATATTATGCGTAGTAATTAAATGTGGTTATAATTGTAGCCCCCTAGTTCTAGTTCAGACTCAGACCCTTCCGAGGATACGATAGCAGAGATACCTACACCCGTTGAGAGAGCAGGACCGTCTCGGCCAGTGCGATATCAGCCTGGGCATCAGCATCCGGTAGTCAGGAGAGATCAGGTACCTTGTCCTATTCCACTCCGACAAGTAGCCCCAGCACCAGTGTCGCAGGCATCAGTTTGTAGGCCTTTGTATCAGTTAAGAGAGCCACCAGTTCCACACCATGTGTATCAGAGGGTGAATAGAGAGAGGGAGTACCTTTATGGACAGGTTATGGAGATGGGGAAGATTCGTTCGATTGAGGCAGCCGCTATCCGAGAGAGGGACAGACTTAGAGATCAGAAAAGGGACATTCAGATGAGGTTTAGGGTTACGAGGACCTTGGCTGAGACTCGATTGCACGGATTAGCTTCTAGTCGAGAGGGAGAGACAGTAGCAGGGATGAGACAGATTTTGGATTATGCGATGAGTGAGATTGCAGAGATTTCAGGACCCCCGTTATGGCAGACAGGAGCAGGTGATCTGTGAGCAGGTTTAGGAATAGACAGGTGTCACATGGATGTATGGTTTCTAGATAGTTAGTATATAGATGCATATTGTAGTATCAGCAGTGCACCGGGCTTATAGGAACGCCTCGGGTTGTTGTTGCATTTTTGTTGTATTGCTGGTCGGCAGTTATGGTTCAACCATGATATATTTTCTTTTGAAGCGTTCTATGCTTGTACTAACTCTCTATATATATATATATATATATATATGTATGATAAGCCTCTTTTATAGAGCTGTATTTATTCCCTTGTCATTCATTTCCAGCATCATAACTGTTATTCTACTTGTTGCAATAAGTGTACTCATACACCGTTGAGAAGATCTGTAAACCTTCGAGATATCAATTGTGATCCTTCCTTCTATCATATGAACTGTTTGATTAAGCCAATTATTGTTTATTCATCAGCGATATGCCTCCTAGACGACAAACCCGTTCATCTGATACCTCCGACCAAGAAGGTCAACAAAATACACCTCCCACGGGCCACATGGACCCGATGGTAATCCAGTTGTTAAATACTCTTACTCAACAGACTGCCGCATTAGCACAGCAGCAACAAGCATTTCAGCAACAGCTCTTAGAACAGCAGCAACAACATCAGCATCACCAGCAAGCAGCACCGGCGGTTACGTTCAAATCTTTCCAAGCAGCAAAACCTCCATAATTTAAAGGATCAGAAGACCCTGTAGAGGCTAAGGCATGGTTGAAGGAGATAGAAAAGGCTTTTGCCTTGATAGAGGTGGAAGAGGATAAGAAGACGGAGTATGCAAGCTATTTTCTGAAGAATGAGGCCAGTTATTGGTGGGAAACGAGTAGGGCTATGGAGCCCGAGGGATTGATTATGTGGGCAAGATTTACAGAGTTGTTTTTGGAAAGGTATTTTCCGGACTATATGAGAGATCAGATGGAGTTAAAGTTTTTGGAGTTAAAGCAGGGAAGTATGACAGTGCCCCAATATGAAACAAGGTTTACGGAGTTGTCAAGGTTTGTTCCAACCTATGTGGATACGGAGAAGAAGAAGGCCAAGAGGTTCCAGCAGGGACTAAGGTCTTGGATTCGTAGTAAGTTAGCTATATTGGAGTTGGACACCTATGCAGCGGTGGTCCAAAAGGCAATGATTGCGGAGACAGAGAGTGATTCTTACATGAAAGAGAGGGAGAACAAGAAAAGGAAAGCAGGGATACCCGATAAGGGACAACAACAGGGAAGTTTTCAAGGGCAAGAAAATAAGAAATCGGGATTCCAGCCCGGAAGGAATACAAGTTTCAGGAAACCAGATACCGGGAGCGTAGGACAAGATAACCGTCTACCAGCCGGCAGTCAGCAGGGACTTTCTAGACCCCCACTACCAGAATGCAAGACATGCGGGAAGCGACATCCAGGGATATGCCATCGATTGAATGTCACATGCTTTAAATGCAATCAGAAGGGACATTATTCCCGGGATTGCAAGATAGGCATTGTGTGTCATAGGTGTAAGAAACCAGGCCACATGATTAAGGACTGTAGAGCACCAACAACCGTGAATAATATGATTCGGGCAATTGAAGCACCCCCAGTTGTTAATGTCCAGCCGTTAGCCAGGACCTACAATATGTCAATGGGAGAAGCAGTGAGAGATTCCGACGTGGTGGCAGGTACAC
Organism: Heracleum sosnowskyi; assembly: GCA_030848705.1. Classification (NCBI taxonomy): domain Eukaryota; kingdom Viridiplantae; phylum Streptophyta; class Magnoliopsida; order Apiales; family Apiaceae; genus Heracleum; species Heracleum sosnowskyi. The sequence continues at coordinate 36,125,027 of CM061244.1, forward strand.
TTCTAGTAAATTCTATTCCTGCTAAAGTGTTAATAGATTCGGGAGCGACTAAGTCGTTTATTTCTGAAACGTTTGCTTGTAGATTGAATTGCGTAATGAAACCCTTAAGTGGAGTGTTGAATATAGAGATAGCTAATCAGGATCGTATAGCGGTCAGTTCATATTATCCTCGTTGTGAGATAGAGATTTTGGGAAATCGTTTTTATGTTGACTTGTTACCTTTTAAGCTAGGTGAATTTGATGTGAAATTAGGGATGGATTGGTTGACTGAGTATGATGCAAGTATTGACTGTAAGAATAAGAGGGTTACTTTGATTACCCTAGAAAAGAAAGAAATAATATTTAGAGGAGAGAGGCAAGGAAAGAGGTTCCTGACGATGATTCAGGCTAAGAGATTATTAAGGCAAGGTTGTGAGGCGTATTTAGCTTGTGTGATAGATATAGATAAGGAAGTTTCTAAGTTAGAAGATATTCCAGTTGTAAATGAGTTTCCAGATGTTTTTCCGGAAGAATTACCAGGTTTACCTCCAGATAGAGAGATTGAATTTGCGATAGACTTAGTACCAAGCGCGGAGCCAGTATCTAAGGCCCCTTACAGAATGGCACCAGTGGAGATGAAGGAATTGGCTACTCAACTGCAAGATTTGCTAGAAAAAGGAATTATTAGACCCAGCGTTTCGCCGTGGGGAGCACCAGTATTGTTTATCAAGAAAAAGGATGGAAGCATGAGATTGTGTATAGACTATCGGGAGTTGAACAAGCTGACCATTAAGAACAAGTATCCGTTACCTCGAATAGATGATCTGTTTGACCAGCTGAAAGGAGCGGTACATTTTTCAAAGATTGACCTACGGTCAGGATATCACCAACTGAAGATTAAACCAGACGACATACCGAAGATAGCCTTTCGAACAAGGTATGGGCACTATGAATTTTTAGTAGTGGCGTTTGGATTAACAAATGCACCAGAAGCTTTTATGGACTTAATGAACAGGATTTTCAAGAGATATTTGGACAAGTTTGTAGTGGTATTCATCGATGACATTTTGATATACTCGAAGACAGAAGAATAGCATGCAGACCATTTGCGGATTGTGTTGGAAACATTGAGACAAGAAAGACTATATGCGAAGTTTTCCAAGTGTGAATTCTGGTTGAGAGAAGTTCATTTCTTAGTACACGTGGTGAGCAACGAAGGCATCAAAGTGGATCCAGCAAAGATAGAGGCAGTGAAGGATTGGGAGAGACCAAGGACACCGCCTGAAGTCAAAAGTTTCTTGGGATTAGCCGGATACTACTGGAGATTTGTGCAAGATTTTGCGAAGATAGCTACTCCAATGACCAAGCTGACAAGGAAAAGCGAGCGATTCATATGGAACGATAAATGCGAAGAAAGCTTCCAAGAGTTAAAGAAGAGATTAACTACGGCACCGGTATTGATGTTACCAGACGATCAAGGTCAATTCGTAATCTATAGTGATGTGTCGTACAAAGGATTGGGTTGCGTACTTATGCAACATGACAAGGTGATTGCTTATGCGTCAAGACAGTTGAGGCCCCATGAACAGAAGTATCCTACACATGATTTGGAGTTAGCAGCGATTGTGTTTGCTTTGAAGATATGGAGACACTACGTGTATGGAGAGAGATGTGAAATTTACACCGATGATAAGAGTTTGAAGTATATCTTTACTCAGAAAGAGCTAAACATGAGGCAACGAAGATGGTTAGAACTTATCAAGGACTACGACGTTTCTATCAACTATCATCCCAGCAAGGCAAATGTGGTAGCAGATGCACTGAGCAGAAAAGAGAGATTAAATACACTGACGATGACCAAAGAGTTATACAAGGAATTTGAGAAGTTAGAGATCGAAGTAAGTATTCCGAAGGATGCGACGAAAATGATTTATACCATGATGTTTCAACCTGAATTGTTGGAGAAGATACGGAAATGCCAAGAGTAAGTTATGAATGATGATGTGAGTAAGATGACAGGTGAGGAAATATGTAGCCAACCGGACGACAAAGGGATCTTGAGATTTGCTTCTCGGATATGGGTAGCTAATGTCGCGGAACTGAAAAATGAAATTTTGCACGAAGCGCATAACTCGAAGTATTCAATTCATCCAGGGAGTACGAAGATGTATCGATATCTTAAGACGAACTTTTGGTGGCCAGATATGAAAAGGGAGATTGCCGAATGGGTGAGCAAATGTTTTACATGCCAAAGAGTCAAGGCGGAACATCAGAGACCAAGTGGATTACTTCAACCATTGGAAATTCCTGAATGGAAGTGGGAACACATTGCAATGGACTTTGTGGTAGGATTACCTAGAACGAAGGCTAACCATGATGCCATCTGGGTTATTGTGGATCGATTGACGAAATCTGCGCATTTTCTTCCGATTAACGAGAGATTCTCGCTAGATAAGTTAGTTCATATTTACATAAAGGAAATCGTAGTACGGCATGGAGTTTCAGTATCGATAGTGTCTGATCGAGACCCTCGATTCAATTCAAGATTTTGGAGGAGTTTTCAAGAGTGTTTGGGCACCGAGTTAAGAATGAGTACGACCTATCACCCGCAGACGGACGGTCAAAGCGAAAGAACAATTCAGACTATTGAAGATATGCTTAGGACATGTGCACTTGACTTTAAAGGCAGTTGGGACGATCATCTACCCTTGGTGGAATTTTCATATAATAATAGTTTTCACGCGAGCATCGGAATGCCACCTTACGAAGCTTTGTATGGACGAAAGTGTCGATCTCCGGTGTATTGGGAAGAAGTTGGTGAACGGAAGATGATAGGACCAGAACTAGTGCAACAAACAAAGGAAGTGATTCAATTGATTCAAAGAAGATTGATAACAGCTCAGGACCGACAGAAAAAGTATGCGGATCTAGCCAGAAAGGATGTGGGATTCGAAGAAGGAGAGCAAGTGTTACTAAAGGTTTCACCGTGGAAAGGATTAGTTAGGTTTGGAGAGAAAGGGAAGTTGAGTCCGAGATATGTTGGACCTTTTGAGATTTTGAAGAAGGTGGGCAAGGTAGCTTACGAGTTAGCATTACCGCCGCATATGCAGCACGTTCATAATGTATTTCATGTATCTATGCTTAAGAGGTATCGACCAGATTCGAATCATGTAATAGAGTATGAACCCATAGAGGTTCAGGCAGATTTATCTTATATAGAACGACCGATTCAGATATTGGATCGTAAGGAGAAAGTACTAAGGAATAAGACAGTAGCGTTAGTGAGAGTTTTGTGGAAGAATCCTAAAGTAGAAGAGTCTACCTGGGAGTTAGAGAGTGAGATGTTAGAGAAGTATCCCCAGTTGTTTCCTTGATCTGATTCTGAGGACAGAATCCTATTAAGGGGGAAAGGATGTAATATCCGTGAATTTTATTATTTGATTAAATGATATATTTAATATAAAAATATTTATTGTGGAGTATTGGAATATTATTAAATGATAATTATTGTGTGATTATGTGCTAATTGGTGAGTCGGAAGCCCCTTTCAAATATTTCGTCATTTGGAATTTTATTCAAATATGAGCCCCGTTTTGATAATTCAAGGGCCCCATTGGAATTTCGTACATTAATTATTATCTCTTCGTCTTTCGTATTCGAATCATTATCGGGAGAGATATTCGTATCATTTCATTCCTACCTATTTGATTCTGTAAGAATAATTCGTTTTGTTCAAAAAAGGGAAAAAAATTGTTCCGAACCCTAATTGCTTAAGGGGACGGATATATCGTTTTATATCAATATTACATTTGTTATAGCCCCAGTATTCTTGAGCATTAGCTATATAATGATATGTATTGATTTGGATAATTATCAATCCTTGTAGATAATTATCTTCTCGTAAAATGTGTTTTTAACCTAATTAGTGTTTTTAAACGATCCAGTGGATCTATAACGATCCAAAAGTGTTCCTTGGGGTATTATTTTTCCAAAAATATATACAGACGAATCGTACCTTATAACCTTCATAATCTGCATTGTGTATAATCAAAAAGTAAAAATTCTCGAAACGTGTTCTTCGTGTTCTTGAATAATCAATCCATTCGTTCAAGGTGTTATTGATTTCAGAAATTAAAGTTCAAGTACTCAAATCAAAGCTCTTGATCTCTAGTTTCATAATCTTCCAACCTCATCATCATCTGGTAATTTTTCGATTTGTTATGAATTTTTCAATATTCGAATTAAAATTAGGGTTCATACCCGATTTGGGGATTTTCATTCTGTTGATTCTCCGTTCAATTGGTTGCTTCTAACATGTTCCTACGGTTCTAATTAGCAAGAATCCATGCTTTAATTTCATGTTTATGTTCGATTTTGATGGGTTTGATTTTCGGGTTTTGACCCGAATTCTTCTTTTGAATAGTCCGTTCAAATGAATGATCTGACATTGTTTTTGGTAGAGGGCTTTCATTGTATGTGTTCTTAGCTTCATTTTAACAGAGTTTCATGTACGATTTTTACAGATCGGAAAATTTGTTTAAGCTCGCCGGAAAATAGTCGGGTTTTTGATTCCGGCGATGTTTTTGGTACATTTTTGATCGGAATGTGTTGTTGTGTTTATTTGGAATGTTTTGATATAAAAAACCCCAATTTTGGATGTGTTTTTGGCTCGCCGGAATCTGGAAAAGGTCGCCGGATTCTGGAAAAATTCCGGCTGTTCTTGGCGACCCGTTTCAGTTCTTGGGGACCCGTTTACCCGAAGTTTGACCCGGTTTCAATCTTCAAAACCCTAATTCAATTTCTGAAAACTGTTTCTGGATTTTATTTTTAAATTTAATTCGAAAATAGTTTAAAAACTTTAAAAATTCATATTTTTATTTTGAAAATATATTTTAATATCAGAAAAATTCTGGAAAATTATATTTATTATTTTAAATCCAAAAATTGATTAAACTTAATTATTTTAATTATTTTTAATTAATAATTAATTTATTAATTAATTGGTTATTTCTTTTAATCAATTAATTCTTAAAAATTAATTATTAATTAGATTTAATTAATTAAAAATTCAGTTTAATTATTTTCAAGCCTATTTATTTATTTAAAAATAGTTTGAGTATTTAAAGAGTGTCAATTAATTTTATTAATTGATTTATTTGCATTTAAATATTTATATTGGATTTAAAAATCCGAGTTTTAATTTAAAAATTAATCGTGACTTATTTAAAATTCAAATAAGTTTCGTATGATGTTTTAAAAATGTTTATAAGTGCTAGATTGTTCATATTAATTGTGTGATGTGTTTTATAGTACGTATATGCCCGTACTAGGGCAAATATCTGAGTTTTAAATATCGTAAATCATACCGGACGTCCGATACGTAACCGGTTACTTGTTTAAATGTGATTATTGATTGAATAAGTGTCGAGAGTAGAACGAGAATAGTTAGACTTATTGTGATGAGTTGTTTAATTATAGAATCGAGTTCCCGGAGCAAGGGAAAGGGAAAGGTAGAGTGAGCAGAGTCGATCCGACAGCAGCTTAGACTAGGCAAGTATCTGTGCCTTTACTTGTGATAAAATTTATTATTGTCTTGATTACTTGAATACCGTTATCCCCAGAACAATTCAAATTATCAATCTTTTAACCGCATTTGGACAACTGATTCCATTTCCTTAGAGATTCTTGATTCTTTGATTTGATCTGCATCGGAAACCCTTATTTCCAATTCACTTGATTATTGTTTACCACCATTTATTATTGTTCATCATCCTTTGATTATTATTGACAACCATTGATTATTTGACTTCCATCTTGACTATTGATTACGGTCATTGATTATCGATTACCAATCTTGAATTCCTTATTGAATGAGTACACTGTACCATTGAAATTATTCCATGATTCTTTCTCGATCTTCATTTGATACTGAGCAGTTGAAGCTCTTTTGCAATTATTATAAATTGAGTTTATCTTATTGAGCATGTTATTGTTTATACCCTATGATAGATTTGGCATGTTTTTAAAATGGACCAGTAATTGGTCGGGCCATATTTATGGTCGGAATAACTTAAGGCCCAGATTGGCCTAGGATCCAGTAGAGGACTATGTTGTGAGCTAGTCCGGGGTTGATGTGTGGCTGGCCAGCAGCACAACCTTTGATTTGAATAAAATGTATAAGCCAAATTCTAATTCTTTTTCTTCAATTGTTATTGATACAAAGCATGTGTTAGCTAAATATTGTTGATTCTGATATCATAAATTCATATCCTTACAACTGTGATAGAAATGATTCATATGATGTTTGCTGAGCAATTTTGGCTCACTCTTGCTTGTTGTTTTTTTAACCCTATTCCAGTGAAGCGAGAGTATGAGTCGGCATAGCGTGACCGATAGTTCACCGACAGCCAGGAGAGCCCCTCGAGTCATTGTCATTGGCAGGGTAGTTGTTGTTTTGCTTTTCTAGATTAGATGTCTAGATTTGAACTTTAGTTGTGATGTAATAACTCTGATAAAACTGGTATTGTATTAATAAAAGATTGTAGTATCTTGTGTTCATTGCCATAATCTGGATGCGGTCTTGGTTAAGGGGTATTTGTGTCTTTATATATATTATGCATGTGTTAAATAGTGTTCCGTTGGTCGGATGACTCCTCAAATCTGTACCCCGGGTTTGGAGGGCGTCACATTAGATCCCTGGTGAACTTACAATTTTATTAGAAAATTTTATTTCAAACCCCGATTTTTAGTTAAAATTTCGTAGGAATTTGTCTTTCGGCCTTGAATAGCATCGAAAAATTAACGATAATTAAGATGGGCTGATCCCCGGCTGAACTTAAAATTGTAGTAGATTTTTTTTTAAATCCCAAGTTTTAGATAAAATTCCGTAGAATTTTTTCTTTACAGCCTTGCCTAGAATTTCGAAAATTAGAGAAAATCCTAGTTTGCCACAAAATTGGTCCCTAACATGCATTGCGTAGAGAAATAAATCCATAGTTGAAAGCATTGCTGAAACTTTGAAAAACATTTATAGGTCGCATATATACATATACTTGCTTCTACCAAAAAAAACTATTAACTCAGAACTTATACAAACTTATAATGCCAGCACAATACAGCATAACTTTAGCTTTAAATTTAATTTATTCTTATATAAAAGCAAACCTCTCTAGTAATAATGTAAAAAACTTTACTTTTTGAAATTGAAAGAGAATAATATTACGACATTGGAAAATACAAGAGTATGAGATGAGATCGAATAAAAGTAGGAGAATGTGTTTGAGTAAAAGACTGTTATTCCCAGACACTGAACCAAGAGTAGCAAATTGTACTTGGAGCCCCTGCTGGTTCCTGAGCTAATGAGGTGTTTGGCTTCACCGGTACATGAGGGCCATGTTCTATGCACTCTACATATGTTTCATCCATTGACATAAGATGTAGGCGCATCTTTACTTTCCAGTGAAAGTAATTTTCTCTATCAAGAACCGGTATCTTAACTCCATGATCCTTTTGACTCATGATTCAGCTGTCTTTGATCTTTAAACTTCTTATATGTTAGAAGCTTGCTCTGATACCAATTGTTATTCCCAGACACTGAACCAAGATTGTAGAAGAGGGGGTTGAATACAATCTTGAAAACTTTTTTTTTCTACGTTCTTGATTGCGAAAATAAGAAAAGTAAAACAAGAACAGAAACACAAATTCAAGGATACAAGAATTAAAAATTCAGGTGGATTTTTTTTGTCCACCTGAGAGATTTTTATTGAAGAAATCTTTGTGATGTTGATGAATAAACACACAGCTGCAAATACACAACTCTAGCTTAAGCAATTTACAAAGATATTTCTTTTTGCTCTCTAAATTGCTAAAACCCTGATTTCTCAACTTCCAGAGTTATGCTACAACTTGGTTATATAACCCAAGTTTACAAAGATACTTGAACAACTAATAATACAAAAAGTACATTTGTTCAGAATCCTTGCTTCTCCATCCCGAACAGTGATCCGTGTTTGTAGCTAGCCCTTCTTGGCTGATTATCTTTTAAGGAAATGCTACATTGGACCATGAAAATGGAATGCTTCTTTATTCTTGTCACCTTTCCAGAAAAACTGGCTACCATGCTCTGTATAGTCTGTCAACCCATGTGCTCTGACATTGCTGTCCTTTTCACAAGTACAGAGAGTATCTGTAGAAGCTATCTGAGTTGTATCTGTTGATAGAATCTTGATTATACCGTACTGCTATCCGTAGGCAGTACAGTGTCCATATCCATAGAAGGCTAGTCAAGCTATCCGCAGACAGTCAATTTCATGTATGCAGAATTACAAGGCATTAACTATATACAATTCGCCTCCCTATTCTACATATCTATTGATAGTCAGCAGGACTTAATTAACCTATCAAGATTGTTTCAACTTCAGCATCAGAACTACACAAGCATGTTACATTTGGTCTTATCCGTAGATGAGCTACCCACCTACAGATACTGCAATGGCAAACTATCTGTTGATGGCTACAAATACTTGTACAATTTTTACTAAGTCAGTTTGGTTATCATCAAGAAACAACATAATTCCTAACAATCTCCCCCAATTTATGCCTGATTGAGAATCAAACATAAATTAAGAGTCTTGATGATAACAAAACCACTTTCAACATATGGATATTAGCAGTAAAAATTATGTCAAGCTACATGAATTGAAAATCAGAAGAGTAGAGATAGTTACATAGAGAGTGCTCCTCTAGACTGAGCAGAATCAAATTCTTTTCTTCTCTCTTGGAGGTTAAATCTTCTGTCTTCCTTCCTTAGCATAGTTTGCCTGGATTTGTTCTTGAAGCTTTCTGTAGAATGCATCTTCTTCAGCAATTTTTGGATCCAGCTTGCCTTGCAACCATCTAAGATACCTATTTCTGGCCTTAGACAGTTGATCTTCAATCCTAAAGAATCTTCTACAACCCTTTTCATCCTTGAATTCCATCATCCAGTAAGGTTGACGATGAATTCTTTTATCATTAAAAAGGATCTTCAGCTTCCTAGGCAAACTATCAGGAGAATTCTAGTTGTCCCTGATTTCCAAAATCTTCTTTAACACATCACCTTTGGCAACCTCAGAGAATCCGCTTGTGTTTTTGAAGCCTGAAAAGACTTTCACCAAGGTAGAGTATCCTTCATTCAACACTTGTTGCAGGGGCCATGCTCTCACCTTTCCTCCTTTGTAGACAAAAGTTAGTCTTTCAGGCAACTCTCTGAACTTGTCTGTGCCTCTGATTTCACTAACTTCCTCAAGGAGTAGATCCATGGTTGAGTACTCCTGTATCTCTGCAAATTACAAAAAGTCTGCCTTGTTCTCAACTGGTTTGGCAACTTTTGGTTCAACATTAAGCTTGATTGGTCCCTGTTGAGCTTTCTTGACTAGTGTCCTTTTCCTTGATGTCTTTTCTTTCTCAATTAAGAACTTAGGAAACACTAGGTCTTCAAACTCAATAGGTTCTTCTTTAAATTCCACAGGAGTTCCATGGAAGGTGACTTGAGATTGGGTTGAAGCTGGGACAGAATCTTCAAAGGCAATCCTCCTCTGTGTATCTCTTCTCTCTTATCTCTTCTCAGGAGAGACATGCCTATTAGATCTCTTATTCCATCTAGGGGGATTGGAATTAGCCACTGTCTTCCTTCTCTTCATTTTCTTCTCAATAGGAGCCTCTTCCACCGCAGCCTCCCTACTTTCATCTTCCAATTCCCTTTCTAGTTCTTGGGCTAATCTAGCCTGTCTTTCAGGTGTAGATTCATAGCCCTGGGGATTGGCTTCTCTCATTATCCTGGAAATCTCTTCTGCCTTTGCTTCATTGAACCTGGGGTGGCTGCTTGTGATATGAAGTTCTTTGCCATTTCTGTAGATAACAGCCAGCCCTTGTCACAGCATTACATCCTTGGAATTTTTGAGATCCATGATAAGAGTTGCTATCACCTTATTCTCATCAGGCTTAGGAAGTGGGAAGTCCATCTCTAGCTTGTTCTTGCCATGATGTTTAGGTGGTGATCCCGTCCTGCCACTGAAGAGAGGTTCATGTTGGGATGTATGATTACTGTTCTGCGTTTTATTATATGATTGATTATGAGTTCGAAAAGAAAACTTTACCTTAATCGCTACGATTCAGATCCACGTCTTCTGCTGAATTCCTTGATTCCCTTCGAGCGAAGTGTGGCCTTCGATCTCCCAAAGTTTCCTCTCCTTAAAGCCTCGAAATCCCAAAACCTTAGCTCCTTGCGGCTGCCCTAGGTTTTTAATCTCGAATTATTATTTTTTTTCTCTCTCCTTTTTGCAGCTTTAGGAGAACAAGAATATATATAGGCTCCAGTAGGGATCATGGGCAATTAGGTCGGGCCTCCCAATGACATTCTGGGTCAAGCCCAATGTCATTAAATATTAATTCTATCCACTAATGAATTAATATTTGCACTACCTTTCCTAATACCGTAATTATTTTATTATTAAATTCGGCTCCTATATTATTTGCTTATTAAATTCCCCATGTTTAAGATATCGTATGTCCATTAATTAAATTAATTTCTGATAATTAATTTAATTAATATCTTTTTATCCTTGATCATCCACTCAACCTTATAATTATGCAAGAACAAATCTGCCTGCAGGACTAAAGCAAAATTATCTTTATGAGCTTTCAAGAGGACATCATCAACCCGAATATTATCAGGACATGGTTTCCTTATGTAATTAATATCCCACTCTTCATGCAATGTCATTGCTCAATACATAATATTATAATTAACAATTAATTACATCACATATGAATCAAAGCATGTGCATTGCATACAAGTGTCAATCACTACACTTGGATTGAGAACCTAAGCATTAATAATATCATAGAATCTTAGTTCTTCTTTATTGTCAGAATAGAAGAAAAATTCTAATATTTCGATCCTGTTCAATATACACAAACTATACAAGTATTATTTAATAGTCAAGATAAAATATTCCCAAATAATACTTCAGTTATTCCAGTGGTTTGTCTAATTCCACTTAAACTGTGAACCCTTTTATATTATATATAGACGCTGATAATTTAATCTTCTGTTATCCCATTTGATACTAAATTATCCACAATATATAATAAACAGACAATGTAAAAATATGCATGCAAGATTCTCAATAAAATGGACAATGTTTATATACTACAAATGAATAGTTTAGTATAAAACCCAACAATCTCCCACTTATACTCAAGCTATTCTTTGAGTATATCAGTGTTTATTAATATAATCCGCTACCAGTTTAAATAACTATTCCGTGACCAGACATCTGACTCCTATCGCCTCCACGTGTTCTTCAAAAACCTTAGCTGGTAAACTCTTCGTGAAAGGATCAGCCCGGTTGTCCTTTGATGCTATATCAGTCACAATAATATCTCCTCGCTTAACGAACTGTCGTATGAGGTGATACTTACGCTCAATTCGTTTTGCTGCCTTATGTTCTCGTGGTTCCTTTGTATTTGCAACAACAACAGTATTATCACAATAAATTGTGATTTGCCGTGGCAAATTAGGAACTACATTCAAATCCAGCAGGAAATTCCGGAACCATATAGCCTCCTTGGCTGCCTCAGAGGCTGCCACATATTCAGCTTCCATGGTTGAGTCTGCGATGCATTTCTGCTTCACACTCCTCCATATTACAGCTCCACCTCCTAAAGTAAAAACACACCCCGAGGTTGACTTCCTCTTATCCCTATCTGTCTGGAAATCTGAATCGGTATATCCCACAGGAAACAAGTCTGAAGCCTTATAAATTAACATATACTTCTTAGTCCTTAGCAGGTACTTAAGTATCGTTTTTACTACACTCCAATGTTCCTGACCTGGATTGGACTGATATCTACTGACCATGCCTACGGCAAAGCAAATATCAGGTCTCGTGCATAACATAACATACATTAAGCTTCCACATGCTGAAGCATAAGGAACTGCTTTCATGTTCTCTATCTCCTTAGGTGTCTTAGGACACTGCTCCTTTGATAGAGAGACTCCATGTCTAAAAGGTAAATTACCCTTCTTAGAGTCCTGCATGTTAAAACGAGCCAATACCTCATCAATGTACGGTTCTTGAGATAAAGCCAACGTTCTTTTCTTGCGATCTCTTATAACTTTGATCCCAAGAATGTATGCGGCTTCACCTAAGTCTTTCATTTCAAATTGTTTGAACAACCATGCCTTAATAGATGACAACATCTCTACATTGTTTCCAATGAGCAAAATGTCATCTACATATAGTACTAGAAAAACCACTGCATTTCCTTCACTTTTCCTATACACACATGCTTCGCTTGGACTCTGATCATAACCATTTGACTGGACGGCCTGATCAAAACGAATGTTCCACTCCCTGGAAGCTTGGTTCAGTCCATAAATGGACTTCTTAAGCTTACACACTAGATGCTCTTGGCCCTCTTTGATGAATCCCTCTGGTTGCTGCATATGGATGTTTTCATCAAGACTTCCATTTAGGAAAGCTGTCTTGACATCCATTTGCCAAATCTCATAATCGAGATGAGCTACTATAGATAAAAGAATCCGGATTGACTTAAGCATGACTATCGGAGAAAAGGTCTCCTCATAATCAATTCCTTGTTTCTGAGTATACCCTTTCGCAACAAGTCTTGCTTTCCAGGCTTTCACCTTTTTGTCAGATCCTCTTTTTCTTTTGTAGATCCACTTGCATCCAATGGGTTTTACACCATTGGGTGGTTCCACGAGATCCCAGACTTCATTGGAATACATAGATTCCATCTCAGATTGCATAACCTTTTGCCAAAGATCTGCATCCTTATCTTGCATTGCTTCTTCGTATGTCCTGGGATCCTCATCATGTTCACCAGAGACTAAGTCCGAAGACTCTCCCAAAAACATGAACCTCTCAGGTTGTTTAACAACCCTCCCACTACGACGAAGCATTGGTGTGGTATTAGTGATAGGTTGTTCATTTACTTGTGGTTGTTCTACTTGTACCGGTGGCATTTTAGAATTATCTTGTCCTCCCACTATTTCCTCTAAAACAACAGTACTCATGGGTTTGTGATTCATTATATAGTCTTCCTCTAAGAATCTAGCATTGGTGCATACAATGATATCCCGATCCTTAGGACTATAAAATAAATACCCTTTTGTTCCCTTGGGATAACCCACAAACAACCTCACTTCTGTACGAGAATCTAACTTAGTCACGTTCTTGTTCAGCACATGTGTTGGACAACCCCAAATCCGAATGTGTTTCAAACTAGGTTTGGTACTAGTCCACAATTCTTTTGGAGTTTTTGGAACTGACTTAGAAGGTACCAAGTTTAGAAGATAAGCCGCTGTTTCTAGAGCATGCCCCCAAAACGACTTGGGTAAATTCGAATAACTCATCATCGATCTAACACTCTCTAAAAGAGTCTGGTTCCTTCTTTTTTCTACACCATTCTGTTGAGGTGTGCCAGGTGCAGTCAACTGGGATGAAATCCCATGTTCTGATAAATATTCTCTAAATTCTCCAAGCAGGTATTCGCCCCCACGATCTGATCGTAGTGACTTGATACATTTTCCTGAATGTCGCTTCTCCGCACTTGCTTTGTACTCTTTGAATTTTTCAAAGCACTCAGACTTGCGGTGCAACAGATAAATGTATCCATATCTCGAATAATCATCAATGAAAGTGACAAAATATTCATACCCACCTCTCGCTTGGATATTCATAGGTCCACATAAATTTGAACCAATTCTAACACATCTTTGGCTCTATTTCCTTTTGCCTTAAAAGGTCTACTGTTCATTTTTCCTTCCAAGCAAGATTCACAGACTGGAAATGGCTCCACTGCCAACGAGCCTAAAGGCCCATCTACTACCAATCTTTGAATCCTCCTCAAGTTAATATGACCTAATCTCAAGTGCCAAATATATGTTTGGTTCAATCCAGAAGGTTCCTTTCTTTTACTACAGGTAGAAAATGTATTATTAATTTCACTTGGTTGCAGCATTGGTTCTATAGGATCAATAATATATAAATTGTCTTGCAATGTACCAGAACATATAACTCGTTTATTCATCATAATGGAAACATTACGATCCAAACAAACATTATAACCATCCATAGCAAGTTTAGAAACCGAAATTAAATTCCTTCTAAATGAAGGTACATAAAGACAATTATTCAAAACCAAAATCCTATCATAACCAAAAGATAAAGAAATAACTCCAACTGCAACCACTGCTACTTTCGTAGCATCTCCCATGAACACATATATCTCGCCATCTCTAAGCAGCCTGGTTTTCTGGAACCCCTGCATGGAATTACAAACATGATCAGTGGCTACTGTGTCTACACACCAAGTGCTCGTAGACATAGCCGCTATATATGTTTCCGTAATAAGAGAAAGAGACATACCAGCATTGTTCTTCTTAGAAAGAGGACAATCCTTTTTCCAGTGACCCGACTGCTTGCACTTGAAGCACTTGCCCTTAGGCTTCTTCACTGAATTCTGAACTCCCAATGGTTTCACAACTTTCTGTGTCTGAACCTTCTTCTTCTTCTTTCCTTTCGGCTTTAAAGAAGAAACTTTCTCAGCCACATTTACCTGAACATGCTGCTGAAATAATGATTCCTCTGCCTGAAGCTCTGTCAGAAGTTCTGTAAGACTATACAACTTCTTGTTCATGTTGTAATTCAAGTGAAACGGCTCAAAGCTTTTGGGCAAACTCATAAGTATGATATCGACCTGTGTTTCCGCATCAATATCAGCACCAAGGACCTCTAGTTCATTTATATGAGACATCATCAGAAGAACATGGTCCCTTACAGGTGTTTTTTCAGCCATCTGAGTGTTCATTAGAGACTTCATTGCTACTTGCCTAGCAGCCCTATTCTGATCTCCGAAAAGCTCCTTGAGATTATAGAGTATATCTGCAGCAGTGGTCATGGCCTGATGCTGATGTTGCAAAACACCCGACATTTCTGCCAGAATGTAACATCGCGACATCTCATCTGCCTTAGTCCACTTCTTAAAATACTCTTTTTCCTCATCTGGAGCATCGGCAGCAGGCTGTTCTGGTTTGGGTTCAACAGTACAAAATTTGAACTCTTCAGCAGTCAACACTATGTCCAAATTGCGTTTCCATTCAATATAGTTAGGTCCGGTAAGTTTGTTATCCTTAAGTATGGTGAAAAGTGGATTAAAGCCCATTCTATCCTAAGAATCATGCATATAACACTTAATCAAAAAATTGCATATATCTTAAAACCTATTTGTTTCCTCTAACAATTAATTAAAATTAATGCACTAATATTTAAATTCCATAAATATCTGGTACGCCATGATGGGTGACATATATACCATTTAAATTTAAATATTACTTCGGTCCCACTACTAAATAATACGCCACGTTAGGGTGGACTATATATTATTTTTCATAGCTAAGTGTATACCATTATTTAGATCTTAAGTTGCCTTTAGTCAGACCCATCCGTTCGATGTATCAATGGATAAATCCCAGGTGTTTTCGGTGAAGTCACAGACGGACTCGCTTAAGAACACAACTCCTAAGACAGAAATATCCATTATCAACATCAATCAAGGAATGTCCAACTTTTTTCTCGAATTCTATGAAACTTGGTATGTCACGATGGGGTGAGCTTACCTTTCAATATTCGTGATTAACTTAAGAAGATTGTCCTAGTAATATCCTTAACACTACCCAGACGTCATAAATCATACGCCACGATGGGTGACATATATCCAATTCATAATCGTCCTAGTGTTAAATTACATACAACCAATAATGGATGACCATGGGATCTAATATCAAATTAATTCCCTCTCCCACTTAGTATTTTACTTTGAGGATTTTTTTTTTCTACATGCATCGTCCTATGTTAATTCTTCGAGGTCCACATGTTATCATAATAACAAGACAAAGAACATGGCATGACGATCAACATAATTAAAGCATAGCATATAACCCTATGTCCATGTCGTTCTAGCATACTAAGGTTAGTATTGCATGGCATGATAATCACGTAAGGCATATAAAATTGCAATAATTAAAATAAATAGCATAAATTATGTAAAACATAATAAAACACATCCACTATTATGGCCCCAGAAAATTAGCTTCAAATTCTTTCGTTGAAAATTTCCCGAAATCTTTAGGAGCCCGTTTGGAGGCCTAAACAGCGTCAGAATGGGTCGAAAAATCGGGGAATGGTTCTTTCGATGCATTCAAGCCTGTTCGTCTCGTTCTGCCGTTTCCGAAAAGTGCTTATTCGCCCAAATCGGACATCGTATGCAAAATCTGCATCCAAAACAGCGAAGCTCCCACGAAAACAGTATGGCGCAGCGGAAGAACCCTGTTTCTCGTATCTCCGATGTTTAAACGATTACATACAACATAATATAGCAAAACAAACCTATTCTATTACATACATCTGATCATAATCTTAACTATCACGATAAACCCTCGTGATTTACAACAATCAAACATCCACGATAAACCACGTGGGATCCAATCACATAATCAAATAAAACATGACCATAATAGTGGATTACAACCTGCATCACAAAATCAATACAAGCAACCACCATATAATTACGACATGGACATCATATCATAAAATGCAGAACTGCATAACCAGTCTCTGATGCCAATTGTTGGGACGTATGATTATTGTTCTGCGTTTTACTATATGATTGATTATGAGTTCGAAAAGAAAACTTTACCTTAATCCCTACGATTCAGATCCACGTCTTCTACTGAATTCCTTGATTACCTTCGAGCGAAGTGTGGCCTTAGATCTCCCAAAGTTTCCTATCCTTAAAGCCTCGAAATCCCAAAACCCTAGCTCCTTGCGGCTGCCCTAGGTTTTTAATCTCGAATTATTATTTTTTTTCTCTCTCCTTTTTGCAGCTTTAGGAGAACAAGAATATATATAGGCTCCAGTAGGGATCATGGACAATTAGGTCGGGCCTCCCAATGACATTCTGGGTCAAGCCCAATGTCATTAAATATTAATTCTATCCACTAACGAATTAATATTTGCACTACCTTTCCTAATACCGTAATTATTTTATTATTAAATTCGGCTCCTATATTATTTGCTTATTAAATTCCCCATGTTTAAGATATCGTATGTCCATTAATTAAATTAATTTCTGATAATTAATTTAATTAATATCTTTTTATCCTTGATCATCCACTAAAACTTATAATTATGCAAGAACAAATCTGCCAGCAGGACTAAAGCAAAATTATCTTTATGAGCTTTCAAGAGGACATCATCAACCCGAATATTATCAGGACATGGTTTCCTTATGTAATTAATATCCCACTCTGCATGCAATGTCATTGCTCAATACATAATATTATAATTAACAATTAATTACATCACATATGAATCAAAGCATGTGCATTGTATACAAGTGTCAATCACTACACTTGGATTGAGAACCTAAGCATTAATAATATCATAGAATCTTAGTTCTTCTTTATTGTCAAAATAGAAGAACAATTCTAATATTTCGATCCTGTTCAATATACACAAAGTATACAAGTATTATTTAATAGGCAAGATAAAATATTCCCAAATAATACTTCAGTTATTCCAATGGTTTGTCTAATTCCACTTAAACTGTGAACCCCTTTATATTATATATAGACGCTGATAATTTAATCTTCTGTTATCCCATTTGATACTAAATTATCCACAATATATAATAAATAGACAATGTAAAAATATGCATTCAAGATTCTCAATAAAATGGACAATGTTTATATACTACAAATGAATAGTTTAGTATAAAACCCAACAGTTCAAACTCCTTGACACTATAATGCTCAGCATCATAGTTGCTTTTCAGAACAATGGTGTCAGGAGTGAGGACCTTCAGAATTGTTGTGTGGACATGATGGCTGCTTGTGGATGAAGTCACAACCTGGAAGATGGATTCCTTGATCAGCTTTTCAGAATTGAGAAACATTTGGACATCCTCAACTTGAGGAGAGATCACCTTTGTGAGTTGAAACTCACTCGGATTAGCTATGATTTGAGGTGACTCCCCCTGACTTGATGGCACACCTTGAGTTGTAAGGACTAGTGCACTCTCCCCCTTACTTGAATTCTCCCCCTTTTTGTTATCATCAAGAGTTTGAGTGACACCAGTTGACTGCAGCAACTGTTGCAGAAGCTGAGTTTGTAGATTTGGTTAGCCAAGAAGGTATCCATTTGCTTCTCCATATTATCCATCATTCCAGTAAGAGCATCCACATCCTTTAACAACTTGTCTTGCTTGCATCTTTGAGATGTGGAAGGAGCAACATCATCAACTCTTCTTGCCAAAGCATCCTTCACCTCATCCAGATGGTGCTTGATATCATCAGTGTAGGCTCTTTGTTGCAGGATGTGGGCCTGATGAAGCTGAAGTGATGCCACAAAGTTTTGAACTGAGGTGACATCATGTGGATTTGATGTTTGAGCTTCATCATGTGCCCTTTGATAATTCCTAAGAATGACTGACTTGGTTGCAATGTGGTCATAGGAGTTGGAGAACAACCAAGTAGGCATCTCTTGAAAAGTAGAAGGGCCTTCATTTCATCCTTCACCACTCTCAAAATCATCACTGTCTTCTTCATAGCTGAAATCTTCACCAGCTCCTAGAGGCAGTTTCTGAATAGCTTCCTTTGCCCTAGACATTGATTCAGTTGTGTGTACTAAATTCAACATCCTTTCTACCTCCACATTGTCGTGTCTAGCCAAGACTTGATAGGTTGGGTCAGGATGAGTAAATGTCTCAGCATTCAGGTTGACTTGTTCCAACTCTTTTTGGTATTCAAGTTGATACAGTCTTTCCCTGTCTGCATCACTGACATCCATTGACTCACTTGCAATGGCTGAGTCTTCCATCCTTATTTCTCATGTACCTGCTTTTCTCTCAATTTCTCTCTTTTCTTGCATCAGGGGCTCCCGCTGGCTCACACCTCTCACACCCTCACCTTCACCTCCTTCACCTACTAAGGTGAAACTCTCAGTGCTCACTTTTACCAGACTGGAATAAATAGTCTGTCTCTCTTGCACTTCCTCTCCTTTTGCCTGGTTGCAAACCAGCCTCTCACTCTCAGTTACTTCACTCCCTTCCCTCAATCCTAGAAGTGTTTGAACTACTGCTAACTCATCCACACTTGAAGTAGAAACACTTGAAAGTTTGAAGTGCAAGTGTGGAAGGAGTATCCGTAGAGGCAGTAGAAATGGATGTCAACGGATAGTTGAGTTGGGACATATCCGTAGACAGACAAACACTTGTCAACGGATGAGAGATATCCGTCGATGAAGGAAAAGATGTAGCTCTTGAAATGGAGACTAAGGCGGAATCTGTGGAGATTGATTTGAGAGTTGAAGCCACGAATTTAGCCAGAGTCTGAGAAATGATAGATTGGTGATCCAACAAATCATCAAGAAGATGATGATCACCAATTTCACAGTGGGGCTTCTCCAAGAAGGTTAAAGATGGAGAATCAGGAAGTGATGTGTGAATCATATCCACATCCAGAGAGAGTGGGTGAGCTTGGTGCTTCTGTTTCAGTTTGAATGATTAGGGAAGAGGGCTGTGACTCCACAATTACTGGAGCCACATCAAACTGAATTTGAGATGGTGTCACTGACACTGTGTGTGATCCCTGTGTAACCCCAGATGGTTTAGACCTTTTCCTCCTTGAATAGGCCATGGTTGTATCTGTGGGACTGCTTGTGTCCCTATCCCTTTTGTTCTGTGTCCCTGGTTGAGGACTCTTTTCAATAGTAACATCCTTTTGGGAGGATGTCACTAGGGATGTGATATTCTCCTTTTCAACCACTGCATCTTTTTGAGAAGATACAGGGTGGCTAGGATGGGACACACTTATCTCACCCTCCTTGTTCTTGGGGTTTCTTTGATGTTCACCCCTTCCCTCACCTCTCACTACCTCCTTCACACTCCCCTCAAAAGTTTGGGTAGTTTTTGAAACAGATGCCTTTTGAGAAGCACCTGAGGTTTGCTTTCGAGATTTTGATTTGGGAAGAATGGTGGTGACCACTTGGGTAGGAGACTGTTAGACGGTTCCAGTCTCCATTGTGGTACTAGGAGTCAAAGAAATAACAACAGAGGTAGTAACAGTTGAGGAGATTACCTGACTCACCTGTGCCTCTTGAGCTGCATTGACAATTGGTGGATACACCAATTGAACTTCCCTGTTGTGGCTCAGCCTATTCAAGTCCTCAAGGACTCTCTTATTATGAACCCAACACTCCTTTGAGTTTGCAGGGAATTGGATCACCAGATTACTTTCTACATGGTTAGCTAGAATCATAAAGAATCTAGCATAATAGATATTCTTGCTTCTAGATGCTTTGTTTCCTAACTTAGCACCTAATTCATAAAGAATCAGAGATCCTAGGTTAAAAAAGCTATCATTAAGAAGCATGAAAGCAATATCTAGCATGGAAGCAATAACAACATCATAATTGCTAATCTTACCAGAAAACACCTTTAGAATGGCATCAAAGAAAAAGCTCCATTCTTTGACCATTCCTTTTCTTTGAATTTTACTCAGATTATTAGTAGGTAAAGCATAGTTAATCATATTCAGCATGTTAACTGTATCAGTATCATTATGCTTTTCCATCCTATTGTTATCAGGTAAATTCAAGCAAGTAGAAATAACATCACCATTAATCACATGTTCCTTACCTTGAAGAACAAAAGTAATTGTAGCATTCACAGAATCAAAAACTGCCGATTCCCAGATAGCTTCAATTACCTCAAAATAAAGAGTGGGGGCTTCGAGCATAGCTTTGGAGAGCCTGCAGTTCTGGATGAACCTCATCATAGTGTGATATGATGAGCTCTTTTCCTCAAAGTCCACCAGAGCCTTGAAGTTGTTCTTCCCATAGGTGAACCCAGTTAGTGACATTATTTTGCTTACATGTGCCATTGGTAACAGCTTTGAGCTTGCAAAGAGAAATTAAACTTGACAGAAAAGAGGGTTTCCTGCCTTAGTGAATTTTTGGAGAAAGATAGAAGAAAATAAGCTGAGAGTAAATTTAACTTATGCTCCCCCAAAATAATTCACTATGTTGCCCAGTAAATAACAATTGTAGAAGGGGGTTGAATACAATTGTATAAGATTCTCGACTAAGTAAGATATATATATTACAAATATGAAAGAACAATAACAGCTTTATTAAATCTGATATAAAACTGTTACAAACTCTCTCAAGAAATTCTGATGTTCTTGAGAGCTGCTAGGTTACACAAATACTCAAGTGTATGATCGTTCAATGTTGTGTTTTTTATAAAACGAAACCTAAACTGTGTTTATATACTTCACACAGCTTCTCTATCAATAACAAGATAAGTCCTAATCAATTACAAAGATTGAAACATATCCTTAATCGATAGCTACATTCTACAAATCAGGAACCGACAAAATAAACTTCCATGTTTAACTAGACTCTAAATATAACTCGAAGTAGGAATCCTGATCAGCTTCCAGTCCTGATGATCAAACCTGATCCCAGTCCTGATTTTTGCCAAGTCTTTCCAGAGAATTTATGGTGACTTGAAATCTAGCTTGACTCTCTCTGATTGTTTCTCCTTCTTTGAGCTTGAAATTCCCAAACTCATTCATCAGCTTGCTGAGTTTCACTTTCTTTAGAGTTTTTGACCCTTCATGATAATTCTCCAAAGAATCCCACATTTCCTTAGCTGATTCAAGTGAAGATACTTTATCATATTCAGCTTGGTTTAAGCCATTCATCAGAGAATTAATTGCTTTTCCATTGTAACCAACTTTAACTAGTTCATCGGGAGTAAGATCATCAACATCCTTTGGCTTGCTATCTTCATCGAGAAAGATATATGGACCCTTCTGCACAACTCTCCAAACAAGTGGATCCCTGGATAAATGATTCTTCATGCTTCCTTTCCACCAGTAATAGTTGTTGGTGCCCGTAAGAAGAGGAGCCCTATAATCAGATTTTCCTTCGGGATAATTGTCAGCCATTATGATCGAATACATTTCCTGTCACAGAAATATTAGTATACCACGCTCTGATACCAATTGAAATTACACATCTAGAGGGGTAAATGGCTAATTATGACCAATTTTAAGTTTTACCAGAAATGGCTTACTGAGTTCAATTTATGCAAACACAAATGGCACGCTGATTGTACAAACAGCACGCTGATTATAACAATATGCAACACCAGTAAGTAATGTGCAGAAATATAAAGAACACAATAAACTTTTAGCCAGGTTCGACCCCTAGTCCCCTATGGTCTACGTCCTGGTCCCTTACCAACCCGGTAAGAGAATATATTATTGATCAAAGATAATAACAATTACAAGATACAATAATATACCACCCTTCTTCCCGGTTACTGACAAATGGCTTGCTGAACACCTGTTTCAGAACTTGCTCTCTAAGCTATACTTCCCAAGTATACTTCTCTAACAACGTTCACCAAACCCTTGTTCCCTAGCCAATATATCCAGCAACTACTGATTACAAATAGAGTACAAATCAATAAAGTGATTACAACTCAAAACCTATGAACTCTCAAAGATATAGTACATATATGATATATAAAGAGCTCAAGAAAATTTGTTTGAATATAGCAAAGTAAAACTGAGTTGTGTGTTCTTGTTGTGCTTGGATGGATAATAGAAAAAGACACAAGAACAGGTTTAAATAGCTTCACAAACAACGTTCAAAAATCAACCAATCAATTACCAACGTCTAGAATCCAATTCTAACGTTCAATTGGTTGGAGAGATTTTAGCAACGTTCATGTGACCGTTTGACAGAGGTTTGGAGAAGATAAATCGAAGACAAAACAAAACCCTTCTGTTTGTGTGTATCAAAAACATGTATAGGAGGTTCTGTAAGAGAAAATCTTTTAAACATGGCAAGCTCCTATAATTTTGGAAAGCGATTATTAAAAAGGATTTGATAAAAGATTTTGAGCTCTAAATATATTATGTACGTATTAAGTCTTAAAAGAGCCCTCACAATATATTTAATCAAGTTTCCTAAGATAGATCCATGATCCACGATCTTGACAGATTCTGAGCAGAACAACTTGGCTTGTTGTTTGTATATTAAACATGTGAAGTTGGCTTGCCAAACTGACTCAGTCCAGCACTAATGGCTTGCTGTTTAGATAAACTGACATTCATATCAGTAAGCTATTTTTCCCTGCAAAACCAAGTTAGTACATATGATAATGGCATGCTATTTTATATGCACTGATATTTCATATCAGTAAGCCATCTTTCCCTGCAACAACAAGTTAGGATAGAGCATATAGCTTGCTGCTTTACATTTATAAATACAAACATCTTTGCCACTATGTGATCATCAAAATTCATAGAGTTTCAATCTCCCCCTTTTTGATGATAATATATCCATATGTGATTGAGCTAAAAGCTCCCCCTCAATTAAAGCATCAAGCAAAACAAGTTAACAAAATAACAAGCTAATATATTCAATGACAAGCAATCAGCTTACTGTTATGTGTCATCATCAAAACCAATAGGGTTTCATAACCATCTTCTTTGTCTCATGTTTAATTCCTTCTGGGTGAAGATGTACTTCAGGCTCTTATGGTCGGTGAAAATCTCGCATTTTTCTCCGTAGAGGTAGTGTTTCCAAATCTTTAGCGCAAACACTATAGCAGCTAGTTCCAAGTCATGTGTGGGATATTTTTGCTCATGGGGTTTCAATTGTCTAGAAGCATACGATATCACCTTGTCACGTTGCATCAATACGCATCCCAATCCTTTATGCGAAGCATCGCTGTAAATCACAAAGTTTCCTTGGTCGTCAGGTAGTGCTAAAACAGGTGCAATCACCATTCTTTTCTTTAGTTCTTGAAAACTCTTTTCACACTTATCACTCCATTCAAACTTCTGATTCTTTCTGGTAAGCTGAGTCAAAGGTGTGGCTATCTTGGAGAAGTCCTTAACAAATTGTCGGTAGTATCCGGCTAATCCCATGAAACTTCTTACTTCTGTCGGGGTTCTTGGTCTTTCCCAATTTACCACTGCTTCTATCTTGGCTGGATCCACTCTTACTCCTTCACTGTTGACTATGTGCCCAAGAAACTGTACTTCTTTCATCCAAAACTCACACTTAGAGAACTTTGCGTACAACTTCTCCTTTCTCAAGATATCCAGAGCTATCCTTAAATGTTCAACATGTTCTACTTCTGTCTTAGAATATATCAGTATGTCATCAATGAATACAATCACGAACTTCTCCAAATACTTCTTGAAGACTCGGTTCATTAAGTCCATAAAAGCAGCAGGTGCATTAGTTAATCCAAAAGACATCACTAAGAATTCATAGTGTCCATACCTTGTTCTGAAGGCTGTTTTCGATATGTCTTCGGGTTTGATCTTCAGCTGATGATATCCGGATCTCAAGTCGATCTTGGAAAAATATGATGCTCCTTTCAGTTGGTCAAACAAGTCGTCTATCCTGGGAAGAGGGTACTTATTCTTGATTATCAACTTGTTCAATTCTCGATAGTCGATGCATAACCTCATACTTCCATCCTTTTTCTTTACAAATAACACGGGTGCGCCCCACGGGGAAACACTTGGCCTTATGATGCCTTTATCCAAAAGTTCTTGCAGCTGGGTTGCCAATTCCTTCATTTCTATAGGTGCCATTCTATAGGGATCTTTCGAAACTGGTTCCGTGCCGGGTATTAATTCGATGGCGAATTCCAATTGCCTGTCAGGGGGTAATCCTGGAAGTTCTTCTGGAAATACGTCGGGAAACTCATTGACCACTGGGATCTCATCCATACTTGGTGGTTCTTTCCTTGTATCTACCACGTGTGCAAGATAGGCTTCACAACCTTGTCGTAGCAATCTCTTTGTTTGAATGATGGTGAGAAAGGTCTTGGTTTGTTTCTGACCCTTAAATACTACGGTGTCGCCAGTCGGAGTTCGCAAAGTCATTTTCTTATTCCTACAATCGATTTGCGCTTCATTTTTAGCCAACCAATCCATTCCTAGGATTACATCAAATTCTCCTAACTTGAAAGGTATCAAATCCACAAGAAAGAGAGTTCCAGAGATATCTATCTCACAACTGGGGCAAATTTGATTTACGGGTATGCGATCATGATTAGCTATCACAATATCTAAGGCCTTGTTTAATACTTGAGTTTCACAATTCAATTTAGCAGCGAATTCCTTAGAAATGAAAGACCTAGTAGCACCAGAATCAATTAACACGTTGGCACTTATGGTGTTGACGAAAAGCGTACCTGCAACTACATCTGGGTTCTGAATCGCATCTTTGATATTCAAATTGAAGGTCCTTGCTTGAGCTTGATTAAGCGGAGGAGGCGCTGTTAGCCTTAACAGATTCCCACTTTGAACTGGAGTCTTACATTCCCTGGCAATGTGTCCTACCTTTCCACACTTGTTACACGTGACGTTTGGTCTTGGGTTGCGGTATTCATTAGCAAAGTGGCCCTTCTGGCTGCATCTATAGCACACCATGCTAGGTTTGTTACAAACTCCGGCGTGCTTCTTCCCACAAGTCTTGCATTCCATTATTGGAGGTCTTGGCAATCTTGGTTGCTCAGTATTCTGTGGACGGTTTTGTGGGTGGTTCTGTGGGCGATTCCTTGGGTTCATATTTCCCCCTTCTTGCCTTCGAAAGGGTACTCCTCTGTTTTGCTGAGATCCAAACTTCTTGTCCTTGTTTTGGAAATTTCCTTGTCCTTGATCTAACGGACCTGTCTTCCTTTTCTTGCTTTCTTTTTCCTTCTGGGAGTACTCACTCTCGCTCTCCACAATACTTGCCTTCTGAACCACTCCCGCATATGTGTTTAATTCAAAAATTGCCACTCTACTGCGGATCCATGGTTTAAGTCCTTGCTGAAATCTCTTAGCTTTCTTTTCCTCAGTATTCACATACTCGGGTACAAATCTTGCTAACTCCGTAAATTTCTTCTCGTATTCTGCGACGCTCAAGTTTTCTTGCCTAAGTTCGAAAAATTTCAACTCCATCTGATTTTGAATGTACCTTGGAAAGTACTTGTCTAAGAACAGTTCGGTGAACCTATCCCATGTTATCACAGTAGTTCCTTCTAAGGAGCTAACAGATTCCCACCAATAAGTAGCTTCACCCTTTAACAAGTAGCTAGCGAATATCGTCTTCTGGTCAGCTCCAACATTCACTAAGACAAAAGCTTTTTCTATTTCTTTTAACCAAGTTTTGGCCGCAATTGGGTTAGTGGTGCCTTCAAATTCTGGGGGTTTAACACCTTGGAAAGTTTTGAAGGTTACAGTCTGTGCAGGTGGTGGTTGATTTTGTTGTGGTTGTTGCTGAAACTGTTGTTGAAGTAGTTGTTGTTGTTGGGTAAGGGCATCTGTTTGTTGTCGGAGAAGTTCCATCATTTCAGCCATATTGGGGTTGTCTTGCCCCTTTGGCGGGTTCTGGTTTCTGGTACGAGTATTTCTTTTTGGAGGCATCTTACTGATAAGAGGAAAATAGTTGATTATACAGTTCTATAATATCGAAATTTGGCAATATCTAAGCAATATGGTACTGAAATGTAAA
The DNA here is from genome assembly GCA_030848705.1 of Heracleum sosnowskyi. Classification (NCBI taxonomy): domain Eukaryota; kingdom Viridiplantae; phylum Streptophyta; class Magnoliopsida; order Apiales; family Apiaceae; genus Heracleum; species Heracleum sosnowskyi. The sequence goes on from CM061244.1 coordinate 36,151,666, forward strand.
CATGATGTTGATATATAGAGGTATGTATGGGTACGATAAAAAGGAAATCACATAAATAAACCATTGACTGATAAACAGTCATCAATAGTACGAATCTGATACAGAGTACAAAAAAGAGTCAATGATAATAGTACAACCCATAAATAGTGTCTAATACGATGGCCATGCCACCAAACAGCTAATCATAACATAAAGTAAATAGGTCTGCCACTAAACAACTATGGCAATCTCACAGTAGCATCAGGAACCATCTCTAGTCATCAGCGGTCGAGCCCTCTCCTGCCAAAGTCCTGGCTATCCTAGTCAACAAGAAACGAACATAGTAAATTTCCTTTGGGATAAAACAACACCATTAGGAACATAGTAAACTCAATTCCAAGAAAATAGTGTAAACAACCCAAGTCCTTTATCTTGAAAGTAGAATCTAGAAATTGTTTGACTGATGAGATCTCTGAAGTATCATTACCAGTAACTAGAATGTCATCAACATAGACATCAAGAAAAGTAACATTGGTGCCAACCTTTCTAAAGAAAAGAGAAGTATCATTCTTGGAAAACTGATATCCTTTAGAGAGAAAGACTGTACTTAGCTTAAAATGCCATTCACGGGAAGCTTGTTTTAGCCCATCTAAGGACTTACTGAGTTTACAAACAAGAGTAGGATCAGAAACAACCATGCCAGGAGGGACTTTCATATAGATGTCTTCATGAAGATCACCGTGTAAGAAAGCGTTGTTAACATCAAGTTGAGTCATTTCCCAACCTTTTTTAACAGCGGTAGCAACCAAAGCACGAATGGTAGTCATTTTTACAACTGGGGAAAAAGTTTTCGTGTAATCAACCCCTTTCTTTTGAGTGAAGCCCTTTACAACTAACCGTGATTTGTAACGTTCAATAGAACCATCAGCATGATGCTTTTCTTTGAAAACCCATTTACAAGAAATTGGTTTCTTCCCTTTGGGAAGTGGTACAAGAGACCAAGTGTCATTGGCTTCAAAAGCAGAAAATTCAGTAGCTATAGCTTGTTTCCATTCTGGATACTGAGCAGCTTTATCATAAGAAATTGGATCAGAAGGAGGATAAACATAAGTGGGAACTGTACAGCAGAAAGATGAAGCTAGAGCAGAGAGTTGAGGTGTGTGGCAGAAAGAAGTGAGAGTATAAGAACAACAAGAAGAAGAACAATGTGCATGCAAAGGATGTACATAGTCATTTAGATAAGAAGGGATTTTGACATACTGTGACACCCCCAAACCAGTGCCACGAACATTTGCATAATATAACATACAACCTAGGCATGCATCTAATAAATGGAAACCATACACCAAGCCAAGATCGCTACCAGGTCGAAGTATGAAACAACATATCTAAGTTCCAACATTTAAATGAGTTACTAATTAAGTTTTACAAGTCTAAACGATTTAAATATTACAACTTAAACCAAATGTCTTAAGTCTATTAGGAAACCAAAAGTACTTAAGTATCTAGAACCTGTGCATGGGTCGGGAACCCAAACCACGGGCCGCTCCTAGCAGCAAACTCTCTAGCAAAAGACTTCCTAGCAGTGCGGAATGTACGGACCATCTTCTGACTTCACTGAAAGGTTAAGGTAAAAACAAGAAAATGAGCCAAAGAATGCTCAGCAAGTATAATCAACAACATATGTAACTAGAAATCCATTAGTAATCAAATGGTAATCAACTGGTAGTCAAATGGTAATTAAATGGTAATCAACTGGTAATCAATAGTTTCAAGATATACATTTCTATTCAAAGGAAAAGATTTAAGAAATGGAATTGGAACTTCCGGTAAGACGGTACGAGCTATACGGGTGATCAGCCACATAAAGCTCCAGACCATGTTTTCACAAGGTCCTAACATTCAGGATCCAAAGGCACACATTGGCCTTAAAATACATACATAAGTAACCAAGACCGTCGCCACGGCCAAAGTTTGTTCCATTCATGAGTAATTCAAACAAAAGGTTTAAATGAACAAGAGGCTTTTAACATTTCCGATATTCATTTCAGGGCATAAGTTATTTCAAGATTTTATTGCAAGGGCTTAAAGAAGGAACAATTGAAAGGCATGGTAAGTAAGTGAACAAAGGAATAAATGTGCTCCGGGTATTCAAAAGTTAACCGAGGTCAACAAAGTATAAGTCAAGGACAAAGGGCTTATATGAACAAAGCAAAGGTAAAGGAACAATGGTAGGTTTTATATATAGTAAGGTGAAAAAGAACACAGTAACATGGTATGGAAATCGATTGCATAATGATAAATAAAGGACAAGTAAGAGTTTAACGTATACTTGCCTTAAGCTGACAATATCTCAGTATCTGAATCTCAGGGTTCCAACTTCACTTCCACTGGCTCTTTGCCTAGCCTTCTACTGGAACCTATACAAGAATATAATATTGTCTTAGTCTCTATTCCTTAGTACCTCAGCTTTGTTTACGTATCTCTAAGTACTTCTACCCCATCGTTATACAATCATATATTCTTATATATATAACCAAGTAATCACTTAAGAAGCACATAATACTTTATCGACTTAATTAACATTCAATCATGCAGTCACTTAACATCACATGACATCCTTAACACTTAATCATATAAGCCATGTATACGTACCTCAAGAATTATACCAACCACATAAATCAATTTACGATTAAGTTTTGATTTAACTAATCAAAACCCAATCCTAATTGCTAAAGCAATACAAAGTCTAATTAAAGATGGCCACATAAATTCATCATAATGTATACTTATTTACTTGACGACAACCTCTAATTGATTGATTTAGCCTTGATTCAACTTGAGCAACGTCAGAGGTTGAATAATTCTTCTTTGGTAACTGTCCTTCTTCTACCAGTATACCTTTTCCTTTATCAGTATTTGCAATCACAGGCCTCCTTGTGTATTGTAAACTCTGTTGAGAGTTCACATTTTCTTTAATAGAAATTCCCAGTTCCTTTCTCCTAGGAGCCTTGGCCTTTTTCTTGTAAGTAAATGCTTCAACCTTCTTCTGGTGTTCTTCAGCAAGAAGCTTCATCTCAGCATCCATATCTTCCACTGTGGCTTCACCACCATGTTCTTCCATAAACAGTTTAGCAGCAATCTCTTCATCAGTAGTTGGATTTGATGAAATCACTAGACTCTTAAGTCTTGAAGAAGATTGACCACCAGAGTTTATTCTTTCAGAGTATGTCTTTCTAGAAGAGTTTGACCTAAGTCTCCCTTGCTCTTGAGAAGACTTTGACCTTTTCTCTGCTCCTCTGCTTCCACCATCATTAGAATCATCCCTCAGTCTCAAGGTTGGAGTCCTTTTGCAATTGTCTTTAGGTACTTTCTCCCCCTTTTTGACATCATCAGGAATAAAAACTGATGTCAGCAACTCTAGTGATGTAGCAATAGAAGTAAGTTGAGAAGACATAGCAGTCTGATTCTCTTCCACCTTGCTTAGCCTTTGCTTTATTTCCACTTGATCCTTGATCATGGAAGATAATCTAGTTCTTTCATTCTTCAAAGCCAACTCCTTAACAGCAATATCATTACTCAATCCAATGACAGCTTTGTGAGTCTCATCAAAGCGATTGTGCAATGATTTGACTTGAACAACTGTAGCCTTGAAATGTGTCAACAACTCAGGATTTGAAATCTCCTTTGCAGATTGAGCAACAAAATCAGCAGTCCTTTGCTTGGAGAAAATACAATCAGCTCCTGACCAATTTGCATAATGCATTTCCCTGTAATGAGCTTCAGTTGCATGTTGATTTTCTTTAATAGACTCTGCAGTAGGATCCCTTAGAAAAGGTATTGACTCATGATCATCAGAGTTTGAAAGTGCAGCAATGATCCCAGAGTTTGCATGATCAGAATTTACAGATGTGTGATCAGCATTATCAAAATCAACTCTAGCTTCATTAACATTTTCTGCTATCTGCTCTGCAATTTCTTCAGCAACATTGTCTGCAGTAGCCTCAGCGTTTATCTGTGCAGCTTCATGAATCTCAGAGTTTGCATTTACAAGAACCTCTGCTTCTAAAGGAACAGACTCTGCAAGAACTTCTTCTTCTTGAACTACCTTTTCAACAGCATCTTCCTGCATATTCTCTGCTGTAGCATTATCCAATTTCTCCTCAGCAGCTGTAGGAATCTGATCAACCTCCTCGCCCATTTCAGGAACTTGATTAGTCACAGAAAGATTTACTGTATGAGTAGCAAGTGACTCTTCTAAAACTAGGGTGGGCTGATCAGCTGCCACATCCTCAGTATCACAAACACTGATACTAGGATGTGCTTCAAGAATTTTATCCATATCAAAATCAGCAGATAAAGCATCTTGCTCAAACATTTCAGCATCTGTATCAGCATTTGCCATGTCAGGCACAGTGGCTGCTTCAACATCTTCAGTAGCCGCCTGAATAATAACTTCAGGAGCTTCATCCTGGACAGCTTCAGTAGCTTCAACTTCTAATTCTTCAAAGAGATAATTAGCTACCATCCTCCTCTTTCTCTGATGAAGAATTTCATGATCAACATCATCTTCATCAGTAGACAGTGGCCTGTTAGCTCGAACTTTTCTCTTGAAAGCTCTTTTCTTAATTCTACCACCAGACTGTGGTTGTTGAGAAGTAGAGGGTGGAGGTTCAGTGTTTAGTGATGAAATGTTCAGAGTTTGAGGTTCTGGTTCAGGTTGTGATTGTGGTTGTGGAGGATTATTTCCAAACTGTTGCACTCTCTCAGGTAATAGCAGAGCTCCAACATTCCCTTTCTTAAGATCCTTGTTTGTTAAGTCAGAAAATATGCGTTTATGCAATCTAAACGACTGAATAACATCATCCTCCAGAATCTCAATTTCAGGAACACAGAATGAAAATAGTAGTTAACAAAAACGAGCAAAATAGAAAACACCCCTGTTTTCTGTCATCTTTTCACCAATATTATGTAAAACTAATCTAGCAAAATCAAAGTGAGTACCATAGAGTAAAGAATACCCGATTTGCAGACTGTCTGTAGGAATGGCATCCCAATTGGTGCATTTCTTCCCAAAAGCTCTTGTGATGCAATCAAAGAAGAAACTCCACTCCTTCCTGAAGAATGGACGCTTCAATTGACCCACCTTAGCCAATGACCCAGAGTAACCGATATCCCTCATCATTCTCAGCAGGTCTTCATCGCCAACAGAAATTGTATAGGCATTGAAATCCTCAAAGTTCAGAGCATCACGAACAGTCACCGGAGTAACCACATACTCTTGGTTTTGATACTCAAAGACAATTGATGGAGACCCAGCCTCTCCTCCATCATCATAAACACCTGTCTGCCAGAAGGTTCTAATTTGAGATCCAGACAGCTTCGTTGGTTCAGTAAGAGCATGCCCAATATCAGAATTTGCCAAGAAACGCTGAACCAAGTGAAACGCCTCTGGTGCGTTGGCAGTGTTTAGTGGTGCTGCATAATTGTTAGGAACGAACTCTAACCCAGAAGAAACAAACGTTGTAGTCGCCATTAGTAAGATTTGAAAGAATAACAGAGAATCAGATGCAAAAGCTCGAAAGAGTTTGAAAGTAGAAAAGTGTTTGTGAATATGTGTGTGTGACAATAGATGTGAATTGGAGTAAGATGTGAAAGGTTTAATCGTATGTGTGTGTATTGGTTAAATATGAAATTCAAAATTAAAAACTGAACAGTTTTTAATCATTAAGACACAACTGTCTTACTCCGTTAATCGTGTGAGTGGGACACGTGGCACACATGCAATGACTGACAGCAGTAATTGGCAGTTTCCAATACGCATGCGCAGTAAACACAGCAATAATTACCGCCTTTTACACTTTCCTATACACGCAACCTTTTTCTTCTGTTTAATACAAATTAGAACCGTTACCAATCATACTCTTTTGTTTTCAAGAATGTTTTCTCAAAATCGTTAACTGTCTGAAACAAATAATTAATTTTAATCATCAGAGATTAAAATAAAATTACCTCAGCGTAGAGTACACAGTTCATCAGTGTTTACCAATCCTCCTCCTTTATTCATAATCTCTTTTCTCTCAATGCACAGTTGTGAAAAAATTGTGTGTGAATAGCAGAGTTTACTGAATATAAATATTTAGAGCATCTTAAAGTGCATAAAATCCACACAATAAATCAGTAAAAACTAGTTGTCCAAACTCTCATGTACAAAATAAAATCTGATTTCATCTAAACTCTGTACTATAAAATTTATTATTTTCACCCCCTTCGATTTTATTTTATTTTTTTTAATTTTTCCAGTAATCAGTGGTTGGCACTAGTCACCAAAAATCAAAGATTTTAGCCCTTATTTCATACAATAAGTTCATGGGTCTTCCTAGGCACAACATGATCTCAAAGGAATTTGTGCACTTTTTGGCATCTTTTGATTGGAGGGTGAAATATTTGCAACTAATTATCAGAGTTTAGACTTTTCATCAGTTAATACAATTAATTTATGAGAGAAAGTGCAAACAGCTAATACAGACTCAGTGTATAGGATCAATAAACTAAGAGATGCTATAAATATAGAGACAGTATCATGCTGTGTAAGATTTCTGCACATTTTGAGATCAGATCATATATTACTCAGAAGGATTCATGATTACTTACTGAGAATCATGCTTCATACAGGTTTCTTCATCGGTCCATATGTTTCAGACAATATCACAATCAGAGTATAACATCAGAGATTAACTTCAGACTTTAACCGACAGAGTATGACTGACACTTTATGACTAACAGAGTTTACTATCAGAATTTAACATACTGGTACAAATAACAGTTAACACATGCAAAGAACCATGAGCATAAAATCAATCATGTATAGATTTTGAATCTAACCAGTATCTCTAGTCAAAACCAGAGACCATTCCAAGTTCATTTACCAGTCTTGTAAAGGTAGCTTCACTCAAAGGTTTGGTGAAGATATCTGCAAGCTGTTGGTCTGTAGACACAAAATGAAGCTCAATATCTCCTTCTTCCACATGTTCCCTGATAAAATGATACCTTATGCTGATGTGTTTGGTCATGGAGTTCTGTACTGGATTACCTGTCATAGCAATAGCACTTTGATTATCACAGAAAATAGGTATTTTAGAGTACCTTAACCCATAATCCAGCAATTGATTCTTCATCCATAAAATCTGTGCACAACAGCTACCAGCAGCTATATACTCTGCTTCTGCTGTGGATGTGGAAATTGACTTTTGTTTCTTGCTGTACCAAGAAACTAATCTGTCACCTAAAAATTGACAACTTCCACTTGTGCTTTTTCTGTCTATCTTACAGCCTGCAAAATCTGCATCAGAGTAACCAATTAATTTAAACTCTGATTCTCTAGGGTACCACAAACCAAGGGTTATGGTTCCTTTGAGATATTTGAAAATCCTCTTCACAGCTGTTAGATGTGGCTCTCTGGGGTCTGCTTGAAATCTTGCACAAAGACATGTTGCATACATGATATCTGGTCTGCTTGCAGTAAGATAAAGAAGAGACCCTATCATGCCTCTGTAGTTTGTCATATCTACTGAAGCTCATGTATCTTTGTCTAACTTTGTTGCAGTAGCCTTGGGAGTTGTGGCAGATGAACTATCAAGCATACCAAATTTATTGAGAAGATTTCTGGTATATTTTGCTTGATTGATAAAAATCCCATCATCTGTTTGCTTTACTTGCAAGCCTAGAAAATAACTAAGCTCTCCCATCATGCTCATTTGGTATCTTGACTGCATAAGCTTGGCAAATTTCTTACAGAGTTTGTCATTAGTAGACCCAAAAATTATGTCATCCACGTAGATTTGAACTAACAGCAAATCATCACCAGAATTAAAATAGAACAAGGTTTTGTCAATTGTACCTCTAGTGAACCCACTTTCTAAAAGAAATTGAGCCAGAGTTTCATACCATGCTCTAGGTGCCTGCTTTAGTCCATATAATGCCTTGTCAAGCCTGTAGACATAATCTGGATGTTTGGGATCTACAAACCCTGGTGGTTGTTCAACAAACACTTCTTCTTCAAGTTTCCCATTGAGAAAAGCACTTTTCACATCCATCTAAAAGACTTTAAACTTCTTGTGAGCAGCATAGGCCAGAAAAATCCTTATTGCCTCCAATCTTGCAACTGGAGCAAAGGTTTCATCATAGTCAATTCCTTCCTGTTGTGAATAGCCTTTAGCCACAAGTCTAGCCTTATTCCTTGTAATCACTCCATCACTGTCTGTTTTGTTTCTGAAAACCCACTTTGTACCAACAATAGATCTATTCTTTGGTCTTGGTACAAGTGTCCAGACTTCATTTCTTTCAAATTCATTTAACTCTTCCTGCATAGCTGTTATCCAGTTAGCATCTTGAAGAGCTTCTTCCACTTTCTTGGGCTCAGTTTGAGATAAGAATGCATGAAACAGACATTCATTATTTGTAGCACTCCTTGTTCTCACACTTGCATCTGGATCTCCAATAATTAAATCAGGAGTATGAGCTTGTGTCCACCTCCTTGCTGTTGGTAAGTGGCTTCTATTATCATTATTAGATCCTCCCCCTTGATCCATGCTCTCCTGATTTTCTTCTTGACCATTTGCATTCTCTGAGGCTCCCCCTGAATTGGACTGTTCAGTATTTGAACTTTCAGAGTTTAACTCAGAGTTTCTGTTTGATTCTTCAGCTGACTCACTTTCAGAATTTGAGTCATTATTTTGAGATGTTGCTAAAGTATCTTCACGCTCCCCCTCAACTAGTTCTCTATTTTGTTCTGTCAGAGAAACTTCCTCAGTGTTTACCAGTAAAGGTTCAGAGTATGCTTCGTCAGAGTTTGATGGATTTGCTTCATCAGAGTTTACATCATCAGAGTTTAGATCTTCATTTTCAAAGCGAAGTTGATCATGATATTCTTCATCTTCTATTCCAGTTATTTTCTTGTCATCAAATGACACATGTATGGATTCCATGATCACTTTAGTTCTTAGATTGTAGACTCTGAATGCTTTAGATGATAGTGGGTATCCAACAAAAATTCCTTCATCAGCTTTTAAGTCAAACTTGGTCAACTGTTCAGGATGAGTTTTCAACACAAAGCACTTGCATCCAAAAATATGAAAATACTTCAAATTTGGCTTCTTATTTTTCACCATCTCATATGGTGTTTTCCCATTCTTGTTGATCAGTGTAGCATTTTGAGTAAAACAAGCAGTTTGAACAGCTTCTGCCCAGAAATAAGTTGGCAATTTTGCTTCATCAAGCATTGTTCTGGCAGCTTCGATTAGAGTTCTGTTCTTTCTTTCAACTACACCATTTTGCTGTGGAGTTCCAGGTGCAGAAAATTCTTGCTTCACTCCTCTTTCCTTGCAGAAAGCTTCTATTTCAGAATTTCTGAATTCAGTACCATTATCACTCCTTAGAATTTTCACTTTGTACTGTGATCCTTTGTCCAATATGTTAGGACAAATACACAATATATAATCAAGTATGTATGAGAATAACAATCAAGAACACTTTATAAATCAATAAACTGTAATTATATTAACAGTTTCTCTCTTAGTGATGTTAATGAATCACAAAGAGCTACTAGGTTACAAGAATAATATATTCAATGTTCGCGTCCCTTCTAGGGATAACCTATCTGTGTTTATATAGTACACAGCTACATACAATCCTTATCTAATTGATACTCCTATAAATTAGCTATACAATTATTATCAATTAAGGATTGCTTCAGTCTTCTGTCCAGTCTCCTTAGCTGTATCAATATATTCTGCTTCTTTCCATCTTCAGAATATATTGCTTCTAGAATCTTTATCTTTGCACCGACAGCTAAGTCAACTATCACCCTGTCAGACTTTATCAAACTCTGACCGGCTTCTATGTAAACTCTTCACCCAGTCAGACTTTATGAAACTCTGACTGGCTTCTATATAAACTCTGATATGTACCTGGTACTTAAACACTGATGAACAAACGTCAGCAATTATATCTAACAATCTCCCCCAACTTGTTCATACAAAAATGTACAAGTTAAACAGATAATTGATGATGTCAAAACATATAACAAATGCAGTGTTTAAAATATGTCAGAGTTTAACTTTAAAACAAAGTTTAAATTTAACTTAGAACAGAAAACAACAAAAACTTACAGTCAGACTTTACTTGACTTCTTGAATATCAGGAACAGTTCTGAGATAATCTATGAGAAGTCTTCTTTCAGCCCTTTCCAGCTCTTCAACCATAATTTTCTTCAACTCTCTCAACTCTGGATCAGATTCTCCAGTCTGATAAATTGCAGCTCTCAAAGAATAGATGGAATTTTTCCTCATCTCATTCCCTAGCCTAATAAAATATGGTTTATCAGATTCTAGATTGAATTCTAAGACTTTAACTCCCAGATCAGTCCTTAGTCTTGCACTGTTTCTTTTCATTTCCACTATTTTTCCAGCATGATTCCTATACTTTGGAATATAAACACTTGACACTCCTCCTCCAAGCATAGCTTTAGATCTCAGCATCTTCTCTCTCAACACTTGAGCAACATCATGAGTGTGTCTGTTCTTGACTTTCAAAAGATAAAGTACATATTCAAGTTCTTCCCATGATTTGAGATTGACATCAGATTCTCCAACCTTATAAACTCTTCCATCATTCATGAAGTATAACAGAAATTGCTTCTTCAATACTCTGTGAAAAATCAACTGTACAGACTCTAACTTATCAAGATTTTCTTGTGTAATCCCAATACCAGACTCTGCCAGTGAAATGTTATCTTGAGATCTGTTATTTGTTCTTCTCTCTCTGTGTGAACCCAGTCCAGATTTATCAAAGGCTTCTTTTCCCAATACTGTTCTGGTTTCTGAGAAATTCACAGCTTCAAGCTTTAAGTCTTCAAGAATTTTTGGTTTGCTGAATCCTGGAAGTAGTGTAGATTTCTGTACAACTTGAGCAACGTCAGAGGTTGTCAAAACTTTGGTAATAACATCAACTTGAGCAGCGTCAGAGGTTGATTTAGCTAATCTTGTTTCAACTTGAGCAATGTCAGAGGTTGAATAATTCTTCTTTTTCAGGTTAGGCTCTTCAATCATCACGCCTTTACCTTTATCAGCATTTGAACAAATAGGCCTCCTTGAGTACTGTAAACTCTGATCAGAGTTTATATTCTCTTTGATAACAATTCCTTTTTCTTTTCTCCTTGGAGCCTTGATTTCCTTCTTCTTGTAAATTCCAGCTTCAACATCTTTCCTGTGTTTTTCAGCAAGCAATTGCTCTTCTGCCTGGATATCTTCAATAGTAACATCTTTACCATGTTCTGCTAAGAATAACTGTGTAGCAACTTCTTCATCAGTAACTGGAGATTTAGAGGAAAGAAGTAAACTTCTAACCCTTGAAGAAGATTGCCCTCCAGTGTTTATTCTTTTTCCATCAGCATTTGTCTGAGCATCAGAGTTTGACCTCCTCCCTTGCCTTTGAACATTGTTTGATCTTGGATGATATTTGTCTCTTGCACCACCATCAGCAGTATCATCCTTCTGAGTCAGAGTTTGAGAGCTCTTGCATTTGTCCTTAGATACTCTCTCCCCCTTTTTGACATCATCAGACAGCAAAACTGATGTGAGCAATTTAATGGAATTTGCAATTTCATCCAACTGAGTTGACATTTTTACTTGATTTTCTTCAACTTTGGACAACCTGGAATCAAAAATCTTCTGATCTTTACACAAGGAGATGTATAGGGATTTGTCCTTTTGCTGTGTAAGCTCTCTTTGAGCTATATCATTCCTTAATCCAGTAATCACCTTGTCAGAATCATCAAAACGATTGTTCAATGATTTGATTTGTACAATAGTTGCTTTGAGATGACTGAGAAGTTCTGGATTTGTAATCTCTTTGGAAGACTTCGTGACAAAATCAGCAGCTCGTTCATTGGAAAAGATAGTATCCTTGCTTGACCAATTTGAGAAGTACATATTCTGAAAATGTTCTGCAATAGCACGATTGACTTCTCTTGCTTCATCAGAGTTAGCTTGAATATCAGATAACTCTACTTGAATGTCAGGATTGGAATGAGTAGGACTAGCTTCAGCATCGTCATCCTCTGCTTCATTCTCTGTAAGAACATTCTCTGCCACTTTTTCAGGATCATCAGAGTGTGCATTATTACTATACTCTTCTTGTCTTTGAACAATCTCAACAACAGATTGTTGTAGAGCTTCAAGAACAAAAGCATCCTCAGAGTTTGCAACAAACTCTGCTTCAACAACATCAGGATTTGCAGTTTCTGTAGTAACAGCTTCTGTAGCATGAGCAGCTAAAGTCTGATTGACTTCCTCACCTTTCTCAACTTCAAAAGCAAGTATTTCTGTGTGAGAAGCCATAGATTCTTCAATTCTCACAGTATCCAGATCAGCTTCCAAACCCTCTGTAAAATGTTCAGAGTTTAAAGAGGTGTTTGCTTCAGCTTCCATATCAAATCCTTGAGGCTCAAAAATCCTGCTATCAGAGTGATCAGCAGCTTCCTCAACTACATCATCAGCATTTGATGTAGGAGCTTCTGTGGCAGTATTTACTCTGTCCTTAGTAGGCACAGTAGTATCAAAAATCTCCTCTTGTACTTCAGAAGGTACATTCTCCATAGAAACTCTGTCCTCAAAGACAGCTTCATCCTCTTGAATCTGAACTTCAAGATTTTCTACAGCTTGAGAAGAAATATTATCAGCACCAAATAGATGTGCTGCTACTAATCTCCTTTTCCTCTGATGAAGAGTTTCTTCATCAGTTTCACTATCTTCAACAGCAGCATCAGACTGTGGTCTGTTTGCTCTAACTTTTCTTTTCTTCCTTGAAGTTTTAACAGAGGTTGACCCCTCAACATCATCAGTATTAAAAGTTGTAGCAGCCTTGAAAGCTCTGTGCTTAATCCTACCTCCAGTCTTTTGTCTTGGAGCGACTTGAGTATCATTGTTTATCTGCTGCGGTTGCTGTTGTGGTTGAGGTTGAGGGTTTAAAAACCGATGAACCCTCTCAGGTAACAACAACTCACCAACATTCACTTTCTTCAAATCCTTATTTGTAAGGTCAGAGAATACCCTTTTATGCAATTTGAATGAGGGAATTACGTCCTCCTCATTAATCTCAACATTATTAACACAAGCAGAGAATAAAATCTGACAAAACCTAGAAAAGTAGACTACATTCCTATTCTCTGTCATTTTCTCTCCTATATTCATCAAGACAAGTCTAGCAAAATCATAATTACTACCAAAAAGAAGTGAATACCCGATTTGTAGACTATCAATTGGAATCGCATCCCAATTGGTACATTTCTTCCCGAACGCTCTGGTTATGCAATCGAAAAAGAAACTCCATTCCTTTCGTAAGAGCGGTCGCTTCAACTGGCCTATCTTGACTAAGGATCCAGAGTATCCAACGGCTTGCATCATTCTTTGAAGGTCAGTATCACCAACAGCAATGGTGTACGCATCAGATTCTGCAAAACCCATTGCTTCACGTATAGTTCCTGGAGTAAGGACATACTCTGTCTCTTAAAACTCAAAAACAATCAATGGAGTTCCAGAATCACCACCGTTATCATATACACCAGTTTCCCAGAAATCTTTGATCTGAGATCCGTAAAGCTTTGCAGGCTCCACTAAAGCACGCCCAATTTCCGATTGAGCAAGGAAATTTTGCAGTAAATGAAACGCCTCCGGTGTGTTCTCATTGCTAAGAGTTGCTGCATAGTTATTTGGGACAAAGTCTAATCCAACAGAGGTAAACATGGAGGTTGCCATTAGAAATCAGAGATTAAAAGTAAGAAAGTGTATGAGAAAGATTATGCAGAAAAGTGTTTGTAGAATTGTGTGAGTGAAAAGTATGTGTGAAAATGAGAAGTGAGTAAAAGATTAGACGTTTGTGTGTGTATTGTATTAATATGAGATTAAAAAAAAACTGAACAGTTTTTAATCATTAATACACAACTGTCTTACTCCTCTAATTATGTGAGTGGGACACATGTCACACATGCAGTTACTGACAGCAAATAAGTGACAATTTTCAATGCGCATGCGCAGTAAAAACAGCAATAATTACCGCCTGTTACACTTTTCTAGGTATAAACCTCTCTCCTCTGTTCAAAAACATCCTTGAACAACTGTCCAATCATACTCTTTTTAAATTTTCAAAACAAATGTCTTTTTCTCAAAATTATAATATGTCTGAAACCAACATAATTTATTTTAACCATCAGAGATTAAAATTAAATTACCTCGGCGTAGAGTACACAAATCATCAGTGTTTATCAATTCTCCTCCTTTATACATAAACTCTTTTCACAAACCGTACAGGTGTGTGTATTTGTGTGTGAATTAGCAGAGTTTACTGAATATAAATATTTAGACCATCTCAAAGTGCATAAAATCCATAAACTAAAGCAGTAATAACTGGTTGCCTAAATGATAAGTGGATTTTAATCCACTTGGAATGCTTCATATCGGCTTAAAATGATGGCTTGAACTCAAGTATGTGGTGTGTTTAATGTGTTTTCATTAAGTTTTGCAGAACCAAGAGTTGGAGGTTAATGAGATCAAAAGTCGGATTTTCCTGGTAGGTTGCGAAGCTCTCACGGTTTTGGCCATATCTGGAGTTCTACAAGTCCGATTCTGACGATTCAACAGCCCACGCGAAGCCACGGAAATGCTCTACATTGCTGGGAAAAAATTCCAGGGAGCTGGAGGCGCTGCAGCGCCAGTTTCCTACGCAAGAGCGCCTTAGGAGGCGCAAGAGCTCAGAAATCTTGAGCAAGAGCGCTTGGTTGGGTTGTAAAGTAAAATTCCAGGGGGTAGGAGGCGCAAGAGCGCCATTTTGAGGCGCAAGAGCGCCTGTTTGCTCCTGGAATGCATCAGTCAGTTTGTATTTTACTCGTATTTTACTCCAAACCGGGTTAATTTGTGTTGGGCCTAATTTGTTAGGGCTCGTATCTTGGGTTTATTATGTAATATCTTATACTTTAAAAACATTATTGATTAGGTTAATTTTGGTAGCTAACTATCTATCAAAAAAACATTATTATTCTAAGAACAAGAGATCAAATTCGAGGGTTCTTCAAGCTAGTGACAAGCAAGGAGGCCTATTGATTCCATCTTTTGTATTTCTTCTCTACAATTTCTGGGCTTTATTTTGCTCTCAATTTCTTTTCTATTATTCATTATTAATTGTTTATAGATTCATGTTATCATTTGAACCCATGATGATGAGAAGTCCGATTATGGGCTAATCGTTATCATGGGGTTTTAATGGAGTTTTCCATGGATTCTAGTTATTAAATGTTTTTATGCCTTGGTGTGTGCTTGATATATGTTTAACCTAGTATGGGGGTGCTTATTCGTTATGGGTGCGTCGCGAACATCCGTAATTGTTTGTTGAATCCTAGTGATTGCGAAAGTGGATCTAGGGTTTAGAACATACCATGCTAGCGTAGGTTTTTGCATGTGAAGAGCATGTATTAATTTGTGGTGTAATTCTAACCGTCTTGCACCGACTATGTGATTATTTGGATGCTTGATTGTAAACCATTATGTTTTCAATCTCTATAGACATATAGGGACTAAGCATATTTGGTGACTACTTGACTTCTATCAATTGTGGATGATCAGTAGGGTGATATATGTACAACGAGAGTTGGCGTGTGTCAGTTTAGTGCGTCTAATCAGTTATCATCGCTTGCACATGCTAGGTTGAAAAGGCATAAGATGCTAGATGAAGTGGTTAATGAAATTGGAACCCCATGTTTTCTCTTACATAAGTAATCTCGTTTGTTAATTCACTCTTAGTTGATAATTGTTTTATTAGTTAAGTAATAATCAACAACTCAATTTGATAATTGGTCAAGCATTAAGAAGTAACCATACACTGTTGCATAGGTATTAAATTGGCATTTACACATTGTCTCTGTGGAACGAACTCTATTTATCACTTGCTATTTGTGATCGCGTATACTTGCGTGTTTACGAGTCAACAAGTTTTTGGCGCCGCTGCCGGGGACACGGTGTTAATTGTAGTTTATGTGCTTGTCATCAGTGGTCGTTATAGATTACTGACTTGATTTTTTTGTTACTCATCAATCTCGTGTCGCCTTGCCCTTTTCTTGTTTCAGGTACTTAACCGTGTATGCGAACACGATCTCAAACCAAATCAGAATTGGAAAGGAAAGAAGAGGTAGTGTCACTAGCAGAAGAAGTTGTAATTGAAGAAGAAGAAGTTAAACCAGTTGTTACAATGGATGAGCTTAACCCACCGGAAGTGCCTAAAGCACTCATGGACTATTCGCAGCCAAGGATAAATGACATTCAGTCAAGTATCATCAGGCCTGCAATTGCTGCGAATACATTTGAGATCAAGCCGGGTACTATCCAGATGGTGCAGAACACAGTGCAGTTTGGGGGTGGTGCAACTGAAGACCCTAATATGCACATCCGGAATTTTATTGAAATCTGTGACACCTTCAAATTCAATGGTGTTTCAGATGATGCTGTGAAGCTGAGACTCTTTCCCTTTTCTTTGAGGGACAAAGCTAAAGGCTGGCTACATTCTCTACCAGCCGGATCAATCACTACTTGGGAAGAGCTTGCGCAAAAATTTCTCTCCAAATTCTTTCCTATGGCAAAAACAGCTGCCATTAGGAATGCTATTACTCAGTTTACTCAGGCACAGGGTGAGTCGTTGTGTGAGGCTTGGGAACGTTATAAGGAAATGCTCAGAAAATGCCCCCATCACGGTATGCCTGATTGGATGGTCATAAACTGTTTCTATAATGGACTGGGAGGTCAATCTAGGCCTATGGTAGATGCTGCTTCTGGCGGAGCATTGTGGGCTAAAAGCTACGAGGAAGCTTATAATCTGATTGAAATGATGGCTGCAAATGAGTATCAAAATCCTTCGCAAAGATTGCAGCAAAACAAAATAGCAGGAGTTCTTCAAGTTGATACCGCTACTGCTCTGTCGGCTCAGTTAGAAGCTCTAAGCATGAAGGTGGACTCTTTGGCTAATCTTGGGATGCAACAGGTAGCTAGCATCTGTGAGCTATGTGCAGGTGGGCATGACACTCGTCAATGTGCCATATCTAATGAGTCAGCGCAGTTCGTCAGCAACTTTCAAAGGCCACAAGTCCCAATTCCTAACGCGTATCATCCAAACAACAGGAATCATCCTAACTTTAGCTGGGGGAACAGTCAGAACAACATGCAGCAAACATCTTATCCTCCTCCTAATCAGCAGTTTGGGGGTAGACAACCCAACCCTTCAGGAATGCAGCAGCAGTATGCTCCGAGGCAGCAATATCAGCCACCAGGATTTCAACAATCTTATGGGAATTCTGGTCAGACATCCAATGAGAAATCTGAAATGGAGGAGATGAGGTTAATGATAAAAACCCTAACAGTTTCTCAAAAGAACTTGGAAAACGAGGTGGGACAGCTTGCCAGTGCCCTACTCAATAGACCTCAAGGAGTGCTTCCTAGCAACACAGAACCGAATCCAGGAAAGAAGGATGGCAAGGAGCAGGTACAAGCTATTACCCTACGGTCAGGAAGGGTCACAGGGGGAACAGGAGTTGAGCAGAATTCAGAACAGGAAAAGCAAGAGGAAGTTGCGGAAAAGGAAAAACAGCCAATCCCTCAACTAGCTAAGCAGTCAGTTCCTTCAGAGGCTAATCCTCCAGTCTATCCGCCTCCACCGTTCCCTCAAAGGATGCAAAAACAGAAATTGGATCAGCAATTTGGCAAATTTCTGGAGGTATTCAAAAAGTTGCATATTAACATTCCATTTGCTGAGGCTTTGGAACAAATGCCAAGCTATGCCAAATTTATGAAGGGAATTCTTTCAAGGAAGATAAAGCTGGCTGATTTTGAAACGGTAGCATTGACAGAGGAATGCAGTGCAATCTTGCAACAAAAATTACCTCCAAAGCTTAAGGACCCAGGAAGCTTCACTATTCCCTGCACTATTGGAAATGTGTCATTCAATAAATGCTTGTGTGATCTTGGTGCAAGCATTAATCTGATGCCACTCTCAGTCTTCTTAACACTTGGACTTCCCGACCCAAAACCGACCAATATTTCCTTGCAGCTAGCTGACAGGTCGGTTACATATCCTCGTGGCATAGTGGAGGACGTCTTAGTCAAAGTGGACAAACTCATTTTTCCCGCTGACTTTGTCATCTTGGATTTCGAGGAAGACAAGAACATCCCTATCATCTTGGGACGGCCATTCTTGGCCACTGGCAAAACCTTGATTGATGTTCAGAAAGGGGAGTTGACTATGAGAGTGCATGATCAAAACGTCACCTTCAACGTGTTTAAAGCCATGCAACTTCCAACTGAAGAGGAAGAGTGTTTCAGACTTGACATGGTTAAATCATTGCAACATGAGGAAAGGAAACAGTTGTCGAACACAGATGCCTTAGTAAGCACTTTACAAGGGGATTCGGATTCTGGAGACGAAGAAATTTCAGAGTGTGTTAAATTGTTGAATGCTAATCCCTACCAAAGGAAATTCAATGCTCCACCAGAATCTCTTGGCTTAGATGAGCTTCAAAAATCACAAGTTCGTCTAAAGCCATCTATTGAGAAAGCTCCTGAACTTGAACTTAAGCCACTGCCGGACCATTTAAGGTATGCTTTTCTTGGTGACGCATCTACATTACCTGTGATTATTGCATCTAACTTGTCAGGTAGCGAGGAAGAAAAACTCTTGCGGATTCTGAGGGAGTTCAAGTCAGCTATAGGGTGGACAATTGCAGACATCAAGGGCATCAGCCCCTCTTACTGTATGCACAAAATTCCAATGGAGGAAGGGAGCAAGCCTTCAGTGGAACATCAGAGGAGGCTGAACCCCATCATGAAAGAGGTTGTCAAGAAGGAGATTCTGAAGTGGCTGGATGCAGGCATCATTTATCCCATCTCGGATAGTTCCTGGGTGAGCCCGGTTCAGTGTGTACCAAAGAAGGGGGGTATGACAGTGGTAGCTAATGAGAAGAATGAGCTCATTCCAACTCGGACAGTCACAGGTTGGAGAGTTTGTATGGACTACAGGAAATTGAACAAGGCTACTAGGAAGGATCACTTCCCTCTACCATTCATTGATCAGATGCTAGACAGGCTAGCTGGACATGAGTACTACTGTTTGCTGGATGGGTATTCGGGCTACAATCAGATTGCTATAGCTCCTGAAGATCAGGAGAAGACTACCTTTACATGTCCATTTGGAACTTTTGCGTTCCGACGTGTGTCCTTCGGACTATGTGGTGCTCCAGCTACTTTTCAAAGATGCATGATGGCCATTTTTTCTGATATGATTGGCATTAATGTCGAAGTGTTCATGGATGACTTCTCAGTCTTTGGGTCGTCTTATGACGAGTGCTTGCACAACTTGAGCATGGTGTTGAAGCGATGTGTTGAAACGAATCTAGTGCTCAACTGGGAGAAGTGCCACTTCATGGTACAGGAAGGCATCATTCTTGGTCACAAGGTGTCTAGAAAGGGTTTAGAAGTGGACAAGGCCAAGCTGGAGACAATCGAAAAACTTCCTCCTCCTAATTCTGTCAAAGGAGTTCGCAGTTTTCTGGGGCACGCCGGTTTCTATAGGCGTTTTATAAAGGACTTCTCAAAAATCACAAAGCCACTTTGCAGTCTATTAGAGAAGGACACTCCTTTCAAATTCACTGATGAATGTCTGCAAGCATTCGAACATTTGAAGAAGAAGCTGACGACTACTCCAATCATCACAGCTCCCAACTGGGATGAGCCTTTCGAGATGATGTGCGATGCGAGTGATTTCGCGGTGGGTGTGGTGTTAGGGCAAAGGAAGAGTAATGTATTTCATGTGGTTTACTATGCGAGCAAGACTCTCAATGATGCACAACTGAATTACACCACCACTGAAAAAGAGCTTCTTGCAGTTGTCTATGGATTCGAGAAGTTCAGGTCTTACTTGCTGGGAGCGAAGGTCACGGTCTACACAGACCATGCAGCTATCAGATTTCTACTATCTAAAAAGGATGCTAAACCCCGACTAATTCGTTGGGTACTTCTACTTCAGGAGTTCGAGCTGGAAATTAAGGACAGAAAAGGAACGGAAAATCAGGTAGCTGATCATCTCTCTCGATTGGAGCAGGGACAGGAAGGCAGTAAGGATGAAACTCTCATAAATGAGCACTTTCCGGACGAGCAGCTGTTTCAGGTACAAGGTGAAGTGCCTTGGTTTGCTGACTTTGTGAACTATCTGGTGAGCAACGTCATTCCAGCTGAGTTTTCTTATGCTCAGAAAAAGAAATTCCTTCATGACGTCAAGTGGTACCGTTGGGATGAGCCTTACTTGTTCAAGCAAGGGCCAGATCAGCTTCTCAGACGATGTATTCCTTACAGTGAGACGGAGGGTATTTTGCGAGATTGTCATGACACTATTTATGGTGG
Organism: Heracleum sosnowskyi; assembly: GCA_030848705.1. Taxonomy (NCBI): domain Eukaryota; kingdom Viridiplantae; phylum Streptophyta; class Magnoliopsida; order Apiales; family Apiaceae; genus Heracleum; species Heracleum sosnowskyi. Next base: position 36,172,134 of record CM061244.1, read on the forward strand.
TCATTATGCTGGAGATAAGACAGCTGCTCGTGTGCTTCAGGCAGGATTTTTCTGGCCATCTCTGTTTAAAGATGCACATCAGTTCGTGCTGCGATGTGACCGATGCCAAAGAGTTGGCAATATATCTAGAAGGAACGAGATGCCATTGAATAGTATGCTTGAAGTGGAGATTTTTGACGTGTGGGGTATCGACTTCATGGGACCTTTTGTGTCATCGTTCAACAACCAATACATCCTGTTGGCTGTGGATTACGTGTCCAAATGGGTAGAGGTGAAAGCCCTACCAACGAACGATGCTAAGGTGGTGCTTAACTTTCTTCACAAGCAGATCTTCACTCGTTTTGGGACCCCTCGTGCTATTATCAGTGATGAAGGTACTCATTTTTGCAACCGTCAGTTCACGGCTCTATTAGCCAAGTATCGAGTATCTCACCGCGTTGCAACAGCCTATCATCCTCAGACAAATGGTCAAGCCGAGGTGTCGAATCGCGAAATCAAAAGAATCTTGGAGAAAGTAGTGAACCCTTCGAGGAAGGATTGGTCCTTGAAATTAGATGAAGCTGTATGGGCCTACCGAACTGCGTATAAAACTCCATTGGGCATGTCTCCGTTTCAGCTGGTTTACGGTAAAGCTTGTCATTTGCCCGCGGAACTTGAGCATAAGGCGTATTGGGCATTGAAAAAGTTAAATCTTGACATGGCAGCTGCTGGTGAAAAGAGGATGCTGCAATTGAATGAACTGGATGAATTTCGTCTTCAAGCTTACGAGAACTCAAAAATGTACAAAGAGAAAGTGAAAAGATGGCATGACAGGAAATTAGTGCCTAAAACTTTTGAAGGGGGCCAATTAGTGCTTCTATTCAATTCCCGGCTCAAACTTTTTCCGGGTAAACTCAAGTCAAGGTGGTCAGGGCCATTCACCATTAAAACTGTCTATCCGCATGGAGCGGTAGAAATTTTCGAGAAGTCACCTGATCAAGCATTCAAGGTGAACGGTCAAAGGTTGAAACATTATTTTGGAAGTACGGTTAATTGCGTGGAAGCGTTGGTGGTTCTGGAGTCGACATAATTGGAACTTCAAGTCAAGCTAGTGACGTTAAAGAAGCGCTTCGTGGGAGGCAACCCACGCTGTTGGATCGTTGTGTTTTAAAAAAAAAAAAAAAAAAAAAAATAGAAAACAAATAATTTTTTTTGAAAACCAGGGGAGCACACGCGCTGCCAGGTTATTTTTTTTGGGTACTTATAACACCAAATGCCCATTTGTTGTAACTTATTTCTCATATTGCTCCAATTCCATCTCCTAAATCCTCAAACTATCCCTAAATTCATATCAAGTTAAACCTTCCTAATCCCACTTCATCTCATATCTTACCTAATAGTTATTCACCCATCTATACATACACCTATACACACAAACCCCAAACCCCCATTTCATTGATGCCCAACTTAATTCTAATTTGAAGGCTTCAAGATTCAAGTTTGGTGGAGTCTACTTGCAAGTTCACCTATCGGATTGGGTATATTATTCTTCACTCTTGTTTATTTACGAATTGAGCTCTTGAAATTTGTGGAGAATTTGGTTATAGGTGGTTTTTGGGGAATTTTGCTTGGTTCATGATTTTTAGTGGATATTGGTGAAATTGTATTTGTGGGTATTGTTGTTATGGCTCCTAAGAGGGTACGAATTGTGAGTAGGAGTAGTTCGGAGGAAGAGGGGGATGTGGATTATGATGTGGACAAATTTGTGTCTAAGGCGGCTCAAGTGGAGTTTGATAATTTATCGACAAAAGGAGTTGTCAAAGAACGGGGTTTCGCCCCTTCGGCCGAGGATGGGGAATTGGCAGCTATGGTTACGGAGTTAGGGTGGTCGGCGTTTTGTGCACCACCTTTGGCGGTTCCATTGAGTGTAGTACGGGAGTTCTATGCCAATGCCAAGATGCAGAAAAATGGGATCACTATGGTGAGGGGCCGGGCAGTGGCTTACAAACCTGGGTCTATACGTCGCATTTTGGATCAACCAGCGAAGCCCAGAGGTGCGGAGGATTGGGTGCAGAAGACACGGGGTGACGTAGACTTAGACGCTATTGTAGCAGGGATGTGTATACCGGGCACGGTTTGGAAGTGCAAGGCCGGTACGACTACGAAGCGTACTTTTCCTGCAGCTGCATTGACCAGGTATGCTCGAGCTTGGTTCTATTTTATTTGTGCCCGCATATCACCAACTTCGCATGTTACTGAGGTTACTGTTGAGCGTGCTATAATTTTGTGGGGTATTCTGAACGGGAAGTACATTGATCTCGGGTATCTAGTCTAGCAGAACATCATGAAATTCTTAGGTGGTAGCACTACAGGCGGGATTCCCCATGCTGTGATTGTTGCTGAGTTGTGTTTTCATGTTGGTGTTCGCTGGCATAATGATGAGACTTTGCACAGGCCAATTGGTGATCTTGATCACCAGGCGATTAAGAGGCTGGCGGAGTGGCCGGGCGGCACTCCCCACCCTAGGGGCCGTGGTTATGTTGTTATTGATGAGGGAAGTGGTAATCCGCCACCGGTGGAGAGAGTGCCTCGGTCGGCAGACAGAGCAGGACCTTCTCACACACAGCCGAGCCAGTCGAGTCAGGGTAATGTGGTTTTCAGTGATGCTCAGTTCAGGCGCATGATGAGGCGTTATGATACTACGCATGCCATGATACATCGATTTGCTACAGACTTGACTCAGTCATTGGATGGAGTGTATCGGCAGCAGGGTTTTCAGGTCACATGGCCCACTTTCGGAGCGCACCATATTTATCCACCACCAGACACACCACCCGAGGAGGGTGACGACTAGGGGAGTACTTCTTGCACCTTTAATTTACCTTCAATGAGGACATTGAATATCTTAAGTTTGGGGGTGATTTGAGGTTTAGTAGTATTTGTGTCAGTGTATTCATTTAGAAATCATAATGCATGTTAGTATAATTTCATTCATATTGTTGCATAATTGTCATATAGAGCATATTTGTTTTTGTTTTGTTTGTTGATGCCATGTGAGCTCATGATTAGTTGCATTAGCATGAATAGCATAATTCATGATCCCTTAGGATTTGACTATTTCCGTTGGTGAGTCGATGTTGATTGGAGTGTGGTAGTGATGATTAGAGGGTTGATTAAGTTCCTATGAATTGACTTGCATGCCAGAAACAATTGTAAATTCACAAGTCTCATTGGTTGCTTTTGAATTTGATCAGACCATGTTTGTTTGGAAGTTAGAATTTAACCACTTGCTTATATTTAGAATGTTTTCTATTCTCTTGAAATTCAAAGAAGCACTTAAGTCTAAGTTTGGGGGAAAACAGGGATTTCATGCTAGTTGTCAATAAAGGCTAGGCGTCAAATGGCTAGTAGCCGGCTCATTGGAAAGATGAGTAGTCTAGGGTGGGATGAGAAAAAAGGCAAAGCGCACTCATTCCGAAAAATAGAAAAAAAAAAAAGAAAAGAAAAAAAAAATGTTTTGTTAGTTGTTATGCAAAATTGATCAGGTTGAGCTCTTTAATACTCGAGTAATTAAGTTCTTGGGGACTTTGTGCCTAGTGACCTAAGACTTTTCCGGTCTGGGATCCACTAACCTAACGCTCGCTACATGGGTATTATTGTATAAGCCTTTAGGGGTCTCAGCCATTGCACGGTCAAATAAGCATGCGTATTGTGTTAGTATGTTGTGTTGTAATAAAAGCATGAATCCCTGTCTAACTCGAGTGGATATTGAGGTGTCTTTAAGTGGTTTCTTGTGTTTAGAGTTCATTTTGTTTATAAGCTTGTGGTTGTTTTGGTGAAGAATAGGATATGGTCTTGATTTAGTTTGAGAGTATATTGATGAGCATTGCACACACGCACGTTTCTGTGTTTGTATTGTTAGTATACGGGAATTTGGTCGAACTCTGTTTGAAAGATTGCATTCCTTGAGATGTTGGCTTGTTGATTGGTTATGGTTGGTTTAAAGGGATCGTTGCATTTTCATATTAGTTGCATACATGCATTGCATTGTTAGCTGCATGAGTAGATGGATTTTGTGGGTACATCCGCTATAGGCCCTCACGAGACCTTACTCGTCCACTAGGGCTGCCTAGGGGTTTAAAGGGCTTGTTGCATATGCCAAATGCAACCGTGATCACCTACGGAAGTGGTACTAGTTAGTTGTATATAGTTATGTTTGTTTATGCTTGAGGACAAGCATCGGTTTAAGTTTGGGGGTGTGATAAGTGGATTTTAATCCACTTGGAATGCTTCATATCGGCTTAAAATGATGGCTTGAACTCAAGTATGTGGTGTGTTTAATGTGTTTTCATTAAGTTTTGCAGAACCAAGAGTTGGAGGTTAATGAGATCAAAAGTCGGATTTTCCTGGTAGGTTGCGAAGCTCTCACGGTTTTGGCCATATCTGGAGTTCTACAAGTCCGATTCTGACGATTCAACAGCCCACGCGAAGCCACGGAAATGCTCTACATTGCTGGGAAAAAATTCCAGGGAGCTGGAGGCGCTGCAGCGCCAGTTTCCTACGCAAGAGCGCCTTAGGAGGCGCAAGAGCTCAGAAATCTTGAGCAAGAGCGCTTGGTTGGGTTGTAAAGTAAAATTCCAGGGGGTAGGAGGCGCAAGAGCGCCATTTTGAGGCGCAAGAGCGCCTGTTTGCTCCTGGAATGCATCAGTCAGTTTGTATTTTACTCGTATTTTACTCCAAACCGGGTTAATTTGTGTTGGGCCTAATTTGTTAGGGCTCGTATCTTGGGTTTATTATGTAATATCTTATACTTTAAAAACATTATTGATTAGGTTAATTTTGGTAGCTAACTATCTATCAAAAAAACATTATTATTCTAAGAACAAGAGATCAAATTCGAGGGTTCTTCAAGCTAGTGACAAGCAAGGAGGCCTATTGATTCCATCTTTTGTATTTCTTCTCTACAATTTCTGGGCTTTATTTTGCTCTCAATTTCTTTTCTATTATTCATTATTAATTGTTTATAGATTCATGTTATCATTTGAACCCATGATGATGAGAAGTCCGATTATGGGCTAATCGTTATCATGGGGTTTTAATGGAGTTTTCCATGGATTCTAGTTATTAAATGTTTTTATGCCTTGGTGTGTGCTTGATATATGTTTAACCTAGTATGGGGGTGCTTATTCGTTATGGGTGCGTCGCGAACATCCGTAATTGTTTGTTGAATCCTAGTGATTGCGAAAGTGGATCTAGGGTTTAGAACATACCATGCTAGCGTAGGTTTTTGCATGTGAAGAGCATGTATTAATTTGTGGTGTAATTCTAACCGTCTTGCACCGACTATGTGATTATTTGGATGCTTGATTGTAAACCATTATGTTTTCAATCTCTATAGACATATAGGGACTAAGCATATTTGGTGACTACTTGACTTCTATCAATTGTGGATGATCAGTAGGGTGATATATGTACAACGAGAGTTGGCGTGTGTCAGTTTAGTGCGTCTAATCAGTTATCATCGCTTGCACATGCTAGGTTGAAAAGGCATAAGATGCTAGATGAAGTGGTTAATGAAATTGGAACCCCATGTTTTCTCTTACATAAGTAATCTCGTTTGTTAATTCACTCTTAGTTGATAATTGTTTTATTAGTTAAGTAATAATCAACAACTCAATTTGATAATTGGTCAAGCATTAAGAAGTAACCATACACTGTTGCATAGGTATTAAATTGGCATTTACACATTGTCTCTGCGGAACGAACTCTATTTATCACTTGCTATTTGTGATCGCGTATACTTGCGTGTTTACGAGTCAACACTAAACTCTCATGTATAAAATAAAATCTGATTCTTATGTCTAAACTCTGTATACTGATATCCTTTCATTTGGATATATCTTTTATTTTTCACCCCCTTTAAATTTTTTTTTTTTTTATTATTATTTTTTTATTATATTTTTCCAGTAATCAGTGGTTGGCACTAGTCACCAAAAATCAAAGATTTTAGCCCTTATTTCATACAATAAGTTCCTGGATCTTCCTAGGCACAACATGATCTCAAAGGAATTTGTGCTCTGTTTGGCATCTTTTGATTTGAGGGTGAATTATTTGCAATTAATAATCAGAGTTTAGACTTTTCATCAGTTAATACAATTAATTTATGAGAGAAAATGCAAACAGCTAATACAATCTCAGTGTATAGGATCAATAAACTAAGAGATGCTATAAATATAGAGACAGTATCATGCTGTGTAAAATTTCTGCATATTTTGTAATCAGAGTTTATAATACTTAGAAGGATTCATGATTACTTACTGAAAATCATGCTTCATACATTTTTCTTCATCGGTCCATGTGTTTCAGACAAAATTACAATCAGAGTATAGCATTAGACTGTAACTATCAGAGTATGACTGTCAGAGTATGACTAATAGAGTTTACTTATCAGAGTATAACATGCTGATACAAATAACAGTTAATACATGCAAGGAATCATGAGCATAAAAATCAAACATGTATAGTTTTTGAGTCTAACCCGTATCTCTAGTCAGAACTAGAGATCATTCCAAGTTCATTTACCAATCTTGTAAAAGTAGCTTCACTCAAAGGTTTGGTGAAGATATCTGCAAGTTGTTGGTCTGTAGACACAAAATGGAGCTCAATGTTCCCTTCTTCCACATGTTCTCGAATAAAATGATACCTTATGCTGATGTGCTTGGTCATGGAGTGCTGTACTGGATTTCCTGTCATAGCAATAGCACTCTGGTTATCACAGAAAATAGGTATTTTAGAGTACCTCAAACCATAATCCAGCAACTGATTCTTCATCCATAGAATCTGTGCACAACAGCTACCAGCTGCTATATACTCTGCTTCTGCTGTGGATGTAGAAATTGATTTCTGTTTCTTGCTATACCAAGAAACCAATCTGTCACCTAAAAATTGACAGCTTCCACTTGTACTTTTTCTGTCTATCTTACAGCCTGCAAAATCTGCATCAGAGTAACCAATTAGCTTAAACTCTGATTCTCTAGGATACCACAAACCCAAGGTTATGGTTCCTTTGAGATATTTGAAGATCCTTTTTACAGCTGTTAGATGAGGCTCTCTGGGATCTGCTTGAAATCTTGCACAAAGACATGTTGCATACATGATATCAGGTCTACTTGCAGTAAGATACAGTAAAGACCCTATCATTCCTCTGTAGTTTGTCATATCTACTGAGGCTCCTGTGTCTTTGTCTAGCTTTGTTGCTGTAGCCATGGGAGTTGAAGCAGATGAACTATCAAGCATACCAAATTTTTTGAGAAGATTTCTGGTATATTTTGCTTGATTGATAAAAATACCATCATCTGTTTGCTTGACCTGTAAGCCTAGAAAGTAACTAAGCTCTCCCATCATACTCATTTGGTACCTGGATTGCATAAGCTTTGCAAACTTCTTACAAAGTTTGTCATTAGTAGATCCAAAGATAATATCATCTACATAAATTTGAACTAAAAGCAAATCATCACTAGAATTAAAATAAAACAAAGTTTTATCAATTGTACCTCTTGTGAACCCACTTTCTAAAAGAAATTGAGCAAGAGTTTCATACCATGCTCTTGGTGCTTGCTTTAGTCCATATAATGCCTTGTCAAGCCTGTAGACATAATCTGGATGCTTGGGATCTACAAATCCTGGTGGTTGTTCAACAAACACTTCTTCTTCAAGCTTCCCATTGAGAAAAGCACTTTTTACATCCATCTGAAAGACTTTAAACTTCTTGTGTGCAGCATAGGCCAGAAAGATTCTTATGGCCTCCAATCTTGCAACTGGAGCAAAGGTTTCATCATAGTCAATTCCTTCCTGTTGTGAATAACCTTTAGCCACAAGTCTAGCCTTGTTTCTTGTAATCACACCTTCACTGTCAGTCTTGTTTCTGAAAACCCACTTTGTACCTACAATTGATCTATTCTTTGGTCTAGGTACAAGTGTCCAGACTTCATTTCTTTCAAATTCATTTAACTCTTCTTGCATTGCTGTAATCCAATTAGCATCTTGAAGAGCTTCCTCCACTTTCTTTGGTTCTGTTTGAGACAAGAAAGCATGATACAGACACTCATTATTTGTTGCACTTCTAGTTCTTACACTAGCATCAGGATCTCCAATTATGAGATCAGGTGTGTGTGCCTGTGTCCACTTTCTTGCTGTTGGTAAGTGGTTTCTTGCTTCATTATTGGATCCTCCCCCTTGATCCATGCTCTCCTGATTCATATGTTGACTTTCTGTAGCATCTGAGGCTCCCCCTGAATTGGATGGCTCAGAGTTTGAACTGTCAGAGTTTGAATCAGCTTCCTCAACTGACTCATTTGCTGTGTCTTGTTGAGCTTCTTCACGCTCCCCCTCAACTGGTTCTCTATTTTGTTCAACTCGAGAATTTTCAGTTTCTCCAGTATTTACCAGTAGAGGTTCAGAGTATGCTTCGTCAGAGTTTGTCAGAACCGCTTCATCAGAGTTTGTCGGTACTGCTTCATCAGAGTTTACATCATCAGAGAATAATCCTTCATTTTCAAAACGCAGTTGATCATATCCATCTAAGTCATCAAGTCCAGTTATTTTCTTGTCATCAAATGACACATGTATGGATTCCATGATCACTTTAGTTCTCAGATTGTAGACTCTGAATGCTTTTGTTGACAATGGATAACCAACAAAGATTCCTTCATCAGCTTTTAACTCGAACTTAGTCAACTGTTCAGGATGAGTCTTCAACACAAAGCATTTGCATCCAAATATATGAAAATATTTCAAATTTGGCTTCTTATTTTTCACCATCTCATATGGTGTTTTACCATGCTTGTTGATCAATGTTGCATTTTGAGTAAAACAAGCAGTTTGAACAGCTTCTGCCCAGAAATACGTTGGTAGTTTTGCTTCTTCAAGCATAGTTCTGGCTGCTTCAATTAAGGTTCTGTTCTTTCTTTCAACTACACCATTTTGCTGTGGAGTTCCAGGTGCAGAAAATTCTTGTTTCACTCCTCTTTCCTTGCAGAAAGCTTCCATGATTGAGTTTCTGAATTCAGTTCCATTATCACTCCTTATAATTTTGACTTTGTGCTGTGATCCTTTGTCCAGTAGATTTACATGATCCATCAGAGTTTGAGCAGTTTCATCCTTCTTTGATAAGAAATATACCCATGTATATCTAGTATATTCATCAACAATTACTAGAGCATATTTCTTTCTGCCCATAGACATCACATTCACTGGTCCAAAGAGATCAACATGTAGAAGATGATAAGGTTCCACTACTGAAGATTCAGATTTGCTCTTGAAAGATGACTTCCTTTGTTTAGCCTTTTGACAAGAATCACATAGGCCATCTAGACTGAGTATTGATTTTGGAAGTCCCCTTACAAGATCCTTTCTTATTAGCTCATTGATGTTGTTCAAATTGAGATGAGAGAGCTTTTTATGCCAATTCCAACTCTCTTCATTTGACATTCTGGCAGTCAGACACACTTTTTTCCATCAGAGTTTGTTACCAAACTTGCTTCATAAATGTTGTTGCACCTGTGTCCAACTAGAACAACTTTTCCAGTAGATTTACTGATAACTTCACAGTATTCAGTATGAAAATCTACATGGTTTCCTCTGTCACAGATTTGACTCACAGATAGCAGATTATGCTTGAGTCCTGAGACTAGAGCTACATTAGTGATGATGACACTTCCAAGATTAATATTGCCATATCCCAGAGTGTGTCCTATGTTGCCATCTCCATAGGAAACCTTTGGGCCAGCCTTCTCCTTAAAGTCTGATAGCAGGGCTTTATTTCCAGTCATATGTCCTGAGCATCCACTGTCCAAGATAAGTGTGCTCTCTTTTATACCCTGCAATCACAAACAAACACTAAGTGTTAGTTTTAAGGACCCAGACTTGCTTGGATCCTTTGTCTTTCTTAACAGTGTTAGCTTTTGCAGCGGAATTACTATCAACAGAGTTTAAGCTAACATTGTCAGACTTTACACTTGCAGAGTTTGCTCTAACCCATTTCAGATTGGGTTTTAGCTCATAATAGTTGTGATAAATAGCATGATAACTCTTGCAAGTATAAATGGAATGCCAAGTGCTCCCACAGTGTGTGCATAAAGTCTGTGGTCTAACCCTAACATTATCATTCTTTACTCCTGATGTAGAAGGTAAAGAATTGATATTTTTATTCTTTGTGCAGTAATTAGCAAGATGATTAGAACTACCACAATTATAACATGTTTTTCTTGGAGCAGCAGCATTAGGCAAATGATTATTTCTTTTATTTATGCCTATCTTTCCATTCCTATTCTTCTTGGATCCTTTTGGTTTCAAGGCAGATTTTACCTCTTTGAGCTTATGATTGAACTGTTTTCCTGTCATCAAACCAACATTAACCTGTTTTTCACAAGTTTTTACTGGCTTTCTAACAGCTTCTCTTTCCATAAGTTTTTCTGTTTTAATATTTTCCTGTCTTTCACAGGCTTCACCTGATTCCATATCAGCTTCTCTTATTACAACAGATTTTAACTTATTGGCTTCTGGAACAAATATCACAGGTTTAAGTTGTGGTTTAACCTTGACCTTGTCTTTAAACCTAAGTTCATCATTTTCACAATAGCCTAAACCTACAGAGTCTGTCTGAAACACTTGATGAGTGTCTCTCCCAGAGTCTGTCCAAGTCTTGATTATTTTTCTTTCTTTTTCTAGATCAGATTCTAATTGCTTATATCTTTTGAGCAATTCCTGTTCTACATAAACAGCATCGTCTCTTTCTTTTTGAATCTGCTTCATATTTTCAAGTTCTCCTTCAAGAAACTTGTTTCTATCTTTAAGACTAAGATTCTCAGCTTTAATTCTCTCATTCTCGAAAGTCTGATCCCTATAGCTAACATGTACGCTTTTCAGATATACTCTTAACTCAGATATATTATCAGTATCATAAGCATAAGTAGTTAGAGGTACCTTATTTTCAGATGATTCAGTCTCATCTCTGACAGTTGCCATAAGAGCATAATTTTCTCCATCATCAGAGTCTGAAGTATCTGCCCAGTCTTTGCCTTTAGAGATGAGTGCTTTCTCAGATTTTCCTTTCTTGCACTCTGGGGCATAGTGACCCATCTCCTTACACCTGTAACACTGGATTTCAGATTTATCCTTCTTGCCAGACTTGGTCTCTCTTCCATCAGACTTTCTAAAACTTTTCTTTTCAGAGTTGGAGTCTTTCCTTGAGAATCTCTTTCCTTTCTTGAAGTTCTTGAATCCCATCTTCTTGAAGGTCTTCACCATCAGTGCAGCCATTTGCATCATCTGTTCTTCATCATCCTCAGAGTCAGAAGCTTCATCAGAGTTTGAGTCATCATCAGAGTTTGATGACTCACTTTCAGATTTAATGACTAAAGCCTTTCCCTTGGCTTTCTTCCTTGATGGTTCCTTCTTAATGGGCTTCTCCTCAACTTTGAGAGCAACAGATTTTGTCTTTTTACTCAATCTTCTATTCCTTTGTTCTATCTCCAGTTCATGAGTTTTCAATAACCCATAGATTTCATCAAGATCTGTATCAGCAAGCTCATAATTATCTCTTATTGTGGTTGTCTTTAAATCCCACTTTTCAGGTAGAGATAACAGAAACTTGAGATTAGACTCTTCAAGCTCATATTCTTTATCAACCAGAGACAGATCATTCAACAGTTTGCAAAATCTGTCATAAGTCTCAGTCAAGGTTTCATTAGTTCTTGAATCAAAGTGCTCATACTCCTGTGTGAGTATTGTCTTTCTGTTCTTCTTGATAGCACCTGTTCCCTGGCATCTGACTTCTAAAGCATCCCATATCTCTTTGGCAGTTTTGCAGCCAATTACTCTGTTAGACATAACATTATCTAAAGCACTGTGGAGAAGATGTCTAACCTTTGCATCTTTTGCAATTGATGAGATGTCCTCAGGAGTCATATCTTTCTTTTCCTTTGGAACAGTCTTTTGTTCTTGTCCATCAACAACAGGGGACAATTTAGTCGGCATATGAGGACCATCATAGATTCTGTCAAGGTATTCTGGATCTGTAGCCTCCAGAAACATGGTCATCTTCACCTTCCAAATCGGATACTCTACTGGCCTGAGTATTGGAACCCTGATTGTTTCATATCGACTCACAGAATTAGGCTTAATCTGTTCAGCCTTGGGAGCAGTTTGATTTTCTTCAGACATGATTATTACTGTGATTGAATCGTAAAACTGTATATATTAAACAGCCTTGGCTCTGATACCAATTGTTAGGCCGAATACACAATATATAATCAAGTATGTATAAGAATAACAATCAAGAACACTTTATAAATCAACAAACTGTAATTATATTAACAGTTTCTCTCTTAGTGATGTTAATGAATCACAAAGAGCTACTAGGTTACAAGAATAATATATTCAATGTTCGCGTCCCTTCTAGGGATAACCTATCTGTGTTTATATAGTACACAGCTACATACAATCCTTATCTAATTGATACTCCTATAAATTAGCTATACAATTATTATCAATTAAGGATTGCTTCAGTCTTCTGTCCAGTCTCCTTAGCTGTATCAATATATTCTGCTTCTTTCCATCTTCAGAATATATTGCTTCTAGAATCTTTATCTTTGCACCGACAGCTAAGTCAACTATCACCCTGTCAGACTTTATCAAACTCTGACCGGCTTCTATGTAAACTCTTCACCCAGTCAGACTTTATGAAACTCTGACTGGCTTCTATATAAACTCTGATATGTACCTGGTACTTAAAGACTGATGAACAAACGTCAGCAATTATATCTAACACAATAGCTTCACATGATCCATCAAAGTTAAGGCAGTTTCATCATTCTTTGCTAAGAAGTACACCCAGGTGTATCTGGTGTATTCATCAACAATTACCAAAGCATATTTCTTTCTGCCCATTGACATTACATTCACTGGACCAAAAAGATCAACATGTAAAAGATGATAAGGTTCCACAACTGAAGATTCAGATTTACTCTTGAAAGATGACTTCCTTTGCTTGGCCTTTTGACAAGAATCACACAGACCATCTAAGCTGAGTATTGACTTTGGAAGTCCCCTTACAAGATCTTTTCGAATCAGCTCATTGATGTTGTTCAAGTTTAGGTGAGAGAGCTTCTTGTGCCATTTCCAACTCTCTTCATTTGACATTTTTGCAGACAGACACACAGCTTTTCCTTCAGAGTTTGTTATCAAACTCGATTCATAAATGTTATTGCGCCTGTGTCCAACTAGAACAACTTTTCCGGTAGATTTACTGATAACCTCACAGTGTTCAGTATGAAAATCTACATGGTATCCTCTGTCACAGATTTGACTCACAGAAAGCAGATCATGCTTGAGTCCTGAGACTAGAGCTACATTTGTGATGATGACACTTCCAAGATTGATATTGCCATATCCCAGAGTACGTCCTATGTTGCCATCTCCATAGGAAACTTTTGGGCCAGCTTTTTCCTCAAAATCTGATAGCAGGGCTTTATTTCCAGTCATGTGTCCTGAGCATCCACTGTCCAAGATAAGAGTGCTCTCTTTTATGCCCTGAGTGTTAGATTTAAGGATCCAGACTTGCTTGGATCCTTTGGCTTTCTTAACATTGTTAGCTTTTGCAGCGGAATCACTATCATCAGAGTTTAAACTAACATTGTCAGACTTTACACTTGCAGAGTTTGCTCTAACCCATTTCAAGTTGGGTTTTAGCTCATAATAGTTGTGATAAATAGCATGATAACTCTTGCAAGTATAAATCGAATTCCAAGTGCTCCCACAGTGTGTGCATAAAGTCTGTGGTCTAACCCTAACATAATCATTTTTTACTCCATCCTTGGAGGGTAAAGAATTAATATTTTTGTTCTTCTTGCAAAACCTGGCAAGATGGTTAGTACTACCACAACTATGACATGTTTTTCTAGGAGCAGCAGAATTAGGCAGATAATCATTTCTTTTATTAATGCCTACTTTTCCATTCCTATTTTTCTTGAACCCTTTCTGTTTCATGATAGACTTTACTTCTTTGAGCTTATGATTGAATTGTTTTTCTGTCATTAAACCAACATTAACCTGTTTATCACAAGTTTCAACTGGCTCCATAACAGCTTCTTTCACAACTACAGATTTTAGCTTACTGGATTCGGGAACAAATTTCACAGGTTTAAGTTGTGGTTTCACTTTAACTTTATCTTTAAACCTAAGTTCATCTTCCTCACAGTAACCTAATCCTACAGTATCTGTCTGAAAAACTTGATGTGTGTCTTTTCCAGAATTGGTCCAGGTTTTAATCACTTTCCTCTCTTTTTCCAACTCAGATTCTATTTGCCTATATCTTTTAAGCAATTCCTGTTCAACATACACAGCATCATCTCTCTCCTTTTGAACTTGTTACATGTTAACAAGTCTCCCTTCAAGAAATTTATTCCTGTCTTTAAGACCTAGATTCTCAGATTTGATTCTTTCATTTTCTAAAGTCTGATCCCTATAACTAACATGTATGCTTTTAAGATAAATTCTTAATTCAGATATATTATCAGTATCATAAGCATAAGTTGTTAGGGGTACCTTGTTTTCAGATGACCCAGCTTCATCTTTAACAGTTGCCATGAGAGCATAATTGATTCCCTCATCTGAGTCTGAAGTGTCTGCCCAGTCCTTGCCTTTAGTGATGAGTGCTTTCTCAGATTTTCCTTTCTTGCACTCTGGAGCATAAGACCCATCTCTTTACACTTGTAGCACTGGATCTCAGACTTGTCTTTCTTTCCAGACTTGGTATCTCTTCTATCAGACTTTCTGAAATTTCTCTTATCAGAGTTTGAATCTCTCCTAGAGAATCTCTTTCCTTTCTTGAAGTTCTTGAATCCCATCTTCTTGAAGGTCTTCACCATCAAAGCAGCCATTTTCATCATCTCTTCTTCATCATCCTCAGAATCAGAAGCTTCATCATCACTGTTTGAGCCATCATCAGAGTTTGATGACTCACTGTCAGATTTAATGACTAAAGCCTTTCCCTTGACTTTCTTTCTTGATGATTCCTTCTTGACAGGCTTCTCTTCAACTTTAAGAGCAACAGATTTTGTCTTCTTCCCAGATCTTTTGTTTCTTTGTTCTATTTCAAGCTCATGAGTTTTAAGCAACCCATAGATTTCATCAAGATCTGTTTCTGCAAGATCATAATTGTCTCGTATTGTTGTCGCCTTCAAATCCCATCTTTCAGGTAGGGATAGAAGAAACTTGAGATTTGATTCTTCAAGTTCATATTCTTTATCAACCAGAGACAGATCATTCAACAGTTTACAAAATCTGTCATATGTCTCAGTCAAAGATTCACCAGGTCTTGAATCAAAGTGTTCATACTCCTGTGTGAGAATAGTCTTCATGTTCTTCTTTATTGCACTTGTTCCTTGACACCTGACTTCTAAAGCATCCCAAATTTCTTTGGCAGTCTTACAGCCAATGACTCTGTTAGACATGACATTATCTAAGGCACTGTGGAGAAGATGTCTAACTTTTGCATCCTTTGAAATTGATGAGATGTCCTCAGGAGTCATATCTTTCTTTTCCTTTGGAACAGTCTTTTGTTCTTGACCATCAACAACAGGAGACAGTTTGGTTGGCATATGAGGACCATCATTGATTCTATCAAGGTATTCTGGATCTGTGGCTTCTAGAAACATGGTCATCTTTACCTTCCATATTGGATATTCCACAGGTCTGAGAATTGGAACCCTGATTGTCTCATATCGACTTACAGAAGTTGATTGAACCTTTTGAGCATTAGAACCTGCCTGGATGTTTTCAGCCATGATTATACTTGTGTTTAGATCGAAAACTGTATATATTTAACAGCCTTGTCTCTGATACCAATTGTTAGGCCGAATACACAATATATAATCAATATAAGTATGATAATAACAATTTAGAACACTGTTTGTGAATCAACAACTGAATTATATAAATAACTCTTCTCTTAGTGATGTTAAAAAATCACAGAGAGCTGCTAGGTTACAAGAATAATGTATTCAGTATTCGCATCCCTTTTAGGGTTAACCTATCTGTGTTTATATAATACACAGTTACATAATCAATCTCTAATTGATATCCTATAAATCAGCTATACAATTTATATCAATCTAGGATTGCTTCTGTCTTCTGTTCCATTTATTTAGCCATATCAATATATTCTGCTTCTTTCCATCTTCAGAATATATTACTTCTAGAATCTTCAATCAAGCACAGACAGCTAAACCAAACATTCACCCCGTCAGACTTTAATAAACTCTGACTGGCTTCTAGTAAACTCTGATGAGTACCTGGTACTTAAACACTGATGAACAAACGTCAGCAATTATATCTGTTAGGCTCAAGACATGTCTGAATACCACTATTAACAAGCCTACACTATGTGACTATGTCACATTACATGACCTAGTGATTTCTATCACTGGGATATAGTATAGGTCTCTAAATGTACTTGTCTTGTTCTCATGAACATTAGCTTGATCATGTATGCTCAAATTTATAATGAGCTTAGTAAAGTTTCTTGCATCTAGATTGTATATAGGCCATTGAATAATTATCCTGGCAGAAGTTCAGAAGTGTTCATGCAGCAGGATAGAGTTGAATAAGGCTATGAAGAAATAAGTTGCAGGAATTTGTCTAAGGCATTATATAGCAAAGTCAAAAGAAAGCTATGTCGTGAAGTCACCAATATCCATGTCGTGAAGTACTATATCGCATAGTCCACTTTGTACTATGTCGAGAAGTCCTCAAGACACATGTCGTGAAGTGTTGAAGTCAGCAAAGTCAAAAGAGCCTAGATCGTGAAGTCCTCAGAAGCCCTATGTCGCATAGTCATCAAATGACCTATGTCGCATAGTCATCAAATGACCTATGTCGCATAGTCATCAAATGACCTATGTCGCAAAGTCTTCAAAGGCTATATCGCGTAGTCCTCACAAGGGAGATCGCGAAGTCAGGGATAAAGTGGAGTTCACGATATCAACACTTAGCCGTTTATAACAAGACAAATCAAGGTACAGAACCAAGAATCAAAGGAGACAAATACTGAAGCATTTGTTCTGGCAAGGTGGTCCAAAGAACAGATGGCAAATCTACAGCTAAACTTGGAGAGAAAGATAAGAGACAAGCAGCTACAGAAACGGGAAAGACTCCAAAAAGCAGGTGGTCCTTCCTGACACAGTGAACTTCTTATGGCAGGACAAGTTGGACTTTCAGAAGGGGTAGCTGTGTAATATTGTGTGTGCCTAGTTTGTATAGGTGAATATATATCGTGCACACACAACAGTAAGCTGTAAGAGAGATACACATAGTTATTTGCTAAGCTCTTTTCTCTGTAAGCAAGCAAGTTCAAACTGTTCTTGTTTAGAAGCCAGAAATTCGATTGTGAATTTCCTGGAAAGCTGTAGTATTTAATTTGCTTATACAAAGTAGATTAAAGTGATTGTGTGTGTTATTTACTTTCTGCATATTACATATCATAATCACATACAGTTGTTTACTTAGATTTCAAGAATCGAAAAATATATCAAACTATCCATTCACCCCCCCTCTGTCTAGTTTCTAGTGGTATTCATTTCTAACAAGTGGTATCAGAGAGTAGGCTGTTAACGTACAAACAGGAAAAGATCAAGAATGAGTTCACAGAAACTAAGCAGTATCAAGATTCCTCCCTTTAACAAGGAGCACTACAGTTTATGGAAGAAGAAGATGTTGCTTTTCATCAAAGCTTCTAACCCCATGTATTTAGATATTCTAAAGCATGGTCCCTTCGTTCCAATGATCGAGATTGGTGAAACAACCATTGGCACTGAGATTGTACCAGCAAAACATGTGCCCAAAGATCCCTTAAAATACACTGATCCTGAAAAGGAAAAAGTAGCACTGGATGGACATCTTCAACTTATCATTTGTGAATCTATGGACTTCAACATGTATGGCACTGTTGCTCATTGTACTAGTGCCAAGAAGATGTGGGATCTTATAGAGGTGCTCTGTGAAGGAACTACTGAAGTAAGAAAGAACAAGAAGCAGATTCTTGTTTCACAATATGAAGCCTTCATGGCTCAGCCAAAAGAGGGAATCACAGAAGTGTTTGAGAGATTCAACAAGCTGATAAACGAGCTCAAACTCTATGACAAACACTATGAAACAGAAGAGCTCAATATGAAGTTTCTACTAACTCTGCCAGATCACTTGGAACCAAGAATCTCTTCCCTTAAAGAAAGAGATCTGACAAAGATTGGTTTTGATGTGTTGTATGGTGTTTTAAAAACATATGAGTTAGAGCTGTTTCAAAAGAGATCTATTCAAGCAAAGCAAGGATTAGTGGCTAATACCTCCTGTGCACTTATTGCTGACAACCTAAGTCAAAGAATGGACTCTCTTAAAATCAGTCAGGTCAAGATTGAGGAACTGGAAGTTGAAGACACTGGTGATGAAACTCAGGTTGTGTATGATTTACCTGAAGAGGAGGAGTTCTACAGTATAGATGAGCTGGACAAAATGGAAAACAAATCTTTTGCTTATATGGCTAGGAGGTATCCTAACATAAGGTTTAAAAGAAAGCAGCCATTTAGGTCCAAGTTCAATAATGGAAACACTGGTGGATCTAGTGGCTCAAACACCTTCAATAAAGGAAAAGGGATTGCTGGTGCTGCTAAAGGTGGATACAAGACAGGAAGTGTGGATAGAACCAAAATAAGGTGCTATAACTGCAATGAACTTGGGCATTTTGCCACTGAGTGCAAAAAGCCTAAACAAGTCAAGAAGGACAAAGCATACTTAGAGATTGAAGCTAAGTATGAGGCTCTACTCAAGAAACAACAGGGCAAAGCTTTTATTGCTGAGGGAAAATGCTGGGATGACTCTGATGAAGAAGAAGAACAAGAGTACTCAAACTATGCCTTGATGGCATTCTCTGATGAAGGTGATTCAAGTCAGGTACCTATTCTTACTTCTCTTGATATGACTCCCCTTCAATATAAGCAAACTGTTGAAGATATGAGCACTGAGATGTTTAATATTCATACTAGCATGTTAGTAGCTAATGAAGAAATTGACAGACTAACTGCTAAGAATGTTGAGCTTACAGAAAAGAATGAGCAACTTGAGTTAATGGTTGTGAACCTGGATGGTTTGAAAAAGGAGGTTGAGTATCTTAAAAACAAAGTGATTTGTGCTGAGCAGATAGAGAATGCCCTTAGAGAACAAATTGCTGAAACTGAATTGAAACTAAGAAGCTTCAAAAACTCCTCTGAACTTATTCAAACCTACCACAAGGAACACACTGAAAACTGCAAGGTTGGAGTTGGTTTTGACTATGATAATGACAAGGGAAGGAAGAAAGTCAAGGGCAAAGGAAAGGAAACTTTTACAAACAAAAATGCCCCAACCATACTGTCAAGTGTTGAACAGCCCATCTTCAGAAAGAGTGTTGTTGAGTTTGATGAGGAACTACTGATCATCAAGCAACAACTACTTGAAGAAGATGAGGCTGCTAAGAACACTTCTTCCTCTCCTGAACTTGTCAATCAGAAAGAGACCAAAAACAATCTTGTCAAGAGTCCTAAAGCAAAGAAAGAAGTTGTTAAGAAAAGGAAACAAAACAGAAATGGTAAAGTTGGTGTTAACAAAGGAAACAACTATGCTTATGTGCCAAATGCTCCCAGGAAACAATGTCAAAAATGCCTATCTGTTAATCATTTGACTCATAAGTGTAGTAAGCCTGAAATTGTTGAAGTTGATAACCTAAGTAACCTTTCTGCAAGCATAAATTCTAGTCATGATTCTTTCTGTGGTAAGCCAAACTGCATGACATGCTATGTGACTGTGATTGCTAACTGTTTATCTCTTAAACATAAACTTGACTCTGCACAATCTGGTGAATCACACACACACATACATTCTCATAGGACAGGGTCCCCAATCAGGATTGAGAGGGTGAAAACTTCATGTGTGCCTAAGAGTGTAAACTCCAAAGCCACAGAAAAAGTGAAGTCTCCTACTATGAGAAATGCAATTTATGACAGAAGAATTATTAATCAAAATGTCTCTAAATCATCTGGACCCTACCAAGTGTGGGTACCAAAAGCAACTTAGTCACTTTGTGAATGCAGGGCAACAGGAATAAAAGAGTCATATGGATCTTGGACAGTGGATGCTCAAGTCACATGACTGGTGATATGGCCCTGCTATCACATTTTGAGGAAAAGGCTGGCCCATCAGTAACCTTTGGAAATGACAACATTGGTTATACAATGGGATATGGCAGTGTTAAATCTGGAAATGTCATTATTGAAGATGTAGCATTTGTTGAAGGACTGAAGCATAATCTCTTGAGTATTGGACAGTTTACCAACAGAGGCTTCAAAGTGGAATTTGATGAAGACCTTTGTTCAATCTCAAAAAGGGAAAGTGGTGAAGTTGTTCTAACTGGTGTGAAGAAAGGAAGCTTGTTTGTAGCTAATCTCAAGGCTGCAGATAAGGGAGAAATTTGTTGTTTCTACACAAAAGCCACAAATGAGGAATTCTGGCTGTGGCACAAGAAACTGTCTCACTTGAATGTACAGGCAATGAACTCTCTAACCAAGAGAGAACTCATCAGGGATTTGCCTGCCTTGGAGTTTGTGCAAGATGGAGCATGTGAAGCTTGTCAGAAAGGGAAGATTAAAAGATCAAGTCACAAGAACAAGTTGCTCAATACAAACTCAAAACCTCTGCAACTAATTCACATGGACTTATTTGGCCCTGTGAATGTAATGTCCCTCTCCAAAAAGAAATATGCTCTAGTGATGGTAGATGACTATTCAAGATATACTTGGGTGGAATTCCTATTCTCCAAGGATGAAGCACCCCAAGTCATAATAGAGCATATCAAGAGAGTTGATAAAGAAGCACAAAGCACTGGTTCCTCTGTAGTTGCTTTGAGAAGTGATAATGGGACTGAGTTCAGAAATTCAACATTGTATGAGTTTTGCAAAGATAAAGGAATTTCTCAACAATTCTCAGCTCCTAGAACACCTCAACAAAATGGAGTAGTTGAGAG
Organism: Heracleum sosnowskyi; assembly: GCA_030848705.1. Taxonomy (NCBI): domain Eukaryota; kingdom Viridiplantae; phylum Streptophyta; class Magnoliopsida; order Apiales; family Apiaceae; genus Heracleum; species Heracleum sosnowskyi. The sequence goes on from CM061244.1 coordinate 36,193,219, forward strand.
AAAGAATAGAACTCTCATTGAAGCTGCAAGGACAATGCTGCTGGATGCAAAGCTACCCACTAGCTTTTGGGCTGATGCTGTTAACACAGCATGCTATGTGCAAAATAGAACATTAATCAATAAGAAGTCTGGCAAAACTCTTTACTCATTAATGACTGGAAAAAGAGCATCCTTCAAGCACCTGTATGTGTTTGGAAGCAAGTGCTTTGTGATGAAAGATACCTCTGAGCATGTTGGAAAATTTGATGCTAAGGCATTTGAAGGTATCTTCATTGGATACTCTCTGGAAAGGACAGCATACAGAGTGTTTGTACCTGAGCAACACAAAGTCATGGAAAGCATGGATGTTACCTTTGATGACAAGAAAACTCCAGGACTGAAAACAAGTAATCAAGACAGTGTGCTATTGAGATTTGAGAATCAAGGTTATCTTGAGGATTCTGAAAGTGAAGATGAACCCCCTGTTCAAACTGTTCTAGAAAATGAATTTCTTGAAGTTGACAATCTTCTTCAAACACCTGTGCAAGGATTCACAAACACAGGGGGAGAAGAAGAGAATGCAACTGTCAACCAAAATGAGATTGGAACAGATCAAGGAAATGAACAGGGGCACACAAGGAAATGGGACAGAGCCCACACTAGGGATCAAATCATTGGAGATCCTAGTGAGGGAGTTAGAACAAGAAGGGCAACATTAAATACATGTCTGTATAGCTGCTTTCTGTCATAAGAGGAACCTAAATTAATTGAAGAAGCTTTGAAGAATTCTGATTGGATTGTTGCCATGCAAGAAGAGTTGAATCAATTTGAGAAAAACAAAGTATGGGAACTAGTGCCACCTCCAAAAGGAAAGAATGTTATTGACACCAAATGGGTGTTCAGAAACAAGATGGATGAAGAAGGAGTGGTAGTAAGAAACAAAGCAAGGCTGGTTGCCAAAGGATATAGTCAGCAAGAAGGCATTGACTATGATGAGACATTTGCACCTGTAGCTAGACTGGAAGCCATAAGAATCTTCTTGGCTTTTGCAGCTCACTCAGATTTTAAGGTGTATCAAATGGATGTGAAAAGTGCATTTCTCAATGGTGATCTTGCTGAAGAAGTCTATGTGTCTCAACCACCTGGCTTTGAAAGTGAAGACTTCCCAAACTTTGTGTATAGACTGCTCAAGGCGCTCTATGGACTCAAACAGGCACCAAGAGCCTGGTATGAAACTCTATCTCAATTCCTTCTTGAGCATCAATTTACCAGGGGTACAATTGACAAAACCCTATTCTTCAAGAAGCATGGAAATGATATCATTCTTGTTCAAATCTATGTGGATGATATCATCTTTGGCTCTTCAAATGAAAAACTCTGTGAAAGGTTCTCTAAGTTGATGCAAAGTAAATATGAGATGAGTATGATGGGAGAGTTAACCTACTTCCTAGGCCTGCAAGTACATCAAAGGGAGGATGGCATCTTTATAAACCAATCCAAGTATGTCAAGGATCTTTTAAAGAAATATGGTTTAGAAGAGTCATCCCCAGCTAAAACTCCTATGTCTACTGCAATCAAGCTGGATGAAGACAAGAAAGGCAAGAGAGTTGATATCAAGGTCTATAGAGGAATGGTTGGATCCCTACTCTATCTCACAGCTAGCAGGCCAGACATCATGTTTGCCACATGCCTTTGTGCAAGGTTCCAGTCTGATCCCAAGGAATCTCACATGATGGCCATCAAAAGAATTTTCAAATATCTGAAGGGGACTCCTAATCTTGGGCTATGGTATCCAAAGGGCACTGGGTTCAACCTGGTTGGTTACACAGATTCTGATTATGCTGGATGCAGGATTGACAGGAAGAGCACCTCTGGAAGCTGTCAATTCCTAGGTCAAAGGTTAGTGTCCTGGTTTAGTAAGAAACAACAGTCCACAGCAACATCCACAGCTGAGGCTGAATATATTGCTGCTGGAAGTTGTTGTGCTCAATTGCTTTGGATTAGAAATCAACTCATGGATTATGGACTAGTGTTAGAACACATTCCTCTGATGTGTGATAATACTAGTGCAATATCCATTGTAGCTAATCCTGTTAATCATTCTACTACAAAGCACATTGAGATCAGGTACCATTTCATTAGGGAACATGCTGCAAATGGTACCATAGAAGTCTCTTACGTTCCAACTGAGAAACAATTAGCTGACATATTTACTAAACCTCTGAATGAAGCAGTCTTCAACAGACTTGTGAGTGAAATTGGAATGCTCAATCCTTCATTCAGTTGTTCTAAGTAAATATGCTGGTTAATAGTTGCAGCAGTAAATTTTCACTGTATTTAAATGATCTATTTGTTTGGAGTGAAAATTAGCTGAGATATGATTTATAAATATTTCAGTATTTTACTGCATATTTTTCAAAATCATATTTGTTAGTAGAGTTGTGAGCTTTTGAGACATCTCGATATAGATGATTTTCAGAGTTCACGACATAGTTCAAATTAAACAGACTTATATCGCAAACTGTTGAGATTGAGAGACTTCGCGACATAGTTCATTTCATGAGTTTGCGACATAGTTAATTTTATGACTTCGTGACTTAGAATAACTATATCGACAAGTCTCCATAATTGACAGAATTTTGATTTAAATTAATTTTATTTCAAAATTTGATAAAAGTCTGACAAATTGCTTAAAATTCCTAAAAGAGAGCTTTAGACAGGGTATTTCTACTATATCGCAAAGTCTCCCCGATCCTTTCATTTTGAAGACTTTGCGACATAGTTCATTGTTGAGACTATGCGATATACTTTGCAAGACTTTGCGGTACAGGCCACTTTTGACTTCGCGACATACAGATAGACTGTACACATTCATAACTCCATATCGCAGTGTCTCTATCATATAAATACCATTTTCTAACCGTTTGCAACTTTTCATCTTGTCTATTGCTCTCAAACTTTCTAACCTAAGCACAAATTCTCTACTCTCTTTCTTACTCTCTCTCTCTTGAAATGGCACCCAAATCTCAAACAGTATCATCCTCTATTCCTTTAACCATCCCCAAAGAAACAAATCTTCTCACCATTCCCTCTGAGGCTGAGGCTAAACCCAGGTACAAGTGTTTTGTACGGTTCCTGAACGATTCCTACCTCAGCCAAGCCCTAACCTTGAACCCCACGTTGTATGTTGATGTATTGGAAGGATTTTGGCGAACGGCGTCGGTTTCTACAATGGCCAGGGAAGATGGAACTTCGTTCCAGGAGATAGCTTGTTCAATTGGAGGCAAACACTTCCAGTTTGGGGAGAAGGAGATAAATGAAGCTTTAGGGTTCAAGGTGGAGGGTCATGACCAAGAAGCTACTGATGCTCAAATAGTAGACTTCATGACCTTCATTCAGTATACTGATGAGATAGATACTGGAAAGCTGAATAAGAAGTTTGTAAGAAGGGAGTGGTCATTTCTATTTGATGCACTCCAGAAGGTGTTCCTTTGCAGAAAGACAGGATGGGACCATATCAGTCACATTGCTGTGAAGCTGGCCTATTCCCTAGCCTATAATCAGGAAATCAATGTTGGAGCAATAATCCTCAAGGAATTGACTCAAAGGCTAGGGAGGACAGTCCGTGGAAGAGGTAATGACATCTTTTACCCTCGCTTTCTTCAAGTTATTTTAAATTATCTTGATGCTAATGTCCATGACTTGGAGGGTATTGATAAATCAAAGATGGCTTATTCCAAGTCCATGTCCAAGATTCTGTTTGGTTCATTGGACACAAGGAATCAAGTGGATGTGATCTTGAGTGTGACCCCGCATATGCAGGACACATTCGCGTCTTATCCACTTGATAAGCCCATATACCATGCTCTTTCCTGGACAGGGGAGGCTGAGACTGAAGGAGCATCACAGTCTAACCCAAGCCTCCCTATCCCATCCAGCAACCCCACTGTAAACACCACTGTAGAGGCTAGTCAGCCAAGTGCATCAATCTCTCAAAAGGTTGATGTTACTAAAAAGAAGAAGAAGAGAACCCTAGCTATTATCCATGAATCTGTAGAGCTAGCAAGTGAGATTCCTGAGTCACCTCTCACCAGACCAAAGAAGAAATCAAAATCTATACCTACCACTGGATCCTCCCAACAGGATTCAGATGTGGAAAAAGGGGTACACCTGCTACTGTCTATGGCCTCTCAACAGGTCATGGGCATTGAAAAGAGCAGCCTCCCCACTGCAAGTTGTAACGAGTCTGCACAGGGTCAAGACCTCACTCTTGACCCTAGGAGTGATAAGGGTGATCAAACACTAAGTGGAGAGCACATCAATGTTGAAACTCCTCCTATTTCTCAGGGGGAGTTGCCAAAATCTAATCTGAACCCCACTTCTCTCTCAGACTCTTCCACTAAAATTTCTTCTGCACAAGAGAGTCATTCTCATGACAATCTTGCCCTTGATCAATCACAATCCAGCCCTGTGATTGAGCCAACTTCAAGTGACATGGTGCTTGACACTGTGCTCACCACTCAGGACCCACATTTTGTTGGTCAGGGAATGCATGCTGAGGCATATCCTAATGACACCAACACAAACATGGAGGATTCACCAGTTTTCACTGGAGACTCTGTGCCAAATTCTCCCATCCTTAGGGATGTGGAAATGTCTTCACAGACATATAGGGCTGATGTTGTAACACATCCCATTTCAATGGAGACAACATCAGACCCTACAGCCATTCCAAGGCTGGAGGAGACTCAAACTCACACATCTCATGAAGTGCCTAGCACTAGCTCTCACTTGGCTCAGGCCACAATGTCAGAATGGCTGAAGCCTGTGCACCATGACAGGCCTTCAGGATCATCATCTGTGCCCTCACACTTGCCAGAGGAAGCCATTCAAAATCTTAATGTGGCACAGATTGATGAGTTCTCAAAGATAGCTCAACATCTCCTCACCTCCAACCTTCCAAATGCTGATTATGAAGCTATCCTGCTATGCCATAAGGAGGACGTTGAAGCTCAACAGGAGAAGATTGTGAATGAAGTTGAACCAGAGGGAAATGTGGATGCCTGGTTGGATTCTAAGAGGACTGTAAATCTCAAGGATGCCCTAGCTTTTGTGAGAGAAGAATACCTCACTTCTCTGGGCTCCAATGCTAAGGATCTTTCTCCTGTTGCCATCTATGAGGCTGTAAATGATGTGTACAAGAACCAGTTGAAGGCTCTGCATTATCTTGGGAAAGGGCTTCAATCAGAGATTTCTTCAATTCAGGAGGAGACAGACAGATCCCTCACAAAGCTCAGAAACTCTTATCTCTCTGATTTTCCCAAGGTGGATGGTATCCTCAAAGAAGTCCAGAAAACCTCCACAAATGTGTCCATGATGGATGTGACTCTTGCCATGGTCACAGACAACATCAAGAAACTGGCTTCTACACTGGAAAATCAAGCAAAAACTACCATCACCACCAATGCTATGTTGAATGTCATGTGGAAAAATCAGTATGGTGATAAGTTGGTGGATGAAGTCCCTCTGTCAGACATCTCCAAATATGACTTTGCCAGGGTCAAAGATCAATCTCTCAACTCCTTCAAGTCTCACCAATTATTCTCCAAGGTGGATGGCTTAGAAAGAGAAGTGGCCTCTCTCACGGATGAAAACAGAATGCTATCTACATCTCTAAGCCAACTCAATGCCAAACTAGATGATCAAGGCACCAACACAACAAACATTTTGCTGGTGCAGCAACAAATGATGACTTCAATGATGCGATCTATGAACCTGCCTATTCCTGGGGAAGCTCAAGACATTTTGTCTGATCCCAAGCCTAAGGGGGAGAAAGGAAAGGAGGTCAATGTGAAAAAGAAAGGGGGAGCACCTGCCAAGCAGTCAAAACTTAAGGGCAAGCTCATTGAAGAGACAATAAAGCCAATCAATCTTCCCCCTGTAGAGGTCATCAATGCACAAGGTCAGAAAAGCACAGTCACCACAACATTCTATCCATCCACAATGCCTAAAGACATCTCAACCCCTCAACCTGCTATACCTACTCCAATTGCTAAACCTACCCAAGCTACACTTATCACTGAGGCCAAGCTACAGGAAGTTGCCAACTCTAACATCTATCATGATGAGGCATTCCTGGAGTTTCTGAAAGCCACCTACAAGAATGCTCAAGGAGATGCACAAGTGTACAGAAAGAAGCTCAGGGAAAGTATCAAGTACTTCACAGTTGCAGTAAAGAAAATCAGGGATGTTTATCTGAGAGAAATAATCATGGTGTGCAAGGACAACTGCTTGTGGCACTTAGCATTTCAAACTCTAGAGAAACTGAGGTTTACTGAAGTGTCAATAATTCTGGAGTTGATTGAAAAGAGTGGGGCTAACAATGAAAGTCTTTATAATGACTTGGAGATGGACCAAAATCAAAGACTGCCTGAGGTCATACCCAAGCCAAGGACAGTAATTTTTCAAAGTCTATCCAAAGTCAGAAGTATTGACCAACTAGTCATTCCCAAAGATCTGCAAATGAAGAATAATACAAAGATCAATCAGGTGCTGCAAATGCTGAGAGCAAAGAAAGGAGTCAAGACAGCAGAGGAATTAGAGATGATTAACATTCTACAATCTTTTCTGATTCATGGTGTTTTGCCAGAATCTGTCAAAGAAAAGAACAAGAAGAAGGATGGGGAGGATGATGATGAGGAGAAAACCCACAGGAGGAGATCTCATGACACAAAGGGGGCAAAGGAGACAGTGAAGAGAACTAGGAGTGGAACTCAGCAAGTCAAGGACATTGCTGGCAGTACTTTAACCAAATCACAAGACTCTGAGTCTAGGGTGAGTACTGTTAGTAATGATCCTCCAAAATCAGTATCTAAGACTTCTGAACCTGAGTTGCAACAGAAGAAGGGTGAAGCCACAAAAGAAAAATCAAGAAAACACCTCCACAAGGTCACAGCCAGTGGAGTGTTGCAGTGGATTAAGGGCAAAGGAATGAAGCTACTTCCAAATGATGTGGCAGTAAAGACAAAGTCACCTTGTTCCAGAAAGGTACCTCTTGTGAGGCATATGAAGATCAAGAGTGTACCCAAAAGAATAAGGATAACAAAGAAAACTGGAAAACTCACAAATGTTGTTGGCATCCATGTGTTTCCACTTGATGAAGACTATGATGAAGATGCCCTAGCATTTTTGAGAGCTCAAAGGATCTTTGAAGTCAAACTGAAGCTAGATCATCTAGAGATTAAGTACACTGATGGAAGAGAGAAGATAATGAAGCAAGGAGGCTGGCAACATTTCTATAAATATGAGCTTGAAAGGATAAATGCCTTGCTGAACTTTGAAGAAAAGGAAGAAAGGACATGGAAGATAGATATTGCCAGGTTCTTGAAAATGCATGCTGATCATGAAGAAGACCTGAGGAGAGAGAATGAAGAAAGGAGATGTAAGAAAGAGAAGGAGTTGGCCGAGATAGAAGAAAGAGCAAGGGAGCTAAGAAAGAAAGGGCTGTGCAGGGTAAAACAAAATCCTTATACTGTGGAGTACAAAAATCATTATGGAGGAAAAAGCAAGATAAGGATGGAGTTTATACACTCATATGTGGAGAGTGCCCTCAGAACAGCAGCTGAAGATCTAAAGGACTCTCCTCTCATTGAAGAAATGACTGCTAGAGATGATATTCTAATGGCAATCTCTGAGATAAAGAAGAATGAAGAAATGAGGAAGAAGAAGATCTATGATGACTTCTTAGAGAAACAATTGGAAACAGAAGCTATGTAGCTCAAGGAAGAATTCTGTAAGCTTAAATTTCCAAGTTGTTATCAAATTCTGTGCTTAACTGTATCTTCCTTATATCTGTTCTTTTTATGTTAGTTAGGCTTGTTATCAGACATGAAATTGTGCCTAAGGGTCTTACTCACAATTTGGGGGAGATTGTTAGGCTCAAGACATGTCTGAATACCACTATTAACAAGCCTACACTATGTGACTATGTCACATTACATGACCTAGTGATTTCTATCACTGGGATATAGTATAGGTCTCTAAATGTACTTGTCTTGTTCTCATGAACATTAGCTTGATCATGTATGCTCAAATTTATAATGAGCTTAGTAAAGTTTCTTGCATCTAGATTGTATATAGGCCATTGAATAATTATCCTGGCAGAAGTTCAGAAGTGTTCATGCAGCAGGATAGAGTTGAATAAGGCTATGAAGAAATAAGTTGCAGGAATTTGTCTAAGGCATTATATAGCAAAGTCAAAAGAAAGCTATGTCGTGAAGTCACCAATATCCATGTCGTGAAGTACTATATCGCATAGTCCACTTTGTACTATGTCGAGAAGTCCTCAAGACACATGTCGTGAAGTGTTGAAGTCAGCAAAGTCAAAAGAGCCTAGATCGTGAAGTCCTCAGAAGCCCTATGTCGCATAGTCATCAAATGACCTATGTCGCATAGTCATCAAATGACCTATGTCGCATAGTCATCAAATGACCTATGTCGCAAAGTCTTCAAAGGCTATATCGCGTAGTCCTCACAAGGGAGATCGCGAAGTCAGGGATAAAGTGGAGTTCACGATATCAACACTTAGCCGTTTATAACAAGACAAATCAAGGTACAGAACCAAGAATCAAAGGAGACAAATACTGAAGCATTTGTTCTGGCAAGGTGGTCCAAAGAACAGATGGCAAATCTACAGCTAAACTTGGAGAGAAAGATAAGAGACACGCAGCTACAGAAACGGGAAAGACTCCGAAAAGCAGGTGGTCCTTCCTGACACAGTGAACTTCTTATGGCAGGACAAGTTGGACTTTCAGAAGGGGTAGCTGTGTAATATAGTGTGTGCCTAGTTTGTATAGGTGAATATATATCGTGCACACACAACAGTAAGCTGTAAGAGAGATACACATAGTTATTTGCTAAGCTCTTTTCTCTGTAAGCAAGCAAGTTCAAACTGTTCTTGTTTAGAAGCCAGAAATTCGATTGTGAATTTCCTGGAAAGCTGTAGTATTTAATTTGCTTATACAAAGTAGATTAAAGTGATTGTGTGTGTTATTTACTTTCTGCATATTACATATCATAATCACATACAGTTGTTTACTTAGATTTCAAGAATCGAAAAATATATCAAACTATCCATTCACCCCCCCCCCTCTGTCTAGTTTCTAGTGGTATTCATTTCTAACAATATCAAACAACCACCATCAACACCCTCCTTCCTTCTTCCCTTCTTCTTCTCGGCCTCTCGACCTCTCCCTCTTTTCTTTCTTTTCTCTCCTCCTCGGCCTCTCGGCCTTATACTAACACCAACCACACACGAACAAGTACACACACACAAGAACACAATGGTGAACACATTTTAAAAGACTACGCACACATACACATACACTAACTCAATTTACACAACCTTTGCGAAAACACACATTACCCAAGTTTACATTTTTAAATATCACGCACACTTTTAAAATCATTCTTTTAGTCACTCACACCCTCACACACACCATATACTTTGAAAGAAGCTCTTACGTGAAAAGAAATAATTTTCTAAAATAAGACACACTCATACTAAACACATTTTATGAAAATGACACACTTCCTTTGTAAATACACCTTCAAGAACTTAGTTTTAAAAGAAACCTAAATTACATTTTGAAAATACACACCTATGAACACTCTTTGAAAATACACACACCTATACATTTTGAAAATACACACACCTATGAATACATTTTGAAAATCACACCTATGAACACTCTTTGAAAATACACACACCTATACATTTTGAAAATACACACACCTATGAATACATTTTGAAAATCACACTTCCAAACTCAAAGTTTTTAAATCAATTCCTTCCCTTCCAACTTCATCTCTCTCTCGGCTCACCCTCAACCTCTCCCCATTCTTCCTCTCGGCCTCTCTCTCCTCCTCTCGGCTTCTCCCTCTCTTTCTCACTCGACCTCTCTCTCTCCCTCTCGGCTTCTCCCTCTCTCTCTCTTTCTAACTATCCTCCTTCCACCTTAACTCCCATCCTTCAAACCACAACCATTTCAATCTCAACCCAAAGTTCAATCAACAAATTTTTCAATTGTAACTAACATCTATATATATATATATAAATATATCATACTTTCACTTAAACTAACATGCAACTCACAATACACTTAATTAACATATATACAAGTTCTATTTCATCTCGAAATTACTAACCCATAACTTTAATACCATAATCACTAGGATCTTCAAGAACCTCTTACATGCAACCAATAATATTTCAAATTCCTACTACCCATATTACATACAACATTTATACTTAATAAGAATGAAAGCCCACTAACAAACTTTAATCAAAATCATCATGGTTCACAAAATTAATGACATGCATCAACAAAATGAACTTGAGTTCAACTTTTTAAACATGAAAATCAAGACCATGGCTCACAAGGATCATTGCCATGGTCGGGTTTCTTCTCGGATGAGCCCAAAATGATGGATCTCACCGAGAATCATCCCTATAACAAGAAATCAACCATTGCATGTAAGTTTTACACAAAAGGAAGAAGAATCCGAAAATTTCCGAATTTAAAAATTGAACCAAAACTTAAAATGGACACAAGAAGGTTGTAGAGATTAGAGAGAGGAGTATTTTGGTTACTCACACTTGAATTTTGGTGAAGAGAAACACAAGTTTTTGGTGATTTTAATTTGTAAGAGATGAAGAACAAGGGGAGTGTTATAGAGAGAGAAATGGGGTTTTGGGGAGAGAAGAAGAAGAAGAAAGAACGGGAGTGGGGGAGCCGATGGGGGTGGGTGGGGGTTTTTATAGGGGAGTTAAAAGTAATGTAAAATAACTACTTTTTGTTTATTTCATTATTAAATGACAAAAATGCCCAATTAAATAAAATACTAAAATGATAAAAATCAAGGGCTATTATGTAAATTCCTAATCCTACTTCTAGATCAATTAGAAATAGTATTCTACAAATAACTTTTGTAAATTAGATAAATAAAATTGCATTTACAAAGAATAATCAAATATAATGTCTTTTAATCCCAAAAATAATTTTAAATAGAATTTTACCATTCACTAGGTAAATAAATAAATTACCTATTGAAAATAAATAATCTAGAAGGTGTAGCATCTCTTTAAAATATATATTTAAAATAGTTAAGTGGTTATAAAATTTAAATCATGAGTTTAAAACTAAAATAAAATATAAATAATGCTAAGAAATATTTTATGCTACTAATTAAATAATTTAGCATACTCTAAATTTAAAATAATTATTATATGACTTAAATAAATTTACAGAGTACTTAAATAAAATTTAGAAACCAGATACACAATAACTAATTACTCACAAAGTGAATAATTCATAATTCTAAGCACATAACAATTATTGCACATAATAAACACCTAACAATAAAATGTACGTTTCATTAAAATATTTAAGTCAAAATTTAGAATCGTTACACATACCTATTAGATTTTCTGGTAATATGGCAAGGGACATCAATAGATGATGAATGAGAATGTGGAGAAGATGTATTCTCAGATGAAGTAGAAGTACAATCAGGATAAACAATATCATTGATTGATATAGAATTAGTAACATGAAGTGGAAAAAGGAATTAGTGGCAGATTTGACTAAAGGAAATATATCTTCATGAAATTTTGCATCTCTAGATATGACAATAGAATGAGTGTCAAGATTTAGAAACTTATAAGCTTTCTTTCCAAAAGGATAACCAAGGAATACACAAGAAATAGATCTTGGAGAAAGTTTATCTCTATGAACTTTTGGAATACTGACATGAGTTAGACAACCAAATGGCTTAAGGTGATTATACTGTGGTTTAACACCAAAAAGTTTTTCATAAGGTGTAGCTCCTTGAAGAACCTTGGATGGAAATCTGTTTATGAGTTGAGTTGATGTAAGAACACAATCTCCCCAATATTGTTTAGGTAGATTGGATTGAAATAATAAAGCTCTAGAAGTCTCTAAAAGGTGTTTATGCTTTCTCTCCACAACACCATTTTGTTGTGGAGTGTGAGTACAAGAGGTTTGATGGTGAATACCTTTTGCAAGAAAAAATTGACTGGTATCATGACTCAAACCTAGCTCCAAAGCATTGTCTGTTCTAACAGATTTAACAGAAACTTTGAACAGAGTTTCAACCGTGGCTATGAAATATTTGATAAAACCGAATGCATTACTTTTGGTAGCAAGAAGATGAGTCCAATTGGCTCTTGAAAAATCATCTACTATAGTTAAGAAATAGCTGTATTTGTTATAAGTTTTGACAGGGTATGGACCCCAAACATCTACAAGAATTAACTGAAAGCAAGAAGTAAAATGAATCTGACTATGAGGAAAAGGTAGTCTATGTTGTCTTGATTTAGCACATATATCACAAACAGTAATGTCATTAGAATTTGTATTGAAATCAATATTACAAAAAAATAGTGTTTTCAATTTAGACATAGGCAAATGACCTAGTCTATGATGCCAATTTATGGCAGTAACATTAAAAGAAGATACTGAAAAATTTGGGCAAATAGGAACAATCTGAGATGTCTGACATGAGGAAAGAACAATTGCTGAGTGATTGAAAGTGTAGAGGCCTCTCTGAGATTTACCAAGAACTAGTGGCTTCCTCAGAGAAGGGCCCTGCAATGAACAAAGATCATGAGTAAAAGTAATTTCACAATCCAATTGTTGTGTGAGCTTACTAATAGAGAGAAGATTAAGCTTAAAGTGAGGAACATATAGTGCATTTTGTAATGTTATATCAGGTGAAATAGGTACAGTTCCAGTATGGGTAATATCAAGAATGTGACCAGTTGGAAGTGAAACAGATATGGATTGTGATAGTGGTTGAAAAGTCAGAAAAAAATCCCTATGGAAACACATATGATTACTGGAACCACTGTCTAGTATCCAAGAAATTATAGAAGAATCAGAAAAACAAGCAGTAGAGAGATTAATGTTACCAGCAAAGTTAGCTCTAGATGGAATAGAATCAGAACTTGAAGAAGCTTTAAGTAGATTAACAAGCTGTGAGTATATTTCAGGAGTAATGTCAGTAATGTTCTGATTTGCAGAATTAACAGATGTAGACTGGATAACATTTGGAGAAGATTGAGAATCTCCACTTGTAACAACATCAGCTTGTGCTGCTTGAACAATCCTCTTAGGTTTGGAAATTTTAAAATCAGCATGAAATCCATGCAGCTTGTAACATTTGTCTATAACATGACCAGGCTTTTTGCAGTAATTGCATTGAAAATTAGCCTTCTTAGAATCAAAACCAGATGAACCAGATTTCCTAGTAAACTGAGGAAATTGTGAATTTGAATTAGGCATTCGAGATGAGTTTACATGTATAGAAGCTAAGTCTGATAGAAACTGAACACCAGAATGAATTTCCCTTTGTGATTCCTCTTGCAAAAGGATATTGTAAACTTGGTTGATAGTAGGCAAGGGTGATTTCATCAATATAGAACCTCGCATAGAAGTGTATGAATCATTTAAGCCCATAATAAATTGGATGATACGTTGATGATCTTGTTGAAATTTAGACAATTTCAAAGATGCACCACAAGTGCAACCACATGTGCATACAGGAATCAAAGACAATGAATCAACATCATCCCAAAGCATTTTGAGTTTGTTAAAATATTCAGGGATACTTGTATTGCCTTGAGACAATTCAGATAATTCTTTATGGAGTCCAAACATTTGAGTACTATTAAGTGAACCATAGTGTTCCTCCAACTCTTGCCACATCTGATGTGCTGAATTAGAGTAAATGACACTACGGCCAATAGACTTTGACAAAGAGCCGAGTAGCCATGAAATAACCATATCATTACAACAGGACCAACTCTTGAAATCCGGAGAATCAGTGTTAGGTTTAGGCAATGTTCCATCAACAAATCCTAGTTTATTACGAGCAGATAAAGCAATAGTCATGGATCTTTTCCAATTGCTAAAGCCAGTACCATCAAATGGATCGCTTATGAGTTTCAATTCAGGACTATCGGAGTTTTGAAGATACAGAGGATTATCTTGATCCAAAATTCTAGTATTATTGAGATTAGATGAGTTGGGAACAGTTTGTGAAGTAGAAGCATACATTTTGTATTGAATTGTGATGAAAAATCAAGAAAAGAACAGAAAAATGATATGAAGATAAAGTGTTTGAGTAAATGTCAGAAAGAGATATGAACAAAATCGTTTGAAATTTTAATCATACAATACAAGAATTCATCAATTAAACAAGATATCAATGTCAAACTGAGAAATTAGTCTCAAAAGAAACCGAGAGATCAATCGCAATTGTTTTAAAAAGAAAACAAAGATCGAGTAAACGAAACTGTGAGAGAGATCATGAATACACCTGATTTGATCAAGAACTAATGTTGCTGAGAGAGAGATATCCAGAGAGATAGAGAGATGATAATGGAGAGAGAAAAGAAAACTATCATTGCAATTGTTTGTTACAAAATCTATGTGTAAAGTTCAGAGTTGAAAGTGAAAGTTACAAGACTATATATACATCAAGTCTTGATCTAACTGACTAACAAACTATTGGCGGGAAGCTTTTCTATTCAATAATATGTACACAATATATATTTAAGTAATGTGACCAACAGATATTGCAAGCTATTATTATTTGCTTAAAATCACGACGTGCTCTTTCCTATAGTACACGATTCATTAATCGTCTTCAACATGACAAAGTTTACATTTTTATTTTTCGTTGTCATTTCTCTACTCAGGTTCTTAGTTGTTTTATAATTTGTTTCATTACTCAATTTTTTTACCATTATACCATACCAACTCTATATCATTATAAATATTGTTTAATTGATTATGAGGTATTATTAAATTTAAAGTTGTTAGTCTAAGTTGTGAAATTACCATCTTTAAAAATCTCAAAAAAACTCAACTAAATCATGTAACTAAATATCATCTCGGATATCTTATTATCTTGTTGTAATACCGTTTATAAACAATAAGTTTCTCTCCAACGATGTGTTATAATTTATGCACATATATTAATCATGCAATGGACTTATGTTATTTTATTTTATTTGCAGCGAGTTTGATGGTCCCCCGAGGAGAAGCCAATGAAATGTGCATGGCTGTGGGACCTGGAGGTCAAAATTGCGTTCCGGAGAAATGCGTTGACTAGTGCAAAAACGAACATTAGGGCGAAGGAACATGCACTACTATAAATTGCACTTGCATATATCCATGCTGATTTTTTTTTTTGTGCTTTGTGTTCATCGATGAAATTTTACAATGTACTCGGAACATTATCAATTGATTATCCTTTTTCACCATGAATCTTTACATGCTCGTGTTTATAGTCTGAATGTGTGAGATATTAATTAAAATACTACTCCTTCCGTCCCACTCATTTCTATATAGTTTTTTCTCACTATGTGACAAGCATTTTAAGGTGTATATAAAGTATAGTTCTATAACTTATTTTTAAATTATTTTTTCTTTGAATAAAAATTTAGACATTAAATTTTAATTCAAAAGAAAATAAAATAAAAAATAATTGATGAAAGTATACTTTATAGGAGACTTAAAATGCGTGCTGAGCCCCGTCTCTCAATGTATACAATTCAGTGGGAAGGAGAGAGTATTGTTTATTGGCTAATAATAACACAATATGATAAACTTATCTAACGAGAGACTTTATTGCAATGCAATAAAATAATTTTCAAAAGCTAATTTTTCATAATGTATAGTTCTTATTATAAACTAGATAACTTAAAGAATTTGTTTACAAGAACATTCTTTATTTTATTTCATGTAATGAATCGGATCAATTTTTTTCAAATTGATTGAACAAGTTTTTCCCGATTTTTGTGAATTTTTGCATGAAAATTGTGATTTTGTGACATGTGCCTAGAGATGCTAAAATAATTCATAACCTCTAATCCAATCTGAACCTCTAATACAATCCGAAAAAAGTTTAAAAAAAAGCTCGATTCAAATAAAAGTATGTTCTGACTAGCCCGTGGGGCTCTTATTTGTCATCAAGAATATTTGACCCACCCCGAAATTCAAAAAATCCTGATTTGATCCTATATTTTTAAAAAGCCCAAACTGTAAAAAGTCTGGATTAACCCACATAAAAGACTGCTTCTTTCGGATAAAAATGAAAATTTTGTGATATTTTTAATTAAAATTTTAAAGATATTAATATGAAAAAATTTATACATATTTGTATAGCTTTAGCCTCCAATTAAATTTATCCTTATATAGAAGCAAACATCTTCCGTAACTATATAAAGACCTTCACGTTTTGGAAAAAATTAAATAATATGACATTGGAGAAAACAAGAGAATAAGATGAGATATAAGTAAAAACATGATAAGGTGATTGAGTAAAAGAAAAGCCAAAAGGAGCATGTAATAAGTAATACTCCCTCCGCCCCGTTGATTTATATACATTGGGGGTGGACACGGAGACCAAGAAAAGATATAAAAAATGAGTAAAATTAGATGAAAGGTGGGTAAAGTGGTGGGACCTATCAATATTTAATAATAGATTTGAGATAGTGGAGAAAAGTAGTGGGTGTAATAGTGTTTTATATTATTATAGAATAGAGATAGTGGAGAAAATAGTGGATGTAATAGTGTTTTATATTATTAAAAATTACTATTTTTGGAATGTATAGAAATGAGAGAGACATCCCAAAATGGAAACTGTATAAAAATGGATGGGACAGAGGGAGTACTCATATAAACCGGATTTAGCCAACTATGAAACCATTATTTTACATAAAATGATGTAGGAACCAGCTTAGGGCTAGTTCAACAATTATGTTACAAAATAGAGAATAGTATTGTTGTGACGCCTTCCAAACCCGGGGTACAGATTTGGGGAGTCACTCGACCAACGAAACACAATATAACTGAATATAACACATGCATAATATAATAATGACATAAAATACTCCTTAACCAAGACCGCATCCAGATTATGGCATTGAACACAAGCTTCTAAGTTATTATTAATACAAACCAATATTCAGAGTTATTATTACACAACTTAAAGTTCAAAGCTAGACATCTAGTCTAACTATCAAAATGGACAACTACCCTGCCAATGACAACCACTCGAGGTGATCTCCTAGCTGCTGGAGAACTATCGCTCGCGCTATGTCTGCTCATACTCTCGCTTCACTGGAATAGGGTTAGAAACAAACAAGTATGAGCCACAAGTGCTCAGCAAGCATAATATATATTTCAATCACAGTTCCATAATGAAAGGAAATCACAATATCTGAATCAACAATATCCAAGCCAAACATATGCTTTTTAAAACTTTCAATTGAAGTAAAAGGAATTAGAATTGGACTTCTACATTTTTTTTCAAATCAAAAGGTTGTGATGCTGATCAGTCACGCATCAACCCCAGACTTGCTTATAGCAAAGTCCTCCACCGGATCCTTGGCCGATTTGGGCCTTAAGTTATTCTGACCATAAATATGGCCCGACCATTATTGGTCCCATTTTAAAAACATGCCAATTCTATCATAGAGTATAAGCAATAACATGCTTCACAAGTTAAGTATACAATAACAGGGTATAATAGTTGCAAAAGAGCTTCAACTGCTCAATATCAAATGAGGTTCGAGAAATAAGTGCGGAATAGTTTCAACGGTACAACGTACTCGTTTAAGAAGGTAATCAATGGTTGTAGTCAATATGAACTGAATTGAAGGTGAAGGTTCTGATATTCAACACGGTTGTGGATTAATCAATGAATTAGGTATATTCAAGGAAATAGAATCAGTTGCTCAAATACGGGGTGAAGATTTGATAATCTGAATTGTTCTTGATGGTAACATGCATATAATTATTGAAAACAATATCGATTGATCAACAAGTAAAGGCACAGATACTTGCCTGGTCTATGTAGCTGACTGGGATCTACCACGCTTACTCTACCTTCTCCTTTCCCTTGCTTCGGGAACTCGATTCTATAATAAACAACTCATAATAGTAAGTCTAACTATCCTCGTTCTATTCTCGACATATACTCATAACCATTTTTAAGTTTAAACAAGTAATCGGGTATCTATCGAACGCCCGATCTAATTTACGGTACCTAAAACTCAGACACTAGCCCTCGTACAGGCATTTACGGACTATAAAACACATTATTCAACTCATATAAACCATATAGCACTTATAAATAATTTTTAGAACAATATTCGATGCTTTTTTGAAATTAAATAAGTCACAAACAATTTTTAAATCGAAAATCGGATTATTAATCCCAATATAAGTATTTCAAAACAATTAAATCAATTAATATAAAATTAATTGACACTTTCTAAACACTCAAACAATTTTTAAATAATTAAATCAAGCTAGAAAATAATTAAACTTAATTTAAATTAATTAAATCTAATTAATAATTAATTAATAAGAATTAACTGATTAATAAAATTAATCAATTAAATAAATAAATAAATTATTAATAAAAAAAATTAAAATCATTAAATTTAATCAGTTTTCGAATTTAAAGAATTAATTAAAAATTTACAAAATTTTCTGAATATAAAAATGTATTTTTTAAAATAAAAATATGATTTTTATAAATATTTAAACTATTTTCGAATTATTTTTAAAAATAAAATCCAAAAACAGTTTTCTGAAAATGAATTAGGGTTTTGAAGATTGAAACCGGGTCAGAAAACGGGTCAACGGATCGGGTCACGGGTCGCCAAGAACAAACCGGGTCGCGAAGAACAACCGTAAAATTCCCAGAATCCGGTGACTTTTCCGGAATCCGGCAAGCCAAAAACGTATAAAAAATTGGGGCTTTTTATATCAAAACATTCCTTATCAACTCAGCAATTCATTCCGACCAAAAATATACCAAAAACATAACCGGAAATTCAATCCCGACTAAACTCCGGCGAGCTCAAGCAAATTTTCCGATCTAGCTAAATTGTACATGAAATCTTACGTTCTTTATGTTAAAATGAAGCTAAGAACACATACAACAAAAGCCCTCTATCAAAAACAATGTCAGATAATTCATATGAACTGACTATTCAAAAGAAAAATCGGGTAAAAACCCTAGAATCGAATTTCTCAAAACTGAACATAAACATGAAATTAAATCATGAATTCCTACTAATTAGAACCCTAGGAACATGTTAGAAGCAATCAATTGAACGGAGAATCACCAGAAAAGAAATCCCCAATTTGAATAAGAACCCTAATTATAATTCGAATTTCAAAAATTCATATAAATTCGAATAATTACCCGATTATGATACGGTTGGAAGATTCTGAAACTAGAGCTCAAGATCTTTGATTTGAGTACTTGAACTTGAGATTTGGATTCCAATAACGCTTTCAAATTTGAGTTTGATCTTCAAGAACACGAAGAACACGGTTCGGGGATTTTTATATTTTTGTTTATATAAAATGCAGATTATACGATGGATAATGTACGATTCGCCTTTTTATATTTAGCGAGAAATAATACCCCAAACAACATTTTTGGATCGATATTGATCCATTGGATCGTTTTAAATCCTTAATAAAGTAAAATACACGTTTTACGAGGTGATAATCATCTACAAAGACTGATAATTATCCAAAATAATACATATCATTTTTATAACGAATGCTCAAGAATACTAGGGCTATAACAGATGTATTATTGATACGAACGATATATCAATTGCCCAAAACAATTAGGGTACGGAATAATTTTCCCTTTTTGAATAAAAAGAATAATATTGATAGTATCGGATAACTAGGGATATAATGATACGAATAAATCTTCCGATAATGATTCGGACACGAAAGACGAAGGGATAATAACGATGTACAAAATTTTAACGGGGCCCTTAAATTTTCAAAACGGGGCTCAAAATTGAAGATATTTTTAAATGACAAGATATTCGAAAAGGGATTTCGAAACAACAATTAGCATATTATTACTCAATAATCTTAACTATTAATATCCCAAATACTCCACAATAATTATTCTACACATAAAATATAATTTATATTATTAATAAAGTTCGCTGATATTACAATTGTACCCATATGTGATAGTGATAAAAGAATCAATTAAAAAATATCCCAACATTATTTATATACACTTACATATTGGTCGTCTAATTTCGACGCACATGATGTAAGATTAGTATCCATGATTTAAAACCATCATATGTTAAAAGAAATGTTTTGTGAATCTATATTATTATTCAATAATCGAAACATTGAAAGTTTTGATTTTCTAATTTTTGGTTATTTATTTTAATTAATAAATAATAAAATAACAGTAATTAGTCGCTTGCCTTTTCTAATAGAACACGTTGTCTTTTAATTAAAACATATTATATTTTATAAACACATCTAAAAATATCAATTATACTATTGATTTCGATCTTTAATAGTATATATTCGAAATCGAACCATTAATACACATATCCTACATTATATCTTTCAATAATTAGAAAAATATAAAAAACTCATTATTACATACTCGAAAATACCATATACTATATCTTTCGGTTACCCTAAAATATCATACACCATATATTTCAATAATTAGTAAAATATATGTTACCTTTCTATAATCTAAAGTTGATTTTTTCCCGTCATTACTTTTGATAATATACATAATATACATACATGGTAATATGTTAGATATAATTGCTGATGATTATTTATCAGTGTTTAAGCAACAGGTACTCATCAGAGTTTATGCTAGAAGCCAGTCAGAGTTTGATAAAGTCTGACGGGATGAGAGTTTATTTAGCTGTCGGTGCTAATATGAAGATTCTAGAAGCAATATATCTTGAAGATGGAAAGAAGCAAGATATATTGAAATAGCTAAGGAAACGGAACAGAAGACAGAAGCAATCCTAAATTGATATAAATTTTATAGCTAATTTATAGGAATATCAATTAGAGATTGATTATGTAACTGTGTACTATATAAACACAGATAGGTTAACCCTAAAAGGAATGCGAATACTGAATACATTATTCTTGTAACCTAGCAGCTCTCTGTGATAATTTACATCACTGAGAGAAGAGTTATTTAATATAATTCAGTTTATTGTTCATAAACAGAGTTCTTGATTGTTATTCTCATACATATATTGATTATATATTGTGTATTTGGCCTAACAATTGGTATCAGAGCCAAGGCTGTTTAATATATACAGTTTATTGATCTAAAAAACAAGTATAATCATGACTGAAAACTCTCAGGAAGGTTCTATTGCTCAAAAGGTTCAATCTGCTTATGTAAGTCGATATGAATCAATCAGGGTTCCAATGCTCAAACCAGTGGAATATCCAATATGAAAGGTTAAGATGACCATGTTTCTAGAAGCCACAGATCCAGAATACCTTGATAGAATCTATGATGGTCCTCATATGCCAACTAAACTGTCTCCTGTAGTTGCTGGACAAGAACAAAAGACTGTTCCGAAGGAAAAGAAAGATATGACTCCTGAGGACATCTCATCAATTGCGAAGGATGCAAAAGTTAGACATCTTCTTCATAGTGCCTTAGATAATGTCATGTCTAACAGAGTTATTGGTTGCAAGACTGCCAAAGAAATCTGGGATGCTTTAGAAGTCAGGTGTCAAGGAACAAGTGCTATAAAGAAGAACAGGAAGACTATTTTAACACAGGAATATGAACACTTTGACTCTAGATCTTATGAAACTTTGACAGATACATATGACAGATTCTGTAAATTGTTGAATGATTTGTCTCTTGTTGATAAAGAATATGATCTTGAAGAGTCAAATATCAAGTTTCTACTATCTCTACCTGAAAAATGGGATTTAAAGGCAACATCAATAAGAGATAATTATGATCTTGCAGAAACAGATCTTGATGAAATTTATGGGTTGCTTAAAACTCATGAACTTGAGATAGAACAAAGAAACAAAAGGTCTGGAAAGAAGACAAAATCTGTAGCTCTCAAAGTTGAAGAAAAACTCATAAAGAAAGAAACATCAAAGAAGAAATCTAAGGGAAAAGCTTTGGTCATAAACTCTGAAAATGAGTCATCAAACTCTGATGGTGATTCAAACTCTGATGCTTCTTCTGAATCTGAGGATGATGAAGAACAACTGATGCAAATGGCTGCTTTGATGGTTAAAACCTTCAAAAAGATGGGTTTTAAGAACTTCAAGAAGGGAAAAAGATTCTCGAGGAAAGATTCAAACTCTGAAAGAAAGAGTTTCAGAAAGTCTGAAGGAAAGGATACCAAGTATGGAAAGAAAGACAAGTCTGAGATCCAGTGCTACAAGTGTAAAGAGATGGGTCATTATGCTCCAGAGTGCAAGAAATGAAAATCTGAGAAAGCACTCATCACTAAAGGAAAAGACTGGGCAGACACTTCAGACTCTGATGAAGATGTCAGCTATGCTCTTATGGCAACTGTTGAAGATAAATCTGAGACATCTGAGAATAAGGTACCACTAACAACTTATGCTTATGATATTGATAATATATCTGAATTGAGAATTTACCTTAAAAGCATACATGTTAGTTATAGAGATCGGACTTTAGAAAATGAGAGAATTAAAACTGAGAATCTTAAGCTTAAAAATAGAAATAAATTTCTTGAAGAAGAGCTTGTTAACATGCAACAAGTTCAAAAGGAAATAGATGATGCTGTTTATGTTGAGCAAGAGTTGTTAAAGAGATTTAGACAACTAGAATCTGATTTGGAAAAAGAGAGGAAGGTAATTAAAACCTGGACTAATTCTGGAAAAGACACACATCAAGTTTTTCAAACAGATACAGTTGGGTTAGGCTACTGTGAAAAAGATGAACTTAGGTTTAAAGATAAAGTTAAAGTTAAACCACAACTTAAACCTGTGAAATCTGTCTCTGAATCAAGTAAGCAAACCTCTGTACTTGAAACAGAAGCTGTTAAAGAATCAGTAAAAACTTGTGTTAAACAGGTAAATGTTGGTTTAATGACAGAGAAACAATTCAAGTATAAGCTCAAAGAGGTAAAGTCTGTTGAAAAACAGAAAGTGTCCAGAAAGAATAGGAATGGAAAAGTAGGCATTAATAAAAGAAATGATTATCTGCCTAATTCTGATGCTCCTAGAAAGACATGTCATAGTTGTGGTAGTACTAACCATCTGGCAAGTTTCTGCACGAAAAACAAAGAAATTAATTCTTTACCCTCCAAGTCTGGAGTGAAGAATGATTTTGTTACAGTTAGACCACAGACTTTATGCACACACTGTGGGAGCACTTGGCATTCCATTTATACTTGTAAGAGCTATCATGCCATTTATCACAACTATTATGAGTTAAAACCCAACTTGAAATGGGTGAGAGCAAACTCTGCAAGTGTAAAGTCTGACACAGTTAGCTCAAACTCTGTTGAAAGTTTTTCCGCTGCAAAAGCTAACTATGTTAAGAAAGCCAAAGGATCCAAGCAAGTCTGGATCCTTAAATCTAACTCTTTGTAATTATTTGTGAAGGCAGGGCATAAGGGAAAGTACCCTCATCTTGGACAGTGGATGTTCAGGACACATGACTGGAAATAAAGCCCTGCTATCAGACTATGAGGAGAAGGCCGACCCAAAAGTTTCCTATGGAGATGGCAACATAGGACGTACTATGGGATATGGCAATATCAATCTTGGAAGTGTCATCATCACAAATGTAGCTCTTGTCCCAGGACTCAAGCATGATCTGCTATCTGTGAGTCAAATTTGTGACAGAGGATATCATGTAGATTTTCAACCTGAATACTGTGAGGTCGTTTGTAAATCTACACGGAAAGTTGTTCTAGTTGGACACAGACGTAACAATATCTATGAAGCAAGTTTGGTAACAAACTCTGAAGGAAAAGTTGTGTGTCTGTCTGCAAAAATGTCAAATGAAGAGAGTTGGAAATGGCATAAGAAGCTCTCTCACCTAAACTTGAACAACATCAATGAGCTAATTCGAAAAGATCTTGTAAGGGGACTTCCCAAGTCAATACTCAGCTTAGATGGTCTGTGTGATTCTTGTCAAAAGGCCAAGCAAAGGAAGTCATCTTTCAAGAGTAAGTCTGAAACTTCAGTTGTGGATCCTTATCATCTTCTTCAAGTTGATCTATTTGGTCCAGTCAATATAATGTCTCTTGGCAGAAAGAAATATGCTCTTGTCATTGTTGATGAGTATACTAGGTACACTTGGGTGTATTTCTTAGCAAAGAAGGATGAAACTGCTTTAATTCTGATGGATCATGTAAAGCTACTGGACAAAGGATCACAGTATAAAGTGAAAATTATCAGGAGTGATAATGGTACTGAATTCAGAAATGCAATAATGGAAGAATTTTGAAAAGAAAGAGGAGTGAAGCAAGAATTTTCTGCACCAGGGACTCCACAGCAAAATGGTGTAGTTGAAAGAAAGAACAGAACCTTAATCGAAGCTGCTAGAACAATGCTTGAAGAAGCAAAATTGCCAACTTATTTCAGGGCAGAAGCTGTTCAAACTGCTTGTTTTACTCAAAATGCAACACTGATCAACAGGCATGGGAAAACACCATATGAGATGGTGAAAGAAAAGAAGCCAAATTTGAAATATTTTCATATTTTTGGATGCAAATGCTTTGTGCTGAAAACTCATCCTGAACAGTTGACCAAGTTTGACTTAAAAGCTGATGAAGGAATTTTTGTTGGATACCCGCTGTCAACTAAAGCATTCAGAGTCTACAATCTGAGAACTAAAGTGATCGTGGAATCAATACATGTGTCATTTGATGACAAGAAAATAACTGGAATAGAAGATGAAGAATATCATGATCAACTTCGCTTTGAAAATATAGATCCAAACTCTGATGACGTAAACTCTGATGAAGCAAATCCAACAAACTCTGATGAAGCATACTCTGAAACTCTACTGGTAAACACTGAGGGAGTTTCTCTGACAGAACAAAATAGAGAACCAGTTGAGGGGGAGCGTGAAGATACTTCAGCAACATCTCAAAATGATGACTCAAATTCTGAAAATGAGTCAGCTGAAGAATCTATCCCAAACTCTGAGTCATACACTGAAAATCCAAACTCTGAGCAGTTCAATTCAGGGGGAGCCTCAGAGAATGCAAATGGTCAAGAAGAAGATCAGGAAAGCATGGATCAAGGGGGAGGATCTAATGAAAATAGAAACCAATTTCCTACAGCAAGAAGGTGGACACAAGCTCACACACCTGACTTGATAATTGGAGATCCAGAAGCTAGTGTAAGAACTAGAAGTGCTACAAATAATGAATGTCTGTTTCATGCATTCTTGTCTCAAACTGAGCCCAAGAAAGTGGAAGAAGCTCTTCAAGATGCAAACTGGATAACAGCTATGCAGGAAGAGTTAAATGAATTTGAAAGAAATGAAGTATGGACTCTTGTACCAAGACCTAAAAACAGATCTATTGTTGGTACAAAGTGGGTTTTCAGAAACAAAACAGACAGTGATGGAGTGATTACAAGGAATAAAGCTAGACTTGTGGCTAAAGGCTATTCACATCAGGAAGGAATTGACTATGATGAAACCTTTGCTCCGGTTGCAAGATTGGAGGCCATAAGGATTTTTCTAGCATATGTTGCTCACAAGAAGTTTAAAGTCTTCCAGATGGATGTAAAAAGTGCTTTTCTCAATGGGAAACTTGAAGAAGAAGTGTTTGTTAAACAACCACCTGGATTTGTGGATCCCAAACATCCAGATTATGTCTACAGGCTAGACAAAGCTCTATATGGACTAAAGCAAGCACCTAGAGCATGGTATGAAACTCTGGCTCAATTTCTTTTAGAAAGTGGGTTCACTAGAGGTACAATTGATAAAACCTTGTTCTATTTCAATACTGGTAATGATCTGCTGTTAGTTCAAATCTATGTGGATGATATAATTTTTGGGTCTACAAATGACAAACTCTGTAAGAAGTTTGCAAAGCTTATGCAGTCAAGATACCAAATGAGCATGATGGGAGAGCTTAGTTATTTTCTAGGCTTACAAGTAAAGCAAACAGATGATGGGATTTTTATCAATCAAGCAAAATATACCAGAAATCTTCTCAAAAAATTTGGTATGCTTGATAGTTCATCTGCAACAACTCCTATGGCTACTGCAACAAAGCTAGACAAAGACACAGGAGCCTCAGTAGATATGACAAACTACAGAGGAATGATAGGGTCTCTTCTTTATCTTACTGCAAGTAGACCTGACATCATGTATGCAACATGTCTTTGTGCAAGATATCAAGCAGATCCCAGAGAGCCTCATCTAACAGCTGTGAAGAGAATATTCAAATATCTCAAAGGAACCATAACTCTTGGTTTGTGGTATCCTAGAGAATCAGAGTTTAAATTAATTGGTTACTCTGATGCAGATTTTTCAGGCTGTAAGATAGACAGAAAAAGTACAAGTGGAAGCTGTCAATTTTTAGGTGACAGATTAGTTTCTTGGTACAGCAAGAAACAAAAGTCAATTTCCACATCCACAGCAGAAGCAGAGTATATTGCTGCTGGTAGCTGTTGTGCACAGATTTTGTGGATGAAGAATCAATTGCTGGATTATGGATTAAGGTACTCTAAAATACCTATTTTCTGTGATAATCAGAGTGTTATTGCTATGACAGGTAATCCAGTACAGCATTCCATGACCAAGCACATCAGCATAAGGTATCATTTTATCAAGGAACATGTGGAGGAAGGAGATATTGAGCTTCATTTTGTGTCTACAGAACAACAGCTTGCAGATATCTTCACCAAGCCTTTGAGTGAAGTTGGAATGATCTCTGGTTTTGACTAGAGATAATGGTTAGACTCAAAATTTCTCCTTCTGTGATTTGTTGCTCATGATTCTTTGCATATGTTAACTGTCATTCATACCAGTTTGTCAAAATTCTGAAGTCATACTCTGTCATAATGTTAAACTCTGTTAGTCATACTCTGTCAGTTATACTCTGATGCTAAACTCTGATGTTAAACTCTGATTGTGATTTTGTCTGAAACATATTGACCGATGAAGAAAATTGTATGAAGCATGATTCTCAGTAAGTAATCATGAATTCTTCTGAGTGATATAGATTCTGATCTCAAATGTGTGCAGAAATTTTACACAGCATGATACTGTCTCTATATTTATAGCATCTCTTAGTTTATTGATCCTATACACTGAGTCTGTATTAGCTGTTTGCACTTTCTCTCATAAATTAATTGTATTAACTGATGAAAGTCTAAAATCTGATAATTAGTTGCTCATATTTCACCCTCAAATCAAAAGATGCAAAAAGATGCACAAATTCCTTTGAGATCAAGTTGTGCCTAGGAAGACCCATGAACTTATTGTATGAAATAAGGGCTAAAATTTTTGATTTTTGGTGACTAGTGCCAACCACTGATTACTGGAAAAATAATAATAAAAAAACGAAGGGGGTGAAAATAATAAATTTATATGTACAGAGTTTAGACAATATCAGATTTTGTTTATAAATGAGAGTTTGGGCAACCAGTTTTTACTGATTTATTTTGTGGATTTTATGCACTTTGAGATGATCTAAATATTTATATTCAGTAAACTCTGCTAAGTCACACACAAATATTCACATCTGTACAGTTTGTGAAAAGAATTTATGAATAAAGAAGGAGGATTGGTAAACACTGATGAACTGTGTACTCTATGCCGAGGTAATTTAATTTTAATCTCTGATGATTAAAATAAATTTCTTTGTTTCAGACATATTATGATTTTGAGAAAAGACATTTGTTTTGAAAATTCAAAAGAGCATGATTAGACAGTTGTTCAAAAATGTGTTAAACAGAGGAGAGAGGTTGAGTGTCTAGGAAAGTGTAATAGGCGGTAATTATTGCTCTTTTTACTGCGCATGTGCATTGGAAACTGCCATTTACTGCTGTCAGTCATTGTATATGTGTCGCGTGTCCCACTCACACGATTCACGGAGTAAGACAGTTGTGTGTATTGATTAAAAACTGTTCAGTTTTTAATTCTTTCTTTTTGTATTAATATACAATACACATATTTGTTTAAACTTTTCACAACTTACTCCAATACACATACATACACATTTTCACAAACACTTTTATTGCAAACACTCTCGAACTTTCTCTAAGCCATTCTCTGTTTATTTCTTAATCGTACTAATGGCTTCTACTGCTTTTGTATCTTCTGGGCTTGAATTTGTTCCGAATAATTATGCTGCTCCTTTGAATAATGCGAACGCACCGGAGGCGTTTCATTTGCTGCAAAATTTTCTTGCCCAATCTCCTATCGGGCGTGCTCTTGTAGAACCAGAGAAGCTTTCTGTGCTTCAAATCAAAAGCTTCTGGGAAACTGGTGTCTATGATGATGGTGGTGATTCTGGAACACCATCCATTGTTTTTGAGTTTCAGGAAACAGAGTATGTTATTACTCCTGGTACTGTTCGTGCTGCGATGGGCTTTGGTGAACATAATGCTTACATCATTGCTGTTGGTGATGCTGATTTGTTAAGGATGATGAGGGAAATTGGTTATGGTGGATCTTTGACTAAGATAGGTCAATTGAAGCGACCGTTCTTGAGGAAAGAGTGGAGCTTTTTCTTCGACTGCATAACTAGAATGTTCGGGAAGAAGTGCACAAACTGGGATGCCATACCTACTGATAGTCTACAAATTGGGTATTCTCTTCTTTATGGTACTCATTTTGATTTTGGTAGACTAGTTCTTATTAATTTGGGTGAAAAGATGACTGAGAATAGGGGAGTAGTTTACTTTGCTAGATTCTGTCAGCTTTTACTTTCTGCCTGTGTTAGTGGGGTAGAAATTATTGATGAAGATGTGATTCCATGTTTTAAATTGCACAAACGTATATTCTCTGATCTTATAAACAAGGATGTAAAGAAGGGTAATGTAGGTGATCTTTTCCTTCCTGCATTAGTGCAACAGTTTTTGGATGATTCTATCCGAGTAGAACAACAACAAGAACCAGTAAGTATTGAAGTTTCTTCAACCCAACCAATTCGTACTGGTGGTAGAATCAAACACAGGGCTTTCAAACCTGCAAAGATTGTTAAGCCATCTACTGAAGTTGGAGTATCAAAATCTTCTGTGCCAAAGTCTGTTGGTACATCTAAGAAGAGTAGAGCAAAGAGACCAAGGTCTGATGATGATGTAGAAGATTCTGAAACTTTACATCATAGAAGAAGAAGACTGGTAGCTGACTATCTGTTTGATGAGTTAGATGAAGCTGTTCCTGAGGCTGTTCCTGTAGATGTTCCTGAAGCTGAAATGAATGTAGATCCTGTTGTTGTAATTCAGGATGCTGCTGTAGATGTTGACGCTACTGTGCCCACAGAGGACAGAGCAAATGCTGATGTCCATTTTGAAGCTGATAATGAAGCTGCAAATGCTGATCATTTTGTTGATCCTTTGGACATTGATATTGAAGCACATCCTGCAATCAGTGTTTGTGACACTGAGGATGTGGCAGCTGATCAAGCCACTCTGGTAATAGAAGAGTCTATGGCAACTCAAACAGAGATTCTCTCTGTCACCAATCAAGTTCTTGAAGTTGGTGATGAAGTTGATCAGGAAGTAAAATATGTCTCTTCTGAGAAGATTGTTGAAAATGCTGAGAAGAAGATTGTTGTAGAAGAAGCTGTTCTAGCAGAAGAAGAAGTTGCTGAGAAGGATGAAGTTGTAGCAGAGAAAGTTCTTGATGAAGCTGCACAGTCCAATGTTGAAGTTACTGCAGAGAATGTAGTTGAAGAAGCTGCAGAGCCCTTAGTAGAAAATGTTATTGAAGACAGGGTTGATTCTGATAATCATGATCACACTTCTGTAAATTCTGATCATGCAGACTCTGATGAATCTATACCTTTTCTAAGGGATCCTACTGCTGAGACTATTAAGGAAAATCAAAATGCTGCTGAAGCTCATTATAGAGACATGTACTATGCAAACTGGTCAGGGGTAGATTGTATTTTCTCTAGGCAAAGGACTGCTGATTTTGTTGATAAGTCTGCAAAAGAGATTTCAAATCCTGAGCTGTTGACACATCTGAAGGCTACAATTGTTCAAGTCAAATCTTTGCATAATCGATTTGATGAGACTCGTAAAGATGTCATAGGCCTGCGAAATGATATAGTTACTAAGGAGTTGGCCTTGAAGACTGATAGAGCTAAATATTCCTCTATGATCAAGGATCAAGTGGAAATCAAGCAGAGGCTAAGTAAAGTTGAGAGCAATCAAGATGAAATGTCTACAAAGATTGATTCTATTGCTGCATCTTTGGAATTGCTGACATCAGTGCTTATTCCTGATGATGTCAAAAAGGGGGAGAGAGTTCCTAAAGACAAATGCAAAAGGACTCAAACTCTGAGACGGAGGGATGATGCAACTGATGGTGGAAGCAAGGATTCAGAGTTTAGGTCAAAGAGTTCTCAAGAGCAAGGGAGACTTAGGTCAAACTCTGCTAAGCTGACAAACTCTGAAAGAATAAATTCTGGTGTTCAATCTTCTTCAAGACTTAAAAATCTAGCTATTTCAGCTAATCCAATTACTGATGAAGAGATTGTTGCTAAACTCTTTTTGGAAGAACATGGTGGTGAAGCCACAGTTGAAGACATCGATGCTGAATTGCAGATTCTTGTTGAAGAGCATAAAAAGAAAGTTGAAGCTGGAACTTACAAGCAAAAAGCTGCCAAGGCTCCTAGGAGAAAGGAAAAAGGAATTATTATTAAAGAGAATGTGAACTCTCAACAGAGTTTACAATACTCAAGGAGGCCTGCTGGAGCAAACACTGACAAAGGAAAAGGCAAATTGATTGAAGAGCCTGAGTTATCAAAGAAAGCTTATTCAACCTCTGACATGGCTCATGTTGAATCAAGATCTAATAAATCAACCACTGACGTTGCTCAAGTTGATGATTCTGTTAAAGTTGTGACAACCTCTGACACTGCTCAAGTTGTACAAACTCAATTAATATCTCCACAACTCCAAGGTACTTTTCGAAGATCATCTAAAGATGAAACTCTGAAGCCAGGAAATGTGAACATTTTATAAAGCAGAACTGTAATGGGAAAAGAATCTTATGATAGATCTGGCTTGGGTTCACATAGAGAGAAAAGAGTGAATAACAGTCCTTTAGATCATACATCACTGGCAGAATCTGGTGTTGGGGTAACTCAAGAAAGCCTTGACAAGTTAGAGTCTGTTCAGATGATCTATCACAGAGGAATCAAAAAGGAGTTTCTGTTATTATTTATGGCTGATGGAAGAGTTTATAGAGTTGGAGAAGCTGATATTCATCTAAAACTATAGGAAGAGCTGGAGTATGTTTTATATCTGCTAAGAGTGAAAAATCAAAGTACTCACAATGCTGCTCAAGTTTTAAGAGAGAGAATGATGAAGTCTAAAGTCTTGTGTGGAACCAGAATTTCAAGTG
The DNA here is from genome assembly GCA_030848705.1 of Heracleum sosnowskyi. NCBI lineage: Eukaryota > Viridiplantae > Streptophyta > Magnoliopsida > Apiales > Apiaceae > Heracleum > Heracleum sosnowskyi. Next base: position 36,224,671 of record CM061244.1, read on the forward strand.
CTTATGTTCCTAAGTACAGAGATGCTCATGGAAAGCTTGTAGAGATGAAAAGGAACAGTGCTAAATTCAATACAGCACTTGGAATTAAAGTGTTGGAATTTAACTTGGAGTCAGACAAGTCTTATTTTATCAGGCTAGGGAATGAGATGAGGAGGAATAGCATCTATTCTCTGAGAGCTGCTATCTACCAGACTGGAGAGAGTGATCCAGAATTGAAGGAATTGAAGAAAATCATGGTAGATGAGCTAGAAAAGGCTGAAAGAAGACTACTCATTGATTATCTCAGAACAGTGCCTGACATTGAAGAAATAAAGTAAAGGCTGACTGTAAGTTTTTAAAGTTTTCTGTTCTAAGTAAAAAGTTAAACTCTGATATGTTATAAACACTGCATTTGTTGTATGTTTTGACATCATCAATTATCTTTTAACTTGTACATTTTTGTTATGCACAAGTTGGGGGAGATTGTTAGATATAATTGCTGATGATTATTTATCAGTGTTTAAGCAACAGGTACTCATCAGAGTTTATGCTAGAAGCCAGTCAGAGTTTGATAAAGTCTGACGGGATGAGAGTTTATTTAGCTGTCGATGCTAATATGAAGATTCTAGAAGCAATATATCTTGAAGATGGAAAGAAGCAAGATATATTGAAATAGCTAAGGAAACGGAACAGAAGACAGAAGCAATCCTAAATTGATATAAATTGTATAGCTAATTTAGAGGAATATCAATTAGAGATTGATTATGTAACTGTGTACTATATAAACACAGATAGGTTAACCCTAAAAGAAATGCGAATACTGAATACATTATTCTTGTAACCTAGCAACTCTCTGTGATAATTTACATCACTGAGAGAAGAGTTATTTAATATAATTCAGTTTATTGTTCATAAACAAAGTTCTTGATTGTTATTCTCATACATATATTGATTATATATTGTGTATTCGGCCTAACATAATATATCTTGAGGCTTCAGGAACATTATTCTCAAATTTATATTGAAATCAGATTATCATATTAATATTCTCTTAAAAAACTATTAGAAATCATGTTCTCATATATTAAAATTTTAGTTTTTTAGGAGAATATTAATATGATGATCTGATTTCAATATAAATATGATAATATTAATATGATAATCTCATAAAATTTAATTTAAATATATGTACTCGAGAAAATAAATGAATTTACTTTCATTTGTTTTATAAAAAACTATCATATATTAGATGAATTTCCTTTCATTTATTTTCTCGAGTACTTATATTTAAATTAAATTTTATGATATAATAAAATTGATCAATAAATGATGTAATTAATGTAGTTAATTAGTTTGTTATCTGTTTCGATTTGGTAACAACTAGAAAGCGGGTCATTGGGAGGAAACACGTTTAACGAGAGACAGATTCAGTAGGAGAAGTATATTATATTTTAGAATTTAATACTGATGTTATATTATATATTTTAAAATAGAAGTTGGAATATAAATTTTGAGAAAAAATAAATATGGTGATAAATAAATTAATATTGGATTATATTAAAATAATAAAATATATTAAACAATTGGGTTTTTATATATTTATTCAAAATTTCGGTAAATGACTAAAACAAAACGGAAAATTCAAAATAAATCTTAAATATAAAATATTATTTTATCTAAAACATATTCTATAAAAAAAATTAGAAATATTTTGAAATATTATTACAAAACCGTTGCGAAGCGCAAATTAGTAAATTAGTCAGGTTAAAAATTGATTACCAGAGAAGTTGTTCAATCTCTTTCCTAACAACAGAATTTCAAAAACATCTTAGCATAGATTTGCCCATGCATCTTCTCCACAAGAAATCTAACACAAACAAATGAAAGTTACAAAATAAAAAGTAAAAGTTGGAGCATGTCCAAACATTAAACACACCCCTAATAGGCATTTGGACAAGCGACCGTTATTCTGTTAAAAAACAGAAACTTCGAACAAAAAAAAGTAAAAACAAAACGCGGCTGCTTTACGAACAACATGCTATTCATTACATACACTCATTCGTATGTAACCATTTTGCATACATAGGCCACCATTATTAAGCACAAACTGCACCACTTGTCCACTTTGATAGAACCCCCAAAAATTTCCCTTAATTTAATTTTCTTGAAAACCCAATTTTATTATTTTGGGGTTTCTTTATCTGCACTCAATATACATACATACCATTTAAACCCTATTTCGCATTTTGAATTTGCTAGCTTTGTGCATCATTTATGATGGAAATTAAAGAACAGGATGATGTTTATGTAGATAAAACTGAGCAAAACAAGTTATGTAAGAGGAATAAATATGGAGATGGTGTGGCATGGTTTAGAGGTGCATTGTTAGGTAAAGGAAGTTTTGGGTCTGTTTTTTTAGCAACTTTGAAGAAACCCAAATCAAAATTCAGGTGTTTTCCACCTGTAATGGCTATTAAATCTGCTGAGGTTTCTGTTTCTTGTTCTATTCAGAAAGAAAGAGAGGTTCTTTCGAATATTGGGAGGTCTGATTATGTAATTAGATGTTTTGGTGATGAGATTACTAGTGGTGATAATGGTGGGATGGTTTATAATTTGTTGTTGGAGTATGGTTGCGGTGGAACATTAGCTGCTTTTGTTGGTGGTGGTGGATTGGATGAATTCGATGTGAAGCGATATACCAGGGATTTGGTAAGAGGTATTTTTCATATTCATAGTAATGGTTATGTTCATTGTGATTTAAAGCCTGATAATATTTTGCTTGTTGGTAATTGTGGTGGGGAGTTTAGGGCAAAGATTTGTGATTTAGGGTTAGCTAAGAGGGTAATGCAGAGGAGTGATAGGAAGAGGAAGTTGGATCCTTATTTTAGGGGTACTCCTTTGTATTTATCGCCTGAAGTGTTGGCGGGTGGTATTCAAGAATCGGCTTCGGATATTTGGGCACTTGGTTGTATTGTGATTCAGATGTTGACGGGAAAATCTGCTTGGGATGGAATTCGACATTTGGATGGTGGTGAGCTGCTTGAGAGGATTGCGGAAGGGCGTGAAATGCCGAGAATTCCAGATGAGATATCGGTTGAGGCTAAGAATTTCTTGAAGAGGTGTTTGGTGAGGAAGCCTATGTATCGTTGGACAGCGGAGATGTTATTGAATCACCCTTTTTTGGAGGGTCTGGTTGAGGTTGACAAGGTTGAGAAATATGAGGAGGTTTCAGATGTGAATGCTGATAGCTCGTTTATGTTGTTGTCCGAGGCTGATGATGAGCTTGGTTTCTCTTTCTGGGAGGATGATAGCTTCATATCGGAAGAAGAATCGGTTTCTTATTGTTCCGAAGAAGATGTGAATAATGTAGAGGTTATTGGTTTAGCTAGAGAAGGTACGTTGAAAATCCAAGAGAGTGCGGATACTGCAAGCTCAAGAAGCGATTCTGAGTTTAATCATGCAATGAGGACGGCAGTTCCTTCAGATACAAGACATCAGTACCCAATTGCATTCACCATTCCTGCTGGTGTATAGCAATGTTTAGGTAAGTCATTGAGTCAAATACAGCCAATGTGCATAATGCATTATACTGATTATTTGCGCTGATTACTAGAAGTACACACATTACAACCAAACATGGCAGGTAATGATACATTTGTTTCTAGGATTTAATAGTAATTGTGATTCATTTATTCATGATATGGATGATAGTTATTGTAATTCATTTATTTGTATATGGAGATATATGTATATTCTCCAATATGTATAATGCCTCAGACAAGTGCAGTCCTGACATTTAACCATTTAAGGCAATCTGGGACACAGATATGATAATTCTTCCTGTTTCCTTTCTTGGGTTTTCTGCAACATATTGAGAAGTTCTTTCTAAAAGTAGTCATTTACTTTTCAGAGTAATAATTTGTAACTTTTGCAACATGGATGTGTCTTACTATACATTAGATATATTTAGAGGTACACTTCAATCAATTTTCTATTTTGTAATATTCTTTTGACAGTTATGCGTATCTCGGAAATGCTTTTACATTGATTTAGCTGAACTTCATTTGCAGAGAATATTATTATTTCCCTTGTAAGTGCTGCACTGATCTGACAGAAAAGAAACACTAGCTTAAATAGCTAAAGAGTAGTGAATCTAATGTTTGAATTTTGTTTTTCTCTGTTTTTTCTAACTGAGAATTTATGAAGCTGAATCAAGTGTATCCCCATACCTAAGCAAGTATTGGATCACTGTCTTAAGCTTTAATGTTTGAGAGTGATTGGTTTGCATCAGTTGGATTAACGTCACCATTTGATTTTGTTTCTGGGCATCAACGTGAAGAAGTCAGGTAAAGTTTATTGGTATCTGAAATTCTGAACTATATATACAACTGTTACTGTTCCTATTATTACTTTGTAGTAAATCTGACATCTACCCTAGTCCTCTAAAGGAGAGGTAACAAGGAAACAGAGTGCTTTGGGTGCATGAAAATGAATTATGGGGAGGTGGTAGTTATGCCTTCAGTGTTCTTTATAAGGACTAAAGTTCTTAGCTCATGTGATGGAGCTACCAGCAAATTGTTGCTAGTTCTGGTTGTCACTGACCCAAATAACGTCGTAGTTTTTGGAATTTATCAACTACAGTTTTCGCTTTAGGTAAGCAATTATTTGTTTGTGTTGAGTATCCAGAACCGATGTATTATGGATTTCAATTTCAGCCACCCCGGTTTAGTATCTAGTTCCCTGTCGCAGACATCATATATGGATCAGACTGCAAGTCTATTTAGGTTTCCGGTTTGAATATTTCACAAACACATTGTTGTATGCGAGCGCTTTCTTTTCCAGATTTCGCATGATGAATGCATTGAAAGATCTTGTAATGGGACCTGTTCTGACAATAAATTGAAGGATCAGCATTCTGGAAATTCTGCCTACAAATCTTGAGCGATGCAGATACTGCCTTTAAAGTACTGACTTAGTATGAATAATCTCTTCAGTCTTCTCTGTGTCTTTCTTAAAAACTATTGCTGAACCGTGCTGTGACATGCTTCCTTTCAAGTATGAGAGTATGATCATGATTTCAGAGGACTTGCAGTATTATTAGCTGGTGGCTGTCTCGCACAGGTAGGAATCTCTTGAACGGTTTGATAACTGCTTATTGAACTCTAAATACACAACCAGTTTCATATAGCAAAGTGATGGGTTTTCAACTCTTTTAAGCTTTGCTTGCTTATCTTCTCATTAAATAACTCTTGTTGCCTCAGTCGATAAGAACTACTTTTCTACCATCTCTAATATATATATTTAAACCTCCCTCGCCACTAGTCTAGCACTTGTAGATGGTTCTACGAAGTCCCATTAGTATAACCGCAGTATCATACACGTAGAACCAATAGTTCTTCTATATGAATGTGTCGGGATGTTAAATAATATTTTTTGTTATGCTTTTAGATACCCTATTAGAGTTGAAGTTGATCACTGGTACTTGAGCTGTACATTTTGACATGCTCAGAGATGTCTGCTTCTTGATGACACATTAAGCCGGTGGTTGTCAGCTGTCCTAAAATTGTGTGAATAAATTCTTGAGAGTTGAAACAGCTATGTTGCGCATGCTACTAATTAGCTTTCTGGATTGTTGGCTCTGTAAGATTTAAAAGGATGAGTGTAGGTAGGTTGCTTGTTTGTCAACTATGTAGGTTGTGCTTCATGTGTGGCTGTAAGCAGTTGCGGAGCCAAGCAATATCATTGAAGGTGAGCCAAATTGTATTTACAATTTTTAAAATTGTTCAGAATGAACCAAATTGCACTGCTAATTTCTTCCAGGCCAAATTGTAGTTAGATGGTAGTCAAAATTATTTTACAACTAATTAATATTTTAAAAAAATTGAGTTATGCTATCCTGCTGCGTACCCTCATCATTAAATGCCTCTGCCCCTGACTGTAAGTTTCTACCTGTTCTTGTTGATATGGATTCAAAATGCTCAAACAATGCTGCCGCTATAAAGTATATAGGAGTATATGAATGCACACATGCATGTGCCAGAAAGCTTTTCATATTATTGTGCGCTTCTCAGGTTAGTGACAACTGTTTCATTACTCTGTTACATTCACTTCAAATTTTGACACTTGAAACTGTAACAAGGCCTTACAATGCTTGATGCTCTTGATGACTTGGATCGGCACTCGGCAGTAGAGATACATAGGTGAGGACACTGATGCATCATTTGTCTACTGTAAGCAATGACTTGGTAGCACCAAAAGACACTTGTGTTGTACAATGATTTAATTTTTTGTCTGATATCATTCTACTTTCATTTCACTTGTGCAAATGACAAATCATAGAGGTTTTGCTGGTGTTGGGGCTGAAATGCCATTGAGTGGAGTGAACCAATTAACCATCGTATACTACTTGGTTAGATCCAGTAATTTTAATGTGAGACACCGATGCTTAAAATGATGATCAGGCGGACAGACAATGAGATCTGGTATCGTCCTCGCGAAAACTCTTAAGTTATGTTTGGTTGAAGAAAGCAATGGAATGTATGAAACAAGGAAACAATGGTAGGAGGAAAGACTTTAAAAAAATGAGTGCAAATTTTCTAGCAATGGAATGTGCAAATTTTCACATCGATATTATCAATTAAAACATTCCTAAATATCACATCTCGTACAATTTTAGTATACAATTAACACAACTTTAGGTGTCCAATGCCCCTCAAAATTGATCTTGTGTTCACCCCCCCTGCCAGGATTAGCCAGAACACGTTGTCCAACCCACATGCACCTTTACGAAGTTTTTTTTTTTACTATTTAAATTTATATGATTTACAAATAATTATCTGTTTTTGAGTTGGGTTGGGTGATCGAGAATCAAATGGAGAACATGAAATGACAAAAGATAAATTCTTAGTCTCATCTTGCTTACCTAATTCAGTACTTTAAATTTATTTAGCATAAAAAAAAAATCCGTGCTACAATTTAAAGCATCTTTTTTCTTATCTTTGTGTATGGTCGCAAGTGCAATGGAAGCATCTTGTTGTGGCTTTTAGTTAACAAGACAAAAGGATGATGATATCTTCAATCTCTACCCTTGACGTCTCCGCCATTGCAATTTTAGAATCTGATATTCTTTCCTTTCTAAGCTAACTACGATTTTAAATAGTACACTGATTCTTCATGCCTCATGTCATTTCTAGCCTCCACTCCTGCGCTCCATCTAATATTCGATTCTGAATTAGATCTAGATTTTGTCCAGATTTTGCTCAGTTCCGATTTTGATCTTTAATACTAATTTTGTTAAATTCATTTGTTTTTAAAAATGATTCATATAAGTTTGGTTTAGGTTAATTTCATATATGTTTATGTGATTTATCATGTATTGGTTGTTCCGTAACTCTTTCCGCCGAAGTAGTAATAACTCTCGAAAAATTGTATATCGTACAACCAGAAAATCAAATTACCATTTTGTTGGTGTCGGTCATTCTAAAATTTTTAAGTATCAGAGGAAGATCATAAGATTAATTACGGAGACAGCAACAGACTCGACATAACTAGTCGTTCTAATTTATTTTAGAGAATAATGCCCCTGAGATTACCTCAGGGGACTTTCGTGAGGCAACTTAAATAAAACGTTGTCGTTTCAGTCTTTGTTTCCTTTTTATATATTTTTTATATTTTAAAAAATAATCACTTAATTTTACATGGGAAAGAGCTAGGGTTTAACAACATACAGGGGCATGCACGATTTTGAGTTCTAGGGTTTCACCTTCTTTACTGTTAGATCATATTCTACAAAAGTAACATCAGCTTCTGCACACAAATTGTATTACATTATAACCAACGAATTGTTTCAGGTTTGCTCTCTGCTTTTCACGTAAATTTTAATGATTCAATATTATATTTATCTACTTTTCTTATTAAACTTATCATTATGCTCTTTTTCTCCTAGTTATAAACAATGGATGAATCATCACTGGAGCATAATTATCAGTCTCAATTCGATTTTCAAACTATTGAGGAAATTGATCTAAATGACAATTTGGTAGATTTTGAAAAACTTCAAGATGAATCTGATTCGGATGAATCTGATTCGGATGAATCTAAAGGCTCTTTAAATGAAAGACAACATCAAAGTATCGATTCCACACTTATGCCATATCTAGGTATGAAATTTCCCAATGATGAGATTACATATGAATTTTATAAGAATTTTGCATTGAGAAAAGGTTTTGCAACCCGCAAGTATTCATCGTATAAATCGAGGACTGATGGTACCTTGATTAAAAGAACTTTTGTATGCAATAAAGAAAGTATTAGAAGGTTTGATAAGCGTGAAGAAGGAAGGAAAGTCAAACATCGACGCGTTACAAAAGAAAATTGTAAAGCACATATGATTGTTCAACGAAATCCAAAAGGACATTGGTGCATCACTCGCTTTTTAGATACACACAGTCATCTAATGATTTTTTCTCCAAAAAAAAAAAGCACATTTGCGGTCTAACAAGAAGGCCAGTCAAGAACCACAAAATAAAGCTGTTATAGATGATTTTCACAGTTATGGCATTGGACCAGCGAAAATTGCAAGATTGATAAATGTCGGAAGTCATAGTTCTTCCAAGATCACTCCACAACAAGTTTCTGGCCATTTGAGAACAAGTCGAAAGAGTAACATGGGTAGAGAATGCAAAATTGTTTTGGATAAACTAATGTAAAAGCAAGCACAAGATTCTCAGTTTTATTATGCGATTGAGATTGATGAAAATCAGGTTTGTAGAAGTATCTTTTGGGCCGATGGAAGAGCGAGAAATGCATATATGTTATTTAATGATGTGGTAGTGTTTGATGTTACATACATAACTAATAGATTTTCTTTACCATTTGCACCATTTACTGGGGTAAATCATCATAGGCAGTCCACATTGTTTGGTTGTGCTCTTTTAGCAGATGAACGCGAGGAAACGTTTGTTTGATTATTTCAAAATTGGTTGAAGTGTTTTTTGGAATATGGCCCATGGTGCTATAATCACTGACCAAGATACAACTATTTGTAATGCAATAAATTTTTTTTTCCAAACACTCATCATAGGTTTTATAAGTGGCATCTTGATTTACATGTTGATGAACATCTTCGTTCCCTACGATGTTCGTACAATCCTGAATTTGATGAGGATTATCGAAAATGGACAAAAAGTAGAGACATTGAAGAATCTGAACAAGCTTGGCTGAAATTGAAAGAGAAATATATATATCGATTTGAAGAGCCTTTGACTGAAAAACAAAAGAATGAAACTAAATCTTGGAGATGGCTGGAAAATATGTATTGTCAACGAAAGCATTGGGTGAGAGCTTATTGCAGAAAACCTTTTTTGCAGGTAAATATCTTTTAATTTCAATCAAACATTTACAACGTTGTATTTTCACATTTATATAAGTTTTAAATATTTGTTTCTCGATAATGCAGGCATGAAAACTAGTCAAATGAGTGAAAGCATAAATGCATTTTTTGATGGATTTGTCCACAGTAGCACCTCTTTGTGTGAATTTGTACGACAATGCAGTTGCAGATCGTCGTGATAAAGAGGAGGATCAAGATTTTATTTGTATGACTACAAAACCAGACCTTACAAAGATCTCAGCATAATCTTACTAAAATAATACTATTCAACAGTCCGAAGGAAGGAGCTCATAAATCCAACGACATGTATTTTGACACGTATTATCCTTTCACAACTTTAAATATTTAAAGACGCAGTCAATTCAACTTCACTGCTAACCGGAAAGAGCTCATCTAAGTATGACATGAGTTTCAAATCACAAGGAGCTACATTGAAGCTGGTAGTCTAAACCTCTCACTGAGATTAGAATAAATTAAGTATAATTTATATTTAGCCCATATTAAAATTAAAGAAAAAGTCACATATAATTATCTTACTCAATGTTTATAAACTTTTATTTTACGTTTTAATTTTATATGAATTTAAAATGTTCTTTTACAATTTATTTAGTGTTACATTAAAAATATAAATATTAAAAAAAATACTTTTTAGATTCTTATACTATATGTTTACATCTTTAATTTTTCTATATATCTTTTATTAAATTATATATTTTACCTGTAATTTTTCTAGTATATTTTGAAAATATTATTGTTTTTTAATTTTAGAACGGGATAAAAAAAATTCTTAAAGAACTAATTTTCTTTAATAAATTTTAAACTTATTATTTTTTTTATCATAATTTAGCCTCCACAGCTACAATTTTCTGGTTCCACCACTGATTTGATCTTATGATTTTGCGGGTAATTTTTTATAAGATAATTGTATTAAATTTGGAACATATTATACAAATTTTCCATTATTTCCATTCACGAAAATGAGAAACAGCCTGAACTGAACAAGACAGCAAACTAAAACTAAGATATCCCTATTATTGAACTCAAAAAGTGTGCTAAAACCTATATCATATTCCTATAATTGAACTCAAAAGTGTGCTACAAATCTATGATATATACCTAAAAGTCTATTAATCACACCTAAATATTGTAGACTTATAGTATGTATAATATACTCTAGTCTAGTATCTTATTTTCAGCTCTGTATGAAATGTTAACGAATCAAGCACACCTTTTCCCCTGTAGAATTGGTTTCGAATATCGATCCTGACCTGCTTTTTTGGTACCCTTTTGACATGCCAACACCAATTGTATAAAGTTTGTGCTTAATAAAGTGTGTTTTCACTGCTTTAGCCAGTAGTGCAGCATATTTGCCAAATTCTAGTGACCAAGATTATAAAGATCAGGAGATCTAAACAAGTACCTTAATTATATAACAGTCTCTCCTCGGTGTCTTAATTAGTTAGCTACCAATCAAGTCCCCCAGGAAAATGAAGATGAGTGTTAGCAGTTGTTTATTCATCATCTTCTCTGTTCAACTTCTCATTACTTCAACCCTCTCTGTTGAAAACAAGCTGTCTCCGTCGACCCCCGACACAAATCTTGTTCATCATGGTAAGTCCTAAGTGTTGATCTAATATTCCATATCTGTGTACGCTTATATATTTTATTAAAAAAGCTGCTTAACTGACATGCATCCACCAAGAGAAGAGAGGTAACACTATATATTATAATTTACAAACTCATTTCTTGTGCAGCAGCAACAACGGTGGCGGATATAGATCCTCAAGAAGATAACAGTAAAGCACGAGCAGATGATGAAGTAAAGAATATGATTGGAATCTCCAAAAAGTCCCAAGGCGGCAAGATCGGATCCGGTGGTGGAAACAATGTTGTTCACGGAGAGAAGAAGAATGATGCAGCATCAACAACACTGCCTCAAAGTCTGTCTTTCTACATCTCGGTTTGCTTGACGTTTAACTTGCTTGTTTTATCTTTCTGATTACTCGCAGACACAACATGTATGGAGTCATAATCCATAAACTAGCTCAGAATAGGCTTCTGTCTACTGCATTTGTGTTTGTTTTGGTCAGTCTGCTTTCGGATAAATAAGTTGTTTAAGTTTAAGTACGTCTTGGATTTTGGCGTCCATGGACTCTATGATGAATTGAATGGTATTTAACTCATTTATTTATATCTTTTTTGAATAATGGAAATTACGTATTTTATAATTGAGTATATAAATTTGAATTGTATGAGAATCGAAAGTAATAAATCCTTAGCAGTCTAATTATATCATTTCTCTCATCTAATAACTCATTTTTAGTTAATTAGTAGCATTTAGCAATCGTAATTCCTTTCTTTTTGTTAAAATAAATATGTCCCGCGCTTAGTTTCTTATAATATCTTTTGAGTATGCACAGCAGCACAGGGTAACTAATGATGCACTCCGGTAATTATTCGATTAGCACAATTATTAAGAGTTCTTAAGAAATATTATTATCTAAAAAAAAATCAAAATTTATGTTTTCGTATGAAAAAGTTTATAAGAATAACCCATATTTTAAAACGAATATCTTTTAAGAAAATGTCAATATTACCAAGAAGATTATACAAGAATGTAAAAATAGATCTCTAGTGACCCTGTAGCTAGTTTTATTACATTCAAGGTGTTATACCACGTTTTGGCATAGTCCAAATTTCTCAGTTTAATAATTATTAATTCAGATTAATAATTAATTGCTTAACCAATAAGCAATATCCTCTCTCTGAAACGAGGAAAGAATCAATCTCAATCGACGAATAACGAAAAATATCTTCAAACGATATTCTTCAAATCATGGAAAGAAATGCGGAGATGCCGCGAGATTATAGGAAAACGTGTGAAGACCGAACTATTTATGGGAATGTGAGGTGGATTGATAATATTTGAACTATTTATGGGAACGTGAGGTGGATTGATAATCCTTGAACTATTTATGGGAACGTTATTCCAGCAACTTCCGATTCTGGTTGTTACGAAATTCCTCCAACAACACAAGGATTTATTTTTTGAGCAATTTTTATTAAACAATTTGGCCCAATTGGCTTTTTAAAAAAAGTTCTAATCGTAATTTTTCTATTAACATGTGTGTTAGGTCCTGATATGTTTGTAGAAGGGGGTTGAATACAAACTATATTATTTTATCGAATTTGTTCGGTTCGTGATATAATAATTCAAAAACAAATTAAAACAGAATAAAAAGAAACAAGATTTAAGTTAAATATAACTAATATTAAACTTGAAAGATGTTACAATTACAATACAGATTGTAGGGAATGATTATCAAACTAATTAAAACAAATTAGAATAAATTCGACTTGAATTTATCTATATTTGTAATAAAAACATTGAATACTAAAAAATAGTTCGAGATAAATTTTTGGAATAATGATCATCTAGTTAATCACACAACAACAAGTAACTAACTTTTAGTGGTTTAGATTTGACAATACAATCTAGAAATTAATTCACTTGAATTAATTGAGCTCGACAAAATTAGTAATGGCAGAGAGAGAGTGATATAACTTTTTGCTTCTTTCTGTCTTAAACTGATATTTTGTAACATTATGTCTCTGTCTTGATATTTGTACGCAAGTGTTGTTGAATTGGAATGACTATCTGATTGGCCTTGTATGACAGTCGGTATGACTGTCTTTAGACCTGCAATGACTCTCGGTATGACTTCAACTGGCTTAGCATGACTTTCGGTATGACTACCGATTGTACTAGAATGACAATCGGTACGACTATCTGAGATAGTCATAACAGTTCATTTCCAAAGTCATATTAGTATAAAATCATTTCTAATTTAATTAACTTATCAATTAATTTAAGGAATAATTTAATTCTACTTGAACTAAATTATTGATTAAATTAACCATTGATTTAGTTAATTAAAAGAGAATTAATTCAACTCCTTGATAACAGAATCAACCTTTGAACCAGTGAATGTAATGACGAACTTCCACTGAATGATGTTGACACTCGATGTACTGTCTGGTTTATGAGTGACTAACTGCAATGACTGTTCTTCATCTTTTGACTTTAAGCTGTGGTTCTTTTAGAATTGAAAAAGACAATTTCCCATGATATATTTAGAAAATGAGGGAATTTGTTAGAAAAAATCTATAATGTGTTTTAGCTGAAAAGGTAATTGGTTATAAATATGTATTTGATTATTTATATTTTAATATTTTTAGTAATTGCATTTGTTAAGAAAAATAAGTAGACATGTTAAAATAGGTAAACTTTTAAAAAAAAAATTATAATATTAGGTTTAAAAATAAATAACTAAAGGTTTGGCCGTGATATTTTTGCAAAATGGGGGGTTTTAGTAAGAAAAAATAGAAAAACTAACATGTTTTAGTTAAAAAAGGTAATTGTCCGTGATATAAATAAATTGGTTAAAGTTAGAAAATAAAAAAAAAGTTATGTGTTTAGCTGAAAAAGGTAAGTGAATATTTATTAATAATTAGATATAACAATATTACCATTACATATTTATTTTTCATTTGTTATGTTTAGAAGATGAGTTGTTTTAGTTAGAAAATGTAAAACAAATAATGTGTTTTAGCTGAAAAAGGTAATCAGTTATAAATATGTAATAATACTACCATTATATATATATATATGTTAGGAATATGTTGTTCTTGATGATAAACATAAAACACTTAGTAGAATTTGTGTAAAGTCATTTTGTAGCTGTCAACGGAATGGTATGCTTTGCAGCAATCCGTTGACAGGTAGCTCATCAACGAAATGAGTGATGTAGCAATTGCACTGTACAATACTTCTAGTTTGATATGCATTTCATTGTAGATATTGGATAGGTTTTCTAAGTCATGTTGACTAAGTACTAGATAGGCAAAATAGGTTGGTTAATTGTAAATATCTCATGTCTTGTAATTTTGCCTAAGTGAAGACCTGTCAACAGAATGAAGATTATCCTATCAACGGTATAAAGTTTAGTCATCAAAAGAATGAAGATTATCCTATCAACGGTATGGAGTTTACTCATCAACGAAATGAAGAATAAAGCTATCAACGAAACACATCTCCCTGCTATCAACAAATCATTATTGCTTTTCTGAATAGTTGACAAAGTGATAGTGACAGTTTACTGAACAGATCTAAAGGTGATGTGGAAGTGTACTTTGCATTGGAAACCATTAAAATGGACATGGGGAATAAGGAAACATCCCAGTTTCCAATTGGGCTCTTGGGAGTGATCATAATAAGCATGAAGAAAAAAAAGCAAATATCTTCAAGGACCACTGGACAAAGGGATGAAAAGCAAACTATTGGCGGTTACTCATTGTACTTTTAGTGTAGCCAAAAATAGAGTTGTAAACTTGGGTTTATATAACCAAGTGTAGCAGTTACTTTAAAAACAGGAGAAGAAAAACAAATAGATTGTATTAGCTATTTTTGAGAGCATTTTTCTTCTCTACATTATTGTAACTGAGCAGCTGTGTACTTTTGTATCACAGATTATTTCCGCAATAAAAATCACTTTAGTTGGATCATCAAACAATCCAACTGAAATTATTAAGTGCTTGTGGTTTTTATTTTATAAGTTCAGTTTTAATTTGTAAGTTGTTTTTAAGTTTGAGAAATATCAAGGAATTGTATTCAACCCCCCCCCCCCCCCCTCTACAATTCTGTTAGGTCATTTGGGATTAACAATTGGTATCAGAGCGAGCTTCTAACATACAAGAAGTTTAAAGATCAAGACCAAAAACAGTAACCATGGTGAAAAAGGATGCAGGTGTAAAGATACCAATTCTTGATAAGGACAATTACTTTCACTGGAAAGTAAAGATGCATTTACATCTCATGTCTATGGATGAGAGGTATGTAGAATGCATTGAGAAAGGTCCACACGTTCCCATGAAGTTTGCATCTAGAGTTGGAGTGCCAGATGATGCTCCTGATGTGGAAATTCCAAAACTTGTCTCAGAATGGACTATTGAAGATGTTGCAGAAGTCCATAAAGATAAAAGAACCATGAACATTCTGTTTAATGGTTTGGAGCAAGAGATGTTTGACAATGTCATAAACTGTACAACCTCCAAAGAAGTATGGGACACTGTTAGAACTCTCTGTGAAGGAACTGAGCAAGTTAGGGAAAACAAAATGCAGCTCCTCATACAACAATATGAGCATTTTCATTTTAAAGCTGGTGAAACCCTAAATGACACATTTAGTAGGTTTCAGAAGCTTTTGAATGGATTAAAGTTGTATGGGAGGATCTATCAAACCAAGGATTCAAACCTTAAATTTCTTAGAGCTCTTCCAAAAGAATGGAAGCCTATGACTGTTTCTCTCAGAAACACTCAAGAGTACAAAGACTACACTCTTGAAAGGCTTTATGGAACCTTGAAGACATATGAGTTGGAAATGGAGCAAGATGAAGAAATTGAAAAGGTACAGAAGAAAGGTGGATCTATTGCATTGATTGCATCTGTGAACCAACTGGAAGATGACAATGAAGAAGCTGCAAAGGCCACAACTAGTCGAGCTAGTTGTAGGAGTGATATTAGCAAGGGTAAAGGCAAGATGACAGAAGAAGAAGAACCAGAACCAGTCAACTTGGATGACTTAGATGAGATTGATGAACACATTGCTTTTCTGTCAAGAAAATTCTCTAAGTTCAAGTTCAAGAGAAACTCAGAAGCTAGGCCACCAAGGAGAGACTTTCAACCCAGCAAAAGTAACTGGATTGAAAAGTCTAAATCTAAATGTTTCAATTGTGGAATGTTTGGTCACTTTGCTGGGGACTGCAGAAAGCCCAAGGTTGAGAAGGGCAACAGGAAATTTGAGCCTGTTGATTATAAAAAGAAATACTTTGAACTTCTCAAGAAAAAAGAAAAGGCTTTCATGTCTCAGGAGTATGATTGGGCTGGTAATGGTGAAGATTCTGATGATGATGTTGAGTATGTCAACTTGGCTCTTATGGCTAACAATCATGAGCAGGAAACAAGCTCCTCAAGCAACCAGGGAGACAAAAGGAATCTTTGGTACTTGGATAGTGGTTGTTCAAGACACATGACTGGTGATTCTACCCTGCTCACAGAGTTTCAGGAAAGAGCTGACCCTTGTATTGCTTTTGGAGATGACAGCAAAGGCTACACTAAGGGATATGGCTTCATTTCAAAAGAGAATGTTATCATAGATGAGGTTGCATTGGTGGATGGTCTTAAGCACAATTTGCTTAGTATCAGCCAACTTTGTGACAAAGGATTTTTAGTTACTTTTTCTAAAGAAGTCTGTGTTGTTTCTAAAGGAGGAGACAACAATGTGGTAATGACTGGATTCAGAAGAGAGAATGTGTACATTGCTGACTTTAGTAGCACAAGTCCAGACACCATCACTTGTCTGTTCAGCAAGGCAAGCAAGGATGAAAGTTGGCTATGGCACAAGAAATTATCTCATCTGAATTTTAAAGTTATGAATGATTTGGTGAGGAAAGATCTTGCTAGAGGAATTCCACAAGTGGAGTTCTCCAAGGATGGTTTGTGTGATGCCTGTCAAAAAGGGAAACAAAAGAAGGCATCATTCAAAAGCAAGACAGAGTCATCAATTGTCCATCAGCTTGAATTACTTCATATGGATCTGTTTGGCCGTGTAAATTTCATGTCTATCTCAAAGAAGAAATACTGTCTTGTGATTGTTGATGATTTTTCTAGATTTACATGGACCTTCTTTTTACACTCAAAAGACGAGGCAAGTGAAATCATTATCAATCACATCAAGATGGTAAACAATCATCCTGATTTCAAAGTAAGAAGGATTAGGAGTGACAATGGGACATAATTCAAGAATTCAAGTATGAAGGTGTTCTGTGAAGAAAATGGTATTTTGTATGAGTTTTCAGCAGCAAGGACACCACAGCAAAATGGTGTAGTTGAAAGGAAAAACAGAACACTTATTGAAGCTGCAAGGACAATGCTAGATGAATCAAAGTTACCAACTTATTTTTGGGCTGAGGCAGTTAACACAGCTTGCTTCACTCAAAATATTTCTTTGATTAATCAGGCCAAGGGAATGACCTCTTATCAACTACTCAAAGGAAAGAAGCCACTATTGGATTTTCTTCATGTCTTTGGATGCAAATGCTTTGTTTTGAGGAATCAAGCTGAGCATTTGGGGAAATTTGAAGCAAAGGCAGATGAAGCAATATTTGTGGGATATGCAGCAGGGAAAGCTTACAGAGTCTATAACCTCAGAACCAACATTGTTGTGGAATCTGTACATGTTGTTTTTGATGATCTCAAAATTCAAGGTCTCTGTGATGAAGGTTTCCATGAAAGTCTTTATTTTGAAAATGAGGAAGGAGATCAAGTGAATCATGTTAAGGCTACTGAGAAACAGCCTAAAGTTGTTGTATCTAGCACAGATGAAAGCAGCAGTGAAGATGAAATTGCTGCATTGAGATTGAAAAGAATAGCTGCTAGCAGACCAAATGGTCATTTCGTTGACATTCAAAATGAGCGTTTCGTTGACAACCAAAATGGTCATACCGTTGACAGTCACAGAAATGCTTCTAGAAGTGATCAATTAGGGACAACAAACTCAGGGGGAGTTTCTCAAGGACAATTATCCAATCAAGGCAATCATGATCATGAAGCTACCTCGTCAAGATCAAATCTTCCTCCCTCAAGGAAATGGACTAAAGATCATCCCTTTGAACTTATTATAGGTGATGTTTCTTCAAAAGTCCAAACTAGAAGAGCAACTCAAGAGGAATGTCTATATAGCAGCTTTCTGTCTCAAGATGAGCCAAAGAAAGTTGAGGATGCACTTCTAGATCCAGATTGGGTTTTAGCTATGCAAGAGGAGTAAACCAATTTGAGAGGAACAATGTTTGGAAGCTGGTGCCCAAGCCTAAGGACAGGAGTGTCATAGGCACAAAATGGGTGTTCAGAAACAAGATGGATGAAAATGGCATAGTCACAAAGAACAAAGCTAGATTGGTTGCAAAAGGCTATTCACAGGAAGAGGGAATTAATTTTGATGAAACCTTTGCTCATGTTGCAAGACTAGAAGCAATAAGTATTTTTCTAGCCTATACAGCCCATGCCAATTTCAAGGTCTATCAAATGGATGTGAAGAGTGCTTTTCTGAATGGGGAATTGGAAGAGGAGGTGTATGTAAGTCAACCTCCTGGTTTTGAAGATGATGATTTTCCAGAATATGTATACTTCCTCCTCAAAGCACTCTATGGTTTGAAACAAGCACCTAGAGTCTGGTATGACACACTTTCACAGTTCCTCCTTGAGAATCACTTCACTAGAGGTACTGTAGATAAAACTCTGTTTCACAGGGTTGTGAATGGCTCTACTATACTTGTTCAAATTTATGTAGATGACATGATCTTTGGGTCTACAGATGTGAAACTTTGTCAAAAGTTTGCCAAGCTTATGCAAAGTAAATATGAAATGAGCATGATGGGAGAATTAACTTACTTTCTTGATCTCCAAGTGAAGCAAGTTAAAGAAGGCATTTTCATTAGTCAAACAAAATATATTCATGATTTATTAAAGAAATTTAACTTAATGGAATGCTCTCTTACCAAAACTCCCATGCCTACTGCCACCAAACTTGAATTGAATACTAAGGAAAAATATGTGGACATTTCAAGTTACAGAGGCATGGTAGGCTCACTTCTATATTTAACAGCTAGTAGACCTGATATTATGTTTGCTACATGTCTATGTGCTAGATTTCAGGCTGATCCTAGGGAATCCCATTTAGTTGTTATTAAAAGAATTTTCAGATATCTCAAAGGAACACCAAACCTTGGCCTTTGGTATCCTAGAGAATCTGGCTTTGAACTAATTGGTTATTCAGATGCAGATTTTGCAGGATGTAAAATTGACAGGAAAAGCACAACTGGCACCTGTCAATTCTTAGGAAACAAGCTTGTCTCATGGTTCAGCAAGAAACAAAACTCAGTTTCTACCTCCACAGCTGAGGCTGAGTATATTGCAGCTGGAAGTTGTTGTGCACAGATTTTATGGATGAAAAATCAACTACTTGATTATGGAATAAGAGTTGAGAAAATTCCTATTTTCTGTGACAACACTAGTGCCATTGCCATTACTGAGAATCCAGTGCAGCATTCAAGGACCAAGCACATTGACATCAAGTACCATTTCTTTAGAGAACATGTTATGAATGGTACTGTGGAGTTACATTTTGTTCCAAGTGAACAACAACTTGCAGACATCTTTACCAAGCCACTTGATGAATCAACATTCTCAAGATTAGTAAGTGAGCTAGGTATGTTAAATTTCTCTTAATTATTTTTGAGATGTTTACAAGTTAAAATGCAGCCAGAAATTTGCTATGTTTTTCTGTGAATTAATTTTCTCAGGAAAAAGTAAAATTTTGTCTAAGTCAAAATTACTATGTCAACGAAACGAACCATTTCGTTGACAGTCTTAGCATTTTTCTGGGTGTTTCGTTGATAGCTCTTTTATATCAACGAAACGCAGCTTTATCAACGAAATAAGACGGGACGTTAACCGCCCAATCCTGATTCGTTGATTTAGCGCAATTAATCTGAACCATTGAAATTTGACACATCCGTTACCACGATCTATACATACACCCCTGTAAGTATAAATCATGGTAATACTTTAAAGGTAACGGTTATATTTTTTAAGCCAATCCAGTAATTTACATTGATTGTTGGATTTATTTTCTGAGAATTTTTGGGGGAGTATTTAAGAAATTCTATTTTCTTTAATTCTTTTTTTACCTGTTCTCAAAAATTCCAAAGGCTTTTCTTTCTTCTTCTCTCTAACAAGCAATTCAGTTCGAAGCTTTTCTACACTCAACAATAGCACCCATAGTCAAGCTTATGTCTGCTGGAGGGTTTATCTATGAGAAAAACAACTCCATCCCCTTTGTTGTCAAGGAAAGTCCGAACAACATCTTTTTCAAGATGATGGACTTCATGAAGAATTGCAAGTTGAGCTATGCAATGTTTCACTCTACACCACTCTACAATGAGATAATCGAGGAGATTTGGACCTCATGTGAGTATAGTGGGACAAATTGCACTTTGCAATTCACCATCCAAGGTAATGAGTATATAGTTAATTCTGATGTATTGCAAGCATGTCTACATATTCCTGAAAATAACTGTAATGCTTTGCCTACAAACACTGAAATTGTTAACATGCTAAATTCTATAAACTACTCATTGCCTACTGATAATTTGGGTAAGATTATTAGGAGAGGTTTGGTTAGAGAATACAGTTACTTAGCTGATGCATTCATAAAGGTATTTTCTGGCAAAATTAGTAATTTTGATGCATTAACTAATTCCATGTTAATTCTCTTAACCATGCTCCTTACTGATAGATATTATAACTTTAGCACCCAACTTATGTATGAAATTGGTGCTAAGTTGGGTGATAAGGCAAATAGGAAAAAGAATATCTATTATGCTAGGTTTTTGATGATGTTGGCTAACCATGTTAGTCCAGCACCATTAGTTATCTCTAACCCTGTTTCCAGGTTTGAGTGTTTTGTGCAAGAGAAGAGGGTTTTGACAGATATCCTGAGACTTAACCACAATGGTGATGTCCCAGTGGTGTATCTGCCCATCATTGAGGTAACTTCTTCTAACCCTGTTAGTATAGTTGCTACTTCTATTGTTTCCCCTACCAATGTTGCTATGGAGTCTGTAGCTATGTCCCAACAGGCTCCTGCCCAAGCAGCAAAACCTAAATCTAAGAAATCCTCAAAGCCAACCTCAGGTGCTTCTCAAAAGGCACCTGTTGCAAAAACTACTTCACAACCTAAGGGGAGTGATTCTGGAGCTGTAAGAGGTGAGGGAAGGGGTGAACATCAAAGAAACCCCAAGAATAAGGAAGGAAAGGATAGTGTGTCCCAACCAAGCCCCATTGTGTCTTCCCAACAAGGCACAATGAGTAAAATGGATTTAAACACAAGTCTAGTTGCATCCTCCCAAAAGGATGTGATTATTGAAACAAGCTCTCCTCCAAGAGCACACTCCAAGAGGGTAAGGGACACTTCAAGCCCACAATCTACATTTTCCCAATACCAAAGGAGAGTGAAGCAAAAATCCAAGGGTACACAGGGTACACACACTCTGGAAGCAACACTTCCAGTTTCACGAATTCAGTTTGATGTAACCCCTATTATTACTCTGGGGTTACAGTCCCATTCTCTAAACATCAACCTTGAACTATCTCCATCAAATTCACCAACTCAGTCTTTAGATGTGGACATGATCCATTCATCTATTCCTGATTCTCCAACTCTTATCTTGGAGAAACCCCACTCTGAAGCTGGTGGCCATCACTTGTTAAGTGATTTGTTGGGCCATCAACCAACTTTTTCTGAAGTTGCAAGAGGATCTGTGGACCAATCTCTAAAATCAATCACCACAGATTCTACTGTAATTTCACTTTCTCAAAGTGCTTTATTGACTTCATCAACGAAACAGTCTCTTTCGTTGACAAGTGTTTCTCCATCAACGGTATCCATACCGTTGACAGTTCAAACTACCATTCCGTTGATAGGTCATTCTACACCCCTTATTGCAAATCAAGTTGTTTTCACAACTAGTGTAGATGACCTGGTGGTAGTTGAGACACTTTTAGGTTTGAGAGGGAGTGAAATTGAGAGGCTAGCTTGCAGCCAGGCAAAAGGAGAGAATGAGAGTGAGAGGCTGGCTATTTCTTCCAGCCAGACAAAAGGAGAGACTGAGGGTTCCACCTTAGTAGGTGAAGGTGAGGGTGTGAGAGGTGTGAACCATGGGGAGCCCATGATGCAAGAAAATAGAGGAGAGAGAGAAGGGACTACAGGAGCAGCAAGGGAGGAGGCAGCCATTGCTAGTGAGTTAATGAGGGTCAATGAGGGAGAAAGGGAACTTACTTTCCAAGAGCATTATCAACAAACTCTGGATAGTATTTCCCTGGATCCTGAGACCTTTACTCACCCTATGCCAGCCTATCAAATTATGGCTCAATAGGGCAATGTGGAGGCAGAGAGGTCACTAAACCTAATTCATACAACTGCATCAATGCAAAGAGCAAAGGATGCCTTGACCAATCTATCTCCAACAGCTGCAGCAAGTGGAGACTTTGACTTTTCTGATGATGAGGACAGCTTTGGTGACAATCTACAGGTGGCCACTACTTCACAGACTGGGACTTCTGTGGTGCCTCCTAGACCAAACTGGCTTTCTCAGGATATGCAAGGAAGATGCACTCTAGATGCTGCTATTTCAAGGCAGTACACTGAGGCATATCTAGCTCATGAGTCTGCAAATGCAAGGGACAAGAAATTCTACAAGGCCATCATGGATTCTCTGGAAATCCAAAGACTACAGATGCTACAGACAAGGATTGAAGCTACAGAAATCAAGGATTCCATTAGCAACCTCAGGGATGCTACTGACAGGAGGCTAGATGAAAATCTTCCTCTTCTAACTGTGTCCAAGATGAACAGGTTTTTCTCCAAGGAACCTGAAGTGTCCTCATCTTTGAAGACTCTTTCCTCTAGAGTGGACAAAGTTGAGGCTACACTTTCTCACATGCAAAAGGAACAGGAAAAACAGACACAGCTACTCACCCAGCTTTTGGCAGCTCAAAGACTCCCTATCATCTCACTTGATGATAACAAAAAGGGGGAGAAATCTAAGGAGCTAGCGAAATCTAAAGAGCTTGATATACAAATCACAAAGGTTTTGGTTCCAGCCATTTCCTTACCAAATGAGCCACTAGCAATGGGGGAGCTTGGACAGAAGAAAAATGATGGTATTGACCTGATTCAGGAAGCTTCTATGAGGATGAGACTTGCAGAACAGATTAAAGATCATTGGTCCAACATAGAAGCAAGGGTCAAGAATATTGTTGAAACTGCAAAGAATTCAAATCCATCAACGGATCAACCATCAACGAATGCCATGGTTGTAACATCAACGGAATGGGAGCCACAGTTCAAGAGTTCTTATGTAATAGAACCCCTTCAGCATGGACTCTTTCAAGATTCAAGAAATGAGAAAGGGCAAGCTTCATGCTTTAGGAATGTGGATGCAAGAGGGATATCTCCAATATCACCTGTCAAACCCAAGGGAAAGAACACTGCAAGGATATTTTATCCTCCACCAAAGCCAGATGAGTTCAAAATCCTAGGGAAGCTGATTATTGAAAGCAAAGAAAGCATTCATCCAAGCATAAGGAACCAAAGGGCCATCATCTACAGGGATAGCAAGGAAATCTGCATTTGGGTTGGTCACCCAAATTTTGCTAAGGCCAAAGCTGAAGAATCTGAAAGGGCAGCAATGCAAGCTCTTGCAGTTGCTCAATCACTTGAAGATGAAGAAACCCTAAAGGAAGAAAAGGCCAAGGATGAAGCTGAGGAAGCTGGAAAGGAAAGGAAGAGTGTAAGGCAGCCAAAGGCTAGAGCAAAAAGGAATCTAATCTTTGATAAAGATGATTCTCAGGACACTGCCCAAGACTCTTCCACAACTAGTGCACATCAAATTCCTGTTGATCAACCTCATGAAGGAAAGTTGGCCTGTGATCCTGCACATCCTGTCAACTTTCATGATCAACCAATAATGCCAAAAGAGGAGCCTTTTGAATTTGATGAGGCCTACTTTCCAAAGTTTCTATTTGAGAAGGATCAACCAATGAAGACAAAGAAAAGGGTTGTCAAAGCAAAGCCAGTATTTATGAGAAAGCCACAACCTCAGAAACACCCTGCAAATCCAGAGGACTGCATGTACATTGCTGACATCAGGGAAGAATCCAGTCTATATCTTGACTTAGACAACCTGGTGGAAGTAAGGGGCATTGCAGCTTCTCAAAAATTGCCTGAGAGACTGGTCTTTGTATTCAAGGGTGGTAGAGAACAGGTGTGGCCTCTCTACAGAATTTTAGGAGAAGACTACCAAACACTACTCTCAGTGTTTAGATGCTTGAAGAAAGACTTTGACTTCACCAAAATAGCCAAGTCTGAGGTGGTCTCCAAAATTTGTCAGATAAAGGCTAGCTGGAACAAGCCTGAGGCTCTTCCCAGGATGCTTAGAGTGCCCTCAACAGGAAAGAAGATCCATCTTCAACAGGACAATTGCAGAAGATTCTTCAGGATGGAAGACCAGCTGGATAAGGCATCTAATCAAACTCTAAATTTTATGCAATCCATGCTTGGTGATCAAGATGAAGAAGAGAAGATCTTTTACAGAAGGCTACATGTCCAAATTGAGGAAAACAACTCTAAGAGAGGGAAGAAGACTATGCCACAAAGAAGACACAGATGAATCATTTGTTCAGTCTAGAGGAGCACTCTTGGGCATTAGTCTTGTAAGTCTTGTATTTTGTCTAAAATATTATGAAGCTTAATGCATTTTCTACTTTTGTAATTTATGATGTATTTGAGTGTTTTTGTTATCATCAAGTCTCTTGATTTATGGCTGTTATTCTATCAGTCATAAATTGGGGGAGATTGTTAGGAATATGTTGTTCTTGATGATAAACATAAAACACTTAGTAGAATTTGTGTAAAGTCATTTTGTAGCTGTCAACGGAATGGTATGCTTTGCAGCAATCCGTTGACAGGTAGCTCATCAACGAAATGAGTGACGTAGCAATTGCACTGTACAATACTTCTAGTTTGATATGCATTTCATTGTAGATATTGGATAGGTTTTCTAAGTCATGTTGACTAAGTACTAGATAGGCAAAATAGGTTGGTTAATTGTAAATATCTCATGCCTTGTAATTTTGCCTAAGTGAAGACCTGTCAACGGAATGAAGATTATCCTATCAACGGTATGGAGTTTAGTCATCAACGGAATGAAGATTATCCTATCAACGATATGGAGTTTACTCATCAACGAAATGAAGAAGAAAACTATCAACGAAACACATCTCCCTGCTATCAACGAATCATTATTGCTTTTCTGAATAGTTGACAAAGTGATAGTGACAGTTTACTGAACAGATCTAAAGGTGATGTGGAAGTGTACTTTGCATTGGAAACCATTAAAATGGACATGGGGAATAAGGAAACATCCCAGTTTCCAATTGGGCTCTTGGGAGTGATCATAATAAGCATGAAGAAAAAAAAGCAAATATCTTCAAGGACCACTGGACAAAGGGATGAAAAGCAAACTATTGGCGGTTACTCATTGTACTTTTAGTGTAGCCAAAAATAGAGTTGTAAACTTGGGTTTATATAACCAAGTGTAGCAGTTACTTTAAAAACAGGAGAAGAAAAACAAATAGATTGTATTAGCTATTTTTGAGAGCATTTTTCTTCTCTACATTATTGTAACTGAGCAGCTGTGTACTTTTGTATCACAGATTATTTCCGCAATAAAAATCACTTCAGTTGGATCATCAAACAATCCAACTGAAATTATTAAGTGCTTGTGGTTTTTATTTTATAAATTCAGTTTTAATTTGTAAGTTGTTTTTAAGTTTGAGAAATATCAAGGAATTGTATTCAACCCCCCCCCCCCCCCCCCCCCTCTCTACAATTCTGTTAGGTCATTTGGGATTAACAATATATATTACCTATTTTATTTTTAGAATTGAAAAAGGCAATTTTCCGTGATATATTTAGAAAATGAGAGACTTTGTTAGAAAAAATCTATAATGTGTTTTAGCTGAAAAGGTAATTGGTTACAAATATGTATTTGATTATTTATATTTAAATATTTTTATTAATTGCATTTGTTAAGAAAAATAAGTAGACATGTTAAAATAGGTAAACTTTTTAAAAAAATAATTATAATATTAGGTTTAAAAATAAATAACTAAATGTTTGGCCGTGATATTTTTGGAAAATGAGGGGTTTTAGTAAGAAAAAATAGAAAAATTAACATGTTTTAGTTAAAAAAAGGTAATTGTTTGTGATATAAATAAATTGGTTAAAGTTAGCAAAAAAAAAAAGGTTACGTGTTTAGCTGAAAAAGGTAAGTGAATATTTATTAATAATTAGATATACCAATATTACCAATACATATTTATTTTCCATGTGTTATTTTTAGAAGATGAGTTGTTTTAGTTAGAAAATGTAAAACAATAATGTGTTTTAGCTGAAAAAGGTAATCGGTAATAAATATGTAATAATACTACCATTTTATATTATATATATATATTACCTATTTTATTTTTAGAATTGAAAAAGGCAATTTCCGTGATATATTTAGAAAATGAGGGACTTTGTTAGAAAAAATCTATAATGTGTTTTAGCTGAAAAGATAATTGGTTATAAATAGGTATTTGAGTATTTATATTTTAATATTTTTAGTAATTGCATTTGTTAAGAAAAATAAGTAGACATGTTAAAATAGGTAAACTTTTTTAAAAAATAATTATAATATTAGGTTTAAAAATAAATAATTAAAGGTTTGGCCGTGATATTTTTGGAAAATGAGGGGTTTTAGTATGAAAAAATTGAAAAACTAACATGTTTTAGTTAAAAAAGGTAATTGTCCGTGATATATTTGAAAAAGTATGAGAAATTGTTAGAAAAAATTAAAAAAAAAATGTATTTTAGGTGAAAAATGTAATTAATTGGTTATAAATAGGTAATATTATTATTTAATAATATATTTCTATAAATAAGTAAGATTAATTAAGTAAAACTACGAATTTAAGAAAGAGCAATTAAGTAAAATCATAACGTACCATACCGACCAACCAAATTTTTAATATTTCGTCTATTATATAATAATATTGATAGTATAGATAGATAAATATACACTTAAACTCTGTTAATTGTCTAACTAGCGTAAAACCCGTGTGTGATGCACGGGGTTTTAAGCTAGTCTAATCATTAAATACGTACCAGATTTTCTCAAAATTTAAAAATTCTCCAATGTTTGGGTTCAATTTGATATTGTTGCTCCTTGTATTTTCCGAAGAATGTTTTTTTTGAATAAATGGTGTGGAAAAGGTTGTATAATTAAATTATTAGAAGTTTGGTAGTTGAATTGTAAAATGTTTTTAAATTAGGAGTAAAATGATATATTATTGAAATTAGATAGAAGGCTAATGTTATTTTTACCTATATCTTTTTTTATATCGGGGAATTTATTTATTTTCAAAAATTACAAATTGAAATTTTGATTCAATTTTTGCATTTTTGGAGAAAAATTGCCACTTATAAGTAATTTGAATTCGATTTTATATAATATTATTATATAAAAAGTTCCGGTTCAGAAGTCTCGTAAATATTGCAGTAGGGCCTTATTGCATGAGTGCATCCTTCAAAAATGAAGGGGACCATTCCCTCGCAGAAAAAAATTGAAGGGGAAACAGAATAACAATGCAACAAGTATACAGGGTATCAACTTAAAAATAACTGGTAGCTGAACTCTCTCCCACGAAAATATGGTGTGATAATTGGTATAATCTCTTTTTTAATACAATATTCAAATTAGTAAAAAAAATAGTTATTAGAGGAAAACTTTTATATATTAATACGGTTAGGATGGCGAATTTTTTTAATTTATTGAAATTATTAATTAATCAAGATTAATTTATATTGTCATTATGTTACGATCAAAAATTTGAATTTAAAATATTAATTTATTATGATATAGAGAAAGTTTTATGAAGATCACTATTTCATTTAAAACTTGGAGACTACATATGTTCTGCAATCAAAATAGTGCAAAACAAATTATATTTTATAATCAGAAAATTGCAAAACATATTATTTTACAAAGAATATTCAATTAAAATCATTATATCATTAGAAATCTTGAAAATCACGAGTGTTTAGTAAACTAAACATGTATGTTCTGCAAACTCAATATTTTTTGTAGAACAATATAATTTTTAACGTTCTACTTGCAAAATATATATAATTTTAAAAAAAATCAATAAAATAGTAATTTTTATATAAAATAATTGATAAAATATTACATTTTGTAATATTTTACTTAAAATATGTATAACTCCATATATATAAATATAATATTGTATATGATACTAAAATGATGCTGACAATTCATTTCCTATTGAGAAGCAGAAGGGATAGAAACAAGGCTGACGAGGACGAAAGATAAGATCGACTTTCTCGCCGTAATAATCGACGACATATAAACACGTCATTATTTTACGGCCTATGGATAACCACTTTTCTCTCCTACAAATCCCTATATATACACACATTCCTCCTTCAGTCTATCCAGTATCATTCCAAGTGTTCCCTTTATCTTCTAAAAGATCTCCTTCAATTTCAACTTTTTATTCGATTAAAATTAATTTGCCGAATCAATTTACGAAAAGAATGGCTGCTGTTGGTGGAATTCTTGGTGCCGGTGGCTCATGTTCATCACTATCATCAACAAAATTTCGAAATGTATCAAGATTAAATATCAAAAGTCTTGAAAACAATGTAAAATTCAAGGTTAGATGTGCTTACAGTGCTGTTTCTTTTGATCCTTATTCAACTCTCGACATTCATACCGGTGCTTCCGAATCCGAAGTTAAAAAAGCTTTCAGACGACTCGCTCTCAAGGTATACATAACATTTCACGTCCAAAATATTTGTTTTAGAATATTAACGTATCAGAATTTAAGTTCTCGTTATAAATTCTGATATCATGTTAAGTTACCTGTTTCCGTTCAGGGAAAGGGGAAGAATTTACATACAGGTTTACATTTAACATTTTTATGAACACGGTATTAATAGTTTGTTGGTGGAATATGTTGCAGTATCATCCGGACGTGTGCAGGGGACGAGATTGTGGGGTGCAATTTCAGCAAATAAATGAAGCATATGAAGCACTTATTAACAGATTACGAGGAGAGGAAGAAGCTGAGAATCAGAGGAACGTGTACGATGATGTTGCGGACGAGGAGATGAGAGGAATGTATGATCCTGAATGGGATATGTGGGAAGAATGGATGGGGTGGGAAGGTGCTGGCATTCGTGATTATTCTTCACATATTAATCCTTACATCTGATTCTTCGATCACATTTTGAGAAGAAGATAGATTTTGATGATTTTAGTGTTTGTACAGCAGGGGTGAGCAAAAGATTCCGAAAATTTGGATATCCAAATTTCTGATCCAATATCCAGTTTTTTAATCCGGATTTTAGGATTTTCGATCCGAATAAATCGGATTGGATATCCGAACCGAACCGAACATTTTTCATAAATTTGGACTGGATACGGATCATCAATTTCTAAAATTCGGATATCCAATGTATAGTATTTTAGGTGTAATGTAAATATAAATTTCAATTGTATAAAAATTTGATTTTTGTTAATCAAACTTGTGATCTTATAAACTGTAATTTTTTTTCATATAGAGAATTTAAACTGGATCAAAATCGCACAAACACCTAAAGTTCATATTATAAGCAACCAAGTTGAGGAAAAAAACTCTGCAATACATCATAGTGAAATTCCAGGCAATGCCGAAATTTGGATCACGAGATTCCAACAGTGACAGATGAAATCTAACACAAGACAATAATCCTGGATAAATCCTTGTATACAAAGAATTCGGGTTCCTGGATGATAAAATATAGAGTTTGGTTTCCGAAACACAGACACTAATCCTGGTTCTTTCATTCCACCTTTCATCTTTGTTTTCAGTTTTTGCATATTACTGTATATCTTCTCTAATTAATTGTTGTTATATTTTGGATGATCTGATAATTTCCCTGCAATCTAGGTATTTAAAGGAATATTAGTATTTTTGTTTTAGTGCAATTTCATCACTTCTTCTTGTAAATTATTTTTTGAGTATTGTGCCTTCTAAGTGTTTGTCTATATGCCAAATTTTACGGATCAAATATCAAAGTGATCACTTACCTCAAAGGCACGTACAAAAAATTAGAATGACCACTTTCATATTTAAACCCAAATTTTAGGTCCAAGTTGTATACAAAGTCATAGACCATAGTTAGTACAAAAGTATTCATAGAAGAAACAAAAGGTAATACAAAGACTATTGGAAAGAAATCGTTCTCAGTAGAGTAGAATTCAGTTTATAGAATATAATTTATATGAAATAAATGTTAATTTTTCTTTTATTTTTTTACGAATGAAGCTCCCCCTTCCGTTGATTTGTAGATCCGCTGCTGGTTCCAGCACACTTAATGAAAACGGAAATTAGATCTAATTACATTTTTGTATTGAAATCATTAGCCGGATTGAAATTTTATGATCCAAACTGACGGTACTTGGGTTCTTATCTTAGTAATCCTTTGTGCCTCCATTACTGAACATATATCTGCAGACCAAGCTTTATAAGCAATTTTTTTATAGCTTTCCTCGTCCTTGCTATAAAAAGAAAAGGAATGCTAAAACTACAGTAGCACACTTTGCTTTAATTTTTCTTATAGTTTCTTCAGTCATTAGCTGAATTATGAACCTGACGAAAGTCTTTACTTCGTGTTTTTATTAGCTTTTCCAGATATGCTTGATGGGACTGATGTTTTGTGCCTGCAATGGAAACAGAAGATCCAATATTTTCTATTCCAAACTACTTACTAATTTAGACTTGAGAATTGAGAGAACCAGCCATTATGAATGTGAACAAAAAAAAAAGTCATAGAAATAAATAAATGAATTTTATTCCCTCCTTGCTCGAAAAGGTTTTAGGAAAGTGAAACACAGACAATTGTCTATTTTAAATGACCGTTTCATCCACCACGTATCAACTACGACTGCGTGTTGGTATATTACTCTCATATTACTCTCCAGTCTCCGAATATCGGAATAGGCATATTCGGCCTGAATATCTGGATTCACACTCCTAAGTCTAGAAGGATAGGTTATTTAACATCAGGTTTTTACTGAATACTATCAGGAGAATACACTAGAAAATAAAGAGCTGAGTGTGGCTAGAAATACTCTCTACAGGATTCTAGTTTCGCTTAGGAATAAGAAATTAGTAGATCCTAAGTCTATAAGATGATTGTTACAATGACTAAACATGATCCCAAGAATAGAGCCAGAATAGTTACAGGATGCTGCCTCTGGGTTTGAAATTGAAGCTCCAAAGCTATCAATTTCGGCCTCAAATGATTTTCATTTCACCTACTTCACTCCAATAATGATACTTTCCTTCCTAAAAACATAGGGAAAGAGTGTAGCTATATTTGTTTAAAGAATTTAGTTTGAACATAATAGTTCAGTGGTTGCATGTCTGTCTGAGGCTCACTGCTTCTGGGAAAAGGATACGAATTGCTACCGAAGGTGAATTTAGTAAATGCAAACAATTTGAAATTAGGCTTTCTTTTAAATCTTATTAAGCAGCTCACTAACTAGTCATGCATCTCACAGTCAGATCATTTCGTTTTTTTTTAAAGTTGTGTATAGCTTTGCCAAGCTTGATAACCACTTGTGGAAATATGTAACATACTTAATGTACTCTTGTGAACTTCATCTATTATTATTTTACGTAAAATTGGTTCACTAGTAGACAGCATACTAGAACTGTTCAATTTGGAAACCAGGTCAAATCCCGCGCGGCCTGGTAGGCTTTTGTGCATCTCTACTAGAACACCAGGATAAATTCTTCATCTAGTTGCTTTAAAAATGTTGGTTAGAGACCTATCTTAACTTGTTTGGCAGTGTTAATTTTTGTCATATATGCTAAAATCCATCCAAAAATTTGGTAGCTATACTTCATATATGCTGCTCTTGAGTTTGGAGGATCTATTATGTCATCAGTATGTAACAACCATAAGAGGCCCTAAAAAAATTGCAACAACCATAAGATCTTGTGGTATAATTCTTTTTTGTTAATCCATTTTTTAATTTATATCCTTCTTGAAATTGACTACATGCACTTGCATTTTATTTCTTTTAAAAAAGAATCATCTCTTATAAAATACTTCTACATATCATCATTGGTCCAAAACATGAGAGTATTTTAGTTAATAGCTTGGTTTCATACTCAATAGATAACATTTCTATAAGTATTCAACAGCAATCCGTGGCTGGTGCTAGTTGTAAGCTGGCAATACAAGATTACAATTGGATCAAGGCAAGAACGATATCTCGTGTCGTCGACATTCATGCCGGATGCATGTTTATTTAATATTTTGCAGCACCGTATCACGCAATAAAATGTGTAAAATAGATAGTTTTGTCACAGGAATTGTATATGTCAACTCAGAACTACATGTCAGAAACTGTGTGATGCCTGTATTTTCATTGACATTGAGTAGTAAGACAAGGACAGCATTTCTGTTCATAAAAATGTGCTATATCATTCCCTGAGACTATCTCCGTCCACAGTAGTTGTTGACCACCACTACACTCAACAAATAAGGTGTAACAACCCAGTCTCACATCGAGGAGATTTGGGACTTCTGTTCAGTTTATAAGGCAAAGTATTACTACTAATTAGCACCAACAAAATCATTATATTTTGGGGGTCTGTGATGGGCTTGTCGTTACCCAAGTTGACTGTATTTGGGCCAGTGTGCTTCGACTTATTCGGACTCGGAATCGGGATTTGACCCGGGTTGTCACATAAGGTATTATTATTATTATTATTATTATTATTATGCTGAAGTCTGCAGAAGAACATTGTTTCTGTAGAGTGGGTGTCAACCCAAGTCAACTCCATTAGTATGAGGCCTTTTGGGAGGAGCCCAAAAATAAATCCGTGCGGGCTTGGCCACGGCCCAGAGCGGACAATATCATACTAATGTGGAGTTAACGGGTGTTGCGCGGCCCAACAGTTTCCTCGCTGTATATCCAACTTTTTCTTTTTGAAATGTTATCATTTGAGTACAATTATAGCCCACATCTAGTGACTTTTGTATTCCTAGTATCTAATCAGTTAACAGGAAAAACACATTTCTGATCCTCAAACAAGTCAAGTCTTTTGTCAAACCAAAACTTCCTTCTCCAGTTTCATTTGCTTAATTCCTACTTATTTTGCAACATTGCTTAATCATAAATTTGTAATGTAACTTCTTAAGAAATTAAATGGACTTGAGTACTTAAAATTCTAATTCATCTCAACATCTAATCAGTTAATTATATGCAACATTTAAGCATAACTTTATCCCCTGAACAACAAATAAAATGATGAGCAAGATACAGTTTATTTGCATCAGCACTGCTAATTATAAAACCAACTCTGCATAACTCTTTTGTTTTCTCCTTGAGCCGCTGTAGAGTTTGGATGGCGGAGATGGAGAGAATTGATATGGAAGTGAAAGAAGCTCCATTTCTCCTCTCAATATCTTAACAATGTCCCCTATATCTGGCCGCAGCTCAGGCATTTTCTGTAAGCAAGCAAGAGCCAAGTTTATGCACAAACTTGCTTCATCCTTGTTGTACTCATCATTCAATCTCTCATCAACAAGTTCCAAAATGTTTCCTACTTGGGCTAAATGTCGACACCAATTAAGCAAATTTGCTTTCTCTAACTTCATTGGCGAAGATAGAACATGTAATGGCCTTCTTCCAGAAACAATCACAAGTATTAGAACTCCAATACTGTAGATATCCCCCTTCTCCATTAGGTAGTTAGCTCCCCCATACTCCGGTGCAACGTAACACAGAGTACCTCTCATACTCGTTGTGCTGCT
Source organism: Heracleum sosnowskyi (assembly GCA_030848705.1). Classification (NCBI taxonomy): domain Eukaryota; kingdom Viridiplantae; phylum Streptophyta; class Magnoliopsida; order Apiales; family Apiaceae; genus Heracleum; species Heracleum sosnowskyi. The sequence continues at coordinate 36,258,654 of CM061244.1, forward strand.
TAATTCCCTACTAAATATTTCTCCACTCCACATGTCACTTCCCATAGAATGATCATTATTTTTCTTTACACCTTTCCTAAAACTGAACTCTGTATGGGGGTCACTCTCAGTTTGGCCTTGATGCATGAGTCTCCTTCTCTTGCAAAAATGAATGCATTTAGCAAAATCAAGATGTGGCATTTTCATTCGTTTCTTGGACTTGGTCTCGAGCTTGTTTGCCCGTTTACTCTTCTTTTTTAGCTCATCTAGGTGTTCTTCTTTCCACCATTCCTTCATTTTCTTTTGCTTTTTAGAACCTAGTATTTTCTTGTCCCTTGATCCTTCCTTCTCAATATTCTTTTTAGGACACTCAATCCTTTGTACTTGAAGTTCGGATTCCTTCACGTCCTCGAGTTCATACTTGTCGGCCTGCCTAGAGCAATTCAAGTTAGTTTTGTCGTGATAGCTCTTCTTCTCTTCTTCCCAGTCCTGATCTGATGATGGGCAAATTTGACTTCCAATCCACTCAGTTACATAATCTTTACTACACAACTCACCAGTCCCCTCCTGTCTCCACCACCAATCCCTCCCCCATTGTTTCTTACTAACAACATTGTCTTCAACATCCATAACATCACTCGAATTCAATTCTTTACTATAATCAACACTACAAGCCTCACAATCATAATCCACAACTTTGTTTGAATCCTTACCAGCATTATCAAAATTCATAACCTCCTTCCCCTTAACATTCTTATTCTTAGCATCATTAAAATTCGCACCAATATCATTACAGTCAAAAGAAGTTGATCTTATGCCACTCACATTATAATTACTCCGAATCCCATTTTTCGTAGAGGAAGAAGCTTGTAAAGCTAAAGAAAAATCTACCTCATTAACACTCTCCTCCAGTGTCCCATTTGGCGGAGTTTCTCCGCCTACAATGCCTAAATTCCCTGAAAGTTCTTGACTCTTTCCAAAATCTTGGCTAAACAAGTCAACTCCAAATTCACCATCCTCAATCTTAAACCTTGACAAACCGAAATCCGAAAGTTTAGCTCTAAACTCAGAATCTAACAAGACATTACTTGGCTTAATATCCCCATGAATCACAGGAGGATCACATTCCAAATGCAAGAATTGAATAGCTCTAGCAATATCTAATATTATATCATATCTTCTCACCCAACTCAAACACAAACCAGCTTCAGAAAAAAGTGATTCTTGCAAACTTTTATTAGGCAAGTATTCATAAACAACTAATCTCTTATTTTTCTCAACACAATATCCTAAAAGCAATACAATAAAAGGAGATTTCAACCCTCCTAATATCTGCAACTCATTTTGAAACTCAGGGTCTCCCTCAAATGACACTGAATCAAGAAACTTGATAGCAACTAACTTACCATCTTTGAGAATTCCTCTGTAAACAGTGCCAGAGCCTCCTCTTCCAATAGAATTTGAGCTGCTAAAACCATTTGTAGCTTCTTTAAGTTCCTTAAAAGTGAATTTTTGGAGTTTAACAAGTAAGTTTGGAGAGTCATATGGGCTAGTTTTTGAATGATGGACTAGAGAATACCAAAGGTAATATATGAAGTAAATGAATGAGAAAAATATAACAAGTGAAGCAATAATGACAATGGTGAGAAAAAGGGCACTTATTTTAGCATCTTGGTGATGATTCTGTGGTAAATTTTGCCTTGAAGGCATTGTGTTTTGGTGGAGTTCTTTTTCTGGATTTTTGGTTCTTGTTAACAATGAAGTAGAGGAAAGAAAGGTGGTAATCAAGAAGTGGGAAGGTGGGGGATTCAAGAACCAAGAAAGTTTGAGTTTTGCTTTACAGTTGGGATGATTATATTGATTGATTAATGTTTGTTTAATTGTTGTTTAGTGGAGTGTTCTTGAAATTGTTGTTTGAGTTTTGTTAAAATATAGTCAATTGAGTTGAAGATTATGAGATTAGGATTAAGTTAAAAGTGATGGGACCCATAATTGAGGATCCTTTTGACTAAAGAAAAAGAGAATTTGCAGGTTTAATGGAAGAAATTTTGGAGGGAATAAGGTGGATGACAGTAATGGTTTGATGCCTTTTAAGCACAAAAAACTTACTCTTTGATTATTGCATGTAATTAGTGGATTCAAACCTTTTGAACCCTACATAAGCACATTTTACTGTGATTTGAGGTGATTATGCATTTGGTAAATACCCACCCCAGTCAATGATTAAAATATATGGGACTCCAAATAGCCGAAATTAAGAACATAATTATGAGCTTTATGTCACAATCTTTGCTGGTTTAAATCTCGAAATATAATTTAATAAATACATTTCCATAACAAGTGATCGAGAGTTCAAAATTTAGTTAAAACGGAGTGTTTGTAGATTTAAATTTGTTATTTGTACACATGTATGCATGTTTTATTTGTTTGTACTTGTGTCACATTTGATTGGACGAACCACAAGCAGATTCCTCTAGTCTGCGTGGGATCAAAGGATAGATCCATGATCGATGAATGTGCAGTTATGACTTAATCCATATCTAGTCGTTTTAACTGTTGCAGGTTTGGAATAATAGTGCTGACACCATTTGTAAAGTTCCTCTTGTTGCTTAGCTCATCTTGTTTAATAAGAAAATGGGTTTTCATTTGCATCCCTCTTTTCTTTTCTTCTCCCCAAGTACTCTGCTTTACTTTCTGCAGAGAGGAGTAAGATTGGAAAAAACTTGTCTGTTTGCCTGTTGCTTTGTAGGGGGCCTTCCACCAAGAGAACACAGGTAAAAATGTGGTTTTCCGATATCTTTTGTGTAATAAAAATAATCAAAGACTCGAAATGCTGAAAGCATAGAATCGTACGAGTATTCAAATTTCTGTAATTAACCGGAGTTTGGAGAAACGGGGGACTTCTTTAGTTGAAATTTTATTACAAATGTTACTAGCGAAGGATTCTCATTTGTTTGAACATTTCAATGTAGAATCATTGTCCAATGTCCTTTTACACGTAATAAGTCATGGTACTCCATTGCAAGGTATGGAAAGAAGAGCCATTAATATTCTCTATCATTGACATGATAAAAATCACTTTTGTAGCCTTTGAATCTTAAAGAAAGAAATTTAGCAGTAGGGCTTCAGATGTGTCTCCACTTATTTTGTACTAGAATTATGTTTCCATTGATTCACGGATTTTGTTCAACTCAAAAGAGCTTTGAAAAATAGACATAAGAAAATTTTCAACTTCCACAAGTTGTTTGAAATGGTCTTTCACCATCATCTTCTAGCATCTTGCAAAGACAACTTCAACCATTTCTTGCTTTATAATGGAAAAACCCCAATAATTTGACTTGCAAATACAAAAAGAAAAGATTAACTAACTTGGAAAATCAATATAAAAACCCCATTTTTAGTAGGATACATGCCACTCCACTGGCCTAGCTTAGAAGATAGAGAAGAGAATCTCACATGTCATGTTTTCTGTTTAGAACAGACCCACGGGCCATAGCTCCCCCTAGACTCCAGTCCAAGGTACAATACATATGTACACACACCTGTTTTTTTAGCAACCAAACAAAACCTACCAAACCCATTAGTCAAAATTTACCCCTCCATGACAATTAAGATCAAGTTAAAGATGGGTCTTCTGCAGGTAATTTTTCGGCTAAATGTTTATTAGAAAAATGAACGAAATTGTAGTTCAAAAATAAGGATGAATATTTTAGATGAAACAGATTTTAGATATAATCTCGGCATTTCGCCATGTAACCGATTCCAGTAGGGAAGCGAAGATAGTTGCAGAAAATAATCTGCAATAAAATCGGTTCAGAATACAGATGCCACCCCCAGATGCTGAGGGCTTACAAGTTGTTTCTTGTTAAAGTGTCCATTTAATGGTTAAACGAAATGCCCAGGACTGTTTCTTGTCCAAGTTTTATCTTATTTCCTCTATGTGCCTTTGTAGAGCACAATGATAAAATATGCATTGTGGAACAATCTCTATTTCTCATAACTAGGTCTACACTTATTTTACGGGTTAATTCATAATTGCAAGTTGCAAACGTTTTCTGCTGTTAAGAAGGCAATGCATAGGCCTGGCTCATGATAGGCGCCTGAGTTCTGGATCGAGTTACGGGACCTTTTACAGAGAAGTCTTGATCGACTCCTTCCCTAAGAGGGTTGCTTTTATTCTTCCTACCTCTCCCTATTTTTGTTTGGCTGATTGCAAGAATAGGAAAATACCGAGAGCTCAATTAGAGAGAGCTCACTGATCTCATTGGATATTGATAAGGGATATTTCTTACTTATTATTTCTCAATGAACCTTTAAATAAGTACAAGGACAAAGCTTGCAGCTACTAGAAATTATTCTTCTACTAACAGATAGCCTAAAAATCTGCACCAATCAGCAAGAAATCTGCTACTTTTAAGAAGCTAAAAATATGTAATCAAACCAACTAAAAATCTGCAATCAACAGAATCTTCTCCCTTAGATTTTGCTTTAAGCAGCTGTTCCCAACTGCTTGCTTTGATTGCGTCTCTTGTAATAATGATGAAAAGGAACCACCTGTACACTTTGTTGTTGACCAGGTGTATTACTTGTAACATTACTCCTTTCCTCCAAAAAGCGTTTGACCTCAGACGCGAATGTTGGATATTGTTTCTCCATATGTTGAGTTGACTCCCATGATGCTTCAGAAGGAGATAAACCATCCCAATGAATCAGAATATGATACTCCCCTGCAATAACCTTTTTGTCTAATATAGCTTTTGGGCTTGGCAGTACTTCACCTTGGTGAACAATTGGATAAGTAGGTGTTGTATCATCAATAGATCCATGAAATTTTTTTAAACAGGAGACATGAAAAACTGGGTGGATTTTGACTTCTTGAGGAAGTTGAAGACGATAAGCTACTGTCCCAATTTTTGCTTGTATGGTGAATGGCCCATAATACCGAGGCGAGAGCTTTTTGTTCCTGTTGGAAGCTAAAGATAGTTGCCGATAAGGTTGTAACTTCAATAACACCAAATCACCGACTTCAAAGTGTACTTCTCTGTGAGATTTATCAAAGTTATTCTTCATGATATCTTGGGCTTGTAGTAGTCTGTCACGAATTCCAGACACAATCTGGTCTCGAGTTTTGAGTTCCAGCTCTACGGCCTCTACTCGACTTAGCCCGGAACAATAATTTAAAAGGCGAGGTGGCGCTCTGCCATAGACCACTTCAAAAGGAGTTGTTTTAAGTGAAGAATGATAGCTAGTATTATAGCAATACTCCGCCCAAGAAATCCAGTGCATCCACTTACGGGGTTGATCACTGGTGAAACAACGTAAGTAGACTTCAATTGTGCGATTAACGACTTCTGTTTGACCGTCACTTTGTGGGTGATAGGCTGAGCTAAAAGATAACTTTGTTCCACTCAATTTGAAGAGTTCTGTCCAAAAGGAGCTCGTGAAAGTCGCATCTCTGTCGCTTACGATGGTTTCCGGCAGACCATGTAACTTGAATATATGATCAAAGAACATTTTCGCCACTGAAATTGCCGAATATGGATGAGACATGGGAATAAAGTGCGCATACTTTGAGAAGCGATCCACCACGACTAGCAAAACCGATTTCCCGAATGAAGGAGGTAAGGCATCAATGAAATCCATTGAAATATCAGCCCATACTTGAAAAGGGACTTGCAAAGGTTGTAGCAGACCAGCTGGTTGTAAATGCTCAGATTTGTTCTTTTGACAAATTGCACAACACTTGATGAAATCTTGAATAATTTTCTTCATCCCACGCCAATAAAAGTCTGATGCTATTCGAAATAGAGTCTTTTGGTATCCTTCGTGGCCTTGATTATGCAGAGCTGATATGACAACTTGGATGAGAGGGGAATCAGGATCCAAATATGCTCTATTTTTGTAGAATATCAGTCCATTATCATAAGACCATATTGATGGTAATTTTCCCAACTTTATATTGTTGATGAGGGACTGTAATGTTTGGGAAGTTTCTACCTCATCCTTCAAGGCTTTGAAAAGTTCTAGTTGTGGCCCAGAAATTGCTGCAATCAGTCCGACATTGTCATCTCTACGTGACAATGCATCTGCCACTCGATTCTCCTTTCCCGCTTTATATTCCACCTGAAAATCATAGCCCAAGAGTTTGCTTATCCAATGTTGTTGAGGGGATGTACTGATTCGTTGATCAAGTAGATACTTGAGACTAAAATGATCCGTCCGAATGATGAATTTTCTGCCCCATAAATAAGGTCTCCAATGCCGAATAGCTTGTGAAAGTGCAATGAGTTCCTTTTCATAAGCCGGAAGCTTGATGTGTCGTTGAGCCATTGGTTTGCTGTAAAAGGCAATGGGTCTGCCCTCTTGTTGTAACACAGCCCCCATTCCATGATCGGAAGCATCACATTCAACAGAAAAGTCTTTTTCAAAATTGGGTAATGCCAATACAGGGGTTGTCGTCATGGCACGCTTTAAGTATTCAAATGCAGCTACTGATTCTCTAGTCCAAGTGTAGGAGTTCTTGCGCAACATTTTGGTTAGAGGAGCTGCAATCAAGCCATAGTTCTGTACAAATTTTCTGTAGTAACCGGTGAGGCCGAGGAATCCTCTAAGAGCTCGAATAGTTGTTGGTCTAGGCCATTGAATCATAGCCTCTATTTTTTCAGCATCTGCCATCACTCCCTCCGCGGATATAATATGGCCAAGATAAGAAATCTTAGATTGAGCCAATGAACATTTAGATTCCTTTAAAAACAACTTATTTCGTTGTAAGACAGAAAAAACCATCCGTAAATGGTTTAAATGGTCAGCCCATGTGCAGCTATAGACGAGTATATCGTCGAAGAAAACAAGAACAAATTTACGAAGATAAGGCCGAAATACCTCATTCATTAAAGCCTGAAATGTAGAGGGCGCATTGGTAAGTCCAAATGGCAACACTAGAAATTCAAAATGTCCATGATGCGTCCGAAATGCTGTTTTCTCTACATCAGGTAGGTGCATGCGAACTTGGTGGTATCCGGATCTTAAATCCAGCTTTGAGAAGAATGTTGAGCCGTGTAATTCTTCAAGAAGTTCATCGATGACCGGAATCGGAAATTTATCCTTAATTGTTTGAGCATTCAAGGCACGATAATCAACACAAAATCGCCACGAATTGTCTGCCTTCTTAACAAGCAAAACTGGAGATGAATAAGGAGAATTGCTTGGTCTGATTATTCCCTGTTTTAACATCTCCTCGCACTGCCCTTCAATTTCATCTTTTTGCATATGTGGGTAACGGTAAGGCCTCACAACTACTGGGCCTGATCCAGGTTCCAGCGATATTCTGTGATCACAAGCACGAGGAGGGGGTAGGCCAACTGGTGTCTTAAATATGCCATGAAATTCATAGCACAATTGCTTCAAATTGAGCTCTCGTTCCGCGTCTAACTTAATAGCTGAGAGAGATGGTTCTGACTTTTGAGTAGGATCCATAAGACCATGCAACTCTACTTGTTTGCCGTTCCAAGTAAATTTCATCTTCATTGTTGCAAAATCCCAACATATAGGTCCCAATGTCTTGAGCCAATTGACACCTAATACAGCACCAAACCCACATAAAGGAAGCAAAAATAAATCAAAAGAAATTTTTTGATTACCCACTTGTATCGGAAGCTTTCTGCAAAATCCGGGGCTGCTTAATTTCTCTCCGTTTGCTACCATGACTCGGAGGTTATCCTTAGATTCCACTTTGATTTGAAGCTGATGCATTAGAGATTCGTTCACAAAACTATGAGTAGACCCTGAATCAATGAGGACCACCAAGGGGTGCCCATTTATGCTTCCCTCTACTTGCATTGTCTGATTGTTCTGCGTTCCTGAAATTGCGTGGAACGAGATTTCTGGGTCATTTTCTGGTACTCCTTCCTCATCGAAACCTTCTAACCAAAACAACCGTTTACATTTGTGTCCAACTTCATAATGTTCATCACAGTTATAACACAATCCTTTAGACCTGCGTTCTTCCATCTCTACTCGTGAGAGCCTTTTAATAAAAGGAGTTTTAGGACCCCCTGCACCAGCAAAACTGCCATGGTTTTTACGAGGTGGGTTAACATCTTCCTTCCCCTTTTCGTTTCGTCGCTCATAAAGTCGTGCCAGGCTCATGGCTGTGGTCAAATCTGGTGGATTGTGAAGCTCCACTTCCACTGCTATGGCTTCCCTCAGACCACTAATGAATATCTCCTTCTCCTGTTCAGTTGTTAAAGATGTAGTTTGCGCAGAAAGTCTTTCAAATTGCCTCTGATATGCCTCAACTGTTCCTGTTTGCTTTAGTTTGGATAGCTCTCCCAGTTTACTGCTTCGAACTGGAGGCCCAAACCTTAAGTGGCATTGGGTTTTGAAATCAGCCCAGGTTATATTGGGCCGATCCCTTTTTAGCTTCAAATACCACAATTGCGCATCTCCTTCGAGGTGGAACGAAGCCAGCACTACCTTGTCATCCTCTATAGTCCGCTGATGGTGAAAGAAGTTGTCGCAGCAGCTTAGCCAAACCAACGGATCAACAGTGCCATTATAGCGAGGGAAATCAAGTTTTGTATATCTAGGCACAAAGTTGTTTCCATCTGTGTTGGCCTTGTCAGACTGATTTCTGGGTGGTGTTCGTTGGAAGCTCCCTTCTGCTGATTCTCTCTCATTTCTATGAGAATGCACGGTCTTCTTCAGTTGTTCCAATTGAGCGGTCATCTGTTCATGTCTTGCATGGTTGGCTGCTTGCTCTGATTTGTAGATATTAAGGAATTCCTCAAATTGCTGCTGCAAAGTGCGTTGTTCCCCCATAACTACTAGCTCTGATACCAATTTGATAGGCGCCTGAGTTCTGGATCGAGTTACGGGACCTTTTACAGAGAAGTCTTGATCGACTCCTTCCCTAAGAGGGTTGCTTTTATTCTTCCTACCTCTCCCTATTTTTGTTTGGCTGATTGCAAGAATAGGAAAATACCGAGAGCTCAATTAGAGAGAGCTCACTGATCTCATTGGATATTGATAAGGGATATTTCTTACTTATTATTTCTCAATGAACCTTTAAATAAGTACAAGGACAAAGCTTGCAGCTACTAGAAATTATTCTTCTACTAACAGATAGCCTAAAAAATCTGCACCAAGCAGCAAGAAATCTGCTACTTTTAAGAAGCTAAAAATATGTAATCAAACCAACTAAAAATCTGCAATCAACAGAATCTTCTCCCTTAGATTTTGCTTTAAGCAGCTGTTCCCAACTGCTTGCTTTGATTGCGTCTCTTGTAATAATGATGAAAAGGAACCACCTGTACACTTTGTTGTTGACCAGGTGTATTACTTGTAACAGCTCACTACCACTCTTTTCAGCTATTGTTGAGAAGGGGATGTGCAGATTTTTAGAAATCACTCAATCACTCACTTGTGTACTTCCACCACACCGTCACCATCCAATTTGTAGAGTGGGTCCAAGTCCCATATCGATAAGATAAAGAATAATTATCTTGAATATAAACAGTCAAAAACAACTTCATTCATTAGTATGAGGCCTTTTGGGAGGAGTCCAAAAACAAATTCGTGCGGACTTGGCCACGGCACAGAGCGAACAATATCATATTAATGTGGAGTTAACTATGCCGCCAGCATTCATGCCAGATAAGCATTCCCTTCATGCTCGATCGGAATTCCCTTCTGCATTAGATTCATACTGTTCCACACTTAAAACGTAAGATTAAGGAATCTTTCTTTTTGCAGCAAGCTTCGCAACTATTCTCTTTGTGCACACTACTTAACTTTCAAATGCTACACCAATTAGCAATTTCGCATCAACCTTCCCCAAAAATTCAATAAGATTAAGGAGGCAGTACTGAAAATTAGAAAAGTATATATACATATATCTTGACTTGACTGAAATTTTGTAAAGCAGCTCAATTTATTTTCTGATGCAGATTTCGTTGTTATGCTCCCTAACAAAGTAAACAATGAGTGATCTATACAGCCTTGTAATCAGACCCTTTATACGATGTTGACATGTTGATGATTATTCCTCTTTTTTCATCCATTAAGAGACACAATAGTTGGCCACAGTCCAGGAATGCTAATGATTATATCAATGCCTTTCTTTGGACTTGAATGTAAGTAGCTCTTGTTGTTCTGTTCTTCTGCTGCATCTCAGCTACGCCAAGCTGAATGAAGTTCCTTATCAACATCTTCTTCCCACCAAGTCGAAGTCTGCAAAATAAGTACGTTAATAAAAATAGAGGCAAAACTGTTTTTGCAGATTAAGAATATTTAGCCTAGAAACCCTCCCAAAGTACAAAAGAGGGTTCGGACATGACAAAGCACTGATATACATGGGCAAATACGTCATGTTAAACTAGAGATAATCAAACTCTTCAATACATAAAGGGAAAGCAGACCCTGTAGCCTCTACGCAAGAATTCAAGTGAGCTTCCTTGTTCCTCTTGAAGTCCCAGGACTCTCAGTAGTTCTTCCTTGGTCTGCATATACAAAGATAGTGTTGAATTTAAAAAAAAAATGTCAAACATAATGAGTGATACAACACTCTGTCGTGATAGTAGAGAGCGAAAAAAGCTGCAATGAGGATTAGAAAATTTGTACTTACTTCACCCAGAGTAAATCGAGTAGCACTTTCAGCCACGCAAGCATACGAATTATCTGTTTGTCTCAGCATCACCTGCCAAGGTCCTGCAAAAATGCTTGGTAAGACAAGAAATATTGAGCAGGAAATATAGAAGCAGAACACCATTTTACCACGCACACACATATACAGGTCAGAATAGTTGTTAAAAAGGTAATTTCTGAACACATGCAAAATTGTTCACTGCAACAGAATACAATTATGATCTAGTAACCTTGTGTCCGTTACATATACAAGTGAAGCTGTTAATACTGTACAATGAAGACTTCTGGTCTGTTTTGACACCAAGCAAGCACAAAATATGGACTCCCAACATCGTGGTAAGATGAATCTTACTTCCATTCATATTGAGGTTGACATGTCTATTTCAGTTTTAAGAAGTGTAGATGCCCCTAATGGCTCACATATGGAAACCTTAAACATATATTGTTTGACTATAAACGTAACATGTATGTACACGTTAATTTAATATATTCATCGACTCTTACTATACCATATTGCATCCTTGTGCATGTATCCAAAGAGCAAGTCCAACAATGTCCTAGAGTATTACTTATAAATATTATATAATATTGAGTCCTAATGATTTAGGGACTTGAGTTTTCATAAAAACTCCAACAACATTACTAGAAAAGAAGTAGAGAAAAGGAGGGAAATAAATATTTTATTTATGAAAATGAAATAGGTAATGACTAATGGTTACTTATAAATAGGTAATGAGATGAATGTCCTAGTGATTTAGGTAACCACTAGCACATTGTTGGAGCACTAATTTTTGGTAAATTACTTATATTTGAGCTTAGATTAGAACATCATATAAGTAAACTTTTGGACTTGCTCTAAGCTTTTAAGTCTAATACCTGTCAATATAGACTTGTACAACATAAATCCCTAAAGTAATATATGAAATGTCAACATATTTATGTTGTTGATTAAGGAAGTAGAGGTATCAGTGCTTTAACAGAAGAAAACAGGGCAGTAGTAAATCAAAAAGAGAAGGGGGAAGAACATATCTGCTGACCCTAATCTTTTTCTTTAATTAACTAAAGCATTGAAAAAAACAGTTTATTTATTGCATTTCAAGCATTAGGTTTTACACGGGGAACTTATTTTTGTTTTACAACATTAAACACCCCCTTGATGTCATATGCTTTTGTTACTTCTAAAAAAAAATTATAGTGTGTGTTACTCCACAGCTTGAAAATAAGAATTCATCTCACCTGGGTATTGGCGAAACAATGCTCCAGTATAATTTACAATATATGGTGCCACTGCAACTGTCTTCCAAATTAGACAGACAAAGCACATTATTCAAAAACCTATGCTGTAAACGAATAGCAATAAAAAAAAAACTATTAGGATAATAAGTGCAAGCACAAAACCGGTACCTTCGAGTACTCCCTTCTCCTAATGTAGAAGATGGGTGTAAATTGAGATAGAAATCGATATTGTAACTCTTTTGGTGGAAATCCTATGATTCCCAGGTCAGCACTGAAATTTTGAAAATGTTAGCCATTTACAATGTAAACAAATAATACCATCAGCCTGTCCAGTAACAGCCATGTACCGTAATGTGTCAAGTTCCAGATTGAAAAGAAGTGCAGGAGTTGATGAAGAAAAATAATCCTACAAAAACCAAGCCTATCCAATAAGAACTAGCAAAGGAGCCCTCATACCAGCAAAATCAAGATAAATTAAAATATATTGACCACATATACTACTTCTCATTGATTGTTTCCTTTCCTGTTTATACCACCCTTTTTTTGCAGTTTTATAAGTTGCTATTTCAAACAGGATGCAATTGGTTGCAGTAGAACGTGTTATTTGAAGAATTCTTTCTGTGAATTAATTAATAAACATATTAGAGGAACAAGAAGACGTGCTAGTCTAAGCAGGGTCGGAGGGAAAGGGGGGAGTGGGGGAAAGACCGCCCCCCAAATCCAGAACAGTCAACTCTCATTTTCTACCTCCGTCCCTGAGTCTAGTTTAAGTAACATCATTTGAGCAATTTGATCCAGTAAAACATTCAATGACGCAGAGCAATCATTTATATGGGTTGAACCGTTGAAGTAATAACACATACATGATTATTTCTCTGAGCTTACGTAATGTAAGCACTTGAGTAAAAACACTAATGGAGGACTACTCTAAAATGTTTAGTTGACCTCCCTTAGCTTATGCAGCAAGGAGATTCTAACATTAATAAAACTCATTAATGACCTAGCAGCATTTAAGGACATGATCTGTAGACATATTGGAATGGTTTGACAAGATAGAAGAATGTATTTACTATTAAAAACTATAAAAGTTGTTTAGATTGCAGAGTGTTGAAAAGCATTTACTATTATACCCAAGAGCTTCTCAATTAGAGCAAGTCCAATGCTAATGTCAAAATAGATGTAGTTATTGCTATAATATGTAATCAAAAAGTGGTTTTTGATGTTAAAATAGAACTTATCGTCCAATGCATGGTTTTAAAATAGCATCAACTATATCCAAATTAGTTATATTCCAAACCCTTAAACTTTAAATTTAAAAATGTGGTTGTCACCATTGCTTTAATTATTCATTTTCCTCCATCTAACCACTTGCATGCCTATGTGGCAATTATAGTTACATCTATAGTTGGTTCTATATTTAGAACCAACTATAGCATTTTTCTATTTTAAAACCAAGTATATCATTGCATTGGAGGGATGAGTTTTATAATTGATGCTATATTATAGAAATAGCATCTCTTTCTTTTAGCATTGCATTGGACTTGCTCTAAGCTGAAGTTTCAGGATACCCCAGATAAAACTAAGTGATTAAATGACGTTTTGCAGGTAGAGTTTATATGGTAATGCCGTGCTATGAAATGAAGTACTCGTACATTGAGGATACTCACAAAAACACTACCATTTTGAAGTCTTTGACTACAAGATGTATATAAGCCCTTTTAATCTATTACATGAAATTTATTGTGAAACAAGCATGCAAGTGAGCGTAGTATAGTGTTCAAATTGTAATTCTGAGTTTTATGTCAAATTTAAGGTGGACTAGGTAAGGGAGCATCATACCACATACTTCTCCACATAAGGTAGTTCACGTGTGCTGCAATTTAAGAATATATACAGCGAAGGAGGTTCATCAGACTTCCAACTGTCTGCATTCTTCAAATTAGAAGGATGTAAAGTGCAGATGATGGGAAATAAAATGTACAAGATAAAAATGCAAGCATGATTGAGATATTTATACATAATATAATGTTTTTTTAAGGGAAGGGATAGGGGAAAACATAGTCAGTGTGCTATGTGCTGATTAATGAATTATCCGAATCGAACAATCAAGCCTACGGTTCATGCAAGTTATAGTAATCCATGAAATTATCATACAAATTTCCATAACTATGTTGGGGGTTTTAAAGAAACTAATAGTTACTTGACAAAAGGTACAGAATTATTAAGTGGCTTGAGAAGCTTGTTGAATTAGAATTACTAGGCCTTCGAATGTATACTCAGCTGTACATGTGTCTGTTTCCATTCTTCTCTTCTACCTAATGAAATGTCTTTTATGCAAAAGATTCAGAAGTAGACCAACCGTCATTATCGTCCTCAAAATCAAAATCCAGTGTTTTTGTTATAGACCTGAAAAATGTGGTCACTGCACCAGCAGGAACATCATCTAATGAACCTAACGAGATGCCACCGATCTGAAAGAAAATAGCTAGCCGTAAATTCACAAGAACCACCCCTACATATAAGACACCTGACCTATATATAACACACCTGACCTAACCCATAAGAGGAATTTCAAATTACCATGTCAAAAGCTGCTTTAAAGAGCTCCGAGGCCCTACGCTTTTCTGGCTTGTCAGGGAATACCTAAAATACATATTGCTATCAGATAACATATTTCTTCTTTACTTTCAAAAGTCGTAGTATCTGCATTAACATAAAAAAAAATGCCAAAACTAACAATGCAAGCTTTTGTTTCCTTCTTCTCTTGTAGCTTTTGAACAACAGCTAACGCCAGCTGAATGTTGGCATCACTGAACTCATCTGAAGATCCCTTCACATAATCATTAATATGGCAAAATCATGCATCTAGTAAAAAATATATCTACCAACACTGTGGACAAAAACTTCTAGATGTATCTTATACAACTAATAACGGACTGGTAGCTTTGCAAAAATTGTTATGTGCAATATTTCTCTGTGCTAGAACCAATACAGACACTTGTTGCCATGCCATTAGCCAGCCAAAAAACACGAGAGCATAGAAGGTACCTTATAAGATGAGATGTCGCTTGGCAAGGGACTTGTGATACAAATGAAAAGAAATGTAGAAGATAAGTTAGTATGTAAATGGTAACACTTAAATGCATGAACTGAATTGTTTGTGGCTGAGGATGTATAAATTTTAAATAAAAACCTTGCATAGAAGTTCAGTGACAAAAGAGGACATACATAAAAAATTACTAAGGTTCAACATGATTGTCCAAATTAATCCTTTGAATAAAGTAAATATATAGGCCAGGAACGGTAAACCCTCAAGGGAAATTATGATATTAATGAAGTTAAATTGACAGAAAGAACTATTACATACTTTTCAACAATTTTCTTAAAACCTGGGGGTTTTCTTCATAGAAAAAGTCACTCTACTCCTACTATGGATTAGGGGTCAGGTGTGCATAAATCTCACTCTTCCCAAGGCCCAACCTTACTTCTGCACAGTACATAGTAGGTATCGTTTGGTCTAAGAAGACTATCATTGTACACAAGTCTAGAACTCGATAAACTTGGCTTGGTTCGATAAGAGAATGAACTCAAGTGAAATAAAATTTTCTCCACTAAGCTCAATGAATCGAGTAGACTTGTTAAACTCCAGCTTGAAAGCATACGAACTTGATTTGTAGCTTGTAGTTGTGTGTTGGAGTTAAATAGAGAAAAGTTTGACTCGATTCAGTTCTTTCACAGCACTAAACATGTCGTACGTAGGCTGGGAATGATAAACCATGATGAGAATTATGGCATTAAATCATTAATACATAGACGATTCAACGTGCTAAATTTCGTTAAACATTAGTGAATTTCAATTCTCATGTTTCCATTTAAGCGGTATCACATTAACATCTAGACGGACGGGTTACTTAACAAATAATATATCTAGCTAATTAAATTTAAATTTTGCAGATGAATGATAGTGTAACATTGGTATATACTCTGGAATAGTAATAACAATATATTAGTAATTATGCAGAGCAAGTACATAACAGGCAGTAGGCTTACGGGAAATCGATCTCGAGGCGGGTTTTACCATGAGAGAGAGCAGCAAAGAGAGAGTTAGCTGCATCATCCGCAATGACTTGGTATGATTTTGGGTTATAAACCGCAACGCCTCGAGCACGTTCAACTTCAGGAGGAGCTTCACTCTTTGAACACTTGACTGATAGTTTGAATGGAAGCTTCGAGAAAGTAATGCAAGATGGGCGAAAAGGAAGGTTTGAGAAAGAGTTGTAGTGAATATTAGAAGTTGGAGTAGTAGGTTTTGGAGATGTGTGAGGTTGTGATAAGGGAAATAATGAGAATGCCATGGACATGGACATCGGCTTACACTTTGAGAAGTATTGCAAGTAATTAGTTCAAATTAAAAACAGAGGACAAGAAAGTGAAACAGAAGAAGATGAGAAGGAGAGAGACAGAGGACCATACAATTCACGGATCACTAGCTGATAACAATTTTCTCTTTTGCCTTGCTGCTTACTTTCTTTTCATATTTGTGCTAGCTTCGATATCTTTATCTATACCAAACATTGAAATTTTTTTTTGTACGATGTTCAAAATTTTGTAGTCCGGTCAATCTTAGATAAAATATTAAAATTATTATATATAATAGTTTTTCTATTTTTCCTAATTAAAACATCTCATTTTTAAAAAATATCGCAAACATTTTCATTTAATAAAATAACATAATAAGTTTATAATTGCTAATAACTAACACATTACCATTTTTAAGCAAAGTGTTTATTCTTTTTTACATTTTCTAACTAAAATTTCTACTTTTCTATTTTTCCTAAATAAAACCCCTCATTTTCCAAAAATATTACGAACAGTTTTATTTAATAAAATAAAATAATAATATTATAATTATTAATGACTAACCGATTAGCTTTTTTTTCCAAAACGTATATTTTTTTATATTTTCTAACTAATATTTCTCCTAACTAAAACTTCAAAAATATCACGGGATATTCCATTTAGTAGCATAAAATACTAATATTATAAATCCATTTATCTATCTATAATATCAATCAATCAATACTATTATATAATAGACGAAACATTAAAAGTTTGGTCGGTATGATACGTTGTGATTTTACTTAATTGTCCTTTCTTAAATTCGTGTTTTTACTTAATTAACCTTACTTATTTATAGAAATATATTATTAAATAATAATATTACCTATTTATAACCAATTATCTTTTTCACCTAAAATACATTATTTTTTTTATTTTTTCTAACAAATTCCCATAGTTTTTCAAATATATCACGGACAATTACCTTTTTTAACTAAAATATGTTAGTTTTTCTATTTTTCCTTACTAAAACCTCTCATTTTCCAAAAATATCACGGACAAACCTTTAGTTATTTATTTTTAAACCTAATATTATAATTATTTTTTTAAAAGTTTACTTATTTTAACATGCTTACTTATTTTTCTAAACAAATGCAATTACTAAAAATATTAAAATATAAATAATCAAATACCTATTTATAACCAATTACCTTTTCAGCTAAAACACATTATAGATTTTTTCTAGCAAAGTCCCTCATTTTCTAGATATATCACGAGAAATTGTGTTTTTCAATTTACTTTTTCTATTTTTCTCACTAAAATCCATTCTTTTTCTAAAAATATCACGGACAAACCCTTTACTTATTTATTTTAAAACGTATTTAAATAATTTTACGGACAAACCCTTTACTTATTAAATTTTAAAACCTCATTTTCCAAAAATATCACGGGCGTTTACCTTTTAAACTAAATATATGTTACATTTTTTATTTTTTCATACTAAAACCTCTCTTTTTCCAAAAATATAACGAGCAAACCCATACTTATTTATTTTAAAATTTGTTTTAATATTTTTAATTAATTAAAAGTGTTTAGCTATTTTTACATGTCTACTTATTTTTTTAACAAATACAATTAAAAAAAAATAATATAACAATTAACAATCCGTGCATCGCACGGGTTTTAATCTACTACTATTATATAATAGAAGAAACATTAAAAGTTTGGTTGGTCGGTATGGTACGTTGTGATTTTACTTAATTGCTCTTACTTAACTGTACTTAGTATTTTTACTTAATTAACCTTACTTATTTATAGAAATATATTATTAAATAATAATATTACCTATTTATAACCGATTACTTTTTTCACATAAAATACATTATTTTTTCTATTTTTTATAACAAATTCTCCTATTTTTTCAAATATATCACGTGCAATTACCTTTTCTAACTAAACATGTTAGTTTTACTATTTTTCCTTATTAAAACCCCTCATTTTCCAAAAATATCACGGACAAACCTTTAGTTATTTATTTTTAAACCTATTTTAATATTATAATTATTTTTTAAAAATTTACCTATTTTAACATGCCTACTTATTTTTCTTAACAAATGCAATTATTAAAAATATTAAAATATAAATAATCAAATACTTATTTATAACCAATTACCTTTTCAGCTAAAACACATTATAGATTTTTTCTAACAAAATCCCTCCTTTTCTAAATATATCACGGGAAATTGCCTTTTTCAATTTCTTTTTTCTATTTTTCTCACTAAAATCTATTATTTTTCTAAAAATATCACAAGAAGCTCTTTACTTATTTATTTTAAAACGTATTTAAATATTTTAATTATTAAATTTTAAAACCTCATTTTCCAAAAATATCACGAACATTTACCTTTTTAAACTAAATATATGTTACATTTTTTTTATTTTTCCTTACTAAAACCTCTCTTTTTCCAAAAATATAACGGACAAACCTTTACTTATTTATTTTAAAATATGTTTTAATATTTTAATTAATTAAAAGTGTTTAGCTATTTTAACATGTCTACTTATTTTTTTAACAAATACAATTAAAAAATAATAATAAAATAACAATTAACAATCCGTGCATCGCACGGGTTTTTAGCTAGTATTATTAAAGACGAAACATTGAAAGTTTTGGTACCTATTTTTTGGTACGTTACTTGCCTTATTTAAATGTTTATTTAATTATTATAAAAAGTATTATAATCAGTTACCCTTTTTGTTAAAATACATTACCATTTTTTTCTAAAAAAATCACGTGCAATTTCCTTTTCAGCTAAAACATGTTACTTTTTCTATTTCCATTACAAAAATCCCTCATTTTCCAAATATATCACGAGCAAACCCTTAATTATTTATTTTAAAACCTATTTTAATACTTTTAATTGGCAATTACATTTCCCATCTTTTTCTAGAAAAATCATAGACAATTACCTTTTTCAGCTAAAACATGTTATATTTTCTATTTTCCTTACTGAAATCCCTCATTTTCCAAATATATCACGGGTAAATCCTTACTTATTTACTTTTGTTGGGATTTATGGGTGATAGCATTGAAACAACTTAACTTTTTATGTACTTAATTTTTAATTAAGTAGAACATACTATCACAGCCAAAGTATGCTCTTGTAATCAGTATGCAATGTTATTTTATTTGTGTAATTTGGAAGAAGTTCACTTTCTGTGTTCAAGCCTCAAAGAATGCATATTAGATGACAGCGTGAATAAAGGTTACTGTCATGAGCATTGACAGTAAGATTACAAGGAGACAGAATGTTGCAAGTCACGACAGCATATTTACTCTGACAGCAACATTGGCGGAAGACTACGCGACAGCAACTTTAGCCCTCGACAACAAGTTTGAAAACCTCGACAGCACTATATGCGGGGAACTCATACTGTCACCAAAAGTACATTCCTGTGACAGCAAGCTTTGCGGCAAAAGTAACTGTCTCAAGAAAGATCCCTGTTCTAGGTATCTTCTCAGTCAAATACCGTGATAGTTTCAATGTTCAAGAAACAGGCGTGTTGCGGTATCCCTAAGCTGCACCAAGTCTGCAAGACTACGACAGAAGCTTCAAGCACTACAAAACAAAAACGAATCAATTCAAGAGCAATGTCAAGTCTCTATTTGCTGAATTGTTTAGCTGGAAATAGAATGAATCTAGGTTGCTTTCTTTGTAATGTATATCTGACATGTTAGCAATTTAGGAATGTCACATGGGTAGGCAATTTGTAAGAAGCTGCCACTTGATAATGACAGCAGCTTCACAGACCCGTGTTGACAGTGATAGGATTAGTTTTATACTTAGACTATTAATTCATTCTAAGTGAGTAACGAAGACAAGGAAGTGTCCTGAAGAAAAACCGAAGCTCAAGAATTCTCTCTTGAGGTTGTAGCAACACTTTGCAAAATAAATAAAACATTTATTTTGTGAATCCTGTCTTCTCGATTATACTGTTTGTGAATGCATACATATTATTGATAACATTAAATCTTAGTTTTGATTGTTGAAACTGAGATTGAATTTTATCAGTATTGCATTCACCCCCCCCCCCCCCTTCTGCAATACACGAGGACCAACAACTTTAAAATCTATTTTAATACTTTTAATTGACAATTACCTTTTTCAATTAAAACATGTCACCTTTTCTCTTTTTCTTACTAAACCCCCTCTTTTTTCAAAAATATCACGGGCAAATCGTTACTTATATATATATATATATATATATATATATATATAAAGGAGGATATGTGAGAGGTTAGGTGGCGCCTCTAAGATTGTCTCAATCTATTTTTATAATTTTCTAGAATTTTTGAATTTTTTTTTGTGCCAAAAATAGAGCAGATTTCATTAATACTTTGAAAGAGATTCAATCGGGACAAACCCCCAACTGATCATGCAACCAGGTTGAAAAACAAATAAACAAACTAAGTAATTAGTTGTTTTGTTTCAGGATTGCTTAACTAATTGAATACAAATATTCTTAAAATTAAAAATGAAGATAACAGTTTCCCGAGCAATCCAGCTTGCATCTCCCCTGAAAACAGTAGCTTCACAATTGACCTTCACATTAACTTCATGGATAGTGCAATGTTCAGAGGACTCAGTTGCAAAAACTAAGCTTAGATACCTCATGTTATGAACAAATATTTTTTGTGAGAGGTGAGCACATGCGATTTTCACCACCGTTCCAAACGCACCCCAGCTATCTACTTGCCGGACACCAGCTATAGACCTGCCGAAAGTGGTGTTGATGCGAGATATCCAGATCTCCCAATACACCGCAAAATTCATTTTCAACACAACCAACACATCGCACAAAGCGAGACACATCGCACAAAGCGAGACAATCAAACACACACCTAATAACTCAAACAGAACGAAACGAAAAACCCAAAAATTCAAATATCTCGGAAATACACCAATTTTTAACATGATGTTAGATCAGAGATTTTGAATCCAAAACTGAATTTTATTATAAAATCCGAGCTCTTAACCTTAGTAGATCTGAAAACTAAAGTGAAGAAACTCAAATGGATTTTGCGAGTTTTGTGGAACAAATCTCGATTTTATTGAAAGAAAATTGAAAAAACAAGAGAAGAGGTATTGTGTGGACAGAGATGGGAAGAAAAGGGATAGGGATGGAGATGGAGATGAGAAGAAAGGGGATGAGGATGAAAATGTTGGGGCTAGGGTTAGGGGAAGATGGGTCGGCCGACTCTCATGCAAAACGCCTTCAGAATTTTTGAATTTTAAATACTAGTAAATCAAAAAATATTCTTTAACATATTAGAAGTAGAATAGGTGTTCGAATTTATTGAGGAGAAGAGTTCGAATTTATAGGTAAGACATAAAATTAAAAGTTCTGTTTAAAGTAGAATAAAGTAGAATAGGTGTTGGAATTTATAGAGGAGACGAGTTCGAATATGTAAGAAATACTTGCAATTAAAAGTTCTACTGTAAATAGAATAGGCATTTGTATGACATAATTAAAAGTTCTATTTAAAGTAGAATAGGTGCTCGAATTTATACAGAAGAGTTCAAATTTATAAGGACTTTATAGGTTAGACATATAATTAAAAGTTCTATGGGAAGTAGAACATGTTTTCGAATTTATAAAGTAGAAGAGTTCGAATTTATAAGAAATACATATTAAGAAAAAATTCTATTGGAAGTAGAATAGGTGTTTGTAAGTCATATATAATTAAAGTTCCGTTGGAAGTAAAATAGGAGTGTGAATTTATATAGGTGTTTATTAGAAGTAACATAGGTTTTTGTAGACATAATTAAAATTCTATTCGAATTAGAATAGGTGTGTGAATTTATAGAGGAGAATAGTTCAAATTATAGGAAAAACATATAGTTAAAAGTTATATTAGAAGTAAAATAGATTGTGAATTTGTATATGTGTTCTTTTAAAGGTGTTTATAAATTCGAACTCTTCTCCTCTACAAATTCGAAAACCTATTCTATTTTTAATAGAACTTTAAATTATATGTCATACCTATAAATTTGAACTCTTCTCCTCTATAAATTCGCATACATATTCTACTTGTAATAGAACTTTTGATTATGTCTTATTAACATTTTTTGTACTTCTAATAAAACTTTTAATTGTGTGTATTTCTTATAAATTCGATCTTCTCTATAAATTCGAACATTTATTTTACTTTCAATAGAATTTTTAATTCTATATCTTACCTATAAATTCGAACTATTATCCTTTATACATTCGAACACCTATTCTATTTCAAATTGAACTTGTATTTTTATGTCTTTCCTATAAATTCGAACTCATCTTCTCTATAAATTCGAACACATATTCTACTTCTAATATGTTGAAGGATATTTTTTGATTTATTAGTATTTAAGATTCTAGTAAATAATATAAAATAGATTAAGACAATTTTAGAGATTTTATTATTATTAAAAATTCTAAAATTTTAGAATATTAAAAAAATTAGATCGAGACAATCTTATAAGCGCCACCTAATCTCCGCGTATGATCGATTGATTAGATGAATACTCGCCTTTAAAAACATGAGGAAACCTTTAAGAAGCTTGTACTATTGGCATGCAATTTTGTCATTATACAAAAATTCTTGTAAAAACTTTATGCAAAACAGTTTTACTTATATCGGTTATACAATTTATCTCAGACAATAAATTAATGACCGTGACCCATATAATTAAGATTTCACCATATTCAATGTTAAATTTCTAATTTATCGGCAAGTTAACATGTTACTAAATCCCAACCAATAGCTATCAACTCATGCACATAGACATTTGTAAATTTAATTACTATATGTGTTTGTTAGGCCGAATACACAATATATAATCAAGTATATGTATGAGAATAACAATAAGAACATTGTTTATGAATAATAAATTGTATGGAATTAATAACTCCTCTCTCAGTGATGAAAAATATCACGGAGAGCTGTTAGATTACAAGAATAATGTTTTCACGTATTCGCATCCCTTTTAGGGTTAACCTATCTGTGTTTATATAGTACTCAGCTACATACAATATTCTAATTGATATTCCTATAAATCAGCTATACAATTAATATCAATTTAGAATTTGCTTCTGTCTTCTGTTCCGTTTCCTTAGCCTTCTCGATATCTCTTTGCTTCTTTCCATCTTCAAAGAATATCGCTTCTAGAATCTTCATTGAATAACACCGACAGCTTAAGTAAACTCTGACTGTCAGAGTTTAACAAACTCTGACCAGTCTTCCAGCTAAACTCTGATAGTATCCTGATACTTTAAACACTGATAAACAAACATCAACAATTATATCTAACAATCTCCCCCAACTTGTGCATACAAAAATGTACAAGTTAACAGATAATTGATGATGTCAAAACATATAGCAAATGCAGTGTTTATAAAATCACAGAGTTTATATTTAACTTAGAACAGAAAACTTAAAAACTTACTGTTAGGAATGAATATCACCTAGAAACTAGACAGAGGGGGGGGGGGGTGAATGGATAGTTTGATGGATTTTTGTTTTCTTGAAACTAAATGTAAACTGTATATGATTATGCTATGTAATATGCAGAAAGTAAACAACACGCGCAATCACTTTAATCTACTTTGTATAAGCAAATTAAATACTACAACTTTCCAAGAAATTCACAATCGAATTTTTGGCTTCTAAACAAGAACAGTTTGTACTTGCTTGCTTACAGAGAAAAGAGCTTAGCAAATAACTATGTGTATCTCTCTTACAGCTAACAATAGGATGTGCATGATATATATAAGCCCTATACAAACTAGTGCACACACCTATTTTTACACAGTTACCCCTTGCTGAAAGTCCAACTTGTCCTGCCATAAGACGTTAACTGTGTCAGGAAGGACCACCTGCTTTTCGGAGTCTTTCCCGTTTCTGTAGCTGCTTGTCTCTTATCTTTCTCTCCAAGTTTAGCTGTAGATTTGCCATCTGTTCTTTGGACCACCTTGCCAGAACAAATTCTTCAGTATTTGTCTCTTTTGATTCTTGATTCTGTACCTTGATTTGTCTTGTTATAAACGGCTAAGTGTTGATATCGTGAACTCCACTTCATTCCTGACTTCGCGATCTCCCTTGTGAGGACTACGCGATATAGCCTTTGAAGACTTTGCGATATAGGTCATTTGATGACTATGCGACATAAGTCATTTGACGACTATGCGACATAAGTCATTTGACGACTATGCGACATAGGTCATTTGATGACTATGCGACATAGGTCATTTGATGACTATGCGACATAGGTCATTTTGATGACTATGCGACATAAGTCATTTGACGACTATGCGACATAGGTCATTTGACGACTATGCGACATAGGTCATTTGATGACTATGCGACATAGGTCATTTTGATGACTATGCGACATAAGGCTTCTGAGGACTTCACGATCTAGGCTTCTTTGACTTTGTTGACTTCAACACTTCACGACATGTGTCTTGAGGACTTCTCGACATAGACCAAAATGGACTATGCGATGTAGCACTTCACGACATAGCTTTCTTCTGACTTTGCTATATAATGCCTTAGACAAATTTCTGCAACTTATTTCTTCATGGCCTTATTCATTTCTATCCTGCTGCATGAACATTACTGAACTTCTACCAGGACAATTATTCAATGGCCTATATACAATCTAGATGCAAGAAACTTTACTAAGCTCATTATAGATCTGAGCATACATGATAAAGCTATTGTTCATGAGAACAAGACAAGTACATTTAGAGACCTATACTGTATCCCAGTAATAGAAATCACTAGGTCATGTAGTGTGACATAGTCACATAGTGTAGGCTTGTTAATAGTGGTATTCAGACATGTCTTGAGCCTAACACTTACAGACTTCAGTTACTTAATCTCTTCAACTTCAGGTACAGTTCTGAGATAATCTGTAAGCAGTCTTCTTTCAGCCCTCTCAAGCTCAGCTACCATTATCTCCTCCAGTTCCTTTAACTCTGGATCACTCTCTCCAGTTTGGTAGATAGCAGCCCTTAGAGCATAAATATTATTGTTCCTCATTTCATTTCCTAGCTTTATTATGAAGGATTTATCTGACTCCAGATTAAATTCCAACACTTTTATACAAAGATATGTTTTGAGTCTTGCACTGTTCCTCTTCATCTCTACAAGCTTTCCATGGTAATCTCTGTACTTTGGTATATAAGAACCAACAGACTTTAGGCCACTGAGGGCTCTAGCTTTCATCATTCTGCTTCTTAATACCTCAGCTGCTTGTTGAGTTCTTTGATTTT
The DNA here is from genome assembly GCA_030848705.1 of Heracleum sosnowskyi. Classification (NCBI taxonomy): domain Eukaryota; kingdom Viridiplantae; phylum Streptophyta; class Magnoliopsida; order Apiales; family Apiaceae; genus Heracleum; species Heracleum sosnowskyi. The sequence continues at coordinate 36,284,169 of CM061244.1, forward strand.
TAATTTTCAATAGATACAACACATACTCCAGCTCTTCCTTCATCTTTAGTTCAATATCAGCTTCACCAACTCTGTATACTCTGACATCAGTCTTGAAGTATAACAGAAAATCTCTTTTCAAACCTCTATGGTATATTAACTGAATTGACTCCAAAGAATCAAGTTTTTCTTGAGTTACACCAATACCAGGTTCAGCTAAAGAAGTGTGATCCATGGGACTATTGTTCACCATCTTCTCTCTATGAGATCCTAAACCAGATCTATCTCTAGATTCTTTTCCCATGATGGTTTTGCTTTGAAAAAGATTTACATTGCCAAGAATCAGAGAATGTTGAACTGTAATTGGTGTAGCAAAAGTTCTTTGAAGTTCAGAAGATACCAAAGTCTGTACAACTTGAGTAGAATCAGTGGTTGTCACAGCTTCTAATGATTTAACAACTTGAGCATTGTCAGAGGTTGATTTAGCTTTCTTCAGCATTTGTGTCTCTTCTACAAGCTTCCCTTTGCCTTTATCCAAACTAGCTTCAACTGACCTTCTTGAATATTGTAAACTCTGTTGAGAGTTTACATTTTCTTTGATAGAAATTCCTTTTTCTTTTGGCCTTGTGACTTTTACAATCTTCTTGATCTTCCCAGATTTTAAATTTTTCTCATGCTCTTCAGCTAGCATTTTCTCTTCTGCTTGAATATCTTCAATAGTTGCCTCTGCACCATGTTCTTCCAGAAACAACTGAGCTGCAATCTCTTCATCAGTAATTGGTTGAGAAGTAAGCAATAAGCTTCTAGCTTTTGAAGAAGATTGAGCACCAGTATTTATTCTTCCAGGTTTGTCTTAGCAGTAGCAGAGTTTGACCTCAGTCTCCCTTGCTCTTGAATTGATTTTGACCACCTAAACTCTCTTTCTTTTGCACCACCATCAGTATTATCATCCTGTCTACTCAGAGTTTGAGATTTCTTGTATTTGTCCTTAGAAACTCTCTCCCCCTTTTTGACATCATCAGGAATCAACACTGAAGTGAGCAACTCAAGTGAAGCAGCAATTGAATCAAGCTTGTCAGACATGACAGTTTGATTTTCTTCAACTTTGCTCAGCCTGTTCTTGATAACCTCTTGATCTCTAACCAAGGAAAGCAGCATAGATTTATCTTGTTTCAAAGACATGTCTCTTGCAACCACATCATTTCTCAACCCAATAACAGACTTCTGATTTTCATCAAAACAGTTGTGAAGAGACTTGACTTGAACTATTGTAGCTTTGAGATGTGTGAGAAGCTCAGGATTTGTAATGGTCGCGGCAGACTTTGTCACAAAATCAGCTTCCCTCTGATCAGTGAATATACAATCTTTGTTTGACCAGTTGGCAAAGTACATATTCTGAAAATGAATTTCAGTATTATGTTGAATGGAACCTCCAACATCAGTCACTTTTGGATTGTTTTGAGCAGAAAGCCTTGGAGAAGATGAAGAATCAGCTTGATCATCAGACTTTGCTGTAGATTCTTTACTTAGAGAATTTGGAATATTTTCAGCAAAAGTTTCTTGCCCATCTTCATTTGCAACATGTTCAGAGTTTAAGTTCTCAACTACATGTCCTTGAACAGGCTCTGCAGTAGCTTCAAAAACATCTTCTGCAGCATCTTCAACAACAGTCTTTGCAGTAGCTTCAAGAACATCATCCTTTGTTGCCTGATCAACCTCTTCACCTTTATCAATTACCTGGTGAGTAACAGAGAATACCTCTGTATGAGTAGCCAAAGACTCATAAAGAATTACTGTGGGTTGATCAGCTGCCACATCCTCAGTTTCACCAACACTGCCAAACTCTTCAAGAGTTGCAGAAGGATATGCTTCAACATTCTCTTCTATGTCCATTTCCAGAATAGGCTCAGGCTGTTCATCATTAAAATCAGCCATCTCATCAATATTTGCTCTGGCTTCATCAAGCACAGTAGAATTTTCATGAACATCTTCAGAAACAATCTCTGGAGCTTCAGCAGGTGTAGAATCTGGGACCAAACCATCAAATAGATAAGAAGCAACTAGCTTCCTCTTTTTGGTGTGTATAGACTCATTTTCATCAGAAGTAGGTCTATTTGCCCTCTTCTTTATCCTTGAAGTACCAACAGACCTTGGTAAATCATCAGCATTTGAAGGTTTAGCAGCCTTGACAGCCTTGAAAGCCCTATGCTTGGTTCTACCCCCAGCTTTTGGTCTTTGAGAAGTAGATGTAAGTTCAGTGTTTAAGGGTTCAGGATTTGGTTGAGGTTGTGGTTGTAAAAATTGTTGAACACTCTCAGGAAATAACAATTCCCCAACATTTCCTTTCTTAACATCTTTATTTGTTAAGTCAGAGAATACCCTCTTATGCAACTTAAATGAAGGAATAACATCATCTTTAACAATGTCTACCCCAGTTACACAAGCAGAAAATATTAACTGACAAAAACGAGCAAAATAAACCACACCCCTATTCTCTGTCATCTTTTCTCCTATATTAGTCAAAACTAGTCTAGCAAAATCGAAATTGTTACCATAAAGAAAAGAATACCTGATTTGCAGACTGTCAATTGGAATAGCATCCCAATTTGTACACTTCTTCCCGAACGCTCTTGTTATGCAATCAAAGAAGAAGCTCCATTCCTTCCTTAAGAGCGGTCGCTTCAAATTACCAGTCCTTGCCAAGGACCCACTATATCCAATCTCTCTCATCATTCTCTGAAGCTCAGCACCACCAACAGAGATTGTGTAAGCATTGAAATCCTCAAAACCAAGAGCATCACGAACAGTGGTTGGAGTAACCACAAACTCTTGTTCTTCAAATTCGAATACAATCGAAGGAGTTCCAGCCTCTCCTCCATCATTATACACGCCTGTCTCCCAGAAGGCTTTGATTTGCAAGCCAGACAGCATAGCAGGTTCGACAAGAGCATACCCAATATCAGACTGGGCAAGAAAATTCTGAAACAAATGAAACGCCTCCGGTGCGTTCGCATTATTTAGTGGTGCTGCATAGTTGTTAGGAACAAACTCTAAACCAACAGAGTGAAAAACAGTAGTTGCCATTAGAAAAGATTTGAAAATTATCAGAGAATAAGCTTTGAACTTTCAGAGAATATTTGATACAGAAAAGTGTTCGTGAAAATGTGTGTGTGAAAATGTTTGTGAATGGAGTAAGTCTGTAAAGAATATGAACGTTGTGTGTATAATGGTGAAATATGAAACACAAAAATTAAAACTGAAGAGTTTTAATCATTAAGACACACAGCAGGCTTACTCGTGAAGTGTGTGAGTGGGACAGTTGTCACACATGCAGTAACTGTCAGCATTAATCGTGGTAGTTTCCAACACTCATGCGCAGTAAAAACAGGCAACAATTACTGCTATTTACACGCTTCATCATTTTCAAAATGCATACAAACCGTTGTCAATCATACTCTCTATTTTCAAAAATAATGTTCCTCAACAATTATGAAATGTCTGAAACACATTTATTTATTTTAATCATCAGAGATTAAAAATAAATTACCTCGGCTTATAGTACACAGTTCATCAGTGTTTATCAATCCTCCACCTTCATTATTAATCTCTTTTCTCAAAATGCACAGTTGTGAGTATTTGTGTGTGAATAGCAGAGTTTACTGAATGTAAATATTTAGAGCATCTCAAAGTGCATAAAATCCACAAATTAAATCAGTAAAAACTGGTTGCCCAAACTCTCATTTAGAAAACAAAATCTGATGTCATCTAAACTCTGTACCTTTATATGTGTTTATTTGTTTTCACCCCCTATCTTAATTTTTTTTTTCTTTTCCAGTAATCAGTGGTTGGCACTAGTCACCAAAAATTTCAAATTTTAGCCCTTATTTCATACAATAAGTTCCTGGATCTTCCTAGGCACAACATGATCTCAAAGGAATTTGTGCATTATTTATGCATCTTTTTCTTGGGGGTGATGTAGTAGCAACTAATTATAAGAGTTTAGACTAACATCATTTAGCACATATCATTTATGAGAGAAAGTGCAAACATCTAATACAGACTCAGTGTATAGGACCAATAAACTAAGAGATGCTAGAAATATAGAGACAGTATCATGCTGTGTAAAGTTTCTGCACACATTTGAGATCAGATCATATATAACTCAGAAGGGTTCATGATTACTTACTGACAATCATGCTTCATACTATTTTCTTCATCGGTTTTCATGTTTCATACAATACCACAATCAGAGTATAACATCAAAGTTTAACCAACAGAGTATGCTAACAGAGTATGCTAACAGAGTTTATCAACATGATTTGCATGACAGTTAACATATGCATAGAAACATGAGCAACAAATCACAGAAGAGTTAATTTTGAGTCTAACCAGTATCTCTAGTCGAAACCAGAGATCATTCCTAGTTCATTCACCAGTCTTGTAAATGTAGCTTCACTCAAAGGCTTGGTGAAGATATCTGCAAGCTGTTGATCTGTAGACACAAAATGAAGCTCAATATTTCCTTCCTCCACATGTTCCCTGATAAAGTGATACCTTATGCTGATGTGCTTGGTCATGGAGTGTTGTACTGGATTTCCTGTCATAGCAATAGCACTTTGATTATCACATAAAATAGGTATTTTAGAGTACCTTAACCCATAATCGAGCAATTGATTCTTCATCCACAGAATTTGTGCACAACAGCTACCAGCAGCAATATACTCTGCTTCAGCAGTAGATGTGGAAATTGATTTCTGTTTCTTGCTGTACCAAGAAACTAGTCTGTCACCTAGAAATTGACAGCTTCCACTAGTGCTCTTTTTGTCAATCTTACAACTTGCAAAGTCTGCATCAGAGTAACCAACAAGCTTAAACTCTGATTCTCTAGGATACCACAAACCCAAGGTTATGGTTCCTTTGAGATATTTGAAAATCCTCTTCACAGCTGTTAGATGAGGCTCTCTTGGATCAGCTTGAAATCTTGCACAAAGACAGGTTGCATACATGATGTCTGGTCTACTTGCAGTCAGATAAAGAAGAGACCCTATCATGCCTCTGTAGTTTGTCATATCTACTGAAGCCCATGTGTCTTTGTCTATCCTGTAGACATAATCTGGGTGCTTGGGGTCCACAAACCCTGGTGGTTGTTCAACAAACACTTCTTCTTCAAGTTTCCCATTGAGAAAAGCACTCTTCACATCCATATGAAAGACTTTAAACTTTTTGTGAGCAACATATGCTAGAAAAATCCTTATGGCTTCCAACCTTGCAACTGGAGCAAAGGTTTCATCATAGTCAATTCCTTCTTGCTGTGAATATCCTTTTGCCACAAGTCTAGCCTTGTTCCTTGTAATTACTCCCTCACTGTCAGTCTTGTTCCTGAAAACCCACTTTGTACCAACAACAGATCTGTTCTTGGGTCTTGGTACAAGTGTCCATACTTCATTTCTTTCAAACTCATTCAATTCCTCTTGCATTTCTGTTATCCAGTTAGCATCTTGAAGAGCTTCATCCACTTTCTTAGGCTCTGTTTGAGATATGAATGCATGAAACAGACATTCATTTGCTGTAGCACTTCTTGTTCTTACATTTGCATCTGGATCTCCAATAATCAGATCAGGTGTATGAGCCTGTGTCCACTTTCTTGTTGTAGGTAAGTGGCTTCTTTCACCATTATTAGATCCTCCCCCTTGATCCATGCTTTCCTGATTTTCTTGATGACCATCTGTATTCTCTGAGGCTCCCCCTGAATTGGACTGCTCAGTGTTTGAACTTTCAGAGTTTGAACCAGAGTTTGTGTTAGATTTTTCATCTGACTCACTTTCAGAATGTGAGTCATCATTTTGAGATGTACTTGAAGTATCTTCATGCTCCCCCTCAAATGGTTCTCTATTTTGTTCTGTCAGAGAAACTTCCTCAGTGTTTACCAGTAGAGGTTCAGAGTATGCTTCAACAGAGTTTGTTGGATTGGCTTCATCAGAGTTTACGTCAACAGAGTTTAGATCTTCATTTTCAAAGCGAAGTTGATCATGATTTTCTTCATCTTCAAGTCCAATTATTTTCTTGTCATCAAATGACACATGTATAGATTCCATGATCACTTTAGTTCTCAGATTATAAACTCTGAATGCTTTAGTCGACAGTGGATATCCAACAAAAATTCCTTCATCAGCTTTTAAGTCAAACTTGGTCAACTGTTCAGGATGAGTTTTCAACACAAAGCATTTGCACCCAAAAATATGAAAATATTTCAGGTTTGGTTTCTTTTTCTTCACCATCTCATATGGTGTTTTCCCATGCATGTTGATCAGTGTAGTATTTTGAGTAAAACAAGCAGTTTGAACAGCTTCTGCCCAGAAATAAGTTGGCAATTTTGCTTCAACAAGCATTGTTCTGGCAGCTTCAATTAAGGTTCTGTTCTTTCTTTCAACTACACCATCCTGCTGTGGAGTCCCAGGTGCAGAAAATTCTTGCTTCACTCCTCTTTCCTTGCAAAATCCTTCCATTGTTGCATTTCTGAATTCAGTACCATTATCACTCCTGATGATTTTCACTTTATACTGTGATCCTTTATCCAGTAGCTTCACATGTTCCATCAGAATTAAGGCAGTTTCATCCTTCTTTGCTAGAAAGTACACCCAGGTGTATCTAGTGTACTCATCAACAATGACTAAAGCATATTTCTTTCTGCCAAGAGACATTACATTCACTGGATCAAATAGATCAACATGAAGAAGATGATAAGGATCCACAACTGAAGATTCAGACTTACTCTTGAAAGATGACTTCCTTTGCTTGGCCTTTTGACAAGAATCACACAGACCATCTAAGCTGAGTATCGATTTTGGAAGTCCCCTTACAAGATCTTTTCGAATTAGCTCATTAATGTTGTTCAAATTTAGATGAGAGAGCTTCTTATGCCATTTCCAACTCTCTTCATTAGACATCTTTGCAGACAGACACACAGCTTTTCCTTCAGAGTTTGTTACCAAACTTGCTTCATAGATATTATTACGTCTGTGTCCAACTAGAACAACTTTCCCTGTAGATTTGCTAACAACCTCACAGTATTCAGGTTGAAAATCTACATGATAACCTCTGTCACAGATTTGACTCACAGATAACAAGTCATGCTTGAGTCCTGGGACAAGAGCTACATTTGTGATGATGACACTTCCAAGATTGATATTGCCATATCCCAGAGTACGTCCTATGTTGCCATCTCCATAAGAAACTTTTGGGCCAGACTTCTCCTCATAATCTGATAGCAGGGCTTTATTTCCAGTCATGTGTCCTGAACATCCACTGTCCAATACTAGGGTGCTCTCCCTTATGCCCTGCAATCACAAACAATTACTGAGAGTTAGTTTTAAGGATCCAGACTTGCTTGGATCCTTTGGCTTTCTTAACATTGTTAGTGTTAGGCCTGATTACACAATATATAATCAATATAATTATGATAATAACAATAAAGAACACTGTTTATGAATCAACAACTGAATTATATAAATAACTCTTCTATTTGTGATGTAAAATATCACAGAGAGCTGCTAGGTTACAAGAATAATGTTTTCCATAATCGCATTCCTTTTAGGGTTAACTTATCTGTGTTTATATAGTACAAAGCTACATAGAATCAATCTCTAATTGATATTCCTATAAATTAGCTATACAAATTATATCAAATTAGGATTGCTTCTGTCTTCTGTTCCGTTTCCTTGTCTGTCTCAATATATCTTGCTTATTTCCATCTTCAAGATATATTGCTTCTAGAATCTTCAATGTTAGCACCGACAGCTTTAGCAAACTCTCACCCCGTCACACTTTATCAAACTCTGACTGGCTTCTAGTAAACTCTGATGAATACCTGTTGCTTAAACACTGATAAACACTCATCAGCAATTATATCTAACAATCTCCCCCAACTTGTGCATAATAAAAATGTACAAGTTTAAAAGATAATTGATGATGTCAAAACATATAACAAATGCAGTGTTTATAACATATCAGAGTTTAACTTTTACTTAGAACAGAAAACTTTAAAAACTTACAGTCAGACTTTACTTAATCTCTTCAATATCAGGCACTGTCCTGAGATAGTCAATAAGCAGCCTCCTTTCAGCTTTTGCTAGCTCATCCACCATGATTTCTTTTAACTCCTTAAGCTCTGGATCACTTTCTCCAGTCTGGTAGATGGCAGCTCTCAGAGAATAAATATTGTTCTTCGTCATTTCATTCCCTAGCCGAATATAGTATGATTTGTCTGACTCTAGGTTGAATTCTAAAACCTTTATACCCAGTGCAGTATTGAACTTGGCACTGTTTCTCTTCATTTCAACAATCTTTCCATAAGCATCTCTGTACTTAGGAATATATGCACTAGAAACACCTCCTCCAAGCATAGCTTTTGTTTTCAGCATCCTTTCTCTTAGAACTAGAGCAGCATTATGAGTACTTCTATTTTTTATTTTGAGAAGATATAGAACATACTCAAGCTCTTCCCATAGTTTCAATTGAACATCAGCTTCTCCTACTCTGTATACTCTTCCATCAGACAAAAAGTATAACAGAACCTCTTTCTTCAATCCTCTATGATAAACCATCTGAACAGACTCTAGTTTATCAAGGCTCTCTTGAGATACCCCAATACCAGGTTCTGCCAGTGATGAATGGTCAAAAGGACTGTTATTTATTCTCTTTTCTCTGTATGAACCTAATCCAGATTTATCATAAGATTGTTTTCCATGTACTGTTCTGGTTTGAGAAAAGTTCACAGCTTCTAGCTTCAGAGTTTCAGAAAGTACAGGTCTTAAGAAACCTTGGAGTTGTGGAGCTAGCTGAGTTTGTACAACTTGAGCATTGTCAGAGGTTGTCACAACTTTAGTAGAAACATCAACATGAGCAACGTCAGAGGTTGATTTATTTGGCCTTGATTCAACTTGAGCAACGTCAGAGGTTGAATAATTCTTCTTTGGTAACTGTCCTTCTTCTACCAGTATACCTTTTCCTTTATCAGACTTTGCAATCCTAGGCCTCCTTGTATATTGTAAACTCTGTTGAGAGTTCACATTCTCTTTAATAGAAATTCCCATTTCCTTTTTCCTAGGAGCCTTGGCCTTTTTCTTGTATATACCAGCTTCAATCTTTTTCTGGTGTTCTTCAGAAAGAAGCTTCATCTCAATATCTATATCTTCAACTGTGGCTTCACCACCATGTTCTTCCATAAAAAGCTTAGCAGCAATCTCTTCATCAGTAATTGGATTTGATGAAATCACTAGACTCTTAAGTCTTGAAGAAGATTGTCCACCAGAGTTTACTCTTTCAGAGTATGTCTGTCTAGCAGAGTTTGACCGAAGTCTCCCTTGCTCTTGAGAAGACTTTGACCTTCTTTCAGCGCCCCTGCTTCCACCATCATTAGAATCATCCCTCAGTCTCAAGGTTGGAGTTCTTTTGCATTTGTCTTTATGTATTCTCTCCCCCTTTTTGACATCATCAGGAAGAAAAACTGATGTCAGCAATTCTAGTGAAGTAGCAATCGAATCAATCTTAGTAGATATTGCAGCTTGATTGCTTTCAACATTGGTTAGCCTCTTCTTGATTTCTTCTTGATCCTTGATCAGAGAAGAAAATATAGCTCTATCTTGCTTCATTGCTAAATCCTTAAGAGCAATATCATTACTCAATCCAAGAACAACTTTGTTTGTCTCGTCAAAGCGATTGTGCAATGACTTGACTTGAACAATGGTCGCCTTAAAATGAGTTAACAGCTCAGGATTAGAAATCTCTTCAGCTGACTTCTGTATAAAATCTGCAGTCCTTTGTGTAGAGAAGATGCAGTCTGCTCCTGACCAATTAGCATAATGCATTTCTCTGAAATGAGCTTCAGTTGCATTTTGGTTTTCTTTGATAGACTCTGCTGTAGGATCCCTTAGAAAAGGTTCTGACTCATGACTATCAGAGTTTGAAAGTCCAGCATTGATCCCAGAGTTTGCATGATCAGAGTTTACAGATGTGTGATCAGCATTATCAAAATCAACTCTAGCTTCATTGACATTTTCTGCTATCGGCTCTGCAATTTCTTCAACAACATTGTCTGCAGTAGCCTCAGCATTTATCTTTTCAGCTTCAGGAATCTCAGAGTTTGCAGTTACAAAAACCTCTGTTTCAACAGGAACAGACTCTGCAACAATTTCTTCTGTTTGTACAGTAGTCTCTTTCAAAGTCTCTGCCATAGCTTCATCCATTTTTTCTATAGCAGCTTCATTTACCTGATCAACCTCCTCACCCATTTCAAGAATTTGATTTGTAACAGAGAGATTCTCTGTGTGAGTAGCAATGGACTCTTCAATAACCAGGGTGGGTTGATCAGTTGCCACTTCCTCAGTATCACAAACACTGATACTAGGATGTGCTTCAATATTTGCATCCATATCAAAATCATCAAATAAAGCTTCTTGCTCAACAATTTCAGCCTCTGTATCAGCTTTTGCCATATCAGGCACAGTGGCTGCTTCATTATCTTCAGTAGCCTCCTGAACAATAACTTCAGGAACTTCAGTATCCACAAAAACCCTGTCCTCATGATCAGTATTTACAGCAGACTCCTGAATAACAATTTCTGGAGCTTCAACCTGGACAGCTTCAGTTGCTGGTGTAGATTCATCCACATTATCAAAAAGATAATTGGCTACTAATCTTCTTTTTCTCTGATGAAGAGGTTCATCATCATCATCAGCTTCATCATCAGTTTTTGATCTATTGGCTCTTCTTTTCTTAGAAGGACCAACACCCTTTGGCACAAATGTCTTGGACACTCCTACTTCAGTAGCTGGTCTAACAGACTTTGCAGGTTTGGAGCCAACATGCTTAGTCCTACCACTGGATTTATGTGGAACAGATGTAGATGGAGGAAGTTCTGTTTGTAAAGGTTCTGGTTGTGGTTCTGATTGAGAAGGAGTTTGTGTTTGTGGATTAAGTTGATCATTTACAAACTGTTGCACAGAAGCAGGTAGCAACAACTCTCCAACAACCCCTTTCTTAACATCCTTGTTGATGAGATCAGAGAATATCCTCTTGTGTAATTTAAAACAAGAAATAACATCTCCATCAACTAGTTCTACTCCTTCAACACAAGCAGAGAATAAAATCTGACAAAATATAGAAAAGTACACTACCCCTCTATTCTCTGTCATTTTCTCCCCTAAATTATTCAAGACAAGTCGTGCAAAATCAAAATGATTATCAAATAAAAGAGAATACCCGATTTGCAGACTGTCCGTAGGAATAACATCCCAGTTGGTGCATTTCTTCCCGAACGTTCTTGTAATGCAGTCAAAGAAGAAGCTCCACTCCTTCCGCAAGAACGGTCGCTTCAATTGTCCTACTTTGGTCAAGGGCCCAGAATACCCAATCTCACTCATCATCTGTAGTAGATCAATATCACCCATTCCAATAGTATATGAAGAATACTCAGGAAACCCCATAGCAGTTCGAATGGTACCAGAAGTAATTACATACTCTGCTTCTTGAAATTCAAAGATGATAGACGGATTGCCAGAGTCACCACCATCAGCATAACTACCTGTCTCCCAGAAGGCCTTGATTTGTGAACCATAAAGTGTTGATGGTTCTACCAGAGCACGCCCAATTGCTGATTGAGCAAGAAATTCCTGCATTATATGAAACGCCTCTGGTGCATTGGCAGTGTTTAGTGGTGCTGCATAGTTATTAGGGACATACTCTAACCCAGAAGAAACAAATGCTGTAGTCGCCATTAGTAAGATATGAAAGAGGAACAAAGAAACAGATGTGAAAGTTTGAAAGAGTTTGAAAGTAGAAAAGTGTTTGTGAATATGTGTGTGTGACAATAGATGTGAATTGGAGTAAGATGTGAAAGGTTTAGACGTATGTGTGTGTATTGTTTAAATATGAAATTCGAAATTAAAAACTGAACAGTTTTTAATCATTAATACACAATTGTCTTACTCCGTGAACTGTGTGAGTGGGACACGTGGCACACATGCAATGACTGACAGCAGTAATTGACAGTTTCCAATGCTCATGCGCAGTAAAAACAGCAATAATTACCGCCTTTTACACTTTCCTAGACAAGCAAGCTTTTCTCTGTTTAATACTGATGAGAACTGTTACCAATCATACACTTTTGGTTTCAAGAATGTTTTCTCAAAAATTGTTAACTGTCTGAAACAAATAATTAATTTTAATCATCAGAGATTAAAATAAAATTACCTCAGCGTAGAGTACACAGTCCATCAGTGTTTACCAATCCTCCTTCTTTATTCATAATCTCTTTTCTCTCAATGCACAGTTGTGAAAAATTATGTGTGAAATAGCAGAGTTTACTGAATATAAATATTTAGAGCATCTTAAAGTGCATAAAATCCACACAATAAATCAGTAAAAACTGGTTGTCCAAACTCTCATGTATAAAATAAAATCTGATTTCATCTAAACTCTGTACTATTAACATTTATTATTTTCACCCCCTTCGAATTTTTTTGTTTTTTGTTTTTTATTTTTTTTTTATTTTTTCAGTAATCAGTGGTTGGCACTAGTCACCAAAAATCAAAGATTTTAGCCCTTATTTCATACAATAAGTTCCTGGGTCTTCCTAGGCACAACATGATCTCAAAGGAATTTGTGCACTTTTTGGCATCTTTTGATTGGAGGGTGAAATATTTGCAACTAATTATCAGAGTTTAGACTTTTCATCAGTTAATACAATTAATTGATGAGAGAAAGTGCAAACAGCTGATACAGACTCAGTGTATAGGATCAATAAACTAAGAGATGCTATGAATATAGAGACAGTATCATGCTGTGTTAATTTACTGCACATTTTGAGATCAGATCATATATTATTAAGAAAGATTCATGATTACTTACTGAGAATCATGCGTCATACAGGTTTCTTCATCGGTCCAAATGTTTCAGACAATATCACAATCAGAGTATAACATCAGAGATTAACTTCAGACTTTAACCGACAGAGTATGACTGACACTTTATGACTAACAGAGTTTACTATCAGAGTTTAACATACTGATACAAATAACAGTTAACACATGCAAAGAATCATGAGCATAAAATCAATCATGTATAGATTTTGAATCTAACCAGTATCTCTAGTCAAAACCAGAGACCATTCCAAGTTCATTTACCAGTCTTGTAAAGGTAGCTTCACTCAAAGGTTTGGTGAAGATATCTGCAAGCTGTTGGTCTGTAGACACAAAATAAAGCTCAATATTTCCTTCTTCCACATGTTCCCTGATAAAATGATACCTTATACTGATGTGCTTGGTCATGGAATGCTGTACTGGATTACCTGTCATAGCAATAGCACTTTGATTATCACAGTAAATAGGTATTTTAGAGTACCTTAATCCATAGTCCAGCAATTGATTCTTCATCCATAAAATCTGTGCACAACAGCTACCAGCAGCTATATACTCTGCTTCTGCTGTGGATGTTGAAATTGATTTCTGTTTCTTGCTGTACCAAGAAACTATTCTGTCACCAAGAAATTGACAGCTTCCACTTGTACTTTTTCTGTCTATCTTACAGCCTGCAAAATCTGCATCAGAGTAACCAATTAATTTAAACTCTGATTCTCTAGGGTACCACAAACCAAGAGTTATGGTTCCTTTGAGATATTTGAAAATTCTCTTCACAGCTGTTAGATGTGGCTCTCTGGGGTCTGCTTGAAATCTTACACAAAGACATGTTGCATACATGATATCTGGTCTACTTGCAGTGAGATAAAGAAGAGACCCTATCATTCCTCTATAGTTTGTCATATCTACTGAGACTCCTATGTCTTTGTCTAGCTTTGTTGCAGTAGCCATGGGGGTTGTAGCAGATGAACTATCAAGCATACCAAATTTCTTGAGAAGATTTCTGGTATATTTTGCTTGATTGATAAAAATCCCATCATCTGTTTGCTTTACTTGTAAGCCTAGAAAATAACTAAGCTCTCCCATCATGCTCATTTGATACCTTGACTGCATAAGCTTGGCAAATTTCTTACAGAGTTTGTCATTAGTAGACCCAAAAATTATGTCATCCACATAGATTTGAACTAACAGCAAATCATCACCAGAATTAAAGTAGAACAAGGTTTTGTCAATTGTACCTCTAGTGAACCCACTTTCTAAAAGAAATTGAGCTAGAGTTTCATACCATGCTCTAGGTGCCTGCTTTAGTCCATATAATGCCTTGTCAAGCCTGTAGACATAATCTGGATGTTTGGGATCTACAAACCCTGGTGGTTGTTCAACAAACACTTCTTCTTCAAGTTTCCCATTGAGAAAAGCACTTTTCACATCCATTTGAAAGACTTTAAACTTCTTGTGAGCAGCATAGGCCAGAAAAATCCTTATTGCCTCCAATCTTGCAACTGGAGCAAAGGTTTCATCATAGTCAATTCCTTCCTGCTGTGAATAGCCTTTAGACACAAGTCTAGCCTTATTCCTCGTAATCACTCCATCACTGCCTGTTTTGTTTCTGAAAACCCACTTTGTACCAACAATAGATCTGTTCTTTGGTCTTGGTACAAGTGTCCAGACTTCATTCCTCTCAAATTCATTTAACTCCTCTTGCATAGCTGTTATCCAGTTAGCATCTTGAAGAGCTTCTTCCACTTTCTTGGGCTCTGTTTGAGATAAGAATGCATGAAACAGACATTCATTATTTGTAGCACTCCTAGTTCTTACACTAGCTTCTGGATCTCCAATTATCAAGTCAGGTGTATGAGCTTGTGTCCACCTTCTTGCTGTTGGTAATTGGCTTCTATTATCAGTATTAGATCCTCCCCCTTGATCCATGTTCTCCTGATTTTCTTCTTGACCATTTGCATTCTCTGAATTGGACTGCTCAGAGTTTGGGATAGATCTTTCAGCTGATTCACTTTCAGAATTTGAATTATTATCTTGAGATGTTTCTGAAGTATCTTCACGCTCCCCCTCGACTGGTTCTCTATTTTGTTCTGTCAGAGAAATTTCCTTAGTGTTTACCAGTAGAGGTTCAGAGTATGCTTCATCAGAGTTTGTTGGATTTGCTTCATCAGAGTTTACGTCATCAGAGTTTAGATCTTCATTTTCAAATCGAAGTTGATCATGATATTCTTCATCTTCTATTCCAGTTATTTTCTTGTCATCAAATGACACATGTATAGATTCCATGATCACTTTAGTTCTCAGATTGTAGACTCTGAAAGCTTTTGTTGATAGTGGGTATCCAACAAAAATTCCTTCATCAGCTTTTAAGTCAAACTTGGTCAATTGTTCAGGATGAGTTTTCAACACAAAACACTTGCATCCAAAAATATGAAAATATTTCAAATTTGGCTTCTTATTTTTCACCATCTCATATGGTGTTTTCCCATGCTTGTTGATCAGTGTAGCATTTTGAGTAAAACAAGCTGTTTGAACAGCTTCAGCCCAGAAATAAGTTGGCAATTTTGCTTCATCAAGCATTGTTCTGGCAGCTTCGATTAAGGTTCTGTTCTTTCTTTCAACTACACCATTTTGTTGTGGAGTTCCAGGTGCAGAGAATTCTTGCTTCACTCCTCTTTCTTTGCAGAAAGCTTCCATTTCAGAATTTCTGAATTCAGTACCATTATCACTCCTGATAATTTTCACTTTGTGATGTGATCCTTTGTCCAATTGCTTCACATGATCCATCAAAGTTAAGACAGTTTCATCCTTCTTTGCTAAGATATACACCCATGTGTATCTGGTGTATTCATCAACAATTACCAAAGCATATTTCTTTCTGCCCATTGACATTACATTCACTGGACCAAAGAGATCAACATGTAAAAGATGATAAGGTTCCACAACTGAAGATTCAGATTTACTCTTGAAAGATGACTTCCTTTGCTTGGCCTTTTGACAAGAATCACATAGACCATCTAAGCTGAGTGTTGACTTTGGAAGTCCCCTTACAAGATCTTTTCGAATCAGCTCATTGATGTTGTTCAAGTTTAGATGAGAGAGCTTTTTATGCCATTAACAACTCTCTTCATTTGACATTTTTGCAGATAGACACACAGCTTTTCCTTCAGAGTTTGTTACCAAACTTGCTTCATAAATGTTATTGCGCCTGTGTCCAACTAGAACAACTTTCCCAGTAGATTTGCTGATAACCTCACAATGTTCAGTATGAAAATCTACATGGTATCCTCTGTCACAGATTTGACTCACAGAAAGCAGATCATGCTTGAGTCCTGGGACTAGAGCTACATTTGTGATGATGACACTTCCAAGATTAATATTGCCATATCCCATAGTACGTCCTATGTTGCCATCTCCATAGGAAACTTTTGGGTCAGCTCTCTCTTCATAATCTGATAGCAGGGCTTTATTTCCAGTCATGTGTCCTGAACATCCACTGTCCAAGACTAGGGTACTTTCCCTTATGCCCTGCAATCACAAACAATTACAAAGAGTAAGATTTAAGGATCCAGACTTGCTTGGATCCTTTGGCTTTCTTAACATTGTTAGCTTTTGCAGCGGAATAACTTTCAACAGAGTTTAAGCTAACTGTGTCAGACTTTACACTTGCAGAGTTTGCTTTAACCCATTTCAGGTTGGGTTTTAGCTCATAAAAGTTGTGATAAATAGCATGATAACTCTTACAAGTATAAATGGAATGCCAAGTTCTCCCACAGTGTGTGCATAAAGTCTGTGGTCTAACCCTAACATAATCATTCTTTACTCCAGACTTGGAGGGTAAAGATTTAATATTTTTGTTTTTCGTGCAGAAACTTGCAAGATGGTTAGTGCTACCACAACTATGACATGTCTTCCTAGGAGCATCAGAATTAGGCAGATAATCATTTCTTTTATTAATGCCTACTTTTCCATTCCTGTTTTTCTTGGACACTTTCTGTTTGTTGACAGACTTTACCTCTTTGAGCTTATGTTTGAATTGTTTTTCTGTCATTGAACCAACATTAATCTGCTTATCACAGATTTTTACTGGTTCTTTAACAGCTTCTAATTTAACCTTATTCTCTGTTATTGAACCAACATTAACCTGTTTATCACAGGTTTCAGCTGGTTCCATAACAGCTTCTTTCACTACTACAGACTTTAGCTTACTGGATTCAGAAACAAATTTCACAGGTTTAAGTTGTGGTTTCACTTTCACTTTATCTTTAAACCTAAGTTCATCTTTCTCACAGTAACCTAAACCTACAGTGTCTGTCTGAAAAACTTGATGTGTGTCTTTTCCAGAATTAGTCCAAGTTTTAATCACTTTCCTCTCCTTTTCCAACTCAGATTCTATTTGCCTATATCTTTTAAGCAATTCCTGTTCAACATAAACAGCATCATCTCTCTCCTTTTGAACTTGTTGCATGTTAACAAGTCTCTCTTCAAGAAATTTATTCCTTTCTTTAAGACCTAGATTCTCAGATTTGATTCTTTCATTCTCTAAAGTCTGATCCCTATAACTAACATGTATGCTTTTTAGATAAACTCTTAATTCAGATATATTATCAGTATCATAAGCATAAGTAGTTAGGGGTACCTTGTTTTCAGATGACTCACACTACGCCATAGATGACCTATTGCAACTTTTGGGCATGGGTGTTACCACTAAGGATGTTACCATAGGTATGACATTTTTGAGCTATCGCAACCTTGTGATTGTGGTGTTACCAAATCCTCAAAAGTATGTTACTATAGTTATAAAGGTGTTAACAGTGGGTAACACCATGTGATGTGTTACCATAGGGTATTCATAAACAAAAATTTTATGTTATTTAAAATTAATGATTTAATAATTATTTGAATTTAGAAAATAATTAATTTTGACAAAATTGTTGAAATTATCATTTTAAAACGTAATATTCCATCAAATAATTAAATTATTGATTTTTCATAAATATTACCTTTTGTTTATAAATTTCAAATAAAAAGGTTTTTAAATAAAATAATATCAAAAAATTATTAAATTTAACCTAAATTCATTAAAAAATTTAATAAATTATGTATAAGGAAAACTAAGTTATGTATAAATTGTGAATTATTACAAAATTATGAAAATAATAAATTTAACATTATATTTTAATTTCAAGAAATTAAAATAAATTGATAATATTTACAAAATTAAAAAAAGAAAGTAAATACTGTGCTGAGTGGCAAAACACGAGCGGCAAACTTAGCAAAAAAAAAGGAGACACGAGCGGCAAAATGAAAAATTGGAAAGGGGGGAAAGTAAAGACACAGCCGCTTCATTCTTCATTCTCTCTCTCTCAGTTCTTCCTTCATTCTCTCTCTCTCAAAATGTAAACTCAGCCGCAATAGCAGTTCAATTAGGGTTCAATTAGGGTTCGAGCTAGTCAAGCGAAGCTTGGTTTTACGATTCAATTAGGGTTCGAGCTGGTCAGTCGAGGTTTGGTTGAAGATTTCAATTAGGGTTCGAGCTTTGTTCAATTAAGGTATAGATCTTACTTTATATGCTTCGATTTATGTATAATCTGTGTTGCATGCTTCAATTTTCTCTCTCCCACTCTCCCTCTCTCTCTCTCTCTCTCTCTCCCCCCCCCCTCTTTCTGTCTCTCTCTTTGTATCTCTTTGTCTCTCTCTTTGTGTCTCTCTCTCCATCTCTCTGTCTCGTTATCCATCTCTCTACCCCTTGGTCTCTATTTTTCTGTATATGCGCAAAATCTATATAATCAATTAACTTTGTAGTACGAGTCAATTTGTTTTCTGGTTATTTAGTTATGTTTTACTTACCCAACTATTTTGGTGGTTGAGCTTGGTGGTTGAGCCTAAATGAGTTATCAAATGCCTATAATTTGTTTTCTTGGTTAGACTTTGTTCGCAACAATTGTCATACACCATTTTGCTATCATTTGTTAAGCTTGGCTACTAGCTAAAATCTTTAGAATGACTCAAAGAGCAGTCATTATACTGCGTATGCAACTGATGAGGAGAGGCTAAAAAATAAGCCGGATGAGATTCCACTTGAGGAATTTAAGTTGCTCCTAAAATTTTGGGGAGATCCTGAAATTCAGGTATAATTTTTATGTATAAAAAGGTGTTGTTTTCTACAGGTTTGCCATTTGTTCAATTTTCAGTGACATAAACTAGTGCTCTTTTTCAGGTTTTTTTGCAGAAGAGGGCTGAAAGAAATGCTAAAAGTCGTCGTCAATACACAGACACACACACTGCTGGCCCCAAACTATTTTCTCAAATTGAACACAAGATGGTAAGTTCCTGAAAATTTATTATCAATCCTGTTGCGAGTCAATCAATACAAAGGATTGTCAATCTAGTTAAAAATTATAAAATGTCAATCTTTTTTAGAGTGGTGAATTATAGTTAAGAAAATTGCTTCTCTATAATTTAATTTAATATAAATCTGTGAAAATGGATTCTCTTTAATTTAATTTAAATCATCTAGTTGCTAAGCTAAGCCCCCACTGAAAATGGATTAGTTTATGTAATTATAAAATTACTCAGGATTGTCAAAAAATAAAATGTCAATCTTTTTTAGAGTCGTGAATTATAGTTAAGAAAATTGCTTCTCTTTAATTTAATTTAATATAAATCTGTGAAAAATGGATTCTCTTTAATTTAATTTCAGTTTACAAGTTTTTATCTAGTAGTTTATAGTTTAGATTAAACGCTTATTTCTTTCCATCTAGGATTGTGTCACATCATAAGTTTCTGTTCATAAAGGTTGGTTCTTAATTTTTGCATATTGGTTATTAATTTTTGCAAGAAAAACAAGCAGCCAGATGATGAGCAGCCAGATGACCAGCAGCCAGATGGCGAGCAGCCAGATGGCGAGCAGCCAGATGACGACCTATATTATGCAAAGATTTTTGCCAAAACTCGTAAGCGCAAGCCTGGACGAAAATACCAATCTAATCCTGATGTGATGGAGTTCAGAATTGTAAGTAACAATTCATATTTACAGTCCATATTTCATCTTTACAGTCCATTTTCATCTTTACAGTCCATATTTCATCTTTACAGTCCATTTTCATTTTCATATATTGACTTAGATTTATTTTCTAGGATACAATTAACAAGAAACTCGGATCATCAGAAGGGCTTGATGGTCTTGACGAACTAGTTTCGGGTGCAAAAAAATCTCATGGTCGAGGTTGGCTTATAGGAAGACATGACCCGAAGTGTCTCAAAACTTCTACTTCAGCTCCAGCTCCAACCGATTCATACGTGCAAGAGCTAACAAAAAAGATAAGGCAGGAAGTTGCTGTCGAAGTGGAAGCAAAGGTAAACCAGAAGGTCTGCGCTGAAGTGGATGGCAAGATCAATCGGAAGGTCCAGGACAACTTGACATTGGCCCTAAAAAAATTAGCTGAAGCAAACCCCACTCTGAATGTTGATATTGGTGAAATCTGTGCGACGATTTCCAGTGACACAGTAGGTGATGGTACTCCTATGACCAATGGACCTAGCTCTTAGACTTTTATTGCTTTGTCTATTTTAGTTATGTATAAAACTGCTGGTGGATTTGATGTATTGCTGGTGGATTTGAATTGTTGGTTTGGATTTTGATGTAGTTGCTTTTGGATTAGAATTGTTGTTGGTTTGTTTTATGGGAATTAAATATTCTGTTGGTGCATTTTTATTTGGTTACATTTATGGTGTTACAATAGGTAAAATGTGTGTTGCAATAGGCTATTATATTTATCACTGTATGTGTTGCATTAGATAATATTAGGTGTTGCAGTAGGTAATATTAGGTGTTACAATAGACCTTGAACAGTGAGCAGGTGGGCCCCACTGCAGGCACAAAAAGTGGGCCCCGCATGTGGCCCCTACCCAGAAGTGGGCCCCACATGTGGGCCCCACGTGGGGGTCCCACGTGGGGTCCCACGTGGGGGTCCAACGTGGGGGTCCCACGTGTGGGCCCCACGTGTGGGCCCCACTGTTGTGCAAATTTGTATCATCTATTGTAACACACAAACTATGTTACTATAGAATGTTTAAGATGTTACTATAGAGGTTTTTTGCAACCACATTTGCTATGTTACCATAGGCTGTGGTTTTATGTTACCTTAGATACCTGTAGTTACTGCTGAGAACGTAACACAGCTTTGGTGTTACTATAGCCCAATTTTGGCCTATGGTAACTTTAAAACGGGTCTATGGTAACACAGTTTGGGGGTTGCTATAAGCAATCTATGGCGTAGTGTCAGCTTCATCTGAGTCTGAAGTGTCTGCCCAGTCCTTGCCTTTAGTGATGAGTGCTTTCTCAGATTTTCCTTTCTTGCACTCTGGAGCATAATGACCCATCTCTTTACACTTGTAGCACTGGATCTCAGACTTGTCTTTCTTTCCAGACTTGGTATTCCCTCCATCAGACTTTCTGAAATTTCTCTTATCAGAGTTTGAATCTCTCCTAGAAAATCTCTTTCCTTTCTTGAAGTTCTTGAATCCCATTTTCTTGAAGGTCTTTACCATTAAAGCAGCCATTTTCATCATCTCTTCATCATCATCCTCAGAATCAGAAGCTTCATCATCAGTGTTTGAGCCATCATCAGAGTTTGATGACTCACTGTCAGATTTTATGACTAAAGCCTTTCCTTTGGCTTTCTTTCTTGATGATTCCTTCTTGACAGGCTTTTCTTCAACTTTAAGAGCAACAGATTTTGTCTTCTTTCCAGATCTTTTGTTTCTTTGTTCTATCTCCAGTTCATGAGTTTTGAGCAACCCATAGATTTCATCAAGATCTGTATCTGCAAGATCATAATTGTCTCGAATTGTTGTTGCCTTCAAATCCCATCTTTCAGGTAGAGATAACAGAAACTTGAGATTTGATTCTTCAAGTTCATATTCTTTATCAACCAGGGACAAATCATTCAACAATTTACAAAATCTGTCATAAGTATCTGTCAAAGTTTCATTAGATCTTGAGTCAAAGTGTTCATACTCCTGTGTTAGAATGGTTTTCCTATTCTTTTTTATTGCACTTGTTCCTTGACACCTGACTTCTAAAGCATCCCAGATTTCTTTGGCAGTTTTGCAGCCAATAACTCTGTTAGACATGACATTATCTAAGGCACTATGGAGTAAATGTCTAACCTTTGCATCCTTTGCAATTGATGAGATGTCTTCAGGAGTCAAGTCTTTCTTCTCTTTTGGAACAGTCTTTTGTTCTTGACCAGTAATAACGGGAGTCAATTTAGTTGGCATATGAGGACCATCATTGATTCTATCAAGGTATTCTGGATCTGTGGCTTCCAGAAACATGGTCATCTTCACTTTCCATATTGGATATTCAACTGGTCTTAGAATTGGAACCCTTATAGTCTCATATCGACTAACAGAAGTTGGTTGAACCTTCTGAGCATTCGAACCTGCATTAGAACCTTCCTGAGAGTTGTCAGCCATGATTATACTTGTGTTTAGATCGATAAACTGTATCTATTAAACAGCCTTGGCTCTGATACCAATTGTTAGGCATGATTACACAATATATAATCAATATAATTATGATAATAACAATAAAGAACACTGTTTATGAATCAACAACTGAATTATATAAATAACTCTTCTCTTTGTGATGTAAAATATCACAGAGAGCTGCTAGGTTACAAGAATAATGTTTTCAATAATCGCATTCCTTTTAGGGTTAACCTATCTGTGTTTATATAGTACACAGCTACATAGAATCAATCTCTAATTGATATTCCTATAAATTAGCTATACAAATTATATCAAATTAGGATTGCTTCTGTCTTCTGTTCTGTTTCCTTGTCTGTCTCAATATATCTTGCTTCTTTCCATCTTCAAGATATATTGCTTCTAGAATCTTCAATGTTAGCACCGACAGCTTTAGCAAACTCTCACCCCGTCAGACTTTATCAAACTCTGACTGGCTTCTAGTAAACTCTGATGAATACCTGTTGCTTAAACACTGATAAACACTCATCAGCAATTATATCTAACAGTTAGCTTTTGCAGCGGAATTCTTATCAACAGAGTTTAAGCTAACAGTATCAGAGTTTACACTTACAGAATCAACTTTAACCCATTTCAAATTGGGCTTTAACTCATAATAGTTATGATAAATAGCATGATAATTCTTGCAAGTATAAATAGAATGCCAAGTACTCCCACAGTGAGTGCATAAAGTCTGTGGTCTAACCCTAACATAATCATTCTTTACTCCAGACTTGGAGGGTAAAGAATTAATGTATTTGTTCTTCCTGCAGAAACTTGCAAGATGGTTAGTACTACCACAATTATGACATGTTTTTCTAGGAGCATCAGTAATAGGCAAATGATTATTACTTATATTAATGCCTACTTTTCCATTTCAGTTCTTCCTGGACACTTTCTGTTTCTCAACAGACTTTACCTCTTTGAGCTTATACTTGAATTGTTTCTCTGTCATTAAACCAACATTAACCTGTTTAACGCAAGTTTTTATTGGTTTTTCATTAACAGTTTCTGTCTCAACTACAGAGTTTAGCTTACTAGACTCAGGAACAAATTTCATAGGTGGAAGATGTGTTCTAACTTTAACTTTATCCTTAAACCTAAGTTCATCTTTCTCACAGTAACCTAACCCAACTGCATCTGTTTGAAACACTTGATGTGTGTCTTTTCCAGAGTTTGTCCAGGTTTTAATTATCTTCCTCTCTTTTTCCAATTCAGATTCTAGTTGCCTAAATCTCTTAAGCAACTCCTTTTCAACATAAACAACATCATCTCTTTCCTTTTGAACTTGTTGCATGTTAACGAGTTCTTCTTCAAGAAATTTATTTCTCTCTTTAAGCTTTAGATTCTCAGATTTAATTCTTTCATTTTCTAAAATCTGATCTCTATAACTAACATGTATGCTTTTAAGATAAATTCTCAATTCAGATATATTATCAATATCATAAGCATAAGTTGTTAGGGGTACCTTGCTTTCAGATTCATCTACAACAGTTGCCATGAGAGCATAGTTGACTCCTTCATCTGAGTCTGAAGTGTCTGCCCAGTCTCTCCCTTTAGTGATGAGTGCTTTTTCAGATTTTCCTTTCTTGCACTCTGGAGCATAGTGACCCATCTCTTTACACTTGTAGCACTGGATCTCAGACTTGTCTTTCTTCCCAGATTTGGTATCCCTTCCTTCAGACTTCCTGAAACTCTTCCTTTCAGAGTTTGAATCTCTCCTAGAGAATCTCTTTCCTTTCTTGAAGTTTTTGAAACCCATCTTCTTGAAGGTCTTCATCATCAAAGCAGCCATTTGCATCATCTGTTCTTCATCATCCTCAGATTCAGATGATTCAACAGTGTTTGAGTCATCATCAGTGTTTGATGACTCAGTTTTAGAGTTTATGACCAAAGCTTTTCCCTTAGCTTTCTTCTTTGATGTCTCTTTCTTAAGAAGTTTTTCTTTAACTTTAAGAGCAACAGATTTTGTCTTCTTACCAGATCTTTTGTTTCTTTGTTCTATCTCAAGTTCATGAGTTTTAAGCAACCCATAGATTTCATCAAGTTCTGTATCTGCAAGTTCATAATTATCTCTTATTGTCGTTGTCTTTAAATCCCATTTTTCAGGTAAAGATAAAAGAAACTTGAGATTAGACTCTTCAGGATCATATTCTTTATCAACCAAAGATAAATCATTCAACAATTTACAGAATCTGTCATATGTCTCAGTCAAAGTTTCATCAGGTCTCGAGTCAAAGTGTTCATATTCCTGTGTTAGTATAGTCTTCCTGTTTTTCTTTATAGCACTTGTTCCTTGACATCTGACTTCTAAAGCATCCCAAATTTCTTTGGCAGTTTTTCAACCAATAACTCTGTTAGACATGACATTATCTAAGGCACTATGGAGAAGATGTCTAACTTTTGCATCCTTTGCAATTGATGAGATGTCTTCAGGAGTCAAATCTTTCTTTTCCTTAGGAACGGTCTTTTGTTCTTGACCAGCAACAGCAGGAGACAATTTAGTTGGCTTTTGAGGACCATCATTGATTCTATCAAGGTATTCTGGATCTGTGGCTTCCAGAAACATAGTCATCTTTACCATCCATATTGGATATTCCGCTGGTCTGAGAATTGGAACCCTAATCGTCTCGTATCGACTCACAGAAGTTGGTTGAACCTTTTCGGGATTTGAACCTGCTTGGATATTTTCAGCCGTGATTATACTTGTGTTTGGATCAATGAAAACTGTATATATTAAACAGCCTAGGCTCTGATACCAATTGTTAGGCCGAATACACAATATATAATCAAGTATATGTATGAGAATAACAATAAGAACACTGTTTATGAATAATAAACTGTATGGAATTAATAACTCCTCTCTCAGTGATGAAAAATATCACGGAGAGCTGCTAGGTTACAAGAATAATGTTTTCACGTATTCGTATCCCTTTTAGGGTTAACCTATCTGTGTTTATATAGTACACAACTACATACAATATTCTAATTGATATTCCTATAAATCAGCTATACAATTAATATCAATTTAGAATTTGCTTCTGTCTTCTGTTTCATTTCCTTAGCCTTCTCGATATCTCTTTGCTTCTTTCCATCTTCAAAGAATATCGCTTCTAGAATCTTTATTGAATAACACCGACAACTTAAG
This sequence comes from Heracleum sosnowskyi, assembly GCA_030848705.1. NCBI lineage: Eukaryota > Viridiplantae > Streptophyta > Magnoliopsida > Apiales > Apiaceae > Heracleum > Heracleum sosnowskyi. The sequence continues at coordinate 36,309,744 of CM061244.1, forward strand.
TAAACTCTGACTGTCAGAGTTTAACAAACTCTGACCAGTCTTCCAGCTAAACTCTGATAGTATCCTGATACTTTAAACACTGATAAACAAACATCAGCAATTATATCTAACAGTGTTCGAGCTAGAAACATTTGCGCCTTCCAGATTTTATAATAAGTAGATCACCCACTTCAGTTTGATAACATGCAAACTAACAATTAATGTAACATAGAAGAAAGAAATTCAATAAAAACAAAAAAAAAAGATAAGAAAAAAGGAGTACTTCAAATATTATCCAATCCAAAAAATTAAGTTTGCTTCGGTGGTGACATAGGCCGTGTTCCTTCCATGATTACCTGCATGTTGATGAAGAAACTAGTACATAAATAAGTATTACATCGGGTAATTGATTTATTGTATATGAATTCTAATAAAGCTATAACAAAGGATTAAGCAGATTGATGAAATAAATAAAATCAAGATTCGGTCGATTTATCCTTCACGTATATTTTGAATTGGTGTATAATATTTTATATTGATATAAATATGCACACCTGTTCTACTATGAACATGTTACAAAAATTTATGTCTTTTCTATACATTTGAACTCTTCTTTTCTTTTAATTGTAATACATCTTCTACTTCTACTAGGTTAAAAAATATTTTAACTACTAATATTTAAAATTGTAAAACTCTAAGAAAATTAGAAAATTAGATCGAGACGATTTGAGAGGCGCCACCTCAACTCTCGCGTATCCTCCTTTATATATATTGAACAATAAGTCGTATAGGTGATGAGAATGCTTTTCATTCTCGCGTTTTGTATGCTAAATTTTTTAACTCAAATCCTAAATTCTATTTTAGCGTATCAAACTAAATTTAGTTTTCGACTTTCAAAAAAAAAAATAATCTCACTCATTATTGTAGAAAAAAAGTTGGAAATTTTCTTTCATCTTTTACATTTTCAATTAAAATACATATCGAAAATGTGACAACCCGGGTCAAATCCAAAGTTTTTTTCAAAAATCAGGTCAAGTCCCGATTCCGAGTCCGAATAAACTGAAGCCTACTGGCCTAAATGCAGTTAACTTGGGTAACGACAAGCCCTCCATAGGCCCCCCAAAATATCATGATTTTATTGGTGCTTATTAGTACTAGTACTTTGCCATATAAACTGAACAAAAGTCTCAAATCTCCTCGATGTGGGACTAAGGTGTTACAAACTCCCCCACTTAAACTCCTGATGTTAATCCCAAATGACCTAACAGAATTGTAGAAGGGGGGGTTGAATACAATTCTTGATATTTCTTAAACTTAAAACAACTTACAAATAAAAACTGAACTTAAAGTAAAAATCACAAGCACATAAATAATTTCAGTTGGATTGTTTGATGATCCAACTGAAGTGATTTTTATTGCGGAAATAATCTGTGATACAAAATGTACACAGCTGCTCAGTTACAAGATTGTAGAGAAGTATGCTCTCAAAGATAGCTAATACAAACTATTTGTTTTTCTTCTCTTATCTTTTAAAGTAACTGCTACACTTGGTTATAAATACCCAAGTTTACAATTCTACGTTTGGCTAAACTAAAGAACAATAGTAGTAACCATCAGTAGCTTGCTTTTCATTCCTTTTGTCCAATGGTCCTTGGAGATCTTTGCTTTTGTCTTCATGCTAATTTTAATCATTCCCAAGAGCCTTATTGGAAATTGGAATGTTTCCTTATTTCCAGTAACCATTTTGATGGCTTCCAATGCAAAGTACACTTCCATATCTCCTTTAGATCTGTTCAGTAAACTGTCACTATCACTTTGTCAACTGTTCAAAAAGCAATAGTGATTCGTTGATAGCAGGGAGATGTGTTTCGTTGATAGCTTTATTCTTCATTCCGTTGATGGTGTTTCCTTCGTTTCGTTGATGGTGTTTCCCTCGTTTCGTTGATGGGTAAACTCCATACCGTTGACAGAGTGATCTTCATACCGTTGACATGTCTTCACTTAGGCAAAATTACAAGGCATAATATATTTACAATTAACCAACCTATTTTGCCTATCTAGTACTTAGTCAACATGACTTAGAAAACCTATCTAATACATACAACAGAATGCATATCAAACTGTGAAGTATTGTACAGTGCAATTGCTACATTACTCATTTCGTTGATGAGCTTCCTGTCAACGGAATGCTGCAAAGCATGCCATTTCGTTGACAGCTACAAAATGACTTAATACAAAATCTACTAAGTGTTTTTATAATTATCATCAAGAACAACATATTCCTAACAATCTCCCCCAATTTATGACTGATAGAATAACAGCCATAAATCAAGAGCCTTGATGATAACAAAAACACTCAGACATATTACACATGATAAAAGTAGAAATTGCATTGAGCTTCATTGAATTTAATTGAAATGCAAGGTAGAAAATCTTACAAAACAAGTGCACATAGTTGCTCCTCTAGACTGAGCAGATTTTTCATCTTTGCCTCTGTGGTCTTGTTTTCTTCCCTTTTCTTGCATTGTTCTCCTCAATTTGAGCTTGAAGTCTTCTGTAGAAAATCTTCTCTTCTTCATCTTGATTCCCCAACTTGGATTGCATTAACCTTAGAGTTTCATTGGATGCCTTCTCCAGTTGGTCTTCTATTCTGAATAATCTTCTACAGTTGTCCTTATCTCTGAATTCCATCATCCAAAAAGGTTGGAGATGAATTATCTTTCCTGTTTGAGGGACCTTCAATACTCTGGGAAGTGCACCAGGCTTGTTCCAGCTAGATTTGATTTGGCAAATCTTGGAGACAACCTCAGACTTGGTTGTTTTGGTAAAACCAAAATCTTTCTTCAAACATTTAAACACAGATAGCAGTGTCTGATAGTCTTCTCCCAGAATTCTGTGTAGAGGCCAAACCTGTTCTCTCCCACCCTTGTAGACAAATACCAATCTCTCTGGTAGTTTGTAAGAAGCTGTTATTCCTCTCACTTCAACCAGGTCATCAAGATTGATATGAATGTCAGACTCCTCCCTGATATCAGCAATGTAGATGAAGTCTTCTGAGTTAGTAGGGGGTTTCTCAGCTTGTGGTCTCCTTATCAGAAATGGCTTAGCCTTGGTAGCCCTTTGCTTAGATTTCTTCTTTGGATCCATTTCAAAGAGGAATTTTGGAAAGTTGGCCTCATCAAACTCAATTGGCTCTCCCTTTGGCTCAATTGGCTGATCATGGAAATTTACAGGATGATTAGGATCACAGGCTAACTTTACCTCTGAAACTGGATCAGGAATTGTTGGAGGTGCAATTGGTACAGAAGAGTCTGATGCAATGCTCTGAGAGTCATCATTCTCAAAGGCTATGTTTCTCCTAGCTCTTGCCTTTGGTTGCCTTGTGCTCTTCTTTGCACTCCTTTCCTCTCTTGCTTTTTCTTCTAGCTGTATTTCTTCTTCATCAAGAGACTGAGCAACAGCAAGGGCTTGCATTGCTGCTCTTTCTGACTCTTCAGCTTTAGCTTCAGCAAAGTTTGGGTGACCAGCCCAAACACAGATTTCTTGTCCATTCCTGTAGACAATTGCCATTTGCTTCCTTATCTCATAATCATTGCTTTCCTTGTTTTTTGTGATAAGAAGACCAAGAAGCTTGAGCTCATCTGGATAAGGTGCAGGATAGAAAGTCCTTGCTATATTTTTGCCCTTTGGTTTAGCAGGGGACTTGGGAGATAAGCTTCTTTGGAGTGTAGCTTGTTCCACATCCCTAATGCATGAAGTTTGTCCTTTTTCCTTCCTTGGACCTTGAGTGACTCCATGTAGAAGGGGCTCTACCTTATAGAAAGAATTGGTTTGTGGCTCCCATTCCGTTGACACTAGAACCATGGCATTCGTTGATGGTTGATCCGTTGATGGATTTGAGTCCTTTGTAGTTCCAGCAATTTTCTTGACCCTTGCTTCTATGTTGGACCAATGGTCTTTGATTTGTTCTGCAAGTCTCATCCTCATAGAAGCTTCCTGGATCAGGTCAATACCATCCTTTTTCTTCTTTCCAAACTCCCTCATTGCTAATGGCTCTTCTGGCAAGGAGATGCACTACGCCATAAGTGGGATTCAGCAACACCTGAAAAAGTGTGGTTATAGCCCAAAAAACTGTTGGTAAAAGGAAAAAAACAGGCTATGGCCACACTTTGACCAAATTTGAGGGTGTTAGAAAAATGGCCGCTACCATAGGGGTCTACGCCAACACTTTTGTAGTTTTTGGTAACACGGGAGAAATGTGTAGGCATAGACCCCTACGCCAACACTTTTTATTTCTGTGGCTACATATTATTAGTTGTTGCTATAGATCTATGCCAACACAGTTATCTTTGTAGTAACACTACTAATAGTATTGCTATAGACCTATGCCAACACATTTTCAGTACTACTCTAACACCAAATTATGAAACACTTAGATGTTTTTACCAACACCCTTACCACTATGCCTACACTTTTTTCTTAAACATTTTTAGATTTTGTGCCAACACTTTGCTATACTTTTGCCAACACATAAAGACTAAATACTTTGGAGTCAATGGTTACACTTTGCATGCTTTTTACCAACACTTTAAATACAAAATGGAAACATATGACATTGAAATATAGAACTTCCCATTCAAAATATTACCAAACATTCCAATACATAAACAGGTTGTCCAGAAGCCATTTCAATACATAAAAAACCATCCAAAATAACATCAACTCCACAAACCATTCCAATCAATCATCCATCTACTACATAAACCAAACCAACATCCAAAACCTAACAATTTATAATTGGTTTCACCATATTTATCGAGAAAGATCTTGATGAAGGGAAGCTCGTCAAGGATAGCATCGACTCCTCCATTATGGCATCCCTTGGAGAGAGCATCATGATATTCCTCCACACTTGCATAAGACTTGATCCTAGATACGTTGAAGTCCAGTCTCTTGATTAATATTTCTTCCACAAAAGAACCATCTTGGAAACCAATACAATAAAGCTTGTTTGTCGAATGTTGTAACCGAGAAACAGTCATATTGGAAGATAAGTTGGTTGTGTAACTCTACATAACAATATATGCCGTAAACATCCATATGACAAATACAAATTGAGACCATTTGCTAGTAACCAAATTCCCTCCAAACCATAATTAACACATTAGATAGCTTTTTCTAGTCAAGCGTAAGTAATAGACAAAAGCCAAATAACACAAATTTGACAATATCCAAAAAACACAATATTTCTAGCAAATATTTCTAGACAATAAGTGTTTTGGATTGTTTAAATTATGCTCAGTTCTGACGTATGTTTGTTAGACCAGAAGATACTTCAATTAGTAACTATATTTTGGTTAATCTAATAGTGATAATATCCGTAGTTAATGACATGTTATTCATATTTTTTTCTCTTTGATGCATTTCTGTGATAGATTAACTAATAACGTCACATTCCCTCCATCTTGTGCTATTTACACTCGCCATCTTTTCATGACATGAAACTTCTATACTTCTATATTTTGTATGCTTTTAAATGCTTATCAGACTACATATACCATATTTAATATCTTGATTAAATCAAAGGTAATATTAGATATTTCCATTGATTACGGCACATCTCATATACACCATACTTTGCCCTGAATACATAAATATTAAATATTTTAAGAACAAACTAGCTACAGTCAGTTAGTTTCCTGGCAGCATTGAATACCAGGAAACTAACTGACTGTAAAGAAATAAAGTAGACAGTAAACTTACTTCCACCCAAGCTCTCTCTTTGTCTTCTCAGTTGATGCATAAAGAGTTGTAGCATCTCCGGGCCTCTTTGCACATAGCTTTACAGGGATTTTCTAAAGGAAAAATAAATGTTAATTGACTACTATTTTTAATATTGCTCAGTTTTCGTGTCTTATTGTGTGAAGTCTAGAAAGAACAGAGAAGGTCACCTTTCCAGATGCTTTCTCAAATGCAGCAACCATTTCAAGCACAGATGTACCACGGCCAGTCCCCAGGTTGTAGGCAATACAACCTGTGCATACATGATAAATTTTCGAGATGACCATGTTAGGAAAACCACTTTAACAAGAAGTTATAGATGCAAATTTTGTTATTTAAAGCGAAAGGATTTTTATAACTTGGAGAAATCAATAACAAAATCCTATAATGCAAGAATATCAGCAAATGTCATATACAAATAGAATCAATAACCTAGAGCATCTGTTCTGAGCTTCTTAAGTGCTGCAACATGACCATCTGCTAAATCCATAACATCGATGTAATCACGGATCTGTTTATCAAGAGGAACATAAGTTTGGTTAAACTATAAAAAGCTATATGCCTACATGTAAGCCGCATAAGTTTATATTATTGTTGATATTGGTGCTGAGAGTGGTGGAAGGTCTGATTCTACAGCTGTTTTGCTGTGAGCCTCTTGGATGGGTCAACACAGAGCATTCCTGATATCAAGTCCTTGGCAGATACTAATATGTGATCCCAAAGATCAGAAGAAAACCACAGATCTGCTGCCCTTACATCATCAAAGGGACGCAACAAAGGCTCATCAGTCTTGATGATTTTTAAAGCCTGCAACACCATGAAATAAGTAAAAAACTGCACCAGAAACTACACCCCGACTAAAATTAGGCTTGATAAATCGTTTCCGAGATGCATTCGTTAATACAAATTTAAGAGACCTGTGAATACTATGTGCATCTGTCTAGTAAATTGATTATCATTAATGTGTATATGCTTATGGAATTTGATGCATTCAAATTAACACATACATATATATACCTAGGTGTTTGTCAAAATATAAACTAATTTACCCTGCAAAGTACAAACTAACCAGGGAGTTGTATTACTCAGACCAGTTATTTGTAGTAATATGATTGGTCATTTGTACTACCGTGACTGGTAAATCTTACGTGGTATGTAAGATTTGTGAGCTAAACAGATTCTAGTTAAACATGACATATCACATACAACTACAACAAATGATCGACAAGAGAACACTTACAAAGTGATCTGATAAGCAGTTGAAATTTGATCGCTTAAAGCAAATAGTGGGTAAATATTTTAAGAATGAATGTGTTAAAGAGAATCTAACAAAAAAAAATTAGAAGGGCAGTATTCCTCTATACAAAAGAAGATTTATGTGCCTAAGTTCGTAAGTTTTGAAAAGAAACTACAGATACTTGGTGTGTTTCTAAAGAAAACTAATGCAATATCATCAAACCACTAGGGCCAACTCCTTTCCCAAAGCCAAAGAAAGAGAAACATTACAAGTACTGTATATGATAATACACAATAAACCAAGACTATGAAAAGAAGCAAATTAGATGCGAAATAAACATACATTGAGACAATGGGGTTGAAATCTTATAAAGGTTACTGTTTTCGCAATCCAAAACCAAAAGATCACCAGTTGGAGACAACTCCACACTATAAGGTTCAATTCCATGCTTGCTTCTATAGAACAAAGTCTCCACAGTGTATCCTCCTTCAAATTTGACCAATGAACGACCAGTAACAGCTGGAATATTGCAAACCATCAATCTCGCCAACAAGGACTATTTGTAGTTTCAAACGAATACATTGTAGTTTTTATAATGTTAGTTAAGAAAATATTCATACCAACGGGTGCATCTGTTTTCAGTGACCACAACCGTTTAAATAGAGCAGAAACAACATGGGAGACAACCTGAATATAAAGAATTAAGGGGACGAAGGGTGAATTATACTTTTTCTCAACTGCTTATTAAACATAGTACATATATAGGTAAACAGTTTCCATAATTGTAACAGCTACCCAAAACATGGTGCAACATACAAATACAACAGACTTCAGAAAGGAAATCACATACACTCCGCAGACTAAACATATGCAGCGCGCAGGTCTACTAAAAAGTCTAAAACCAGGGACAACATAAAGGTATTAAACAACAAAAACATCAGTGACACTTAACAAGCTGTCTGGTCTGTGAAAATCACGCATAAGAAACTTTCTATAATTTTATAACATACAGGAACTTGAATTAGCAGCCACGAGCATGCTACTAGACTCCGTATGAGAAGAAATCATGATCCAGTATGCCTGAGCTCATTTCTCAACTGCATGTTCATGTTAAATGATAAGTTATAGGTTTTAAATCAATCTCTTACTAAAAGTGCCAATATATAGTTTCAACTGTGGTAAAACAGATGGCAAAATAACCTCTAGCAAGTCAGGCCAACAATCTCCGGCCTTCATTTTTTGCATGAACACTCTGAGTACATCCTTCTTCTTCTGCAATATTACAATTTAATTAACATTAGTATACACACCTTCAATTTTAACATGGGTGATCAAAATGTATTCACCTGCAAATAGTAGTCGTCAAAATGTAAACATAATACATAAATGCCAAGAGAAAGAATGAACAAACTTGTATGTATTCACTCACTTGCAGGAGGAGCTGCAGAAGATGAGGAGAAGCCACCAAATAAAATAAGTGAAATCATAAATAGCATCCAATGATTAGACATTGTTCTTGTTCCTCTCAACAGCCAACTATAAAACAAGTCTGTTTATACAAGAAAATATAAACTTTGCAGTTCATATAGAGTGAGACCGACCAGGTTTTTTTTCCTCAACAGATGTCCTTTTATATTTCTTCACACAATAAGAGTAAGGATGGGGCAGGTAATATAAAGAACGGAAAGGGTGTGAGTTTATGGAGGTTATAAGACTGAATGTAACTGAGAATAAAGAGAAAAAGTTTAAAGAAAAAGACACGGGGTGTAGCTACCATATAAGAAATTACAGCCCGTTAAATTTTTCAAGTCCTATATATCTTATTAAAAACTCTACGTTGTCAATCCCAATAAAGTTTTAAATCAAAAATCTACGTTGTCAATCCCAATAAAGTTGTAAATCAAAACTCTACGTTGTCAATTAGACAAAAAAGCTGTAATAGAATAAAATCAACCTCTTGTAAGTTGTAACAGAATATGAATAAGGTATTCACAAACACTTAAATCAACCTAGTGACAGAGACCAAATTGATCATCAACAATTCAAAAACTGGAAATCAAGTCAAATCGGTCCAGGTGCATACCAATACCAAACAAACTAGAAATCATCAGCAATCAAAGACCATATATAACTCTGATTCCAAATTTACAAACACAGTCTGATAAACAATAATAAAGATACAAATCAGGTAGAAATTGATTTTCCACTGTCCGAGACTATATGCATTACTCCAATTTCACATAAACATAATTATAAACACTGACATAAATATTCAATATCCAAAAGTATGAGACGACATATATCACTCCAATTTCACAAATACAGATCGATAAACACTGATGTAATACAAATCGGTAAGTAATATTCAATCAACAATACAGAAGATTGAACCCAAAATAATATAACAATTAAGAATGTAATCGAAACAATTAAGAACAAGAAGTGTTAGTAAGAAGAAGACCTGAAAAGCCCTAATTGTTTGTGAAGAGAGCGTAGAGAGTTGAAGAAGATTGAACCCAAAATCGAACAAGCCCTAATTTCTTCTAAAGATCCGAAGAAGATTGTGCTCGAACCCTAATTTCTTCTAATTGAACCCGTAGAGTTACTGAAAAGTCCTAATTTTTTGTGAAGAGAGAAAGAGAATTGAAGAAGATAGAGCGAGAGAGAGAGTTGAGCGCCGAGGGAGAGTTGAGAGTGAGAGAGAACGAGAGAAAGTTGAGAGTGAGAGAGAGTGTGAAAATAATTGAGTGTTAATTGAGAGTTCAGGACAAAAATTGACCCGCCTCAATAATTCAGTAAATTTTTGGACAAAAATTGTCCCGCTTGGACCAATCCCTGAGCCCGCCTATTTTTTTCACATTAGTTGGTAACACTTTTTTTAAGAGCAACGGCTACACGGACTTTGGTGTTAGCATAGATACTGCATGAGGTCTACGGTAACACTGATTTGTAGTAATGCTAACACTGAATAAATGTGTAGGCTTAGACCATTCTTAAGACATATATGGTTACACTTTTGCTTGAAACACTAAAAAAAGCGTAGCTATTGCCCATATATGGCGTAGTGATGGCTGGGACCAAAACCTTTGTGATTTGTATCTCTAGCTCCTTAGTTTTCTCCCCCTTTTTGTTATCATCAAGTGAGATGATAGGGATTCCTTGAGCTGCCAGAAGCTGGGTGAGTAGGCTAGTTTGCTTCTCCTGTTCCTTCTGCTTGTGAGAAAGTGTAGCCTCAACTTTGTCCACTCTAGAGGAGAGAGTTTTCAAAGATGAGGACACTTCAGGTTCCTTGGTGAAAAACCTTGACATCTTGGAGACAGTGTGAAGAAGAAGCTTTTCATCTAGCCTCCTGTCAGTAGCATCCCTAAGGTTGCTAATTGAATCCTTGATTTCTGTAGCCTCAATCCTTGTCTGCAACATTTGTAGCCTTTGAATTTCCAGAGAATCCATTATGGCCTTGTAGAATTTCTTTTCCCTTGCTTCAGCAGACTCATGAGCTAGATATGCCTCATTGTACTGCCTTGTGATAGCAGCATCCAAGTTGCATCTACCATGCATATCCTGAGAAAGCCAGTTTGGTGTAGGAGGCACCACAGAAGTCCCAGTCTGTGTAGTGGTGGCCACCTGTAGATTGTCACCAAAGTTGTCTTCATCATCAGAAAACTCAAAGTCTCCACTTGCTGCAGCTCCTGGAGGTAGATTGGTCAAGGCATCCTTTGCTCTTTGCATTGATGCAGTAGTATGAATTAAGTTGAGTGACCTTTCTGCCTCCACATTGCCCTGTTGAGCCATAACTTGATAGGCTGACACGGGATGAGTAAAGGTCTCAGGATCCAGGGAAATACTATCCAGAGTTTGTTGATAATGCTCTTGGAAGGTAAGTTCCCTTTCTCCCTCACTGACCCTCATTAACTCACTAGCAATGGCTGCTTCCATCCTTATTGCTCCTGTAGTCCCTTCTCTCTCTCCACTCTTTTCTTGCATCATGGGCTCCCCATGGCTCACACCTCTCACACCCTCACCTTCACCTACTAAGGTGGTACTCTCAATCTCTCCTTTTGCCTGGCTGGAAGAAATAGCCAGCCTCTCACTCTCAGACTCTCCTTTTGTCTGGCTGCAAGCCAGCCTCTCAATTTCACTCCCTCTCAAACCTAAAAGTGTCTCAACTACCACCAGGTCATCTACACTAGTTGTGGAAACAACTTGATTTTCAATAAGGGGTGTAGAATGACCTATCAACGGAATGGTAGTTTGAACTGTCAACGGTATGGATACCGTTGATGGAGAAACACTTGTCAACGAAAGAGGCTGTTTCGTTGATGAAGTCAATAAAGCACTTTGAGAAAGTGAAATTACAGTAGAATCTGTGGTGATTGATTTTAGAGATTGGTCCACAGATCCTCTTGCAACTTCAGAAAAAAATGGTTGATGGCCCAACAAATCACTTAACAAGTGATGGCCATCAGCTTCAGAGTGGGGCTTCTCCAAGATAAGAGTTGGAGAATCAGGAAAAGATGTATTGATCATGTCCACATCTAAAGATTGAGTTGGTGAATTGGATGGAGATAAATCAAGATTAATGTTTAGAGAATGGGACTGTAACCCCAGAGTAATAATAGGGGTTACATCAAACTGAATTTGAGAAACTGGAAGTGTTGCTTCCAGTGTGTGTGCACCCTGTGTACCCTTGGACTTTTGCTTCACTCTCCTTTGGTATTGGGAAAATGTAGACTGAGGGCTTGAAGTGTCCCTTACCCTTTTGGAGTGTGCTCTTGGAGGAGAGCTTGTTTCAATAATCACATCCTTTTGGGAGGATGCAACTAGACTTGTGTTTAAATCCATTTTACTCATTGTGCCTTGTTGGGAAGACACAATGGGGCTTGGCTGGATTTCACTCATCTGTCCTTCCTTATCCTTATGGTTTCTTTTATGTTCACCCCTTCCCTCACCTCTCACAGCTCCAGAAACACTCCCCTTAGGTTGTGTAGTGGATTTTACAACAGGTGCCTTTTGGGAAGCACCTGAGGTTGGCTTGGAGGATTTCTTTGATTTTGGTTTTGTTGCTGGGGCAGGAGCCTGTTGGGTCACAGCTACAGACTCCACAGTAACAGGACTGGGTGATACAGTTGAAGTAACAATTATACTAGAAGGGATAGCAGTAGTTACCTCAATTACTGGTAGATACACCACTGGAACCTCACCATTATGGTTCAGCCTCAGTATGTCTATCAATACTCTCTTCTCTTGCACAAAACACTCAAACTTGGAAACAGGGTTAGAGATTACTAATGGTGTTGGACTAACATGATTAGCCAACATCATCAGAAACCTATCATAGTAGATATTCTTTTTCCTATTAGCCTTGTCACCCAACTTAGCACCAATTTCATACATAAGTTGGGTGCTAAAGTTGTATTATCTATCAGTTAGGAGCATGGTAAAAAGAATCAACATGGAATTAGTTAATGCATCAAAATTACTAATCTTTCCAGAAAAGACCTTGATAAATGCATCAGCTAAATAACTATATTCCCTAACCAAACCTCTCCTAATTATTCTACCCAGATTATCAATAGGCAAATAGTAGTTTATTGAATTTAGCATGTTAACCATTTCAGTGATTGTAGGCAAAGCATCACAGTTATTTTCAGGAATATGTAGACATGCTTGCAATACATCAGAATTAACTATGTACTCATTACCTTGGAGAGTGAATTGCAGTGTGCAGTTTGTTCCACTATACTCACATGAGGTCCAGATCTCCTCGATTATCTCATTATAGAGAGGAGTTGAGTGAAACATTGCATAGCTCAACTTGCAGTTCTTCATGAAGTCCATCATCTTGAAAAAGATACTGTTCGGGTTTTCCTTGACAACAAAAGGGATGGAGTTGTTCTTCTCATAGATGAACCCTCCAGCAGACATAAGCTTGACTATGGGTGTCATTGTTGTGTGAAGAAAAGCTTCGAACTGAATTGCTTGTTAGAGAGAAGAAGAGAGAAAAGCCTTTGGAATCTTTGAGAACAGGTAAAAAGAAATTAAAGAAAATAGAATTTCTTAAATACTCCCCCAAAAATTCTCAGAAAAAGAGTCCAATAATAAATGTAAATTACTGGATTGGCTTAAAAATATAACCGTTACTTTTAAAGAATTACCATGATTTATACTTACAGGGGTGTATGCATAGATCGTGGTAAAAGACGTGTCAAAATTTCAACGGTTCAGATTAAAAGCGCTGTATCAACGAATCACAATTGGGCGTTTAAGGTCCCGTTTGTTTCGTTGATAAAGCTGCGTTTCGTTGATATAAAAGAGCTATCAACGAAACACCCAGAAAAATGCTAAGACTGTCAACGAAATGGTGCATTTCGTTGACATAGTAATTTTGACTTAGACAAAATTTCACTTTTTCCTGAGAAAATTAATTCACAGAAAAACATAGCAAATTTCTGGCTACATAGTAACTTGCAAATATCTCAAAAATAATTAAGAGAGATTTAGCATACCTAGCTCACTTACTAATCTTGAGAATGATGATTCATCAAGTGGCTTGGTAAAGATGTCTGCAAGTTGTTGTTCACTTGGAACAAAATGTAACTCCACAGTACCATTCATAACATGTTCTCTAATGAAATGGTACTTGATGTCAATGTGCTTGGTCCTTGAATGCTGCACTGGATTCTCAGTAATGGCAATGGCACTAGTGTTGTCACAGAAAATAGGAATTTTTTCAACTCTTATTCCATAATCAAGTAGTTGATTTTTCATCCATAAAATCTGTGCACAACAACTTCCAGCTGCAATATACTCAGCCTCAGCTGTGGAGGTAGAAACTGAGTTTTGTTTCTTGCTGAACCATGAGACAAGCTTGTTTCCTAAGAATTGACAGGTGCCTGTTGTGCTTTTCCTGTCAATTTTACATCTTGCAAAATCTGCATCTGAATAACCAATTAGTTCAAAGCCAGATTCTCTAGGATACCAAATGCCAAGGTTTGGTGTTCCTTTGAGATATCTGAAAATTCTTCTAATAGCAACTAAATGGGATTCCCTAGGATCAGCCTGAAATCTAGCACATAGACATGTAGCAAACATAATATCAGGTCTACTAGCTGTTAAATATAGAAGTGAGCCTACCATGCCTCTGTAACTTGAAATGTCCACAGATTTTTCCTTAGTATTCAATTCAAGTTTGGTGGCAGTAGGCATGGGAGTTTTGGTAGGAGAGCATTCCATTAAGTTAAATTTCTTTAATAAATCATGAATATATTTTGTTTGACTAATGAAAATGCCTTCTTTAACTTGCTTCACTTGGAGACCAAGAAAGTAAGTTAATTCTCCCATCATGCTCATTTCATATTTACTTTGCATAAGCTTGGCAAACTTTTGACAAAGTTTCACATCTGTAGACCCAAAGATCATGTCATCTACATAAATTTGAACAAGTATAGTAGAGCCATTCACAACCCTGTGAAAAAGAGTTTTATCTACAGTACCTCTAGTGAAGTGATTCTCAAGGAGGAACTGTGAAAGTGTGTCATACCAGGCTCTAGGTGCTTGTTTCAAACCATAGAGTGCTTTGAGGAGGAAGTATACATATTCCGGAAAATCATCATCTTCAAAACCAGGAGGTTGACTTACATACACCTCCTCTTCCAATTCCCCATTCAGAAAAGCACTCTTCACATCCATTTGATAGACTTTGAAATTGGCATGGGCTGCATAGGCTAGGAAAATCCTTATTGCTTCTAGTCTAGCAACAGGAGCAAAGGTTTCATCAAAATCAATTCCTTCTTCCTGTGAATAGCCTTTTGCAACCAATCTAGCTTTGTTCCTTGTGACTATGCCATTTTCATCCATCTTGTTTCTGAACACCCATTTTGTGCCTATGACACTCCTGTCCTTAGGCTTGGGCACCAGCTTCCATACACTGTTCCTCTCAAATTGGTTTAGCTCCTCTTGCATAGCTAAAACCCAATCTGGATCTAGAAGTGCATCCTCAACTTTCTTTGGCTCATCTTGAGACAGAAAGCTGCTATATAGACATTCTTCTTGAGTTGCTCTTCTAGTTTGGACTTTTGAAGTAACATCACCTATAATAAGTTCAAAGGGATGATCTTTAGTCCATTTCCTTGAGGGAGGTAGATTTGCTCTTGAAAAGGTAGCTTCATGATCATGATTGCCTTGATTGGATATTTGTCCTTGAGAAACTCCCCCTGAATTTGTTGTCCCTAACTGATCACTTCTAGAAGCATTTCTATGACTGTCAACGGTATGACCACTTTGGCTGTCAACGAAACGCTCATTTTGACTGTCAACGAATCCACCATCATGACTGTCAACGAAATGACCATTTGGTCTGCTAGCAGCTATTCTTTTCAACCTTAATGCAGCAATTTCATCTTCACTGCTGCTTTCATCTGTGCTAGATACAACAATTTTAGGCTGTTTCTCAGTAGCCTTAACATGATTCACTTGATCTCCTTCCTCATTCTCAAAAGAAAGACTTTCATGGAAACCTTCATCACAGAGACCTTAAATTTTGAGATCATCAAAAACAACATGTACAGATTCCATAACAATGTTGGTTCTGAGATTATAGACTCTGTACGCTTTCCCTGCTGCATATCCCACAAATATTGCTTCATTTGCCTTTGCTTCAAATTTCCCCAAATGCTCAGCTTGATTTCTCAGAACAAAGCACTTGCATCCAAAGACATGAAGAAAATCCAATAGTGGCTTCTTTCTTTTGAGTAGCTGATAAGGGGTCATTCCTTTGGTCTGATTAATCAAAGAGATATTTTGAGTGAAGCAAGCTGTATTAACTGCCTCAGCCCAAAAATAAGTTGGTAACTTTGATTCATCTAGCATTGTCCTTGCAGCTTCAATAAGTGTTCTGTTTTTCCTTTCAACTACACCATTTTGCTGTGGTGTTCTTGCTGCTGAAAACTCATGCAAAATACCATTTTATTCACAGAACACCTTCATGCTTGAATTCTTGAATTCTGTTCCATTGTCACTCCTAATCCTTCTTACTTTCAAGTCAGGATGATTGTTTACCATCTTGATGTGATTGATAATGATTTCACTTGCCTCATCTTTGGAGTGCAAAAAGAAAGTCCATGTAAATCTAGAAAAATCATCAACAATCACAAGACAATATTTCTTCTTTGAAATAGACATGACATTTACAGGGCCAAACAAATCCATATGAAGCAACTCAAGCTGATGGACAATTGATGACTCTGTCTTGCTTTTGAATGATGCCTTTTTTTGTTTCCCTTTTTGACAGGCATCACACAAACCATCCTTGGAAAACTCCACCTGTGGAATTCCTCTTGCAAGATCCTTCCTCACCAAATCATTCATAACTTTAAAATTCAGATGAGATAATTTCTTGTTCCATAGCCAACTTTCATCCTTGCTTGCCTTGCTGAAAAGACAAGTGATGGTGTCTGAACTTGTGCTACTAAAGTCAGCAATGTACACATTCCCTCTTCTGAATCCAGTCATTACCACATTGTTGTTTCCTCCTTGAGAAACAACACATGCTTCTTTAGAAAAAGTAACTAAAAATCCTTTGTCACAGAGTTGGCTGATACTAAGCAAATTGTGCTTAAGACCATCCACCAATGCAACCTCATCTATGATGACATTCTCTTTTGAAATCAAGCCATATCCCTTAGTGTAGGCTTTGCTGTCATCTCCAAAAGCAATACAAGGGCCAGCTCTTTCCTGAAACTCTGTGAGCAGGGTAGAATCACCAGTCATGTGTCTTGAACAACCACTATCCAAGTACCAAAGATTCCTTTTGTCTCCCTGCACACAATAAAACCAAATCAAGTTGATTTTGGTACCCAAGTTTCCTTGGGTCCTGTTTTGTTAGCCTTTGCTTTTCTTTTAATATCATTTTTTCCCTTGGGCTCAGATTGATTTAAATCAATCTTTACCCTTGGTGTTGATTTCTGAAAGTTGCTCACATTTTTATTCATAGCATGCATAGTTGGTGGAACAAACATGTTATTCATATTCCATGGCATTTGTGGCACATTAAACATATTCATGTATGGATTAGGCACAAACGACATGCTAGCATATGGATTCTGAAATTGTGCATATGGAGCAAACATGTTAGGCATAACAAGCATTGTAGGCATAGAACTATTCATTGCAGGCTTGGGAATTTTCACTTTAACAGTTTTCTTAATAGATTTGCAGTTAGTAGATAAATAACTGACACTTCCACAATTGACACATGTCTTTCTAGGAGCATATTTATCAGGTGTGTAATTGTTGTGTTTGTTAATCCCTACTTTGCCATTCCTGTTATTCTTTTTATTTCCTTTAGCCTCAACTTGAACATTCTCTAACTTATCTTTCAATTGCTTGTTGGACAAGTGACCTACATTAGCTCTCTCAACAGGCTTCTCAACTTTCTTTGATTTACTAGACTCACCTTGAACAAAGTTCTTGGTGACAGGACCATACTTATTATTAAGTCTAGTGAGTTCATCTTTTCTTTTCTTTGTCAACGAAACAGCCTGATCGGTTGATGGTTCATCTGTCAACGAAACATTGCATTCCGTTGACACATCAATCTTCAACAAATGATCATTGTTGTTTGTTGACTCTGTTTCTGATTCTAAGGTTTCACCAACATACCCTAGCTTCTCTTTGTTCTTTTTCCATGATTGCTCACAGAAAGATTCCATACCTTGAACATTAATGATGTTGGTGGCAACATTCCTGGCATCTTTCCATTTTGCAATCACACTTTGTTCTATCTCAAGTTGTGTTTTAAGAATTTCTTCCCTTTGTAACACGTTCTCAAGTTCCTTCTTAGCATCCCTACTAACACATCTCATTTTCTTAAATTCAATGAGTTGTGCTTCTAACATTGCATTCCTATCACTTAAGAGCAAATTAGTCTCTTTTATTCTTGAATTCTCTTTGGTAAGTGATTTAAGAGTAACACGCAAATTATATAGTACAGTAGACATTTCATTTACTGCACTATCGCATTCCTCTTTAGAAAGCTCAGAAAGATTAGTAATTGTTACCTGGTTGCTTGAGGAGCTTGCTTCCTGCTCATGATTGTTAGCCATAAGAGCCAAGTTGACATACTCAACATCATCATCAGAATCTTCACCATTACCAGCCCAATCATACTCCTGAGACATGAAAGCCTTTTCTTTTTGCTTGAGAAGTTCAAAGTATTTCTTTTTATAATCAACAGGCTCAAATTTCCTGTTGCCCTTCTCAATCTTGGGCTTTCTGCAGTCTCCAGCAAAGTGACCAAGCATTCCATAATTGAAACATTTAGATTTAGACTTTTCAATCCAGTTACTTTTGTTAGGTTGAAAGTCTCTCCTTGGTGGCCTTGCTTCTGAGTTTCTCTTGAACTTGAACTTAGAGAATTTTCTTGACAGAAAAGCAATGTGTTCATCAATCTCATCTAAGTCATCCAAGTTGGTTGGTTCTGATTCTTCTTCTTCTGTCATCTTGCCTTTACCCTTGCTAACATCACTCCTACAACTAGCTCGACTAGTTGTGGCCTTTGCAGCTTCTTCATTGTCATCTTCCAGTTGGTTCACAGATGCAATCAATGCAATAGATCCACCCTTCTTTTGTACCTTTTCAATTTCTTCATCTTGCTCCATTTCCAACTCATATGTCTTCAGGGTTCCATAAAGCCTCTCAAGAGTGTAGTCTTTGTACTCTTGAGTGTTTCTGAGAGAAACAGTCATAGGCTTCCATTCTTTTGGAAGAGCTCTAAGAAATTTAAGGTTTGAATCCTTGGTTTGATAGATCCTCCCATACAACTTTAATCCATTCAAAAGCTTTTGAAACCTACTAAACGTGTCATTTAGGGTTTCACCAGCTTTAAAATGAAAATGCTCATATTGTTGTATAAGGAGCTGCATTTTGTTTTCCCTAACTTGCTCCGTACCTTCACAGAGAGTTCTAACAGTGTCCCATACTTCTTTGGAGGTTGTGCAGTTTATGACATTGTCAAACATCTCTTGCTCCAAACCATTAAACAGAATGTTCATGGTTCTTTTATCTTTATGGACTTCTGCAACATCTTCGATAGTCCATTCTGAGACAAGTTTTGGAATTTCCACATCAGGAGCATCATCTGGCAGTCCAACTCTAGATGCAAACTTCATAACGTGTGGACCTTTCTCAATGCAGTCTACATACCTCTCATCCATAGACATGAGATGTAAGTGCATATTTACTTTCCAGTGAAAGTAATTGTCCTTATCAAGAACTGGTATTTTTACTCCTGCATCCTTCTTCACCATGGTTACTGTTTTGGTCTTGATCTTTAAACTTCTTGTATGTTAGAAGCTAGCTCTGATACCAATTGTTAATCCCAAATGACCTAACAGAATTGTAGAAGGGGGGGGGGGTTGAATACAATTCTTGATATTTCTTAAACTTAAAACAACTTACAAATAAAAACTGAACTTAAAGTAAAAATCACAAGCACATAAATAATTTCAGTTGGATTGTTTGATGATCCAACTGAAGTGATTTTTATTGCGGAAATAATCTGTGATACAAAATGTACACAGCTGCTCAGTTACAAAATTGTAGAGAAGTATGCTCTCAAAGATAGCTAATACAAACTATTTGTTTTTCTTCTCTTATCTTTTAAAGTAACTGCTACACTTGGTTATAAATACCCAAGTTTACAATTCTACGTTTGGCTAAACTAAAGAACAATAGTAGTAACCATCAGTAGCTTGCTTTTCATTCCTTTTGTCCAATGGTCCTTGGAGATCTTTGCTTTTGTCTTCATGCTAATTTTAATCATTCCCAAGAGCCTTATTGGAAATTGGAATGTTTCCTTATTTCCAGTAACCATTTTGATGGCTTCCAATGCAAAGTACACTTCCATATCTCCTTTAGATCTGTTCAGTAAACTGTCACTATCACTTTGTCAACTGTTCAAAAAGCAATAGTGATTCGTTGATAGCAGGGAGATGTGTTTCGTTGATAGCTTTATTCTTCATTCCGTTGATGGTGTTTCCTTCGTTTCGTTGATGGTGTTTCCCTCGTTTCGTTGATGGGTAAACTCCATACCGTTGACAGAGTGATCTTCATACCGTTGACATGTCTTCACTTAGGCAAAATTACAAGGCATAATATATTTACAATTAACCAACCTATTTTGCCTATCTAGTACTTAGTCAACATGACTTAGAAAACCTATCTAATACATACAACAGAATGCATATCAAACTGTGAAGTATTGTACAGTGCAATTGCTACATTACTCATTTCGTTGATGAGCTTCCTGTCAACGGAATGCTGCAAAGCATGCCATTTCATTGACAGCTACAAAATGACTTAATACAAAATCTACTAAGTGTTTTTATAATTATCATCAAGAACAACATATTCCTAACACCTGACGTCCTCGTCAGGCCGGAACGAATAGCCCCATAGGTTCCAAGATCGTTCCTCCCTAGTCATTGTGGGATAATACCGGTTGGCTTCGTGTCCCCACCTCCAGACCTCTGTCCATTGTGGGATAATACCACCGGCCTTCGTGTCCCCACCTCCGGCAACTTGCCTCGACAAGCTTTAGAGAGTCGGTTATGATACCATATGTGACAACCCGGATTAAATCCCGAGTTTTTTTCAAAAATCTGGTCAAGTCCCGATTCCGAGTCCGAATAAACTCAAGCCTACTGGCCCAAATGCAGCCAACTTGGGTAACGACAAGCCCACCACAGGCCCCCAAAATATCATGATTTTATTGGTGCTTATTAGTAGTAGTATTTTGCCATATAAACTGAACAAAAGTCTCAAATCTCCTCGATGTGGGACTGGGGTGTTACAAAACTGTAACAGCCCGACTTTTCGGACTATTATTCTAAATACAAAACTTAAATAAAATAGCTTCTTTATTCAAAATCCAAAATTTTCACAAAAGTCAAAGCAGCGATCAAACTCAATCATTCGAAAACACAAAATCGGACACGCAGCTCCACAAATCCAATACTCAATGCCACAATTTATTCTAATAATGCGATAAGTCTTTTCAATAAATGCATTCAAATCAGCTAACACGAAAATCCACAAAGTTCACATCCTTATTCTCATAAGCTTCCAAAAATCATAACCTGAAATATTAGAAAAGAGTGAGCTACACAGCTCAGCAAGTAACAGTTTGACTTACAGATATTCTCAAAATCATTGGGCGTTTTAATAAAAAAACAATTCTCAAAATAATAATACTTTTGAAAACCTTTGCGAAAACGTATCCATCCCAAAGTTTATATTTAAAAATCCAGAATTTAAAACAGAAACGGAATTTAAAACAGATACAGAAGTAGAAACATAACGAAAATCAAAAGTACCACAGTCTTGCTCTACGACCACACTTTCCCAGTAGGTGGGATCATATTCTTATTCTTATATGCCACACTTTGCCAGTGACCGACATCTAAAGTTCAATAATTACGCTCTCTTAATATGTATCTAAAGTTGCACACTTGTGCGCCTACTAAGGGTATCTAAGGCTAGTTCCGGAACTATAGCGTAAATTACGAACGGGTTCGAAACGTAGAGACTGAGGGATTCAAAAGATTCTCAATTCTTATATCTTATACAGTTCGAAACAATATTCTTATATCTTATATGAAATTCGAAAAACAGAGTATACATATATTTTCTGAAAATAAAAGTAAATCAAAAAGTACTTACCTCAAAAGCGATCAAATACCGAAATCAATGCGAGCAAATCCTATAATTTTATTAAACCAATCAAAGTCAAATAATGTTCACACCATCTTAATAGAACCCACTTCATATAACTTACTCAATAAAATTTCAAAAATCAGACACCAAAACATCTTGCAAAATAGACCATTATTAACAAAAATCAGTTATGATCAGTTCTAGAAATTGACAAATTACTCTATGAAAATTACTTTATCTGAAAACGTACAAAATACGAAAAGCGTAGGCAATTCCGAGACCTTTCCAGAATGGTAAGGCTCGATTAAAACAAACAAGTAACGAATTCATAATTCAAACAAATGCGTACTGCAAAACAGAATCAGACCCTAACTTCCCTAGTATTCTGCTGATTAAGACTTCCAAATGACAGAATTCGATTGAAGAATGCAAATAAACACGTAGAGCTCGAAAAGACCTTTCCAGAATGATATTACTCATAATTTTTGGTTAAAAACTTAATTTATTATGAATTTTCAAAGTTAGACATCTCAGCTTCAATAACATACTGGCTGGTCAATAAATCCCAGAAAGACTCACGTTTGCAGACCGAATTTAGAAAAACGCAAAGAATCAAAGTCGTAGATAATTCAAATACCTTGTCAGAGAGTCTAATATCATACAATTCCGATAAATAACGAGTCAGATACGATATTTACAAGAATTCAGACTTTATATATAGTATACATACAAAATCGGAGTAATCATACGAACACAATAGACAAAACAAAGAACTCATGGATATATATCATATTATATACCAAAACATTATTACATATACAAATAATCAAGAAAATATGATTTACACATAATATCATACACAAGAATATACAGAGAATACAAGAATCGTTACTTTTTTTTAAACTTGTTATGAGACCTCCTCTCGTGCTCTTCTTCTTCTCCTCCTCCTCTCTCACCCGAATGTTTGCTAGAGTTTTCATCTCTCTTTTTTAACACGCTTGTATCTAGATATGTATAGGTCCATTTTAATAAAATTGGGTCAACTAAAATTTTAAGCTAAAACCCAACAAAATTAAATTAGTACGACCCGTTAATTCAATTGTATTCTAAAGTCAATTATGTAACTCATTAATACAATTATTTTAATTCACTTATAATTCTAATTTCAATCAAATTTTAATCTATTAAAATTATAAGAAAAACAAGGGATATTACATACTACCCTCCTTAAAAAGAATTTGGTCCCCAAATTCACAATAATCCTATCACATGGCATGTCAACCCACTAATCTCCTATAAGTCAAACTTAAACTATGGTTCACAAGATCGCACCCTATAGAATGTATTAGTCCCATACCTAACACACTCTGAAAGACAGCCTGCTCTAGATACCAACTATAACAACCCGACTTTTTGGACTATTATTCTAAATACAAAACTTAAATAAAATAGCTTCTTTATTCAATAAATCCAAAATTTTCACAAAAGTCAAAGCAGCGGTCAAACTCAATCATTCGAAAACACAAAATTGGAGACGCAGCTCCACAAATCCAATACTCAATGCCACAATTTATTCTAATAATGCGATAAGTCTTTTCAATAAATGCATTCAAATCATCTAACACGAAAATCCACAAAGTTCACATCCTTATTCTCGTAAGCTTCCAAAAATCATAACCTGAAATATTAGAAAAGAGTGAGCTACATAGCTCAGCAAGTAACAGTTTGACTTACGGATATTCTCAAAATCATTGGGCGTTTTAATAAAACAAAATTTCTCAAAATAATAATACTTTTGAAAACCTTTGCGAAAACGTATCCATCCCAAAGTTTATATTTAAAAATCCAGAATTCAAAACAGAAGCAGAATTTAAAACAGATACAGAAGCAGAAACATAACGAAAATCAAAAGTACCACAGTCTTGCTCTACGGCCACATTTTCCCAATATTCGGGATCTTATTCTTATTCTTATATGCCACACTTTTCCAGTGATCGACATCTAAAATTCAATATTACGACCCCTTAATAGGTATCTAAAGTTGCACACTTGTGCGCCTACTAAGGGTATCTAAGGCTACTTCCGGAACTATAGCGTAAATTACGAACGGGTTCGAAACGTAGAGACTCAAGGATTCAAAAGATTCTCAATTCTTATATCTTATACAGTTCGAAACAATATTCTTATATCATATACAAAATTCAAAAAACAGAGTATACATATCTTTTTCTGAAAATAAAATTAAGTCAAAAAATATTTACCTCAAAAGCGATCAAATACCGAAATCAATGCGAGCAAATCCTATAATTTTATTAAACCAAACAAAGTCAAATAATGTTCACACCACCTTAATAGAACCCATGCTACGCTTACATATAACTTACTCAATGAAATTTCAAAAATCAGACACCAAGACATCTTGCAAAATAGACCATTATTAACAAAATCAGTTATGACCAGTTCTAGAAATTGACAAATTACTCTATGAAAATGACTTTATCTGAGAAAGTACAAAACACGAAAAACGTAGACAATTCCGAGACATTTCCAGAATGGTAAGGCTCGATTAAAACAAACAAGTAACGAATTCAGAATTCAAACAAATGCGTACTGCAAAACAGAATCAGACCCTGACTTCCCTAGTATTCTGCTGATTAAGACTTCCAAATTACAGAATTTGATGAAGAATGCAAATAAACACGTAGAGCTCGAAAAGACCTTTCCATAATGATATTACTCATAATTTTTGGTTAAAAACTTAATTTACTATGAATTTTCAAAGTTAGACATCTTAGATTCAAAAACATACTGGCTGGTCAATAAATCCCAGAAAAACTCACGTT
The DNA here is from genome assembly GCA_030848705.1 of Heracleum sosnowskyi. NCBI lineage: Eukaryota > Viridiplantae > Streptophyta > Magnoliopsida > Apiales > Apiaceae > Heracleum > Heracleum sosnowskyi. The sequence goes on from CM061244.1 coordinate 36,334,296, forward strand.
TGCAGACCGAATTTCGAAAAACACAAAGAATCAAAGTCGTAGATAATTCAAATACCTTTTCAGAGAGTCTAATATCATAAAATTAAGACAAATAATGAGTCATGTACGATTTTACAAGAATTCAGACTTTATATATAGTATACATACAAAATCAGAGTAGTCATACGAACATAATGGACAAAACAAAGAACTCATGAATATATATATCATATTATGCCCATTGTTCCAAAAAGAACCATCTTATATAGAGAACCGGAGAGAACCATGTATTCTACTATAAAATTTCATAAATAATTCTAATTTTTTTCTTCGCAAAGTATAAAATTTAATTCTAATGTAGAATATAATCATATACAAATTTTATAAACAATTTAGCATTTAAAATTTAAACAAAATCATTGGTTTTAAATTTGATTCTAGTACATAATCATTTTAGATGAATTTGATTCTACTGTAGAATCATTTTGAACTATTTGATTAATTTTTAATTATTTTTGTTTTAAACAAATTATGTAATTTTGTTTTTTGATTTATTAATTGAAATTTATGATTATATTTAATAAAAAATATGATAAAAACATGTATTATATGTATTTGTGCAATGGTTCTCTACCGGACTCCATATAAGGAATTCTCTCTAGAATGACACCCATCATATTATATACCAAAACATTATCACATATACAAATAATCAATAAAATATGATTTACACATAATATCATACACAAGAATATACAGAGAATACAATAATCGTTACTTTTTTTTTAAACTTGGGCCAACTAAAATTTTAAACTAAAACCCAACAAAATTAAATTAGTACGGTCCGTTAATTCAATTGTATTCTAAAGTCAATTATGTAACTCATTAATACAATTATTTTAATTCATTTCTAATTCTAATTTCAATCAAATTTTAATCTATTAAAATTATAAGAAAAACTAGGGATATTACAGAAAATTGGCTTGTTCGATTTTTTTTTTATTGTAAAACAATTTTGCTACGACTAACAGAGGTCTATTCTAAAAATCGGAGATTAATCGGGATTAATCGACTAATCAATTCGATTATACAAAAATTGAGTCGAAAATTATATTTTGTAAAATTCAATCAAGAATCTGTAAAAATTGAATTAATAGGAATAATCTATAAAAAAAAATCTGATAAATTAACAAATATTAGTAAAATATTTAAAAGTTAAAATGAAAAAATTGAATATAAATTAAGAAAAATAACAGTCTCGTTTACATAGTTTCTATTTTAGATGCCTAAATAACTAATTATTCTTTCTTTTTTCTCAAAGTAATCATTAATTCAAATTATAAAATTTATTAATTTTAATCAAACTATAAATTTAAATATATTTGTATAAATATACATGATAATTATATTTATAAATAATATCAAATTAACTTGAATTAATTTCCGATTATGAGACTAATCCTTGTAATTAAGTTGAATTCCTGTTTTACGACGTTGCTAACAACTCACAAGTCATAGGTTGAAATTTGGAAAAACCTCATAAAACATTTGTCATACGAATAAAAAAACTTGAGTTGGAATCTGAAAACCAACTACTGAAGTGTTACTCGCATCTGAGCCAAGTCGGAAGAAGAAGAAAGATGGGGATAATAGCAGGTATTGGGGTAATCTTGCCATTCCCATTCTATTACTATCTGTGGAACAATCCACAAAAATGGGTTGATTTTTGTGCCAAATCAGGAAAAGACCCTTCTACTGTCATGGCTTCTGTCTCTCATTTCTTCAAGCTTCTTCAGTTCATTGCTCTCTTCTCTGTCTCCACTCTTTCTTGGCCACCTCCTCTTTATTTCTGCCCTCTCTTTTTGTTTGGTCAGTTCCTCAATTTCAGGTTAGCAATCCCCTTTACCCCACTCTTTTTTTTATGTATATTGTCTTCATTTATGTGTGTTAACTGTATCTTTATTTGAATCTCATGATGCCTTAATTGGATCTTATACTTTAATAATGCGTTTTGGGTTTAGAGTTGGGGTCTTGTACAACAGATTCATACGCTTGTTAGGACATGTAAAGTAGATTAAGATTGGTGGAAGTTAGGTTAAGGTTGTTATATAAGCCTAAAACATGCTAAACATATCATGCCAATTGCCCAATTTGAAGTAGAGATGCACACGGACACGGACTTTACCCGAATTCTGTCAGAGAAGACGTCTTTTAAGAAAGACCTTGAAAAGTTTTGAGAAGCTTCACAAATGTAATAAACTATAAAAAGAAAATGTGAAAGATAGGATATAATCCGATTATGCAACAAGAGTGCAGTAAAAAGTGTGAAACTTCATGAAACGCAGGATAAGCCAGTACAAATGCACAAATTATTAGCTAACGTAATACCACAAAATGCACTTCTAATAACAGGCTTGAGAGAGGATGTAATGCAGAATAAAACCTGAATAACTTGAATACTGTATCTTCAAACATTAGCTAGCACCGGTCTTACCAAAAAGCGACAATTAATCTAGAAGCAATACAATGCAAGGCAAAATTGCTTCGCGCACACGAGGCCAGGCAATTTTAACAAAAATGTCGTTTAGGTTGCATTACCTAATTAAGCAATAAGACGAGGTGATCAAATAATCTTGCTTTCCTTAAAATAATAGAAATATGAATAAAAAAAATTATATTTTCTTGATTTAAATAAATTTTGAACTCATACAACATATCGGTCAAACATTGCCCAAAATTCTTAAAATTTTAAACTCAGCTATGCATCACTTGTGATTTACCCCTAAGAAAAAACTGAAAATCAAAGGTAAAAAACCCTACAATCTAGAGATTTCATTTAACATAGATTTACCCTTTTATGTGCAAATTAATATATTTGAATGTTAATTGCCTTCATTAGATTTTTAATGTGTTTTGACTTTTAAATTATTAACAATCTATCTAATTTGTACCTAAGGATGTTGTTAATTACTGTAACTAATGATACATCTTTATTTTCATGTTTGATGGCCATTTGCAGCATGTGATGCTCCTGCTTCTACATGATGAAGCTACTCAAATTTTGCATTCATGATTACTATCATATAATTGTGATATTAATGTTAATTGTGGTAGAAATATTGCTACACGTGTCCTTAAATAATATGCATGTGTCTAAAAATGTATATATGTGTAGTGAGACGCATACTCGCCTTTCGCCGTGCAATAAATCATTTGGCAGCCCTCGTGGTCTCGTCTCAGTTCTCGCCGTAAATAACATTGGCTAGCACAGTTACAGTATTTCTCCATTCCTCTACAGTATCTTAAAAAAAGGAATTTATGTGTCCGATCTTTACTTCTTTTCATCTCCTTTGTAATTTATATTTCATTTGTATACCCATGTTAATCTTTGTAGTAAAACTTTGTGACTGTATGCTACAGAATTGTGGATATTGTTGAACAGTATTATTTTATCTGAATTGCATTGTTAATCAGCTTTTTATCAAGTCATACTCAGTGGCCTATATTTATTTATGCAGGGTCTATCAGTTGCTTGGTGAGCCGGGGACCTATTATGGTGTGAGATTTGGCAAAAACATTCCATGGGTGACAGAATTTCCCTTTGGAGTGATTAACGATCCTCAGTATGTTGGTAGCATCATGAGTCTTCTTGCTTGTCTATCCTGGGTTCCCTATGTATACATTCTTCTGTGGGTACTAGGATACATTTTCATGATCAAAGTTGAATCTACAGAAGATCCAGCTACTCGTGCCAAGCCAATCTCTTGAATTGGACTCTAAGAAAGTTAACCAGCAAGCAGAGAAACTAGTTTTGTAGCATTATGAACTTTTTATTTATGCCAACACTTAGAACATGGTTTTTCGGTTTTAAGAGCTGTCGGGTTGTTGGTATTCGATGTAGAAGTTTTGTTACTAAGTAATCATAAGTTTTAGTAGACGAATATATTTTTTGGCACAAAGCTAGCCTGGAATCGGTTTCCCTCTACCATGTGTTGTGTTTGTTGAACACAACAGAGGAGAATGATTTTTGCAGGCTCATTATCTCTACTATACCGAAATGTTTTTGGTTCAGTTACCATCTACTTGGGCTGTTTTTCAGTGAGTACGATGGATGAACAAGTTTTTCAACTATTGGCAGTAGAGTTTGAATATTAAGACACTGATAAAGGTAGTCCTTTAGACAGATAGGACCTGGTGGCTATAAGTGTTGGGCTAGAAGTCTAGAACAGCCTAAACTGTGTCTTACGTATGAGGTGCACATGGATCCCGAGGTCACGTGTCTCCTTTAATACTCTTTGCACTTTCTTTTTCCAGAAACATCTTTGCTTCTTGCTCGTTGGTTTCAGAACTAATTAAAACCAGAGATTCGATAGTAAAATTTACAGCATTATACTCTAGTTAAAATGTTGGATCGATCATGAAAATTTCATTGATTTTTTTTCCTAATTCAATCAGCGATTCAGAAATATAATTTGAAATCTCGAGAAAATGAAAATAATAAGATGAATGTGTGGGTATGTTTAATTAACGAAAAAAGATAAAATATAGTAGAATTTCGATAAATTAATACTTGATAAACTGATAAAAAATTTCAATTCCGATATAACAGAGTTGGTGTATATTTTATCACTGACACGCATAAAAAAAAAAGGAAAAAAACTGCTGCCTGCATACAACAAAAGTATAATACTACTAGTAGGCTAGCAGTGTGAGTACATAACAGCAACACCATTATTGACTATCCTCCTCTCTCCAAACACTTGATTCATACTCCATTTTTTTTAAATCTAGGGTTTCACATTTCTATTTCACACTCAATGTACGTCTCTATCATCTTCATTTCCCCAATTTCACTTCAATTACACTGATTTCCAAACCCTAATTGCAATTTCTACATCAAGGTCGATGAATTTAGCTGAATCGGAGTCACGTCCGGTTCTAGGACCCGCCGGGAACAAGACCAGATCGCTTGAATCGCGTAAACCGGTTTCGAAACCGAAAAGCAACACTAAAATGGAGAGTGTTGGAGAAATTAAGGGGAAGAAATCGCCGGCATTGTCGGGGATGAATCCTAATGGTAAGTTGATGAATTGTGTTTCCAAGAAGGAACAGGAGCGTAAGGTGTTTAGGTCGAATTTGTCGATGAATGCTTCGTGTTCTTCGGATAATTCGTCTGATTCGTCGCATAGTAGAGCTTCTACTGGGAGGATTGTTAGGAAGAGTGTGCCGATTTTGAGGAAGCAGTCGGTTGTTAAGGTGCAGAAGGTTGTTAGTGATGGGAGTACAGGTGGAGAGGTGGGACCGGGTGCGGGTGAGGTAGTTGATGCTAAGAAGAGATGTGCTTGGGTTACTCCGAACACCGGTATGCTGCAAATTGTTATGTGGTGCTGATTGTTTGTATGCGTTTGATATATCGTTGTATTGGAAATGTAGGAGGCATATTCGTATAATTGTGTTGCATTTCTTGTTTAACTCTATAATTAAGATAAGTACATTTATGTTGAGGTCCTTTTCCGGTCTAGGAAGTTTCCGAATGTTGATAAAAGTGGTCCGTTGAGCACACCTTTTTTTGTAATTAATGGCCTGAATGAGCGCTAGATAATGTCAACTCTATGATGTTGGCTCAGAGAGTGCCTTAACGATGCTTATGTTCTAAGATTGCTGGTTTAGTATAAGTTAATTGTCAGTGTCAAGTGTCAACCATTTGTATCTTATTGTCTTGATAAGTTCTAATGCAATCTCTATCTAAGATAAGGTGGAGGTGTCTATAAAGGAAAGCGGTCCGAGTAGTTTAAGGGTATACTTTGCTTGTGCCTCTTTATACATCCACATAGAAATCAGCTGAACATCTTTGTTCTCACTAGATTAATGTTTGGGGTAACTTAAATAAAGTAACTTTTGTCTTAAAATGAACAAGTGTCGTATAAGTGATAAGTAAAATATTACAAATAAATTATTTTGGTGTTTGGTTAAATTTACTTAAAAGTCAGTGTAGTGTTTGGTAAATTTTAACTTATAAACTGAATTTTTTTAATAATCTATTTAATGTTCTAAATATATGAATCTTAATTAATAAAAAAGACAATTTAATAAATTGTAATCTCTCAACAATTTACATTCCTAAATTTTATCATATTTAATATTTGACTAAATTTTAAGCACTAAAATTAAAAAATTTAGACCACATGCGAAAATCAAACTTCACAAATTTACACTGATAGAAACTAAAAAGAGCAATCATAATGTTCAAGAATTGAAATGTACCTGACAAAAAAATAGAAATATTCAACCATGCAATAACAGTGATAAGTTGATAAGTTAGGTTGAATGTTAGAAGAAGATAACATTGAACTTGTGAATAATAAGTTGTCATAAGCTGGTTTAACTTAAATAGCCAAACAGGGGCCAGAAGTGGAACTGGACTTTTAAGCCCAAATCACTCCAGTTTCTAGGTTGCCAAACACCCACTAGATTTCCAATTTCAGGGTCTCTGTTGTGGTAATGCCTGTTATGGCAATGCCAGATTAGTTCTATTGAGCCTAGGCATGTCTTGTCATAGATGATTTTCAATGAAGCTTTTCTTATTGACAGAATTTATTTGTTGTGTGTCCTGCTAGTATATTATTCTAATGATGAAGTTATTCATTGGTGCATGTAAAAACCCAATATCTATTTTTATCGGAAACGGATATGCACATGTATATGCTCGTCCACAATTTTTTCCTACATAGGCTCTCATTTTGTTTGTTTACTTTTGCTTGTCGTTTACTTTGTGTAGGGGTTTGGTTTGTCTCTTCATTGTCCAACTCTAATTTGATTTTTCTTTCTACGATATTGGTCCAATATGTTTTACTGCCATATATGCTTAATGTATGTCCATTGGATGTTGTATCTATCTAGTCACACATGTTTGACGTTTACCTAATATTTTTTTCTTCATATTGTTCCTTGAAATGCAAGTTTCGGAAGATAATCAAAATTAGATGAATATTGTGCTCCAGAGATAATTTGATTTGGTCCATGAAGTCAATCCTTACTACGCTAATGTTTCTGACAATAGTTGTATACTAACTTTAGTTGTTTACATATATCCAATAATGCCTATTATGTTAAGTAGAAGTACGTTCCACCACAAATCATCTTTAGCCTACAAACCTGTAAGAATACACCAATAGCGACACAAGATGCACCAAAAATAACCATAAGATTCACCAAATTTTTTTTTGGGGTGGGGTGGGGGGGGGGGGGGGGGGGGGATGTATCAATAATATTGTGTTTGCAATACGAAAATTTATATTAATTAGTACTTAAATATTTATACAATAATTTATGGTTTATTTAAATAATCAGTGTTCTCAAATTTTTATTCTTACAATATTTGGTAAATTACTAAATTCTGCTTACGCTTTAAATGCATCCCGTGTTGTTCGTTCTTGGCGAGTTTATTAGTGAACACAGGTTTGTAGGCCAAGAAGATTTGTAGTTGAACACAATCCTTGTTAGTTAATGCTTTAGTTGTTTACATATATCCATTATACCTATTATACTAGATAATGAGTATATGTCATCTGATGACATAACTCTTATATAGTTTTGTATGAGATTACTTTCTTAACATATACTCTAACCGGAAATTCCTGAAAATTTGCTGCTTTTGCCTACCGAGTAATTATTACCACTCTACCTATGACTTTGTTATATTGCTTACGGCGGGATTCACACACATTAAGTAATTTCTGCTAATATACACGTAAACATATATATTCACACACACACATAAATGTACGGATTTCATTTTTCTGATTGTTTTTTTAATTTCTCAAGATCCTTGTTATGTTGCTTTCCATGATGAAGAATGGGGGTCTCCAGTTCACGATGATAGGTATGTAAAAAATGATATTAATTTCAACCCCCCCCCCCCCCCCCCCCAAAAAAAAAAAAACCTTCATTTAAAGCTTTTCATGGTTACAACTTAATGGTGTTGGCCTCTTGTAGGAAGCTATTTGAACTGCTGAGCTTATCAACTGCTTTGGCTGAACTTGCTTGGCCTGCCATTCTTAATAAAAGACATATGTTTAGGTAAATGCATGTTATTACCTTCCTCGTATCTTGAGATACAAAATTGTTATGAGTTTACAATGTGGTAATAAGCTTTCTTACTTCAAATGAGATGCGTCTCTATGCAGAGATGTGTTCCAGGATTTTGACCCTGTGGCAGTAGCAAAATTAAATGAGAAGAGGATTACAGCAATAGGAAGCTCAGCCAGCTCTCTTCTCTCTGAGTTGAAGCTACGAGTAATCATAGAAAATGCTCGCCAAATGTGCAAGGTATGTGCTAATTTCATGTTTTTTCTACTGAGGCTGCAAATCAAGAAGTTTTCTAGTTAGGTAATGATTCTAAAAAACGTAGATGCACATATTCTGATTGGATATGTGGATGTCTTATTTCTGTTTGTTCTGTTTCTTCAACTCTCCCCTGACACGTGATAGATTTGTTATCGTTCGTCGCAACCCCTTAACCCCTTAAGCCTTCCACCTTATTCCCATTTTTCAAGTGATTCTGCCATAGGGATCATCTGTGTTGGAAGTAGAAATGAATATTGAATGGATGCCATGAGTACATATATCTCAATAGTTATATGCTCTTATTCTTCATTCATATGTTTGTGATTTCTATAGGGTGGTGATATATGCACACCCCAAACTTATCCCTGCACATACCAAATTAATTTTAGACCAAAATGCCCTTAACCTTCACCTGTCACACTTCTCCCAATTTTTTACTTCACGCTTCATCTTACCATTCTACAAAAGATTTTTTTCCAATTTTTTTTTTATCAATTTTGAAATTAAATTTTAATTTCTAAATTTATATTGATTTTATTAATTCAGTTGTACCTATAACTTACTAAATATGAATGTCCAACTCAAAGATAATTAACAAACAATTACAAAAATTATTTTATTTTAAATAAATTTTATTATTTGTCAAATTAAAGATAATGAATTTTCCATTGAAGTAACAACGTATAAAAACAAATCTAATAAATTCAAGTGATTATGAAAAAAAATATGATCATGTGTGATCATATTATTATCTAAGAAAATATGCGTGCCATTTTTTTCTAGTTTAGGAGGTGTTTCGTGTTCACGTGTATTTTATTTTGTTTTACTTTTATAAAATTTATGTTCATAATAATAATAAACGAGTAAAAAGTAATTATAATCCAAATGTAGCATTGTCAGAGAAATAAAATAAGTCACGGACAGGTGTATGGATATTAGGAAGTATAATGAGAGATATGAGGGTATTTCAGTCAAATGAATGAAATAGGGTGTGCAAGAATGAATTTAGGGTGTGCATATATCACCACCCCTTTTTATATTATTTTTTGACAGGCAAAGGCCATAGACCCTACAATTGCATTAAAATCCCTGACCAACCCTATTTCTTACCTTGTGATAATGATGCAGATTATTGACGAGTTTGGATCTTTTGATAAGTATATTTGGGGTTTTGTAAACCATAAACCTACAATTGGTAACTTCCGCTATCCCAGGCAAGTTCCCATTAAGACATCAAAAGCAGATGTAATAAGTAAAGACCTGGTGAAAAGAGGGCTTCGGGGTGTTGGTCCAACAGTTGTGTACTCGTTCATGCAAGTTGCTGGGATAACAAATGACCATCTCATCAGTTGCTTCAGATTCCAGGAGTGCATATCTGCAGAATGTGCAAAAGATAAGGATGACAGCTTCAAGGATAGATTTGAAGGGAAACAGACAGAAGATGAAACTGACTTAGATGTAACAGGAGCTATTGATCGCTTGAGTTTATCGCAGGATTAGATCATCATTTTCCGAGGGGCAATAATTAACACCACGAATGGGTAGTTCCAAACACTACCTGCTGTTTAAGGGGAAATCTTTGTGTATATCATGAATTATTTTGCTTAATGCATTGTAGATTTATATAGAAGTTGACATGCCAAGGATGATGATGCCCTAGGTGCAATGAAGTCATTTATTGGCAATGTTTAGTTCTTTTTCCATAGTGAGTGCAATATTTCTACTTCAGCTAATTTATTACGGACTTGTGTTGCCTGTGTTTGTGGTTATAAAATGATCCTAGACTAGTAATGCCTTGCTGGTCTTCTATTTTTTGAAATCAGAAGTTCACGGGTTCGACTTCTAGAAGTCTGATAATAAATCAATAAAAGGCAAGTTTTTTGTTCAACACTATGAAAAGAACTAAAGAGAAGAAAGTAAGCTTCTTTTCAATCTTAATGCTACTGCAATGTGTTGGTATTGACTGGAGCATGCGTAGGTTGGTATTGTGCTAGGAATCTTAAGCACAAACTTTTTGGCTTTCAAGTTCTGAATTGACCTGATTAATGTGCAGAAAGTATTGGCCATTCGATTATTGTCACTAGGTTTATTATTCTTTTGGCTTAAAGGCGTGTGTTTGTACGTCTGTAATTTGGACCAACTCTTCGAAAATGAAATTGTGGTATATGAAAAATTAGAATATGTGGGCGATGTGCTAATTTATGTTGGGTTATTTAACGTTGATCGCGAAAGAAAAATGAGTCAGATAACTAAGTGTGAAGAAATAATTATTTTCAGAATTCTCTTTAATCTAAAAGCTAAAGAATCCATTGGCTATTTGGCGTACTTCAGCTAGTATTGTGAGACTCCTGAAACAAGCTGAATTCAGAAGGCACAAATAACTACCTCAATGTTTTTCGTTTAATTTGCTTAGTTACTTTTAAATATCTTCACACCTTATTTTATTTTAAATCCGCACCCAAAAAGAAATCTGGGCAAAATGAGGCCCTGTTCTTGAATATTAACAAGTTCTTTTAATAATTAAAACAGTAACTTGTTATTCATAATATTAAAGATCCAAATATATATTACAGAGTCCAAATGGAGTTTAGAAATCTGTTCCTCTGGCATAGATGCTCAAGGGAGTTCGGCAAACAACTTCTAAAACAGATAATTAATCAGCAAACTACAAAGATAAAGTATAAAAGCTCAATATATGGTATATTTATTTATTTTGCTTCCAAAGCAAGGTTATTGTTAATACAATAATAATAGCAATAATAATTTGGTGGCAGAAATGATGCAATTATTTAGTAATCAAGAAGACTGGATTCGAAGATTTTGATCATCTGCCTGCTTAGGGACTGGGAGATGGCCTTTCTCTTGCAAACTTTTCACAGTATCATATAAGCACTGCTTCACTGGTGTAAACTCCAACCCTAAACTTTTAAGCTTTTGATTTGAGAAGTTCAAGGGTTTTGCTCTTGGATTAACCTCATCAGAACACCTACAATGTTAATTATGCCCAAAGCATATGGCATTAAGTTAGAACACAAACAAACATATATATGAAATCGTAAACAAGTCAAAATATTGATGATATTTTATTTTAGCTCCGGCTATTTTGAAATTCTGGTTCCTTGTTCAGCTTAACATGAGCACTCAAAGCTCAAGCTTGATTCCATTAGCTACAGAATCACAGTAAGTGCTTGTCATTATAAAAGATGTATGTCCAAATTGAAAATGAGGTCAATAGAACAGGAATAGAAGGATGAGACTGGGCTCTGATAGCAACTTGTTAGTAGGTAAGGTTTTTTCCTGACCATCAATACAATATTACTAAACGTAGACCTAAACATTAGTATTTCATTTTCTTTAAACACGTTGAGTTTACTCCATCTAGCAAGTCAAAAGTTGGTAAGCCTGCTAAGTGTTATCCCATAACAATAGAACTAAACCACGTTTTCCGTTTTAAGGATGTATTAATTCTAATCTTCTTAATACCTAAAAATAAAAATAGCAAATTGACATTTTAACTTACTTGGTAGGAATAGGATATTCCGGAAAGAATTTGGCCAGAATTTCAACAACTTCACCACGGTGGAGAGAACTCTCGGAACAGAGATAGCGGCCTGAGGCAGAAGGATTCTCAAAGAGGAGAATGTGTGCGGAAGCCACGTCCCTAACGTCGACATAGGCTTGGACCGAGTTGACATAGGTCTTGGCTGAGCCAGTGAGGTACTTGAGAATATGAACAATGCTAGCATTTATAGTAGGCTGCAGCAATGGCCCAAGCACCAAAACTGGACTGATCACCACCATGTCTACTCCTCTCTGTTTTGCCTCTTCCCACGCAGCCTTTTCTGCCACTGCTTTTCCGTAGCAGTACCAGTTCTGCAAAGAGCCGAATAATTAAAATAAAAACAAAATTACAATTTAGAACCAAACAAACTAAACCTACCAATTTGTCACTATGTCATACTCGAAAATAGGGTCCGGACAGATCAACCAAACATACATGTGAGGTCAAAAGGTGGTGAAATAATTTACCTTGGTGGATTTGCAGAATTCAAGATCACTCCAGCAATCTTCGTCAATAACCTCATCAGGGCTTCTGTTAGGATCCATGTAAACTGCACCAATTGATGAAGTGAAAACTACTCGCCGGACTTTGGTTTCCGCGGCTGCAACAATCACATTTTTGGTTCCAATAACAGCTGGTTCCACCATTTGTTCCTTCATACACAATGTCACCACCATCATCAGGCCAAATCAATATCAGTAGCTTTAAAAATTAATGTTTAACCTTCTTATCAAACCTATTTTTGGAGATGATTAATTTCAGGTGATTGTGTTAAATAAAAGTAAAATCGATGAATAATTAATAATTACGTACGGGATCATCAGTGACGGGAGAAGCAGAGTGGAAAACACCATCACAACCACTAATCGCATTGCGTAAACTCTCATAATCAAGAAGATCAGCTTTACATAACGTCAACCTATCCTTTGCTCCTTCCAGCTCTCTTAAATGGCCATTCTTTGGATCATCTGATCAAAATACAAACCAAATAAATACTCAAATATTTATAAATGAACGTATTCATAGAAACACACAGAGACATTACCTGGATTTCTCACCGTCCCTCTAACACTAAAACCTTTCTCAAGTAACAATTTTACCATCCATGAAGCAATGAAGCCGCCCGCACCGGTAACACACACTGTTTGCCCGGAAACTGAAGGCATGGTCGATCAAATTCTGATGAGTTGAAAGGAAACAAGTTGATGTAAAAATTTGTGTACTTATTTTGCACTTGGACAAGTTACATGTGCGAAGCTTCTATTTATAAGGAATATTAATATATTTAATTAAAATTTCACTATCTCACCAACCATTCGTAAAGACGGGAGTAAAAGTAAAAATCTAGAAACAAATCAAAATTACATAAAGGCATGGTTGAGGTCATTAAGTTTTTCTTATTGTGTCTATTTAGTATTTACAGGTCAAAGTCTTTTGTTTTTCTAGTTGGAACTTGGCATTTCATAATTCGTCACTCGTCTAACATTTCATAATTAAAACCACTGTTTTCTTTTTTTTCTAGATTAAGAGCATCTCCAAGAGTCAAAAATTGAGGAAAATCAAGAAAAATGTTGCTTCAAGAGATTCTCTTAAAATTACTAAGAGCTTAAGAGCCAAATTCTAGCTCTCAACTATTATTATATAATATCATCATAATTACACACTTTTTCTTCCCACTTTCTTTTGCTTTTAAATAATAAAATATTAAGTGGGCGTTTGGGGTATCAAGCAAAAGTTGACTTATAGCTTAAAATGAGTAAGTGCTTTATAAGTGATAAGTAGAGCTGAGCTTATAAGTCTTAGAATGTTTGGTAAATCAGAACTTATAAGCAGTAGAGTGTTTGGGTAAATCAGAACTTATAAGTTAACTTTTTTTTATTATTTTTAAAATATTTATTTTTTAATATATATAAATGGATATCAATGGATAGATCTCGATGAGTAGAGAAATTTGATATATACATATCAATTTTTTAATGAACGGATCAAAAGATATATGGTTTTGAAGATTTGAAGGATATTATATATTGCGTGTATCGAGAATAAGTTATAAGTTATAAGTTGAATGTTAAGAATTCTTAACATTCAATTTATCCATTTTAAGTAGCCACCCAATAAGCATTGTTGGGTTTATAAGCCATAAGCTGCTTGGAAATGAACATGTACTAAATCACTAAGAGTCTATATTTTAAATTATTTATAAAAAATGAACTAAGAATTTCTTGGAGATGCTCTAACGTTACCTATCAAAATTTGTCATAAATGTTTCTAAATAATAAATGAAGAAAACGAGGATGAAGTCAGGGAAGTTACTTAAGGTTAACTTGAATTTTCATATAACTTTTTTTTAAATATCATGCTCCTCCTATGCATTTACTTAAATACCCTTAAATATTATACTCCTCCGTTTCAAAATAGTTGTCTTGTTTTGATTTTGAAGGATCAAATTGACCAAAATTTGACCATAAATTACGATTCATCTATTTATAATTAGTAAAAACTTGAAAATATATTTTAAAGAGAATTGTGTATACTTTTTAATAATATAAGTTTTTTAATTTTTTTAATTATATATTTTATGTAAATTTTGGTCAAAATTCGGTTAATTTGACCATACAAAATCAAAACATGATTATTATTTTGAAACGGAGGGAGTAGCAGATATTACGTTAACTTCTGGGTGTTCTCCGAGCTCATCTCGGACCCAGAAATCTCATAATACATGACATAACATATTTATCATTTCTAAGATTCATTCATAATTTCATATTAGTATATACTAGCTCATAACCCGTGCCAAGCACGGACCGAGCATGAGTCGACATTCAAATATTAGTATTAATAAATATTATTTAAAAATGTATTTCTCGAGACTTGAATGATAAAAATATATAATAAATAAATAACTATTTAATTATGTAGTTATAGACAATCGAACTGTGCATAGAACTAAAGAAATTAAAGTAAATAAATAAATCTTGTATGATTACGTAGCTGCAAAGAATCTAACACTCGATGAAACTATTGAATTTAAAGTAAATAAATAAATCTTGTATAATTACGTAGTTGTAAGGAATCGAACCCTGGATGAAGCTAAAGAATTTAAAGTAAATAAATCTTGTATAATTATGTAGTTGCGAGGAATCGAACCCGGGTTAAGTGATAATCAAATTTGGTACTTTGGTACTTTAGTACCACGTGCCATTTTCACATTGTTTTGCTTATTAATAAAGAGTATAGAAGTTGTCTAATTTATGTATGAGAAAAAAAGTCAATAATATAGTAACAATTTATTTATTTACTAGACATACTTAAGTATTTAAAATATAAAATATAAAATATATTGAGATGCCAGCTTCCAACTAATTGTATTTTGGAAGATACTTAAATAACAACAAAATCGAATAGTTTATAAAATATACAAACACATTGACAGAATATTTCTAAGTCTAATACATGCGCAGAAGATAGTTTTCTGGAAACGTATAATAGTCGTGTTCGTTTAGTTTATTTTTATTGAAAAACAAATCTTTAGTTTTTGTTGAACTTGGACAATTAATTAATAATCCCGTCCTTGGTCAAACTAAAATTTAGTGATTAAAACGATCCGTTTTTATAAGAATCTTGTTTAATAAACAGTAGATTATAATTTTATAAATCGAATAAAAATAATATACACACACATGGACGTAATGTGTGTAGTCCATGTGCAGTCTGGGGAGGATAGATCAGTCAAAATAGTACTGAATAATATTTACAAAAAAATAATGTACTCATTTCAGTAGTATTAAAAAATTAAAATGAGTTACTTCAGGTATTTTATATATTTTTTTGTTGCAAATTGCTTTAAGTAGTAATAAGGGGATCAAATGGTTGGCTTGAGACAAGTTGGGAGTGGCAAAGAGTAAAGGTGAGCTTGGTTTTCGTAATTTGCACGGGTTTAATTTAGATCTGTCGGAACTTTATCACTAATCACACATCCTTGGTGGCTCGAGTTTTCAAATCGAGATACTACCCGGACAATCATCTTCTACAAGCTGAAAAAAGGGGGGTCGAGTTATGTTTGGTCGGGTATCTGGGAGGCAAAAGAAGCAGTATGCAAGGGGTATAGATGGGTACCGGGAGATGATAAGAAAATTAATATTCATAAGGACCCATGGTTGAGGGGGAAATCTAATTTTTGTGTTGAAGATCACCACTTGAATAGCATCAGGGATGACAAGCTTTGTTATTACTTCCGTCCAAACACTAAAGAGTGGGACGAGAAAAAAATTCGATAATCTTTTCATATCACTGACGTGTCAGCCATTTTGAACACACGAATTCCTCATAATCATTCAATGGATAGGCTGGCATGGGTAGAGGCTAGTGATGGGAAGTACTCAGTCAAGAGTGGTTACTAGTTTTGGTAAACATCGAATGTTTTAATGCCCCAAATAAATCAGACAACTGGTTGGAGCAGATTCTGGCGTCTCAGTCTTCCTCTCAAGTGTTGGAACCAAATTTTTGTTGGGTCGGACTCCCACGAGGTTCTTCGGGTTAACCTACACAGAGAAGAATACGAGGGATGTGCTCCCCAATTCACCTCCGGTGTGAGAATAAGTTAATCGGTTCCTGGTGAATGAAAACGAACGTACAAGAGCTTGTGTTGTAATGTAAGTAGTGAATAATGAATCATAAATGAGTAAAACCTGATTCGACTTTTATATTTTACCAGGAGATTGTTTGACTGCAGATTCTTTCGAGATGTCCCCGATCGTGAAGGACGTGGATGCTCACGTTTCGGCCGAGTCATCTTGACCACGTCTCAGAGCTAACGGTCCTTAACCAAGACTTCGGGCTTTGCCTGTTGGGCTTTGTTCGGTCCATAAAAATGGGCCCAAGTTTACTCAGCCCAACTATAATCAGGCCTCCAACATGTCCCTGGGCTTCGGTCGGACGTCCCATCCGAATGAAGACTAAAACTGAGCCCTTCTTCGGGATATATTTCCAACTTCGTACTTCGGAATTTTCGATAAAACAAGGAACTGCGACACGTCACCTAGGGAGTCGTGTCACTTTAATGATGACAATTGTTAGGCTCTGAGATTCGCGCCCCATCACAACCGTTGAATTTAGAACGTCTCTAAATGAACCGTTGGATCTAAAAACGCTTCATTTCCTTGTCCAGATGTCACTTAGCTATCTTATATAAACCCCAATTTTCCCCCCATTTGTGTCACACATTCTCAAAACTCCCTGAGCACCGTTATTTAGAGCAATTTCAAGTACACCATGAGCAAGTCCAGCGCAATCTCATTCTATTTTCCGCATCTTCGACATCTTCATCATAAGTAAGTACCCATGATCCTATCTTTTCCTTTCCATTTTCCCATCGCCACGCGTATATCTGTAGTTATGCATGTATCCATAGTTGTTTCCAATCATGAATATGAACGTATGTGTATGTATCAATTACGTAGAATGCTAAGTACGAATTTCGTTTCTTGGGGTAAGAATGCACGTATAGAGGACTTGTAGCGAAATGTCGGGGGTCAATATTGGGATTTTGTGTAACCGTTTTTGCTCCCAATATCTAGAAACGTAAAATATGACAGCAATTGTAGAGTAAAATTGACTTGCGGGGATGTTTTCGGGATGAGAACGTTCTTCGGAATGATTTTGGCCTAGAACATTCTTCGATTACCCTCCAAACTCATAGAACTGTCTTCGGTAGGCTTGAACCTGTAGAACACTCTTCGAAATCCCTATCTTAGATTTTTTCTTCGCCCTCTGTACTGGCTCTTTCCTTCACCTTTTATATCATTACTCCCCCGAGTACATGGCTAATAATTTCCTCATTTCCGAATGTAGGGATATGGATCGGTCAGCGACAGAAGCAGCGAATTATCGCTTGCTGCTAACCAAAAATACGGTGGTCGGTTTCGTCCAGGAGTACGACGTTCCCTTCGACGCATGGCATATATATCCAGCTACGAAAAAGGATCGTATCTGGCATAATCCTCCCGTGCCCGAAGGCTACGGTCAGGTCGCCACGGGAATTTCTGAAGTTGCCTTCAAATGCGGCTTTCGAGTTCCTGTCCTACCTTTAATAAAGAAACTGTTAGGCCAAATGGGCATTGCTCTTGGCCAGATGGACCCAAATGGATTCCTTCACATGAACGACTTTCAATGACGGTGCCTTGCTGTCAGGGTCGAGCCCACCACACGTCTGTTCTGGCATCACTATGATTTTAAGAAGAACGGGAAAAGTAAGGGCTGCTACACTATCTCTCGGAGAACCAACATAACAGATTGGGTAGAGACCAATTCCAACTACAAGGGGAGCCACAATAAGTGGTTCTACCTTTCAGGCCCCAAAATAGTCGTCATGTCCCAATGACGTTTGGTCAACCCAACTATTCAGGAGATTAGACCCACCTTGATCGGCGCCAAAGAACATGAATACTCCCGCTTGTGTGAATTTGACATGGGCCAAATTCCGCTAATCGATAGTCGGGATAAGCAATGGGTCTTCGCCCTATGGGGTAATGGGAACGTTTTCTTCAACTTCTGTTTTAAGATTTTTTTCCCACGTATTTTCCTACATTTCTTCGGTTATTATTCAACTTGTTTTAACTTTTTATTTTTGCATTTGCAGTGTCTACCCGCCAAGAGATCATCAAGAGGAAGAAGGCGAAGTTCTAGGCCTCCCAGGAGGCCCAAGATGGGGGTTCAACAACCTCAAACCCTGAGACGGGCGATCAAAGTGCCTCGGAGAACTCTGCTCCTTCTTCGCCTCGCCAACAGCCCGATCAAACGGGTAATGTTCCACTGTCACTTAACTCCCAGAAAAGGGTGTGAAGGGGGGACGTTGTCAAAACTTATGCCCCCCAATGGGCTGTGCTGGAAACGGACGCCCTTGCCACTCCTGCTCCCATGGCGGCCAAGGACATTGGTCTGGACCTGTGCCGAGCTCTCATGCTTCCAGCCGACCGACCCAAATACGAGCGGTTGAGTCCGGTGGATGCTTGCGCCGAGTTGTTGAGTCTTCTCTCTATGATAAGTGTTCGTACATTTTACTCGTATAACCTTCAGTCTACTTTCCTGTCCGTCTCATATGACTTGTCTTGCTTTATTTCAGGCTACTCCGATGACTGTTGCTATCACCGATAAGGTGCAGAACATGCAGCTCCGCTTCATCCAGGTCGAACAGATAGAGACCAGGGCGAATCAAGTCGAGGAGGCTCTTCGGATGGCTAAGGAGGACCTCGAGAAGCTGGTGGGGCAGGCGAAGATCCTGAAGGAAAACCGGGAAAGGCTGCAAGAGGATAACAAGGCCCTTCGGACTCGCGTCTCCAATAGGAACTTGCAGCTTAAGGCTGCCCGGAAGCTCGCCCGCAAAGAGACCAAACTGAGGCTGAATGCCGAGGAGCGGTGCTATCAGATGGGCCATGACGAGGTCGTGAAGAGGGCTACCACCTTGGGCTTGGATCACAAACCCTTCATTAAGGAAGGTTTTCAAGATCCTGTTGGTCGTTTCGACGGTCCCGAAGCACCTCCTGTGGTCTCATATGGCGAAGACGAAGAGCTTTCCGAGTAGATAATTTTACATTTATCTTTTGTTGCCTTCGGGCATTTAATATTTCTGCCTTCGGGCTTTTAACATTTCTGCCTTCGGGCTTTTAATATTTCGGCCTTCGGGCATTTAATTTAATTTTATGCGTCTTTGGAATGATTTTACCTTAGCATAATTTTAGTTATTACATGCATCTTCGGCTTAAAATTTTCCTTAGCATATTTCTAATCCTTTTATGCGTCTTCGGCCTTTAATTTGCCTTAGCATTTTTCTAGTTATTTTATGTGATTTATGTATCTTCGGCTTGAAAATCTCCTTAACATAATTTTCATAATTTTAATTTATTTATGTATCTTCGGCCTCAAAATCGCCTTAACATAATTTTAATTAATACTTTGGGGCTTTATGCTTCTTCGGCCTTTAATTTGCCTTGGCATAAATCTTGTCCCCAAATATTTAGGGAATCGGACGTCATGCTTTAATCGGTCGCCGCATTGACAAAATATTTAGCAATGGAAAAGGAGTCAACACTTTATCTTTATTGGTCGCCCTTAGATATGTGTCTACTTTATTTAATCTAATTCACATGATTAAACAATATAATAAGGCACTAATGTCAAATCATCGCAATAGCATAAGGATTCGAAGCAGCCAAGAGCATATGCTTTCATAGATAACATTTCATAGTTAAACTACACATGCTCTTTCTTAGGGAATTCAAATACAGACTGAATTAAATATGCTAAAATCCAAAATAAAACGATAAAAAGGCCTTACTACTAAAGCCATTTCCAAAAGCGAAGCAGAACTCATTGGTAATACCTGCGTAAGCGCGAGACATGCCAAGTGTTTTTAATTGGATCGCCGTCCAAACTTGCCAAGTTGTAGGTTCCCGGACGAACAACCTCGATCACCTTGTAAGGTCCTTCCCAGTCAGGCATTAGTTTTCCTTGTTTCGTCGGTATAGAGGTGGCCAGTTCCCGCAGAACTAAATCACCCACAATGAAAGTTCTTTTTTTGACTCCCGAATCATAATATTGGGCCGCCTGGAGCTGATATTTCAGATTCCTTTTGTGGGTAGCCTCTCTGTCTTCTTCGAGTAGATCTACATTCGCCTTGATGCCGAACTCATTTGTTTCGATGTTAAACACCTCAGTTCGGTAAGAATCTAAGCCGACCTCTACTGGGACCAGTGCATCTGTCCCGAATGCCAACCTGAAAGGGGTTTCTCCGGTAGATGATCGTGGTGTTGTTCGGTACGCCCATAATACCCAAGGTAGTTCTTTGGCATCGCCCAGACGCTTCTTTATCCCATAAAAAATGTTCTTGTTCGCAGCTTCGATTGCTCCATTTCCTTGGGGGTGACCGACTGAGCTAAACTTCAGTTGCACTCCGAAGTGATTTAGGAACTTTCTGAATTTGTTCCCGATGAATTGAGTCCCATTATCCAAAACACACACCTTCAGAATCCCAAACCTAAGTATCACTTGCTCTAGCATGAACTTCTTTGCTGCCTCTTCGGTTATGGTGGCCAATGGTCTTGCTTCTACCCATTTGGTCATATAATCGATCACCACAATACAATATTTGGCCTTCTTCGTGCTCGTGGGTAAGATTCCCACAATATCAACCACCCACCCACATGGCGAAGGGTATCAGGCTCAGAGTTGATGCCAATTCCTCAGGGGGCTGCTTCCGTATGGTGATGAACAATTGACATTGTCGACATTTCTTTGCATACTCAGCCGCATCTGCTCGCAAAGTCGGCCAATAGAATCCTTGTCTGAGGATTTTAAAGGCAAGTGACCGACCGACTAGATATTCACCGCATATTCCTTCATGCACGGTTTCTAAGGCCAGTAGCTGCTCTTCGGCGTCCAAGCATCTAAGGAGGGGTTCGGTCACCGATCTCCTATACAACTTTCCCTCGATGAGGGTGTAGCTTGTTGCCCTGTACTTCACCTTCTGTGCTTCTTTTCGATCTAGGGGCAAGGTACCTTTCTCGAGGTATGCCCTGATCGGAGTCATCCAATTGATGCCTTGGTGAATTTCCATGCACTGTTTCTTGTCGACCGAAGGTTGTCTCACTTCGGTCAGGTAAATCGACCCTGTCAAGTTATGAGTTTCTGCCGAAGCGAGCCTAGATAGTGCATCGGCTCGGCTGTTGTCCTCCCTGCCAATTTGACTTAACTCAAATGACTTAAACAGAGTCGAAGCATCACGTACCTTTACTGCGTAGGATTAAATTTGGGGTTCCCTTTGCTCGTATTCTTCAGAGAAATGTTTAACCACCAACATTGAATCATTGAACGCCCTCAGGTGTCTGACCTCTAGGTTCTTCGCCAAATTTAATCCGGCTAACAACGCTTCGTATTCAGTTTCATTGTTTGTCAGAGGGAAAGTGAACCTTATCGCCTGACATATCTCAAACCCATCTGGGCTGGAAAGAATCTATCCAGCTCCATATTTCGAACCAGCAACCGAGCCATCTACAAATAGCTTCCATTTTCATGGAGTTTGGATCAGTTGTTCTTCGGGTGCCAGATCCTTTGGCCCGGAGAAAGAACATTCTACCATAAAGTCTCAAACGCCTGGGCTTTGATAGAAGTCCTCATAATGTACTCCAGATCATATTCGCCCAGCTCAATGGACCATGCTACCACCCTTCTCGACGCCTCTGGTCTCGTCAGGATTTTCTTGAGGGGTTGGTCGGTGACTATCTGCACTGTTCGTCCTTGAAAGTAATGTCGCAATTTTCGGGTAGCCATTACCAACCCATATGCGAACTTCTCAGCGTTCGGATACCCCGTCTCTGCGTCCTTCAGTATATGTGACACATAGAACACCGCATGCTGATTCTTCTCGTGCTCTTTCACTAATACTTCTCCTAGAGTTCGGTCACAAATAGCTAAATATAACTCCAACGTTTCCTTCGGGTCTTGTCTCATCAAGAGTGGTGCCTTGGTGAGATATGCTTTTACTTCTTCGAACGCTTTCTGATAATTCGGCCCCCACTCAAAATTCTTTGACCCCCGAAGTACCTCAAAGAAAGGTAAGGCCTTTTCTGCTGACCTCGATATGAACCTCCGCAAAGCTGCCATCCGACCAGTCAATTTCTGTATATCCCGAACTGTCTTCGGTGACTCCATGTCAATTACAGCCTGGATTTTCTCTGGATTCGCCTCAATTTCTCGGGCACTTACCATGTAGCCTAGAAACTTCCCACTAGAAACTCTGAACGTGCACTTGTTCGGATTGATCTTCATATTGTTCTTCCTTAATGTTTCAAAACATTCTCTCAGATCTTCCATATGGTTTTTGAACTGTGACTTGATAATCATATCATCCACATAGCATTCCATATTCCTCCCAATCTGCTTGGAAAAAATCTTGTTGACCACTCTCTAGAATGTGGCCCCTGCATTCTTCAGGCTGAAGGACATTTTGATGTAGGCATACGTTCCCTTCGGGGTGATGAATGTTGTCTTCGGAATGTCCTCGATATTCATTGCTATCTGATGATAACCTGAAAAAACATCCAAAAAACTAAGTACCTGATATCCTGAGGTGGCATCTGTGAGCTGATCAATGCTAAGCAGAAGGTAGTGATCCTTCAGACAAGCCTTGTTTAGATCCGTATAATCAACACACATCATCCATTTGTTATTGGCTTTCTTCACCACTACCACGTTGACTAACCAGTCAGGGTATTCGATTTCTTCAATGAACTTTGCCTCCAGTAGCTTTTCAACCTCAGCTTCGATAATCTTCTGCCTCTCCATGGTGAAGGTCCTTTTTCTCTGTTTGACCGACTTGGCCTCAGGCTTAACATTAAGGCAATGTTTCGCCGTATTTGGATCCAAACCAGGCATATCTTCGGGGCCCCAAGCGAAAATGTCATGGTACTGTCTGACCACTTCGATCACCTTCTTCAAGTCTGGCTCCATATTTTTCCCTATCTGAACCATTTTTCCCGAACATCCTGTATACAGCTCCACCTACCCGGTTTCTACTGCCGGTTCAACAATTGGGCAAGATAGGTTCGCTCAAAAAATTTCCAGCTCAATGTTCATGCTTTGGTGGCTACCACTAGCTTCACCATCTACTTATTTTCTCTTCCCCCTTCGGACATTTCAAATGCCTGATCCTTATCTAGGTCTTCCAGCATTATGATTTGGGCAGTTTTCTGATCACCCTTCATCTCCCCAATGCCTTGTTCGGTCGGGAACTTCAACTTCAGATGAGGGATTGAGGAGACCGCCTGAAAAGATGTAAGGGATGGCCTTCCCATGATGGCATTGTACGGGCTTTCCACTCGGACCACGTAGAATTTCACCTGCTTTTCAACAATATATGGTTCTTTACCCAAAAGAACAGATAAAGTAATTGTACCTTCGATCGAGAACGGTTGATTTTCGAACCCATAAAGAGGAGATTCATGGCATGGTTCCAGCTATTCTCCCCCCCCAAGTTCATCTTGTTATACGTTCGATGATACAAGATGTTCACCGAACTTCCGCCATCAACCAGCACTTTCCAGATCTTATTTTGCCCGATCACAAGGTTAATGATCAAAGGGTCTTCATGAGGCCATATCACATCCTCGTAGTCATCCTCGATAAACATGATTGGCATCGCCTGTTTGGCTGACTGGAACTGATACAAATTATACACTTGTCTGGCGTACCTCTTCTTCACAGTCTTGCTGTCTCAGTTTAGGGTGTTTCCTCCAGAAATGGTCTGCACCTCGCCCCTATACCTCTCTCCATCGTCGGGCTCCTTCCGTTTGTCTTCCTTCGGGGCTAGCTTGTCCCTTAGGTTTTTGACAAACTAATTCAACTCTCCATCTTTAATCAGTTTCTCAATTAACTTCTTCAAATGGTAACATTCATCAGTGTTGTGACCTTTGTCTTTATAGTAATCACAGTTTTTATTACCATTCTTCTTGTAATCGGGCGTCTTCAGTCGGGCTGGGTGAACGAAACCTGGCTTCCCTTTTATCTCATGGAGAATCTTCGAGATAGGTGCATTTAAAGGAGTAAACACCATACTATCTATATCTCTTCTTCGTTCGGCCCCCGTGTCTCGGCCCTTCACCTCGCCTCGCCTATCATCATACCTTCGGCTAGACTCATATTTATCACGTCCTTTCTTCCCACGATCCTCTCTTCGGCTCTCCTTATAACCCCCAATGGACTCCATCTTTCTTCAGATACTTTCTCCTCTCAAGTATATATCATTCAAAGATTTAGGGGGAATATCATAAAGAGAGGATCAGAGTTTCTTACCTTTTATGTAGGGCTGAGCATTTGGTTCGGTTAACCGAATACCGAACCGAAATAACTGAAATAATTCGGTTCGGTTAACCGAACCGAAATAATTCGGTTCTAATTCGGTTTTAAAAATATGTGTTATTCGATATTTCGGTTATTTCGGTTTTTTTATCGAATTACCGAAATAACCGAAAATATAAAATATTATATATATATATATATTTTTATTTATATATGATATGTCATTTATGCTACTAACCCTAGTTTCTTTCTTTTTTAGCTCGATTATTGATTCATGTAGTATATTGTTGTTGAGTTGTTGTTGTTATTTTGCATGTTGTAGTTTGCTATCAAGTCTCTAGGAGACTGACTAGGACGCACTTTACTTTGTTTAGAAACATCATTTTCCAAACTTTATGTATTATTAGCATTTTATATCATATTGAAGTTCCTTATTTGTTTAAAAGATACTACCTGTTTGATGTTTTTGTTAATAATTGATTTTAATTTGAACTTTTATTTCTAATTCGGTTTTCTAATTCGGTATTCGGTTTTAACCGAAATAATTAATTCGGTTCGGTAAATAACCGAAATTATTTCGGTTCTTAATTCGGTTATAGATTTTGCTCTTATTCGGTATTCGGTAACCGAATTATAATTCGGTTCGGTTACCGAATAACCGAATACTCAGCCCTACTTTTATGGGGTCCAAACCGGCTGACAAGAATCCAGAAGCTTTCACGTTATCCAAATTCGTGACCATCCCAGCTTCTTCCTTGAACCTGGCCAAGTAATCCCCCAACTCTTCGCCCGACCTTTGTCGGCAGTGAATCAAAGCTTCGGTGTCTTTCTCTCTTCGGCACAAATGGGAATAGTGCCTCAAGAATTTCCTCTTCATTTGGTCGTATGAACAAATAGAACTCGGTTTCATGGATCTATACCACATGGTAGCAACACCTTTTAAGTAGGTCTTAAACATCTTGCACAACATTATGTCGCAATGACCCATATCAGTCATAAGGGATTCATACTTCTCACAGTGATCCTCATGCTCGCCTTTACCATTGAATTCGTTCATCTTTGGAAACTGTCTTCCGGGTGGAGGCCTATATTGCTCAATCTCTTCGGATATGACGGGTTCATGACTTACCCTTCGGTCGCCGAACATAGCCTTCTCCATTCGGCGTAGCTTGTCTTTCATACGGGGGTCTCTTTCATCTTCAGTATCTGAATGAGCCGTGATTTTGGAACGGGTTCTTCGGGGGTGCGATTCAGAATCCGAAGACTCATCTTCATCGTTATGTACCCTCTTCTCCTTCTTTTGTCCAGTCACTATCAGAGTTCTTTCGTCGGCTTCCACAACATCCTGGAGGGCTTTCTCTTCCGCATCCAGTTCGACTATTCGGCATTTAATGACCTCCAATTTTTCCAGATAGGCCTCCCTCTTCTTTGCTCTCCTCTGGGCTTCTTTCTCCGCCTGTTCCAACTCCTTTTATTTTCCATTTTTTGAGGTCGTTTCCTCACGCCACTTAAGGAGCATGGCCTTTTGTTCTTCGGGAGTGGGCATTGGACCATCCTTCATCTCATCATCGAAATTAAGAACACGGTTTATCAGAGGCGTAGAGGTCGAAGCTCCTTGGCGAGGAGTTTCAGTCAAACCAGGCGGCCGATCGTCGGTATTATCAATTGCCATCGTATTTGTTTGGTTTGTTTCAAGCTTACTTGCACGGTCCCACATACGACGCCAAATGTTGGAACCAAATTTCTGTCGGGTCGGACTCCCATGAGGTTCTTCGGGTTAACCTGCACATAGAAGAATGCGAGGTATGTGCCCCCCCCCCCCCCCCCCCGATTCACCTCCGGTGTGAGAATAAGTTAATCGGTTCCTGGTGAATGAAAACGAACGTACAAGAGCTTGTGTTGTAATGTAAGTAGTGAATAATGAATCATAAATGAATAAAACCTGATTCGACTTTTATATTTATATTTTACCAGGAGGTTGTTTGGCTGCAGATTCTTTCGGGATGCCCCCGATCGTGAAGGACGTGGATGCTCACGTTTTGACCGAGTCATCTAGACCACGTCTTAGAGCTAACGCTCCTTAACCAAGATTTCGGGCTTTGCCAGTTGGGCTTTGTTCGGTCCATAAAAATGGGCCCAAGTTTACTCAGCCCAACTATAATCGGGCCTCCAACATCAAGATTAAAACTTTTATGTGGCGTTTTTACCAGAATACTATCCCTGTGAGGAACCTCCTTCGTCACAGAGGTGTAACAGTCCATATTCTATGTCCATTTTGTAACTCTGATGTTGAACATGTACTCTATGTCTTTTTTGACTGTAACTTTGTTGTCTAGTGTTGGCAGAAGATTTGTTTGGATTTCGACATGATGGATGTAGAGTCTGTAGCGAGTTGGTTGTTAAATAAGCTCGAGGCCGATACCCATGAAAATATTATTAAGATCGCTACTGTTTTATGGGGGATTTGGTTCATTCGTAATAAGAAAGTGTGGGAGGATAAACCTGTAACTACATCCCTTGCAGTTGATTGGAGCGTGAAGCATATTACTGAGTGGAGGAATGCGATGAGAAAGTATAACCACTCTCAATCAGAAAGGGGGACTGTGAGAGGCGATAGAAGTGCAGAGAAGTGGACAGCTCCCAGTGACGGACATTTGAAGCTCAACGTCGATGTGTCTGTTTTTGTTTTTGTGGGGGGGGGGGGGGGGAATTCTTTCACAGTTGTCATGGTTTTGCGTGATCATAATGGACATTTTATGGGGGGTAAGAATTTGAGATTTGCAGGTATCATCTCGGTTCTAGAGGCTGAAGCAATTCGAGTGCAGGAGGCTTTGGCTTGGTTGTATGAAATGCCATCTCAACAAGTGACAATTGAGACAGACTCATTACTCTCATTACTAGTAGTGAATGACATTCATATCGACTTGAAGTTGGTATTATTTTTAAGGCATGTAGGTCTCTTTTGCTTGGAAGACAAAATATTAATCTAGTTCATGTTAGAAAGCTAGCTAACAAGGCCGTTCATCTTATGGCGTATATTAGATGCACAAAAGTTCGGGTCGGGCTTTATCCGGACTTTAAAAAGCCCGGGCTTTTTAACAATCGGGCAAGGCCGGGCTTTTTCAAAAATCGGGTTGGGCTTCCTCTAAAACACTAGGCCCGTTTTAGGCCCTCGGGCCGGGCCGGATCGGACCAGGCTTTTGTCTGGACTTTTTTTCATTTATATATATATTTTTTTGCAAAGTTAATATATTAGTATACAGAAAAGCAAAGTTTTACAAAAAAAACAACCTCTAAATAGTTACACCCCTCAATTATTAGAATCCAAAATATATAATAAAAGACACCACGATACCTAATACTAAAAAACTATTAGCCTAATGTTTTATCATAAAATATCAGTGAAACTCAAGAATTTTCTACTCATAATGTGCGTTATTGAACTTAACCTGACCGTGAGCCATATAAATCTTCTCGTACATGACCATTTCAAGAAGCACATACACTGCACTCAATAAATCGTCGGGAAAGAAAGGTTTGTCCAACATATTGTTGATTCTTCTTAGGCTCGTGATTCTTCGCATTCCCTCAATTGCTAAGTTTAATATTCTTGAAATTTATTTAAAATATTATAAATTTTCAGATTTTATCTATAAAAAATTGGGTTTTTATTCGGATCTCTCAAAAAGCCCAGACTTTTATCCGGGCCGAACCGGGCTTTATTCGGGCTTTTTGAAAGCCCGGGCTTTATCCGGGTTTTTCAAAAGACCGGACTTTTCGAGTTTCGGGCCGGACCGGGCTTGATGAAAAATAGTAAGCCCATTTAAGGCTTTCGGACTGGGCCGAATCGAACCGGGCTTTTTTCGGGTCAGACTTTTCGGGCTTTTTTTCGAATCGGATCGGACCAGATTTCGGATTTACTACTTTTTGAACAATCTCTATGTTTAATAGCTCCAATGTGTTTGTGTCTGGTCAGCCATCTTTGCTAAAAAAAACTTTAGTAGCGACTCAAAATCTTGTGCTGATCTTTTTCTTACGTATTTTAAAATATAAATCATTAACAATATTTTTTAAAAATAACAATGTAACTGAAACATGAACGAAAATACCACTGTTAGCGATATTATAACTTAATAAATAATATATTTTTTTGCATTTACAAAATTTTCATTAATAAAAATATTTCAAATGCCATTTCAAAGTTATTGTTATTTAAAATAAATTTTGATACATAATTCCGTACTTCTAATATTAATCGGAAAGTAAAAAAATAAGTAGCAAGCAAAATCAGTAAAAAAAACAGAGAATTATGTTAAATTTGCCAGTAATCCCTACTAAATTCAGATTGTTGGTAAGATCTGAATTGTAGTGCTTTTTTATTGGTGTACTGACAAACTTCTACTTCTTCACTCCATGTGCTCCAAAATCGATTATAATGTTATTATAATATAAATTTTTAGAGTAAAAGTCATTCAAATTTAATACTATAATAGTGTAATTTATCAAATAAATAGCGTGAAACTAAATTTGATGTCAAATGTACATTTGGTACAACTTTTACATCAAATTTGACGTTTTTCATAATTCCTATATTGCTCTTGTATTTGTTAACAAAAACAAATTTCTTATCGATTTCTTGTTTTTTTCCAACAAAATACTTGTTTTTGAAAAAGTGAAAATATCATATTTTCTTTTAAACATTTAATACAAGATATAGTATAATGAATTGAAGTTATTTTTATATAAAGCGTAATTTTCACACTAAAATAATATAAAAATCAGAAATTATAATTCGGAGATGGTCTTACCTAGACCTGGCAATTGGACCGTGTCGTGTACTTTCGTGTCGTGTACTTAATATAAAACCCATATCCGACCCGTTTTGAATTCGTGTACTAAATTTGAAACACATATCCAATTCAAAACGTGTCGTGTACTTTACGTGGCGTATTCGTGTACATTAAAGAAAAATATAAATTTAATTAAATTAAAATTTATATCTTATAAAACTATTTTAATTATGTAAATTTTTATGAAATGTGTATTAAATATGTAATACATACAATTTTACAAAAAATTGTAAATATAACTTATATATATAAATGTATACTTCTTATATATAAATGTATAACTTACTGCTAATTAGTCATGAAACTTTTATTTATTGTTCATATGTAATTCCTTATATATTTTCTAAATATGCAATATTATAAATAATATATATTTTTTAAAATTATTTATTTACTTCATTAATTCGTGTACTTTCGTTTCGTGTCGTGTACTTATTGTGAAAACCCAAACCCGACACTAATTATATTCGTGTTTTTTCGTGTTCGTGTACTTTCGTGTTCGTGTACCAAATTTTTGCACCCAAACACTAATTATCCGTGTCGTGTTCGTACCGTGTTCACGTGTCGTGTATCAAATTGCCAGCTCTAGTCTTACCTACAATTACAATGCCACTTTCGTTATCATCTTGTCCCTAGCCGATTTAAGATTGATAACAAACTAGATCGAATGACCACGTAATCTCTTCGTCATGGATTTTATATTCTTTAATTGTCCATTTTAACATTTAAATTTTAAAAGGTTAAGTTTAAGTTGATCAACTTTTTACAAAAGATTAGAATTTATATTTTTTTATTTTTAAAATAAGCTAGATATAATTTTCAATAATATATATTTTTATTTTTTTCTAAATTAAATAATATTTATAAATTTTATTCAATTTAACAGCCCAGAAATCAAAAATAACACATAATTAGAAATAGGAACGTGAGGAAGTAGTATTTTTCAAACATTACTAAATTATAAATCTGAATGATTTTTTTGAATTAAATGTCATTTTCTATTGTGTACTATGACATTTTCAAAAAAAAAAAATCCGAAAAATTATAATGAGTAACATCCATTTTAATACAAATCATTAAATGAATGAAAAATTGAATTCATAATTAATGACGACAGAATAAGTTTTACCACTTCAGAGTTCAGACTATCACATCACCTTGTGTACTATACCATTAATTGAACCAAAATACAAGGTTTTGTCATATCTAAAATTTGATACAATAAAACTTCGATAATTGAATGTTCGATAAATAAATAATCTCGTCAAATGAATAATTTTTTCCGGTCTCAACCTGGGACAATGGAGTAAATGAATAATTTCGCTAAATGCATTAATGAATAAATTTTATTAGAATCTTTAAAGGCCCTATGTAAACATAAATGAATTTTTACTAAAATTAAAGCAATATATATTTTTATGATATATGTCATTTACTCCAAAAATTTCATAAATTCATATAAATTTTAATAGATTCTAAGTATATTACTAATACAATCTTATGAACAGTTTCAAGTATGTTAAAATACTACAAGCACACTATACTTAATTTATACGTATAATTTATGTATACATATTCTTGAGCATGAACAAGATATATAATAAGAATTTTAAAAAATTTAACTATTATCTTCTATACACATTCGAATATTAAATTTTAAAACATCATTATCATAATAAAAAATAAAAAAATTGTCTAAATGAATAAATATTCATTTATCGATAATTGAATAACATATTCATTAATCGATAAATAAATAATCTCGTTAAATGAATATATTTTCTTGGTCATAAGTGTATTCATTTATCGAAGTTCTACTGTATATAACATTGAAAACCAATATTTATAGGGAAATTAAAAGGCTTTTAAATTGTTTCTTAAAATTGGTTTTCAAAAACTGACTTCGTAACTGATAATTTTCCTAATAATTATATAGAATCCGTGTAAATACATATGCATTCGTAACTAAAAATAGTTATCTAACCCTACGTCCCTACTCATATAGTACACATGAGAAAATTTAAATGAAAACAGAGACCAGCCTCTTATTTTTTTCTATACAATCATTAAATTTTAAAAGTAATGGTTCATATTTCAAATTTGTTTCCAAAAAATAGTTGGTGTGAAACTGTTAATACAGGAGGACTCATTTTATTAAAACTAATTAAATTTATACATTTAGGAAATATTTTGAAAAATAATTTAAAATATCTAACATTTTCAAATTTAAATGAAAAATTAGACCGTGTCAATCTTTACGTTATTCTTCCTTCACTCTTTCCACTCTAATCACCGTCTACTTTCATTTGGCGGCTTTCTAATTTCATTTACATTGTATTTCAGAAACATATTTTAGAAAGAAAAGAAAAAAAAGGTAATAAATATATTTCCATACCAGAATGATTTTTCTTGGAAAAAAAGAAAAAAACTTAAAGATTAGAAAAGATTTTTTTTATATTTGTCTTCAAAATATTCTTCTCATTTTTGAAAAAATTTGGAGAGAAGAGAAAACTATGTTAGAGAACACAACATTAATGTTTGTATTATTATCAATTTGTATTTGTTTTCCCACCCGAACAATCGAACAATTTTAGATTGAGTAGTGCTAAATGCTTAAAAATATTTCTAATTTTTTTTCAAATAATGAAAATAATATATAAAAAAATTAATTTGTTAAATCATATTTATGTTGATAAAATTTCATATTATTATTAGAAAAATAATAATTACACAAATAACATGTTAGCGTTTGAAAAAAAATTGATACAAAATTTGAAAAATCTAATATTTTCTTTCTAAATTTGTGTTACGATTATACCTTGCGTTTATTGCAAGTATATATACTCGCATCACATGAAATTTAGGTAAGTAATATAGTATTGATACATATTAAACATGGATTATTATACTTCTAATTAGTAATATTTTTTTAGAATTTCGTGGATTATACGGGATATAAGTTAGTATAATGTTTATATAAGATCTTATAATTTCATGTTTTTACTATTTTACAAAGTTCAAATTCATAATATTTCTAGAAAATTGTCCCATATTATTTGAAAATCTAACTATTACACACACATTAGGGCTTGAAGAAAATTTTGATATAATTTTTGGGGTCTAACTTTTTTAGAGAAAAATATAGTCTTCAGAAATTTCTCAATTGAAAAAACCATAGCATTATTGACTTAATTTGGTTAATTAATTATAATGTCACTGTAACTTGATTCTAACCGATTACGAAATTTTCAACCTTTCAATTTTCATGATTTATTTTAAATATATCTTAAGACCAGATTGACTGGAGGTTGTCATTTGTCTAGGTAGTAGGTTGAATGGAGGATATCACATGGTTTCACAATTCCCCTTGCCTACTTTTCTTTCCTAAATCTTTTTAACAAATGTAATCGTGTTTAAAATATAATTTAAGATTAACTTTACGACTGTAAATATCATATTTTACTTGTTGAAATATAAACTGCATATTATTTCCTTTGAAATTAATTTATAAAGTAAATTATAGTAGTCCAGTAGTAATGCGAAACTTCTAAGCTTAAAATGACTGGTTCTTGATTAAGCACTGCTCTGTCTTTTTGAAAAGTATTAACTAAACACTTATACAAGATTAAGGAGCCAGCAATCATCTTATACAAGATTGATTCAACCACACAAATGCATTACGCACAGGCTAGGCAAATCAAAATCCAGCACCAGACACCAACCATTGGGACAAAAAAGTTACCTAGCCCTGTAATCGTTTCATGATCGAGACATTTCTCAACTTCGACACACATTTCAGTATCTCACTGCAATTATATTTGCACAACTGGAGGTCAAGTTTAGACCGCACGACATGTCGACATACAGAACTTGCTCATTATATAATTAAAAAGATCCATGTTATGGAGCAACTCCTTCACCGTTCACCAACCTTTGTCTCTTTTTGGCACTGCTAGAATCGCTTCCCTGTGCATTAACTGTATCTGGCAACATTCCCACATCTTCGCTTATTTTTTCACAACTTGATTTATCTTTCACTATTATAGTACTATGGGTTGCACTCTCACTACCAAGTTCTACAACAGGGCGAAGCTTGGGCTTTGTAGTGGTCATCAGTGTTTTAGTCTCTTTCTTGCTAATGAGCTTGTGTTTGTCATCTGTTGGGTTGGGATTTACAGTAATGCCATTTGTTGCCACATCAGCAATGCGGAGAACATCAGGCTTCGAAATATCCGCATCACCAGTAGATTTTTGTTTGTCATCTTTGAGTGTAAAATCTACTGTATTAATATCATCCTTGGTTACATCGGCAATGCAAACAGCATAAGGAGCAAAATTATCAGCACAACTGCCAGATTTTGGAGCTTCGGTTTTGGATTTGTCAGCAATTCTAGGCCTGTCAGCAAAACAATAGAACCTTTAATATGGAGTTCATAAGACCACACAAAAAATGATAACCAGATAAAGTCCATCCTTCAATTAGTGTTTTATTAATACAAACCACAGACCCTTTTCCTGAAGAGATGGTGCCTGGTTTTATCAAGGATGCTGACCCTGTTTTTGCTTTCTTCTTCTTCGGGGATCTGTCAAGACAGCCAAAAAAATCATCGTGCCAAGAAAAGTGCAGAATTTACAAATGTACAGTACAGTACAACCAATGAGATTAAGATAAAATAAAAATCATGCTATCCACACTTACATGCGTCAATGACTTCAAGTCAAAACAAGTTTTGTGCACACAGAAAAGATGCAGAGTACAAGCAGTAGTTTAGTGAAGGGTAAACAAATAAAATATACAATTATCCTTGGTCTTCGATTTCAGTGTCCAGCAAAGAAAATCGATAGGAAGTGTGCTGATCTCGAACACACAAGTAAAATCATTACTATATCCTTATATATATTTGGAGTAAAGGGGTTATTGTAGACCTGGCAATTTATGACACGATACGAAAAACATGACATGAAACGACACGAAAATTTAGTGTTTCTGTTTGCATTTTCAGTACATGACACGAAAGTACACGAACACGAAAGTACACGACCAAGATTGAGTGTCGGTTTTGTGTTCAACCTAAATAAAATATATTCAACAATAATATAATTATTAAATGAAGTAGTTTTTTTCCCAAATAACATTGAATAGAAATTAAAAATATTGTTAAATTATACACCTTACTGCAAAAATTATGAAAGGGTTTTGCGTTAAAAAATCAGAAATCAATTATATATATAGTATAATAAAGTTACCGAGTGAAAAAAATATAAAAACTATAAAATTTAATGACTTTAAAATTAGAAAACATGAAATTTCATGCAAAAAATACAATAACAACTAAAATTATAAATATTAATGTTAATAAAATAAGGATCATTAACTTAATGGGGTTTGCAGACATTAAAAATAATTTAATCTTAATACACAGGTCTAAACTAGTATTATGTACTTGGAGTACAAAGCACTTCACATGGTTTAACTAGGCAAGAATATCTTGAGACAAAATTATCGAAAAAAGAAGCTAAGATAAAATCAAAAAAATAGATTAGACTATAAAACATATAAGCTCAATATGACTTGTAACTGTTCAAACTTATCCTATTAAAGAATCACATGACACAAGTAACGGAGGGATGGATATGATTTGTCAAGAGACTTACTTATCAGATGCAGCAGGAGTAGCTTGTTCCTGTCAGTAACGTGTAAAGAAGCACATTACATACTATTTACTAAATATGAATAGAAAATGTTATTACCTTAAAAAGATGATCAAGACGAAGAAATTAAATTATTCAAGCAATCAGAATGGAGTAACGGATCAGGTAAAGACTTGACAATATTACGTACCTCCAGCAGTTCCCATCGCTCCATTCTCAAATTCAATGTTTCTTCATCACCATCTGCATATAATACCTGCAGCAGAATACACAAACAAATTTAATAAAGTAAGATCATCTCAGATTGTTGAATCTATTAAGTGGGATATATTGGGTGTGTTTGGTTTAGTTTGTCAAGGAATTGTAGAGTTAATTAAAAGATGTTCGCTGCGAATTTCCAGTGATGAGAAAGACAAAATTCTCCTTTGTAAACTAAAAGAGTTCATCATGCTTATATAACAAGACAAGGATCAGATTAGGACCATTAAGAAACTGTAAAGACGAAATAATATTAAGCGTGGTAGAAAGCCAAGAAGCAGACCTTACACGTAAGGATGAATATTAATTGAAAGAAATCTTTAAAAAAACAGAGGACATATAGGGTCTTTCACCTTGTGCATCTGGGTTAAGGAGTCAAAAGAAGCAACAGCACCTTCATAAAACCTGCAAAACAAATACATATAACTGAATCCAAGAATATGACAGTAGCATTTTTTTTCTCTAATGCTTAAAAATAAGAGAAACGTTCAAATGTGTGTATTTAAAAGTAACAAATACAGTTCAGAAGTAACAGAACCCAGTGTAACCAGACATTCACAATACAAAATTATAGAGATCGAGAGGCACAAGTATGCCTGATTTGAGCACCCTAGTCATATATACGAAAAGCCTATCAGAAGGCTACCTAAAATAGGTTCTAAAAGTAGGATATTCTAAAATAACAGATAGCATTGACGATATAGAAGTGACAACAACTTTCATCTACACAAAGGAAGCACCCCAAGTAATAGAAATAGATACTAGTAAATGCATTTAATTAGACTCCAAAATAGGGCTAATATGTTCCTTACAAATCATTCACCAACAGTGTTAAGTTGCACCTGATTGGCATTACGGCATTACCCTTTGCAACTACTTCAAACTACTCACACCTCTTCATGCTTCAAGAAGTTTGCTAAAGGCATAAGAGTTCCATAAATTTTCAGAATAAAGTACATGCGTCCCCCCCCCCTCCCAAGACTATAAAACACCAACCAAGAAGAGTACAGCTCTGAAGATGATGCTAAATAACAATCACATTGGACAAAGTGGATGATATAAGTTTAGGGCCACATGCACAAATAGATTTATAAATGTGTTATTCATTTATTTTAATTCAACATTTTTGAATGACTCAATGAGTTAACATTAAAGTGATCTAGTGCTCCACAAACAGAATCATATAGATCAGGACTGTAGACAAAAATATCTAGAAAATTATGCACGTTTAGCATTATTGCAAAGTCAAAGATACACACATGATTTACAAGATTAACTTAATAGATGTTGATTACCGACTGGTATAATCAACTTCACTCCCACTAAATGTGATTTCAGCATTCTAGCTTTCTTTCATGGTTCACCCACTGATGGATGAGTCATTCTCTGCTTACAAGAAAGCAAGGCTTCTAGTACGGTCACTATGGTAAGGTAAGATTTCTTTAGCTAGCCTAGCCCCCAAAGTAAGAAAGTATGTCCAGCATTTTGATATACAGCTCAGCTCAGTGAACTTAAGAACCACAACAAATACACAAACAGTATATCACACAGGAAAGCAGTCACAACTACGAGTACTCACTTTTTATCCAATGGCCACCAAACCTTTACTTTGCGACCGACTAATTTCTCATTGATACCATGTGTCATTCTCGAATCCTGAATAAAAGCATGTTAGTACATAACTAGGAACCTCATAAAATTAATAACCAACAAGATAGAAAGGAAGTAAAGTGGTATAAAGGGGAAGAGCTCTAAAACCTTCTCTAATACATAATAAAACTAGATAGTTACTACATATGATCAAGCAATGCTAACACAAATTCATATAGATGTTACAAAGACTTGAAGCCTTCCAAAACCAAAAAGGCCAGATAACAAATAGACTTTGGTTTCAAAAGTTGGGGACTGGCAGACACAAACTTTGGTTGCAAGGTAAAATATCTAGATACATGAGGGCGGCTTTTAGATCCAAGAGAATCGCAACTAGTACAGAAAATGGAGCAAGTAAAGTCACAGTTTCACTGTGAAAAAGTAAATTCCTGGTACTCATTGCATGATACAGTTAAAATGCATGAATTTCAGGCTCTCTGAACCATAAAATTTTAAAAAAAAAAACATAAAGTTGCCCTTAGCTGCCTAATGTCCGCTAAAAATGCAAATAATATTTATAATAATTGGAACATAAAATTGGATATACGATACATTATAATAGGATTCACAAATAATTTAACTTTAGAATACATATACATCTGTATATCTATTAATAAGATTCAATAAACAAGCAGAAGATTCACTATTATTGCAGATTCTTTTCAATCATCTGGTTCGTAGGCTAACTTTAGTTTATTAAATTTGGACTCATCCCTTTTATGTGTGTGTGTGTTTAATACAACAGCTTGCTACTTGCAAACATTTTACCTGCTCGAAGTATTGTTCTGAATCATCAGATTCCTTCTTAACGACTATATCAGCTGGAGCATGATTTGTCCTGGTACCAGTCTTAGTAACTTCATGACACGGATTAAATACTGTAGAATCTTTTTTGCGCCGAAGCTTTGTAGGCTGGCTTCCATCAGTATGGCCATGCTGGGAATTAGGTTTTCTTCCCCTTTTCTTTGGAGCTGTTACTGCTTTTTCTTGAAGTATTCCTGTAACATCTGAATTTTCAGTCTGTGAATGCCTTCCTGCTTGAGTATGTTCCGGTTTTAATGTTTTCAACGAATTTGTTCCCCTCAAAATTCCATTAGTCTTTTCTGGACCAAAGCCATCACTTATAGTAATCCTTGATTGTATGATAGAAGATGGCTCGGCCACTTCAGCCACCTTATTGAAGGAAAAATTTATTAGAGTCAATTTAGAAATATCAATCTATTTAAGGAACAAGTACATAAATTTAAGCATAAATTTTGATATGTATACATAAATCAGCAAGACCTTTTTTTACAACTTCCCTATCTGATCATTATTCAAGGAGAATCAACAATTGATAAATCAAGGCAAGAAAAGTAACTCAGAGTATTTTTTCCATTATCTTTCTCTGATCATTTTAAGTTATCTAGGGCATTAGATCCTTATAAGGGGGGACAGGGAAATTCCAATTCACATAGTAAGGGCCAATGGTTCGCTTTAATCCAGGACTTTTTAGGGTATATCACAAAGTCATAAACTAACAAATCCTTTTCATTCATCATTAAATATATTAAAGCTTGTGTTCTCTTCTTATTGATTTCTGACTTCTTTTAAGGCTATGTGGATTGTGGGCAAGTATAATCAACCCCTACATTGTTTTATCAAATATGTTGGAATGTAGGTATTGATTCGGAGGTACGTATTGCGCCATACCAGTACATAGTACATACTACATACCAACAATTTTGAGGCCTGTAGCAGATTACGAACTGTAAGATAGGTTTTGTTTTCACCATCTGCCATTTTGCATAAGGAGATATAATTTGTTAATACAAGACTACTTCAAAACGTGTGATAAAGGACATCTTACTGTGAAAAAGAAAAAAAACCAAATAAATACAACAATCTGCAGATGATAGGAATATGTACGCACATTCTACTGCGACTGTTTTGGGTACAGAAATATGAAGGTAGGTGAGAAGACACAAACCTTATGTTCATCTTCGGGAGAGTTCTGGCATATGGAAGCTACTATATCGGAAAAATCATCAAGATTCAGGTTCCTTAATCTGAACACCTTTGGGAGAAAGCGCTGGAGTTCAATAGCACAGTTCCTCAGAACTTTCTCTCCCAACCTCCAAGGACGAGAAAAAGTATTCTAAAAGAAATGAATGTTATATATACAATATAAAATGAGAATATACGCAAAAACAACTAAAAACACAAGAAGTCAATAAACCTGATCCGCTTTCTTTTTAGAGACGCTAGAGAGGAGGATACTCAGAAGCTCTTCTGATATTTCTTCACTTTCTTCAATGGTCAAGGTCATGATGTATTCCATTTGTCTAAATACAACAGGGAGGTGAATGTACCTTGTGATTAAGCATGATATTATTAGTTTTGTGATTTCACATGACAATTTCTTTCACATATGGGGAAATCCTAGCCGCTACACCAATTGCCATCTAACATCAAAAACGCATTTTACATGTCTATGCACTGGTAAAATAATAAACAACATTTCAAACTCATGCTAGAAAACAATATAAATATCACGGATTTGCATGGGAACAAGAGCGTGATATGTATGCGGCTAGTAATTCAACAAATCACCCACTATAAAAACTATATTTTAGTCATACTTTTTATATATACATTTGTCTATAACAAGGCTAAAAATGATATTCATAAGTATAATGGTGTCCTAACACATAATTCATATATAACTTAAGGAAATTCAGGATTAGAAAATTCACAATTTTGGTGTACTCAGAAGTTTAATTACAATAAGTCTAGGTTCAGATGTTCAACTTCTTGCAAGTGCTGAAGCTACAATGCAGAGTTCAAAATTTTGCATTTTATTATTTAAGTGGTACAATACCATAAGCATACTTTCCTAAAGAGCAATGTGATTACCTGATGGTACTCAGGAACAACTCGAACATGTTGGCAATTAATTGATCACACTCAAGGTCCAGCATCAACAAGCATGCCCTGACTTTGGAAATATTTTCAAGAATATGAAGTGCCTTAGAATAACCACGAGTATCTTCACT
Organism: Heracleum sosnowskyi; assembly: GCA_030848705.1. NCBI lineage: Eukaryota > Viridiplantae > Streptophyta > Magnoliopsida > Apiales > Apiaceae > Heracleum > Heracleum sosnowskyi. The sequence goes on from CM061244.1 coordinate 36,374,480, forward strand.
AGACAACATTCCAAGTGCCACTACAGTCAGCTGAAAAATCTCCTGCACATCATTTAGATGACAAAGCAGACAACCAATTAAGATTCCTTAAGACATCAAGTTAGTAACGGCATTGTAAGAGTAACAAATTTCGATATATTAACAACCTTCATTTGAACATCATCATAAGGTGCGTCTGGGGCGGTTATCCTTGTAAGCTCACTCATGCAAGATGCAACAGAAACTTTCACATCAATGTCAAAATGCTTCAGTAACTGATCAGAAATTAGCGCCTTCATTGAGGGGTAAAGTGCATCTTGCATCGATCTAGAGGGTGCCTGCTCAACCTTAGATAAGAGCCCATCTACTTGCTGAAAACATGAATAAATACAATAATATTTATCGAACCACACATAAAGACAATTGCAAGATCTATACAGAGAACTGAAAGTACAAGGTAAACAACTTGGAAAAAGCGGAAAACTACATGTATGTCGTGATTAGGTCATACATTAATATAGTTTTCATCATAGCAGAATTCTGACATAAAAGAATCAATCAAACGTAAGGTCACACCGATTTGTCATTTTGTGCAATTATATTCAAAGGTATACCCCTGAAAATAAGATTCCTACTACATTATTTCATAACCAAATTCCTCCAACAAAGGTGCGGATAGGTGATGCAACTTGTAGCAAGCTAGCAATTTCACATTCAGCTCACAAACAATAAATATGTACCTCTAACATAATCAGTGCATCAATTGTATATAAGTACGGATTCAGGAACTAGTAAATATGTCAAACCACCAATACCTAATACTAGACTAACAATAACTTATCAGACCATCACATTCACATAAAAAAATAACCAAACTAATCCCAGTTTTTGTCACTCAAAACATCATCAAAGTTTACGTATTAAAAAGTAAGCAATTCTAAAATAAATACAATGCATAAACAAAAAAACAAGCACCTCAATTCTTTATCAACAAACAATAACCCAAACCAAGAAATTCCCATTCAACACTAACAAAAAAAATCAAAAACCCATAAATATTCATTACTTCTAAAATCAAATACATCAAAAGATCATAAGCAGTAAATACTGTTTGTGCCCATAAAATGTGTGTGTGTGTGTGTGTGTGTGTGTGTGAAAAGGGTAAATATATTTACATCAAGACTGTTGAGGAGGTCTTCCACAAGAGCAGTATCTAAAGAAACCAACCCTAAGAGCTTAATTCCAACCTCTTTAAGCTCTTTTTCAAGCCCCAAACCTGAACAAGAAGACATCTTCCTTTTCTTTTCTCACTGACCCTTTTCGTTTTTCTCAAAATCAAACATTAAAAAACATCATATTCTTGAATATATCACAACCCCAAATGCTCAAACAGATAAATGCAACTTTTTTATATATAAATTAATTAAATAACAAGAAGGGGTTACAAAATTGAACAAGTACTCTACGTGTGATTTGGGTCATGGGTATTTGGAAAATTGACTATAGAGACACCATTGTATATGTATATCACACTATTTTCTAACAAGGGCCAAGGGAGATGATATAAGCGTTTTGAATGTATTTATAACAGAGGTGTCTCTTTTAATTTGGGATCAACATTTGTGTGTGTGACACCAGAATTAATAACTCACTTTAACAAAATTGTATGTGTGTAATTATGTGTGTGTGTGACTGTGTGTGATTATATGCTTAATCAGTGCTCTTGTACAATGCCCTTTTCTCTACAAACCCTTGTAAGTTGTGTCCTTTGGTGCTTCTTTTCTTGTTAATTACTGTCAGGGGTTGTTACACTCAAAAAAATTTATAGTGGGTTATTTGTTTTTCTATTTTTATTCTATCATTAAATACCAATTAATATAATTAAATGTTACATTGTATAGTGCCCAAAATCTTTAACTATTTCAAATTTTGAAATAATTGAATAAAAATTATATTCTATTTCTGAAACCAGAGTATTGTTCATAAGTGTTATTCGTGCTCATCATAAACGTCATTCGTAACAAACTCTTACTTATTTCGTTTGTCTACGCTAAGTTACGTAATATTGACGAGTTTTAAATGATAAAGAGTTTCACATTCATTTTACGGGTTGAAATAAGTTGCATTTAAAAGAAAATATAATTAGTTCATACTAAAATAGTTAAATTTTGTTTTCATGTTTATTTTATTTTAATTCATAATTTTTTAATATGTCTATATGTTATATGTAATACAATAAATTTTTCACAACGAAGTTATATTTTTCGTTACGGACAGAAGCCAAAATCTTTTTCAAAATTATTTTATTATCCTGAAATTGTTAGTATGTACAGTAAACACAATAGTTCTTTTAAAATAAAATAAAAAAAGGTTGTGTTATTCCCAAAAAACTAGCTCTTTAGCCCGTGCAATGCACATACATACTTTAAATATGAGTAAATTGTTTATTTTTCGGCAAATTTTTGTATGTCCTCGTATTAGAGTAGCAATTGATGAGTTATACGACATTAAAATTAGTACAAGTTTGTATTATTACACTTATATACATGAAAGTTTTTTTTTGTTAGCTTGTACTGATTTTGACCGTATTTGTATCGTAACAAATATAATACTTAAGGCATGTCAGAAATTATGTATAGTTTGATTTAATAGAGATAAATAATTACAATTCACACACATGCTTTAATTTATAAATATTCTTAATTCATAAATTTACAATAAATCTAAATGATACTATAATAGTATGAGATATATAATATGTAAGTGTATATGGTCATATATTATCATAAATTTACATAAATATAAGTATTTATATGTATACATACGTATGTATATATCTATAATATAGGTAAGTGCTCAAATGAGAACCCAATTTAAAATGAGAACTGAGATCTAATCTCAACCTTCCATTTTATATTAAAACTTCTAATCTTAGCCTTTTAAAGTTTCCTCCCCTCCCAGTTTTTCACAACCCCCATTCCGTTCATCCACTGTCTTTCAAGTTTAATTTCGATCATGATTCTGGCCAGAATCACTCATATTCATATATTTCAACTCTCTCTCTCTCTCTCTCTCTCTCTCTCTCTCTCTCTCTACCCCTCTCTCTGTCAACGCCCCCTCCGGATCTCGAAATTGAGCCGCCGACATTGTGCAATGATTATTGACTATATTCCTATTTTCTTTCCGCCATATTTGAAATGTTCAACCATGTACTTGTTACCGGTGATGACATATCTCGGTGATATTATTTAGGTTACGATGATGTGTTTGTTTAGTATGAAATCATGTTTTTATTGTAGATCTAAATGACTCGATTATGTAGATGAGAGTGATGATTATAAGGGAGGAGGTGGTGGTGGTGGTTGTAGATATCGTGAAAGTGTTTTGAATCGATGGCCATGAAAGGGGGAATGGTGGTGGAGATTTTTGGTATTGATTAAAGATAGACTGAGAAGATAGATGCTCTAATATTTTTGCTTTCGTGATTTTTAATTAACTTTTTTAGTGATTTACGTTTATAATTTTGGTGACTTTAAAAAAAATTATGTTTCTAATTTTGATGATTTGAGATAAATTTTGGTGATAACATGGTGATGTGGTGGGGGCAATAAGGAGGTGGTGGTGGGTTTGCTGGTGGGGCAATAAGGAGATGGTGGTGGGTTTGCGGCAATGTGGTATATTAATTTTTTGTAATTTTGAATGATTGAATTTGATGATTTATAGTTCTTCAAGCCTCTTTTTATAGCGGTGTAGCTCGAGTTTATAACGTGCAAGAATATGTTGAGAGTTTTTTATTATTATCATGTCTTCTTTACAACTTAGGCAGTTGATATAGTCATGTTTTCAATGTTCTGTTTAGTCTTATTTATATAAAGTAGTAGCTTAATATTAATGTAACTTGATAAGTGTCTTAGTTTTTTGTTCTTCACTTGTCTTGTCTGGACATGACAAGGAAGAAATTTGAACAGGGTACTCTGAAATGCTAAAAAAAGGTGACTGATCATTGAAAAATTTAAACTAAAATATAAAGAATTCAGACTCAAATCTGAGTAGCACCCGTGTCATTTTTCGCAAGTGACAATCTTTGTTACATAAATGTGGCCATGTACTTGGTTATATCTTATTATCTTTTGGTATATAAAAAAGGTGTTTTATGTGTATTTCTTATAATTATGAAATAAATAATTAGACGTTATTTTTAAAAAAAGCTTACCCTCTTTTAGTAAGAGGTAAATAAGTATTTTGGTATAATAGAGATGATTTATGTGTATTTTTGATGATTTTAGTGCAACATATAAATAATAAATATTATTTTATATAAATGGTCACCTCTTTAAGTATAAAAAGGTGGTTTGTATAATATTTTTAGTGATTCGTATCTATTTTAACATATATGCAATAAAAATTAAATATTTTATTTTTATAAATGCTCAACTAGTTAAACAAAAAAATCATCTTTTTTTTTTGGTTTTTAAGTGAGTTTTGTGTAGTTTTAAAAAAGTAAAATATAAACGTATAAAAGCTTAATTCTTTAAGTACAAAAAGATGATTTATATGTATTTTTTGATAATTTACATGTGCTATTTATTGATAAGCAATATAATTAATAAGTATTATTTTCATTAATGTTCAACTCTTTAATACAAAAAAGTTTATTTGTGATTTTTTTTATGATTTATGTGTATATTTGTAGATGCAATATTCATAATTAATATTACGTTTTTGTTATTTCTTTTAATAAATGATCAAGGTAAGTGTTCAGCTTAGGCACCAATAGATACTTGGAGGTGGTTGATGGTTACCTTTATTTTCAAGTGTAAAATCACAAATCGAATAATGTTGTGTCATGTCGCCAATTATATACAAATCCAGTTTAAAGAAAAACAAATATAAAACACTAAACCAAAATTGTGAATTCAAGGATCACTATCTCGCCAGCCACCATCCCCATCACATCCCCATCACATCACCACCATTAACAACTATCATTACACTATCGCCGCTACACTGGCTTACAACTCTACGCCGCCAACATCTTCATCACCAAAATCACTAATTTCACTTCAAAATCATCTAAATTTAAACCACTTGTATCACAACAACCACCTACATGACTATACCACACACATCCCAAATCACTAAATTCAAACACAAATTATCAAGATTTAAACTTCAATCACCAATTCCTATGAATAAATCACCAAATAAACATACATAGATCATTAATATTTAAATCACCTCCACAAAATCACTCAAATCAAATTAAAATTAACAAAAAACTAAACATCAATATCATCACCATCCACCACCGCTAACTACACCTACGAATCACCAAATTTCAACTCAAGTCACCAATTTTTGTGTGACAAAACACCAGAAAATTAAAAATAAATTACCAAAAAATTAACGTAAAATCACCAAAAAAACTTTAAAAAATCAGATCCAAACAGGTGTTATGTTTGTCATCATTTAGGTCGGAAGTTATCAAACCGTCGGTATAGGCGACGATATCAATCGAATTGGCTGAACTTTTAGAGATTTGTTCATTTTGAACTAACGGCAATCGAAAACATGGATACTGGTGGTGTTGTTCGACAAATCGGACCTGAGAGATGAGAAGATATCTGACTGGAAAGACATGGGAGAAAAATGCATGATGTTTGGATCTAAAATGCGGTGGCCGAAGAAATGGAAAGATAGAGGAGAAAAAGTTAAAAATGGTGGAGAGAGAAAGAAGATGTGGAAGATGAGGGTGATAGTTCACGCGTGTGTGTATGTACTATCTAATTTAACGATAGAGATTAAAATAAAGTAAGGGCTGAGATTGAATCTCAGTTCTCATTATAAGGTGAGTTCTCATTTGAGCACCTCTATATATATATATATAGGGGTTTACTCTAATACAAACCACTCTTAGACTACAAACTACAAACTAAATATATTTTTTTCAAATCGCGTTAAAACATAGCTTATATGGTATGCAAATTGATCGTTGGGAGATGAAGAAAAATACGGTGAAGTCGGATTTCAAAAAAAGCTCTCCGATTGACGGGAAAAGTCAAATTAAAAACGAAGGGGAATAGGTGTGATTGAGTGTGGGAGGGTGTATTTTAGTTGTGTGTTGTGCATATAGGGGGCCATTAGATGTCTAAGGGCTTAGATTGGTTCTTAGTTTGTATTTTAAAAAAAGGTTTGTATTTGATCACTAGCCTATATATATATATTCAGGTAAATGTTGTATGTATATATAAGTATGCATATTAATTTGCAGCATTTAATAATATGTAATAAATATATATGTATAAGTTTGGAACATTTAATAATATGTAATAAATATATGTATAAGTATGCATATTAATTTTGTAGCATTTAATAATATGTAATAAATTTATTGGTGTAAAAAGACCAAAATAACCCTAAAAATGTCATTTAATAATATGTAATAAATTTATTGATGTTAAAAGACCAAAATAACCCTAAAAATGTATAGTATAAGTAAGGGTAAAATGGTTCATTTGATTTTAATTGTTTATACCAAACCCCTTGTTGTGGTATTATATATATAATAGATAATAGATGTAATCATTAGATTGTAGAAGAAGGGGTTGAATACAATCTATTCGAAAACTCAATTCTTTTGTAAACACAGCTACAAAACAGAAATAAATAATTGTTGAAAGTAAGAACACAACAATTAAAAATTTCAGGTGGATTGAATGTTCCACCTGAGAGATTTTATATTTAAAAAAATCTATGTGATGTTTACACATAAACACCCAGCTTCTGTTATAGTATTTTTGCTTCGCACTTGCTAAGAATTCTAAAGAAAAACACTTAAACTTTTCTAAACTTCTTAGCTTCAGTAATACTGGTACACTTGGTTATATAATCTAAGTTTACAACTTTTGCTAGATCACAGAATTATACGATTATCTAGGTCTAGCAAGCTTGCTTTTTCATTCTCGGTCCACTTATCCTTTAGATTATTTGCCTTTTGAGCAGAGAGCTTTATCCAATCATCTATATTGTTCAGATGTAAATAGAATGTTGTCAACTGTTAATAATGTAGTTCCTAATCTAGAAGGATTGAATGCAGATTTAAACTCTAATGAATTTTATCATGCATACTCTGATAGTTTTGAGCTTGCATCCTCTGATAGAATTACTGATATCCGCTGACGCCATCTTCACTTGCACAACATTATAAAGCATAAAATATTTAAAATTGACTAGTCTATTATGTGTATTCGTTGATAGTTAGCATGACTTAGTAGTATCTATACATTATGTTATCAACTCCTATCTAGAAATAAAAAGGAATATGTTACATGATTATTATTCTCTGATAAGCAACCCATCAACCGATACTAAAGTACATATGCTATTGTCGATGGTTACGAAAATTACTCAACCAAGTTTTGCTGAGATCTTTAAATTATCATCAAGAAACAACATATTTTCTAACAGGTTACGATGTCAAGAAATGATATATAAAGATGTTGAACGAACATTTACTATTGTCATTATAATTTTGACATCGAGATATATTAAATAAGATGAAATATATTTACATGACGAATATTTGTACATAAACCTCAGTAATTGAAGAATCACTTGAATTTTATGATATTAATATTTGCCAAACATATTTGGTGGAGTATATACAATCTATTATAACTCGTTTAATTTACCAGTCAAATCCATAATTTCTTATTAACTCAAGCAAATATTATGCTTTGTTATATGTATGATTAAAATAAAGATTATCTATCAAAAAGAATATATAGCTACTATTACTAATACAAAGTCATAATTTATAGAATATTCAATAATTTATGTAACTTTGGTAAGTGTCTATTTATTGTCTTGTCATTAAATCTATCCAAGTTATTGAAAAGTCCAATTACTAAATTTGAAGAATGCAATCACCAAAAAAATACAAAAGTTATTATGAAAAAGTTGAGAATTAATGATATAAAATTGTATTTAAAGTAAAATGTATTAAATTGCACTTTGTATACCTGTATTTAAGGTAAATTTACTTGGCACGCTAAATTTAACAAATCAATATTTGTTTCGCAATAGATTGAAAAAACTATATTGCACCTTTTTGATCGAGCTCCTTCAAATTTGATACTTATCGTATTTGAATATATTATATAACAAGAAGAGTAGCAGCATTGGGGAGATTCATCTCCAAGTCAGGAGAGAAGTGCTTACCTTTCTTCAGAGCACCGAAAAATGTGATTTTTTTTGAATGGACAATAGAAAGCCAGGAGGCCGTTCAGGCCTTGAAGAAGTACATGGCTGAGGCACCATTGTTGGCAAAACCAAAACCAGGAGAGATTCTTTACTTATACCTGGCAGTTTCTAACACTGCTCTTGGAGCCATTTTGGTTAAGGAAGAATTGAAAGTTCAGAAACCCATTTATTACGTGAGCAAGATTCTACATGGAGCAGAAATAAACTACTCTATGATAGAGAAATTTGCCTTAGCCCTGATTATGGCCTCGAGAAAGCTACGCCCATACTTCCAAGCGCACAAGATAGAAGTCTTGACCAATCAGCCTCTAAGAAACATCTTGCACATTCCTCGAGTTAGTGGAAGATTGATCAAATGGGCTATAGAGTTGAGAGAGTTTGACATCAAGTACAAGCCTCGAACGGCAATAAAAGCTCAAGCACTAGCTGACTTCATGGTTGAATGCACTATTGACAACCAAGAAGTCGGGGGGCAGGAAACAGTATTAGAAGGAGAAGAAGAAATCAAGAAAGATGAAGACATGGTGTCCAAAGAATGTTGGGTACTTTATATTTTGATGAAAACATGTTAGCTTTTCTATTTGTCCTTATTATTAATACTAGCTTAAAACACGTGCGATGCACGGATTGTTATTAATAATTATTATTTTTATTATTTATGTTTTAATATTCCATTAATTTGCATTTGCTAAAAAAAATAAGTAAGCGTGTTAAACTTTTTTAAATCATTAAAATTATTAAAATAGATTTTAAAATAAATTAATAACTATTTGTTCGTGATATTTTTGGAAAATGAGGGGTCTTAATAAGGAAAAATAGAAAAAGTAACGTGTTTTAGCTGAAAAGGTAAGTGCCCGTAATTAAAAGTATTTAAATAGGTTTCAAAATAAATAAGTAAGAATTTGCCCGGGATATTTTTGGAAAATGAGAGATTTTAGTAAGGAAAAATAGAAAGAGTAACATGTTTTAGTTGAAAAAAGGTAATTGCTCGTGCTTTTCTTAGAAAAAGAGAGGATTTTGTTAGAAAAAATAGAAAAAGTAATGTATTTTAGCAGAAAAGGTAGTTGGTTATAAAAATGTTATTATTTAATAATAATTTCTTTAGAAAATAAAAAAATAGAAAAAGTAACACGTTTCAGCTAAAAAAGTGTTCATAATTAAAAGTATTAAAATAGATTTTAAAATAAATAATTAAGTATGTTGGTCCTTGACTATTGCAGAAGGGGGGGGGGGGGTTGAATGCAATACTGATAAAACTTAATCTACGTTTCAACAACTAAAACCAAGATTAACGATTATCAGTTAAACAATTGCAAACACAAGTAGACACTCAAGTAATTCTCACAAAATAAATGTTTTATTTATTTTGCAATGGGTTGCTACAACCTCAAGAAAAAGTGTATCTTTTCTTGAGCTTCAGTTTCTCGAGTGATTACCAAGAATGAATTGAGAGATAGACTAAGTAGGCTAAACCTATCACTTTTAATCACGGGTCTTTGTGAAGCTGTTGTCGTTTTCAAGTGGCAGCTTCTTACAATTTGCCTGCCCGTGATTCTTTCCTAAATTGCTATATAGACAGCTTATCAATATATTACAAAACAATCTAGAAACATTCTATTTTAAGCTAACACAATTCAGTAGATGTAGATTTGTCATACTCTGGAATTGGTGAGCTTTGTCATGTGATCTCTCAAGCTTCAGTCGTAGTCTTGCAGACCTGTTACAGTGTTGGGATGCTGCAACACGCTTGTTTCTTGAACATCTAAACTGTCACGAGTTTGACTGGATTGATTACCAATACAAATGTTATCCCTTCATGACAGTATCCTGATGGCTAAGCTTGCTGTCACAGGAATGCGCTTTTGGTGACAGTAAGAAATCCCCGTTAAAGGTGCTGTCAGGATTTCCAAGCTTGCTGTCAGGCTAAGGTAAAGTTGCTGTCAGAAGGCTCCCGCCAATGTTGTTGTCAGAGTGAATGTACTATCGTGACTCGCAACATGATGTCTTCAAGTAACCTTACTGTCAGTGCTGTGACAGTAATCTTTTATTCTTGCTGTTCATCTTGAGTACTTCTTGAGGCTTGAACAAACTAATGAACTTCTACCAAAATGTACTAGAGTCTTATTTGCAGCAAACAAAAACGGTTACAAAGACATACTCTGGTTGTGACAGTATGTTCATACTTAATAAAATTAAGTAAGTAAAATGTCTAGTTAAGTTGTCTCATAGCCATCACCCAAAAATCCTAACAATCTCCCCCAATTTGATTTTATGGATAATAACAACAAATTTACAACTAATACTAGCTGACAACTTAACTAACAAGATCAGAATCTGACAAAAGATTTTTACTTAGCTTCAGATTTCCTTTTCTGTCTTGCTTCATCCTCTCTGTTGAGAGCTTCCTTAAGAACTTCTCTGAGTCCTTCCACCAGTGCTATTTCATCAGGAGTGATAGCCTCATCTTCAATTTCATCAATGTGTTTCTGGATTATCTTGGAGATACATACTCTAGCATCCTGAAGATCCAACCATAAGTCTTTGCCAAAAGCATGAGTTTTGAACTTCAGTGTGCCATTAAAGTCTTTGAATCTGTTTCCAGGGTATGCATTCAGAGTTTTCCTCCTTGACCTATCCAGCTTTGAGTCTTCACCCTTTCTTGCTTGAATAATGCTCTCAATCTCAGAAGAGCATTGTTGTTCCAGTGGATGAATTGATCCAATCACCAGGAAAAGTAAGTCTTTCAGTGCACTGGTTCTAAGTTTGTGAAAGCTTCTTACTGGAATCTCTTCCCATATGAACTTGATTCTCAGAGGATTCTCAAGCATACAAGATTGGTAATTGGGTCCTTCACTTTCCATCCTGTTGGCTTCTCTGCTTTTACCCAAGAATGTGTCTTCTGTATCTTCAGTGGTTTCTCTTTCTGTAGGCTCTGAGGATTCTTCTTGTTAGGATTTATGGGTGATAGCTATGAGACAACTTAACTAGATATTTTATATGCTTAATTTTATTAAGTATGAACATACTGTCACAGCCAGAGTATGTCTATGTAACCGTTTTTGCTTGATAAAAATAAAGATTCTAGTACATCTTGGTAGAAGTTCATTCGTTTGTTCAAGCCTCAAGAAGTACTCAAGATGGACATCAAGAATAAATACTACTGTCACAGCATTGACAGTAGGGTTACTTGAAGACAGCATGTTGCAAGTCACGACAGTGCTTTCACTCTGACAGCAACATTGGCGGAAGCCCTCTGACAACAACTTTACCCTAGCCTGTCAACAAGCTTGGAAATCCTGACAGCACCTTCTGCAAGGATTTCTTACTGTCACCAAAAGTACACTCCTGTGACAGCAAGCTTTGCCATCAAGATACTGTCATGAAGGGATATCACTTGTATTGGGGTTCAACCCAGTCAAACATGTGACAGATTGGATGTTCAAGGAACAGGCGTGCTGCAGTATCCCAACACTGCAACAAGTCTGCAAGACTACGACTGAAGCTCGAAGAGATCACATGATAAAGCTCACCAATTCCAGTGTATGACAAATCTACATCTACTGAATTGTGTTAGCTTGATATGGAAAGTTTCTAGATTTCTTTGTAATGTACTGATAAGTTGTTTGTATAGCAATTTAGGAAAGGTTCACGGGTAGGCAAATTGTAAGAAGCTGCCACTTGAAAATGACAGCAGCTTCACTAGACCCGTGTTGATAATGATAGGTTTAGCTCTTACAAAATCTATCTTTCATTTTCCATTATTTGTAAGAACGTGAGATCAATCTCTCGAGAAACTAAATCTCAAGAAAACATTTATTTTCTTGAGGTTGTAGCAAACTATTGCAAAATAAATAAAACATTTATTTTGTGAGAATTGTTCGTGTGTCTACTTTAGTTTGCAATCGGTAAAGTGATAAGCTTTAATCTTAGTTTTTGTTGTTGAAACTTAGAGTGAGTTTTATCACTATTGCATTCAATCCCCCTTCTGCAATAGTCAAGGACCAACAACTGGTATCAGAGCAAACAGATTGTTCATAAATCTGAGATCATGACTAGTATGCAGAAGTCAAGTAGCATAAAGATTCCAGCTTTTGATAAAGAGAACTACAATGTATGGAAAAGAAAAATCATGTTGTTTATCAAAGCTGTGAATCCATTATACTTGGGTATCCTCCAGAATGGTCCCTTCGTTCCACGTAAAGAAATTGAAGCCTCAACTGTAGATGGTGTTCTTATTCCAGCCCAATGGGTCAACAAACTACCTTCTGAGTTTCTGGAACCAGAAAAAGAGATGGTGGCCTTGGATGATTACTTGCAACTCATCATACTGGATGCTCTCACCCTGGACAAAGCTATGTGTGGGAATGTCATTGGGTGCTCATCAGCCAAGGATATGTGGAATAAGATCGAACTGTTGTGTGAAGGAAGTGAAGAAGTGAAAGACAACCAGAGACAAATCCTCATCTCACAGTATGAAGCCTTCATGTCAAAGTCAGGAGAAGACCTTACAACTATGTTTGAAAGGTTTAGCAAACTTATGACTGAGCTACAGATTCATGGCAAGTACTATGATAGGAAAGAACTGAATGTCAAATTCCTGCTCACACTTCCTGAGCATCTTGAGCACAAAATCACAGCCATAAGAGAAGGAAGAAATCTGAATAATATTTCTCTTGAAACTCTGTATGGTGTGCTTAAATCATATGAGCTTGAGTTTTTCCAGAAAAGAGCTATTCTAGCTGGATCCAGAGGAAAGATGGCTAATATGTCAGGTGCTCTCGTGGCTCAAGTACCAAGAATCACTCAACCTACTGAAGCAACTCAAGTCATCCAACCTGCTCCAATATCAACTCTTAAAATTGAAGAGGTTGTGGATGATGAGGAGAAAGTTGTACTACAGCTAACTGATGTTGAGGATGAAGACTTCTATTCCTTGGAAGAAATGGAAAAGATGGATAATCCAACCATGGCTTACATGGCCAAGAAGTTCAAGAACATAAGGTTTAAGAGAAACAAGCCATATAAGTCACAAGGTCAAACATCAAGGTTCAGCAAAGGGAACTTCTCCAAAGTTGAAGGTGGTGCTACAAGAGGTGGATACAAAACAGGGATGGTGGACAGATCCAAGTTCAGGTGTTACAACTGCAATGAGCTTGGTCATTTTGCAACAGAATGCAGAAGACCAAAGCAAAATCAAAGGATGGATAAAGGGTCAAGTGGACACTTCAAGAAAGGACAGGGAAAGGCCTATGTGTCTGAAGGAAAGTGCTGGGATGATTCTGAAGAAGAAGAAGAAGAGGAGTATGTAAATTTAGCACTCATGGCTAAATCTGAAGAGGTCTCCTCTAGCTCTCCAAGTCAGGTACCCTCACTTGTCTTACTTGATATGTCTAAAGATGAATACAAGCAAACTGTTGAAGAATTGAGTACTGAGATGTTTCATGTTCATACTAGTTTAACTGCAGCTAATGAAGAAATTGTTAGGTTAACTAAGTTGAATGAAGAACTCACTTCTGAGAATGATTTGCTTCTGTTAAAGACCAATCGTTTAGAATCTTCAACACAGGAGAATGCTAAGTTGAAAAATGAGTTAGTATGTGCTAAAGAAATTGAGGAGTTTCTCAGGAAAGAAATTAATGAAAATGAATTCAAGATTAAAGCCTATAGAAACTCATCCAAACAACTTCAGGATTATCATGAGAAACACACAGAGGATCAAAAAGTAGGGATAGGTTTTGAATATGGCAAAAGACCTGGTAAGAAAATTGTTAGTCAGGATTGTTCAACTGATGCTACTATCAAACCTCATGTTCTTAAGAAGCTCAACAAACCAATCTTTAAACTTTCTGAACTTGAGTTTGATGAGGAAGCCATGCTTATCAAGCAGCAACTTGATGATGAGGATGAAGGTACTGACAGTTCAACAGTTGGTGGAAAATATACTGTCGAAATTCCCAAGACAGTAACTTTGCCAAACAATCTGACAGAATGTTCTAAAGATACTGTCAAAAGAGCTTCAAAGACAGCAACTTCCAAACCTACTGTCATGACAGAAGGTATGAAAGGTACTGTCAAGAAAAGCTCGACAGCAACTTCAGAACATCCTGATGACACAGTAACCTACAAGTCTAGAAACAAGAATGGCAAGTTAGGAAATGGCAATGCAAATGGTAGTAATGCTCCTAGGAAACTATGCAATAATTGTGGCTCCTCACATCACTTAACTCATGTTTGTAAGAATCCAAAAGAGGTCAAGGATAATGTGACTCTGAAAAATGGTAACTTACATAGAACCCCCCCTTAAGAATAGACCTATGGTAGTGTGTAATAACATTGATTGTATGCCATGCAAGATAACTGCCATGAGTACTTGTTTCAATTTGCCTATTTTGTCTACTGTACAATGTACCTACATGCAAGCTGTTGAGACTCCTGTGCCTACTGGTAACAGTAAGAAGGCCTCATCCACTAAGAATAAGCACAAGTCTAATTCTAAAGAAAAGTGGGTGAAGAGGGGAGTCCAACAGAAGATTCCTGATGTGATAATTAAAATTGAAAATGTTGACTATGTCTGTGATACTGAAGTAGCAGGACCCAACAAGGATTGGGTACCATATGCCTCTTAAATACAATTTGTTTTGCAGGGCAAGAACAAGGAGCAAGTCACTTAGATCATTGACAGTGGCTGCTCTAGACACATGACTGATGATAAAGCCCTGCTATCACAATTTGTAGAGAAAGCTGGCCCAATCATAACCTTGGGAGACAACAGCAAGGGTTACACAGTGGGATATGGCTGTTTGGAAATTGGAAATGTTGTCATAAATGATATTGCACTTGTTGATGGATTGAAGCACAACCTGCTCAGTGTCAGCCAATTCAGTGACAGGGGATTCAAGGTTGATTTTGACATGATGGTGTGCAATATCTATCATAAGAAGGATGGAAGCCTCTCTCTGAAAGGGGTAAGAAAAGGAAGCCTATTTGTTGCTGACCTAAGCTCAACAAAGAAGGACAAGATTTACTGTTTCTACAGTAAAGCTACTGTTGGTGACATTATGCTTTGGCACAGGAAGCTCTCTCACCTCAACTTCAAAACAATGAACATGCTGATGAAGAAGGAATTGGTTAGAGGACTACCCCAACAGGAATTCTGTCAAGAAGGACTGTGTGGGGACTGTCAAATGGGAAAATTGAGAAGAGCTGTGCATAAGTCAAAGCAAACCAACACCAACACAGAACCACTCAAACTAATTCACATGGATCTCTTTGGACCAGTAAATGTCCCATCCTTAGCCAAAAAGAGATATGCATTAGTTATGGTGGATGACTACTCTAGGTATACTTGGGTGAAATATCTAGAATCAAAAGATTAAGCAGCTCAAGTCATCATTGATCACTTAAGGGTTCTTGACAGAACTCCAAATGCTAAAGTTCAATTGCTAAGAAGTGACAATGGCACTGAGTTCAGAAATGCCACTCTTGGAAATTTCTGTAAAGATGAAGGAATTGTACAACAGTTTTCTGCTGCAAAGACACCACAGCAGAATGGTGTTGTAGAAAGGAAGAATAGGACTCTCATTGAAGCTGCCAGAACTATGCTTCATGATGCAAAGTTACCTACCTACTTCTGGGCAGAAGCCATCAACACAGTTTGCTATACTCAGAACAGAACTTTGATCAACAAGACTCATGGGAACACTCCTTACTATCTGCTCAATGGAAAGAAACCTACTGTCAAATATTTTCATGTGTTTGGAAGCAAATGTTTTATGATGAAGGACAACCATGAAAAGAAAGGAAAGTTTGACTCCAAAGCTTTTGAAGGTATTTTCATGGGGTATGCTCTAGAAAGGACTGCCTACAGAGTCTATCTTTTGGAACATAGAGTCATAGATGAGAGTGTGAATGTCACATTTGATGAAACCAAGTTTCCTGGACTGCATGAGGAAGGCCAAATGCAGATTCTTAGGTTTGAGAATCAAGGCTACTTGGAAGAAGAAGAATTTGTTGATGAAGTTCCCTCATTTACTCAAACTGTGGAAACAGAAAAAGATGATGTCATTGAAAGTAACACAAATCAAACTCCAGATCAGTCACAGACTATTTCAGGAAATACTCAAAACAATGATGACTCTGGAGACATTGAAGAAAATGATGGAGATAATTGTCCTGGTGAAGAATCAGTCCCTCTAACTGAAGCTACTACTTCAGAACAAACAAGAAACTTGCCCAGAACTACAAGGTGGAACAAGGATCACACAAATGACCTAATTATTGGAGATCCTTCTTCTGGGGTGAGAACCAGGAACAATGTTTCTGCTGACAGCATGTTTTCCTGTTTTCTGTCTCAAGTGGAACCTAAAGCAATTGATGAAGCATTGTTGGATTATGCTTGGGTGATTGTTATGCAAGAGAAACTCAGCCAGTTTGAAAGAAACAATGTATGGAAACTGGTTCCAAGGCCAAAGGGAGAGTCAGTCATTGAGACAAAGTGGGTCTTCAGAAACAAACTGGATGAAAATGGAAATGTGACTAGAAACAAGGCAAGGCTAGTAGCAAAAGGTTACTGTCAACAGGAAGGGATAGATTATGATGAGACATTTGCACCTGTTGCCAGACTTGAAGCTATCAGGATTTTCTTAGCCTTTGCTGCACACTGTAACTTCAAGGTGTTCCAAATGGATGTCAAAAGTGCTTTTCTAAATGGAGAGTTGGAGGAAGAAGTGTATGTTGAACAGCCACCTGGATTTGAAGATGCTAAGATATATGATTTTGTGTACAAACTGTTCAAAGCACTTTATGGGTTGAAACAAGCTCCTAGAGCATGGTATGATACCCTCTCTGCCTTTCTATTAGAAAATCAATTTACAAGAGGTGTAGTAGATAAGACCTTATTCTACATGCATCATGGCAAAGACATCATTTTGGTTCAAATTTATGTTGATGATATCATTTTTGGTTCATCAAATGAGAAGCTGTGTGAAAAGTTTTCATCTCTAATGAGAAACAAATATGAGATGAGCATGATGGGAGAACTGTCATTCTTCCTTGGTTTACAAGTTCTTCAAAAGGATGATGGAATCTTCATTTGTCAAGCAAAATATATAAAGGAACTTCTAAAGAAGTTCAACTTAGAAGATTCATCACCTGCCAAGACTCCTATCTCTACCTCAACTAGTCTGGATCTAGACTCCAAAGGAAAGAAAGTGGACTCCAGTGCTTACAGAGGCATGGTTGGATCTCTTCTTTATCTAACTGCTAGCAGACCTGATATAATGTTTGCTACA
Source organism: Heracleum sosnowskyi (assembly GCA_030848705.1). Taxonomy (NCBI): domain Eukaryota; kingdom Viridiplantae; phylum Streptophyta; class Magnoliopsida; order Apiales; family Apiaceae; genus Heracleum; species Heracleum sosnowskyi. Next base: position 36,392,011 of record CM061244.1, read on the forward strand.
TGTCTCTGTGCAAGGTTTCAAGCTGATCCAAAGGAGTCACACTTGATTGTTATCAAAAGAATTTTTAGATATCTTAAAGGCACTCCAAATCTAGGCCTTTGGTATCCTAAAAATACTGGATTTGAGTTAGTGGGGTATTCTGATTCTGACTATGCTGGATGTATAATTGACAGGAAGAGAACTACAGGAAGCTGTCAATTTCTTGGTGAAAGATTGGTATCATGGTTTAGTAAGAAGCAACATTCAGTCTCTACATCTACAGCAGAAGCTGAATACATTGCTGTTGGAAGTTGCTGTGCACAAATTCTATGGATGAAGAATCAACTGTTGGACTATGGTCTAGTGTTGAGTAACATCCCTATCTATTGTGATAACACTAGTGCCATAGCCATCTCAGATAATCCTGTTCAACACTCTAGAACAAAGCACATTGATATCAGACATCATTTCATTAGAGAGCATGTTGAAAGAGGAACTGTGAAGTTGATCTATGTCCCTACAGAAAAGCAACTTGCAGACATCTTCACTAAACCACTGGATGAAGCAACCTTTAACAGGTTGGTAAGTGAACTGGGAATGCTAAATCTGGTATGTTAAATTACTAGTTTTTCCATTCTAAAATTGCTTTGAAGCTTGTGACAATAACCTCTACAAGTTGCTGTCATGAGAAAGTTACTGTCAACCTAAATCTCTATCTGTTTTAGACAGAATGTTCACTTTGACTTTGCTTAAATTGATTTTTGTGCCCATCTTTTATTTGAAAGTTGATTTTTGTATGACACTAACTTGCATGTTTGTTAAAATTGAAATTGGTCAAGGATTCTTCTTAATTGGTCAGTTTTGCCTTGATTGTTGTATTAGTGGTAAACATCACTTAATTACAATATGTGGTAGTTGTATGGGTATTCCAAACTGTTGACCGTTTACATCCCTCTTAACCTAGTATGCCTATAAAATGAACCTTAGGCCATATTAGGGAATCATTTAGAAAAAGGGTATAATGGAAAACAAAGTAGGAATTGAGTACAGGCCTAAGCCTTGTGGAAGTGAACCCTTTAATGAAGAGATAGAAGCAATGTTTGACATGCTATGGGATGCCCTTGATGAAGAAGAAGAAAAAGCACTTGCAGCCAAGGCCGCAGAAGAGGCCAAGGTGCAAGAAGAGGAAAAGGAGTTTCAAACTCTCCTCAAGGAAGAAGGAACCACAGAAGAGAAAGTTAGGGAAGAAGTCCAAGAATTGGTTAAGAAAGACTATACTGATTAGTTAATTTCACCAATTATAGCATTTTCCCTTTCTTCATTTCTTTAAAATCAATAAAATTTCTCTTTCTGCAGTTTCTATTTGATTCCTATGTGTGTTGCTTAATTGCTTATCTGGTAGAATAATGTTTTGGATGAATAATGAATCAGTAATAAATATTGCATTTGTTTAACTGGTGTCTCTTCAGTTAAGTTTTCATTCATAACGGTTTCTATACAAAGTCTTGACAGTGTTGTTTTCCCCGCAAGGGTTGCTGTCATCAAGAAAAGTAGCTGTCACAGTTTTCAGACAGTAGGCTTCTCGACAGCAATAAACGACTTTCTGTCATGACTTGTAAAAGATACTGTCATATGAGACCTTAACGATGACAGTAAGTTTTGCGCGGAACATTTCTGTCACGCAAAACATGTTGTCATCACACCAAAGTTACTGACACGGTTGTTGTAAGCGCACAGGTTACTGTCAAAGTAGTGGACCGTTAAAATTGGACACACTTCCTCCACGAGGAGAGAGAGAAATCAGCCTGTAACCCACGTGACAGTAAATTGGGTTAAGACACGATTTCACTTTTCCACTTTGTCAGTTAAACGCTTGAACTTCCCTCTAAATTCATCAAACATTCAACTGTTCTCAAAAAGCAAACACAACACTCTTATTTCTCTTCTCTCCAAGCAATTCATATTCTTCTACTCTCTCTCCTCTCTCTCACAAAGCAAAAATGGCCCCCAAACAATCAATTTCGCAAACAAACTTTGCTGGCATCTACTCTCCAAGTGATGCTGGTGAGGGTTTCAAAGGGCTCGTTTACTTCATGAATAAGTCCTATCTTGGGTATGCCATTACCTCTACTCATGTTCTTGACCTAGACAGGATTGAGAGTTTTTGGGCGACAGCTATTGCTCACGAAGATGGTGACATCTCCTCCATTCAATTCAAAATCAAGGAGCATAGCTACTCTCTCAACGCTCAGGGAATCAATGCAGCTCTAGGAATTGTGCTGGAACAAGGAAAGTCTTACTCTGAGCTTGCTAGTGATGAAACCCTGAAGAAGCTCTTCTTGAAAATTGGATATTCTGGACCAATTCTTGAAGAGGGAACAACAAAATGGTACCCTTTTGGTGAAATGGACAGGAAATATCTCCGCAAGGAGTGGAGCATGATGTTTGATGCTATGGTGAAAGTGTTCTCTACCAAGACCACAAGCTGGAATGGTATTCCCACCTACATCAAGAAGCTCACTCATTCTCTTGTTCATGGGTACAAAGTGGACATTGGAAAGCTGCTCATGGCACACTTCAAGGCTGCCATAGGTAAGAAGGTAAACATCTATCCTCGCTTTTTAATGTTGTGCATCAATTCTTTATGTGACTTTGATTAGAATGCCCCTCGTTTGGAGGTGTGCCCTGTACTAAAAAGGAACACTCACACAACTCTCACTTCACAGAATTTAAATGCACATATTCTACTATGTTTCACTAAGCACATGGTTGATCAAGTGACTAACCTTGATTTTACATTACCTCCTGATTTTGATACCTTCATTATTGAGAATGAGACTGCATTAGACCCAAATTCAGTCAAACCTCATTCTGCCCCATACACTCAGCCTAGGTTCTCTAGACTTCCTAAAGTACAGAGACAAGCCTTACAAGAAACCAGAAAAAGACCCCTAGAAACTGGTGTTGGTGGTAGTGCTGAGAGTCAAGAGGGAGTTCCTGCACCTAGTCCAGCAAATAAGGAAGGTAGTCAATCAGAACCCACAGTGGTTCCTCCTGAGCCTAAGAAGAAGAGAGCTAAGAGGACCAAAACCACTGTCAGCCACCCTGCAGTCTCCCAAAAGACTGTAGAGGATAATAGGGAAATAAACTCCTCTCTTGATGTGCCCTCTCATCAGGGACCATCTATTGAAATTGTCATGTCTCCCAAGGCAACTTGTAAAGAGTTTGCACAACCTCATGTTCCAACTCATGAGGAGCCTCCACTTGCAGAAACACACATGGAGTCAGGACACTGTGAGGATTTCAGTTCCCCTATTGATGCTTCTCAAGTTACATCTGAGAAGCAGCCACTATTCACTTCTCCACTTTCACCTTCTTCCTTCCCTACACATTCACTTGTTTCTTCTCCACAACCTAGAGAGGGGGACAGTCCCAACCCTTCAGGTTTTGATCATCCATCTCCAATCATGGATGAGCCCCGATCAAGTGGGCCACAAGAACCCATTTCTCAAAGTGAGATGGGCACCACTCCCTCAAACACTGAGAGAGAGCAAGGTACAACTCTGCTAGAAAGTGAAACAACCAGTACCTTGTTCAATCTCCAAGGAGCATCTTAACTCAGGGAAGATGCTGTCATAGCCCAAGTTGCTATCAAAGACACTGTGGATGTTGTTGTCACAGGTGAATCTGCTGTCAAGGACTCAGTTAAAGTTGCTGTCACAATCGAACCTGCTGTCCACATTGCAGAGGAACCTACTGTCAATATTCCAACTGACAGTAACATTCCTGGCAAAGCTCCTGTCACCTCCACACAGCCTGATCTTGATGCTGTAATTCTTGAGGAAGTTTCTGATGATGATGTGTCACTTTCTCAGTTCTTAAAGGTACATTCTAAACCATCTATTTCTTTGCATGACAGTACTGCTCATACACATGCATCTAGGATGAGTGAGGGTGTGCAAAAGAAAAGAGAGATAAAAAAAAAGAGAGGTGAGCATAAAAATGAGAGGCAGCCAAATGAGCTGGCAAAAGGTAAGGGACTTGAGCATGTCCAGAGTGAAATTGAGGGAGACCCACATATCCAGGCCTTAGGCCATGAGAGTTCTTCTGTGAGGAGTGATGAGATCACTCAGAAAAACACTGAGAGTGTGAGAACCCCCACAGCCTCCAAGCCCCAATCTTTTCTTTCACCTTCAAGAAGGTTAAGATCAGGTGGCCCCTCTACATCCTTCAGGTTGAAAGCTCTAGAGAACAGGTGTCTATCCATGGAATCCAAACTTGACAGCTTGTCTACCATGGTGGCCTCTGGATTCTCCACAATTCAGGAAGCTATTCAGGTTCTTTCTGCAAATCTTGATGTTGCCAACTTACCTAAGGGGGAGAAAAAGGTAAGATCAGAATCTCAAAAGGCAAACTCAGGAACATAAGGCATCCCCACTCAGGATGTTGCTCAGGGGGAGCCTGTCCCAGAGAAGGTGTCAAGGAGTGAGGGGGAGCCTGCAGCTACAAGGAGATCAGTGCCTGCAAAGACAAAAAAGGGAGTTAGAGGAGATTCAGGAAGTAAGGGGGAACAAATACAAGAAGCTGAAAATATCTTTGAATATGAGATAGCTGGAGAAATAGTTCTAATGTCCAAAGAAGCTTTGGAAGCTATGCACAAGGGTGTTTCTTCCAAGAACCCTATACTACCTCCTGTGACTATAAGAGAGCCAACTCCAATTCCAAAGGAGAGTGCTCTTGAAAGGCAATGGAGAGAAAAGGAGGAGCAGAACAAGTTGGGAAAAGGGAAAGACAAGATGCCTGAATACATCCTGTCAGGAAACACTTGGAGTGAAGGAAAAGAGTTCAGCCAAGAAGATGCAAATGTCATAATGGTTGACTACAGGGAAAGTACTCTGAAGAATCATGATGAAGACTTCTACAAGGTAGTTGATGAAGCAATGAAGGAGCCTAGCAGAAAATTGAGTAACTGCTCAACTTTGCTCAAGGAGAAAATCACCAGTGTATGTGTAAAGATCAATGAAGAAAGGAGGTGGGCTATTGATGTGTACTTAAACACTGGAATATCCATGTTCATTACTATGCAGCTGCTGCAGAGTCTTCCAGCAAGAGTGCTAACAGTAATGAAGAACAAAATCACAGCAAATCATACAGCCTTCAATGAGATCTTGCATATGCAAATGATGAGTTTAATCTCAGAAAAACTCCCAGAAGTCTACACCAATCCATTCTGTGTCTACTATGCAAGTACCACCAAAAGTGGTAGCAAGAGATGTGCATACATGAGTCTAGGAGGCTGATAAGTGGATTTCATATCCACTTGGATCGTCCTAAATTGGCTTAAATTGATCGTTTTGTTCTCAAGTGTGTGGTGTTTGTGATGTGTTTTGTGTTATTATGTGCAGAGCTACAGAATTGGCAGAGTTGTGGATTTGTTGGGCTACCTGCACATAATTCACTGTTTGGGTCATATCTCGAGATCTAGAAGTCAGAATTGGACGAGTAAACAGTCCACGCGAAGAGAAAAGAATTCTGGACAGAATTCCAGGCGCGCCCGCGCCTCCATACGCGCGCCCGCGCCCTCCTGGACAGAAAACCAGGCGCGCCCGCGCCTCCCTGCGCGCGCCCGCGCGTGAAGAATCCTGGAAATGGCAGTTTTTTGGTCAGAAAAGGAAACATGCTGATTTTTGTCAACCCTAAGGCATATATGAATCATTGGTGGACGAATTCATTCAGAATATATATCATTATACATACATACATATCCGTCTACCGGTGAGGAGAACAAGAAGACGACTGATTTACGAAGACCTAGTTTTCATCTAATCTTTGTATTCTTCTAAATTAGGCGATACTTTGGATTCTCGTTGGTTTTGTTTGTTCTTTCTTAAACCCTAGCACTTATATTCAGTACTCTAGATTTATTATTATCATGTTTTCATCAGAACCCACGATGATGAACGGTTTGATTATGAACTAATCGTTATCGTGGGATTCTAACAGAGTTTTTATGGAGTTTAGTGGTTAATTGTTTTATATACTCTGTGTGTGGTGGCGAATTGATTTCCTATCATGGTTGTGCTTATTCATTGTGGATGTGTAGCTAACATTCATGATTGTTTGTTAATCCTTATTGATTACGAAAGTGGATTTAGGGATTTAGAACTTGCCATGCTAGCATAAGTTTATGTATGATTATCATGCGTAATTTGTGAGTGATTTTAACCATTTCATCTACCTTATGTAATCTGAATAGATAACCTGCTCATTCAACCACTATGTTTTCAATCTCTATAGACATATAGGGACTAAGCATATCTGGTGTCCATTTAACTTCTATCTATCCGTGGATGTTTAAGTGGTATGGTATACGTATACTGAAAGGTAGCGTGTACTAAATTCGTGTTATCTGGTTAGTTGTCACAACTGTCACATACAGAGACTAAAAACAAGAGACTCTAGATGAAATATTTAATGATGTTAGGATCCCATGCCTATTCATATCAGTAATTCACTAGTAATTCTTTCAGTTAATTATAGACTTGTTAAGTGCTAATTAGTAGTTAATCAAAACACCAATTTGATACTTGTCTTAGCAGTGAGTAATAACCAAACATTGGTGCATAAGTACAGACTATTACAACCTGAACCAGTCCTTGTGGGATCGAACTTGATTTATCTATATACTACTTGTGACCACGTGCGCTTGCGTGTTTTTGTGCGAACAAGTTTTTGGCGCCGCTGCCGGGGACTCGGTGTTATTTATATAGTTTATGTGCTTGTCATCAGTGGTCGTTAAAGTTCACTGACTCGGATTATTCTTTCATCAATTTTACTTTGTTTGGTGAGTTTCAGGTACTCTAGTGAGCGTGTATGCGAACACGTTCTCAATCTCGGAAAGCAGAACTTGAATTAAGTTTAGTTATGGGAGAACCAGCAGCAACAGAAACGAAGGCTTTGAAGGACTATTCTCAGCCAAAGATCAATGACATTCAATCTAGTATTGTCAGGCCGGCTATTGCAGCTAATACCTTTGAAATCAAGCCTGTCACTATTCAGATGGTGCAAAATTCAGTCCAGTTTGGGGGTGCTCCAACGGAAGATCCTAATATGCATATTAGGAATTTTATCGAGATATGCGACACCTTCAAGTTCAACGGAGTGTCAGAAGATGCTGTAAAATTGAGACTTTTCCCATTTTCTTTGAGGGATAAGGCTAAGGGCTGGTTGCATTCTCTACCAGCAGGTTCTATCACTACATGGGAGGATCTGGCTCAGAAGTTTCTCACCAAATTCTTTCCCATGGCGAAAACAGCTGCAATCAGGAATGCTCTTACTCAGTTTGCACAGCATTCTGGAGAAACTTTATGTGAAGCTTGGGAGCGCTACAAGGAGATGCTTAGGAAGTGTCCTCATCATGGAATGCCTGATTGGATGGTGATCAATTACTTTTATAATGGACTGGGTGGTCAATCTCGACCAATGCTTGATGCGGCATCAGGTGGAGCACTTTGGGCTAAAAGCTACGATGAAGCTTATGAACTTATTGAGATGATGGCTGCTAATGAATACCAGAATCCATCTCAGAGGTTATCACAAGGCAAGGTAGCAGGAATTCTGGAAGTGGATGCAGCTACGGCAATAGCAGCACAGTTAAAGGCTTTGTCTATGAAGCTTGATTCTCTGACTAACTATGGAGTTCAGCAGGTGGCTAGTGTTTGCGAGCTTTGTGCAGGGGCACATGACACGAATCAGTGTGCCATATCTAGTGAATCGGCACAGTTCGTGAGCAATTTTCAGAGATCACAGCAGCCAGTGCCTAATGCCTATCATCCCAACAATAGGAACCATCCTAATTTCAGCTGGAGTAACAATCAGGGTGGCCAGAATCAACCTCAACAGCAGTATCAGCAGTTTCAAGGTCAACAATTTGGAGCTAAACCATTCAACCCTTCTGGTTTTCAGCAACAGTATGCTCCAAGGCAACCGTATCAACCACCAGGGTTTCAACAACCATCTCATGGAAATTTTGGTCAATCGTCTAATGAAAAGTTTGAATTGGAGGAATTGAGGCTAATGTGCAAGAGCCAAGCTGTTTCCATCAAGACTTTGGAGAATCAAATCGGTCAGATTGCCCATGCATTGTTGAATAGACCACAGGGAACTCTCCCTAGTGATACGGAAGCTAATCCTGGCAAGAGAGAGGTCAAGGAACATGTAAAAGCAGTTACCTTGCGTTCTGGAAGGGTTACGAGTGATCAGAACTCAGAAAAAGCGCAAAACGAAGAAAATTTGGAAAATGAGCAGAATGTGGAGCGCGCCCGCGCCCTAGGGAGCGCGCCCGCGCCTGCCCTTCTGCCAGAAAGTGAGAAAAATGGTGAAAAAGCTGATCAGTTGGGGAACAATCCGGAGAAGAGCAAACTTTCTACTGAGAATTCTACTCCGAAGCAAGCTACAGAGACTAAGGAAGTCTATCCTCCTCCGCCATTCCCTAAACGACTTCAGAAGCAGAAGTAGGACAAGAAGTTTGCTAAGTTTTTGGAGGTTTTCAAGAAGTTGCATATCAATATACCTTTTGCGGAGGCTCTTGAACAGATGCCGAGCTACGCAAAGTTCATGAAGGGTATTCTATCTCGGAAGTTGAAACTCGAAGACTTGGAGACCGTTGCTTTAACTGAAGAGTGCAGTGCTATCCTACAGCAGAAGTTACCTCCTAAGCTCAAGGATCCAGGGAGTTTCACCATACCGTGCACAATTGGCAATCTATCTTTCAACAAGTGTTTGTGTGACTTGGGTGCAAGCATTAATCTAATGCCATTGTCGGTTTTCATGCAACTTGGACTTCCTGAGCCTAAACCTACAAATATGTCCTTACAGCTGGCTGATCGGTCGATCACATATCCAAGGGGTATAGTGGAGGATGTTTTGGTTAAAGTGGATAAGCTCATTTTTCCTGCTGATTTTGTTATTCTGGACTTTGAGGAAGATAAGAAGATTCCTATTATCTTGGGAAGACCGTTCTTAGCTACAGGTCGAACTTTGATCGATGTGCAGAAAGGAGAGCTTACAATGAGGGTTCAAAATCAGAAGGTCACTTTTAACGTGTTCAAGGCAATGAAATTTCCAACTGAGGAAGAAGAGTGCTTTAAATTGGAGATGGTCGATTCTGTCGTCAATACAGAGGTTGAACAACCGCTGAAGTCAGATACAGTGGAGAGAGTCTTGATAGGGGATTCTGAGATCGAAGACGAAGAAAGAGCAGAGCAACTTCAGTTGTTGAATGCACCTCCGTGGAAAAGAAAAATTGATGCGTCATTCGATGCTCTTGGATTAGCAGAGCCGAACAATTCTCAGGAGCGACTTAAACCATCTATGGAAGAAGCTCCTACACTTGAACTCCAACCACTACAAGATAAATTGAGGTATGGTAAAGTATACGAGAGCAACAGGCTATATAAGGAGAAGGTTGAGGACTAGCATGAAAGAGGAGTGATGAAACATTCATTTGTGCCTGGTCAGCTAGTTATGCGTTTCAAGTCTCGTTTCAGATTTTTTCCAGGAAAGCGTAAGTCGAGGTGGTTGGAGCCTATCATGGTTAAATCAGCATTTCCGCATGATGCAGTAGAGATTTTCCATAAATTTCTGGACGAAGCGTTCAAGATTAATGGTCAGTGGCTGAAGCATGACGTTGGTAATACGGTGAACCGTGAGTCGACGTTCACCGTTCTTGCAACTAAATGAGAGAATGGAATCACGTCAAGCTATTGACGTAAAACAAGCGCTTCGTGGGAGGCAACCCACGCGAATATGCAGTATTATGACATGTTGCATGTTCGAGAGACTTGGTGGTTGAAATTATTTGATTTTGTGGGTATATCATCTATAAACCCTCACGAGACAAAACTCGTCCTACTAGGGCTGCCTAGGGGTTTAACGGCTTGTTGCATATGCTCAATGCAATCGTGTCATCTACGAAAGTGGTGGTCCTATTAGTTAGTATTATTTTTATTTCTTTATTTGCAGTTTTGAGTACTACATTCAGAGCTACTGGAGTTGATGTTGCTTGGTCTGACTTTGGAGAGGATTCTGTTTATCCTCCACCTGATACACCACCCGAGGAGGGTGGTCCTGCTGATGATTAGGTATTCTCTGCACTTTCCTTGTTATTACCTTCAATGAGGACATTGAATATTGTAAGTTTGGGGGTGGTAATTAGGGAATGTTAGTGTGTGTTCATATAGGATTCATATTGCATATGTAGTTAGTTCATTCATATCTTTGCATGTTTTGTCATATAGAGCATTCTGTTTTGCATATTTGTTTATATCTATCATTTGAGTCCATTTAGTTGCATTTGCATAGCATATTTGCATGATCCCTTAGAATTTGGCTATTTCTTGGTTGATGAGTCGATATTGATGGGAGTGTGGTAGTGATAGATAGAGGGTTGATTAAGTTCCTAGAAATTGACTTGCATGCCAGAAACAAAATAATTTCACAAGTCTCATTGGTTGTTTTTAGATTTGATCATACCATGTTTGTTTGGATGTTAGAATTTAACCACTGGCTTATATTTAGAATGTTTTCTATTCTCTTGAAATTGAAAGAAGCACTTAAGTCTAAGTTTGGGGGAAACCAGGGATTTCATGCTAGTTGTCAATAAAGGCTAGGCGTAAATGGCTAGTAGCCGGCTCATTGAAAAGATGAGTAGTCTAGGGTGGGATGAGAAAAAGGCAAAGTGCACTCATTCCGAAATTGAAAAAAAAAAATAAAAAAATAAAAAATAAAAAAGAGTTGTGTTAGTTGTGTTTATGCAGAATTGATCAGGTTGAGCTCTTTAATACTTGAGCAATTAAGTTCTAGGGGCCTTTGTGCCTAGTGACCTAAGACTTTTCCGGTCTGGGATCCGCTAACCTAACGCTCGCTACATGGGTATTATTGTATAAGCCTTTTGGGGTCTCAACCATTGCACGGTCAAATAAGCATGAGTTTTGTTATGTGTGTCGTAATAAAGCATGATTTCCTGTCTAGCTCAAGTGGATTTTGAGGTGTCTTTAAGTGGTTTCTTGTGTCTAGAGTTCATTCTATTTATCAGCTTGTGGTTGTTTTGGTGAAGAATAGGATATGGTCTTGGTTTAGTTTGGGAGTATATTGATGAGCATTGCACACACGCACGTTTCTGTGTTTGTATGGTTAGTATACGGGAATTTGGTTGAACTCTGTTTGAAAGATTGCATTCCTTGAGATGTTGGCTTGTTGATTGGTTATGGTTAGTTTGAGGGGATCGTTTGCATTTTCATATTAGTTGCATTCATGCATTGCATAATATATATATAGTGAGTCTGTTTATGCTTGAGGACAAGCATCGGTTTAAGTTTGGGGGTGTGATAAGTGGATTTCATATCCACTTGGATCGTCCTAAATTGGCTTAAATTGATCGTTTTGTTCTCAAGTGTGTGGTGTTTGTGATGTGTTTTGTGTTATTATGTGCAGAGCTACAGAATTGGCAGAGTTGTGGATTTGTTGGGCTACCTGCACATAATTCACTGTTTGGGTCATATCTCGAGATCTAGAAGTCAAAATTGGACGAGTAAACAGTCCACGCGAAGAGAAAAGAATTCTGGACAGAATTCCAGGCGCGCCCGCGCCTCCATACGCGCGCCCGCGCCCTCCTGGACAGAAAACCAGGCGCGCCCGCGCCTCCCTGCGCGCGCCCGCGCGTGAAGAATCCTGGAAATGGCAGTTTTTTGGTCAGAAAAGGAAACATGCTGATTTTTGTCAACCCTAAGGCATATATGAATAATTGGTGGACGAATTCATTCAGAATATATATCATTATACATACATACATATCCGTCTACCGGTGAGGAGAACAAGAAGACGGCTGATTTACGAAGACCTAGTTTTCATCTAATCTTTGTATTCTTCTAAATTAGGCGATACTTTGGATTCTCGTTGGTTTTGTTTGTTCTTTCTTAAACCCTAGCACTTATATTCAGTACTCTAGACTTATTATTATCATGTTTTCATCAGAACCCACGATGATGAACGGTTTGATTATGAACTAATCGTTATCGTGGGATTCTAACAGAGTTTTTATGGAGTTTAGTGATTAATTGTTTTATATACTCTGTGTGTGGTGGCGAATTGATTTCCTATCATGGTTGTGCTTATTCATTGTGGATGCGTAGCTAACATTCATGATTGTTTGTTAATCCTTATTGATTGCGAAAGTGGATTTAGGGATTTAGAACTTGCCATGCTAGCATAAGTTTATGTATGATTATCATGCGTAATTTGTGAGTGATTTTAACCATTTCATCTACCTTATGTAATCTGAATAGATAACCTGCTCATTCAACCACTATGTTTTCAATCTCTATAGACATATAGGGACTAAGCATATCTGGTGTCCATTTAACTTCTATCTATCTGTGGATGTTTAAGTGGTATGGTATACGTATACTGAAAGGTAGCGTGTACTAAATTCATGTTATCTGGTTAGTTGTCACAATTGTCACATACAGAGACTAAGAACAAGAGACTCTAGATGAAATATTTAATGATGTTAGGATCCCATGCCTATTCATATCAGTAATTCACTAGTAATTCTTTCAGTTAATTATAGACTTGTTAAGTGCTAATTAGTAGTTAATCAAAACACCAATTTGATACTTGTCTTAGCAGTGAGTAATAACCAAACATTGGTGCATAAGTACAGACTATTACAACCTGAACCAGTCCTTGTGGGATCGAACTTGATTTATCTATATACTACTTGTGACCACGTGCGCTTGCGTGTTTTTGTGCGAACAGAGGCACTTCAACAATGGAGTCCAAGCCAATCTTAAAGGTGTTAAATATGATTCTCAACTCCAAAGCCAACAAGGAAAGAGTTCTTGCTGTAAAAGCAATCTATGACTTGCTGGTGAAAAGGGACAAGGAACTGAGCTCTACTATGAAAAAGATGATCTCCAAAGCAATCTCCAACAGAGCTGAACAAGGAGAAAGCTGCTCCTATGAGGTTCCTCATGATGATGATGATGAGTTGGATGGTAGTGGAGGAACCAAAGAAGCAGGAAATGCTAGTGGAAGCACTTCTGGGAATGTTGGATCAAGGTCCCAGGAGGATAAACAACAAGAAGCTCCTGTACAAGAAAAGAAAGATGCTGGTGCAACAGAAGGAGAGGAGTCAGAAATTCTTGAAGCTTTGGAGGCAAATATCTTAAGATGTGCTATTGACAGTATAAATGCTGAAAAAGATACTGTCACCAAAGAGACTGTCACAAAAGACACTGTCCTCAAAGAAGCTGTCAGCAAAGAAGCTGTCACAGATGAAACTGTCAAGAAAGATACTGTCATGGAGGACACTGTCAACAAAGATGCTGTCAAAGAAGAAATCAAGCTTACTGTCAAGCCAAAGAGGACAAAAACCTTGGCAAAGGCCTGGTTCTCTAGGCAGGAACCTGAACCTGAGGAGACTTCAAAAGCAATTAAAGGAAAACACAAGTACTCAGGAAAGGAGAAAGCCACTGGACTTGGAAGAAAACTAAGAATCCCTATTCAATCAAAACTCTACAGCTCTCTGGATCTTTTGGAAAAGGAAGCTGATCAAATCAAGAGCGTCGAAGTAAGGTTGGATAACAACAATGAAGCAACTGAATACATTCTTTGGTTTGATGCATCAAGACTTGTGAAAGTCAGAAAGGATTTTACCATGGAAGTGTCATCATATACTGTAACAGCAACTCTCTCAATGATAAAGACAACATAAACAAGGAGAGTTGAATACTTCTACTTGGTAAGGATGGCCAATCTAATGCAAGGTTATGACAACATTCCTGAAAGTGTCATGAACCATGTGTTGGCATACAAAGCCTTGAGGGATGAGGAATTCTATCAGAAGTTTGGAGAATGGTCATTGTATGATGATAATGACATTGCTCACTTACTTGAATATTCTGATGAAGAAGTGGTTGAGTATGAAGATGATATTCCTGAAGAAGTGGTGCAAACCCAACCAAGTCAAGAAGAATCCTCAGAGCCTACAAAAAGAGAGACCACTAAAGAGATGGAAGACACATTCCTGGATAAAAGCAGAGAAGCCAACAGGGTGGAAAGTGAAAGACCCAATTACCAATCTTGTATGCTTGAGAATCCTTTGAGAATCAAGTTCATATGGGAAGAGATTCCAGTAAGAATCTTTCACAAACTTAGAACCAGTGTTATGAAAGACTTACTTTTCCTGGTAATTGGATCAATTCATCCATTGGAACAACAATGCTCTTCTGAAATTGAGAGCATTATTCAAGCAAGAAAGGGTGAAGACTCAAAGCTGGATAAGTCAAGGAGAAAAACTCTGAATGCATTCCCTGGAAGCAGATTCATTGACTTTAATGGCACTCTGAAATTCAGAACTCATGCTTTTGGCAAGGAGTTGTGGTTGGATCTTCATGATGCTAGGGTATGTCTCTCCAAGACACTCCAGAAACACATTGATGAAATTGAAGATGAGGCTATCACTCCCGATGAAATAACACTGGTGGAAGAACTCAGAGAAGTTCTTAAGGAAGCTCTCAACAGAGAGAATGAAGCAAGACAGAAAAGGAAATCTGAAGCTAAGTAAAAATCTTTTGTTCAATTCTGATCTTGGTAGTTAAGTTGTCAGCATGTATTAATTGTAAATTTGTTGTTATTGTCCATAAAAACAAATTGGGGGAGATTGTTAGGATTTATGGGTGATAGCTATGAGACAACTTAACTAGATATTTTATATGCCTAATTTTATTAAGTATGAACATACTGTCACAGCCAGAGTATGTCTATGTAACCGTTTTTGCTTGATAAAAATAAAGATTCTAGTACATCTTGGTAGAAGTTCATTCGTTTGTTCAAGCCTCAAGAAGTACTCAAGATGGACAGCAAGAATAAATACTACTGTCACAGCATTGACAGTAGGGTTACTTGAAGACAGCATGTTGCAAGTCACGACAGTGCTTTCACTCTGACAGCAACATTGGCGGAAGCCCTCTGACAGCAACTTTACCCTAGCCTGACAGCAAGCTTGGAAATCCTGACAACACCTTCTGCGGGGATTTCTTACTGTCACCAAAAGTACACTCCTGTGACAGTAAGCTTTGCCATCAGGATACTGTCATGAAGGGATATCACTTGTATTGGGGTTCAACCCAGTCAAACATGTGACAGATTGGATGTTCAAGGAACAGGCGTGCTGCATTATCCCAACACTGCAACAGGTCTGCAAGACTACGACTGAAGCTCGAAGAGATCACATGATAAAGCTCACCAATTCCAGTGTATGACAAATCTACATCTACTGAATTGTGTTAGCTTGATATGGAAAGTTTCTAGATCGCTTTGTAATGTACTGATAAGTTGTTTGTATAGCAATTTAGGAAAGGTTCACGGGTAGGCAAATTGTAAGAAGCTGCCACTTGAAAATGACAGCAACTTCACTAGACCCGTGTTGATAATGATAGGTTTAGCTCTTTGATAATTGGATTTTAATATCCACTTGGATCGTCCTAAATTGGCTTAAATTGGTTGTTTTGTTCTCAAGTTTGTGGTATTTGTGATATGTTTGGTGTTAGTATTTGCAGAGTTGAGTTGTCAGCAGAGATGTGGAGTTCTTGTGGTTTGCAGAGGTGTTTTGAGCATCAATGTGAAAGCCATGCAGTTGCGAGAGTTGGGAGCGCAAGGAAATCCTAAATTTGGAAGGATTGGAGAATAAAGAGCTCAATTTAGAGATTTATTAGAAGGAAATTAGGATTTGTTGGGCTACATGCGCATAATTTACTGTTTGGGCCATATCTCGAGATCTAGAAGTCAGAATTGGACGATCTAACAGTCCACGCGAAGATAACGGAATTCTGGACAGGAAACCAGGCGCGCCCGCGCCGCCTTCCGCGCGCCCGCGCTTCATTTGGCAGAAAACTCGGCGCGCCCGCGCCGCCTTGCGCGCGCCCGCGCCGCCTTGCGCGCGCCCGCGCCGCCTTGCGCGCGCCCGCGCCGCCTTGCGCGCGCCCGCGCGTGAAAATTGCTGGAAATTGCAGTTTTGTGGTTAGAAAAGGAAATTTGCCTTAGTTGTCAACCCTAAGCTTATATAATTCATTGGTGGACGTTTTCACAGAGATATATCAAGATACATACATTTATATACGTCCACCGGTGAGGAGAACAAGAAGACGGCTGATTTACGAAGACCTAGTTTTCATCTAATCTTTGTATTCTTCTAAATTAGGCGATACTTTGGATTCTCGTTTGTTCTTTCTAAACCCTAGTTATTTTATTCAGTTTTCCAAACTTATTACTATCATGTTTTCATCAAAACCCACGATGATGAACGGTTCGATTATGAACTAATCGTCGTCGTGGGATTCTAACGGATTTATTTATGGATTTTAATAGTTAATTGTTTTAAAGATTTGTGTGTGATGTATTCTTGATAACCTAGTTTGGTTGTGATTATTCTTCTTGGATGAGTAGCTAACATCTAAGATTATTTGTTAATCTCTATTGAATGCGAAAGTGGATATAGAGATTTAGAACTTGCCATGCTAGCATAGGTTTATGTATGTTTATCATGCATGATTCGTAGGTGATTTTAACCATCTCATCTGCCCTATGTAATCTAAATGGATATCTTGATCGTTAAACCGTTATGTTTTCAAATCTTATAGACATATAGGGTCTAAACATAATTGGTGTCTGCTTAACTTCTATCTCTTTGTGGATGTTTGAGTGGTTTGGTATACGTATACTGAAAGGTAGCGTGTACTGATTTCGTGTTATCCGATTAGTTATCACCACCGTCACATGCATTAATTAAGACAAAAGACTCTAGATGAAGTATTTAATGAAGTTAGGATCCCATGTTTATTCTTATAAGTAAATTTACAGAAATCCCTTCTTTAGTTAATTATAATCTTGTTAAGTCTAGTAGTTAATTTAGTTAAACAAAACTCAATTTGTCAATTGTCTTAGCATTGAATAATAACCATACATTGTTGCATAAGTACTAAACTATTATAACTAAAGCAGTCTCTGTGGGAACGAACTTTACTTGATCCTGTATTACTTGTGACCGCGTACGCTTGCGTGATTTTGTGCGAACAAGTTTTTGGCGCCGCTGCCGGGGACTCGGTGTTATATTTAGTTTATGTGCTTTTCATCAGTGGTCGTTAAAGTTCACTGACTCGGATTATTCTTTCATCAATTTTACTTTGTTTGGTGAGTTTCAGGTACTCTAGTAAGCGTGTATGCGAACACGTTCTCAATCTCGGAAAGCAGAACTTGAATTAAGTTTAGTTATGGGAGAACCAGCAGCAACAGAAACGAAGGCTTTGAAGGACTATTCTCAGCCAAAGATCAATGACATTCAATCTAGTATTGTCAAGCCGGCTATTGCAGCGAATACTTTTGAAATCAAGCCTGGTACGATTCAGATGGTGCAGAATTCTGTTCAGTTTGGGGGTGCTCCGACGGAAGATCCTAATATGCATATTAGGGATTTTATCGAGATTTGCGACACCTTCAAGTTCAACGGAGTGTCAGAAGATGCTGTAAAATTGAGACTTTTCCCATTTTCTCTGAGGGATAAAGCTAAGGGCTGGTTGCATTCTCTACCAGCAGGTTCTATCACTACATGGGAGGATCTTGCTCAGAAGTTTCTCACCAAATTCTTTCCCATGGCGAAAACAGCTGCAATCAGGAATGCTCTTACTCAGTTTGCACAGCATTCGGGAGAAACTTTATGTGAAGCTTGGGAGCGCTACAAGGAGATGCTTAGGAAGTGTCCTCATCATGGAATGCCTGATTGGATGGTGATCAATTGCTTTTATAATGGATTGGGTGGTCAATCTCGACCAATGCTTGATGCGGCATCAGGTGGAGCACTTTGGGCTAAAAGCTACGATGAAGCTTATGAACTTATTGAGATGATGGCTGCTAATGAATACCAGAATCCAACTCAGAGGTTATCACAAGACAAGGTAGCAGGAATTCTGGAAGTGGATGCAGCTACGACAATAGCAGCACAGTTAAAGGCTTTGTCTATGAAGCTTGATTCTCTGACTAACTATGGAGTTCAGCAGGTGGCTAGTGTTTGCGAGCTTTGTGCAGGGGCACATGACACGAATTAGTGTGCCATATCTAGTGAATCGGCACAGTTCGTGAGCAATTTTCAGAGATCACAGCAGCCAGTGCCTAATGCCTATCATCCCAACAACAGGAACCATCCTAATTTCAGCTAGAGTAACAATCAGGGTGGCCAGAATCAACCTCAACAGCAGTATCAGCGGTTTCAAGGTCAATAATTTGGAGCTTAGCCATTCAACCCTTCTGGTTATCAGCAGCAATATGCTCCAAGACAACCTTATCAGCCACCACCAGGATTTCATCAACAACCTCAAGGTCACCATGGTCAGTCTTCTAATGAAAAGTCAGAATTGGAAGAGTTGAGGTTGATGTGCAAGAGCCAGGCGGCTTCTCTCAAGACTTTGGAAACTCAGATTGGACAGATAGCCAGTGCGTTGCTGAACAGACCACAGGGAACTCTCCCTAGTGATACAGAAACTAATCCAGGCAAACGGGAGAGTAAAGAACATGTCAAGGCAATTACATTGAGATCAGGGAAGGTCACAACTGACCAAAACACTGAAGGTCAGGAAAAAGAAGAAGCTGAAGGAGAAATCCAGGGAGCAGAGCGCGCCCGCGCCTTCCAGAGCGCGCCCGCGCCTGATTTCCAGGAACAGGAGCGCGCCCGCGCATGCACTTCTGCCAGAAAAAGTGAAAATGCCTGAAAAGAAGGATTTGGTGGAGAAAGTGGTGAGCAAACACCCCAATGCATCTCATGATTCCACTTCTAAGCAAGAAACAGAGGGTAAGGTAATCTACCCCTCTCCTCCGTACCCTAGAAGACTTCAGAAACAGAAGCTATACACACAATTTGCTAAGTTCTTGGAGGTTTTCAAGAAGCTGCATATAAACATATCTTTTGCGGAGGCTCTTGAACAGATGTCGAGCTACGCAAAGTTCATGAAGGGTATTCTTTCAAGAAAGTTGAAGTTAGAAGAATTGGAAACCGTTGCTCTAACGGAGGAGTGCAGTGCTATTCTGCAGCAGAAGTTGCCCCCGAAACTTAAGGATCCAGGGAGTTTCACCATTCCGTGCACAATCGGCAATCTATCTTTCAACAAGTGCTTGTGTGACTTGGGAGCTAGCATAAATTTGATGCCGTTGTCTGTCTTCATGCAACTTGGGCTGCCGGAGCTTAAACCTACTACTATGTCCTTACAGCTGGCTGATCGTTCGATCACATATCCAAGGGGTATAGTAGAGGATGTTTTGGTTAGAGTGGATAAGCTCATTTTTCCTGCTGATTTTGTTATTCTGGACTTTGAGGAAGATAAGAAGATTCCTATTATCTTGGGAAGACCGTTCTTAGCTACAGGTCGAACTTTGATCGATGTGCAGAAAGGAGAGCTTACAATGAGGGTTCAAAATCAGAAGGTCACTTTTAACGTGTTCAAGGCAATGAAATTTCCAACTGAGGAAGAAGAGTGCTTTAAATTGGAGATGGTCGATTCTGTCGTCAATACAGAGGTTGAACAACCGCTGAAGTCAGATACAGTGGAGAGAGTCTTGATAGGGGATTCTGAGACTGAAGACGAAGAAAGAGAAGAGCAACTTCAGTTGTTGAATGCACCTCTGTGGAAAAGAAAAATTGATGCGTCATTCGATGCTCTTGGATTAGCAGAGCTGAACAATTCTCAGGATCGACTTAAACCATCTATGGAAGAATCTCCTACACTTGAACTCCAACCACTACAGGATCAATTGAGGTATGGTAAAGTCTACGAGAGCAACAGGCTATATAAGGAGAAGGTTAAGGACTGGCATGAAAGAGGGGTGGTGAAACATTCATTTGTGCCTGTTCAGCTAGTTATGCGTTTCAAGTCTCGTTTCAGATTTTTTCCAGGAAAGCGTAAGTCGAGGTGGTTGGAGCCTATCACGGTTAAATCAGCATTTCTGCATGATGCAGTAGAGATTTTCCATAAGTTTCCGGACGAAGCGTTCAAGGTTAATGGTCAGTGGCTGAATTATGAAGTTGGTAATACGGTGAACCGTGAGTCGAAGTTCACCATTCTTGCGACTGGATGAGAAAGGAATCACGTCAAGCTATTGACGTAAACAAGCGCTTCGTGGGAGGCAACCCACGCGAATATGCAGTATTAGTATTCTGTGTGAAAAAAAAAAAAAAAAATTGGAATTTTTTTTTTATGAACAGTAAGCAGAGCGCGCCCGCGCAGGGGTTACTGTTCACAGAAGTAAAAAAAAAAAAACAAGACAAAAAAAAAGTTTGTGTTGTTTCCCTCTAGGATCCATCTGGGATTCAGAGTGAAGTTGATAGGTCCTTTGGGTACTGCTTTCAGAGCCACTGGAGTTGATATCGCTTGGCATGATTTTGGAGTTGATTCTGTTTATACACCACCCGAGGAGGGTGGTCCTGCTGATGATTAGGTATTCTCTGCATTTTCCTTGTTATTACCTTCAATGAGGACATTGAATATTGTAAGTTTGGGGGTGGTAATTAAGGAATAGTAATTTTAGTGTGTGTTCATATAGGATTCATATTGTATATGTAGTTAATTCATTCATATCTTTGCATGTTTTTGTCATATAGAGCATTCTGTTTGCATTAGTTTTTATATTTATCAGGTGAGTTCATTTAGTTGCATTTGCATAGCATATTTGCATGATCCCTTAGAACTTGGCTATTTCTTGGTTAGTGAGTCGATGTTGATGGGAGTGTGATAGTGATGAATAGAGGGCTGATTAAGTTCCTATGAATTGACTTGCAGGCCAGAAACAAAATAATTTCACAAGTCTCATTGGTTGCTTTTTGAATTTGATCAGACCATGTTTGTTTTGATGTTAGAATTTAACCACTTGCTTATATTTAGAATGTTTTCTATTCTCTTGAAATTGAAAGAAGCACTTAAGTCTAAGTTTGGGGGAAACCAGGGATTTCATGCTAGTTGTCAATAATGGCTAGGCGTCAAATGGCTAGTAGCCGGCTCATTGAAAAGATGAGTAGTCTAGGGTGGAATGAGAAAAAGGCAAAGCGCACTCATTCCGAAATTGTTAGAAAAAAGAGAAAAAAAAGAAAAAGAAATAGAAAAGAAAAAAAAAAGATTTTTTTTATGCAAAATTGATCAGGTTGAGCTCTTTAATACTCGAGTAATTAAGTTCTTGGGGACTTTGTGCCTAGTGACCTAAGACTTTTCCGGTCTGGGATCCACTAACCTAATGCTCGCTACATGGGTATTATTGTATAAGCCTTTAGGGGTCTCAGCCATTGCACGGTCAAATAAGCATGTGTATTGTGTTTAGTATGTTGTTTTATAATAAAAGCATGAATTCCTGTCTAACTCGAGTGGATATTGAGGTGTCTTTAAGTGGTTTCTTGTGTCTAGAGTTCATTTTGTTTATAAGCTTGTGGTTGTTTTGGTGAAGAATAAGATATGGTCTTGATTTAGTTTGGGAGTATATTGATGAGCATTGCACACACGCACGTTTCTGTGTTTGTATGGTTAGTATACGGGAATTTGGTCGAACTCTGTTTGAAGGATTGTATTCCTTGTTATGTTGGCTTGTTGATTGGTTATGGTTATTTTGAGGGGATCAGTTGCATTTTCATAATAGTTGCATTCATGCATTGCATTATAGTTAGTAGAGTCTGTTTATGCTTGAGGACAAGCATCGGTTTAAGTTTGGGGGTGTGATAAGTGGATTTCATATCCACTTGGATCGTCCTAAATTGGCTTAAATTGGTTGTTTTGTTCTCAAGTTTGTGGTATTTGTGATATGTTTGGTGTTAGTATTTGCAGAGTTGAGTTGTCAGCAGAGATGTGGAGTTCTTGTGGTTTGCAGAGGTGTTTTGAGCATCAATGTGAAAGCCATGCAGTTGCGAGAGTTGGGAGCGCAAGGAAATCCTAAATTTGGAAGGATTGGAGAATAAAGAGCTCAATTTAGAGATTTATTAGAAGGAAATTAGGATTTGTTGGGCTACATGCGCATAATTTACTGTTTGGGCCATATCTCGAGATCTAGAAGTCAGAATTGGACGATCTAACAGTCCACGCGAAGATAACGGAATTCTGGACAGGAAACCAGGCGCGCCCGCGCCGCCTTCCGCGCGCCCGCGCTTCATTTGGCAGAAAACTCGGCGCGCCCGCGTCGCCTTGCGCGCGCCCGCGTCGCCTTGCGCGCGCCCGCGCGTGAAAATTGCTGGAAATTGCAGTTTTGTGGTTAGAAAAGGAAATTTGCCTTAGTTGTCAACCCTAAGCTTATATAATTCATTGGTGGACGTTTTCACAGAGATATATCAAGATACATACATTTATATACGTCCACCGGTGAGGAGAACAAGAAGACGGCTGATTTACGAAGACCTAGTTTTCATCTAATCTTTGTATTCTTCTAAATTAGGCGATACTTTGGATTCTCGTTTGTTCTTTCTAAACCCTAGTTATTTTATTCAGTTTTCCAAACTTATTACTATCATGTTTTCATCAAAACCCACGATGATGAACGGTTCGATTATGAACTAATCGTCGTCGTGGGATTCTAACGGATTTATTTATGGATTTTAATAGTTAATTGTTTTAAAGATTTGTGTGTGATGTATTCTTGATAACCTAGTTTGGTTGTGATTATTCTTCTTGGATGAGTAGCTAACATCTAAGATTATTTGTTAATCTCTATTGAATGCGAAAGTGGATATAGAGATTTAGAACTTGCCATGCTAGCATAGGTTTATGTATGTTTATCATGCATGATTCGTAGGTGATTTTAACCATCTCATCTGCCCTATGTAATCTAAATGGATATCTTGATCGTTAAACCGTTATGTTTTCAAATCTTATAGACATATAGGGTCTAAACATAATTGGTGTCTGCTTAACTTCTATCTCTTTGTGGATGTTTGAGTGGTTTGGTATACGTATACTGAAAGGTAGCGTGTACTGATTTCGTGTTATCCGATTAGTTATCACCACCGTCACATGCATTAATTAAGACAAAAGACTCTAGATGAAGTATTTAATGAAGTTAGGATCCCATGTTTATTCTTATAAGTAAATTTACAGAAATCCCTTCTTTAGTTAATTATAATCTTGTTAAGTCTAGTAGTTAATTTAGTTAAACAAAACTCAATTTGTCAATTGTCTTAGCATTGAATAATAACCATACATTGTTGCATAAGTACTAAACTATTATAACTAAAGCAGTCTCTGTGGGAACGAACTTTACTTGATCCTGTATTACTTGTGACCGCGTACGCTTGCGTGATTTTGTGCGAACACTCTTACAAAATCTATCTTTCATTTTCCATTCTTTGTAAGAACGTGAGATCAATCTCTCGAGAAACTGAAGCTCAAGAAAACAATTATTTTCTTGAGGTTGCAGCAAACCATTGCAAAATAAATAAACATTTATTTTGTGAGAATTGTTCGTGTGTCTACTTTAGTTTATAATCGGTAAAGTGATAAGCTTTAATCTTAGTTTTTGTTGTTGAAACGTAGAGTGAGTTTTATCACTATTGCATTCAACCCCCCCTTCTGCAATAGTCAAGGACCAACACTTCTTGACTTGGTTGGGTTTGCACCACTTCTTCAGGAACATCATCTTCATACTCAGCCATTTCTTCATCAGAGCATTCAAGTAAGTGAGCAATGTCATTATCATCATATAGTGACCATTCTCCAAACTTCTGATAGAATTCTTCATCCCTCAGGGCTTTGTATGCCAACACATGGTTCATGACACTTTCAGAAATGTTGTCATAACCTTGCATTAGATTGACCATCCTTACCAAGTAGAAGTATTCAACTCTCCTTGTTTCTGTTCTCCTTTCCATTGAAAGAGTTGCTGATATAGTGTATGAAGACACTTCCATGGAAAAGTCCTTTTTGACTTTCACAAGTCTTGATGCATCAAACCAAAGAATGTATTCAATTGCTTCATTGTTGTTATCCAACCTTACCTCGACGCTCTTGATTTGATCAGCTTCCTTTTCCAAAAGATCCAAAGAGCTGTAGAGTTTTGATTGGATAGGCTTCTTCAATTTTCTGCCAAACCCAGTGGCCTTCTCCTTTCTTGAGTACTTGTGTTTTCCTTTTATTGCTTTTGAAATCTCCTCAGGTTCAGGTTCCTGTCTAGAGAACCAGGCCTTTGCCAAGGTTTTTGTCCTCTTTGGCTTGACAGTAGGCTTGATTCCTTCTTTGACAGCATCTTTGTTGACAGTGTCCTCCATGACAGTATCTTTGTTGACAGTTTCCTTGAGGACAACGTCTTCTGTGACAGTCTCTTTGGTGACAGTATCTTTTTCAGCATTTATACTGTCAATAGCACATCTTAAGATATTTGCCTCCAAAGCTTCAAAAATTACTGACTCCTCTTCTTCTGTTGCTCCAGCATCTTCCTTTTCTTGTACATGAGCTTCTTCCTTTTTTTTCCTCCTGGGATTTTGATCCAACATTCCCAGAGGTGCTTCCACTAGCATTTCCTGCTTCTCTAGTTCCTCCACTACCATCCAACTCATCATCATCATCATGAGGAACCTCATAGGAGCAGCTTTCTCCTTTTTCAGCTCTGTTGGAGATTGCTTTGGAGATCATCTTCTTCATAGTAGAGCTCAGTTCCTTGTCCCTTTTCACCAGTAAGTCATAAATTGCTTTGACAACAAGAACTATTTCCTTGTTGGCTTTGGAGTTGAGAATCATGTTTAACACCTTTAAGATTGACTTTGACTCCATTGTTGAAGTGCCTCCTAGACTCATGTATGCACATCTCTTGCTACCACTTTTGGTGGTACCTGCATAGTAGACACAAAATGGATTCGTGTAGAATTCTGGGAGTTTTTCTGAAATTAAACTCAGCATTTGCATATGCAAGATCTCATTGAAGGCTGTGTGGTTTGCTGTGATTTTGTTCTTCATTACTGTTAGCACTCTTGCTGGAAGACTCTACAGCAGCTGCATAGTAATGAACATGGATATCCCAGTGTTTAAGTACACATCAATAGCCCACCTCCTTTCTTCATTGATCTTTACACATACACTGGTGATTTTCTCCTTTAGCAAAGTTGAGCAGTTACTCAATCTTCTGCTAGGATCCTTCATAGCTTCATCAACTACCTTGTAGAAGTCTTCATCATGATTCTTCAGAGTACTTTCCCTGTAGTCAACCATTAGAGCATTAGCATCTTCTTGGCTGAACTCTGTTCCTTCACTCCAGGTGTTTCCAGGCAGGATGTATTCAGGCATCTTGTCTTTCCCTTTTCCCAACTTGTTCTGCTCCTCCTTTTCTCTCCATTGCCTTTCAAGAGCACTCTCATTTGGAGTTGGAGTTGGCTCCCTTATAGTCACAGGAGGTAGTATTGGGTTCTTGGAAGAAACATCCTTTTGCATGGCTTCCAGGGTTTCCTTGGACATTAGAACTTTTTCTCCAGCTATCTCATATTCAAAGAGATTTTCAGATTCTTGCATTTGCTCCCCCTTACTTCCTGAATCTCCTTGAGTTCCCCTTTTCCTCTTAGCAGACATTGACCTTCCTTTAGTTCCAGGCTCCCCCCTCACTCCTTGACACCTTCTTTGAGCCAGGCTCCCCCTGAGCAACATCCTGTTTGGGGATACCTTCTGTTCCTGATTTTGCCTTTTGAGATTCTGATCTTACCTTTGTCTCCCCCTTAGGTAAGTTGGCAGCACCAAGATTTGCAGATAGAGCTTGAATGGCTTCCTGAATGGTAGGAAAACCAGAGGCCACCATGGTAGACATGCTGTCAATTTTGAGTTCCATGGACAGACATCTGTTCTCTAGAGCATGCAACCTGGAAGATGTAAAGGGGCCACCTGATCTTAACCTTCTTGGTGGTGAAGGAAAAGAATGGGGCTTGGAGGCTGTGGGGGTTCTCACACTCTTAGTGTTTTTCTGAGTGATCTCATCACTCCACACAACAGAACTCTCATGGCCTAAGGCCTGGACATGTGTGGCTCCCTCAATTTCACTTTGGACATGCTCAAGTCCCTCACTTTTTGCCAGCTCATTTGGCTGCCTCTCATTTTGATGCTCACCTCTATTTTCTTTTATCTCTCTTTTCTTTTGCACACCCTCATTCATCCTAGATGCATGGGTATGAGCAGTACTTACATGGAAAGAAATAGATGGTTTAGAATGTACCTTTAAGAACTGAGATAGTGGCACATCATCATTAGAGACATCCTCAAGAAGTACAGCATCAAAGTCAGGTTGTGTTGAGGTGAAATGAGCTTTGCCATGAATGTTACTGTCAGTTGGAATATTGACAGTAGGTTCCACTACAACGTGGACAGCAGGTTTGATTGTGACAGCAACTTTAACTGAGTCCTTGACAGCAGAATCACCTGTGACAGCAACATCAACAGTGTCTTTGACAGCAACTTGTGCTGTGACAACATCTTCCCTGAGGTAAGATGCTCCTTGGAGATTGAACAAAGTACTGGCTGTTTCATTTTCTAGCAGAGTTGTACTTTGCTCTTTCTCAGTGTTTGAAGGAGTGGTGTTCATCTCACTTTGAGAAATGGGTTCTTGTGGACCACTTGATGGGGCTCATCCATGAGTGAAGATGGATGATCAAAACCTGAAGGGTTGGGACTGTCCCCCTCTCTAGGTTGTGGAGAAGAAACAAATGAATGTGTAGGGAAGGAAGAAGGTGAAAGTGGAGAAGAGAATAGTGGCTGCTTCTCAGATGTAACTTGAGAAGTATCAACAGGGGAAGTGAAATCCTCACAGTGTCCTGACTCCATGTGTGTTTCTGCATGTGGAGGCTCCTCATGAGTTGGAACATGAGGTTGTGCAGACTCTTTACAGGTTGCCTTGGGAGACATGCCAATTTCAATAGATGTTCCTTGTTGAGAAGGCACGTCTAGGGAGGAGTTTATTTCCCTTGTTTCCTCTACAGTCTTTTGGGAGACTACAGGGTGGCTGACAGTGGTTTTGGTCCTCTTAGCTCTCTTCTTCTTAGGCTCAGGAGGAACCACTGTGGGTTCTGTTGGACTACCATCCTTATTTGCTGCAGTAGGTGCAGGAACTCCCACTTGACTCTCAACACTACCACTACCACCAGTCTCTAGGGGCCTTTTTCTGGTTTCTTGTAAGGCTAGCTTCTGTACTTTGGGAAGTCTAGAGAACCTAGGTTGAGTGTATGGGGCAGAATGAGGGTTGACTGAATTGGGGTCTAATGCAGTCTCATTCTCAATAGTGAAGGTATCACAACCAGACGGTAATGGAAAATCAAGGTCGGTCACTTGATCAACCATG
The DNA here is from genome assembly GCA_030848705.1 of Heracleum sosnowskyi. Lineage (NCBI taxonomy): Eukaryota > Viridiplantae > Streptophyta > Magnoliopsida > Apiales > Apiaceae > Heracleum > Heracleum sosnowskyi. The sequence continues at coordinate 36,419,371 of CM061244.1, forward strand.
TGTTTGGTGAAACATAGTGGAATATGTGCATTTAAATTCTGTGAGGTGAGAGTTGTGTGAGTGTTTCTTTTTAGTACAGGGCACACCTCCAAACGAGGGGCATTCTCATCAAAGTCACATAAAGAATTGATGCACAACATTAAAAAGGGAGGATAGATGTTTACCTTCTTACCTATGGCAGCCTTGAAGTGTGCCATGAGCAACTTTCCAACATCCACTTTATACCCATGAACGAGAGAGTGAGTGAGCTTCTTGATGTAGGTGGGAATTCCATTCCATCATGTGGTTTTGGTAGGGAACACTTTCACCATAGCATCAAACACCATACTCCACTCCTTGCGGAGATATTTCCTGTCCATTTCACCAGAAGGGTACCATTTAGTTGTTCCCTCTTCAAGAATAGGGCCAGAGTACCTAATCTTCAAGAAGAGGTTTTTTAGGGTCTCATCACTAGCAAGCTCAACATAATCCTTTCCTGTTTCTAGCACAATTCCCAGAACTGCATTGATGCCCTGAACAGTGAGAGAGTAGCCATGCTCCTTGATCTTGAACTGAATAGAGGAGATGTCACCATCTTCTTGAGCAACGGCTGTCTCCCAGAAATTTTCAATCATGTCTAGGTCAAGAACAGGAGTGGAGGTAATTGCATACCCAAGATAAGACTTATTCATGAAATAAACAAGCCCTTTGAAACCCTCACCATCATCACTTGGAGAGTAGATTCCAGCAAAGTTAGTTTGTGAAATTGATTGTTTGGGGGCCATTTGTTTTGCTTGAGAGAAGAAGAAGAGAGAAGGTAAGAGATGAATTGCTTGGAGATAAGAGAAAGATGAGTATTGCGTTTGCTTTTTGAGAACAGTTGAATGTTTGATGAATTTAGAGGGAAGTTCAAGCGTTTAACTGACAAAGTGGAAAAGTGAAATCGTGTCTTAACCCACTTAGCAGTCACGTGGGTTACTGGCTAATTTCTCTCTCCTCGTGGAGGATGTGTGTCCAATTTTAACGGTCCACTAATTTGACAGTAACCTGTGCACTAAAAACAACCGTGTCAGTAACTTTGGTGTGATGACATCATGTTTTGCGTGACAAAAACATTTCGCGCAAAACTTACTGTCATCGTTAAGTCCTCATATGACAGTATCTTTTACGAGTCATGACAGAAGGTTGTTTACTGCTGTCGAGAAGTTAGATGTCAAAGAATTGTGACAGCAACTTTTCTAGATGACATCAACCTTTGCGGGAAAACAACAACTGTCAGGACTTTTAATTGAAACTTTTATGAATAAAAGCTTAAACTGAGGAGTCACCAGTGAAACATTTACATAGTTTATTAATGATTCATTCGACATTAATAATAACATTCAACCAGTTAAGCAATTAAGCAATACACACAGGAAGCAAATGGAAACAGCAGAAAGAGAAGTTTTATTGATTAAATTAAATAAAGAAAGGAAAAAGCTACAATTGGTGAGATAAACTAATCAGTACAGTCTTTCTTAACCAATTCTAGTACTTCTGCCCTAACTATCTCTTCTGAGGTTCCTTCTTCCTTTAGGAGTGCTTGAAACTCCTTTTCCTCTTCTTGCACCTTAGCCTCCTCAGCGGCCTTGGCTGCAAGTTCTTTATCCTCTTCCTCATCGAGGATATCCCATAACTCATCAAACAGTGCTTCTACCTCTTCATTGTAGGGTTCACTTCCACAAGGCTTAGGCATGTACTCAATTCCTACTTTGTTTTCCATTTTACCCTTTTTCCAAATGATTCACTAATATGGCCTAAGATTCATTTTATAGGCATACTAGATTAAGAGGGATGTAAACGGTCAACAGTTGGGAATACCCATACAACTACCTCATATTGCAATTAAGTGATGTCTACCACTAATACAACAATCAAGGCAAAACTGACCAATTAAGGAGAATCCTTGACCAATTCCAATTTTAACAAACATGCAAGTTAGTGTCATACAAAAATCAACTTTCAAGTACAAGACTAGCACAAAATTCAATTTTAACAAAGTCAAAGTAAATGTGCTATCGAAAACAGATAGAGACTTAGGTAGACAGTAACTTTTCTCATGACAGCAACTTCTGAAGATGTTACTGTCACAAGCTTCATATGAATGATAGAATAAAAAACTAGTAAGTTAACATACCAGATTTAGCATTCCCAATTCACTTACCAACCTGTTGAAGGTTGCTTCATCCAGTGGTTTTGTAAAAATGTCTGCAAGTTGCTTTTCTGTGGGCACATAGATCAACTTCACAGTTCCTCTTTCAACATGCTCTCTTATGAAATGATGTCTGATATCAATGTGCTTAGTTCTAGAGTGTTGAACAGGATTGTCTGAGATGGCTATGGCACTAGTGTTGTCACAGTAGATAGGGATATTATTTAACACTAAGCCATAATCCAACAGTTGATTCTTCATCCACAAGATTTGTGCACAGCAACTTCCAGCAGCAATGTATTCATCTTCTGCAGTAGATGTAGAAACTGAGTGTTGCTTTTTACTGAACCAAGATACCAATCTTCCACCAAGAAATTGACAGCTTCCTGTAGTGCTTTTTCTGTCAATCCTACATCCAGCATAATCTGAATCAGAATACCCCACTAGCTCAAATCCAGTGTTTTTAGGATACCAAAGGCCCAGATTAGGAGAGCCCTTAAGGTATCTAAAAATTCTCTTGATTGCTACCAAGTGTGACTCATTTGGATCAGCTTGAAACCTTGCACAGAGACATGTAGCAAACATTATGTCAGGTCTGCTAGCAGTTAGATAAAGAAGGGATCCAACCATGCCTCTGTATGCACTAGAGTCCACTTTCTTTCCTTTGGAATCTAGATCCAGACTAGTTGAGGTAGAAATAGGAGTCTTGGCAGGTGATGAATCTTCCAAGTTGAACTTCTTGAGAAGTTCCTTGACATATTTTGCTTGACAAATGAAGATTCCATCATCTTTCTGAAGAACTTGTAAACCCAGGAAGAATGACAGTTCTCTCATCATGCTCATCTCATACTTATTTCTCATTAGAGATGAAAACTTCTCACACAGCTTCTCATTTGATGAACCAAAAATGATATCATCAACATAGATTTGAACCAAAATGATGTCTTTGCCATGATGCATGTAGAATAAGGTCTTATCTACTACACCTCTTGTAAACTGATTTTCCAATAGAAAGGCAGAGAGGGTATCATACCATGCTCTTGGAGCTTGTTTCAATCCATAAAGTGCCTTGAACAGCTTATACACAAAATCATACATCTTAGCATCTTCAAAGCCAGATGGTTGTTCAACATACACTTCTTCCTCCAACTCTCCATTTAGAAAAGCACTTTTGACATCCATTTGGAACACCTTGAAATTAAAGTGTGCAGCAAAGGCTAGGAAAATCCTGATAGCTTCAAGTCTGGCAACAGGTGCAAATGTCTCATCATAATCTATCCCTTCCTGTTGACAGTAACCTTTATCTACTAGCCTTGCCTTGTTTCTAGTCACATTTCCATTTTCATCCAGTTTGTTTCTGAAAACCCACTTTGTCTCAATAACTGACTTTCCTCTTGGTCTGGGAACCAACTTCCAAACATTGTTTCTTTCAAACTGGTTGAGTTCTTCTTGCATAGCAACCACCCAATCAGAATCCAACAATGCTTCATCAATTGCTTTAGGCTCCATTTGAGAAAGAAAACAAGAAAACATGCTATCAACAGAAACATTGTTCCTGGTCCTCACCCCAGAAGAGGGATCTCCAATTATTAGATCATTTGAGTGATCCTTGTTCCACCTAATGGTTTTGGGTAAGCTCCTTGTTTGATTTGATACAGTAACTTCAAATTGAGGAACTGAATCTTCACCAGTGCAATTGTCTCCACCATTTTCTTCAATGTCTCCAGAGTCACCATCAATTTGAGTATTTCCTGTGATGGTCTGTGACTGGGCTGGAGTTTGATTGACATTCTTTTCAATGATAGCATCCTTTTCTGTTTCAACAGTTTGAGTGAAAGTAGGTTCTTCATCAACAATTTCTTCTTCCTCCAAGGATCCTTGATTCTCAAATCTAAGAATCTGCATTTGACCTTCTTCATGCAGTCCAGGAAACTTGGTTTCATCAAATGTGACATTCACACTTTCATCAATGATTCTGTGTTCCAAAAGATAAACTCTGTAGGCAGTCCTTTCTAAAGCATACCCCATGAAAATTCCTTCATAAGCTTTGGTGTCAAATTTCCCTTTCTTTTCATGGTTATCTTTCATCATGAAACATTTGCTTCCAAACACATGAAAATACTTGACAGTAGGTTTCTTTTCATTGAGCAGATAGTAAGGAGTGTTCCCATGAGTCTTGTTGATCAAGGTTCTGTTCTGTGTGTAGCAAGCTGTGTTGATAGCTTCTGCCCAGAAGTATGTAGGTAATTTTGCATCATGAAGCATAGTTCTGGCAGCTTCAATGAGAGTCATATTCTTCCTTTCTACAACTCCATTCTGCTGAGGAGTCCTTGCAACAGAAAATTGTTGTACAATTCCTTCATCTTTACAGAAATTACCCAGAGTGGCATTTCTGAACTCAGTCCCGTTGTCACTCCTTATTATTTGAACTTTGGCATTTGGAGCTCTTTCAAGAACTCTTAAGTGATCAATGATGACTTGAGCTGCTTCATCTTTTGATTCTAGATACTTCACCCAAGTATACCTAGAATAGTCATCCACCATAATTAATGCATATCTCTTATTGGCTAATGATGGTACATTGACTGGTCCAAAGAGATCCATGTGAATTAGTTTGAGTGGTTCAGTGTTGGTGTTGACTTGCTTTGATCTATGCACAGCTTTCTTCAGTTTTCCCATTTGACAGTCCTCACACAGTCCTTCTTGATAGAATTCCTATTGAGGTAGTCCTCTCACTAGTTCCTTCTTCATTAGCATATTCATTGTTTTGAAGTTGAGGTGTGAGAGTTTCCTGTGCCAAAGCATACTGTCACCAACAGTAGCTTTACTGTAAAAATAGTAAATTTTGTCCTTCTTTGTTGATCTTAAGTCAGCAACAAACAAGCTTCCTTTTCTTACTCATTTCAAAGAAAGGCTTCCATCCTTCTTGTGATAAATGTTGCACACCATCATGTCAAAATCAACCTTGAATCCCCTGTCACTGAATTGGCTGACACTGAGCAGGTTGTGCTTCAGTCCATCAACAAGTGCAATGTCATTTATGACAACATTTCCAATTTCCAAACAGCCATATCCCACTATGTAACCCTTGTTGTTGTCTCCAAAGGTTATGATTGGGCCAGCTTTCTCTACAAATTGTGACAGTAGGGTTTTATCACCAGTCATGTGTCTAGAGCAGCCACTGTCAATGATCCAAGTGATCTGCTCCTTATTCTTACCCTGCAAGACAAATTGTATTTAAGAGGAATATGGTACCCAATCCTTGTTGGGTCCAGTCACTTCAGTATCACAAGCATAATCATCATTTCCAACTATAACCATCACATCAGGAATCTTCTGTTGGACTTCTTTCTTCACCCACTTATCTTTAGAATTAGACTTGGTCTTCTTCTTAGTGGATGAGGCCTTCTTACTGTTTCCAGTAGGCTCAGAAGTCTCAACAGTTTACAAGTAGGTACATTGTTCAGAAGATGAAATAGGCAGATTAAAACAAGTACTCATGGCAGTTATCTTGCATGGAATACAATTAACATTATTACATACTACCATAGGTCTATGCATAATGGGGGTTCTGTGTAAGTTACCATCTAGCATAGTCACATTGTTTTTTACCTCCTTTGGTTTCTTACAAACATGAGTTAGGTGATATGAAGAGCCACAATTATTGCATAGTTTTCTAGGAGCATTAGCATTGCCATTTCCTAACTTACCATTCCTGTTTCTAGACTTATAGGTTATTGAATCAACAGGATGTTCTGAAGTTGCTGTTGAGCTTTTCTTGACAGTACCTTTCATACCCTCTGTCTTGACAGTAGGTTTGGAAGTTGCTGTCTTTGAAGCTCTCTTGACAGTATCTTTGGAAGATACAGTCTTGCCATTATTGACAACATCTTTAGAACATTTTGTCAGATTGTTTGGCAAAGTTACTGTCTTGGGGATTTTGACAGCATCTTTTCCATCAACTGTTGTACTGTCATTGCCTTCATCCTCATCATCAAGTTGTTGCTTGATGAGCATGGCTTCCTCATCAAACTCAAGTTCAAAAGGTTTAAAAATTGGTTTGTTGAGTTTCTTAAGGACATGAGGTTTGGCAGTTGCATCAGTTGAACAATACTGACTAACAATTTCCTTACTAGGTCTCTTGCCATATTCAAAACCTATTCCTACCTTTTGATCCTCTATGTGTTTCTCATGATAATCCTGAAGTTGTTTGGATGAGTTTCTATAGGCTTTAATCTTGAATTCATTTTCACTAATTTCTTTCCTTAGAAACTCCTCAATTTCTTTAGCACAGACTAATTCATTTTTCAGTTTATCATTCTCTTGTGTTAAAGATTCTAATCGATTGGTCTTTAACAAAAGCAAATCATTTTCAGAAGTGAGTTCTTCATTCAATTTAGTTAACCTAGCAATTTCTTCATTATCTGCAGTTAAACTAGTATGAACATGAAACATCTCTGCACTTAATTCCTCAACAGTTTGCTTGTATTCATCTTTAGACATATCAAGTAAGACTAGTGAGGGTACCTGACTTGGAGAGCTAGAGGAGGCCTCTTCAGATTTAGCCATAAGTGCTAAGTTCACATACTCCTCTTCCTCTTCATCATCAGAGTCATCCCAGCACTTTCCTTCAGCCACATAGGCCTTTCCATGTCCTTTCTTGAAATGTCCACTTGACCCTTTATCCATCCTCTGATTCTGCTTTGGCCTTCTGCATTCAGTAGCAAAGTGGCCAAGCTCATTGCAGTTGTAACACCTGAACTTGGATCTGTCCACCATCCCTGTTTTGTATCCACCTCTTGTGGCACCACCTTCAACTTTGGAGAAGTTCCCTTTGCTGAACCTTGATGTTTGACCTTGAGACTTATATGGCTTGTTTCTCTTGAATCTGATGTTCTTGAATTTCTTAGCCATGTAAGCCATGGTTGGATTATCCATCTTTTCCATTTCTTCTAAGGAGTAGAAGTCTTCATCCTCAACATCAGTTATCTGTAGTACAACTTTCTCCTCATCATCCACAACCTCTTCGATCTTAAGAGAGGGTACTGAAGCAGGTTGAGTGATTTGAGTTTCTTCACTAGGTTGAGTGATTCTTGGCATATGAGCCACTAAAGCACCTGACATATTAGCCATCTTTCCTCTGGATCCAGCTAGAATAGCTCTTTTCTGGAAAAACTCAAGCTCATATGATTTAAGCACACCATATAGAGTTTCAAGAGAGATATTGTTTAGATTTATTCCTTCTCTTATGGCAGTGGATTTGTGCTCAAGATGCTCAGGAAGTGTGAGCAAGAATTTGACATTTAATTCCTTTCTATCATAGTACTTGCCATGAATCTGTAGCCCAGTCATAAGTTTACTAAACCTCTCAAACATTGTTGTTAGGTCTTCTCCTGACTTTGCCATGAAGGCTTCATACTGTGAGATAAGGATTTGTCTTTGGTTGTCTTTCACTTCTTCACTTCCTTCACACAGCAGCTCGATCTTATTCCACATATCCTTGGCTGATGAGCACCCAATGACGTTCCCACACATGGCTTTGTCCAAAGTGAGAGCATCCAGTAATATGAGTTGCAAGTAATCATCCAAGGCCACCTTTTCTTTTTCTGGCTCCAGAAACTCCGAAGGTAATTTGTTGACCCAATAGGCTGGAATAAGAACGTCGTCCACAATTGAGGCTTCAATTTCTTTACGTGGCATGAAGGGACCATTCTGGAGGATTCCCAAGTATAATGGATTCGCAGCTTTGATAAACAACATGATTTTTCTTTTCCATACATTGTAGTTTTCCTTATCAAAAGCTGGAATCTTTATGCTACTTGACTTCTGCAAACTTGTCATGATCTCAGATTTGTTGAACAATCTGTCTGCTCTGATACCAGTTGTTGGTCCTTGACTATTGAAGAAGGGGGGGGGGGGGGGTTGAATGCAATACTGATAAAACTTAATCTACGTTTCAACAACTAAAACCAAGATTAACGATTATCAGTTAAACAATTGTAAACACAAGTAGACACTCAAGTAATTCTCACAAAATAAATGTTTTATTTATTTTGCAATGGGTTGCTACAACCTCAAAAAAAAGTGTATCTTTTCTTGAGCTTCAGTTTCTCAAGTGATTACCAAGAATGAATTGAGAGATAGACTAAGTAGGCTAAACCTATCACTTTCAATCACGGGTCTTTGTGAAGCTGCTGTCGTTTTCAAGTGGCAGCTTCTTACAATTTGCCTACCCGTGATTCTTTCCTAAATTGCTATATAGACAGCTTATCAATACATTACAAAGCAATCTAGAAACATTCTATTTTAAGCTAACACAATTCAGTAGATGTAGATTTGTCATACTCTAGAATTGGTGAGCTTTGTCATGTGATCTCTCAAGCTTCAGTCGTAGTCTTGTAGACCTGTTACAGTGTTGGGATGCTGCTACACGCCAGTTTCTTGAACATCCAAACTGTCATGAGTTTGACTGGATTGATTACCAATACAAATGTTATCCCTTCATGACAGTATCCTGATGGCTAAGCTTGCTGTCACAGGAATGCGTTTTTGGTGATAGTAAGAAATCCCCGCTAAAGGTGCTGTCAGGATTTCCAAGCTTGCTGTCAGGCTAAGGTAAAGTTGCTGTCAGAAGGCTCCCGCCAATGTTGCTGTCAGAGTGAATGTACTGTCGTGACTCGCAACATGCTGTCTTCAAGTAACCTTACTGTCAGTGTTGTGACAGTAATCTTTTATTCTTGTTGTTCATCTTGAGTACTTCTTGAGGCTTGAACAAACTAATGAACTTCTACCAAAATGTACTAGAGTCTTATTTGCAGCAAACAAAAACGGTTACAAAGACATACTCTGGTTGTGACAGTATGTTCATACTTAATAAAATTAAGTAAGTAAAATGTCTAGTTAAGTTGTCTCATAGCCATCACCTAAAAATCCTAACAAAGTATTTGCCTGTGATATTTTTGGAAAATGAGAGATTTTAGTAAGGAAAAATAGAAAGAGTAACATGTTTTTGTTAAAAAAGATAACAACCCGTGTTTTTTTTAGAAAAAGAAAGGATTTTGTTAGAAAAAAAATAAAAAAAGGTAATGTATTTAGCTGAAAATGTAATTGGTTATAAATAATGTTATTATTTAGTAATAGTTTTTAAAAAAAATAAGTAAGGGTATTTAAGTAAAATCACTAAGTACTGATCGTCCGTCCGTCCGATTACCAAACTTTTAATGTTTCGTCTTTAATAATATAGCTTAAAACCTGTGCGATGCACGGATTGTTTTTAATTATTAATAATTTTATTATTGATTATTTATATTTTATTAATTGCATTTATTAAAAAAATAAATAGGCGTGTTAAACATTTTTAAATAATTAAAAGTATTAAAATAGATTTTAAAATAAATAAGTAACGGTTTGTCCGTGATATTTTGGAAAAAAAGTGGCTTTAGTAAGAAAAATATAAGGAACGTGTTTTCGTTGAATTTTAAAATATAAAAGTAACGATTTGCCCGTGATATTTTTGAAAAAAGAGGGGTTTTAGTAAGAAAAATAGAAAAGGTGACATGTTTTAGTTGAAAAAGGTAATTGTCAATTAAAAGTATTAAAATAGATTTTAAAGTAAATAGTAAGGGTCTGCGCGTGATATATTTGGAATGTTAGGCCGAATACACAATATATAATCAATATATGTATGAGAAGAACAATCAAGAACACTGTTTATGAACAATAAACTGAATTATATTAAATAACTCTTCTATCAGTGATGTAAAATATCACAGAGAGCTGCTAGGTTACAAGAATAATATATTCAGTATTCGCATCCCTTTTAGGGTTAACCTATCTGTGTTTATATAGTACACAGCTACATAGATTCAATCTCTAATTGATATTCCTACAAATTAGCTATACAATTTATATCAAATTAGGATTGCTTCTGTCTTCTGTTCCGTTTCCTTATCTGTCTCAATATATCTTGCTTCTTTCCATCTTCAAGATATATTGCTTCTAGAATCTTCATTGTCTTTGCACCGACAGCTAAGCAAACTCTTACCCCGTCAGACTTTATCAAACTCTGACTGGCTTCTAGTAAACTCTGATGAGTACCTGTTGCTTAAACACTGATAAACAATCATCAGCAATTATATCTAACAATCTCCCCCAACTTGTGCATAATAAAAATGTACAAGTTAAAAGATAATTGATGATGTCAAAACATATAACAAATGCAGTGTTTATAACATATCAGAGTTTAACTTTTACTTAGAACAGAAAACTTTAAAAACTTACAGTCAGACTTTACTTAATTTCTTCAATATCAGGCACTGTCCTGAGATAATCAATGAGTAACCTCCTTTCAGCTTTTTCTAGCTCATCCACCATGATTTCTTTCAACTCTTTAAGCTCTGGATCACTTTCTCCAGTCTGGTAGATAGCAGTTCTTAGAGAATAAATGCTATTCTTTCTCATTTCATTCCCTAGCCGGATAAAGTAAGATTTGTCTGACTCTAGGTTGAATTCCAAAACCTTTATTCCCAGTGCAGTCTTGAATCTGGCACTGTTTCTCTTCATTTCAACTATCTTTCCATAAGCATCTCTGTACTTAGGAATGTAAGCACTTGAAACACCTCCTCCAAGAAGAACTTTTGATTTCATCATTTTGTCTCTTAAAACTAGAGCAGCATCATGAGTACTTTTATTTTTGATCTTAAGAAGATATAGAACATACTCTAGCTCTTCCCATAGCTTCAAATGAATATCAGCTTCTCCAATTATGTAAACTCTTCCATCATTCATGAAGTATAACAAAAACTCCTTCTTTCATCCTCTGTGGTAAATCATCTGAACAGACTCTAGTTTGTCAAGGTTTTCTTGAGTAACCCCAACACCCTGCCAGTGATGTAAAATCTGCAGGACTGTTATTAATTCTTTTCTCCCTGTGTGAACCCAAACCAGACTTATCATAAGATTCTTTTCCAAGTACTGTTCTGGTTTGAAGAAAGTTAACAGATTCTGGCTTCAGAGTTTCAGGAAGTATAGGTCTTTTGAAACCTTGGAGTTGTGAAGATAACTGAGTTTGGACAACTTGAGCATTGTCAGAGGTTGTCACAACTTTAACAGAACTATCAACTTGAGCAACGTCAGAGGTTGATTGATGTAGTCTTGATTCAACTTGAGCAACGTCAGAGGTTGAATAATTTTTCTTTGAAAACTGTCCTTCTTCTACCAGTTTTCCCTTTCCTTTTCCAGAAACATCTACTGTAGGCCTCCTGGAATATTGTATACTCTGTTGAGTATTTTCCTTGATAGAAAGTGCAATTTCCTTTTTCCTAGAAGCCTTAACAGTCTTCTTCTTGTAAGTACCAGCTTCAACCTTCTTCTGGTGTTCTTCAGCAAGAAGCTTCATCTCAACATCCATATCTTCCACTGTGGCTTCACCACCATGTTCTTCCATAAACAACTTAGCAGCAATCTCTTCATCAGTAGTTGGATTTGATGAAATCACTAGACTCTTAAGTCTTGAAGAGGATTGACCACCAGAGTTTATTCTTTCAGAGTATGTCTGTCTAGCAGAGTTTGACCTAAGTCTCCCTTGCTGACCACCAGAGTTTATTCTTTCAGAGTATGTCTGTCTAGCAGAGTTTGACCTAAGTCTCCCTTGCTCTTGAAAAGACTTTGACCTTTTCTCTGCTCCTCTGCTTCCACCATCATTAGAATCATCCCTCAGTCTCAAGGTTGGAGTCCTTTTGCATTTGTCTTTAGGTACTTTCTCCCCCTTTTTGACATCATCAGGAATAAAAACTGATGTCAGCAACTCTAGTGATGTAGCAATAGAAGTAAGTTGAGAAGACATAGCAGTCTGATTCTCTTCCACCTTGATTATCCTTTGCTTTATTTCCACTTGATCCTTGATCATGGAAGATAATCTAGTTCTATCATTCTTCAAAGCCAACTCCTTAGCAGCAACATCATTACTCAATCCAATGACAGCTTTGTGAGTCTCATCAAAGCGATTGTGCAATGATTTGACTTGAACAATTGTAGCCTTGAAATGTGTCAACAAATCAGGATTTGAAATCTCCTTTGCAGATTGAGCAACAAAATCAGCAGTCCTTTGCTTGGAGAAAATACAATCAGCCCCTGACCAATTAGCATAGTACATATCTCTATAATGAGCTTCAGTGGCAGTTTGATTTTCCTTGACATTCTCAGCAGTAGGATCCCTTAGAAAAGGTATGAATTCATCAGAGTCTGAAAGTTCAACATTGATGTTAGAGTTTGCATGAAGAGTATGTTCATCATCTGCATCAACATTGTCTTGGATAGTGTTGTGGAATAAAATCTGAGCTTACGAATTTAATGCGAGGGTTTAATGAGCTTCGAGCTTTTATGGCTGCACTTGTGTTTCGAGACTAAATCGGTCCTCACAAGATGCCTACGTATCTCAATTCGTTATTAAGAATCAAGCCAAAGACGTAGTTCTTGGTGTTGCCCTCGGGGCTATGGTGGCAGGGGCACACCAAGGACGTAGTGACTTGTATGTCCTTATTCGAGGATGAAGTCTAAAACGTTGTAGATGACTTGTATGTCCTTATTCGTGGATGAAGTCTAAAACGTAGTTCTAGGGGTGCCTTTGTGGCTTGTTGCGCCTTCGAGGCGTTGTGACGTATGGAGCTGTGCCCAAAACGTAGTAGATGACGTATGGAGCTGTGTCCAAAACGTAGTAGATGACGTATGGAGCTGTGTCCAAAACGTAGTAGATGACGTATGGAGCTGTGTCCAAAACGTAGTAGATGACGTATGGAGCTGTGTCCAAAACGTAGTTCTGATTGTAGGATCAGGGTCCTTATATAGGTGTCTAGAGCCTAGTATTTATGGTATGTTTAGGAGTCTTAGCGAATAAGTCTCCTTTTTGATATTGGATAAACATTGTATTTCTTGCTGGAGAATTCGTTTCCTTGTTGATAAAGGTTATGACTCATTAATTGCCTTTAATTGGGATTCCGGATCCTTCTTTGATGAATTTACCATATTTTGGACTCTTTTTATGAGCTGTATATTTTCCCTATTCATTAATTACGAAATTAATGAATAATTAGGGTGTCGGGCCTTAAATATCGGCCTTTCCATTGACTTGTCAATTATATTTCTATAATTACTTTTCTGACCATATCATTTGCCCCCCAACTTCTGGGAAAATCTCCTTGGGGTTTTCGTAGAAGTTATAACGTGTTTTTCCTCAAAATTTTCCATTTTTAAGGGCATTTTCGACCTCAAATTAGGTCATTTTCGACCTCCTTTTTGACCAGGAAACAAGTCATTTTCGACCTCAAATTCGACCACGAAACAGGTCATTTTCGACCTGAAATTCGATATGGATTTCGACCTCGATTTTTAAGTCTTTTTCGACCTCAATCCAGCCTTTTTTCGACCTTGATTGGTCCCAGGTCGATGGTTTCGACCTCGACTTCCCAGTCATTTTCGACCTCGGTCATTCGACCTCGATCCCTTATACTTTCGACCTCGATTTACAGGTCATTTTCGACCTGGGTCATTCGACCTCGATTCCTCATACGTTCGACCTCATTTTGCAGGTCATTTTTGACCTGGGTCATTCGACCTCGTTCCAGCCTTTTTCGACCATGATTTCTAGGTCAATATCGACCTCGATCTCTAGGTCGTTTTCGACCTCATTTTGGCGTGATGTCGAACGCTTAGACCTCGTTCACTCTTGTTTCGACCTTGAATCCTTCTGTTTTCGACCTCACTTGGGTGTGAGGTCGAGGGGTTCGAGCTCGATTTATAGTGTATTTTCGATCTCAATCAATCGACTTCGATCTAGGGTCTTTTCGACCTCGAATTTTCAATTTTTTGACTGGATTTTTGGTGCGAAGTCGATGGAAACGACCTCAATTCCTCGTATATTTTCGACTTCGAGCCTTCGATGTCGTTCTAAGGTTTTTTCGACCTCAATTTCATTATTTTTCGACTTTATTTGGGAGCGAGGTCGTTGGAATCGACCTCGTTTTCCCATATGTTTTCGACCTCGGTCGTACGATTTCGATTTAATGTCTTTTCGACCTTAAATCTTTTATTTTGCCTTGGCTATATTTCAAATTTCATTCTTTTCTTGGGCCTTAACTAGCCCAATTTTTAATTGGACTTAAATTATTCCAGCCTTGGGCCTTATTGGGCCTTTATTGTTTGGGCTTCGAATTTGCCTGAGACCCAAATTATTTGGGTTTTAATCTCTATGATCCATAAATGGATTTGTGGGCCTTAACTAGCTATAGACGGTTGCCCTTCCTTACCCGGTTGGGTTTCCAGTCACTAGGCGATTCCTGGCGAGATTTTCTATTGAATCTCATCGTTTTCTGGGTTTCTTACTTGAAGTTTTGAAGAATTCTTTGAAGATTCTGGGTTTAAAATGGCTGATCGCGCTTCCCAACGTCTATGATAATGCACTAGGATTTCATAGAAGTTATACCGGTCTTTTTCGAGACTCGGGGTCTTTTTATCCCTTACCTGGGACTTACTACCCTTTTTTGGGGATTTTAATATACACTAGTGTTTCACGAGTATCGTCTTGGTGTAAAGTGTGGAGCGACCTACACATTTACGACGATTTTGCCTTATTCGAGGCTAACTTGACATTTGCATAAGCCTTTTATGTCTTATACTGTCTTGTTTTGGCTTCAAGCCTTTCATTGAGCATATCGAATGATGGGGTTTGGACTGAATGTCTTAGGTTTCTGGGGTTTCAACCCTTCATTTGCTTTCTAGGAAGCTCATGATTTCATCGAACCTTATTTCTATTTGTCCTAGTAGTGAGTCCAATCAGGACACACTTTAAACATAATAGACTTTCAAATTTAAGGCATGCCAAGTCCTTGGCACCTCATGCCCTTCGAGGGTTTCTAGCTTGTACGAGCCTCGACCAAATACGTTCTTGACGCGATATGGTCCTTCCCAATTTGGGGCCAACTTGCCTTTTTGTCCAACTCCGGATGCCTCAATCTTTCGGAGGACTAAATCTCCTTGTCGAAAGAATCTCTCTTTAACCCTTAGGTTGTAATAGAAAGATGCTCGTTTCTGATGCTGAACTATCTTGGCATTTGCCTCATCTCTAACTTCATCAATCAAATCTAAGGCCAGCCTCAAGCCTTCCTCATTTGTTTCTGGCTCATAAGCCTCAATTCTTGGAGACGTGTGAGTAATCTCCACTGGAACCACTGCCTCTGCCCCCATATGCCAACAGAAAGGGGGTAGCTCCAGTGGTGACTTTGCAGGTAGTACGATATGCCCATAGTATGGGGAGCAATTCGTCCACCCAAGTGTTTCTGGAGCGTTCAACTCTTTTCTTCAGTCCATCTAGGATAATTCGATTTGCAACCTCAGCTTGCCCATTTGCTTGAGGATGGGCGACAGAAGTGAAGCGCAACTTGCTATCGTTCTCATCACAATATTTCTTAAACTCATCGTTGTTAAACTGAGTTCCATTGTCTGTGACCAAGATACGTGGAATCCCGTATCTGCATATCACATTTTCCCAGAAGAAATGCATCATTTGTTTGGTGGTTATCTTTGCTAATGGCTTAGCCTCAATCCACTTGGTGAAGTAGTCGATTGCTACTATCAAAAACTTTCTTTGAGCACTTGCCATTGGAAATGGCCCGAGTATATCAATTCCCCACATGGCAAAGGGGATAGGTGAGTTAATGGATGTCATCATTTCTGGTGGTTGTCTAACCACTGGTGCATGCTTTTGGCACCGTTCACATTTCTTCACGTAGCTTTTAGCATCAGCAAGCATGCTTGGCCAATAGAAACCTAGACGTGTGACTTTATGAGCAAGGGCTCTGCCCCCCAAGTGCTGCCCACAAATTCCTTCATGTACTTCCCTTAGGGCCAATTCTGCCTCTTGGGGTCTCAAGCATTTTAGATAAGGAATGATGAAAGACTTCTTGTATAGAATTCCCTCAATCAGGGCATACCTTAATGCTCTCACATACAGCTTTCGTGCTTCTGAAGTGTCGTTGGGTAACCACCCAGTTTCCATATGAGCTTTGATGGGATCTATCCAACAACTAGCAACATCAATAGGTTCTACCAACTTTCCGTTGATGCTTGGGGTCCTCAGGACTTGGAAGTATACACTCCCTGCATAGTTTTCAATTTCGGAAGAAGCAAATTTAGACAAGGCATCAGCCTTCATGTTTTCTTCCCTTGGAATGTGCTCTACATAACATTCATCAAACTGAGTCATGATGGCCTTGACAAGTTTCAAGTACTTGGCCATGACTTCATCTCTGGCCTCAAATTCCCCATTTACTTGGGAAACCACTAGCCTCGAATCTCCACATACTTTCAGAGTTTTGACTCTCAAGGCTCCATCCAGCCCTAGGCCAGCTATCAGAGCTTCATATTCATCTTCGTTGTTTGTCATTGGGAAGTCCAGTTTTAGTGCGTACTCTATGAGGAATCCATCAGGACTTTGTAGCACTAAACTAGCTCCACTTGAATTTGTTTTTGATGCTCCATCAAAATAGAGCACCCAACATTCTTTGGAGACCATTTCTTGATCTTTCTCATCCTCCACTATTACTTCCTGCCCCCCGACTTCTTGGTTGTCAATGGTGCATTCAACCATGAAGTCAGCGAGTGCTTGAGCTTTGATGGTCGTTCGAGGCTTATACTTGATGTCAAATTCCCCTAGTTCAATGGCCCATTTGATCAATCTTCCACCAACTTGAGGGCTATGCAAGATGTTTCTCAGAGGTTGATCAGTTAAGACCTCTATCTTGTGAGCCTGGAAGTATGGGCGTAGCTTTCTTGAGGCCATTATCAAGGCTAAAGCAAACTTCTCAATCGTTGAGTAGTTTATTTCTGGCCCATGTAGAATCTTACTCACATAGTAGATGGGTTTCTGAACCTTCAATTCTTCTTTTACCAAAACGGCTCCAAGGGCTGTGCTAGAAACCGCCAAGTACAAATAGAGAATTTCCCCTAGCTTGGGCTTTGCCAACAGTGGTGCCTCAGCCATGTATTTTTTCAGGGCCTCAAAGGCCTCTTGGCTTTCAGTCGTCCATTCAAAGTTTTTCACATTCTTGAGTGCTTTGAAGAAGGGTAAACACTTCTCTCCTGATTTGGAGATGAATCTTCACAATGCTGCCACTCTCTCTGTTAGTTTCTGGACATCTTTGACAGTCCATGGTGGTTCCATGTCTAGAATTGCTTTGATTTTGTCGGGATTAGCCTCGATTCCTCTCTTGGAAACCATCAGGCCTAAAAAATTTCCTGAGCCTACACCAAAGGCACATTTAGCTGGATTCAACATCATCTTGTGGTGCCTTAGCACTTCAAATGCCTCTCGGAGGTGCTCAATGTAATCGGCCTTATCGAGGCTCTTGACTAACATGTCATCTATATAGACCTCCATGGTTTTTCCAATTAGGTGTCCAAAAATTTTGTTCACCAATCTTTGGTATGTTGCCCCTGCATTCTTAAGTCCAAATGCCATGACTAGATAACAGAAAACACCAAAGTCAGTGATGAATGATACCTTGGAGATGTCATCCTTGTGCATTTTGATTTGGTTGTATCCACTGAAGCCATCCATGAAGCTGAGCATCTCGTGTCCAGCTGTAGCATCTATTAATGCATCAATCCTTGGTAAGGGAAAATAATCCTTATGACATGCATCATTCAAGTCAGTGAAGTCCACACACATCCTCCATTTTCCATTGGCCTTTTTGACCATTACGGGGTTAGCCAACCATTCCGGGAATTGTATCTCTTCAATGAATCCGGCCTCTAGAAGTTTTTCAACTTCTTGTTTAATGGCCTCTTGCCTTTCTGGAGCAAAATTTCTCTTCTTTTGTTTCACCGTCTTTATTTCAGGATCCATATTCAACTTGTGAGTTATCAATTGGGGATCAATCCCTAGCATATCAGCCGCTGTCCAAGCAAAAACGTCATTGTTCTCTTGAAGAAAAGATATGAGCTTGCTTTTCAATGGCTCAGGTAGTAGTGCCCCGACGTAAGTCACCTTCTCCGATTCACCAGGGACTAAGGGAATTGGGATTAAATCCTCAGCTGGTTTCCCTCTTCGGTCCTCATTGTCACTAGTATCCATGTCTTCAATTGGGAGAACTTGCCCCCGACTCCATCAGGCCTTAACGCGGCTACATAACAACTTCTAGCCATCTTTTGGTCTCCTCGTTCTTCACCAATCCCATTCCTCGTTGGGAACTTGATTTTCAGATGATAGGATGAGGCAACGGCCTTGAACGCATGAAGACCAGTCCTTCCCAGGATTGCATAGTAGGTCGAAGTTGCCTTTATAACTATGAAGTTCAGCATTTGAGTAGACGTATTCATCCCTTGCCCCATGGTCATTGGGAGTTGGATAGTGCCTTCCACTTTTGATTCGACCCCATTGAATCCATATATGGGCATATTTGAGGGTGTTAACTGAGAATCAGTGTAACCCATCTTGATAAAATCATCGTGGAACAAGATATCCACTGAAGCTCCATTGTCGACTAGGACTCTCTTTGTTTCGAAATTGCCAATCACAGGTATGATGACTAGAGGGTCATCGTGGGGGAACTTCACCCCTTCCAAGTCTGAATCATCAAAACCTATTGACACTTCTGTTCTGGCACGCTTCAGTGCTTCTCCAACCACAGTCATTACCTCTCGAGCATAAGCTTTTCTTGAGTTTAGGGAGGACCCAGCAGCAGTTGGCCCTCCGAATATCATGTTGATGACTGGCCCTCGGGGCTTAGGGTTACGATCTTGGTCGTTGTCCCTTCTGTCGTAATCCTTCCTTTCATAGTTTCCTCTTTGACTCCCTTGATTTCCATCCTTGGTGAATTTGCTGAGTTTTCCTCTTCGTATCAGAAATTCGATCTCATCTTTCAATTGCCTACAATCGTCGGTGTCGTGACCAACTTCTTTGTGGAACCGACAAAACTGATTTTGGTTTCGTTTGGACATGTCAGCCCTCATTGGCTTCGGCCATTTGAGATCTCCTTCCTTAGCTATCTCCATCAGAATTTGACTCCTGGAAGTGTTCAATCTTGCATACTCCGTAAACTTTGGCCCAAAATTGTTTCTCTTGGGTGGAGAATCAGAGTCCTTTGACGTTCTGGGAAACTTTTCCTTGACGTCGTACTCCTGAGTTTCTTTTCTTTTCTTTGAGTTTCCACTACCGCTAGCAGTGGGTTCATACTTTCTCATGCTTTCTTCAGCCTTGATATACTTTCCGGCTCTATCTTGGAGCTTCAGCATGCTCTCGGGTGGATGTTTAGCTAACGACCTTTTGAAGTGGTCATCAGTAGTTCCTTGTTGCAGGGCTATCATAGCCACTCTGTCCTCTAAGTCCGGGACTTTCAAAGCCTCCCGAGTGAATCGATTGATGTAGTCCCTTAGGGCTTCATTCTTTCCTTGTTGGATTGCCATGAGTGATGCAGAGCTTTTCTCATGCACCCTTCCACTAATGAACTGATTGATAAAAGCTTTGCTTAGTTCCTTGAAAGACCCAATTGAGTTGGGAGGAAGACGGCTATACCAGCGTTGGGCCATGCCTGCCAAGGTTTGTGGAAACGCCCTACACTTGATCACATCGTTGGTTGACTGCAACAACAGTGCATTGGAGAAGGTCCTTAGATGATTTGCGGGATCTCCCGTTCCATCATAGGCTTTGATCGAAGGCATCTTGAATTTTCTGGATATAGCCATTTTCATGATGTCTTGAGTAAACGGTGGTGTAGGATCATCAGGATCTCCTAGGGGCAACAGAATACTAGGATCACCCCTTGGGGCTTCGGCCCTCTTGGTTCTTCTTGCCGGTGGATCCAAGTTGATTATCGGGATCCCTTCAGTCGTTCGGCTTTGAGATTGAGCGGCCTCCTCCTCAGCAAAGAGTTTCTTGAGTCTTGCAGTCTCTGCCTCATGGGCTGCAATTTTCTCCTTAGTAGTTTGGGGTTGATCCCGATTTGTCTGGGAAGAACGTCTCCTTCTTGGGGCGATATCCTCTCCAGTTGTATAACCCTCATCCTCGGTGTATGGGCCCGAGTAATCTTGAACGAAAGGGGTCTGGCGAGTTTGTTGATTTTGGGGTCCCAGACCTTGAATATAAGGGGGCACATATGCCTCATGGTAGATTGGATTAGTTCCATTACCGCCCGCCATGGGTCGAGGGGGCATGCCATAGCTTGGCATCCCCAAAGTCTGATTCGCGTATTGAGGGAGATCAGTAGTATGGAGTTGAAGGCTTCTCGGTGCATTCATGATGAGTGGAGAAGTCGAGATTGGTTGCTGGTGAACGGTCTCTTGTGGATTAGATCCATGAATGACCATCTGCAGGGGATTCGTCCCTTCAACCAAAATTGGGATTTCCGGTCCTTGAGTGTTGGTGGGGATATTCGTCCCTTGAGTGCCAGTAGTTGGCGGTGGTTGATTTCCGTGAGTATCAGCCTCAGAGGTGACATGGCGATCCTTAGGAGTTTGAGTATCTCGAGCTGCTCTTCGTGTGTTTGCCATGGTTGATGTTGTCTTCCCACAGACGGCGCCAAATGTTGTGGAATAAAATCTGAGCTTACGAATTTAATGCGAGGGTTTAATGAGCTTCGAGCTTTTATGGCTGCACTTGTGTTTCGAGACTAAATCGGTCCTCACAAGATGCCTACGTATCTCAATTCGTTATTGAGAATCAAGCCAAAGACGTAGTTCTTGGTGTTGCCCTCGGGGCTATGGCGGCAGGGGCACACCAAGGACGTAGTGACTTGTATGTCCTTATTCGAGGATGAAGTCTAAAACGTTATAGATGACTTGTATGTCCTTATTCGTGGATGAAGTCTAAAACGTAGTTCTAGGGGTGCCTTTGTGGCTTGTTGCGCCTTCGAGGCGTTGTGACGTATGGAGCTGTACCCAAAACGTAGTAGATGACGTATGGAGCTGTGTCCAAAACGTAGTAGATGACGTATGGAGCTGTGTCCAAAACGTAGTAGATGACGTATGGAGCTGTGTCCAAAACGTAGTAGATGACGTATGGAGCTGTGTCCAAAACGTAGTTCTGATTGTAGGATCAGGGTCCTTATATAGGAGTCTAGAGCCTAGTATTTATGGTATGTTTAGGAGTCTTAGCGAATAAGTCTCCTTTTTGATATTGGATAAACATTGTATTTCTTGCTGGAGAATTCGTTTCCTTGTTGATAAAGGTTATGACTCATTAATTGCCTTTAATTGGGATTCCGGATCCTTCTTTGATGAATTTACCATGTTTTGGACTCTTTTTATGAGCTGTATATTTTCCCTATTCATTAATTACGAAATTAATGAATAATAGGGTGTCGGGCCTTAAATATCGGCCTTTCCATTGACTTGTCAATTATATTTCTATAATTACTTTTCTGACCATATCAGATAGGCTCTGCAGCTTCATTAATAACATTCTCTGCAGTAACTTCAGTATTTATCTGTGCAGCTTCTTCAAGAACTTGCTCTGCAACAGCTTCAACATTCTCAGAGTTTACATTTGCAAGAACCTCTTCTTCTTCAGGAACAGTCTCAACAACAACCTCAACCATATCCTCTGTTGTAGCTTCATGTATCAGCTCTACAGCAGCTTCAACAACCTGATCAACCTCTTCACCCATTTCAGGAACTTGATTAGTGACAGAGAGAACCTCTGTATGAGTTGCAAGTGACGCATCTATAACTAGGGTGGGTTGATCAGCTACCACATCCTCAGTGTCACAAACACTGATAGAAGGATGTGCTTCAAAATGTGCATCCATTTCAAAGTCATTAAAGAAATCATCTTGTGCAGGCATATCAGCCTCTGCATCAGCATGTACTCTGGCCTCATCAGACACAGTAGCTTCATCAATAACAGCCTCCTTAGACACATCTAGAGGAGCTTCATCAACAACCTCCTGATTTTCGGCTTCAGGAGCTTCAACTTCTAATTCATCAAAGAGATAATTAGCTACCATCCTCCTCTTTCTCTGATGAAGAATTTCATGATCAACATCATCTTCATCATTAGACTGTGGCCTGTTAGCTCGAACTTTTCTCTTGAAGGCTCTTTTCTTAATTCTACCACCAGACTGTGGTTGTTGAGAAGTAGATGGTGGAGGTCCAGTGTTTAGTGATGAAGTGTTCAGAGTTTGAGGTTCTGGTTCAGGTTGTGATTGTGGTTATGGAGGATTATTTTCAAACTGTTGCACTCTCTCAGGTAATAGCAGAGCACCAACATTCCCTTTCTTAAGATCCTTGTTTGTTAAGTCAGAAAATATGCGTTTATGCAATCTAAAAGACTGAATAACATCATCCTCCAGAATCTCAATTTTAGGAACACAAAAGGAAAATAGTAGTTGACAAAAACGAGCAAAATAGACAACACCCCTGTTTTCTGTCATCTTTTCACCAATATTATGTAAAACTAATCTAGCAAAATCAAAGTGAGTACCATAGAGTAAGGAATACCCGATTTGCAGACTGTCTCTAGGAATTGCATCCCAATTGGTGCATTTCTTCCCGAAAGCTCTTGTGATGCAATCAAAGAAGAAACTCCACTCCTTCCTCAAGAATGGACGCTTCAATTGACCCACCTTGGCCAATGACCCAGAGTAACCGATATCCCTCATCATTCTCAGCAGTTCTCCATCGCCAACATAAATTGTATAGGAATTGAAATCCTCAAAGTTCAGAGCATCACGAACAGTCTCAGGAGTGACCACAAACTCTTGGTTTTGATACTCAAAGACAATTGACGGAGAACCAGCCTCTCCTCAATCATCATAAACACCTGTCTGCCAGAAAGTTCTAATTTGAGATCCAGACAGCTTCATTGGTTCAGTAAGAGCATGTCCAATATCAGAATTTGCCAAGAAACGCTGAACCATGTGAAACGTCTCTGGTGCGTTCGCAGTGTTTAACGGAGCTGCATAGT
The DNA here is from genome assembly GCA_030848705.1 of Heracleum sosnowskyi. Classification (NCBI taxonomy): domain Eukaryota; kingdom Viridiplantae; phylum Streptophyta; class Magnoliopsida; order Apiales; family Apiaceae; genus Heracleum; species Heracleum sosnowskyi. The sequence continues at coordinate 36,442,494 of CM061244.1, forward strand.
TGTTTGGTACGAATTCTAACCCAGAAACAACAAAAGCTGTAGTGGCCATTAGTACGATTTGAGAAATATTCAGAATATAAAATTAGAAAACTCAAGAGTAGTTGGTTCAGAAAGTGTTTGTGAATATGTGTGTATGACTGTAGAATTCAAATTTGTGTAAGATGTGAAAAGTGTAAACGGTTGTGTGTATAATGTATAAATATCAAAATTAAAATTAAAAACTGAAGAGTTTTTAATCATTAAAACGCACAACTGTCTCACTTGTGAACCGTGTCATACATGCAATGACTGACAGCGGTAAGTTGGAGTTTTCAATGCGCATGCGCAGTAAAAACTTCAATAATTACCGCCTTTCACACTTATCAAAACACGCAACCTCTCTCCTCTGTTAAAAGCAATTCTCAAACTGTTGGACATCCATACACGCCTCTTGATAAAACAATTTTTTTTTTAATTTATGAAATGTCTGAAACAAAGAATTATTTTAATCAAAAAAGATTAAAAATAATATACCTCGGCGAATACACAATATATAATCAATATATGTATGAGAAGAACAATCAAGAACACTGTTTATGAACAATAAACTGAATTATATTAAATAACTCTTCTCTTAGTGATGTAAAATATCACAGAGATCTGCTAGGTTACTAGAATAATGTATTCAGTATTCGCATCCCTTTTAGGGTTAACCTATCTGTGTTTATATAGTACACAGCTACATAGATTCAATCTCTAATTGATATTCCTACAAATTAGCTATACAATTTATATCAAATTAGGATTGCTTCTGTCTTCTGTTCTGTTTCCTTATCTGTCTCAATATATCTTGCTTCTTTCCATCTTCAAGATATATTGCTTCTAGAATCTTCATTGTCTTTGCACCGACAGCTAAGCAAACTCTTACCCCGTCAGACTTTATCAAACTCTGACTGGCTTCTAGTAAACTCTGATGAGTACTTGTTGCTTAAACACTGATAAACAATCATCAACAATTATATCTAACAATCTCCCCCTTGATCCATGCTTTCCTGATTTTCTTCTTGACCATTTGCATTCTCTGAGGCTCCCCCTGAATTGGACTGTTCAGTATTTGAACTTTCAGAGTTTAACTCAGAGTTACTATTTGATTCTTCAGCTGACTCACTTTCAGAATTTGAGTCATTATCTTGAGATGTTTCTGAAGTATCTTCACGCTCCCCCTCGACTGGTTCTCTATTTTGTTCTGTCAGAGAAATTCCCTCAGTGTTTACCAGTAGGGGTTCAGAGTATGCTTCGTCAGAGTTTGTTGGATTTGCTTCAGAGTTTACGTCATCATAGTTTAGATCTACATTTTCAAATCGTAGTTGATCATGGTATTCTTCATCTTCTATTCCAGTTATTTTCTTGTCATCAAATGACACATGTATAGATTCCATGATCACTTTAGTTCTCAGATTGTAGACTCTGAATGCTTTAGTTGACAGTGGGTATCCAACAAAAATTCCTTCATCAGCTTTTAAGTCAAACTTGGTCAACTGTTCATGATGAGTTTTCAACACAAAGCACTTACATCCAAAAATATGAAAATATTTCAAATTTGGCTTCTTATTTTTCACCATCTCATATGGTGTTTTCCCATGCTTGTTGATCAGTGTAGCATTTTGAGTAAAACAAGCTGTTTGAACAGCTTCTGCCCAGAAATAAGTTGGCAATTTTGCTTCATCAAGCATTGTTCTGGCAGCTTCGATTAAAGTTATGTTCTTTCTTTCAACTACACCATTTTGCTGTGGAGTACCAGGTGCAGAAAATTCTTGCTTCACTCCTCTTTCCTTGCAAAATTCTTCCATTACTACATTTCTGAATTCAGTACCATTATCACTCCTTATAATTTTCACTTTGTGCTGTGATCCTTTGTCCAGTAATTTCACATGATCCACCAGAATTAAGGCAGTTTCATCCTTCTTTGCTAAGAAATACACCCAGGTGTATCTAGTGTACTCATCAACAATAACTAGAGCATACTTCTTTCTGCCAAGAGACATTATATTTACTGGACCAAAAAGATCAACATGAAGAAGATGATAAGGTTCCACAACTGAAGATTCAGACTTACTCCTGAAAGATGACTTCCTTTTCTTGGCCTTTTGACAAGAATCACACAGATCATCTAAGCTGAGTATTGACTTTGGAAGTCCCCTTACAAGATCTTTTCTTATCAGCTCATTGATGTTGTTCAAGTTTAGGTGAGAGAGCTTCTTATGCCATTTCCAACTCTCTTCATTTGACATTTTTGTAGACAGACACACAGCTTTTCCTTCAGAGTTTGTTACCACACTTGCTTCATAGATGTTATTGCGCCTGTGTCCAACTAGAACAACTTTCCTCTGTCACAGATTTGACTCACAGATAGCAAGTCATGCTTGAGTCCTGGGACAAGAGCTACATTTGTGATGATGACACTTCCAAGATTGATATTGCCATATCCCATAGTACGTCCTATGTTGCCATCTCCATAGGAAACTTTTGGGCCAGCCTTCTCCTCATAGTCTGATAGCAGGGCTTTATTTCCAGTCATGTGTCCTGAACATCCACTGTCCAAGACTAGGGTACTTTCCCTTATGCCCTGCAATCACAAACAATTACAAAGAGTTAGATTTAAGGATCCAGACTTTCTTGGATCCTTTGGCTTTCTTAACATTGTTAGCTTTTGCAGCGGAATAATCAACAGAGTTTAAGCTAACAGTATCAGACTTTACACTTGCAGAGTTTGCTTTAACCCATTTTAAGTTGGGCTTTAACTCATAATAATTGTGATAAATAGCATAATAACTCTTGCAAGTATAAATGGAATGCCAAGTGCTCCCACAGTGTGTGCATAAAGTCTGTGGTCTAACCCTAACATTATCATTTTTAACCCCAGACTTGGAGGGTAAAGAATTAATATCTTTGTTTTTCGTGCAGATACTTGCAAGATGGTTAGTACTACCACAACTATGACATGTCTTCCTAGGAGCATCAGAATTAGGCAGATAATCATTTCTTTTATTAATGCCTACTTTTCCATTCCTATTTTTCTTGGACATTTTCTGTTTGTTAACAGACTTTACCTCTTTGAGCTTATGTTTGAATTGTTTTTCTGTCATCAAACCAACATTAATCTGTTTATCACAGATTTTTACTGGTTCTTTAACAGCTTCTGACTCAATCTTATTCTCTGTTATTGAACCAACATTAACCTGTTTTTCACAAGTTTCAACTGGTTCCCTAACAGCTTCTTTCACAACTACAGACTTTAGCTTACTGGATTCAGAAACAAATTTCACAGGTTTAAGTTGTGGTTTCACTTTCACTTTATCTTTAAACCTAAGTTCATATTCCTCACAGTAACCTAAACCTACAGTATCTGTCTGAAACACTTGATGTGTATCCTTTCCAGAATTAGTCTAGGTTTTAATCACTTTCCTCTCTTTCTCTAATTCAGATTCAATTTGCTTATATCTTTTAAGCAATTCCTGTTCAACATAAACAACATCATCTCTTTCCTTTTGAACTTGTTGCATGTTAACAAGTCTCTCTTCAAGAAATTTATTCCTCTCTTTAAGACCTAGATTCTCAGATTTGATTCTTTCATTTTCTAAAGTCTGATCCCTATAACTAACATGTATGCTTTTTAGATAAACTCTCAATTCAGATATATTATCAGTATCATAAGCATAAGTTGTTAGGGGTACCTTGTTTTCAGATGATTCAGATTCATCTTTGACAGTTTCCATGAGAGCATAGTTTACATCCTCATCTGAATCTGAAGTGTCTGCCCAGTCTTTTCCTTTAGTGATGAGTGCTTTTTCTGATTTTCCTTTCTTGCACTCTGGAGCATAGTGACCCATCTCTTTACACTTGTAGCACTGGATCTCAGACTTATCTTTCTTACCAGTTTTGGTATCCCTTCCTCCAGACTTTCTGAAACTCCTTCTTTCAGAGTTTGAATCTTTCCTTGAGAATCTCTTTCCTTTCTTGAAGTTCTTGAAACCCAACTTCTTGAAAGTCTTCACCATCAAAGCAACCATCTGCATCATTTGTTCTTCATCATCCTCAGATTCAGAAGAAGCATCAGTGTTTGAATCATTATCAGAGTTTGATGACTCACTATCAGATTTTATGACCAAAGCCTTTCCCTTAGCTTTCTTCTTTGATGTTTCTTTCTTCATGAGTTTTCCTTCAACCTTGAGAGCAATAGATTTTGTCTTCTTTCCAGATCTCTTGTTTCTTTGTTCTATTTCAAGTTCATGAGTTTTAAGTAACCCATAGATTTCATCAAGATCTGTTTCTGCAAGATCATAATTGTCTCTGATTGTTGTCGCCTTTAAATCCCATCTTTCAGGTAGGGATAGAAGAAACTTGAGATTTGACTCTTCAAGTTCATATTCTTTATCAACCAGGGACAAATCATTCAACAATTTACAGAACCTGTCATATGTATCTGTTAAGGTTTCATCAGATCTCGAGTCAAAGTGTTCATACTCCTGTGTTAGAATGGTCTTCCTATTCTTCTTTATAGCACTTGTTCCTTGACACCTGACTTCCAAAGCATCCCAAATTTCTTTGGCAGTTTTGCAGCCAATAACTCTGTTAGACATGACATTATCTAAAGCACTGTGGAGTAGATGTCTAACCTTTGCATCCTTTGCAATTGATGAGATGTCTTCAGGAGTCAAATCTTTCTTCTATTTTGGAACAGTCTTTTGTTCTTGACCAGTAATAACAGGAGACAATTTAGTTGGCATATGAGGACCATCATTGATTCTATCAAGGTATTCTGGATCTGTGGCTTCCAGAAATATGGTCATCTTCACCTTCCATATTGGATATTCAACTGGTCTTAGAATTGGAACCCTTATAGTCTCATATCGACTCACAGAGGTAGGTTGAACCTTTTGAGCATTAGAACCTGGATTAGAACCTTCCTGAGAGTTGTCAGCCATGATTATACTTGTGTTTGGATCGATAAACTGTATATATTAAACAGCCAAGGCTCTGATACCAATTGTTAGGCCGAATACACAATATATAATCAATATATGTATGAGAAGAACAATCAAGAACACTGTTTATGAACAATAAACTGAATTATATTAAATAACTCTTCTCTCAGTGATGTAAAATATCACAGAGAGCTGCTAGGTTACAAGAATAATGTATTCAGTATTCGCATCCCTTTTAGGGTTAACCTATCTGTGTTTATATAGTACACAGCTACATAGATTCAATCTCTAATTGATATTCCTACAAATTAGCTATACAATTTATATCAAATTAGGATTGCTTCTGTCTTCTATTCCGTTTCCTTATCTGTCTCAATATATCTTGCTTTTTTCCATCTTCAAGATATATTGCTTCTAGAATCTTCATTGTCTTTGCACCGACAGCTAAGCAAACTCTTACCCCGTCAGACTTTATCAAACTCTGACTGGCTTCTAGTAAACTCTGATGAGTACCTGTTGCTTAAACACTGATAAACAATCATCAGCAATTATATCTAACATGGAAAAAGAGAGATTTTAGTAAGGAAAATAGAAAATATAACATGTTTTAGCTGAAAAAGGTAATTACCCCGTGATTTTTCTAGAAAAAGAGGAGAAGGTAATTGCCAATTAAAAGTATTAAAATAGGTTTTAAAATAAATAAGTAAAGATTTGCTCGTGATATATTTGAAAAATGAGGGATTTTAGTAAGGTAAATAAAAAAAGTAACAATTTCTTTTTCGGCTAAAACATGTACATGATTTTGGTGGAACATTTGGTTACAACACTATTTACCACTTGACCCAGAACTGATCCCACACGTGGACCCATTTCCCACGTCAGCAAGATACCATGGACCCATCCCACACATGGCACAAACTGATTCGCGAAGATATGTGTATATACGTGGAGTTGCCGATACGAAACACAAAAGCTAGAAATACATCAAGTCAGTCTCGTTTGATCTCGAGTACACACGTTTGCTTCTCATCGGAATTCTAACCGTGGCTTCTTCTTCCGGCCAAAACCATCCTATTCTCTCCCGGAGAAAAACCCACCCATCATCCAACAAACCCACCTCATCTCCCAACCCTACCCGACAATCCAACACAACAGATCTGCCATTTTGGCTGAAAACCTGGTTTATATATTTTCTATACGTAATGGCATTTTCTTGTTTTGGGGTTGCTATTTTTCTGTTTCTGTTTCTAGATTCTGATTTTAGTTTCAATTCTCCTCCTGTTTTCGTATCAGCAGCTGCTTCTGAAGGTGTTGAGGTATACTCATTCGTAAATTATTTGATAATCTCGATAAATTAATAAAAATTTCCTAATGTTTTAGAGGTTTAACTGTGTTTATATTTGGTTTTAGGTATGAATAATATGTTTTGTGTGTAGTGATATATGTTTTGTCAGCTGTTTAACTTGTTAATTTAATTGATGACTTGTTAATTTAGGTATGAATAATATGTTTTGTGTGTAGTGATAATATTAAGCTTAGTTAAGCGTTTATATGAAGTCAATTTCGGGTTTCGAGTGTCGGTGTTGTGTGTAAAGTTTGATACAAATGAATGTTTGAAGTACGGAATTTGAATGAATTGGTCATTTTAGGTTGTGTTTAGAATAATTTGTTTCGTGTGATCGTGTCATACTCGGATTTTGTCTTTGTGTTGATAATGTAGTGAGGTTTGAGTTTGTTAGACATTACGATATGTAGGATTATTATGTAGCCATGTAGGTGTATGTTCTTAGATAGACGTGATGCCATTTTATGAAAAATGATGTAACTAGACATTATTATGATTTATTAATTTAAATGGTTGTAGATTACTTATGGGTCGGTGATCAAGCTGATGCACGAGAAAACTAAATTTCGGTTGCACTCACATGATGTGCCATATGGTTCTGGCAGTGGGCAGCAGTCAGTTACTGGTTTCCCAAACGTTGATGATTCTAACAGTTACTGGGTATGTTTTCTTATTAATCCCATTTGTCTTTCCAGTGGTTTAAACTTTGGAATCGTGTTTACCATTGTTCTGCGAAGTTTTTGTAGTAATTGAGGTTTTTTTTTTCCTTACTGTGTACTATATGTTTTCTTTTTTTATCTTCCTCAGATTGTTAGGCCTATTCCTGACACGAATGAAAAACAAGGAAACACAATCAAAAGTGGAACAATCATCCGGCTGCAGCATATGAGGACCCGAAGATGGCTTCATAGCCATTTACATGCATCCCCTATAACCGGAAACATGGAGGTTAACGAACTGCACTTCTCTTAGTTGCTCGTCACAATTTTGATAGTGTGTACTAGTAACTGCATTATCTGTGAACCCTCGAAGATGCCTGTATGTTTCATGCATTATCTACATATATGCATGGTTTTACATAAGGATCTGCTAGATGATATTTGATAAGAAATATCTTTGGATTATATTTGTTGCCTTCTGTACATGTTGCTATCATTCAGTTGATGACGTTATTCATTATCTTTGCTAGCAATTGTGTTTGTATTGTGCTTGTTCCGTTGGTTTTCTTCAAGACAGGCACATGAATTACGAATAATAAAGTTCAACATGTTCAACGATGACTAAAATTCTTTAGGTTCTTCTAAGTTTACATGCTTGTATGTATGTGGTATGCCCTATTGCTATCAGAATCTAGTTTGTGGTTAGCATTGTTAATTAGACAGTCCCCTCATGCGAAGTTTGTGCTCGATGTTGGAGCTTCTCAGCTTCAATCATAAGTCCGGTATCATTTCTGTACCTAATTCATCACTCTTGTTTAAATACACCCTTGTGAGTTTTCCTCAAATTATGTAGGAAATTAAAAACCAGAACAGAGTAATAGGAATCTTTTGATATTTCAAAGTATGTATATATCTTATGTTATTACTGTAACGAGCAAGGTTGAGCATGGTTTTTAAGGCTTTGTCGCAGCTAGTGGACCTACAGGATTACATACGAATATGGTGCCACTATGGAGCCTATGTCATTTATTTGTAATCTTTCACTTAGTAATTGGTTTTCCCCTGAGCATCTTCACACACACACACACACGTGATATCAATATTTATTATAGAATAAATCCTTGCAATTCATTTAAATCAAATTTCTTGTTCATACTTTCACTTTTCAACTTAATTGTCAGCAAATATTGTACAAAAGTATAAATATAATTATGTATTGTATAGTATATTGTATATTATCTATAAGTATACAATTAGGCATTGAAGTGTTTGTGGTGTCGATGCTGCTTCCAGCGTTGAGGTGTTTGTTTTGTGGTGTCGATGCTGCTTCGAGTGCATGTGGATGCCATATTTTGAGTCCATATGGCAAAAATATTCCATTTTAATTTTAGACTTCATCAATGTGCAGGTGAGTTGCTTTGGAGACGATGGAAACTCCGACACAGGGGATCATTGGAAGTATGCACACATTAACTTTTTTATAGTGCTGTGTTAACAGTCTTTGTGACTGCCTTTACTGATAGATTATCTTTCCTTCCAAAATTATTGCTTAGACTTGAAATCGAGGGAAGTGGCAAAAGTTGGAGGCAAGATCAGAAGGTCAGGCTTTTTCATGTGGACACTCAAGGCTATCTACACAGTCATGACAAGAAATTCAGCCGGACTGCTGGCGGTCAGCAAGAGGTAAGAACTTGAAATATGCAAAAACTTTTGTACCATAGAGGGTTTCGAAGTCGTAGTGCAACTAGGAATTGGCATCTAAACATAGAATGTAGCACTAAAAAACCCCGTAAAGAAAAAAACCCAAATAAAAAGAACCCTCCAAAAAGAAAAAGCAAGAAAAGAAGAGAGGGGGCGGATATGAATGAGATTACAGGCACTTCCGCATAACCAGAATTCCCAAAACAATCTTCTAAAAAGTTCATATAATATGTATATACTTTATTTAAGCACTAGGGAAATTGTATCATTAGATCTGTAGGTCGGTTTTAATGGATCTTTGTGTTTTTTCTTTAATTCTTTTAGCATTTGGCTGTGGCCAATAGAGTTGCTAAACTTCCCTGTCCAGAGTTGATTAAGTTGAAACTTGTACATTATGCAGGTTTGTGGCGTAAGATTGAAACGTCCAGATAATATTTGGATGGCATCAGAGGGTGTATATCTCCCAGTTACTGGAAGCAAGTGATTCAAAGTAGTGAGCGGTCAAGCAAACCTCAGACACTAGTATTTCCTTGTATGTTAAATCCTGTGGGGGTTTTGGCAATCAAGCGGCTTTTTTCAAAATTTAGTAGTGCAAAAACATTTTTAGCAAGTATCTTTTGACATTGAACTTGTGAACCGCATATGTAAAGATTTGATCAAACGATCGTAATACTAAAAGAAACAATTTGTAGTGCATGTTTTTTGTCTAAGATTTAGCAGAAGCAAATAAAGAAAAAGTATATGGTTTCAAATTTTGCATACTTGTTAATTAGGCACAGGTTGGCTAATGTTTGATGAACCTGTTTTAGAGGTATTTGATGATTATTAGCGTTCGGATTAATGTATGGAATGAAAACTTAATTCCTTGGGCACCTTTTAAAAGTTTCATACCGTATCATTTTGTTTTAATAATTTGATTGTATAGAATAAAAATTTCATCCCCTCCCTATTCTTTAAATATTTTATTCGGATTTGTATTCACATCGATCATCCGAACGCTGAACCAAGCTAAATCTATAAAATTCTTGTCACATGGACCACTTTATTTTGGTTTTTTGGCCTAAATAACAAATCATGTATACAGATATTTTGTTGAGCGGGGACGGAAACACACAAAGCCATGATAGTATAATTAATATCTTCAACAGTCACCCATATAATATCATCTTTTCTTAACCGACCGCCGACTATAAAATCGTTTCTAATCTTTTCCATTGAATTAACAAATTTAATAATAACCAAATAAATCTAATTAAATGACAACAGCCATGGTTGTAGATTTCAGAAATCGAAACAAATCGGTTGAGGTACCGTATAGCGATTTATCGGTAAATCAGGGATTTATCGGAACAAAAATCGGATAAATTATAATATTTTAAATATATTTAATATATTAGCCTTATTTATAATGTAATAAACCATTTAAAAATAATTCATAACGATATATCAGATTTCAAAAATCGAATCAGTCAAATATTTTTAAACGATTTTTGAAAAATCGGATGATTTTTAGAACAGTAACAACAGTCAACAGGAAATAATAATAAAGCCACCCCTTATATTATTGTGTTTGTATTCCCAATCCCAGTCCGGACACACAAATATAGTCAACACACACGTATATTTCTAAAATTAAAAAACAACTTAATTATTCTTTTAATTCTCGATCTCTCTCCCTCTCTCTCTCTCTCGATCTCTCTGGATCTCTCTCCTGTAGTTTCTCTCCTAGAATTGATTTGGGATAGTGTTTGTTTTGTTCATAAGAGGTGAACAGAAAAAGGGACCCTACCTGCTTTTATCCTTCCCTCTTCGTCCCTTTTTCTCCCCCTTTTTCTTCAATTTCATTTTTTATATGCACACAAACAAAGCTGTATCTATATTTTCTTACAAAGCTTCCTCCTCTATCATTTTGACCTTTTTTTTTCTCTTTTATTCGCCGCCTTTGTTCTCCCCCCAAACCCTAGCTCTCCCTCTCTCTATATATATCCCCTTAAACACACACACATATATATATGTATGTATATATATGTGTTGTCGTCCAATCGTTCGGTGATTGCTAGCAATCTACTCAAAGCTTGAATCTTTGTTATTAAATGTGAGGTTTGTTTGTTTCTCTGATTGATTGCTTAATTTTGTGAATTTTTTGGTTGATTTTGTGATTTTGTTGATGTTATGATTGATTTTATTGTGTTTTTTGATGTGCAGATCTGGTGGAAATCAGAGGAATTATCAAATTATTCGTTGCGGTTTTGAAATTTGTTGCGAATTTTGGTAAAGTTCTCTGCTTTCCGTAAAATTTGTTGAATTTATATGAAAGAAATGTCGCTGTTGCCGAAAAATGATTTGATTGAAATTCGTGAGGTGTGGGATGATAATTTAGAAGAGGAGTTTGCTTTGATTCGTGACGTTGTTGATGAGTTTCCGTATATTGCTATGGATACTGAATTCCCCGGAATTGTTCTTCGTCCCGTTGGTAATTTTAAAAATAGTAATGATTATCATTACCAGACTTTGAAGGATAATGTGGATATGTTGAAAGTTATTCAGTTAGGGCTTACGTTTTCCGATGAGGAAGGAAATCTCCCTAAATGTGGTAGCGATAAGTATTATGTTTGGCAGTTCAATTTTTGTGACTTTAATGTTAATGAGGATGTTTTCGCTCATGATTCAATTGAGTTGTTGCGCCAGAGTGGGATTGATTTTAAGAAGAACAATGAAAAGGGTATCGATGCGAAAAGATTTGGCGAGATCTTGATGTCTTCCGGGATTGTTCTGAATGATAACGTGTATTGGGTTACATTTCACAGTGGGTATGATTTTGGCTACCTGCTTAAGATCTTGACTTGCCAGAATTTGCCTGATACTCAAGCTGGATTCTTTTCGCTGATTAATATGTACTTCCCCACGCTTTATGATATTAAGCATTTGATGAAGTTCTGCAACAGTTTACATGGTGGATTAAACAAGCTTGCCGAATTGTTGGAAGTAGAGAGGGTCGGTGTTTCTCACCAGGCGGGTTCAGATAGTTTGCTCACATCCTGTACATTCAGGAAGTTGAAGGAGAATTTTTTTAGTGGGTCATTGGAAAAATATGCAGGTGTGTTGTATGGTCTAGGTGTTGAGAATTGACAAAAGATCAGAAAAATTTAAGTACATGAAAAAAATTATAGTTGTTTGTTGAGTTACCTGTGTGTCCATGATGGCATTACATTTTGTGTACACCTTATTGAAAGAAAGTAATGTTTAATTTTTATTTTTTCTCTTGTTACAATATTGTTATTTTCCTCCACTTTTTTGTTCCTGGTTTTTAATTTCCATATTTGTTTTACAAATCTGCCTGAGCTAGGTTTTGGTTAATGCTTATCTTAATTTAGTTTACAGTTTAAACTTTGTAGACAATGTGTTGCTTTAATTGGATTAGTGGTTTATTGTTATTTGTTATGATGCAGTTCAGTTTTAGTTGACTGTTTAAAGATATAAACATTTATATATAGAGTGTTTTTATAATAGGCTGAATAGCCACTCGTGGTGAGGATATTTTTCAAGATGAATTGAGCTGCTTGTGCTTGTGGAATACGTATGTTCTTATGGAGCTGCATAGCATTCTCATCTGTTTGCTCAAAGTATGTTTAACAGCTTCCTTTCTTTATGTATTGCTCATTTTTTGCTGGTTCATAGCTTGAGAATTTCTGGTGCAAATTAAAAATGAGAATCACAAAGAAAGTACTCCAGAGTCCAGTCTGTTTTCAAGTTGTTGCTGTTTGTTGAATTAAATGAGTGTTCCTGATGGCTATATTCTCTTTTGTGAACGTGGGAAAAAATGGAGTTGAACAGGTAAAATGCTCTTTTGTTCGTTGTTTGTGTAATCGAAGGGCCCATTTGTTAACATAGAAATGAGTCAAGTTGAACAGGATGAGTAGTAATTTTGTTGTCCAGATTGTTTGGGTAGATTTATCTTTATGTGGACGATTCCAAAATCATCTGGATCTTGGGTAGATCTATCTTTATGTGGACGATTCCAAAATCATCTGGACGATTCCCTCTCAAATATCTAGCTGAACCTTCATGTTAATCTTTTGCTTGAGTAATTTTGTCAACCTACTTTATAAACTATAACAACAAAAATTTCATAAAAAAATTTAAAATTTACGTCTTGAGTTAGCAAAATTAGTTGTTTTAATTCATATAAATACACCTAGGTATATATCATTAATTATTATCACAACATATCTAAAATTTTGCTGTCATTTTTTTGATTTTTTAGCATTTTTCTAATTTGTTTATACATTTATTGTTATAAATAATTCAGTTAGATTAAACTTTCAAATAATTAAAAGTTTAAAAATAAGTAAATATCAAAATGCATTTAAACTAAACACTTATATATTCTTTAATTAGAACAAATTTGTAAAATAATAAAATCCATTACAATAGGTTCTAAACAATAAGCCCCTCAAAAGGATTTACAATTAAATTTATTAAAGATACCATATCGATCAACTACGAAATTATAAATATTTCGACTTTAATAATATAGTATAGATTTAAATTAATTTATTAATTAAAAAATAATTATATTTTAATTTAGTTAATTAAATTTAAAATAATAATTTTATCATTCAGAAAAATTAATTTAACAAACAGCATCATTTGTTCAGCATTCAGATTAGTCGATCATCCAGAATTTTAATCATTCAGAAAATGTTGTTCGGATTTAACAAATGACCCCTAAGTATTGGGGGTTCAGTTTAATCCAATTTCCACATATATAAATAATAAGGGTTATTGCTTCCGTGTGTGCCTTGAGATCAATTCACATTGCTCAATTTGAGTTAACCAGGTTTCCCAGGGTTGCTCATAGCTGAAATATATGTTGTATTAAGGCTTTTATTTATTATCCTACCACCAAGTTTCTTTTACTTCAATGAATTAAGTTTCTTTGCATACACTTTTAGTCTGAAACCAGTACTTGGCTGGTTGAGGGTTTAATCTTTGCAGGTGCAACCAACATTGACCTGCCCGTGCTTAGTTAGGATCACTGGCATATCAGACTTTGTGAAAAATGCTAGAGTTGACATACTTATCTAAATGCAGAGAGAATATGCAATTTAACTTTGCATTGTAAATGAAAGAGAAGTCACTGCTCTCAGAGGAATAAAGTACGAGACCATGTTCCATGCATGACACCAAAGTACACCTTGACATAAAATACTTTAAGCTAAGCACTAGAGATGATATACATATTTTTTTCTACCAAGTGAGCTACCAAAAGTGATGCGTCTTATAGATCACCAGACCAGAAACGCTCTGTTCGTTTTTGCAGCAACACTAACTACCTACTGCCAAGGCACGGACAAACGATAAGTTGTGTTCATATTCGCTGGCTGCTAACAATCTTGATTCACTGATCCACCCAAAAGTTGAAGTAGCTTCACATTTGCATCCACCTAAGACATGCCTTTGGTCGCAGATGCACCAGTATTGGTAGCGTTATCTTCTCTTTTGCACTTTGGAGTGGTTTTCTTCATCATACACTCAACAATCTCATCGAGTCTTGCCTCCCTGTTATCTTTCACATGCCACAGCTTAGCAACAGGATAGCGTCCACTTGGGTTGTGTTCTGTGATTTCTTCTAAACCCCTCTTAACAGCCTTGAACACGGATACCCCCATTTCTCTCATCAGTTTCATCAGCTCTACATCTTCTTCGTCCACTTTCTCCTGCAACCATGCAAGTTCAAAATGAATTACTTTATTCACAATTCACCATCTAAGTAGTAACATATAAAGAATTTTACAATCCAAGGAGCGTACTTTCTCAATTCCTCCTTCCTTGACTTTTTTAAAAGGGGACCAAGCCGGGTCCTTCAATTTTTCCTGCCAATGGGTACACTTCTGGGTGGCTTTCATTATTGTGGTATCATTGGACAGTTTAGCCGACTGTCTCCTTGAATAGATGTTGATGAAAGGTGAGACGTCTATCTCACCAACAAGTTTGATCTCTATGCCAGATTCTTCAATTAAATACTCAGGAAGATTCTATCAAAAATAATGAAACGAATTAGAAAAGAAACAAAAATCAGCAGGAGGGCCGTCGCAGGGACTGATCCTTAACCAAAAAAACATAATAAGTTGTAAAATACCGAAATGAGCAGCTGCTTAGCCGCTCCATTCTCTTCTTTCAGCTGACAGTTCTCAACAGTAAGTGCATTGATCATAGACTCATGATATTGATGTTGTTCTTGAGCATCATTCTTGACTTCCTGCATGCCAAACATTTCATTGCATGCACTAACATAATACAAACTAGAAAAAGGTAATCAGGGTATGTATAAACACACCTTGAGCTGCTCTGCAATCTTGAGAATGCTGGAAGCAGCACCTCGTAGCTCCGACTGTGCAGAGTGTAGTGCATTCGGACAATCATTTTTCTGAAAGCAAAATAAATCGAACTCAAGATACGGACTTATACATCAGACGCAATCACTTGAGTGTTTTTCCATGAATATGATTAGTAGAAACATTAATAAGAAGATTCAATACAGAAATGTAAGTGCATTAGACATTAGTATCCTGCTATTAACATACCTCTCCAGAAGAACGAGTCCTCGACATCGCCTCAAGTGATCCTCTTACCAAACCTCCTGTACTCCTTGGACTTGTGCTTGCGCATGACATGGAGACTATATAGACTTAACACTTAGAGAGTGGCTTTAACACATGTCACCTACGTTTCTTGTGAAGCAGACACGTGTACGAGGTACTAACAGATGTCATTTTCAATCAACAACTATTAACTTTTTCGTGTTTGCAAGGTTTTGCTGAAGCGTACACGCAAACTAAGTTATCTAACTTCAACTTTGATGCTCTCGGTGGACAGTACTAATTTTATTTACTTTTCAATTTTCAGATAATTTAAACATTGTTTTAATTACCTTTAATTACATAGGAGAAAAGGCAAATTACAGTTGAATCTCGATTAAGTAATAATCGATAAAGTAATAACATTGTTAAAATAATATTTTTTTTCCTGTCCAACATAATAGAGATAATGTATCTTTATTCTTGATAAAATAATAAACTCGATAACTATTTGGATAATGCAGAGTGATAAAAAAAAGAGAGATATAACAGCTATCACTTCAAAAAATCCAGGAATCAAACTCTAATCTTTGATCAAACTCAATTTTTTTAAATAACAAGGCGAATTGAGATAACTCACGAGCTAATTGAGCTGAGTTTTTCAATTAAAATTTATAAAAATATAAAAAATATTTAATTAATTTATAAATGATAAAATAAATTTCAATAATAATTTAATGTAATTATAAATGAGTTTGAGTTGAAACTTGGATCGAGCCACTCGAGCTTCACTTAATCGGATACGACGACACATACTCGACTCAATTCATTTAACTAATTAAGTTCAAACTTGTATTCGAGTTCCTATTCTATATGAGTTTGAGTCGAGGCAAACGCTAATTTTCTTCTCTTACTTGCTCTTCCAACAGTTGCTTAAAGCTTGATACATTCTTCCTTGGAATTTCATTTAGTAATTTGTTATTATAAATTTTACTTGGAAAAATGTTGATTTTATGGCAATCAATTCAAGTACAAATTGACAATGCCACCAGTAATATTAATTAGTAACAACCAACTCAACCTTCTTATTCACGGAGGTTAACCATTCCGCTCCATCTCTTTGATAAACTCACTGTTACGGTTTTCCTTCTCTTTCTATTGCTTTGCTGCATCGTAATAATAATCTGCACAGAAACCTACTTAATAAATCCAGCTGCCGGAAAAATAACACAGTAACCTTTCTGTATATAATCTTCTACACAGTGATGTTTACGCTAGGGAAAATTTCAGATTCATTCTCTTAAAATCATAGGAACCTACCATGCATTAATCCTTCCCGTGTAGTCTGAGCCAAACACGGCAACTGCTTTTCAGTTTCTTGAGTTCAAAATTATGTTAGGAAACATAACCTTACAATGTTTTCGCTGTAAATCATATTTAAAAATTCCTAACGAACTTGACTTGCAATTTTTTTTTTTTTGATGTAAAACCACACAAACGTGGTCCTGTTTGTTTTAAATTCATAAATTCTAAGGAAAAGACTGCATTTAATTTTTTTTTAGAAAAAAAATTGTATCCAAAAGCATATATTTTCATCACTTTGACATTCAAACTCATGTCCTGAGGTTTAGCAAGGAGAGCCAACATGTATCACTAGAGTTATTAAATGTACCTACCCAAGCATATAAACAGAAAACATGATAATACTCCAGTGTACATTCTGCTTCCGGGTGCACCTGCAACTAAAAATCATGTGAAGAAAAAGATAATGGTTCATGAAAATTCTATGACCAAGTTTTATTATAATTCCATAATCCATACCCCGAAATTGAAATTCTCTGGATTGAAAAGTGGTAAATATCGTATCGTCTATATATATATATATATATTTCTGTGTGTTATATTATCATTTAATTTACCAGATAAAAGAATAAAGTTTTCTATCTCTCATGCCATAAAACGAAGCAGATCAATGTCCAGCCTGAAATCACAAGCGATAACAAACACGGTATAACAATCCCGCAAAAAGTAGTGGCTCTGAATCTGCCTCAGCCCCAACTGTGGTATCAAAATATGTAGTGGTTTATGAAGAACATAATAAGACACATTTATGTGGACTAGGACGATCTGGTATGTAGTTTTCCAGGTGTAATGGAACTGATTTCTACACAAAATTCAATAAGATCCTCACAACTGAACTACAGTCGAATTGATTTTCATTTTCCAAAAAGTTTACTACTTTTTGCACTTTCTATAGTGGAGGTGATTTCCAGATATTTCACTGCTCCTAGCTTGGGATGTACTGTTGGAGTATTGGGATTACACGCAATGGAAAAACGTTTGAGAAACGTAGTACAAGTCCAGAAATTATGTATATTAAAATAGAACTGATAGATTTTGTTAAAGAACCGGCACAGGGAACAGCGCAAGGTAAATTGACAAAAGTGAATATAATCCTCTGTGATAATGCATATATATCAGCTCACACGCTCACAATTACAGGATGTCAGGAACATCATAACCAATATAGTTAGACTCAAATCAGATAGTACATATCATTACCATAGAACAACCAAAAAAAGTACTAACAAAAGCTCAAGTAGTTACTTATATATGTAAAAGCCCTTTACACTATAAAAAAATCACAATAACAATGCAGGACAGAGATAGGGATGAATATAGTCATATATTTAACTGCCAAGTTATGGTAAAAAGTATTAGATTGTCAACACAAGGCAAATTAAGATTGTCTCCATTTATTAAAAGCAAATAGAAAGGAACTACAATAATATAGAGATACTACCATCATTCACCAGCAAGATGCCATAATAGTCGCTGCTCTGCTAATTATCATCTTCACCAGCATTCCAGTTGTCTTGTTTGAATCCCGGGACTGAAACTAGGCTCTCCGTATACTTGTAAGTTTGATACACATTAATTGAAACCGGGACAACTCTAGCCTCTTTCTTGTAGAAATCATACACAAGCCACTCATCATCATCAGTCATTAGCAAGAGATCCCCATTGCGGAAGTAGCTATAAACAAACTGTACTAACAAATCTAAATCAACACTAAACATTAGAGTCCAAGACGCCTCAACTCCACCGCCACAAAGGCATGCCTCATCATCCAACGTCCACATATTGATCTTATCATTCGATTCATTCGCCATCGATACTATGACAGCAATGGAATCATTGAACTCAATGATGCGAGCATCAAACGTACAAACCGGAAACTTAATAGCACAATTGAGCACCTCCTTGTTCAAATCAAACGCCATCATACCATACATTCCAGTACAACACAAGAATCCATTAACACACACATCAAAATCATCGTTCCAAGGAATATCCATCGGCTTAGGCACCTCTCGCCAAGCATTACTATTAACCGAATAAATCTCAGCAGAAAAAGGAGGCGATACAACCCTAACAACCTTAAAATCATTATCTATCGGATCAAATCCAAATCCCAAAGCCTCTCTACGAATATCATGACATATACTAAACGAAGGAACAACTTTAGATTGTCTAGTAGCAGGATTCCAAAGATAAGTATTAGTTTTACGATTAGCAAAAGACGAAAAAAACCAGTCCTGATTAGGAGGTGTTTCGGAGACAGCAATAGAAACACAAACAATGCCATTAGCAGAACCAACAAGTATACAATCAGGCACAGACTCAAACTCACCTTGCGAATACGGAAAGTTGAGATCAGCCACAATTTGACGAGAATCGACATGGAGGAGTGAAATTGGGGTGTCACTTACTTCACTCTTGACGATGAGAGTTTGATTAGCATCGGAGCTTGCGATTGCGTGGAGTAGCTGAGATTTGACGAAACTAGGGTTGGTGATAAGGGAAAACCAGGTTTTGGAGACTAATTGACATCGGAGTAACGATTTAACAGGGAGGCGTAAGAGAATCTCGTTGATAAGATCTTCGGTTAATATATCGCCGGCCGGAGGAGAATTAGTAATCGCCATTTTTCAGTTTAGGGTTTAGGCTAAGCTTTCTGTTTTAGACCAAATGAATTGGTGTAGTGTAACTGTGCAAGTGTCAGTATTAAATCCAACAAAATCAATCAATTTTTTAATAACAAGAAATTCTAATCTAAATCAAATATATTGACATTTTAATTGATTTAATTTTTCAAGGGAAATTCAATTTTGATGTTTTTCAGGGAAATTTAGTTGTTTCCCTGATATACCTCATAGATCATATCAAAGAGGTTATTGTAGCGTATAAAACGTTACTCATTGTCCCCGATTCTTATTTTGTTAAGTTACGGATTGGATGTAAAATGTTGAAGAACATGGTAATAGTAAAATCCGAGGAATTGACTGTACTAGTTGAACTGTGGAAGGCAGCCCAGAAATTTGTCAAAGATCTGAATTCTGAAGAAGCCATTAGTTTGTTGTGAGAAAGATAGTTTGTATTTGTTTCGATAAGAAGCAGAAGAAATTATTGGTAATCTCAGGATCCCTACTTTCTTAACCTGTTTGATTTTTATGTTGGCAATAACATTCACAACCTGCTGCTGCTTAAGAGAAGATAGAAAAACGGTAGGCAGTCTTATAGATGATAAAATGTAATGCAATTAAAGAAAACAATTACGCAACTGAAAGGCGAAAGCCAAAACTGGGAAACTAAAGTTTCTGCAAAATCCTGTAAACCAAACTTCTACTACTAGGCAAGATACTAAATACTAGTACTTATTACCATAATCCTAGACCTAATGCTTATTGTCCAAACCACTGACAAATAAGCTTAAACCTTGGAATTTTTGTTGGAATCAGTTGGCAAAGTGGCTAGCCAAGATGGTGGAAGCATCCCAGTCTGATCATTTACTGTCTCAAGCAATGGTGGTAGCATTCCATACAAACCAGCTATCTCTTTCATTGCACCACCAGATCCCGAAACACCATCACCAACACCACTACCATTAGCCCCTGTCCAGATATTAATCTTTGGCTGCATCCCGCGAACCGCCTCAGCATTAAGCTTGGCAATGTCCTTGAAGGTCCCTCCATGGATCATCAAGTAATCTCTGAGAGCAGAGTAGTTCCCTCCAACTTGTTTGAGGAGGTTTCCAAGGTAGAATCCTTGTGCTTCTGCTACTGCTGCCATTCCTTCTGCTTCTTTCATTTTTGAATAGAGATCAGCCTCTGCTGCTCGTTGGCGAGCATATAGGTCTGCATCTGCACTTGCTCTCTGTGCTTCCGCAGTCTTTTGCTGTTCAAACAGAATTGCTTCAGCTGCTTTCTGTTTTTTATACAGATCTGCATTCGCCTCTTGAACCTATATTACATGAAAGATATAATTAAATAGTCAAAATACTATCCGATTTGTACAACTAATACATATGATATTGTTAATGCACATGAAGAAAACGGAAAACAGATTACAAACTCTGGATTAGATGCATATATAATTGCATGCACTAATACAGATCTTTATCCATAAAGAACAACAGTGAGAAAGGTACAAAAAGGTACTAAATAGTCAATAACTAAAGAAGCTGTTATTTAACAAAAAATACCATAAAGAAGCTGTTTGCATGTACAGGTTATACATAATCAATAACATTATCATAATATACATAAACATGGGCAAGTGTTTCAAAAAATGTAGCCTGAGGGAATTTTGGCAATGCAGACTAACATATTTATTTGTAGATCAAGATCAGATATCACCAAGGTCTGAATTATTAGTATGTATTCTAAGAAATCTCAGATATTGCAATTAAAAAACCAATCTGCACTTGACCACATACTTAGCAAAGAACAAAATACATGGGCAAAGAACAAAATACTGGCATATAACGAATCATGAAATCAAGAAAATAAGAGTTAATTACCTGTATGTCATAATTAACATTGGCCTTACTGAGATCTTGAGCCCTGAGTTTCTCAGTCCTAGTCAAAGCATTCTTCTTCTCCACCTCCATCTGCAGAGTTGCTTCCCTTATAGAAACTGCCTTATCTGCCTCCACCTCTGCCATCTTAGCAGACTGAGACCACACTGCCTTCTTCTTAGCCAACTCCGCATTCGCTTGCTCCACCTCTGCATCCCTCTGATTCTTAAATATCTGCACTTCAGTCTTCACCTTTATCTCCTCCTTATTTCCTTCCCCTTGCCTCCTAATTGACATTATCTTTGACTCTGCATCAATCTTTGCTGCATTCTGTAGAGTCAGTCCCTCTCGTTCCTTGGCTCCAATCGCACCCTTCATCTTGGCCTCCGACACATCAACCTTAGCCTGATTAGCCGCCTCCATCTGAGTCTTCTGGCCTAGATAAGAAAAGTACTCATATCCAGGAACATCAACAAGCTGCTTTACATTGGCATTATAGATATGAAGACCAAACTGATCCAATTCAAGCTGAACCTTATCGAAAACCTCTTGTTTAAACTGCTTAGTCCCTTTAAAGATCTCTTCCATTGTCATGGAAGCAGCAAGAACACGAGTCTCACCCTCAATAACGCCCATGACAAGCTCTTTAACATGATTAGAGAGCTTGTCATGAGCAGAGACAAGCTTCGCATACTTCAAAAGACTAGCATCATCACCGACACGTGGACCGATAGTGAAAACAGCAGGGAGAACAAAAGGAAGCTTCTCAGCACTCATGGCCTGGACATCGAAAGTGTAGTTAACAGGGGAAATGTCAACTTTGATGCACTTTTGGCCAATGAAAATCCATTTTTTCTGTGAAAGAAGTATGTCTTTAATTCCTAAGCCAGTGATCACGAGGATCTGAGATGGTCCAGCAACCTTAAGCATTTTGAATAATGTTGTAAGTTGTAGGTGTTTAGCTAGTGATTAGTGTTAAATATAAAGGAGCTAGGCTAGGCTAGGCTAATACGGTTGTAAATGATAAAGATGGGCAGGCTTATAGTTACATTTAAATTCGTAAAGTGGTTAGTGAAGATGATAAGCCAAGGGTAAGTTGTTAGTATATAGATGAGCTCGCCGGAAGAGTAGTAGTGATCAAGACTGTAATCTTTGACTAGGATACTTAAAATGCGGATCATTTTCATCTTCATCGAAATACAACTTCCACCATGATTACTATTTAAGTCATAAATAATTAATGACATGCTTCATTTGCATCTACAGTAATCTGGCCAGTTAAAATTTTAGGATTATTAGATGAATTCAAAAGATTTGTTATAAGGAAAAGTAGTACAGAAATTCATATGCTTATGACAGATTGTGTTAGATTCTATCTTTTTTGTTTAAATTTAATTAAATGATATTTCTGGTGGTTGTTTAGTGGGTATATTTGTAAGTAACAAAATTGTAAATCTTCGATCGATGTAAAACTTACATCTCTGCTCCGTTTTTTCATGCTAATATATCCCCAACTAAATTTATATTATTTCAATTCAATCATGTATTATGTTTTTACAATTTTTTTTATGTTTTGTTATAATTATTATTAGCTTATAACCGTGCAAGGCACCCTATCAAAAAAGTTATTTTAAAAAATGACAAATTAAAAATAATAATTGAAATAGAAAATAATAAATAAAGAATAAAATTTAATTCGATATGTATTATAGGTTGTATGTATTAAGAACGGGTTTAAATAGGTTTGATTTGTGCTGAAAATATTATTCTACTATTAATATTATTTTTTTATTTATTAATTAGAATAAATAACCAAAAACCGAAAAACAAAAGTTTCAAAGTTTCGGTTATTGCAATGCACATATTGTTTTTAACCGTTATTATTTATTATGTACGTTTTAATAGTTTATTAATTATATTTGTTAAAAAAAATAAGTAAGTAAGTTAAAATAGGTAAATGTTTTTAAATAATTAAAATATGTTTTAAAATAAATAAGTAAGAATTGTCCGTGATATTTTGAAAAATGAGAAATTTTAGTAAGGGCAAACAGAAAAACATGTTTTAACTAAAAAAATGTAATTACCTGTTATATTTTTAAAAAATGAGTGGATTTTTTCAGAAAATAAGAAAAAGGTAAACTTTTTATATTATTAAAATATTATTAAAATATTTTTTAATTTATGTTTTAATATTTTATTAATTGTATTTGTTAAAAAAATAAGTAGAGATGTTAAAAAATGTAAACTTTTTTAGATAATTAAAAGTATTAAAATATATTTTAAAATAAATAAGTAAAGGTTGCCGTGATATTTTTGGAAAATGAGAGATTTTAGTAAGGATAAATAGAAAATGTAACATGTTTTACTTAAAAATAATAACTGTCCAATATTTTTGAAAAATGAGTGGATTTTGTTAAAAAAATAGAAAAATGTGTTTTAATTATGAAAGACAATCATCTAGTTACTATTTTTATATTATTAAATTATAATTAGTTATTAAAATAATATTAATAATAAAGACAAATAGAAAAGCTAACATTTTTTAATTAAAAAAAGTAACTGTCTGTGTATTTTTAGAAATGTTTTAATTATATTAATTGTATTTCTTAAAAAAATACGTTGGCATATTAAAATAGGTAAGCTTTTTTAAATAATTAAAAGTATTAAAATATGTTTTAAAATAAATAAGTAAGACTTGGACCTGATATTTTTTGGAAAAAATAGATTTTAGTGAGAACAGTTATAAAAGATAATATATTTTAAATTAAAGGTAATTGCCCGTGATATTTTTGGAAAAAGAGTAGATTTTGTAATAAAAAGTATTTTAATTATAAAATGCAATCACGTAGTTACTATTTTTATATTATTTTAATATTTATTAGATATAATAAATGACCAAAAACCAAAAACCAAAACTTTCGATGTTTCGGTTTTAATAATATAGTATATATATCTCATAGGAACTAGGTCAAGGATCGATTCTCTTCTACAACATATTAAATGTAATATATATATATATACACACACTAAAACATCTATATTTTCAATCGTCAATGTCCAATACTTATCTATACTATTATATTGAAGACGAAACATTAAAAGTTTTGTAGTCTGGTCCTGAAAGTTTTTGTAGTCTGGTCGTCCAAAAGTTTGGTAACTCAATTCATAGGCGTTAAATATTTCTGATCAAATCGATGAGAAACGTTAGATAAAATATTAAAATTATTATATAGAATATCATTTCTATTTTTCCTAACTAAAACATCTCATTTTCCAAAAATATCGCAGACAGTTTCATTTAATAAAATAACATAATAAAGTTATAATCGATAATAATCAACTCATTCTCTTTTTTAGCCAAAGTGTATATTTTTTTTTATATTTTTAACTAAAATTTCTACTTTTCTATTTTTCATAACTAAAACCTCTCATTTTTAAAAAATATCATACACAGTTCTATTTAATAAAATAAAATAATAATATTATAATTACTAATGACTAACCGATTAGCTTTTTTTCCCAAAACGTATAATATATTTTATATTTTCTAACTAAAATTTTTCCTAACTAAAACCGATATCAGGGCAATTTCATTTAGTAACATAAAATACTAATAATTAACTAATTACCTTTATTAACCAAATCGTATATTCTTTTTTATAACTAAAATATCTACTCTTTTATTTTTCCTCACTAAAACCTCTTATTTTCTAAAAATTTCACAGTCAGTTCTATTTAATAAAATAATAATATTATAATTACTTATAACTAACCGATTAGCTTTTTTTGCCAAAGTGTATATTCTTTTTATATATTTTAACTAATATGTCTCCTAACTAAAATCTCAAAAAATATACACGGGCTATTTCATTTAGTAGCATAAAATACTAATGTTACAAATACTAATAATTAATCGATTACATTTATTAGCCAAATCGTATATTTTTTTATATATTTTCTAACTAAAATTTATTCTTTTCTAAAATTATCACACACGACATATGTATAATTTTCAGTTAACTCGAATGTGACACTAAACGCTGAAAATTAGACAAGGGCGGTGCTAATAAATTATTAAATCATGTCGAGTCAAATAAATATTCATTATATATTTTTTAACAATTTAATATATCCAATGATTGCATAAATTACTCATCAAAATATAAAAGCAAATAAGGCAACATATTAAAATTATTATTTATAATATTAATTTTAAAAATATAAATAAAGATTAAATTTCGTCAATTATATTAAAGACGTAACATTGAAAGTTTTTGTAGTCTGGTCCTCCAAAAGTTTGGTCATTCAATTCATAGACGTTAGATATTTCTGATCAAATTGATGAGAACCGTTAGATAAAAAATGATAACATTGCAGACCCATTGACTAAGGCTTTGTCGCAGCAGAAACTCGAAGGTCACACTAGTTTCATGGGTATTAGATACATGAGTGATTGACTCTAGTGCAAGTAGGAGATTCTTAGTATTTGTGCCCTAGAGACAATACTATAATGTTCTTAGGAAAGATATTTTTGATTATTAATGATTATGTTCTATGAATTTTCTTTATTCATTTATTATGTCTTTATTTACTACGATATAAATGTTAGAATAATAAATGTCCTTGGAATATAAACATGAATTCTATATCTCTAAGTATGTGCCTTAGAAATGAGATTATATGAATAGTATTTATAATTCTAAATATCCCTCGTCGAGTATTATTATCTAAGGGCAATAATAATGCATAAAGACTAGTATGTTTGTTGACTGATGACCACATCTCATTGGTCATAGGTATTGCGATACTAAAGTCAAAGAAATAAGTGCATGTTAGAAATATATGACACTGGATAGACCCACCGTGAGAATTCTTCATGGTAAATGTTATCAAGTGTCATAAGTGATTCTTACAGTGACAATGGTGTAATGATCCTTAGACTTGAAATCATTATATTTCTATTTGAGAATTAATATACTTTGATTCTACTCAAAGTTACCTTTGACCGGGTGATGACAAATGTGGACATTGGTGGACATTGGTTATGTTTTGAATCATATGAGGAATATGAATGATAGACATAGAATTTAACCCTCCAATTTTAGGAGTGATATTATTGGCTTATTGATTGAGTGAGACTATGAAATACATGACCATGCTAAAATAGTGATTTGTTTAATAGTCTACTCATTGATCAAGTAAACCAGGATTAAATGAAGAAGAGGGTGACACAAACCATGCCTCGAGTTTAATCTATAATATAAGGTTAAAAGGATTATATTACAGGGAACATTATTCACGAAAAGTTTAATTGAATCACCAATTATTATTATTACTTGGGTAGCAATGATGCATTACTAGATGCCACTCATTATTTATAATTTTATTATTAGATATTAAAATTATTGACAACGTAATAATAACTTAAAGGGTCACACACATATAATGTTTTAAATGGAGCTTTATTTAAATTAAGAATTTAAATAAAATATTATAATGACTTTGAATTATTAGATAAATTAAGTAGGACTTGATTAATCAAATTATAATTCGAATTTAATAATATATAACTCAGAATTGGACTGGGTTTTAGAAGCCAACTCTGATTAGGGTTAAGCCCAAATTTCTCCTCCCTATAAATACATAAGGATGTATAATTTTAGGGTTACTCTTGCAATTCATTTTTATTAAAAACCCTAGCAGCTCTACAACTTGTAGAGCCTAGAAAGAGAGAGAGAGAGAGAGAGAGAGAGAGAGAGAGAGAGAGAGAGAGATCGTGAGCAGTTTTCGTGGCTAGTACCATCTCCGTGGATCGTTGGACGATTGAACATTCGTGTAGACTATTTAGAGGCGTACATCTTGCTAAAGGGATACGTGGTGACCATAGCAAGGACCTCCATTTGTCAACAATTTGTAAAGCTTCAAAAAGGTATATTTTCGATTCTCCATAATTATCCGTTAATTATACATGGATCCTGAGTTAGCGTTTCGAAAGAAGCAGTTTTCAGGTGCTAGTACACATCAATCCTTCAAGAAAAGCGTTCGTGTGGATAACGTAGAGCGTAGATCGCGAGAGCGGGATACGTGGTGATTGAACAAGCTTTAGATCTCCATAAATCCTCCATTAATGAGTTGTTAAAGCTTCTTAAGGTATTTGTTCTTAATCTCCGAATTAAATCTTTTGTTTTCGCATGGATCTTACGGAGGGGTTTCGAATTTTGGTTTATTTTCACGTTTTTCGTTCTGATTATGTGCTCGAAACCCTTCAATGATATTTCTGATCAAATTGATGAGAACAGTTAGATAAAAATATTAAAATTATTATATAGAATATCTTTTCTATTTTTCCTAACTAAAACATCTCATTTTCCAAAAATATCATAGGCAGTTTCATTTAATAAAAAATATAATAAAGTTATAATTGCTAATAATTAACTCATTACCTTTTTTAGCTAAAGTGTATATTCATTTTTATATTTTCTAACTAAAATTTCTACTTTTCTATTTTTCCTAACTAAAACCTCTCATTTTCCAAAAATATCACGGACAATTCTATTTAATAAAATAAAATAATAATATTATAATTACTAATGACTAACCGATTAGTTTTTTTTTTCCAAAACGTAATTTTTTATATTTTCTAACTAAAATTTCTCCTAACTAAAACCTTCAAGATATTAGGAGCAATTTCATTTAGTAACATAAAATACTAATAATTAACTAATTACCTTTATTAGCCAAAGCGTATATGTTAGGAACTATGTTGTTTCTTGATGATAACCAAATTAACTTAGTAAAAATTGTACAAGTAAATGTAGCCTTCAACAGATAATATGTTCTTGCAGTATCCGTTGATGGGTTATCTACGGATAAGACTCAATATAACATGCTTGTGTATTTCTGATGTTGAAGTTGTAGTAGTCTTGATAGGTTAAATAAGTCATGTTGACTATCAATAGATATGAAGAATATGGAGGCTAATTGTAAATAGTTGATGCCTTGTAATTCTGCATACGTGAAATTGACTGTCTACGGATAGCTTAATTAGCCTTCTACGGATATGGACATTGTACTGTCTGCGGATAGCAGTACTGAGTGATCAAGACACTGTCAACGGATACAACTCAAGTAGCTTCTACGGATACACTCTGTACTTGTGAAAGGGACAGATAAGTCAGAGCACATGGGTTGACAGACTACACAGAGCATGAAAGCCAGTTCTTTTGGAAAGGTCACGAGAAGAAAGCAGCATTTTGTTTACATGGTCAAAGGTAGCATTTCTATAAAAGACAATCAACCAAGAAGCGCAAGCTACCAACACATGAACCACTGCTCAGAATGGAGAAACAAGGATTCTGAACAGATGTACTTTTTGTATTATTAGCTGTTCAAATATCTTTGTAAACTTGGGTTATATAACCAAGTAGGAGCATAACTCTAGAACTAAGAAATCAATTAGGCAATTTAGAGAGCAAAAAAGAAATATCCTTGTAAATTGCCGAAGCTAGAGTTGTGTATTTGCAGCTGTGTGTTTATTCATAAACATCACAGAGATTTCTTCAATAAAAATCTCTCAGGTGGACAAAAACAATCCACCTGAATTTTTAATTCTTGTGTCATCTTATTTATGTTTCTGTTCTTGTTTTTATTTTCACTATCAAGAATCAAGAAGAATTTTTAAAAGATTGTATTCAACCCCCCTTCTACAGTCTTGATTCATTGTCTGGGAATAACAATTGGTATCAGAGCAAGCTTCTAACATACAAGAAGTTTAAAGATCGAAGACAACTGAATCATGAGTCCGAAGGATCATGGAGTCAAAATACCAGTTCTTGATAGAGAAAACTACTTTCACTGGAAAGTAAAAATGTGCCTACATCTTATGTCCATGGATGAAGTTTATGTAGAGTGCACAGAACATGGCCCTCATGTACCGATGAAGCCAAACACCTCAATAGCTCAGGAACCTGCATGAGTTCCAAGCACAATTCCAAAGCTACGCTCAGAATGGACTCCTGAGGATATCATTGCAGTTCATAAAGAAAAGAAGGCTATGAATATTCTGTTCAATGGTCTTGATTCTGATATGTTCGACAATGTTATTAACTGCTCTACATCAAAGGAGATTTGGGACACTGTCCAAACCATATGTGAAGGGACTGAGCAGGTAAGAGAAAACAAGATGCAGCTCCTCATACAACAGTATGAACACTTTCACTTCAAGAGTGGAGAATCTTTGAATGATACTTTTAGTAGATTTCAAAAATTGTTGAATGGATTGAAGTTGTATGGAAGAGTGTGTCAAGTCAAGGACTCAAATCTTAAATTTCTCAGAGCCTTGCCAAAGGAGTGGAAGCCCATGACTGTCTCCTTGAGAAACACTCAAGAGTATAAGGATTTTACTCTTGAGAGGCTGTATGGAACCCTAAAAACATATGAGCTAGAAATAGAGCAGGATGAAGAAATTGAGAAGGTCCAAACGAAAACTGGATATGTTGCTCTAGTAGCAAGT
Organism: Heracleum sosnowskyi; assembly: GCA_030848705.1. Lineage (NCBI taxonomy): Eukaryota > Viridiplantae > Streptophyta > Magnoliopsida > Apiales > Apiaceae > Heracleum > Heracleum sosnowskyi. The sequence continues at coordinate 36,472,116 of CM061244.1, forward strand.
GTTGAAAAGGCTGAGGACATGAAAGAAGAAGCTGTTGAAACTACACCAAGCCAAAGTGCTTGTGAAGGTAGAGCTGAATCAAGAAAGTGCAAAGGAAAGATGATTGAAGATAGTGATCCCTCCAATGAAGAGGAGATGGATGAGCTAGATGAACATTTAGCCTTTCTGTCAAGAAAATTCTCAAAGCTCAAGTTCAAGAGAAACCCTGATGTGTCCAAACCATTCCGAAACGACTTTGTTGAGAGGTCCAAATTTAAATACTTCAATTGTGGAATGGGAGGTCACTTTGCCAATGAGTGCAGGAAACCAAAGGTTGAGAAGAGTGACAGGAAGTTTGAGCTTGTTGATTACAAAAATAAATACTTTGATCTTCTCAAGCAAAAGGGTAGAGCATTCATAACACGGGATTATGACTGGGCTGAAGATGGGAATGATCCTGAGGAGGACACTGAATTTGTGAACCTTGCACTGATGGCTGATTCAAGCGAGCAGGAGGCCAGTTCATCATCCAATCAGGTAATTACCACCAATCTCTCTGAGCTTTCTACTGAGGAATGCAATTGTGCAATTAATGACATGTCCACTGAATTGTATCATATGCGTATTTCTCTTAAATCACTTACTAATGAGAACATCAGGATTGAAACTTTTAATCAGTTGTTAAGTGATAGGAATGCTCTTCTGGAAACACAATTTATTGAGTTTGATCAGAAAATGAGAGTAGAGTGTCAAGTTGCCAAGGATGATTTGCTGATTGTGCTTAAAAGAGAAAAATCTATCAAAGCACAGTTAGCTAAAGAACAGGAAACTATAGCCAGATGGACTGATTCCAGGAATGTTGCCACAAACATTATTAAGGCTTAAGGCGTGGATACATTCTACAAGGAATCAACAAGAAAAGATAAAAAGAAACTAGATGTTGAGAATCTAGGAGATGACACTTCTACGGATAGTGAGCATCCGTTGGAGGGTAATGCCTCTACGGATAGCAAGCATCCGTTGATGGACAACACCTCTACGGAAGTGACTTGTCCAAAGAAGTGTACATCAAGTGTTAGTCAAGAGAAACTTGAGAAGATGAACAAAAAGTATGGTCCGGCCAGCAAAAATTTTGTTCAGGGAACAGGTAGCAAAACCAAAGGTAAAATGTGAACATAGGTCACTTGTCCAACAAGCAATTGAAGGACAAGGTTGAAAATATAGAGGTTAAGGCTGAGATTAAAAAGAAAAAGAACAGAAATGGTAAGATAGGGATTAACAAGAATAACAACTATACTCCTGACAAGTATGCTCCTAGAAAAACTTGTGTAAAGTGTGGTAGTGTTAATCATTTGTCTACCAATTGCAAAAATGTTAAAACTCCATCTGTTCAAATGCCAATGCCTGTACCCAATATGTCTATGCCTCTTATGCATAACATGTTTGCACATACTGATCAAGCATCAAATTTGTATGCCAATATGCCATTTGTTTCAAATTCTCATATGAATGCATTCATAATGCCACAAATGACATGGAGCATGCCACACATGAATGCTATGTATGCACAAAATTCTCAAATGCCTGTGTCAAACATATTTGCATATGAACAGCCTCAGCATTTTGTCTCTCAGAGGTCAACACCCAGGGTCAAGGTTGATTTAACTCAACCTGAGATTAAGGTGCAAAATGACAAGAAAGGCAAAGCTAACAGGAGAGGACCCAAGGAAACTTGGGTACCAAAATCAACTTGATTTGGTTTTGTTGTGTGCAGGGATACAGGAAGAATCTATGGTACCTAGACAGTGGATGTTCTAGGCACATGACTGGAGATTCTACCCTGCTCACAGAGTTTGTGGAGAAAGCTGGCCCTAGCATTACTTTTGCAGATGACAACAAAGGTTTTACTAAGGGATATGGCTTGATTTCAAAGGATAATGTCATCATTGATGAAGTAGCACTGGTTGATGGACTTAAGCACAATTTGATGAGTATCAGTCAACTGTGTGATAAAGGTTTCTCAGTTTCATTCAATCAATGAGCATGTGTTGTATCCAGCAAGGAAAACAACAATGTGGTGTTGACAGGATACCGAAAAGGTAATGTGTATATAGCTGACTTCAACTCAAGAAATTCAGATTCTATCACTTGTCTTCTGAGTAAAGCAAGCAAGGATGAGAGTTGGCTATGGCACAAAAGACTGTCACATTTGAACTTCAAGTCTATGAATGATTTAGTAAGAAGAGACCTAGTAAGAGAACTTCCTCAGTTGAAATTTTCTAAGGATGGACTTTGTGATGCTTGCTAGAAAGGGAAGCAAAAGAAGATTTCTTTCAGAAGCAAGTCGGACTCATCAATTGAGCAACCTCTACAGCTGTTACACATGGATCTGTTTGGACCAGTAAATGTCATGTCAATCTCAAAGAAAAGATACTGCCTTATGATTGTAGATGATTTCTCTAAATTTACAGGGACATATTTTCTGCACTCCAAAGATGAGGCAAGTGAAATCATAATCAATCACATCAAGGTTGCTAACAATCATCCTGATCTCAAAGTAAGAAGATTCAGGAGTGACAATGACATTGAGTTCAAGAATTCCATAATGAGGCTGTTTTGTGAGGAGAATGGAATCATCCATGAGTTTTCTACAGCAAGAACACCACAAAAAAATGGAGTGGTAGAGAGGAAAAATAGGGCTCTAATTGAAGCTGAAAGAACAATGCTAGGAGAATCAAAGTTACCTACTTATTTCTGGGCTGAAGCAGTTAACACTGCATGTTTCACTCAAAATATTTCTTTGATCAGTCAAGCAAAATGGATGACTCCATATCAGCTGCTCAAGGGAAGGAAACCATCCTTGAATTTTCTACATGTCTTTGGATGCAAGTGCTTTGTATTGAGAAATCAAGGTGAAAATCTTGGAAAGTTTGAGTCAAAGGCAGATGAAGCCACTTTTGTGGGATATGCAGCTGGAAAAGCCTACAGGGTTTTTAATCACAGAATCAACATTGTTATGGAATCTGTACATGTTGTTTTTGATGATGCCAGAATACAAGGTCTTACTGATGAGGGTTTTCTTGAAACTCTCAGATTTGAGAATGAGGTGGAAGGTCTCTACTTTGATGATGAAGATGATGATCATGTGGATGAATCAGTTCCTCCAAGAATGATTGTCTCTAATATGGATAACTCAAGTTCAAATGAGCTATCCATAGAAAGGACGAATGGAGCATCCTTGGGAAGCCAAAATGGAGCATTCGTAGGAAGCCAGAATAGAGCATCCGTAGGAAGCCAAATTAGAGCATCCGTAGGAAGCCAACTTGGAGCATCCATAGGTGGATCACAACATAGAGTTACCACCCCAACCAACTCAGGGGGAGTTTCTCTGAGTCAAGGATCAACCTCACATGATCATGCTGATGAGAATGATGTTACATCTTCAAGACCGGCACCTACTACAAGAAGAAAATGGACAAGGGATCACCCATTTGAACTGATCATTGGTGATGCATCCTCAAATGTCCAAACTAGAAGAGCTACTCATGATGAATGTCTATACAACAGCTTTCTTTCTCAAGAAGAACCAAAGAAAGTTGAGGATGCTCTTTTAGATCCAGATTGGGTATTAGCCATGCAAGAAGAGCTAAACCAATTTGAAAGAAACAAAGTGTGGAAGCTGGTACCCAAACCGAAGGACAGAAGTGTTATAGGTACAAAGTGGGTATTCAGGAACAAGATGGATGAAAATGGCATCGTCACAAGGAACAAAGCTAGATTGGTTGCTAAGGGCTATTCTCAAGAAGAATGAATAGATTATGATGAAACATTTGTCCTTGTTGCTAGATTGGAAGCAATAAGGATATTCCTAGCCTATGCATCCCATTCCAATTTCAAAGTCTATCAAATGGATGTCAAGAGTGCCTTCTTGAATGGGGAACTGGAAGAGGAGGTGTATGCTAGTCAACCTCCTGGTTTTGAAGATCCAGATTATCCAGAATTTGTCTACTTCCTGCTCAAGGCACTCTATGGACTGAAGCAATCACCTAGAGCCTGGTATGATACTCTGTCATAGTTTCTTTTAGAGAATCACTTCACTAGAGGTATTGTTGACAAAACTCTTTTCTTTAGAAATGTTAATGGCTCTAGCATACTTGTTCAAATTTATGAAGATGACGTAATCTTTGGGTCTACAGATGAGAAGCTTTGCAAAAGGTTTGCCAAACTTATGCAAAGTAAATATGAAATGAGCATGATGGGTGAACTTACCTATTTCCTTGGCTTACAAGTTAAGCAAGTGAAAGAAGGAATCTTTATTAGTCAAACTAAATATATCTTTGATTTATTGAAGAAGTTTGATCTAATGGATTGCTCTCCTGCAAAAACACCCATGCCAACTGACACTAAACTTGAATTGAATACTAAGGAAAAATCTGTGGACATTTCAAGTTATAGAGGCATGGTAGGCTCACTTCTATATTTAACAGCTAGTAGACCTGGCTGTTAGGATTTATGGGTGATAGCTATGAGACAACTTAACTAGATACTTTTTAATGCTTGATTTTATTAAGTATGAACATTCTTTCACAGCCAGAGTATGTTTTTGTAACCATTTTGTTTGTTGTTAAATAAGAGTTTAAGTACATCTTGGTAGAAATTCATTTATTTGTTTAAGCCTCAAGAAGTGCTCAAGAAGGACAGCAAGAATAAATGTTACTGTCATAGCACTAACAGTAAGGTTACAAGAAGACATCATGTTGCAAGTCACGACAGTAAATTCACTCTGACAACAACATTGGCGGAAGCCCTCGGACAACAACTTTACCTTAGCCTGACAACAAGCTTGGAAATCCTGACAGCACCTTCTGCGGGGATTTCTTACTGTCACCAAAAGCGCATTCTTGTGACAGCAAGCTTAGCGATCAGGATACTGTCATGAAGGGATAATATTTGTATTGGGGATCTACCCATTCAAACATGTGACAGTTTGGATGTTCAAGAAACAGGCCTGCTGCAGTATCCCAACACTGCATCAGGTCTGCAAGACTACGACCGAAGCTTGAGAGATCACATGACAAAGCTCACCAATTCAAGAGTATGACAAATCTACATCTACTGAATTGTGTTAGCTAAATATAGAATGTATCTAGATTGCTTTTTCCAGTACTGATAAGTTGTTTGTATAACAATTTAGGAAAGACTCACGGGTAGACAATTTGTAAGAAGCTGCCACGTGAAAATGACAGCAGCTTCACAAACCCGTGATGATAGAGATATGATTTGTTTACTTAGACTATCTCTCAATCCATTCTTTGTAATCACTCGAGAAATCGAAGCTCAAGAAAACCAACATTTTCTTGAGGTTATAGCAACACTTTGCAAAATAAATAAAACATTTATTTTGTGAGAAAAACTCGTGTGTCTAATTGTGTTTGCATTTCATAAACTGATAAACGTTAATCTTAGTTTTTGTTGTTGAAATTTAGATTGAGATTTATCAGTATTGCATTCAACCCCTCCCCCCCCTTCTGTAATAGTCAAGGACCAACAACTGGTATCAGAGCAGACAGATTGTTCTACAAATCTGAGATCATGACAAGTTTGCAGAAGTCAAGTAACATAAAGATTCCAGCTTTTGATAAAGAGAATTACAATGTGTGGAAAAGAAAAATATTGTTGTTTATCAAAGCTACGAATCGCTTATACTTGGGCATCCTCCAAAATGGTCCCTTTATTCCACGGAAAGAGATTGAAGCCTCAACTGTGGACGGTGTTCTTGTTCCAGCTTACTGGATCAATAAATTACCTTCAGAGTTTCTGGAGCTAGAAAAAGAGAAGGTGGCCTTGGATGATTACTTGCAACTCATCCAACTGAATGCTCTCACTTTGGACAAAGCCATGTGTGGGAATGTCATTGGATGCTCATCAGCCAAGGATATGTGGAATAAGATTGAGCTGCTATGTGAAGGAAGTGAAGAAGTGAAAGACAATCAAAGACAAATTCTTATCTCACAGTATGAAGCTTTCATGGCAAAGTCAGGAGAAGATCTAACAACAATGTTTGAGAGGTTCAGTAAACTTCTGACTGAGCTACATATTCATGGCAAGTACTATGATAGGAAAGAGTTAAATGTTAAGTTCTTACTCACACTTCCTGAGCATCTAGAGCACAGAATCACAGCCATAAGAGAAGGAAGAAATCTAAACAATGTTTCCCTTGAAAAATTATATGGTGTGCTTAAGTCATATGAGCTTGAACTTTTCCAGAAAAAAGCTATACAATCTGGATCAAGAGGAAAGATGGCAAATATGTCTGGTGCTCTTGTGGCTCATGTGCCAAGAATCACTCAACCTATTGAAGGAATTCAAATCACCCAACCTGATCAAGTACCTACCCTAAAGATTGAGGAGGTTGTTGATGATGATGAGAGATTGGTGCTGCAAATAACTGATGTTGAAGATGAAGACTTCTATTCCTTAGAAGAAATGGAAAATATGGACAATCCAACTATGGCTTACATGGCTAAGAAGTTCAAAAACATAAGATTCAAGAGAAACAAGCCATTTAAGTCTCAAGGTCAAACATCAAGATTCAGCAGAGGGAATTCTTCCAAAGTTGAAGGTGGTGCCACAAGAGGTGGTTACAAAACAGGGATGGTGGACAGATCCAAGTTTAGATGTTACAACTGCAATGAGCTTGGTCATTTTGCTACTGAATGCAGAAGACCAAAACAGAATCAAAGAATGGACAAAGGGTCAAGTGGACACTTCAAGAAAGAACAGGGAAAAGCCTATATGGTCGAGGTAAAATGTTGGGATGATTCTAATGATGAAGAGGAAGAGGAATATGTGAATCTAGCCCTCATGGCTAAGACCGATGAGGTCTCCTCTAGCTCTCCAAGTCAGGTACCCTCACTTGTTTTACTTGAAATGTCTAAAGAAGAATATAAACAAACTGTTAAGGAGTTGAGTGCTGAAATGTTTAATGTTCATACTAGTTTAACTGTAGCTAATGAAGAAATAGCCAGGTTAACTAAACTGAATGAAACACTCACCTCTGAGAATGACATGCTTTTGTTAAAGACCAGTCGATTAGAGTCTCTAGCACAGGAAAATGCTAAACTTAAAATGAATTAGTCTGTGCTAAAGAAATAGAAAAGTTTCTAAGGAATGAAATTAGTGAAAATGAATTCAAGATCAAGGCCTATAGAAACTCTTCTAAACAACTTCATGATTATCATGAGAAACACACAGAGGATCAAAAAGTAGGGATAGGTTTTGAGTATGGTAAAAGACCTGACAAAGAAACTGTGAATCAGGATTGTTCAACTGATGGTTCTGTCAAACCTCATGTTCTCAAAAAGATCAACAAACCTATTTTCAAACTTTATGAACTTGAATTTGATGAAGAAGCCATGCTCATCAAGCAACAACTTGATGATGAGGATGAAGGTATTAACAGTACAACAATTGATGGAAAAGATACTGTCACAATTCCCGAGACAGTTACTTTCCCAGACAATCAGACAGAATGTTCTAAAGATGATGTCAGGAATGGCAAGACAGTAACTTCCATAGATACTGTCAAAAGAGCTTCGAAGACAGCAACCTCTAAACCTACTATCAAGACAGAAGGTGTAAAAGGTACTGTCAAGGAAAGCTCGACAGCAACTTCAGAACATCCTGTTGACACAGTTACCTACAAGTCTAAGAACATGAATGGTAAGTTAGGAAATGGCAATGCTAATGTTGGTAGTGCTCCCAGAAAACTATGCAATAATTGTGGCTCTTCACATCACTTAACTCATGTTTGTAAGAAACCAAAAGAGGTCAAGAACAATGTGATCAAGATAGATGGTAACTTACATAGAACCCCCATTATGCATAGATCTATGGTAGTCTACAATAACACTGACTGCATGCCTTGTAAAATAACTGCCATGAGTACCTGTTTCAATTTGCCTATTTCATCTACTGAACAATGTCTCCATATGCAAACTTTTGAGAATTCTGAGCCTACTGGAAAAATTAAAGAGGCTACATCCACTAAGAAGAAGACCAAGTCTAATTCTAAAGCTAAGTGGGTGAAGAAAAGAGTCCAACAGAAGATTCCTGATGTGACAGTTAAAGTTGAAAATGATGAATATTCTTGTGATACTGAATTAACAGGACCCAACAAGGATTGGGTACCATATGCCTCTTAAATACAATTTGTTTTGCAGGGCAAGAATAAGAAGCAGGTCATGTGGATCATTGACAGTGGCTGCTCAAGACACATGACTGGTGATAAAGCCCTGCTATCATAATTTATGGAGAAAGCTGGCCCAATCATAACCTTTGGAGACAACAGCAAAGATTACACAGTGGGATATGGCTGTTTGGAAATTGGAAATGTTGTCATTAATGATATTGCTCTTGTTGATGGACTAAAGCACAACTTGCTCAGTGTTAGCCAATTCAGTGACAGAGGATTCAAGGTTGATTTTGACATGATGGTGTGCAATATTTATCACAAGAAAGATGGAAGCCTCTCTCTGAAAGGGGTAAGGAAAGGAAGCCTATTTGTTGCTGACCTAAGCTCAACAAAGAAGGACAAAGTCTACTGCTTTTACAGTAAAGCTACTGTTGGTGACAACATGCTTTGGCACATGAAACTCTCTCACCTAAACTTCAAGACAATGAATATGCTGATGAAGAAGGAACTGGTAAGAGGACTACCTCAACAGGAATTCTGTCAAGAAGGACTATGTGAGGACTGTCAAATGGGAAAATTGAGAAAAGCTGTGCATAGGTCAAAGCAAGTCAACACCAACACAGAACCACTCAAACTAATTCACATGGATCTCTTTGGCCCAGTAAATGTTCCATCCTTAGCCAAGAAGAGATATGCATTAGTTATGGTGGATGATTATTCTAGGTATACTTGGGTGAAGTATCTAGAATCGAAAGCTGAAGCTGCTCAAGTCATCATTGATCACGTAAGAGTTCTTGACAGAACTCCTAATGCCAAGGTTCAAATTCTGAGGAGTGACAATGGTACTGAGTTTAGAAATGCCACTCTTGGCAATTTCTGCAAGGATGAAGGAATTGTGCAACAATTTTCTGCTGCAAGGACACCACAGCAGAATGGAGTTGTAGAGAGAAAGAATAGAACTCTTATTGAAGCTTCCAGGACTATGCTACATGATGCAAAGTTACCTACATACTTCTGGGCAGAAGCTATCAACACAGCTTGTTATACACAGAACAGAACCTTGATTAACAAGACTCATGGGAACACTCCTTACTATTTTCTGAATGAGAAGAAACCTACTGTCAAGTATTTTCATGTGTTTGGAAGCAAGTGCTTCATGATGAAAGACAACCATGAAAAGAAAGGGAAATTTGACACCAAAGCTTATGAAGGTATCTTCATGGGATATGCTTTAGAAAGGACTGCCTACAGAGTCTATCTCTTGGAACATAGGATCATAGATGAAAGTGTAAATGTCATATTTGATGAAACCAAGTTTCCAGGACTACATGAAGATGGTCAAATGCAGACTCTTAGATTTGAGAATCAAGGATACTTGGAGGAGGAAGAAATTGTTGATGAAGAACCCACATTTACTCAAACTGTTGATCTTGAGAAAGGTGTTGTCATTGAAAATAATGTTGATCAGACTCCAGCTCAGTCACAGACTATATCAGGGAATCCTCAAAATGATGGTGACTCTGGAGATATTGAAGAAAATGGTGGAGACAATTGCCCTGGTGAAGACTCAGTTCCTCAAACTGAGGCTAGTGTTTCAGACCAAACTAGAATCTTACCTAGAACCACAAGGTGGAACAAGGATCACACAAATGACCTAATTATTGGAGATCCTTCTTCTGGGGTAAGAACCAGGAACAATGTTTCTGCTGACAACATGTTTTCCTGTTTCATGTCTCAAGTGGAGCCAAAAGCAATTGATGAAGCATTGTTGGATTCTGATTGGGTGATTGCTATGCAAGAGGAACTCAACCAATTTGAAAGAAACAATGTATGTAAATTGGTTCCAAGACCAAAGGGAAAATCAGTTATTGAGACAAAGTGGGTATTCAGAAACAAATTGGATGAAAATGGAAATGTGACAAGAAACAACGCAAGGCTAGTAGCTAAAGGTTACTGTCAATAGGAAGGTATAGACAATGATGAGACTTTTGCACCTGTTGCCAGACTTGAAGCTATAAGGATCTTTCTAGCCTTTTCTGCACACTGTAATTTCAAGGTGTTCCAAATGGATGTCAAAAGTGCTTTTCTAAATGGAGAGTTGGAGGAAGAAGTGTATGTTGAACAGCCACCAGGTTTTGAAGATGATGAAATGTATGATTTTGTGTACAAGCTGTTCAAAGCACTTTATGGATTGAAACAAGCTCCAAGAGCCTGGTATGATACCCTCTCTACCTTTCTATTGGAAAACCAGTTTACAAGAGGTGTAGTAGATAAGACTCTATTCTACAAGCATCATGGAAAAGACATTATTTTGGTTCAAATCTATGTTGATGATATCATCTTTGGTTCATCAAATGAGAAGCTGTGTGAGAAGTTTTCATCTCTAATGAGAAACAAGTATGAAATGAGCATGATGGGAAAATTGTCATTCTTCCTTGGTCTACAAGTTCTTCAGAATGATGATGGAATCTTCATTTGTCAAGCAAAGTATGTCAAGGAACTTCTCAAGAAGTTTAACCTAGAAGATTCATCACCTGCCAAGACTCCCATCTCTACATCAACCAGTTTGGATCTAGACTCCAAAGGGAAGAAAGTGGACTCTAGTGCCTACAGAGGCATGGTTGGATCTCTTATCTATCTAACTGCTAGCAGACCTGACATAATGTTTGCTACATGTCTCTGTGCAAGATTTCAAGCTGATCCAAAAGAGTCACACCTGGTAGCTATCAAGAGAATTTTTAGATATCTCAAAGGCACTCATAATATAGGTCTTTGGTATCCTAAAAATATTGGATTTGAGCTAGTGGGGTACTCTGATTCAGACTATGCTGGGTGTAGGATTGACAAAAAGAGTATTACAGGAAGCTGTCAATTTCTTGGTGGAAGATTGGTGTCATGTTTTAGTAAGAAGCAACATTTAGTTTATACATCTACTGCAGAAGCTGAATACATTGCAGCTGGAAGTTGCTGTGCACAAATTCTGTGGATGAAGAATCAACTGTTGGATTATGGTCTAGTGTTAAATAATATCCCTATCTATTGTGACAACACTAGTGCCATAGCCATCTCAGACAATCCTGTTCAACACTCTAGGACAAAGCACATTGACATTATACATCATTTTATAAGAGAGCATGTTGAAAGAGGAACTGTGAAGTTGATCTATGTCCCAACAGAAAAGCAACTTGCAGATATCTTCACAAAACCACTGGATGAAGCAACCTTTAACAGGTTGGTAAGTGAATTGGGAATGCTAAATCTGGTATGTTAACTTACTAGTTTTTACATTTTCATATTTGCATGCAGCTTGTGACAGTAACCTAAAAGTCACTATCATGAGAAGTTACTGTCACACAAGTTTTTATTCTCTCTGACAGCATATTTTCTATGACTTTGTTGAATTGATTTTTGTGTTAGTCATGCTGTCAGTTATAAAACTTTGTGTCATTAACTTGGATAACCTCAAAGTCTGTAATTTTTGGTCAAAGACTTTGTATTGATTTGCTGTTGTGTGTTAATTGTTGGTTTAGTGGAGAACATGTTTATTAATTGCAATCTGTGGTAGTTGTATGGGTACTTTGAACTGTTGACCATTTATCTTCCATTTACCTAGTATGCCTATAAATTGAACCTTAGGTCATATTAGTGAATCATTCAGAAAAGATAAAATGGAAAACAAAGTAGGAATTGAATACATGCCCAAGATTAGCACAGAGTCTCCACTTAGGGAAGAAGTTGAAGATTTATTTGATGAGTTAGAGGATCTTCTCGATGAGGAGAATGAGAAAGAACTTTCTGCAAAAGCCACTGAAGAGGCTAAGTGGCAAGAACATGATAAGGAGTTCCAAGCACTCCTCAAGGAAGAAGGAACCACAGAAGAAGAAGTTAGGGCAGAATTTCTAGAATTGATTAAGAAAACCTGTAATGAATAGTTGTATTAATCAATTGTAGTAATTTCACCCTTCTTTTCTTTTAATAAAAATTATCAATTTCCTTCTGCAGTTCCTTATTATTTGTTGTGTGTCAGTATTGTTAAGTCGATTGATCTAATGTGCCTGAATAATGAATCTGTCATCTATTGCATAATTGTGAATGGTATGTATTGAGTTAAGTACATTAATGACAACATTCATTAAAACTCATGACAGCTATTGTTTTTCCTAAAACGTTACTGTCATCAAGAAAAGAACTGTCACAGAACTTCATGACAGCTAGTTTCTTGACAACAGTAAATAACACACTGTCAAGAGCTTTAATAGATACTGTCATCACAGTACTTAACGATGACAGTAAGTTTTTCGCGACAATGTTACTGTCAAGACAAACCTACTGTCATCACCCAAATGTCACTGACAGTTTGTTTCAGCGCACAGGTTATTGTCAACATTAGTGGACCGTTAAAATTGCTAATTCAACCTCCACGTTGACAGAAATTAAAGGGAGTAACCCACGTGGTGGTGTTATTGGGTATTAGCACGATTCCAAATATCCCCTTTTTCAGCTAAACGCTTGAACTGCTCTTTATACATCAGTTAATCAGACAAAAGCAAACCTGACACAGAACAACCAAAAGCAAACAAACTTTCTGCTAAATTTCTCTCTCTACTCACTCAACACACTCATTTTCTCTCTCTTCACAACAATGGCACCAAAACAATCAATTTCTCAGACCAACTTTGCTGGCATCATCTCTCCAAATGATGCTGGAGAAGGCTTCAAAGGGCTTGTTTCTTTTATGAATAAGTCCTATCTTGGGTATGCAATTACCTCAACCCCTATCCTTGACCTAGACAGGATAGAGAACTTCTGGGAATCTGATGTTGCTCAAGGAGATGGTGACAACACAACCATTCAGTTCAAAATCAAGGAGCACAGTTACATTCTCACTATCAAGGGCATCAATGCAGCTTTGGGAATTGTGCTAGAACCAGGAAAGACTTACACTGAGCTTGCTAATGATGAGACCTTGAAGAAGCTCTTCTTGAAAATTGGGTATTCTGGACCCATTCTTGAAGAGGGAACAACAAAGTGGCACCCTTCTGGTGAAATGGACAGGAAGTATCTAAGAAAGGAGTGGAGCATGGTGTTTGATGCAATGGTGAAGGTGTTCTCTACCAAGTCCACTGGATGGAATGAGATTCCCACCTACATCAAGAAGCTCACTCACTCTCTTGTTTATGGGTACAAAGTGGATGTTGGAAAGCTACTCATGGCACACCTCAAGGCTACCATAGGTAAGAAGGTAAACATCTATCCTCGCTTTCTAATTTTGTGTATTAGTTCTTTGTGTGAGTTTGATGAGAATGCCCCTCGTTTGGAGGTGTGCAGTGTTTTGAAGAGAAATACACACACAACTCTTAATTCACTGAATTTAAATGCACATATTCCACTATGCTTCACCAAACACATGGTTGACCAAGTGCCTAACCTTGGTTTTCCATTGCCTTCTGGTTATGCCTCCTTCACTCTTGAGGATGAGGCTGGATTAGACCCAAATTCAGCTAACCCCCATTCTACCCCATACACTCAGCCTAGGTTCTCTAGACTTCCCAGTTCAGAGATAAAACCTTGCAAGAAACTAGAAAAAGACCCCTAGAAACTGATGTTGGTGGTAGTGCTGAGAGTCAGGAGGGAGTTCCTGCACCTAGTGCAACAAATAAGGAAGGTAGTCAAACAGAACCCACAGTGGTTCCTCTTGAGCCTAAAAAGAAGAGAGCTAAGAGGGCCAAAACCACTGTTAGCCACCCTGCAGTCTCCCAAAAGACTATAAAGGAACAAATGGTAGTAAACACCTCCCTAGATGTTCCTTCTCAACAAGGGACATCTATTGAAATTGGCCCGTCTCCCAAGGCACCCTGTACAGATTCTGCACCACCTCATGTTCCAACTCATGAGGAGCCTCCACTTGTAGAAACACACATGGAGTCAGGACACAGTGATGATTTCACTTCCCAAGTTGATGCTTCACAAGTTCCATCTATGGAGCAGCCATCACTCTCTTCTCCACTTTCACCTTCTTCCTTCCTTACTCATTCATTTGTTTCTTCTCCACAACCTAGAGAGGGGGACAGTCCCAACCCTTTAGGTTTTGATCATCCATCTCCAATCATGGATGAGCCCCCATCTAGTGGTCCACAAGAACCCATCTCTCGAAGTGAGATGGACACCACTCCTTCAAACACTGAGAAAGAGCAAGGTACATCTCTGCTAGAAAGTGAAACAGCCAGTACCTTGTTCAATCTCCAAGGAGAATCTTACCTTAGGGAAGATGTTGTCACAGCCTCAGTTGCTGTCAAAGACTCTGAGAATGTTGATGTCACAGGTGACCCTGCTGTCAAGGACTCAGTTGAAGTTGCTGTCTCAACAAAACCTGTTGTCCAAGCTGTAGTGGAACCTACTATCAATCTTCCAACTGATAGTACATTTCTGGCAAAGCTATTGTCACCTCTACACAGCCTGATCTTGATGATGTAACTATTGAGGATGTCTCTGATGATGATATGCCACTATCTCAGTTCTTAAAGGTACATTCTAAACCATCTCTTTCTATGCATGTAAGTACTGCTCAAACCCATGCATCTAGGTTGAGTGAGGGTGTGCAAAAGAAAAGAGAGATAAAAGAAAAGAGAGGTGAGCATAAAAATGAGAGACAGCCAAATGAGCTGGCAACAGGTGAGGGACTTGAGCATGTCCAGAGTGAACTTGAGGGAGCCCTATATGTTTAGGCATTAGGCCATGAGAGTTCTTCCGTGAGGAGTGATGAGATCACTCAGAAAAACACTGAGAGTGTGAGAACCCCAACAGCCTCCATGCCCCATTCTTTCCTTCCCCTCCAAGAAGGTTAAGAACTGGTGGCCCCTCTACTGCTCACAAATTGGAAGCCCTAGAGCACAAGTGTCTCTCTATGGAAACTAAGCTTGACAGCCTGTCTACCATGGTGGCCTCTGGTTTCTCCAGTATTCAGGAAGCCATTCAGGTTCTATTTGCAAGTATTCATGCTGCCAACTTACCTAAGGGGGAGAAAATAGCAAGATCAGAATCTGTTCCAAAGCAAGATGCTGCATCTCAGGAGAAGCCTGCAGGAAAGGGGGAGTCTGTATCTGCAAAGAAGACAGGGGGAGCAAAAGGAGATTCAGGAAGTAAGAGGGAGCAAGAACAAGAAGCTGGAAATCTGTTTGAATATGAGATGGCTGGTGAAACAGTGCTAATGTCTAAAGAAGCACTGGAGGCAATTCAAGGAAAAGCTCCATCCAAAAGACCAGTACTACCTCCTGTGACAATCAGAGATCCAACTCCAATACCAAAGGAGAGTGCACTTGAAAAGAAATGGAGAGAGCAGGAGGAGCAAAATAGGCTGGGAAAAGGAAGAGACAAGTTGCCAGAATACATATTGTCAGGAAATATCTGGAGTGAAGGAACTGAGTTTAGTCAGGAGGAGGCAAATGCTTTAATGGTTGACTACAGGGAAAGCACACTGCACAATCATGATAATGACTTCAGTAAGATAGTTGAGGAGACAATGTTGGAGCCAAGCAGAAAATTGAGTAACTGCTCAACTTTACTGAGACAGAAGATCATAAGTGTGTGTGAAGATCAATGAAGAGAAGAGGTGGGCTATTGATGTATACCTGAACAGTGGAATATCTATGTTTATCACTATGCAACTGTTGCAGAGCCTGCCAGCTAAGGTGTTAACAGTGATGAAGAACAAAATCAAGGCAAACCATACATCCTTCAATGAGATTCTGCACTTGCAAATGCTGAGCTTAATCTCAGAAAAACTTCCAAAAGTCTACACCAATCCATTCTGTGTCTACTATGAATCTACCACAAAGGATGGTAAAAGGAGATGTTCATACATGAGTCTAGGAGGCACTTCTACATTGGAGTCAAAGGCAATATTGAAGGTTCTAGACATGATTCTCAACTCTAAAGCCAACAAGGAAAGAGCTCTAGCTGTCAATGCAATCTATGATTTGCTGATGAAAAGAGACAAGGAACTGAGCTCTACAGTAAAGAAGATGATCACCAAAGCAAACTCCAAAAGAGTTGATCAAGGTGAAAGCTGTTCCTTTGATGTTCCTTTTGATGGTGATGATGAGTTGGATGGAAGTGGAGGAACTGAAGCAGCATGAAATGCCAGTGGAAGTACTTCTGGGAATGATGGAACTAAATCCCAGGAGGAAAATAAAGAAGAAGCTCCTATGCAAGAAAATAAAGATGCTGGAGTTACAGAAGAAGATGAGTCTGAAATATTTGAAGCTTTGAAGGCAAATATCTTGAGATGTGCTGTAGACAGTATAAATGCTGAAAAAGATACTGTCACCAAAGAAGCTGTCACAAAAGACACTGTCCTGAAAGAAGCTGTCACAGAAGACACTGTCCTAAAAGAAGTTGTCTTAGAAGACACTGTCATGGAAGATGCTGTCATGAAGGACACTGTCATGGAAGAAGATACTGTCTTGAAGGACACTGTCGAAGAAGATGCTGTCAAGGATGGAATCAAGCCCATTGTCAAACCAAAAAGGACAAAATACTTATCCAAGGCTTGGTTTTCTAGACAGGAACCCGAACCTAAGGAGACTTCTAAAGCAAGGAAAGGAAAAACCAAGTACTTAGGAATTAAGAAAGCTACAGGGCTATGCAGGAATTTGAAGAAGCCTCTTCAAATCAAATACCCAAACTCTTTTGAAGTGCAACATGCTAAGTCCAAAGAAATCAGGAGTGTTGAAGTGGAGTTAGATGCCAATCAGGAGGCAAGCATGTACACTCTCTGGTGGGATTCATCAAGGTCAATAAAATTTTATAAGGACTTAATCATGGAAGTTGAGTCAATTTCTGTGAATGACATCCCTGTGATTGTAAGAACAAAGGTCAGGAGAAGGATTAACTACTTCTTCTTGGACAGAATGGTGGAGCTACTCCAAAGCTATGACAATGTACCCAACAATGTCATGGAACATGTTCTGAAGTACAAGGATGAAAGGGATATGGAATTCTAACAGAAGTTTGGTATGTTTGAAGATCATGATGATGCTGACATTGCTCATTTGTTGGAGTATTCTGATGAAGAGATAGCTGATTATGAAGAGGACCCTCCTGAAGAAGAGGTGCAAACCCAACCAGGTCAAGAAGGACCTTCAAATCCTGCAGCAAGAAATGCCACTGAAGATATGGAAGCTCCATTCTTGAACAAGTGCAAAGAAGCCAACAGGGTGGAGAGTGAAGGACCCAATTACCAAGCTTGCATGCTAGAAAATCCTTTGAGGATCAGGTTCATAAATGAAGAGATTCATGTTGGAAGCTTTCATAAGCTCAAAACAAGTGCTTTGAAGGATCTACTCTACTTGGTAATTGGATCAATTCATCCATTAGAACAGCTGTGTTCTTCTGAGATTGAGGGCATTCTTCAAAGGAGAAAGGGTGAAGACTCAAAGCTGGATAAATCAAGGAGAAAAACCCTGAATGCATATCCTGGAAGAAGATTTAAACTTGTTGAAGGCATACTGAAGTTCAGAACTTATGCATTTGGTAAAGACTTGTGGATAGATCTTCAGGATGCTAAAGTATGTCTCTCCAAAGCAGTCCGTAAGTACATTGATGAGATAGAAGATGATGCCATCTCTCCTGATGAGAAGGCATTGGTGGAAGGACTCAAGGAGATTCTGAAAGAAGCTCTCAACAGAGAGAATGAAGCAAGACAGAAAAAGAAATCTGAAGCTAAGTGAAAATCTTTTGTCAATTCTGATCTTGTTAGTTAAGTTGTCAGCATGTATTAATTGTAAATTTGTTGTTATTGTCCATAAAAACAAATTGGGGGAGATTTTTAGGATTTATGGGTGATAGCTATGAGACAACTTAACTAGATACTTTTTAATGCTTGATTTTACTAAGTATGAACATTCTGTCATAGCCAGAGTATGTTCTTATAACCATTTTGTTTGTTGTTAAATAAGAGTTTAAGTACATCTTGGTAGAAGTTCATTTATTTGTTCAAGCCTCAAGAAGTGCTCAAGAAGGACATCAAGAATAAATGTTACTGTCATGGCACTGACAGTAAGGTTACAAGAAGACAGCATGTTGCAAGTCACGACAGTACATTCACTCTGACAGCAACATTGGCGGAAGCCCTCGGACAGCAACTTTACCTTAGCCTGACAGCAAGCTTGGAAATCCTGACAGCACCTTCTGCGGGGATTTCTTAATGTCACCAAAAGCGCATTCTTGTGACAGCAAGCTTAGCGATCAGGATACTGTCATGAAGGGATAATATTTGTATTGGAGATCTACCCAGTCAAACATGTGACAGTTTGGATGTTCAAGAAATAGGCGTGCTGCAGTATCCCAACACTGCATCAGGTCTGCAAGACTACGACCGAAGCTTGAGAGATCACATGACAAAGCTCACCAATTCAAGAGTATGACAAATCTACATCTACTGAATTGTGTTAGCTAAATATAGAAGGTATCTAGATTGCTTTTTCCAGTACTGATAAGTTGTTTGTATAGAAATTTAGGAAAGACTCCCGGGTAGACAATTTTAAGAAGGTGCCACATGAAAATGACAGCAGCTTCACAAACCCGTTATGATAGAGATTGGATTAGTTTACTTAGACTATCTCTCAATCCATTCTTTGTAATCACTCGAGAAATCGAAGCTCAAGAAAACCAACATTTTCTTGCGGTTGTAGCAACACTTTGCAAAATAAATAAAACATTTATTTTGTGAGAAAAACTTGTGTGTCTACTTGTGTTTGCATTCCATAAACTGATAAACATTAATCTTAGTTTTTGTTGTTGAACGTAGATTGAGATTTATCAGTATTGCATTCAACCCCCCCCCCCCTTCTGCAATAGTCAAGGACCAACACTGACATTATGTTTACTACATGTCTTTGTGCTAGATTTCAGGCTGATCCTAGAGAGTCTCACTTAATTGTTATCAAGAGGATTTTCAGATATCTCAAGGGAACACCAAACTTTGGCATTTGGTACCCTAGAGAGTCTGGTTTTGATCTAATTGGTTATTCAGATGCAGACTATGCAGGTTGCGAGATTGACAGAAAAAGTACAACAGACACCTGTCAATTTCTAGGAAACAAGCTTGTCTCGTGGTTTAGTAAGAAGCAAAATTCTGTCTCTACCTCTACAGCTGAGGCAGAATATATTGCTGCTGGAAGTTGTTGTGCACAGATACTTTGGATGAAAAATCAACTAATAGACTATGGTCTAAAAGTTAATAAGATTCCAATATTCTGTGACAACACTAGTGCAATTGCCATAACTGAGAATCCAGTGCAACACTCAAGGACCAAGCACATTGACATAAAGTATCACTTCATCAGGGAACATATGATGAATGGTACTGTGGAACTTCATTTAGTTCCAAGTGAGCAGCAAATTGCAGACATTTTTACCAAGCCACTTGATGAATCAACATTCTCAAGGTTGGTAAGTGAGCTAGGTATGCTTAACTATTCTTGATTTATTTAAATTTCTGATGATTTGTAATGCAGCCAGTGTCAACATGATTTTCATGAGAATTAAAACTCTCTAAAAAGGAAGAATTTTGTCTAAGTCAAAATTTCTCCTTCTACGGATACCCCTATCCGTTGATGGTCATTTCTGACACTGGATTTTTCTTGTCTACGGATACTGGTTTTACACCTCTACGGATATCAAATCCCAAGGTAAAATCCTATCAGTAGATAGTTTAGTTTAATCGTAACCGTTAAAGTCACAATCTTATCCGTAGTTACCTGCGTACAATACGTGTGTGTAATTACAGTAAATTCGTGGCTTTACTTTTCATTCTATTACTTTTAAACGGTTACTTTCTTGCCTAATCAGATAATTTCTATCAATTATTCTGATTGTTTTAGTGAATTATTTTGGGGGAGTATAAATTAAATCTTACTCTCAGCTCATCTTTTTCTATCATTTTCCAAAAATTCTCTATGGCAAGAAACCCTCTTTTCTCTCAAATCTAATCTCTCTCTGCAAGTTCAAAGCTTTCATCAATGGCACCTACCAGCAAAACAATGTCACTCACTGGGTTCACATACGAGAAGAACAATTTCACAACTCTGGTGGACTTCGAGGAGAAGAACACATCATATCACACTATGATGAGGTTCTTCCAGAACTGCAAGATCTCCAAAGCTATGTTTGAAGCCCCCACTCTTTATTTTGAGGTAATTGAAGATATCTGGGAATCAACTATTTTTGATTCTGTGAATGCTACAATTACTTTTGTTCTTCAAGGTAAGGAACATGTGATTAATAGTGACATTATTTTTGCCTGCTTGGATTTACCCAATAACAATAGGTTAGAAAAGCATAGTGATACTGATATAGTTAACATGCTGAATTACCTAATGATAATTCGAGTAAGATTCAAAGAAAAAGCATGGTCAAGGAATGGAGCTTTTTCTTTGATGCCATTTTAAAGGTGTTTTCTGGTAAGATTAGCAACTATGATGCTGTTATTTCGATCGTCAGGAGCTAGACTCAACTGATCAGGATTGCTGACATCATCAGGATTGCATGGTCGTCAGGATCAAGATACATATCAGGACTGGGATCAGGATTGATCATCAGGACTGGAAGCTGATCAGGATTCCTACTTCGAGTTATATTTGGAGTCTAGTTAAACATGGAAGTTTATTCTGTCGGTTCCTGGTTTGTAGAATGTAGCTATCAATTATGAATAGGTTTCAATCTTTGTAATTGATTAGGACTTATCATTGATAGAGAAGCTGTGTAGTATATAAACACAGTTTTGGTTTCGATTTATGGGTGAGAACATAATCGAATAGAAGCTCTCAAGAACATAGAATTTCTTGAGATAGTTTTTGTAAGCTAACAGCTCTCAAGAACATCAGAATTTCTTGAGAGAGTTTGTAACAGTTTTATATCAGATTTAATAAAGCTGTTATCTTTCTTTCATATTTGTGATATATACATTAAGAAGTCGATTATCTTATACTATTGTATTCAACCCCCCTTCTACAATAGATTATTACTGGGCAACAATTGGTATCAGAGCAAACTGATTTAATTCTGAATCAGATACGATCTAAAGATGTCGACAACCAAGTATGAAAGCATGAAGATTCCCATCTTGAAGAAATCAGAATATCCAACATGGAGGGTAAAGATGCTGATGTACCTGGAGGCTATGGATCCTGACTATTTGGACAGGATTCGTGATGGACCATATATTCCTACAAGGATTGTAGAACAAACAGATATAGTACCTGAACATTATGTGGTCAAGGCTAAAAGTGAATGGACTCCAGAAGAAAAAGCTCATGTACTCAAGGAACCAAAGATAAAGAATATCTTGCACAGTAGTCTTGATGTTGTCATGTCAAATAGAGTGATTGCATGCAAGTCTTTAAAAGAAATCTGGGATACTTTGGAAACTCAGTGCCAGGGATCTGCATCTGTCAAGAAAAACAGAAGGGCTCTTTTGATTCAAGAATATGAACAATTTGATGCAAGACCTGATGAGAGCCTAACTGATCTATATGATAGATTTCTGACACTATTGAGCAGTTTATCTTTAGTTGACAAGGAATATGAAACTGAAGATTCAAACACCAAGTTTCTAAGAGCTTTACCTGAAGAATGGGACACTCAGACCTCGATCATTAGACATCAGTATGATCTTAACACTGTGTCTCTTGATGAAGTCTATGGGATGCTAAGAACTCATGATCTTGAAGTCCAACAGAGAAAGAACAAGAAAAGCAGCAAGGCAAAATCAATTGCTTTGAAAGCAGAGGCTAAATCAAAAGGAAAAGCTATGGAGGTCTCTAGAAGTAAAACAAGAATAGTTGAGTCAGATCCTGATGACTCTTCATCAGATACTGATGGCAATCCTGATGCCAATACTGATGATGATTCTTCTGACTCAGACATGGAAGAGATGGTTGCTATGATTGTCAGAAACTTCAGAAGAATGAAGATCAGGAAGAGTAAAAGACAAGGCAACTTTCAGAAAAAGACCTTCAATCCTAACAAAGATAAGTATATCAAAAAGGACAGCAAGGGTAGCAAATTTGACAAGTCAAAGGTCAGATGCTACAAGTGCAATGGTATGGGTCACTTTGCTTCTGAGTGCAAGAAGACAAAGGCACTTATCACATCAAGCAAGGATTGGATGGACTCTTCCTCATAATCTGATACTGAGGTAGTCAACTATGCTCTAGTGGCCAATGCTGATGTAACTGCTGCTCCTGATGATAAGGTACTAAATACTATCTTTGATTTTGATACTGATAATGCTTCTGAGTTAAGACGTTTTCTAAAGTCATTACATATTAGCTTTAGAAGTCAAACTGCTGAAAATACTAGGATCTTATCTGAGATGTCCGAACTTAGAAAAAGGAATGATATACTAGAAGCTGAATTTTCTCGTATGCAAGTAGTACAAAAAGAATGTGATAATGCGAATCACATGTATTTAGAGATGAAATCCAAATGTATCGCTCTTGAAAAGGAACTTGAAAATGCTAATGAGAAAATCAGAACTTGGACAGACTCTGGTAGGAAATTTCATGAGATTAATACCTCTAAAAATTGGAAAGAGTGTCTAGGATATAAGTCAGATGAGGATAAGAAATTGAAAGAGAAAATTGTCATTGATGAGACAGTCAGTCCAAAGACCTATAGACATGTTTTAGATACAACCAAATCTAAGATTACTCCTGTTAATTTTGTTTTTGGTTAGGATTCCAATTCTACTTTTGAAAAGGGATCAACTTCTACTCAAGGAATTAAAATTATAAAGTCTAAACCTGTCATAAATAAAGTCATTAAGAATTTAGGTCTATTGTCTCAGAAACAGCTTAAGGATAAAATCTGTGAGGTGACAGATAAGAAAAAGGAAGCTACTGTTAAGAGAAACAGGAATGGTAAAGTTGGGATCAACAAAGAGAATGGTTACAAATATATCCCAAATGCACCTAGAAAGTGTTGTTTTAACTGTGGTAACTCTAATCATCTTGCTATTGATTGTAAGAAGAGTAAGAAGAAGATTGCTGATATTTCTAAGTCTGATGTTAGGAATAGATCAGTATTTTATAAACCACAGAAGTCCTGTTTTCATTGTGGTAGTATATGGCATTCTATTTATACTTGTAAAGATTATCATGAGTTGTACTATAACTTTTATGATCCATTGCCTAAAGTTGATAAAAATAGTGCAAACTCTGGTAGCATTAAGAATGTCAAGTTGGAACATGCTTTTGTAAATACTGATACTGACAAAGCAAATCCTGATGGAGTAAATCATGTCAGGACTGCTAAGGTCAGAAAGTCTTCTGCTGTGAAAGTTAATAAATTGCATGGAAAAGGAACCCAACAAGTATGGGTTCCTAAATGTTCTAACTAGTGTGTTTCTATTTTGATTGCAGGGTAAAAAGAAAAATGTGTTAGTCATGGATAGTGGATGTTCTGTGCACATGACTGGAAACAAAGCCCTGTTATCAGAATATGAGGAAAAAGCTGGCCCAACTGTGTCTTATGGAGATGGCAACATTGGACAAACTTTGGGATATGGCAATATAATCATTGGAAAGCAACCTGTTGAGTATTAGTCAAATCACTGACAGAGGTTATCATGTCAACTTCTATTCCACTCATTGTGAAGTAGTCAGTAAAGCAACAAGCAAGATAGCACTGACTGGCTACAGGCATGGTAACATATATGAAGCCAACATTCAATCAAATACTGATGACTCCCCTACCTGTCTGATCAGTAAAGCATCAGTAGATGAAAGTTGGAATTGGCACAAGAAGCTTTCTCATCTCAACTTCAGCAATATCAATGAGTTGGTTAAGAAAGATTTAGTGAGAGGATTACCAAAAGTGTTATATACTCCTGATGGACTCTGTGATGCATGTCAGAAAGCAAACAAAGAAGGACATCATTCCAGAGTAAATCAGAATCCTCTATTGAAGAACCATATCACATGCTACATCTTGATCTATTTGGTCCAGTCAACATCATGTCCATCAGTAAGAAAAGGTACACTCTTGTAATTGTTGATGAATATTCTAGATTCACCTGGGTGTATTTTCTGCACAGAAAAGATGAAACTCCTGAAGTTCTGTGGAATCATGTGAGAATGATTGAGACAACCACAAATTTCAAAGTCAAGATTTTGAGAAGTGATAATGGTACTGAATTTAAGAATTCAAAGATGGAAGAGTTCTGCAAGTACAAAGGAATCATTCAACAATTCTCTGCTCCTGGCACACATCAGCAAAATGGAGTAGTTGAAAGGAAAAATAGAACTCTTATTGAAGCTGGCAGAACTATGTTGGAAGAAGCAAAATTACCTACATATTTCTGGGCAGAAGCAGTCAACACAGCATGCTATACTCAAAATCTCACATTAATCAACAGACATGGTGTTACTCCTTATCAGTCACTCAAGGAAAAGAAACCAAGTCTGAAGCATCTGCATGTGTTTGGCTGTAAATGTTTTGTTCTCAGAACTCATCCTGAACAGCTAGGGAAATTTGAAACAAAGGCTGATGAAGGAATTTTCATAGGCTATCCTGCATCAAGAGCCTTTAGAGTTTTTAATTTGAGGACAAGGACTGTCATGGATTCAATACATGTATCTTTTGATGACAAGAAGATAGCTGGAATCAATGAAGACTCTCATGATAGATTGATTTTTGAAAATGAAGCTACCAAGGAACCTGAGGAAAGTGAATCAGATCCTGTCAATACATCAGATCCCGATGGGTCACCAAATACTGATGACACACCAGATGCTGATGGTGCAAATACTGATGATGCAATCAATAGTGATACTTCTAGTAGTGCTAATGTTGAGGGGGAGCAACAACATTCTACTACAAGTTCAGAGTCAACTCAATCATCAGGACAGAATTCTTCAGATACTGATTCAAGTGATGATCCTGATAACTTATCAGGAGGAAATAGCAATAATTCAGGGGGAGCTTCAAGACAAGCAAGTTCTTCAAATCAAGATAACACCAATCCAGGGAGAGC
This sequence comes from Heracleum sosnowskyi, assembly GCA_030848705.1. NCBI lineage: Eukaryota > Viridiplantae > Streptophyta > Magnoliopsida > Apiales > Apiaceae > Heracleum > Heracleum sosnowskyi. Next base: position 36,497,324 of record CM061244.1, read on the forward strand.
ATCTACGTCAAGAAACAATTTAACACCAACAAGGAAATGGACTGCAAGTCATACTCCTGATTTGATCATTGGGGATCCTGATGCAGGTGTTCAAACAAGAAGTGCAACTCAAAATGAATGTCTATACAATAACTTTCTATCCAAGGAGGAGCCAAAGAAAGTTGAAGATGCACTTAAAGATGCTGATTGGGTTACTGCAATGCAAGAGGAGCGGAATGAATTTGAAAGAAATGAAGTCTAGAAACTAGTACCAAGACCAAAGAATAGATCAATTGTTGGTACAAAGTGGATTTCAAGAACAAGACTGATTCTGATGGAGTAATAATCAGAAACAAAGCAAGACTAGTTGCAAAGGGGTATTCTCAACAAGAGGGAATTGATTATGATGAAACTTTTGCTCTTGTTGCAAGACTAGAAGCCATCAGGATATTTCTTGCTTATGCAGCACATAAGAAATTCAAGGTTTTCCAGATGGATGTTAAAAGTGCTTTCTTAAATGGAAAACTGGAGGAAGAAGTCTATGTTGAGCAACCTCCTGGTTTCATTGATCCTAATTATCCAGATCATGTCTACAGATTGGATAAGGCACTTTATGGACTAAAGCAAGCTCCAAGAGCATGGTATGAAACTTTAGCTCTATTCTTACTGGAAAGTGGATTCAAAAGAGGTGCTATTGATAAAACTCTATTTTATTTGAATCATGGTAAGGACTTGTTGTTAGTTCAGATTTATGTTGATGATATCATTTTTGGGTCAACAAACAATAAGCTTTGTGAAAAGTTTTCCAAGCTTATGCAGTCAAGATATCAAATGAGCATGATGGGAGAAATGAGTTACTTTCTTGGTCTTCAAGTTAAACAGACTGATGAAGGGATTTTTATCAATCAGTCTAAATATACAAGGAATTTATTGACAAGGTTTAACATGCAAGATAGTTCTCCTGCTACAACTCCCATAGCTACAGCTACCAAACTTGATCCTGATCAAGGTGTTGAGGTAGATGTAACTCACTACAGAGGAATTATTGGCTCATTATTGTATCTCACTGCAAGTAGACCAGATATCATGTTTGCAACCTGTCTGTGTGCAAGATTTCAAGCAAAACCTAGAGAACCCCATCTGATTGCAGTCAAAAGAATTTTCAGATATCTCAAAGGCACTTCTTCACTTGGCCTTTGGTATGCAAGGGAATCAGATTTTGGGTTGTGTGGTTATTCAGATGCTGATTTTGCAAGATGCAAAATAGACAGGAAAAGTACTTCAGGAAGCTGTCAGTTTTTGGGTGGAAGACTAGTTTCATGGTTCAGTAAAAAGCAAAAATCCATTTCCACTTCAACTGCAGAAGCTGAGTACATTGCTGCAGGAAGTTGTTGTGCTCAGATAATGTGGATGAGAAATCAGTTGTTAGATTATGGTCTGTCATACTCAAAAATCCCTATTTATTGTGATAACCAAAGTGCTATTGCAATGACAGGAAATCCAGTTCAACATTCTCTTACTAAACATATCAGTTTTTGATATCACTTCATAAGAGAACAAGTTCTGGAAGGAACAATTGAACTTCACTTTGTTCCTACTGATCAACAACTAGCTGATATATTCACCAAGCCACTACCTGAAGCTACTTTCAATAAATTGGTGAATGAACTTGGAATGATGAACTTTGAGAATTTCTGAGGAAAGCTACAGAGAGGAAATCCTGATAACTGTCAAATCCTGATGGTTATTCAGAAAGGTATGTTTTCTTTGATCAAATCCTGATAGGATGCAATCCTGACAGGAAGTCAACTGGTCAAATCCTGATGCTCAGATATTGAAGCTGGTATGAAAACCAGAGGTTCTATGCTAATTTGTCATCAACGCTTCTGGTAAACTCTGGAAATAAGATTTATACTTAGTCTTTGATTAAATTTTTAGTCCTAATTCTCAATTTCAATTATATTTTTATCAGAGTTTACTATTCGTCATTTTATATGTCAAATATCAGTGTTCTAACAAATTCTGCAGGCAAGTAAAGAAAGAAAACAGTTGAGAAAATAGACATATTTCATTAATTCTTGAAGATACATTACAAATGAAAATGGAAATTACATAGTTTTTTCCTAGTCTATTGTTCTACTCAGGAACACGTGCCCTACAGATTAGCATGAATGCTCCTGAGCAGCTTCACAGTCCATCAGGAATGGACTGTCTCTTGTTCCATCCTTAAAGGACAAGAAGAGGAGCTGATGCACTTGAAGGCGGATCGTCACCGTGACCACCGGGACTCTTCCGTGCCTCCAACTTGCATGACATACAAGCATCACGGATTCTCTTCTTTCTTTTCTCAAGCTCTTGATTGAGCTCCTCATCCTCTTCATCATCCTCATCCTCTTCATAGATGAGGTTATCAAGCGGATTCCAGTCCGGATTGGCTTGCAAGAAGTTGTGCCAAACCACATCAAACATTGCGTTAACAAACGCTTCATGTTCTTGAGGGTCAGGAACTGGTTGTGGCTCAATGTCAGCAAGAGCCTCTTCCATCTCTTGCCATATGATATCGAGCTCTGCATCAGGTATGTTGTTTTGTTGTTGGTTGGCAGCCATTGAAAAACAAAGAAGGTGAAAGGTTTTCGTAAGTTTTTCTCTGGAGAGGGTTTGTGTTTTAATAGATATATGATGTTATGTTTAACAGTTCTATTTTATAGAGAATGTGTGTTAAGGATGCAGGTCATTTTCTCAATATCGAGGCGACTGTTCAGTTTCTCATAATTACTTTGCCTCGTTAATTGGTAAGAATCTAATGCTATGGGGCAAGGCCAATCACACCTTGTTCCTAACCCAAGCATTCATCCTAAACAGTCTAAACAGTCAACTGCCACCTCTATTGTCTCTCAAAAGACTTTAGTTGTAAAAGCAAAGAAGTCAGCTAGAACTGATGTGTCAGGAAGGCAATCAGGTTCAAAGGATTTTTCCTCTACACCACTCACTAAAAAGAAGTTACAAGGGGGTGTACAAGGGGTCCTGGTGAAGAAAGCTGCAAAGGGAGGTGAGGCTGTTTCTGTTAAAAGAAAATTAGTTCTCAGGGATGAGACTGACTCAGAGGATGATTTACCTATATCCTCTGTGATGAATGTGAATAAGGAAGTTGCTGATACTGCTACTGCAGCTGTGGTTCCATTGTCTACACCACAGAAGAAAAGGAAGTTATCAAAAAGCAGGTATCATATTCTTTTAGAAAAGAAGCAGGATACTGATGTACAGGACACTTCTATTCTGAATGAGCAATCAATTTCTACTGCTCAAGCAAATCCTGTTGTTAGTATTCCTGATGCTGCACCAAGTCAAGTGGTTAATATTTCAGACTCTCCAGCACAGGACTCTCCAACAAAAAGACATGTTGATATTTCATGGGAGAAGTATGGTGTTGCTGCTTCCAATCTTGGGATAAAACATCCAATGGAAAAGCTAAGGAAGGCAGAAGAGTTAGTCTATCAGAGACAGAAGAAACTAAAAGGATCCAGCCCACAAGAACCTGAACCTCAAAGTGGTTCAGCATCTCTTTCTGATGATCCAGCCACACAAGAACCACTCAATCAAAGTTTGAGTGAAGGCTTAGCTAGTGGAATGGTCCCACAAGAACCATTTTCTCAAAGGGAGAATGCAGACATCGACATTCCAGCTACACAAGAACCATCTTCTCAAAGTGAAGATGTAGGCCAAGCTAAAGTTTCTGAGAAATTTCCTGACAATGCTCAAGGGATTTCTGGTGCAGATGAAGTTCAAAGATTGGTCGAGGACACTGTCAATGAGGGAAGCACACGAGAACCTTTGACTCAAAGTGTTGAAGAAGCTTCTGAACCTCAAGCTCCACAAGAACCATTGGTAGCAAATACTGATGCAAGCATATCAAATCCTGACGGTGTTCATCCTGACGCTAGTGGTGCTCCTGATGTTGAACCTATCCTGATACAGCCAATTCGTTCAAGACCAATGGATCATCCTATCACAGATTCACAGGATAAAATGAAAGGTATAGCTATTCCTGATCCTGATGATACTCATAGTACTGATGATGATGACTCTGATGATAGTGATGATGATGAGAATCGAAAAGAGAAGGAACAGCTTGCTACAACACTCAAAATTAGTCTTGGAACTAATTTTGGTTCATCAAGTACATATATGGTTGGCAAAGCTTCTACTGGGAAAGATCAGAGACAAGATTTTTCTATTCCTTCCTTTAATCCTGCTGAGGCACTTAGACAGAATGAATGGAACAATTCATGGCACAGATCTACTGAATCTGTAAGTTATTCTTCTGCTTTGGAACATGCCTATGATGCAGTGAAATCTATAGAGAATCAAGACTTGAAGAATCATCTGAAGGCTACAACTTTGTTATCCAAAAGTCTAAAAAGTGAGATTGATTCTATCAAGAATTCAACTGAGTTGGTGAGGAATGATATTTCTCAAAGTTTTACAAAGGTGCCTACTGCTTTTCAGCTAAGGGTAGTAGAATCCCAAGTGAAATCTGTTATTTCTGACCAAACCTCTATCAACAGAAGGATTGATTCTCTGGATACTAAGGTAACTGACATTCAAGCCTCTCTTTCCTTAATTTTGAATTTATTGTCAAATCCTGATGTCAAAAAGGGGGAGAAGGTTAGTCAGACAAAATGTACACCTGATCTAGTATTAAGAAATAATGATGATGATGATAATACTGGAGATGATGGTTGTGACAAAGTGATACAAGGAGAAACCTCTGATGCTGCTGTTATGAAGTCTACAATTCAAACTTCACAAAGTCAAACAACGCAGTCAACTCATGTTTCTGATTCTGGAGTTAAGACAGTAAGAACGTTGGTGCAATCTCAGATCCTGACGGAAGAACAAATCCTGACACCTGGTCATGGACATACTCTTGCTACAATTCCTGAAGGTGATGAAGATATTTTTATTGATAATCCTGAAGATGCATCAAATTTATTCCAGAAGTTTTCTACAAAATATGGCAAAATTGTTACTCTATATCACACTGATAAAAGAGTTCAACAATTATTTGCAAGAAAAGCACTCTCTACAGCAAGTGAAGAATATCCTGATCTCTCACATGAAGAATTCTTAAGACAACAGAGAGAAATGATGGAAAGCTTTAATAACCCTGTTTCTGCTAGAGGTAGAGGAAGCAGAGGTAGGAGAGGAGCTAGAAGAAGTAGAAGAGGTTCTTCAACTCAAACAATACCTAGACAGACAAGGTCTCGAGGGTTAAGAATTGAAGAAATTCCTGAACCTATTCAAACTCTAGTAGTTCCTGACAGATCTACTTTTGGTGATGATGGAAATATTGAAGAAGAACCTGAATTGAGAAGAAAATCAAGAAAATCAACTCTATGCAATACAAATCAAATTGAAGAATCTAATCCTGATGTTGTTCCTGATAATATTCAAGATCCTGATGATTCTGAAATTATGCAAGAGATTGATTTGATAATTTTATCTACTGTGGTTGATTCTCACAACAAGGAAGTAGATGAAGAAGAAGAAGCCAGAAGAAGTGAAATTACAAAATCAACAAATAGAGATTTCAATCTCTATGTACAAAGGCTTAAACTCTCAAACAGAAGAAAGTGGAGGAACCCAAGCAGACAAGAATCTTCACTGGAAAGAAGCTATGCTTTTGAAAAGGAAAAGGATAAGAAGTGGAAACATATTAGTACACTGAGGTGTGATACACTTATCAATTTTCAGTCTGGAGGAATTATTACAAGCGCTTCAAGTGTTATTGATTTATCTGAGATGGTTAGATCAAAAGCACTCTGGTTAAAGATATTTTCAAATCTGAAGCAATTGACAAGTAATTCAAGAGGAGGTATTGGACACAGGGATACTGAATATCTAAATATGTCGTATCTCGATCCTTACTCCTTAACTGAAATTGGAGGAACTTTAACTTCTGAAAACCTGAACAATTTACTAGCTGTTGATATAGTTATAGATTGTCATGATGGTTTTGACAAGAAAGAAAAGCTTCTGTACTTCATGAAAGATGGTAGTGTGAAGATTTTATCTATTCAAGATCTGTTGATGAAAACTACACAGGAACTGAAATATGTTCATTATCTTTTGAGATCGAAGAATCAAATGTGCAAGGAATGGAGTGACATGATTTTGTCAACAATAAGAAGAAGACTGGATGGAAACAGTAATTTCAATGGTAATTATACTCCCATGTACTTAAATCAAAGAGGTCAGGATGTGGAAATGCAAAGGGGTACTGTTGTTAAAGAAGTAACTTTTGGCATGACTCAACTTACTCTCAATCCTGATGGGAAGGAAATTGCTTATCTTTTGCTTGAAGAGCATAGTCTTCAGAAAAGCTCCATATTGAATCTCAGAGCAGCTATCTACCAGATTAATGAGGAAGATGAAGAACTCAGAAATCTTAAGGAAAGACTGATTCAAATTCTTGAAGAAAAAGAAGAAAATTTGTTATCCAACTTCTTGAAGATGAATCTGTTCTATCAAAGAATTTAAACAGATAAGTTGTTATTGCAGATTCTGTACATTTTGTATATATGTTTTTGACATCATTGAATCTTAGGAATCTATACTTTATTTCACAAAGTATGAGATTGGGGGAGATTGTTAGATCAGAATTCAATGATCGTCAGGAGCTAGACTCAACTGATCAGGATTGCTGACATCATCAGGATTGCATGGTCGTCAGGATCAAGATACATATCAGGACTGGGATCAGGATTGATCATCAGGACTGGAAGCTGATCAGGATTCCTACTTCGAGTTATATTTGGAGTCTAGTTAAACATGGAAGTTTATTCTGTCGGTTCCTGGTTTGTAGAATGTAGCTATCAATTATGAATAGGTTTCAATCTTTGTAATTGATTAGGACTTATCATTGATAGAGAAGTTGTGTAGTATATAAACACAGTTTTGGTTTCGATTTATGGGTGAGAACATAATCGAATAGAAGCTCTCAAGAACATAGAATTTCTTGAGAGAGTTTTTGTAAGCTAGCAGCTCTCAAGAACATCAGAATTTCTTGAGAGAGTTTGTAACAGTTTTATATCAGATTTAATAAAGCTGTTATCTTTCTTTCATATTTGTGATATATACATTAAGAAGTCGATTATCTTATACTATTGTATTCAACCCCCCTTCTACAATAGATTATTATTGGGCAACATACTTAAACAACTCATCATCTAAAAATAAGACGATCAATATATACATAAAAAGGTAATATAATTTTATATAATTTTTAAAAATGACTATCTTCTTTCTTGAGCACATTACCTGTTTTATATTTTTTTTAACTAAAACAATTAATCTTTCAAAAATAACACATGCAACGTATATATAATGGTGATATTAATATATATTTATAACCAATTACATTTTTCATCTAAAATGCATTTTTTATTTCATATTTTATAACTAAAACAACTCACCTTCTAAAAATAATACAAATGACATATATACAGAATGATAATATATTATATATAATTATTAATAAAATAATCAGTTACCTATTTCAGCTAAAACATATTAGTTGTTTTATATTTTCTAACTTAATCTTCAAAATATAATACGGGTAACATCAATATACTTATATAAAGGAGAAGACGGGGGCGGTGAGGTGGCGGCTCTCAAATCGCTTCGTTCTATTTTTCTAATTTTCTCAATTTTTCACAATTTTTAATATTAATAATTACAACTTCCTTTATTATTTTCGATTTTGTAGGAAGGAAATTGAAAAATTACAACTTCCTTTATTATTTTCAATTTTGTAGGAAGAGAATTGATAGAACTTTCTTTTATTTTCAAAATTGATAGAACTTTCTTTTATTATTTTCAAACTTGATAGAACTTTCTTTCAATTAGAAAATTACAACTTCCTTATTATTTTCGAATTTGTAGGATCTTATGTTAATAATTACAATTTTCTATTTTATTATTTTCAAACTTGATAGAACTTTCTTTTATTATTTTCAAACTTGATAGAACTTTCTTTTATTATTTTCAAATTTGTAAGATTAGAGGAATTGGAAAATTACAACTTCCTTATTATTTTCACAATTTTAGGGTCTTATGTTAAAACTTCCTTATTATTTCCAAACTTGATAGAACTTTCTTTTATCATTTTAAAACTTGATAGAACTTTCTTTGAATTAGAAAATTATAACTTTCTTATTATTTTCGAATTTGTAGGATCTTATGTTAATAATTGCTATTTTCTCTTTTATTATTTTCAAACTTGATAGAACTTTCTTTTATTATTTTCAAACTTGATAGAACTTTCTTTTATTATTTTCAAATTTGTAAGATTGGAGGAATTAGAAAAGTACAACTTCCTTATTATTTTCAAATTTGTAGGATCTTATGTTAAAACTTCCTTATTATTTTCAAATTTGTAGGATCTTATGTTAATAGTTACAATTTCCTTTTATCATTTTCAAATATGTAAAAATGGAATTGGAAAATTGCAAATTTGTAAGATTTAATGTTAATTTCTTTATTACTTTCGAATTTTTAGGATCTAATGCATTATTATTTACAACTTTCTTTCGTATTTTTAGAATTTGCAATAATTATTCATATACGGATCCTAACTCAAACAATTTCTTTCCTTCCTCCGCATCTTCTTTAAATACTAAAGAGTATGCTTATAAGAAAAGTTGTATAACTTTTACAAATTAACTTAATATCTGAAAGATAAGTTACTATTTAATACTTTTTGACTTTTAAACATAATGAATTTCCATGTTATTCACCTTACCAACACCTATAAATTAAAGGTCATTCATAACAACAAATCTACACCGAAACTTTTTTATATAGCTCCAAATCTTTACAACCATATTTACAATCAATATAACTATGGTCTACACCATGTTGGATGTTTTGAACGACAGCAGCTATACCTGGATGATAAGAGTATGAATGTGTAGAATGTGAGAATCTGTCAATCCAAATACTGAAGAACTGATCAGTCGACATGATTTTGATCGATGAAAAGGTTAATAAATCAATATACTTATAACTTATTAGTTTGTCAAATTGTATGATGTTATTAACTTTTCTAAGATATGTTGTATGATAGGAAAATTTGATCCATGCTACGATTCCAAAGATTCTGGTCTCTCGGTTCAAAGATCTTTTAGAGGAAGGCTCTGTGTACAGCATCAAAAATCTGAAAGTTGTTTCAAGTACATAGAAATATATACCACTATCACATGGGTCTAAATTGCTCTTCATACGCATAACGTCGCCTAAGAGATTGGAAGAAGGCATCGTCAACATATCACTGCACGAATTTCAGTTCATATGCCCGGATATGATTGATGCACGTATTAATGACAATAACATACTCTCATGTATTTTGATGTAGTAATATATTATAGTAATATATAAGTTAAAATTCAAACAATAATGTTATAATATTATCTTTTCTAATAATACTATATAAATATAAGTAATATTATATGTTTATATTGATTTTTATCAATATAATTTTTTCATATATATATATGGCAATGTTATCGGTCCAAGAAAATAAAAAATCAAACTATATAAACAAAAAGAATATGTAAATAATTTATAATATTACCTAACCAAATGCAAATTTTACAGAATATATTTTATTTGATAATTTATATAATTTTGTAGATATTTATTTCATAAATTTTGGTTCTAATATTCTTTTTCTTTAACAAATATATTCTAACGCCGCTGCGAAGCGCGGCTTAGTAACCTAGTTTATATTAAAAGAGAATATAACTTTATATAATTATTAATAAATAACTAATTGTCTTTTCCAACACATTATCTGTTTTATTTTTTTTAACTAAAATAACTCATCTTCTAAAAATAACACAGGGAACATTTATATAAGATGATAATATTATTAAATTAAACTCATAAAATTTATTTTAATTATACTTCTTTTATAACTTTCAATTCACGTAAAATAATTAATAAAAAATAAAATTAATATTGTAATTATTAATAACTACCTAATTATTAAACACGTCTATAAAATATTATTAAACACAAAATTCTTGAAATACAAAAACACAAACACCTACGTTGATTGAGTTCAACAACCACATATAAGTATAACTATTCAAATTTCAAAATCATATTCATAAAAAATAAATACAAAAAAAAGATATATAAAATATTAAAATACAAAAAAAATTTAAAATTTCAACTGCGCATCTGCACTAGTTTTAAGCTAGCATATATGATATCTACTTAATAATATCCAGAGTTTTGCACGTAACTCATTAATTATCACATTGGATGCTTACTAGAGAGGATTTACTAAATGATTTAGTAAATTTTTATATTTAATTAATATTTAATGGATCACAAAAATCTTTAAAACTTTAATATTAACTCTAATGTTTAGACAAAAATCACTAAAACCGATTAAAAAAGTTTCCTTTTTCAATAATTCGGACCAAAAAAGTTGATAAAAGGGGCATCAAAGGTTTTTTCCGTTTTAGTTCAAAGTTGATAAAAGGGACATCTAAATATCTTATGTTTAGTCAATGATGCATACAGTATTTAGTTTTCTGTTTTCTACTAATCTTAAAATTAAACCAAAATATTTAGGGAAATGAATTTTTTTATCACTGAACTTTATATACTTTTAGAAACCAACCACTAACTATAAATTTTTAGAAATCAACCACTGAACTATAAATTTATGGGTTAATGATCAAGTGAGTCACTAAAGTGGGCTCAATGTATCAAGTTGGTCACTGAACTGAAAACAATATCAATAAGGTCATTAAAGTGAGTTACGGGTACATTTGATTAATTCTGCTACATTTTTGTTAACGGTAAATGATGATGTGTTTAATATAATCTGATGTGTTTAGTATAATCTGATGTGGCAAGCATCCGATAAAGTGTTCTGAATTCCTGCATCAAGATTATACTAAACACATCATCATTTACCGTTAACAAAAATTTAGCAGAATTAATCAAATGTACCCGTAACCCACTTTAATGACCTTATTGATACCGTTTTCAGTTCAGTGACCAACTTGATACATTGAGCCCACTTTAGTGACTCACTTGATTATTAACCCATAAATTTGTTTATATTACTAACGTTACTCTCGAATTTCAAAATTAGCATTCCGTTAAAAAATCAGTGACGAAATGCTTAATTGATTCTAGATTGGTGTTTGAACTCTAGTTTGTATTAAGCCCCAATCTGAACATCCGTTGGCCAATCATTTAACGGAATGTTAATTTTGAAATTCGAGAGTAACGTTAGTGACATAAACAAATAAGTTTATAGTTCAGTGGTTGGTTTCTAAAAGTGTATAGTTCAGTGGTTGTTTCTAAAAGTATATAAAGTTCAGTGATAAAAAAATTCATTTTCCCAAATATTTATAATTCAGTCACATTTAATGTATGTGTTTGGGATACTTTACGAAAAGTAACTTAAAACTTAAAATAGATACTCTCTCTGTCCCATTCAATTCTATACACTTTTCATTTTGGGATGTCCCTCTCATTTATATACATTCCAAAAATAGTAACTTTTAGTAATATAAAACACTATTACACCCATACTTTCTCCCTTATCTCTATTTTATAATAATATAAAACACTATTACATCCACTATCTCAAACCTATTATTAAATATTGATAGGTCCCACCACTTTACCCACTTTTTATCTAATTTTACTCATTTTTTATACATTTTCTTGGTCTCCGTGTCCAAACCAAATGTATAGAACTCACTGGGACGGAGGAAGTAAGTGTTATCTCTACTATTTATACTATAATACTAGCTTATATCCTGTGCGATGCATAGTTTTTTTTAATATTTTATTATTTTTAATTTAAATTTTTGTAATTATATATTATTTTATGAAATTTTAATATATATTTATATGTGTATATAATAAATTGGATTTATATATCTAATAATATAAATAATTTAATTTAATAAATTGTTGACGTAATCTTTAGTAGTATTTTAAATATTAAAATATAAAATATTTTTAAATAATAGATCTAACGGTTTGTATTTATTTGCTCTTAAAAAATTTAAATGTGACTAAAGTGCAAATAACAAAATATGTGTTTTGTAATGTACCGAGTTTCTTCTAACATATGTTATTACTTTTATTTTTTTATTAATTATCTTATTTAAATTGAATGTAATAAAAAAATATATTAAACCCGAATTTTATAAGTTTAATATAATAATATTGTCATTATATCTATATTTTGCCCGTGTTATTTTTAATTCGAATATGAGTTATTTTACTTAAAAAATATATAACAGACAATGTTCTTAAAAAGACAGTTAGTTACTTATTAATAATTATATAAAATTATATTACATTTATATATATGTTGTCCATGTTACTTTTAGAAAATTAGTTGTTTAAATTAGAAAATATAAAATTATATTACCTTTTTATATATATGTTGCTCGTGTTACTTTTAGAAAATTAGTTGTTTAAGTTAGAAAAAAATAAAAAAGGTTATGTGTTTAGATGAAAAGGGTAAGTGGTTATTTATTAATAATTATATATAACAATATTACCATTACATATTTATTTTCCATGTGTTATGTTTAGAAGATGAGTTGTTTTAGTTTGAAAATGTAGAACATATAATGTTTTTTTGCTGAAAAAGGTAATCAGTTATAAATATGTAATAATATTACCATTTTATATATATGTTACCTATTTTACTTTTAGAAAATGAGTTGTTTTGGTTAAAAAAAATATATATAATAGGTAATGTGTTTTAGCTGAAAAAATATAAAATTATATTATCTTTTTATATATATGTTGCTCGTGTTACTTTTAGAAAATTAGTTGTTTAAGTTAGAAAAAAATAAAAAAGGTTATGTGTTTATATGAAAAGGGTAAGTGGTTATTTATTAATAATTATATATAACAATATTACCATTACATATTTATTTTCCATGTGTTATGTTTAGAAGATGAGTTGTTTTAGTTTGAAAATGTAGAACATAAAATGTGTTTTTGCTGAAAAAGGTAATCAGTTATAAATATGTAATAAAATTACCATTTTATATATATGTTACCTATTTTACTTTTAGAAAATGAGTTGTTTTGGTTAAAAAAATATATAAAATAGGTAATGTGTTTTAGCTGAAAAAATATAAAATTATATTATCTTTTTATATATATGTTGCTCGTGTTACTTTTAGAAAATTAGTTGTTTAAGTTAGAAAATAAAAATAAAAAAGGTTATATGTTTAGCTGAAAAGAGTAAGTGGTTATTTATTAATAACTAGCATGATAGCCCGTGCAATGCACGAGCCACATTCTAACTCATATAATATGTTTCAAATTTTGTGATAAAGTACGTTTTATCTTCATGTCAGTCTACTCCACCTTTCACGTATGTCGATTTATCGAAGGTTAGAAGTTAATAGCATTTCCAAATTCAAGATATTAGCACACTCTAAATTTTTAGGATCATATTTATAGTGGTGCTTGTTTAATGTGAGAAGGATGAGTAGCAAAATCGATATATAAGTTAATTGTTAGGAATCAAGTTATTACCACGACAATAGTGTGCAGTTTAGTTTGTTTTTTGTTAGAAAATCTAAAAGAATCGCTACGTTTTATCTTCCTGTAAGTCTACTTCACCTTTCACGTGTCTCGATCTTTCGAATATTAGAAGTTAATAGCTTTCTCAAATTTAAGATATCAACACACTCCAAATTTTAAGGATCATATTTATAGTGGTGTTTGTTTAATGTAAGAAGGATGAGCAACAAAAGCGGTATATAAGTTAATCGTTAGGTATCAAGTTATTACCATGACAATAGTGTGCATTTTAGTTTGTTTTCCGGTAGAAATTCTTAAAGAATCACTAGCACACCAATATATTATATAATACATTTATAGTAGCAATACCAAGATTTGCATGAGAAAATGAGAGTATCATCACATATGGCATAATACATGGTGTAACACTATCAATAAGCAACTTATACGTTTGGTACATATAGTTTAAATTCTTGATTATAAGCAAAATTTGCTATTTACCAATCTTTTATGTGTAATTGAGCGTAAAAATTGAGAGTAAGTGCAAGTCGATTGTAAATTTCATAATGAAGCCTCTTTCACGTCAAACTTGTATACTCGTTTAGTAGGATAATTGTATTTTTCTTTATGTGTTAACTATGTTGAATTCCTTAAGGACAAAGGCGATTTTAAAATTTTTTAAATAATAAACCCGTCTTTAACAAAATTTAAGAACTAAATAGATCCAATACTTGTAATTGAGGTTATTTAGGAAATAATAATTTTAAAAATTATAATATATACTAAGATAGTTTGCATACATTATACATATAGAGTCCGTCGTTCTGGAAAATTTGGTATTTGAACACAATCCTATAAATAAATACTATTTTATTAAAACTAAACTATTATAAGCTCAGTTGATTAGTTCAAAGCATACTATCATTAGTCATTGTATGTTTTAAAGCAAATAAATAAGAACTATTACATTTAATATTGAACAATACTCCATATTTTAATATCTAAATAGTATAAAAAGTTTATGGTTTGATTCATGTAAAAAAATATATTAAAATCAAATATTTATATTGGTAGTTCTAAAGATTCAATAATAACATATTATTATATCTTATTGTATTATTAGAATACATAATTGAACAAATATAAAGTGTTAAAGAAGGTATGTGCATCACACATGTTATAACCTTGTATGTACATTAATATGTGTTCAAATAAGAACTCACCTTGAAATAAGTATTGAGATCCAATCTCAATCCCACATTTTTTAACCACTTTCAGTCTTAGCCACAACATTATATTAATATCTATTTTCGTTTCCACTGATATGCCTCCCTCATATTTCCTCCAATTTATTAGCAACCACCTACCTTTTCACTTCGGTCTCTTTCCGATCAGTTTCCAGCCACCTCAATACCTCTCAGATCTGCTCATCCCTCCAATTAACCATGTCTTATATGCACATTCATCTCCCCTTACCTCTTCTCATTCATCTTCAACAATCTTAAATTTGCTCATCATTCCCTCTCCGATCATCTCTCATTTATCTTTAATAAACTCTCTTCATCTTTAATAAACTCTCATCGACCTGCATTTTCATATTTATATTAAATTAATGTTGTTGTGGTTACGAGCTGATTATGTATGCTGATAATAAAATCGTTAATTGTCACACCTCTAACACATTAAACTTATACACCTCTTTTGAATGTTATTGAACTAAAACTATGTTTTTTGATAATTTTCAAATTATACTCATGTAAAATTTGCCAACTGATTAAATTAAGTTATATTTTCACTTGTGTTTAAGTTGATAAAAAAATCGATGCACCTATTTTTTGTTGGTAATTAGTTCGGACACAGGTGTTTGCAATAAATGTATATCATATTTGATGTCCAAATTTGACGCTGAATGAATTCATGTTGTATTGCTTGCCTAGGGTAGGCATCGAGTACATTCAGGACCGGGAATATCAATCCTGCCCCAATCCCTGAATCCGAACTCAATCGTCATTTTCTAAATGGTTGGAAATGTCACGTTGGGTTGAGTGTTTTGAGTTTTAGGTCGGGTTCAAATTGAGTAAAAATGTATTCGAAAGTCGGGTCAATTCCAAGTTGACCTAAAATACCCAAACTGACCCAAAAAATTAATATACATTAAAAATTATATAAAATGTATAAATTTAGATTATATAATTGTATACATGTGTGATATATCTGCATATTATTTAGATACTTTGAATTCATTTATCATCCCATAAAGTTACTATCTAATTTTTAATGAATAATAAATAAAAATCAATTTATACATTAAAATAATTATTTTTAATTCTTTTCGAGGTAAAAGGGGTCATTCTTGAGTTGACTGGGTACCAACATGTCAGATTGGTATTGATTTCTAATCCGACCATGTGTTTTATCTAATTATTTATTCGATAACTAACATGAAGTCAAGTTTTATATATAATAATATTATTTTTTTCCTAAAATTATCTTTTTTCCAGTGCAGTTAAATATATTCTTGATTGAACATTACAGTGAATATATCATGAAAGTCACTTGCGAATATAATCAATGAATTTCAAATCATAAAATAAATATTAAATAGAATATAGAAACTAAGTTCTCGGTGCATGTAGTTATTGAGAAAATGTATCAAAAAAATTTGACGTAGTTCATTTCAATAATACTATTATATATGAGAAAAATTCAAAAAAATTGATGTAGTTATTCATTTCAATCACGTAGGTCATAGTTATTTTGTGAAAGTCTTCTTAGCCTATAATAGATAGATAAATAGATAATGAATAAATGTTAAATAAATATAATAAATGAGCTCTTAGTGTATGAAGTTAATGAATTTTAGAAATATACAAACAAAAGTCTTTGGTGTAGTGGTTGTACTTGTGAACTTAAGTCATTCCTAATAGGAAGGTCATGGGTTCAATCCTTATAACCAACACTTTTTTAACATTATATGATAAAAGGGTAATTATGTAATTTAATAAATGCCTTGAAAGACCATGTTGGCCTTTAATATATATAACTAGCGTAACAGCCCGTGCAAGGCACGGGCCTGCATAAAAACGTCAATAATTTTTTTACGAGGAGGTCGATTTATTAACGTGAGGTTTGTGTAATCGTAAGTTTGATAGTGTAAGATGAGAAGTGTGAGTTGTGTAGAGTAGTAAGAAATATTGTTGACGAATAATGTTACTACTTTGAATGACGAACGTACATCTGTCAGGTTTTGAGACTTGTTCATATATTAATTAAATAATTTCTCGCTGAATTTGTTCATATATCGAAATAATTTTATAATTAAAAATACATTAGATGATAATATTTGCAATTTATCATAAATTTGTAATATTGCGTACCGTTTTCATGAATCAAATACTTGTAAATTTGATTAGATTTCGTAATATTCAACTAATATCTATATGATAAACACATGATTATTTTTATCGATATAAGAATGATTAGACAACATTAATGACTTGTGCATATATATAATTTTCAAACAACTATTTTATGGTTTCATCTTTTTTTTCCTTTCATATAGAGTGGGTCCATGTTATAATGACGTAAGTAAATGTTTCAACTCAATCATCATAAATAATTGAAATCCTAAATTTTAAAAATTCATATATAACTTAAATTGAATTATCTTATATATATATTTCTCAAAATTCATGCATTTTGCTTAGTTATATAATTTTATAAATATATGGTACAAATTAATGAATTCTGAATCAACTACAATCTATACTAAACTATAATAAACAAAATGGGGTATAATTTATCATTTGGTTCACAACTCATATTGGTTATCTTTTTCAATCACAATCGATACTGATAGGTCTTTGAAGTCAAATTGATTGAAACATCTAGATGTATCACTAAAAGTTGTGCTACATACAAGTTTAAAGTTAGAATACCATCAACAACATATTAAAATAAACATTTTTTACAAATATGTTAAAATTAACATTTACTCTGAGCGACTGATCCGACAAAACAACTCAAAAATTAAAAACATAAATAAAAGTAAAAATACGTGAACCACTCGTTACTATATTTAATTTGATTATAATAATTTAAATAAAAAAGTAAAATAATACAAAAAATAACTCGTGCTTTGCACGTGTTATAAACAAATATATACTCATAAATATATCATTTTTAAGACTAATTTTTTTAAAAAAAGTAATGTAAATGTGATAACTTTATAAATGTCCAGGGATTATTCATCTATTTAAAAGTGAAAAATGATCATGATTTTGACCTGAAGACTTATACGAGGTTATACTTTTTTTCCAATGCAAATATTGAATGACATTTTTGTAATAATAAACTCAACCTTTTCATATGCAAAAAATAAACTTTACTTGTATTTTATTGTGTATTAGCTTCAGTGTTGTAATTCGACGATGTCCTCAAAACCCACAAACCCTATTTAGAATTTCATTTATCAAAATGATTTTATGATATTACACATTCATTTAATATATTATATAAAATTCTATTATTATTAAAGACTTATACTTTTTTTAACATCATTCAATAATTTTTTACATACAATTTAAATTTTTATTGTTAAAACTTATAGCCTAACTGGTCATCATTAATAGTTAGATAATTTTATAATGCTTATGATCGAGAAACATCATATCTTATTTTCATCTATTGCATATTAATCATGTTGATTTTTTTATTTAAAACATAGATCCTGTTTTTGAGTTATCGTCTTTTTGGAATCAATTCAATTGTATCTTCTACATTTTCAAATATTTATCTTTTTAGTCGAATTATACATTTAAACCCCCTCAAAGTCTAAATGTTTGATCAATAAAACATTTCTAATTTAACTCAAATATTTGATATTTTATATACTTAAAAATTATGATATATAGTTCATATTTGATGTAGTTATATATTATGTATGATTTTATAGATAGAATTTATATATTTTTATTTAAATAGTATAATACATTTATATATATATATATATATATATATATATATATATATATACAAAGAGAAAAATGAAAATGAAAATATTTTTTTATCCGGAATAATTTACATTCATGTGTAACATGTGAAATTATATCATATAAATTTTATTTTCCATACTCATCATTTATCATGACAAAGAGAGTGTAAAGATTTTATTTTTTACATTTATCAATTATAATGAAAGAAAACATTTTTTGTAATTATATACTCCGTAATATTCTACATTTTAAATCATCACCCTGATTTTTGACTCAGACATCAACCGGGGGATTAAAATGGTGGAAAAAGTGAAAAAATTGACGGAAAGAATGAGTAAATTAGAGATATACCGAAGTTAATAAAAAATGACATGTAATATTTGTTAGGTCCTGATAAGTTTGTAGAAGGGGGGTTGAATACAAACTATAACGTTTTATCGAAATTTGTTCGTTTAAGATTAAACAATTCAGAACAAATTAATGCGGAATAAAAACTGAAATAATATTCAAGTTAAATAGAAACTCGATTAAACTTGAGAGGTGTTACAATTTTGATCACTGATTACAAAGAACTTGATAAAACAAATCTAGTATAAATTCGACATGAATTTATCTATTTTTGTAATAAAAAGGGTCGAATACTAAGTCTTCCTAGTTCATTTCTATTCTAATTTAAATAATTAACTAAATAAATTATGTATTAAATTAATTCTATACAGAATTAATTTAATAAATAATTCACTTAATGGTATTAATTATTTATAAGAGAATAAATAGAATTATTTGACTTCTCAATCAATTCCAGAATCACTTAAAACTTAGATAAATAACAAACACAATAGTACGTTGACACTCGATGGACTGTCTGGTTCATGAGTGACTAACGACAATGTCTGTTCTTTATCTGTTTGACTTTAAGCAGTGATTCACTTCCTTCTCATTCAAGAACTCCGTAATCAGTATCTTTTTCCGTCACCACTTGAAATCTCTGTCACTTTAATAAATCCACTGAGCTTGAATACTTCATTGAGGCTTGATCAATAAATTGAGCTTCTTTCAATGTAGAATCACTTCAAGTCTGTAGATGACTTTAATCTTCATTCTTTGACAGATATAACCTTTTGAGATTCCTGTGACATTTGATTTTTATTATTTACTTATTACATCTTAATTAAAGTTGAGTAGAATCCTCGGTGTTTACAAATAGGACTAGACATATGCCTTTCAATCTCCCCCTATTTGTTTGTTAGACAATAACAACCAAATACTCTAGAGGATAACTCAACTAAAACAAGAAAAGATAAGACTTTTAAGAGCCAAGCAAATAATAAAAAGTTCTGGATTAAATATAACAAATTCCAGATTCAAACAATAAAGATAAATACAAGATAGATGTTCATCTAGCCTGAACAAATGATAAATTTCCCTATCTTGATTTACCTAGCTCTAAAGATATAACATTTACAAATTGAGCTAACTACATCATGCCTTTAGTCTCTAATTTCACCTTCTTCAGCTTCTGCCAAGGTGACTAGAAGATCTTTGTCAAGGACACGATCACTTTCAGAAACCACACCACTTGGCATTACTGGTTGATTGGTGATCTTCTTCAATCTGTTCTTCATCTGAGCATACCTTGGTACTTTCTCTGTGCAGTAGTCTGAAATCATATCAGCAACTTCAGACTTTTCTACAGTAGCAAACCCAGATGTTCTCAGAAGATTCTCCAACTTCACCAGTTGCATTGCAGTCTGTAGCTTCAAAGAATCAGGATCCAGCCTTACAGTCTCCAAAGTTGTACCTCTATAGATTTTGACTTCATAAGGAAAATGTACAACTTGAGGGTTGGCCTTCATAGCAGAATCTCTCAGCCGGTCATACAAAAGCTCGTTCAAGCAAGAAGATCTCTTTACCTTACTCATAAGAATCCACAATTCAGAGAGAGATCTTCTTTGTAGGAGGTCAAGAGAAATGGTGAATGACCCTTCAAGAGCACTTGAGACAAAAATGAACAGTTCTTGCCTCACTTGATCAAATGTAGACGTAATCCTTAGGATATCTTCCTTCAATGCCTTCATATATAATGAGTTGTCTGGATTAACCGTTCTGATCTTCTCAAGCAGCTTCAGAAAAGTAGCATCATTGTTTGTGCCTCTCTGAGCGATATCAAACATCTCCCTTGCTTTATCCCAATTGCTTCCTTGCTTCATCCTCACATCCAATCTCATTTCTTTGACATGAATACTATGAAGACGTTGTTTGTCTTCATGTTCAGCCTTTTGAATCTTTAACTTCTGAGATATGATGTCAGAGACCTTGGCATTTTCATCCTCCTTTCTTCTCAACTCTGCCTGTTGTTTCTTCAACTCCTTCTCAAACAAAGGGTCAGGTGTGTAAAGATCAGCTTCGTCTTCCCAATCATCAAAGTTGGCTGCCTCCTCAACCTCCTCCTCACCAAAAGTTTCTTCAGGTATGGTCTTCCTCAGATCACCAGATGTGTCAAATTGGAAGTCATCCTGTTCACCGTGGTAGTAGTAGGCATCATCAAAAGCAGACTCCTCCATTGATTGTTTACCTTTCCCCTTATCCTTTCCAGAAGCTCCTCCAGCTTCTTTGTCTTCTCCTTTTTTCTCCTTCTCCCCCTTAGTTGAGGAATCCTCTACAGTTTGAGTTGTGGAAGCCCTAGGATTCACCTCAGATGTTCTCCTTATCTCTCCTCTTTCTCTTCCATCTCCTCCTTCATCATCATCATCTCCCTCAAAGAATGTTCTTTGCTCTTCAGTAGTTCGATGTGATTCCCTGATCATATTATACAAGTGCTTCATACCTTCATTCAGATGCTCCATTCCTCCTTCTATCCTGAAAATCCTTTCTTCATTAAACTTTTGATTTTCATCAGATGTTTGCAGAATAAAGTCCACCTTGGTAGAAATAGCAGCAATCTCCTTGACACTCTCCGATATATGAGCATTTGACGTTGTAAGATCAGAGATGTCTGAAGCCACCAGTACTTGAGATTGTTGGATTGAATTCAGCCTCGGGAGTAGATTATTCTTCAATCCTTCCAGGTCATCTTTCACAGTACCCAGCTGATTTGATACAGAGGTGGTAGATTGTGCAACCACTTGTGCTTTCAGAAGATTGTTCTCAGCCTGGGTTTCTTGTAACTTCCTTTGTAGATCAGCTAGCTGGTTCAATAACAAAGCAGTGTTTGTGTCAGTGTGTGCACTCACTTCAATTGCTCTCAGTGGTGTTTCACTCAACTCACGTGCTTGTGTTTCACTCGGTGTTTGATTCATATCTCTCACCATTAACTGTCTTTCAAGATTTTCAGAAGATGTACCTGCATGAAAAATCACCCTAGCCCCTTCAAGAGAGGTCAGTGGTGGTGCAATGGGAGTTCGCAATTCCCGATCCCTGAGTGAGTCTGTCAAAATATTTGACATTGTATACTGAATTGCTTCAGGGACAGACACATCAGATTGCCTTCCACTTTCTCCAGTAAAAACTGCGAGTGGAAAATCCCTTAGGGGAGCCAGAGATGTTCCCTCTGGGAGGGGAGAAAATGATTCTATTTGAGTTGGCGAAGAATCAGATTTTCCCTCAGATGCCTGTGAAGGCACTTCTACCGTAACTATGGTAGACACTGTATCAAAATCAAAAGTAAAGTGTTCTCCTGACATGGTGTCCTGAGTGTCATCTATATGGATATCTTCTCCCATTGTGAGTAATGGGAGTGTGCTTGACTCAATACAAGATGCCATGGCCCTATGGCGAATTTCAATAGATCCACCCTGTTGAGAGGATGTCTCCAGAGACTGTGTAGTGGCCATATCAATGTCCATATCCTTTTGAGAGGATACAGATGGGCTTACAGTTGTCTCCCTATAGGTTCTTCTTTTCTTTAAGGGTGGAGACAGAGCTGTGGGAACACTCATTTCAGCTATATTACTAACCCTTCTTGAACTGGTTTGAATATTAGGCTCAGGTTGTGTATAAGAAGTGTTTGACTCTCTGTATGGCTCTATGACCTGGGTCAGAGACTGTGGTTCTACAATCTCTGGGTCAGCCCTAACAACCACTTGGGTTTCAATTGAAGTACCAGAAGAAGAACCAGAGTTAGGAATAACTACCTGCAGTGGAACTGGATGTGGTTGAGGAACTTGTTCACCAAAGATAGGTAGATTAATGAATTGACTCATCAGTGGTGAAACAAGAACAGGGATATTTTGGAATTTGGATGAGACATCAAGTCTGGTGTAGAATTTGGTGTCTGTGGTTGGAGAGGTTTCAAATCTAGCTTCTCGAAACAGTTCTACCTGCTCAGCAGTGAGAAGATGATTAATGATAAGAGTTAGAAAGCGAGGGTACCAACACTTTACTTTCACACCATTATCAGAATCTCTCCTAGAGTGAGCAAGCCTGTTGAGCAATAGGTTCCACAGAATCTCAGTGAAGTTCAATCTACGACCAAATACTATAGCATAGGCAATATATTGATTAAGACTGGTAATGCAATGAAAGTTTGTTTTTGTGCAGTTACCAAATACCCTAGCTATAGTATCAAAGAACAGATCCCATTCCCTTACAACAAAGGTTTTTGACAATTTCACCTTTGAAAGGGACCCTGATAATGAATATTCACAAAGAACTGTGTTAACTCATCATCAGTGGGTAATGGATCAAATCTATCCTTTGGAAAATGCAACACATCACAAAATAACTCAAAAGTAACTGTATATTGCTGGTTGAGAATATTGAAAGTAAAAGATTTTGAATTATCAGCAATAACAGCACTTGAACACAACATCCTTAATGGATCAATTTTCAGAAGTGCATTGGCACAAATAGCATAACTAACACATGTATTGCTATTTAAAAATTGAATCCACGGTCTAAAACGTTCCACTTTACACTTAGACGGATCAAAATACCCAACATAATTGTTTAAAACTAATTCAAAATTATTAGGATCCATTTTGATAAAACACAAAATTTTAATTAATTTAAAATAAAAATAAAATTTTAGGGATTTTTAGAATTAATTAAAATTACTAAAATCCACAAAATTAAATTTTATCACAATTAATTAATTTTAAAATTTTAGATCCTAAATATTCGAACTAAACCCTTTGAAATGCAATAAGAATTGGGCAATTGATTTCTAACAACACACAAGCTGTTAAACACATACAGTTCAAAATACGCACACAGAAACTAATATAATCAGTAGACACACACAGATAAATACTTACGGTACTTTCCCTTAATCAAGAACACAATCACACTTAAAGGATTAACACTCAAAAATCGAGAAAAAAATGGGCAGAGTTTCGACTTATAGTGCTAATATACGAAATAAGTGACTGAGAGTATTGCTAAGTTAAAACTTGAGCAAAGAACACAAGTGATCAATGATTTTGGGAAAAACTTTAGAGAATTCGGAAAGGGGGAATTCTGAAAATCTTAAGAAAACTGCTAAGGCAAAGCTGTATGTACTGTATGTATATATGTATAAGTAATAAAATAACTGTTAAAATTCAAAACTAAAGACAGTCAAACGTTTTTATTTAAGATTGTACTGGGAAGACAATCGGGAAGACTTAGGATAGTCTTCCCGGTAGTCTTCCTAGTACAAACTAGAAAGTCTTACAAATTAAATTAAAACAGAAAAACAGAAAATAAAACAAATAATATTAAGTCTTCCCGATAGTCTTCCTAGTTCAAAAACTGGGAAGACTTTAAAAATAAATCTAAAATCCTTAGTTTTCCCGGTAGTCTTCCTAGAAAAAAAAATCTGGGAAGACTTAGGAAAATGCAGAATTAATTCGAATATTTACAGAAAAATACTGAAAAACTTATAAAAATGCATGAAAAATATATAAAAGCCTAGAAAAATTCATAGAAAATTCCACAAATCCTAGAAAAATATGCAGAATATTATAGAAATGCATAAAATTAATATAAACTTGCAGAAAAATTCAAACAACAATATTTACAATCTGAAAAATACCTAAATAATTCTAAATAAATATATTTTCAATAAAAATACATTTCTCTACTTAAAAAATATGAGAAAAATATTTTTAAAGAAAATAAATTATTTAGAGCTATTTAAATACACAAGCATGTACTATTAAATGAGAATTGACGGTGAATATCATTTAAATGACAAGAGAAAATGAATTTTTAAAGAACAAACATGACAGAGATATTTTTAATCACTAAGACTGTTTAACATACCCAATTTACCAACTAACTTGATAAATGTGGATTCGTCAACAGATTTAGTGAATATATCTGCAGTCTGTTCTTCTGTGGGTACAAAATGTAACTCCACAGTTCCATTCATGACATGCTCTCTGATAAAATGATACCTGATATCAATGTGCTTCGTTCTCGAGTGCTGCACAGGGTTGTTGGAGATTGCTATGGCACTTGTATTATCACAAAATATGGGAATTTTGTCTAATGCAAAGCCATAGTCCTTTAATTGATTCCGTATCCATAAGATCTGAGCACAACAGCTTCCAGCAGCAATATATTCAGCTTCTGCTGTTGAATTGGAAACTGTTTGTTGTTTCTTGCTATACCAGGAAATCAACCTACCTCATAGGAATTGACAACTCCCAGAGGTGCTCTTTCTATCCACAACACTACCTGCATAATCAGAATCTGTATATCCAACAAGATTAAAACCAGAATCTTTAGGGTACCAGATACCTAGATTAGGTGTACCCTTAAGATATCTCAAGATTCTTTTCACAGCAACGAGATGTACATCTCTAGGGTCCGCTTGGAACCTTGCACACAAGCATGTAGCATACATAATATCTGGTCTACTAGCAGTAAGATAGAGTAAGGAGCCAATCATACCTCTGTAGCTTGTAACATCTACCTTGATAGATTTGTCAGAAGCTCCAAGTTTGATGGCTGTTGAAGATGGAGTCCTTGCTGATGCTGAATCCTCCATGTGATACTTCTTGAGGAGTTCTTTGAGATACTTGGATTGACAAATAAATATACCATTTGACCTTTGACTTACTTGCAATCCAAGAAAGAACTTCAGCTCACCCATCATACTCATTTCAAACTTACTCTGCATAAGCTCAGCAAATCTCTTACAGAGATTATCATTAGTAGACCCAAATATGATGTCATCCACATAGACTTGGACTAATATCATATCACTTTTGTGTTTCTTTGAAAAAAGAGTTTTGTCTATGATACCTCTAACAAAACCATTTTCTAAAAGAAAACCAGAGAGAGTGTCATACCATTTTCTTGGGGCTTGTTTGAGACCATAGATAGCCTTGAAGAGAAAGTACACAAAGTCCAGCAGCTCCAGATTTTCAAAGCCAGGGGGCTGTTCCACATACACTTCTTCATCAAGCTCACCATTCAGGAATGCACTCTTAACATCCATTTGATAGACTTTAAAATTGGAATAAGCCGCAAATGCTAAGAACATCCTGATGGCCTCAAGTCTAGCCACTGGTGCATAGGTTTCATCATAATCAATGCCTTCAGCTTGTGAATACCCTTGTGCAACCAGTCTTGCCTTGTTCCTTGTAACAATGCCATCCTCATCTAGCTTGTTCCTGTATACCCATCTAGTACCAACTACTTTCTTGTTCTTTGGCCTGGGTACCAGCTTCCAGACTTGCTGTTGTTCAAATTGATTGAGTTCATCTTGCATAGCAATCATCCAATCTGGATCAGTCAGTGCTTCCTCAGTTTTCTTTGGCTCCATTTTAGATAGAAATGCTGAGAAAAGACATTCATTCTGAGAAGCACTTCTAGTTTTAACTCCAACATCTGGATCACCAATGATCAGCTCAAAAGGATGAGCTCTATTCCAAACAGTCTGTCTTGGAAGATTTGATCTTGATGATTCACCTTGAAATTCACTTTGATGTTGTGAGTGACTAGTTGATCCTTCATTTGGTCCCCCTGAGTTGTTGCTTGATTGCCTTGATGATTCTTCTCCAGTGTTGGTGGTATCTCCATTGTTACCAGTGTTTCCACCACCATCACCATGATCATTATCATCATTGTTATTATCATCACCAGCAATAACTTCAGGTGGGGCTTCATCATCTGATTCTGAGTCTGGCAAGTTATCAAACTTCAGCTTTTCAGATGAGTCTTCTTTTTGGATACTGGGGAACTTAGTGTCATCAAAAGTAACATTGACACTTTCCTTTACTGTGTGACTGCCAACCAAGTAGACCCTGTAAGATCTTCTGGAGTAACCAACAAAAATAGCTTCTTGTGCCTTTGCATCAAACTTGCCACGTTTCACATTGTCATCTATAAGCACAAAGCATTTTGCTCCAAATACATGAAAGTACTTGACAGTTGGTTTCTTGTTGTTCATGATCTCATAAGGAGTCTTCATTAAGTCCTTGTTGATTAAAGTTCGATTCTGAGTATAACAAGTTGTATTCGTTGCTTCAGCCCAAAAGTACGTTGGAAGTTTGGACTCACTTAGCATAGTCCTAGCTGCTTCAATCAATGTACGATTCTTTCTTTCCACTACTCCATTTTGTTGAGGAGTTCTAGGGGCAGAATACTGTCTTGTTATTCCTTTATCAGCACAAAAGTCATTTAGAATGGCATTCTTGAATTCAGTACCATTATCTGACCTTATGGCTCTAACAGGGAATCTAAAATCCAGCTCAATCAACTTTATGTGGCCAATCACCAGGAATGGGGTCTCATCCTTGGAATGTAGGAATAAAACCCATGTATATTTTGAATAGTCATCAACAATCACAAGTGCATATTGTTTCTTTGACATGGACATCACATTAACTAGACCAAACAAATCCATGTGCAGTAGCTGAAGAGGTTCAGTTATTGATGATGTATCAGTGCCCTTGTGAGAAGCTTTCTTTGACTTTCCTTTCTGACATGCCTCACACAGTCCTTCCTGTGTAAATTCCATCTGAGGCAAACCTCTAACTAATTCCCTCTTGACTAAAGAGTTCATAGTTTTGAAGTTAAGGTGAGACATCTTCTTGTGTCATAGCCAACTATCATCTGATGAAGCTTTAGCATAAAAACAATTAACTTCATCTTTGAATCCCGAGTTCAGATCAGCTATGAACAAGTCACCTTTCCTTACTCCTTGAAGAGCAGGCTTTCCATTCTTCTTGTGAAGGATCTGACACTTCTCTCTTTCAAAGGAAACAGCATATCCTCTGTCACAGAACTGACTGATGCTGAGAAGATTGAACGTCAGACCTTCCACAAATGAAACATCTTCAATGATAACATTTCCGTACTTCAAACAGCCATATCCTTTCGTAATACCCTTGCTGTTATCTCCAAAGGTTACTACTGGGCCAGCTTTTTCAACCAAATCTGATAGCAGGGCTCTATCTCCGGTCATATGCCTTGAACAACCACTGTCAAGAACCCATATAACACGGCTTACCTGTTTAACTCCCTGCAATACCAGATTGATTAGTCCTTCCTCGGAACCCACACTTGATTGGGTCCGGCATACTTAAAGAATTGGCCTTTGTCAGGCAAAACAACATTTTTAACTAAAACTACTTCAACCTCTTTCACATAAGAGCGTTTCCATTTATAGCCAGCCTTAACACATTTCTGAGTAGGCTTAGGGATAAATGAATCCACTCTAGTCTGAGGAGGACTAGTAGTCTTTGCTTTAACATGCTTCTTATTATTAACATGTTGACGTGGAGCAGTCTTATCACTAGATACATGCTTTTTATTAAAGAAAGCATACATAACATTAAAAGCACAAGACATGCAATTACTCACACCACATGCTTTATGAGAAGAATTAACAGCAGGCATGTTAGTTCTACAGTTGTTTTGATCCAACTTATGGATATCTGATTTAGTCTTTTTAGTTGTAGCAACTTTGACTGGAATATCAGATATACACTTTTTGGATTGTTCAACTTCCAAAGCAATATCTTCTTCATGAATCTCCTCTGCAATGATGATAGAGTCTTCATTCAGAGGTTCTGCTTCGGACTCCTTACAGAAGGGTGTTTCAATACCCTTAAGCACATATGGAACACCCCTTCCTTCAGATCTGACTCTACAAGGGGAATTTATTCCAAGCAATCCAATGGCATCATTATAATCATAACCTATACTGACATGATTACCAACAGCTTGTTTATTGAGAATCTTTTTAGCCGTCTTACAAGAGCTAAAATAGGCATTAGCTTTAGTCTTCAGCTCACTAATCTCTTTCTTAAGAATGGTTTCCAGTTGAATATAACATTTAACCCTATTCTCAAGAAAAGCTATTTTCTCAACAAGTTCATCCTGATTAACATGCACTAGTTTTAATTCTTTTATCTCATTTTCAAGATTTGTGTTTAAAAGAATTATTCTATCATTTTCAGTGCGAGCACATTCTAAGGTGCCACCAAGATGACGAATCATTTCAGTATCAGTAAACTTTACCTCTGACATGTGTGCAGATGAAGTGCTTGCCTCTTTAGCCACTAAAGCAAGGTTCCCAATCTCACCTGCTTCTTCATCACTGTCAGTGTCATCCCAACTCTTTCCTTCAGCAACATAAGCTTTCCCAATCTTGTTCTTCTTGCTAGAATCAAATGTGTTTCTAGTCACTTTCTTTGGCTTTCTGCATTCAGTAGCAAAGTGACCCAACTCATTGCAATTGTAGCATCTGATTGTGCTCCTTTCCACAGTTCCAGTTTTGTAGCCACCCCTTGAGCCACTTGAAGAGGAAGATCCACCTCTCTGAAATCTGGGCCTGAACTTAAGATTGGGATTCCTCTTGAATCTGAACTTCCCAAACTTCCTGACTATCAAAGCCAAATCACCATCCTCCAGCTGATCAAGTTCTTCTAAAGAATAGAAGTCACCACCAGATTGATCAATGGATGTTAATCCATATTCAGCATCAATAACATTCATGTTAGAACTGGAAGGTTGAACAGCCTTCACTTCCAGTTTATGTGGGACTTCAGCAGCCAGTGCAGTAGAAGTACTAACAATCTTCCCAGTTCCATACAGCTCCCTTTGTTGAATCTGCTCCAGCTCATAGGTCTTCAGAACACCATACAATCTCTCCAAAGCAATCTCATTCATATCTCTTGCTTCTCTAATGGCAGAAATTTTGTGCTCCAAATGAGGTGGAAGTGTAAGAAGGAACTTCTTGTTAATCTCCTTGTTGGTGTAGTGCTTCCCATTGAGATTCAGATCATTGATTAATTTGTTATATCTCTCAAAAACCTGAGAGATACCTTCACCAGGGTTTGATCTGAAGTGCTCATATTGTGAGGTGAGAATTTCCAGCATATTCTCCCTAACTTCCTCTGTCCCCTCATTGATTATCTCTATAGTTGCCCAAATGTGTTTAGCAGTATCACAGTTGAGAACATGATTATGCATGATTGGATCAAGACAATCAATAAGGATCAACTGAAGACAGGAATCCAAGGTAACATCCTCTTTCTCATCAGGAGTGTAATCCTTGGCATCTTTAGGGTACATTCTAGCAGCCCTAGTCACAACATCATTCTCAATGAGTTCTCCCTCAATAATCATAGGGACTTTGGGACCGTTCTTCAGCACATCAATGTATTTAGGATTTGCAACCTTAAGAAATAGAAGCATTTTCTTCTTCCACGTTGGATAATGCTCCTTGCTGAACATTGGGATTTTGACTGTACCCACTTTCTGTGTAGTAGACATCTTTTGAGATTTTTAGGAATAATAAAAAAATCAGAGTTTAAGAAAAATCTCAAAACAATTGGATCTTTGATTTGTATATCAATCAAAAGGCTCTGATGCCAATTGTTAGGTCCTGATAAGTTTGTAGAAGGGGGGTTGAATACAAACTATACCGTTTTATCGAAATTTGTTCGTTTAAGATTAAACAATTCAGAACAAATTAATGCGGAATAAAAACTGAAACAATATTCAAGTTAAATAGAAACTCTATTAAACTTGAGAGGTGTTACAATTTTGATCACTGATTACAAAGAACTTGATAAAACAAATCTAGTATAAATTCGACATGAATTTATCTATTTTTGTAATAAAAAGGGTCGAATACTAAAAAGTAGTTCGATATAAAATCTAGGGATTATGATCCGCTAGAAAGCTAAAGCAGTACAAGAGAATCAGTTCTTATGAATTAAATGTTA
This sequence comes from Heracleum sosnowskyi, assembly GCA_030848705.1. Classification (NCBI taxonomy): domain Eukaryota; kingdom Viridiplantae; phylum Streptophyta; class Magnoliopsida; order Apiales; family Apiaceae; genus Heracleum; species Heracleum sosnowskyi. The sequence continues at coordinate 36,528,051 of CM061244.1, forward strand.
TGAACTAATCAAGATTTAACTCTCCTGAAGAAATTGAATGCTTTGCAGTTGAGGAAGAAATAAAGACAGAGAGAATGAAATGTTTGATTGCTGTGTCTTTTCTTTTTGTTCCGTCTTGAATGTAATGTTCTCACTTGTCTTTAAGTCCACTGCCTTGTATTTATATCACTTGCATTTCTTTTTAATCCTTCACGTGCAATCCACTTTAAACAGAAGTGAATTAAGCCTTGGAAGACTTGCAGGAATACAATGATTTTGGCCTTGGAAGACTTTCGGGAAGACAAGGAATGCACATGGAAGACATTCGGGAAAACTTAGATTTGCTCTAGGAAGACAATCGGGAAGACTCACTTGTGAGTCTTCCTAGTTTAATAAACTAAGTATTCCTAGTTCAAACCTAAGTCTTCCTAGTTCATTTCTATTCTAATTTAAATAATTAACTAAATAAATTATGTATTAAATTAATTCTATACAGAATTAATTTAATAAATAATTCACTTAATGGTATTAATTATTTATAAGAGAATAAATAGAATTATTTGACTTCTCAATCAATTCCAGAATCACTTAAAACTTAGATAAATAACAAACACAATAGTACGTTGACACTCGATGGACTGTCTGGTTCATGAGTGACTAACGACAATGTCTGTTCTTTATCTGCTTGACTTTAAGCAGTGATTCACTTCCTTCTCATTCAAGAACTCCGTAATCAGTATCTTTTTCTGTCACCACTTGAAATCTCTGTCACTTTAATAAATCCACTGAGCTTGAATACTTCATTGAGGCTTGATCAATAAATTGAGCTTCTTTCAATGTAGAATCACTTCAAGTCTGTAGATGACTTTAATCTTCATTCTTTGACAGATATAACCTTCTGAGATTCCTGTGACATTTGATTTTTATTATTTACTTATTACATCTTAATTAAAGTTGAGTAGAATCCTCGGTGTTTACAAATAGGACTAGACATATGCCTTTCAATATTAGAAAATATCAACAAATGAAGTGTTCATTTTAAAAAGAAATTTGCTAAGAAATGAATGTAACGAACAGAGTGTATAAGCATTATCATTTCATAATTTTGATGCTAATTTTCTTAATTTTAAATTATAGACTTAACAAATAATGAGATACATAACATATATATTAGTTCTTATATTAGATCAAGTTCATTACTATATTTTATGTATAATTAATTAATTCTAATAATGTAAAATAGTGATTTATAATATGATATAAAAATATGAATTATCAACAACATAACTAAAGTATATTTAATCAAAAATATACAACTATAATAAAAATTTATAACGATGTATATATCTTTACTATATTATTAAAGACGAAACATTAAAAGTTTTGGTCGGTCGTCGGTCGGTTGGTCGGTCGGTATTTGGGCCGATTCACGGGTATATCTATAATCAATTTATTAATAACCAATTACCTTTTTTCACTACATTACCTATTTTATATTTATTTTTTAAACCAAACCAACTCATCTTCTAAAAACAAAACGGACAACATATATATAATATGGTAATATTATTATATATTTATAACTGATTACCTTTTTCAGCTAAAACACATTATTTTTATATTTTTTACCTAAAACAACTCATCTTATAAATATGACACATATATGGAAACCAAGTTATTGATAACCAATTACCTTTTTCAGCTAAATTATATTACCTATTTCATATATCTATTTAACTAAAACAAATCATTTTCTAAAAATAAGACGGGCAATATATATATAAAATGGTAATATTATTATATATTTATAACCGACAGCTAAAACACATTATGTGTTTTATATTTTCTAACTAAAATAACTTATTTTCTAAATATAATACATGCAAAATAAATATACAATGATAATATTGTTTTATATAAATATTAATAAATAACAAGTTATTCTTTTCGGCTAAAACAAATTACCTCTTTTATATTTTCTAACTTAAACAACTAATTTTCTAAAAGTAATGCAGACGTATATATAAAAAAATTAATATAATTTTATATAATTGTTAATAAGTAACTAATTGTCTTTTTAAGGATATTACCTGTTTATATTTTTTAACTGAAACAACTCATGTTCAAATTAAAAATAACACGGGCAAAAGATAGATATATTGATAATATTATTATATTAAACTTATGAAATTCATGTTTATTATAATTTTTTTAACATTCAATTTAAACGAGATAATTAATTAAAATAAAAGTAATAGTATATTCAAATAAACTCGGTATATTGAACAAGCACATATTTTGATATTTGCACTTGAGTCCCTTTTTAGATTTTTAAGAGTAAAAAAATACGAATCATTAGATATGTTATTTTAAAATATTTTATATTTTAATATCTAAAATACTACTATTGATTACGTCAATAACAAATATTTTATGCTTTGGACTTCTTGGAAGGAGGTTGGAGGTTCGATTCTCTACAATAACAAATATTAATATATTTTTGTATAATAATATAACAATGGTATTTTTGTTATTTTCCAAAAAATAGGGGTAAAATTGTAACTTCACAAGCATTAAAGTGACATTTTTTGCCCTTGTGTTGACATATAATATATAGTAATAGATGGATTATATATAACAATATTATCATTACATATTTATTTTCCATATGTAATGTTTAGAAAATGAGTTGTTTTAGTTAAAAAATGTAGAACAAATAATGTGTTTTTGCTGAAAAAAGTAATCAGTTATAAATATGTAATAATGTTATCATTATATATATATATATATATATATATTACCTATTTTATTTTTAGAAGATTAGTTGTTTTGGTTAGAAAAATATATAAAATAGGTATTGTGTTTTAGCTGAAAAAAATAATTTTTTATAAATAAATTTATTATAGATAGGCTCGGCCCAAATATCGATCGACTGACCGACTGACCAAAACTTTTAGTGTTTCGTCTTTAATAATATAGTATAGATAATAGACGAAACATTAAAAGTTTGGTTGGTACCAAAGTGATTTTACTTAATTACCCTTATTTATTTATGAAAAAATATTAAACAATAAAATGCCCTTATTATAACCAATCACTTTTCAGCTAAAACACATTATAGATTTTTTGTAACAAAATCCCTCATTTTCTAAAAATATTATGGACAATTACCTTTTTCAACTTACTTTTTCTATTTTTCTTTCTAAAATCCCTTCTTATTCTAAAAATATCACGGGCAAACTCTTTCATTATTTATTTTAAAACCCATTTTAATACTTTTAATTATTAAATTTTAAAATCTTATTTTTCAAAAATATCACGGATAATTACCTTTTTTAAACTAAACATGTTACATTTTCTATTTTTCCTTACTAAAATCTCTCATTTTCCAAAAATATGACACGCAAACCCTTACTTATTTATTTTAACATCTATTTTAATGTTTTTAATTATTTAAAAGCGTTTAACTATTTTAACATGCCTACTTATTTTTTTAACAAATATAATTAATAAAATATTAAAAGTAAATAATAAAATAACAATTAACAATCTGTGCATCGCACGAGTTTTAAGCTAGTATTAAATAATGTTTTAAATTTAGTTACAATTAAATCAAATAAAGAATTTTATAGTATTTATCCTTAATTTTTTAAATCATACTTTATATGTTAATATAATTTTTTTTTTGAATAATAACTTTCAAAAAATAAATTTTTATATATAAATGCAAAGTTGAGTTATACAAAGTGCACATATAAAGTTTAAGTACACGAATTGATGATTTTTATAAAATTTAGTTACACAAAGTGCACAATTGATACTATGGTACACAAATTGCAGATTGTACATACTTGAGGTACACAATGCATTTAACTCATTAAATATTACATATACTAAAAGTAACGAGATTTAACTTCTTTTCTTTCTCTAAGAGGTGTCTTATCAGATCAGTGGGTACCTAAGGCGAGGCAGCGGTCGGGGGTTTACCCTACGACTGATGTCCGCAATTCAAGTCCGTTTATCTCCGACTGATAAACTTAGCCGGTACGTAACTATATGGTGGTACCCAATTTTTCTTATTCAGCAGTTCGATCAACTTCTTATAACAAATTCAGACTGCACTCATTTAGTTAAAATACAAATCATATTCTTCTTTTTAAGTCAAATATTAAACACTGGGATCAATCAACAATCTAACACCGGATTTCTTATCTTAATTCTGTATCATTGGCAATCTTGATCATTGAAACCTACGACTAATGCTAAAGCGCTCCTGTTCATGAACCCCCAGTTTTATCCGACATTGAGCCGACACATCTTTAACCTACAACACGAGACCTTCAAGTTTAGCCACTTCTTTGTGAATTGTTCTTAGGGCGAAGTTTTATAGGTTCATTTGGAGATGTCTCCGCCTGAATCGGCAATTCATCTCCCTCCTTGACTTGGTCTGATGCTGACAGGTGATCTTTTAGTGTATTCGCATCCTCAAGGACCAACATTAAATTCATAAGCTGCAGAATTAACAAGTAAAATGTTAAATGTAATAAGCAGTTTGAGATCAAGTCAAAAGTCAAGTCATCACATATGGGATCCAAGTACCTGCTCTTCCAATTCTTCTATCTTGTCGTCCTTCTGTTTTGTAAGCTTTCTCTTCCTTGGAATGAACAAAACAAAAAATAAATAAGAAACGGAACAATATTTTCCAAGTAAGGACGAACAAATGTAATCGCATCTAGAATTATAATATTTGTCTAATAAGTGGAGGTAACGGGATTGCAGAGGCTATGGATGATAGTAGCTACTTAATTGACGCTCAGGTTATCATTGGTAATGGGAATCAGATGGAAGTCTATGAAATTCAGGAACAGTTGCATGAGGACATGGTGTTGAGTGAATTTGAGCATATGGAGGTGGCTGGAGATGTAGAAATCATAGACATGGATCGAGGTTCTCAAGATAGCTGGGAAGTTTGGGTCCATTGAGTCTCAGATTTCTGGTTTCTATGTCTAATATGGTTGAGCAGTACTAGTAATCAAAGTGGAGTAATTTACGCATAATCTAGTGGCTATCCTGGCAAAGTTTAGAGTCTCTAATCTAGTATTGTATAAGTTTGATTCAGTTTGTTTGATTACAGAGATACCTGTGTCTTCTTGTTGCAGCATGTAATTAGAGCCCCCTGTTTATTAAGAGTTGCAGTTAGTGGTCTTAGGGTTCTTTTTATCTAGTGATCCAGTATTAAGGTCTGGTGTATATGGTGGTTATTCCTCCATTATCACTTGTATTTTCTTTTTTATTAATCGATACTAGCCTATCTAAAAGGTCAAAAAAAAATGACACTTGAAACAATTACATATACTTTAATATATCTCGGGTTATTTATTTATAATGTAGTCAAAAAGTAAATGTCTATCCAAGCCAAGGAAGAGACGACAAAAGTTCGGGCTTTTTTTAGAACTGCAAGAAACCTAATTGTCTCTCTCAAATATTCAATATAGAAAATATGTGGATCTAGACTTTACCGTTCCTCAGCTTCTAATATCTTTTCATTCCAGATCGCTTTGTTTGCCGAAAGATTTGTATTGATCTACAAGTGATACAGGAAAAGGATATTCAGTTTCTTCCAAAAATATAACTCACCAATCAGAAAAAATACTGTAACAGATTGCACTTTTTTGGACTGTTAGTTCTAGTTATTAAGAATATAAACCTCAACAATACCTCTTTAATTTTAAATCTACTACAAAAAATATCCAAAACTCCGGACCAAAAACTATATATCAACAGACAGCTTTTAAAAATCCAAACCAATCACAAAATCTGAAAAGTAGTAACAAAAATTAACCACGAAGCCAAGCAAGCAACAAAGCAGACCAACAAGTCAGGTTGAGTAACATTTTTGTATCAAATTTTAAACTATCGGGGGTTTCATTTTACATAATGTAATTTACAATAAATTTCAATATTAGACGGTACAAATAATATATGGAACTACACAAATATTTATGTTCAAAATTTATACTTATGTTCAGTTTTAAAAAAAATTAAATATAAACATCCAACCCAATTATAAATAAAACAGAGTGCAAAATATAAACATATAAATTTCAAAATTCAAAACACACGTGCACACACATCATTTTGAAAAAATAAAACTACCGTACAATGTTTGGATAGTAACTTGCTTCCATTTCAGAAATCAAAAAACCAGATCGTTCCTTTTATTCTTTAAATCAGATCAGATTCAATCCCAAAGACACAACCTAAACAAACAGAATGTTTTCGGAGAGCAGTCTTTATAACTTTATTTATATAAAATTATATACATATGCGCGGTTTCGAAATCAACAAACATAATCAATGAAGTGACTGTATAAGACCCAAATAATCTGTACATGAGCTGATGACCAAATAGGAGTGATTTTAGAAAAAGGATACTAAACATAAGCGGAGAATGAACACTTCCTTTTTCCTCAGCAATACACTACTTAAATAGCAAAAGTAAATCATGAAGTAAAGTCAGTAATAAAAGCATTCCAAAATTAACGTAGACAGTTGAATATAATTTCTTAAAATAAAATAATAATATATGTTGTAATTTACTTATAGAACTCTTGAATTTTTCGAGGGACACCTTATATAACAAAATAGAGAGGAATGTTTCATGCCTCCAAAGTTACTTCCATTTAGATAATAAAAACTTGTCAATAACATTTATTGGAACAAGTAACCATTACTTCAAAACATATTATAGGCACAAATAAGTTCATGTATACATATTAATAAATATAATAATTATAAAGATTCCCTAAATATGAATTATATACCCAGTAAAACGAAAATTAACACACAAGGAGTTTTGTTTTTGAATGATGCCAAGTCTAAAAGTCAAAATAATACTCACATCCTTCTGAAAATTCATCTCTTCGGTAAGTTTCTCCAGCTTGGCTTTCAGCTTTTGAATTTTTAAATTCTGATTTGATGCTTTCTCAACTTCAGAACATACTGTTTCTGTTTCTTCAAATTCTTTTAGCAACGACTCGAAATACTATTGATCAAAACAGTGGCAGTTAATAAGCTTGACCAAATAGTTCATCAGCCTAACTGATATTTATGGTATTACATACAAAGTCAGATTTCAGTCAGCTTAAACCTTTAAAAATATAAGGGATTTCAATGATTTGAAACATCAAGTAGATTGTCAAGCTCAAGCAGGCTGTGCTACAGCACGCCATGGAAATAAAGAAAGAAACTTACCATCTTTTGGTTCTCAAGCTGGGTAGTCAGAAGTTCCTGATACTCGTTAACGATCTGCTCGTAACAGAAGAAATACTGTGTAAATTTGAGAAATTGAATAGTGCCACAAACAAAAAGGCAATAATGATTTATTGCTTATAGAGGGCAGAGTAAATGTTGGTGAAACTAAAAAAAATAGATTGTACAGCTTCAACTTTGCTGTTCAACTGAGCCTCCTCAAATGAAGGATCTGAACCACATTCACAAATTCCACAACCATCATCACCATGTGCACAACGGTGGTTCAACTCAACCAGCTTTCCATCAGTTTTTGACTGAATCAAACGGTGAACATAGTTGTCTCCTACATAGTCCCACACACGTTGTGTTTCCAATTCAAGGGAGTAACAGTGTTGAGTTTCTTTCCAGTGTCTTATAGCATGCCCTTCTTTGTACCTACCTAGTCCATACTTACTTGTCAGAACAACTATAGAATATATACATGTTCTTGCATAAAGTAACTACATTCCTGCTGTTGTATTTATGAAGGAAATTTAGATATAATGATTTGATAATCAGAGGTCAATTGGCTTAAGATATTTACCTTCCACAACCTACAAAACCACAAATAACACATATCCATACATTCTCTGATGTTTGACAGATAAAACATTTCGAATTTTCAGGCTGTTGCTGACAATATCGACATACCTGCAACAAAAATACAGAACTAATTCAATACATAACGAACTATTTGGAAGCAAATTTCTAACATATTTATTATAAACTGAGATACAAGACCTAACTAAAAGCCTGAATGTAATTCTAAATATGAGTAGAATCACATGTATGTTGTGTAATTTAAGGAAGAATGGTAAAGTATGACTCATTAATGATGCAGGACAACAAGTAAAAAGTAAGGGATGCGGGATAATAGAGTGGCGGATCTATAGTTGGTAGTTTGGTTCAACCATCAAAAGAATACTGGCCGTTAGATCTTTAATAAATAAATAAGAACCGTTAGATCTTATACTAAAGAATATTCTCTTTTTAAACTCCTTAACTAAAGAACTCAGGTTCGAATCCCGTCAACAACATATCAAATTTAAGAATTTTTAAGCTCCTCAACTAAAGAACTCGGGTTCGAATCCCGTCAACAACATATCAAATTTAAGAAATTTTAAGCTCCTCAACCAACATATCAAATTACGAATTTTTAAGCTCCTCAACTAAAGAACTCAGGTTTGAATCCCGTCAACAACATATCAAATTTAAGAATTTATATTTTTAGTTTTAAACTATACATGTCATTAGTTAAGCTAATATTAAATTATAATTCAAACAAATATTAAAATATGATATATAAAGTAATTATATAAAAAAAAATTAAAAGACAACCGTGCATCGCACGGGTTATAAGCTAGTATTGATAATTTGAAGTCACCTAAAAACCTAAAAGAGCTCTGGTGCTCACGAACTACAAGTTGGCCGACTGTGTAAGAACTTAGATATTGAAACTTATTTAGCCCTACTGATTGCTTAAGACCAAAAAAAAGGTAATAAGTAGGAACGAGTAAATCTTCTTACCGGACAAGAAGAATCTGTCCATTTAGAAATGCAGGAGCAATGGAAAGAATGATTGCAGATAGTTGTAAGAATCCCACTCGTATCCTGGTCCAGTCTTTCTACAGGATGCAAGACAAATTAGACCTGATAAATATTTTATCATATCAACATAAACTATTTCTTACATGGTAAAAAAATTTATAAGATAACTTGATATTTCTGAATTCTATTGAAGTCTTGCTAGGCATTACCTAACACTGGAGTTCTTATCTTGTCAAGACCTCTAGATTCTCTAGGGTATGACAAGACAAAATCTTCAGTAGCCTTCAATCTAATAGCACCATGAATTTTACAGCCCTCAGACACATTATACAAAAGCAAAGCACGTTACGTCCAGAAGTGCGAAGGAAACAAATCCTCGACTTATTGAGAGGTCTCCTCCTCTTTGCGCAGATATCCTTTACATATTCACTCTCAATTTCATGTTTTAAAGATGGCCTAATCAATTGTGCTCCATGAGAGTTAATAAAAACCCTATAGCCTGTAATGAGCCTACTGCCTAGATAGTTGTAAGAATCCCACTCGTATCCTGGTCCAGTCTTTCTACAGGATGCAAGACACATTAGACCTGATAAATATTTTATCATATCAACATAAACTATTTCTTACATGGTAAAAAAATTTATAAGAAAATAACTTGATATTTCTGACTTCTATTGAAGTCTTGCTAGGCATCACTTAACACTGGAGTTCTTCTCTTGTCAAGACCACTAGATTCTCTAGGGTATGACAAGACAAAAACTTCAGTAGCCTTCAATCTAATAGCACCATGAATTTTACAGCCCTCAGACACATTATACAAAAGCAAAGCACGTCACGTCCAGAAGTGCGAAGGAAACAAATCCTCAACTTATTGAGAGGTCTCCTCCTCTTTGCGCAGATATCCTTTACATATTCACTCTCAATTTCATGTTTTAAAGATGGCCTGATCGATTGTGCTCCATGAGAGTTATTAAAAACCCTATAGCCTGTAATGAGCCTACTGCCTAGTTTCACCTCACCAGTTCTCAACAGAAGGTTATTACTTTTCAAAGTTCATAAAGAATGTCAAATTGATAATTTGGTAATGTATTTTTCTATATGACTGGGATACTTAAGCCAAAATTTAATGGAATTTTACAAACTTTTATCTATCTTCATAAGTAATAAAACCCATGAGGTTAATTAATCTCTTTAAAAAATTAAAAAAGATTATTAAACTCAATCAATTTTTAAATTTATTCAGCTTAAGTAATCACATTTTGATCAAAACATCGAGATAAGCTCGAGGAGAAGTACAACACTTGCACATTAAGGTAGGATCACTCTTTGAAATAAGCATGCAAGTATGCGACATTCTATCAGTCTTTGCACATTAAAGATGCATTTCACATTACTAAGCTATAAGGGTATAATTTATGCATAAGTTTCAAAATAATACCAAGACAAACTGGACAAGATGGCTGCTCGGTGGAGCTTACAGGTGAAGCCTGTGCATGTTCTATTGAACCTGTGTATTGAACATCAACTGTGAAAAACATGTGACAAGCCTCTTCCTGTACCAAAATACCAAATATTAGAACAAACCAGTTCAAAGTGGATTCACGTTATTCTTATTATTTTATGCTTAATATTGATTTCTTGGTACTATTTTTAAGTCAAAATTTATATTTTGAAGTTAAAGTGAAAAAAGAGTATAATAACCTCGAGGGAGGAAAAATGTCTTCCATTAAAATGCTTGTAGAAAGAATCAGCTGAATCTTGACCGTCAAACCTTATCAGAACACTATATTTATCCTCCATCCCATCATTCCTGAAATGCATAATAATGAATGGCAACCAGGTCACACGGAAATCCAGCAGGATACACACATGGGCAAATACACATTGCAGTATTAGATTTTTAAATTCAAACCTGACAATTCGCATTTCCAATATATGTTGAACGAACGAACCACAGAACTGACAAAAATCAGCATATGTCATGTGATTTGGCACCCCAAGCACACAGACAAGAGGTTTCCTCTCAACCTTGCATAACAGACATGTACATGAAGAAATTGTCACCTAATCAATTACTCAAGCATTACCACATGGCAAGATATTGTTTGCCTTTTAAGATAATAATCTCTTCATATTAACCATCTCACTAAACTCATAGGCAGCCAACAAGCCAGCCATTAAATGAACTTATAAATTGTTAAATTCAAGTGAGCACAGACCAAGTTTATGTCATATTGCAACAAAAAAATAAAAATTAAACCAACATACTCTTAGATGTGTGCAAAAACTCAATTCAAGAATCCCAAACACGATGCCTATTTTTAATAGTATTCCACACTAGGCTCTAGTTCATATTTTTAATGGTAACACGATGTGTTACTTTGTGTTTGTTCTCTTCCTTCGAGCACCAAACCACAAAGCGCTTATCAATGTTGTATTTGAATTCTACGTTCACTACGTCATTGTGTGTTTTTGGCAATCATTACTAATCATGTTTGTTATAATTAGGTATAAGCCCCCAACTAACACTATATCAAACTATTACAAAATAACTACAAGTTATTATAAGCAATTCAAGAGCCTAACTAACTGATAATTTAAAAAACCAGCAAAATCAGTTTAAATCAGCAACAACTAAACATATAAACCTAAATTATATTATTAATCGTTCGATCGAGGTTATAATTTATAGAGACAATTGATGATATAATTATAACACACGAGAGAGAGAGGGGGGGAGAGAGAGAGGGGGGGAGAGAGAGAGGGAGAGAGAGAGAGAGAGAGAGAGAGAGAGAGAGAGAGAGAGAGAGAGAGAGAGAGGGGGAGGAGAGAGAGAGAGGGGGGGGGGGGGGGTTACAGGTAAGGATGATGAGAGGGCGTCGTGGCGATAAAGAAGCATGATGCCTCTAGTCTCTTCAATTCGAGGGTTACCGGAAGAGAAATTGAAGGACTGAGTGAGATTGGAGATGGATAATATATCATCTAGGTCGTCCGGCGAAGGTGTGGATATAGCAACAGAAGCTGCAGCTGCGATTGCACTTGTTGAAGTTGATTCAGCCATGGTTGTTGCAAAGGATCAACAGAGACAAGTATAGCTATGATCAAATTTGTAAATGCTTCTGCAGTTGAGCAAAATGTCCATCAATAAAGTCCTTCAATAAAATTAGACAAATGGTTTCCTAATAATAATCCGGAACTCCGCGCGCATTAATACGCGTTCACGAAAAAATTCATGGTTTGTTCATATTATTTTGTAAATATTTTGGGAATAATTTTTGGGGTGTCTAGCACTACTCTAAAATGATACAGTAAAAATTAATCGCTTTACACGAATAATTTTTAGTATTTTCCGGGGCTTATTCTTCATTGGATGGTTCGCATGGACTTCGCCGTTTTTTCCTAACATAAATAAAAAGTTTTTTTTTGCAAAAATACCATGTTTTTTAAATTTTTTGCGAAAATATCAAAATATTTGCGAAAATACTAACTTTTTGAAAATATTTGCTAAAATACGGTTTGCAACTACTTTCAACCATATCTGCAACTGCAACCAAAATCAACCACAAGCTTACCAAATAGCTTACTAACACTTTTTTTGAATTCTCGGTTGTTTTTTAATCATTTTTTAAAAAGTTGCTTCTGGTTGCATATTGTTGCGTTGGTTGCGGACCGTATTTTTTGTTGCATTTGTGTTTGATTTCGGTTGCAGTTGCGGATGGTTGAAAATAGTTGTAGACCGTATTTTTTGTAAATATTTTTAAAAAGTTAGTAGTTTTTCAAATATTTCCAGAAGATGGTAAAATTGCAAAAAAACTTAGAAAAAGTAGTATTTTTGATAATTTCTTATAATACCTAATATTTATTAATTTATCATTTATATTTTAAAATATATTTTTTTTTTATCTAAAAACACATTATACAAATAACAGAATATAATAATTTGTGATTGATTAAATTTTATTTATATTTATGGAATTACAAATAAATTTATTTAACTAAATATATTGTTAATCAAATTTGAATCTTAGACCTTCACAAATATTTTCCCTCATTTATTTATTTTAAAAAGATTGTTATTATTCCTCATTTAAAGATTGTTTGACTTTTTTTTTTGATTAAATTAATCAAAATTTGACTAACATGCGTATTATTCTTTTATAATTTATAAAATGTAAAAAAATATTAAAGTAGATTAAATATATTATTTAACAATATTATTTTTATTAGTATATGTTTTTAAAATACATGTAATATTTTGGTCAAAATTTTACCAATTTGATCGGTCAAACAAAATAAAAAATTTGATACAGGACTAATAGAATAATTTAGTATAGATAAGCTAGGTAGCTATCAGAAAATTACCAAATCAAATTACAAATAAATAATGTGAAAGAAACATGGATGGAAATTTCAAAAAAAAAAAAAAAAACAGACCACGTCCACCCCTATAATAAGTATACTGGTTATAATCACAAGCTCATAGTAACTGGCTAATTATTCATTCAAATTTCCATTATAGTCTTGTAGCTATGTTTCATGTTACAACAGCTTTGGTCTTGGACATTTGTAAACTTTGGTCTTGGACATTTGGTAAAAATTTAGAACTAGTCAGACCAAAGGTTTACAAAAATGTGAGGGAGAAAATGAGAAGCAATGCAAAAAGAAAAACATTAAACACATCATTCCTAAATAGACCAGGAAAAATTAGTACATTCATTTCAATGACCAGGGAAAAAAAGTAAATACAGATCTGCAAAATCTTCATAAATGGCACTCTGTTGAGTATTGAGACCCTTCTTCAACACTTCGTAAATGGAGAATTATCATACAGCAGCAGGAAGTTTGGATTCTACTGACTTTAGTACCTCTTCACCCATCTCCTTGCATCCTACCAATTTCTGCAAGGGAACAAGAGTCTATATTACCAACAAAGGAGAAATCTAGGAAACACTGTACAGTTGACGCAGAGATAGAGCAAAGAAAAACGCATTGTAAAACAGATGTAGTTGGTAATGTTGTAAAAGAAAACCCAATAAGAACTCATTGCACTGAATTCTGTAATTGTACTTGTGAACACCTTGTACAACAATTACATATTTCTATTAAAGGTATGCTCAATCATCGGCACATGTTTAATTTCAAGATTGTATCATCTTTCGTTTTTCCTTGCACACATAGCCAAAAGAAATATCCCTAATTTGCAACGAAGGAAGTTCTGACAAACTTATAGCATAGATATATAATTACCTAATGAAAACTCTGAAGGAGAATAAAAAGTAGAAAAGGGCATTTCATTTTTTTTTAGGTTTATTATAGAAGGGACAAACATGTGAATGAACAACAATCCTACTTGATCCCACCATCCTACGTCATAAAAGAACTTCTCTGTCTCAACTGGCTATCCACTATAGACTACAAATGACAATCTAACCAAGAACAAGAAGTATGTACAGTGTTTATAAACAATAAACTGCATTTGGGGCTTCTTTTGGCCCTTTTGGGACCGGAAGCTAAGCACACTTGAAATAAGACTTTTTTTTATCAACAAAGACATAACTCAGTTAAAGCTTACTAGTCAAGATGCAATGCAATAAAATTATGCTTTGTAGTAAATAATGCACAAGTCATGGCAGATTAACAAAACATATAAGAAAAACCAGTGAAAAGAAATTCTAACCAAACCAAGATCCTCTAATATAAGTATTGCTAGTAACTGAATTCAATTAAACCTGCCAACACGTATGTATTACTAGGCTCCTGATTTTGCATTTCTTTTGTAAGTTAGTACTTGAATCCGGTATTTAGAGAATAGTCAGAAAAACAACACCCGAATCAGTTTTCTGATTACTCTTTTTGACTACTCCCCCATTATCCGAGTACTCATTTTTCAGGTATTGAACTGAGTAGAACTGATTTCTAACTTTTACAACCTTGCATGGGCTAAATTTTAGTTTATGATGCTAAAGATTATGTAAGAATTAATGCTTCTCTCCCATGACTAATAATGTGAAGTTACGTATCTAACAGAAACGCGAAATCTCATGTTTTAGTCATTTATGTTCTCATGCCAAAGGAACCAAAACAAGTTTAAGTATATTTTAGCACCCAAAATGAAATATAGTTATAGCTGCAATTTTTTAGGAGTACAAAACTTTCTTAAGTGAAGTGCATACATTTCCAGCCGAGTAAATATCACCAGTGCGAAATCCCCTGTTTAGAGTATCCAGCACTGCAAGCTCAATTCTTTGGGCCGCCTTTTCCTCTCCTAGGCCATATTTTAATAGCATAGCAGCACTTAGCACTGTTGCCAGAGGATTTGCTTTATCCTACATCAAGAAATGCTATGTTATAGAACTTACCAAAAAAAAAATCTTTAATAAATCAAAGTGCTTCATCCATTAAAAATAGTTCACAAGGTTCATTTACAATGTTATAAGAGTACTATGATGCCGTGAATCGTACCATTCCAGCAATATCAGGAGCAGACCCATGTATTGGTTCGTAAAGTCCAGGACCCTACAAATTTCCACAAGGATGATTTATAATTTAGATACAGTAACTGTAAGTGACAAAAGGTTACGAAATTTATAAAATTTAAGTCTCTCAAGTAAATAAAGGATAAAATAATATTCAAGGACTGCATATTTTCCATACAGAATCGCCAATACTAGCAGATGGGAGCATCCCAATGCTTCCAGTTATCATCGAAGCCTCGTCTGACAATATATCACCGAATATGTTGTTGGTCACAATCGTATCAAACTGCAGCAAAACATAGCATACAAGTTTAAATCTTGATCTATTTATTGTCATGAGAGGATGGCCTTGTAATACAACAAAATGTAAAATTATGCCTTTGCTAATTTTATAGAATAACTACCTGTTTAGGATTACGAACAAGTTGCATTGCAGCATTGTCAACATACATGTGTGAGAGTTCAACATCAGGGTACTGTGAAGCTATCGCCGTTACTCTCTTCCTCCAGAGCATAGATGCCTGGAATAAGAGGCAAAATTATTGAAGATATATTTATCAAGAATTTTACAAGTTAAGGGGCATATATCTCATATCTGGATTACTAACATATAATACGTATAGTTTAAGTAAGATTGTTGAGCATAGTTCTAATAATAAGATACGCAACATAAAGCTTAACAATATATATATATATATATATATAGCAAACTTAACTCAGAATATTGATAGAAATATTTAACAGCACAAGATTTGGTTCATCGAATATTTATTTAGGAAAAAACCATCACCATCCCAACAAAGTCTTTTCTAGGCAACACGTAAAGTAATAACCGTGGAACAACCCTTCTATAAACTAGTCAGTGAATGATTCTTGTAATTGTCTGCCACCATTTTATTTACGGTTTTAGTAGACAGTGGGTACAAGAGAAAATTGCCTGTTAGCTGTTGTTACTCAAAGGTGCAATGTGTTGAATACTCATAATAAAATTTAGTACAATTTTCACAAAGGTGGTGCCATACAACTCTTCCTAACCAGTGCAATATAAATTTAGCAATTTCTAAACCAAAGGAAACCAATAACTATGAAGATTTAACATACTGCTCGGAATCAAAAGATACAATCATATTATAATTGCCAAGGAGTACATTATACTGGCTCTTTCTAAAAGTATACCACCACATTCTGCAGCAAAATTTGAGAAAAGATAATGTAGACCAGATAATTACCTCTAAAACATTTGCTTTATCTACAGAACAAAGTCTACAGCTACGCTTCCGAGCAGTTTGAAATGCAATGTGAGCAATTCGATCAATCTGGCAACCAAATAAATTAAGTTACAAAGAGCAGTTTAGGATACTGAAGATAAAAAGATATACACTACTGCAGACCAGAGAATAGTGGATAACCTCATAAGTGCGCGCGCGCGTGTGTGTGTCAGTGACTGATGTGAGGAAGTATTCAGACAATAAATGCACATTTACTATGCATCATGGATCAAAATCATACAAATTTGCACAACGTTAATTTAGGTCATTCTAATAAACAGGGTCAAACTCAAAGTTATGATGGTGTCGCTCTGTATCACATTCCAACTAATATCATGTTTAATAATAAGGGGTGCAGGACATGAAATCAATAACTTGGCATTTCTTACAAAACTTTAAAAGCAAAGTGATCTGCAAATCACCTCATAAGCCGCATAAACCTCAGTGTTAAAACCAATCTCATCACCACTATCGTTGGTGCCAAAACCCCTTGGTTTTCCAAAATAAATACCTATAGTCAGAAACAAAATACAGTGAAAAGCATACATATATTAACAGCTGCTCAAGACAAACATTTAAAATAGGAAAAATCGGCTTTAGGTACTTCTGTAGAAACAATGTTCACAAAAGGACTCGAAATTCAAGAATTCCCATCCCGGTTCGGCTTCAGGTATTTACATTTCAACCAATGCAAGCAAGATTATTGAATTATTAAACTTCAAAAAAGTCTCCACGAAAGATTATGCAATTTTCGAACTCTCAAAGAAACATAAAAATTTCATGAATAGTCACACAGACAGATTTGAAGTCTTGTTGTATGCCATAGATGACTTGAGAAAAACTAACATGTACAAACAAGCTCAGACGGATGTAGAGACTAACCCCCGGTGAGCTCCCTGACAACCATCAAGTCAACACCTTCGGCCACCTCCTTCTTCAAAGTTGATGCATCTACTAACTGAGATTGAGGGCAAATAAAGAATGAAAATCCAGGCTTCAACTAACCATATCCAAGCAGAAGCTGATCATGACAGAAGAAAATTCACCTGTGGTAAAACTGAAGCTGGCCTCAAATTTGCAAAGACCTTAAGACCTTCACGTAGCTGAAGCAATCCAGTCTCAGGCTTTAAGTGCTTCTCATTGTTATCCCATTTGTAGCTTACAACCAAACATATAGAATCTTTTAATTGAAAGAAACACAATCAATCAAGCGCTGAGTTGTGAATACAAACAAAGTTAATGATCATTGAAGATGACAAAGCTTCTATAAAGACCCTAAACTAAAAAGTAGAGTAAGATAGTAATATATAATCACCCTCCAATCGCTCCAAGAAGAACAGCATCGGAATTTCTAGCCTCGGAAAGAGTGTCCTCAGGTAAAGGAACACCAGTCAAGTCCAAAGCAGCACCTCCCACCGGCATCTCCTTGAACCCAAACTCAATCCCTTTCATAATTACAAAGAATTAACCTTTCAATTACCAACCCATTTCAATTATACTCAACCAAATTACACACATTACACTACATTCAAATCTTAAACCAAAAAAAAAAAAAAAAAACAATCATACTCCAATAAAATCCAACAAATTAAGCACAGGCAGAGTTAAAAAAACAACCTATAAATCTTGACAATGTAACAAACAAATAAAACCAACCCAATTCATTACCTTTTACTATTTAATCAAACAGTAACACAATATAAATTAATATTATTTCTCGATAAATGAATAAAATTCTCCGGTTCCGAGACTATTAATTTAAATTTAAAGAGTGTTTAGTGTACCGTCGAAAGAAGCGGCGAGTTGAAGAACATTTTTGGCGACGGAGATGACTTCGGGACCGATACCATCGCCGGGAAGGAGAGTGATGGTGTAGCGTTTGGTGGGTGTGGCGGCGGAGCAGCTGACTGTTGAAAGCCTTTTGGGAATTGAATTAATTGAGTGATGTTGTAGAGGTTTAAAAGCTCGAAGATTGTTTACTTGTAGTGAAGCCGCCGCCATTTTCGATAGCTGTAGTGACAGTGTTTCTGATTGTTAATTTACGGCTAGTTGCAAGTTTTTCCGGTGAGGTTTTGTATTTAGATTTTATAAAGGAAGACTCTGTTTGGGATTGCGGGTGTGAGATTAAAAAAAATGTCGTTGGCTTGGCTAATATACCTGATATGCGTATGTTCTTAAATTTTATTTATAATTATTTTGTTTATAATTATATTTTTATTATTCATGTAACACATGATTGTTTTTTAAATATTTATAATTATATTTATTTATGAATATTTAAAAGTTTTTAGTTTACATGATTAAATTATTGTTAAAAAAGATTTAGTCAAAAAAATTATAGTTAAAAATTTGATATTTATTATATTTTACACGCTAAACTATTCTAAAACTAAAAAGAGAATAAAGTGACGAAATTTAATGTTGAGAATTCTATTCGATTTAGAAAATCTACTTATATTTTGTTTAGATTATTAGAATAACCTTTATTAACCAAATACAGTTTTTAATGTTAAATCTAACGGTTTTCACCTATCTATTTAACATTAAACGATTTTTATTATTTTGGTATTAAATGAGTTTCCTTATTTAATTACAACTGTTTTTATGTTTTGACTTTTTAGAAAATCCAATCCTAATATAATATCTTTTAACTTATATCATTTTTAGATAATAACTTCTTTTTATATGATATAATCTTGATCATCTATTTTTAAAAGTATCGGATCTAACGATTGAGAATGTTTTGGCGGTATTTAGAAACAAACTACCATGATAACAACATTAATTTTTCTTAATATTTATAATTTTTTTAATTTTTAATTTTTTTAAATATTTATTGCTGAAATATAATATACTCTTTTTTGTAATATGTTAAATATGCGGGAACTTTGAACTTTTGAGAAAATAAATTATCAATTAAAATATAATTTTTTTGTAATAGTTCTTCTTTTTAAGTAGTCATTGTTCTAAAAGTCGGCGATTAATCGGGATAAATCGCCGATTAATCGCTAGACGGCGGGCCACCGAACTGATTAAAAATCTGTCAATTAATCGTTTTTTCAGAAAAACGGTCAAAAATCGGCTGAATCGGTCAAAAATCGAATTAATCGGTCAAAAATGAGGCTAATTATTTAAAAATAGTAAAAAATAGTTATAATTAAAAAATAATAATTAAAAATTTAAAAGGTAGAAACTTGATTAAACAATAGGAAAAAAAATATTTTTTTTGTACATATAATTATAATTTTAGATGCCTAAATCATAAATTCTCTTTATTTTTCCTCTTAAATTGATCTCTAATTGAAAAGCTAAACCTTCAAAATTTTATTTATTACAATTATATAATATTTTTAACATATTTGCATAAATATATAATAATAACATATTTTTAGTTGAAATAACGAAACAATTATGTATATGAATATAATTGTATATACAAAATATTTTTAAATTTATTTCGATTAATGATCTGATTAATCATTCCGATTAATCCCCGATTACCCGATTAATCCATGGACGGTGCATTCACCGATTAACTCCGATTCCTGCTTTTTACAACACTGAAAGTAGTACACCGTAACGATCAAAATTCTGTATAAAATTCATTTTTTATAGTATATCCTATAAATATTTATGTTATTATATTAAAGACTAAATAATGAAAGCTTCCTTATAAGTTTGGTCGCTTTGTTTGATCACTCAATCCATAATCGTTGGATCTTTCAAATTAAATTGTTGAAAAACGTTAGATATAACAGTAAAATTATCACGTAGAATGATCTAAGGTTTGAATCTACCAACAACATATTAAAATTTATAGGTTTTTTTAAATAAAGAATTTTTTTCATTTTTTTTCTTGCAGACATAGGTTATTTGATAATATTTTTTGTAAAGTACGATTTTTCAGAAAAGTACTATACTAATTGATTAAGAAACTTTTAAAGTTTCGAATTTAATAATTTACAATGTATATATGTTAAAAAAGTTTGGCCTCGGTAGCTGAGTCTAAAATTTCAAAATACGGTTTTTTTTAATATGAATATAGTCCTGCTAACAATGAAATTAGGTATCCATGAGTTCTTATAAAACAAAATCACCATTTACGTATAATTTATTATTTAATAATAAATAATATTTGATTAGTTATGATCTAAAACTTAATAAAACAGGATTAAAAATATGTACAATTTTATAAAATTTTATCCTCGTATTATTATATTCTTTGTTGATTTGAATTTTTCTTAGATTGATTTTAATTTTTGAACATAGATTTCTAAATTTAAAATAGTTAGAAAAAATTAATTAAATTGGTGTTAAAATAATGATGACATAATAATTATTATTAGAATTTAAATATTCACTTTACTAATTTGAGCTTTATCTTGTGTTTTAAAAATCAGATTTTGATGATTTTATACCCCACATGAAGATAACTAAATTATATTTAATTAAATGATGGTTTAACAATTTTTATCTAACCGGAATTGTCCATGGAAGAGAAAAGAAAGTCACGAATTTTTTACATGAAGAATTCTATTCAATATAGAAAACTTATTTATATTTGGTTTAAATTATCAAAATACACCTTTTAGAATTTAAATATAATCCTATTATTAATAAAATAAACTTTTTAAATATTTGATCTAACGATTTTCATTTATCTAGTTAAGATCTAATGGTCCTTATTAATTTGGTTATTTACGACCAAAATTTTGGATAAAATCTCTATTATGATTATTATATATAAGGATTTAATATAATAAGTATCATCGATCTATTTAAGATCTAACTATAATTATTAATTTGGTCGTAATCGTACACGGACGATCGATTTTAATTTTTTCTTAAATTGGTTTTAATATTTTATTGAAATAAACATAGAATTTAAAATTTTAAAAAAATTAGGAAAAAAAATTAAATTGGTGCTACAATAATAAAAATATATTTATTAAAATTTAGATAATAACTTTACTGTTTGGGCTATATCTTGAGTTTTAGACAACATATTTTAACGATTTTACAGTCCACGCGAAGCTTACAAAATTATCTTTAATTTAATGATGGTTTAATAATTATTATCTAACTAGAACTATCCATAAACTAAAGAGAAAAGATAATTACGAATTTTTACATAAAGATTTCTATTCAATATAGAAAACCTATTTATAATTGGTTTAAATTATCAAAATACATCTCTTAGTATTTAAATACTATCCTATTAATAATCAAATACAATTTTTAATATTATATTTGATGGTTCTCATCGATTTGAAGATTTATAGTTTTATAATCCAACGGATCGTATACTTTTGGTAGTACAGTGACCAACCAAAGTTTTGGATAAGATCTCCCTTACGCTTATTATATATAAGGAGTTAATAATATATAAAATTATTATTTGATATCGAAATTCATAGCTGCTTGTAACTTGTAAGTAGTTTTTGAAATTTATTAAACTGTTATGTAATGGATGACTATACCCCTTCATATTATCCTCTATTTAGTACAATATTTAGTTTACATCTATTTAGTACAACATTTAGATTATCCCTAATTAGTACAACATTTGGCTTTTCATTGCCAATGTAATCTATACTTGTAAAGCCTATAAAAGGCCTTGGAAGTTCTCTAAATACCATCGATTATCTACAACACGTTATCAGCACGAAGTTTTAAACAAGTATGGGCTGCTAAGAAGTTGCAAGATTTATTTTGATGATTATTCGAAGCACCTGTTTTTGTGGGAGCATGGTATATTTCAAATATTACCATTCACCGTTATTTATCTACTAGCACTACTTACCAGCGCTTCTTGAAGATCAAGGTACAAGGACTACACACATGACTTATCTAATACATATGCTTTATATTATATGTACGAATATGATTTGCTAGTTATTCTTATATTTTTCTTAGCATGCATAACACTAAAATGTGCTAGTTACTTTATTAATGGTAAACCTATATGTTCTGGTAATTTTCCTGCATGCTTTCATTAGTAAATTAATAGTCATTTATCTACTTTTGATAATCATGTTTTATGTGATAATTATGTACATGGGTTCTGAAAAAAAAATATTGATTTGATCCCAGTTTTAATTTTATGTTTCGTTGATCCAGTAATGACTTATGTTACCGGTTTCTATATATATTATGAATAATATTTGTTAAGATATAGGAGTGTGGATCAATAATGGTTACAGAAAGATTTATTTCATTAAATGGATATTTTATTGACTTTTTGATTATGTTTAAAATAAAAATAAATAAATTGTCCACTCTATTTATGTTTACCAAGAATTTTGTGAGTTCATTTCTTAACAATAAATGTTTTCTTGTCTTGCTTGCATTTGAATAACACCCAAGTTATGAGCACCAACACTAAATATAACACTTTTTAGAGGACTGATATATTTGTGTATAATTTAGGACTATTTTATGGATATGGTTAGTGCATGACTAGTTTTGTAATTTCGTTAATTTTAATGGAGCAAACTTTTTGTACCCATGTTTATTTATTTACTTGAAACTTTCCTGCTTATTAAAGATACACATGATACTTTCTTTTGGTGTTGTCCAAATTATATGCTACTTATAAAATTATAACACCTTTTTAAGTATACAAAAATTCTAATATGATTTTCTAAATACACGGGTTCAAAGACTGATTTAAAATGACATGTTAGAAAAATGTGATACCAAGTTATGTGACTGTGTAAGTGCATGTGTATAGGTCGACATGACTAGTAGCCTAATATAGCTGCATAAAATATTAATCTTTACTTTAACAAGATCTTATAAACATAACATATTTTTATCGAATTTATTTGTTATATATCTGTTCCTCTCAATAGATGCATCATTGTATGATTTTTATTGATAAAATGTGTTACATTTTTTTTTGTGATTATATAATAATTAGAATTGTGTTTTTTTAATGATAATGTCGAATCTTACAAAATTTGAGTTCAATGCACTTGATGTCACGGGAAAAAAATTTATTTGACATGAATTCTTGATGCTGAAATTCATCTTAGTGCTATGAGTCTTGGTGACACCATAAAAGAGGGAAATAAAACCTCCGAGGAAAATAAGGCAAAGGCTATGATATTCCTTCTCCATGACCTTGATGAAGGATTGAAAACTGAATATTTGACTATCAAAAATTCATCAGCTCTTTGGAATGATCTCAAAGAAAGATATGACCATAAAAAAATGGTGATACTCCGTAAAGCTCGCTATGATTGACTACACTTGCGTTTGCAAGATTATAAAAGTGTGCGCGAGTATAACTCTGCAATGTTTAAATTACATTTCAATTGAAATTATGTGGCAAGAGTATCACTTATAAAGATATGTTGGACTAATTTCTTTGAAGATGGAAATGTGGAGGTGGCCAAATTTGGTGATGTGGCTAATAATAATTGAAATAATAAGGTCTCCCTTTGAGTTATTAAGTTTTTATGTATTTATATTAGAACTATAAGTGTTTATATTTGAACTGTTTTTAAAATTATGTTGCTTATAATTCTAAACTTTATGGTATTTATATTTGTGAATAAATATGGCTAGCAGCCTCTCATCATGTGTTGCAAAAGATGAGGAATTATTTTGTCTGGCGGATAGTGCAACGACACATGCGATTCTGAGAAATAAAGAATATTTTTCGCATCTCATATTAGCTAGAGCTAATGTAAATACAATATCGGGTGCATCAGACCTTATTGAAGGCTCCGGAAGAGCAAATATAGTGTTATCTAATGGTACACGTTTATTTATTGAGAATGCAATGTTTTCCACCCGATCAAAACGAAACATTTTAAGTTTCAAAGATATACGTCGCAATGGCTACCATATTGAGACTACAAATAAAAATGACGATGAATATCTATGTATCACGTCAATAGTCTGTGGGAGGAAACAAATAATAGAAAAGCTCCCATCATATAAATCTGGATTATATTATACCTTTATTAATCCAGTAGAGACGCACATGGTGATAAGCCAAAAATTATCAGACCCAGATAATTTTCTTATATGGCATGATCGTTTAGGTCATCCGGGTTCAACAATGATGCGAAGAATTATAGAAAATTTAAATGGGCATCCTTTAAAGAACAAGATGGTTCCATTGTCCAAGGATTTTTCTTGTGTTCCTTGTTTCCAAGGAAAATTAATAACAAGGCCATCACTTATGAAAGTTGCAATTGAATGTCCATCATTTTTAGAGCGAATTCAAGGAGATATACGTGGACCTATTACCCCATCAAGTGGGCCATTTCAGTACTTTATGGTACTTATAGATGCATCGACCCGTTGGTCGCATGTTAGTTTATTGTCCACTCGTAATGTTGCATTTGCAAGACTCTTTGCCCAAATAATTCGATTAAGGACACAATTCCCTGATCATGCAATCAATAAAATCCGATTGGATAATGCAGGAGAATTTAATTCTCAATCTTTTAATGATTATTGCATGGCAATTGGGATTGATGTGGAACATCTGGTTCCGCACATGCATACCCAAAATGGTCTAGCAGAATCTTTTATTAAGAGACTACAATTGATTGCTAGGCCCTTACTTATGAAAACAAATTTATCAAATACTGCTTGGGGACATGCAATATTACATGCTGCATCACTTGTTCATTTAAGACCGATTGCTTATCATAAAAATTCCCCATTGCAGCTTGTAAATGGTCAAGAACCAAATATTTCGCACTTAAGAGTTTTTGGGTGTGCGGTTTATGTTCCAATATCTCCTCCCCAGCGAACAAAAATGGGACCAAAAAAGAGATTATGGGTATATGTTGGGTTTGACTCTCCCTCAATTATAAAATATTTGGAGCCCTTAACTAGTGATTTATTCAAGGCAAGATTTGCCGACTGTCAGTTTGATGAGACAACTTTTCCTGCATTAGGGGGAGATAAGTCAAAATTTGAAAAAGAAAGAAAAGAAATTTTGTGGAATGCAGTATCTTTGTCTCATTATGATCCTCGCACAAATCAATGTGAGCTTGAAATTCAAAAGATTGTCCACCTACAAGAAGTGGCAAATAAATTGCCAGATGCATTTACTGATGTTAAGACAGTGACGAAGTCACATATACCAGTTGTTAATGTTCCTTTTAAAATTAAACTTCCCGATGAAGGGAATAAAAGTATGCTAGCAAATGAATCTAAAGCACGCCAGAAGCGTGGTAGACCTATTGGATCCAAAGATAAAAATCCTAGAAAATCAAGGAAACTTGATAAACAAGCTGGTACATCAAATGACATCATTCCAAATGAAATAAAATTGATCACTGAAGAGACGTCTTCAAAAGATGATCAAACACCTGAAATTGAGGACAATGAAGAGATCTCGATAAATTATATCATTTCAGGAAAAAGGTGGAATAGAAAAGAAATTGTCATGGATGAAATATTTGCATATGCAGCTGCTCTTGACATTTCTGAAGAAATTGAGGATCATGAACCTAGATCGATCTATGAATGTAAAAGAAGAAATGATTGGCCAAAATGGAAAGATGCAATTGAGACAGAATTGAAATCACTTGAAAAACGACAAGTTTTTGGACCTATTGTCCAAACACCTGCAGGTATGAAACCCGCTGGATATAGATGGGTATTTATGCGCAAAAGAAATGAGAAAAATGAAGTTGTGAGATACAAGGAGCACCTTGTTGCACAAGGATTCTCACAAAGACCGGGAATTGATTATGAAGAGACTTATTCCCCGGTAATGGATGCAACATCATTCAGATTTTTACTCAGTTTATCAATTTTGGAAGGGCTCCGCATGAATTTAATGGATGTTGTGACTGCTTACTTGTATAGGTCACTAGATAATGACATTTACATGAAAATCCCCGATGGATTAAAAATGCCTGAAGCATGTAGTTCAAGAACCTGAGATATTTACTCAATTAAGTTACGAAGATCATTGTATGGGTTGAAACAATCAGGTCGAATGTGGTATAATCGTCTCAGTGAGTACCTTTTGAAAAATGGTTATGTTAATAATGTGATTTGTCCATGTGTTTTTATTAAAAGGACAAATATGGGGTTTACTATCATTGCAGTTTATGTTGATGATTTAAATATCATTGGGACCCCAGATGAACTTCATGAGACGATTGAATATTTGAAAAAAGAATTTGAAATGAAATATTTAGGCCAAACGAAGCTTTGCCTTGGTTTTCAGGTTGAACATTTATCTAAAGGAATCTTTGTCCACCAGTCATCATATATTGAAAAGATCCTTAAAAGATTTATAATGGATAAAGCATATCATGTGAGTACACCCATGGTTGTTCGCTCACTTGAAAAGAAAAAGGATCCATTTCGCCCAAGAGAATAGGGAGAAGAACTTCTTGGTCCTGAAGTACCATACCTTAGTGCTATTGGTGCACTAATGTATCTTGCCAATTGCACACGTCCTGATATTGCATTTTCCGTTAATTTATTGGCAAGACATAGTTCTGCTCCAACTCGAAGACATTGGACTGGTGTGAAACAAATATTTAGATATCTTCGAGGAACAATGGATATGGGTTTGTTTTATTCTAAAGACTCACGAGTGGAATTAGTTGGTTATGCAGATGTAGGATATCGATCTGATCCTCACAAAGGAAGATCACAAACATGTTACATATTCACATATGGTGACACCGCGATATCTTGGCGGTCTACAAAACAGACTTTTGCAGCAACATATTCGAATCATGCTGAATTGTTAGCACTTCATGAATCCAGTCGAGAATGCATGTGGCTAAGGTTTTTGGTCCATCATATTCGAGATTCATGTGGTCTTTCAGTCAATAAGGGAAGTCCTACTGTTCTGTTTGAAGATAACGAAGAATGTATCACTCAGTCGCGAGAAGGTTATATTAAAGGAGACAGGACGAAGCACATTGATCCAAAATTCTTCTTTACACATGAACTTCAACAAAGGAGAGAAATAGATGTTTGTCAAATTCGATTGTGTGAGAATCCAACAGATCTGTTCACAAAGGAACTTCCCACAACTCCTTTCGAGAAATTAGTGCACAAGATCGGGATACGCAGGCTTCGAGATATTTGCTAAAGTTTATAGTCATATTATAATGAGGGGGAGACATAAATTTTATTTTTACAACTCATGTACTCTTTTTCCTTCACTAGGTTTTTTCCCACTGGGTTTTTCCTAGTAAGGTTTTAACGAGGCATGATAATTGTATGAGTCATCCAGGGGGAGTGTTATGTAATGGATGACTATACCCCTTCATTTTACCCTCTATTTAGTTCAACCTTTAGCTTACCTCTATTTAGTACAACTGAAAGGCATATGCAATAGCCTATTTGTAATTCGAGGATTCCACTCAACTTAAACTAGAATGTAATAAGTAAATATTAGTCAGATGTCACAGGAATCTCAGAAGATTATATCTGTCAAGAGAACGGAGAATTAAAGTCATCTACAGACTTGACGTAATTCTACATTGAAAGAAGTTCAATTTATTGATCAAGCCTCAGTGAAGTATTCAAGAAAGTGGATCTATTAAAATGACAGAGATTTCAGAAGTGTGACAGCAAATGTATAGGTTACAGGGTTTGTTAAAAGGGAAAAGAAGATGAACCACAGCTTTAAATGTTTTAAAGAAGAAGAATTATCATTGAAGTTAGTTATTCATGAACCAGACAGTACATCGAATGACGACATCAGTCAGTGGAATTAAATCATCTACATTCAGTGGTTTTCAGAAGATAAAGGAATGCAATGGTTTTAAGTTATCTTCTTGTTATTAATTAAATTATTAATCAATTTAATTAATTTAGTTGTTTAAATTATTTATTAAATTAATTCTAGAAAAGAATTAATTTAATTTAGAATTTAAATTAACCAATTTAATTTAAAAGAAATAATCTTAACACTGTATGACCTGGTTTATCTCTCGGTATGACCTTGTTTTTTAAACAGCAGGTCATACCGACACATTCCTCAGGTCATACCGAGTAATAACAAGGTCATACCGACTCATTCAGAAGGTCATACTGATCATCTCTTGGTTCTACCGAGGTGTTTTAAGAGGTCATACAAGTGATGTTGATTGTTTAATTAGGTCATTTTGATTTAATTAAAAGGTCATACAAGGCTAACAAAGTTGTATTTTCTCCCGAGGCTGGATAGAAATGTTCAACAGACTAAATTATCAGATCACACAACATTCTCTCCAAAAGAAGAAGAAAGCCATTTGATTTCATTTCTTCTCAAGCAATTAATTCTAGTTTGTATTGTTAAATCCAAACCACTAGAAGTTGATTACTTGTATTGCTTTGATTATCTAGCGGATTTATATCCCTAGAATTTATCTCGAACATTGATTTTAGCATTCGATCTTTTTATTACAAATATTAGAAAAGTCCATGTCGAATTTATTCTAAATTTGTATTAATTAGTTTGAGATAAATAATTTGTAATCCGTACTGTATTTGCAACACCCTTCAAGTTTAATATAGTTTATATTTAACTTGAATCTTGTTTCATTTATATTCCGCATTAATTTGTTCTTAATTGTTAAATTATCAAACCGAACAAATTCGATAAAACGGTATAGTTTGTATTCAACCCCCCTTCTACAAACTTATCAGGACCTAACAATTGGCATCGAATCCTTTTGATTGATATACAAATCAAAGATCCAATTGTTTTGATATTTTTTCTTAAACTCTGAAATTTTAT
The DNA here is from genome assembly GCA_030848705.1 of Heracleum sosnowskyi. NCBI lineage: Eukaryota > Viridiplantae > Streptophyta > Magnoliopsida > Apiales > Apiaceae > Heracleum > Heracleum sosnowskyi. The sequence goes on from CM061244.1 coordinate 36,557,339, forward strand.
TATTCCTAAAAATCTCAAAAGATGTCTACTACACAGAAAGTGGGTACAGTCAAAATCCCAATGTTCAGCAAGGAGCAGTATCCTATGTGGAAGAAGAAAATGCTCCTATTTCTTAAAGTTGCTAATGTTAAATACATTGATGTGTTGAAGAATGGTCCCAAAGTCCCTATGATTATTGAGGGAGAACTAATAGAGAATGAGGTTGTTACTAGGGCTGCTAGGATGTACCCCAAGGATCCCAAGGATTACACTCCTGATGAAAAAGAGGATGTTACCTTGGATGCCTATCTACAGTTGATCCTTGTTGATTGTCTTGATCCTATCATGCATAATCATGTCCTAAACTGTGATACTGCCAAACACATTTGGGACACTATAGAGATAATCAATGAGGGGACAGAGGAAGTTAGAGAGAATAAGCTGGAAATTCTCACCTCTCAATATGAGCATTTCAGATCAAACCCTGGTGAAGGTATCTCTGAGGTTTTTGAGAGATACAACAAATTAATCAATGATCTGAATCTCAATGGGAAGCACTACACTATCAAGGAAATTAACAAGAAGTTCCTACTTACACTTCCACCTCATTTGAAGCACATAATATCTGCCATTAGAGAAGCAAGAGATCTGAGAGAGATTGCTTTAGAAAGACTGTATGGTGTTCTGAAGACCTATGAGCTGGAGCAGATTCAACAAAGGGAGCTGTATGGAACTGGGAAGATAGTTAGTACTTCTACTACATTGGCTGTTGAAGTCCCACAGAAACTGGAAGTGAAGGCTGTTCAACCTTCCAGTTCTAACATGAATGTTATTGATGTTGAATATGGATTAACATCAATTGATCAATCTGGTGGTGACTTCTATTCTTTAGAGGAACTTGATCAGCTGGAGGATGGTGATTTGGCTTTGATAGTCAGGAAGTTTGGGAAGTTCAGATTCAAAAGGAATCCCAATCTTAAGTTCAGGCCCAGATTTCAGAGAGGTGGATCTTCCTCTTCAAGTGGCACAAGGGGTGGCTACAAAACTGGAACTGTGGAAAGGAGCACAATCAGATGCTACAATTACAATGAGTTGGGTCACTTTGCTACTGAATGCAGAAAGCCAAAGCAAGTGACAAGGAACACATTTGATTCTAGCAAGAAGAACAAGATTGGGAAAGCCTATGTTGCTGAAGGAAAGAGTTGGGATGACACTGACAGTGATGAAGAAGCAGGTGAGATTGGGAACCTTGCTTTAGTGGCTAAAGAGGCAAGCACTTCATCTTCATACATGTCAGAGGTAAAGTTCACTGATGCTGAAATGATTTATCATCTAGTGGTACTATTTCTTGTGCACACACTGAAAATGATAGAATAATTCTTTCGAATACAGCTCTTGAAAAGGAGATAAAAGAATTAAAACTTGTGCATGTTAATCAGGATGAACTTACTGAGAAAATTGCATTTCTTGAGAATAAGGTTAAATGTTATATTCAACTGGAAACCATTCTCAAGGAAAAGAATAGTGAGCTTAAGACAAAAGCTAATGCCTATTACAACTCTTGTAAGACGGCTAAAGAAATTATCAATAAACAAAGCATTGGTCAGTCTGTTGGCATAGGCTATGACTACAATGAGTCTATTGGTAAATTAAGCATAAATACCCCTAATAGAGTCAGTGCTGAAGAAAGGGGTATTCCAGATGTGCTTAAAGGTATTGACAAACCCTTCTTTAGAGAGTCCCAGACAGATCCTCTGAATGAATACTCTATCATCATTGCAGAGGAAATACGTGAAGAAGATCTTGCTTTTGAAGTTGAACAGTCCAACAAGTGTATATCTGATATTCCAGTCAAAGTTGTTACAACTAAAAAGACTAAATCAGATATCCATAAGTTGGATCAAAACAACTGTAGTACTAACATGCCTGCTGTTAATTCTTCTCATAAAGCATGTGGTGTGATTAATTGCATGTCTTGTGCTTTCAATGTTATGTATGCTTATTTTAATAGTAAGCATGTATCTAGTGATAAGACTGCTCAACGTCAACATGTTAATAATAAGAAGCATGTTAAAGCTAAGACTACTAGTCCTCCTAAGACTAGAGTGGATTCATTTATCCCTAAGCCTACTCAGAAATGTGTTAAGGCTGGCTATAAATGGAAACGCTCTTTTGTGAAAGAGGTTGAAGTAGTTTTAGTTAAAAATGTTGTTTTGCCTGACAAAGGCCAGTTCTTTAAGTATGCCGGACCCAATCAAGTTTGGGTTCCGAGGAAGGACTAATCAATTTGATATTGCAGGGAGTTAAACAGGTAAACCGTGTTATGTGGATTCTTGACAGTGGTTGTTCAAGGCATATGACCGGAGATAGAGCCCTGCTATCAGATTTGGTTGAGAAAGTTGGCCCAGTAGTTACCTTTGGAGATAACAACAAGGGTATTACGAAAGGATATGGCTGTTTGAAGTTTGGAAATGTTATCATTGAAGATGTATCATTTGTGGAAGGTCTGAGATTCAATCTTCTCAGCATCAGTCATTTCTGTGACAGAAGATATGTTGTTTCCTTTGAAAGAGAGAAATGTCAGATCCTTCACAAGAAGAATGGAAAGCCTGCTCTTCAAGGAGTAAGGAAAGGTGACTTGTTCATAGCTGATCTGCACTCTGGATCCCAAGATGAAGTTAATTGTTTTTATGCTAAAGCTTCATCAGATGAAAGTTGGCTATGGCACAAGAAGATGTCTCACCTTAACTTCAAAACCATGAACTCTTTAGTCAAGAGGGAATTGGTTAGATGTTTCCCTCAGATGGAATTTACACAGGAAGGACTGTGTGAGGCATGTCAGAAAGGAAAGTCAAAGAAAGCTTCTCACAAGGGCACTGACACATCATCAATAACTGAACCACTTCAGCTACTGCACATGGATTTGTTTGGTCCAGTTAATGTGATGTCCATGTCAAAGAAACAACATGCACTTGTGATTGTTGATGACTTTTCTAAATATACATGGGTTTTATTCCTACATTCCAAGGATGAGACCCCACACCTGGTGATTGACCATATAAAGTTGATTGAGCTGGATTCTAGATTCCCTGTTAGAGCCATAAGGTCAAATAATGGAACTGAATTCAAGAATGCAGTCCTAAATGACTTTTGTGCTGATAAAGGAATAACAAGACAGTATTTTGCCCCTAGAACTCCTCAACAAAATGGAGTAGTGGAAAGAAAGAATCGTACATTGATTGAAGCTGCAAGGACTATGTTAAGTGAGTCTAAACTTCCAATGTACTTTTGGGCTGAAGTAGCGAATACAACTTATTATACTCAGAATCGAACTTTAATCAACAAGGACTTAATGAAGACTCCTTATGAGATCATGAACAACAAGAAACCAATTGTCAAGTACTTTCATGTATTTGGAGCAAAATGCTTTGTGCTTATAGATGACAATTTTAAACGTAGAAAGTTTGAGGCCAAGGCACAAGAAGCTATTTTTGTTGGTTATTCCAGAAGATCTTACAGAGTCTACTTGGTTGGCAGTCACACAGTAAAGGAAAGTGTCAATGTTACTTTTGATGACACTAAGCTCCCTAGTATCCAAAAAGACGACACATCTAAAAAGCTGAAGTTTGATAACTTGCCAGACTCAGAATCAGATGATGTAGCCCCACCTGAAGTTATTGCTGGTAATGATAACAATAATGATGATAATGATCATGGTGGTGGTGGTGGAAACACTGGTAACAATGGAGATACCACCAACACTGGAGAAGAATCATCAAGGCAATCAAGCAACAACTCAGGGGGAGCAAATGAAGGATCATCTAGTCACTCACAACATCAAAGTGAATTTCAAGGCGAATCATCAAGATCAAATCTTCCAAGACAGACTGTATGGAATAGAGCTCATCCTTTTGAGCTGATCATTGGTGATCCAGATGTTGGAGTTAAAACTAGAAGTGCAACTCAGAATGAATGTCATTATTCAGCATTTCTATCTGAAATGGAGCCAAAGAAAACTGAGGAAGCACTGACTGATCCAGATTGGGTGATTGCTATGCAAGATGAACTCAATCAGTTTGAACAACAGCAAGTCTGGAAACTGGTACCCAGGTCAAAGAACAAGAAAGTAGTTGGTACTAGATGGGTATACAGAAACAAGCTAGATGAGGATGGCATTGTTACAAGGAACAAGGCAAGACTGGTTGCACAAGGGTATTCACAAGCTGAAGGCATTGATTATGATGAAACCTATGCACCAGTGGCTAGACTTGAGGCCATCAGGATGTTCTTAGCATTTGCTGCTTATTCCAATTTTAAAGTCTATCAAATGGATGTTAAGAGTGCATTCCTGAATGGTGAGCTTGATGAAGAAGTTTATGTGGAACAACCCCAAGCTTTGAAAATCAGGAGCTGCTGGACTTTGTGTACTTTCTCTTCAAGGCTATCTATGGTCTCAAACAAGCCCCAAGAAAATGGTATGACACTCTCTCTGGTTTTCTTTTAGAAAATGGTTTTGTTAGAGGTATCATAGACAAAACTCTTTTTTCAAAGAAACACAAAAGTGATATGATATTAGTCCAAGTCTATGTGGATGACATCATATTTGGGTCTACTAATGATGATCTCTGGATGACAAGTAAGTCAAAGGTCAAATGGTATATTTATTTCTCAATCCAAGTATCTCAAAGAACTCCTCAAGAAGTATCACATGGAGGATTCAGCATCATCAAGGACTCCATCTTCAACAACAGTCAAACTGGGAGCTTGTGATAACTCTATCAAGGTAGATGTTACAAGCTACAGAGGTATGATTGGCTCCTTAATCTATCTTACTGCAAGTAGACCAGATATTATGTATGCTACATGCTTGTGTGTAAGGTTCCAAGCGGACCCTAGAGATTTACATCTCGTTGCTGTTAAAAGAATCTTGAGATATCTTAAAGGTACACCTAATCTAGGTATTTGGTACCCTAAAGATTCTGGTTTTAATCTTGTTGGATATACAGATTCTGATTATGCAGGTAGTGTTGTTGATAGAAAGAGTACCTCTGGGAGTTGTCAATTCCTAGGAGGTAGATTGATTTCCTGGTATAGCAAGAAACAACAAACAGTTTCCAATTCAACAGCAGAAGCTGAATATATTGCTGCTGGAAGCTGTTGTGCTAAGATCCTATGGATAAGGAATCAATTGAAGAACTATGGCTTTGTATTAGACAAAATCCCTATCTTATGTGATAATACAAGTGCCATAGCAATCTCCAACAACCCTGTTCAGCACTCGAGAACGAAGCACATTGATATAAGGTATCATTTTATCCGAGATCATGTCATGAATGGAACTGTGGAGTTACATTTTGTACCCACAGAAGAACAGTGTAACAGCCCCAAATCCGGGGTCAGGGATTTAGAGTAGTCACGATCCACTTACTTCTTGCCTTGCCTGCTTTACTCACAATAGACACAATTCATCTGCTTATGACCCGACAATGTATATATCTCTCTCACACACACAGGTTAGAGTCTCAGAAACGACACAAATACCACAATTGCGGAATAAATAATCTTTATTACAATACCCAAATGTCTTTTGAATTTGCTACTGAGACAACTCCTAAGTAATGGTACATTACCAACTTAGCCTTGTAATACTTACCACCCTCTCATACCATTCATATCTATACATAAGATGAATTCCAAAAGCTCCAGCTTGATCTGACTGGTTCACACTACTTCCAGGATCACTGCTAGAAACTGCTCATGAGAATGCCTTGTGCTTACCACTCGCTTGAGGGATGTGCGCCGAATCCTTGGTATCCTGCTTCGCTGCTATATAATATTTATAAAACAATAGCAAGAGTGAGCGATAGATCAGCAAGGTAATAAAAGTATGGCATAATCCTGCCTTTAACTCAACCCAGAATAAAGCGGGTATAAGACAATAATTTGTCAAAATATCTCGATACTGAAATTATTTCCTTATCGGAATGTATTCCAAAAACAGTACCATTTTTGTATTTCAAATATCATTTTCATAATATTTCTGCAAACTTTTACTATATTATGAACAAAGTTCTAGTATAATATAAAAGATGAGGTTTTAAAGTAAACCAATATAACCTTTCCGAAAAATATCTGCTATGTAAGCAGAATATCAACATATAACTTAAAAGATGAAGTTATAAGGTGATTCAGTATAAACAACTCCCTTACCATAACTCATGTTATGTAAGGTATCCACAGAGTCATATGATATAAAAGATGAAGTTACGAGGAAAATTTCATATAATGTTCCGTAACCCAAAATCCACTTATGCATATATAATCTGAGTAAGGTTTTATCAGAGTCATAACTCATAAAATAAAAGATGAAGTTGCAAGGATTTATTGTAACTTCATTTTTGAACATTTTTTAAATTCCCTGCCAACATGATCGGTAAACCTTTCAATACATGTTGCAGAATTATCCATAACTGGATGATGAACTAATACGGGAGCATTGTCGCGCAGAAGCCACAACCTTTACGATGATCAGTCGTACGTTGTGCATCTCACCATTTGTTTCTCTACATGTAGAAGGAAGAACCGACGGATTTACTTGTCCACCGCCCTCTGGAACCACCCGACCAACGGTTGGGCCATTGATGGACCGGCGCCACTCAGTCACTTACTCGGCTCCTAGTTCGAATAAAATCCATGACTCTGAAACGTAAAGTTCGTCCTCCTTTCCCCAAGTATATTACTCGTTGATAGGACTCCACAAAGTAGTCGTATCTAATTGGAAAGGAAAATTTACCAATATTTCCCAAGCTATTGCTTGTTAATGGATATCGACTTGTTCCATCAATTTACTCCTCGATCGTTGAGGTAGTAACACAACATTTGACTTGCAGCAATTAAATTGCTCAGAGAAAATATCTGTCCCCTGACAGTTTTGAGTTGAGAGTTTAAAATGAGTAGCAGTCGCTTAACTCAGGTTTCCCATATTCTGGATAGTTGAGCGAGTATTTAAATCCTCTTCAAAAAGATAGATTCAAATGGAAAACCGTGTTTTGGGAACCTCTCCTTGATTTAAAATAATTAATAATACAGCTTAGAATATCCTTCATAAATGTTGAAGGTCAAGAATAACTTTAAATAATACAACTCAATTTAAAAATGTGTTAAAAGTATTTAATAAATAATCAGATAATATTTATTAAATAAATAAACTTTAAATGAATATTCAAAAATTATATTCATTAAATAAATAGTGATTAAATGAATATTCAAAATAATAATCATTAAATAAATAAACCTTGAATGAATATTCAAAATAATATTCATTAAATAAATAATGATTAAATGAATATTCAAAATAATATTCATTGAATAAATAATGATTAAATGAATATTCAAAATGATATTCATTAAATAAATAAGGATTAAATGAATATTCAAAATAATATTCATTGAATAAATAAGCCTTAAATGAATATTCAAAAATAATATTCATTAAATAAATAATCATCGAATAACAATTACCCGATATCTTTATCGGAAAATAATCTTTAACATATACAGAAAATATAACTACTTCCGGCCTAAAGAATAAAAATCATACGCCCTTTACCTAGGGCATTTATAAAAACCTGGCGTCTAACTAATATCCCATATCTAGCTTAGAAGCCCATAATCAAATCATCACCTCGAGTATCACTATATATAGTCGTTCGAAGACAAGCATGCAATTTATATATCGCAATGTACTTGGGAATAAAACATGCATACCTCGCATTTGCATATAATATATGAAAGCAGTTTATTATCACAACAACAGTAAGCATAGGTTTCGAAAACTTGCCTGATGCTCGAGAAGTGGTAGGGGTTCGCGATGATGTCGGACAATCTAGACAAAGTCAAAGAAAACGTACGATTAATCCCCTAAATAATCCACTTATAACTTAATGCTTAAACACGTAAGCGAATCACAATCATAGCACTTAATGGCTTAATCTAGGCTCATATTAGGTCCATGCTACTCGTCAAATACTTAAGTCATAAGTTTGGTTCGAAATCGATCCTCAAATTCAAGTTATACTTAACCATTTATAACATTGGTTTCTAAGTCGGGTTCTTAGTGGTTTTCACTTGCGCAACCTCTGCTGTCGCATTTTTATAAAATCGAAAACTAATCGTTTGGACTCGAAACCTTCGCACACCTCTTTCCAACTGACCTTAGCACTTTACCACGAAATCTCATATTTTATAATCACTTGTAAGGGTCTCAAACACAGTCATGAAGTTGATGTGTTTCTGCAATTTCATTTCTCTAACAACTTTTACTAAAACGACCATAACTCAAAAACCGTAAACTCTTTTGACATGATTCTTGCGGAAAAACAAACTAGACAACAATATCTACACAATCATATGCAGTTCTTACTCTTTAGACACAGTTATGGTCTCGGGTGGCTACTGTCAAGGCAGTACAAAAAAATGGGCATTACGACGGCTCTAATTCGAGCATTTCCAATTACGAACACTCCAAACCAATCACTACGACATACCATACATCCTTAACACCAACAAACAACCATCATACACCTCTAAGATCAGTGGCGAGGCTCAAATCCAACACCCATCATTTTACACATTAAACAAGGCCAAATAATCACTAAATCACTTAATCATGATCTTAACTTTACATGAACATCAAAACCACTTCAAAACTCATATAAAACTCAAAGGTGGGTTAGGGTTTTACCTTATTGGAAGCTCTAGAAACACTAACAAGTGTTTACAAACACTTAACAAGCCTTAGATAGTCCTCATATAGCTTAAACCTTAAGAACAAAACAAGAAAACAATTTAGCAATCTCGGAGTTACTATTCAGACCCAGATTTGAGAATGGATTTGACTAAGCTATACTACTTAGATTGCCATGAAATGTTGAACGAACCTTACCCATGGAGTGGAGAAGCTACGGTAAAAATTTGGTGATTTATGGATGGATAGAAGTGGAGATATGAATTTTTCTTTGAGTTGTGCTCTTGTTTGGCAGATTGGAGAGCTTTTGCTCATCTTACTTTTGTTTTGCTTTTCAACTTGGATGCATCTTTTATTTTGTGTTGTTAACCACCCATTGGTCCACTTGTTGCTCTCTCATTAGTCCAAGTGTTGGACTCTCATCAAACAACTCCATTTTTGCCAATGTTGCAAATACACCATTAGCTTTTTGGTTGACTTTCATGCATGACACCTTGGTTTTTCTTCTTCCACCAATTGGATCGTCTTGGTGTCCTTTTAATAAAATCAATACGTTACAGTTTATATGTTGCATTTTATTACTCCACTGTGGCACAATCCCTTAAATCAATATTAACTCCAACATCCCTTATCTATTCCCTCTTTATTCCTTGTTCTTAGAAAATGTTCTCGCGTTTCTTCGAATATTCTCAATCTCTTTTTTATAGAGTTCCTTAACTCTTGGTTAGCTTCATTTTTGTTTAAATCCTTGAATCCACTTGATATAATTCTCTTGATGATCATGTAGGATATTTAATCTTGTCATAATTTCAATCCTTAATCCATGATTCGTTTGCTTAATCGCTTAATCTCGTTATAAAGTATCAGCGGTTTTCGTTCTAAATTCTCAAATCAAATATAATAAAATTCCAAAATATTAAATCCTCAAATCCTCAAATTTAATATCTCATTTCTTGATTATAATAATATATAATTCACTGCCCGGTCAAATACTACACCAAAATAAAATTTGGAATTTCTGAATTCCGATCGTCTTTGCATACACTTATTTACTCCGTAGATCACTAATATGACTTCGGAATATCCACACTACGTCTCGTACATAGGTGGCATGAATTTTTTTTCTTAATCCTCAAAATCACTATTCATCCACCAAATTCACTATTCACTGATGCACTTAATCATAATCAGAAAAATTTTAATTTTACCAAAAATTCGGGTTATTACAAACAGACTGCAGATATATTCACTAAATCTCTTGGCGAATCCACATTTACCAAGTTAGTTGGTAAATTGGGTATGTTGGACAGTCTTAGTGATTAATAATATCTCTGTCATGTTTGTTCTTTGCAAAATCATTTTCTCTTGCTGATATTGAATGATATATTTTGCCAATTCTTGTTTAGAGTATAAAGCTTGTTAATTTAAATATTCTGAATAATTTATTTTCTTTAAAAATATTTTTCTCATATTTTTTTTAAGTGGAGAAATTTATTTTTATTGAAAATTTATTTATTTAGAATCATTTAAGTTAGTTTCAGATTGTAAATATTGGTGTTTGAATTTTTCTGCAGGTTTATATATTTTTATTGCATTTTTATAATATTCTGCAATTTTCTAATGTTTGTGCATAATTTTCTGTATATATATATATATTTTTTATTTTATTTATTTATTATCATTTATTTTCTATTTGTCTTAGTTGTTTTTGTAAATATATTGTATATATTATTTCTGATCTAGCTCTTGCTTAGCTGGAACTTCAGTGCCAAATCCAATTCAGGTATTACTTTCTATCTCTCAATCCACTTCTTTTACTGTTGCTGAACCCAAGTGGTTGTTAGGGCTGACCAAGTGATTGTAGATCCACAATCTTTATCCCAGGTCTTAGAGCCAAACAATGAGTCTACAACCTTCTTGACCTCTCAGCCTGAACAGAAATCAACTGTTAAACAAAGAAGTATTTTGATTGAAACAGTGAGTGATCCCACAGCTCTGCCACCTCTAAAGAAATTCAACATATATTGAGGTATCTGTCAGCCCATCTGTATCCTCTCAATAGGATATGGACTTTGAAATGGCCAATGAACTATTTCTAGAGACATTCTCTCAACAGGATGAATCTATTGAAATTTGCCATAGGGCCATGGCACTTTGTACTGAGTCAAGCACACTCTCATTACTCACAATGGGAGAAGACAATTCCATTAGATGAAACTCAGGACACAGTAAAAGCAGAGCACCTGCAACTGGTTATAGTGCCTACCATTGTCACGGTAGAAGTGTCTTCATAGGCACGAGGGAAAATTTGATTCTTTGCCAAATCAAATAGAATCATTTTCTCCCCTCCCAGAGGGAACATCTCTGGCTCCCTTAAAGGGATTTTCCACTCGCAGATTTATCTGGAGAAAGTGGAAGGCAACTTGGTCAGTCTATCACTGAAGCAATTCAGATTTCAAATCTAAGTGATTTGATAGACATGATTGAGGATCGGGATTTGCGAACTCCCATTGCACCACCACTGACCTCTCTTGAAGAGGCTAGGGTGAGTTTCAATGCATGTACTGATAAAAAAGGAGCAAACAGACAGCTAATGTTGAGTGATGCGAGTCAAACGCTGAGTGAAACACATGCACGTGAGATGAGTGATACACTTACAAGAGAAATTCAAGTGAGTGCACACACAGACACATACACTGCAATGTACTTAGCTCACATAGCTGATCTACAGGAACATCTATTCAAAACCCAGGCTGATAAAGAACTTTTTCAAGCACAAGTGGTTGAACGGTCTTCTTCTTCCACCTATGTCAACAATCAGCTGGGACTACTCAAGGAAATTTTGAAGACAAATTTACTACCTAAGATCAACTCCATCAACAATCTAAACTCCTACTGGCTTCAGAGACTCAAAATGTTATATCTGTAGAGAATTCCTCAACTAAGGGGGAGAAGTTTATAGAGAAGTTTGGAGAAGCTAGGAATAGGGAGCTGAAAAAGATATAAAAGGAAAATGAGGAGTTTCAGGGGAGTAAAGGAAAATTAGCTCTGTTTTGTAAATGTTATATGTATAGAGCTTAGGTAAATCAAGACAGGTTCAATGTTATTGTTAGGAATATGTTGTTCTTGATGATAATTATAAAAACACTTAGTAGATTTTGTATTAAGTTATTTTGTAACTGTCAACGAAATAGCATGCTTTGCAGTGTTTCGTTGACAGGAAGCTCATCAACGAAATGAGTGTTGTAGCAATTGCATTGAACAATACTTCACAGTATGATAGGCATTTTGTTGTATGTATCATATAGGTTTTCTAAGTCATGTTGACTAAGTACTAGATAGGCAAAATAGGTTGGTTAATTGTACATATATTATGCCTTGTAATTCTGTCTAAGTGAAGACATGTCAACGGTATGAAGATTACTCTGTCAACGGTATGGAGTTTACCCATCAACGAAACGAGGGAAACACCATCAACGAAATGAAGAATGAAGCTATCAACGAAACACATCTCCTTGCTATCAACGAATCAATGTTGCTTTTTGAACAGTTGACAAAGTGATAGTGACAGTTTACTGAACAGATCTAAAAGGAGATATGGAAGTGTACTGTGCATTGGAAGCCATCAAAGTGGATACTGGAAATAAGGAAACATTCCAATTTCCAATAAGGCTCTTGGGAATGATTATAATGAGCATGAAGACAAAAGCTAAGATCTCCAAGGACCATTGGACAAAAGGAATGAAAAGCAAGCTACTGATGGTTACTACTATTATTCTTTAGTTTAACCAAACGTAGAATTGTAAAACTTGGGTATATATAACCAAGTGTAGCAGTTACTTTAGTAGTAAGAGAAGAAACACAAATAGATTGTATTAGCTTTCTGAGAGCAATTCTTCTCTACAACCTTGTAACTGAGCAGCTGTGTACTTTTGTATCACAGATTATTTCCGCAATAAAAACACTTCAGTTGGATCATCAAACAATCCAACTGAATTATTTATATCTTGTGTTTTTATTTATTCAGTTCAGTTTTATTTGAATAAAGTGTTTTAGTTCTAAGAAAATATCAAGAATTGTATTCAACCCCCCCCTTCTACAATTCTGTTAGGTCTTTTGGGATTAACAATTGGTATCAGAGCAAGCTTCTAACATACAAGAAGTTTAAAGATCAAGACCAAAAACAGAAACCATGGTGAAGAAGGATGCAGGTGTGAAGATACCAGTTCTTGATAAGGACAATTACTTTCACTGGAAAGTAAAGATGCATTTACATCTCATGTCTATGGATGAGAGGTATGTAGATTGCATTGAGAAAGGTCCACACGTTCCCATGAAGCTTGATTCTAGAGTTGGATTGCCAGATAATGCTCCTGATGTAGAGATTCCAAAACTTGTCTCAGAATGGACTGTTGAAGATGTTGCAGAAGTCCATAAAGACAAAAGAACCATGAACATTTTGTTTAATGGTTTGGAGCAAGAGATGTTTGACAATGTTATCAACTGTACAACCTCTAAGGAAGTATGGGATACTGTTAGAACTCTCTGTGAAGGAACTGAGCAAGTCAGGGAAAATAAAATGCAACTCCTTATACAACAATATGAGCATTTTCATTTTAAAGCTGGTGAAACCCTAAATGATACGTTTAGTAGGTTTCAGAAGCTTTTGAATGGATTAAAGCTGTATGGGAGGATCTATCAAACTAAGGATTCAAACCTTAAATTTCTCAGAGCTCTTCCAAAAGAATGGAAGCCTATGACTGTTTCTCTTAGAAACACTCAAGAGTACAAAGACTACACTCTTGAAAGGCTTTATGGAACCTTGAAGACTTATGAGCTGGAAATGGAGCAAGATGAGGAAATTGAAAAGGTACAGAAGAAGGGTGGATCTATTGCATTAATTGCATCTGTGAACCAACTGGAAGATGACAACAAAGAAACTGCAAAGGCCACAACTAGTCGACCTAGTTGTAGGAGTGATGTTAGCAAGGGTAAAGACAAGATGACAGAAGAAGAAGAAGAATCAGAACCAGCCAACTTGAATGACTTAGATGAGATTGATGAGCATATTGCTTTTCTGTCTAGGAAATTCTCTAAGTTCAAGTTCAAAAGAAACTCAGAAGCAAGGCCACCAAGAAGAGACTTTCAACCTAGCAAAACAAACTGGATTGAAAAGTCTAAGTCAAAATGTTTCAATTGTGGAATGCTTGGTCACTTTGCTGGAGACTGCAGAAAGCCCAAGGTTGAGAAGGGCAACAGGAAATTTGAGCCTGTTGATTATAAAAAGAAATACTTTGAACTTCTCAAGGAAAAAGAAAAGGCTTTCATGTCTCAGGAGTATGACTGGGCTGGTAATGGTGAAGACTCTGATGATGATGTTGAATATGTCAACTTGGCTCTTATGGCTGACAATCATGAGCAGGAAGCAAGTTCCTCAAGCAACCAGGTAACAATTACTAATCTTTCTGAGCTTTCTAAAGAGGAATGCGATAGTGCAGTAAATGAAATGTCTACTGTACTATATAATTTGCGTGTTACTCTTAAATCACTTACCAAGGAGAATTCTAGAATAAAAGAGACTAATTTGTTCTTAAGTGATAGGAATGCAATGTTAGAAGCACAGCTCATTGAATTTGAGAAAATGAGATGTGTTAGTAGGGATGCTAAGAAGGAACTTGAGAACGTGTTACAAAGGGAAGAAATTCTTAAAACACAACTTGAAATAGAACAAGGTGTGATTGCAAAATGGAAAGATTCCAGGAATGTTGCTACCAACATCATTAATGTTCAAGGTATGGAATCTTTCTGTGAGGAATCATGGAAAAAGAACAAAGAGAAGCTAGGGTGTGTTGGTGAAACCTTAGAATCAGAAACAGAGTCAACAAACAACAATGATCATTTGTTGGAGGTTGATATGTCAACGAAATGCAATGTTTCGTTGACACATGAACCATCAACCGATCAGGCTGTTTCGTTGACAGACAAAAGAAAAGAGAAACTCACTAGACTTAATGACAAGTATGGTCCTGTCACCAAGAACTTTGTTCAAGGTGAGTCTAGTAATTCAAAGAAAGTTGAGAAGCCTGTTGAGAGAGCTAATGTAGGTCACTTGTCTAACAAGCAATTGAAAGACAAGGTAGAGAAAGTTCATAATGAGGCTAAGGGAAATAAAAAGAATAACAGGAATGGCAAAGTAGGAATTAACAAACACAACAATTACACACCTGATAAATATGCTCCTAGAAAGACATGTGTTAATTGTGGAAGTGTTAGTCATTTGTCTACTAACTGCAAATCTGTTAAGAAATCTGCTAATGTGAAAATGCCCAAGCCTGAAATGAACAGTTCCATGCCTACAATGCCTGTTATGCCTAACATGTTTGCTCCATATGCACAATTTCAGAATCCATATGCTAGCATGCCATTTGTGTCTAATCCTTACATGAATATGTTTAACATGCCACAAATGCCATGGAACATGAATAACATGATTGTTCCTCCAACTATGCATGCTATGAATGAAAATATGAGCAACCCTCAGAAATCAACACCAAGGGTAAAGATTGATTTGAATCAATCTGAGTCCAAAGTGAAAAATGGTACAAAAGGGAATGCAAAGGCTAACAAGACAGGACCCAAGGAAACTTGGGTACCAAAATCAACTTGATTTGGTTTTATTGTGTGCAGGGAGACAAAAGGAATCTTTGGTACTTGGATAGTGGTTGTTCAAGACACATGACTGGTGATTCTACCCTGCTCACAGAGTTTCAGGAAAGAGCTGGCCCTTGTATTGCTTTTGGAGATGACAGCAAAGGCTACACAAAGGGATATGGCTTGATTTCAAAAGAGAATGTCATCATAGATGAGGTTGCATTGGTGGATGGTCTTAAGCACAATTTGCTTAGTATCAGTCAACTCTGTGACAAAGGATTTTTAGTTACTTTTTCAAAAGAAGCCTGTGTTGTTTCTAAAGGAGGAAACAACAATGTGGTAATGACTGGATTCAGAAGAGGGAATGTGTACATTGCTGACTTTAGTAGCACAAGTTCAGACACCATCACTTGTCTTTTCAGCAAAGCAAGCAAGGATGAAAGTTGGCTATGGCACAAGAAATTATCTCATCTGAATTTCAAGGTTATGAATGATTTGGTGAGGAAAGATCTTGCTAGAGGAATTCCACAGGTGGAGTTTTCCAAGGATGGTTTGTGTGATGCCTGTCAAAAAGGGAAACAAAAGAAGGCATCATTCAAAAGCAAGACAGAGTCATCAATTGTTCATCAGCTTGAGTTACTTCATATGGATTTGTTTGGCCCTGTAAATGTTATGTCTATTTCAAAGAAGAAATACTGTCTTGTGATTGTTGATGATTTTTCTAGATTTACATGGACTTTCTTTTTGCACTCTAAAGATGAGGCAAGTGAAATCATTATCAATCACATCAAGATGGTAAGCAATCATCCTGATTTCAAAGTAAGAAGGATTAGGAGTGACAATGGGACAGAATTCAAGAATTCAAGCATGAAGGTGTTCTGTGAAGAAAATGGTATTTTGCATGAGTTTTCAGCAGCAAGAACACCACAGCAAAATGGTGTAGTTGAAAGGAAAAACAGAACACTTATTGAAGCTGCAAGGACAATGCTAGATGAATCAAAGTTACCAACTTATTTTTGGGCTGAGGCAGTTAACACAGCTTGCTTCACTCAGAATATTTCTTTGATTAATCAGGCCAAAGGAATGACCCCTTATCAGTTACTCAAAAGAAAGAAGCCACTATTAGATTTTCTTCATGTCTTTGGATGCAAGTGCTTTGTTCTGAGAAATCAAGCTGAGCATTTGGGGAAATTTGAAGCAAAGGCAGATGAAGCAATATTTGTGGGATATGCAGCAGGGAAAGCTTACAGAGTCTTTAATCTCAGAATCAACATTGTTATGGAATCTGTACATGTTGTTTTTGATGATCTCAAAATACAAGGTCTCTGTGATGAAGGTTTCCATGAAAGTCTCTCTTTTGAGAATGAGGAAGGAGAACAAGTGAATCATGATAAGGCTACTGAGAAACAGCCTAAAGTTGTTGTATCTAGCACAGATGAAAGCAGCAGTGAAGATGAAGTTGCTGCATTAAGATTGAAAAGAATAGCTGCTAGTAGACCAAATGATCATTTCGTTGACAGTCAAAATGAGCGTTTCGTTGACAACCAAAATGGTCATACCGTTGACAGTCATAGAAATGGTTCTAGAAGTGATCATTTAGGGACAACAAACTCAGGGGGAGTTTCTCAAGGACAAATGTCCAATCAAGGCAATCATGATCATGAAGCTACCTCGTCTAGAGCAAATCTACCTCCCTCAAGAAAATGGACTAAAGATCATCCCTTTGAACTCATTATAGGTGATGTTTCTTCAAAAGTCCAAACTAGAAGAGCAACTCAAGAAGAATGTCTATATAGCAGCTTTCTGTCTCAAGATGAGCCAAAGAAAGTTGAGGATGCACTTCTAGATCCAGATTGGGTTTTGGCTATGCAAGAAGAGCTAAACCAATTTGAAAGGAACAATGTATGGAAGCTGGTGCCCAAGCCTAAGGACAGGAGTGTCATAGGCACAAAATGGGTGTTCAGAAACAAGATGGATGAAAATGGCATAGTCACAAGGAATAAAGCTAGATTGGTTGCAAAAGGCTATTCACAGGAAGAAGGAATCGATTATGATGAAACCTTTGCTCCTGTTGCAAGACTAGAAGCAATAAGGATTTTCCTAGCCTATGCAGCCCATGCCAATTTCAAGGTCTATCAAATGGATGTTAAGAGTGCTTTTCTAAATGGGGAACTGGAAGAGGAGGTGTATGTGAGTCAACCTCCTGGTTTTGAAGATGATGATTTTCCAGAGTATGTGTACTTTCTCCTCAAAGCACTCTATGGTTTGAAACAAGCACCTAGAGCCTGGTATGACACACTTTCACAGTTCCTTCTTGAGAATCACTTCACTAGAGGTACTGTAGATAATACCCTTTTTCATAGGATTGTGAATGGCTCTAAAATACTTGTTCAAATTTATGTAGATGACATAATTTTTGGGTCTACAGATGAAAAACTTTGTCAAAAGTTTGCCAAGCTTATGCAAAGTAAGTATGAAATGAGCATGATGGGAGAATTAACTTACTTTCTTGGTCTTCAAGTAAAGCAAGTTAATGAAGGCATTTTCATTAGTCAAACAAAATATATTTTTGATTTATTGAAGAAGTTTAACTTAATGGAATGCTCTCCTGCCAAAACACCCATGCCTACTGCCACCAAACTTGAATTGAATACTAAGGAAAAATCTGTGGACATTTCAAGTTACAGAGGCATGGTTGGCTCACTTTTATATTTAACAGCTAGTAGACCTGATATTATGTTTGCTACATGTTTATGTGCTAGATTTCAGGCTGATCCTAGGGAATCCCATTTAGTTGCTATTAAAAGGATTTTCAGATATCTCAAAGGAACATCAAACCTTGGCATTTGGTATCCTAGAGAATCTGGTTTTGAACTAATTGGTTATTCAGATGCAGATTATGCAGGATGTAAAATTGACAGGAAAAGCACAACAGGCACCTGTCAATTCTTAGGAAACAAGCTTGTGTCATGGTTCAGCAAGAAACAAAACTCAGTTTCCACCTCCACAGCTGAGGCTGAGTATATTGCAGCTGGAAGTTGTTGTGCACAGATTTTATGGATGAAAAATCAACTACTTGATTATGGATTAAGAGTTGAGAAAATTCCTATTTTCTGTGACAACACTAGTGCCATTGCCATTACTGAGAATCCAGTGCAGCATTCAAGAACCAAGCACATTGACATCAAGTACCATTTCATTAGAGAACATGTTATGAATGGTACTGTGGAGTTACATTTTGTTCCAAGTGAACAACAACTTGCAGACATCTTTACCAAGCCACTTGATGAATCAACATTCTCAAGATTAGTAAGTGAGCTAGGTATGCTAAATTTCTCTTAATTATTTTTGAGATATTTGCAAGTCATAATGCAGCCAGAAATTTGCTATGTTTTTTTTTCTGTGAATAAATTTTCTCAGGAAAAGGTAAAATTTTGTCTAAGTCAAAATTACTATGCCAACGGAATGCACCATTTCGTTGACAGTCTTAGCAGTTTTCTGGGTGTTTCGTTGATAGCTCTTTTATATCAACGAAACGCAGCTTTATCAACGAAATAAGATGGGACTTTAACCGCCCAATCCTGATTCGTTGATTTAGCGCTTTTTATCTGAACCGTTGAAATGTGACACGTCTTTTACCACGATCTATGCATACACCCCTGTAAGTATAAATCATGGTAATACTTTAAGAGTAACGGTTATATTTTTAAGCCAATCCAGTAATTTACATTTATTATTGGATTCATTTTCTGAGAATTTTTGGGGGAGTATTTAAGAAATTTTAGTTTTATTATTTCTTTTTACCTGTTCTCAAAAATTTCAAAGGCTTTTTCTCTCTTCTTCTCTCTATCAATCAATTCAGTTCGAAGCTTTCCTTTAATCAACAATGGCACCCATAGTCAAGCTAATGTCTGCTGGAGGGTTCATCTATGAGAAGAACAACTCCATCCCTTTTGTTGTCAAGGAAAACCCGAACAGTCTGTTCTTCAAAATGATGGATTTCATGAAGAATTGCAAGTTGAGCTATGCAATGTTTCACTCTACACCACTCTACAATGAGATAATCGAGGAGATTTGGACCTCATGTGAGTATAGTGGAACAAACTGCACACTACAATTCACTCTTCAAGGTAATGAGTACATAGTTAATTCTGATGTTTTGCAAGCATGTTTACATATTCCTGATAATAACTGTGATGCTTTGCCTACTAACACTGAAATAACTACCATGTTAAATTCTATAAACTACTCTTTGCCTACTGATAATCTGGGTAGAATAATTAGGAGAGGTTTGGTTAGGGAATACAGTTATTTAGCTGATGCATTCATTAAGGTCTTTTCTGGAAAGATTAGTAATTTTGATGCATTAACTAACTCTATGTTAATTCTCCTAACCATGCTTCTAAATGATAGATATCACAACTTTAGCACCCAACTTATGTATGAAATTGGTGCTAAGTTGGGTGACAAAGCAAATAGGAAGAAAAATATCTATTATGCTAGGTTTCTGATGATGTTGGCTAACCATGTTAGTCCAGCACCATTAGTTATCTCTAACCCTAATGCCAGGTTTGAGTGCTTTGTGCAAGAAAAGAGAGTATTGACAGACATACTGAGGCTGAACCACAATGGTGATGTTCCAGTGGTGTATCTGCCAATCATTGAGGTAACTACTACTATCCCTGTTAGTGCAGCTAACTCCTCTACTGTTTTACCTTCCAATGTTGCTATGGAGTCTGTAGCTGTGACCCAACAGGCTCCTACCCTAGCAACAAAACCTAAATCAAAGAAATCCTTCAAGCCAACCTCAGGTGCTTCTCAAAAGGCACCTGTTGTAAAAACTACCACACAACCTAAGGGGAGTGAGTCTGGAGTTGTAAGAGGTGAGGGAAGGGGTGAACATCAAAGAAACCCCAAGGATAAGGAAGGACAGGTTAGTGTGTACCAGCCAAGCCCCATTGTGTCTTCCCAACAAGGCACAATGAGTAAAATGGATTTAAACACAAGTCTAATTGCATCCTCCCAAAAGGATGTGATTATTGAAACAAGCTCTCCACCAAGAGCACAGTCCAAGAGGGTAAGGGACACTTCAAGCCCAAAGTCTACATTTTCCCAATACCAAAGGAGAGTGAAGCAAAAGTCCAAGGGTACACAGGGTGCACACACACTGGAAGCAACACTTCCAGTTTCTCAAATTCAGTTTGATGTAACCCCTATCATTACTCTGGGGTTACAGTCCCATTCTCTAAACATCAATCTTGAATTATCTCCATCCAATTCACCAACTCAATCTTTAGATGTGGACATGATCCATACATCTATTCCTGATTCTCCAACTCTAATCTTGGAGAAGCCCCACTCTGAAGCTGGTGGCCATCACTTGTTAAGTGATTTGTTGGGCCATCAACCAATTTTTCCTGAAGTTGCAAGGGGATCTGTGGACCATTCTTTAAAATCAATCACCACAGACTCTACTGTAATTTCTCATTCTCAAAGTGCTTTCTTGACTTCATCAACGAAACAGTCTATTTCGTTGACAAGTGTTTCTCCATCAACGGTATCCATACCGTTGACAGTTCAAACTACCATTCCGTTGATAGTTCACTCTGCACCTTTAATTGAAAATCAAGTTGTTCCCACAACTAGTGCAGATGATCTAGTGGTAGTTGAGACACTTCTAGGACTGAGAGGGAGTGAAACTGAGAGGCTGGCTTGCAGCCAGGCAAAAGGAGAGAATGTGAGTGAGAGGCTGGCTATTTCTTCCAGCCAGGCAAAAGGAGAGATTGAGAGTTCCACCTTAGAAGGTGAAGGTGAGGGTGTGAGAGGTGTGAGCCATGGGGAGCCCATGATGCAAGAACAGAGTGGAGAGAGAGAAGGGACTACAGGAGAAATAAGGGTGGAAGCAGCCATTGCTAATGAGTTAATGGAGGTCAGTGAGGGAGAAAGGGAACTTACTTTCCAAGAGCATTATCAACAAACTCTGGATAGTATTTCCCTGGATCCTGAGACCTTTACTCATCCTGTGCCAGCCTATCAAATTATGGCTCAGCAGGGCAATGTGGAGGCAGAAAGGTCACTAAATCTAATTCATACAACTGCATCAATGCAAAGAGCAAAGGATGCCCTGACCAATCTACCTTCAGGAGCTGCAGCAAGTGGAGAATTTGAGTTTTCTGATGCTGAGGACAGCTATGGTGATAATCTACAGGTGGCCACCACTTCACAGACTGGGACTTCTGTGGTGCCTCCTACACCAGGCTGGCTTTCTCAAGGTATGCATGGTAGAGCCACTCTAGATGCTGCTATCTCCAGGCAGTACAATGAAGCCTACTTAGCTCATGAGTCTGCAAATGCAAGAGACAAGAAATTCTACAAGGCCATCATGGATTCTCTGGAAATTCAAAGGCTACAAATGATGCAGACAAGGATTGAGGCTACAGAAATCAAGGACTCTATTAGCAATTTCAGGGATGCTAACTACAGGATGATGGATGAAAAGCTCCCTCTTCTCACTATGTCCAAAATGAACAGGTTTTTCTCTAAGGAACCTGAAGTGGCTACCTCCTTGAAGACTCTCTCTTCTAGAGTGGACAAGGTGGAAGCTACTTTATCTCAAATGCAAAAGGAACAGGAGAAGCAGACTCATCTTTTGGCCCAGCTAGTGGCAGCTCAAGGACTCCCAGTTGTCTCTCTTGATGATAACAAAAAGGGGGAGAAATCTCAGGAGCTAACCATTCAAATCACAAAGGTGCTGGTCCCAACCATCACATTGCCACAGGAGCCACTAGCAATGGGGGAGTTTGGAAAGAAGAATAAGGATAGCATTGACTTGATTCAGGAAGCTTCTATGAGGATACAACTTGCAGCACAGATCAAAGATCATTGGTCCAACATAGAAGCAAGGTTCAAGAAAATTACTGAATCTTCAAAGACAGATCAGCCATCAACAAATGCAATGGTGACTGCACAAGTGGAGCCACAGTTCAAGAGCTCTTATGCTATAGAGCCCCTTCTACATGGAGTCATTCAAGGACCAAGAAAGGAGAAAGGACAAACTTCATGCATTAGGGATGTGGAAGAAGCTACATTACAAAGAAGCTTATCTCCCAAGTCTCCTGCTAAACCAAAAGGCAAAAACATAGCAAGGACTTTCTATCCTGCACCTTATCCAGATGAGCTCAAACTACTTGGACTTCTCATCACAAAAAGCAAGGAAAGTAATAATCATGAGATAAGGAAGCAAAGGGCAATTGTCTACAGGAATGGACAACAAATCTGTGTTTGGGCTGGTCATCCAAACTTTGCTGAAGCCAAGGCTGAGGAATCAGAAAGAGCAGCTATGCAAGCTCTTGCAGTAGCTCAAGCTCTAGATGAAGAAGAAAGACAGCAAGAAGAAAAAGCCCAAAAGGAAAGGAGTGAAAAGAAGAGTACAAGGCAACCAAAGGCAAGGGCTAGAAGAAACATAACCTTTGAAAATGATGACTCTCAGAGTATTGCATCAGACTCTTCTGTACCTCCAACAATTCCTGATCCATCTTTAAAGTTAGCCTGTGATCCCAAACATCTTGTTAATTATCATGATCAGCCAATTGAGCCAAAGGAAGAGCCAATTGAGTTTGATGAGGCTAACTTTCCTAAATTCCTTTTTGAGATGGATCCAAAGAAGAAATTGAAGCAAAGGGCTGTCAAGGCAAAGCCAGTATTTGTGAGAAAGCCACAACCTCAAAAACCCCCTTCAAATCCAGAGGACTGCATGTACATTGCTGACATCAGGGAAGAATCCAGTTTGCATCTTGATTTAGACAACCTGGTGGAAGTAAGGGGCATTGCAGCTTCTCAGAAGCTACCTGAAAGATTGGTTTTCACATACAAGGGTGGTAGAGAACAAATTTGGCCTCTCTACAGAATTCTAGGAGAAGACTACCAAACACTACTCACAGTGTTTAGATGCTTGAAGAAAGACTTTGGCTTCACCAAAACAGCCAAGTCTGAGGTGGTCTCCAGAATATGTCAAATAAAGGCTAGCTGGAACAAGCCTGAGGCTCTTCCCAGGATGCTAAGAGTGCCCTCAACAGGAAAGAAGATCCATCTTCAACCTTTCTGGATGATGGAATTCAAGGACAAGGACAACTGCAGAAGGTTCTTCAGGATGGAAGACCAGCTGGACAAGGCATCTAATCAAACTCTAAGGTTTATGCAATCCAAGCTTGGTGATCAAGATGAAGAAGAGAAGATCTTTTACAGAAGGCTACAGGTCCAGATTGAGGAGAACAACTCTAGGAGAGGGAAGAAGACTATGCCCCAAAGAAGACAAAGATGAATTATTTGCTCAGTCTAGAGGAGCACATTTGGGCATTAGTCTTGTAAGTCTTGCATTATTTCTAAAACTTTATGAAGCTCAATACAATTTTTACTTTTATCATGTGTAATATGCCTGAGTGTTTTTGTTATCATCAAGGCTCTTGATTTATGGCTGTTATTCTATCAGTCATAAATTGGGGGAGATTGTTAGGAATATGTTGTTCTTGATGATAATTATAAAAACACTTAGTAGATTTTGTATTAAGTTATTTTGTAACTGTCAACGAAATAGCATGCTTTGCAGTGTTTCGTTGACAGGAAGCTCATCAACGAAATGAGTGTTGTAGCAATTGCATTGAACAATACTTCACAGTATGATAGGCATTTTGTTGTATGTATCAGATAGGTTTTCTAAGTCATGTTGACTAAGTACTAGATAGGCAAAATAGGTTGGTTAATTGTACATATATTATGCCTTGTAATTCTGTCTAAGTGAAGACATGTCAACGGTATGAAGATTACTCTGTCAACGGTATGGAGTTTACCCATCAACGAAACGAGGGAAACACCATCAACGAAATGAAGAATGAAGCTATCAACGAAACACATCTCCTTGCTATCAACGAATCAATGTTGCTTTTTGAACAGTTGACAAAGTGATAGTGACAGTTTACTGAACAGATCTAAAAGGAGATATGGAAGTGTACTGTGCATTGGAAGCCATCAAAGTGGATACTGGAAATAAGGAAACATTCCAATTTCCAATAAGGCTCTTGGGAATGATTATAATGAGCATGAAGACAAAAGCTAAGATCTCCAAGGACCATTGGACAAAAGGAATGAAAAGCAAGCTACTGATGGTTACTACTATTATTCTTTAGTTTAACCAAACGTAGAATTGTAAAACTTGGGTATATATAACCAAGTGTAGCAGTTACTTTAGTAGTAAGAGAAGAAACACAAATAGATTGTATTAGCTTTCTGAGAGCAATTCTTCTCTACAACCTTGTAACTGAGCAGCTGTGTACTTTTGTATCACAGATTATTTCCGCAATAAAAACACTTCAGTTGGATCATCAAACAATCCAACTGAATTATTTATATCTTGTGTTTTTATTTATTCAGTTCAGTTTTATTTGAATAAAGTGTTTTAGTTCTAAGAAAATATCAAGAATTGTATTCAACCCCCCCCTTCTACAATTCTGTTAGGTCTTTTGGGATTAACAGTTATCATATGTTCAGTCTAGAGGAACACATGTCTTGCATTTATCTTTACTGGTGAAATCTGGAAATGTCATATTTGATCCAGAATTTTCTAGTATTTACTTAGGCTTAAGAGTCCTATCTTTTTCTTGGTTTTAGTTGAGTGATCCTCTAGGTATTTGGTTGTTATTCTCTAACAAACAAATAGGGGGAAATTGAAAGGCATATGCAATAGCCTATTTGTAATTCGAGGATTCCACTCAACTTAAACTAGAATGTAATAAGTAAATATTAGTCAGATGTCACAGGAATCTCAGAAGATTATATCTGTCAAGAGAACGGAGAATTAAAGTCATCTACAGACTTGAAGTAATTCTACATTGAAAGAAGTTCAATTTATTGATCAAGCCTCAGTGAAGTATTCAAGAAAGTGGATCTATTAAAGTGACAGAGATTTCAGAAGTGTGACAGCAAACGTATATGTTACAGGGTTTGTTAAAAGGGAAAAGAAGATGAACCACAACTTTAAATGTTTTAAAGATGAAGAATTATCATTGAAGTCAGTTATTCATGAACCAGACAGTGCATCGAATGACGACATCAGTCAGTGGAATTAAATTATCTACATTCAGTGGTTTTCAGAAGATAAAGGAAGGCAATGGTTTTAAGTTATCTTCTTGTTATTAATTAAATTATTAATCAATTTAATTAATAAATTAATTCTTTCAGAATTAATTAATTTATTAAATTAATTAATTTAGTTGTTTAAATTATTTATTAAATTAATTCTAGAAAAGAATTAATTTAATTTAGAATTTAAATTAACCAATTTAATTTAAAAGAAATAATATTAACACTGTATGACCTGGTTTATCTCTCGGTATGACCTTGTTTTTTAAACAGCAGGTCATACCGACACATTCCTCAGGTCATACCGACTCATTCCTCATGTCATACCGACTCATTCCTCTCAGGTCATACCGACACATTCCTCAGGTCATACCGAGTAATAACAAGGTCATAACGACTCATTCAAAAGGCCATACTGATCATCTCTTGATTCTACCGAGGTGTTTTAAGAGGTCATACAAGTGATGTTGATTGTTTAATTAGGTCATTTTGATTTAATTAAAAGGTCATACAAGGCTAACAAAGTTGTATTTTCTCCCAAGGCTGGATAGAAATGTTCAACAGACTAAATTATCAGATCACACAGCATTATCTCCAAAAGAAGAAGAAAGCCATTTGATTTCATTTCTTCTCAAGCAATTAATTCTAGCTTGTATTGTTAAATCCAAACCACTAGAAGTTGATTACTTGTATTTCTTTGATTATCTGGCGGATTTATATCCCTAGAATTTATCTCGAACATTGCTTTTAGCATTCGATCTTTTTATTACAAATATTAGAAAAGTTCATGTCGAATTTATTCTAAATTTGTATTAATTAGTTTGAGATAAATACTTTGTAATCCGTACTGTATTTTCAACACCCTTCAAGTTTAATATAGTTTATATTTAACTTGAATCTTGTTTCATTTATATTCCGCATTAATTTGTTCTTAATTGTTAAATTATCAAACCGAACAAATTCGATAAAACGGTATAGTTTGTATCAACCCCCCTTCTACAAACTTATCAGGACCTAACAACAACCTTTAGCTTACCCCTAATTAGTACAACCTTTGGCTTTTCATTGCCAATGTAACCTATACTTGTTGAGCCTATAAAAGGCCTTGGAAGTTCTCTAAATACCATCGATTATCTACAACACAAACAAATTTTTACTCGTTTTTCAGAAAAAAACTATTGTTGCTAGCAACAGCAATACCAAACGAGGAGATAAATGTTGCGTTAGTATCATTTTTCTTTTACAGTACTGTCAATAATCAATAGCCAAATTGTGCCTAATTATTTTATTTTATGATGAGCCCAATTACTCCCTCGTTCACTTTACTTTTTGTAAATAATAAAACATAATGAAAATGCATCCCTGTAGATAGGTGGTGTTATAGTCAATTATGTCCGATTTTAAATTTTATCAAATAATTAAATTGTTAGATTGTTAAGATTAATATAAGACAGACTATGAGTGAGTTAAAATATGCAATGTAGTATAGAAATTTAAAGCAGTAAATAAGAACATCAAGTATTTTAGCCAGGTTCGAACCCTATATTCCTATGATATATGTCCTGGTCCCTTACCAACTTGATAAGAAAATATATTATAAATCACTGAAAAATTACAATTACAAGATTGATAATATATCTCCCTTTCTCCTTGTCAATGATAATAGATTGTTGAAACCTCTGTTTTCTGAACCAAATTGTTCTCTAAGATCTATATTAACCCATGTATAATCTCGTCTAACAAAACTAGTTCTATGAACCCTTGTTTCAGAGCTCAACTATCGAGTAATACCAAATACAATTGAACAATACAATTCAATAGAGAGTATAACTCAAATTATGAACTCAATATAAATAGATACGAATATAAATAACTAGAGTTCAAAGTAAAAAGATTTTCAATAAAAACTGAGTTGTATCTTCTGTTCTTGTTGTTTTCATGTCAAATCAACAGCCTTTTAAAAAAAATAAGAACCACAAGTATATATATAATAAACACATATAATGTTCTAATTGACTTAGCAAATTACAACGGTCTTGAACCTAGTTCTTACGTTTAATTTGTTAATCCAGTTAATCCGTTAATGTTCATGCAACATTCAGATACTGAAATATATGAAGAGATGAAATTGTTTAAAAGAAACTTTCAGATCTAACATATAAAAAACAACGTATATAAGAAGTTTGTTAAAAAGATAAAAACATTTGAAAACCAAACTCCTATAAACGTGGAATTTTTTTGGATAAAGCATTTTGAATAAAACTAAGCTCTAATATCATATATTATGTCTCTATGTATATTATAGTCCCTACAGAATTAAACCCTAACAAATTTTTATGTACTGCGAAATTTAACTCAGTCTCCAACTCTTTTTGGGCGCAACTTGTCAGCGTGCTATCATGATATGTTTCTGTATTGATAGTGTTATTCCCAGACAATGAACCAAGATTGTAGAAGAGGGGGGTTGAATACAATCTTTAAAAATTCTTTAGTTCTTGACATAAGAGATATGAAAGTAAATTCAAGAACAAAAAAACAAACAAATAAAACTAACACAAGAATTAAAAATTCAGGTGGATTGATTTATCCACCTGAGAGATTTTTATTAGAAGAAATCTCTGTGATGTTTATGAATAAACACACAACTGCATACACACTATTCTAGCTTCAGCAATTTACAAAATATATTGCTTTGAGCTCTCTAAATTGCCTAACTGATTTATTAAGTTCTAGAATAATTCTACACTTGGTTATATATCCCAAGTTTACAAGATATTTCGAACAACTAATAATACAAAAAGTAACTATGTCCAAAATCCTTGTTTCTTCATTCTAAGTAGTGGTCCATGTGTTGGTAGCTTGCCCTTCTTGGCTGATTGTCTTTTATGGAAATGCTACTTTTGACCAGACAAAACAGAATGCTTTTTCTTCTCATGAGTTTACCAGAAATGCTGGTTTCCATGCTCTATGAAAACTGTCAACCCATGTGCTCTGTTTGAACTGTCCCATTCACAAAGTACATAGTGTATCCGTAGAAGCTATTTGATTTGTATCCGTTGAGAGTATCTTGATCACATCCGTAGACGACTAGTACTGTTATCCATAGACAGTACATTATCCACATCCGTAGAAGGCTAATGTTGCTATCCGTAGACAGATAATTTCACTTATATAAAATTACAAGGCATAGACTAGTTACAATTAGCCTCCATATTCTACATATCCATTAATAGTCAACATGACTTATTTAGCCTAAAAACTAATACTCCAACTTCTACATCAGGATTACACATCAGGACTGCACATCAGGATTGTTCATCAGGATTGCATATCAGGAATGCACATCATGATTGCATGTCAGGATTGCACATCATGATTGCATGTCAGGATTGCATCTCAGGATTATACATCAGGATTCCACAAACATGTTACATTGAGTCTTATCTGTAGATAAGCTACCCTTCTACGGATACTGCAAATGCATGCTATCCGTTGAAGGCTAAATTTTTACTTATACAATTTTAACTAAGTTAGTCTAGTTATCATCAAGAAACAACATAATTCCTAACAATCTCACCCAATTTATGTCTGGTCGAGAATTAGACATAAATTAAGAGTCTTGATGATAACAAAACCACTTCTAACAAATAAACAGTAAACAGTAAAAATTGTATTAAGCTACATTATTGAAATACTGAAGAGTTGAGAGGTTTACATGGAGAGTGCTCCTCTAGCCTGAGCATATTTAATTCATTTTCTTCTCTCTTGGAGGCTGAATCTTTTGTCTGTTTTCTTTAGCATAGTTTGCCTTGATTTGATCTTGAAGCTTTCTGTATAATGCATCTTCTTCAGCAATTTTTGGATCCAGCTTGCCTTGCAACCATCTAAGGTACTTGGTGCTAGCCTTAGACAATTGATCTTCAATCCTGAAGAATCTTCTACAACCCTTGTCATCCTTGAATTCCATCATCCACTAAGGTTGGAGATGGATTCTTTGTCCATTGTAAGGGATCTTCATTTTTCTTGGCAAACTATCTGGAGAATTCTAGCTGTTCTTGATTTCTTCAATCTTCTTCAAAATGGCACTTCATTCAGCACTTATTGCAAGGGCCATGCTCTCACCTTCCCTCCTTTGTAGACAAAGGTTAGTCTTTTAGGCAGATCTCTGAATTTGTCTGTGCCTCTTATCTCACTAACTTCATCAAGGAAGAGATCCATGGTTGAGTACTCCTGTATTTCTGCAATGTACATAAAGTCTGCCTTGTTCTCAACTGGCTTGGCAATTTTTGGTGCAACATTCAGCCTGATTGGTCCTTGTTGAACTCTTTTAACTGGTTCCCTTTTCCTTGACTTCTTCTCAGCTTCAATAATGAACTTAGGAAAAACCAAGTTTTCAAACTCAACAGGCTCTTCTTTGGGCTCTACAGGAGTCTCATGGTAGGTGGTTTGAAATTGAGTTGAAGCTGGAATGGGGTCTTCAAAGACAATTCTCCTCCCTGTATCCCCCTTTTCTTCCACTTTCTCAGGAGAGACATGCCTATTTGATCTTTGCTTCCTTCTGATAGGATTAGCCTTTGGCACTGTCTTACTTTTCATCAACTTTCTTTTAGCAGGGGCCTCTTCCTCTACAGCCTCACTACTTTCTTCTTCCATCTCCCTCATTAGCTCTTGTTATTCCCAGAACAATGTAACCTAGATTGTAGAAGGGGGGGGGGGGGGGTTGAATACAATCTAGTTAATTTTACAAAACGTTTTCAAACTTTTTACATCATGAATATATGAGTTGGTAAATTAACTAAGAATTGATACAATCCATGAACATAAATGAATTCTTCGAGTTAAAAAGACATGCAGGAGACAAGCAAACTTTTTAAACTTTTCAGGTGGTTTTCTCGGAAAAAGCCCACCCGAGGTGTATATTGAAGAATTCTCTGGTTTTGTTTTTCAACAAACTTCAGCTGCTTACACAGATGATGGAAGAGAGCCTAAGTGTTTTTACATTTAGCTTTGTGCTCTCTCCACCCACTTTTCTATGCTAATCCACACAGTCTTATATACATCGACTGTGTGTTTCAAACAAAACCTACAACATAATAAAATATTACATTTTGGTTCTGCTTGATCACATGCTCGTCTCAGAAACTATCCTATTCGGGAAATGCCTTGGCTGGCATCACAGATAAACTTGTATACTCCCAAATGGTGCTTTCTGATTGAGTGTGTTGCTCTCTTCAAAAATTACTAAGTTCATGCAATTGACCTAACTTCCAAGCCCATGTGACATCTGCATGAAAGAGACCTCTCCTTGGTTACCCGACTGTCAAGTCACTATCAGCTGAGATAAGTGAACTTGTAGTATTCAAATAGGTCTTTATGCTTGTCAAGCCTTTCCTTTGTGTCCAGTTAGAAGTTAAACTTCTAGGTAGCCGCCTTAACTCTTATTTATCCATCGAGACATAAAAGACAATAAAAGACTTCACATTTCACTTGTAGGAATTTGAGCCTTCGAATATTTACAATTTTGACTCCCTATTCCATACATCTTTTGCGTCGTTATCCACCATCTTTTAGTCACGGGTGTGTAATGATGATTTCTGAGACTGTCCTCCATTCAACCTGTTAAATAAGGAAACCTGCAAAAGATTCCGTTACATAGATTTGTTTTCCATGTTGAATGAGATGAACATCAGTAGGCGTATTAATTCCATATCTGTAGACTGCCATTTTACGTCAATTATCCGTAGAAAGGTAATCTCAAAATATCTGTAGAAGTAATATTCCATAACTGTATCCATAAATGAGACATGACATTCTTGACTGCATCCATAGATAGACCATGACCTCCTTAACCGCATCCATAGATAAAACATGACATCCTTAGCTGTTTCTGATGATCAACTTCCTTCAGCTTTTATCCGTAGATATGATGTCCCCGGCTTTTATCCGTAGATGAGATAAGATGTTCCTAACTTCTATCCGTTGATGAGATAAGATGTTCTCGGCTTCTATCCGTTGATGGCATAAGATGTTTTCAGCTTGTATCCATAGATGAAATAAGATTCCATAGCATGATCCGTAGAAAGGATACTCTTAGCTTCATCTTTAGATAAAACACCTTGTCATCTTTATTGATTCACCATTACTGAGTTGATTAGGCAGACTTACCACTGAAACACTTGGTGCTTGATTAGACGTCCATTGGCTTGCTTATGAATTGCTTCCTAACTTGATGACAGAATATCCTCCAATCATTTGGTGTGGCTTTTAGACCTTGGATAGATAAAATGCCTTCCAGTTAGCTTCTTGATTTATTAGCTTCTGTGAACTAGCTTTCTGATAATCAGCTTCAGTGTCAAGATCAAATTATTGTCTTGAGCATTTTGTTATCATCATTCCAAATGGGTCAACCCTAACAGTTCTTGGGCCAACCTAGCATGTTTCTCAGGTGTAGATTCATAACCCTTGGGATTGGCTTCTCTCCTTAATCTGGTAATATCTTCTCCTTTGGCTTCATTGAACTTGGGATGGCTGCTTGTGATGTGAATTTCTTTACCATTTCTGTAGATAACAGCCAACCCTTGTCTCAGCTCTATGTCATTAGTAGTTTTGAGATTCCTGATAAGAGTTGTTAACACCTTAGAATCATCAGGTTTGGGGAATGGATTGTCCACTTCTAATTTGTTCTTGCCATGATGTCTTGGTGGAGAGCTAGTCCTGCCACTGAATATTGGTTCAAACTCATTGACACTTGAATGTTCAGCATCATATTCCTTTTGAAGAATGATAGTATCAGGAGTGAGAACTTTCAAGATGGTTGTGTGGACATACACTGTCTTGGATGATGATGAAGAAGTCACAGCCTTGAAGATAGACTCCTTGATTAGCCTCTCAGAATTGAGGAAGGTTTGATCATCCTTGGTTGGAGCATCTTTGGCTGGAGGAGAGACCACCTTTGTGAGTTTAAACTCACTTGGATTTGCAATAATTTGAGGTGTCTCCCCCTCCCCCTGACTTGATGGCACACCCTTGGTTGAGGTGGTTACTGTTTTAGAGACCACTAGTGCACTCTCCCCCTTTTTTTTATCATCAAAGGTTTTAGTAACACCAATAGCCTGCAACAACTGTGACAGAAGCTGAGTCTACAAGTTTTTGTTGGCCAAGAAGGTGTCCATTTGATTCTCCATCTTCTCCATCCTCACAGTAAGGGCAGCCACATCCTTCACCAGCTTGTCTTGCTTGAATCTTTGAGAGGTAGAAGGAGCAGCAACATCAACTCTCCTTTCTATAGCATCCTTTACCCCCATCAAGATGGCCTTTAATATCATCTGTATTGGCTCTCTGCTGAAGGATGTGGGCCTGATGAAGTTGAAAGGATGCCACAAAATTTTGAACTGCAGTGGCATGCAAAGGATTGGATGTTTGAGCTTCACCATGTGCCCTTTGATAATTCTTGAGAATGACTGCCTTGGTGTCATTGTGAACATAGGAGTTTGAAAACAACTAATGAGGCATCTCTTGGAGAGTGAAAGGGCCTTCTTCTCCTCCTTCACCACTCTTAGAATCATCACTTTCTTCATCATATTCAAAATCTTCACCAGCTCCTGGAGGCATATTTTGGATAGCTTCTTTTGCTCTAGACATTGATTCGGTGGTGTGAACCAAATTCAACATCTGTACTGCCTCCATATTTCCCTGTCCAGCCAAGACTTGATAGGCTGGATCAGGATGAGTAAATGTCTCCGCATTCAGGTTGACTTGATCCAACTCATTTGATATTCAAGTTGGAATAGCCTCTCCCTGTCTGCATCACTGACATCCATTAACTCACTTGCAATGGATGTGTCTTCCATCCTTATCTCTCCTGTACCTGTCTTTCTCTCATTTTCTCTCTTTTCTTGCATCAGGGGCTCCCCTGGCTCACACCCCTCACACCCTCACCTTCACCTACTAAGGTGGAACTCTCATTGCTCACTTTTACCAGACTAGAAGAAATAGTATGTCCCTCTTTCTCTCCCCCTCCTTTTGTCTGGTTGCAAACCAGTCCCTCATTCTCAGTAGCTTCACTCCCTTCCCTCAATCCTAAGAGTGTTTGAACTACTACTAACTCATCCACACTTGAAGTTGTAATATTTGAAATTTGAAGTGCAAGTGTGGAAGGAGTATCCGTAGATGTAGTAGAAGTATATGTCAACAGATAGTTGCTTTGAGGCATATCCGTAGACAGACAAACACTCATCAACGGACGAGAGATATCCGTAGATGAAGAAAAAGAAGTAGCTTTTCAAATTGAGACTATGGTTGAATCTGTGGAGATTGATTTTAAATTTTGTGCCACAGATTGAGCCAAAGTCTCAAAAAATGAAAGATTGATGGTCCAACAAATCATCAAGAAGATGATGACCACCAATTTCAGAGTGGGGCTTCTCCAAGAAGGTTAAAGATGGAGAATCAGGAATGGATGTGTGAATCATGTCCACATCCAAAGAGAGAGTAGATGAGCTTGGAATTTCTGTTTCAGTTTGAATGTGTAAAGATTGGGGCTGTGACTCCACATTTACTCGAGCCACATCAAACTGAATTTGTGATGGTGCCATTTGAACTGTGTGTGATCCCTGTCCAACCCCAGATGTCTTAGACCTCTTTCTCCTTTCATAGGCCTTAGTTGTATCTGTTGGGCTTCTGGTGTTCCTATCCCTCTTGTGTTGTGTCCCTGGTTGGGGACTATTTTCAATAGCAACATCCTTTTGGGAGGATGTCACTAGGGATAAGTTTGATTCCTTTTCAACCACTTCATCTTTTTGAGAAGATGCAGGGTGGCTAGGATGGGATACACTAATCTCACCCTCCTTGTTCTTGGGGTTTCTTTGATGTTCACCCCTTCCCTCACCTCTCACTACCACCTTCACACTCCCCTCAAGGGTTTGGGTAGTTTTTACAACATGTTCCTTTTGAGAGGCACCTGAGGCTGGCTTTTTAGATTTGGATTTTGGAAGTTTAGAGGTGGCCACTTGGGTAGGAGGCTATTGGACAGTTCCAGCCTCCATGGTGGCACTTGAAATCAAAGAAATAACAGTGGAGGAAGGTATAGTTTGGGAAATTACCTGAGTTACCTGTGCCTCCTGAGCTGCATTGAAAATTGGTGGATACACCAATTGAACCTCCTTTTTGTGGTTCAACCTATTCAAGTCCTCAAAGACTCTCTTATTTTGAACCCAACAATCTTTGGAGTTGGCAGGAAATTGGACCACTAGGTTATTCTCTACATGGTTAGCTAGCAACATGAAGAATCTAGCATAGTATACATTCTTACTTCTAGATGTTTTATTCCCTAGTTTAGCACCAAGTTCAAATAGAATCAAGGACCCTAGGTTATAATAGCTATCAGTCAAAAACATGTAAGCAATGTCTAGCATAGAAAATGTAACTGCATCATAATTGCTAATTTTACCAGAGAAAACCTTAAGGATGGCATCAAAGAAAAAGCTCCATTCCTTTACCATGCCTCTTCTCTGAATCTTACTTAAATTAGCCGTAGGCAAAGCATAATTAATAGAATTTAGCATGTTAACAATATCAGTATCATTATGCTTTTCTAACCTATTCTTTTCAGGCAAATTTAAGCAAGCAGTAATAACATCACTGTTTATCACATATTCATTACCTTGAAGAACGAAGGTGATTGTAGCATTGACAGAATCGAACACAGCTGATTCCTAGATGGCTTCAATCACCTCAAAGTACAGTTTGGGGGCTTCGAACATTGCTTTAGAGAACTTGCAGTTATGGAGAAACCTCATCATAGTGTGATATGATGCGTTCTTCTCATCAAAGTCCACTAGTGCAGTGAAGTTGTTCTTCTCGTATGTGAAACCAGTGAGAGACATAGTTTTGTTGGTTGGTGCCATTGATACAGAACTTGGAATTGCAAAGAGAGATTTTTGCTTTAAGAGAGAAGATGAGCTTTTGCCTTGGTGAATTTTGGAAATTGATAGAAAATGATTAACTGAGAGTAAAAATCAATTTATACTCCCCCAAAATAATTCACTAAGAAAATCTGAATAATTTAAAGAAATTATCTGATTGGGCAAGAAAATAACCGTTTAAAAGTAATGAGTTTAAAAAGTAAAGCCACGAATTTACTGCAATTACATACATACACTGTACGCATGTAACTACAGATAGGATTGTGGTTTTTAACGGTTACGATTAGAACTATACTATCTACGGATAGAATTTTACCTTTTGAGATTCGACATCCGTACAGGAGTAAAAAGCAGTTTCCGTAGACGTAGAGAAAATCCAGTGTAAAAAATGACCATCAATGGATAAGGATATCCATAGAGTGAGTAATTTTGACTTAGACAAAATTTTACTTTTTCTGAGAGTTTTAATTCTCATGAAAATTATTCTGACACTGGCTGCATTACAAATTATCAGACATTTAAATAAATTAAGAGTAGTTAAGCATACTTAGCTCACTTACCAACCTTGAGAATGTTGATTCATCAAGTGGCTTGGTAAAAATGTCTGCAATTTGCTGCTCACTTGGAACAAAATGAAGTTCCACAGTACCATTCATCACATGTTCCCTGATGAAGTGATATTTTATGTCAATGTGCTTGGTGCTTGGTCCTTGAGTGCTGCACTGGATTCTCAGTTATGGCAATTGCACTAGTATTGTCATATAAAATTGGAATCTTATTAAATGCTAGACCATAGTCTATTAGTTGATTTTTCATCCAAAGAATCTGGCACAACAACTTCCAGCTACAATATATTCTGCCTCAGCTGTAGAAGTAGAGACATAATTTTGCTTCTTACTGAACCATGAGACAAGCTTATTTCCTAGAAATTGACAGGTGTCTGTTGTACTTTTTCTGCCAATTTTGCAACCTGCATAGTCTGCATCTGAATAACCAATTAGATCAAAACCAGATTCTCTAAGGTACCAAATGCCAAGGTTTGGTGTTCCCTTGAGATATCTGAAAATCCTTTTGATAGCAATTAAGTGAGACTCTCTAGGATCAGCCTGAAATCTAGCACATACACATGTAGCAAACATAAATATCAGGTCTACTAGCTGTTAAATACACAAGTGAGCCTACCATGCCTCTATAGCTTGAAATGTCCACAGATTTTTCCTTAGTATTCAATTTAAGCTTAGTGGAAGTTGGCATGGGTGTTTTAGCAGGAGAGCAATCTATTAGATCAAACTTCTTTAATAGATCAAAGATGTATTTAGTTTGACTAATAAAAATTCCTTCTTTCACTTGCTTAACTTCTAAGCCAAGGAAATAGGTAAGTTCACCCATCATGCTCATTTCATATTTACTTTGCATAAGTTTGGCAAACCTTTTGCAAAGCTTCTCATCTGTAGACCCAAAAATTAAGTCATCTACATAAATTTGAACAAGTATACTAGAGCCATTAACATTTCTAAAGAAAAGAGTTTTATCAACAGTACCTCTAGTGAAGTGATTCTCTAAAAGAAACTGTGACAGAGTGTCATACCAGGCTCTAGGTGCTTGCTTCAATCCATAAAGTGCCTTAAGTAGGAAGTAGACAAATTCTGGATAATTTGGATCTTCAAAACCAGGAGGTTGACTGACATACACATCCTCTTCTAATTCCCCATTCAGGAAGGCACTTTTGACATCCATTTGATAGACCTTGAAATTGGCATGGGCTAGGAATATCCTTATTGCTTCCAATCTAGCAACAGGGGCAAATGTTTCATCATAATCTATTCCTTCTTCTTGAGAGTAGCCCTTAGCAACCAATCTAGATTTGTTCCTTGTGACAATGCCATTTTCATCCATCTTGTTTCTGAATACCTATTTTGTTCCTATAACACATCTGTCTTTAGGTTTGGGTACCAGCTTCCACACTTTGTTTCTCTCAAATTGGTTTAGCTCTTCCTACATAGCTAACACCCAACCTGGATCTAGAAGAGCATCCTCAACTTTCTTTGGTTCATCTTGTGAAAGAAAGCTACTATATAAACATTCATCTTGAGTGGCTCTTCTTGTTTAGAAATTTGAGGATGCATCACCAATGATCAGTTCAAATGGGTGATCTCTTGTCCATTTTCTTCTTGTTCCAGGTGTAGATCCTGAAGATGTAGCATCATTGTCATAAGCATGATCATGTGGAATTGAGGTTGATCCATGACTCAGAGAAACTCCCCCTTAGTTTATTAGGGTGGTTATCCTGTGATGTGATCCACCTACGGATGCCTCAAAATGACTTCCTACGGATGCTTCATTTTGGCTTCCTACGGATGCTCCAATTTGGCTTCCTACGGATGCTCCAATTTGGCTTCCTACGGATGCTCTATTTGTCCCTTCTATGGATGGCTCAGTTGAACTTGAGTTATCCATATTTAAGATAATCATTCTTGGAGGGACTGATTCATCCTCATAATCATCATCTTCATCATCATAATATAGACCTTCCACCTCATTCTCAAACTTGAGAGTTTCATGAAAACCCTCATCAGTGAGACCTTGAATTTTGGCATCATCAAAAACAACATGTACAGATTCCATAACAATGTTGATTATGTGATTGTAAACAACACATGCTCCTTGGTTGAATGATACTGCAAAACCTTTATCACATAGTTGACTGATACTCGACAAATTGTGCTTGAGTCCATCAACTAGTGCTACTTGATCAATGATGATGTTTTCCTTTGAAATCAAGCCATATCCCTTAGTGTAACCTTTGCTGTCATCTCCAAAGGTAATGTTAGGGCCAACTTTTTCCACAAACTCTGTGAGCAGGGTAGAATCTTCAGTCATGTGCCTAGAGCAGCCACTGTCTAGGTACCATAGATTCTTTCTGTTTCCCTGCACACAACAAAACCAAATCAAGTTGATTTTGGTACCCAAGTTTCCTTGGGTCCTTTCCTGTTAGCTTTAACTTTGCCTTTCTTATCATTTTGCACCTTAATCTCAGGTTGAGTTAAATCAACCTTGACCCTGGGTATTGACCTCTGAGAAACAACATTTTGAGGATGTTCATATGTATACATGTTTGATGCTGGCATTTGAGGATGTTGTGTATACATAGTGCTCATGTGTGGCATGCTCCATGTCATTTGTGGAATTGTGAATGCATTCATATATGGATTTGAAATAAATGGCATATTGGCATACAAAATTGATGCATGATCAGTATGTGCAAACATGTTGTGCATAACAGGCATATGCATATTGGGTACAGGCATTGGCATTTGAACAGATGAATTCTTAACAGTCTTGCAATTGGTAGATAAATGACTAACACTACCACACTTCACACAAGTTTTCCTAGGAGCATACTTGTCAGGTGTGTAGTTATTATGCTTATTAATCCATACCTTACTATTTCTGTTCTTTTTCTTTTTCACCTCAGCCTTGACCTCTAAGTTTTCTAACTTGCCCTTCAATTGCTTGTTGGACAAGTGACCTATGTTGACATCCTTAGCTTTGGTTTTGCTGCATTCTCCCTGAACAAAATTTTTGCTGGTTGGACCATACTTTTTGTTCAGCTTCTCAAGTTTTTCTATACTAACACTAGATGTACACTTCTTTGGACAAGTCTCATCCGTAGAGGTGTTACCCATCAACGGATGATCACTATCCGTAGAGGTGTCATCTCCTAGATTCTCAACATCTAGTTTCCCTTTATCTTTTCCTACTGATTCCTTTTAGAATGTATCCACACCTTGAGCCTTAATTATGTTTGTGGCAACATTCCTGGAATCAGTCCATCTAGCAATTGTTTCATGTTCTTTAGCTAACTGTGCTTTGAGAATTTCTTCTCTTTTTAGCACAGTCAGCAAATCATCCTTGACAACTTGACACTCTAACCTCATTTTCTCAAACTCAATAAATTGAGTTTCAAGAACAGCATTCCTATCACTTAAAAACTAATTAGCATCTTTAATCCTGGTGTTTTCTTTTGTAAGTGATTTAAGAGAAATACGCATATGATACAATTCAATAGAAATATCATTTATTGCACTATTGTATTCCTCAGTAGAAAGCTCAAAGAGGTTGGTGGTGATTACATGATTGGATGATGAACTGGCCTCTTGCTCACTTGAATCAGCCATCAGTGCAAGGTTCACAAATTCAGTGTCCTCCTCAGAATCATTCCCATCTTCAGTCCAGTCATAATCCTGAGTTATGAATGCTCTTCCCTTTTGCTTGAGAAGATCAAAGTATTTCTTCTTGTAGTCAATAGGCTCAAACTTCCTGTCACTCTTCTCAGCTTTTGGTTTTCTGCAATCATTGGCAAAGTGACCTCCCATTCCACAATTGAAACATTTAAACTTGGACCTTTCAACATCATTCTTGTTTGCTTGAAAATCCTTTCTGAATGGCTTAGACACCTCAAGGTTTCTCTTGAACTTGAACTTTGAGAATTTTCTTGACAGAAAAGCTAAATGTTCATCTATCTCATCCATTTCTTCTTGGTTAGAAGGCTCACTTTCTTGAATCATCTTTCCTTTGCACTTTCTTGATTCAGTCCTACCTTCACAAGCACTTGTGCTTGGTGTAGCTTCAGTAGTTTCTTCTTTCATGTCTTCAGCCTTGTCAACACTTGCTACTAAGGCAACATATCCAGTTTTCTTTTGGACATTCTCAATTTCCTCATCCTGCTCCATTTCCAGCTCATAAGTTTTTAAGGTTCCATACAGCCTTTCAAGAGTAAAATCCTTATACTCTTGAGTGTTTCTCAAGGAAACAGTCATAGGCTTCCACTCCTTTGGCAAGGCTCTGAGAAATTTAAGATTTGAATCTTTGATTTGATACACCCTCCCATACAACTTAAATCCATTCAACAATTTTTGAAATCTACTAAAAGTATCATTCAAAGATTCTCCACTATTGAAGTGAAAGTGTTTATTATTCCCAGACAATGAATCAAGATTGTAGAATGGGGGGGGGGGGGGTTGAATACAATCTTTAAAAATTCTTTGGTTCTTGACAGTAAAGATATGAAAGTAAATTCAAGA
This sequence comes from Heracleum sosnowskyi, assembly GCA_030848705.1. NCBI lineage: Eukaryota > Viridiplantae > Streptophyta > Magnoliopsida > Apiales > Apiaceae > Heracleum > Heracleum sosnowskyi. The sequence goes on from CM061244.1 coordinate 36,597,856, forward strand.
ACAGAAAAACAAACAAGATAAGATAATACAAGAATTAAAAAATCAGGTGGATTGTTTTGTCCACCTGAGAGATTTTTATTTGAAGAAATCTCTGTGATGTTTATGAATAAACACACAGCTGCATACACATTATTCTAGCTTTAGCAATTTATAAAGGATAATGCTGCACTTGGTTATATATCCCAAGTTTACAAGATATTTCGAACATCTAATAATACAAAAAGTAAATCTGTTCAAAATCCTTGTTTTTCTATTCTGAGTAGTGGTCCATGTGTTGGTAGTTTGCCCTTCTTGGCTGATTGTCTTTTATAGAAATGCTACTTTTTGACCATACAGACAGAATGCTACTTCTTCTCGTGAGTTTTCCAGAAATACTGGTTTCCATGCTCTGTGAATTCTGTCAACCCATGTGCACTGTCTGAACTGTCCCTTTTACAAAGTACAATGTGTATCCGTAGAAGCTATTTGAGTTGTATCCGTTGAGAGTATCTTGATCACATCCGTAGACAGCTAGTACTGCTATCCGTAGACAGTACATTGTCCACATCCATAGAAGGCTAATGTTGCTCTCCGTAGACAGTCAATTTCACTTATGTAAAATTACAAGGCATAGACTATTTACAATTAGCCTCCCTATTCTACATATCCATTAATAGTCAACATGACTTATTCAGCCTAAAAACTAATACTTCAACTTCAACATCAGGATTACAAATCAGGAATACACATCAGGACTGCACATCAGGATTGCATAACAGGAATGTTCATCAGGATTGTTCCTCAGGATTGCATATCAGGATTGCATCTCAGGATTGTACATCAGGATTACACAAACATGTTACATTGAGTCTTATCCGTAGATAAGATACCCTTCTACGGATACTGCAAAAGCATGCTATCCGTTGAAGGCTACATTTTACTTATACAATTTTTACTAAGTTAATCTAGTTATCATGGCCTAGAAGCATGGCCTAGGAGAGATTATTAGCAATTATTATGGAAAGCTATTTCAATCAAATGAAGTAGTATTTGGTGAAGTCCTTGAAAGTATTGACACTCAAATCAATACATAACAGAATGAGATGCTAACTGCAAACTTCACAACCGAGGAGGTTAAAAGTGCAATTTTTTCTATGCATCCGGATAAAAGCCGTGGTCCAGACGGAATGAACCCAGCCTTTTACCAAAGATTTTGGGAAATCATAGGTAATGATATTTCTTCTGCTTCCATAAATATCTTATCTACTAATAATATTCCTGGTAGCTTGAATGATACTTTAGTGGTTCTTATTCCAAAGAAGAACACTCCGGAAACAATGAACGATTGAAACCGATTTCTCTGTGCAATGTTATGATGAAAATTATAACAAAAATGCTGGCAAATAGAATGAAGGGTGTGTTATCGAATGCAATATCAGAGATGCAAAGTGCTTTCATCCCTGGGAAGTTTATACCCGATAACGTGATTGCAGACTATGAAGTAAATCACTGGATGAAGAAAAAGACACAAGGGAAAATGGGTTATTCGGCTTTGAAAATTGATATGAGTAAAGCGTATGATAGGGTAGAGTGGAATTTTATCTTGACCATTATGTAGAAAATGGGTTTTTCGAGCAAGTGGATTGATTGGATTCATTTGTGTATGTTATATGTGAAGTATAATTTCATTGTGTCTGGGCATGAAGTTGGCCCAATAGTACCAAGTCGTAGGTTACGCCAAGGTGACCCTATTTCACCTTACTTATTCCTTCTTTGTGCAGAAGGCCTCTCTACTTTGCTTCAAAGAAATCAAGCAAGTGGTGCTCTACACGGATGTAAAATAGCAAACTCTGCTCCTATTGTCTCTTGCCTATTCTTTGCCGATGACTGATATCTCTTCTTTAGAGCAACATTAGCAGAAGCTCAATGTATCAAAGATTGTTTAAGACTTTATGAGAATGCTACGGGCCAACAAGTAAATTTTCAAAAATCAAGCATAAGTTTCAGTCGAAATACAATTGATACTACAATGGAAGTAATTAGTCAGTTGCTTCAAGTTTTTATTCGTAGTGATGACTCCTACCCGGGACTTCCAAAAATTGTAGAAGGTAACAAACGGGTGGTGTTTGGTTATATTAAAGAGAAAGTCTGGAACCGTATGCAAACCTGGAAAGGAAAAACTATCTCTCGTGCAAGTAAAAAAATTCTGCTAAAATCTATTATTCAGGCAATTCCATCTTATGTTTCGAGCATCTTCCTTCTTCATAATTCTCTTTGTGAAGAAATAGATAGACTTATGAACAAATTTTGGTGGATTTCTGATATGGAGAAAAGTAGTGGAATACGATGGATATCATGGGACAAAATGTGTTACCCGAAGAAATTTGGTGGAATGGGTTTTAAAAGAATTAGAGAATTCAATATTGCACTGTTAGGGAAGCAGATTTAGAGGCTTCTCACTGTCCCTTATTCTTTTGTAGCTAGATTGATTAAGGCAAGGTATTTCCCTCCTTGCTCAATTCTCAATACAGGTCTGGGCAATAACCCAAGTTATGTTTGACGAAGCATCTTAGCTGCAAAAGAGCTCATTTGTTCTGGTAGTGTTATGAAAGTGGGTAATGGTGATTCTATAAATATCTGAGAGGATCCCTGGATCCCAGAAATCGGCTCTACAAAAATTCGGCCAACACTGGTGCAAGGTCTGGAGGGTGCGAAAGTTAGTAGCCTTCTAAAAACGGATATGAATGAATGGGATTATGACTTACTGAGGGATGTCTTTAATCAGGAGGACGTAGAGAAGATTTTAAAAATCCCCATCTCTTTTTCGAATCAGGATGATAAATGGATTTGTCTAGAAGATGACAAGGGCCAGGATACGGTTAAAAGTGGGTACAGAGTTCTTAGCCGTTCGTTTTCTCAAATTTCAACAGGAAATCTCTCTTTTAAATGGCTGAAACTCTGGAACTTGGCCATCTCTCCAAATGTGAAGAACTTCTTATGGAGAGCTCTTCACGATTGTCTCCCCATTCTTGAAAACCTAAGGAGAAAATTTGTTGATGTTCAACCTATTTGTCAGGTCTGCAAGTTATCGTTTGAATATTTAGAGCATATTCTTCTAACCTGTCCGTTTGCTAACCGATGCTGGGAGTTTAGTACTCTTAATCCTATTCATACTTCAGACCAGTCTATTCCTCAAATGGTGGTGAAACTTTTCGATGTTCTATCCATGAAGGATCTGGAAATTTTATGTTCAATTATGTGGAGTATATGGAATCACAGGAACTCAGTGGTGTGGAATAACAGGTACAAAACTTGCTCTCAAGTGACAAACGAAGCAAGTTCTTCTCTCTTTCAATGGCAACAGGCTCAAGTAACTCAGAATAGACAAAGTGCTTGTTATGATCGTGAAGGTATGATGGTATGGCACCCCCCTCCTTTAGGATGGCAAACATGCAATGTAGATGCAACTTTCTTCGAAAAGGATAACATGAGCTCCTATGGTTGTATTATGATAGATGAATCTGGTAGTTTTGTTGCAGGTTGTGGAGGTCGTCTATTGGGAGCACTTGAACCCCAAGTAGCTGAAGCTCTAGTTTTTCGAGAAGCTCTATCTTGGCTAAAAAAGTTGGGGAATCAAAATGTCTATGTGGAGCTTGACAACCTTAATGTGGTCGAAGTCATTCGTAGTAAGATCAACGATGATTCTTACTTCGGGGCTATAATAGCAGATTGTTCGGAAATTTTAAAGGACTTGAGGTCCCATTGTGTTACTTTGTTAGGAGATCAACGAATTTAGCAGCTCATGCCATAGCTAGAGTAGCTAGTTCTATGTCTGGTCATGAAGAGTGGTTCCTCACACCCTCTTTTCTTATCGATGTTCTTGTTAAGGATTTGAAATTTTAATGCAATTTCATTTTTGGATTTAAAAAAAACTAATCACTGAAGCCGGTAACCAAAATAACACATAGAAAATCATAGAAAAGGTTGCATATTTTTGGTAAAAAAAATTGACAAAATAAAGTTACTCACAGAATCTTGTCTGTGGATATAATTTTTTGAAGAAATGGTCCTTTATATCATAATTTGGAGTTAAAATGTTCAAAATATCACTATCCAGAAAAATGGACTTTTGTATCACAAAGAAACGTAAGAAAAAGATGCGTTTATGATTTTTTGACAATTTCCGTCCATTTGGGCTTTCCCTTTTAATTTTAATTGGGCATGGGCTTTTGATTTTGGAAAACCGACAAAGCTAGCAACGCATAGAGAGGATGCATGAAGGATTTATTTTTCCATAATAACACAGGTTAAGAATGTGTTTTCAACTTTCAATACTTTATTTATTTTTGGAAATCAGTGTAAAACGCGAAACAAAAATGTGTTTTTTAGAAACACAACTTTAATATGCGTTTTTGTTTGTGATATTTTGGGTCATTTTTTTGCTTGTGATATTTTGGGTCATTTTTCTTGAAATCGTGATATAAAGGGTCAATACCCTAACTTTTTGAGTATTTATTTAAGAAAAAAAAACGGAGAAAATTTAGGAACTATAGACATATGAATGTAAAATTTAAAATTTAAAGATCAAATTAACTATCTCCCCAACTTAATGGGCTCAAATTAAATTTTGTAACTACAAAGTAAATTTTGTAGTGAAATCAAATTTGAATTTTTCCACTACCTATAATTTTGTAAAAGAGTTTTAACATATAAGTTTTTATTTTTTAATTAAAAGTTCAGTGAGGTAAGTTGCACTCCCGGTCACTATAGGTTAAAAAAATTTATTTATTTGTAAATAAAAGTAAAATTTAAAAAAATATAACTAAATTTTTGAATGAATCAAAATTTCAGGTTAGGTTAAGCCCTTGTTCAATTCTTTTGTAAGAAAAATATACTTTGGTCTATTATGTAACCCATTATTATACGCAATTTTAGATATTTAGATATTTTTAAAAAAATTAATATTAATATTGTAATTTTTCTCACAATATAAAATTTTAAAAAATAATATTTTTTTTCTATATAATCAAATACTTAAAAATACATGCTAAAAATTCAAATACTTTACCTAATCAATCAGAGGGAGTATGAAAGTCGGTAAGTCACGGTCATGACTCAAAACTGCCTAAAACTTACGCAACACTTTAATTAAATTACAGCATGGTGACAAAAAAATAATCCAAATATCTAAAAATCCAATTTATGAAACCTACCACTGGCACAGCCGCACAAGGTCTGAAATTTATCAAGCACATGTTACAACTTACATGTATGTGGTTACAAATATCTATACGTATCTAATCAACCAGATTTTCCTGACCAAACATTAATAGGACCCCATCAATTCCGACAACACAAACCATGATGTTCTGATCATCCAACCACAATACAAACACTAGATCCTCCAAAACTATTGGAAAAAGATCAATCTGCCAAAAAAACTAATCAAAAGACTCTGTGAAATCATTTTAAAGTGCTCAACAAACACAAATGGCAGTTTTAAAAGCTGGGAGTCGACCACCATGGGTAGGTCTTGGAGCTGCAGTTTGGGTTCAAATTGCTGCTGGAAATGCTTATACATTTCCTTTATATTCTCATGCACTTAAATCAGTACTTGGGTTTAGTCAACAACAGCTTACTATGCTTGGAGTAGCTAATGATATTGGTGAAAATGTGGGGATTCTTCCAGGCATAGCCTGTAACAAGTTTCCGCCGTGGGCTGTTTTGTTTGTTGGTATTTTTGCATCTTTCTGCGGTTATGGTGTTCTTTGGCTTGCTGTTAGCAGGACTGTACTGTCGGTGCCTTATTGGGTGGTAAGCCTATGATATGATTTTTTTCCCCTTTGTTTTACTTGAAGGCCTGCTTCGTTTGTTTGCGAGAACTTTCTTTCTGTTTGCAAATTAGGACTGATTACTTCATGATTAAGATTTAAGGGCCAGAACATGTTGATGTGACAAAAATTTTAACTCTAAAAGATATTATTATTAGTTTAATCTAGAATTAAGTTGATGTCTGTGATTTTCTGTCAAAAAAAAAAAGGCTTCTCGCAAGCATATTCGCATCAATTAGGAGAGCAGTTGAGGAGATGTTAATAAACACAACAGTGGAGATGTTTTTAACAAATGCCCGAAAAGCTGTTCTTACAGTTTGGGAAAGCAACGCCAAACAGACTTGAAGGCTCCTCATGCCTTTGGACTTTGGCTACAAACTGAAAAGACTCATCTGATAATCCTACCTAGGTATCTTATAATCTGTACAACAATTGTATAGTGTAATAATGGTAATTCTATATAGAGATCACAATGACATAATTGTTCCCTGAATTCATTCCTCTATCATACATCTCCATCTCCATATGTCTAGCTGATTCCATGGCTGTCCTTTCTGTTTTAAGAGATAAATTTTACATTTTGACCCTGATAAATTTATCCAGAAATGACTATATTTCTATGAACCTTGTAATTCCTGTTCTATCGAGAGATTTGATACTGATATATTTTATGTAAGCTATGGCTCTGAGGCAACCATTTAAGTTTCTTCCTCATTACCCATTAGTTATCAGAACAATGTATGTTTTGGAGAGTCTGCTTCCTCTGTTTAGTGTTTCAGTTTTATTCTCAAGCTATACTACAATACTGTCTGAGATCTGACGTGAGTAATAGCACAGTCCACAGACCTCTATGTTCTAACTTCTAACACGCACATTTCATGCTATCACAGTTGTGGCTTGCACTTTGTGTTGCCACTAATAGCAGCGCATGGTTTGGTACAGCCGTACTTGTTACAAATATGAGGAATTTTCCCCTAAGCAGGGGCACAGTTGCAGGACTTCTCAAAGGCTATGTTGGGATAAGTGCTGCAGTATTCACAGAGGTGTACAGTATGCTTCTTAATGAGTCAGCTGCAGATCTGTTGTTGTTTATGACCCTGGGTATTCCCATTACATGTCTGGCAATGATGTACTTAATTCGGGCATGTACTCCCGCTTCAGAAGTAGACTCATCTGAGCACACTCACTTTCTTTTCACTCAAGCAGCGAGTGTCACACTTGCTGTCTATCTTCTTACAACCACGATACTCAAAGATATATTATATATAAGTAAATCCATGTCCTACATTTTAGTTGGAATCATGGTTATCCTTCTAATGTCTCCTCTTGCTATCCCCATTAAAATGACAATATTTCCTGCAAACAATAAGAAGCCTATTAACAAAACTAGTTCTTTAGACAACTTGATGGAAGGAGATACTGATACAAACCAAACAGATCCGTTGTTGACACCATCTTCATCAGCAGCACAACTTGAAAGCTACTATGACAGTGAAGATATTTCGGAAGTTGATATGCTTCTGGCTGTGGGGGAGGGAGCAATAAAGAAGAAAAGAAAACCTAGGAGAGGAGAAGATTTTAAATTTCGTGAAGCTATAATAAAGGCTGATTTCTGGCTTTTATGGGTAGTATACTTCCTTGGGGTTGGTTCTGGAGTTACTGTCCTCAATAATATAGCGCAGATTGGTGTTTCACTAGGTATAAATGATACAACAATATTGTTGAGCCTCTTCAGCTTTTGCAATTTTCTGGGCCGTCTTGGAGCAGGTGTCATTTCAGAATACTTTGTGAGGTAAACGTCAATTCAAATAACCTTTCTAAGACGTAGCAAGAACGAAACCACTGCCTACCTAATTAAGTATACTGTCTATTTAATTTTTAGAAAGAAGATCTATCTGAGATTATTAAGCACACACTCAAAACTTTAGACTGTAGCATTGCATCCATTTGAAATCCATTTCTTAACATTGGTCCCCATGATAGTCTAACACTAAGATCATTAGTTTTTCCATGATCATGTACTTTGAGCTAGTTACTCTAGCTTATTATTTTTTAGACATTTCTAATCTCTATTCTGATCCACACTTTGGTCTCCGATCCACCTGTGTTCAATGTGTGTCGCAGATTAAAAGCAATTCCTAGAACAATTTGGATGACAGTCACACAGGTGATAATGGTAGTAACATACCTGTTGTATGCCTCAGCTATAAGTGGCACCTTATATGTTGCAACAGCATTACTTGGGATCTGCTATGGTGTTCAGTTTGGTATAATGATTCCAACTTCCTCTGAGCTTTTCGGCTTAAGAAATTTTGGTATAATATTCAACTTTATGCAGTTGGGCAATCCCGTTGGTGCACTTCTCTTTTCTGGTCTGCTTGCTGGGTACGTATATGACACAGAGGCAGCAAAACAACAAGGTTCTTCTTGTTTGGGTCCCAACTGCTTTAGGCTCACATTCTTGTTCCTGGCTGGAGCCTGTGGTCTGGGAACTGTATTGAGTATAATTTTGACAATCAGAATCAGACCGGTATACCAAATGCTTTACGCTGGTGGTTCCTTTCGTCTGCCACACGGTGCTGGTCACTAACATGTGAAGATAAAGATGCCTGTAATGTAGTAATGAAGTTATTGCATTGAGTAGAGTTATAAATTATATAAGCAACCTTCGTTGTTTAGGTCCATTCAATGCAGTCACTGAGGCGGCCAAGATCTAAGACTTCATCAGTTCATCATCGATCCTCATTTGGGGAATAGCATATCAAGGACTCTTTATATTTAAGAAATTGTTGGAGCATCTGTGTATGTTTTGTAACTGCATTAAGAAGATTTTTGTCGCGGTTTATGAGTTCTGACATACATCCCTCTGATTTCATTTGCTCGTAGTTGCATGGTAACTGTTGAGAGGGATGTTCTGGTCTGCCTCATGAAGGATTCTCCTTCTGGAACACACATGCACCCTCTTGTAAGCATACATATTCTAAATTATTAAGTCCTCTACTCTTAGATTTCGAAGCAGCTAAAATCGAGCTCACACAATTTATCATATCCAAACGCAAACAGAAAGGAAATTTCATTCATCACTACTAAAATTAACAGCTTCCCATGATCACAAAATAAGGACTCCATCCAAACAACTACTTTAATAACTATACCAGAAAATTAACTAAATTCTGCCCATTTTAATTTTTCTAAATGAGAGTTATGATGATCTAAGGACTTTATCACAAATTAAGAAAAAATGAAATTGCACAAAATTTTAAAAAGATGAATACAAAAAGTTCTAAAACTCGGAAATCGGTTCTACTCGGTTTCATCTTCAAAATCCGAGTAATCGGCCAATTTTCGAGTGTTCAATATCCGAGAGTACTCACTCAAATTCGAATCGGTTGACCCCCAATTTTTGAATACTCGGCCGAGTCAACGGATTTTTAGAACATTCATTACATCGCATACATCGAGTCAAGTAACTATATTCTTCGAGCCCAGGTGGCTTGGTTCATACAGTTTGGGTATGATATGTGATCAGTGGCGGAAGGGAACAAAAAGAGGGTTAGTCTAAGGGTGTATTCAATTGAAATTTTAAAGATTTTTGTTAATTTCTACAATCTTGGTGTAAATGTTTTAAAATTTTGTAGTATTCAACGAAGATTTCAAAAAGTTTTTTAAAATCTGGGTATATTCAATTTAGATTTTAAAAAGTCCTTTAAAATTTAGTGTTATTCAATATAGATTTTAAAGAATACATTAAAATCTTGGGTATTCAAAAGTCTATGGACTTTTTTTGCATGTCTTGAAATCTTGTTAAAATACATGAGATTTTGAAGGATTTGTCGGAAACTCCAATTTAAATCAGCAAGACTCTACGAGATTTTACACAAACTCTGTCAAAATTTACGTAAAATTAAAATGAACAACAATCTGTCAAAATCTACAGATTTTTATCAATCTGCAGATTTTTATCAATTCATTAAAATCTAAATTAAATACACCCCCAAAGTTACAATCCCGTGAATTTTTTTAAAATTAACTGAACTTTTTTTTCCAAACTTCGATTTTGGCATTAAAGAAAAAGTCGAAAATAGTGCCACCAGGTATGGTATGGATTTCAAATTAGCTAGATTAGCTTATAACCTACGAGTTTTTTTTATATAATTATAATTTTTTTCTTATTATAATCTTTATATAGTTATATTTTAATAATTGTTTTATAATATAATATTATTATTAATAATAATAGTTATTTAATAAATAACTTGTATGGTTTAGAATTAATAATATAAATTCTTAATTTTAATATGTTGTTTTGAGGATTCGAACCTTAGATTTTTAGTAGATTAAGTTAAATATAATCTAACGGCTCTCGTTTATTTACTTAAAATCTACAATCAATATGCTTTGGTTGAACAAACTACCACAATTATACCATACTAGCTTATAGCCCGTGCGATGCACGCTTACTTATATTTTATTTATAATTATTCTGTTTATAATTATATTTTTATTACGATGCAACACACGATTTTTTTTTAATATTTATAATTATATTTATTTATGAATATTTTAATATTTAAAAGTTATTAGTTTACATGATTAAATTATTGTTAAAAATGATTTAGCCAAAAAAAATTATAGTTAAAAATTTGATATTTATTACATTTTACACGCTCAATTTAATATTTGTTTATATTGAGTTATAAAATTTAGATTTGGCCAATTTTACAGTTCACATGAAATTCACAAAATAATCTTTAATTTAGTTGTGGTTTAATAGTTTTTTTTCAATTAAAAACTATTCTAAAACTAAAAAGAGAATAAAGTGACGAAATTTAATGTTGAGAATTCTATTCGATTTAGAAAATCTACTTAACTTATATGTAGTTTAGATTATTAGAATAACCTTTATTAACCAAATACAAGTTTTAATGTTAAATCTAACGGTTTTCACCTATCTATTTAAGATTAAACGATTTTTATTATTTTGGTTATAAATGAGTTTCCTTATTTAAATACAACTATTTTTATGTTTTAACTTTTTGGAAAATCCAATCCTAATATAATATCTTTTAACTTATATCATTTTTAGATAATAATTTCTTTTTATATGATATAATCTTGATCATCTATTTTTAAAAGTATTGGATCTAACGATTGAGAATGTTTTTGCGGTATTTAGGACCAAACTACCATGATAACATCATTAATTTTTCTTAATATTTATAATTTTTTTAATTTTTAATTTTTTTAAATATTTATTGCTAAAATATAATATACTCTTTTTTGTAATATGTTAATGATGCGGGAACTTTGAACTTTTGAGAAAATAAATTATCAATTAAAATATATTTTTTTGTAATAGTTCTTCTTTTAAAGTAGTACACCGTGACGATCAAAATTCTGTATAAAATTCATTTTTTTTTATAGTATATCCCGTAAATATCTATGTTATTATATTAAAGACTAAATAATGAAAGTTTTCTTATAAGTGTGGTCGCTTTGTTTGATCACTCAATCCATAATCGTTGGATCTTTCAAATTAAATTGTTGAGAAACATTACATATAACAGTAAAATTATCATGTAGAATGATCTAAGATTTGAATCTACCACCAACATATTAAAATTTACAGGGTTTTTTTTTTGAAAAAAAAGAATTTTTTTCATTTTTTTTCTTTCAGACATAGGTAATTTGATAATATTTTTTGTAAAGTACGATTTTTCAGAAAAGTACTATACTAATTGATTAACAAACTTTTAAAGTTTCGAATTTAATAATTTACAATGTATATAGGTTAAAAAAGTTAGGTTTGTTCTGTAGATGAGTCTACAATTTCAAAATACGTTTTTTTATTATGAATATAGTCCTGCTAACAATGAAATTAGGTCTCTATGAGTGCTTATAAAACAAAATCACCATTTGCGTATAATTTATTATTTAATAATAAATTATATTTGATTAGTTATGATCTATAACTTAATAAAATAGGATAAAAAATATGCATAATTTTATAAAATTTTATCCTCGTATTATTATATTCTTTGTTGATTTGAATTTTTCGTAGATTGATTTTAATTTTTGAAAATAGATTTCTAAATTTAAAATAGTTAGAAAAAAGTAATTAAATTGGCGTTAAAATAATGATGACATACTAATCATTATTAGAATTTAAATACCCACTTTACCGATTTGGGTTTTATCTCGTGTTTTAAAAATCAGATTTTGATGATTTTACACCCCACGTAAAGATAATTAAATTATTTTTAATTAAAAGATGGTTTAACAATTTTTATCTAACTGGAATTGTGCATGGAAGAAAGTCACGAATTGTTTACATAGAGGATTCTATTTAATATATAAAACTTATTTATATTTGGTATATTTAGTTTAAATTATCAAAATACACTTTTTAGAATTTAAATATAATCCTATTATAAATAAAATACACTTTTTCAATATTTGATCAAACGATTTTCATTTATCTAGTTAAGATCTAATAGTCCTTATTAATTTGGTTGTCACGATCAAAATTTTGAATAAATCGCTATAATGTTATTATATAAAAGAGTTTAATATAATAAGGATATCAAGTACATACTGATATAAGTATCTTACTAAATGTTTTTACTTTTAATATTTCAGTTTTATTTATAGTGTATATAAAATTTTAAAATACATTATTACTTTTAATATCGATTTGAATTTGTTCTTAATTTATTTTAATAATTTATTAAAAGAAAGATAAAATTTCTATATTTAAAAGAATTAGTGGAAAAATAAATAAATTGGTGCTACAATTATAAAATAAATTTAGATACTCACTTTACTATTTGGGTTCTATCCTGAGTTTTAGAAATTGAATTTTGACGATTTTACAACCCATGTGAAACTAACGAAATTATCTTTAATTTAATGATGATTTAATAATTATTATTTAACTTGACCCGTTGACCTACCCATAAACCGAAAAGAAAAAATGGTTAAGTATTATATTCAAAATTATTGTTTATGAATATGAAACCCTCAATATTTTAATAATATTTTGATATTATCCTTTTATGTTTGTTATATGTAAAATAATATAATTATAATTTGGATTAATCAAATTGTTATGTTCCTTCAGAAAAAAATGTTTAAATTTATTCATGTACATGAGTTCTCCTAAGTCTCTTATAACGCATGGTCCACATGTATCATTGTTATATGATATACATGAGCATTATATTGATAATTTTTAATATTGTAATCGATATAAATTGTTATCTGATATTTGGTTTAACAATTATTATCTAACTCGAATTATACATAAATTAAAGAGAAAAGATATTTAAGAATTTTTACATAGAAAAATTTTAAATTATCAAAATACACTTTTTAGTATTTAAATATAATTCTATTATTAATCAGATACACTTTTTAATATTAGATCTAACAATTCTCATCGATCTATTTAAGATCTAACTGCAATAATTAATTTGGTCGTATAGTGGTCGTACACGGACCAGATCGATTTTAATTTTTTCTTAAATTGATTTTAATATTTTATTGAAATAAACATAGAATTTATAAATTTAAAAAAATTAGGAAAAAAATTAAATTGGTGCTATAATAATAAAAAAAATTATTAAAATTTAGATAATCACTTTACTATTTGAGCTCTATCTTGAGTTTTAGACAACAGATTTTAACAATTTTACAGCCCACGCGAAGCTAGCAAAATTATCTTTAATTTAATAATGGTTTAATAATTATTATATAACTGGAACTATTCATAAACTAAAGAGAAAAGATAATTACGATTTTTTACATAAAGATTTCTATTCATTTATAATTGGTTTAAATTATCAAAATACACCTTTTAGTATTTAAATACTATCCTATTATTAATCAAATACAATTTTTAATATTATATCTAACGGTTCTCATCTATTTGAATTTTTATAGTTTTATAATCCAACGGATCATATACTTTTGGTAGTACAGTGGCCGACCAAAGTTTTGGATCTCCCTTACGTTTATTATATATAATATATAAAGAGTTAATTTGTTTATTATAGTTTAGTATTGATTCATACGAAGTATTTGGTCGGAGTTTTACTCATTTTGAAATTTGTAACTCAAACATTTAATATATGAGTTTTATCGACAAGTTTGTTCCAGTTTGACTCGATTCTAATTCGATAAATTCAATTTGATATTTTTATCAAATTTGAGTTCAAACAACTAAATATGTTCGATAAATTGTAAAACATTGTTTCGGTTATTAAACTTGAATTTGATAAGTTTGTTAATAAGATTATAAAAAATTGATATTTTTTTATTATTCTTTGAGTTTGATTATGTTCAAACTCGATCATTGTTTAATTTTTAATATTACATCGGCGGTTTTCATCTATCTATCTATTTTAACATCTAACAAAATAATTTTTAATTTAACGATGGTTTAACAATTGTTTTACAATTAAAACTGCACCAAAACTACAGATCGAAGAAAGTGACAAATTTTTACTTTGAGAATTCTAGTCGATTTAGGAAATTTTCATGTATTTGATTTAAATTATCAATATACATTTTTTAATATTTTTAATATAATTCAACTAACAACTAAATATATTTTTTCATATTCGATCCAACAATTCTTATCTATTTATTTTAAAATCTAACGATCCTTTTTATTTTCATATGTAATAGTTATAATTACTTAAAATCTAATTCTAATACTAATACTTCAACTTTTGACTTATATCTTTTTTAGATAATAATTTCTATTTTTATAGGATATAATCTTGATTATATATTTTTAAAAATATTAGATCTAATATGTTGAGATTGTTTTGGCTGATAACTAGACCAAAATTTTGGATAAGATCCTCTTACGCTTATAATATATAACTAGCTTATAACCCGGCAATGCACAGTTATTTTTTAAAATTTACAAATATATTAATTAATGAAATTATTTTTAATTTAATGATGATTAAGTTAATATTATTCAACTAAAATTACTCAGAATCCCGAATAGAAGATAAAGTTATGAATTTTTAAATTGATAATTCTATTCATATTAGAGAATCTGCTTATTTTTTGTTTATATTATTAAAATTTAGTTTTTAGTATTTGAAGATAATTCTAATAACAATCAAACATACTTTTAAATATTAGAGCTGACGGTTCTTATTTATCAATTTCGAAATCAACGGTCCCTATTAGTTTGACGGTACATGAACCAAAGATTTGTATAAAATCTCTTTTTTTAATATCTATATTTATATCGATTTGTACTTTTTAAATATTTTTATGTAATCAATTTTTGGATCTAAAAATCAGATTCAACTGTTTTACGGCACACACGAAACTCACAAAATAATATTTAATTTAGTAATAGTTTGACAATTACCCTGAAACTGAAGAGAAAAAAAAGTGACGAATTTTTACGTTAAGAATTATTGAACTTATTATTAAAATACCCTTTTTAGTATTTGGATGTAGTTTTACGAACAACCAAATAAAATTTTTAATATTACATCGACGGTTTTCATTTATCCATTTTAACATCTAACCAAATAATCTTTAATTTAATATGATGGTTTAACAATTGTTTTACAATTAAAACTGCACCAAAACTAAAGATCCAAGAAACTGACAAACTTTTACTTTTTCTTAATTTTCTTACTAAAATCTCTTATTTTTCTAAAAATCTCACGGGAAAACCTTTTACTTATTTATTTTAAAACCTATTTTAATACTTTTAATTATTAAATTTTAAATTTTTATTTTCCAAAAATATTACAGACAATTACATTTTTTTAAACTAAACATGTTACATTTTCTATTTTTTCATACTAAAACCCCTACTTTTCCAAAAATATAACGGGCAAACCCGTACTTATTTATTTTAAAATCTATTTTAATTAGTTGACAAAGCCGCGCTTCGCGGTGTCGTTATAATTTTTCTTAAAAAAACTCTATTTATAAAAATTACAATAATTATTCATTTCTTCCTAATAGTCGTCCTCCTGTTAAACACATTTTCCTTGTTAAGATCGAAATCTCAAATTTTATACGTTGAATACTTGTCTTACATATCAATTTTTATGTTAATATACTTCTTAATTTCTAATGAGCCGCTCTCTCGTTGAAGAAACACCTATTTTACTTTTAATAAAACTTTTAATTATATATGTCTTTCAAACACATGTTCTACTTTTGATAGAATTTTTCTTTTAATATATATTTCGTATAAATTTCGAATTCTTCTACTCTATAAATTCGAAAACCTATTAAACTTCCTATAGAACTTTTAATTATATATCTAACCTATAAAGTCTCTATAAATTCGAACTATTTTCCTTTATAAATTCGAACACTTATTCTACTTCAAACCAAACTTCTATTTATATGTCTTCCCTATAAATTGGAACTCTTCTCCTCAATAAATTCGAACACTTATTCTATTTCTAATATGTTAAATGATATTTTTTAATTTATTAGTATTTAAAATTCAAAAATTCTAAAAAAATAGAAAAATAGATTGAGACAATTTCTAAGGCGCCACCTAACCTTCCGCGTATCCTACTTTATATATTGATATATATTGTTGTGGAATAAAAAACGTACTTGTAAATTTACTGTTAGGGTTTAAGAGCTTTCGAGCTTTAATGGATGTTCTCGTGTTTCGTGACTAAATCGGTCCTCACAAGATGCCTACGTATCTCAACTATTGTTGAGAATCAAGCCAAAAAACGTAGTTCTAATGTGAAGGATCAGGGTCCTTATATAGGCGTCAGGAGCCTTGTATTTAGAGTATTTTTGGGAAACTTGGCGAATAAGTCTTCTTCTTGACGGTGGATAAGGATTGTATTCCTTGGTGAGCAAGTCTTTTCCTTATCGTAGGATAAGGACTGTGACTAGTTATTTCCTTTGATTGAGATTCTAGATCCTTCTTTGTAGGAGGCAGACTTTTTGAAGAATTTATCACACTTTGGACCCTTTTTATGAGATGTATACTTTTCCCTATTTATTAATTACGAAATTAATAAATAATTAGGGTTTCGGGCCTTGTTTATTGGGCCGTATTCTTGGACCAGTCTAAGTCTAATTAACACATCATTAATTATGCTTCTAGAGCCCTGGTGACACAGGTACATATCTCTATTTATTCTTTTTAATACGTTGATAAATGTGTAGCTAATTTATTTGTTGTGGGTGGTAGGATGTCAGTAGTCCGAGTAAGTCTGAGTTTATAAAAAAAAAAAAAATGGAAAAATGAAAATGTTTTTAGTGTTTTCTCAAAGATCATCTTTTATCCCGATGAAGAAAAAAGGGTGTTTTTATGATGATAAAAAAAGAGAAGATTTTTGCTAAAAAACATTTTTTATCCTGATTTTGGAGAAATCCATTTATCCCTTAGGGTTGATAGTTAAATGAATCATTTGCAGAGATGCCAAAAAGAATGTAATTTTCAGGTCATTTATTTTTAATAAAATAGACATACTCAGACTATACTTCGATATCTGACCCAGCCACAACACTTTAAAGCTTTCATCAATGATGGAGATATCTGATAGAGATAATGAAAACATTAAAAATGCCGAATTGGTAGAATATCCAAACAATTTGGATAAGCTTAATAAATGGACAATTCCTACTATTCCTACAACCAAAATTTATAATATTGGTTTATTTGATTTAAAATCTAGATTTGCTGTAAAAACAATAGAGCAAACAATTCGAATATCTCGAGAGAATCAAACAATTAGGTTGCTTACCAAGAAAGACTTGGTACCTTTTAGAGATTATAGTTTTATCCATATTGGACTAATTCAAATTGCTTTTAAACCTTTAACACTCTTAGGTTTAAACTCTAGTATAATGGCTTATGTTAGAGATGGTAGATGTAAAGATTTTAAGCCCTCTCTAGCTGCGTTAATAGAAACGAGTTTATGTCATGGACCCGTCTATTTTGATGTGTCTCCTAATTTAAATTTATCTTTATCTGATGATAATTTGTTAGATGCCATGCAACTAACAATTCACACAAACGGTTATAATTTTAAACAAGGAAGTGAAATCATAGCAATATGCTATAGAATTTATTATAAAGTATTAAATACTTTAAATCCTAAGGCTAGGCAAATATCCTTTCCAGGAACTACTAATGTAGTACAAACTAATTTATTAACCTCTAACATAGTAACCAATAGGTTAATAAAATGGGATGAAATTAACTTCCCAACAACCTGGTCTCTTCCTAATGAAGTAGAAAGAGAACCAATAGTCAATAAAGATATTGACCAAATAATTCAAACTATTGAAGGCGACGTAGAAATAAAATTTACGCCTCAAAGAATTGTTAGGATACCCAGATCGTTATCTTCTAGGTATTCCACAGCTAGTGACTACTACACTGCTCAAATAGAGCCAAGTAGAGCCTCCACTTCTAGAGCTTCTACGTCTACTCCTCAAATTAGAGAAGAACTAGAAACTGTAGAAACAATAAGAATGAGTCAAAATAAAATTCCTCAAGGAATTTATCAGAAACAAGAGTTTCAGAGTAGAGAATCCCCTACTCAATTTGAAATGAGCTTCCATTTAAATGATTGATTTATCCCCAGGAAGTATAATGAGAGAAATCCTTAATAAGGAATTTTACCAAGAAAAACATAAAGAATTTAGGAATTGGTATTTTAATAAATACTCAGATGAGGAATTACAAACATTTAAAAAAGAATATTATCTTTCTTTAGAAAAAACAGAAGATAATATATCATTTGTTCAATGGTTCGTAAACAATTATATTAATAATATTAATAATGAAATCTTAGTCTTACAAAGATCTTGGAAGACTACTAAAGGAGAAACGATCAAATCACCCTTTCCTCCAGAACAAACAATTAGTTTGGATCCTAGCACTGAAGCTACTGCTTATTTGAGTATTCAAAAATTTGAAAGTGCTCAAGTAACTATTAAGGAATTAAATACGATAATAAAATCACAAAATTATACTAACACCTTTTTAGTTTGTTTAGGTGATCAATTAATAAATATTGAAAAATTAATAGAAGAGCAAATAGCTCTACAACAAACTATTGTTAATCAATTAAGTAAGTCAAACTTGACTTCTTCTTCCTCAAATACAAAATCAGTGATTCCGGAAGTCCCAGAGACCCCGCTTATTCAACCTCCTACTCCAATTACAGGATTTAAAATAGAAAATGACAACGAAGAATTTATTAAAATTCTTGAGAATAAATTAAAAAAAAATTCATCTAGGAGTTTTATCTCAAATTGACTCCGCTAACCAATCAGAGTGTTATGAACCCTCTGAAGATCTAGAAGACATAGATCAATTAGCAAAAATGTTTGCTAACCAAAATATTAATGAATTAAACCATATTTATGATTCAAAACCTCTTGATAAATATTACTACAAGAGACCTTCTCCAATGGATCTTCTTTTTGAAGAACCTGAATCTTTTCAAAATTCCTATAATGGAAAAGCTATCTATGAATGGAATATAGATGGTCTTAATGACAAACAAAT
The DNA here is from genome assembly GCA_030848705.1 of Heracleum sosnowskyi. Classification (NCBI taxonomy): domain Eukaryota; kingdom Viridiplantae; phylum Streptophyta; class Magnoliopsida; order Apiales; family Apiaceae; genus Heracleum; species Heracleum sosnowskyi. The sequence goes on from CM061244.1 coordinate 36,617,206, forward strand.
CATAGACGTAATACATAGAATGATTATGTATTCTACTATCTGTAAACAACATGGAAATAGTGCTAGTGCTATAGCATCTTTTATAACTACTGGATTTGTAGGACAACTAAGAGGATGGTGGGATTCTTATCTTAATGAGACCCAAAAAACAGAAAATTTAAATCATAAGAAGTTGGTTAAAATAGAGGATAAAAATCCTAGTACTAGTCAAATTAGGACTACGGGAGAAGAAGACGCGGTTTATACACTGTGTCTCTCCATTCTACAACATTTCGTAGGAACCACAGCCCCAATAGGAGAAAAAATACAAACACTCCTACAGAACCTTAGATGTCCATCTTTAACCCATTTTAGATGGTATAAAGATACATACTTATCAAGGGTTTATCAACTTAATAACCTTAATTCTACCCATTGGAAATCCAAATTTGTGGATGGATTACCACATCTTTTCGCTGAAAAGGTGCGACAATCGTTAAGAACTAAAAATGATGGAGTAAATATTAATTACTCTGACTTAACATATGGTCAAATTATTTGTACTTGTATTAATGAAGGTTTAAATTTATGTAATGACATAAAACTTAGAAATCAATTAAAAAAGCAAAAGCTTTCAGAAAAACATCAACTTGGTGAATTCTGTGAACAATTTGCGTTCGATTTAGGAAATCCTAATTTTCCTAATGATAAGAATAAGAAGAAAAAAATTGTTTATAAAAATAATAAACCTTATAAGAATAAATCTTATAAAAGTAAAATAAAATATTATGAAAAACCTTATAAAAAAAGATATAAAAGAAATTATTATAAAAATAAACAAAAAGAAAAACCTTTTGTTCCTAATAAAGGGAAAAGAAAAGCTAAAAAGCTTGATATTAGTTGCCATAAGTGTGGTAAAATTGGCCATTATGCCAATCAATGTTGGACGAAAAAAGCTCTTAATAAGATAGAGGATGAACAATTACGTTCACAATTAGAAAAAATTATGATTAATAGTTCTGACTCGGAAAGAGAATCTTCTAATGAAGAAGATCTAGAGTTAATTTATGAAACCTCTTCGGATTCTTCAGAAGAATCTTTGTCTCCTAACAACAATAATTGTCAATGTAATGAAATAAATTACTGGAAATCCATTGTGGAAATGAATGGATTAAATGTGTTAACAGCAGATCAAGACAAAGCTTTAAAAGTAATAGAAGCTCTTACAGATCCTGATCTAAAGCGTAAAATGATAGAAACTCTTATAGAGAATTCAATTGTTAAAAAAGAATCTCCCTTAATAATGGAAGCACTTTACCAATTAAGTGAGGTTTTAAGTAGATTTCAACAATCCAATACTAAAGAAACACTTGTTTCTATTAATGATTTACGTAGTGAAGTTAATCTTTTAAAATCTGAAATTTCTCAGATTAAGAAAAATAATGAAAAATTATCTCAAAGAATAACTTTGTTAGAAACAAAGTCTCCCTCAAAGGTTGAAGATAATAAAGAAATTATTGGTACTAGCAAACCAGATAATAATGACTATCTTAATTTATTAGACCAAGTTACATCACAAAAAATGGTATGTGAAAATAACTCTAGCAATTAGCAGAGATTTTATTTTAGAAAATGAAATAGCTCTTATAGATAGTGGATCAGATCTTAATTGTATTCAAGAAGGAATAATTCCTTCTAAATATTTTTCTAAAACCACTCAATCTCTGACTCAAGCAGGAGGAGATAAACTTCAAGTAAAATATAAATTATCAGATGCATACATCTGTAATCAAGATATTTGTCTTCCGACACCTTTTATTATGGTTAAAAATCTTACCCATAGAATTATTTTAGGAACTCCTTTTCTTCATAAGATTATGCCTATGACTAATATTGATCAAAATGGTATATCTACTATAATAAATGGTAGAAAAATAATTTTTGAGTTTATAACAGATCCTCAAACTAGATTAATTAATGAGGTTAGAGATATTCTTCTTAATAAGGAAAAACAATTATGTTTTCTTAAAGAAGAAGTTAAAATATTAAATATTAATGAACAACTCAAAAGGAGTGAGATTCAGAATAAAATAAAATTATTAGAAAATCAATTTAAAATTGAGATTTGTAATGACTTACCCAATGCCTTTTGGGATAGAAAGAAACATGTTATTTCTCTACCTTATATAGAAGAATTTAATGAAAATCAAATAACTACTAAAGCTAGGCCATCTCAAATGAATCATGAATATTTAGAGCTTTGTAAGAAAGAAATAACTTCTCTCCAAGAAAAAGGATTAATTAGAAAATCTAAATCCCCCTGGAGTTGTACTGCATTTTATGTTAATAATGCAGCTGAAAAAGAAAGAGGTGTTCCAAGATTAGTAATTAACTATAAACCTCTTAATAAGGTACTAAAAAGGATTAGATACCCAATTCCTAATAAAAAAGATTTATTAGACAGATTAAATAATGCTTTAATCTTTTCAAAGTTTGACATGAAATCAGGATACTGGCAGATCCAGATAAAAGAATCTGACAGATATAAAACTGTTTTTACAGTCCCATTTGGACATTATGAATGGAATGTTTTACCTTTTGGTTTAAAGAATGCTCCTTCTGAATTTCAGAACATAATGAATGATATTTTCAACCCTTATTCAGAATTTATTATTGTTTATATTGATGATGTTTTAGTATTCTCTAAAACAATAGATCAACATTTAAAACATTTAAAAATATTTAAAAATCTAATAAAACAAAATGGGTTAGTTATATCTGCCCCAAAGATGAAGTTATTCCAAACTCAGGTTAGAATTTTAGGACATTTAATAAATCAAGGAAAAATTATTCCTATAGATAGAAGTATTGAATTCGCTTCTAAATTTCCTGATATAATAACTGATACTAAACAGTTACAAAGATTCCTAGGAAGTCTCAATTATATTGCAGACTATTATGAAAATTTAGCTAAAGATACGGCTATATTATATGCTAGGCTTAAGAAAAATCCTGAGCCATGGACTGAGAAACATTCTCAAGCCGTTAGGATAATAAAGGCCAAGGTAAAACGTTTACCTTGTTTATCCTTAGCTAATCCAACCTATTTCAAAATTGTGGAAACAGATGCCTCTAATATAGGGTATGGTGGTATATTAAAACAAGTAAATCCGAATAATTCTAAAGAAGTATTAGTTAGATTTACTTCAGGAAAATGGAATCCTACTTAGTCAAAATATTCGACTGTAAAGAAAGAAATGCTTTCAATTATAAAATGCATATCTAAATTTCAAGATGATTTATTAAATAAAAAATTCTTGCTGATAATTGATTGTAGCTCGGCAAAATCAATTATTGAAAAGGATGTAAAAAATCTAGTGGCAAAGCAAATATTTGCAAATTGGCAAGCTCAATTATCTGCCTTTGAATTTGATATCCAATATATAAAAGGAGAAAATAATTCTCTTGCAGACTTCTTGACCCGAGAATTTTTACAGGGAATATGACAACCCCTTATAGGGGAAGAGGTCGCGGTTATAACCGTGGCAGAGGTTCTTACGGGAGTAAAAATATGTTACCTCGTCCAGAAGCCACAGTTCCTCTTATAGGGGATTGGACAGTTTATCATGGTAAAAATAAACCATTGCAGCAATTACCTGCACCTCCTCAAAAGGAAACATCTTCCTCTTCTAATAGATTGCCAACTTTTAAAGATGCTGTTGCCAATGAGGCCATACAAGAACAAGAATACTTTGAAAATCCTGTTATAGAACATATTATGTATCTAGAAGACGAAGATCTTCAATTAAATCCAAATGATGGATGGTCTTTAAAGACGAGATACCTTGAATCAAGAGGATATGCAGCGCTTCATGGTAAAGCCAGGCAATATTTAGAAATATTGCTAACAATTACCGAATCGGTGACAGTAACCCATCATTTTCAAAATAATAACCCTGATAGCTTTATAAGCTTCAGTAAATGTCATGTTAATAAGGTTCTCTTACCAAGAGAATGGGGAATAAACCCTAATGGTGAAAAGGCCATCAAAGTTGCTGAAGGTAAATATATTTACTTCAATTATTGGGATTATATCCAGGCTTTTTCTAAAGCTTTTTATTATCAAAATCCCAAGAATAAGCATTCTTGGTTTTTCTCTATAAATCCAGAAATTCTGGATAAATCAGTACCAAATTGGTTTTACAAATGGTGGGCAATGTTTGGTCCTTCTTTGGAAATTCTTCCCGAAGAGATTATGGAATTATACGAATCATGGTGTAAAAATAGTCCTTTGGTCTTAAAAAGACCATCTGAAAATTTAATCTATGGACAATGTCCTTTCTTTTTCTTTGTTAAATTCCAAATTCCCTGGATATGGAGATGGACCATTTCTGTCTCTAAAGATAATTTGGAAATTCCAATGTTACGAAGAAATTTCTTCTTCAAATGGTGGAACAAGATGAGTTCTGAAAATATTAAAGACATCAAGAATAATATTCAGTCAGTCATTAATAATGACGAAAAGACTGGAACAAAAGATGCAGGATTCCAGCAGCATTATATGGCAAAGATGAAAGAATACTTTCAGAAAAAATATCCCAATGAGTCAGAAGATCAAATTATGGTCAGAATCCTTGATCAAATGAAAAATCAAATTTTTAATACGTTTCCAAGTCAAGCGTCAAAAGAAGACGACTCAATGAAAGATAATTCATCTCAAGGATCCATGGATTCTAATGCCTACAATTGTTTAGCAGGCGAATCTCAAGCAGAAGAATCTATTCCAGAGCCTACTCCAGAAGATTTGTGGGATGCCCTTATAGGGTCAGTTTCTCAGCCTAATAAAGGTAAAGCTCCAGCATGAATATGAATCATATTAATCATATTGATTTTTACGGGAATTTCAAAAGCATAAAAGTCTACGACAACTAGCTTTATAAGCTAGATAAAGAGTTGGATCATCTCCTCAAAAAATATCGAACTTCAAAATCTCGAAGAGCCAATAGGTCCCCTATTAAAGAAAGACTTACTGAAGAAATAAAGGAAGACTTTCAGACAATTCAAAGAACTCTCCTCGAAATTCATAATTTGAGGATTGCCAGAATTAATTTGAAGAAAAACTGTTTAGATAATATCAACGTCACAGGTTGAAGTCAGGAAGAATATTTTCTGAAGAAAATGGTGGAGAATATAGCCCTCCACGTTCAGCAATAATGTTTTCTTTAATTTGCTTTTTTAAAGTTTTTTGTTTGTTTGTGTTAAAGACTCATTATCTGATATGTCGATGGGGCCCAAAGAGCACTCGGTATCAATAATGTTTACTTTTTCTTTATTTTTTTTAAAGTTGTTTGTTTTATTTTGAATTTTGTAAAAGTTTATTGTCCTGGCTTGAATAGTAGAGCCATTGAATTCTCTATATAAAGAGAATTTTGTATCAGTTCATAACACGCTGGTTTTTACGCAATAAAATTTCTTCTTTCTTTCCTCTCTAACTCATGTGCTGAGTTTGTTTGCTTACATATATATTTCAATAGTTATATTTTAGTTCTCTTCCGCATAATTATATATATATATATATATATATATATGAGTAAGGTTCCAGAGAGAACCATTATATCAAGAGAACCGAGAGAACCCTTCTAAGACCGTTGATATACTATAATATAATTAATGAATCTTAATAAAACACTAAAAAGAATCTTAATTATCAATTAAATTTATTATAAATAAATTTATGTTGAAATATATTATAAAACACTTTATATAATATATATATGTATTTTAAATAAATGAATTAAAAGTTGATAAATTTTTTTATTAATCTTCTTGTGACTCTAATTAGAAATTACTAAATTAGTCGAATGTGTGTTCTAGGAAGTACAGTATAAATCAATCACAAAAGATATGACAACTCATTTTAATATCTACATAAAACCCATTTTGAGGTCACCCTTATCTAAGGTCACCGTCTCTTCTTATGAAGTACTTGGATCATATTCAATAAATTATTTATACGAGCTCTTATGTGAAAAAATAAAGAGATTTGTAAAAATTGGAGCTCGAAAAGATTCTTAAATGATTTTTAAAAGTTTAATGCTCAATTTTAAGAGTCTTTAGTTGGCTATTAACTTATTTTTATTAATAAAATATTCGTTTTCTCCAATTATTTCACTACTTGAATTTAAATTTTTATTGTAGTGGGCTTGCAATATGAATAAAATATAAATTAAAAATAATTATAGAGAATATTGTTGATGTTGACACAATTATGAATATAATAATTTACTAAGATCATAATTATTTATAATATTTTTAGGAGTTTATTAAAAAATTCTTGAAGATGCTCTATAGCAATACTTATTCAAAAATCATTATTAAAAGATATACTATGGAATATAAAAAAATATAATTAAAATTATTTAGAAAAATAACAAATTAAATTATATACTCCCTCCGTCCCAGTCATTTCTATACAGTTTTTTTTCAATGCTTGGCACGCATTTTAAGGTTTATATAAAGTATACTTCAACAACTTATTTTTAAATTATTTTTTCTCTGAATAAAAATTTCAACGTTAAATTTTAATTCAGAAGAAAAAAAATTTAAAAAAAAATTATGAAAGTATACTTTATAGGAGCCTTAAAATGCGTGCCGACCCCCCGTCCCCCAATGTATACAATTGATTGGGACAGAGGGAGTATTACTTATTTCCAAGCCTATAAGCGAATATAAAGATTAATAAAAATGCTAATCAATTAACTATGTCAATTCAATTCGTCCAAGATAAAACGATTCATGGAAGACTTATGATTGTGCACTATATGTAAGCTGCTTTAAGTTTAATTATTGTAATGGATTTTAAATTTAAAAATAGATTTGAACACCATTGTGAGGAAATCCCTTCCACGTCTGTTATGGATTAAAAATCGTGTTTGTATATTAATTGCTAGGATTTATGAGCTTCGAGCTTTAATGGTTGCACTTGCGTTTCGAGACTAAATCGGTACTCACAAGATGCCTACGTATCTCAAATTGGTGTTGAGAATCAAGCCAAAGACGTAGTTCTTGGTGTTGCCCTCGGGGCTATGACGGCAGGGGCACACCAAGGACGTAGTGACTTGTATGTCCTTATTCGAGGATGAAGTCTAAAAAGTAGTTCTGATTGTAGGATCAGGGTCCTTATATAAGCGTTTGGAGGCTCGTATTTATGATACGTTTAGGAGACTTAGCGAATAAGTCTCCTTATTGATAATGGATAAACATCGTATTTCTTGCTGAATAAGTCTTTTCCTTGTTGATAAAGGCTATGACTCATTATTTGGGATTCTGGATCCTTCTATGATAAATTTATCATATTTTGGACTCTTTTCATGAGCTGTACATTTTCCCTATTTATTAATTACGAAATTGATAAATAATTAGGGTTTTGGGCCTTTTTGCCGGGCCTATCTTTTGGACCAACTTAGGTCTGATTAATGCATCATTAATTACTTTCTAGGGTTATTTTTTAGCCCATATCAATGTCAAATAAAACAAAAATTAAAGTCATGAAAAAGAATTTAAATAAAAATGAAAGAATTACTAGCAGTAAATAAAAGATCTACGGATGAGACTTTAAAAAATCTTTATATTAATAATAGCCCAACATGGGGCAATAATTAGAGGGACATTTTATTCAATCTAAATTGGCAAGACATTTTAATGCATTTGAAATGTCCAAATTGCCCTTGTGTTTACTATTTTTTTAAAAATTGTTGTTGAGAGGATTCAAACTTGGGTCTATACAATAATTTGCACCTACACTTACCACCACACCACTCAATTACATGTGTTGTCAATTACACACATCATATGTGTGTGTGTCGCTTGAGTAGAGAAATATTTGATATTATTATTATTATTATATATCTATTTTATTATAGCCCAATAAAAGCAATGATTCACGAGACATTTAATCTAATCTAAATTGGCGAGACATTTTATTTAATTTAAAATATTTAAATTTCCCTTGTGTTTACTTTTTTTTTTTTAAATGTTAATGAATGGAATCCAACTTAGGTTTATGCAATAATTTGTTCATCTTCCACTATTCAGTCATACATGTTCTCTATCAAACACATTATATGTATGTGTGTGTCGCGTGAGTAGAGAAGTATTTGATATCTATTATTATATCGATTAACATAATCTTATAATATGTGAGATAATTTAACTATTGAAAAAATATAAAGGTACTCTATATAATATTTTTAGTTATAAAAAATATAAAAGGTATTCTATATAATATTTTTAGGATTTTATCTAGCGGTTCTAATTGATTTCTATTTTGTCCTTATTTGTAAAACTTATATGAAAAAAATTAGTTGAAAAAATATAAAAGGTACTATATATAATATTTTTAGTTATACACAATATAAAAGGTACTCTATTTAATTTTTTTAGTATTTTATCTAACGGTTCTCATTAATTTGATTGGAAATATCTAACGGTTGTGGAATGAGTGAACAAACCATGGGGGACCAGACTACCAACCAAACTTTTATTGTTGTGTCTATTATATAATAGTACAGATAGATAATGTTGTTAGAAAAAAAGAAATTTTAGTTATAAAAAATATAAAAGGTACTCTATATAAAATTTGTAGTATTTTATTTAACGATTCCCATTGATTTGATTGAAAAGATCTAACGACTGCGGATCTGACGGTTCTCATTGATTTCATTGGAAATGTACTTAAAATTTGTAGTATTTTATTTAACGGTTCTCATTGATTTGATTGGAAAGATCTAACGATTGTGGATCTAACGGTTCTCATTGATTTCATTGGAAATGTACTTAATTCACGTGAACATACTAGAAAATTCATTATATATTAAATTTTAATATTATGCATGTACACATTCTACAATGCAAATTACATTTCACAAACAAGAAAATGTTTCATTGTACACATTCTACAATGCAAATTACATTTCACAAACAAGAAAATGTATCATTCGCTCGATGAGCTAAATTAGTAAAATCGTGTAGGTTAATGTATGTATGTAACATAATCATATTTTGACATAGATCTTACACCTAACAAATATCATAAGTATCGAATTTACTCATTTCTTAACTCAAAAACACCTCAACCAAAAATATTTTTCAACGCTAATTATCTCACTACAGATATCAAGTCCAGCTTTTGTACCCACAATGAGACGTTTGTCAAACGATCTATAAATTATCATAAACACCGAATTACTTAGAAGTTAAAACAATTATGCTAGATAGTGACCCGTGCCTTGCACGGGTTTTCATGCTAGTATTCATATAATAAGTTAATGGTACATGTACATGATATCAAAATCAGTAAAGGAAACAAACGTAAACATACAAAAACGAAAGTCTAGAATTTTAAAGTATAGGCAGTAAAAGAAAGTATTAATATTAGACATACTTGGCACACCAAATCCGACGAGGCTGTTACATTCAACCTGATAAATTCTTGATCCTAGTCCTCCGAAGTCCAACAGTCCAACCACCTGCACATAATTTATAAATTAGAACTCTTTATCTATTTAAATTGGAATAGCATTTCTACTTATTAAATACTTCTAATGAAATCGAACTCATCTTCTTTATAGATTCGAATTATTCTCCTCTATAAATTCGAACACATATTCTACTTCTAATATGTTAAATAATATTTTATTTATTTATTACTATTTCAAATTGTAAAGCTCTACAAAAATTAGAAAAATAGATTGAGACGATTTTAGAGATGCCACATCACCTCCTGCGTATTCTCCTTTATATATATATATATATATATATATATATATATATATTGATGATTACCTTTTATACCTAAAATATATTATTTTTTTTATTTTTTCTGAAAAATTCGGGCAATTACCTTTTTTAACTAAAACATATAAGCTTTTTATTTTTGCTTACTAAAACCTCTCCTTTTCCAAAAATATCATATACAGTTTCATTTATTAAAATAAAATAATAAAATTATAATTGTTAATAACTAACCAATTTAGCTAAAGTGTATATTCTTTTTTATATTTTCAAACTAAAATTTTTACTTTTCTATTTTTTCTAACTAAAACCTCTCATTTTCCAAAAATATCACGGGCAGTTCTTTTTAATGAAATAAAATAATAATATTTATAATTACTAATAACTAATCGATTATCTTTTTTTTCCAAAGCGTATATTCTTTTTTATATTTTCTAACTAAAATATTTCCTAAGTAAAATCTCACATTTTTCAAAAATATCACATTCAATTTCATTTAGTAACATAAAATAGTAATATTATAAATACTAATAATTAACCGATTACCTTTGTTAGTCAAAGCGTATATTCTTTTATATATTTTTTAACTCAAACTAGATTACTAAGCCGCGCTTCGCAGCGGCATTAGAATATATTTGTTAATAAAAAGAATATTAGAATAAAAATTGTGAAATAAATATCTACAAAATTATTTAAATTATCAGATAAAATATATTCTATAAAATCAGCGGCATTAACTCAAATATTTCAGCAACAGTAAAACTGTGTAATCCTTCTTTGAGATTATAAGCATTCAATCGTAACTTAAACACTATATCTTTTCCAAATAATCCTTCAAGCTCTTTTGGAACATCATTGTTGTCTAAAGATAATTTATTCACTATCTTATTTGCTGATGTGTCTAACAATGGTTCTACTATATTGTTGAATAGTAAAAAAGTTGTATCTCCCATCTTATCCTTAACTTTTATTTGTATTCTAAACCTATATAAACACACAAATCATAGTAAGATTAATATATGTATAAACAAAATATAAAATAAAGTTATTAAATTAATTTCTTACATGATAAGAGGATGGTCAATAATTTCGTTGCAAGGCTTGCATCTATAATGTCCCTCACAAAAGTCCAACTTTGTGGAGCATGTTTTACAGCCAGTGTAGTACCAGTTATGGGTATTATCAATCCCAAAAATATCAGCTCTTACCGTAACAATTTGTTCCTATAGTAATATGATTAGAGTATAAATATGATAACAAAAATAACATTGATAATAATTGAGGTCAAGTGCAAGGTACGTAAAATAAATTAGCTAAACAAAAAATGTGCAAAATTAACCTTTAGGTCTTCACTCCACTCTGCTTCCAGCAATTCCTCGATGTTCATCCTATTAATAAACATTTTTTCCTCAGGCGACATTATGGGGAGAGAGTCTCCACCGATTTGCAATTTAGTAGAGAGGTGAGCAAATCTCTCTCTCAGGGATGACACATACGGTGTATCTAGATTTGTATAAATTTTACTATTTCTTGTGGTAGAAAAGCTAATTGTATCTGCATATAAGAGTAAATAAATGGTTAAAAAACTAATATAAGAATTAAATCAATAATATCAATGAAGCAAATATTTGTATAATATCTAATGATATTCGTTCAATCGAGATAAGATAGGGTCCACCATCCTCCTTGTATAAATTTGTATCAACCATCTCGACCAACTTTTCTCACAAAGTTATGGTACTGGTGATGAAGTTGTTTAAGAAAAACATTAGAACAAATTAAATAAGTAAAACAAATAAATTGGGGTAACCAAAGAAGTAATATAAAATTACAAGAACAATAAAAAACAATTAACAGTTAAATTAAAATTAATATAATGCATAACTTACTAATTTGTGACAATTTTGAGATCTCTTTTTCCAACCGCCTTTGACAACTTCAATGCCACCCAAGTAGGTGAAGCAGCCCACAACATCTAAATCAACATAGAAAAAATAATATTAGAACATGATAGTTTGAATTATAACTTATATAATAGTATTACTTATATATTACTCTAATATATTACTGCATCAAAAACCTGAGAGTATGTTGGTGTCATTAATACGTGCATCAATCATATCCAGACATATGAACTGAAATCCATGCAGTGATATGTTGACGATGCCTTCTTCCAATCTCTTAGGCAACATTATGCGTATGAAGAGCAATTTAGACCCATGTGATAGTTGTCTATATTTCCCTATATTTCCCTGTACTTGAAACAACTTTCAGATTTTTGATGTTGTACACGGAGCCTTCCTCTAAAATATTTTTGAACCGAGAGACCAGAATCTTCGGGATCGTAGCATGGATCAAATTTTCCTGTCATACAACATATCTTAGAAAAGTTAATAACATCATACAATGTGACAAACTAATTTTTTTTTTTTTTTGCCAGAGAATGTGACAAACTAATAAGTTATAAGTATATTGATTTATTAACCTTTTCATCGATCAAAATCATGTCAAGACTGATCAGTTCTTCAGTATTTGGATTGACAGATTTCCACATTCTACACACTCGTACTCTTATCATCCAGGTATAGTTGTTGTCGTTTAAAGCATCCAACATGGTGTAGGCCATAGTTGTATTGATTGAAAATATGGTTGTAAAAATTTAAAACTATGTAAAAAAGTTTCGGTGTAGATTTTTTGTTATGAATGGCCTTTAATTTATAGGTGTTTGTAAGGTGAATAACATGGAAATCCATTATGTTTAAAAGTCAAGAAGTATTATAAAAGAAAAGTTCTATAAAGTTTAAAAATAATAAAAGAAAGTTCTATCAAGTTTGAAAATAATAAAAGAAAGTTTTATCAAGTTTGAAAATAATAAAAGAAAGTTCTATCAAGATTGAAAATAATAAAAGAGAAAATTACAATTATTAACATAAGATCCTAAAAATTCGAAAATAATAAGGAAGTTGTAATTTTCTAAATCAAAGAAAGTTCTATCAAAAGTTTTATTAAATCCTACAAATTCGAAAATAATAAGGAAGTTGTAATTTTCTAAATCAAAAAAAGTTCTATCAAGTTTGAAAATAATAAAAGAAAGTTCTATCAAGCCTACAAATTCGAAAATAATTATCAAGTTTGAAAATAATAAAAGAAAGTTCTATCAAGCCTACAAATTCGAAAATAATAAGGAAGTTGTAATTTTCTAAATCAAAGAAAGTTCTATCAAGTCCTACAAATTCGAAAATAATATGGAAGTTGTAATTTTCAAAATCAAAGAAAGTTCTATCAAGTTTGAATATAATAAAAGAAACTTCTATCAAGTTTTAAAATAATAAAAGTGTAATTTTCAATTTCCTTACTACAAAATCGAAAATAATAAAGGAAGTTGTAATTATTAAAATTAAAAATTGTGAAAAATTGAGAAAATTAGAAAAATAGAACGGAGCGATTCTAGAGGCGCCACATCACCGCCCCCGTCTTCTCCTTTATATAAGTATATTGATTTCTTCTTTTCTAAAATTATCGCAGACGACATCTATCTATATTATACTATTATATAATAGCCGAAACATTGAAAGTTTTGATTTCGATTTTTGGTAATTTATTCTATTTAATCTATCTATCTATACTATTATATAATAGCCGAAATATTGAAAGTTTTGATTTTAGATTTTCTCATATATATAACATAACTACAAACTCTTTTAATTATACTTTACTTAGAATTCAAAAACACGACCATTTTTAGAAAATATTTATATTTATATATATTACAACAAAATATATTGATAATTTTGACGGTAATCTTGACTGACATGCTTACTAAGCTAATAAACTTTTATAAAATCTATAAGTTTTTTTAGATTTAAAGTATTAAAATAGTACTTTTAATTCTTTTTAAAAAGTTAGCATTTTCAGAAATATTAAAATCTCAAAAAATTTAAAAATAAATTTCAAAATTAATATTAAAATCATCCGCATATGTTTCTAAATATGTAAGATACATATGCTGTTAAATGTATGATACACCTGATATTTTGGGAGAAATCACATTTCTTTCTTTCTATATTAATCAATTTCATTAAGTGCATGTATAAGAAAAACTGACACTTACTCCACCCTTGCCGTTACAAATATGCTAAAATAAATTAAAAATCTTAATCTCGGACAGTACCCTGAAGTCCCAGGCCCAGAAAGTCCTATAAATAATCAAATGTACACTTTGTGTTTTAATCTACTATTGTTTTAATCAATCTTCTGAGAAATCATTAAAAATAGTCCTGAAGCTATGACCAACTATGTTATCTTAATTCTGCTCTTCAGTTTTGTTAGCAAAGGCAAGAACATGTTATACATTGCATGCATATTCACTACAAGAAAAACAGGCTAATTTCGACAGAACAAATGCGACAGACACCAAATTCGACAGATATCAGCTGAAATTTAGTACTGCGGCTAAATTCGACAAACTTCTGTCGCAATTAGTTTCTGTCGAAATTGTTCTGTCGAATTTAGTACTAAATTCGACAGAAATTTTGTATTATGTCGAATTCATTACTAAATTCGACAGAATATTTTGTATTGTCGAAATCCAAACCCGCCAAAAAAAAAGCGGGAACAATTCCGCCAAAATTTTAATTCCAGATTTCAAAAGTCGACCAAATTATGTCGAATTTAACTTTTAGTTTTTGTGGGAATATTGCCGCCGAAATTTTTTCACACTTTTCAAAACTATATTCGACAGTTTTCAGTCGCATTACAAAAGTGACAGAATTCCGTCGAATTTATTTTGTTGCAATTTTTAAAAAAACGTTATTAAATATTTAAATGTGAATAAATATCATGAAAAAATATCAATAAATACAAGAATGTCGGTTATGATATGTACAAATTTAGTTTGTACAAAAAAAATATTAAATGATACGAGAAATTTGTATTTTTACTTATTAAATACTTCAAGAAAAATAAAAAAATATGTAATTAGTTTGAAAAAATACAAAACAATTATGAGAGTACTGAGAAGACGTGTCATATTCATTATAAATTTTTTAAGAAAATAACATTTGCTAAATAAAAAAATTCTTTATAAGTCGTTACATAGACAATAAAGTGGGGTAAATATATAGGGTTTAGGGTTTGGGTATTGCTTAGGGTTGGAGTTTTTAATTTATAAAAAAATAATTTAAGTAATCCAACCGTACGGATGTAAAGATTTTAATAATTTAAAAGCATATGCAAAAATTTAATTAATTTCAATATTAATTTCTTAAAAAATATAGCAATTTTATTATATTTTTCAAAATAAATTCGACAGGTAACCAGAGTCTGTCGAATTAAACACTAAATTCGACTATATTTTGTCATATTAAGTACAGTTCGACTATTTTCTGTTGAATTTGTTAATTCGACAGAATTTAGTTGAACTTAAATAAATTCGACAAGATTTTGTCGAATTTAGGCGTGCCACAAATTCAACAGAATTCAGTTGGATTATGAATGCGACAAAAAACTGTCGTTCAGGTATTCGACAAAATCTTGTTGAATTTAGCCTTGTCTTTTTGGCAACCCTACTGCCCATTTTGCTTTCCAGTAGCCGTTTCTTCCCCTTCCCCATTTCTCCTCCCTCATTTCACCATTTTCATCCAAAATCATCAAGTTTTCCATTTTTTCTTCCATGTAATCATCCAAAATCATCAAGTAAGTGTTTTCTTTTGTTCTTAATATTATATATGATTGTTTTTGTTTTAATTAGTGTAATTATAATGGTAATTTATATATGTTCAAAATTGCATTTATGATTGTTTTGATTGGTGAAATATGTTAGACAAAATTTGAGATATTGTTAGTTGTTTACAATTTGATTAACAATTAGTGTAATTTATATATCTTTTATTTGTTTAGAATTGTATTTTCTTAATTATATCGATTTGTACACATTTGTAGATGGCATCCGACCATAGTTGGGTTGGTCGTAACCGGTATAATGAGGCAAAATACTTAACGGAAGAATACAAAAGTGGTGTGGATAATTTCATTAAATTTGCTATATATAATCTTCAAGAAGAAGACAATGGCCTTATTAGATGTCCGTGTAAAGAATGTAAAAATAAGTACTACAAGAATCCTAGTACCGTGAAAGTGGATTTGTATCGACATGGTATCATGCAATGGTATACTAGATGGGATTGTCACGGAGAGAAAGATATGCCGCGAGACGAAGTTGGAACAAGTTCTGTTAATACTAACTATAGAGATGATGATATGTATTATGCATATGATGATGATTTCGAAGATTGTGAGGATTTCGAGGAAGAACCGAATGCAACAGCAAAAGAATTTTACAAGATGGTGAATACTGCTTCTGAGCCAATTTATCCAAACAATGACAACTTTACAACATTGGAGTTCGTAATGGAGTTGCTTAATTGGAAAAATAAGCATAATTGCAGTAATAATGCCTTTGATGATTTGCTTCACCTTATTGGATTAGTATTGCCCGATGATCATAAATTGCCTGAGAAGTACTATACCGTGCGAAAGATGATTAAAGGGTTGAACATGGAGTACCAAAAGATTGATGCTTGTGTGAATGATTGCATGTTATATTACAAGGAAAACAACAATAAGACACATTGTGATATATGCACAGAAGATAGATACAAGGTGCAAAAAGATCCTAAAAAACAGAAGATTCCACGAAAGATCTTGCGCTACTTTCCTGTTACCATGAGACTGCA
The DNA here is from genome assembly GCA_030848705.1 of Heracleum sosnowskyi. NCBI lineage: Eukaryota > Viridiplantae > Streptophyta > Magnoliopsida > Apiales > Apiaceae > Heracleum > Heracleum sosnowskyi. Next base: position 36,633,711 of record CM061244.1, read on the forward strand.
ACGTTTATTCATGGCCGAGAAGACTGCAAAATGTATGAGATGGCACCATGAGAGAGTTGTAGTTGAAGGTCAATTAAGTCACCCAGCAGATGGAGATGAATGGAAACAATTTGATCGTAGATTTCCAAGATTTTCAAAGGAGATTCGAAATGTTAGACTTGGACTATCTACAGATGGATTTGACCCCTTTCGCGATTCACACGCAGAGGAGTACACTGTTTGGCCTGTGGTGGTTGTTGTGTACAACCTTCCTCCATCTATGTGTACTAAGGCTCCATACATGTTCATGCCTCTTCTTATTCCCGGGCCAACGGATCCGACAAAAGACTTGCATGTTTATCTTAGGCCGCTAATTGATGAATTGAAAGAGTTGTGGCATACCGGGGTGGAAACATATGACATGTTCTCACGTACAAATTTTATAATGAAGGCGATGCTTTTGTGGACAATTAGCGACTTTCCTGCACTTGCCATGCTTAGTGGGTGGTCCACCAAGGGTAAGTTGGCATGTCATGTTTGCATGGGAGAGGTAAAAGCTAAACAACTCAAAAATGGTGGTAAATCTAGTTTTTATGGCACTGCTCGATATTTTTTGGAACCAAATGATCCCTTGAGAAAGAGTACAAGGTTTGGAAGTATTGAAACACGATCAGTGTGTGCTAGACATTCAGGATGCCTTGCAAAGACTATGTGTGAGCAGATACAGTTTCCCCCTCCGGGAAAGTCATCGAAGAGAAAACCGAAAGATTATGACGTGACACATAACTGGACTCACATTTCTCCATTTTTTGAGCTTCCATATTGGGAGACACTTAGCCTTCGTCATTGCATTGACATTATGCACACTGAGAAAAATGTTTTTGACAATATTTTTTTCACAATTCTTGATGATGGAAAGAAGTCCAAAGATAACACAAAAGCGAGAAAGGATTGTGAAGAATTACGTGTACACCGTGAATTGTGGATTCGAGCTGATGGCACAAAACCACATGCACCATACGTGCTTTCGCGGGAGCAAATTCATAAGTTGTTCAACTGGATTGTCGCATTGAAACTTCCAGATGGTTATGCCTCAAATATATCTAGGTGTGTGAATTGGTCGAAAAATTGCATTCGCGGGATGAAATCACATGACTGTCATGTTTTCATGCAAAAGTTGTTGCCTATTGTTTGTCGTGACTTACTTCCGAAGCATGTAGCTGATCCTATTATTGAGTTGTGCAACTTCTTTCAAGATTTATGCTCGTCGAATCTGAAATACACAGATCTGCAAAAAATGGAGAAAGATATAGTGAAGATAATGTCCAAGCTTGAAACTGTCTTCATTCCTGGGTGGTTTAATCCGATGGAGCATTTGCCTATACATTTAGCTACCGAGTGTAAGTTGGGAGGCCCGGCTAATTGGCGTTGGATGTATTTTGTTGAAAGATACTTGCACAATTTGAAATTGAAAGTTGGAAACAAAGCTCGAGCGGAGGGTTCAATGGCACAACGGTACATTGAGGAGGAATGTGTACACTTTTGCTCGTTGTTTTTCGATTCCAAATGCGGGATAGTGCATAATCGGTTACGTCGAAATGAGGCACCTCAAAAATTTCATGATGTCAATTTGTTAGAGGTTTACACGTATCCGACACATCCTAGTCTACGGAGTGGAGATAGAATCTTGAGCGGTGATGAACATGGACTCGTGACATACTATGTTCTTATAAATTCGCCGGAAGTTGGAAAGTATTTACGGTTAGATTCTTCCAAACCATTTTTATTTAAAAATGATAAATTTAGTTTACAATTTTTAATTTTTTTTCTCAACTTAAATATGTAGTGGATTCCAGAAGTTAGTACAACAACATTACCCCCTTCTCAATGATGCAGAAAAAGAAATATATCAAAAAGAACAATTTGGAAATTGGTTCGAAAGAAGGGTACGTGTTTTCTACAACACATTTATGCACACACTTTTGTATATTTATTTTATTCACACATTTATGTATATCTTTTTTAGGTACAAGATGATGAAGAGCTCAAGAAGAAATTTATAGACCTAATAAGAGGTCCGACGTTAAAAGTGGAGTCTTATAAAGCATGCAAGTGTAATGGTTACAAATTTAGTTGTGTAAATGCTAATGAGCTCACTTCACCAAATTCCGGCATAGTTGTCATTGGTGAGAAATTTTATTTATTAGCAATATTTAGGTTGTAGTTATTATTTATTATATGTTTTTAAACTTTATACATTTGTAAATGTAGGGACTTCTTACAAAGAAAGTTATGGAAACTATTATGGAAGAGTAGAAGAAGTTTTAAAACTCTTCTATCATAATGGGTATCAAGTCATCGTCTTCAAATGTCATTGGTTTGATCACACAACACATGTCAAAGTCGATAGACACCGGATTACTACCGTTGATGTCAAATCAAAGCTAAATGCCGAAGACGTGTTTGTGTTGGCTAGCCAAGCCTATCAAGTGTACTATGCACCAAATATTACAAATGCGAAATCATCATGGTACACGGTTCTAACAACAAAGAGTCGACAAGTTGATGAAAGTGTGTCAAACAAAGAAAATATCAAAATAAACGATGATGCCTTACAAAATGAAGTGTCAAATGCTTCATCATCACACGTCGAAACAATTACTATTCGTGATCCCTCGAATTTTTTTGTTGACTTGAGAATGTTTGAAAATGATTATTCGGTAGATTACGGCGATGAAGAAGAAAGTCCAAAAGACAAAGAAGATGAAGACGAAGACAAAAATGAGAACGAAGACGAAAATGATGAATTAAGTGATAATGATGATTTAGTGTAATTATTATTTTTAATAAAATTTGTATCAAAAATTTATTGCTTAATCTATGGACTATTAAAATTTGAAGTTGATCTTATAATTATAGTGTGAAATTGTGTTGTAGTAGAGGAAGACAACAGGTTTTATGCAGTATAGAGCTGCTACTTGTAAAATTATGGGTCGATAAATTCGACCAAAAGCAGTCAAATATATATATATCGGCTAAATTCGACTGTTAACGATCGAATAAGTATTTCAATTCAATTATTCTCCCCTTTTCTCTACCATTTCAATTATTCTCCCCTTTTCTCTACCATTTCAATTATTCTCCCCTTTTCTCTCTGAAATTAGGTTTTCTTTGCAATTACGCCGCGCTGCCGCCATGGCTGAAAAGGAAGGCTCGATTAAACAGATGATAAGTTTTCGGGTCTCTCTCTCTCTCTCTCTCTCTCTCTCTCTCTCTCTCTCTCTCTCTCTCTCTCTCTCTCTCTCTCTCTCTCTCTCTCTCTCTCTCTCTCTCTCTCTCTCTCGTTGAATTTATAAACCCTAATATTTGGGGTTTATTTAATTTTGTGGACTTACACTAGTAGTTAATTGCGGTATCAATTTGTTGGTTTGTATCAATTTAATTTGTGTATAAATTTGTTCCCAATTGTGAAATCTTGGCCAATTCGTCATCAAACATATCAATTATATTTGGGGTATGTTTATATTTCTGCTTACTTACAACTTTGTTGTTGTTAATTTTTAAATGATTTCTACAATTCTATTTATCACAGGATGTTTAAATTGTTGCACTTAGCTTGTTTAAAAGTGTGTATGGAATGTTGTTACAGAGATTGCTTAGTGAATTGTTGTATGAAATTATACGGTAGAAGCTGAATAGGATAAAGATTTTATTGCTTAGTTACTATTTGTAAAATTTTCGAAAAAGGATGTCTATTTTGCTAAAATGTGGATATTAGGTCGTTATTTGATGAAGAGTTTGCTAGTTTTTAATTCCAGCAATAAAATTGCTGTAGCAGTGTAGTGTAGAATCTTATGTTAGCTGAACTTTAGACCTTAATTTTGTCCACTCAATTGCTAGAAAAGCAAGGGTTATTAATTACTTTATTATGTAGGTACCATGGGGTGGTCCGAAGAGCAAGAAAAGCAAGGGTAATGATCAGGGAAGAAGCAAGAAGACCAGTGGAGGGGGTGGTGAAGCACACAAAGGTAGTGATGAAGAAAGTCATGTAAAAGGGTCTTGGGAGGTGGGAAACACTAGCCAACAAATTATATTTGAGAGAAAACGACGCAGCTGTTCTGAAGGGGACTACCCGAAGAAACCACCTCCGGATGCCAAGCCAACACTACGTTTTACAAAGAACGGAAAAGGGTATGTTAAATAATGAGTAAAATGCATACTGTAGATGCCTTGGTAGCAGTATTTATATGACCATATAGAAGTGAGAAGTAAAACGTTACAGGAAATGAGCATATAGAAGTGAGAAGTAAAACATTACAGGAATTAGTTAAAGTCACATCTGTTTTTAACTCATGATTGTGTTTTCAACGATTATAATATTTTGAATTAGATTTCCTAAGTTTTTGCTGAATGGTTTATAAAGCGTCTTTTTGACACAGTTTTGTTAGTTATGCTTTTGGAGCTCTAGGGTTGTATTCCAATTAAGTGGCAAGTAATAGGACTATGATTTTTTGTGTGCATACATATCACAGTAGCTTGAGCTAGGTTTCATGCAGTGCACACGGTTTCTAAGGAATGTGCATGGCATGCAGCATTATTAATTGAGCTGCTGGCGTTTTCTGAAATTTTGTACACAGAAACACACACACACACACACACATTATATCCTTTACATTATATAGTTTTCTGAAATTATTAAAGTCATTTCCCTTCTAATCATTTTATCCTTTACATTATATGGTTTTCTCTCGTACGCACACACACGTGCACACACACAGAGTGAGCGAAAGATAAAGAATAGAATTAGAACTTTTTATTTAATTATTTTGAATATTTTTCTAGGAAGTTAATTGGTTATACATATAAATATTTGAAATCTATTCATCTGTTACTTAACATTCTCAAGCAGTTGTTTTTTATTCTCTAGTCCACTCCAAAGTATTTTTATATGAATACTATATCTTCCTTAAAAACTCAATATTAATGACCAGACATTATCATATGTTTGTACAAAGTATGCTCTCAGACTCTGAAAACAACTTTGCTCTGCAAATAGAGAACATAAGACAGTAAAAGTAGCTCGGGTAAGTAAATAATGTTACTAAGAGCATCATCGTACATTATTAAACTTGAGCAACAAGTGGTAGACCACTAGCAATGAGTCATATGACATACACCGAGCATAAACAAGTAGATAACTATATAAAAGATACATATACATATAACTGACTGCGTAAGGATAGCAGTGGAAAGTACTACAGAGAATGCTTGAAATAAACCCATAATTCCTATTAATTTATTGTTAGTTTAGATTCTGCAACAGAATGACAGCTTGTATGGGATTAAAAATATGTGAGGGACTATCGAAGAAATAACAGTAGAGACGTAGGAACTCTATTTTAAAACAGGAACTCTATTATTTCTTGATGTTTTTCCATCCAGTGAGTGCCCTTTTTTTTTGTAAAATTTTGTCTTTTTTTTAATTATGTTGATACAGTTTCAGGGCTGCTAAACCCAAGAAAACACTAGGCCATATTGTTCGGATGAAATGGGATGAAAATACACTGAAAGCGAAGGGAGCTAAGCGTGAAGAATTTTACAACACTTGCATTAACAGTTTTAAAGTAAATAAATACTTGTGTATTTTTTTCAGCTTTATATGTTGCTTGTTTATTATTTAATCTAATACTATATGTAATATGTTTTGCAGGATTATTATGAATATCCCAAGAATTATCTACCAGAAAATGGAGATAGAGTTGTGAGAGCCCATTTGAAGAGAAACTTTAGGTCTTATCTTAATAAGGAAAAAGAACGTTTAGAGGATAAAGTGAATAACCTGCTGGATTGTGGATATCGTGATATCGATATTAAGATTCTGAACCCTCATTACTTCTCTCAACGCACATGGAATGCTATCTGCGATCATTGGGGAACACCACAGTTTGCAATGAGGTCAGAACTTGGCCAAAAGGCTCGATTGAAGTTGGAATTTACCTCCCGCACAGGGGCCATACCATATGAGCAGAGACGTGAGGTAGATTCTTTATACTAATCTTAGTTTTTATTAAGATTATGTATTAACAAGTGATATCGTGTATTCAACTAATCTTATTGCATATTTGTATGCGTATTTAGTTGAGATTTGGTGTTCTTTTATATCTTATAGGAAATAGATGAAGAAAGAGAGGACAAAGGAGAGATGCCTATCACCGATGAAGAATTCTTGACGATGTTGTATGACCCTAATGATCCCGCTGTGAAAGATTTACAGGTGTGTTTTATATTTGTTCAAAAAAGTAAGACCTAACTACTATACAAATGTAATTTTAATTTTCCAATTTGTTGCAGGAAAAAATGAAAAATGCACGGTCTTCTCAAGATGATTCTATAGTTGAGTTGTCGCAAACTGATCAACCACCTTCCCCTCGTACCCAAATGGAGATTTATCGAATAAAGGACATCATTTCGACAATGCAGGCTAGACCCCCGAAGAAGGGTAGGATCATCCTTCATCCTCAAGACACGGTGGGAGAGCTTATCGGAGCGTACGAAGCAACACGGTGGACTAACCAACCAAAAATAGACAACTGTCATGATTCTGTTGCTCTTCCTGACAAGTTTTATCAGATGATGTCGACCATTCTGGATGAGGTGAGGCAGATGATCCGTTCTTTGCCTATGCGTGAGGTGAAGCAGTCCATTTTGGATCAGGAGCTCCGTAACTTGGCTACTGCTGCATTTCCGGACCCGAATCAGAAATCGTTGCAGACGCATTATATACGGACAGCTGGTGGTTTGCTTCCTCAGATTTTGAAGGACGCTGAGAAGGTCATTGTAGAGGTATGATTCTACAAATATATGATAATATATTTATTCTTGAAACTAATTTATATGTCCTCTTAATTATTAATATGTTGTTAATTGTTATGTACTTAGGTTATTCGTGTTTATTAATAACAACTCTTCAATTCTTCAATTCTGTTTTCACTTTGTTACTGGTATAGATTTTAAGTATGCTGTATGATTGGGTCGTTGACTCGTTGGAATAAGTCTGTTGTATGATATTGCATTCCCTGTTAAAGGCGGAACAAATAAAACTAATGTATAATTATTTCCAAACTAGTCCTGGTCCTCCTGGATGTTAACAGTAAATGACCTAATAGGTACTGCCAATCTGCCATACTGGTAAGTGGTAACTGGTAAGTGTAGACTGATTCCAGTGCTCTGCCTTTTCCAGTATTCCAGTACATATGCAATATCAGTAAAGACTCGCTGTTTAAAATTCTAAAGAACAAATCTGATAAAATTACCTATATGGAAGATTCTGAAGTATCTTTGGTATCATCAGTGCCCGAATTCTTCCTTTCATGCCCTTGAAATCTGGGAGTTTGTCGTCTTTTCATGTTGTCAAACATAATATACTGGAAACCATATTAGTAACATTTTTCTGAAATCAGAGTAACCAGGACATGATTAGATTAATGTTTTCAGAATAATTAGCTTAAGAATGCATTTTGGGTATCACTTATCAGGACATGATTTAAGACAATACTTCTGTTATTATGCTAGCTGTATTTTAGTTGATCCATGATAGGCTGTTTTCAGTAGCAACTTACTGGTGATGCCTGGTAAGTGCTAGTGATCGAGTCCCTTTAATAACAACAGCTGTTATTTGGCAGACTTTGAGACTTTGAGGCTGAGCAATGGAGGTTCACTACTGTCTTGTTAGCTTAATTTTAGTTATGTTAAATATGCAGGAGGAGGTTCTGTCAGAGAAATCAATGGAGGTGGACAAGACTGCAGAGGTGGACAAGGTTGTGGAGGTGAACCGGACAGTGGACAATGATGAAGATCTCGAAGCAGAGAAGTATCCCCTAGCTTAGTTGAGTTTTAGAATATTTCCAGCTGCACTCTTTTGTTGAACTAGTAAGGTATTTTGAGAACAATTTTTCGTAACTTAACATATCTTAAGTTCAAATCTCTCTTTTGTAAAATTGCCAAGGCCTTTGTGAATGTTTAGCGTATGTAACCTGTTGATAACCAACTGAATTTGAAATGACTTTATTTTCAATTAGTGGGTATTTATTTGTTTTTTTAGCATTTTGTCTATGCTTGTTTGAGAATAGATTTGTACAGGTGGTATAAGTGATTATAACTTTATGTTTACACTGAATTGGTCAAAAGCAGAAACTAAAAAAAATATTTTGGTATGTCAAATGTGACAGAATTTAGTCGACTTTACAATTCAAATCTTATTTTTTAGGTCGAATAAAAGCTACTTCTTTTAGTCGAAATTACTGTTCTACTATTTTCAGTCGAATATAAATTTCGACATGTTTTTGTCGCATTTAGTATTTTGGGCGGGATTTTCAATTTTTTTGGAATTTTTGGGCGGTATTTTCAAGTTTTTGGCAAAATTTTGAATTTTTAACTGAAAATGTAGCCTTGCTAAATGCGACCAAATTCTGTCGAATTTATTCTGTCGAATTTAATCGGTCGAACATTGTCTGTCGAATTTAGCCTGTCGAATTTAGATAAATTCGACAAACAGTGCTAAATTCGACGCGAGCGTATTCGACATACAGAATTTCTGTCGAATTTAGCTAAATTCGACAGAATACCGTCGACTTTAGTTAAATTCGACAGAAATTCGGCATGTCGAATTTAGCCTTGTTTCTTGTAGTGATTTATGTAATCATTCTTATAAATTAGTCCCGACATGGTTCCGTCAATGTCTATATATATTACCTTACTAGACTCACACTTGGGCTTGATTTGCTTCGATTTATATATATGCACAAAGTTTTAAACTTTACAATGTTTTTTGTGTGAATCAGGGTTATGTGACTGTGATAAGAACAATATAATTGTCGGAACAGTGAATTCAGGAACCACGGTAGGAGGCAAAGATGTATGGAATGTGGAGGTGACAAATAACTGCACTTGTTTCCAGAAATCAATCTTACTAAAATGCACTGGATTTCAAACAGCTTTACCAGTAGATCCAAGACTTTTCAAGAAAATAGATGATCATTGTCTTTTAAATCAAGGTCGAGCCCTCCCACCATTTAATTCCGTCAAATTTTCATATGCTTGGTACCCACCATTCTTCCTTGTGCCACAATTTTCAATTGTTCAATGTTAGAACGAACAATTAACAAACTTTATGAGTTCACAAATAATTACATATTTACATTCTAAATTAGCATTTTGGTTTAGTTTTTAATAATGTTGATCTTTGATTAGTATCGAAGAAATTCTGACATTTCTTTAGATTATTGTTGTATACTTGTATCCAACGAAAAGCTCATGAATTTTCCAATCAAGTGTGATCAATCTTGTTTATTTATTTCCTTAACAATGTCTTTAGATTTTATTGGGCTTTACGATTATCCTCATTTTTCTATATTTATTTCCTTTAAACAATATTCACATGTTTTAGTGATATAATAATGGGATATTGTGCTAATAAATTATGTGTATTTACATTTGAAAAATATTCACTTATTTACTGATAAATAATGAAATATTTTTTTCAATTTTCATGATTTGAAACAACTTCAAAAAAAAAATTCATTGCAAAAATTTTGATGTTCGATTATTTAATACATATTTTATGGTGTGTTGACATAAATTTTGATGTTTGACTATTAAAAAACAAAAATTTGATCGTCATAAGAAATTAATGATCATTAAACAATTATGAAATATTATCAATAAATTTTCTTATGCGCCTTCTGCTCATATTCCAATTTATTCAGATGAAAAGCAGAAAAATTAAATTATAGAAAAGGAGTAAACCATCCCCATCGTCCTCATTTGTAAACAAATCGCCATTGCTTTTTGTTTGTTACGACTACCGAAAAATAAATTTCTTAAAAAAAGTATTTATATGAGTACAAAAAATAGTTACAAAATAATGTGGCATTTTGAAATAATTTTAGGGTTATTGATTATCTATGATTGAATTGTAATTTTATTTTATTTTTTGGATTTTCCATCCAGTTATATATATATATATATATATATATATATATATATATCTTAAAATAACATCATTAATTTCAGTAAATCTCATCTACTTACAATTTCAATCTTCCTTTTTATTTACCTTTCTTAATCTTCGTATAACAATTGAATTGGACTGAGAAAGCAACTAATTAGAATATGACACGTGTTATTTTGTAAACACTTTTGTTTTTAATTTGATAAATGTAAAAAAAAAAATTATAAAAAATCTGTGATTGCATTTTAGATTCAATAATTTTCCGAAGGGAAACTTATGATGGTGGGTGATTTGAACTGAGCTTTATTTATAGACTCGGATGGACTATTTCTTTCTATTTATTTACTTAATTTGGTTTCGAATATTTTTTCAATATTAGGTTACTAAGCCGCGTTTCGCCGCGACATTAGAATATATTTGTTAAGAAAAAAAATATTAGAATAAAAATTGTGAAATAAATATCTACAAAATTATATAAATGATCAAATAAAATATATTGTGTAAAATTTGCATTTGGGTAGATAATATTATAAATTATTTACATATTCCTTTTGTTTTTATAGTTTGGTTTTTTATTTTCTTGGACCGATACCATTGCCATATATATATAAAAGAAAATTTATATTGATAAAAATACTAATTATTCGTAATAATAAAATTTTAAATACTTAAATATAATTTTTTTCTAGTCATTTTATCTTTTATATGAAGATTTATTATGTATGTTAAAAGAATCTATTCAAACCCGAAATTTTGGATTTTGAAATAAATTTGATTTTATATTTTCAAAATTAAAATAATTAGATTTTTAATTTTGAATATGTTAAAATCCTTTTTTTGTGTTTTATTTAAAATAATTACTTTACATAGGATAATAAACATAGTTAAGTAGTTTACTAATTAAACTGAATCAAAATAAAAGCAAAACGTTATAACAATGAAACCAAAATACATTAAAAAAATGTGCGAAATTAACTTTTAGGTCTTCACTCCACTTCTTCCAACAATTCCTAGATATTCTATTAATAAATATTTTTTCATCATGCGACATTATGGGGAGAGAGTCTCCACTCATTTGTAATTTAGTAGAGAGGTGAGCAAATCTCTCTCTTAGAAATGACACATAAGGTGTATCCATATTTGTATAAATTTTACTATTTCTTGTGGTAGAAAAGCTAATTGTATTTGCATATAAGAGTAAATAAATGGTTAAAAAACTAATATAAGAATTAAATCAATAATATCAATGGAACAAATATTTGTATAATATCTAATGATATTCGTTCAATCGAGATAAGATAGATTCATATATGTGCAATTTCTAAATCTATATATTATAAAAACATTAATAAAGATAATTACTTTTAAATTTTTTAATCTGGGTAGATCTGACAATTATTATATAGGGTCCACCATCCTTCTTGTATAAATTTGTATCAACCATCTCGGTCAACTTTTCCCACAAAGTTATGGTACTGGTCATTGAGCTGTTTAAGAAAAAAACTAAAACAAATTAAATAATTAAAACAAATAAATTGGCTTAACTAAAGAAGTAATATAAAATTACAAGAACAATAAAAATCAATTAACAGTTATATTAAAATTAATATAATTCATAACTTGCTAATTTGTCACAAGTTTGAGATCTCTTTTTTTCCAATTGCCTTTGACAACTTCAATGCCACCCAAGTAGGTCAAGCAACCCACAACATCTAAATCAACATAGAAAATATAATATTAGAACATGATAGTTTGAATTTTAACTTATATAATAGAATTACTTATATATTACTCTAATATATTACTGCATCAAAATACCTGAGAGTATATTGGTGTCATTAATACGTGCATCAATCATATTCGGACATATGAACTGAAATTCATGCAGTGATATGTTGACGATGCCTTCTTCCAATCTCTTAGGCGACGTTATGCGTATGAAGAGCAATTTAGACCCATGTGATAGTGGTCTATATTTCCCTGTACTTGAAACAACTTTCAGATTTTTGATGTTGTACATAGAGCTTTCCTCTAAAAGATTTTTGAACCGAGAGACCAGAATCTTCGGATCATAGCATGGATCAAATTTTCCTGTCATACAACATATCTTAGAAAAGTTAATAACATCATACAATTTGACAAACTAATAAGTTATAAGTATATTGATTTATTAACCTTTTCATCAATCAAAATCATGTCAAGACTGATCAGTTCTTCGGTATTTGGATTGACAGATTCCCACATTCTACACACTCGTACTCTTATCATCCAGGTATAGTTGTGGTCGTTCAAAGCATCCAACATAGTGTAGGCCATAGTTATATTGATTGTAAATATGGTTGTAAAGATTTGGAGCTATGTAAAAAAGTTTCGGTGTAGATTTTTTGTTATGAATGGCCTTTAATTTATAGGTGTTTGTAAAGTGAATAACATGGAAATCCATTCTGTTTAAAAGTCAAAAAGTATTAAATAGTAACTTACCTTTCAGATATTAAGTTAATTTGTAAAAATTATACAACTTTTCTCTTTAGTCGTTAAAGAAAATGACGAGGAAGGAAAGAAATTGTTTGAGTTAGGGCTTGTATATGAATAATTATTGCAAATTCTAAAAATAAAAAAGAAAGTTGTAAATAATAATGCATTAGATCCTAAAAATTCGAAAGTAATAAAGAAATTAACATTAAATCTTACAAATTTGCAATTTTCCAATTCCATTCTTACAAATTTGAAAATAATAAAAGAAAATTATAATTATTAACATAAGATCCTACAAATTTAAAAATAATAAGGAAGTTATAACATAAGATCCTACAAATTCGAAAATAATAAGGAAGTTGTAATTTTCTAATTCCTCTAATCTTACAAATTTGAAAATAATAAAAGAAAGTTCTATCAAGTTTGAAAATAATAAAAGAAAGTTATATCAAGTTTAAAAATAATAAAAGAAAGTTCTATCAAGTTTGAATATAATAAAAGAGAAAATTGCAATTATTAACATAAGATCCTACAAATTCGAAAATAATAAGGAAGTTGTAATTTTCTAATTCAAAAAAAGTTCTATCAAGTTTGAAAACAATAAAAGAAAGTTCTATCAAGTTTGAAAATAATAAAAGAGAAAATTGCAATTATTAACATAAGAGCCTACAAATTCAAAAATAATAAGGAAGTTGCAATTTTTTGACATTAGATCTTACAAATCTGAGAAGTTGCAATTTTTCAATTCACTTCCTACAAAATCGAAAATAATAAAGGAAGTTGTAATTTTTCAATTTCTTTCCTACAAAATCGAAAATAATAAAGGAAGTTGTAATTATTAATATTAAAAATTGTGAAAAATTGAAAAAAAATAGAAAAATAGAACGAAACGATTTGAGAGCTGCCACCTCATCGCCCTCGTCTTCTCCTTTATATAAGTATTAGTTGACAAAGCAACGCTTCGCGACGGCGTTATAATTTATTTTTTAAAAACCCGGTCTATAAAATTACACAATCACTCATTTCTCTTTAATAAGTCATCCTCTCGTTAAACACGCTTTCTTTGTTAAGATTGAAATCACAAATTTTATACATTGAATACTTATCCTATATATCAATTTTCTTGTTAACATATTCCTTTCGAATGAGCCGCTCTCGCGTTGAAAAAACACTTTTATAAAATCTTAATATTTGTGACATGAAGAAAATAAATTAGTTATAGACAATTTAAGATATAATATAGAGATGTAATAAATATTGAATTCTAAATAAGATTATAATATAAAATTTAATAAAGAGAAAATTCTAAATAGGACTATAATATGACGATATAATAAAGATTAAATTCAAAATCCTTCCCTATAAATTTGAATTTAGATTAAAAAAATTAATTTTATTGAATTAAAATAAAGGATCTATAGAACAAAAAAGAAAAAAAATATATGCAATTTTCTATTGAAAATATTTTTCTATACAAATTTGATTACTTTTCAACTTAAAATATGTTAATATTTTTTATTTTTGAATGGAAATGCTTTCATTAATAAGAGCAACCGCTCAGCATTATAGTTGTCAAGGTCAGAGGGGACATCACCCTCTTTCAAGTTACGATCAGCTGTCTGTCTCTTTAGAGTTTCTGGCAAGACAATGCACAGTCCGATTAACAGACTGTTTGAGTAAAAATAATTCAAAATTAGACAATGATTGTAATAGAGCCTTACACTCTTCAACAACTATGCTAAATGTCGAGTTCAACTGTACGCTTGAACGAATTGATTCAACTACCACCAAACAGTCATACTCTAGAATAACATGTTCATAAATATGTATCCTCAACCAGAATTGGATCAGAAGCACCTATTTGATAGAAAGTCCTTGCTGAGATCATCCTACCTGACCTTGAGCTTTCGTCCATTGATCAAGACTTGTGTCTGCAAACGTCACCATATTAAATCATTACGGGCTGACCACACTGCCCAAGCTATCATCACAGCCCTGCACAGATCCTTAAACTGCAATATCCTAAACAATTCTTCCATCCAACCTTGCGTTGTATAAAACTATCTGCATATATACTTGCATATATACTGAAAACCAGCTATACACGCACACTCCCAGGAGAACTCACATGTAAGTTAGCAGTGGGCATCAGTCTCATTAAAAATCCCACAGAACGGACACACATGCTCTACCACATCACATTTCTAACTCTGAATCTCGACATGGTTGGTAGACACCTAGATAATGTCCGCCACATAAAGTCCTTCGTCTTCGGGGGGACCTTTAACTGCCATAATTTCCTCCAGAAGCCAAAATTAGCCATCGATGGAACTTTTGAAGCAATCTGTAAGCACTTTTAACCGAGTATGTCTTTTCTAAGATTTTGAATTTTCTTTTCTTATAAGTTAAAATGTCTCTTTTAGTTTGAAAATGTTAAAGCACCTTTGAATTATTGATATTATTTTCTATTTCGATACGTGGGTAAAAATTAATTACATGTTTTTTATGTTAAATCGAATTTTTGATCTCTCCAATTTTATATGCCCACGAAAATATAGTTCCCACGGGTTCTGACTTCATGGTCTTGACTCTTCCCCGGTGCACATAGGCTGGTAATTTTTTTATCTTTGATCATGTTGGTTTAAATAGGTGGCAAAAATTTAGTTGGTTAGAAGCATGTTCTCTGCACAAAGTCTTTCTTTATGTTAATTCATTACATGTACTTTCACCTCGCAGAGGTGTTTCCGATCTAAATATGCTCTACTTTTATTGCCCTCTTTGAAGTTTCAAGTTCCTGCTCGTAGTCGAGGGAAACATAAGCAAGCTTCTCCTACATATCACGGACAATTTCCTGCTCGATAGTGGTGGTGAACATGTAACCTCTCTCAGTAATTAAGATCTTCAAGAGAGAATCAGTGCGATCACGCCCAGCAAGATGAAGACGAAGAATGGAATGTGAAACAGCATACCCTTCATAAATTAGTACAGTGTAGCTCACGCCATCACCAGAATCGAGCACAATAACTATTGCATTTGAAGATTTTAGATAGAAGCTATAAAAAATAATGTCAACTATAGAATATATTACATGTAGGGACATATACTAACCAGTTGTACGTCCACTTGCATATAGAGAAAGACATAGCAGGAACATTAAAAGACTCAAACATGATTTGAGTCATCTTCTCCCTTTTGGCCTTAGGGTTAAGTGGTGCCTCAGTTAGAAGAACTGGGTGTTTCTCTGGAGCAACTCGAAGCATTGAACATCAAGGCAACGATGTAAAAGTTATATTATGTATAAAAATATTATGGAAGAGAACCACAAACCTTTTCTCAATCAAAACCAAGCTAACCGATATTATCTTAATCGTTCATCAGACGGAAAACTATCATTCAAATATACAATACCTCTCTACATTCACTATTTACAAATATAAAGTAAAGCAAAATTTTTGGTACAATTAATCACAAAAAGGAGATATATGAAGAGAGACGGAAGAGAAAAACCTTGCCAATATTCTACAAAGATTCTAATTGGTGTCAGATAATAATGGTGAAGAAAATTCATTACCTACACAGAGTAACTACTATAGATTCAAAAAATTGACCAACCTACAACAACCTGCAACATACAATTAAAATATTAAGAATTATAGAAAAATACAAATATGAATTATGAACAATTGCATCCACAATCAAGATCAATTGCATACACAATCAAGATTGACCAAAATAAAAAACAATGTAAAAGCGAAGCGGAGTAAAAGAGAGATGAAAAAACAGGTTTGAGGGTTCAGATATATAGGTGAGGCCGTGAGGTTTCTTTCGAAAACTTTTTCTATTTCGAATATATTAAAAAAAATAAGGAAATTCTGATATTTCAATTTTAAAAATCTCTAATCCAACTTTTTTAATATTAAAAAAATAAAGAAATTTTGAAATTTCAGTTTTAAAAATCTCTAATCCAACTTCAAAAAAGTTTCGACTTTTTTTCATAAAAAGTAGGATCAAAAGAAGAAAGTTTTAATTTAAAGTATTTAATATAGATGTTGTGGAATAAAAAACGTACTTGTAAATTTACTGCTAGGGTTTAAGAGCTTTCGAGCTTTAATGGTTGTTCTTGTTGTCGGGGACTAACTCGGTCCTAACAAGATGCCTACGTATCTCTAGTGTTTAGAGAATCAAGCCAATAAAAACGTAGTTCTTGGTGTTGCCCTCGGGGCTATGGCGGCAGGGGCACACCAAGGACGTAGTGACTTGTACGTCCTTATTCGAGGATGAAGTCTAAAACGTAGTTCTGAGATGAGGGGTCAGACCCTTTATATAGGCGTTTAGAAGCCTAGTGGATAAGTATTGATTTCCTTGAAGGATAAATTTTATCCTTGACGGTGGATAAGTATTATCACTTCCTTGAAGGATAAATCTTATCCTTGACGGTGGATAAGTATTATCACTTCTTTGAAGGATAAGTAAGTAATAATCAATTGTCAGAGTCACAGGAATCTCAGAAGATCATATCTGTCAGAAGAATACAGATTAAAGTCATCCTACAGACTTGAAGAAATTCTACATTGAAAGAAGTTCAATTATTTGTTCAAGCCTCAGTGAAGTTTTCAAAGAAGTGGATTTATTAAAGTGACAGAGGTTTCAGTTTTGTGACAACAAATGTACAGGTTACAAAGGTTGATCTACAGTCAAAAGCAGACAATGGACCACGACTTAAAGTCAAGATGAAGAACAGACATTGAGGTTAGTCATTTATGAACCAGACAGTGTATCAAATGACAACCTCAGACAATGGATATTCTTCATCAAGTTTCAGTGGTACAAGATTTGGTTTTGCTATCCTATGAGTATTTAAAATTCTATTCTAAATTAGTTATTAATTTAGTTATTAATTTAATTCTTCAGAATTAATTTAATAAATAAATTAAGTAATTAATTTATGAAATAAATTAATTATCAGAATTAATTTAAAGTAGAATTAGAATTTAATTTAGAATTCTTTATTAAAGTGAACTGGAATGACTATCCATGGTAGTCAGACCGGTAGTCATACCGATAGTCATTCTAGCTTATTTTAAGTAATTCTAATTAAATTATCATAAATTATCATAGTCATACAAGGCCATTTTGATAGTCATCCAAGGCATTTTGGATAGTCATTCCAGGTTTAATTCATAGTCATCCTGGAAAGCAAAACAGAACGTGAAGTGGATTACTACAAAAGAAAAGTGATTAGACAGAAAGAAAAAATCAAGATTATCAACATTACATTTATCAAGAACAACTTCTGTTAAGAAAAGAAAAAGCTGATGCAGATCATTTCTTTTACAGTGAATTAATTCTAGAATTATTCTGTTAAATCCAAACCAATAGAATTCATTCATTTATACTGCTTTAACTATCTAGCGGATTTGTATCCCTAGAACGTATCTCAAATTATCAAATATTGTTATATCTTTTTATTACAAAAATAGATAAATTCATGTCGAATTTATTCTAGATTTGTTTTAATTAGTTTGAGATTCAATCTTGAATCAGTACCATATTTGTAACACCTTTCAAGTTTAATATAAGTTACATTTAACTTGAATTCTGTTTCATTTTATTCCGCCATAATTTGTTCTTAAATTGTTTTATTCTAAACAGAACAAATTCGATAAAATGGTATAGTTTGTATTCAACCCCCCTTCTACAAATCATGACCTAACACCAAGCAAAAACATCTTCATTCTCTTGGAGGAAAGATATAAACTTGCCCTTCCAGGGTTCAGTCAATAGTGTTCCAATGTAAGTGACTTTATCTGGTTCTCCTGGAACTAAGAGGATAGGGATCAAATCCTCAGTTGGCTTTCTCCTTCTATCTTCATCATCCCTTGAATCCATGTCCTCAATTGGGAGAACATGTCCCCCGACTCCATCAGGTCTTAGTGCGGCTACATAGCAACTTCTATCCACCTTATAGGAAACTTTATTTTCAAGTGGTATGTTGAGGCAACAGCCTTAAAAGCATGAAGGCCAGTCCTTCCAAGGATTACATTATAAGTAGAGGTTGCCTTTATAACCAAGAAGTTTAGCATTTGAGTCGTTGTCTTCGAGCCCTGCCCTATAATCATGGGGAGCTGGATTGTGCCTTCTACCTTTGATTCGACTCCATTGAATCCGTAAATAGGCATGTTTGAGGGTGTCAACTGTGAGTCAGTATATCCCATCTTGATGAAAGCATCGTGGAATAAGATATCCACAGAAGCTCCATTATCAACCATAACTCTCTTGGTTTCAGAATTGCCTATCACATGTGTGATGACCAATGGGTCATCATTAGGAAATTTTACCCCTTCTAGGTCAGAATCATCGAAGCTAATAGCAACTTCTGTTTTGGCACGCTTCGGTGCTTCTCCAACAACAGTCATTACCTCTCTAGCATAAGCTTTTCGTGAATCCCTGGAAGAGCCAGTCGTAGTCGGTCCTCCAAATATCATGTTGATAACTGGACCTCAGGGTCTAGGATTACGATCTTGATCATTATCCTTTCTTTCATAGTCTTTCTTCTCATAGTTTCCTCTTTGGTTTCCTCAATTCCCATCCTTGGTGAACTTATCCAGTTTTCCCCTTCGGATCACGAATTCAATTTCATCCTTTAGCTGTCTACAATCATCGATTTCATGACCAACTTCTTTGTAGAACTGACGGAATTGATTCTTGTATCTTTTCTCCATATCAGTCCTCAGTGGCTTCGGCCATCAGAGATCAGCATCTTTTTCAATGTCCATCAGGATTTGACTTCTAGGAGCATTCAATCTTGCATACTCATTAAACCTGGGTCCAAAGTTGTTCTTTTTAGGTGGAGAGTCAGAATCCTTCGCTGTCCTGGGATATTTGTCCCCAACGTCATACTCTTTCTCTTTTTTCCGTTTTCACTTCCCTCAACAGTGGGTTCGTATTTCTTCATGCTTTCATCGGCCTTGATATAATTTCCGGCTCTATCTTGAAGCTTCAACATGCTTTCGGGTGGATGCTTTGCCAAGGATCTCTTGAAGTGATCATCAGTGGTTCCTTGTTGCAGGGCTATCATAGCTACTTTGTCCTCCAAGTCCGGGACTTTCAGAGCCTCCCTAGTGAATCGATTTATGTATTCCCTCAAGGATTAATTATTTCCTTGTTGGATTCCCATAAGAGATGCAGAACTCTTCTCATGCACCCTTCCACTAACAAACTGATTGATAAACGCCTTGCTCAGTTCCTTAAAGGATCCAATAGAATTGGGAGGGAGACGGATGTACCAACGTTGAGCCATGCCCGCCAGGGTTTGTGGAAACGCTCTGTATTTGACTGCATCATTCATGGGCTGTAACAACAGTGCATTAGAGAAAGTCCTCACATGATTCGCGGGGTCTCATGTTCCATCATAAGCTTTGATTGTTGGCATCTTATATTTTCTGGATATGTTAGCTTTCACAATATCCTGAGTAAAAGACGGTGTAGGATCATCAGGATCTCCTAAGGGTAACAACATAGTAGGATCACCCTTTGGGGCTTTAGCCCTCTTGGTTCTTCTCGGTGCAGGATCTAAATTGATCATCGGGACTCTTCCAGTTGCTTGGCTTTGTGCTTTTGCAGCCTCTTCTTCCGCTAGTACTTTCTTGAGTCTTGCAGCCTCTGCCTCATGGGCTGCGATCTTTTCCTTGGTGGTTTGGGGTTGTTCCTGATTGGTTTGGGAAGAGCGTCTCCTCCTTGGGGCAACATCCATCTCATCTCCAGTTGAATAATTCTCATCCTTAGTATATAGGGACCTGAGTAGTCTTGAATCAAGGGGGTCTGTCGAGATTGAGTTTGTTGGTTTTGGGGTCCCAGACCTTAAATGTAAGGAGGGATATATACTTCGTGGTAAGTTGGATTGATACCACTGCTGCCCACCGTGGGTCGAGGGGGCATGCCATAAGTTGGCATCCCAAGAGTCTGAGTTGCGTATTGGGGAAGATTTGTGGTATGAAGTTGAATATTACGTGGTGCATTCATGAGCAGTGGAGAGGTTGTGATTGGTTGCTGGAGAGTGAGAGTGGTCTCTTGTGGATTAGGTCCATGAACGACCATTTGCAGGGGATTCGTCCCTTCAACCGAAATAGGGATTTTCGGTCCTTAAGTGGTGGTGAGGGGGATATTCGCCCCTTGAGTGCCAGTGGTTGCCTTCCATGAGTCTCCGTTTCAGAGGTGAGAGGAAGTCCTTCAGAAGTCTGAGTTTCTCGAGTCGTTCTTCGTGTGTTTGCCATGGTTGATGTTTTCTTCCCATAGACAGCGCCAAATGTTGTGGAATAAAAAACATACTTGTAAATTTACTGCTAGGGTTTAAGAGCTTTCGAGCTTTAATGGATGCTCTTGTTGTCGGGGACTAACTCGGTCCTAACAAGATGCCTACGTATCTCTAGTGTTTAGAGAATCAAGCCAGTAAAAACGTAGTTCTTGGTGTTGCCCTCGGGGCTATGGCGGCAAGGGAACACCAAGGACGTAGTGACTTGTACGTCCTTATTCGAGGATGAAGTCTAAAACATAGTTCTGAGATGAGGGGTCAGCCCCTTTATATAGGCGTTTAGAAGCCTAGTGGATATGTATTGATTTCCTTGAAGGATAAATCTTATCCTTGACGGTGGATAAGTATTATCACTTCCTTGAAGGATAAGTCTTATCCTTGACGGTGGATAAGTATTATCACTTCCTTGAAGGATAAGTCTTATCCTTGACGGTGGATAAGTATTATCACTTCTTTGAAGGATAAGTCTTATCCTTGACGGTGGATAAAGATTAATTCTAGATCCTTCCTTGTAGGAGTTGTTTCCATATCATAACGGACTTGTATTGAAACAAGCCCACTTGTATTAGAACAAGCCTGTATTGGACGTCTCCTAATATAGGTTGTACTTCTAGCCCAAATATTAATTACGAAATTAATATTTAATTAGAGTTTTGGGCCTTATTAATGGGCCTTATTTATGGACCAGCTTGGTTTAATTAATGCAATATTAATTATGTCTTTAGGGTTATTTTTAACCCATATCAATAGAGCAACTCTAGAAAAATATATAAATATGAATTGAACGATTCTGGAGATCCTGGGTATTTTTCAACACTCCAAGATATTTAACATTTTTCACTTGAAGAAACAGGAGCATCTTCTTCTTCCACATATGATAATGCTCATTACTGAACATGGGAATCTTTACTGTACCAACTTTCTGAGTTGTAGACATTTGTGAGATTTTTAATGAATAATAAGAATTTCAGAGTTTAAGAAAAAATCACAAAAAATGGATCTTTGATTAGTATATCAATCAAAAGGCTCTGATACCAATTGTTAGATCCTGATATGTTTGTAGAAGGGGGGTTGAATACAAACTATACCGTTTAATCGAATTTGTTCTTTTGAAGATTTAACAAATTAAGAACAAATTACTGCGGAATAAACTGAAATAATATTCAAGTTAAATATAACTTATACTAAACTTGAGGAGTGTTACAATTTGATTACAGATTACAAAGTTCTTGATAAAACAAACCTAGAATAAATTCGACAAGAATTTATCTATTTTTGTAATAAAAAGGATCGAATACTAAAAAGTAGTTCGATATAATTTCTAGGGATTATGATCCGCTAGAATGTCAAAGCAGTACAAGTAAATTAATTCTTATGGATTAAATGTTACAACCAAATCAAGAAATGAATTCACTGGCAGAAATTGAAGCTTGACAGTTGAAGAAGAGTTAAGGCAGAGAGCTTTTAATGAAATGTTATTTTGATTTCTGTCTTTTGTTGATGTCTTTTGTCTTGATCTTACAATTTGTATTTAAACACCCTGCAGTCTTTGCATTCCACGCGCCATTACTTTTCATTTGATTTGTATCAGGAAGACAACCGGGAAGACTGTCTTTTGGCTTGGTAAGACTTTCGGGAAGACTTGCATTTGCTAAGGAAGACAATCGGGAAGACAAACAATATGGCCTAGGAAGACAATCGGGAAGTAATTAATCTCTTTGCTACTATATTACTTGCTTGCGATTGTGTATACTTGCACATCTGTATTTTACGCAACAAGTTTTTGGCGCCGCTACCGGGGACTGTTACAGTGTTTATTGCAAAATTAATTATCTTGCAGTTTGGTTTGTTTTTGTGTGCTTACGTGGATAATTCTAGTTGTTTGTCAGGTTTAACAACATAGAGTTATGTATTTTCCACAAGCGATGGATATGGTCTATGAGGAATAGTGTGTTGCTCGAGATCAAGAATTTCTTTCCTTGCAGGCTAGATTGTCTTCTATGTCAGCAATGGTAAAGAATTTGAGCATGGGAATGAATCAACCTATATGTAAACCAGCAAGTCCACCACGAAGCCAAGCTGATAGAGTTTCGTGTGTTTATTTTTGTGGTGCTCATACCTATGACTATTGTCTTTCCAATCCAGACTCTATTTGCTTTGCTGGTAATCAAAATTGGAGTATCCCATATTCTAATTCTTGCAATCAGTCATGGAGTCAACCTCCGAACAATTCATGGAGCAATGAAGGAGCATATCTTGGAACTTCATCAATGAACTCTAACTATCTATGTTTTCAGCAACCTTAACATCAAGAATCTGATGAAGAAGATCAATACAGTTCTGTAAAATCTTTGTTGAAGAAAGCTATTGAAAATCTAGATGTCATCCAAAGTCAATCAGATTCAATGAGGAACTTAGGGAATAAAGTTGGGGATCTAGTTGATGAGATAAGAAATCAAACGCCAAATTCTCTACCATGTGATACTGAAAATTGTGAAGAAGTTCAGATAGAGCATTCTGAAAGTGTGTTTTCTAACGGTGAAAAAGAGGTGAAGGACTCTTCAACAAAATCTGTAAAGGATGTTCTAGTTTCTGATAAATTAGAGAAAAATTCTTATGAAGATCCTTTGGAGCAGCCCATGATTCTAGATTTCGAACATGAAAATAATGAAGAGGAGAATCCAACTTTGTTGGAGGTTAATTCACAAGATACAGAGACAGTGTATTGTTTCGAGTCATTGGAAGTGCTATCTGCAGAAGTAAAGCCTCCAAATGCATCTGTTAAAGAACCATATGATTTGGAACTGAAGTTGGTGTCCTCTCATTCTCAAGAAGTTTATTCGAGCTCATCTGTGACATATTTTATCATCATCTCAGCGGAATTACCTCCGGACAAGAAAGAAAATTTATTTGAGATCTTGTTAGTGGACATTGCAATGGGTTCTTTTGAGCAGCGGAGAAGGTTGAAATCTCTGACTTTGTCCATCATAATTTCAGTAGATTTACCCCCTGATAAGGAAGAATCATTTTTGGAGGTCCTACAAAAGTAGAAGTCGTGTAATGGATGGATGATTTCAAATATTCAAGATATATTATATTCTTCTGGTACGCAATCATGGGGTGAACAAATTGTCACGAGCAGTTTTTATGAGCGTAGGAAGCTGAATTATGTTGTCAAACGTGACTCCGAGAAAGATAATTAAATGACCATATGGAGATGTGAAGTAGAATCTTGCACTTTTGTGTGCAATTGTGAAGTAAATGGTTGATTTCATGTCTAGCCATAGACTTTAAAGAAAGGCGCTTCTTGGGAGGCAACCCATGATTGTAGAACTAACTTTTTAACTGAAGTTTGAGAATGAAGCATGAATTTTGGGAAAAAAATTTGGAGTGAAAAAAAGAGAGTAAAATAACAGTGATGTTTCATGGCCATGAGCGTATTTTTCATGGGCATGAATCAGTTTGTGGGGGAATGAAGTGCTTCAGTAACTTTTCATGGGCATGAATATTTCATGGCCATGATTTCTCTACAGTAACTTTTCATGGGCATGAATTAATTTTCATGGCCATGATTTGTCTCTGTAATGACACAAAGAAGGGCGATGCATGGAGTTTCGAACACTAGATCTTTAGGCGCCTGGTGACTTAAAGTGCCACTTACAACCTCTATGAAAACTTCTCGCTTGGGTTAATTATGGCAGCTGCTAATTTATAAATTGGAAATGGGCAAAACATCACTTCTTTCATATTTGTCGAGCCGCACTCTATGCTCATGCACTAGGGGAGTATTTCTAACATTTCTTTGTATAATTTTCCACTTTATTCTTTTTGTATTTTTTTAAGGATCTTTTTAGTTGTGTATATTTATTTTTATATTATTCATTGGGGACAATGAACCGCTTAAGTGTGGGGAGGGCTTTCCAACATTAAAAATAAAATCAGATTTTTTTTCTTTTTAATTTGTTAGTTTTATTTAGGATAGTTTAAAAAATAGAAAAAAAACACGAAAAAATTAGAAAAATTAAAAAATTGATTGCCTTGTCAAAATAGCATGTTAATAAGGATAAGTACACACCGTGTAGACTTATTTTACGAGTGTCATGTATTTGTTTCCTTGGCGTAAAATACCTTATACATGATGATGTCTTGTATGTGCTTGCGAAAATTTAAAACTTGAATGTACGTCATTGTCAATTTTGATGAGTTTAGCATGCTATCACCTGTGAGATCTTGAGCCTTAATTCATGATTGATACATATTTTTATATCAATCTATTTGTTTGTGGTGAGTTATTCGTCATTGTGCATGTTGCTCTAGAACTTGATTTAAATCAGGTCGTGCGTATATTGATATCGTGTATTGTGTAAAAATGATAAAGGCACTAGGATTAATCATATTGTCCCAAACAGTACCCTGAAAAATAATCCTTAGTGAGCCCACTTGAGCCTTATATCCTTTTTCTTCGTATATTACCATCTAAATCTTGAGTTTATTTGTTTGTTCTTGTCTTGATTGACTAGTAGAGTATTGTGATATATACTTGAGATTGGTAAAATATTGAGTGTGGGGATATCTTTGTTAATGTGTGAATTTTGGTGGGATTTGAATTGGTTTGGTTACTTCTTGTCTGTGACACCTCAAACAGAGTCACAAAGGTCAATGAAAAAAAAAATTGAAAAAAAAGATAGATAAAAACTGGAAAAAAAAGATCTCTCTATGAAAAAAAGGAAAAGAGAGTGTATGTTCAATGGTTATTACAATGTGAAATTTACGAGTTTATATTTGTATGTGAGATGATATCTCAAAGTTAGTTTCATGTTGAGTGCTTCAAGTGTATATGAGCATTATGCTCTATTAGTTGTCAAGTTTAGCCAACTGCAGCCTTTTCATTTTCTTACCCCTCACCTAAGCCTCGTTACAACCCTTGACAAAGACCTTTTGATTTATACGAACACGAAGTCTAGAGATTTTGGTGGACAAGCAAGCTTATGGTAGCACATGTGCATTTGATTGAACTTGAGTGATACAGTTACACCTAAACACTTGTGTGAGCTTTATCATAATATTGTCCCTATATTTTAGTTATTTTGTATTGATTTGAATTTTTATTTAATAAATTATAATGTTTTATTTTAGGTATGGAGTTTTATAAAGGAAGGCTTGGAGCTTAAATGGCAAGAGTTGGAGATTAATTTGATTAAAATTCGGATTTTATGACCCACTTGCGCAGTTCACACTGTTTGGGCTATAACTGGAGTTCTATAAGTCCGATTCAGACGATTCAACATCCCACGGAAAGCTTATGAGAAGAGATTTATTTTGGAAGTGGCCTTGATATTAAAATCCAGCGGAGTCAGTCCAGAAACAGAGCCCAACAGTCAGCTACGAATTTATTTGCTGGAATTCAATTCTGTTTGGGAAATCTCCTTGTATTTTGTATTAAATAATTAAAAACACTTTTATTATATAATATTAGATATAGATAAGACCTAATACAGGAGAAAGAAGAGAGACACGAAAGGAAAAGAGAAGTATATGCACAAGGGAGGAGGAGAAGCCATCAACGAAGAAGAATTCAGTCATCGAAGACATTCAATTGGCTTTGTTTTCTCTTATCTTTTTATATCTCTTCTTATGAATATGTGTTGGTTATCTTGGAATTCTTTTGAGAGTTTTATCATAAACTAATTTTATAAAGTTGGGATTTTTATGGAACCCTAACATAGGATTATTGGTGTTTTGTTAAAGCGTACTGTATGCAGTTCTACAGTTTACTCATTCAAGTGTTTTTCATGCTAATACTTGCTATTGTTTGATCAAATTTAGTGGATTAATGGGTTAATTATAATATCGAGAGAGTTATAGTTAATTGACATAAAACTTGAATGGTGCATGCTTATATCTTTTGATTATAATATCGTTACAGTATAGACATATATTGTGACCATGCATAGCTTTGTGAATTGGTACTTAATTGTATTCCGAGGAGTAAATTGGCATAGACATATGTTAGTTTACTTGATAGGAATTATATCATAGTGATTTCGAGAGAAACCTATGACCATTGAATTCTAGCTAGTGAACTGTGGATTGATATAGTGTTACGCGACTCTTTTACCGATTTTCATGTGTTAGGGGGAAGTAATTATCCTGACTTATCTTCTCTTATCTGAATCTCATAAGACTCTCTTTGCTATTATAATATTAGTTAGTTAATTAATTAGTTTTAGTAGAAAAACCAAAACTCAAATCTTTTGTTCTATAACTAAATTGTGAGACTTTACTTGCGATTAATACAAATTTGCAGTCCTTGAGGAACGATATCTGGTATTCACTACTATATTACTTTCTTGCGATTGTGTACACTTGCACATCTGTATTTTACGCAACATTTCTCAACCACATTTGATATCAGGGCTCTATCTCCGGTCATATGCCTTGAACAACCACTGTCCAGAACCCGCATAACACGGTTTACCTGTGCCACACCATGCAGTATCAAATTGATTAGTCTTTCCTCGGAACCCAAACTTGATTGGGTCAGGCATATTTAAAGAACTGGCCTTTGTCAGGCAAAACAACATTTTTAACTTTAACTACTTCAACCTCTTTCACAAAAGAGCGTTTCCATTTATAGCCATCCTTAACACATTTCTGAGTAGGCTTAGGGATAAATGGATCCACTCTAGTCTTTGTAGGACTAGTAGTCTTAGATCTAACATGCTTCTTATTATTAACATGTTGACGTGGAGCAGTCTTATTATCAGATACATTCTTACTATTAAAATAAGCATACATAACATTGAAAGCACAAGACATGCAATTAACCACACCACATGCTTTATGAGAAAGATTAACAGCATGCATGTTGGTTCTGCAGTTGTTTTGATCCACTTTTGAACGTGTTCAGTCAAACAAGTGTATGTCTGACAAACAAGTCAAAGTTGTGAGACATTCATAAAGTGGATCAAAACAACTGTAGAACCAACATGCTTGCTATTAATCTTTCTCATAAAGCATGTGGTGTGGTTAATTGCATGTCGTGTGCTTTCAATGTTATGTATGCTTATTTTAATAGTAAGCATGTATCTGATAATAAGACTGCTCCACGTCAACATGTTAATAATAAGAAGCATGTTAGATCTAAGACTACAAGTCCTCCAAAGACTAGAGTGGATCCATTTATCCCTAAGCCTACTCAGAAATGTGTTAAGGCTGGCTATAAATGGAAACGCTCTTTTGTGAAAGAGGTTTATGTAGTTAAAGTTAAAAATGTTGTTTTGCCTGACAAAGGCCAGTTCTTTAAATATGCCGGACCCAATCAAGTTTGGGTTCCGAGGAAAGACTAATCAATTTGATACTGCAGGGTGTGGAACAGGTAAACCGTGTTATGTGGGTTCTTGACAGTGGCTGTTCAAGGCATATGACCGGAGATAGAGCTCTGCTATCAAATGTGGTTGAGAAAGCTGGCCTAGGAGTTACCTTTGGAGATAACAGCAAGGGTATTACCAGAGGATATGGTTGTTTGAAGTTTGGAAATGTTATCATTCAAGATGTATCTATTGTGGAAGGTCTGAAGTTCAATCTTCTCAGCATCAGTCATTTCTGTGACAGAGGATATGCTGTTTCCTTTGAGAAATATAGATGTCAGATCCTTCATAATAAGAATGGAAATCCTGCTCTTCAAGGAGTAAGGAAAGGTGATTTGTTCATAGCTGATTTGCACTCTGGATCCAAAGATGAAGTTACTTGTTTTTATGCTAAAGCTTCATCAGATGAAAGTTGGTTATGGCACAAGAAGATGTCTCACCTTAACTTTAAAACCATGAACTCTCTAGTCAAGAGGGAATTGGTGAGAGGTTTGCCTCAGATGGAATTTACACAGGAAGGACTGTGTGAGGCATGTCAGAAAGGAAAGTCAAAGAAAGCTTCTCATAAGGGCACTGACACATCATCAATAACTGAACCACATCAGCTACTGCACATGGATTTGTTTGGTCCAGTTAATGTGATGTCCATGTCAAAGAAACATTATGCACTTGTGATTGTTGATGACTATTCCAAATACACATGGGTTTTATTCCTACATTCCAAGAATGAGACCCCACAGATGGTGATTGATCATATAAAGTTGATTGAGCTGGATTCTAGATTCCCTATTAGAGCTATAAGGTCAGATAATGGAACTGAATTCAAGAATGCAATCCTAAATGACTTTTGTGCAAATAAAGGAATAACAAGACAGTATTCTGCCCCTAGAACTCCTCAACATAATGGAGTGGTGGAAAGGAAGAATCGTACATTGATTGAAGCTACAAGGACTATGTTAAGTGAATCAAGACTTCCAATGTACTTTTGGGATGAAGCTGTGAACACTGCTTGTTATACTCAGAATCGAACATTAATCAACAAGGACTTAATGAAGACTCCTTATGAGATCTTGAACAACAAGAAACCAACTCTCAAATACTTTCATGTATTTGGAGCTAAATTCTTTGTGCTTAAGGACGACAATGTGAAACGTGGAAAGTTTGAGGCCAAGGCACAAGAAGCTATTTTTATTGGTTATTCCAGAAGATCTTACAGGGCGTACTTGATTGATGGTCACCATGTGAAGGAAAGTGTCAATGTTACAATTGATGACACTAAGCTCCCTAGTATCCAAACTGAAGATTCATCTGAAGAACTGAAGTTTGATAACTTGTCAGACTCAGAATCAGATGATGAAGCTCCACCTGAGAATGTTGATGGTAATGACAATAACAATGATGATAATGATCCTGGTGGTGGTCGTGGAAACATTGGTAACAATGGAGATACCGCCAACACTGGAGAAGAATCATCAAGGCAATCAAGCAACAACTCAGGGGGAGGAAATGAAGCATCTACTAGTCATTCACAAGACCACAATGAATTTCAAGGCGAATCATCAAGATCAAACCTTCCAAAACAGACTGTATGGAATAGAGCTCATCCTTTTGAGCTGATCATTGGTGATCCAGGTGTTGGAGTTAGAACTAGAAGTGCTGCTCAGAATGAATGTCATTATTCAGGGTTTCTATCTGAGATGGAGCCAAAGAAGACTGAGGAAGCACTGACTGATCCAGATTGGGTGATTGCTATGCAAGATGAACTCAATCAATTTGAACAACAACAAGTCTGGAAGCTGGTACCCAACCAAAGAACAAGAAAGTAGTTGGTACAAGATGGGTATACAGAAACAAGCTAGATGAGGATGGCATTGTTACAAGGAACAAGGCAAGACTGGTTGCTCAAGGGTATTCACAAGCTGAAGGCATTGATTATGATGAAACCTATGCACCAATGGCTAGGCTTGAGGCCATCAGGATGTTCTTAGCATTTGCAGCTTACTCCAATTTTAAAGTCTATCAAATGGATGTTAAGAGTGCATTCCTGAATGGTGAGCTGGATGAAGAAGTGTATGTGGAACAGCCCCCTGGCTTTGAAAATCAGGAGTTGCTGGACTTTGTGTACTTTCTCTTCAAGGCTATCTATGGTCTCAAACAAGCCCCAAGAAAATGGTATGACACTTTCTCTGGTTTTCTTTTAGAAAATGGTTTTGTTAGAGGTATCATAGACAAAACTCCTTTTTCAAAGAAACACAAAAGTGATATGATATTAGTCCAAGTCTATGTGGATGACATCATATTTGGGTCTACTAATGATGATCTTTGTAAGAGATTTGCTAAGCTAATGCAGAGTAAGTTTGAAATGAGTATGATGGGTGAGCTGAAGTTCTTTCTTGGATTACAAGTAAGTCAAAGGTCAAATGGAATATTTATTTGTCAATCCAAGTATCTCAAAGAACTCCTCAAGAAGTATCACATGGAAGATTCAGCATCAGCAAGGACTCCATCTTCAACAGCTGTCAAACTTGGAGCTTGTTGTAATATCCCAAAATTTTGTAATAATTGAAACCCTGATGAATAGTAAATTTGCCCCTGATGAATAGTAAATTTGCTGATGAAAAGTTTTTCAGACCACACTATGTGGATGATATGGAATGAATGTTTTATTGATGTATAAGGAGAATAAGTGAATGCAAACGCAAACAGAATCAGAAGATTTCCATTCGAGTTTTAAATCACTATTCACTGGACAATCAAGGATGTATTGATTTGATCGTTTTGAGAAAGTATGTAGAATGAGAAATCCATGATCATATCTTAAACCAAGGTGAGAAATCTAAGATCATATATTAAATCAAGGTAATGGAAAGATCAAGGAAGTATCTCCTAGCTTTGGTACAGAGAAACGTTTTTAAAATCACTTGAAACTATCGCGAAACAAAAGCGTAACAAATTATGGATTAAACCCTAACCAAAGGAGGAGTATCAAATAAGATCATCAAGTGCAATATATAAGAGGATTGAGGATACAAATTATGACATAAGCATGATGCAGGAGGGTGACATAGGGATGACATGTTGATGACAAAGTGATGACAAGGTGATGAATCACCACCTTGTCACCACTTTCACCACAACCACAAATTCAAATGGCATGTGTCATTGGTGACAAGGCTTGTTTATGACCACACAATTAAAAAGAGAAGTATTAAGTGTAATTATACAAAACAAAAAGAAAACAAAACAAAACAAAAAGATGCATCCATGAAGAACCACACCATTCGGCTTTTCTTCTTCTTCCAAGGCTTAAGAAAACTTTTCACCACTTCCACTCAACCATAATTCATGTTCTTGGGCTCTAAATGACCCGCATCCATAAACTAAGGTAAATCCTTGATCTTAGCTTCATCCATGATTGTTAGCATTCTCAAAAATGGAATCAAAGTTGATGATGAATAGTAGAAATGAATAGTAATTCTTGATTTCTTGTTTTGATCTTGAAGTTCTAAGCTTGTAAAGGATAATCAAGGATCAAAGAAGGTCATACTACCCATTGCTAGGCTATACTAAGTACCAAGGAAGGTATAAAAACCTCTCACCCTTATGTTATACTTTGTTATTAGTGAGTAAATGGATGATTGTTAGTAATGATGCGATATATAAGTGATATGCATGATATGTATGATGTTTAATGGAGTAAATGATGGTTGAACTAGTGATTAGTGTTATGAGCTTGTGTAGAAAGAAATAAGGTTGTTTGGATGAGATCCTTGGGTTGTGATTGTTTGGTTGCGGATTGGTGAATTGATTAGAGTGTTTTAAACACGGGAATCGTGTTTAAGCGTCGTTACCATGTCGAATTTTACTTAGGAAGTTTGGACAGAGACCACGGTTAACTTAAAGGCATAACCATGAGGCTTTTTTACCATGAACATGTAGACTCTGTTTCATAGTTTGTTTTAGCGAAAGAATCGTATCGTTTCGATTTACGGTTTAGGAGAAACGTTTGTTTTAGTGAAAGCGGTTTCGGATAACTAAGTAGTTCATTACATGAACTTTGAGATAGGAATCAAGCCCTTTAAAAATGGAATTGGGTTGAGATATTAACATGGATACTAGCATGGATTGTTAGGAAGGAAACCTAGAAGGTTTCGTGTTAAAAAGATAAGTTTGTGATTTTATAAAAATGCGAGAACAAAGGTTGCGCGAGTGAAATACCCTTAAGGGGATGGTTAAAAACAATGAGTTAGCGATGGTAAAGTACTTGGGTTTTGTGAATAGATTTACACCCAAACTTTTGACTTAAGAGTTTACGGAATGTCATGAGGTTATAGATGACCGAGAGCGAGACATTTGATTTTCATTAATAGAACTTTAGTGCTTAAGTAATAGCACATTAATTGGTTCTAGGGGACTGATTGTGAATTATGTATCTGTTATAGATCGACGAACACACTCTCAAGCCCCCACTACCACACCACCAAGACACCAAGGCAAGTTTTCAAACCCTACATCATATAAGTGATGCTGTTGTGATTTACTGTTGTGCATGTGATATATATCCTGCTTTAATACTATGAAAAGATTTATAACTGTGTACGCTTTTAATAAAAAGCTTTATAAGATATAAGGTTTATATGTTATGTAAATACTAGATATAAATCGAGATTTTAAAGGCTCTAAGGATAGAGCACTCGTACGATAATTTTTTAAAATATTAGACCGGGAGTTAAATTATTATTTTGACTTGATTATACTGTTAGAAACTGGAGGGTCCAGGCCCAGGGACAGCTATATTTTAAATATGTTATTAAATATTCCAATATATATATTATTGGATAATTAATGTGAGGTGTTAAATAATATTATTAAAAATATTATTTTGAATATTTATTTAAATAAGTGAATATTATTTGAATATTCACTTAAGTGGAATATTATTGAATAATAATTCAATATTTATTAATTGGATATTTATTAAATATTCCAAATATGATTTAAAAATCATAGAACCTTATTATATTATTATTTAAGGTTCTAATATTTACGCAAATATTTCTGATCTTCAGAAAAGATATTTAAAACAAAGATTCCCAAATATTATTTTAAGTTTATTAAACATATTTAAATGCGATAAAATAAGTTTTCCGATTTATCAAAAATTGGGAATCCAGTTCAAGGAGTCGAGGAAATAGTTTTACTTCCTCTATTTCTCTAAAGTACCTATAGTTGGGGATGACTCCCCTATTTAATCAAAGAATTTCAAATTTGCTGAACTCTGAATATGTCGATAAACTCTCAGGTCGTAATTTCAAAATACGTGGTAATCATTCGTAGCTTCGTTGACTGATGTCAACCCACATTGTGATTTACTCCCTTCAAATATTCTGGAGTAAGGAATCTAAACTGTTACAAAGTTTTTGACAAGTATTTGTACTTGGGGAAAATAGGATTAAATTCTGATTCCCGTTTCATTGATTTTTCATCTGGGACCAGGAGTAAACGTGAAGGAGGCTGTTGGACAGTACCTCTGATTCTAGCGTAAGAGGCTGCTAGGCAGTCCAGCATTTATCTCGCGTAGGAGGCTGTGGGACAGTCCAGCAGATACAAAGCCCGTATGCGGCTAGGGTGATAATCGTGTTAAGATGTCGTCCATCTACTAGTAAAAAAGTGTGAGTACGATACAACGATTGATCATCGTGTATCGGGGCGTGCTCCGGAAAAAGGTTCATTCCCTCCAATTGGAGTTGTGCTGCACATTGTAACGAAAGCCTAGGCGTTGAGTTGCGGATAATGTGGCAGTGATGAGTAATGATGTTCCTCATACAGTAGTTGCACTGTATGGCATGTTTTGACGAAAAGAAAATAAATATATCATTTTAAATATGAATGAAGTTTTAAAGGTTTTCCTTTATGATATAAGCTTACATATATATGGTTATGCTGCTTTGTATTATTGTTGGGCTTAGTGCTCACTCTTGCTTTCTTTTATATATATATATATCACAACACAACAGCTAGAGTAGATGGCCAGGATTCGTCATACCGCTCGGATGCGCGTATGGGCCGCGCAGACCGCCCATAGGATGGCAGTTGCAACACCTCTGGTAGAAGTACTGAGTTGGTTCGGAATGTAACTCTTGTTGCTCTAGTTTATCTATAAGTATCGCTTATGTATATTAATGAACAAGAACAAACTTTTGAGCTGCCTTTCTGGTTTCACATAGAGATCATACTGGCAGTAGGTTGCAAGCATTTTACTTTTGGGTTGTAATAACTTCAATTTATGGATCATATGACTATTGTTTTGCAAATTCGTTTCTGAGACATAACTGGCGTGAGTATAGTGATGGCGGGGTCACTATGTGTGTTGATTTATTATATTATGATTCAAGTATCAAGTGTTTGTACGGAACAAAAGGGACGTGACAACCTGGATCTCCGACCCCGGATCTGGGGGTGTTAAAGAAATGGTATCAGAGCCTATAGTTATTAATCTCAAAAATGATAGGGCGTTAGGAATAATAAATGCAACTATAATAATAAGAAGAACTCCCATCGAGTTCATGGTTGGGCTACCGGATGTAGCACTGATTGTTAAAACCCGCAAGGGGACTTTTATTACATAGTATAGTAACCTAGTTTTCGCTTGTATAGGTGTTTGTGGCCGAGGAGGCTGATGACTTTGAGACCCAGCATGACGAGGCTCTGATGGCGGTTGAGGACAACCCCATGGAGGATCTAGATGAGGATCCTGAGGAGGATACAGAGGACCCGGACGAGGATCTGGAAGAGGACCCCATGACTGTGTTTGACTTTCCTACTTCTCCTGCTCCCACTATTGATGGAGAGTCGACTGAGGATGATGATTCCACTGAGAGGGATCAGATTGTGCCGGATGTAGTTACCACGGAGGACGATGAGACTTCTGAGGACAGTGTTAGCCGAGGAGGCATCAGGATGTACCCTCTGCCTACCGTGAGAGCCCTTACCCCTCCTGTGCCCCCACTGAGCCCGTTACCATCAGACGATGACTATGATCTCGCCCCTGAGGGATATGAGGAGGACCAGTCCATGACTGATCCAGATACACCTCCTCCCTCACCTACTGGAGTACATACTGTGATCCATGATTGGATGATTGGCTGGCTGACCACTGACTTGGCAGCGACAGCGGCAGAGGCTAGAGCTGATGAGCTGAGGAGACAGTTGGCTGTCGAGAGAGAGATCTGTCGTTCCTATCAGGACGGGATGAGGTTTATGACTCCTATGGAGATGAGATGTGAGATTTCCAGCATTGAGTGGCGAGCTATGGTTAGCATGAGGTGCCTACCTGTTACTGCGGAAGGACTAGTATCCTGACTGGCCACGGAGTTGATTTGGATAGATGCTATGGCGCGTGTCAGGAACCTGACCCGCTCGGAGGGGGAGCCTTGATAGGTGATAGATAGCTTAGTTCTCTAAACTCAGATGGCCGTTAGTAGTGCCAGTTTTTGTGGGATGATTCCGATGTATAGTAGTATACTTTCTGAGTTAGAGATAGGCTGATCAGACTGACGTAATAGATGTTGATTGGTTGACTGGTAGTACTTAGCTTTTGACTGTTGTACGGATGATGTATTTCAGCGATATGTTCGCTTTTGTTGGAACTTTGACTTCAGTATCTCGTGACTTTATGTCACTGATGTATATATTCGTGCATTTCAGTTTCTTTAAAGCTTTCAGTTTTAAATTTAATATCCCCTGTTATTTCAACTGTTTTACAAGTAATTAGTTTTGACATATAAACTGTGCAAACCCCATTTTGAAAAGAAAAAAAAATAATAAAAGAATTTTTGTGTGAGAAATGATGATTTCCAAGATTTTCACCGATAAATTCAACCGATCCAACTACCCATTTTGAAGGAACAAATGGTTTTTAATAAAAGTTTTTGTTTAAAAACATCAGGAAAATGCCACCCCGACGTATGGGAACACGAGCATGCCTTGCCAATCCTGCGGCTCAGGGCAGTGTTAACCAGGGAGACGAAAGGCAAAACTTTCATAATGAGGAAGAAAACCCAGACTTCCACGAGATGGAAGAACAGAACCATGAGGAAGGTGAGTATAAAGGAAGCGGAGAGGAGGATGATTATAATGAGTTTGATGATCAGGACTACGAAGAGGAAGAGTATGAAAGTACTCAGAATGTGGAGGTCCCTGGTGGAAACCCGATAGACCAATTTATGCACCTACTCCGACAGAATTTGAATCAGCACCCACCGCCACCACCACCAGGCCCCAATACTGTGGGGCATAGTTCCTTTAAGGCTTTTAAGTCCCTAAGACCCCCGAATTTCAGGGATCTGCTGACCCTGTTGAGGCAAGAGCTTGGTTAAAGGAAATGGAAAAATCTTTTGAAATCCTAGGTATTGAGGAAGCCCAAAACACTGTCTTTGCTACATAACTCCTGAAAGGGGAGGCTAACTACTGGTAGGAATCAAAGAGAAACCTAGAAACAGATGTCGTTGTTACCTGGACAAGGTTTACTACCTTATTTCTGGAAAAGTATTTCCCTGTATTCATGGAAAAACAAATGGAGAGGAAGTTTTTGGAACTGAAACAGGATAACATGACTGTGGCTGAATATGAAGCCAAGTTTACTGAGTTGTCTAGGTTTGTGCCAGATTTTGTCAATACCGACTTGAAGAGGTCGAGAAGGTTTCAGCAAGGGTTAAAGCAATGGATTCAGAATAGAGTAGTTGTGTTGGAAATAATGGACTATGCATCGCTAGTGCAAAAGGCAACCATAGTGGAAGCGGGTAGTGAGCAGAGTCAGAAAGGAAGAGAAGAGAAAAAGAGAAAGTTTGGTAGTCAAGGAGGAAGCTCGGTGAACAAGAGTTTTCCAGCAAGACCATTTGGAGGAACCGGATCCCAACCTTTAAGGAATTCCGAGTTCAGGAAAACTGAGAATAAGAGCCTAAGTCAGGGCGGCGGACAGATAGGAGTGTCTCGTTTCAATCAACCCTGACCCCCACTACCTGACTGCAAGACGTGTGGGAGAAAACATCTGGGAGAGTGTACTTTAAAGTCAGCAATCTGCTTTAAGTGCAATAAGACAGGGCACTACTCCAGAATATGCCCTCTGAACGATCAGAAGTGTTTCCAATGTGGGAAATTAGGACACCTGAAAAGAGATTGCCTATGGCAAACCCCGTTGGCTCAAGAATCAGTGGAGCCGCCTCTAACAGACCCCCGACTGCTAGAACTTTCAACATGACTGTGAAGGATGCCGTTAGGGACACAAATGTGATAGCAGGTACCCTTCTATTAAACACCGTCAATGCAAATGTTTTATTTGATTCAGGAGCTACCAAGTCTTTTATTTTGAGGGATTTCGCGAGTCAGTTAAGACTTAGAGCGGAACCATTAAAAGAAGTATTAGAGGTAGAGATAGCAAATCAGGAAGTAATTCCAGTTGATAAGATACATTTAGACAGTAGTCTAGAGATAGAAGGTCAACAGTTTTGTGTAGACTTGGTCCCATTTAAATTAGGGGAATTTGATGTTATTCTGGGAATGGACTGGTTGTCGAGCAATGGTGCTCAGATCGATTGTGAAAGAAAGAAAATTTCGATCAAAACGTCCGAAGGGCGGGAGGTCGTGTTCAAGGGACAACGACAAACCCGTAAGTTTTTAACCATGGCCCAAACCAAGAGGTTGTTACGGCATGGGTGTGAGGCTTAATTAGCCTATGTGATAGATACAAATCGAGAGGTTCCTAAGTTACAAAATATTCCAATTGTTAATGAATTTGAAGACGTATTTCCAGAAGACCTTCCGGGATTACCACCCGATAGGGAGATAGAATTCGCTATAGAATTAGCTCCATGTTCGGCGCCAGTTTCAAAGGCCCCGTACCGGTTAGCTCCAGTAGAGATGAAAGAGTTAGCCATTCAATTGCAGGAATTTCTAGATAAGGGAATGATAAGACCCAGTGTGTCACCATGGGGTGCACCAGTGCTGTTTGTGAAAAAGAAGGATGGTAGTTTAAGACTGTGCATAGACTATCGAGAACTAAACAAGTTGACCATTAAGAACTGATATCCTTTACCAAGGATTGATAATTTGTTTGACCAGTTGAAAGATGCGGTTTACTTCTCCAAGATTGACCTGAGGACTGGGTATCACCAGTTAAAGATAAAACCTGAAGATATACCTAAGACTGCATTCCGCACTAGGTATGGGCACTATGAGTTTTTGGTAATGTCGTTTGGGCTGACAAATGCCCCAGCAGCTTTCATGGACCTAATGAATAGAGTCTTCAAGCAGTATTTGGACAAATGCGTCATAGTTTTCAGTGATGATATTCTAGTATACTCCAAAACAGAGGAAGAACACGCAGAACACTTGAGAATAGTGTTAGAGACGTTGAGAAAGGAAAGGTTGTATGCCAAGTTCTCCAAGTGTGAGTTTTGGCTAAGGGAAGTACAGTTTCTAGGCCATGTGGTCAGCAATGAAGGATTACTAGTTGACCCTGCTAAGATAGAAGCCATTTCAAACTGGGAGAGACCAACCACCCCGACTGAGGTAAGAAGTTTTATAGGCTTAGCCGGGTATTATCGGAGATTTGTGCAAGATTTTTCTAGAATAGCATCCCCATTGACCCGACTGACCCGAAAGACTAAGAAATTTGAGTGGACTGAGAAATGCGAACAGAGTTTTCAGGAATTGAAAAGTAGGCTAGTTACTGCCCCTGTACTGGCACTGCCAGACAGAAAGGGGAATTTTGTGATCTACAGTGACGCATCACACAAAGGGTTAGGGTGCGTGCTTATGCAACACGAAAGGGTGATTGCATATGCTTCTATGCGGTTAAAGGAATATGAGAGCAGATATCCTACCCATGATTTGGAGTTAGCAGCAATAGTTTTCGCCTTGAAGATTTGGAGGCATTACTTATATGGAGAAAAGTGCGAGATCTACACAGACCATAAGAGCCTTAAGTACATTTTCACTCAGAAAGAGCTCAATATGAGACAGAGGAGATGGTTAGAATTAATCAAAGATTATGATTGCGAGATTCTTTACCACCCAGGGAAGGCCAATGTGGTGGCCGATGCCCTTAGCAGGAAAGAGAGACTCAAAATGATAACCTCCTCAGAGAAGTTAATCTAAGAGTTTGAAAAGATGGAGATTGAGGTTAAAATAACCGGAGATAGCACGGAGAAATTATTCAAAATTGCACTACAATCGGAGTTGTTGCAAAAGATCAAATTAAGTCAAGAGCGCATGATGAGTGAAGGGAAAGAGCTAATGACAGGAGAGGAATTAAAGACTGAAAGGGATGATAAGGGAGTTATGAGGTATACTTACCGGATTTGGATTCCTAATGATCAGGAATTAAAAGATGAGATTCTACATGAAAGTCATAGCTCAAGATATTCAATTCACCCAGGAAGTACCAAGATGTACAGAGATCTAAAGGAATATTATTGGTGGCCTAACATGAAAAAGGACGTAACAGAGTGGGTAAGCAAATGCTTGACCTGCCAAAGAGTAAAGACGGAACAACAGAGACCCGGTGGACTCTTACGACCCCTAGAGATTCCAGAATGGAAATGGGAACAAATAGCCATGGACTTCGTAGTAGGATTACCACGAACCAAAGCTAATCACGGCGCCATCTGGGTAATCGTAGACCGGTTGACGAAGTCAGCCCACTTTCTTCCGATCAATGAAAGGTACATTGTCGATAGACTAGTGGATATGTATATGAAGGAAATTGTGGCGCGACATGGAGTTCCAGTCTCCATTGTGTCAGACCGAGACCCTAGATTTAACTCCAGATTTTGGAAAAGCTTTCAGGAATGTGTAGGAACCAAGCTAAACATGATTACTGCTTACCATCCCCAGACGGATGGGTAAATTGAAAGGACTATCCAAACATTAGAAGATATGTTGAGAGTTTGTGCCATAGATTTTAAAGGAAATTGGGATGATCACCTACCCCTGATTGAGTTTTCCTATAACAACAGTTTTCATGCAAGCATCGGGATGCCCCCGTATGAGGCCTTGTATGGGAGAAGATGTCGATCCCCATTGTACTGGGATGAAGTTGGAGAGCGAAAAATGCTCGGACCCGAAATGGTCCAACAGACGAAGGAGGCAATAGACCTTATCAGAGGACGGCTGGTAGCAGCCCAAGACAGACAAAAGAAATATGCAGATTTGGCCCAAAGAGACAAAGAATATGAAGTGAGAGATCTTGTACTGTTGAAAGTATCCCCGTGGAAGGGATTGATGAGATTTGGAAAGAAAGGGAAATTAAGACCCAGATATATTGGACCGTTTGAGATCTTGAGACGCATCGGGGAAGTAGCTTACGAGCTAGCCTTGCCCCCAAACCTGCAGCAAGTTCACAATGTGTTCCATGTGTCCATGTTAAGAAAGTACAATCCGGATGCCAGACACGTGGTGGAATACGAGCAAGTAGATATACAACCAGACATGTCATATATAGAGCAACCGGTGGAGATCATTGACTGCAAGGAGCAAGTGCTAAGGAACAAGGTTATAAAGCTGGTAAGAGTTTTGTGGAAAAATCATAATGTTGAAGAATCCACTTGGGAACTAGAGAGCGCAATGCTAGAAAAGTTCCCTCGTCTATTTTGATTTGATTCCGGGACGGAATCCTTTTTAGTAGGGGAGACTGTAATATCCCAAAATTTTGTAATAATTGAAACCCTGATGAATAGTAAATTTGCCCCTGATGAATAGTAAATTTGCTGATGAAAAGTTTTTCAGACCACACTATGTGGATGACATGGAATGAATATTTTGAAGTTATATTATTGATGTATAAGGAGAATAAGTGAATGCAAACGCAAACAGAATCAGAAGATTTCCATTCGAGTTTTAAATCACTATTCACTGGACAATCGAGGATGTATTGATTTGATCGTTTTGAGAAAGTATGTAGAATGAGAAATCCATGATCATATCTTAAACCAAGGTGAGAAATCTAAGATCATATATTAAACCAAGGTAATGGAAAGATCAAGGAAGTATCTCCTAGCTTTGGTACAGAGAAACGTTTTTAAAAGCACTTGAAACTATCGCGAAACAAAAGCGTAACAAATTATGGATTAAACCCTAACCAAAGGAGGAGTATCATATAAGATCATCAAGTGCAATATATAAGAGAATTGAGGATACAAATGATGACATAAGCATGATGCAGGAGGGTGACATAGGGATGACATGTTGATGACAAAGTGATGACAAGGTGATGAATCACCACCTTGTCACCACTATCACCACAACCACAAATTCAACTGGCATGTGTCATTGGTGACAAGGCTTGTTTATGACCACACAATTAAAAATAGAAGTATTAAGTGTAATTATACAAAACAAAAAGAAAACAAAACAAAACAAAAAGATGCATCCATGAAGAACCACATCATTCGGCTTTTCTTCTTCTTCCAAGGCTTAAGAAACTTTTCCACCACTTCCACTCAACCATAATTCATGTTCTTGGGATCTAAATCACCCTCATCCATAAACTAAGGTAAATTCTTGATCTTAGCTTCATCCGTGATTGTTAGCATGCTCAAAAATGGAATCAAAGTTGATGATGAATAGTAGAAATGAATAGTAATTCTTGATTTCTTGTTTGATCTTGAAGTTCTAAGCTTGTAAAGGATAATCAAGGATCAAAGAATGTCATACTACCCATTGCTAGGCTATACTAAGTACCAAGGAAGGTATAAAAACCTCTCACCCTTATGTTATACTTTGTTATTAGTGAGTAAATGGATGATTGTTAGTAATGATGTGATATAGAAGTGATATGCATGATATGTATGATGTTTAATGGAGTAAATGATGGTTGAACTAGTGATTAGTGTTATGAGCTTGTGTAGAAAGAAATAAGGTTGTTTGGATGAGATCCTTGGGTTGTGATTGTTTGGATGAGATCCTTGGGTTGTGATTGTTTGGTTGTGGATTGGTGAATTGATTAGAGTGTTTTAAACACGGGAATCGCATTAAAGCGTCGTTACCATGTCGAATTTTACTTAGGAAGTTTGGACAGAGGCCACGGTTACCTTAAAGGCATAACCATGAGGCTTTCTGACTATGATCATGTAGACTCTGTTTCATAGTTTGTTTTAGCGAAAGAATCGTATCGTTTCGATTTACGGTTTAGGAGAAACGTCCGTTTTATTGAAAGCGGTTTCGGATAACTAAGTAGTTCATTACATGAACTTTGAGATAGGGATCAAGCCCTTTAAAAATGGAATTGGGTTGATATATTAAAATGAATACTAGCATGGATTGTTAGGAAGGAAACCTAGAAGGTTTCGTGTTAAAAAGATAAGTTTGTGATTTTATAAAAATGCGAGAACAAAGGTTGCGCGAGTGAAATACCCTTAAGGGGATGGTTAAAAACAATGAGTTAGCGATGGTAAAGTACTTGGGTTTTGTGAATAGATTTCCACCCAAACTTTTGACTTAAGAGTTTACGGAATGTCATGAGGTTATAGATGACCGAGAGTGAGACATTTGATTTTCATTAATAGAACTTTAGTGCTTAAGTAATAGCACATTAATTGGTTCTAGGGGACTGACTGTGAATTATGTATCTTTTTATAGATCGACGAGCACACTCTCAAGCCCCCACTACCACACCACCAAGACACCAAGGCAAGTTTTCAAACCCTACATCATATAAGTGATGTTGTTGTGATTTACTATTGTGCATGTGATATATATCCTGCTTTAATACTATGAAAAGATTTATAACTGTGTACGCTTTTAATAAAAAGCTTTATAAGATATAAGGTTTATATGCTATATAAATACTAGATATAAACCGAGGTTTTAAAGGCTCTAAGGATAGAGCACTCGTACGATGATTTTTTAAAATATTAGACCATGAGTTAAATTACTATTTTGACTTGATTATACTGTCAGATACTAGAGGGTCCAGGGACAGCTATATTTTAAATATGTTATTAAATATTCCAATATATATTATTGGATATTGAATGTGACGTGTTAAATAATATTATTAAAAATATTATTTTGAATATTTATTTAAATAAGTGAATATTATTTGAATATTCACTTAAGTGGAATATTATTTGAATATTCACTTAAGTGGAATATTATTGAATAATAATTCCATATTAATTAATTGGATATTTATTAAATATTCCAAATATGATTTAAAAATCATAGAACCTTATTATATTATTATTTAAGGTTCTAATATTTACGCAAATATTTCTGATCTTCAGAAAAGATATTTAAAACAAAGATTCCCAAATATTATTTTAAGTTTATTAAAAATATTTAAATGCGATTAAATAAGTTTTCTGATTTATCAAAAATTGGGAATCCAGTTCAAGGAGTCGAGGAAATAGTTTTACTTCCTCTATTTCTCTAAAGTACCTATAGCTGGGGATGACTCCCCTATTTAATCAAAGAATTTTAAATTTCCTGAACTCTGAAAATGTCGATAAACTCCCAGGTCGTAATTTCAAAATAGGTGGTAATCATTCGTAGGTTCGTTGACTGATGTCAACCCACATTGTGACTTACTCCCTTCAAATATTATGGAGTAAGGAATCTAAACTGTTACAAAGTTTTTGACAAGTATTTGTACTTGGGGAAAATAGGATTAAATTCTGATTCCCGTTTCATTGATTTTTCATCCGGGACCAGGAGTAAACGTGAAGGAGGCTGTTGGACAGTACCTCTGATTATAGCGTAAGAGGCTGCTAGGCAGTCCAGCACTTATCTCGCGTAGGAGGCTGTGGGACAGTCCAGGAGATACAAAGCCTGTATGCGGCTAGGGTGATAATCATGTTAAGATGTCGTCCATCTACTAGTAGAAAAGTGTGAGTACGATACAACGACTGATCATCGTGTATCGGGGCGTGCTCCGAAAAAAGGTCCCTTCCCATCCAATTGGAGTTGTGCTGCACATTGTAACGAAAGCCTAGGCGCTGAGTTGCGGATAATGTGGCACTGATGAGTAATGATGTTCCTCATACAGTAGTTGCACTGTATGGCATGTTTTGACGAAAAGAAAATAAATATATCATTCTAAATATGAATGAAGTTTTAAAGGTTTTCCTTTATGATATAAGCTTACATATATATACTTATGCTGCTTTGTATTATTACTGGGCTTAGTGCTCACTCTTGCTTTCTTATATATATATCACAACACAACAGCTAGAGTAGATGGCCAGGATTCGTCATACCGCTCGGAAGCGCGTATGGGCCGCGCAGACCGCCCATAGGATGGCAGTTGCAGCACCTCAGGTAGAAATACTGAGTTGGTTCGGAGTGTAACTCTTGTTGCTCCGGTTTATTTATAAGTATCGCTTATGTATATTAATGAACAAGAACAAACTTTTGAGCTGCCTTTCTGGTTTCACATAGAGATCATACTGGCAGTAGGTTGCAAGCATTTTACTTTTGGGTTGTAATAACTTTAATTTATGGATCATATGACTATTGTTTTGCAAATTCGTTTCTGAGACATAACTGGCGTGAGTATAGTGATGGTGGGGTCACCATGTGTGTTGATTTATTATATTATGATTCAAGTATCAAGTGTTTGTACGGAA
This sequence comes from Heracleum sosnowskyi, assembly GCA_030848705.1. Classification (NCBI taxonomy): domain Eukaryota; kingdom Viridiplantae; phylum Streptophyta; class Magnoliopsida; order Apiales; family Apiaceae; genus Heracleum; species Heracleum sosnowskyi. The sequence goes on from CM061244.1 coordinate 36,678,480, forward strand.
CAAAAGGGACGTGACAACCTGGATCTCCGACCCCGGATCTGGGGGTGTTACACTTGTGATAATTCTATCAAGGTAGATGTTACAAGCTACAGAGGTATGATTGGCTCATTACTCTATCTTACTGCTAGTAGACTATTATGTATGATACATGCTTGTGTGCAAGGTTCCAAGCGGGACCCTAGAGATTTACATCTCGTTGTTGTTAAAAGAATCTTGAGATATCTTAAAGGTACACCTAATTTAGGTATCTGGTACCCTAAAGATTCTGGTTTTAATCTTGTTGGATATACAGATTCTGATTATGCAGGTAGTGTTGTTGATAGAAAGAGTACCTCTGGGAGTTGTCAAATCCTAGGAGGTAGATTGATTTCCTGGTATAGCATGAAACAGCAAACAGTTTCCAATTCAACAGCAGAAGCTGAATATATTGTTGCTGGAAGCTGCTGTGCTCAGATCTTATGGATAAGGAATCAATTGAAGGACTATGTCTTTGCATTAGACAAAATTCCCATTTTATGTGATAATACAAGTGCCATAGCAATCTCCAACAACCATGTTCAGCACTCGAGAACGAAGCACATTGATATCATGTATCATTTTATCAGAGAGCATGTCATGAATGGAACTGTGGAGTTACACTTTGTACCCACAGAAGAACAAATTGCAGATATATTCACAAAATCTGTTGACGAATCCACATTTACCAGGTTAGTTGGTAAATTGGGTATGTTGAACAGTCTTAGTGATTAACAATATCTATGTCATGTTTGTTCTTTTCAAAAATTCATTTTCTCTTGTCATTTTAAATGATATTTATTGCCAATTCTCATTTGATATTACATGCTTGTTAATTTAAATATTTCTGAATAATATATTTTCTTTAAAAATATTTTTCTCATATTTTTTAAGTGGAGAAATGTATTTTTATTGAAAATGTAATTATTTAGAATTATTTAGATGAGTTTCAGATTGTATATATTGTTGTTTAAATTATTCTGCAGGTTTATATTAATTTATTGCACTTCTATATTTTTCTACATATTTTTATAGAATTTATGGAATTTTCTGTGAATTTTTCTAGACTTGTAAATATTTTTCATGCATTTTTGTTTAATTCTATGCAATTTTTCTGTAAATAAATTGTTTTTTTAAAGTTATTTTCTAAGTCTTCCCATCTTTTATACTAGGAAGACTACCGAGAAGACTTAGAATTTATTTATTTATTGTTTTTTTTCTTTTATTTTTAAGTCTTTCTCTAAGTCTTCCCAGTTTTAATAACTAGGAAGACTATCGGGAAGACTTACTTTTAATTATTTATTTCTGTTTTAAATATTTCCGAAGACTTTCTAGTTTGTACTAGGAAGACTACCGGGAAGACTATTCTAAGTCTTCCCGATTGTCTTCCCAGTACATTTTTTTAACAAAAACGTTTGATAGTCTTCTAGCCTTTATTTTAACAGTTTTATACTTACATATATAAATACATACGCACAGTTTCTTTTTCAGTTTTCCCTTATCAGTTTTTTTTGAACACCCCATTCGAATTCTCTCAAGCTTTTCCAGAATCATTGATCACTTTCATTCATTGCTCAAGTCATTACTTAGCAAATCAGTTCTTGTCTTTCAAAATCAATCATTATGAGTCGAATTGCTATTGAAATTTTCAGTTTTTCAAATCTTTTCGACTTGTTTGTTTTTTGATTTTTTTAAGTGATTCTTGTGTGTTTTGGTGATTAAGTGGTAGTTTCTGTGATTTTTGAACTGTGTGTGTGCTTGAGAATCAATTGCCCATTTTTTTGTATTTCAAAGTTCTTAAGTTCGAATTTTAGGATTAAAATTTAAAATTGGTTAATTTTGGTAAAATTTTGATTTTGTGGATTTTAATTAATTTTAATTAATTCTAAAAATCCCTAAAATTCTAATTTTATTTTAAATTAATTAAAATTTCTTGTTTTATAAAAATGGATCCTAATTTTGAACTTGTTTTAAACAACTATATTGGGTATTTTGATCCGTCTAAGTGTAAGGTGGAACGATTTAAACCTTGGATTCAGTTTTTGAATAGTGAGACTTGTGTTAGTCATGCTATTTGTGCCTCTGCAATTTTGAAAATTGATCCATTACGTTTTCTTTGTTCAAGTGTTGTTATTGCTGAGGATTCAAAATCTTTTACTTTCAATATTTTAAACCAGCAATATACAATCACTTTAGATTTATTTTGTGATGTTTTACAGTTTCCAAAGGACATGTTTGATCCCTTACCCTCTGATGATGAGTTATCACAGTTCTTTGTGAATATTCATTATCAGGGTCCCTTACATATGGTTAAATTGTCTAAAAGTTTTCTTGTTAGGGAATGGGATTTGTTCTTTGATACAATAGCTAGAGTCTTTGGTAATTGCACAAAAACAAATTTTCATGGCATTACCAGTCTTAATCAATATATTGCTTATGCTATTGTATTTGGTCGTAGACTTAATTTTGGTGAAATTCTGTGGAATATTATGATCAACAGGCTTGCTCACTCTAGGAGAGATTTTGATAATCATGTGAAAGTGAAGTGTTGGTACCCTCGCTTTCTCACTCTTATCATAAATCATCTTCTTACTGCTGAACAAGTAGAACTGTTTAGGAATACAAGATTTGAAACCTCCCAAACCACAGACTCTAAATTCTACACCATGCTGGACTGCTCATCCAAATTTCTAAACACACCAATTCTTGTTTCACCATTGATGAGTCAATTCATTAATCTTCCAATCTTTGGTGAACAAGTTCCTCAGCCAAATCCGGTTCCACTACAGGTAGTTATTCCTAACCATGGATCTTCTTCTACTGGTACTTTAATTGAAACCCAAGTGGTTGGTAGGGCTGACCAAGAGGTTGTAGAACCACAATCTCTAACACAGGTCATAGAGTCAAACAGAGAGTCAAACACTTCTTACCAACAACATGAGCCTAATGTTCAAACCAGTCAAAGAAGAGTTAGTGAAATAGCTACAATGAGTGTTCCCACAGCTCTGTCTCTGCCTTTAAAGAAAAGAAAAACCTATAGGGAGGCATCTGTAAGCCCATCTGTATCCTCTCAACAGGATATGGACATTGATATGGCCATTGAACAGTCTCTGGAGACATCCTCTCAACAGGATGAATCTATTGAAATTCACCATCGGGCCATGGCATCTTGTACTGAGTCAAGCACACTCCCGTTACTCACAATGGGAGAAGATATCCATATAGATGAAACTCAGGACACTATGCAAGGAGAGCACTTTGATTTTGATTTTGAAACAGTGTCTACCATAGTTACGGTAGAAGTGCCTTCACAGGCATCAGAGGGAAAATCTAATTCTCAGCCATCTTTAATAGAATCATTTTCTCCCCTCCCAGAGGGAACATCTCTGGCTCCCCTAAGGGATTTTTCACTCGTAGTTTACACTGGAGAAAGTGAAAGGCAACCAGGTGAGTCTGTCACTGAAGCAATTCAGTTTACAATGTCAAATATTTTGACAGACTCAACCAGGGATTGGGATTTGTGAACTCCCATTGCACCACCACTGACCTCTCTAGAAGGGGCTAGGGTGATTTCTTTTGCAGGTACATCATCTGAGAACATGGAAAGACAGTTAGTTGTGAGAGATGAGAGTCAAACACAGAGTGATACACAAGCACGTGAGTTGAGTGAAACACCACTGAGAGAAATTGAAGTGAGTGCACACACTGACACAAACACTGCTTTGTTGTTAACCCAGCTAGCTGCTCTACAGAAACAGTTACAAGAAACCCAGGCTGAAAATAACCTTCTCAAAGCACAAGTGGTTGAACAATCTTCCACCTCTGTATCTAATCAGCTGGGTACTGTTAAGGATGATTTGCAAGGATTGAAGAATACTCTGCTCCCGAAGCTGAATGCCATCCAACAATCTCAAGTACTAGTGGCTTCAGACATTTCTGATTTAACAACGTCAAATGCTCAGATATCAGAAAGTGTCAAGGAGATTGCTGCCATTTCTACCAAGGTGGACTTTATTATGCAAACAGCTGATGAAAATCAAACGTTTAATGAAGAAAGGATGTCAATGATAGAAGGAGGAATGGAGCATCTTAATGAAGGAATGAAGCACATGTATTATATGATAAAGAATTCACATCAACCTACAACAGAACAAAGAACATTCTTTGAGGGAGATGATGAGGATGATGTTGATGAAGGAGGAGATGGAGGAGATGGGAGAAAAAGAGGAGAGATAAGGAGAACATCTGAGGTGAATCCTAGGGCTTCCACAGCTCAAACTGTAGAGGATTCCTCAACTAAGGGGGAGAAGAAAGGGGGAAATAGAGAAGCTGAAGGAGCTTCTGGAGGAGGAAAAGATAAAGGAAAGGGTAAACAATCATTGGAGGATTCTATTTTTGATGATGTCTACTACTACCATGGTGAACAGGATGATTTTCAATTTGACACATCTGGTGATCTAGAGAAGACCATCCCTGAAGAACTCATTGGTGAGGAGGAGGTTGAAGAGGCAGCTAACTTTGATGATTGGGAGGATGAAGCTGATTTGTATACACCTGACCCTTTGTTTCAAAAGGAGCTTAAGAAGCAACAAGCAGATCTCAAAAGAAAGGAGGATGAGAATGCCAAAGTCTCCGACATCATATCTCAAAGGCTAAAGATTCAAAAGGCTGAACATGAAGACAAACAACGTCTTCATAGTATTCATGTCAAGGAGAGGAGATTGGATGTTAGGATGAAGCAAGGAAGCAAGTGGGACAAGGCAAGGGAGATGTTTGATATCCCTCAGAGAGGCACAAACAATGATGGTACTTTTCTAAAATTGCTTGAGAAGATCAGAATAGTTAATCCAGACAATTCATTGTTCATGAAGGCTTTGAAGGAAGATATCTTAAGGATTACATCTGCATTTGATCAAGTGAGGCAAGAATTGTATATCTATGTGTCTAGTGCTCTTGAAGGGTCATTCACCGTATCTCTTGACCTCCTACAAAGAAGATCTCTCTCAGAATTGTGGATTCTTATGAGTAAGGTAAAGAGATCTTCATGCTTGAATGAGCTTCTATATGACAGGCTGAGAGATTCTGCAATGAAGGTCAGCCCTCAAGTTGTACACTTTCCTTATGAAGTCAAAATCTACAGAGGTACAACTTTGGAGACTGTAAGGTTGGATCCTGATTCTTTGAAGCTACAAACTGCTATGCAACTGGTGAAGTTGGAGAATTTTCTTAGAAATTCTGGGTTTACCACTAAAGAGAAGTCTGAGGTTGCTGATATGATCTCAGACTACTGCACGGAGAAAGTTCCAAGGTATGCTCAGATGAAGAACAAATTGAATAAGATCACCTCTCAACCAGTAATGCCAAGTAGAGTGGTTTCTGAAAGTGATCGTGTCCTTGACAAAGATCTTCTAGACACCTTGCAAGAAGCTGAAGAAGGTGAAATTAGAGATTAAGGCATGATGTAGTTAGCTCAATTTGTAAATGTTATATGTTTAGAGCTAGGTAAATCAAGATAGGAAAATGTAATCATTTGTTCAGACTAGAGGAACGTCTATCTTGTATTTATCTTTATTGTTTGAATCTGGAAATTGTTAAATATAATCCAGAACCTTTTTATTATTTGTTTGGCTCTTAAAAGTCTTATCTTTTCTTGTTTTAGTTGAGTTATCCTCTAGAGGTATTTGGTTGTTATTGTCTAACAAACAAATAGGGGGAGATGGAAAGGCATATGTATAGGCCTATTTGTAAACACCGAGGATTCTACTCAACATAAAATAAGATGTAATAAGTAAATAATAAAAGTCAGATGTCACAGGAATCTCAGAAGATTATATATGTCAAAGAATGAAGATTAAAGTCATCTACAGACTTGAAGTAATTCTACATTGAAAGAAGTTCAATTTATTGATCAAGCCTCAGTGAAGTATTCAAGCTCAGTGGATTTATTAAAGTGACAGAGATTTCAAGAGGTGACAGCAAAGATACAGGTTACAGAGTTCAAGAAGGAAAAGGAATTGAATCACTGCTTAAAGTCAAACAGATGAAGAACAGATATTGTCATTAGTCACTCATGAACCAGACAGTACATTGAGTGTCAACGTTCTAAAATGTTAACTCTTCATCTAAGTTTTAGTGATTCATGAATTAATTGAGAAGACAAAGAATTCAATTTATTCTCTTATAAATAATTATTACTATTAAGTAAATTATTTATTAAATTAATTCTGTAAATAATTAATTTAATACATAATTTATTTTGATAATTATTTAAATTAGAATAAAAATGAACTAGGAAGACTTAGTTTTTGAACTAGGAAGACTTAGAAGTGAGTCTTCCTGATTGTCTTCCAAGGCAAAAACAGAGTCTTCCCGATAGTCTTCCCAATACAAATCCTTGTCTTCCCGATTGTCTTCCAAGGCAAAAAGAGAGTTTTCCCGCAAGTCTTCCTAATACAAAATCTATTCAATTACTTGGCGTGTGAAGAAAAGTACAAGGCAGTGTATTTAAAGTAAAGTGTGATCAGTTGACAACATTACAAGACATTACACAGAACACACAAAGAGACAGAAAGCTATTCAACATTACATTCTTCATTTCTGCCTTAACTATCTGATATGGGCTAAAAATAACCCTAGAAATGTAATTAATGATGTATTAATTAGACCTAGATTGGTCCAAGAATACGACCCAATATTCAAGGCCCGAAACCCTGATTATTTATTAATTTCGTAATTTAATAAATAGGGAAAATATACAGCTCATGAAAAGAGTCCAAAATATGGTAAATTTATCAAAGAAGGATCCAGAATCCCAATTAATGAGTCATAGCCTTTATCAACAAGGAAACGAATTCTCCAGCAAGAAATACGATGTTTATCAAATATCAAAAAGGAGACTTATTCGCTAAGACTCTCAAATATACCATAAATACTAGGCTCCAGACGCCTATATAAGGACCTTGATCCTACAATCAGAACTACGTCTTTGTCTTGATTCTCAATTACGAATTGAGATACGTAGGCATCTTGTGAGGACCGATTTAGTCTCGAAACACAATTGCAGCCATTAAAGCTCGAAGCTCTCCAACCCTAGCATTAATTTCGCAAGCTCAGTTTTTATTTCATAACATTTGGCGCCGTCTGTGGGAAGACAACATCAACCATGGCAAACACACGAAGAACAGCTCGGGATACTCAAACTCCTGAAGATCGCCATATCACCTCTGAGGTTGATACTCACGGAAATCAACCACCGCCGACTACTGGCACTCAAGGGACGAATATCCCTACCAACACTCAAGGACCGGAAATCCCAATTTCGGTTGAAGGGACGAATCCCCTGCAGATGGTCATTCATGGATCTAATCCACAAGAGACCGTTCACCAGCAACCAATCTCGACTTCTCCACTCATCATGAATGCACCGAGAAGCCTTCAACTCCATACTACTGATCTCCCTCAATACGCGAATCAGACTTTGGGGATGCCAACTATGGCATGCCCCCTCGACCCATGGCGGGCAGTAGTGGAACTAATCCAATCTACCATGAGGCATATGTGCCCCCTTACATTCAAGGTCTGGGACCCCAAAACCAACAAACTCGTCAGACCCCTTTTGTTCAAGATTACTCGGGCCCATACACCGAGGATGAGGGTTATACAACTGGGGAGGATGTCGCCCCAAGAAGGAGACGTTCTTCCCAGACAAATCGGGATCAACCCCAAACTACTAAGGAGAAAATTGCAGCCCATGAGGCAGAGACTGCAAGACTCAAGAAACTCCTTGCTGAGGAGGAGGCCGCTCAATCTCAAGGCCGATCAACTGGAAGGATCCCGATAATCAACCTGGACCCGACACCAAGAAGGACTAAGAGGGCTGAAGTCCCAAGGGGTGATCCTAGTGTTTTGTTGCCCCTAGGAGATCCTGATGATCCTACACCACCGTTTACTCAAGACATCATGAAAGCCACAATATCCAGAAAATTCAAGATGCCAACGATCAAGGCTTATGATGGAACGGGGGATCCCGCAAATCATGTAAGGACCTTCTCCAATGCACTGCTGTTGCAGCCAACCAATGATGCGGTCAAGTGTAGGGCGTTTCCACAAACCTTGGCAGGCATGGCCCAACGCTGGTATAGCCGTCTTCCTCCCAACTCTATTGGGTCTTTTAAGGAACTAAGCAAAGCATTCATCAATCAATTCATTAGTGGAAGAGTGCATGAGAAAAGCTCTGCATCACTCATGGCAATCCAGCAAGGAAAGAATGAATCCTTGAGGGAATACATAAATCGATTCACTAGGGAGGCTCTGAAAGTCCCTGACTTAGAGGACAAAGTAGCTATGATAGCCCTGCAACACGGAACCACTGATGATCACTTCAAGAGATCGTTGGCAAAGCATCCACCCGAAAGCATGTTGAAGCTTCAAGATAGAGCCGGAAAGTATATCAAGGCCGAGGAAAGTATGAAGAAATATGAACCCACTGTTGAGGGCAGTAAAAACGGAAAAAAGAGAAAGGAGACTCAAGAGTATGATGCTAGGGACAAATATCCCAGGACAGCGAAGGATTCTGACTCTCCACCTAAAAGGAACAACTTTGGACCCAGGTTCAATGAGTATGCAAGATTGAACACCTCAAGAAGTCAAATTCTGATGGATATTGAGAAGGAAGAAGATCTTCGATGGCCAAAGCCGCTAAGATCCGACCTGGAGAAACGGAACAAGAATCAATTCTGCTGTTTCCATAAAGAAGTTGGTCATGACACTGACGATTGTAGACAACTGAAAGATGAGATCGAGTTCTTAATCCGAAGAGGAAAACTCGATAAGTTCACTAAGGATGGGAATCGAGGAAATCAACAAGGAAACTATGAAAGAAAAGACTATGATAGAAGGGACAACGACCAAGATCGTAATCTTAAGCCCCGAGGGCCTGTCATCAACATGATATTTGGAGGACCGACTGCTGCTAGGTCCTCCCGAAACTCAAGGAAAGCTTATGCCCGAGAGGTAATGACTGTTGTAGGAGAAGCACTGAAACGTGCCAAGACAGAAGTGGCTATTAGCTTTGATGATTCTGATCTTGAAGGGGTGAAGTTCCCCCATGATGACCCGTTGGTCATTATACCTGTAATAGGTAACTCTAAAACCAAGAGGGTTCTGGTAGATAACGGAGCTTCCGTGGACATCTTGTTCCATGATGCCTTCATCAAGATGGGATATACCGATTCGCAACTGACTCCTTCAAACATGCCCATATACGGGTTTAATGGGGTTAAATCTAAAGTAGAGGGAACTATTCAGCTCCCTATGACAATAGGGCAAGGTTCACAAACACAACTCAAATGCTGAACTTCGTGGTGATAAAGGCAACCTCGACTTATAATGCAATCCTTGGGAGGATAGGCCTTCATGCATTCAAGGTTGTTGCCTCAACTTACCATTTGAAAATCAAATTCCCAACAAGGAACGGGGTTGGTGAAGAACAAGGAGATCAAAAGATGGCTAGGAATTCTATGTAGCCGCGTTAAGGCCTGATGGAGTCGGGGGGCAGGTTCTCCCAATCGAGGTTATGAATTCAAAATACGATGAAGAGAGAAGGGGAAAGCCAGCCGAGGATCTAATTCATATTCCCCTAATCCCGGGAGAACCAGACAAAGTCACTTAAATTGGAGCATTGTTGCATGAACCCTTGAAGGGACTGAGGTGCCAAGAACTTGGCATGCCTCAAATTTAAAATTTTATTATGTTTAAGTGTTTTCTTAAGGGATCCACTAATAGTACAAGTAGCAATAAGGTCGACGAAACCATTCTGAGCTCTTAAGCTCTTAGTAGGAAGTAAAGCACTATGTAAGGGTCGAACCCTCTTTTTAAAAGGAAATATTTCAAGTTCTCATTCACTATTTTATTACTTATCTTTGTTTGAGTATTTCCTTATTGTTCTACTAAAGAATAAGTTGTACCAATAACACTTGATCAAAGTGCCAGCCCATTCAAGAGGCCAAGTACTAGGAATTGCCTTACAAAAGATAAGCTAAATAAATATAAGTGAATGCAAGAACGAAGAAACATAATATGCATAAATAACATGCATGGATAGAATATCCCGAAGGATCAAAGAGTTATGTTACAAGCTCGACTAAAAGCCTAAAGAGGCCTATTGGAAGAAGGTTAATATACGGGTTGAAACCCCTGAAAATTGAGGAAGTAGAGCTCAGAACAAACTTCGATTCGATGTACTGCAAGCTCAAATTAAAGAAACGAGTGAAACGTTATGTCTGTCTTCGTTCACGAAGACCTCTCGATGTGAAACTTAAGATATTAGAACTCAAGTTAGTTCTTGTATCTATAAGCCACGTTTGGCATTGTTGAAACCTCAAAAGAGGTCTAAGGTGTTAGAACTCAAGTTAGTTCTTGTATCTATAAGCGTTTGGCATTGTTGAAACCTCAAAAGAGGTCTAAGGTGTTAGAGCTCAAGTTAGTTCTTGTACCTGTAAGTCACGTTTGGCGTTGTTGAAACCTTAAACGAGGTTGAAGGGTAACGACCTCTCAAATACATGAAAAGCCGAGGTCGTTTTGTTCGACCTAGGACCAAATCGAGGTCGAAAGACCGAGTCCGAAAATACATGACAAGCTGAGGTCGTTTTGTTCGACCTATGACCAAATCGAGGTCGAAAATTGAGGTCAAAAATTGAGGTCGAAAACACCTCAAAAGACGCCTAGGAGACCGTCTGGGATGCGTGGTTCATAACCCCGTCTTTTACACGGGGGTGACCATCGCCCAGAAGACATTTGAAAAGGCAAGTATGATGAAAAACGCCTAGGAGTCAAAGACGCCCATGAGACCGTCTGGGACGCGTGATTCACAACCCTGCCTTGTACACGGGGGTGACCCACGTTCAAAAGATATTTGAAAAATCAAGGGTCAAAAAACGCCCAGAAATCTACGAACAACACCTAGCAAACCGTCTCGAAGACGTGGTTCTCAACCCTGCCTTGTACACGGGGGTGACCAACGCTCAGAAGATATTTGGAAAATCAAGGATTGAAAAACGAATATGAGGCAAAGACGCCCAGGAGACATCCTCGAAGGCGTGGTTCACAACCCCATCTTGTACGCGGGGGTGAACACCGCCCAGGAGACAAATGAAAATCCAGCAAAACGAGAAATGCAAAAAACGCCTAGGAAACATCTTTGAGGGCGTGATTCACAACCCCGTCTTGTACGCGGGGGTTACCACCACCCAGGAGACAAAGGAAATGCAAAGATTTTTTCGGCAAATATATATATATATATATATATATATATATATATATATATATATATATATATATATATATATATATATATATATATATATATATATATATTTGAACAACGCCCTGGAAGCACCCTCATGCGCACGGAAGGCTGGACAATCATTAGGCAAAATTATCCACCCCTCATGTTCAAAAAATGGGTGTTCCCCTGCAGGGGACAAACATATGTTTGTCTATGCAAGAAAAGGGACAAAAAAAAGTAAATATAAAAGAAATTCAAGAAATTTCTTAGAAAATTTCTAAAAATTCAGAAATTTTTGAAAAAAATAGAAAATTATTTTCAAAATTATTTTCTTAATTCTGGAAAATATGCTACTTTCAAAAATATTATTAAAAATACCCGTTGGTACATGAAAATTTCTAAAATATTAGGAATAATTATTAAAAATACCTATGGGTACATGAAAATTCCTAAAATATTAGGAATAATTATTAAAAATACCTGTGGGTACATGAAAATTCCTAAAATATTAGGAATAATTATTAAAAATACCCGTGGGTACATGGAAATTCCTTAAATATTAGGAATATTTCATATAAATATCAAATTAGCCTCGAATAAGGTAACAATCGTCGTAAATGTGTAGGTCGCTCCACACTTTGCAATAAGGCGATACTTGTGAAACACTAGTGTAAATAAAGTCCTAGGTAAAGGATAAAAAGACCCTGAATCTCGAAAAAGGTCAATATAATTTCTACGAAAGCTTGAAAAGTTTTCCTAGAAATTGGGGGGCAAATGATATGGGCTAAAAATAACCCTAGAAATGTAATTAATGATGTATTAATTAGACCTAGATTGGTCCAAGAATACGACCCAATATTCAAGGCCCGAAACACTGATTATTTATTAATTTCGTAATTAATAAATAGGGAAAATATACAGCTCATGAAAAGAGTCCAAAATATGGTAAATTTATCAAAGAAGGATCCAGAATCCCAATTAATGAGTCATAGCCTTTATCAACAAGGAAACGAATTCTCCAGCAAGAAATACGATGTTTATCCAATATCAAAAAGGAGACTTATTCGCTAAGACTCTCAAATATACCATAAATACTAGGCTCCAGACGCCTATATAAGGACCCTGATCCTACAATCAGAACTACGTCTTTGGCTTGATTCTCAATTACGAATTGAGATACGTAGGCATCTTGTGAGGACCGATTTAGTCTCGAAACACAAGTGCAGCCATTAAAGCTCGAAGCTCTCCAACCCTAGCATTAATTTCGCAAGCTCAATTTTTATTCCATAACACTATCTCAACTGTCCGAGCTTCATTTACTGCCAGAGATTTAATTCTTGATTGTTCTTAAACATTTAATCCATAAGAATTGTATCTCTTGTACTGCTTTGACAATCTAGCGGATCATAATCCCTAGAAATTATATCGAACTACTTTTTAGTATTCGATCCTATTTATTACAAAAATAGATAAATTCATGTCGAATTTATTCTAGGTTTGTTTTATCAAGAACTTTGTAATCAGTGATCAAATTGTAACACTCCTCAAGTTTAATATAAGTTATATTTAACTTGAATATTGTTTCAGTTTTATTCCGCAATAATTTGTTCTTAATTTGTTAAATCTTAAAAAGAACAAATTCGATTAAACAGTATAGTTTGTATTCAACCCCCCTTCTACAAACTTATCAGGGCCTAACACTGGATTTTTAAAGGGTCTCAAAGTAAATGAAGGAATCCCTCCAATTTCTCATCTACAATTTGCAGATGACACTATTTTATTTCTGGAATCCTCGGAGGATAATATTAGAAATGTAAAGCGGATTCTTCAATGCTTTCAACTGTCCTCAGGCCTGAAAATCAATTATCAAAAAAGTTCACTATATGCTTGGGGAAATTAACAAAACTTGGGTCACTGTGGAGCTAGCATTCTTGGCTGTGAAGTGGGCTCTCTTCCTCTAAGTTACTTGGGTGCTTGTATTGAGGCCAATCCCAGAAAGAAGATTTTTAGGGAACCACTTTTGAGAAAGGTAGACAATAAATTGGCAAACTGGAAATGCCAGTCACTAAATATAGCAGGCAAATCCATTCTCATTAAGTCCACTATCAACAACATCCCAAATTACTGGTTTGGCCTCTACAAGGTGCCTAACGGTGTTTGTAAATTGATAGACAAGAAAAGGATAAAATTCATATAGAGGGAGATGGAGGACGACAACGGAGGCAAGAGAAAGCTACACCTGACCAACTGGGATTCGATTTGTCTACCTAAAAGTAAAGGGGGACTTGGTTTAGATGATCTGGAGAGTAGAAACATAGCACTTTTGAACAAGTGGTGGTGGAGATGGAATTCAGAAAGGAAGAAAATGTGGTGGCAAGTAATCAAATCTTAATATGATCTGAAGGAGAACAAAAATCTCGAGCAATGTCTACATAGAAATGATCTTTCCCACATGAGAGATATTTGCAAGGTTAATGTTCAAGAAAACAGTGATAATTTTTTTAGCAAAGAAAATTTTGTATGAAAGTTAGGAGATGGGCAAGATATTTTATTCTGGGAAGATAATTGGCATCAAGAGGGAGTATTAGCTGACAGATTCCCTAGGCTATATTCTCTGTCTAGTTGGGGTTATATCCCCATTGCTACTTTTGTCCAAGTTTGGTATCAAAATCAGTCAGAAAGATTGATTAGAGGTTTGAGAAGATGGGAATATAATGAGGAGGAGAGGCTGAATTCTATAATACAGGGTGTGGAATTAAGGTACTCTAAAGACAAGGTTTTATGGTTACATAATAGTAATATTTATACCACCAAAGAAGGTTATTCTTTAGTCAGGAATCTGAATACAGTAAATGAGGGCAATTGGATGAAAATTTGGAAATTGAAGATATCTCCAAAAATCCAATTTTTCCTGTGGAAAATTGAGAAGAATATTCTCCCCACAGCTGCGTTTATTAGGCATAGAATTGGCTTAAATTCCATCCTATGCAAAAGATGTCAATTAGGACAAGAAGATCAAACTCATCTATTTTGGGGATGTAATATAGCTAAACAATTATGGGAGCTGGTTAGTAACTGGTGGAGTTTAAGTTCTCAACAGAAATCGAAGCTGAATTCTCCTTCTTGGATGTCTTCCAGTGTATTCTCAGGACAAAATCTCAAAGCTAGCTGGTTAATCAATGTGGCTGCCTGTTTTTGGACTCTGTGGTTAGCCAGAAACAATCTTATCTTCAACAACATTATGGAAGATAAAGAACAGTTGTTGTACTGTGTTCAAATTAGGACTTTCAAATGTATGGTAGCTTCGGGCATCTTAAAGCAGGAGCTAGAGGCTTTATGGAAGGTAAACCCAGTGGGTGATATCCTGTTATTCAATAAAAAAGTACTAAAGGATAATCATATGTGGTGGAACACATACCTTTTAGGATTTGTGGATGGGGCTTGGCTAAAACTAAATAATGGAGCGATATGTGAAGGTATGGGAGGGTACTTGAAGGATAATAAGGAAAAAACACTCTTTATATTTTCAGGCCCTAATCCTTCATGGTGCCCTCTTGAAGCAGAGAGAAATGCAGTTTTGTTCCTCTTCAACAGTATAAAATCCAGCATGAATTTTCAAGGCTCATGCACTATCTGCTCAGACAGCATGCTCTTAGTTACACAATTCTTGAGAGCTAGAGCTGGATACCAGGATGTTAGGGGGCAAACTCTTCCTTCCTCCTGGTATATGTTAATCAAAGACCCTTGCTTTAAAATTTACTACATGCCAAGGGAAAATCTTCGGGGGGTAGATGATTTAGCTAAAGAAGGAAGGGTACGTAGTTGCATGGTATGTGCCTGGCCATAAGTCATGAAGGGATTGTCTTTATTTTTAAGTGGTAGTCATAAGTGTGTTGGACCTCATTGCTTTGGGCTGAAAACTAAGTAAACAAGAGCCCATTTTCCAAGCATTTTCAAATAAAAATCCTGGAAGCAGCTTCATTAGTGGAGTTTTACGGGGAAGTAAAACTCATTTACTCCAACTTTATCTCATTGGTGCAGTATTTGAACAGTTAGGGGTTAGGTGCAGTTTATGGGATAATGAGAAGTCATAAACTAGATTTAATGCATGCATGTTAAATAGTGCCTCTTAGATCTACACACTCACTTTTCTCCTTTATTCTTTTATGCATTGTTAAGTATGGAAAGGAGATGGACTTTTCCAAAGAAACACTTCGTTAAGGTTAACACACATGTTGTAAACTACCCAAATAGGCTACCGAATGGTAACTCAATGAGGTTGGGAGTGGTTATAAGGGATCATAGGGGTGTTGTGGTGATGATGGTCTCTGATACCATTAGAGGTCTGACAGTGATTGGCAGTGAACTATGGGCTTTACTCATCGGGTTAAGGTGTGATTTCTATGAAGGAGAGGATAGGGTTCAACTGGAAACAGACAATGAAGAAGGGGTCCAAGAATGGAACGACTGGCGTTGGAGGTGGGGTCAAAATCTCCATCATAGGGGGCTGATTGAGCACTCAAGTCTGATCCAAACCTGACTCTTGAAGTAGATACCATTATGGTGAGTCAAAATAGATTGGCCAGGTTTCTTGCAGTAGATGGTGCTCAGAACCGTAACAGATTGGTAGTTTTTCGTAGAGGCATTGGGAGAGCTAGAGAATTATGGATATTGGATATGGGACTAGGCTCGTTGGATGCTCGTTTCCGGGTGGTGGAGGAGGATGTTGCCGCAGCACAGCAGCTGACAGAGGAAGAAGTCGAAGGCATGGGGGAGTGGCTAGTGCAAGATTTGGGATCGCAAAGCATGGGTATCCAGAACTGAGAATCAGAGTTAGAGCTCTCCAAGGTTGGGAAGAAGAAGATGTTTCGATCAGTTTTTTACTTTCCTCTAATTAGTTTTTTTTAAGTTGTCTTAGTGTTAGTTTTCAATGGCTGTGCCAACCCCTTCCTCATGCATTTTCCAAGTGTCTGGGGAAGGTTTTATCGTAAGTTGTTCCTTCTAAACCTGGATTTATTGTTCACCTTGAGCCCATTAGTTGATGTATTGGGCCTTGGTTGGTTGTTGGGGCTTTCCCTTTTTATAATATTTTCTTTTTACCAAAAAAAAATAAAGATTGATAAGATAGAAAGATAAATATGTTGAATATTAAAATAGTATATTTACTTTCCTCCATTATTAAAGATTTTAAAGGAAATAATATTAAAATTGTATATTTAGTTTTCTCTATTAGTAAGTTTTAAAAGAGATTTTTTCTATCCTATAAATTGAAATTTAAATAAGGAAATTTAATTTTATTGAATTAAAATTGAGAAATGAAAGAATATTAAAATCGTATTTTTACTTTCCTACATTAGTAAAAATTTAAAAGGCAGTTGATATTTTTTGTATCCTATAAATTCGAATTTAAATAAGAAAATTTAATTTTATTGAATTAAAATTTAGAAGCTCTAGAAAAATAGATAAATAGCTTTCGGACGATGTGAGAGCTCCCGGGGGTTTTCCTTTATATATATAAAGATATTGATGTTTTTAATTATTTAAAAGTGTTTAGCTATTTTAACATGGCTACTTATTTATTTAACAAATATAATTAATAAAATATTAAAAAATAAATAATAAAATAACAATTAACAATTTGTGCATCACACGAGTTTTAAGCTAGTATAATATAATAGTAGTATAGATCGATGCGAGTCGATGTTGCGAAAAAATCAAAACAAACTCAAATTGAATTGAAATTGGTAAAATTGAATACTCGCATATAATTATATGTATGGTATCGTAATAATTGATTCGGCTCCGATTGTATGTTGGGGTCGGGGAGGGATTGAATCGATTATTAAAATAAATAAATTAAATATATATAAAGTTTTAAAATTAACAAATTCGTATATTCTGTGTGAGTAATGAGAATAAGTTGGGCCTAAACTTGGCCTGTTGTACATTTCTGTGGCATAAATTTTACATGTTAATCTGGTTATTATCTTTGGGAAAGGCATACAACAAATATAAACTTGCATGTAGAGAGACTTTTGATACGAAATGAAAATGTATGCGCACTAGTGACCACTAGTTTAGTAGACCAAATATCTGGGTCTGCTTGAAAATTAGTTTAACACCTTCCTCTAGGATTTTAAAAATGAAATAAAGTAAGTAAAAAAACAGATAAATTAATTTTATTTTAACTCGTATTTATGCTGTCGAATTTTTAATAGGAACGAGAGCAAGTTAAACTAGAGGTTTATTTTTACAAGGGACTTGGGAGTGGTCCTCGTCAGGCGTCATGACTTATGAGATACCTGGAGATAAAACGTGTGTGGCCAAAACTATTTACAACAAAAGGTTTCAAGGGGTGAATATTACTTGTGTTTGTGTAGATAGATAGTCTGATTGTACTAGGGCTGTCAAAAAAATCCGAAAAATCCGAGATCCGTCCGAAATATCTGTATTCGTATCCGGAATAAAGCGGATTTTATCCGTATCCGAAATAAAGCGGATATTATCCGTATTCGAATTCGGTAGTTGCGGATACGAATATGGATATAGGCGCATCCGTATCCGGTAATATCCGAATCCGAAATTAAATAAATATGATAAATAAATAATATATATAGTTACATATTATTTAGAAATTATATTTTAAGTTTACAGAATATATATATATATAATTTAATCATTAAACAATATATTTATATAAGTGGTAGATAATTGTAAACATATATATATATATATATATATATATATATATATTACAAATTTAATATTTTAAAATAAACAAAATTATACTAAAAAATAAATTTTTGAAAAAAATAAAATAGACTTTAATAAATTTAAGTTTTAGTTAGGTTTACTTTTTTTTAAAAAAATAAAATTTTTATTATTTTTTTCAATTTTATTGAATTAAAATTTAATATAAAAACTAAAAAATTCTAACTGAAATTCGGATTCGGATATTATCCGTATCCGGATAGTATCCGACGGATTCGGATTCGGATATTTTTATTTAAATATTTTTGGATTCGGATACGGATCCGGATACGAATTCAGATTTTCGAATTCGGATTCGGATACAGGCAGATCCGTATCCGAATTATCCGTTTGACAGCCCTAGATTGTACCACCAAAATGGTGGCAACGTGTAGGATATGGAGCACCGTTGCCGAGGGACTCATTTATCTCATTACTTTACTGCCCGTGAAGCATATATGAATTAATGTTTATCGCTATTACTTTCCTATCTGATTTTAAATTAAATGATTTTAAATATTTATTTAAGGTAATTCCAGTCCTAATCCCATCACAAACCTCTAATAATATATATGTTAGGGTGCCAAATAAATCTTAATTTTAATATTTTTTTATAGTATTATCTATGTTATTAATAAATACATAGATATATTTGTGAAATAACTTTTTTATTTTACTAAAGAGAATGATAATCCTCATATTACCTTATGGAAGTTTATCTAAGATATCATTATAAAGTTAACTTATTTTATGCATATTTATATATTTTCAGTTAGAAAATTATTAACTTTTCTTAATATTTTATATATGAATAAATACATATAAATTTTCTGAAATAATCTCAAGAAATTTATCATAGACAATATTAATAAAATTAATTAATTTTTTTTTAACAATCTTTCATTTTTTTTTATGAATGACTTAAATCATACCGCAATTATCCTTTTTTGACCCACGAACCACTACATACTCCGGGAAATATTATTTGACCGTTATAATGTGGACAAGAGACATGAATTGTCAATCATGTATATGTAATCTCTTCGTAATGTAATGTAAGGATCATTTATAACCAAATATGACTCTATCTGTATTCGGTTCAATTTGAATATAAATTATATATATTGAATTCACTACCTTTCTTAATAAATATTCAGTTTCTAATTTCCTAACATCTATTATAAGTGTAAATTTTCACTAAATCAATCTATCTATTACTATATATTATAAGCGGACAGAAGGGCAAAGTTTGCCTAAATAATGCCAGTGAAATTACCCATATACCCTCATTTTACTGAAAATAACGATGATGCCCCCCTTCCCTTCGTTGCACAGACTTTTCATTACAATTACACAGTCGCATCCCCAAATTTCGTTGTCGCGATGGTCCGCCCTTCCCTATTTAATTATACACACCATCTGCTACACAATCTCATCATGAACCCATCGGCAAAGTGGTTGAACAATATAGTTTCGATTTGTGCGTCCGTTAACCGGCGCTTGCTCCTGCTGCTTTGTTCGTGGATGTACTCGTTGTAGTGTGTTCGTATCAATTGCAATCGTTTTTGTATGCTCGTGTGGATTGCGATTGTCGGTGTAAGATTTCTCCACTTCTATTCGATTTATTGGTTGGTCTGTTTTATTGCATATAATTGTGGGATTTCAATTATTTGTTCTGGTGACCTGGTGGGCAATTGTTAATTATGACTATCATTTTTCCCTGTCACATTACCCAGGTTTGCCCTTTTCCCCCTTTTTGTGTTTTGATGTTCGCGAAGTAATTAAGATTATGCTTGTGTCTAATGTCTTCATTTGTGTGTATATTTCAGTTAGTTGTCTAATGAATTCATTTGTGTGTATATTTCAGTTAGTTTTGTACATTTTGAAATATAAATGGCGCAACATATTAGTTAGATAAGAAAGCTCTCATCATTCAATTGACTATAGAATGAAATAATAAATGTATAAAAATTCATAACTTAGCTATATGAATTGAAAATCTTTACTAGATAGTGAGAACAAATACGAGGTGATGTTTGATTTATGTTCAGTGGAAGGAATCAACATTCCATCTTCCACCTGTTTCGTTCTTAAGCTAAGTAGAAAAAATATATTCTCGCTATTTAACAATTTAATGAGTAATCAACAAGTTCAATATTGCAAATATTGTACTTTTATGGTCTTCCTTAGATGCCTCTGGTAAGCATACTTTTGGTATTAAAGGTATAAAGCTGATTCTATCAATAAAGATGTATGTTTTAACATTTTTGTATTTATCAATGTTTAATTGTTCTTTTTTAATATGACTGGCTTTAATGTTCTTGGTTATTTCACTTTTGTTAAAAAAAGTTGTTTTAGATTATATAGGAGTTAGATCGTTAAGATATTAGTTATGAGCGAATTAGTGGGACAAGTACGCTGTTGGGTGTTGTATTACTGAGGAGCTTGTTGTGGTTGATACTTTGTAGTGTCATAACATATTTGCATGTTATAATATACTAATATCCTTACTTTCCTCCATTTAAATTTTTGTATCAATAGGTGATTGTCAATATCTTGTGTTATCAAAGACGGGTGGCTTATCCTCTCTGCTTGAAATGTCACCATGTCCTTTTACATTAAAATGTACAATTTCGGAGAATAGGATATGCAGAAAGTTTGAATTGTAGCTCACTCCCGGGGAGGACGCAGCCGCCACTTTGGACTTGGATGAAAACGGAGGAAATGCTGCTTCCGATGAGAATCTTGGAAGTTCTGCTGGTGAGACAGCAAATTCCGCAGGTATATGCTTTAACGGTCCCGCTCTTTTGCAGTTTCTCAAATCCCAAGCATTCAAGGAGTTTTACAATATAATCTACATTCGCTGAGATATCCAATTGAATAAAATTTATTGGAAAATAAATGAGAGTTGGATAAGGATTTGCACCTTCCTGCAGTAGATTATCTGCTTCAGATTCCAGACCAAATAAACTCTAAAATATAAAGAAGTAGAGATTTAAAAAAAAATAGATGAGGTGCAACTTACTTTATTCACTTTCAATGATTTTTACTGGTGCTTCATACTTGAGTCATAACATCAAAGTATTTACACAATATTGACACAACTTGATAACGAAGGAAATGGTCCTTTATCAGTGGCCTAAAACAAGAGCATAACTGAACTGCGGTCTGTTTGTGAATAAGTTTAATTGCTTTGAGTTAATAATTTAATACGAAAACACAGGGATTGGAGGAGCCTGCATGACCGGCTTTGTAAACAAAAAAAGACCTATAACATATGGCTTAGTCCCTCCCATGCAGGTCATTTTATGAATCAGTCCTTTATCCCAATTGAGGATTGATTCAAAAATTCTTGTGTTGTGGACAGTGCACGATCCAAGCTGCAAATTCTTATTGCGTGTGAAACTGTTGACGCACCTGCAGATCTTTTGTGCGGGCATTAATAGTCAAAATTGTCACCGAAAAAAGTGAAAGTTGGTGTAATGATAATGCTTCTGTACATTTTTTGTCGTTCCTTGGATGTGAGTTTTAATATTGATTTTGTGTATGCATGCTTTGTGTAACATGTTTGTGTTATCCTAATATGAATCTGTCTAGATTGATCTTCCCTGAAATGGTTTGTGGGCCTTAAAATATTATCCTAAAACCAATATGTGCACGGTACCTGGCAAGTAGCTTTTCCCAAATTTATTTCCTGACCCCTCTACATGGTTAATATTATTTTGTGTGGTAGAAAGGCGTATCAGTGGTTTTGAAGATATAATTCAATTTTTTTTTACAATGGTGTTAAATTATTTATCAAATGTCTATATCTCTCATAATAGGGAAAAACTGTGATAAATCACTAATTCAGGATCTTGCATCGTGCAGTTTCAGCATTGTAGTCTATAGTAACTTTGTTCAATGGAGCAGCCGCGGAGAAAGAGAGGGCGGCCTAAACTTTTCCTAACCAAGGAGATGATGGAGAGGAGACTATTGAAGCGTCTCTGTAAAAATAATCGCCGAAACTTACAAGGTATATCGTTGTTGGTAATCTTAATTGAATTTTGTACAAGAGAATCTTATGTAATGCTTAGTGTCATTCATGTTTTTAGATAATTTGCACTGTGTACATTCCGAGGGAGAGGGCACATCATCGACTGAGCGGGGCACAGGTTGGTGTTCTATGTTTTTTGCATCAGCACAAGTACTTAGCTTTAATTCTTTCCCATGCTGGTAATTTTGTATATATAATTACATACAAGTGTTCGTCGACCATAACTTGGTTTCAGGCATTATTTACTCCACACACACTAGATATCTTTTATATGCAATCAAAAAGACCAAAGTCAGCTGATCTTGTAAGACCCAAAGGCCAAATCACTATATTCATTTAAATTGAATTATGCAGCTGATTGATGTTGTGGCATTAAAGAGAATGTTTAGACACCTTCTACTCTATGTTACCCCAAACCTGTAATATAAGTCTGGTTCATGTTATTGCGTCCTGATTTATTTTTAGATTTTTGGGGGAGAAGACTTGGTTAATATTGTCGGATTAACAGTCGCTTGATTGCTTGGAATGCAACAAATTATGGTTTTCTGGAGTGATAATTCAATCCATTTAATTCATAATTGTGTAAATTTTAGAATACTCCGTCCACAACTCAAGAGAAAGACACCACCTGAAAATGTGTCGCTAAGTGCCTATAAATCCATTCAAACTTATAGTAACACGGAAAAATACACTCTACAGTCTCTTGCCTCCCATTTCACTCAATTTGTAACAACAATGAATAAATACAAATCATTGCAGTTGAGATATGATTTACAATTTCTTGTGCATTTGTCAATTTAGTGATATACTGGTTTGCGAAACATACAAAGTTATTGCATCTTCATTATTGCACGTGCTACATGTTTACAATTGTGGTTTCTTTGTTTTTACCTCCCTCATAGTGTACGTGATTTTCTGCAAATTTTCCCTCATAGTGTACGTGATTTGTTGCAAATTTCCTGTACTGCCTGTTCCACGAGCTTCGATTAAACTGAGTTGGAAAAAATTGAGGGGGAGAGAAAGTTTGACCCATATCCCTAGAGGAGATCAAACGCTTTAAATTCCAAAATTGAAAAGCTTTGAAATATAAAGAGTTAATACAGGTTTTAGGGAAAAAAAGGATGGAGGTGGAGTTTACTTTATTCACTTCCAGTGCTATGTGCTGCTACTTGATTCTTGAGCAACGACATCTAAATATTTATATGAAAAGAATAAGATCAATATATGTACTTGTATTTTTTTGACTATGTTTATTTACTTGTATCTTAATGCAAGATTTTTGTTGAAGTTTTATCTCTATATTTTTGCGATGAATTAAACCCGGATTTAAGTGATTGAATGGCAAGACATGCAATTTTAGTTATGTTTTTGGAATACCGTTTTGTTTATCTATACATATTGAGTTGTAAAAAATAGGTACCCCATTTAATATTAATTTTATAAAATTACTTCGGGATGAGGCAGGAGAGCTGCCGAAAGAGGGGGGGTGGAGGCGCCGCTTTGAGTGAAAACATTGGCAATGGTGTTTCGGATGAGAATATCGGGGATTCTGATGATATGGGAGCAAAATCCACAGGTATATACTTTAACATCCCCTATTGTATTAGAATTTTATCATTTCCCCAGCATGCATAAGATATCAAAGTGGACCTACAAACATAATTCTTGTAACTTTCAGGCAAAATTATTTGTCGACATAATTACATATATCATAGCATGGAGTTTACCGGTTTTGGCATAGATTTACAGTCGTCCTTGTCCGTCGCTTCATACAGTTTGTCAAATTTTATGTCTCAAATGTTTCATCAGAATGTCACCTTTGTTGTTTTAATACACCTATTTATCTGAACAAAAAATTAATTACTATTTATGATTCTCTCCAGTGATACTTACCTTGATATTTGTGCTATCTGCAACCTTAATGTTCTTCTACCACAGCTCTATGACCTTCATGCACATTGTAAATTTATTTTTGTTTCTTTTGGTTGAATCAGACGAGACTCCTCCTGGTAATAAAACCAAACATTTCATCTTAATTAAAATAAACTGTTGCTATTCCATTCAGTATTTCTATATTACAACCATTATATACCCTATTTATGTCCACCTTCTTCCACTTTATCTCTGTAAACATATCTTATATAATAAGCAGGTTTTATGTCAGCAACGTCAAGTCCATAGGTGAGTTTTAACATCTTATAATACCAAAACAACTTCAATGACTATCAAATGTTAGTTGCATGTCTATAGATGTGATCAGGATGGTGGTAAGTTATGGGCATCTGGAAACAAGATCAAATGGTGCCCGCAAAATGGACGTTATCTTGACCAACACTAGGCTAGAATTAGGCTACCATATGACCGATACTACACAAATCTAATACAAAATTTCCTTCACCTATGACCGTTAAGACAAGATAACCTATAACAATTATTATTATGCCGTTGTCCATAGGAATGAAAAGTTTTCAGTGGCATTATGGGAAAACAAGGCTTTCAAGTTTCAGGAATTGCTGGCAATTTCTGTGGAGGGGGCATTTTTTGTGGTCATTACTGGACTCCTTGCAAAAAAATTCTCAGGTACAGATTTTACCAATACCAAGAAAACATATTCACTAAAGGGTCATAATACATGGGGAACATATTGCGGGTAGGAAAAATATACCCATGCGAACTATTCAAAAGTCAAAACAAATCATTTTAACATGTTCTACATTAATACACTTGCAGATCGTGTGTTCCTTTCAAGCAGTGATGCCACAAAAACTTACTTGAACATAGAATATCCACCATTGGATGATCTGGGAGCTAACATGCTACTTATTACCGGGAAGACACTGGAAACTCTACCCCAGCTAGTCGCCAAACGGTTTGTCAGTCCAGAGGAAAACAACCTGGAAGACTTGACCATTGAGGGAATTCTATGAGCAACCCTTCCAAGTCGAATTGTTTGTAGTTGAGAAATCCTTTTTCGTCCGAGGAAAATATGTGTGTACGGATTAAGGAGAATGTGTGTTTGTGTGTGTGCACGCGCTTTCAATTAACACCATGCTCCTGAGTTTTAAAACATAATTTACACTCCATTTCATGCTCTTGAGTTTTATTTAAGGAATGAAGCAAGTAAATGAAAGTGAAAATTCTTTAAGTTTTCTTTCCAAAACTTTCACTCCAAAAATGGGATGCAAGTGAAAGTAAGTGGTGTGAGTAATTAAAAAACACATGATATTACAAATATACCCTTACTACTTAAATTATAACCTTTTTTATCTAAGAATTGAATTGTAACTTTGCAATCACTTATATGCTTTCCTCCAAATTCGGGAGCATGTTAATAAATTAATTTCGCTTTGTAATTTTTTTAAATCGGGAGCAAGTGAGTGAAAAATATTACTTATCTTTACAATTACTTCCTCTTACATCCATTTACTTTCACTCCTTAAAAAACTCGAAAGCAAGGCGTAAGAGAGTCCTTAAAATGACCAGAGTCTCTAAAATGACCAGCGTAACTATGTTTACGCACGAACTGGGAAATCATTTATAAGTCTTGAATTGTATTTTTTAATATGTTTTTTTTATTGCATCCGTATTTAAAGAACATACTAATGATGCAATATATATTCACGTGTAGAGGTTGTTACCTGTATCTGTTGATTGATTTATGTCATAGTTCATTGGTAGCTTTCCCGCAGTCTTTTATTTTTTTGAAAATACTTACTTCACCACCCATTTCGTACTTAAGATTGCATTCAGTACAGATGCTACAGCATATGCGTTTGTTATCAAATTATGCTGCTTCAAAATTTAACTTCACTTGTGCATTGTAGTTCATATGCGGTACATGCGAAGCTACAATTGTTGGCATCACTGAGGGTGAGGGCTGGTTCTATAATTGTTGCCCCTTATGTGCTGCCAAAGTTTGTGTTATTAACGAAACTTATTATTGTGAGAACTGCGCAAAAGAAATTAATGACTTCAAACCACGGTATCTACTACCTACTCTAAAACAAATTCAATCTATGCATGCTCAATGAACCATGAATTGTATATCTGGCATGAATATAACTGGAATTCAAGATTACATAGTTATCAACCCCTTAATCTCTATAGAAAAGAATGCATATTCCATTTAATATCTACCAATCATCTGCATTCAAACTAACTTTATGTGCTCATCAGTTATAAGCCGATTATGCACGCTCAGGACAAATCTGGAATTACAACATTCACTCTGTTCAATAAGGAGGCAGAGCAGCTCATCAAGATCCCCGTTCAAAACATTATCGATGACCTACCTGAGGTAAACACCGTGCTTGAAACCCTATGCAGCATTGTTGGAAAAAAGTGTGCATTTGATATTAAATTTAATGCACACAACACTGAGTGCGGTTATTAAGAGTTTACAGTGTATCAGCTTACAGAGTCTACTTCGGCCACGCATGAGGAAGGGGATAAAGTGCTTAACTTCTTGAGGAAACAGTGAAGAAGGGGGCAGAAGAAAGCTTAAGCAATAAAATATAGCATTTGTGGCAGCTGCTCACAAAATTAATGCCATTAATCTACATATTTAGTTTGTTTTCGTATTTCATTTATAAAGACTATGTGTTTTCCTTTCACTGCTGATTCTCATTCACTGAGTAAGCTTCTGACAGTTTACCCTTTTCGCTAATTAAGAACAATTTTAATCGAATGGATATGAAATTTAGTGCTTTAAAATAATTTTATTAGCGTCTAGATGGAGGCCCGTGCCTTGCACGGGCTGTTACGCTAGTTATATATCTTATACTGCAACAAGAAATTTGTGAAACATTTTATTCAACAACTTGAAATTACATAACTGCCCCTCCAAAGTTAAATGTTATAAAAAATGTAAGAAAATTTTCATCTTGATGGGAATCGAACCTAAGACACTTCAATACTAATTACTAAGAATTTCAAGTCATCAATTTAACCATTGAGCTACTTGGGTTTTTTTGTTGTGGTATAAAACCCATTAGTATGGTAATGTCTTTCACAAATATTATTTTACACTTTAGTTTTTATTCAAGATTCTTTCATGATAATTTCATTTGTCTGATTATTAATAAAAGTGGTTATTGGTATAAACTATATCCAATAGACACGTATCTCTTTAATTAAATTTAATTATGTTTCTTCCTTTGTATTCACAATTTTAAGACAAAGTACAAATGCATTTTTAGTCACATAATATCACTTTTTAGTCCGAGCATCCAATAATACAAAATAGTAATCATTTTGTCTCAACTATGTTCATACATATCAGATAATATAAGTAATAATATAAGCACCTCTATAATTGTTACCCTGAATAGAGATGAACGTAATCCGGATTCAGGTCGGATTTTTCGATATCCGATAGGGCCGGGCTTTTTTAAATGGAGACAAATTTCCTCTAAAATATTTATACCTGTAGATAGGGTCGGGTCAGGAGGGGCCAAATCGGATTTTTACAAATTATTTTAGATATTGATAACTTTAACTTTAACTTTTTTTTAATTTTCGGATTTATAAGCTTTTATCCGAGATTTAATTGAAAATTCTAACTTTTTGGATTGGACTTTTATCCTGATCAAGACTACGTCCAAATCGAGATTATATTTGGGTTTATTCGGCTCGAACCGGATCGGGGTTTTGTGAAAAATATGCGATCTGTTTAAGCCTGTGGGCTGGATCCAATTGAGGTGGACTTTTTTTAATCAGATTTTTTCCGATTTTTTTAACCAGTTCGAACAGTTTTTTTCCAATACGAATTTGTGTGCATCTCAATCCCGCCACCTCATGCATTAAGGACAAGTATACTACTCTGGTCGCTTATAGAGAATTATGGAGACCGGAGAGTATTGGTACTTTCAAAATGGAACCTTTATTTGACACATTTAACTAATTCCTATCTGATTATTAATTAGCTTATAAAACTAATCATCAAATACATTCAACTAAGAACAAAATCTTCTTCGGACTAATACCAAACCGATCTTCCTTGCAAATCTTCTCAATCATGTCATATAGTGTCACCAACAAGTTCAAACTGGTGGCAGAATCACCACAACAAACTGAAGAATACTTATCATCGCAAAATTAAACTGACGTGAACTAAAAAATATCGTCACAAAATGACATCAAGTTCTGTCGGTTAGAGCGATCATGTGCCTTGCACAGGTACAAGTGCAGTCGCATCAGTAGTAGGAAACCATGGACGGTACACAAAGATAACCTAGATTTTTTACTACTCTAGGCACAAGGTTATGGTACCTTTTAAAGCTTATTAATAAATTTGTTCTTTTTGTTCTCTTTCTTTAGTTTCGACTCATTTTGTTACACCATCGAATCTTACATAGAATTGTATGATATTTTTCAAGTTCTAAAATAATTATGATGCATTTGCTTAATACAATGTATCTATTCAATATTTTAATTATGGAAATTAGTTGATTGATGTCAGTAATAGAAAATGAAGTTTTGATAAGAACCCAGAAACTACTTCTTCTGTACGGGGAAAAAAGCCAAAGAAATGAGCTTAGGAGCTCATCCATTGCAACGGATAACAGCATGCAAACATAACAGAGAAATCAGAAAAGTGCGCTCACAATACAACAGGTACTTGCATTTTTAGTGTGCATCCAAATCTCAAGCAACTAAACATAACTAGGGCATGTCCATGCCTCGCACGGACTATAAAGCTAGTTTATTCTTTATAGCGGAACAATTATCATCACATATACTTAAAATATTGTATATTTAAATTTTTAATACATGATTATTATGTTTTTAACAGTATTATATTTATTTTAGAATAATGATAATTTATAAAGTCCAAAATTATCTAAAAATATATTTAATGTTAGTGAATAATATTTGAATTGTATAAAATGAATCACAAATTATTCGGATAAAAAAAATATGACACCAACTCAGATTTAATTTGGATCCAAATCTCAATATCTAAATCAGTTATATCCTAGAAAAATGATATTGTGCCCTAATCTAAATACTATGAAAATAAATTAATTCGGAACTTGGATAGAGAATGTCCAGTTGTACCCTACTCATTTTGAAAAATGCTAAAGACCTAAAAGTGTTCTAAATTAATAATAATGTATGAATTTTAAAAAATTATTGTTGACTATAAACAATTAATAATAATTTATGGATTTGAAAGAATAACAAAATACACAAAAAAAAATTAGTAATATGAGAGTTTAAGTGAATTTTTTAAAATCTAAATTGAATATACCCATATTTAAGTGGATTTTAAAAAAATCTAAAATGAATGCATCTGAAATTAAAATTCGTTTTTTTAAAAAAAATCTCCGCACCAAATATTCCCTATTAGAATTTCAGAGAAAACATTAGGCACAAAATATTAGATTAAATTAGGGATTTAGGATGCAGCGAACATAATACTGTACGTATGACTTTTTTGGTTCATATGTTATTTTTTTTCAAAATATTTCAAGATGAATTTGAAATCCTCAAAAAGCACAATTTGTAAAGTCGAAGTGAAAACTGAACGTAGAAAACACATTAGTAAAGACTTTTACGGAGGAGATAAGAAGAAGCTGTCGTTGTCAACTGCTGTTATTGTCTGATTAGACTCCCCTTTGGTCTTTTTAATTACAATATCAAAGGTAGCGTGACATTCCTCACAAAATACTTTTAAAAGCAAAATAAAAATGGCACTGGCACTGCTAATAAAAGATACGAATAGCAAAGAAGAAATTGAAAATGACCCGTAAAAGTGACTCCAAGCTCTTCTTCCAAATAAAAATTTGTTAACAAAGGCAATTGACGGTACATGCTTGTCAAATGGTCACGTCCAATTGAATCAGTGATGGGGACGTAAACTTACATTTATAAAGTTAATTTTCTTCCACTACACATTTATATTGGAAAATAGAGTGCCGTCACGTATGTACTATATTTTATTAGTAGTTCAAAAAGAACATCTTATGAAATAGTTCTACACAGATGTTCAAAAAGCATGAAAGCACAAATCCGATCCGATCTGATTTGTAAATAAAATTTGAAAAGCCCGGTCCGATTTGACCCAGTCCGAGAGCCTTAAATGGGTTTACTATTTTTCATCAAGTCCGGTCCGAAACCCAAAAAACTCGGTTAAAAGTCCGAGCTTTTGAAAAACCCGGATAAAGTCCGGGCTTTCAAAAAACCCGAATAAATGCCCGGTTCGGCTCGAATAAAAATCCGGGATTTTTGAGAGATCAGAATGAAAACTCAACTTTTATAGATAAAATCTGAATATATATATTTTTTAAATAAATTTCAAGAATATTAAACTTAGCAATGGAGAGAATGTGAAGAATAATGAGGTTAAGAAGAATCAACAATATGCAGGACAAACCCTTTGTTATGGAATAAAAACTAGGGCATGATTAATGCTAGAGTTTGAGAACTTCGAGCTTTAATGACTGGTCTTGTGTTTCGTGACTAAATCGACCATCACAAGATGCCTACGTATCTTAACAAATGTTGAGAATCAAGTCAGAAAAATGTAGTTCTAGAATGAGGGGTCAGACCCTTTATATAGGCGTAAAAAGCCTTGTATTTAGAGTAGGGTTAGGAAACTTGGTGGACAAGTAACCTCCTTTAACTGAGTTTCTAGATCCTTCTTTGTAGGAAGCAGACTCATATTAGGTTTGGGTGCCTTGGAGGTTACTCCTTGAAGGAGTTTGAACTGCCTTGGATACGTTTAATGAGCTGTATATTTTTCTTTTTTATTAATTACGAATTCAATAATTAATTAGGGTTTCAGGCCTAATTTATTGAGCCTAATTTATGAACCAGCACAGGTTTAATTAATATTTCATTAATTATGTCTTTAGAGTTTAATTTAGCCCATATCATATGCCCCACAACTTCTAAGAAAACTTTCTTAGGTTTTCATAGAAGTTATTTTAATCTTTTTCGAGATTTTCGGGGTCTTTATTTTTTATCATTTGCCAAGAATAATTAGTTGTACTTCGAGTATGGAAATTTGTTCCTAATTTTGGGGAATTTTTGACAATTTTTGTAAATTGTTTTTGCTTATTTTTGTAATTTTCTATGAAGTACGAAAAATATAAAATATAAAATTTCAACCTCGTTTGAGGTTAAAATTCTCCATCATTTGTTATCCAGGTCGAACAGTGGCGACCTGGTTCAAGGTCGAAACTGTTTCGACATGGTTTAAGGTCGAATTTGTTGTCAAATGAGGCTCAGGTCGAAACGATTCGACTTTGTTTGAGGTCGAACATGAGCTCAAACATTCACACATATTATTCATATTTCGACCTCGTTTGAGGTCGAACAAACATGTAATTTAGGGTCGAGGTCGAATTCCCACGACCTCATTTGAGGTCGAGTTTATTGTTTATTTTTCTTTAATGGGATATTTTCGACCTTTTTTTAGATCGAAATATCGTTCTTTTTAACCTCGAGGTCGAACTCATGCGACTTCGTTTGAGGTCGAACAATTAATATTTCATTTTTCTTTTTAATTTATTTATCCTTTCGATCTCGATTGAGATAGAAATAATCGCATTTTTGGCTTCGAGGTCGAACTTCTGCGACTTCGTTTGAAATCGAATAGGTCGAACACTCATGACCTGGATTGAGGTCAAAAAAGAATTTATTTTTCCTTTTCCTTTCTCAATATATATTTATTTACTTCGACCTCGTTTGAAGTCGAATAAAATGCCATTTTGGCTTCTAGGTCGAGCCCTCTCGACCTGGATTGAGATCGAACTAATGATAATTTCTTCTCTCAAATTTTTAATTGGGCTTTCTTCTCTCTTTTTTTGCAGGCCGATCTGTATCTAGGCCCAATTGTTGGGTATTGGGTATTTACCGTCTATGGACGATTGCCTTCCTTTTTGACCGGTTAGATTACCGGCTACATACTCTATATAAGAGTGTGGAGTGAGATTTCATTTCTCACAAAATTACTCTGCTAAAAGTTTCTTTCAAATATTTTTCAGTTCTAGGCGATTTCCGGCGAAATTCCCCATTTCTAGGATTTACTCGAAGATTTCAAGATTTTTCTTGAAGATTTCTGGGGTTTCTTGAAGATTTCTGGATTTTTCTTGAAGATTTCTGGGTTTTCTTGAAGATTTCTGGGTTTTTCTTTGAATCTTCATCCCTTCCATTCGTTTTCTGGGTTTTAGTCCTTCATTCTTTGAATACTAATGGCGGAAAGCGCATCCTAGTGTCTCCAGAAAATGAATTCTGCTTCAAAGCGAGGTACCATCACCATTCATTCTTCATACATGTCTTTACAAGATATGATAAATGAGTGTGGGGATGAATACCCTTATGTTTCTTCCTTAGATTCTTTTGATTGTAGTAACAAATTCCATGATATTGATAAGATTAGAGATTATAACAAAATGTATAGAATTAAGGCTCCTTTAAAACTTGTTCCTGCCGGAGCCGGTGATCGTTCTTGCCGTTGGAGGCCTAATGCCCTTTGTATCTATAGAGATACCATAGTTGCAGGTCTTAGGTTCCCCTTTCACGAGTTTATACCTAGACTTTTAGCCGATGTCCAAATTAATCCTTGTCAATTACCTCCAAGTGCATGGAGAATAATTATGTGTTTTATGGTTTTATGTTTAAAAAACAATTTCCCACTCTCTGTTCCTTTATTTAGGAAAAAATTTCAATTTAAGAATAGTTCTGCCTATTCCCCTAGTTGGGTTTATATCAACCACTGTGCCTCCAACCCTCATATTTTCCATCCAAAGTCCATTCCTGATAATAACCCTAAGTGGAAAAATGAGTTTATGTACCTTGTTTGGGAAGGAGGGGATTGGGGTTCATTGTTCCGTAAATCTTTTGGTAGAGTCGTGGACGGAAGTCCCAGTAATATTGTTCTAAACACGGAGGAGGCCCATGCCTATACTGAACTATACTGAACTGACTAAGGATAACGTAACAACTTTGGCTTGGGAGCTTCTGGATGAGTCCTTAAGTCCGTGGGCCTTTCAAATGTATCAGACAAGGGTAATACTATTTTCTCATTTTCTTTTATTTATTTGAGATTTTCTTATACTCATTGTCGCTTTTAAAATTTGTTTTGCAGCCGCGGCTTTTATTAATAAAACAAATGAGCCTAAAGAAGAGGAGACCGCGAGGATGAAAAGGGCCAGGTTGGGGGAAGACCCTCGGGGAAAGCCTGACGCCCCCAACTTTTTGATCCCACACAAGCCTCCAGTGGAGGTGACTGAGTCCCCCATTTCAACCAAGTCCTCTGTTTGGCACCCCAACTGGGGTATTAGGAAAAAAGACACTGTGGTGGGGGTGAGTAAGCTTGCTGTGGAGTGGTCATACCATTCACTCACCCCCTGCGACTATAGAGACATAGTGGTAGATTCCACTATCGAGGGGGTTGAGCACTTGGGTGCTCAGGCCATTGTTGCGGTACGTCTCTTCTTCTTTCTTTTATATTTACTATTTTCTTTTTTGTTTTGTTGATTTTGTTCCAATTTCTTTGTAGACTAATGCGAACTTTCAAGGTGCTTTGTTTCAAGCCAAAACTTGGCGTACCTCTTCTGACTCTTACAAAGCGAATCTGGAACTATCTGAGGAGGAGGTGAATTTCCTAAAGGAGACTTTAGGAAGAAAGGAGAAAGAGTCGGAGGATGCTCAGGCTGAACTAGTTGAGCTAAGAAAGAACAAAGAAGATTCTATTGATGAGTATCTTGATTCCCATGAATACAAAGACTTGATAGGTAAGCATGACGAGCTTATCTTTCCTGTCCAATATTCTAAATGATGGGATGATGCTTTGAAAGCTATCTTATGGAAGCATCCGGGCATGTTTAACCCTTCTGATTTCCAAAGTCCTCACGCTCCTACCCCCTTAGAGAGAGCTTTAGCTGGAGAAGATGAAATGGATGAGGATGATCAGATTTTAGATCCCGAACACTCTTCTCCTCCTGCTGGCACTGAACGAGTTGCTCCTTCCGAAGAAGATGACACTACTTCTTCTAGCAGTTCTGAGAGTGAAGATGAGGACGTTCCCGACACTCGAACTTAGTTTCGCTGTTATTGTAGCCCTGTGTGGCTTATTTAGTTATTTCTAAACTCTTTCTTTGTACTTTTAGCTTTAACTTTTTATGCATGTTGGTTTTCTTGGCTATTTCTTTAGCTTTGCATTTTATCGTTGCTTGACACACAAACTAATTATCATAAACGATAATAATATGGAATAAAATCATCCATTGCATAAACTTTTAATTAGGAAAAATGGGTTCAACCCTTACATTCGACTTCCTATTGAGAGCTTAAAAGCTCATAAATGGTTTCGTCGACCTTATTTCTAATGGTCCTAATGGTGGATCCTGTTAGGAAACACTAAACATATTAAAATTTTAAATTCGAAGCATGCCGAATCATTGGCACCTCTATCCCCTCAAGGGTCTCCAACTTGTACGAGCCTCGTCCAAACACGCTTTTAACTTTATATGGCCCTTCCCAATTAGGGGTCAATTTTCCTTTTTGTCCAACTCCAGATGCTTCAATTTTTCTGAGAACCAAGTCACCTTGGCGAAAGAACATTTCCTTAACCCTCAAGTTGTAGTAGAAAGATGTTCGTTTCTGATTTTCCACGATCTTGGCATTGGCTTCATCCTTAACTTCATCAATTAGGTCCAGGGCCAACCTCATGCCTTCCTCATTTGCTTCTAGTTCATAGGCTTCCATTCACGGAGAAGTATGGGTAATCTCCACTAGAACCACTGCTTCTGTCCCACATGGCATAAAAAATAGGGTTACTCCAGTGGTAATCTTGCAAGTGGTACGATATGCCCAAAGTATGGGAAGCAATTCATCCACCCAAGTATTCCTTGATCGCTCAACTCTTTTCTTTAGTCCATCAAAGATAATTCGATTTGCAACCTCGGCTTGCCCATTTGCTTGAGGGTGAGCAACCGAAGTAAAACATAGTTCAATATCATTCTCTTCACAATACTTCTTGAAATCCTCATTGTTAAATTGCTTTCCATTATCCATGACTAGGATTCGTGGAATACCAAATCTGCATATCACACTTTCCCATAGGAATTGCATTACTTGTTTGGTAATTATCTTAGCTAGAGGTTTAGCCTCAATCCATTTGGTAAATTAATCA
Source organism: Heracleum sosnowskyi (assembly GCA_030848705.1). NCBI lineage: Eukaryota > Viridiplantae > Streptophyta > Magnoliopsida > Apiales > Apiaceae > Heracleum > Heracleum sosnowskyi. The sequence goes on from CM061244.1 coordinate 36,713,709, forward strand.
ATTGCCACTATCAAAAACTTTCTATGTGCACTTGCCACTGGAAAGGGGCCAAATATGTCCATTCCCCACATGGCGAACGGGATAGGTGAACTAATTGATGTGAGCATCTCTTGTGGTTGCCTAATAACAGGTGCATGTTTCCGGCACCGTTCACACTTTTTAACGTAGTCCTATGCATTTGCAAGCATATCTGGCCAGTAGAAGCCTATACGAGTGATTTTATGAGCAAGAGCCCTGCCCCCCAAGTGCTGCCCACAAATCCCCTCATGGACTTCTTTCAGGGCTAACTCTGCCTCCTGAGGTCTTAAACACTTCAAGTAAGGGATAACAAAAGACTTTTTGTACAAGATCCCTTCAATTAAGGCATACCTCAGTGCTCTTACTGTCAATTTTCGTGCTTCCAAGGCATTGTTTGGTAACCAACCAATCTTCAAATGTGCTTTGATGGGATCTATCCAACAACTACTAACATATATAGGCGCAACTAGCTTTTCATTAATGCTAGGGGTCTTCAAGACTTAGAAGTATACACTTCTAGCGTAGTTCTCTATTTCAGAAGAATCGAACTTAAACAAGGCATCAGCCTTCATATTTTCTTCCCTAGGGATGTGCTCTACATAGCATTCGTCAAACTGAGTCATGATGGATTTCACAAGCTTTAAGTACATGGCCATGGTTTCATCCTTAGCCTCGAATTCTCTATTCACTTGTGAGACTACTAATCTTGAATCTCCACAGACTTTGAGAGTCTTGACTCTTAAGGCCCCCGTTAAGCCTAAGCCAGCTATCAATGCTTCATATTCAACTTCATTGTTTGTTGTTGGGAAGTCCACCTTTAGTGAATATTCTATGAGAAATCCATCGGGATTTTGTAGCACCAAACCTGCTCCACTTGATTTTGTTTTTGATGCCCCATCAAAATAGAACACCCAATATTCCTTGAATATCATCTCTTCATCTTGCTTTTCAGCCTCTTTGCCCTCTAAAGGTACTATCTCCTGCCACCCGACTTCTTGGTTGTCGATGGTACATTCAACCATGAAGTCAGCAAATGCTTGAGCTTTTATGGCCGTTCGAACTTATATTTGATATCAAATTCTCCCAACTCTATCGCCCATTTAATCAATCTTCCACTGACCTTAGGACTATGTAGGATGTTCCTTAGAGGTTGATTAGTTAAGACTTCTATTTTGTGCGCTTGGAAGTACGGGCGTAGCTTTTCGAGGCCATGATTAGGGCTAATGCAAACTTCTCTATAATAGAATAGTTTATCTCTGCTCCATGTAGAATCTTGCTCATATAGTAGATGGGTTTCTGAACCTTCAATTTCTCCTTAACCAAAACAGCCCCAAGGGCGGTGTTTGAGACTGCCAAGTATAAGTAGAGCGTCTCTCCCGGTTTTGGTTTTGCCAACAATGGTGCCTCAACCATGTACTTCTTCAAGGTCTCAAAGGCTTCTTGACTTTCTGATGTCCATTCAAAACTTTTCATGTTCTTCAGAGTTTTGAAGAAAGGCAAGGACTTCTCCCCAGATTTAGATATGAACCTTCCTAGTGCTGCCACTTTCCCGGTTAGTTTTTGAACGTCTTTTGTAAGACCCCAGATTTTGGGTAGAATTAAAACTTTTATTATATGTTGATGTAAATATGGATAGTGGCAATGACTTTGAGAATCAAGTTATGAAATGAATATGAATTTCGGTTTTCAAACATTTTGAGAATAGTAAGAATGGACTGAACATATAAATAAGAACAATCAATCTAGAAGATAAGAATACAATACTCCAGGGAAGGAAAGTATTTTTATGTCATCCAAATCAATATCTGGAATACATCCGACAACTCCGTAAACAAGATAGCGTACGTCCGAGAAATCACTAGAACGTTTTCTAAGTGCAAAGAGTAAAGAGAAAATAGATCAGGAATATTGGAACGGATTTTGATCCAAAGGATTATAGAAAAACCACTGATGAATAGTAACTCTTCATTTAAAAGTTTTTCAGACCACCCTATATGCGGGACGATATAATAAACTTTCAAAGTCGCATTAGTGATCTACGATGGAAATAAAAGAATGCAGAAGCTGTCAGAATCGGAAAAATAGCATTTTTCGTTTTCTCCGAAATTTCACCAAAAACGGACTAAATAATTATTATTTGAGGATATTTAAGGATTTAAATTATTAATTCTATGGATATGGATTTGATAAATGAATTAGAAGTATCGAGAACGATTTCGGTAAAATACCTCGATAGAACCCTCGAGAAACCTTGCGAGCGTTCTACGAAATTAAACGAACCAGAAAAGCTACTTTATTCCAAGCCAATGCATGCTTGCCAAGTGTCAAGACAAGAAGAGACCAAGGGTGATGACTCACCACATTGGATAAATATCAAGTAATTAAACAAGATAAGAAGAAAAAGAAAAAGGAAGAGAAATTTCGGGAGAGAAGAAGAAAGAAAAATGGGAGAGAAAGAAATGATCATAACTTGAGATTCCGTGGTCCGTTTTTGGCGTTCCACCACTCAAATCGAAGCTCTCGAGAAGCTCTACGCAACCATGGTAAGCGCTCGCCTCACCTCTGTGATTTACCCTTCGATTTCAGTGAGTAACAGTTGGAGAAGATGATGAATAGTAACTTGTATTTTGCTTTGTTGCTTTTGATATTGAGTTTGTGGCTTCCAAAGGTTGTATTAAGCAAGGATCTAAGGTTACATAAGGAATATAGCAGCAAGCAAGCTTGGAGGAAGGTATAAACCTCTGCCCCTTTGAGTTTTATATGAGTTTTAAAGTGGTTTTGATGTTCATGTAAAGTTAATATCATGATTAAGTGATTTAGTGATTATTTGGATTTGTTTGAATGTGTAAAATGATGGGTGTTGGATTTGAGCCTCCCCACTGATCTTAGAGGTGTATGATGGTTGTTTGTTGAGGTTGTAGATGTATGGTATGCCCGGTGTGGCTTGGTTATGTTGTGACAAAATAGGATTATTCGATTTTAAGCCGTCGTAATGCCCGATTTTCGGTAACTCTATAAACTGCCTAGAATCAGAAAACCTAACTGCCTCTTTTGGTTCAGTTATGAACATGAGTGTGTAGAGCTTTGTTTCTAGTTTACGTGAGCGCAAGAATCATGTCATTACGATTTACGGTTTATGAGATATGACCATTTTAGTGAAAGTGGTTCAAGGAATGAGATTGCAGAAATGTACCAACTTTGTGGCTATGTTTGAGACCCTTAAGAGTTGTTTTAAAATATGGAATTTTGTATTGAAGTGTCAAGGGCAGTTACGAAGGTTTGTACGAAGGTTTCGAGTCCAAAAGATTATTTTCCGATTTTATAAAAATGTGTTAGCCGAGGTTGCGCAAGTGAAAACCACTAAGAGCATGACTTAGAAACCAATGTTGAAAATGGTTAAGTATAACTTGTATTCGAGGATCGATTTCGGACTAAACCTACGACTGAAGTAATTGTCGACTAAACATGGACTTAGTATGAGCCTATAACGAGCTAGTAATGTCTTGGTTGTGTTTTGCTTACGTGTTTAAACATTGAGTGAAAGTGGATTATCCAGGGGATTAATCGTGCGTTTTCTTTGACTTTGTCTAGATTGTCCAGCATCGTCGCGAACCCCTATCACTTCTCGAGCCTAAGGCAAGTTTACTAAACCTTACTCTATTGTTCAGAGTAGGTATATTTTCAAATATTCAATACTTGTGTATTCCCAAGTTATATATATCAAATCTTTGTTGTGAGTATTGTGGCAAGTTTCCTAAATCTATACCTTGAAGTATTGATTATATATTACTGTTGTTGCCATGTGTGGAGTTATACAGTTTTGCGATACATGTTATATATCGTGTTAAATAGAATTTGACTTTTGGATATTATACGAGCTGTGAGATAATGTACTTATGAACCGGGATACCTTGTAGCTCTATAGATAAGAGCATGTTTATTGTTTCGACTCTAGACCGGGAGTCGATATTTGTGTTATATAGATAGTCGGGGAAACCCGCAGGGATTCCAGCGGCAGAGTACTATTCATCTTGAGGAATATTATTATTAAACATTAATTATATTTCTAGAAAGTATTAATTACCTGGAAATGATTTGAGGAATGTTATTTGAATATTACCTCATTCGAATGTTATTATTTGGAAATGATTTGGTAACTGGCTTATAAGCTAGATATGGGATATCAGCTATAAGCCAGAGTTTTATAGTTGCCCTAGGATAAGGGCGTGTGATTTTCTTGAAAGATCAGTAGTGATTATATTTTGTATTTGATAAAGGTTATTTTCCGATAAAGATATCGGGTACTGTCATTCGAGGATTAATTATTTACTTAAAGGATGTTAATTATATTCATTTGAGGATTATTGACGTTAAGAATATTATTTATTTAATGAATATTGTTTTCAAATATTCATTTAAAGATTATTTATTTAATGAATATTATTTTCAAATATTCATTTAAAGATCATTTATTTAATGAATATTATTTTCAAATATTCATTTAAGGATTATGTATTTAATGAATATTATTTTCAAATATTCATTTAAGGATTAGTTGTTTAATGAATATTATTTTCAAATATTCATTTAAGGATTATGTATTTAATGAATATTATTTTCAAATATTCATTTAAGGATTAGTTGTTTAATGAATATTATTTTCAAATATTCATTTAAGGATTATGTATTTAATGAATATTATTTTCAAATATTCATTTAAGGATTAGTTGTTTAATGAAGATTATTTTCAAATATTCATTTGAGGTTTACTTATTCAATAAATATTATTAATTATTTTCAAATCAAGAAGAGGTTCCCAAAACACTGTTTTTCCATTTGAATCTGTCTTTTAAGAAGATTCAAATGCTCGCTCAACTATCAAAAATACGGGAAACCTGATTTAAGTGACTACTACTCTTTTTAAACTCTCAATTCAAAAACTGTCAAGGGACAGATATTTTCTTGGAGCAATTTAATTGCTGCCAGTCTAATGTTGTGTTACCACCTCAATGATCGAGGGGTAAATTCATGGAACAAGTCGATATCCATTAACAAGCATAGCTTGGGAAATATTGGAGAATCTTCCTTTCCAACCTAGATATAACTACGTAGTGGAGTCGTATCAACAAGTGTTACACTTGGGGAAAGGAGGACTATCTTTACGTTTCAGAGTCATGGATTTCATCTGAACTAGGAGTGGTGTAAGTGGTCAAGTTGCGTGGGCCCATCCAACTTTTATATTGCCCCAAATGGGCCGGGAGGTCATAGTAAGGCGGTAGACAATGTCAGGCCGTCGTGATACTTCCATCTACATGTAGAAAACTATTTGAGCGGTGCGACCTGCTACTGATCATAGCAAGGTTAGGCACAGCGGACGCGGTAGCAACTCCAGTATTAGTTCATCATCCAATTTGGATATTCCTGCAACATGCATTGGGATAAAGAACCAATCATGTTGGCAGGGGGTCGAAAAGTGTTTGGAAATGAAGTGAGAATAAATCCATATAACTTCATCTTTTATATCATATGACTCTGTGGATACCTTACATAACATGAGTTATGGTAAGGGAGTTGTTTATACTGAATCACCTTATAACTTCATCTTTTAAGTTATGTGTTGATATTCTGCTTATATAGCAAATATTTTTGGAAAGGTTATATTGGTTTACTTTGAAACCTCATCTTTTATACTAGAACTTTGTTCATAATATAGCACAAGTTTGCAGAAATATTATGAAAATGATATTTGAAGTACAATAATGGTACTGTTTTTGGGAATACATTCCGATAAGGAAATGATTTCAGTATCGAGATACTTTGACAAATTATTGTCTTACACCCGCTTTATTTCTGGGTTGAACTAAAGGCAGGATTATGCCATATTTTTATTACCTTGCTGAGCTATCGCTCACTCTTGCTATTGTTTATATATATTATATAGCAGCGAAGCAGGATGCCAATGGGTCGGCACATACCTCGCAAGGCGTCTCCGTAAACAGTTTCTAGCAGTGATCTCGAGAGTAGTACGAACCAATCGAATCAGGCTACAGCTTTTGGTATTCAACTTATGTATAGATATGAATGGTATGAGAGGATTGTGAGCATCAGAAGGCTAAGTTGGTAATGTAACATTACTTAGAAATTGTATCAGTGACAGATTCAAAAGACATTTGGGTATTGTAATAAAAGTTATTTATTCCGCAGTTGTTGTATTGTGTCGTTTCTGAGACTCTAACCTGTGTGTGTGTGTGTGTGTGTGTGTGTGAGACATATGTTGTGGGGTCATGAGAAGGTGAATTATGAATGGTGTGAGTAATACAGGTAAGGCAAGGAATACATGGATTGTGACAACCCTAGATCCCTGACCCCGGATTTGGGGCTGTTACAGAAATGGTATCAGAGCGTTAGGTTACAGTCCTCATAAACGATAGGAGATTGAGTCTTACAATACCCTTAATAATGATAAGGACATCTAGAGCTCAAATTGAGTTCGTAGTCGGGTTAGAGGACATGACCCTGACCGTTTAAGATGAAGCCCGAGAGGGGACTTCTTCTGGGAAACCGTACTTAGGATTTCATGGTTAGTCACCTCGAATCGTATAAGTTATAGATTGATGGGATTCTGAGATACCCGATCCCGAGGCCTTCAAATAGGCATTGGATGATGCGCTCCTTGAAATGGATGGAGACCCGATAAAGGAAAATCCATAGGAGGATCTAGAGGAAGACCCCATAGTGGGTCAAGGAAAAAATCTTGTAGAGGACGTGTTGATTGATAAAGATGTAGTATGTTACTTGAGGTCGTACAATAGGACCGGACGAACCTTCAAGGGATAAATAAGTGATGAGACGAGGGTTTAAGGATCGTTCATGATTCATCAAGAGATATGACAAAGAAAATGGAGTAGAGTCTCCAAAGCAGAAGAGGTAGAGGTAGTATAGCCAGTATCAGTGGATTGATTCGACTTGAACGAAACCTGTTACTCGTAGTCGGTTATAGTTGCCCATAAGGAGGCGGCATACGTAAGAACCAAGATGTTCAGATTTTCACGAACGATTAAGGGTACTTAGTTGCCTAGAATAATGTAAGGAATTGTTTTGGGCTATGAGATTTCAAACCCCCACGACCAGCGATTCCACTAGAAATATTGTTTATTACATCATTGAGGGATTTTATTATCTCAAGGAGAATTTTGGGTATATGTACCATGCAAATGTTATTGTAAGACAAGCACGCTAAGACATAATCGAGGACGAGATTTACCACCCTCAGGAAACCAGGAAGGAATTATGAGGATAGAACAGAAAGGTCGGAAATCAGACCCGAGCATTACTAGTAGGTAAATAGATTGATCAAATTTCCCAGATTTGGAGAGAAATTCAGCAAAATTTGGCAAACCTTGTCTTTCTGATTACCAGAGGATGTCACCAAAGAGAGTGGAAACTAGAGCGAACCCTGTGGATTGGGTAAGATGGTCGTTATATGGGTTGGTGGACAAACCCTGATTGCTATAATTGATTGTAGAGATAAAATGATGAAGTTGAGATTGGACGGTAAAGGCGAAATATATTTAAGGACCAAGACGGACTGAGAAATTCCGGGATTGACTTAAATGAAAAGGCTATTGTGCCAAAAGTGTTAAGCTTATGTAGCACACGTGATTGATATGGGAGAAGGAATATTGGGTATAAAAATGATTGAAATAGAGACCGGATTTAAGCTTGTAGTTTCTAACGATCTTCCTAAGTACCGCCCAGTCGCCATGTGGAATTGTCATTGCTATGGGCGACAACGGTATCGAAGTCTTCTTATAGAACAGAACGCTTACTTGAGATGTTTGCGCCTAGTCGAATGGAACTCCCTGCGATTGCAATTGTGATGGTTGAATTCTTAGCGACTATTATAAGTCGGCAATGACGTAAGTATCGAACACCTTAGGGTGCGTGGAAAAGAAAAGCTTTGGAATAGAACGATTATCCATCAGATGAGCCGACATAAAAGGCACCCGTAGAGACCTTGGTAATACCCTCCCCATTTGCAAATTACGTGGGGTACCTCCCCAATCTATGATCTATCTTGACCTCTCTCCAGGAAAGAATTCTGATAAAGGGTATATTCCCTTTTCGAAGTTATTTTATAACACTTGTGCTAAACCATATTCAGTTTCACTTGTGCCAGAGGCTGTCACAATGCCTACTTTCAGGTTTTCGAAGCCCTGCCAAATGATGTTATTTAAGCTTTCACTTTTCTTCAAATAATGAATGACCCTATGGTGATACCTCACCACTTGTTTGTTAAGTACCAGTATCTTTTTGGTTATTCTTTTCTTTGGAAAACCGCACCTTTGGAATCTGTTCAATTTTAATCCAAGGTGTTCCTTTGAGAAATATTGTCGAAAGACGATAATCATTAAATTGATCTTGAATTGCTTTCATACTTCTCAACTTCCACTGAGACGAACAACCCTATACTTATAGGGGCTACAAGGACTATCTGTCTATGTGATAGAAGTCTGATGGGACGCCATCACTTGTGAGTTGTGAAATACAAGAAGGCTAATTACCTTTAGTAATGTCTCAATCGAGGCACACAACATTGAGTTCTTATGATCATGTTGATCTCTCGGTAAATTCTCTTACCTCCAATAAGGTTACCTTAAAACTCATAACCTTATGATCACCAGTGTGTGACGTTTTCCTTAATATAGGAGCTATCTTTTCAAAGCTCCATGATTCTTGTTATCTTTATTGAATTTCAAGGGGAGGCCAACCAGGTCAAATAAGTCAAAATTCGCTGATAGGAATTAGATTCGCAACGAAATCGCCTATGACAGGAGCGAATCCCTAAGACGAATAGAATGTTAGTGACATATCAATGAATTGGTTTATTCTCCCAAGGATATTATGATAATGGAAAGCGTGTCAATCGATATATGTGAAAGCGATGTGCCGTGAACTCCAGTGACAACGGTGTTAGATAGATGCCCTATAGGGGAATTGAGATTTTGGAAGAGTTGTTACGAATGGACACTACCTCTGGGCTAGCAAGATAAGTACTGACGATGGAGTCAAAGGGAGCTGGTATTGTGACTTGGGAGAGGTGCAGCAGGAATAATTTCCGGAAATATATGGAGACCCGGATGAAAATGAAAGTTAAAGAGTTAAAACAAGAAACCATGACTGTGACCGAGTATGAGGCCAAGTTTTCCGAATTATTGAGGTTTGTTCCGGAGTTTGTGAACACAGAATAAAAGAAAGCCAGTAGGTTTCAACCAGGGCTACCTCCAACAAGCAGCCCACTGTCAGGACCTTTAAATAGCAGGTGCCCTTCTACACTGTTTAGACAGAGCTAATGCATTGTTGTATATCAAGATGTTGCGTGACGATTAAACCTTAAGGCCGAGACGCTGAGGGAATAATTACAAGTAGAAATAGCCAATCGAGGGATTTTCCCATAAGACTGGTACATCCAGGTTGTGAACTAGAAATATGAGGTCGACACTTTTGATAGACCTGATCCCTTTCAAGTTGGGAAAAGTGGATATTATAATAAGAATGAGTTGGTTGACACCCAATGGGGCCCAGACTGATTGTAAGGGAGAGAGAGTAATAAATAAAGAACGGAGACAGATTCAGAGATTCTTGAATATAGTTCAGACTAAGAAACTATTACGCCAGAGATACGAGGCTTAATTAGCTCTTATGGTTGACGCCAAGAAAAGAGGTACCAAGTATAGAGGAAACTACAATGGTTTTGGGAGATTGTACAAGATCTTAATGCGCTACCAAATATCGATTGGGATGACATGAGAATGAATACCGAGTATTCAGAGTATAGTGGGAATGAAAGAGTTAGTGACTCAGTTACAAGAGTTGTTGTATAAGGATATGATAAGACCCAGTGTACCACCGTGGAGAGCCCGGTGTTGTTGTAAGAGAGAAAGATTTTAGCACAAGATTATATATCGAACCTCGAGAGTTGTATGAGTTTGACATGGAGAATAGGTACCCTTGTGAATAATTGTTTGATCAGCGGAAGAACGCTGTGTATTTCCAATTTATTTAAGAACTGGGTATCACCAGTTGGAAGTTAAATCAGAGGATATGTCCAAGACTGCGATTCGTACTAGGAATAGACACTTCGAGTTTTCAGCGAAGTTATTTTGGGTTGACTAATGCACCTACAAATTGTATGGAATGTAATGAATTGGCTTTGAGTTACCCATGATAGTAGATAGCATGAGATGGAGAAATGGCTAGAATTGACCTAGGATTATGACGGTGAGATACACTACCATCCGGGGAAGGCCAATGTGGTGGCCGATACCCTTACTTTAAAATGAGACAGAGATGGATTCCGAATGATCGGGAATTAAAGGATGAGATTTTACACAACACCCAAGTTAGTCCAACAAACTAGAAGGACAAAAGATTTCACCAACAAGCGGCTAGTGACAACCAAGACAGACAGAGAAAGTATGCGGACTAAGCCCGCGAGTATAGAGATAGTACTGCTACTGATAAGCTAAATGGCATGTTGATGGATGACAAGCAAGTTTATGTTGGTGTATTTTCTGTACAAACAAGATAGAGAATATGAGGTTAGAGATTCGTGATGCTAAAAGATATCCATGGAAAGAATTAATGAGATTTGAAAAGAAAGGGAAGTGAGCCCGATATTCTTTGGGCCATCTGAGATTTAAGACGCGCCAGGAAGGTGGCCTACGAGCCAGCCTTACCCCCCCCCCCCCCCAAACTTGTAGAATGGTCATAACGGGGTTCATGTGTCAATGCTACGTCAGTATACTATAGATGCCCGGCATATGTAGAGTACGAGCACGTAGACATACAACCAGACTTGACCTATGTGGAGCAACCAATGGAAATTATAGATCGAAAGGAACAAGTACTCCGAAACAAGGTCATCAAACTAGCCAGAGTGGTATGGAGGAATCATAATGTGGAAGAATCAACTTGGGAGCTAGAGAGCGAGATGCTAGAAAGATATCCCCATTTGTTTTCAGAGTGATTCCGGGACGGAATCCTTTTAAGGAGGGGAGACTGTAAGACCCCAGATTTTGGGTAGAATTAAAACTTTTATTATATGTTGATGTAAATATGGATAGTGGCAATGACTTTGAGAATCAAGTTATGAAATGAATATGAATTTCGGTTTTCAAACATTTTGAGAATAGTAAGAATGGACTGAACATATAAATAAGAACAATCAATCTAGAAGATAAGAATACAATACTCCAGGGAAGGAAAGTATTTTTATGTCATCCAAATCAATATCTGGAATACATCCGACAACTCCGTAAACAAGATAGCGTACGTCCGAGAAATCACTAGAACGTTTTCTAAGTGCAAAGAGTAAAGAGAAAATAGATCAGGAATATTGGAACGGATTTTGATCCAAAGGATTATAGAAAAACCACTGATGAATAGTAACTCTTCATTTAAAAGTTTTTCAGACCACCCTATATGCGGGACGATATAATAAACTTTCAAAGTCGCATTAGTGATCTACGATGGAAATAAAAGAATGCAGAAGCTGTCAGAATCGGAAAAATAGCATTTTTCGTTTTCTCCGAAATTTCACCAAAAACGGACTAAATAATTATTATTTGAGGATATTTAAGGATTTAAATTATTAATTCTATGGATATGGATTTGATAAATGAATTAGAAGTATCGAGAACGATTTCGGTAAAATACCTCGTAAGAGCCCTCGAGAAACCTTGCGAGCGTTCTACGAAATTAAACGAACCAGAAAAGCTACTTTATTCCAAGCCAATGCATGCTTGCCAAGTGTCAAGACAAGAAGAGACCAAGGGTGATGACTCACCACATTGGATAAATATCAAGTAATTAAACAAGATAAGAAGAAAAAGAAAAAGGAAGAGAAATTTCGGGAGAGAAGAAGAAAGAAAAATGGGAGAGAAAGAAATGATCATAACTTGAGATTCCGTGGTCCGTTTTTGGCGTTCCACCACTCAAATCGAAGCTCTCGAGAAGCTCTACGCAACCATGGTAAGCGCTCGCCTCACCTCTGTGATTTACCCTTCGATTTCAGTGAGTAACAGTTGGAGAAGATGATGAATAGTAACTTGTATTTTGCTTTGTTGCTTTTGATATTGAGTTTGTGGCTTCCAAAGGTTGTATTAAGCAAGGATCTAAGGTTACATAAGGAATATAGCAGCAAGCAAGCTTGGAGGAAGGTATAAACCTCTGCCCCTTTGAGTTTTATATGAGTTTTAAAGTGGTTTTGATGTTCATGTAAAGTTAATATCATGATTAAGTGATTTAGTGATTATTTGGATTTGTTTGAATGTGTAAAATGATGGGTGTTGGATTTGAGCCTCCCCACTGATCTTAGAGGTGTATGATGGTTGTTTGTTGAGGTTGTAGATGTATGGTATGCCCGGTGTGGCTTGGTTATGTTGTGACAAAATAGGATTATTCGATTTTAAGCCGTCGTAATGCCCGATTTTCGGTAACTCTATAAACTGCCTAGAATCAGAAAACCTAACTGCCTCTTTTGGTTCAGTTATGAACATGAGTGTGTAGAGCTTTGTTTCTAGTTTACGTGAGCGCAAGAATCATGTCATTACGATTTACGGTTTATGAGATATGACCATTTTAGTGAAAGTGGTTCAAGGAATGAGATTGCAGAAATGTACCAACTTTGTGGCTATGTTTGAGACCCTTAAGAGTTGTTTTAAAATATGGAATTTTGTATTGAAGTGTCAAGGGCAGTTACGAAGGTTTGTACGAAGGTTTCGAGTCCAAAAGATTATTTTCCGATTTTATAAAAATGTGTTAGCCGAGGTTGCGCAAGTGAAAACCACTAAGAGCATGACTTAGAAACCAATGTTGAAAATGGTTAAGTATAACTTGTATTCGAGGATCGATTTCGGACTAAACCTACGACTGAAGTAATTGTCGACTAAACATGGACTTAGTATGAGCCTATAACGAGCTAGTAATGTCTTGGTTGTGTTTTGCTTACGTGTTTAAACATTGAGTGCAAGTGGATTATCCAGGGGATTAATCGTGTGTTTTCTTTGACTTTGTCTAGATTGTCCAGCATCGTCGCGAACCCCTATCACTTCTCGAGCCTAAGGCAAGTTTACTAAACCTTACTCTATTGTTCAGAGTAGGTATATTTTCAAATATTCAATACTTGTGTATTCCCAAGTTATATATATCAAATCTTTGTTGTGAGTATTGTGGCAAGTTTCCTAAATCTATACCTTGAAGTATTGATTATATATTACTGTTGTTGCCATGTGTGGAGTTATACAGTTTTGCGATACATGTTATATATCGTGTTAAATAGAATTTGACTTTTGGATATTATACGAGCTGTGAGATAATGTACTTATGAACCGGGATACCTTGTAGCTCTATAGATAAGAGCATGTTTATTGTTTCGACTCTAGACCGGGAGTCGATATTTGTGTTATATAGATAGTCGGGGAAACCCGCAGGGATTCCAGCGGCAGAGTACTATTCATCTTGAGGAATATTATTATTAAACATTAATTATATTTCTAGAAAGTATTAATTACCTGGAAATGATTTGAGGAATGTTATTTGAATATTACCTCATTTGAAGGTTATTATTTGGAAATGATTTGGTAACTGGCTTATAAGCTAGATATAGGATATCAGCTATAAGCCAGAGTTTTATAGTTGCCCTAGGATAAGGGCGTGTGATTTTCTTGAAAGATCAGTAGTGATTATATTTTGTATTTGATAAAGGTTATTTTCCGATAAAGATATCGGGTACTGTCATTCGAGGATTAATTATTTACTTAAAGGATGTTAATTATATTCATTTGAGGATTATTGACGTTAAGAATATTATTTATTTAATGAATATTGTTTTCAAATATTCATTTAAAGATTATTTATTTAATGAATATTATTTTCAAATATTCATTTAAGGATTAGTTGTTTAATGAATATTATTTTCAAATATTCATTTAAGGATTATGTATTTAATGAATATTATTTTCAAATATTCATTTAAGGATTAGTTGTTTAATGAATATTATTTTCAAATATTCATTTAAGGATTATGTATTTAATGAATATTATTTTCAAATATTCATTTAAGGATTAGTTGTTTAATGAAGATTATTTTCAAATATTCATTTGAGGTTTACTTATTCAATAAATATTATTAATTATTTTCAAATCAAGAAGAGGTTCCCAAAACACTGTTTTCCATTTGAATCTGTCTTTTAAGAAGATTCAAATGCTCGCTCAACTATCAAAAATACGGGAAACCTGATTTAAGTGACTACTACTCTTTTTAAACTCTCAATTCAAAAACTGTCAAGGGACAGATATTTTCTTGGAGCAATTTAATTGCTGCCAGTCTAATGTTGTGTTACCACCTCAATGATCGAGGGGTAAATTCATGGAACAAGTCGATATCCATTAACAAGCATAGCTTGGGAAATATTGGAGAATCTTCCTTTCCAACCTAGATATAACTACGTAGTGGAGTCGTATCAACAAGTGTTACACTTGGGGAAAGGAGGACTATCTTTACGTTTCAGAGTCATGGATTTCATCTGAACTAGGAGTGGTGTAAGTGGTCAAGTTGCGTGGGCCCATCCAACTTTTATATTGCCCCAAATGGGCCGGGAGGTCATAGTAAGGCGGTAGACAATGTCAGGCCGTCGTGATACTTCCATCTACATGTAGAAAACTATTTGAGCGGTGCGACCTGCTACTGATCATAGCAAGGTTAGGCACAGCGGACGCGGTAGCAACTCCAGTATTAGTTCATCATCCAATTTGGATATTCCTGCAACATGCATTGGGATAAAGAACCAATCATGTTGGCAGGGGGTCGAAAAGTGTTTGGAAATGAAGTGAGAATAAATCCATATAACTTCATCTTTTATATCATATGACTCTGTGGATACCTTACATAACATGAGTTATGGTAAGGGAGTTGTTTATACTGAATCACCTTATAACTTCATCTTTTAAGTTATGTGTTGATATTCTGCTTATATAGCAGATATTTTTGGAAAGGTTATATTGGTTTACTTTGAAACCTCATCTTTTATACTAGAACTTTGTTCATAATATAGCACAAGTTTGCAGAAATATTATGAAAATGATATTTGAAGTACAATAATGGTACTGTTTTTGGGAATACATTCCGATAAGGAAATGATTTCAGTATCGAGATACTTTGACAAATTATTGTCTTACACCCGCTTTATTTCTGGGTTGAACTAAAGGCAGGATTATGCCATATTTTTATTACCTTGCTGAGCTATCGCTCACTCTTGCTATTGTTTATATATATTATATAGCAGCGAAGCAGGATGCCAATGGGTCGGCACATACCTCGCAAGGCGTCTCCGTAAACAGTTTCTAGCAGTGATCTCGAGAGTAGTACGAACCAATCGAATCAGGCTACAGCTTTTGGTATTCAACTTATGTATAGATATGAATGGTATGAGAGGATTGTGAGCATCAGAAGGCTAAGTTGGTAATGTAACATTACTTAGAAATTGTATCAGTGACAGATTCAAAAGACATTTGGGTATTGTAATAAAAGTTATTTATTCCGCAGTTGTTGTATTGTGTCGTTTCTGAGACTCTAACCTGTGTGTGTGTGTGTGTGTGTGTGTGTGAGACATATGTTGTGGGGTCATGAGAAGGTGAATTATGAATGGTGTGAGTAATACAGGTAAGGCAAGGAATACATGGATTGTGACAACCCTAGATCCCTGACCCCGGATTTGGGGCTGTTACATCTTTGATGGACCGTGGTGGTTCCATGTCCAGAATTGATTTGATTTTGTCAGGATTAGCCGCAATTCATCGTTTAGAGACCATCAGACCCAAGAAATTTCCTGATCCTATGCCGAAGGCGCACTTGGTTGGATTTAACATCATCTTGTGGTGCCTCGGCACTTCAAATGCTTCCCGAAGATGATTTATATGGTTCGCTTTATCGAGGCCCTTGACCAACATATCATCTAAATAAACCTCCATACTCTTTCCAATGAGGTGCTCAAAAATTTTGTTCACCAATCTTTGATAAGTTGCACCTGCATTCTTGAGCCCAAATGCCATAACCAGATAACAAGAAACACTGAAGTCAGTGATGAAAGATACCTTAGGGATGTCATCCTTCTGCATCTTGATCTGGTTGTACCCACTGAAGTCATCCATGAAGCTTAACATCTCATGCCCAGTAGTGGCATCTATTAGAGTATCGATCCTTGGTAGAGGAAAACAATCCTTAGGACATGCATCATTCAAATCCGTGAAATCTACACACATCCTCCACTTTCCATTAGCTTTCTTGACCATTACCGGGTTAGCCAACCATCTGGGGAATTGGATCTCTTCAATGAATCCCGCTTCCAAGAGCTTATCCACCTCCTGCTTTATTGCATCATGTCTTTCTGGAGCAAAGTTCCTTTTCTTTTGTTTCATTGTCTTCCTCTCTAGATCCACATTCAATTTGTGAGTTATCAACTGGGGATCAATCCCTGGTATATCGGTTGTTGTCCAAGCAAACACGTCATTGTTTTCTTGAAGAAAAGGTATGATCTTGCCCTTCAAGGGTTCATATAACAAAGCCCCAACGTAAGTAACCTTATCTGGTTCACCAAGAGCAAAGGGAATCAGAATCAAATCATCAGCGGGCTTCCCTCTTCTTTCTTCATTATCTATAGTATACATGTCTTCAATTGGGAGAACCTGCCCCCCAACACTGTCAGGGCTTAATGCGGCTACATAACAACTTCTAGCCATTTTATGATCACCTCTCTCATCACCAACTCCATTCCTTGTTGGAAACTTGATTTTTAGATGATAAGTTGAGGCAACAGCCTTGAATGCATGAAGACCCGTCCTTCCAAGGATTGCATTATAAGTCGAGGTTGCCTTTATGACCAGAAAGTTCAACATCTGAGTTGCTGTCTTCGAGCCTTGACCCATGGTCATAGGGAGTTGAATTGTGCCTTCCACCTTTGATTCTACTCCATTAAACCCATATATGGGCATATTTGAGGGTGTCAACTAAGAATCAACGTATCCCATCTTGATGAAAGCATCATGGAACAAGATGTCCACGGAAGCTCCGTTATCAACCAGAACTCTCTTGGTTTCAGAATTGCCTATCACATGTATGATGACCAGGGGGTCGTCATGGGGAAATTTCACTCCCTCTAAGTCAGAATCATCAAAGCTTATAGCTATTTCTGTCTTGGCACGTTTCAGTTCTTCTCCAACAACTGTCATTACTTCTCTAGCATAAGTCTTTCTTGAGTTTCTTGAAGAACCGGTTGTAGTTGGTCCTCCGAATATCATGTTAATGACTGGCCCTCGGGGTCTAGGATTACGATCTTGATCATTATCCTTTTTGTCATAGTCTTTCTTCTCCTAATTTCCTCTTTGATTTCCACGATTCCCATCTTTAGTAAACTTGTTAAGTTTCCCTCTTCGGATCAGAAATTCAATTTCATCGTTGTCTGCAATCATCTGTATCATGACCAACTTCTTTGTGGAATCGACAAAACTGATTCTGATTCCTTTTTGATAAGTCAGTCCTTAGTGGCTTCGGCCATCGAAGATCTTCTTCCTTCTCAATTTCCATCAGAATTTGGCTTCTTGGGGTGTTCAAACTTGCATACTCTGTGAACCTTGGTCCAAGATTTTTCTTTTTAGGTAGAGAGTCAGAATCATTCGTTTTCCTAGGATACTTATCCCTAGCATCATATTCTTGAGTCTCTTTTCTCTTTTTCCCGTTTCCACTTCCCCTAGTAGTGGGTTCATACTTCCACATGATTTCTTCAGCCTTAATATACTTCTCAGCCCTGTCTTGTAGTTTCAACATGCTTTCAGGTGGATGTTTTGCCAAAGACCTCTTAAAGTGGTCATCAGTGGTTCCTTGCTGCAGGGCTATCATAACTACCTTGTCCTCCAGATCCAGAACCTTCAAGGCCTCCCTAGTGAATCGATTTATGTAGTCCCTCAAGGATTCATTCTTACCCTGTTGTATTCCCATAAGAGATGCAGAACTCTTCTCATGCACTGTAATAACCCCAAATTTTGGACTTAGTTAAAAAAATTTGGATGAATAGTAAAATTGCCCCTGATGAATAGTAAATTTGCTGAGGGAAAAATTTGTCAGACCACACTATGTGGATGACATGGAATGAATGTTTCGAGGTTATATTATTGATGTATAGGAAGAATAAAAGAATTTAAACGCGATCAGAATCAGAAGATTCCCATTCGAGTTTTAAATCACTATTCACTGAACAGTTAAGGACGTATTGATTTGATCGTTTTAAGAAAGTATGAGGAATGAGAAATACATGATCATATCTTAAACCAAGATGAGAAACCTAAGAATATATATTAGACAAAGGTAACGGAAGGATAAAGGAAGTACCCTAGCTTTGGTATAGAGAAACGTCCTTAAAACCACTTGAAACTATCGCGAAACAAAAGCGTAACAAATTATGGATTAAACCCTAACAAAAGGAGGAGTATTATATGAGATCATCAAGTGCAATATATAAAAGAATTGAGGATGCAAAGGATGACATAATCATGATGCAAGGGGATGACATAAGCATGACAAAGTGATGACAAGGTGATGAATCACCACCTTGTCACCACTTTCACCACAACCACACATCCAAAATGAGCCTTGTCATTGATGACAAAACCTTGTCCTAGCCACACAAACTAATCAGCAAAGTATTAAGGGTTATTAGACAAAAGAAAAAGGAAAGAAAAACAAAAGAAAACAAATCAAAAGAGAAGTGTTCTTGAAGAACACAACCATTCGAATTTTTCTTCTTCTTCCATTCCTTAAAAATTTTGCTCATACTTCCACTCCACCAAAAATCATGTTCTTGGGCTCTAAATCACCCCCTTCCAATATCCAAGGTAGATCTCTAATCTTAGCCTCATCCATGTATGATAGCTTGATCAAAAATGGATTCAAAGTTGATGATGAATAGTGATGTGAATAGTAACCTCATAGAATCTTGATTTGTTTTGATGATTTTAGGTTTGATTCACATAGTTAAGGTGCAAGGAAGGATATATCATCAATATATAGTCTTTGTTAAGCTCCAAGGAAGGTATAAACTTCTTTCTTTTTATGAGTTTTGATTGATCTAGTAAGTTAGAAGTGTTAGATTGAATCTATGTTAGAATATAGCATGTATGCATGATTTTAAGCATGTTTGATGGTTAAGTTGTGGATGAACTTGTGTTTAGGGTGTGACCTTGTTTAGACAGAAAATGGAAGTATTAGTTTGAGTTTGATTGGTGGATTGATTGATGGTGGATTGTAGATTGGTTGGAGTGTTTTAAAACACGGGAATTACGCGTAAGCGCCGTTACCATGTCGATTTTTACTTAGGTAGTTTAGACAGAAACTATGACTGCAAAACAGGGCATACACTTGAGGTTTCTGACCATGAGCATGTAGGCTCTGTTTCCTAGATTACTTTGGTGAAAGAATCGTATCGTTTTGGTTTACGGTTTAGGAATAGCGTCCGTTTTAGTAAAAGCGGTTTCGCGGAACGAGATAGTTCATTGTATGAACTTTGAGATAGGGATCAAGCCCTTTAAAATTGGAATTGGATTGAGATATTAAAATGGATACTAGTATGTATAATAAGGAAAGGAAGCCTAGAAGAGTTCGAGTTAAAAAGATAAGTTGGTGATTTTATAAAAATACGCGAACGAAGGTTGCGCGAGTGAAATACCCTTAAGGGGATGGTTTAAAACAAGGAAATGGTAAAGGATAAATACTTGGGATTTGTGAATAGGTTTTCACCCAAACTTTTGACTTAGTAGTTTACGGAATTTTATGAGGTTATAGATGACCAAGAGCGAGACAATTGATGTTCGTTAATAGAACGTTAGTGCTTAAGTTAAATGCACTTTAAATGATTAAGCCAGGGGACTGATCGGGTATTTCTTTGTTTATAGATTTCCCGGCAAGTTCTCGAACCCATAACAACCAAGGACCCAAGGCAAGTTTTCTCATCCCATGCTGTATTTTAAAATACAATATTCTGATAATATGCATATGATAGATGCATGCTTTCCAAAAGTAATATATGCATACGATATTATGCATGCTTTCAAACCTCACATCGTATATAGATGTGATGGCATTAAAAATGATGAGATGTGATGTATGCATATGATAGATGCATGCAAGTCTTCAAACCCTACACCATATAATGATGATGTTGTGATATTGATACATATGCTGCTTTATGCTGTGAAATGACTTATAAACTGTTTTCTCTTTTTAATAAAAAGCGGAATAAGATATAAGGTTTATATGCTAGCTAAGTACTAGATATATACCAAGGTTAAGGATTAAAGACTCTAAGTATAGAGTACTTGTACGATGGTTTTAAAAACTTAGACCGGGAGTCAAATTATGAT
Organism: Heracleum sosnowskyi; assembly: GCA_030848705.1. Lineage (NCBI taxonomy): Eukaryota > Viridiplantae > Streptophyta > Magnoliopsida > Apiales > Apiaceae > Heracleum > Heracleum sosnowskyi. The sequence goes on from CM061244.1 coordinate 36,734,199, forward strand.
TTTGTTGTAAACTACTGTCAGAAACTGGAAGGTTCCAGGGACGGTTATACTTTAAGGGTATTTTAAATATTCCAATATCTATATAATTGGGTATTTAAGGTGAGATATTTAAATAATATTATAATATATATTATTTGAATATTATTTAATTAAGTGAATATTATTTTGAATATTCACTTAAGTGTTTTATATTGAATAATAATTCAATATTTATTATTTGAATATTATTTAAATAAGTGAATATTATTTTGAATATTCACTTAAGTGTTTTATATTGAATAATAATTCAATATTTATTATCTGAGGATTATTTAACTAAGTGAATATTATTTTGAATATTCACTTAGGTGGGTTTATATTGAATAATAATTTAATATTTATTATTTGGGTATTTATTAAATATTCCAAATATGATTTAAAATCATAGAACCTTATTATATAATTAAAGGTTCTATTATTTACACAAAAATATAAATTTCTGATTTTCAGAAAAGGTATTAAAATAGAGATTCCCAACTATTATCTTAAGATAGTTAAAGGTAAGTAAATGCGAATAGTATTTTTCCAACTCATCGAAAACTGGGAATCTAGTTCAAGAATTAGAGGACAGTGATTTACTTCCACTGTTCCTCTAAAGTATCTATAACTAGGGGATGGCTCCCCCATTCAAATAAGAGCTTTTCAAACTCTCTGAACTCTGATATTTCAATAAACTCCCTGGTCATAATTTCAAAATACGCAGTAACCATCGGTAGTCTCGTTGACTAATGTCAACCCACACTTTGACTTACTCCTTTCAATTACTCTTGAGTAAGGTGTTCTAAACGGTTACAAAGTTTTGACAAGTATTCGTACTTGGGAAATGTGGAATTAAATTCCGATTTCCGTTTCGTTAATGTTTTTCTTCATGGGAATTGGAAAGGCCTACACGGCAATGAAATAGGTGCCGGGGTAGTGCCAAATTATCAAGGCTTACCCGGTGATGAAATAGGCCCGAGGTAGTGATCTCTTGCGTGCTAAGGCTTACCCGGTGATGAAATAGGCCCGAGGTAGTGATCTCTTAGCATAGTGGCCCGTATGCGGTCAGGATGATAACCGAACAGGAAGTCGTCCTTCTACTAGTAGAAAAGAAAAGTTACGATACAACGGCTGATCACCGTGTATCAGGTGTTCCAGTACATTCCCTTCCCTCCAATTGGAGTTGTGCTGCACATTGTAATGAAAGCCTAGGTGCTGAGTTACTGATAATGTGGCAGTGATGAGTAACGATGTTCCTCATACATTAGTTGTACTGTATGGCATGTTTTGACGAAAAGAATAATAAAATGTCATTCTGTATACGAATGAAGTTTAAAGGTTTTCTTTCATGATATAAGCTTACATATATGATTAAGCTGCTATATCTGATTGTCGAGCTATAGTGCTCATTCTTGCTTCTTTTACAAAAGGTGTTCATTACTGATATTCTACAGTATTTTGAACAGTATGAGATATCTAAATAGATATGTGAGTATATACGTGGAAAAGATATTTAAGATATACAGTATGTTGAACCGTATAGTATTTTGAATCGATGGATAGGCTCTAAGCCGTGATTCCATCATTTGATATCTATTTTAAAAAGATATGTTTTGAATCTTGGTTCAGTATATCGATACCAATGATTTCTAAATGAATTACGAAAAGTATTTGAGTATGATTATAAATCATACGGTATTTTGAATGATATACTATTTTGGGGATAAACCCTAGTAGTTTTAAAAATGGATCCTATGTGGATTATCTACCTGAAAGGTTTAAGGATTTAAACTGGGATAGATTTCTTGTTGAGCGCTATTAGCTCATTCTTGCTTTATTAAATTTTCAGCATGAAGGAAACATTGTCGATTCACCTCGTGTTACGAGAGCAAGGGAATGGAGAGACCACCCTTGAGTTAGTTCAGCAAGATGGATACTGTCGGAGTTAGCAAAACAGTTGCAGATTGAATTAGAGAGAATTATTTTTGAGTAGGTTTGTATTACTAAACCTTGTATAGAATTGTGAGGTCTATTATTTTAACTTCAGGTAGAGGTTGTGTTAGATATAATTGCTGACGTTTGCTCATCAGTGTTTAAGTACCAGGTACTCATCAGAGTTTAATAGAAGCCAGTCAGAGTTTAATAAAGTCTGACGAGGTGAAGAGTTTATTAACTGTCGGTGCTAATATGAAGATTCTAGAAGCAATATATCTTGAAGATGGAAAGAAGCAAGATATATTGAGACAGTTAAGGAAACGGAACAGAAGACAGAAGCAATCCTAATTTGATATAAATTGTATAGCTGATTTATAGGATATCAATTAGAGATTGATTATGTAACTGTGTATTATATAAACACAGATAGGTTAACCCTAAAAGGGATGCGAATACTGAATACATTATTCTTGTAACCTAGCAGCTCTGTGATTCTTTAACATCACAAAGAGAAGAGTTATTTTATATAATTCAGTTATTGATTCATAAACAGTGTTCTTAAGTGTTATTATCATATAATATTGATTATATATTGTGTAATCGGCCTAACAATTGGTATCAGAGCCAAGGCTGTTTAATATATACAGTCTATCGATCTAAACACAAGTATAATCATGGCTGATAACTCACAGGAAGGTTCTAATGCAGGTTCTAATGCTCAGAAGGTTCAACCTAATTCCGTGAGTAGATATGAGACTATCAGGGTTCCAATTCTAAGACCAGTTGAATATCCAATATGGAAGGTTAAGATGACTATGTTTCTGGAAGCCACAGATCCAGAATACCTTGATATAATCTATGATGGTCCTCATATGCCAACTAAACTGTCTCCTGTTATCTCTGGTCAAGAACAAAAGACTGTTCCAAAGGAAAAGAAAGATATGACTCCTGAGGACATCTCATCAATTGCAAAAGATGCAAAGGTTAGACATCTACTACACAGTGCCTTAGATAATGTTATGTCTAACAGAGTTATTGGCTGCAAAACTGCCAAAGAAATTTGGGATGCTTTGGAAGTCAGGTGTCAAGGAACAAGTGCTATAAAGAAGAACAGGAAGACTATTCTAACACAGGAGTATGAACACTTTGATTCTAGATCTGATGAAAGTTTGACAGATACATATGACAGATTTTGTAAATTGTTGAACGATTTGTCCCTGGTTGATAAAGAATATGAACTTGAAGAGTCAAATCTCAAGTTTCTTCTATCCCTACCTGAAAGATGGGATTTAAAGGCAACAACAATCAGAGACAATTATGATCTTGAGGTTACAGATCTTGATGAAATCTATGGGTTGCTTAAAACTCATGAACTTGAAATAGAACAGAGAAACAAAAGATCTGGAAAGAAGACAAAATCTGTTGCTCTTAAAGTTGAAGAAAAGCCTGTCAAGAAGGAATCATCAAGAAAGAAAACCAAAGGAAAGGCTTTAGTCATTAAATCTGACAGTGAGTCATCAAACTCTGATGATGGCTCAAACACTGATGATGAAGCTTCTGATTCTGAGGATGATGAAGAAGAGATGATGAAAATGGCTGCTTTGATGGTAAAGACTTTCAAGAAAATGGGATTCAAGAACTTCAAGAAAGGAAAGAGATTCTCTAGGAGAAATTCAAATTTTGACAAGAGAAATTTCAGAAAGTTTGATGGAAAAGATACCAAGTCTGGGAAGAAAGACAAGTCTGAGATCCAGTGCTACAAGTGTAAAGAGATGGGTCATTATGCTCCAGAGTGCAAGAAAGGTAAATCTGAGAAAGCACTCATCACTAAAGGCAAGGACTGGGCAGACACTTCAGACTCAGATGAGGGAGTCAATTATGCTCTCATGGCAACTGTTGAAGATGAAGCTGAGTCATCTAAAAATAAGGGCATAAAAGAGAGCACTCTTATCTTGGACAGTGGATGCTCAGGACATATGACTGGAAATAAAGCCCTGCTATCAGACTATGAGGAGAAGGCTGGCCCAAAAGTTTCCTATGGAGATGGCAACATAGGATGTACTCTGGGATATGGCAATATCAATCTTGGAAGTGTCATCATCAAACATGTAGCTCTAGTCTCAGGACTCAAGCATAATCTGCTTTCTGTGAGTCAAATCTGTGACAGAGGAAACCATGTAGATTTTCATAATGAACATTGTGAAGTAATCAGCAAATCTACAGGGAAAGTTGTTCTAGTTGGACACAGGCACAATAACATCTATGAAGCAAGTTTGGTAACAAACTCTGAAGGAAAAACTGTGTGTCTATCTGCAAGAATGTCAAATGAAGAGAGTTGGAAATGGCATAAGAAGCTCTCTCATCTAAACTTGAACAACATCAATGAGCTGATTCGAAAAGATCTTGTAAGGGGACTTCCTAAGTCAATACTCAGCTTAGATGGCCTGTGTGATTCTTGTCAAAAGGCCAAGCAAAGGAAGTCATCTTTCAAGAGTAAATCTGAATTTTCAGTTGTGGAACCTTATCACCTTCTACATGTTGATCTTTTTGGTCCAGTAAATATAATGTCATTGGGCAGAAAGAAATATGCTTTAGTCATTATTGATGAGCATACTAGGTACACTTGGGTGTACTTCTTAGCAAAGAAGGATGAAACTGCTTCAATACTACTGGATCATGTAAAATTACTGGACAAAGGATCACAGTATAAAGTGAAAATTCTAAGAAGTGATAATGGTACTGAATTCAGAAATTCTGAAATGGAAGCTTTCTGCAAGGAAAGAGGAGTGAAGCAAGAATTTTCTGCACCTGGAACTCCACAGCAAAATGGTGTAGTTGAAAGAAAGAACAGAACCCTAATCGAAGCTGCCAGAACAATGCTTGATGAAGCAAAATTGCCAACTTATTTCTGGGCAGAAGCTGTTCAAACTGCTTGTTTTACTCAAAATGCAACACTGATCAACAAGCATGGGAAAACACCATATGAGATGGTGAAAAATAAGAAGCCAAATTTGAAGTATTTTCATATTTTTGGATGTAAGTGCTTTGTGTTGAAAACTCATCCTGAACAATTAACCAAGTTTGACTTAAAAGCTTATGAAGGATTTTTTGTTGGATACCCACTATCAACTAAAGCATTCAGAGTCTACAATCTAAGAACTAAAGTGATCATGGAATCTATACATGTGTCATTTGATGACAAGAAAATAACTGGAATAGAAGATGGAGAACATCATGATCAACTTCGCTTTGAAAATGAAGATTTAAACTCTGATGATGTAAACTCTGATAAGGCAAATCCAACAAACTCTGACGAAGCATACTCTGATCCTCTACTGGTAAACTCTAAAGAATTTTCTCTGACAGAACAAAATAGAGAACCAGTTGAGGGGGAGCGTGAAGAAACTTCAGAAACTTTTCAAAGTGATGACTCAAATTCTGAAAGAGAGTCAAATGAAGAATCCAACAGAAACTCTGAGTCAAACTCTGAAAGTTCAAATACTGAACAGTCTAATTCAGGGGGAGCCTCAGAGAATGCGAATGGTCGAGAAGAAAATCAGGAGAGCATGGATCAAAGGGGAGGATCTAATAATGAAAAAAGAAGCCAATTACCAACAGCAAGAATGTGGACACAAGCTCATACACCTGATTTGATAATTGGAGATCCAGAAGCTAGTGTAAGAACTAGAAGTGCTACAAATAATGAATGTCTGTTTCATGCATTCTTATCTCAAACAGAACCCAAGAAAGTGGAAGAAGCTCTTCAAGATGCTAACTGGATAACAGCAATGCAAGAGGAGTTAAATGAATTTGAGAGGAATGAAGTTTGGACACTTGTGCCAAGACCAAAGAATAGATCTATTGTTGGTACAAAGTGGGTTTTCAGAAACAAAACAGACAGTGATGGAGTGATTACTAGGAATAAGGCTAGACTTGTGGCAAAAGGCTATTCTCAACAGGAAGGAATTGACAATGATGAAACTTTTGCTCCAGTTGCAAGATTGGAGGCAATAAGGATTTTTCTGGCCTATGCTGCTCACAAAAAGTTTAAAGTCTTTCAGATGGATGTGAAAAGTGCTTTTCTCAATGGGAAACATGAAGAAGAAGTGTTTGTTGAACAACCTCCAGGGTTTGTAGATCCCAAACATCCAGATTATGTCTACAGGCTTGATAAGGCATTATATGGACTAAAGCAGGCACCTAGAGCATGGTATGAAACTCTGGCTCAATTTCTTTTAGAAAGTGGGTTCACTAGAGGCACAATTGACAAAACCTTGTTCTATTTTAACTATGGTGATGACTTGCTGTTAGTACAAATCTATGTGGATGACATAATTTTTGGGTCTACTAATGACAAACTCTGCAAGAAATTTGCCAAGCTTATGCAGTCAAGATATCAAATGAGTATGATGGGAGAGCTTAGTTATTTTCTAGGCTTACAGGTCAAGCAAACAGATGATGGGATTTTTATTAATCAAGCAAAATATACCAGAAATCTTCTCAAGAAATTTGGTATGCTTGATAGTTCATCTGCTGCAACTCCCATGGCTACTGCAACAAAGCTGGACAAAGACACAGGAGCCTCAGTAGATATGACAAACTATAGAGGAATGATAGGGTCTCTTCTTTATCTCACTGCAAGCAGACCTGATATTATGTATGCAACATGTCTTTGTGCAAGATTTCAAGCAGACCCCAGAGAGCCACATCTAGCAGCTGTAAAAAGGATTTTCAAATATCTCAAAGGAACCATAACTCTTGGTTTGTGGTATCCTAGAGAATCAGAGTTTAACTTAATTGGTTACTCTGATGCAGACTTTGCAGGCTGTAAGATAGACAGAAAAAGCACAAGTGGAAGCTGTCAATTTTTAGGTGACAGATTAGTTTCTTGGTACAGCAAGAAACAGAAATCAATTTCCACATCCACAGCAGAAGCAGAGTATATAGCTGCTGGTAGCTGTTGTGCACAGATTTTATGGATGAAGAATCAATTGCTGGACTATGGATTAAGGTACTCTAAAATACCTATTTACTGTGATAATCAAAGTGCTATTGCTATGACAGGTAATCCAGTACAGCACTCCATGACCAAGCACATCAGCATAAGGTATCATTTTATCAGGGAACATGTGGAAGAAGGACACATTGAGCTTCATTTTGTGTCTACAGACCAACAGCTTGCAGATATCTTCACCAAAACTTTGAGTGAAGCTACCTTTACAAGGCTGGTAAATGAACTTGGAATGATTTCTGGTTTTGACTAGAGATACTGGTTAGATTCAAACTCTATACATGATAGATTTTATGCTCATGGTTCTTTGCATGTGTTAACTGTTATTTGTACCAGCATGGTAAACTCTGATAGTAAACTCTGTTAGTCATACTCTGTCGGATAGACTCTGATGTTATACTCTGATTGTGACTTTTGTCTGAAACATATGGACCGATGAAGAAATCTGTATGAAGCATGATTTTAAGTAAGTAATCATGAATCCTTCTAAGTATTATAGATTCTGATTACAAAATGTGCAGAAAGTTTACACAGCATGATACTGTCTCTATATTTATAGCATCTCTTAGTTTATTGATCCTATACACTGAGTCTGTATTAGCTGTTTGCACTTTCTCTCATAAATTAATTGTATTAACTGATGAAAAGTCTAAACTCTGATAATTAATTGCAAATATTTCACCCTCAAATAAAAAGATGCCAACAAGTGCACAAATTCCTTTGAGATCATGTTATGCCTAGGAAGATCCAGGAACTTATTGTATGAAATAAGGGCTAAAATCTTTGATTTTTGTGACTAGTGCTAACCACTGATTACTGTAAAAATAAAATAATAAAAAAAAAATTATAAAGGGGGTGAAAATAAAAGATATATCCAAATGAAAGGATATCAGAATACAGAGTTTAGATATAAAAATCAGATTTTATTTTATATGAGAGTTTGGACAACCAGTTTTTACTGACTTATTTTGTGGATTTTATGCACTTTGAGATGATCTAAATATTCATATTCAGTAAACTCTGCTAGTTCACACACAAATTCTCACACCTGTACAGTTTGTGAAAAGAGTTTATTTATAAAGGAGGAGGATTGGTAAACACTGATGAGTTGTGTACTCTACGCTGAGGTAATTTTATTTTAATCTCTGATGATTAAAATTAATTATTTGTTTCAGACAGTTAACAATTTTGAGAAAACATTCTTGAGAATAAAAGAGTATGATTGGTAACGGTTCTAATTTGTATTAACAGAGGAGAGAGGTTGAGTGTCTAGAAAAGTGTAAATGGCGGTAATTATTGCTGTTTTTACTGCGCATGCGCATTGGAAACTGTCAATTACTGCTGTCACAGTCATTGCATGTGTGCCACGTGTCCCACTCACACGATTAACGGAGTACGCCAGTTGTGTATTAATGATTAAAAACTGTTCAGTTTTTAATTTTAATTTTCATATTTATACAATACACACACTTACGTTTAAACCTTTCACATCTTACTCCAATTCACATCTATTCACACACACATATTCACAAACACTTTTCTACTTTCAAACTCTTTCAAGCTTTTGCATCTGATTCTTTGTTATTCTTTCAAATCTTACTAATGGCGACTACAGCGTTTGTTTCTTCTGGGTTAGAGTTTGTTCCTAACAATTATTCTGCTCCTTTGAGTAATGAGAACGCACCGGAGGCGTTTCATTTGTTGCAAAACTTTCTTGCTCAATCTGATATTGGGTATGCACTGGTGGAACCAGAAAAGTTATCTGGTTCTCAAATCAAAGCCTTCTGGGAGACAGGCGTATATGATGATGGAGGTGAATCAGGCACTCCTTCAATTATCTTTGAATTTGCTGAACAGGAGTATGTGGTTACACCAACCACTGTTAGAGATGCCCTTGGGTGTGAAGATTTCAATACGTTCACCATTTCTGTTGGTGACTCTGATCTCCAGCGTATGATGAGGGAGATTGGTTACTCTGGGCCTTTGGCAAGGACAGGTAATCTGAAGCGACCATTCTTGAGGAAGGAGTGGAGTTTCTTTTTTGACTGTATTACAAGAGCATTTGGAAAGAAGTGTACAAATTGGGATGTTAGATCAGAATTCAATGATCGTCAGAAGCTAGACTCAACTGATCAGGATTGCTGACGTCATCAGTATTGCATGGTCATCAGTATTTGATCAAGCGTCAGTATCTTATTGATCATCAGGATTCCTACTCAGACTATGATCAGGTTTGATCATCAGGACTTGAAGCTGATCAGGATTCCTACTTCGAGTTATATTTGGAGTCTAGATAAACATGGAAGTTTGTTCCTGGTTTGTAGAATGTAGCTATCGATTAAAGATATGTTTCTATCTTTGTTATGATTAGGACTTATCTTGTAATTGATAGAGAAGCTGTGTGCACTATATAAACACAGTTTTGGTTTCGATTTATGTATTCATTCGAGAGAGAACATAATCGGAGAGAAGCTCTTAAGAACAGAATTTCTTGAGAGAGTTTTTGTAAGCTAGCAGCTCTTAAGAACATCAGAATTTCTTAAGAGAGTTTGTAACAGTTTTATATCAAAGTTAATAAAGCTGTTATTGTTATTGTTATTGATCTTTCATATTTGTGTTATATAAAGTCGAGAATCTTATACAATTGTATTCAACCCCCTTCTACAATTGTTATTTACTGGGCAACAATTGGTATCAGAGCAAACTGATTTAATTCTGAATCAGATACGATCTAAAGATGTCGATAACCAAGTATGAAAGCATGAAGATTCCCATCTTAAAGATATCAGAATATCCTATATGGAGGGTAAAGATGCTGATGTACCTGGAGGCTATGGATCCTGACTACTTGGACAGGATTCGTGATGGACCATATATACCAACAAAGTTCGTAGAACGAACAGATACAGTACCAGAACATTATGTGGTCAAAGCTAAAGCTGAATGGACTCCAGAAGAAAAAGCTCATGTACTCAGGGAACCAAAGATAAAGAATATCTTGCATAATAGCCTTGATGCTGTCATGTCAAACAGAGTGATTGCATGCAAGTCTTCAAAAGAAATCTGGGATACTTTGGAAACTCAGTGCCAGGGATCTGCATCTGTTAAGAAAAACAGAAGGGCTCTATTGATTCAAGAATATGAGCAATTCGATGCAAGACCTGAAGAGAGCCTGACTGATCTATATGATAGATTTCTGACACTATTGAACAGCTTATCCTTAGTTGACAAAGTATATGAAACTGAAGATTCAAACACCAAATTTCTTAGAGCTTTACCTGAAGAATGGAATACTCAGACCTCAATCATTAGACACCAGTATGATCTGAACATTGTGTCTCTTGATGAGATCTATGGGATGCTAAGAACTCATGATCTTGAAGTTCAACAGAGAAAGAACAAGAAAAGCAGCAAGGCAAAGTCAATTGCTTTGAATGTAGAAGCAAAATCAAAAGGGAAAGCTATGGAGGTCTCTAGAAGGAAAGCAAGAGTAGCTGAGTCAGATCCTGACGACTCTTCATCAGATACTGATGGCAATCCTGATGCCAATACTGGTGATGAATCTTCTGATTCAGACATGGAAGAGATGGTTGCTATGATTGTCAGAAACTTCAGAAGGATGAAGTTCAGAAAGAATAGAAGACAAAGCAACTTTCAGAAAAAGACCTTCAAAGCAGACAAAGACAAGTATATCAAGAAGGACAGCAAGGGTAGCAAATTTGACAAGTCAAAGGTTAGATGCTACAAGTGTAATGGTATGGGTCACTTTGCTTCTGAATGCAACAAGACAAAGGCACTCATCACATCAAGCAAGGATTGGATGGACTCTTCCTCAGAATCTGATACTGAGGTAGTCAACTATGCGTTAATGGCCAATGCTGATGTAACTGCTGCTCCTGATGATAAGGTACTAAATACTATCTTTGATTTTGATACTGATAATGCTTCTGAGTTAAGACGTTTTCTAAAGTCATTACATATTAGCTTTAGAAGTCAAACTGCTGAGAATACTAGAATCTTATCTGAGATGTCTGACCTTAGAAAGAGGAATGAGATATTAGAAGCTGAATTTTCTCGTATGCAAGAAGTACAAAAAGAATGTGATAATGCTAAACACATGCACTTAGAGATGACATCTAAATGTACTTCCCTTGAAAAAGAACTTGAATCTGCTAATGAGAAAATCAGAACCTGGACAGACTCTGGTAGGAAATTTCATGAGATTAATACCTCTAAGAATTGGAAAGAGTGTCTAGGATATAAGTCAGATGAAGATAAGAAATTAGCAGAGAAAATTGTCATTGATGAGACAGTCAGTCCAAAGACCTATAGACATGTTATAGACTCAACCAAATCTAAGATTACTCCTGTTAATTTTGTTTTTGGTAAGGATTCCAATTCTACTTTTGAAAAGGGATCTTCTTCTACTCAAGGAATTAAAGTTATAAAGTCTAAACCTGTCATGAACAAAGTCACTAAGAATCTAGGTCTATTGTCTCAGAAACAGCTTAAAGATAAAATCTGTGAGGTTACAGATAAGAAAAAGGAAGCTACTGTTAAGAGAAACAGGAATGGTAAAGTTGGGATCAATAAAGAGAATGGTTATAAATATATCCCAAATGCACCTAGAAAGTGTTGTTTTAACTGTGGTAACTCTAATCATCTTGCTATTGATTGTAAAAAGAGTAAGAAGAAAATTGTTGAAATTCCTAAGTCTGATGTTAGGAATAGATCAGTATTTTACAAACCACAGAATTCCTGTTTTCATTGTGGTAGTCTATGGCATTCTATTTATACATGTAAAGAGTATCATGATTTGTACTATAACTTTTATGATCCATTGCCTAAGTTTGAAAGTAGTACAAAGTCTGATAGAACTAAAAATGTCATAGCGAAGCATGCTTTTGTTAATACTGATACTGACAAAGCAAATCCTGATGGAGTAAATCCTGTCAGGACTGCTAAAGTCAAAAAGTCTTCTACTGTTAAATTTAATAAAATGCATGAACAAGGAATCCAACAAGTGTGGGTTCCTAAACATTCTGACTAGTGTTTTACTATTCTGATGCAGGGTAAAAAGAAAAATGTGTTAGTCATGGATAGTGGATGTTCTGTGCACATGACTGGAAACAAAGCCCTGTTATCAGAATATGAGGAAAAAGCTGGCCCAACTGTGTCTTATGGAGATGGCAACATTGGACAAACCTTGGGATATGGCAATATAATCATTGGAAATGTCATCATTGAAAAAGTAGCTCTAGTGAAAGGACTAAAACACAACTTGTTGAGTATTAGTCAAATCACTGACAGAGGTTATCATGTCAATTTCTATTCCACACATTGTGAAGTAGTCAGTAAAGCAACAGGGAAGATAGCACTAACTGGCTACAGGCATGGTAACATATATGAAGCCAACATTCTCTCAGATACTGATGGCTCCCCTACATGTTTCATCAGTAAAGCTTCAGTAGATGAAAGTTGGAATTGGCATAAGAAGCTTTCTCATCTCAACTTCAGCAACATCAATGAGTTGGTTAAGAAAGAATTAGTAAGAGGATTACCTAATGTCTTATATACACCTGATGGACTCTGTGATGCATGCCAAAAAGCAAAACAAAGAAGGACATCATTCCAGAGTAAATCAGAATCCTCTATTGAAGAACCATATCACATGCTACATCTTGATCTGTTTGGTCCAGTCAACATCATGTCCATCAGTAAGAAAAGGTACACTCTTGTAATTGTTGATGAATATTCTAGATTCACCTGGGTGTATTTTCTGCATAGAAAAGATGAAACTCCTGAAGTTCTGTTGGATCATGTGAGGATGATTGAGACAACCACAAAGTACAAAGTCAAGATTCTGAGAAGTGATAATGGTACTGAATTTAAGAATTCAAAGATGGAAGAGTTCTGCAAATACAAAGGAATCATTCAACAATTCTCTGCTCCTGGCACACCTCAGCAAAATGGAGTAGTAGAAAGGAAGAATAGAACTCTTATTGAAGCTGGCAGAACTATGTTGGAAGAAGCTAAATTACCTACATATTTCTGGGCAGAAGCAGTCAACACAGCATGCTATACACAAAATCTCATATTGATAAACAGGCATGGTGTCACTCCTTATCAGTCACTCAAAGAGAAGAAACCAAGTCTGAAGCATTTGCATGTGTTTGGCTGTAAATGTTTTGTTCTCAGAACTCATCCTGAACAGCTAGGGAAATTTGAAACAAAGGCTGATGAAGGAATATTCATAGGTTATCCTACATCAAGAGCCTTCAGAGTTTTTAATTTGAGAACAAGAACTGTCATGGAGTCAATACATGTATCTTTTGATGATAAGAAGATAACTGGAATCATTGAAGACTCGCATGATAGATTGTTATTTGAAAATGAAGCTTCCAAGGAACCTGAAGAAAGTGAATCAGAAGCTGTCCATTCATCCAGTACTGACGGGTCACCAAATCCTGATGACTCACCAGGTACTGATGGTGCTAATACTGATGATGCAAACAACAGTGATACAACTAGTAGTGCTAATGTTGAGGGGGAGCAACGGCATTCAACTACAAGTTCAGAGTCAACTCAATCATCAGGACAGAATTCTTCAGATACTGATTCAAGTGAAGATCCTGATAACACATCAGGAGGGCATAGCAATAATTCAGGGAGAGCTTCAAATCAATCAAATTCTTTCAATCAAGATAACACCAATCCAGGGGGAGCATCTACTTCAAGAAACAATTTGACACCAGCAAGGAAATGGACAAAAGATCATACTCCTGATTTGATAATTGGAGATCCTGATGCAGGTGTTCAAACAAGAAGTGCAACTCAGAATGAATGTTTATATAATAACTTTCTATCCAAGGAGGAGCCTAAGAAAGTTGAAGATGCACTTAAAGATGCTGATTGGGTTACTGCAATGCAAGAAGAACTGAATGAATTTGAAAGGAATGAAGTCTGGAAACTGGTACCAAGACCAAAGAATAGATCAATTGTTGGTACAAAGTGGATTTTCAAGAACAAGACTGATTCTGATGGAGTCATTATCAGAAATAAAGCTAGACTAGTTGCAAAGGGGTATTCCCAACAAGAGGGAATTGACTATGATGAAACTTTTGCTCCTGTTGCAAGACTAGAAGCCATCAGGATATTTCTTGCTTATGCAGCAACAAAAGTTGTCTCTATATCAGACTCTCCAGCCTCTCCATCTCAGATTCGAGGACACTCTTGGGAGAAGGTTTCTACAACTGCTTCCTTGGTTGGTCTTACACCTACATCAAAGAAAAAGAGGAATGCAGAAGAGTTAGTCTATCAGAGACAGAAGAAGCTGAACGGATCAAGCCCACAAGAACCTGAATTTCAGAGTAATTCAGCAGCTACTGTTGATCCTGCCACACAAGAACCACTCAATCAAAGTTTGGGTGAAGGCTTAGCTAGTGGAATGGTCACACAAGAACCATTTTCTCAAAGGGAGAATGAAGACATCAACATTCCAGCTACACAAGAACCATCTTCTCAAAGCGAAGATGCAGGCAAAGCTACAGCTTCTGTTGAAAGATTGGTCGAGAACATTGTCAATGAGGGAAGCACACAAGAACCTTTAGCTCAAAGTGTTGAAGCAGCTTCTGAACCTCAAGCTCCACAAGAACCATTGGTAACAAATACTGATGCAAGCATATCAAATCCTGACGATGTTCATCCTGACGTTAGTGGTGCTCCTGAAAATGAACCTATTTTGATACAGCCACTTCGTTCAAGACCAATGGATCATCCTATCTCAGAATCACAGGATAAACTGAAAGGTATTGCAATTCCTGATCCTGATATATCTCATGGTTCTGATGATGATAATTCTGATGATGATAGTGATGATGATAATGAGAATAGAAAAGAGAAGGAACAGCTTGCTACAACACTCAAGATTAGTCTTGGAACTAATTTTGGTTCATCAAGTACATATATGGCTAGCAATGCTTCCACTGGGAAAGATCAGAGACAAGATTTTTCTACTCCTTCCTTTGATCCTGCAGAGGCATTTAGACAGAATGAATGGAACAATTCATGGCACAATTCTGATGAATCTATCAGTTTTTCTTCTGCTATTGAACATGCCTATAATGCAGTGAAGTCTATAGAGAATCAAGAATTGAAGAATCATCTGAAGGCTACTACTCTGTTATCCAAAAGCCTGAAAAGTGAGATTGATTCTATCAAGGGTTCAACTGAAAAAGTGAGGACTGATATCTTTAATAATTTTACAAAGGTGCCTACTACTTTACAACTACGGGTAGTGGAATCCCAAGTGAAATCTGTTGTTTTAGAACAAACCTCAATCACTCAAAGAATTGATTCTCTGGATACTAAGGTAACTGAAATTCAAGCCTCTCTTTCCTTAATTTTGCAATTATTGTCAAATCCTGATGTCAAAAAGGGGGAGAAGGTTATTCAGACAAAATGTACACCTGATCTAGTATTAAGAAATAATGATGATGATACTGGAGATGATGGTGGTGACAAAGCGATACAAGGAGAAACCTCTGATGCTGTTGTTATGAAGACAATCCAAACTTCTCAAAGTCAAACAACACAGTCAACTCATGTTTCTGATTCTGGAGTTAAGACAGTAAGAACATTGGTGCAATCTCAGATCCTGACGGAAGATCAAATCCTGACACCTGGTCATGGACACATTCTTGCTACAATTCCTGAAGGTGATGAAGATGTGATTATTGATAATCCTGAAGATGCATCAAATTTATTCCAGAAGTTTTCTACAAAAGACGGTAGAATTGTTACTCTTTATCACACTGATAAAAGAGTTCAACAATTATTTGCCAGAAAAGCACTCTCTACAGCAAGTGAAGAATATCCAGATCTCTCACATGAAGAATTCTTGAGACTACAAAGAGAGACAATGGAAAGCTATACTGCTCCTGCTAGAGGTAGAGGAAGCAGAGGTAGGAGAGGTGCTAGAAGAAGTAAAAGAGGTTCTTCAACTCAAACAGTACCTAGACAGACAAGGTCTAGAGGGTTAAGAATTGAAGAAATTCCTGAACCTATTCAAACTCTAGTAGTTCCTGACAGATCTACTTTTGGTGATGATGGAATTGTTGAAGAAGAACCTGAATTGAGAAGAAAATCAAGTAAATCAACTCTCAGCAATACAAATCAAATTGAAGATTCTAATCCTGACAATATTCAAGATCCTGGCGAATCTGAAATTCTGCAAGAGGTTGATTTGATAATCTTATCTACTGTTGTTGATTGTCACAACAAAGAAGTAGATGAAGAAGAAGAAGCCATAAGAAGAGATATTACAAAGAGAACATATGAAGATTTTAATCTCTATCTACAAAGGCTTAAAGTTTCAAATGAAAGAAAATGGAGAAATTCAAGCAGACAAGAATCTTTACTTGAAAGAAGCTACGCTCATAAAAAGGAGAAATACAAGAAGTGGAAACATATTAGCACATTAAGTTGTGATACACCTATCAATTTTCAGTCTGGTGGAATTATTACAAGCGCTTCAAGTGTTGTTGATTTGTCTGATATGGCTAGATCAAAAACATTCTTGTTAAAGATGTTTTCAAATCTGAAGCAATTGTCAAGTAATTCAAGAGGAGGTATTGGACACAGAGATGGTGAATATCTGAATATGTCATATGTTGATCCTTACTCCTTGACAGAAATTGGAGGTACTTTAACTTCTGAAAACCTGAACAATTTATTAGCTGTTGATATAGTTATAGATTGTCATGATGGTTTTGAAAAGAAAGAAAAGCTTCTGTACTTCATGAAAGATGGTAGTGTGAAGATTCTATCTATTCAAGATCTGCTGATGAAAACTACACAGGAACTGAAATATGTTCACTATCTGTTAAGATGGAAGAACCAAGTGTACAAAGTATGGGCTAACATGATTTTGTCAACTATAAGAAGAAGACTGGATGGAAACAGTAATTTCGATGGTAATTATATTCCCATGTACTTAAATCAAAGAGGTCAGGATGTGGAAATGCAAAGGGGTACTGCTGTTAAAGAAGTAAATTTTGGCATGACTCATCTTACTCTCAATCCTGATGGGAAGGAAATTACTTATCTTTTGCTTGAAGAGCACAGTCTACAGAGAAACTCCATACAGAATCTCAGAGCAGCTATCTACCAGATTAATGAGGAAGATGAAGAACTCAGAAATCTTAAGGAAAGACTGATTCAAATTCTTGAAGAAAAAGAAGAAAGTTTATTATCCAACTTCTTGAAGATGAATCTGTTCTATCACAAAGCTTAAACAGATAAGTTGTTTCTGAAGATACTCGTACATTTTGATACATGTTTTTGACATCATTGAATATTTGGAATCTATACTTTATTTTACAAAGTATGAGATTGGGGGAGATTGTTAGATCAGAATTCAATGATCGTCAGAAGCTAGACTCAACTGATCAGGATTGCTGACGTCATCAGTATTGCATGGTCATCAGTATTTGATCAAGCGTCAGTATCTTATTGATCATCAGGATTCCTACTCAGACTATGATCAGGTTTGATCATCAGGACTTGAAGCTGATCAGGATTCCTACTTCGAGTTATATTTGGAGTCTAGATAAACATGGAAGTTTGTTCCTGGTTTGTAGAATGTAGCTATCGATTAAAGATATGTTTCTATCTTTGTTATGATTAGGACTTATCTTGTAATTGATAGAGAAGCTGTGTGCACTATATAAACACAGTTTTGGTTTCGATTTATGTATTCATTCGAGAGAGAACATAATCGGAGAGAAGCTCTTAAGAACAGAATTTCTTGAGAGAGTTTTTGTAAGCTAGCAGCTCTTAAGAACATCAGAATTTCTTAAGAGAGTGTGTAACAGTTTTATATCAAAGTTAATAAAGCTGTTATTGTTATTGTTATTGATCTTTCATATTTGTGTTATATAAAGTCGAGAATCTTATACAATTGTATTCAACCCCCTTCTACAATTGTTATTTACTGGGCAACATGGGATGCTATTCCAATCGATAGTCTACAAATTGGGTATTCTCTTCTCTATGGTACTCATTTTGATTTTGGTAGACCAGTTCTTGTTAATATTGGTGAGAAGATGACAGAGAATAGGAATGTAGTTTACTTTGCTCGTTTCTGTCAATTAATCTTTTCTCTGTGTGTTGATGGGGTTGAGATAGTTGAGGAGGATGTAATTCTCTCATTTAAATTGCATAAGAGAATATTTTCTGATCTCACAAATAAAGATATCAAGAAAGGGAATGTTGGTGACTTGATGCTTCCTGCTTCAGTCCAACAGTTTTTAAATCCACAACCACTACTAAACTCCGAACCTCTTCCATCTACTTCTCAAAAGCCAAGGGCTGGGGGTAGGACTAAGCATAGAGCTTTTAAGGCTGTCAAGGCTGCAACACCTGCAAATGCTGATGATTTACCACACTCAGTTGGTACTTCAAGGAAGAAGAAAAGGGCAAACAGACCTTCTAATGATGAGAATAGGGTTTCTGATGAACCAGAATCTGCTAATGCTAAGAAGATGAAGCTAGTTGTTGCTTACCTATTTGATGGATTGATTCCTGGTTCTACACCAGTTGAAGCTCCTGAGGTTGTGATTGAAAATCATTCTGCAAATGCTACTGTGCCTGAAGAAGCCAGAGCAAACACTGATGATAATGATGTTTTTCCTGATGATTTTCTTGAACCTATATTGGAGATGGATATTGAAGACGAAATTGAAGCACATCCTAGTATCAGTGTTTGTGATACTGAGGATGTGGTCGCTGATCAACCCACCCTAGTAATAGCTGAGTCACTTGCAACTCATACAGAGGTTCTCTTTGTCAATAATCAAGTTCCTGAAATGGGTGAAGAGGTTGATCAGGTTCTTGAAGCTGCTGTAGAAATGATAGATGAAGCTATAGCAGGGGATATAGTTAAGCCTGTTCCTGAAGAAACAGAGGTTTTTGCCACTGCAAACTCTGAGCATGTTGAAGTTGTTGAAAAGTCTGTTCCTATAGAAGCAGAGGTTTTTGTCAATCCAAACTCTGAGAATCCTGAAGCTACACAGCCAAACGCTGAGGCTACTGCAGAAAATGTTGCTGAAGTAAATGAAGCTGCAAACTCTGAACATTCTTTTCATGCCAACTCTAACATCAATGCTGAAGTTTCAAACTCTGATGAATCCATACCTTTTCTAAGGGATCCTACAGCTGAGCATGTCAAGGAAAATATAGCTGCCACTGAAGCTCATTATAGAGATATGTACTATGCCAACTAGTCAGGGGCAGATTGTATTTTCTCCAAGCAAAGGACTGCTGATTTTGTTGCTCAATCTGCAAAAGAGATTTCAAATCCTGAGCTAATGACACATTTCAAGGCTACAATTGTTCAAGTCAAATCATTGCACAATCGCTTTGATGAGACTCACAAAGCAGTCATTGGATTGAGTAATGATGTTGCTTCTAAGGAGTTAACCTTGAGAACTGAAAGAAATAGATTGTCTTCTCTGATCCAAGATCAAGTGGAAATAAAACAAAGGCTAAGCAAGGTGGAAGAGCATCAGACTGTTATGTCTTCTCAACTTGATTCTATTGCTGCCTCACTGGAGTTGCTGACATCAGTGCTTATTCCTGATGATGTCAAAAAGGGGGAGAGAGTTCCTAAAGACAAATGCAAAAGGACTCCAACCTTGAGATTGAGGGATGATGCAAATGATGGTGGAAGCAAGGAAGCAGAGAGAAGGTCAAAGACTAGTCAAGAGCAAGGGAGACTTAGGTCAAACTCTGCTAGACAGACAAACTCTGAGAGGTTAAACTCTGGTGGTCAATCTTCTTCAAGACTTAAAAGTCTAGTGATTTCATCAAATCCAACTACTGATGAAGAGATTGCTGCTAAACTTTTCATGGAAGAACATGGTGGTGAAGCCACAATGGAAGATATGGACATTGAGATGAAGCTTCTTGCTGAAGAACACCAGAAAAATATTGAAGCTGGTACTTACAAGAAAAAGGCTAAGGCTCCTAGGAAAAAGGAAATGAGAATTTCTATTAAAGAGAATGTGAACTCTCAACAGAGTTTACAATATACAAGGAGGCCTATGATTGCAGAGTCTAATAAAGGAAAAGGTAAACTGGAAGAAGAAGGACAGTTACCAAAGAAGAATTATTCAACCTCTGACGTTGCTCAAGTTGAATCAAGGATAAACAAATCAACCTCTGACATTGCTCAAGTTGTTCAAAAATCAGAAGCTGTGACAACCTCTGATACTACTCAAGTTGTACAGACAAAATTATCTTCACAATTACAAAGGACTTTTGGCAAGCCAGTCACTGTTCAACACTCTTTGATTCCAGCAAATATAAATCTTCTCCAAAGCAGAACAGTCATGGGAAAAGAATCAAAAGATAAATCTGGGCTTGGATCTCATAGAGAGAAAAGAGTGAACAATAGTCCAATGGATCACACTTCTTTAGCTGAGCATGGTGTTGGAGTAACTCAAGAAAATCTTGATACTCTAGAATCAGTTCAGTTAATATACCACAGATGGTTGAAGAAGGATTTTCTGTTATACTTCAAATCTGATGGCAGAGTATACAGAGTTAGTGAAGATGATATTGGTTTAAAGATGAAAGAAGAACTGGAATATGTGCTGTATCTGTTGAAAGTTAAAAATCAAAGAACTCATCAAGCAGCCGAAGTGTTAAGAAGCAGGATGATGAAAGCTAGAATTCTTTCTGGTTTAAAGTCTGCTGGCTCTTACATACCAAGGTACAGAGATTACAATGGAAAGCTTGTTGAGATGCAAAGAAACAGTGCAAGACTCAGAACAGATTTTGGCATAAAAGTGTTGGAATTTAATCTGGAATCAGATAAATCCTTCATAATAAAGCTAGGAAATGATATGAGGAAAAACAGCATTTATTCACTAAGGGCAGCTATCTACCAGACTGGAGAAGGTGATCCAGAGCTCAAGGAACTGAAAGAAATCATGGTAGAAGAACTTGAAAAGGCTGAAAGAAGACTTTTTATCGATTATCTCAGGACAGTGCCTGATATTGAAGAGATTAAGTAAAGGCTGACTGTAAGTTTTTAAAGTTTTCTGTTCTAAGTTAAAGTTAAACTCTGTTATATTTAAATACTGCATTTGTTATATGTTTTGACATCATCAATTATCTATTTAACTTGTACATCTTTATTATGCACAAGTTGGGGGAGATTGTTAGATATAATTGCTGACGTTTGCTCATCAGTGTTTAAGTACCAGGTACTCATCAGAGTTTAATAGAAGTCAGTCAGAGTTTAATAAAGTCTGACGAGGTGAAGAGTTTATTAACTGTCGGTGCTAATATGAAGATTCTAGAAGCAATATATCTTGAAGATGGAAAGAAGCAAGATATATTGAGACAGTTAAGGAAACGGAACAGAAGACAGAAGCAATCCTAATTTGATATAAATTGTATAGCTGATTTATAGGATATCAATTAGAGATTGATTATGTAACTGTGTATTATATAAACACAGATAGGTTAACTCTAAAAGGGATGCGAATACTGAATACATTATTCTTGTAACCTAACAGCTCTCTGTGATTCTTTAACATCACAAAGAGAAGAGTAAAATTATATAATTCAGTTATTGATTCATAAACAGTGTTCTTAAGTGTTATTATCATATTAATATTGATTATATATTGTGTAATCGGCCTAACAGGTTGTAAATGATAGATGAGATCCTGGATAGTACATTTGATTTGTAATAACAAATGTTACTTATTGTTGCTCATTTCCAAGGCTATAACTTGTGTGTGTGTGCGTAAGTGATTGGGGTCAATTGGAGTTATATTATTAGAATGTTGTAAGTAATACATGTATTGTACAATTGATGGAGCGTGACAACCCAGATTCCTGACCCCGGGTCTGGGGGTGTTACATGCACTCTACCACTAACAAACTGATTGATAAATGTCTTGCTCGATTCTTTAAAAGACCCAATAGAGTTATGAGGGAGACGACTGTACCAACGTTGAGCCATGCCCGCAAGGGTTTGTGGAAACGCTCTGCACTTGACTGCATCATTAGTAGGCTGCAACAGTAGTGCATTGGAGAAAGTCCTTACATGATTAGCGGGATCTCTCGTTTCATCATAAGGCTTGATGGTTGGCATCTTGAACTTCCTGGATATATGAACCTTCATAATATCTTCAGTAAAGGGGGGTGTATGATAATCTGGATCTCCTAAGGGTAATAACACAGTCGGATCACCCTTTGGGACTTCAGTCCTCTTAGTTTTTCTTGGGGGTGGATCTAAGTTGATCAGCGGGATTCTCCCAGTCCAAGTTGTTTGTGTTTGTGCTTTAGCTTCTTCTTCAACCAATACCTTCTTGAGTCTTGCAGCCTCAACTTCATATGCCGCAATTTTATCCTTGGTAGTCTGGAGTTGTTCCTGATTTCCTTGGGAGGAACGTCTCCTTTCTTGGGGCAACATCCCTTTCATCATCAGTTGTGTAATTCTCATCCTCAGTATAGGGACCAGAAAAGTCTTGAATCAAATGAGTTTGTTGATTTCGAGTTTGAGCTTGTGGGATAGAGGGCCCTAGGCCTTGAATGTAAGGAGGCACATATGCTTCGTGATATGTTGGATTGACACCACTACTCCCAACTGTAGGTCGAGGTGGCATAACATAGGTTGGCATCCCAAGAGTTTGAGTCGTGTATTGGGGAAGATCTGTGGTATGGAGTTGAAGGCCACGTGGTACGTTCAAAAGAAGTGGAGAGGTTGTGATTGGTTGCTGGAGAGTAGTCTCTTGAGTCTGAGGATTAGATCCATGAACAACCATTTGCAGGGGATTCGTCCCTTCAACTGAAATTGGGATTTATGGTCCTTGAGTAGTGGTAAGGGGGATACTTGCCCCTTGAGTGCCAGTAGTTGGTGGTGGTTGGCTTCCATGAGTCTCTGTTTCAGAGGTAAGAGGTAGTCCTTCAGAAGTTTGAGTTTTTCGACTTGTCCTTCGTGTATTTGCCATGGTTGATGTTTGATTTCCCACAGACGACGCCAAATGTTATGAAATAAAATCTATGGCGTGATTTATGCTAGGGTTTGAGAGTTTTTAGCTTTAATGACTGATTAATGACTGATTTTGTGTTCTTGACTAAATCGGTTCTCACAAGATGCCTACGTATCTCAACAAATACTGAGAATGAAGTCAGAAAAACGTAGTTCTAGAATGAGGGGTCAGACCCTTTATATAGGCGTAGAAAGCCTTGTATTTAGAGTAGGGTTAGGAAACTTGGTGGACAAGTAACCTCCTTTAACTGAGATTCTAGACCCTTCTTTGTAGGAGGCAAACTCCTATTAGGTTTGGGTGCCTTGGAGGTTACTCCTTGAAAGATTTTGAACTACCTTGGATACGTTTAATGAGCTATATATTTTTCCTTTTTATTAATTACAAATTTAATAATTAATTAGGGTTTCAGACCTTATTTATTGGGCCTAATTCATGAACTAGCACATGTATAATTAATATTTCATTAATTATGTATTTAGGGTTTAATTTAGCCCATATCACCCTTCTTTCAAGAAGATTTATTGAGTGTAGTGTATGTGCTTCATGAAATGGCCATGTACGACGAGATTCGTATGACTCACGATCAGCTTAAGTTCAATAATGCACATTATCAGTAGAAAGTTCTTGAGCTGCACTGATGTTTTATGACAAAACATTATTCTAATAGTTTTTTAGTATTAGGTATCATGGTGTTTCTTCTTATGTATTCTGGATTTTAATAGTTCAGCTGTAGCTTTTAGGGGTTGTTTCTCTTGTAAAGTTTTGCTTTTTCTATATATTAATATATGAACTTTCCAGAAAATGAAAAAAATCACATATATAAAAGCCCGGATAAAAGTCCGACCCGGCCCGAGGGCCTAAAACGGGCATCATATTTTAGAGAAAGCCCGACCCGATTTTTGAAAAAGTCCAGTGCGATCCGATTGTTAAAAAAAATCGGTTTTTTTAAGCCCAAATAAAGCCCGACCCAAAAAACTTTTTCTGCATCTCTAAATAGTTCACGGTCTAAATCAAAATTCAAGATGATATTTTGTTTCCGGTAAATAAAAATTTGTGCACCACTGAAACTACTTTTATGAAGTATTTTTTAGAAATATCTTTAGTCAAAATTCTTTTGCAAAAATAATATTTTTTTAAAAAAAATTATTTTTCAAAAATACTAATTTTTAAATTATTTGCGAAAATACAGTTTACAATCATATTTGTAACCAACATCAACCAAAATCAATCACAAATACAACTTTAAAAATTATTAATATAAATCATCTTTATTTCTATAATAAGTTGTTCAACAAGTTGCACCATCAAATGTAATCGAAATCAATCCTAAATGCAACAAAAAATAACTTCAATTACTTTTTTAAGAAAAACGTAAAAGTAAGTTACAATTGGTTGCAAACCGTATTTTTTCTAATATTTTCTAATATTTTCAAAAAAATGATAAATTCACAAAAAAACCTTAAAAATAATATTTTTAACAATTTCTCAAAAAAAGTTAGCTACTTATAGGTATGTATTAATTGTTTATCTTTAAGTTATGATCATAATTCCATAAATTTTATAAAACTTTAAATACAAGAAGATAAACTTGAAAGTTAAATAATTTTAGTGAGTTAATTTTTTTTTAAAAAATATTGATTCGACGACGATTGATCACTAGATCTATTTTTGTAAAAAATTAGTCTGAATATAGCAAAACAAGTTTGGTGAGCTGTCAAACGACAATTAATCGATGATTAATTTCAGTTAATTATTATTTTTAGAACACGGAAGGAGGTAAATCGAATTCTAAATACATATGAGATCATTCCAATACTAATATCATGTCCCCTTATCAACATAAGGGATATCTGGTCACTAAAAGTTAAGTATATCCAAATAATAATAGAAAATATATACACTTGGCCATTGGGAAACACTTTTAAGTAAATAATTTTAATTTGTGTTCTTTTGGGTTTTTGAAAAATGTTTTTTAGATTTTCATGTGCTTCTTTAGGTTTTTAGAAAAAGGAAATATTTTTTAAGAGGGAATTTTCTTTTAATGAAAAGTGTTAAATTTTGACTACACCTTTCTAAAATGGGATTATTTTTTTTCAAAATGAACAATTTCTCATCGTTTTTCATAATTTTTTGTCGTAATAGAAAAATAACAGAAGATATTATAAAAAAAATTCTAAGAGATTTTCTCTGAAAATTTGTTTTTGAATATCAGTTTATATTTTTTCTTTGGAAAATATCAGAGATATTTCTTTTGAAAAAAAAAATTCAAATTATTTTCCTGGGAAATTTTTTTCAAGAATAGATTTTTGTCGAGAAAACTTTTTCGGGATTTTTTTTAAGAACATTTTTTGTGTACGGTCGAATATTTTCTGAGAAAAATATATTTTAAAAAAAATCATGAAAAAAATAGTTTTTAAGAAATATATTTTCCAAAAAAAATTATTTTCCAGCTAAACCTTAATTTTAAAATTATGATTTCGACAAAATAAACAAACTTAGAAAAGATAAGAATTGAAAATGTGAAAATAGAGCTGGTCCATCCACGAGTAGAGGCGGGTATATATTTGTTCTAGGGAGAAAAGGAAGAAGGCAGCTTTAGGGAAAAAGTAAAGCCGAGGAATCATAAGATGCACTCGACGCACTTCTCCATAAATTATACATACACAAATGGACACAACTTATTGTGATTACTTTTTGGCAACCCCACACACCAAACAGACGACACGCACCCACTCCCACACTGCAATATTAGTGGCTTTAGTGCATTTACATCTTACAACATACTTACTGACACTGTATCAAATGCATACGTTGTGTTTTACTAATAATTGAACTCGCCGATACATGCATTCTAAAGTACCACATCTGTAGACCTGTACTTAGAGGTGGCTACTTGTGCAATTCACGCTCCGTAGCATTTCTGGTACATTTATGTACCATTTTTGCGAAAATGGTAAATGATACATGGGGTCACGGCCTGTGGTTACCCGAGCTAGAGGGCGCCACGGCATGTGACAACCCTAGCCTCTATATTGTTTTTCTGTTTGCCGTTGTCAAAATTGTTTCCTTTGTCTTATCTCACGTGGTTACTTAGTAAAACAAGTTTACTTAGTAAAAATTGCTTTTTAACAATCACTTTTGTAGGTTTATAAATTGTACTTGCAAAAAATATTTTTTCATTTTCTTTGTTTTAAATTAAATTTGAACTGTTGTACTTTGCTACTATCCAAAATTATAAAAAAAATAATAAGCGTAATTATGTAAAATTTTGGTCCAAAAATGATACCTACACAAAATTGTAATTTTTGAATAATGATATTTTCAGACCCGAAAACGACTATAACAAAACCTTTAAAGTACTCAACATCTAGAAATATGATAATAATGCAAGTTTTACGTTACTGTTGACGTGACTACACCACTTTTACATTTTCAGAACAATAATAAATTTGACAAAAGTGTGTTCTCACATCAAATTTACAATAAAGAAAAGTTGCAGGCACTGCAAATTTGATTTTTTGTTTTTTCAGAGCTTTTCTGTTGGTTTTACAATAAAGTAAAGACGAGTGATCACATCAACAATAAAGTTGAGTTGTCACCTCACATCTCATAATTTGCAGGCAAAAATAATGCACCTGTATTACTTTTGTGTAATAGAGATCAAAACTTTTTCCTATAAATAGTTCTTCTCTCTTATGCATAATCATAGTTTTTCTCTCTTTTGTTTAATTGTGCCTTATCAGTACAGTTAGGATATCTTATCTTACACCACTACTAGCGAAACCCTTTATCTTACACCACTGCAACAATATTGAAGAATTCTGGTAAAGGTTTGTAATCATCCTTTCCTTTTAGTTATTTCAGTTCCAATACAACATTAAGTTCCTTTCTTATTTGTAGCAAACAAGTAGTTAGTTGATATATATAATTCTAAAAAGAAATCAAAAGTTGTGGATAACTCTTCTTATATATATTTTCCATTTTTATATGTGTCTTTTTCACATATTTATATGCTATATATGTTTTTACATCAGGAAAATGGAAAGTTGTGTCACTGTGAATTTCTTTTGGAGTGTAAAAATAATTAGGAAAGATGATGATATAACATATTCCTTGGATCCAAAATGTATGCGTTATGTTATGTTCGGAACAACTTTTGAAGAATTCAAGGCAATTGTTTATGAGGTTATGAACATAAGTGACAATCATTGGAATTTGAAAATAAGTTATAAACATCCAGAAATGGGTATCGGTAATGTCGTTAAGCGATATTACTTAGGTCATATTACTTCCAACGTGGATGTCGGTAGGTTGTTGAGTATCCCTCGGACCATGCAGATGGGCTGGGGTGATGTGTCCGTTTTCATCGAGGCCGAACAGATTAAAGTTCAGGATCCGTACTCATATGCTTACGGTACGCATTCTGAGCCTACCCAACCAAGTTACCAACACAACCATGGGATGAGCAACCAATTTCCCGAATTCGGAACAACGGGATGGTCAAACTCTTTTTTCGGTGAAGGTGAAAATAATGAAGAATTTCACGGATATGCGGGGGGTTCTAGTAGCCAAGCAGTGCAACAAACGCATCATGGTGAGGATCCTGAGATGCATGAATATTATAACCGTACAGATTATGTGGAACCGTCTCCACCACGTCATACAATGAC
This sequence comes from Heracleum sosnowskyi, assembly GCA_030848705.1. NCBI lineage: Eukaryota > Viridiplantae > Streptophyta > Magnoliopsida > Apiales > Apiaceae > Heracleum > Heracleum sosnowskyi. Next base: position 36,761,903 of record CM061244.1, read on the forward strand.
GGGTAGAGAGTTGGCATGCATAGATGATAATCCTCTTGAATTTAATGTTGATGGTTCAAGCAGTGAGGAGTCCGAAGATTTTAACAGTGATGTATCATCTTAGGAGGATGAAGAGGTATTTAGGAACCATGTTCTGATAGCAACTTGGTTTCAGACTGAAGATTATTCACCAGTGGTATTAAACAACCAAGCTGGAAACTACCTTGCTTTAGCTGAAGATACTGAAGACCATTATGACAATGGTTAATGACGAATTCAACCACTGTGTAAGTTACTGTAAAGCATGGAGAGGCAAGCAGTTGGCTGTTGAGGAGGTCTACGGTAACTGGACTACCACATATGATGCACTACCACAGTTTTTCATGGCCATGGTACATGCCAATCCTGGGACTGTTGTTGTAATCGATGTTGTTCGTCGTGAAACTGATAACAGCAGTTCTGTTTGCAAACGGATTTTCTAGTGCCTTCACGCAATTATGGATGGTTGGCAACATGCCCGCCCGGTACTTTCGATTGATGGTACCTTCCTGAAGGGAAAATATAACGGAAAATTATTGGTTGCAATGGTGGTGGATTCGAATAATCATCAATATCCAGTTTTTTATGCCTTGGTTGACGAAGAATCCGAGAGAAACTGGTCTTGGTTTCTGAAGTTGCTACGTCAACATGTATGCAGGGACAGGTTAAATGTCTGCATAATTTCTGATCGTGCTGCTGGCATCCTAGCAGCGATGAGTAACCCGACTAATGGATTCACAACACCTCACGGGATTCATAGGTTTTGTTTATTTCATGTCAGAAGTAACTTCTCCAGTAAACATCCCGGTGGAGAGTTAAAACAATTGATGTGGAAAGCTGGAACTACCCCCCAGTACAGAAAACACCAAGCATACATGAAGAGAATAGGCGCGATATCAGCCCCTGCTTTGCAATATCTAGCAGACATTAATCCAGAAATGTGGACCATATGTTACGATATTGGTGGTGCTCGTTATGGACAAGCCACGACAAACGTGATGGAAGGCTTCAATGGTAGCATAAGAATGGCTCGTTTCCTTCCTGCTACGGCAATGATGGAGTATATCTTCTACAAGACTGTTAGAATTGTCAACACACAGCGAAACCAAACTATCGATGCTATGCAGCGGGGTCAACAATTATGCCAAAGGACGGGGAATATGATAACCAGATATATGGAAAAGGCTAAATCACATACGGTGCATACATTCAGTAAACAACTAGGCATTTTCAAAGTTGTTACGCAACGCTATCGGGTTAAAGGAGGCACAAAGGGGGGGGGGGGGGGCACCCAAAATGTGGACATGAGTCAACAAATATGCACTTGTGGAAAGTGGATTTGCCACCATTTGCCTTGTTCTCATGTATTGGCTGGTTGTTTGGCAGAGAATCTTGATTGGAAAAAGTGGATTGAACCTTACCACTACACTTCCAAATTGCATAAGTTATGGGAGCCTATCATATTTCCATTGGATCCTACTGAGTGTTGGAACTACATCTTACCGGTACAGTGGCAGAGGTATGGTAAGTTGGTACCCGATGAAGCCTGCAAAAAGATAAAGAAAAAACGTGGGAACAAGGGGGAGTCTGTAAGAATTCGTACTGAGATGGACCAGTCGCATTCGGGGATAAAATGTAGCTGTTGTAAGCAAGAAGGACATACAAAAAGGAGCAAACTTTTCCCACTACGTACTAATGCAGTTTGACGTTGCTACACTTACTTTGCAATTTTTCATATGAATTTGTACTATTTGCTTTGTGTGATTTCATTTCCGACATGTACTTTTATTTCAATTCCTATTCGTGTGGTTTTAATATCACTTCCATTTTTTCTTCTCTCAAATGTTGGAAACTTAATGACATGCAAATTTAGTTAACAATGCAAAACTAGTCATAAATTGAACAATTACTCATACTTGAATATTAAAAAGTACAATAGTTTAGTCCTCGTCGGACATGAAGTTGTCTGAGTCATTATCAGCACTCACGCTCCATTGCTGATACTGTCTTGCACGTAGCATGTCTCCATCCTCTGCAAACATCCTAGCATCTGCTGCTAGACTATGCATACACGGGACACGTTAACAAAACTTGAAAGTAGTGTCTTCTTGTCATTTTTGGACAAATAATTAACATACGGTGCATACATTCAGCAAACAACTAGGCATATTGCAGAAATCTAATGCTTTGGTTTAATTGTCATTTTCGGACCAATAATTAATATAGTGAATCCATTTTTTTTTTGCCTTTTCAGGGTCTCATGTTCGGCTTATAAAAAAATCATAATTCATGCTAATATTTTTACTCATTTTTTTACTTCTAACAAAATAGGACGGTTCTACTTTATAATTAAAAAAACCCAAATATTATAATTTATAAAACAACTTTTTAAAGCTTGAAAATGGATGCTAAGACAAAGGAAACAATTTTGACAACGGCAAACAAAAAAACTATATAGAGGGTTTGCCACGGGCCGTGGCACCCTTTGCTAGGGTTGCCACAGGCCGTGGCACCCTTTGCTAGGGTTGCCACAGGCCGTGGCGCCCTCTAGCTCGGGTTGCCACAGGTCGTGGCGCCCTGTACCATTTTTGTAATGTTGAACCCAGTTGTACCATTTTCGCAAAAATGGTACATAAATGTACCAGATATGCTACGGAGCCTGCAATTCATGTGAGTTGATTCGGATTTAATATGGGTCGGGCTCGTCTCATTCGAGCACGGGATCGACATGTAGGCATGTGTAAGAGGATGTGCAAGAAGCCCAATAGCATAGGATCCCAAAATTATTAGGCCCCCCAAATCAGAAAAACTCATGTAAATATTTTATATATGTCCATCTAATTATCAGCAAAATCTCACCAAAATTGACTTATTCAGTTACTCACGTCCAAAATCAATAACTTCTCTGATGTCTATTCAAATATCACGCCTAATAATTACGAAATGGGCATGTAAAAGTGTTAAAAATATATTTATTATATATAGTTTGTTTAAATTTTGAATAAATTAAGGGTCCAATTTTATAATTAGCACAAGACCCTTGTAAAGTTTAAGACGGACCTGTCGACACGTAGTATTCAGGAGCCGAATTCAAATTGGGCTTGAACCAGAAAAAATGAACCCAAAACCGACACGCGAGTTGGGTGAACGGGTTGTGCGGGCTGATGAATTTGTTTATTATATTACATACAAATGTATAAACAATTATTAAATTGATTTTATATAAAAACGTTCTTTATATACAAAAGTAATAACTATTTATTGTGATGATTTTACATACAATTGGCTTTATAATCCGTGCGAGGCACGTGTTTATTCTAAAATATTTTATAATTTGTCATTAATTCTAATATATTTGTTTGTGGTATATGTGTTGATGGTTTGATGATTGAGATATTTGAAAATTTAAGTGAGTAATAGTTGTTGTAAAATTAATATTCCTCTTTTCTATTGTATTTTATTTGTTTAATCAGAAGATCATGTGATACACGTTTATGATTTTGATGTGAATAATTTATTGTCGATTTTCGAGTGACTAAGTATTTGATGTTTCTTTACTGCATAATATGTTCTTTGAAAAACTCGATATGATTTTACATACATATTCTTAATTAATTTTGATGGTTTGATGACAAAAACATTTGAAAATTTAAGTCATGAATAGTTGTTGTAAAGTTAATTTTTCTCTTTTTTATTATATTGTATTCGTTTAATCGGAAATTGGTGTGATACATGTCTATGATTTGAATGTGAATAGATTGTTGTTGATTTTCGAGTAAGTAAGTATTTGATGTTTTATTACTGCATGATTTGTTTTAAAAAACTCGATATGATTTTACATGCATATTTTTAATTAGTTAACAATGAATAACTCTCTCACAAATCACTCCGATCACATTACTAACTATTTGATATCATAAATTCATGTTATGTATAAATTTATTTCAATATCATTAATATATTCTATTACTTTTTTAAATAATATATATCATTTAAAATATCATGTAGATAAAAAACAAGTATTAATTACAAAACAATTAATATAATTTAATAAAGATTAGTAATTAATGTGTAAATATATTAATATGAAATAATAATTGAGAATTAGTATGAAATAATTAAGTAAGGGTTAATAACGTCATTTTATAATTCAAAGGGTATATCTGTCATTTCACCTTTATTAAATTGTCTCACAAACCCCCTAGTATTAAATTGTCTCTTATCCATCTTTTAGTGTCTCTTTGGCTTTTCTTTCTTTTCTCCCCGTCTTCTCTACCTTTCCTCATCAATTTTTGTTTTGGATTTGTATTTTGATCGATTTATTAACTCCATGTCTTCTAGTTTATGTTCGTTCCGGGACGTTGTTGTAGGTCATTGGTAGTTCTAATGGCCGATGACGGATTTCAAAACATGTTATGATTGAGAATTATTTTAGATTTAGTTCAGATTTTGTTAGTTTCCCTAATAGTTGGTGTTCTTGATCTTGTGTGCACTAACTCAGATTTCTGTTTTTCTAAAAAATTTATCAGTTAGAAATCGACATCACTGTAATGTTTCGCCCACTTGTGTCTTGGTGATTAATCTCTTCGATTCGGTATATTCTTGGATTCTCAGATGGTCTAATGCTTTGTATTGTTATATCCCAGTGTTGTGGATTGATTTCTCTTTCATGTAATATCTAGTATGTAATTTTTTTTCTATCAATTTTGTAAATTTGGAGAATTTTTATATTCTCGTTGTTGTACCTCTTTGAGAAAGTGATTTGTGACAACCCGGGTCAAATCCCGAGCCTTTTTCGAAAATCGGGTCAAGTCCCAAACACAGCCAACTTGGGTAACAACTAGCCCACCACAGGCCCCCAAAAGATCATGATTTGTTTGGTGCTAATTAGTAGTAGTACTTTACCTTATAAACTGAACAGAAGTCCCAAATCCACTCGATGTGGGACTGGGGTGTTACAAACTCCCCCACTTAAACTCTTGACGCCCTCGTCAAGCCTGAACGGATAGCCCATAGGTTCCAAGATCATTCCTCCCTAGCCATTGTGGGATAATACCGGCTGGCTTCGTGTCCCCACCTCCGGATCTCTGTCCATTGTGGGATAATACCACCAGCCTTCGTGTCCCCACCTTCGGCAACTTGACGCATCAAGCTTTCGAGAGTCGGCTTTGATACCATATGTGACAACCCGGGTCAAATCCCGAGCTTTTTTCGAAAATCGGGTCAAGTCCCGATTCCGGGTCCGAAATAAGCCGAAGCCTACTGGCCCAAACACAGCCAACTTGGGTAACAACTAGTCCACCACAGGCCCCCAAAAGATCATGATTTGTTTGGTGCTAATTAGTAGTAGTACTTTGCCTTATAAACTGAACAGAAGTCCCAAATCCACTCGATGTGGGACTGGGGTGTTACATGATTCTAATTAATATATATTTCAGTTTCGTCAAAAAAAAAATCTCCCTAGTTACTCTAGTAGATTATTGTTGATTTGTCAATAAGTATTTGATGTTTCATATTATGTTTTTTAATAAATGAATGCCCATGTTACATGGGATTAAACTTATAAAAATATTACTCGATATGATTTTGCACGTGTAATCTAAATTTATTATTAATTTTTTTGACAGGGACCCGTACTCTAATGAATAACTCTACATCATCGATCCTTTAAAAAACAACTAACATGACATGAAAATCATGTTATGTTATTAAAAATTCGATATTACAAATTCATGTCAGATCTATAATTCCCTCAATATCATTGTCCTTTTAATTATATTTTATTAATATTTTAAATTATATATATTACATAAAATAACATATGTACATGTACATGCAAGTATTAATTACAAACTTATTAGTATACTTAATGAAGATTAGTATTAATGATTATAGATATTAAGATGAATTAATAACGAAGAAATGAATATGAAGTAAATAGAGTAGGGGCTGAAAAGTCATTTTATATTTTAAAGGATATAGTTGTCTTTTAACAGTGAATAAATTGTCTCACACAAAACCCCTAGTTGCTCTATTATATATTAAACACACACATTCTTTATAAGCAAATAAACGCATGCAGACATAAATGTTTTGTGCGGGCATGTACGGACCGGTTTGTGCGGGCGGTTTGTACCGGCCGGTTCATGGCTTTTGAACGAATCAGGTTGGTCCGATCTCGGTTATGAAATTCTCAATTCGTACTCGACACTTAAATTTTAACGGTTTGTGCGAATTTCGACCCGGCTCGTTACGGGCCAAATAAAACAGATTTTTCAACGAGACGGTTCCAGACGGTCCGTGCAAATCCGCACAAGTGGTCACCTCTAACTGTACTGCATAGCCTAGCTAATCAATTATATTATGACAATTCTTGGGGGTTATGACCACCTTTGGCCCCCGTGTAGCCTCGTCCCTAATACACAGAAACGTTCAATTCATTTAGACACCGATTATTACTAAGAAGCTAGGACGGGAGTGCGAGTGTATAGTAATGGAATACCCAAATTCGATAAATTTAAAATTAGGGAAATACATATGTGAAGGATACATCATATACAAATATAAATTTTCATATATATTTTATGTTACTCATATTAAAATTAATTGGTAGAACCAAAATATTATACAAACTGAATGAAAATATATAAATTGTTCATTCAAAATATAAAAAAGTATGAGTTTAATCTTTTTATTTATACAAAAATGAAAATGATCATCAATACTTTTGTATTTGTTTATACCCTGTTTGTAAAATTTTGTCTCTTAAACGGGATATTTCTTAAAATTTTAGTGCGACTCTGAACGAGAACTGTTTGCGATGATGGCCACAAATAATTTGGTCAAAATAGGTTGAATATTAAAATAGTACAAGTTGTCTTCTTCAAATATGATGAAATTTAAGGTTAGATGACATCTTATGCCCTGTTGTATTTTATTCAACCTTCAATTTTAGCACGTTAGTATTATTTTTTAGCAGGTAACAAATACTGTATTTATCCAGCGAGAGGTAGGGGTAGTGCGGGTTGCCGGAAAGATGTGGCAATTTTAATGGTCCCATTTCCCCCACACGTGTGGACTAATACAAATAATTTATCAGAAAAAAAATTAATATTTATTAAATTAACGTCTTTCTGTGTTTAACAGAGGGATAATATTTTGAATTTAATAAATAAATAAGAGTTTTAGCAAAAATATAAATAAATGGATAAAAGTTTTCGATCTTGTTATGAACTTATATGATGTTTATTTATGAGATCTAACTGAAGAGTACTACATCAAATCATCTGTATAGGTGACTCGCCTGGCTTGCTTTAAGCACAAATTCCAATTATCGTCATGTTGATTAATGTAATTTTTACTTAAATGAATATTAGAGCAACTAAAGAAGAATGGGCATAAATGCTCAATTTTAGTCTTATTTTTCTTGTTTCATGTGGCTGACCCCATTAGAATTAAGATAAATTAAGTATAACTTATATTTAGCCTTCATTATAAAATTAAAAAAGCCACATATAATTTTCTTACTCAATATTTGTACATTTTTATTTTGTATTTTTACTTTTAATTTTATATAAATTAAAAAATTCTCTTACAATTTATTTAGTTTCACATTAAAAATATACACATTAGAAAATATTCTTTAGATTCTTTTACTCTTTAATATTTTCATATATCTTTTATTAAATCATATTTTTTACTTGTAATTTTTTTCTCTCACATTAAAAACACTAAAAATTAAATAAAATGATATCAAATGTTTTATCTAATTAAAATAAATAAAACTTTTAACTTTTAACATAAATATTAAATAATTATTATTAGTAAATAAGAACGGCCACATCAAACCCTTTTTTTGTCTTAGTATTTCTTTTCTTATTCAATCACTTTAATATTGATGCAAGACATCCAAATTATGTTCATTTTATTTTAGTTATTATTTTTTAACTATTAAAATATAATTTGAATTCAATAGATGACATCAAAATTTTTATGAGTAGTTTCTACTATCGTTAAAAAGTTGTCTAATAATTTTAAATTTTGTTTTGTATAAAGAAATATTATTGTTATTTAATTTTAGAACATGATAAAATTCTTCTTATAAAACTAATTTTCTGTAACAAATTTCAATTTTTTTTTTCTTTTTAGCCCTCAAAACTACATTTTTTTGACTTGTTTCATTAAGTTTATTTGTAAGCTTGAAATTACTGCTTATTACAATTGGATCTCTTTAATGAATTACCCTAATTATTATATATACTAAAACTTAAATGGCCAGTAGAAAAAAATAAAAATTAGAGCAACTTTAATGTTGAATTATACCGACTCCATTCCATTCATTTCTCTCCATATTACTTCAAGTTTAAAAATATAGGATAAACTAGTGAAAAAAATTTGAGTAAAATGATGGGATTAATTAAGCATAAGATAAATGTTAACGGAGGAATTTGTGATAACAAAATTTGAGGTTACGTGCTAAAATTAAGATCTACGACGGTGGTTCTACGACAGAATAATCACCGGAGAACGGTGGTGATTGTGTTTATAAGAAGCTGATATCAAAGGGGTTTTGGTGGTCTCTCTGAGCTCTCAACGTCCAACCCCTTTAATGTGCCTACGTACCCTATATTTATAGGGGTCAAATTTCACGTAGTTCTAATAGAACAAGGATACTAAATCCACTAGAGATAGGACTCATTGGACGGACTACAAGAGTCCTAAGTCTACTGGAAATAGGTCTCCTTGGAGATAAACATCGAGCATAGTCCATGTCGAACTAAAACTCTCAACTCATCACAAAATCCAAATCCAAGCCCACTAAGGAGAGCCCATACGATGAAGCCTAGCCCAATGACCCCAAGGCTCAACTATGACCGTGCCTTCACAGATACAACATTATCCCCAAATTTCTGGGATAGTATCAACCGCTACCAACTATCACATCAATCATTTAGTTGCAGGGATAAGTCATGGCTTACTTCAAATGTACAAGCTAGTCCTTACCCCCCGATGAGGATAACCCACCAGACTACAGGGCAAGTTCTCCAAAGTTATTGTCACACTAGGTACATCTTACTCCCCCAACAAGGACAACTTGCCAGAATATAGGATCGGACCTTATAAGTGCATAGACAAGCTTAATCATACCCCAGCTCCCTAACGAGGATAACTCATTAGAATGCAGAATTAGACCTTCACTTTATAATATTCTACGCATCCTTAAAACATGTTACTTACTAAATAATATCTTGTTCAACCTTCGTGTCACCTCCAAGTTGACACTCCAACCTGGTCTTCCACAGCTCCCTGGCGCGCCAAATCTTATCTCGTACAAGGTGGGCGCTTCAATCCTAACCCTAGGCCTAGTTGGCGCTCCAACTTGGTCCTGGGCCTGGTCGGCGCTCCAACTTGATCATGGGCCGGGTCGGCGCTCCAACTTAGTCCTGGGCCGGGTTGGCGCTCCAACGTTCACCTCATGTTACAAGTTCATAATATCATATCTTGTCATCGAGTTACTCCAGCCATTGACCATCTCCAGATAGTCAACCCTTTTCCTTGTGTAAATTTTGGATATAACAATAAATATAGTTAAGAAAAGTAGTGGATGTACTTAATTTTTATACTAAAAATATTATTACTTTTGAATTTTTTTGAAATGTCATTAGCTAATCTTAAAACATTTAGCGTAAATAAATGGATGAGTCAGAAAAAATACTTAATTCTACATCATTATTATAAAACTAAAAATAAAAATCATTATTTCAATTATATATTAAATGATATATATTGACAAAATATACATGAAGCTATGCTTACCAACTTAGCAGAAATTGAAAATGAAAGTAAAATAGATAATGAGATACTTGAAGTATGAAATATTTGAAAAATAGTCAAATTTGTATTCAAAAGTATGAAGTAATTTGAAATAAAAATTAAAACAATATATTAGATATAAGATATTATTTTAGTAAAATGTTAGAGACTCCAAAAATGCTCACGTGTCACGTGTAAATTTGGTAACTTACCTAATAATAAAATAGGAACCCTTATGTATTTATATGGGTCTCAATTAAAATTTAACACGTGTTGTGTTACCTGATAAAAATTTTGATAATTTTTTTAGGATATCTAGCACTATCCATTATTTTAATATTAAAAATATATTTTTTTAATACTAAAATATAGCAATATCTTATATTTCCGCATAATTATTGGACTTGCTTATAGGGAAAGTACAAGTTTTTTTTTTTTTTTTTGAAACTCGAAATACAGAAACAATAAAACAAAACCTAAAACCAAGAACAGACTCAGCAGCTTGGGTAGGCAGAATCACTACCACAGCTAAGTAAGTTTGCACTTAACCCAACGTAATACACGTTTTGGGGCAATAATTCCATTTTTGTTTGTGTTCAAAATTTTGGCCATATTTATATAATTATGATAAAATAAATATTAATATAATTATGATAAAATAAATATTAATATATGTAAAATTTTACGAACATGTTAATATTGAAGTTTAAAATAAAAAGATTTTATTTAATTATTAGTTACGTAATTTGGTGTCAAAGAGTAACATCAATAATTTTGCAACTCGGTTTTATATCCTGGCAAAGAAAAGAATTGTTGTCACATCAGTCACTCGCTTAAGACTTTCCATTTTGTGGTTGTTGATCCATTAACGTATTTTTGGGACCCACAACGGTCACTAGAATACGCATCTTTACGCTTTGTTACGCTGTCTGTCGTCTGTCCGCTTCCCTTAGCTTAGTTGTGATCTGTGAACCAAACAAACTCTCACAAGAAAGAAACTATTCTTAAAAATGTATCCAAAATTATAAACATTGACTACTCACTATTTTCTCAAGTTCTCATGTATTAATTTAAATATACAAATAAAAATTATCATGTGAGGTCATTCTTAGGATCTTTTATAGTGATGTTAATACTAAATCAATAACAATAATATAAATAATAATAATAAATTATTGATAAATAAATTTCATGAATTATTATTTAAACTCCAAATGATTTGTAAATGACAAAATCATCCATAGTAAAGACAAAATCAATGAAATTCACCATCGAGAAATCATGGATAATTTTGTAATTAAACTATCTAAAAATTATAACTAAAGTTTAAATAATTAAAAAAGGAATTTATTTATCAATTTCTTAATAATAATTGTAACATTATTAGAGAATTACAAAAATGTTCCGTTGAATATCAGTTATTCTATCTTTAAAAATGAGCACCACGTTATTTTTAAATTTCAGAAGCAACGATCGTGAACTTGTAAAGAGTATTTCATTTAAATATTGTATATTGTTTAGTAACTAGTACATCATATTCAAGATATGTATTCGTTAACTAAATAATCTATGGGTCATTTAGGTGTCACTCTTAAACAATAGCTAAAACATTTAACAAAATAATATAAACAACCATATTTGTTGAATTAGTGAACCACTTATGTATAATTTTACCTAACAAGAAATATATAGAAGATCATTGGAATACATATCATTACTCTTAGCAAAATGTTAAATAATTCTAAGATAGTCAACCATTTTACCTATTGCCCCCAAATGCTCTAAGAGAAGTCCAACAATGTCCTAATATGTTACTTATAAATATTATATAATAATGAATTCTAGTAATTTAGGGACTTTATTTTACATATCAACTCCAACAACATTCTCTATACTAATTCCTTATTATTATAATATTAAATTTAAAAAAGAGAAAAAAGAAGTAGACAAAATAGAGAGAAAAGAAGTGAACAAAAGGTGGAAAGTGAATTTTTTATTCATAACAATGAAATAAGTAATAACTAGTGATTACTTATAAATAGGTAATGAAATGATTGTCTTAGTGATTTAAGAAACACTAAGACATCGTTGTAGTGCCATTTTTGACTAGATTATTTATATTTGGACCAAGGACATCATATAAGTACGTTCTTTTTGACTTGATTATTTATATTTGGACTTAGGACATCATATAAGTAAGTTCTTGCACTTGCTCTAACCTCGTCTCTAACAATACTCCTCATATTCATTCTTTATTTAGTATTTCATTATTAAAAGTGTATTATTTTGATTAAAGGGAGAGATAAAGGTAACATTTTTATATTGTATTATCAAAATTAGTTAAAAAATCTTTAAAAATAGAGATATGCTACTTAAAAATAACTACTGAAGTGATATTATTAGTAATTTAAGAAATCACTAGGAGATTGTCGAAGTGATGTTTTTAATCCCATAACTTAAATATCAACTTAAGAGCATGGATAACTAATTTATTGAACTTGCTATGAAACCTCCTTTTAAATATTAAGGTATTTGAAGAAGGGATTATCAATTTTTTTATATTGTATTATAACATTTTCCCACACGGACGCTTATATTTGAACCAATAATTCTCTCTAATAAATTATGAAAATATTGATCTTACGAGGATGGTAAGGAGTCAAATTTGAGAACTCCACAAACTAGAGTATTGATAAAACTTGAGAACCCCCACCAATCATAGTTCTAATATTATGTTAAGTATGCAGTCTATCTAATACCTTAGGGTGTTTAAAGAAAACATTACCAACATCTTATGTTTTATTCAAACACTCCCCTCTACTCCAGAGTCAATTTATGAGTCGAAAAGTGAAGTCATACTTTCATTTTAATTATTGTCTTCTGGTTCATCTTAATTATGAGAATATTAGGACAATAGAGACAAATTTTTTACCAGAATATTATATTATATTCTAACAATAATTAAATGATCTCAATAAGAATTTTAGGAGGAAATGTTCATTTATTTGACTTATAGGTCAAAAGTTATACTAGTTGAAGAGGGGAAAAAATAGGGTGAAGCCAGACAGCTGTAGAACTGAAGATTCCAAGCCGATGTATTGGACTCATCCTAGCCGGCTCATCTGGCCCACTAATAAGTGAATTGTCTTATTGATCGAACAGTGTAGTTATCACTACAATATCCTGTCTTACTTATCACGCGGAGACTTGACTTGCTTATTACGATGATAACTACACTGACTTATCACCCTTACAAGTGACCAGTCTTTTATAATCTGTGTCCCCTCTATAAAAATGTAGTTTTTCTGGGAGAGTAATGTCATGGTTGGAGTAGTAGTAGTACTAGTCTAGTATTTTTAATTTCGTCTCCCCACGATAGAGTAGAGAGAGAAAATAAACCTCATATTTATTGCCAGAAACAGACCCATCTATAGATACACACACTCTTACATCATATTATATATATACAAGAGAGAGAAACTGGAGAGATGCATATCTAGATTGAAAGAAAGATCAAGTCTTTGCTTTTGGATCATCCACTGTAAGCCTCTCCATCTCTCTCTCTCTCTCTCTCTCTCTCTCTCTCTCTCTCCTTGACTTGCTTTATAGAGATTTTTAAGCATTTGCTTTCTACCCTTTGTGTTTTTGATTCTTGTACCTTTAAAGCTGATTGCTTTCCATGTTTCTGATTCTTTAAAGAACCCTAATTTTCATTTTTTGGGGGCAACTTTTAGATTCTTGATTTATGTCGGTGCATGCTTAAACTACATGATGATGATGATCTGTTTTTAAGTGGGTTTTGTGTTTTTAAGATTCTAAGATTAGTGTACTAATGATCTAATAAGTCTGGTTAGTCTTTCAAGAATTTAGTTGTGCCTTTATTTTATTAGAAATAATGTTTTAGCTTGTGTTTAGCAATAATAGAAAAGATCTAGTACTTTAAGTTATTTAATTCAGCCTAGTGGTAGCTGACCTGGTGTTTATAAATATGTTTTGGGGTTTTACAGATCTGGGTATATACTTGTTTGCTTGATTGATTATCTCTTTACGGAGTTGGAGGCGGCGGTTTAGATACAATGTCCTCTCTCAGTAGAGAGCTTGTGTTCTTGATTCTACAGTTTCTCGATGAGGAGAAATTTAAGGAGACTGTTCACAAGTAGGTGGTTTTCATTTAAGTTTATGGATTTTTCTCTTTTATATATACATGTATTTATCTGCCCTTTTTTCTTTTTGTTGTTGGGATTAGATAAGTATTAGTATTTCAATCTTGTTTTTTTTGGATACTTTTATGGAAATAGGCTTGAACAAGAATCTGGATTTTACTTCAACATGAAATACTTTGAGGAAGAAGTACATAATGGGAATTGGGATGAAGTTGAGAAATATCTTTCTGGTTTCACAAAGGTAGACGACAACCGGTATTCCATGAAAATATTCTTTGAGATAAGGAAACAGAAGTATCTTGAGGCACTGGATAAGTAAGCATTCTAATTATATCAGAACACATTTCTCTGAAGATGCCTATTACTGACCTTTATGTATCAATAAAAAAAAAAATAAGCATATTAATATACTAATATTTGGGTATATGATCTTTGACAGGAATGATCGGTCCAAAGCTGTGGAAATACTCGTGAAGGATCTTAAAGTTTTTTCTTCATTTAACGAAGAGCTTTTCAAAGAGATTACTCAACTTTTGACATTGGAGAATTTCAGGCAAGCAGTCTTGAATATCAACTTGTCAAAAAGTAGAAATAAAGAAGGAAATTTAAATTTGAAGTTGCGTTTACTGTGTTGTTAGGGATAATGAGCAGCTGTCAAAGTATGGAGATACAAAATCTGCAAGAGCGATTATGTTGGTCGAGCTGAAGAAGCTTATTGAAGCAAACCCCTTATTTCGTGAAAAATTGCAATTTCCTAACCTCAGAAATTCGAGGCTGCGTACTCTCATCAACCAAAGGTAACTTCATTGAATTCGATCTTATCAAAAAAAATAAAACTTCACTGAATTTGATTACTACTATATTTGAAGATTGCTATATGTGGATAGGAATCTGTGGCGCACAATGAATATCGTCTTTTAGTTGTAGCCTACAAACTGTTAGCTGCAGAGACTGACAGTTGTCGGGGGGACAGTTATCATAAACCCTGTTCTACATTATTAGCACTTAGAACTGACAGCATGCTTCTTGCAGTTTGAATTGGCAGCATCAACTTTGTAAAAATCCCAGACCAAATCCAGATATCAAAACTCTATTTGTGGATCATTCATGTGCCCAACCAAATGGTGCACGTGCTCCATCACCTGCTGCTAATCCGCTGCTCGGACCTTTACCAAAAGCTGGAGGCTTTCCACCTCTGGGTGCACATGGGGTATGGATTTTGCATAGATATTAAATTTACCTCTATGTTTCTCAAGAAGTGTAACACAAAATGAATATAACAGAATCCCTCTAATAGTACACGTTCTAACTTAAAAAGTATCCCCTTCTGACTCCAGCTTTGTTTGTGTAACCTCAATTTCTAATGTGAAGTTTAAGAAGTACTCCCTCTGTCCCATTTATATTGGGCTCTTTTTGTAATTTGTTCCAAAAGTTGTCCACATTCATTTAATATGTTACGTTAAGATTTTATGTAATTGTTGGTTTATTTTTAATGAGTGAATAAAACTTGAAACTGTGTTCATGGATAATATAAATGGGATGGAAGGGGATCTTTTATTCGAAAGTAATTTTTGATTGGATCGAGAATCCTATTTTGGGTCTAATATAAATGAAAGATGTTCCTACGTTGTACTTTTAAATTTGAGATGACAAATTGATTTGATAGCTCAGATATTGTTATTCATGATATTGATCCGATTTAAGATCAGTTCAATATAGTTGCACAATAATTTTAATTGTCTTCTTCTTCTTCGTCTCCAGCCGTTTCAACCTACAGCAGCACCAGTTCCAACTCCTCTTGCCGGTTGGATGTCTAATCCTCCTACAGTTTCCCACCCTGCAGTTTCTGGTGGAGCTATCGGTCTTGGTGGCCCGTCAATGCCAGGTATTTCTTTATATTCTATCTGAATGCTGTTGTGGTCTTGCCAGGCTTCATATGTCATCGAGATTTTCTGATAAATAATCTGTTTTCCTCTGTGAATCATACAGCTGCTTTGAAGCATCCCAGGACGCCACAAACAAACCCTTCTCTAGATTATCCATCTGTAGATTCAGATCACGTTGCCAAAAGAACTAGGCCTATGGGGTTATCTGATGAGGTTATTTTATTTTGGTGTCATTCCTTTTACCGTGCAGTTGTAACTCTTCATGCTACAACTATCTGGTGTCCTCGTATTCATTTCATCTGCATCTCATCCAGGCAAATCTTCCTATAAATGTTTTACCTATGTCATTCTCGGGCCATGGCCATACTCAAGCTTTCAGTGCGCCTGATGACCTGCCCAAAAATGTTGCACGAACTTTGAATCAAGGGTCCTCTCCTATGAGCATGGATTTTCATCCAGTTCAGCAGACTTTACTTTTGGGTAAACTTACAGATGGTGGTAGTTATTATATCTATATATCTGCATGTTGGGATACTAAAATTGGTAGTAATGTTTCCCCAGTTGGCACCAATGTGGGAGATATAGGATTATGGGAGGTTGGTTCCAGAGAGAGGCTTGTTCTTAAGAACTTTAAAGTCTGGGATCTCAGTTCTTGTTCAGTGCCTTTGCAGGTCCCTCTTTTTTCTGATTAGTAATATATGGCATTATTTGGGAATTGTCGTCTGGAGTTATGCTTTGGCCACTATAATATCTGAAAAATTATTTATGCTGATAAACCTATTGCAGGCCGCTTTAGTTAAAGATCCTGGCGTCTCTGTTAACCGCGTGATTTGGAGCCCAGATGGTTCATTGTTTGGTATGTTATGTTTTTAAGTGTAAGTTATTAGTATTAACAAAGTTGAGGATTCACTGTGTTTTCTATTCTAAAATTTAAATAGGAGTGGCATATTCAAGACACATAGTACAAATATATTCTTATCATGGTGGTGAAGATATGAGGCAGCATCTGGAGGTAGTGTGACATCCTTGTCCACAACTCGCTTAACCTTTTCCTAATCCTACATTATATTCTTCTCAGTGCCAGTAGGTAATACTCGTTTCTTTTTCAATAGATTGATGCTCATATTGGTGGAGTAAATGATCTTGCATTCTCTCATCCCAATAAGCAACTCTGTGTGATAACCTGTGGGGATGACAAGACCATTAAGGTTGGTTTAGCACAAAACATATCTACCCTGTTACTCACCAGATAAAAGTATCAGTAGTATCGGTCCCGTTATATACTTCCGATTTCAGGTTTGGGATGCTACAACTGGGGCAAAACAATACACTTTTGAAGGTCATGAAGCTCCAGTTTATTCTGTATGCCCTCATTACAAAGAAAACATTCAGGTATAGATTTTTAGTTATTTGCCTCCGCCGGTGATATCTTGTGCTATACACGCAGCGTCTTTTCTAGATTGGATTTGTTCATAATGATCTATATCCCTCTTGTTTTCAGTTTATATTCTCTACTGCTCTAGATGGTAAGATAAAAGCGTGGTTGTATGACAATTTGGGATCTCGAGTTGACTATGACGCTCCTGGTCGGTGGTGCACAACAATGGCCTATAGTGCTGATGGAACAAGGTTAATTTTAATCTAACTTGTTGAATAATCTAACTTGATTTGCATATGCTAGTCTTTATGTTGTTGCTAAATTATTACATCAACTTTCCCCCCCTTCACTATAGTTGTTTAAGTGGTATTTTGGTTTTTAGTGGTTACTTCCCTGTGATGCTATATCTTCTTGCAGGCTCTTTTCATGTGGGACCAGCAAAGATGGGGAATCACACATTGTTGAATGGAATGAGAGTGAAGGGGCTGTAAAAAGGACGTATCTAGGCTTCAGAAAACGTTCTTTGGGAGTTGTGCAGTTTGATACAACTAAAAACCGATTTTTGGCAGCTGGGGACGAATTTACCATTAAATTCTGGGATATGGACAATGTTCAAATTTTGACAAGTATTGATGCTGATGGAGGTCTTCCAGTAAGTTTTTACTATATATTTATTAATTTATTTTTTCAAAAATCTACTGTTACAATAACAGAAATCATTAATAATATATTTTCCAGGCTAGTCCACGTATCCGCTTTAACAAGGATGGTTCATTGTTAGCTGTGTCTACAAATGATAATGGAATCAAGATTCTAGTAAATTCCGATGGCCTTCGATTGTTACGCACAATTGAAAATCTATCCTATGATGCTTCAAGGGCTCCTGAAACGATGAAGGTAGATGATTCGGAAACTTGTTTCATCCAGTTTTGCATTTTTAAATGCATCTTACATACTTTTAATTCTCCTATTTCTGCGCAGCCTTCAATAAACACAATATCTGTAGCTACTGCTGCCGCTGGTACTTCAGGACTTGGAGATAGGGTCTCATCTGCTGTTGCCATTTCTGCAATGGTTCGTTACACTTCCTTTTGATAAAAATCACATGCTAAAGAGTTTGTCGTGCAAAATTTCACCAATATATTATTTGGTTATTTATACTTAGCTCTTGTAGTTTTCTCGCTTACTTTGTTGTGATGTTGGTGATAATGCCATAATATACCCCGCATATCAATTGACTTGCCACTACATGTGCTAGAATGGAGATGCCAGAAATTTAGGGGACATTAAGCCGAGGATCACTGAAGAATCTAATGACAAATCAAAGATTTGGAAACTCACAGAAGTTGCTGAACCTTCCCAGTGTCGTTCAATGAAGCTTCCTGAAAATATGAGGGTGACTAAGGTATATTCCTGTGTTGTCTCTTGAAGCATCTAATGACTAAGGTATATATCTCATTTGCTTACTTTTGGTATTACAGATATCAAGGTTGATTTATACAAATTCAGGTAATGCTATACTGGCATTAGCATCAAATGCTGTTCATCTTTTATGGAAATGGCAGAGAAGTGAAAGAAATTCAAATGGCAAGGTAGGAGGATGTAAAAAGCTTGTTTACTTGCAAAACATGCCTCTTTAAATTTAATTCAAACGCATCTTTAAGTGGATGCCTTTTGGTATAGGCTACTGCCAGTGTTTCCCCTCAATTATGGCAACCATCAAGTGGCATTTTAATGACCAACGACGTGAGTGATTCAAACCCTGAGGATGCAGTTGCATGCTTTGCTTTGTCCAAAAATGATTCCTATGTGATGTCAGCATCAGGAGGAAAAATATCTTTGTTTAACATGATGACTTTTAAGGTAACATATAAGAGCATTTAATGTAAAATATAATTTTTATCTAGTATTTCTTGCTCATCATTGATTTTTCCACTTATGGACAAGTGCAGACAATGACGACGTTTATGCCCCCACCACCTGCAGCAACATTTCTTGCATTTCATCCTCAAGACAACAATATTATTGCTATTGGCATGGATGACTCTACTATTCAGATATATAATGTTCGTGTGGATGAGGTATTATGCACTTTCCGTACAAGTTACGCAAGTTTGTAGATGATAATACAATCCTTGGTTTTATAATCAATAATTGTTATTGATGTTATAAGTTTATGTCTGAAGGTCAAAAGCAAGCTTAAAGGTCACTCCAAAAGAATCACTGGACTTGCTTTCTCTAATGTACTGAATGTGCTAGTTTCTTCTGGTGCAGATGCTCAGGTTGACAATTTTATTGATATTGTACATGTTTAAGCAATTGCGTTTATAAAGTTGTTAATCTTTATTCTATGTCTTCTCTATATCTCTATATTGTTTCTCAAATTCTGTTGCGTCTCTCCAGCTTTGTGTATGGAGTTCAGACGGATGGGAAAAGCAAAAGAGTAGATACTTGCAGGTTCCAGCTGGGAGGACTGCAACAGCACAATCTGACACTCGAGTACAATTTCACCAGGATCAGATGCACTTTCTTGTTGTACATGAGTCTCAACTGGCCATCTATGAGACAACAAAACTAGAATGTGTGAAGCAGGTACTTTCACTATTACAGCTGCACTTTGTTACATTAACCTTTTTTTCTCCAGTCTTCATTTACCTGATTCCTCTTTTGTTTTTAGTGGGTCCCGCGAGAATCTGCTGCTCCCATATCTCATGCAACGTTTTCATGCGATAGTCAGCTGGTATATGCCAGTTTCTTGGATGCAAGTTTGTGCGTATTCACTGCTACTCACCTTCGATTGCGGTGCCGCATAAGTCCTTTGGTCTATCTCTCACCTAACGTCAGGTACTTTTTTACTAATTGCCTATATATACTCGTTGGCGACTTTCTTAAGTTGAAGTGTTGAACAGTTAAAGCAGAGATAACTTATCTTTAACAAGTCATTATACTTGATTAACTGGTATTTGATATACGATTAAGCATGCAAGTAATAGTTCAAAGTAACGTCAGGTGGTAGTTTAAAAGTTTTAGTCAAAGCTAGAACTGGACTGTATCAAACCTCTTTCCTTGATCACAATTTTTTTTATCTCTTTGTAGCAATGCTAATATCCATCCACTGGTGATTGCTGCTCATCCACAAGAACCAAATCAGTTTGCATTGGGTCTGTCAGATGGCGGAGTACATGTCTTTGAACCCCTTGAGTCTGAAGGCAAATGGGGTGTGCCTCCTCCAGCCGAGAACGGTTCAGCAACTAGCGGCACAAATACCCCTTCAGTTGGAGCTTCTGGCCCAGATCAACCACAGAGATGAGATGCAGGATTACCTCTGAGCATCAAAATGCTTTGCTTGCCATATAATCCTTATTTAGGTATGTATCTTCTTCATTTTTTGCTATTTTTCTTATAAAAATTATACATATATCACAGCGAGAACAAAAAACAAATCACCATCCTCATTACTTGGCATCAAAAACTTGATACTAAGGCACATATTGGTGCATTTATTGACAATTATGTAAATGTACTAACTTGAAATGGAAGTTAAATGTTATAGCGGATGTCGTACATGCATGATTCTGAATTCTTGGTAGTCTCACTTATTAATTTCTCATACAAGTTCTACCCTCTCTTTCTTGCAGTTCCGAGCAGAAGAAATGTAATTTATTTAGTGAAAGACGTGCAGGCATGTAGATCTAACATGTTTCTTTAATTAATATGTAAGTTAAAAGGCTTTATGCTAGTAATAGCAAATTGTTCTTTTTCAAGTTCTTCTCATCTGTGTTTCTTCTTTGAGTATTGTCTTTTAGCTGTAATTTTTGTTGTGCTAAAAGGCTTTGCCGAGTTCTTATGTTGTTCCTGACCCTACACAAGGCTAAACAATTTTATTTCAATTTTAATTTTTTTATTCAGTATAATTTGAAAGTCCAAGTATTAGGCAAATGCTGAATAGGTGCGCAAGCAAACCTTGAAAAATTCACGACCTAAACCAAGTTTGTTTTGAAGTAAAATTACTTTAGAAAAAGAATTGAATGGTGTTTAGAATTCATAGAAAACTATATATATTTATCTTTATTTCTTACAATATATGCAGTTCGGACAGCTTTTCTCAGGGGGTGTATTTTTGAACTCTTTTTGGTTTATGAATTTCTAATTTGGCTATGTGGTTGTCTTTTTATCTAGTTATACATACTGAATGTAGTTGAGTCCTTGGAGCACGGTTTATAGAATATATTTGAGATGATATTTATCTTCCTAGCCAAGTTTTGTTCAAATGTTCTCACATTTGTTCCGTTGCATAAACTTTTAAACCTATTGCATAACTGTCTCGATGTGAAATGTTGGAAGTTGGATGGTAGAAAAGTTTTGAATTCTCTTGCTTGTACACCTTTAAAGTAAAAAGAATAGCATGTTGAAATTTTCAAGCTCCTCTTACCTTTACTTTTGGAAAAAAATCCTGGAAATTCCAAAATCTGGCCTTTCGACAGTCTCTGTTAGCAAAACACCGAAAAATATGTTGCTTTGCGGACTGGTTTGCTTATATATCGAGTGTGCTATGCCGCTATGAATGAACTGGTTTGCTTATATATCGAGGGTGCTATGCCGCTATGAATGAATTGGTTTGCTTATATATCGAGGGTGCTATGCCGCTATGAATGATAAATAGTAGCGTTTAAAGAAACAAAGAGGTGCGGTCTTACTCTTACAGACGAATAATGCTTTTTTTTGCCAAAGATTTTACATGCATTTGTTTGTTCATACCTACTACAGTCAATCTTCCACAGGAAATTTTTAGAGATCACATAATTTAGAACGTACCATAATTATTTCCAAATATTAAGCAGAATTAAGCAGAATTCGTTAAATTTTTTTAACGGACGTTAATTGTTTCATTTTTTTAATTTTTGTAATTGCACTTTGATGGCTCAAGTATTATTGTTTTGCACAAAATTGACCTTTTTTTTAAATATATTTTTGACATTTTTAACCAAATTTTTTATTTAAAAATAATTTAACTAAATTATACTTTTAAAATGCTCAAATGACCTTAAGATTCTTTATTGTGAAATTATTATACACGGTTTTTAGGCAATAGTACTAGAAGAATAAGATAAAAAAAATGTAAAAATCGAATGACTTTGTCATCAATCATTAGAAAATAAACTCGTGTTGCTTCCAACATAAATTAATTAATCCTACATTTTTCAGTCTTTTACTATGATTTAACATTTGAGTGATGTTCAAATGTCTCTTTTTAAAACTAATTATGATATTTAACAATGATTTTTTAGAACTTAGCACATGATTTTTTTTAACAATGTCTTTAATTCAGATTACGTTAAAGATTAAGAAAGTATAATGGTCTACTGTGTTGGATCAACATCCAAAGCTGCAGAATTTCAAGACAAATAGAAAGAAAATTCCTATAAAATTTTAAAGCCATTGCGTTAATTTGCAACTTAAGTGCCATCCTCAAAATATTTCCTACGTTCTATCTTTCCAAACTATGACATTCAGAAAACTATTTAAAACACGATTCACATACTCTTGATTTGAATAACACAGAGCATAATTCTTTTGACATGACGACCTCTTTAAAATCAATTGCAATGTACATATCGTGCTCATAAAAATTCAAATAACTAATTTTATAAGAGTGAACTACATGATCATTTCTGAGTAATCTATTGTAACATCAACATGATACTTTCTGCTCATTCCTACTAACTTTGTGTAGAGTGATGAAAAAAAATAAAACAGAGGTGGCATCATTTTCAATCAGCTTCACTAACACAAAGACCTGCATACCATGGACAGACGTATTATCATCACCTAATCAGAGTAGTTATTTTTCGAAACTTCTGTCATTTGATCCAAGAACTCACGGTGACAATAAACAGCTCCCTTTTCCCTAATATCCTCAAAAATCTCTCTCCAGACATGGTCTAAACGAAGCTTTTGTTCCTCTAACAGCATCATCTTTTTCCTTAGCCGCTCTAGTACAACGTCTCTTGCTTGTATACGTCTAACCGGATCACAGCTTTGCAATATCTCAACCAAATCCTCACCCTTAAAAGTATAATCAGAATCAGAGCCCTTGTACAACTCCACAATGCACCTTTTATCATGAACAGTTAAACACTCTCCAAATCTTTCTGGATCTTGGTCTAATTTCACAATCGTATTTTCTATCCGCGAAAAACCCAATTCCATCTCATACAAATAAAACTCCTTAACAGCCATGGTCTTATCAAACAAAGACCGCCTCCTAACCACCTTACGCCTTTTGTTCAAGAATCCAAAACCAGAGTAATCTAAACCAGATTCCTCATTAGACGTCTCCCACATATCCGCCAATAACTCAGTACATTGAATATACAAATCAGGATCATCCTTGAACAAATCGCTAAACTCCGCATCAACTTCCCTAACAGTAATTCTCTTGTCATGACAAGACGCAATCAACTCACAGAACTTAATCAAAACACTAAAACTCTTATCATTCTTCTCGATACAACGATCACGAATCTTGTTAAAAAATTCATTATCCGAGTCAGATAGCAACCAAGAATACTTATTATCGTCACAAGACTCTTTTTTCTCAACCACCTTCATATTTCTTGGCAAAAAATTATTAAGGGCAAGTAACAAATCTTGATGATCATCAGTAAAGAGATTCTTGAGTTTAGAAACTAAGAAATCAAGATCTTTGACACCAGTGCTACTAATTAACTCACTCAAAATTCTTGCAAATTCATCAAATTTAGAGGGTTGAGCAACAAACCTCTGTTTAACAGTATAAACAAATTCTATAGCTTGTTTTTGTTGGGATGTTTTCATGGTTGTTGATAGAAAAAGAAGACACTTATTTACCAAGTATGCGTGTACAGAGGATGTGTGTGTAAGGACGGGAGAGAATAGAAAGAAGAAGAAAAGAGGGTTTAGAAATTACAATACTGATCGAAGAGGGAAGGGGACTATATACAGGGGAGAAGCTCGGTCCTTAAATCAAACCGACTTCTAGTAGGATTTGGTTTTGCTTTTTCCTTAAATCAATCTCATCTCCTTTCTTTATTCTTTTGAAAAATGATAGAGAATTGTACAAATTTTTTCAAAATATCTTACAAATATTTATGGGTTCTTTTTAGTCGGTAATATTCCTAACAAAAATGTGAGATGCGTCATATTTGTATATATTTATGTGCTCATAAATTAAAACATCTCAAATATTTTATCATATTATTTTGTACAAATTTTATAAGTATTCGTTGAATTTTCTAGTATTATTCTTTTCTTTTTACGTCAAGATCTTTTCGAGGGATACGTTTATTATAAAATACTTAAAATTCATTTAACATTATTTTTTAAAATGTTAAATGTTTTTCTTAATCTATAAATAAAAAACAAGCAAGGTGACAGTGGGATATACATGTTGTCATATGCGAAGTATTATACTATTATGCCGCATTTTTCACAAGGCGAACTAGATATTGGTGCTCACAGAAGCAGGCTTGCCTTCTTAACTTTGGAATGGCAAAGCAAATATGACATTATGATAACATTGCAAAGGTTCCAACAACAAAGATTTCATCAATAACGGCTCCATCAACAAAGGCATATGACAGAAAGAGAAAGGCGAGAGACATGAAAAAATGAGTTGTGTTTTTTATTTTATGACATTAAGTAGTAAAAAAAAATGTTGCTGACATAATTATGTAGTACTTTTGGTTCGAGGAATTTGGTAATTAATGGTTCAAAGTATAATAGAAACTTTGTTTTGCAACTATGTTTGGTAATAGTTCGTTGTTTTTGATATTTTATGCACTTATTAATGTTTGGTAATGGTTCATTATTTTGAGATTTTATGATTTTATACATAGTACAATAATTTATGGTCCTCAACTGGTAATATGAATAAAATTTGAATTTATGTGAAATAAACCCCGCAGGTACACCCATCATAATAGTAAGATTCAACTATCTCTGTTAGTTGCAACAATTGCAACCATGGTTGCAGAAGTTGTAAACAGGTTGCAACCTTTGCAAACAAAGTTGCAGAAGTTGCAAACAAGGTTGCAATTGTTGCAAACAAGATTTCAATATGGCTACAACAATTTTGCAACTTATGCAACAACATTTGCAACTTATACAAAATATTTTCTCAACTTAAACAAAATACAAAACCCTTTTGCAACTTGATTAACTTATCAATTCTTTTTAATTAATTTAGCAACTTCTGCAACCATAATTGCAACTTCTACACACATGATTGCAACCATGTTTACAACTTCTGCAACCATGGTTACAAAGGTTGCAAACAAGGTTGCAACTGAAAGTAATTTATGAGTCTGGCTATGAAGATGGATGCCCTTGCGGGGGCCATTTCACATAAAATCAACAAATGAACAAATCCATAAATGTCAGATCAATTGCATTCATAGTGATTCAAGAAATGAACAAATGATATTGTATTGATATAAATGATATTGTATTACATTGTTAATTGAAATCACTCTCAATTGATCTAGATAACCCGTTACATGAAACCTAAATCTAGGTATAAAATCATCAGCCGATGGTGTCAAAGTCATCCAAAATGTGAAATTTATTCAGCATTTGTGAATTCTTAGAGATCTTCGGAGGTTCTTGTTAAATGAATCTGGCCATATTCATGTTAAATGGTTGTTAATCCCAAATGACCTAACATAATTGTAGAAGGGGGGGGGGGGGGGGGGGTGTTGAATACAATTCTAGATATTTTCAAAATTAAAACAACTTTCAAAATAAAACTATACTGAAAATAAAAACACAAGCAAATATAAAATTTCAGTTGGATGTTTTGAGGATCCAACTAAGATGTTTTTATTGCGGAAATAATCTGTGTTACAAATGTATCACAGCTGCTCAGTTCTTTGAATCAGAGTGAGAGTGCTCTTGAAAGAAGCTAATACAAACTATTTTTATCTCACTCACTCTTGTCTAAAATGAACTGCTACACTTGGTTATATAACCCAAGTTTACAATGCTATTTTTGGCTACTCTAAATTAATCTAAAGGTAACCTCCAGTAGCTTGCTTTTCATCCCTTTTGTCCAATGGTCCTTGGAGATCTTGTCTTTTATCTTTGTGCTTATTATGATCCCACTCAAGAACCTAATTGGAAATTGGAATGTTTCCTCATTCCCAGTGTCCATTTTGATGGCTTCCAATGCAAAGTACACTTCTACATCTCCTTTTGATCTGTCAGAAAACTATCACTATCACTTTGTCAACTATTCAGAAAAGTGATAATGATTCGTTGATAGCAGGGATATGTGTTTCGTTGATAGCTTTATTCTTCATTCCGTTGATGGTATATTCCTCGTTTCGTTGATAGAGTAATCTTCATTCCGTTGATAGACTAATCTTCATTCCGTTGACATGTCTTCACTTAGGCAAAATTACAAGGCACATTATATTTACAATTAACCAACCTATTTTGCCTATCTAGTACTTAGTCAACATGACTTAGAAAACCTATCTAATACCTACAACAAAATGCATATCAAACTGTGAAGTATTGTACAATGCAATTGCTACATCACTCATTTCGTTGATGAGCTACCTGTCAACGAAAGCTGCAAAGCATACCATTCCGTTGACAGTTACAAATAGACTTAATACAAAATCTACTAAGTGTTTTATAATTATCATCAAGAACAACATATTCCTAACAATCTCCCCCAATTTATGACTGATAGAATAACAACCATAAATCAAGAGCCTTGATGATAACAAAAACACTCAGGCATATTACAAATGATAAAAGCAGAAATTGCATTGAGCTTCATTATATTTTTGAATTTTATTGAAATACAAAGTAGAAAGTCTTACAAAACAAGTGCACATAGTTGTTCCTCTAGTCTGAGCAGATTTTTCATCTTTGCCTCTGTGGCCTTGTTTTCTTCCCTTTTCTTGCATTGTTCTCCTCAATCTGAGCTTGAAGTCTTCTGTAGAAAATCTTCTCTTCTTCATCTTGATTCCCCAACTTGGATTGCATTAATCTCAGAGTTTCATTGGATGCCTTTTCCAGTTGGTCTTCTATTCTGAAGAATCTTCTACAGTTGTCCTTGTCTCTGAATTCCATCATCCAAAAAGGTTGGAAATAAATTTTCTTTCCTGTTTGAGGGACCTTCAATACTCTGGGAAGTGCACCAGGCTTGTTCCAGCTAGCTTTGATTTGGAAAATTTTGGAGACAACCTCAGACTTGGCTGTTTTGGTAAAACCAAAATCTTTCTTCAGACATTTGAACACAGATAGCAGTGTATGATAGTTTTCTCCCAGAATTCTGTGTAGAGGCCAAAGCTGTTCTCTCCCACCCTTGTAGACAAACACCAATCTCTCTGGTAGTTTATGAGAAGCTGCTATTCCTCTCACTTCAACCAAGTCATCAAGATTAAGATGTAGGTCAGACTCCTCCCTGATATCAGCATTGTAGATGAAGTCTTCTGGGTTGGTAGGAGGTTTCTCAGCTTGTGGTCTCCTTACAAAGATTGGCTTAGCCTTAGCAGCCCTCTGCTTTGATTTCTTCTTTGGATCCATTTCAAAGAGGAATTTTGGAAATTTGGCCTCATCAAACTCAATTGGCTCTTCCTTTGGCTCACTTGGTTGATCATGGAAATTAACTTGATGTTTAGGATCACAGGCTAACTTTACTCCAGAAGCTGGATCAGGAAATGTTGGAGGTGCAATTGGTGCAGAAGAGTCTGTTGCATTGCTCTGAGAGTCATCATTATCAAAAGCTATGTTTCTCTTAGCTTTTGCCTTGGGTTGCCTTGTGCTCTCCCTCTTTCTCCTTTCCTCTTTGGCTTTTTCCTCTTGTTGTCTTTCTTCATTGTCAAGAGATTGGGCAACTGCAAGGGATTGCATAGTTGCCCTATCTGACTCCTCAGCTTTAGCCTCAGCAAAATTTGGGTGACCAACCCAAACACAAATTTCTTGTCCATTCCTGTAGACAATTGCTCTTTGTTTCCTTATCTCAGGATCATTGCTCTCCTTGCATTTTGTGATAAGTTGTCCTAGAACCTTCAGCTCATCAGGATATGGTGAAAGATAAAAAGTCCTTGCAATGTTTTTGCCCTTTGGTTTAGCAGGGGATTTTAGAGATAGGCTTCCTTGAAGTGTAGCTTGTTCCACATCCCTAATGCATGAAGTTTATCCCTTTTCTTTCCTTGGACCTTGAGTAACTCCATGTAGAAGGGGCTTTAGATCATAGAAAGAATTAGTCTGTGGCTCCCATTCCGTTGACACTAAAACCATGGCATTCGTTGATGGTGCTGTAGAAGTAGCTTGATCCGTTGATGGATGTTTGTTCTTTGCAGTTTCAGCTAACTTCTTGATTCTTGCATCTATGCTAGACCATTGGTCTTTTATCTGTTCTGCAAGTTGTAGCCGCATAGATGCCTGTTGAATCAGGTCAATGCCATCCATTTTATTCTTTACTGACTCCCCCATTGCTAATGGCTCCTGTGGTAAAGAAATGGTTGGGACCATAACCTTTGTGATTTGAATGTCTAGCTCCTTAGATTTCTCCCCCTTTTTGTTATCATCAAGAGAGATGATAGGGAGTCCCTGATCTGCCACTAGCTGGGCTAAGAGTTGTGTTTGCTTCTCCTGTTCCTTTTGCATTTGAGTAAGTGTAGCTTCCACTTTGTCCACCCTAGAGGTAAGAGTCTTCAGAGTAGTTGCCACTTCAGGTTCTTTGTTGAAGAATCTGTTCATCTTGGAAACAGTAAGAAGAGGAAGTTTTTCATCAAGCCTCCTGTCAGTAGCATCCTTCAGGTTCTCAATAGAGTCCTTGATGTTCCTAGTTTCAATCCTTGTTTGCAACATCTGTAGCCGTTGAATCTCCAAAGAGTCCATGATATCCTTTGTAGAATTTCTTGTCATTGGCATTTGCAGACTCATGAGCTAGGTAAGCTTTATTGTACTGCCTAGTGATTGCAGCATCTAGGCTATGATCCCCACGTGAGTCTTGAGTCATCCATCTTGGAGTAGGAGGCACCACATAATTCCCAGTCTGTGTAGAAACAACCACTTGTAGATTAGCACCAAGACTGCCCTCATCACTGGAAGAATCATCATATTCAAAGCTTCCACCAGCACCTGGAGACAAATTAGCAAGTGCATCCTTAGCCCTTATCATGGATGCAGTTGTATGAATAAGATTTAGTGATCTTTCTGCCTCCACATTGCCCTGCTGAGCCATGATTTGATAGGCTGGCACAGGATGAGTAAAGGTTTCAGGATCCAAAGAAATGCTATCCAGAGTTTGTTGATAATACTCCTGGAAAGACAATTCTTTTTCTCCCTCATTAACCTCCATTAACTCACTTGCAATGGCTGGTTCCTTCCTTTCAGCATCTGTAGTCCCTTCTCTCTCTCCACTTTTTTCTTGCATCATGGGCTCCCCATGGCTCACACCTCTCACACCCTCACCTTCACCTACTAAGGTGGAACTCTCAGTCTCTCCTTTTGCCTGGCTGGAAGAAATAGCCAGCCTCTCACTCTCAACCTCTCCTTTTGTCTGGTTGCAAGCCAGCCTCTCAGATTCACTCCCTTTCAATCCTAGAAGTGTCTCAACTACCACTAGATCATCTGCACTAGTTGTGTGAACAACTTGATTTTCAATAAAAGGTGCAGAATGAACTATCAACGGAATGGTAGTTTGAACTGTCAATGGTATGGATGCCATTGATGGAGAAACACTTGTCAATGTAAGAGACTGTTTCATTGATGAAGTCAAGAAAGCATTCTGAGAAAGTGAAATTACAGTAGAATCTGTGGTGATTGATTTTAGAGATGGTTCCACAGATCCTCTTGTAGCTTCAGAAAAAGAAGATTGGTGGCCCAACAAATCACTTAACAAGTGATGACCACCAATTTCAGAGTGGGGCTTCTCCAAGAACAAGGTTGGAGAATCAGGAATAGATAGATGGATCATATCCACATCTAATGACTGTGTTGGTGAATTTTGTGGAGTTGGTTCAAGATTTATGTTTAGAGAATGGGACTGTAACCCCAGAGTAATAATAGGGGTTACATCAAACTGAATTTGAGAGACTGGAAGTGTTGCTTCCAGTGTGTGTGCACCCTGTGTGACCTGAGATTTTTGCTTCACTCTCCTTTGGTATTGGGAAATTGCTGAATGTGGGCTTGAAGTGTCCCTTACCCTTTTGGAGTGTGCTCTTGGAGGAGAGCTTGTTTCAATAACTACATCCTTTTGGCAGGATGCAATTAGACTTGTGCTAATATCCATTTTACTCACTGTGCCTTGTTGGGAAGACACAATGGGGCTAGCCTGGGAAACACTCATCTCTCCCACCTTATCCTTAGGGTTTCTTTGATTTTCACCCCTTCCCTCACCTCTCACATCACCTGCACCACTCCCCTTGGGTTGTGTAGTGGATTTTACAACATGTGCCTTTTGAGAAGCACCTGAGGTTCGCTTGGAGGATTTCTTAGATTTTGGTTTTGTTGCAGGGGCAGGAGCTTGTTGGGTCACAACTACAGACTCCATAGCAACAGAGGTGGGTGAAATAGTAGAAGTAACAGTTAAACTAACAGGGTTAGTAGTTGTTACCTCAATTGTGGGCAGATACACCACTGTGACATCACCATTGTGATTGAGCCTCAGGATATCTGTCAAAACCCTTTTCTCTTGTACAAAGCAGTCAAACCTGGAATTTGGGTTAGAGAGAACCAATGGTGCTGGACTAACATGGTTAGCCAACATCATTAGAAATCTAGCATAATAGATATTCTTTTTCCTATTAGCCTTATCACCCAACTTAGCACCAATTTCATACATAAGTTGGGTGCTAAAGTTATAATATCTATCAGTTAAGAGCATGGTAAACAGAATCAAAATTGAGTTAGTTAATGCATCAAAGTTACTGATTTTACCAGAGAAGACCTTAATGAATGCATCAGCTAAGTAACTATATTCCCTAACCAAACCTCTCCTAATTATCTTACCCAAATTATCAGTAGGCAAAGAGTAATTTATAGAATTAAGCATGTTAACCATTTCTGTTAATCCCAAATGACCTAACAGAATTGTAGAAGGGGGGGGTTGAATACAATTCTTGATATTTCTTTAACTTAAAAATACTTTATGAAATTAAACTGAACTGAATAAATAAAAACACAAGATATAAATAATTCAGTTGGATTGTTTGATGATCCAACTGAAGTGTTTTTATTGCGGAAATAATCTGTGATACAAATGTACACAGCTGCTCAGTTACAAGGTTGTTGAGAAGAAAAATGCTCTCAAAGATAGCTAATACAAACTCTTTGTTTTTCTTCACACACTTAAAGTAACTGCTACACTTGGTTATATAAACCCAAGTTTACAACCCTATTTTTGGCTACACTAAAAGTACAATGAGTAACCGCCAATAGTTTGCTTTTCATCCCTTTGTCCAGTGGTCCTTGGAGATCCTTGCTTTTGTCTTTATGCTTATTATGATCACTCCCAAGAGCCCAATTGGAAACTGGGATGTTTCCTTATTCCCCATGTCCATGTTAATGGTTTCCAATGCAAAGTACACTTTCACATCTCCTTTTTGATCTGTCAGGAACCTGTCACTATCACTTTGTCAATTATATAGAAAAGCAATAATGATTCGTTGATGGCATGGAGATGTGTTTCGTTGATAGCTTTATTCTTCATTTCGTTGATGGAGTTTCCCTTGTTTCGTTGATGGGTAAACTCCATACCGTTGACAGAGTAATCTTCATACCGTTGACATGTCTTCACTTAGGCAAAATTACAAGGCATAATATATGTACAATTAACCAACCTATTTTGCCTATCTAGTACTTAGTCAACATGACTTAGAAAACCTATCTGATACATACAACAAAATGCCTATCATACTATGAAGTATTGTACAATGCAATTGCTACAACACTCATTTCGTTGATGAGCTTCCTGTCAACGAAACACTGCAAAGCATGCTATTTCGTTGACAGTTACAAAATAACTTAATACAAAATCTACTAAGTGTTTTTATAATTATCATCAAGAACAACATATTCCTAACAATCTCCCCCAATTTATGACTGATAGAATAACAGCCATAAATCAAGAGCCTTGATGATAACAAAAACACTCAGGCATATTACACATGATAAAAGTAAAAATTGTATTGAGCTTCATAAAGTTTTAGAAATAATGCAAGACTTACAAGACTGATGCCCAAATGTGCTCCTCTAGACTGAGCAAATAATTCATCTTTGTCTTCTTTGGGGCATAGTCTTCTTCCCTCTCCTAGAGTTGTTCTCCTCAATCTGGACCTGTAGCCTTCTGTAAAAGATCTTCTCTTCTTCATCTTGATCACCAAGCATGGATTGCATAAACCTTAGAGTTTGATTAGATGCCTTGTCCAGCTGGTCTTCCATCCTGAAGAACCTTCTGCAGTTGTCCTTGTCCTTGAATTCCATCATCCAGAAAGGTTGAAGATGGATCTTCTTTCCTGTTGAGGGCACTCTTAGCATCCTGGGAAGAGCCTCAGGCTTGTTCCAGCTAGCCTTTATTTGACATATTTTGGAGACCACCTCAGACTTGGCTGTTTTGGTGAAGCCAAAGTCTTTCTTCAAGCATCTAAACACTGTGAGTAGTGTTTGGTAGTCTTCTCCTAGAATTCTGTAGAGAGGCCAAATTTGTTCTCTACCACCCTTGTATGTGAAAACCAATCTTTCAGGTAGCTTCTGAGAAGCTGCAATGCCCCTTACTTCCACCAGGTTGTCTAAATCAAGATGCAAACTGGATTCTTCCCTGATGTCAGCAATGTACATGCAGTCCTCTGGATTTGAAGGGGGTTTTTGAGGTTGTGGCTTTCTCACAAATACTGGCTTTGCCTTGACAGCCCTTTGCTTCAATTTCTTCTTTGGATCCATCTCAAAAAGGAATTTAGGAAAATTAGCCTCATCAAGCTCAATTGGCTCTTCCTTTGGCTCAATTGGCTGATCATGATAATTAACAAGATGTTTGGGATCACAGGCTAACTTTAAAGATGGATCAGGAATTGTTGGAGGTGCAGAAGAGTCTGATGCAATACTCTGAGAGTCATCATTTTCAAGGGTTATGTTTCTTCTAGCCCTTGCCTTTGGTTGCCTTGTACTCTTCTTTTCACTCCTTTCCTCTTGGGCTTTTTCTTCTTGCTGTCTTTCTTCTTCATCAAGAGATTGAGCAACTGCAAGAGCTTGCATTGCTGCTCTTTCTGATTCTTCAGCTTTAGCTTCAGCAAAGTTTGGGTGACCAGCCCAAACACAAATTTCTTGTCCATTCCTGTAGACAATTGCCCTTTGTTTCCTTATCTCATAATCATTGCTTTCCTTGCTTTTTGTGATGAGAAGTCCAAGTAGCTTGTGCTCATCTGGATAAGGTGCAGGATAGAAAGTTCTTGCTATGTTTTTGCCTTTTGGTTTAGCAGGAGACTTGGGAGATAAGCTTCTTTGTAATGTAGCTTCTTCCACATCCCTAATGCATGAAGTTTGTCCTTTCTCCTTTCTTGGTCCTAGAATGACTCCATGTAGAAGGGGCTCTATAGCATAAGAGCTCTTGAACTGTGGCTCCACTTGTACAGTCACCATTGCATTTGTTGATGGCTGATCTGTCTTTGAAGATTCAGTAATTTTCTTGAACCTTGCTTCTATGTTGGACCAATGATCTTTGATCTGTTCTGCAAGTTGTATCCTCATAGAAGCTTCCTGGATCAAGTCAATGCTATCCTTATTCTTCTTTCCAAACTCCCCCATTGCTAGTGGCTCCTGTGGCAATGTGATGGCTGGGACCAGCACCTTTGTGATTTGAATGGTTAGCTCCTGAGATTTCTCCCCCTTTTTGTTATCATCAAGAGAGACAACTGGGAGTCCTTGAGCTGCCACTAGCTGGGCCAAAAGTTGAGTCTGCTTCTCCTGTTCCTTTTGCATTTGAGATAAAGTAGCTTCCACCTTGTCCACTCTAGAAGAGAGAGTCTTCAAGGAGGTAGCCACTTCAGGTTCCTTAGAGAAAAACCTGTTCATTTTGGACATAGTGAGAAGAGGGAGCTTTTCATCCATCATCCTGTAGTTAGCATCCCTGAAATTGCTAATAGAGTCCTTGATTTCTGTAGCCTCAATCCTTGTCTGCATCATTTGTAGCCTTTGAATTTCCAGAGAATCCATGATGGCCTTGTAGAATTTCTTGTCCCTTGCATTTGCAGACTCATGAGCTAAGTAGGCTTCATTGTACTGCCTGGAGATAGCAGCATCTAGAGTGGCTCTACCATGCATACCTTGAGAAAGCCAGCCTGGTGTAGGAGGCACCACAGAAGTCCCAGTCTGTGAAGTGGTGGCCACCTGTAGATTATCACCATAGCTGTCCTCATCATCAGAAAACTCAAATTCTCCACTTGCTGCGGCTCCTGAAGGTAGATTGGTCAGGGCATCCTTTGCTCTTTGCATTGATGCAGTTGTATGAATTAGATTTAGTGACCTTTCTGCCTCCACATTGCCCTGCTGAGCCATAATTTGATAGGCTGGCACAGGATGAGTAAAGGTCTCAGGATCCAGGGAAATACTATCCAGAGTTTGCTGATAATGCTCTTGGAAAGTAAGTTCCCTTTCTCCCTCACTGACCTCCATTAACTCACTTGCAATGGCTGCTTCCCTCCTTATAGCTCCTGTAGTCCCTTCTCTCTCTCCACTCTTTTCTTGCATCATGGGCTCCCCATGGCTCACACCTCTCACACCCTCACCTTCACCTACTAAGGTGGTACTCTCAATCTCTCCTTTTGCCTGGCTGGAAGAAATAGCCAGCCTCTCACTCACATTCTCTCCTTTTGCCTGGCTGCAAGCCAGCCTCTCAGTTTCACTCCCTCTCAGTCCTAGAAGTGTCTCAACTACCACTAGATCATCTGCACTAGTTGTGGGAACAACTTGATTTTCAATTAAAGGTGCAGAGTGAACTATCAACGGAATGGTAGTTTGAACTGTCAACGGTATGGATACCGTTGATGGAGAAACACTTGTCAACGAAATAGACTGTTTCGTTGATGAAGTCAAGAAAGCACTTTGAAAATGAGAAATTACAGTGGAGTCTGTGGTGATTGATTTTAAAGAATGGTCCACAGATCCCCTTGCAACTTCAGGAAAAATTGGTTGATGGCCCAACAAATCACTTAACAAGTGATGGCCACCAGCTTCAGAGTGGGGCTTCTCCAAGATTAGAGTTGGAGAATCAGGAATAGATGTATGGATCATGTCCACATCTAAAGATTGAGTTGGTGAATTTGATGGAGATAATTCAAGATTGATGTTTAGAGAATGGGACTGTAACCCCAGAGAAATGATAGGGGTTACATCAAACTGAATTTGAGAAACTGGAAGTGTTGCTTCCAGTGTGTGTGCACCCTGTGTACCCTTGGACTTTTGCTTCACTCTCCTTTGGTATTGGGAAAATGTAGACTTTGGGCTAGAAGTGTCCCTTACCCTTTTGGACTGTGCTCTAGGAGAAGAGCTTGTTTCAATAATCACATCCTTTTGGGAGGATGCAATTAGACTTGTGCTTAAATCCATGTTACTCATTGTGCCTTGTTGGGAAGACACAATGGGGCTTGGCTGGTACACACTAACCTGTCCTTCCTTATCCTTGGGGTTTCTTTGATGTTCACCCCTTCCCTCACCTCTTACAACTCCAGACTCACTCCCCTTAGGTTGTGTGGTAGTTTTTACAAC
The DNA here is from genome assembly GCA_030848705.1 of Heracleum sosnowskyi. NCBI lineage: Eukaryota > Viridiplantae > Streptophyta > Magnoliopsida > Apiales > Apiaceae > Heracleum > Heracleum sosnowskyi. The sequence continues at coordinate 36,797,923 of CM061244.1, forward strand.
AGGTGCCTTTTGAGAAGCACCTGAGGTTGGCTTGGAGGATTTCTTTGATTTGGATTTAGTTGCTGGGGCAGGAGCCTGTTGGGTCACAGCTACAGACTCCATAGCAACAAGGTTGGAGGAGACAGTAGAAGTAACAGCTACACTAACAGGGATAGTAGTAGTTACCTCAATGATTGGCAGATACACCACTGGAACATCACCATTGTGGTTCAGCCTGAGTATGTCTGTCAATACTCTCTTTTCTTGCACAAAGCACTCGAACCTGGTATTAGGGTTAGAGATAACTAATGGTGCTGGACTAACATGGTTAGCCAACATCATCAGAAACCTAGCATAATAGATATTTTTCTTCCTATTTGCTTTGTCACCCAACTTAGCACCAATTTCATACATAAGTTGGGTGCTAAAGTTGTGATATCTATCATTTAGAAGCATGGTTAGGAGAATTAACATAGAGTTAGTTAATGCATCAAAATTACTAATCTTTCCAGAAAAGACCTTAATGAATGCATCAGCTAAATAACTGTATTCTCTAACCAAACCTCTCCTAATTATTCTACCCAGATTATCAGTAGGCAAAGAGTAGTTTATAGAATTTAACATGGTAGTTATTTCAGTGTTAGTAGGCAAAGCATCACAGTTATTATCAGGAATATGTAAACATGCTTGCAAAACATCAGAATTAACTATGTACTCATTACCTTGAAGAGTGAATTTTAGTGTGCAGTGTGTTCCACTATACTCACATGAGGTCCAAATTTCCTCGATTATCTCATTGTAGAGTGGTGTAGAGTGAAACATTGCGTAGCTCAACTTGCAATTCTTCATGAAATCCATCATTTTGAAGAACAGACTGTTCGGGTTTTCCTTGACAACAAAAGGGATGGAGTTGTTCTTCTCATAGATGAACCCTCCAGCAGACATAAGCTTGACTATAGGTGCCATTGTTGATTAAAGGAAAGCTTCGAACTGAATAGCTTGTTAGAGAGAAGAAGAGAGAAAAAGCCTTTGGAATTTTTGAGAACAGGTAAAAAGAAATAATAAAAATAAAATTTCTTAAATACTCCCCCAAAAATTCTCAGAAAATGAATCCAATAATAAATGTAAATTACTGGATTGGCTTAAAAATATAACCGTTACTCTTAAAGTATTACCATGATTTATACTTACAGGGGTGTATGCATAGATCGTGGTAAAAGACGTGTCAAATTTCAACGGTTCAGATAAAAAGCGCTAAATCAACGAATCAGGATTGGGCGGTTAAAGTCCCGTCTTATTTCGTTGATAAAGCTGCGTTTCGTTGATATAAAAGAGCTATCAACGAAACACCCAGAAAACTGCTAAGACTGTCAACGAAATGGTGCATTCCGTTGGCATAGTAATTTTGACTTAGACAAAATTTTACCTTTTCCTGAGAAAATTTATTCACAGAAAAACATAGCAAATTTCTGGCTGCTTTATGACTTGCAAATATCTCAAAAATAATTAAGAGAAATTTAGCATACCTAGCTCACTTACTAATCTTGAGAATGTTGATTCATCAAGTGGCTTGGTAAAGATGTCTGCAAGTTGTTGTTCACTTGGAACAAAATGTAACTCCACAGTACCATTCATAACATGTTCTCTAATGAAATGGTACTTGATGTCAATATGCTTGGTTCTTGAATGCTGCACTGGATTCTCAGTAATGGCAATGGCACTAGTGTTGTCACAGAAAATAGGAATTTTCTCAACTCTTAATCCATAATCAAGTAGTTGATTTTTCATCCATAAAATCTGTGCACAACAACTTCCAGCTGCAATATACTCAGCCTCAGCTGTGGAGGTGGAAACTGAGTTTTGTTTCTTGCTGAACCATGACACAAGCTTGTTTCCTAAGAATTGACAGGTGCCTGTTGTGCTTTTCCTGTCAATTTTACATCCTGCATAATCTGCATCTGAATAACCAATTAGTTCAAAACCAGATTCTCTAGGGTACCAAATGCCAAGGTTTGGTGTTCCCTTGAGATATCTGAAAATCCTTTTAATAGCAACTAAATGGGATTCCCTAGGATCAGCCTGAAATCTAGCACATAGACATGTAGCAAACATAATATCAGGTCTACTAGCTGTTAAATATAAAAGTGAGCCTACCATGCCTCTGTAACTTGAAATGTCCACAGATTTTTCCTTAGTATTCAATTCAAGTTTGGTGGCAGTGGCCATGGGAGTTTTGGCAGGAGAGCATTCCATTAAGTTAAACTTCTTTAATAAATCATGAATGTATTTTGTTTGACTAATAAAAATGCCTTCATTAACTTGCTTCACTTGAAGACCAAGAAAGTAAGTTAATTCTCCCATCATGCTCATTTCATATTTACTTTGCATAAGCTTGGCAAACTTTTGACAAAGCTTCACATCTGTAGACCCAAAGATTATGTCATCTACATAAATTTGAACAAGTATAGTAGAGCCATTCACAATCCTATGAAAAAGAGTTTTATCTACAGTACCTCTAGTGAAGTGATTCTCAAGAAGAAACTGTGAGAGTGTGTCATACCAGGCTCTAGGTGCTTGTTTCAAACCATAGAGTGCTTTGAGGAGGAAGTATACATATTCAGGAAAATCATCATCTTCAAAACCAGGAGGTTGACTCACATAGACCTCCTCTTCCAATTCCCCATTCAGAAAAGCACTTTTCACATCCATTTGATAGACTTTGAAATTGGCATGGGCTGCATAGGCTAGGAAAATCCTTATTGCTTCTAGTCTTGCAACAGGAGCAAATGTTTCATCAAAATCAATTCCTTCTTCCTGTGAGTAGCCTTTTGCAACCAGTCTTGCTTTGTTCCTTGTGACTATGCCATTTTCATCCATCTTGTTTCTGAACACCCATTTTGTGCCTATGACACTCCTGTCTTTAGGCTTGGGCACCAGCTTCCAAACATTGTTCCTTTCAAATTGGTTTAGCTCTTCTTGCATAGCCAAAACCCAATCTGGATCTAGAAGTGCATCCTCAACTTTCTTTGGCTCATCTTGAGACAGAAAGCTGCTATATAGACATTCTTCTTGAGTTGCTCTTCTAGTTTGGACTTTTGAAGAGACATCACCTATAATGAGTTCAAAGGGATGATCTTTTGTCCATTTCCTTGAGGGAGGTAGATTTGCTCTTGAAGACGTAGCTTCATGATCATGATTGCCTTGATTGGATATTTGTCCTTGAGAAACTCCCCCTGAGTTTGTTGTCCCTAATTGATCACTTCTAGAAGCATTCCTATGACTATCAACGGTATGACCGTTTTGGCTGTCAACGAAACGCTCATTTTGACTGTCAACGAATCCACCACCATGACTGTCAACGAAATGATCATTTGGTCGGCTAGCTGCTATCCTTTTTAACCTTAATGCAGCAACTTCATCTTCACTGCTGCTTTCATCTGTGCTAGATACAACAACTTTAGGCTGTTTCTCAGTAGCCTTATCATGATTCACTTGTTCTCCTTCCTCATTCTCAAAAGAGAGACTTTCATGGAAACCTTCATCACAGAGACCTTGTATTTTGAGATCATCAAAAACAACATGTACAGATTCCATAACAATGTTGATTCTGAGATTAAAGACTCTGTAAGCTTTCCCTGCTGCATATCCCACAAATATTGCTTCATCTGCCTTTGCTTCAAATTTCCCCAAATGCTCAGCTTGATTTCTCAGAACAAAGCACTTGCATCCAAAGACATGAAGAAAATCTAATAGTGGCTTCTTTCTTTTGAGTAACTGATAAGGGGTCATTCCTTTGGCCTGATTAATCAAAGAAATATTCTGAGTGAAGCAAGCTGTGTTAACTGCCTCAGCCCAAAAATAAGTTGGTAACTTTGATTCATCTAGCATTGTCCTTGCAGCTTCAATAAGTGTTCTGTTTTTCCTTTCAACTACACCATTTTGCTGTGGTGTCCTTGCTGCTGAAAACTCATGCAAAATACCATTTTCTTCACAGAACGCCTTTATGCTTGAATTCTTGAATTCTGTCCCATTGTCACTCCTGATCCTTCTTACTTTCAAGTCAGGATGATTGTTTACCATCTTGATGTGATTGATAATGATTTCACTTGCCTCATCCTTAGAATGTAAAAAGAAGGTCCAAGTAAATCTAGAAAAATCATCAACAATCACAAGACAATATTTCTTCTTTGAAATAGACATGACATTTACAGGGCCAAACAAATCCATATGAAGTAACTCAAGCTGATGGACAATTGATGACTCTGTCTTGCTTTTGAATGATGCCTTCTTTTGTTTCCCTTTTTGACAGGCATCACACAAACCATCCTTGGAAAACTCCACCTGTGGAATTCCTCTAGCAAGATCCTTCCTTACCAAATCATTCATAACCTTGAAATTCAGATGAGATAATTTCTTGTGCCATAGCCAACTTTCATCCTTGCTTGCTTTGCTGAAAAGACAAGTGATGGTGTCTGAACTTGTGCTACTAAAGTCAGCAATGTACACATTCCCTCTTCTGAATCCAGTCATTACCACATTGTTGTTTCCTCCTTTAGAAACAACACAGGCTTCTTTTGAAAAAGTAACTAAAAGTCCTTTGTCACAGAGTTGACTGATACTAAGCAAATTGTGCTTAAGACCATCCACCAATGCAACCTCATCTATGATGACATTCTCTTTTGAAATCAAGCCATATCCCTTTGTGTAGCCTTTGCTGTCATCTCCAAAAGCAATACAAGGGCCAGCTCTTTCCTGAAACTCTGTGAGCAGGGTAGAATCACCAGTCATGTGTCTTGAACAACCACTATCCAAGTACCAAAGATTCCTTTTGTCTCCCTGCACACAATAAAACCAAATCAAGTTGATTTTGGTACCCAAGTTTCCTTGGGTCCTGTTTTGTTAGCCTTTGCTTTTCCTTTTGATTCATTCTTCACCTTGGGCTTAGATTGATTTAAATCAATTTTTACTCTTGGTGTTGAATTCTGATTATTGCTCATATTTTCATTTACAGCATGCATATTTGGAGGAACAAACATGTTATTCATATTCCATGGCATTTGTGGCACATTAAACATATTCATGTATGGATTTTGCACAAATGACATGTTAGCATATGGATTCTGAAATTGTGCATATGGAGCAAACATGTTAGGCATAACAGGCATTGTAGGCATAGGACTATTCCTTGCAGGCTTGGGAATTTTCACATTAGCAGTTTTCTTAACAGATTTGCAGTTAGTAGACAAGTGACTAACACTTCCACAATTAACACATGTCTTTCTAGGAGCATATTTATCAGGTGTGTAATTGTTGTGTTTGTTAATTCCTACTTTGCCATTCCTGTTATTCTTTTTATTTCCCTTAGCCTCATTTTGAACTTTTTCTACCTTGTCTTTCAATTGCTTGTTAGACAAGTGACCTACATTAGCTCTCTCAACAGGCTTCTCAACTTTCTTTGAATTACTAGACTCACCTTGAACAAAGTTCTTGGTAACAGGACCATACTTGTCATTAAGTCTAGTGAGTTTCTCTTTTCTTTTGTCTGTCAACGAAACAGCCTGATCGGTTGATGGTTCATGTGTCAACGAAACATTGCATTTCGTTGACATATCAACCTCCAACAAATGATCATTGTTGTTTGTTGACTGTTTCTGATTCTAAGGTTTCACCAACACACCCTAGCTTCTCTTTGTTCTTTTTCCATGATTGCTCACAGAAAGATTCCATACCTTGAACATTAATGATGTTGGTAGCAACATTCCTGGCATCTTTCCATTTTGCAATCACACCTTGTTCTATTTCAAGTTGTGTTTTAAGAATTTCTTCCCTTTGTAACACGTTCTCAAGTTCCCTCTTAGCATCCCTACTGACACATCTCATTTTCTCAAATTCAATGAGCTGTGCTTCTAACATTGCATTCCTATCACTTAAGAGCAAATTAGTCTCTTTTATTCTTGAATTCTCCTTGGTAAGTGATTTAAGAGTAACACGCAAATTATATAGTACAGTAGACATTTCATTTACTGCACTATCGCATTCCTCTTTAGAAAGCTCAGAAAGATTAGTAATTGTTACCTGGTTGCTTGAGGAACTTGCTTCCTGCTCATGATTGTCAGCCATAAGAGCCAAGTTGACATACTCAATTTCATCATCAGAGTCTTCACCATTACCAGCCCAGTCATACTCCTGAGACATGAAAGCCTTTTCTTTTTCCTTGAGAAGTTCAAAGTATTTCTTTTTATAATCAACAGGCTCAAATTTCCTGTTGCCCTTCTCAACCTTGGGCTTTCTGCAGTCTCCAGCAAAGTGACCAAGCATTCCACAATTGAAACATTTTGACTTAGACTTTTCAATCCAGTTTGTTTTGCTAGGTTGAAAGTCTCTTCTTGGTGGCCTTGCCTCTGAGTTTCTTTTGAACTTGAACTTAGAGAATTTCCTAGACAGAAAAGCAATGTGCTCATCAATCTCATCTAAGTCATTCAAGTTGGCTGGTTCTGATTCTTCTTCTTCTTCTGTCATCTTGTCTTTACCCTTGCTAACATCACTCCTACAACTAGGTCGACTAGTTGTGGCCTTTGCAGTTTCTTTACTGTCATCTTCCAGTTGGTTCACAGATGCAATCAATGCAATAGATCCACCCTTCTTCTGTACCTTTTCAATTTCCTCATCTTGCTCCATTTCCAGCTCATAAGTCTTCAAGGTTCCATAAAGCCTTTCAAGAGTGTAGTCTTTGTACTCTTGAGTGTTTCTAAGAGAAACAGTCATAGGCTTCCATTCTTTTGGAAGAGCTCTGAGAAATTTAAGGTTTGAATCCTTAGTTTGATAGATCCTCCCATACAGCTTTAATCCATTCAAAAGCTTCTGAAACCTACTAAACATGTCATTTAGGGTTTCACCAGCCTTAAAATGAAAATGCTCATATTGTTGTATAAGGAGTTGCATTTTATTTTCCCTGACTTGCTCAGTTCCTTCACAGAGAGTTCTAACAGTATCCCATACTTCCTTAGAGGTTGTACAGTTGATAACATTGTCAAACATCTCTTGCTCCAAACCATTAAACAGAATGTTCATGGTTCTTTTGTCTTTATGGACTTCTGCAACATCTTCAACAGTCCATTCTGAGACAAGTTTTGGAATCTCTACATCAGGAGCATCATCTGGCAATCCAACTCTAGAATCAAGCTTCATGGGAACGTGTGGACCTTTCTCAATGCAGTCTACATACCTCTCATCCATAGACATGAGATGTAAATGCATCTTTACTTTCCAGTGAAAGTAATTGTCCTTATCAAGAACTGGTATCTTCACACCTGCATCCTTCTTCACCATGGTATCTGTTATTGGTCTTGATCTTTAAACTTCTTGTATGTTAGAAGCTTGCTCTGATACCAATTGTTAATCCCAAATGACCTAACAGAATTGTAGAAGGGGGGGGGTTGAATACAATTCTTGATATTTCTTTAACTTAAAAATACTTTATGAAATTAAACTGAACTGAATAAATAAAAACACAAGATATAAATAATTCAGTTGGATTGTTTGATGATCCAACTGAAGTGTTTTTATTGCGGAAATAATCTGTGATACAAATGTACACAGCTGCTCAGTTACAAGGTTGTTGAGAAGAAAAATGCTCTCAAAGATAGCTAATACAAACTCTTTGTTTTTCTTCACACACTTAAAGTAACTGCTACACTTGGTTATATAAACCCAAGTTTACAACCCTATTTTTGGCTACACTAAAAGTACAATGAGTAACCGCCAATAGTTTGCTTTTCATCCCTTTGTCTAGTGGTCCTTGGAGATCCTTGCTTTTGTCTTTATGCTTATTATGATCACTCCCAAGAGCCCAATTGGAAACTGGGATGTTTCCTTATTCCCCATGTCCATGTTAATGGTTTCCAATGCAAAGTACACTTTCACATCTCCTTTTTGATCTGTCAGGAACCTGTCACTATCACTTTGTCAATTATATAGAAAAGCAATAATGATTCGTTGATGGCATGGAGATGTGTTTCGTTGATAGCTTTATTCTTCATTTCGTTGATGGAGTTTCCCTTGTTTCGTTGATGGGTAAACTCCATACCGTTGACAGAGTAATCTTCATACCGTTGACATGTCTTCACTTAGGCAAAATTACAAGGCATAATATATGTACAATTAACCAACCTATTTTGCCTATCTAGTACTTAGTCAACATGACTTAGAAAACCTATCTGATACATACAACAAAATGCCTATCATACTGTGAAGTATTGTACAATGCAATTGCTACAACACTCATTTCGTTGATGAGCTTCCTGTCAACGAAACACTGCAAAGCATGCTATTTCGTTGACAGTTACAAAATAACTTAATACAAAATCTACTAAGTGTTTTTATAATTATCATCAAGAACAACATATTCCTAACAATTTCAGTATATGAAGGCAAAGCTAAGCAGTTATTCTCAGGAATGTGTAGGCATGCTTGCAATACATCAGAATTGACAATATACTCTTTACCTTGGATGGTGAATTGCAAAGTGCAATTTGTCCCACTGTACTCACAAGAGGTCCAAATCTCCTATATTATTTCATTGTAGAGCGGAGTTGAGTGAAACATTGTGTAGTTGAGTTTGCAATTCATCAAGAAATCCATCATCTTGTGAAAGATTCTGTTCGGACTTTCCTTGACAACAAATGGAATGGAGTTGTTCTTCTCGTAAATGAACCCTCCAGCTGACATGAGTTTGACTATGGGTGACATTGTTGAGTGAAGAAAAGCTCGAACTTTGTTTTGCTTTGAGAGAAGAAGAAGTAAGAAAGCCTTTGAAAATTTTGAGAGCAAGGTAGAAAAGAATTCAAGAAAACAAAATTTCTTAAATACTCCCCCAAAATTTCTCAAAAATTAAGTCCAATAATAAATATAAATTACTGGATTGGCTTAAAAATCTAACAGTTACAATTAAAATATTACCATGATTTATACTTACAGGGGTGTATGCATAGATCGTGGTAAAGAGACGTGCAAATTCAACGGTTCAGATTAACTACGCTGTATCAACGAATCAGAATTGGGCGTTTAAGGTCCCGTCTATTTCGTTGATAAAGCTGTGTTTCGTTGATATAAAAGAGCTATCAACGAAACACCCAGAAAAATACTAAGACTGTCAACGGAATGATGCATTCGTTGACATAGTAATTTTGACTTAGACAAAATTTCACCTTTTTCCTGAGAAAATTAATTCACAGAAAATCATAGCAAATTTCTGGCTGCAATTTAAACTTGCAAAAATCTCAAAAATAATTAAGAGAAATTTAGCATACCTAGCTCACTTACTAATCTTGAGAATGTTGATTCATCAAGTGGCTTGGTAAAGATGTCTGCAAGTTGTTGTTCACTTGGAACAAAATGTAACTCCACAGTACCATTCATAACATGTTCTCTAATGAAATGATACTTGATGTCAATGTGCTTGGTCCTTGAATGCTGCACTGGATTCTCAGTAATGGCAATGGCACTAGTGTTGTCACAGAAGATAGGAATTTTCTCAACTCTTAATTCCTTAATCAAGTAGTTGATTTTTCATCCATAAAATCTGTGCACAACAACTTCCAGCTGCAATATACTCAGCCTCAGCTGTGGAGGTAGAAACTGAGTTTTGTTTCTTGCTGAACCATGACACAAGCTTGTTTCCTAGGAATTGACAGGTGCCAGTTGTGCTTTTCCTGTCAATTTTACATCCTGCATAATCTGCATCTGAATAACCAATTAGTTCAAAGCCAGATTCTCTAGGATACCAAATGCCAAGGTTTGGTGTTCCTTTGAGATATCTGAAAATTCTTTTAATAGCAACTAAATGGGATTCCCTAGGATCAGCCTGAAATCTAGCACATAGACATGTAGCAAACATAATATCAAGTCTACTAGCTGTTAAATATAAAAGTGAGCCTACCATGCCTCTGTAACTTGAAATGTCCACAGATTTTTCCTTGGTATTCAATTCAAGTTTGGTGGCAGTAGGCATGGGAGTTTTGGCAGGAGAGCATTCCATTAAGTTAAATTTCTTTAACAAATCATGAATATATTTTGTTTGACTAATGAAAATGCCTTCATTAACTTGCTTCACTTGGAGACCAAGAAAATAAGTTAATTCTCCCATCATGCTCATTTCATATTTACTTTGCATAAGCTTGGCAAACTTTTGACAAAGTTTTTCATCTGTAGACCCAAAAATTATGTCATCTACATAAATTTGAACAAGTATAGTAGAGCCATTCACAATCCTATGAAAAAGAGTTTTATCTACAGTACCTCTAGTGAAGTGATTCTCAAGGAGGAACTGTGAAAGTGTGTCATACCAGGCTCTAGGTGCTTCTTTCAAACCATAGAGTGCTTTGAGGAGGAAGTACACATACTCTGGAAAATCATCATCTTCAAAACTAGGAGGTTGACTCACATATACCTCCTCTTCCAATTCCCCATTCATAAAAGCACTCTTCACATCCATTTGATAGACCTTGAAATTGGCATGGGCTGCATAGGCTACGAAAATCCTTATTGCTTCCAGTCTTGCAACATGAGCAAAGGTTTCATCAAAATAGCCTTTTGCAACCAATCTAGCTTTGTTCCTTGTGACTATACCATTTTCATCCATCTTGTTTCTGAACACCCATTTTGTGCCTATAACACTCCTGTCCTTAGGCTTGGGCACCAGCTTCCAAACTTTGTCTCTCTCAAATTGGTTTAGCTCCTCTTGCATAGCTAAAACCCAATCTGGATCTAGAAGTGCATCCTCAACTTTCTTTGGCTCATCTTGAGACAGAAAGCTACTATATAGACATTCTTCTTGAGTTGCTCTTCTAGTTTGGACTTTTGAAGAAACATCACCTATTATGAGTTCAAAGGGATGATCTTTAGTCCATTTCCTTGATGGAGGTAGGTTAGCTCTAGAAGATGTAGCTTCATGATCATGATTGCCTTGATTAGATATTTGTCCTTGAGAAACTCCCCCTGAGTTTGTTGTCCCTAATTGATCACTCATAGAGGCATTTTTGTGACTGTCAACGGAATGCCCATTTTGACTGTCAACGAAACGCTCATTCTAACTGTCAACGAATCCTTCATCATGACTGTCAACGAAATGACCATTTGGTCTGCTAGCGCTATTCTTTTCAATCTTAATGTAGCAATTTCATCTTCACTGCTGCTTTCATCTGTGCTAGACACAACAACTTTAGGCTGTTTCTCAATAGCCTTAACATGATTCATTTGATCTCCTTCCTCATTCTCAAAAGAAAGACTTTCATGGAAACCTTCATCACAGAGACCTTGAATTTTGAGATCATAAAAAACAACATTTACAGATTCCATAACAATGTTGGTTCTGAGATTATAGACTCTGTAAGCTTTCCCTGCTGCATACCCCACAAATATTGCTTCATCTGCCTTTGATTCGAATTTCCCCAAATGTTCAGCTTGATTTCTCAATACAAAGCACTTGCATCCAAAAACATGAATAAAATCTAATAGTGGCTTCTTTCTTTTGAGTAATTGATAAGGGGTCATTCCCTTGGCTTGATTAATCAAAGAAATATTTTGAGTGAAGCAAGCTGTGTTAACTGCCTCAGCCCAGAAATAAGTTGGTAACTTTGATTCATCTAGCATTGTCCTTGCAGCTTCAATAAGTGTTCTGTTTTTCCTTTCAACTACACCATTTTGCTGTGGTGTCCTTACTGCTGAAAATTCATGCAAAATACCATTTTCTTCACAGAACATCTTCACATTTGAATTCTTGAATTCTGTCCCATTGTCACTTCTAATCCTTCTTACTTTGAAATCAGGATGATTGTTTACCATCTTGATGTGATTGATAATGATTTCACTTGCCTCATCTTTGGAGTGCAAAAAGAAAGTCCATGTAAATCTAGAAAAATCATCAACAATCACAAGACAGTATTTCTTCTTTGAAATGGACATGACATTTACAGGGCCAAATAGATCCATATGAAGCAACTCAAGCTGTTGGACAATTGATGACTCTGTCTTGCTTTTGAATGATGTCTTCTTTTGTTTCCCTTTTCGACAGGCATCACACAAACCATCCTTGGAGAATTCTACCTGTGGAATTCCTCTAGCAAGATCTTACCTCACCAAGTCATTCATTACCTTAAAATTCAAATGAAACAATTTCTTGTGCCATAGCCAACTTTCATCCTTGCTTGCCTTGCTGAAAAGACAAGTGATGGTGTCTGGACTTGTGCTACTAAAGTCAGCAATGTACACATTCCCTCTCCTGAATCCAGTCATTACCACATTGTTGTCTCCTCCTTTAGAAACAACACAGACTTCTTTTGAAAAAATAACTAAAAATCCTTTGTCACAAAGTTGGATGATACTAAGCAAATTGTGCTTAAGACCATCCACCAATGCAACCTCATCTATGATGACATTCTCTTTTGAAATCAAGCCATATCCCTTAGTGTAGCCTTTGCTGTCATCTCCAAAAGAAATACAAGGGCCAGCTCTTTCCTGGAACTCTGTGAGTGTTCACAACATATCACGCAAGTATACGCGGTCAACAAGTAATATAATAGTAAGTAGAGTTCGTTCCCACAGAGACTTCTTTGGTTATTATAGTTATGCACTTATGCAACAATGTATGGCTATTGTTCAATGCTAAGACGAGTATCAAAGTTGTGTTTTGTTTAACTAAATTAACTAAACAAATTACCAAGACTATATTAAACTAATGATTGCTGTTGAATTACTTATGAGAATAAAACATGGGATCCTAACTTCATTAGATACTTCATCTAGAGTATTTTGTCTTTAATCAATGCATGTGACAGTTGTGATAACTAATCGGATAACACGAAATTAGTACACGCTACCTTTCAGTATACGTATACCAAACCACTCAAACATCCACAAAAGAGATAGAAGTTAAGCAGACACCAATTATGCTTAGACCCTATATGTATATAAGATTTGAAAACATAACGGTTTAACGAGCAAGTTATCCATTCAGATTACATAGGGCAGGTAAGATGGTTAAAATCACCTACGAATCATGCATGACAAACATACATAAACCTATGCTAGCATGGCAAGTTCTAAACCTCTACATCCACTTTCGCATTCAATAGAGATTAACAAACAATCTTAGATGTTAGCTACGCATCCAAGAAGAATAAGCACAACCAAACTAGGATATCAATTAGCCATCACACACACATCTTTAAAACAATTAACTACTAAAATCCATAAATAAATCCGTTAGAATCCCACAACGACAATTAGTTCATAATCGAACCGTTCATCATCGTGGGTTCTGATGAAAACATGATAATAAATATGTTTAGAATACTGAATAAAAGTACTAGAGTTTAGAAAGAACAAACGAGAATCCAAAGTATCGCCTAATTTAGAAGAATACAAAGATGAGATGAAACTAGGTCTTCGTAAATCAGCCGTCTTCTTCTTCTCCTCCCCGGTGGATGAATATATATGTATGTATATTGATATCTCTCAGGAAATCGTCCACCAATGATTTTTATAGGCTTTAGGGTTGACAAATTAATAACAAGTTTCCTTTTCTGACCAAAAACTGCCAAAATCCAGGATCATGCAGGGGCGGGCGCGCGTGGAGGGCGCGAGCGCGCCTGGATTTCTGACAAATGGAGCGCGGGCGCGCGCAGTGAGGCGCGGGCGCGCCTGGAATTCTGTCCAAAAACCCTCAAACTGCTTTCTTTTGCCAAATCTTCGCACGTTCAACCTCCGCAACCTCTTGACCTTCACACAAATGCTTAAACACCACCACACAACCATAGAATCACCACATCTCTGCTGATAAAGCAACTCTACACACACTAACACAAAACACATTAAAAACATCACGTACTTGAGAACAAACGATCAATTTAAGCCGATTTATAACGATCCAAGTAGATATAAAATCCACTTATCACACCCCCAAACTTAAACCGATGCTTGTCCTCAAGCATAAACAGACTCTATAGATGCAATGCAATGCATGAATGCAACTATTATGTAAATGCAAACGATCCCCTCAAACTAACCATAACCAATCAACAAGCCAACATCTCAAGGAATGCAATCTTTCAAACAGAGTTCGAACAAATCCCCTTATACTAACAAACAAACACAGAAACGTGCGTGTGTGCAATGCTCATCAATATACTCCCAAACTAAATCAAGACCATATCCTATTCTTCACCAAAACAACCACAAGCTTATAAACAGAATGAACTCTAGACACAAGAAACCACTTAAAGACATCTCAACCTCCACTTGAGTTAGACAGGAAATCATGCTTTATTACTTACACACAGGCTTATTTGACCGTGCAATGGCTGAGACCCCTAAAGGCTTATACAATAATACCCATGTAGCGAGCGTTAGGTTAGTGGATCCCTGACCGGAAAAGTATTAGGTCACTAGGCACAAAGTCCCCTAGAACTTAATTGCTCGAGTATTAAAGAGCTCAACCTGATCAATTCTGCATAAACACAACTAAAACAACTCTTTTTTTTCTTTTTTTCTCTCTCTTTTTTTTTTTAAAATTTCAGAATGAGTGCATTTTGCCTTTTTCTCATCCCACCCTAGACTACTCATCTTTTCAATGAGCCGGCTACTAGCCATTTGACGCCTAGCCTTTATTGACAACTAGCATGAAATCCCTGGTTTCCCCCAAACTTAGACTTAAGTGCTTCTTTGAATTTCAAGAGAATAGAAGACATTCTAAATATAAGCAAGTGATTAAATTCTAACAACCAAACAAACATGGTCTGATCAAATTCAAAAGCAACCAATGAGACTTATGAAATTATTTTGTTTCTGGCATGCAAGTCAATTCATAGGAACTTAATCAGCCCTCTATCTATCATACCACACTCCCATCAACATCGACTCATCAACGGAAATAGTCAAATCATAAGAAATCATGAAATATGCATGCTATGCAAATGCAACTAAATGGACTCACATGATAGATAAACAAATATGCAAAACATAATGCTCTATATGACATAAACATGCAAAGATATGAATGAAACTAACTAAATATGCAATATGAATCCTGTATGAACACACACTAACATTCCTAAATTATCACCCCCAAACTTACAATATTCAATGTCCTCATTGAAGGTAATAAAAAGGAAAGATGCAGAGAATACCTAATCATCAGCAGGACCACCCTCCTCGGGTGGTGTATCTGGCGGTGGATAAACAGAATCAGCTCCAAAGGTGGGCCAAGCGATATCAACTCCAGTGGCTCTGAATACAGTACTCAAAACTGCAAATAAAGAAATAAAAATAATACTAACTAATAGGACCACCACTTTCGTAGATGACACGATTGCATTGAGCATATGCAACAAGCCGTTAAACCCCTAGGCAGCCCTAGTAGGACGAGTTTTGTCTCGTGAGGGTTTATAGATGATATACCTACAAAATCAAATATTTTCAACCACCAAGTCTCTCAAACATGCAACATGTCATAATACTGCATATCCGCGTGGGTTGCCTCCCACGAAGCGCTTGTTTTACGTCAATAGCTTGACGTGAATCCCTTTCATCCAGTCGCAAGAACGGTGAACGTCGACTCACGGTTCACCGTATCACCAACATCATAATTCAGCCACTGACCATTAACCTTGAACGCTTCGTCCGGAAATTTATGGAAAATCTCTACTGCATCATGCAGAAATGTTGATTTAACCGTGATAAGCTCCCACCACCTCGACTTACGCTTTCCTGGAAAAAATCTGAAGCGAGACTTGAAACGCATAACTAGCTGACCAGGCACAAATGAATGTTTAACCACCCCTCTTTCATGCCAGTCCTTAACCTTCTCCTTATATAGCATGTTGCTCTCGTAGACTTTACTATACCTCAATTGATCCTGCAGTGGTTGGAGTTCAAGTGTAGGAGCTTCTTCCATAGATGGTTTAAGTCGCTCCTGAGAATTGTTCAGCTCTGCTAATCCAAGAGATTCGAATGACGCGTCAAATTTTCTTTTCCACGGAGGTGCATTCAACAACTGAAGTTGCTCTGCTCTTTCTTCGTCTTCGATATCAGAATCCCCTATCAAGACTCTCTCCACTGTAACTGACTTCAGCGGTTGTTCAATCTCTGTATTGACGACAGCATCGACCATCTCCACTTTAAAGCACTCTTCTTCCTCAGTTGGAAATTTCATTGCCTTGAACACGTTAAAAGTGACCTTCTGATTTTGAATCCTCATTGTAAGCTCTCCTTTCTGCACATCGATCAAAGTACGGCCTGTAGCCAAGAACGGTCTTCCCAAGATAATAGGAATCTTCTTGTCTTCCTCAAAGTCCAGAATCACAAAATCAGCCGGAAAAATGAGCTTGTCCACTCGAACCAAAACATCCTCCACTATACCTCTTGGATATGTGATCGTCCGATCAGCCAGCTGTAAGGACATGTTAGTTGGTTTAGGCTCTGGCAATCCAAGTTGCATGAAAACCGACAATGGCATTAGATTAATGCTTGCACCCAAGTCACACAAACACTTGTTGAAAGATAGATTGCCAATTGTGCACGGTATGGTGAAACTCCCTGGATCCTTGAGCTTAGGAGGTAACTTCTGCTGTAGAATAGCACTGCACTCTTCAGTTAGAGCGACAGTCTCCAAATCCTCGAGTTTCAATTTTTGAGATAGAATACCCTTCATGAACTTTGCGTAGCTCGGCATTTGTTCTAAAGCTTCCGCAAAAGTTATGTTGATATGCAATTTCTTGAAAACCTCCAGAAATTTAGCGAACTGCTTATCCAACTTCTGCTTCTGAAGACGTTTAGGGAATGGCGGAGGAGGATAGACCTCCTTGCTCTCTGTAGCTTGCTTTAGAATAGATTTCTCAGTAGAAAGTTCACTCTTTTCCACTTCGTTTTCCCCCAAACTGGCTTTTTCAACTTTTTCATCACTTTCTGGCAGAACATCAGGCGCGGGCGCGCTTCCTAGGGCGCGGGCGCGCTCCACCTTCTGCTGGGAATCCAAAAAAATTTCGTTTTCTGCTTTTTCTGAGTTCTGGTCACCCGAAACCTTTCCGGATCGCAAGGTAACTGCTTTAACATGTTCCTTGACCTCTCTCTTGCCAGGATTAACTTCCGTATCACTAGGGAGAGTTCCCTGTGGTCTATTCAGCAAGGCATTGGCAGTCTGTCCGATTTGATTCTCCAGAGTCTTGATGGAAACAGCTTGGCTCTTGCACATTAGCCTCAATTCCTCCAATTCAGACTTTTCATTAGATGACTGACAAGCATTTCCATGAGATGGTTGTTGAAAACCTGGTGGTTGATATGGTTTCCTTGGAGCATACTGCTGCTGTAAACCAGAAGAGTTAAATGGCCTTGCTCCATACTGCTGATATGGCTGTTGAGGTTGATTCTGGCCACCCTGATTGTTACTCCAGCTGAAATTAGGATGGTTCCTGTTGTTGGGATGATAGGCATTAGGCACTGGCTGCTGTGATCTCTGAAAATTGCTCACGAACTGCACCGATTCACTAGATATGGCACACTGATTCGTGTCATGTGCCCCTGCACAAAGCTCACACACACTAGCCACCTGCTGAACTCCATAGTTAGACAAAGAATCAAGCTTCATAGACAAAGCCTTTAGCTGAGCTGCTATTGCCGTAGCTGCATCCACTTCCAGAATTCCTGCTACCTTGCCTTGTGATAACCTTTGAGTTGGATTATGGTATTCATTAGCAGCCATCATCTCAATTAGTTCATAAGCTTCATCGTAGCTCTTAGCCCACAGAGCTCCACCTGATGCTGCATCAAGCATTGGTCGAGATTGACCTCCCAGTCCATTGTAGAAACAATTGATCACCATCCAGTCAGGCATACCATGATGAGGACACTTCCTAAGCATCTCCTTGTAGCGCTCCCAAGCTTCACATAAAGTTTCTCCAGAGTGTTGCGCAAACTGAGTAAGAGCATTCCTGATTGCAGCTGTTTTAGCCATGGGGAAGAATTTAGTGAGAAACTTTTGAGCAAGATCCTCCCATGTAGTGATAGAACCTGCTGGTAGAGAATGCAACCAGCCCTTAGCCTTATCCCTCAGAGAAAATGGGAAAAGTCTCAGCTTCACAGCATCTTCTGACACTCCGTTGAACTTGAAGGTGTCACAGATCTCGATGAAATCCCTAATATGCATATTAGGATCTTCCGTCAGAGCACCCCCAAACTGCACTGAATTCTGCACCATCTGAATCGTGCCAGGCTTGATTTCAAAAGTATTAGCTGCAATAGCCGGCCTGACAATGCTAGATTGAATGTCATTGATCTTCGGCTGAGAATAATCCTTCAAAGCCTTCGTTTCTGGTGCTAATTGATCTCCCATAACTAGACTTGATTCAAATTCTTCTTTCCGAGATTGAGAACGTGTTCGCATACACGCTCACTAAAGAAACTGAAACACACCAAACAAAGTCAAATTGGTGAGTAAAATCCGAGTCAGTGAACTTTAACGACCACTGATGACAAACACATAAACTATAAAAATAACACCGAGTCCCCGGCAGCGGCGCCAAAAACTTGTTCACAACATATCACGCAAGTATACACGGTCAACAAGTAATATAATATTAAGTAGAGTTCGTTCCCATAGAGACTGCTTTGGTTATTATAGTTATGCACTTATGCAACAATGTATGGCTATTGTTCAATGCTAAGACGAGTATCAAAGTTGTGTTTTGTTTAACTAAATTAACTAAACAAATTACCAAGACTATATTAAACTAAAGATTGCTGTTGAATTACTTATGAGAATAAAACATGGGATCCTAACTTCATTAGATACTTCATCTAGAGTATTTTGTCTTTAATCAATGCATGTGACAGTTGTGATAACTAATCGAATAACACGAAATCAGTACACGCTACCTTTCAGTATACGTATACCAAACCACTCAAACATCCACAAAAGAGATAGAAGTTAAGCAGACACCAATTATGCTTAGACCCTATATGTCTATAAGATTTGAAAACATAACGGTTTAACGAGCAAGTTATCCATTCAGATTACATAGGGCAGGTAAGATGGTTAAAATCACCTACGAATCATGCATGACAAACAGACATAAACGTATGCTAGCATGGCAAGTTCTAAACCTCTATATCCACTTTCGCATTCAATAGAGATTAACAAATAATCTTAGATGTTAGCTACGCATCCAAGAAGAATAAGCACAACCAAACTAGGATATCAATTAGCCATCACACACACATCTTTAAAACAATTAACTACTAAAATCCATAAATAAATCCGTTAGAATCCCACAATGACAATTAGTTCATAATCGAACCGTTCATCATCGTGGGTTCTGATGAAAACATGATAATAAATATGTTTAGAATACTGAATAAAAGTACTAGAGTTTAGAAAGAACAAACGAGAATCCAAAGTATCGCCTAATTTAGAAGAATACAAAGATTAGATGAAACTAGGTCTTCGTAAATCAGCCGTCTTCTTCTTCTCCTCCCCGGTGGATGAATATATATGTATGTATATTGATATCTCTCAGGAAATCGTCCACCAATGATTTTTATAGGCTTTAGGGTTGACAAATTAACAGCAAGTTTCCTTTTCTGACCAAAAACTGCCAAAATCCAGGATCATGCAGGGGCGGGCGCGCGTGGAGGGCGCGGGCGCGCCTGGATTTCTGACAAATGGAGCGCGGGCGCGCGCAGTGAGGCGCGGGCGCGCCTGGAATTCTGTCCAAAAACCCTCAAACTGCTTTCTTTTGCCAAATCTTCGCACGTTCAACCTCCGCAACCTCTTGACCTTCACACAAATGCTTAAACACCACCACACAACCATAGAATCACCACATCTCTGCTGATAAAGCAACTCTACACACACTAACACAAAACACATTAAAAACATCACGTACTTGAGAACAAACGATCAATTTAAGCCGATTTAGAACGATCCAAGTAGATATAAAATCCACTTATCAGTGAGCAGGGTAGAATCACCAGTCATGTGCCTTGAACAACCACTATCCAAGTACCAAAGATTCCTTTTGTCTCCCTGCACACAATAAAATCAAGTTGATTTTGGTACCCAAGTTTCCTTGGGTCCTGTTTTGTTAGCCTTTGATTTTCCTTTTATATCATTCTTCACCTTGGGCTCAGATTGATTTAAATCAACCTTTACCTTTCGTGTTGATTTCTGAGGATTGCTCACATTTTCAATTATGGCATGCATATTTGGAGGAACAAACATGTTATTCACATTCCATGGCATTTGTGGCATATTAAACATATTCATGTATGGGTTAGGCACAAATGGCATGCTAGCATATGGATTCTGAAATTGTGTATATGGAGCAAACATATTAGGCATAACAGGCATAGAGTCATTCATTGTAGACTTAGGCATTTTCACATTAGTAGACTTCTTAACAGATTTGCAGTTAGCAGATAAATGACTAACACTACCACAATTAACACATGTCTTTCTAGGAGCATATTTATCAGGTGTGTAATTGTTATGTTTGTTAAACCCTACTTTGTCATTTCTGTTATTCTTTTTATTGCCCTTAACCTCAACTTGAATTTTCTCTAACTTGTCTTTCAATTGCTTGTTAGACAAGTGGCCTACATTAGCTCTTTCAACAGGCTTCTCAACTTTCTTTGATTTACTAGACTCACCTTGAACAAAGTTCTTGGTGACAGGACCATACTTGTTATTAAGTCTAGTGAGTTCTTCTTTCTTTTTCTCTGTCAACGAAACAGCCTGATCGGTTGATGGTTCATCTGTCAACGAAACCTTGCATTCCGTTGACGTATCAACCTTCAACATATGATCATTGTTGTTTGTTGATTCTGTTTCTAATTCTAAGGTTTCACCAGCATACCCTAGCTTCTCTTTGTTCTTTTTCCATGATTGCTCACAGAAAGATTCCATACCTTGAACATTAATGATGTTGCTAGCAACAATTCCTGGAATCTTTCCATTTGGTAATCACTTTCTGTTCTATTTCTAGTTGCGTTTTAAGAATTCTTCCCTTTTTAACACTTTCTCAAGTTCCTGCTTAGCATCCCTACTAACACACCTCATTTTCTCAAACTCAATGAGCTGTGCTTCTAACATGGCATTTCTATCACTTAAGAGCAAATTGGTCTCTTTAATTCTTGAGTTCTCTTTGGTAAGTGATTTAAGAGTAACACGCAAATTATACAGTACAATAGACATTTCATTCACTGCACTATCGCATTCCTCTTTAGAAAGCTCAGAAAGATTAGTAATTGTAACCTGGTTGCTAGAGGAACTTGCTTCCTGCTCATGATTGTTAGCCATTAGAGCCAAGTTGACATACTCAACATCATCATCTGAATCTTCACCATTACCAGCCCAATCATACTCCTGAGACATGAAAGCCTTTTCTTTTTTCTTGAGAAGTTCAAAGTATTTCTTTTTATAATCAACAGGCTCAAATTTCCTGTTGCCCTTCTCAACTTTGGGCTTTCTGCAATCTCCAGCAAAGTGACCAATCATTCCACAGTTGAAACATTTAGACTTAGACTTTTCAATCCAATTATTTTTGCTAGGTTGAAAGTCTCTCCTTGGTGGCCTTGCTTCTGAGTTTCTCTTGAATTTGAACTTAGAGAATTTCCTTGAAAGAAAAACAATGTGTTCATCAATCTCATCTAAGTCATCCAAGTTGGATGGTTCTTGTTCTTCTTCTGTCATCTTGCCTTTACCCTTGCTAACATCACTCCTACAACTAACTCAACTAGTTGTGGCTTTTGCAGTTTCTTCATTGTCATCTTCCAGTTGGTTCACAGATGCAATCAATGCAATAGATCCACCTTTATTTTGTACCTTCTCAATTTCTTCATCTTGCTCCATTTCCAGCTCATATGTCTTTAAGGTTCCATAAAGCCTTTCAAGAGTGTAGTCTTTGTACTCTTGAGTGTTTCTCAGAGAAACAGTCATAGGCTTCCACTCTTTTGGAAGAGCTCTTAGAAATTTGAGGTTTGAATCCTTGGTTTGATAGACCCTCCCATACAACTTTAATCCATTCAAAAGCTTTTGAAACCTACTAAACGTGTCATTTAGGGTTTCACCATCTTTGAAATGAAAGTGCTCATATTGTTGTATGAGGAGTTGCATTTTGTTCTCCCTAACTTGCTCAGTTCCTTCATAGAGTGTTCTAACAGTGTCCCATACTTCTTTAGAAGTTGTACAGTTTATGACATTGTCAAACATCTCTTGCTCCAAACCATTAAACAGAATGTTCATGGTTCTTTTATCTTTATGGACTTCGCAACATCTTCAACAGTCCATTCTGAGACAGGTTTTGGAATTTCTATATCTTCAGCATCATCTGGAAGTCCAACTCTAGATGCAAACTTCATGGGAACGTGTGCACCTTTCTCAATGCAGTCTACATATCTCTCATCCATAGACATGAGATGTAGATGCATTTTTACTTTCCAGTGAAAGTAATTGTCCTTATCTAGAACTGGTATCTTTACACCTGCATCCCTCTTCACCATGGTTACTGTTTTGGCATTGATCTTTAAACTTCTTGTATGTTAGAAGCTTGCTCTGATACCAATTGTTAATCCCAAATGACCTAACAGAATTGTAGAGGGGGGGGGGGGTTGAATACAATTCTAGATATTTTCAAACTTAAAACAACTTTCAAAATAAAACTATACTGAAAATAAAAACACAAGCAAATATAAAATTTCAGATGGATGTTTTGAGGATCCAACTGAGATGTTTTTATTACGGAAAAAATCTGTGTTACAAATGTATCACAACTGCTCAGTTCTTTGAATCAGAGTGAGAGTGCTCTTGAAAGAAGCTAATACAAACTATTTTTATCTCACTCACTCTTGTCTAAAATGAACTGCTACACTTGGTTATATAACCCAAGTTTACAATGCTATTTTTGGCTACTCTAAATTAATCTAAAGGTAACCTCCAGTAGCTTGCTTTTCATCCCTTTTGTCCAATGGTCCTTGGAGATCTTGTCTTTTGTCGTTATGCTTATTATGATCCCACTCAAGAACCTAATTGGAAATTGGAATGTTTCCTCATTCCCAGTGTCCATTTTGATGGCTTCCAATGCAAAGTACACTTCTACATCTCCTTTTGATCTGTCACAAAACTGTCACTATCACTTTGTCAACTATTCAGAAAAGTGATAATGATTCGTTGATAGCAGGGATATGTGTTTCGTTGATAGCTTTATTCTTCATTCCGTTGATGGTATATTCCTCGTTTCGTTGATAGAGTAATCTTCATTCCGTTGATAGACTAATCTTCATTCCGTTGACATGTCTTCACTTAGGCAAAATTACAAGGCACATTATATTTACAATTAACCAACCTATTTTGCCTATCTAGTACTTAGTCAACATGACTTAGAAAACCTATCTAATACCTACAACAAAATGCATATCAAACTGTGAAGTATTGTACAGTGCAATTGCTACATCACTCATTTCGTTGATGAGCTACCTGTCAACGAAAGCCGCAAAGCATACCATTCCGTTAACAGTTACAAATAGACTTAATACAAAATCTACTAAGTGTTTTATAATTATCATCAAGAACAACATATTCCTAACAATGGTCTTTGTAGATGCCTTACTACCGTGAAATATATAGGGCTTTTCCACTAATGCACTGAGAGAGAGTCAACTTTTCCCCGGTTCTTTCATCCATTGTTTCAAAGAGTCCTACAATGTATAAAGACTTTTATATATCGATTGACAAATGATCCTCAACATGTGATTCACCCATTTCATAATGGTAATATGTGTGCAAGAACGCAGACTATTTAAAATAGAGAATAAAGTGAATCGGTGCAGGAACACATGCGGGAACGGGAGCAGAGCTAAGACAAGAGTACTTAAAAACCTACTAAACAAAAACACAAGATATATACGAAAAAGATTCATACTTAATCCTTTGATATATATTCAATTCAAATCACACACAAACAAAGGATTCACCTGTTGATTTAATATCATTATAAACAAGAATTTTATGTTTTTTTTAATAGTTTCATTAGAATGACAAAGGTTTCAACCATGGTTGCAACTTCTGCAGACATGGTTGCAACCATGTTTGTAAGTTTTGAAACCATGGTTGCAACTGATAGAACTAGTTAAAGCAGAAATATTGAAGTAATCAGAAAAAAGGCTTGATGCTTTTCATTTCATTTATCAAGCATAAAGGGAACTTTGTGAAATCACATTATTTTTTCTTGAGCTCTATATAGAACATGAGCACTATCATCTACTATCTTAAAAGGAAGGTATCCATATCTTACTTGATACTCTATTCTAATCCTAACTGACCCAGGTTCTAACCTGAGTTAATTGTATATCATTGCGACCAAGTTATTGTAGTTACAATCGTTGGGAATTAACAATCCACACACCTCAAAGTTGATATACCATCTGTTTTCATCATATTTCCTACTATGTTGGAGTATAACGTCAATGTTTTTCAGTTTTCTGCAACCAAATATAACATTAATATTTTGAAAGTTGTCAATTGCAACTAATTAATATTGATGTATAAATAGTGGTTGCAACTTCTGCAACCATGTTTGCAATTTCTGCAACCATGGCTGCAAAGGTTACAAACAATCATTATATACTAAAATCCTACACATGTACATACATTAAACAAACAGCTAGGGAGTGAATCAGATCGATACAGAACATAATTTTATCACAAATTTGTTCCTGACCTCGTTCTTAATCCTTTTTTATATATTCAATTCAAATCACACACTGCACATATACATACATAAAAACATAAATAGACATACATACATACATACATACATACATACTTTCTCATTCTACAACAAAATGTCTCCTCTCAATTTGATGTATATCTCTAAATAACTGTCAATTGCATATATATATATATATATATATATATATATATATATATATATATATACGCAATACACATCAATATACTTACAAATCTTAGTCGTCACCATGAAACTCTCGTCGTCGTCGTGAAACTGCCCCTACGGGGCCGATTAATTGAAGAAGAAGAACTAGCACGTCACTGAAGCTGGAAGCCGCGAGAGAGAGAGAGAGAGAGAGAGAGAGAGAGAGAGAGAGAGAGAGAGAGAGAGAGAGAGAGAGAGAGAGAGTCGAGCTGTCGAGGCGCGTGAATGAGACCCGCCTCTCTTATACCATACCAAATAACGTAATTTTAAAAAAATGAAACTATGAACCGTAGTCTTGTAATTTTAGAAAGATGGGATGTATATTTAAAAGCCCAATAGATATGTTGGGTAGTTATAAAATTAGCCCTAAATAATAGTATCTATATACAGTTGTATTTATTTTTTGAAGTCGTTATTTATATTTTCTTTTGTATTTAAATATTATTATATATGTAATGTATATTCAAAACTATACGTTATTTTTATTAATTGTCGTAAGTTCTAAAATTTAATATTTCACTTGATTGCTTACTACGTTAAAGATGGAATTTTGTTTTGTTTTTAAAAACATATAAACTCTGCTTGTACTCTAGAAAAAGTAGGGTTGAAGGTGATAAAAGTACGCATAACTGCTTCCTATATATTTGGTAGTGAGTTGTTCATGTTTAAGAGTGTATGCCAAGATTTACTCTTGTTTGTTTGTTGGATATGGTTCAAATGATTTTTTTTCTGAAATTCATCTAAATTTATATTTGTAAAATGGTTATATAAATTATTGAATAAAATAACACACAAATTAACTTTTAAATCTAAGATTGTACTTATTAGATTAAACGATGCTACAAACTGTGAACTCATGAATGATTTCTCAGCTTCGTTTTTCTCAGAGAGATACAACTTGAATGTATATGAAAAACCCCTTACAACTAAAGATAAGGAAGTTGTATACTTATAGAACTATATACAACTTACTTTTACAAAACTAGTAATAGACAAAAAGATTGTCAAGCCCTGTCTATACTATTTTGGTGAAAGTTGACATCTTGTGATCTTCATTTTGTTTTACATACTACCATATCCATATCTTTAGCTATTTTCTTTGATTGTCTCTCTAAACTTCTTTGTAGACTTCCCATGTGCATACTGTAATCGATTATGACCAATGCATATGCCTTGGTTTGATTTGATTCTTTGTCTCCAAAACTTTGTCTGTTGTTGATTAGAGATTTTTGCTAAATCCCTCATTCGATATCTCAGAAAGGCTTGATTCGATATATTGACTTCTCGAATCAGTATTACATGCACATCTCGAATCAAATATCTTCACTTCTTGAATAAGTGTTTCTAGCACTTGTCAAATCAGTATATTGACATCTTGAAATCTCGAACTAGTGTATTTTAACTTCACTAATTGAGACATGTCGAATTAGCTCATTTCTTTACTTTTTGAACCAATATACTTGACTTCACAAATTGATGACTTCTCGAATCAGTTCATTTTGCACTTCTCTAATCATGACTTAGATAAATTTCAATCTTCAATTCTGCATTCCTTTATTCTTCAATATGTCTTCAAATTCCATGAGGCATGATCTTGTGATCTTCTTCCAAGTCATTTTTAGGACTTATTTAATGGTTACAAAACTGAATTTACTATTTAACTAAGTACAATGTAGAACCTTTGGAAACAAAGGGATCCCCTAGTTAAAGGGTCAAGTAAGTGACACAATAATGTATGCTTGTTATTATATGTTTACAAGAATGACTCTATGACTAAAAACATCTATAATTCTATATAGTCTTGTCATGTATATATTTTTGTCCTTCGTTACACCTTATTTACGTCAAAACCAAAAAAACAGACGCCCTGAATAGTGCAGGTAGCAGACTCTCATGCATTTGATGAAATTAATGAAGGAGACAGATGCTAACGTGTATATTACACACACACACCATATAAATGAAGGCAACTGATGCAAATCAACTCAATTTCTTCTTAATCCATTAACTATCTCTTCCAAACCAACGAACGTCCGTACTCAATCATGACTACTGCAAAATTCAAAACTTCAAAATTCTTCCATTTTACATTTTTTTATGTACAAGGATAGGTTCTATTACAAATCGAAAGTAAAACATCTAAAATGACAAATAGTTCATTTCTTAAACATGTAAGAAGTCAAACAAAATATGAATTTAGATCATACCCGTGCCTCTCACGGGTTATAAAGCTAGTTATTAAATAGTTGAAAAGAGAGAGTTCTTAATTCTGATTTGTCGATAAATCACTATTCAGTACCTCAACCCATTTGTTTGGATTTTTAAAATTTACAACCATGATTTTTTCTCAATTCATTTAGAATTATTTTTGTAAAATGGTTATAATAAATTATTAAATAGTTGAAAAAGAAAGAGTTCTGAATTCTGAATTCTGATTTGATCTCAAATGATTTTTTCTCTAACTCTATTTTCTAATTTTCTCGCTCTGCAATTCTAAATACACTAGTACAAAAATGATTTTTTACGTCCCCTCTTTTACGTCGGACATATGATAAACCGACATATATACCATAATTATACGTCGGTTTGTTGAAAAGGCGACGTATATTATCTTTTCCAAGTATGTTTTATGTCGGTTCAAAAATACACCCGACGTATATTGTAAACATATACGTCAGCTTGAAAATTGCTGACGTATAAAATAACATTTTACGTCGGTTTTTTGAGATCCAACGTATAAATTTTTAATTTATACGACGGTTTTTTGACGAGCTGACGTTTAAAAGCTTTGGAATTAAAAAATAAAATAAATCATTTAAAGGTGTTGTATGTATTCTTGACTTGTTACTATCCCCAAATCGAATGCTCTGGCGCCTCTGTTCCTCTAACTTTCAACTTTAACCCTAACATTAGCCCCAAATCGAATGCTCTTGAGCCTTAACAATTCACTTTAATCCTTAATTCCTCTTCAATCTTTTTGTACATTGTTGTTTCTCGTGGTGTTGTGATGGCTCCGGCTGGCTTTGAGTCTCTCTTGCTTCTGGTGGTTCTCGTGTAAGCATCTCATCTATTTATATAGTCGCTTTGATTTGTTCTCCACTGCCCTAAATTTTTGTTCACAATCTCTATAATCCAAATCAACTCTAATTTATGCAAGTCCGAATAACCTAATTTCTGCAAGTCCAAATTACGTTCAGATCTGTACATATAAACTTATTCTGGACGTCCCTAATTTGTAATATATGCAGCTTCAAAAAAATTAATTTAAGTTTAATTGTTATTGTTGTTATCTTATTCTGTATGGGAACAAACAAAAGGCAAAGAATCACTGAGTAAAATAGTTTAATTTCTAGACTCTTGAGAAGTAAAGCTCGATGTAGAGTTGATATAAAATTGGCAATCACATACATACGTACATGTACATTATTCATTATGCATCTAAATTATTGCTTCTTCTCTTAGGGTAATTTTCGCAATTGTATTACTTTTTTATGTATTTTTACTTAACCATTAGGTTAAATTTTGAGTTTTTGTAATACTTATTGGTTTATGAATTCATTGTGATTTTTGTAAGTTTTAACTACATTTATTATGCATTATTATTTGTTCTATATTTTATTACATATTTCTATGCACTTGTTTTTCTATACCCCTGTTTTTATATACCCCATTCGGCCATTCCAATAAATTGTTGTAGCTGAATACTTTGCAAAAATTAAGTGAACACTAAATTCGAAGTTTAAATATGGGCCTAATAAACGAACAAGTAGGTTAAATAGATGCAATGGTTGCTTTGCTGGAAAACCTCTACTTTGCTATTTTGTTTCTTTTCACCTTTGCACCTGGAAGCTGATATCACTTCCTTAAACTTGTCGTAGAAGGCAGCATGCATAGATGACTTCCTCTATTATGCATTATTTTATATTCTCAAGTATTCCGTGTGTTTTGTAAATGATTTTATGCATACATTAGTTTGTGTTGTTTTTGTGATATCTAACATATTTGCATTATATGTGTGTGCATATGTGTCCAAAATGATCATTTCATATTGTAGTATATATTATCCAAACTATAAGCTTATATGTATTGTAGTTGCATGCTATAAACATGGGCAGCTAGACATGGTTCGATTTTGTATTTAAATTTAATTCTAAGTAGAACTTGAATATATATAAGGGCAATTTTTGCAGAAATGGTAATGGTCTGCAATGATAAAACTAAGTCGTATGCTAGTACATCAGTCTTGCTCCTCTCGTACTGCATCTAGTGCTAGCCTGTAAAGTCAAAACAACAATAACTTGAGTGACATGTCGAAGTTTCTATGATTGTTTCCTTCAATATATATAGGTAAAAAGGTAAATCCACCATGCTGTGCCAAATAGCCAGAGACTTGAGAACTTGGGAAATTATCATGACCTTAACATAATTTTGTTGCTACACCACTGTGTATAGGTACAAAAATAATAATATGTAAATTTTCCAACATATGTAGGTACATGTACATATACTCTGAACTTTATAATAAAACCCATATAACGTTTAAACTTGGCTTAAGGTACTAAGAAAGTAGAGCTGTAAAAGTAGTTTGAAAAAAACACTAGTTTTTACTTGCAATAAAAAGAGAACCTATTTTTTGCATTCTATTGTAACTGAGAATCAATGCATCATTTTGATTATAAACTTTAGTGTAGGAACACAATGAGAGAATCTTTTATGAACTCCTTATTTAAAATCTGGAGGAGCAACTCCTACTTTTTGTACTCCAACTGTTGGAGTGGCATGTCAGAAAAATGGAAGCATCTTAGGACACCCTCAGGGTCTCTATATCAGTTTAAAGGAAAAGTATGTGCATTTCCACCCTGTTATGTTCAGTAGCCTGTGGTTGTAAATTCTTTATCTTGTTAAAAATGATTACTGATCATATACTTTGCAGAGGCAATATTCTTGAAATCATGGTTGCCATTGACGGGATCAAATATTGGGACTCGTTAACCTTGGTTGTCAGGTATTCTAACACATCTAAATCTGATTACGTATTAATAGATTACTTTTTTTTCATTTTCATATTATACGTAATATAAATCTAATAGTAGTTTAAATCTGATTATAGTCAGTGGAACACAACTTTTTATAATTGGTGATTTGTCCAACCAAATATATGGTCTATAATACACAGCCTTGTGATTCTTTTTATTTGTTGGCCTTGTAGTTATTCCTATAGACATGTTCGTATAAACTTTTTATGTACAACACTAATTGGTCATATTTGGAGGTTCAAAACTATTAGTAAAGTTTGATTTTTAATGTTATTGTCTGATTCCCTATAGGAACATGCATCGGGGGAAACAATATTGGAGGAGTCGTATTCTTTTTCGAAAGAAGTAAAGCGAACGTAGAGTTGCATACTAAATCTGAAGATGCATACATTCTAAATATATTATTTACTGTATAGTTATCAGGTGATATACTTGTGTAGAGAAATATATGTTTCTCCCGATAAACATGATATCTGTAACAAATATCCTATAACATTGAGAAATTTTCATCCGTTTTTAGTGCTAATCAGTTCGTTAATGTTTTACGTCGATAACTTTGTATTTTTCTTATGGTAATTACAGAGATGTAGGCAGGCAGACACGGAGAGTGGATTAAGAGTGGAGCAGGAAAAAGCATTAGGTTCTGTCAAACTTGTATGGAGCAACAGAGTTCTTAATATTGTCACTCACTACATCATTTTAGCTTTACTTATTTAATCTCAGTTACAAGAAATTGTTGATTTAGAATTTGTATATTGATTGAGTGAATCTTTTCAAGTGTGTAACAAAGAATTATGTTATTTACTATATGACTGTGTTCACATTGAATTTGGAAGCGTGGAAATGGTATTTATCTCAGGTTTTTTATTGTTCAAAAAGTCACTAGGTAAACAGAAAATAAAAATTATTTTTTTTGCATTATTTTGACAATATACGTCGGTTCCTCGTAAAGTATCGGCGACATATAAAACATGAGGTATATACGTCGGTTATCTTAATAAGACAATGTAAAAGCCAAACAATATACGTCGGTTGTTAGACTTTTTACGTCGGTGGTTTACTATTTATACGTCGGCCTCTCCCACTCATATACGTCGGGTTTTGGTTCTTTTATGTCGGCTTAATTGCCGACTTATATTCAATCTTTTACATCGTCATTTTACCCGACGTAAAAGATCTGTTACTTTATACGTCGCCCCTCAATACGTCGCCATTTAGCTGACGTATAAGACTTATTTAACCGACGTAAAAGGTCATTTTTGTAGTAGTGATAAAAGAAAACTTGTTAACCTTTTTGTGAAAACCGTATTAGACTCGAAATTCATTTACAATTTCTCATTTTTATTCTTCATTTTATCATTGGTCAAGTTTCTATTTTATCAAGAAAATGACAAACTTTATAAAGATGGGTGATAAATTTGTAATTTTGGGTTATAATCGCATTTGCTAATTTGTCATTTTGGGCTAGATTTAAAAAAAAATTAAAATCTAATAAGATGAAATACTTAAGCTTACACAAATAAAGTTTCATTTAACATGTTATTTTGGATTAGTGCAATTCTAATCTTCATTCTTTATAAATTATGCAGCGAAACAAATTAAGTTTAATTTATATTTTGTTGATGAACCCGTACTGGTTCTACAACCCCAATCCTATCAAGGCGGGTCTAAGTAAAGATTTACAGAATCTGTGTTTTATAGAATTTTTTTTAGATTTTTATTAATAATTTACTACATGAATGTGAATATTTTATCAACTGCGATCTTTAAAAAACATTAAGTAACTCTATGTTGTTTGTATTTTTGTGGTCCTGGACTTAGAATAGTTGGAGTATATAATAATAATCTGGGTTATTAACATTTTAACCCTCAAAGTTTCTCTGAAAATTGAAGTAAAAAAACATACTTACACACCCTTAAAGTTTGGCAGTTGTACATATTTTCCCTTGACATTATCTTTTAGAATATATTTTCCTATTTTGCCCCTAAGTATGTTGTATATGATGAGCACTTTGATTAAATTTTGTTTCATCTCTACGATTCCTCCATTATCTAGGATACGATTACGAACTGTCTAGGATCCCTGATCCCTCCATTATCTAGGATATCCCTCCATTATCTAGAATACGATTACGAAGTGTCTAGTGTAGTTTGATATCACAGACTTGACAAAACACAGCTGATATGTAAATGCACACACTCACACAGAAACTAAAGCAATGGAGATAAATACAATCTCTCTGTTATTTCATTGAACTGGTAATACAACGTTAATAAAACAAAAAAAATGAATGCTGCTATAAACTAGGAAACTGAATCAAACTTAGACTCCTACACTCACTCCACTACTGCATTATTCTCCTAAAAACACTCCCTGGACAAAAGACTAAATCAAACTCAGAAAAACAAATAAATATTAAAACTCTAATTTAAGATTAAATCAACATTTCTCCCCCTTAATCTTAAATTCATGCTGACACCTGCTTAACTCCCAACAGCTGCCTCAGACGCTCGAACTTGACTGTTGTTAATGCCTTGGTTAGAATATCTGCTCGCTGAAATTCGCTAGGCACATGCTTGACAGTAATCTCCCCTCGTTCAACACACTCTCGAATGTAATGATACCGCACATCAATATGTTTACTACGACCATGGAAGACTGGGTTCTTTGCGAGATCGATGGCTGATTTGTTGTCAATGTACAGAACCACAGGACCAAGCTTTTCTTTAGTCACCTGCTGTATCACATTACGTAACCACACACTCTGACACGCCGCTGCAGTAGCCGCCATAAACTTCGCTTCACAAGATGACAACGCCACACACCTTTGCTTTTGAGATACCCAGGTTATCAAACTTTCGTTTAAATAGAAAGCCATCCCACCTGTGTTGCGTCTGTCTTCAATATTGCCTGCCAGGTCGCTGTCTGAGAATCCCGTCAGTTCATTGTTTCCATTCGCCTGTGAATACATCAGTCCAAGATCAAGTGTTCCCTTCACATACCTCAGGATCTTCTTAACAGCATTCAAGTGTAGCTCAGTTGGATGCTCCATATGTCTACTCACCATTCCAACAGCAAAGGCTATGTCTGGCCTGGTATGAACCAAATACCTCAGACCCCCGACCAAGCTGCGAT
The DNA here is from genome assembly GCA_030848705.1 of Heracleum sosnowskyi. NCBI lineage: Eukaryota > Viridiplantae > Streptophyta > Magnoliopsida > Apiales > Apiaceae > Heracleum > Heracleum sosnowskyi. Next base: position 36,831,054 of record CM061244.1, read on the forward strand.
ACCTGGTGCTATCGACTCTTTTCCCACCTGCATCCTTTGTTAGCTGCTCACTAGGATCCATAGGGTATTTCGTTGAGTTACAGTCCCGCATACCTGCCTGCTCAAGCAGTTTTTTCGCATACCCGCTTTGCTTTAACTCAATGAAATTTTCAGCTTGCTTCACTTCAATTCCCAGATAATATGTTAAATACCCCAGGTCACTCATCTCAAAGAATTGAGTCATTTGCTTCTTGAACTTTTCTATGCTTGAGAGATCAGTGCCTGTCACAAGAATGTCGTCAACATATACACCAATTATCAGAACTTTACCTTGGTCACTTCGAGTATACACAGCTTGCTCCGATGGACAACGTTTGAAACCCAACTTCTCAAGACAACTGTTTAGCTTTGCGTACCATGCACGCGGTGCTTGCTTCAACCCGTATAAAGCCTTATAAAGTTTATAAACCATCTTCTCCTGTCCAGACTTCACAAATCCCTTTGGCTGCGAGACAAACACTTCCTCACTGATATCGCCATTAAGAAACGCGGTTTTGACGTCTAAATGGTGCACCTGCCAATTATTTTTTGCTGCAAGTGCAAGCAACAAACGAACAGTCTCCGTTCGAGTAACCGGTGCAAACACCTCCTCATAATCTATACCGTATTCTTGCACATAGCCCTTCGCAACCAACCGTGCTTTGTATTTCACAATCTCCCCGTCTACATTCTTCTTTATTTTGTAAACCCATTTCAAATCAATAACTTTCTTCCCAGCTGGCAATTCAGTTAATCTCCATGTCCCATTCTTCTCAATAGAGGCCATTTCTCCTTCCATTTCCAGCCTCCAGTTCTTGTCACCAGCAGCTTGTTCGTAAGTCTGGGGTTCCTCTGTTCCTGCGAACAGGAGTTCCTGTTCCAACTCCATCTGTTCTGTGCTGTCATACACCTCCTGAAGCGATCTGAATCGCAATGGCACACCACTGTCGTCATACCTGTGAGGACTAACATTGTTTGCAGGTGACTGTGACGAAATTTCACCCTCGGACTCAGCTGCATTGCTCACAGTCGTTCTTGACGGCGTCTGAACACCTTCCTCCCAGGTCTCGCCATCATGTGAGCTTTGATCATCATCACTTTCACCCTCAGTTGGCTCATAGAAATCAGGGACTGAAAATTTGTTCTCCTCAAGAGTTCCAGTTGTGTCGAGTTTAGTGAAAGACCAAGCTTTTGTTTCTTGAAAAACGACGTCTCTACTAACATAAATACGCTTTTTCACAGGATCATAAACTCGATACACCTTAGAACCGGGTTCTCATCCCAAGTTAATTACTTCCATACTCTTGTCATCCAACTTCTTTGTATGAACATCAGGAACTTTCATATGGGTTAAGCAGCCAAATACACGAACATGGCTTAAGTTTGGTTTACTTCCAGTCCACATCTCATATGGAGTCTGGTTTGACAGAGCTCGAGTGGGTAACCGATTCAGGATGTATACAGAATGGCGGACAGCCTCCCCCCACAATGTCGCTGGTAAACCCATTTCCTTGATGAAGCATCTTGTCATCTCAATAATGGTTCTATTTCGCCTTTCCACGACTCCGTTCTGCTGGGGAGAGTAAGGGGCAGTGTAGTGCCTTTCAATTCCATTATCATCACAGTAAGTTTTGAATTCATTTGACACGAATTCACCTCCACGGTCGGTTCTAAAGACCTTAATTTTCCTCTCTTTACCATCTTCCACCTGAGCTCGAAACTTCTTGAATGCACCAAACGCTTCATCTTTACTCTTTAGCATGTACGAGCTACAACGCTTTTGAAGCACTGAACGTCGTTTTCTGAGGGAAAGCTTTCCTGGTTTGCTTCGAGGTTAGACAACCTTTGCACACTTCTTTCAACTGGTTCATGTTGGGTAAGCCATACACCATGTTGTGCTTATGCATCACAGCCAGAGACAAGTAATTCACGTGCCCCAGGCGAATATGCCACAGATTTGTCAGCTCATCAGACTTTGACAGCAAACACGCTAGTTCCTCAATTTCTGCCAGCAGTTTATATAACCTGTTCTCAGAGCGCTTCACTTTTAAAAGCAAGCCTCCTTGTTTTTCATACACCCACAGATAGTCACCCTTCAAAACGACCTCCTTTCCTTCCTCAGAAAATTGACCCAAACTTATGATATTGCTACACAAGGAGGGAATGTAAAATACCTCATTCAGTGTACGTCTCTCTCCGTTCTTGCATTTGAATGTGACTGATCCCTTTCCTTGAATCTTCACGGTTGAGCCATCACCAAATTTTACTGACCCGGTGATTGTCTCGTTTAGCTCAGTGAATTTTTTCTTATCTCATGTCATATGATTACTTGCTCCATTGTCTAAGTACCACACATTTGAGTTGATCCTCTTACCCTTGTCCTCAGTCATCACCTTGGGTGTCACACCTCCTTCATTTAGCATTATTTCTTCACACTTCGTGTCGTGCTTTGCCAACAGTAGAGCCGGTTCTTCGTCCTCCATCTGTGCCATCAAAGCCTCCTGTTTTGCTTCTTTTTCACGTTTCGGTTTTCTGCACTCAGCAGCGTAGTGACCGTAGATTTGGCAATTGTAACACCTTATTCTACTTTTGTCTCTTCCATTTCGTCCTCCAGAATTTTGCCCACCTCCATTGCCACCCCGATTCATTCGCTTCTGCCACTCTTCCCTTGTGAGCAGTAGTTTACTGTCATTACTTTCCTTTTTCCGCCACTCCTCCTCGGTTAAAAGCACCTGGTTCCCTGTAAGCTCAGTAGTCCCCTTTAACCTTTCTTCATGTGCTTTTAATGAACCAATCGCCTCTTCCACCGTCATCTTTTCAAGATCACCGAATTGTTCTATAGTTGATGCAATTTGCAAGAACTTAGAAGGCACTGCACGAAGCAACTTCTTGACCACATAGGATTCCTTCATCTCCTCACCTAGAACTCGAATGTTTGTCACCAATCCCATGAGTTTTAGACTGAAATCATCCAAGAGCTCTGTATCTTTCATTGTCAGACTCTCAAACTCGGCTTTCAGAGTTTGGATTTTCGCTGCCTTGGCTCTATTCGCACCTTGACACATAGTCTGCAGCGCCTCCCAGGCCTCTTTGGCATGCTTCTTCTCAGAGAGGGACAGTAGTATCTCCTCAGGAATGCTTTGGTAGATCATCGCCATGGCCACCTTGTCTACTCTCTCCTCTACAGGTGTTGTCTTGGGGTCTGATGCTTCTACAGCCTCCCAGACTCCATGTGCCTGCATGAGGATCTTCATTTTCATTGACCAAACCGTATAGTTCGTCTTGCTTAGCATAGGATAGCTCAAGCCCATCGATCCTTTCCCCTTTCCAGCGTCCATTGCTTTTAACATGTACACCAGTTAACACAAATGCACATTAAAGCTCTGATACCAAATGTAGTTTGATATCACAGACTTGACAAAACACAGCTGATATGTAAATGCACACACTCACACAGAAACTAAAGCAATGGAGATAAATACAATCTCTCTGTTATTTCATTGAACTGGTAATACAACGTTAATAAAGCAAAAAAAATGAATGCTGCTATAAACTAGGAAACTGAATCAAATTTAGACTCCTACACTCACTCCACTACTGCATTATTCTCCTAAAAACACTCCCTGGACAAAAGACTAAATCAAACTCAGAAAAACAAATAAATATTAAAACTCTAATTTAAGATTAAATCAACATCTAGGATCCCTCTATTATCTAGGATATGATTACAAAGTGGTTACATTAGTGAAAAATGCATAATGAGTTTTGAAAACACTTTATTGACTTCAGTGATTGTTGTGTGTGTGCTCCTAGCTATTTTGTTATAGTTACTATGCATCCCACTCATGGCTACCTTTCTAGTAATAACTACCTAATATTTGTTCAAAAGATTAGCCAACGGAATATTGGGAGGACTACGAAAACAACTCGATACAAGGGTCAGAATGTACAAGTACACCATATTTTGAGGGCTGATGAGTATTTTCATGCAAACTTTGAGGGTCAAAATTGAAAGTACGAGGGTAAAAGTGGAAGAAAAAAGTGAAAAAAATGAAAAAGGGTAAAAAGGGGTGTGTAAGTACGTTTTTTAAATTTGAGGGCTGGTGTGTGTGTTTGGAGAAACTTTGAGGGTAGAAATGGTAATAACCCTAATAATCTATTACTAGGATATTAAAATAGACAAAACCAATTGATTTTAAGGACAACTTATCCTATAAATAGTGACATAATTTTCTCGTATACATAATGCTCCCGTCGACATTTCTTTAATCCAACTACATTTCTTGCTAACCATTTTCATATTTATTCTACGCTGGTTCATGGCCAACTTGGTTCACTGGATGTGTAATCAAGCATCTAATAAACTCATGGGAGCTCGCTCTAATAAATGGTTTCTACTCTTTCCTTTGACAGAATTTCCACCATTTAAGCCTTTAAACTGAGCATCATCTCAAGCCTTTGCAATGCCGGTGTTCTATACTAAACCTTTAAAAATTTGCTTCTAGTCAATTAGAATGATTGCTTTGCTAGCAGTAGCATGGCTGCCATCATGATGAATCTCAAGAGCTCATCAAATACAGTACTGCGTATACCTGTTTTGGACGAAGGATCTGCTTTTTGGAGCAAGGGGTAACACTATCAAACAAATAAATGATATCTGCAGAGTTTTGCTTGTTGGGTACATTGTGCTCACAATTGCTAAGGGGTTTTCATCATTAGCTATATACTCTATTCATATGCTTATCCTTGGGTTTATTAAAGAAATTGGAGCTGATGAGAACTTTACATGCACAAAGCCACTGTACATTACTTCTGTTTGTCCATCATACATGTATTAACAACCGGGAGGTGGAAAGTAGTAACACAAATACACAATTCTTAAAAAGATTGACTGACTGGTCACTAGGAACACAAATACTCAATATATGTGATATAATGGTTGAGGAGGGTGAAAATTGAACATTTCTGTATTTATAAGTGTCAAACATATAACTATGAGTATGAATATTGCAGCTAAAACACTATGAACAACAGATTACTCTCATTGAAGAAGAAGTTCTAAAACATTACAGAGTCTACTTAAGATAAGAACTAATATTTCTTACTTAACAAGACAACAATAATATTGATGTATATACAGACAAAAAACAGCCACTGAATTCCCAACTAACTTGCCACATTGATTACTTTGTCTTTATTTGAATGGACTGGGCCTGAGACATTTGAGATGGGCTTGAGACTAACAGACTGGGCCTTACTTATGTTAACATCCCCCCTCAAGTTAGGAGGAGAAAACAGGTTGGAAACTCCTAACTTGGACAGCAAGAACTTTAACTGAGCAGCAGAGATGGCTTTAGTAAAGAGATCTGCAGGTTGTTGTTGAGAGGGAAGATATGCAGGAGAGAGGAGACCTTGAAGAAATTTTTCCCTTACTAAATGACAGTCTATCTCTATGTGTTTAGTTCTTTCATGGAACACAGGATTAGCAGCTATATAAAGTGCTGATTGATTGTCACAGAACAGGTGAGCTGGAGTTTGGACTGGAATATGAAGCTCTTTAAGCAAAGAGAAGATCCAAGTAAGTTCACAGGTAGTGTCTGCCATAGACCTGTACTCAGCTTCAGCTGAGGATCTAGAGATGGTAGGCTGCTTTTTACTTTTCCAGGCAATCAGAGAGCTTCCTAGTTGGATACAAAAACCAGTGACTGATCTTCTAGTTATAGGACAACTACCCCAGTCAGCATCACAATAAGCTGAGATAGATAGTTTGCTGTTAGATGGGAGAATAATACCTTGACCCCAAGTGGCTTTCAAGTATCTGAGAAGTTTGAAAACTGCCTGAAGATGTTGAGATTTAGGATGAGCCATAAATTGGGATAGAATGTGCACAGAATATGCAATGTCTGGTCTGGAGATAGTTAAATAGATAAGTCTTCCAATGAGTCTTCTGTACAGACTTCCATTGAGAATATCAGGTTCATCTTGATACTTAGCTAACTGATGGTTTTGTTCTATAGGCAGATAAGACTCCTTGCAGTTAGACATACCTACATCCTTTAAGAGGTCAGTGACATATTTGCTTTGATGAAGATAGATACCAGCAGCAGATCTAGCAATTTCAATGCCAAGGAAGTATTTAAGATGACCTAGATCTTTAATTTGAAACTTAGTACTCAGAAAATCTTTAACTTCTTGAATAACTGTCACATCACTGCCAGCAAGGACCATATCATCTACATATACCAGCATAATGGTGATAGAAGTTGCTGTTGTAAAAACAAATAAACTGTGGTCACTATGAGTTCTAGTGAATCCAAACTCAATTAGAGCAGTCCCTAGCTTGATAGCCCACTCTCTAGGAGATTGCTTAAGACCATAGATAGTCTTAATTAATTTGCAGGCCAAAGGTTGATTAGGGTAACTGGCTGTAACAGTAGCAGAGGGATGATATCCTGGAGGAAGAGCCATGTAAATTTCTTCATGTAAATCACCATTGAGAAAGGCATTAGTGACATCAAGTTGAGTAAGAGACCAGTTATAGATGGAAGCAAGGGCCAGCACAACCCTAAGAGTGGTCATTTTTGCAACAGGGGCAAACGTATCAAAGTAGTCTACTCCTTCAGTTTGAGTGTATCCCTTGGCTACAAGTCTAGCCTTGTATCTCTCAACTTCTCCATTAGACAAATATTTGACCTTATAGATCCACCTACAGCCTACCATTTTATGTCTTGATGGAACAGGAACAACTTCCCATGTGTTGTTTGCTTCCAAAGCAGCCAGTTCTGTTGCCATTGCAGTGCACCATTCAGGATACAAAACAGCTTGATTATAGGAGTAAGGTTCAGGAATCTGAGTAACATTGGCTAAGAAGTGATTATAAGCTGGTTTGAACACAGTAGTAGCCTGAGTGATGGCATTACTAATATGATTTTGGTACAAAGATGGAAGATTAGTATAATCAGAGAACTTAGATGGCAGAACCTTAGTTCTAGTAGGTCTGGTAGATGGCATAGGTAGGTTGGTGGCATCATTGTCATTACTGATGTGAGGTGAAATCTGAATCTCATTAGAGAAATCATTTATAGATTCTGAGACATTTTCAGAATTGTTCAGATTACATGTAGTATTGTCACTAATAGGATCATACTCATACAGAGCAGATGTAGAGTTAAACAATTGAGGAACAGGTGGGGAAGAAATTTCTTTAAAAGGAAAAATATGTTCAATAAATTGAACATCTCTAGACACAAAAACTTTTCTAGTGTCAAGATCTAGAATTCTGTATCCTTTTGTCCCATAAGGATACCCTATAAAGACCCCTTTTATAGCTCTTGGACCAAATTTATCTCTTTGATGAGGAACAATGGTTGCATAACTCAAGCATCCAAACACTTTGAGTCTTTTGTATGAGGGAGGACTGTTAAACAGGATTTCATAAGGAGAATGACCATCTAGGAGAGGAGTAGGAGTTCTGTTTATGAGAAAGGTAGCTGTTAATAGACAATCACCCCAGAAATGAATGGGCAAACTGGCTTGAAACCTCAATGCTCTAGCTACATTCAATAGTTGCCTATGCTTCCTTTCTACTTTTCCATTCTGCTGTGGAGTATACACACAGCTAGTCTGATGAATGACTCCTAAAAAATCAAGAACTGTTTTTAGAGAAGCATTGAGAAACTCAGATCCATTGTCTGATCTAAGAGTTTTGATAGTGACTCTAAACTGAGTTTTCACAAGCTCAAAGAACTTCTGTATAATTGAAGGCACTTGAGATTTATCAGAAATGAGAAATACCCATGTAGATCTAGACTTGTCTTCAACAATGGTAACAAACTGTCTACAATTACCATGAGTGGGACATCTATAAGGTCCCCATAGATCCACATGAACAAGATCAAATAAGTTAATACTCTTAGATTCACTTGACTCAAAAGATAATCTTGATTGCTTAGATAGATGACATATATCACAGTTTCCAAGTTTCTGTGAATTACACTCAAAAGGAAGTAATTTCAAAACATTAGAAGGAACATGTCCCATTCTAACATGCCATAACTCAACATCTTTATTATAAGAACTACTAGCAAGGAGATTACACACTTGATGACTGTGCTGGAGAGAAGTGTCAGAAACCTCAGATGTACCTTGATCAAGCAGATACAGTCCCTTAACAAGTTTACCAATCTCGACTGCCTTCTTCCAAGCAGGGTCCTGAAGAAAGCATGAAGATGCTGTAAACTGAATTGACCTTCTTGTATGCATTAAGAGCTTAGGGATGGAGACAAGGTTATAAGAAAAAGTAGGCACACAGAGAACTTGATAAAGCACAAGCTCAGATGAGATTTGCACATCTCCAATGTGGGTCACAGCAGCACATTGTCCATTAGGAAGTTGAAGATAAGTATTACTAGGTCTAACATTTTGTAGAATAGTAGAAGAAGAAATAATATGATCAGTGGCTCCTGAATCAAGAATCCATTGTTTGGAATAATCATGACATTGATTCTTTTGCATATTAAAACTAACATGATGAGAAGTACCTGCAAAGTGAATGGTGTTAGCCATAGGGATCCCACTTGCCTGCCCTTCTCCTCCTTTCAGATTACTGTGAAGTAGTTTTAGAAGATGCTGGTATTGATCTTCAGATATGCCACAAGTACTTTTAAGCTGTTCATTTTGACTAGGAGAATGAGGTCCAGAACTAGAGGTCTGAGAGGAAGACACCAAGCTTTTTGAGACACTATTAGCTGCGGAAGAAGATAAGTATTTGGGGCGCGGCTTGGGTTTACCATACAGTTTATGCCAGGTAGGATATCCCTGTAGACAGAAGCATTTGTCCTGTGTATGACCAGTGAGGTGACAGTAGTCACAATACAGAGCAGGATTACCACCAGGTTTCTTAATGCTTTGAGATGGCTTGAGTCCAGCAGAAAAACCAGACACAGGGTGAGGGTTATGATAAGAACCACTAGATGGACCCTTCGCAGACATTGCCATGTTACCCGAGATATGAGAGGACTGATACACCTCCCTTTGATTTTCTTCTTGCAACAACATTGCATAGCATTGGCTTAAGGTGGGGAGGGGTGTCATTAAGAGAATTTGACCACGAATAGTCGTAAATTGGTCACTCAAACCCATAAGAAATTGGGACAATTGAATAGATTGATCATAAAGATCAGATTTCAGATTGATATTACAAGTGCATAAAGCACAAGTACACTGGGGACGAGACACAAGACTGTTCAATTCATCACTTAAAGTTTTATATTTCGTATAATAAGCAACCACAGACATAGTACCCTGAGTCAATTGAGAAAGTTCTCGACGTAAACTAAAGAGTTTAGGCATATTACTCTGAGAATATCGGGTTTCAAGATCCTTCCAAATCAGGCTAGCAGTATTAAGATATACAACACTGTTACGAATATCACTGGAAATAGAGTTAAGGAGCCAGGATATTACCATATGGTTGCAGCGAGTCCAGTGCACCAATAAAGGAGAGTTAGATGGAGGAGGAACATAGGTCCCATCAACAAACCCCAGCTTGAGTTTTGAAGAGAGAGCAATCATCATAGATCTGCTCCATTGAGAAAAGTTCTGCTCATTGAGAACCACTGTAGTAAGAGACATCCCTGGATTATCTGAGGGATGTAGGTAATAAGGATGATTAACATCAACAGTAGTTGGGAGGTTGTTAGACGTAGTAGAGCCTAAGGCTACAGATGCATAAGAAGGTTGAGTAGCCATTAAAAACAAACAGATGAGCTACACAGAACAATCAACGAAACAAGGCTCTGATACCATGTCAAACATATAACTATGAGTATGAATATTGCAGCTAAAACACTATGAACAACAGATTACTCTCATTGAAGAAGAAGTTCTAAAACATTACAGAGTCTACTTAAGATAAGAACTAATATTTCTTACTTAACAAGACAACAATAATATTGATGTATATACAGACAAAAAACAGCCACTGAATTCCCAACTAACTTGCCACATTGATTACTTTGTCTTTATTTGAATGGACTGGGCCTGAGACATTTGAGATGGGCTTGAGACTAACAGACTGGGCCTTACTTATGTTAACAATAAGCTGAAAATCTTTTAGACACATTCTAAAGTTAAAAGAAAATGCAAGAATAAAACAAAAACGGTTTAGAGCTGTCATTTTGGTAGAGAAGGCATGATTGTGCCATGCCTGGGAAAACACTTCTAACAATCCATTTCAAAATTAGGCATCACTTGCTAGAGGTGCATTTTCAGGGAGCAGAGTTTCAATGTTTGAGGGCATCAATATCTTGAAACCATCTGCAGTAGTAGAGACGATCATGACTGGGATCTGGTTGTGCCAGTGAAGTTCTTTCAAGTGTTTTTGACCTTGTACAACAATAAACACTACAAAATATTGTCTAGCATATAAGGAATTGCAAGTTTAATTATAAAAGAATTGCCATTTCATCGGAGAGATTGAAACTACCAACCTGATGAACAAATAGCAGTTGCGGTGGCAAATCACTAGGGGCATTCGCTTGCTCTCTAAACTTAGCCTTGAACTCGGCCTCCTCTTCTTCATCTTGTTCTAATGGTAGGTCCCATACCCTGATAATGATATTTAGTAAAAGGTTACAACAAACAAAAAGTTGAATGTATGACGTGGTTTGGGGTTGGATCGGAAGGGCAAGCCAGGAGGTCTTACGTTAGTTGATTGTCGGGTGAGCAAGCAGCCAGCGTAGAGGCTTCATGTGGACTCCATTTGATAGATGTGATAGGAGGATATTTATGGTATTCAAAGTGTGTAACGACTAAGTCCCATTTTTGTTACAAAAAGAATGAGGAATTAATTCAACTATAATTTATCAATACCAACCATTACACAGTACAATCATGGACAACAGAGTATATGAAAATAGTGCAAATGAAAGACAACTGTCATGTGATTATTGGTGCCTTTTTCTTTCTTCATATTAATTCAAGCGATAAAGCCCCGACCATTTGTTTGCAGAGAAATTGACATTCCAAAGTATGTTATTTGGTGAAGAGAAACATAAGATTAAGCTGCGCACACTGAATGTCTGCAATAGACAAATCTTTCTGTTCACCAACTAACGAATATACCCAATGGAGTCATCCAGAACATGTACTAATAAATGTACTAACATGTACTAGCTGCTCAAACATTATCCATTCAATATCATACAAACCTTGAGCAATCTAAGATCAAAAATGGATATTGCCCCATCATTACTTACAGAAGCCAGAGGACTGCCATGTATATAGAAGAAAACAGCTTCATTGAAAACTTCAAGGTGAGCAGTATACATACCTATTGCATGAAATAACTTTAACATCTGCATTATGAGCCTTTATAGAAGTTGCTGGAGAATTTCCTAAACCAGTATCCCTTATAGCAATACTCTTATCCACTGAGCAGGAGGCGAAACAAAAGGTTCTGTAGGGCTCCACTGTAAATTTGTGGAAAAAACTATCACATAGTTAAGAAAAACCTGAACCTATGTATCATATGCATCACTAGCAGTTAAGAGATATACAATATAACTCTTCAACAAATTACGTGGAAACTCTACTGATGCATACTGGTAAATCTTTGACACTGGTTGTATGTCCAACAAATGATGGTTCCCATTGATGAATAAAGTTCTTGCAATCCCCTAGAAAAAGAAGGGTTAAAAAAATATAAAGTTGCATCCTAATGACATTATGATAGCTTAAGATAATCTGATATGATTATTAATCAACAAGTTAAAAAATTGATCACTGTACCAGATACAAGCCTTCCAGGAACAAAAGGATTCCAGTATATGGCAACGCCTCCATCCTTGTGCATAAATTTTGCTAATGGAGCATGATTTGACACTATGGAAGCTCCTCAATTAACATTATTTTCATATTCAGCCAAAGCGTTCAGATGAAAGCTAAAATCCCACACCTGAAAGAGATGTTAGGTTTACTTAGGAAGGCAGATGCAAAGTATGTTGCCCCTTTTCAGGATATTAGCAATAGCAACTGTCCTGTTTTCTCACTTCTGTCCTCTGTATTAAAATATAAATTCAACACACCAATTGGCAATGTAACAAATCCAATATCTGACCCCAGGCACAGGAGCGTAGCTCAATCATCAAAGAATAATCTCAAACCAATATTCTCAACCATGAGATAATCAAGGACTCGTTAATTTATTAGAAATGCAATTAAATTTTTGCATGCTATGAGGGTTCAACTTGCTCAAGCACTGGGATCATGTATGGCAAAGGAAAGAGCAAGTATTATTAAATCAAAAGAATGTTTAATAATACAGAACTTGACTTATTTGCTTTTATCATCAAATAAAACTTGAATCCAGATTATTCAAGCAACAAAGCCTAGTAAACAGTTGTCATACTTATCTATCAGTAGTGAGAAGCTGAAATTTGAATTTAATTAATTCCCCGCAATTAAAGTATATGACCAAGTAATTATATATACACAAATCTGACCTGCACATGACCAGTGTCGCCCCAAGATGCACATATAAGGGGTAAGGGGTTTTTGTGTCATGGCGCGTATCCTATTCACACACCTCCTCGTCATTGTCATCTTCATCACTGTCACTATTCTCACTCTCTATATCAGTATCAGCATCTGCTTTAGGCACTAGTGCATGCCTTTTACCAGAAATATTTGATAATTTAGATATTCCAATATAATTCGAAGCACCTTTTTCTGCTGCACTATACCAAAAATCACATATTATTAACCAAAATCTGGTATTCTGTTTCGTAGGAAGGAACGAAATTAGGTGGCAATGGAATTAAAATTGCACTATTTTGCACTATTAGAATTAAAAACCCAGAAATTTTAATAATTGCATCATTCCTACTTCTGCTCATATTCTACACAAATCTCCTCATACAATACTTGTAATCTCTTGTCTGTTTGCAGTCTTCCTAAAATTTTCTTCACAATTTTTCATTCTATTCCTTCCAACCAACTGAGCATAATAGAGTACACAAGTACTAAATACAATCCAACTAACATAAAAGATAATCATACCTGAGTCCCAGCCACACAATACATAGTATGAGGGAACTCCGTTCCAACTAAACGCCATGTATCACGAACCACATCAAAACTGTCATTTCACACAACAAATAATCAAACAATCAATATTTACAAAATAAATAATCAAAAATTTCAATCTCACCAAATTACCTTCTATTTCCCAACTTAATAATTAATAAAAGTCAAACATTATGTCCCAATTTTAAGGGAGGGTGAGATGTATGCAGACCTTACCTCTCCATCCCAAAGAATGGGGAGGCTGTTTGAAAAAAACAACTCTCCTCGACAATGCACTAATAGACATAAAAATATGTAAAAGCAACATTAACAGAAATTCAAAATGACCTTAAGCAGGGTCATCCTGTATTTAATTTACTAGCTTAATAGTTACTTCGAAAAAGAAATTGCAGTAGTCATTGCAGTAACCTACCTGATTTTCTAAATAAACATTGGCCTGTAATTCTAAGAAGATAGTGAGAAGTCATATCACTCGTAGTGCTAGAAAGCATGAACAAAATATAAAATAGGACTTGTTTTATAAGTAACATAATCGCTACTTCGCAACAGTTATTGATTCTCAGAGTAAGAGTTGTCGCTGAAACAAATTAATATGGTCTACTGTGTATGAATATCCTAAGCTGCATGTACATCCACACCAGAGTGGCTCCAAAGAATTGATTCCAATAGTAGCTAGCATGTTAAATAAATAATTGAAACATATTCTAAAGTTCTATTTCATATTAGTGAAACAGTGAGGTTCTACAGTTCACACAAATTTTTGCACACAAAGCTAGAGAATATATAGTAACTACACAATGATACAGATGCACCAATTGATTCAGATTAACAGATATTAAACCAGTGCTAGCAAACAAGAGAGAACAAATTGAGGCCAGACTAGAAATTGAGTGAAGATCATAATATTAATTTAATAATACATGGACACCACCAATGAGATTTAACTGAAGAAAAAGGAATCAAAAACTCATTAAAGACTACTACAGCAGCAGCTAACATAAGACCCCAAAAAGTGTAGTGGTAAATGCCCTCGATGAAAACTAACTGCACATAGTAACTCTTAGGAAAAGAAACAATTCTTCAAATAGATACTTAACTTGAGTAATAAAAGTACCACAAACCAACATGAGTTACTTGACAGTTTTGTCTAAATGCATCTACCATCAGAATTAATACCAATTCACATAGTCTTGATTTGAATATTAGCTAGTCTAATCGTTTTTACATAATACATCTTTCCACTAAAATCTCAATTATATTTTAAAAAAATATTGTATGCATATGCATTTAAATAACTTTACAAAACTAGAGTAGGGAAAAGAAAAAAGAAAAAAGAAAAAAGAAAAAAGCAAAACAAGATGCCGTTTGTGAATTGTGAGCAACAACATGTTTCTTTCCCGTCATTCCCAGTGACAAAGATGTTGCTAGTAACTAACCTAAATTCTTAAGAAGTACATTAACTGCAACTCGGTGAATTCAAATAATATGAGAAGCAATGAAAATTACTAAGAGAATACAAGGGGAATATTCTATCAAGAGCAAAATGAATCCAGAAAAATAAATTAAGGAAACAGAGAGGGCATCATTTTCAATCAGCTTAAATAACATCAAAAGTTGCATTACTAAGAACTCACCGCGACAACAAACAACTCTTTTTCCCCTAATATCTTCAATATCTCCTTCTACACTTTGAATGGATAACTTTACCTACCAAAAATTTTATATTAAAAAAAACAGAAAATTAACGACAAATTAACATATTAAGCTGTACTACACGGAGTCATGGACGGACAAATTAACATTAGCTATAACCGTAGTTGATGGACAAATTAACATCAGCAATAACCATAGACACTTTCCAAAACTTCTGCCATTTTCCCCAAGAACTCACCGTGAAGACAAACAACTACCTTCTTCCTAATATCTTCAAAAATCTCATCTCAGACTTTGTTAAAACAAAGCTTTTGTTCCTCTAACTGCATTTCACAAGTCTGCCATCCCGTATTAGTTACACTAAAATTTGAAACATATAGTGAGACCAATCGACCTTGCATCGGTTCAAAAATATGCTATCTCCAGTTAGAACCAAAGCAAATGTTAAATCTTCTGTAATTTAATAATCACATGTGTTCAAAATCTGCAGAATTTCTTGACAAATAGAAAGAAAATTCTACATAATTTGTCACAATACATCTAGCAGTCGCAAATAAGTAAGCCTATAAAATTTTGAAGCCAATGATTAAATACATCAAAACTGTCATTTCACACAACAAATGATCAAACAATCAATCTTCACAAAATAAATAATCAATAAATTCAATCTCACCCAGTTACCTTCTATTTCCCATTTTAATGATTAATAAAAAATGATTATCTTTTTTCCAAGAGCATATCCACAACCTATAAACACATTTTATTAGACAAAATCAAACAATATATCCCAATCTCTAGGAAGGGTGAGATGCAGACCTTACCTCTCCATCCCAAGGAATGGGGAGGCTATTTTCAGAAAAATAAACCTCCTCGACAATGCACTAATAGAAATAAAAAATATGTAAAGCAACATTTACAGAAATTCAAAATGACCTTAAGCAGGGTCATCCTAGATATCATTTACTAACTTATTAGTTGCTACAAAAATGAAATTGCGGAATTCATTGCAGTGACCTACCAGATTTTCTAGACAAACCTTGCCCTGTTATTTTAAGAAGATAGTGAGAAGTCATGTCACTCATAGTGCTAGAAAGGGAGAAACAAAATAAAAAATAGGATTTGTTGTAAAAGCAACATAATCGCAAGTTCGTACAGCTATTGATTCTCAGATTAAGAGTTGTAGCTAAAACAAATTATAATGGTCTACTGTATATGAATATCCCAAGCTGCATGTACATCCACACCGGAGTGGCTCCAAAGAATTGATTCTAATAGTAGCTAGCATGTCAAATAAATAACCGAAACATATTCTACAGTTTTATTTCATCTTAGTGCTACAGTGAGGTTCATAGTGACTACATATAAATGATACAGATGCATCAATTGATTTAGATTCACAGCTATTAAACCAGTGGTAGCAAACAAGAGAAAACAAATTGAGCCCAGAATAGAGCTCGAGTGAAAATCATAATATTAATTTATTAATACAAGGACACCACTAATGAGATTTAACTGAAGCAAAAGGAATCAAAAACTCATTAAAGACTACAGCAACAGCTAGCATAAGACCCCTAAAATGAGTAGTGGTAAATGCCCTCTATGAACAAACTGCACATATTAACTCTTACGAAATGAAACAATTCTTCAAATGGATACTTAACTTTGATTAGTTGAAGAGTAAATTACTGAGTTATGGCTGAACTTTATTCACCTTTGCACTTTGGTGGCCGAAATTTAAAATTTGCAATATATTTTTTTAGAGTTCAAAAAAATTTGCAATATTTTTGTAGCAACTTAAGTGCATCCTCAAACTATTTTTTATGTTCTATATTTCCAAACTATGACATTTAGAAAACTATTAAAACACGATTTACGTACTCTTGATTTGAATAACAAACAGCATAATTCTTTTGACTTGATTACCTCTTCAAAATCAATTGCAATGTACAAATCATGCGCATAAATATTCAAATAACTAATTTTATAAGAGAAGAACACAACAGAACTACATGATCTTGTGAGTAAAAATTGTAACATCAACACGATTTTTTGACAGGAACATCAACATGATACTTTCTGGTCATTCCTACTGATTTTGTGTGGATTGATGTATACAAGTATGTGATGTAGAAAATGAAAACAGAAGTGCCATCATACTCAATCAGCTTCAATAACACAAAGAGCTGCTACCATGGACTGCATTACCAGCACCTACTCGCTATCAGAGTAGTTATTTTTCGAAACTTCTGTCATTTGATCCAAGAACTCACGGTGACAATAAACAGCTCCCTTTTCCCTAATATCCTCAAAAATCTCTCTCCAAACATGGTCTAAACGAAGCTTTTGTTCCTCTAACAGCATCATCTTTCTCCTTAGCCGCTCTACTACAACGTCTCTTGCTTGTATACGTCTGACCGGATCACAGCTTTGCAATATCTCAACCAAATCCTCACCCTTATAAGTATAATCAGAATCAGAGCCCTTGTACAACTCCACAATGCACCTTTTATCATGAACAGTTAAACACTCTCCAAATCTTTCTGGATCTTGGTCTAATTTCACAATCGTATTTTCTATCCGCGAAAAACCCAATTCCATCTCATACAAATAAAACTCCTTAACAGCCATGGTCTTATCAAACAAAGACCTCCTCCTAACCACCTTACGCCTTTTGTTCAAGAATCCAAAACCAGAGTAATCTAAACCAGATTCCTCATTAGACGTCTCCCACATATCCGCCAATAACTCAGTACATTGAATATACAAATCAGGATCATCCTTGAACAAATCGCTAAACTCCGCATCAACTTCCCTAACAGTAATTCTCTTGTCATGACAAGACGCAATCAACTCACAGAACTTAATCAAAACACTAAAACTCTTATCATTCTTCTCGATACAACGATCACGAATCTTGTTAAAAAATTCATTATCCGAGTCAGATAGCAACCAAGAATACTTATTATCGTCACAAGACTCTTTTTTCTCAACCACCTTCATATTTCTTGGCAAAAAATTATTAAGGGCAAGTAACAAATCTTGATGATCATCAGTAAAGAGATTCTTGAGTTTAGAAACTAAGAAATCAAGATCTTTGACACCAGTGCTACTAATTAACTCACTCAAAATTCTTGCAAATTCATCAAATTTAGAGGGTTGAGCAACAAACCTCTGTTTAACAGTATAAACAAATTCTATAGCTTGTTTTTGTTGGGATGTTTTCATGGTTGTTGATAGAAAAAGAAGACACTTATTTACCAAGTATGCGTATACAGAGGATGTGTGTGTAAGGACGGGAGAGAATAGAAGAAGAAAAGAGGGTTTAGAAATTACAATACTGATCGAAGAGGGAAGGGGACTATATACAGGGGAGAAGCTCGGTCCGAGTTCAAACCGACTTCCAGTAGGATTTGGTTTTGCTTTTTCCTTAAATCAATCTTATCTCCTCTCTTTTTTCTTTTGAAAAATGATAGAGAATTGTACAAATTTTTTTAAAATATCTTACAAATATTTAACACATAATGAAAAATGTTAAAAATGTGAAATATGTTTTGTTGTATCGAGACAAACACATAATATTTTAAAAATTAAAATAATTAGTCTATTAATCGTTTAATATTGAAATTGTGAAACATGCTTCCTTTTTTTTCTTTTTATGGCGAGATTTATGACAAAATAGTTGAAGTGAAATTCAATTTAACGGTATTTCTTAAATTCTTAAATGTCATTTTTTCAAGATAAAAATTTACAAAAATTATATATACAAGCCTATAACCCGTGCAACGCACGGACTTTAATATTAATTTAAAATTTTACTTTTAAATTTTTTGAGATTTTAATATTTCTAAAAATGATACCTTTTTAAAAAGAATTAAAAGTGCTACTTTAATATTTTAAGTCTAATTTTTTTTATAGATTTTATAATAGTTTATTAGCTTAGTAAGCATGTCAGTAAAGATAACCGTCAAAATTATCAATATATTTGTTGTAATATATATATATCTATATATTTTCTAAAAAAGGTCGTGTTTTTGAATTCTAAGTAAAGTATAATTAAAAGAGTTTGTAGTTATGTTATATATGTGAGAAAATCGAAAATCAAAACTTTCAATATTTCGGCTATTATATAATAGTACACCTAGATAGATTAAATAGAATAAATTATCAAAAATTAAAATCAAAACTTTCAATTTTTCGGCTATTATATAATAGTATAGTATATATAGATATCGTCTACGATAATTTTAGAAAATGAGAAATTTTAGTTAAAAAATATAAAAAAGAATATACGCTTTTGGCTAACAAAGGTAATCGGTTAATTATTAGTATTTATAATATTACTATTTTATCTTACTAAATGAAATTGCATGTGATATTTTTGAAAAATGTGAGATTTTACTTAGGAAAAATTTTAGTTAGAAAATATAAAAAAAAATATACACTTTAGGAAAAAAAGATAATCGGTTATTTATTAGTAGTTATAAATATTATTATTTTATTTCATTAAAAAGAACTGTCCGTGATATTTTTGAAAAATGAGAGGTTTTAGTTAGAAAAAATAGAAAAGTAAAAATTTTAGTTAGAAAATATAAAAAAAAAAAATACACTTTGACTAAAATAGGTAATTGGTTATTTATTAACAATTATTATTTTATTATTTTATTTTAATAAATGAAACTGTTTGTGATATTTTTGGAAAAGGAGAGGTTTTAGTAAGCAAAAAAAAAACTTATATGTTTTAGTTAAAAAAGGTAATTGCCCGTAATATTTTTGAAAAAGTAAGGGAATATTTCAGAATAAATAAAAAAAGTAATATATTTTAGGTGTAAAAGGTAATTGTTTATAAATAGGTAATATTATTATTTAATAATATTTTTTATAAATAAGCAAGGGTAATTAAGTAAAAACACGGAGTATAATTAAGTAAAATCACAACATACCAAAAAAAATTTAGTTTTATATCCAATGACTCTCATTAATTTAATTTAAAAGATCTAACAGTTAGAGATTGAATGACCAAACTATGGAGGACCAGACTACAAACCGACTACAAAAACTTTTAATGTTTCGTCTTTAATATAATAGAATAGATTTGAACGGACCAGCACACGAGTTTTGTAAGACACAGTCAACTCGCAGAACTTATCATTCTTTCCGATACAACGATCACGAATCTTGTTACGAGATTCATTTACTAAAGTCAGATAGTAACAAATAAAGAGAAATGATAGAGTACTCAAAATAATTCTCAAAATCATTATCGAATGCTAAATTTGTAATTGGTTATGTTTTCATAAATGAAATGAACCCCTCGTAAATCCAATGAATAAGAAAATACCATGTGTCATTTGAAAAAGACTAGAGTATCATTTTTGACGTACGTAGCATTACTCAACAAAGAATGGTTATATTGTCACAACACTGACCTTAATGGAGTAACATGGTGATTCAAATTTCCAAAATCACTGAAATTTAAAAATTCAGATAATGAGAGATTTCAATTTTTGAATATTTGGGACTAAATTTTAGAGTTGTCTTGACTTGTTAGACTTGTTATATGTATCAAATTCTATTTCAAGATTTTTGCGTACCCAGAGATCAAACTGTTTGTGATATAGTGCGTGTTTGGCTGCAACTTTAAGTTGCAGCTTATGGTTTATAAACCCAAAACAGCTTATGGGGGGTGTTTGCCAAAATAAGTGAAACCAACTTATGACTACTTAAAATGGATAAGTTGAATGTTAAGAATCCTTAACTTTCAACTTATAACTTATAACTTATTCTCGATACACGCAATATATAATATCCTTCAAATTTTCAAAACCATATATCTTTTGATCCGTTCATTAAAAAATTGATATGTATATATCAAATTTCTCTACTCATCGAGATCTATCCATTGATATCCATTTATATATATTAAAAAATAAATATTTTAAAAAAAAAAAAAAAAAGTTAACTTATAAGTTATGATTTACCCAAACACTCTACTGCTTATAAGTTCTGATTTACCAAACACTCTAGGACTTATAAACTCAGCTCCACTTATCACTTATAAAGCACTTACTCATTTTAAGCTATAAGTCAACTTAATAAGTTGCAGCCAAACAGGTTATTCATGTGATTTTTAAGGGATGTATATAAAATTAGTTGATTTTATTTTTAAAATTAGATTCACATCGAGATATCTTCTAGATCTGAATAATATTATTGAAAAATATTTTTTATATTTAATTAGAGATTATTCCTCCTTTAAGAGAGGAAATAATTAAAGTGAAAATGAATTTAGTTATTAATAAATTAATATCGTAAAATTTGCAAGATTATTAAGACTAATAAAAATGTGTCGTAACAATAACCCTTATTTCTTCAATGTAACTTAATGAAATGGAGAACTAAGTATTCTTTGATATCGATACCCATTTTAGCGAATAATATGGAGAACCTTGATACCCATAAGTAAACCATACAAATGGCATATAAGAAAGATAACATCCATCCAGCTAAATAAATATATATATATATATATATGCGACTAGATTAGTGAATCTGCGAGAAGAAGTAGTTTTTGTATGGATATTTGTTGAGGTTTTATTATCAAAATGGACTTTATGAACTCATTTTTTAAGATGTATCAGCAAATGTATTATCAGCCGTAGTAATGTCTTCATATGTTTGAAATAAGAAGGGGGTGTAATATTCTGAGATTATAATCCAAGCATGAAGCATGATCCTAGAGGATAATCCAAGGATTATCCAAGAAGATCTTCCAAGCATTATCCTGAAGGATGCTCTAAGCATTCCAAACAATACACTCCTCAAATGAGGGTCTTCCTAAACATATCCAGGAAGAGATCTTATCGGAATTATGAGTTTATCAAGGTATGTGACCATTAAGTTCCACTTTGAACTCCCATGTTCAAGAGAAGTGGGGAAAAACCGATCCGGTAAACTCTCATCCAAACGTATTTAAACTATACCGTGGAGGGTCTTCTAAACATTATCTTCCTATAATACATGAATTTTCAAAAGAGCATGTAAAATAATTGAGTTAAAAATAAGTTTTAAAATTTTAGATTTTTTCACTAATATATAATAATTGAGTTATAACATATACTTAGAAGTTAGATCACTGTTATATCAATATAAATTGAAACCAAAAAGTACGATCTTAGATATCATATAAATTCAAAAGTTATAAATATTGTTTAATCATATACTAAATTATTAGGAATAAAATTTAATGTTGAATGGTAAAATGATTCTAAATATAAAAATATTTTAATTTTAGATATTATTTAAGAATAGTACACTAAAAATAGAAAGTTGAGTTTAAAAATATATAAAATATGAATATATATGTATGAAGAAAATCGGAGTAAGATAACCACACAACTACGCAAAATTAAGAAATTCGTAATATATCTCAAGGTATAGTCCTACACGTATGATCAACTTTTTGCATATATATTTTTATTACGTTTAAAATCACATGAGTTTAAATATATAATTCATGTTGTACACGAATAATTATGCTAAAAAATTATTTATATTATATTTAATTGTTCAATTTGATAAAGTTCAACTTATATCATCACAATCAAATTCATATTTTATCAATTAAAAATAAAAATTATCATGTTATTTTTATTGTATAAATATTAGTCCAAAATCTAAGAAATTTATCCAAAATTATAAATTTGTTAATTACAATGAAATATTATAAAATTATTATTCAAATATAAGATAAATTTAAAATATTATCATCACATTTCTAATTACAAAATTATTTTAGTGTATATACATATTCATGCAAAAAAATTATTTAAATATTTTATAAAATTTGTCATAAAATATTTTACCATAAGAGGATGATACCCCACATCTATACTATTATATTACAGACGAAACATTAAAAAAATTGGTCGGTCGGTCTGTCGATACTTGGACCGGGCCTGCTTATAGCCAATTATCTTTTTCAACTAAAAGATATTACTTATTATATTTTTTTTAAACTAAAAAAACTCATCTTCTAAAATAACACGGACAATATATTTGCAAAAAATTATATATAATAAAACACTTACCAATCTAATATATTTGTACCAATCTATTTATATCAAATTACCTTTTTCAGCTAAAACACATCACTTCTTCTGCTTTTTCTAACAAAATTACCTCATTTTTCTAAGATATCACCGACAATTACTTTTTTCAACTAAAACATGCTACCTTTTCTATTTTTACTTACTAAAAACTCTCCTTTTCCAAAAATATCACGAGCAAACTCTTAATTATTTAGTTTAAAACCTATTTTAATGTTTTTAATTATTTGAAAAAAATTATCTATTTTAACATGTCTATTTTTTTTTGACAAATACAATTAATAAAATATTAAAAACAATTTGTGTTTTGCACGAGTTTTAAGTCAGTAAGTCTTAAAAGCAAGGTTATAAAAGTTGAAAATTGGACCAACTCGGTTTCGTTTCGAGAAAATGAGTACTCGAAAACCGGGAGAGTATTTGGAATGAGTACTTGGACAACTAATCTAATATTATTTTCATTATTTTATCAAAAATATTAAACTTCATATGTTCTAACTTAGTGTACTAGTGATAACAGTTATTTATATTTTGTTATTTACTAAAAATTTAATATAAATATTAAAACTGTACTTAGTAATATTTTTAACAACGTGCTAATAACAGAAATGTTCAACTATTAATAATACTTGATAATTTTTGTAAATACAACTGCAAATAAGTTATGATGATCAAATATATACATTTTGCGACATTACTTAAACTAACAATAAAAATATAAATAATTTGAAATCGGGTTTAACTCAGAGTAATCGAAATTTGACCGAATATTGATTGAGTTATGTAAAAATCAAATTTGACCTGAATCGGTATAACTTGAATTGAATTATATCATATAGATGAGTACCTGAAATCTTATAGACGAGTATCTGGAATGAGTACTCGACTCAATTTATGATTTTTAAAACATTACTTACCGAGTAAATCTATTATCACATCCTTAAACACTGCTTATACACTACCTAAATTATACGAGTCATTAACAAACCCATAAACCTACATGTATCTATAATCTGTAACTTTTTTTTGTTAATATTGGTTACAGGCCCCGGAAACAAAAAAAGAAAAGATATCTTTTTGATATATCTAGTTGTTTAAGTTATTAAATATTAAAAAAAATTGATATTGTTTTAATGTTTTCTTTTATTATTTAATTACAAGGTATGCACATTTCTAAGAAAAATCAAATTATGTTTGCACCAAACTATCAAAAAATATTACATAAAAGTAGTGATTTTCAGTATACAGTGTTTTCAATAGACTCATAGACTAATGGTATCTAAATAAAAAAAATAGAAAAATAGAAAATTCAATTCATAGTGGTATCTAAATAAAAAAAATAATGATAACAGAAAAGTTAAGCACAAGGAACTCTATTTAGAATTTATACACTACTTAGATTTACACCCGAAAAGCTATAAATACCTGTTACTGTTAGGATTTATGGGTAATTGCAGAAAGACAACTTAACTATGTAATTAATCTTTAATTAGACTAAGAGAAACATACTATCATAGTCAATTAAAATGTTTTTGGTTCAAATTATACTATCATACATACATGTAATAAGGAATGTAATATGGAAGAAGTTCACTTTGTTCAAGCCCCAGAAGATATTCTACACATGACTAGTATAAAGAATAAACATGCTGTCAAGATTCTCGAAGAAAACGACTTTACGATGAATGTTAGTCCTTGAGAGTATTGTAGAAGGGGGTTGAATGCAATACTGATAATTTAGAATCTTTTTCCCAACAACAAAGAAAGAGATTAACAATTATCAGTAAGAACAAATGCAAACAATAGTTATGTAACAGGATAGAGACTTCACAAAATAATTGATTTATTTATTTTGCGAAGGGTTTTGCTACAACCTGGAAAAACAATGTTTCCAGCTTTTATCTCGATGCTATAAATTACATTACAACAGACATAAGTACCTAGCAAGTTATGTAATTTACATATTATACTAATTATGGTATAATTAATATCATAATCCTATTCTTTTTCTAATATCAAAACATTAATCTTAGAACTAATGACCTCAAAAGATCATTCATATTTTCAATCTTAACTTTCAAGAATTAGAACGAGTAAAAACAATGCACTCGATAAATTATAATTAGTGATAATACCCATTAATTAAAACTTAAAACTTGATTTTTCGTATGTTCGACATGAACCAAGAGATGCAGCAGGGGTTTATATTATAAAATATGAGTGTAAATTTCAAATCAACATAAATCCTCTTCTATATATAATAGGACAACATGGGGATAATTTTGAGCCAAAAAACCCCCTGTGAAATGACAATTTTACCCTTATATATTTTGAAATTACATAGCATGTCATTACTCTCTTATCTAAAGAAAAAAATAAGTAAATAGTATTTTTGTGCAGAATCGAACCCTTGACCTTCCCTAAGGAAAACTTTCTTATAACCATTGAGCTACATGACTTCTTTTGATTTTGATTGAAAAATCACATTACATAAACCTCACATCATTCTTAATCCTATATTTATTATTATATTAACTTTGAGCAAAAAACAAAGGTGATTTTATAATATATATATAGAGGGTTACTCTAGTGAGACCCCTCTTATAATGAGAACTGAGTCCAAATCACCAAATCACTAAAAAAATATCATTAACAATTTTAAAACAAATCACCAAAAATCGTTGCTTATACCATGTATACCACTACCAGTATACTAAATTATAAACCACCACCAGTATACTGCCATCATAACTACAAAATTTAATACAAATCATCAAAATTTCAACACAAATCACTAATTTTCAACGCAAATCACCAAAATTTCAGAATATTTTTTGCCAAATCAATCCTTACCACCAACGTCTGACTGTTATCACGCCGTCACCTTGACCACCACCACACCACTAACCAGTCCACCATCACGTTGTTGCTATTAATACCTCTAATCACCGAATTTAAACTATAATTATTAACATTTAAATCACAGCCACCATCATACAATCACCAAAATCAAACTAAAATCACCAGAAAATTAAACATAAAAACTAGCATCATCAACACCACTTTCTACGGAATCACCAAATTTCAATACAAATCACCAATTTTTTTAACAAATTACCAAAAAAATCAGAAACAAACTACCAAAATTTCAAATACAAAATCACCCTAAAAATTATATACAAGTAAGTGTATATGCCCTTCGGCGGGATCTGCAACCTTCGGCGGTCGTCTACATGAACGCGGCGGCGACACAACGGCATCACTCGTCGGAGCACTCGATGGTGACGTCTTATTACTGACTTTCTTTGTTTCGGCGGCGAGGAAGACATCGGAAATGGCCAAGATTTGATCAGAGCCGTCAAGTAACGGCGCCGTTTCTTGAGCTAGCACGGCGAAGTCACGTTCGCTTGTTAGATCTTTGGATTGGAGGAATTTTTCGGCGATTTCGAGGAGACGCTCGGCTTCGGTTATGGTGTCGGAGTCCATTTTGTTGGTTTTCAGGTGGAGAGAGAGAGAGAGAGAGAGAGAGAGAGAGAGAGAGAGAGAGAGAGAGAGAGAGAGAGAGAGAGAGAGAGAGAGAGAGAGAGAGAGAGAGAGAGAGAGAGAGAGAGAGAGAGAGAGAGAGAGATCGGGAAGTGGGGGATGAGTGATGTGAGGAGAGAGAAATAATTATTCTAATTTAAAGATATGTGTGTTTATTTGTGGTCCTGATTAAAAGTAGTTTTAAAATTGAGTGGCTGAGATTTAGTCTCAGTTCTCATTTTAAGGGGGGGTCTCATTTGATCACTTGCCTATATATATATATTAATCTATGTTGTTTCAGTTTTCAAAATGTTGTACATAATTATTTAAACAACCAATCTTATACAATTTTAATATTAAATTTTAAAAACAATGTTGCGTGTGATGTATATCTACATTTGTTTTAGTCATACAAATATCTTGTATATGTAATGTAAACTATAAAATGATATATATTTTTGCACAACAGTCTATCTTTATTGTACTACATAATTTATTTGAATTATTCATATATTTAATCTATAAAGCGTAATACTGAACATTGATTATAACATAAGTAATATATTACAAGTAGTTTCTTTATATAATATTTAATTATTTATTTTTAAATTAATAAAAAGTAGTGTCTAATATTTAAAAATTAGACAACAATCACGGGTATATAGCACATATCGATAACATGTATACACTATATTAATGAGTATTTTTATTACATATACAAATACAAGCTCGTAACATGTGTCATGCACGAGTTTAATATTTTATTTTAATATTTATATTTGTTTCTTAAGAAAATGATTTTAAATATGAATACTTATATATGGTTGTTGAACTCGGCGTCGAATTGACACAGGTGTTTGATCGCAATAAATTGTGTTTTAAGAGTTTTGTGTTAAACAATTTTTTAGAGATATGTTTTGAATAAAATTATTATTTTAAAAAATTACGGTACAATTGTAAAAATAAAAGAACTAAAGTGTAAATCCCAAAATATGAGTACCGTACTGACCAACTATCAAAGTTTTAATATTTTGATTTTAATAATATAGTATAAATATAATAGAAGTGACTAGATTTAGAACTATGTTGGATGAATTATGTATGTAACGCATTTGTAATTAATTTTAATATAAAATTTTATATTAATTTTATGAAAGTTAATAATTGCTTATTTTGAATTAAATTAATAAATATATAATAGGTAAATTTGAAAATTGTATAATAAATTAAATAGATTAAAATATATAGTCAAGTGATCAAATTTTAGAAAATATGATATTTCATATCATACAAGTAAAAAAAATATTATGATCGATCAATTACATTATACACTCGGAGTTATTTAAAATTATAGATCTAAAAGATAAAAAGTTAAGTTATATAAATTATTTTTTGTACATTGATTGGACAATACCTTTATCGATTCTCATCATTACGTAAATAAATATTAAATTTCCTACAATGCCAAAAATTTAAAGAACCTGATTGATGCAAATAAGTATGTCACATGACCAACTGAGAGTCGATTATACTTTTGAAAAGAAAGGAAAGAGAGAACTTTATTTAACCTGTGTTTATTTAATTTTTTTAATACAAGAAAGGCAAAACAATTAGATTAAATTATTAAACAATTAACTCCAAAATTTAATTTCCATAGATTTACTGAGAATAAAAAGAAAAATAGGTATATTTACATTTAAGATTCAAAGTTGCCGCAAGACCTGTAATAAATTCGTACACGTTCAGTGAATCAGTCTAAATATGACTTATACAACATGTTTATAAGTTAAGAAATATCCTATTTTTAGTGCACATATAATTTTGAATAAATCAAATTATCTATAAATTAAATTAGGGACATTGCGAGAATCGATAGAAAATAACACGTGACTGGGAATATGCTTTACCGGATTGAGAATAATGACATTAGAAGATGCAACAGGCTTCCCTCCTAAATCGGAGCCCGCTAAATCTTTGAGTCAGACAAAGGAACTAGCACAGATATTCAGAGTTTTCCATACCGCTGCTGACAAACAAAAAAAGGACATCATGTGTTACCGTAAAATCTCATCTGATATCAACGCATGGATGCATGCACACATATATACATAG
Source organism: Heracleum sosnowskyi (assembly GCA_030848705.1). Classification (NCBI taxonomy): domain Eukaryota; kingdom Viridiplantae; phylum Streptophyta; class Magnoliopsida; order Apiales; family Apiaceae; genus Heracleum; species Heracleum sosnowskyi. Next base: position 36,859,547 of record CM061244.1, read on the forward strand.
CGGGTCTAACTTATACCATCCCAAGTTCACACAGGGTGCAGCCTCGGAATGATATGGCATGCCGAATTCAGAACAAATTTGTGTGCTATCAAAGAAACTAAAGTTTTATTCGAGGTACATGAGAACGCAGTTACGGATCACTTACAACCAAAATATATATGTGATCACCAGCATCATCGGAGTCTCAAATCGTCAACAAAAAGGCAAACATGACACGATCTATCGTCACCCGAGTGTCTAAATATTTACTAAGAAATGGGTGCTTCCAGTTGCATTTTAGTTGGCTCATACATATAAAATACAATGCTTATGAGTTCTTATATTTTTTTTCAAATAAAGTCAGTGTACAATCATAATTTTCAAATCCTAAAAAATCAGCACTTCCACACATTGATAGAAAAAGCCTCGTGCCTCGCACGAGTTATTATGCTAGTAATATTAATGGAACAATACTATCTTACATAGTTTGTTTATAACTTTCGCATGGTGAATTCTCTCAAGTTCTCGTCAATCTCCTACACTCCTCCATCCTTTTTCTTCTTTCTTTAACTGCTGCTCGTATTAGTCCCGATCGGCTTTTAGGGTTATCATATATATATATATATATATATATAGAGTTGCACTCTAGGAAAAACATCTTATATAAAGAACAATAAAGAACATCATCATAAACACTTTATTTTTCATAAAAATTGATTTTTTAAAATTAGAATCATAAAATTGAACAACAATTAAGCCTAACATATCGAATTTAACTTAGAATCTCATCTAAATTTAAAAATTAAACATTACATATAATCCAGTATAGAATCCAGTACAGAATCTTGTATATATATTTATCACAATGAAATTACATGTAATCATGTTTTATTTGATTCTAATTTTTTGTTAGATTCTATTTTTATTCGTAATAAACCTTTTTTGGTGAGAAAATTAGAATCAACATACAATTTATGTAAGATTCTATGGTGTCTTTATTGTTGTTTATATAAGAGTGTTATTCATGGAGAAATAGCATATATATATATATATATAGTAATTCCTCAAATTTAAAAACTCAATTTTAGATTACTAGTTGTTTTGCTAAAACTCATAATTTACTCAAATATATTACAATGACTTAGCAATATATATATATATATATATATATATATATATAGAGAGAGAGAGAGAGAGAGAGAGAGAGAGGAAGGCTCAATGAAGAACTAATTAAGTTGAATAACCTGGTAACTTATTTACAGCCATTGAATTACTATGTAACCACCCTCTTCAGATTATGACACGTATTACAGTACACATCCAACAACGTAGATGAACACACCTGAACATGATATTGCTGTAAAATAAAGTGATCTGTAAACATGTTTTATAATATATAATATCCTTCTTTGTTACGTACATAATTCTACAAATCCCGTTCTGTAAATGAAATCAAATAATATATAGTATAAATTTATTTTACATTATTTAAAAATTCAAAACACGAGAATATTAAATATTTATAACAAAGATACAGAACATAAAAAGTATAAGTTACATAATACTAAATATTTATAAGAAAAATAGAAATATATAAAAATTAATTACAGAACACATAATAGAATACATAACACAATAATACAATTATCCAGAACACATGAAAATCTTGTTCAGTATGAAAAAATAAAAAAATAAAAAAATAAATTACAAAACACATATATAGAATACAGAACACAATAATACGAGTATACATAACACATGAAAATCTTGTTCTTTAAATGAAATTAAATAATGTTTGGTAAAAGTTTATTCAACAATATTTAAAATTCAAAAAAAATGCAAAAGTATAAATTACATAATAATATTTATAACAAAAATGCAAAAGTATAAAAAATTAATTACAGAAGACAAGCATATAATATAGAACACGTGAATAATTACATAACATAATATAAATTTTTTATCAAAAAATAAAAAAACGCGAAATAAAAATTCACATCTATAATATAGAAAAGAATATAATTGGTACTCAGAAAAATAATTTTAATAATTTATAATATATTTACATAACATAGTATTTTATACATACTTATTTCAGAAATTTATTTAATTAAAAATAAAGATGAATAAAATGAAAAACAATAATGTCATTAGAATAAAATAATTGTTTTTAAACCTAGAAACACATGACTGGTGGGTATTGTATCGTGTGCGTGCATGATCATGTTATGTAACGTGTTTGAATCTTAACCGTGTCTTTTATCGCTAATCCAAAGGTGGATGTTAAAGTTACTAAGTTACTCAAAACAACGGTTCCTCATAGAGCTCTCCCCTATATATATAGGCAATTGCTCAAATAAGAACCCATGTTAAAGTGAGAACTGAGAACTAATCTAAGCCCTACCTTTTTAGTAAGCACTTTCAATCTGAACCGCTTATTTTATTATAATAATTTCTTATTAAATATCTCCCTCCCTCGTTTACGTTTCTTCTCTGGACTATACACATATACATACATAGTTACATACATCATCCAACTAATCTTATTTGATAAACACGATCTTTTCTAGAGGGTTCATGTCCTTGATTCTTTATTCACCATCATTTATGTTCTTCTCCCTACAGATCTATGTTTGTCTTTACATTTTTCGTTCATATCCACCCCTCTTTATTTTTTCATCCTCTTTGTGATAAGTGGGTATTTTATTCACTTAAAACGTCTCCGTATGGCTTAAAACGAATGTTTGTACTCGAGTTGTGGTATTTTTGATCTCTTTTAAAGGGTATTGTGCAGGTGTATTTATCACAGGTGTACTAGGAATAAAGCGGAGCAATCGGAATGCAATTCGGAGTTTTAATGAAGAAATGGAAAAAATTCAATTTCCTGGACAGAGAATATGGCGCGGCAGCGCCGTGTTTACACTATACTGTGGCGCGGCAGCGCCGTTGCAGAAAAACCAGAAAAAGCTGAACAGTGATCCTGGCGCGGCAGCGCCGTGCTCCTATACAAATTTGGCGCGGCAGCGCCGGGCACTCTGGCGGAAAATTCCTGTTTTGACCTAATTGCTGATTTTTCGAGTGAAAGTTAAAAAAGTCAATTCCATACGAATTATTGCACCTGGAGGCCTTTATAAAGAAGGAAAAAAACCCTAGAGATAAGAGGAGACATATACCACTTATTATATACGGAGTTTAAGAGCACGAAGAAGCAAGGAAGAAGATCGTTTTCAATTATTTTCTTGTAATCTCTCTAGCTTGTGGATGCTTGGTTGGGTGTATTCTTAGAACCCTTGTTATTTATTCAATATAATTTGTTTTCTTTCATCATGTTTACATTAGAACCCATGGTGACGATTAGTTTGATTATGAACTAATTCGTTGTCATGGGGTTTTAGCGGATTTATTCATGAAGTTTATTTGTTGAATTTTCTTGATGCCTATAGTGTGATTGATGCGATATCCTATCATGGTTGTTTTTAATTCGTTATAGGAGAGTAGCTAACTCCTGTAATTGTGTGTTAATTCTTATTGAAGCGAAAGTGGATCTAAGAGTTTAGAACTTGCCATGCTAGCATAGGTTTATGCGTGAGAATATCATTCGTAATTAGTGTCGTAACTCTAACCGTTTTATGACGACTATGTGATCAATTGAATGCTTGTACTTCAACCATTATGTTTTCAATCTTTATAGACATACAAGGACTAAGCATAATTGGGAGACTAAGTGATTTCTATCTTAATTGTGGATATTATTTAGGTTGGTATTGGTACAACGAAAGTTGGCTTATATCAGTTTTGTGTGTTCGATCAGGTATTAATAAATCACATGAAAGGGCTAGAGAATTGGAGACTTTAGATGGATTGTTTAATGAAGTTGAAATCCCATGTTTTATTCGCATAAGTAATTCGACATAAATCTCAGTTCAAGTAGTTGATAATTATTTATAATTCTTAGATTAATTATAGTGATAACAAAAATCCACTTCGTTATTTGTTTTAGCATCGGATAATAATCATACATTGGTGAGTGAATTAACTAGACAAACAACGAGTCCCTGTAGGAACGAACCTTATTTGCTATCTGTATTACTTGAGATCACGTGCACTTGCGTGTTGAGTTTGGTCGTAACACTTTGCAACCGACAAATTTCCTACATATCTACATTTTTGTACTCAATAATCATATTATTAAATCCACATTTTGGAGGGGCGAATTCACCGACGTCGAAGATTTAATAGTGATTTTGGAGGTGAAGAGCTATGATTTTAAATTCAATGCTGAAGAAAAAAGAGAATGAAGTGTGGGTTTAAAAATGAGTAAACACAGAGCACGATATGTTTTGATGGATACTGTCATTTATTATATTGTATTAACCCTTGAAGTTCGTACTAATTACAAAATTACCACTATAGTCTCAGTTCTCATTATAAAAAAGGTATCATTGGAGTTATATCTATATTATACTATTATAAGCAAACCACCTTCTATTTGGTTGGTAGTTTGGTCATCTGTTGGTAGTTTGGTCATCTAAATAATAACCGTTAGATGTAAATATAGATAAATGAGAAACGTTGGATGTAATATTAAAAAAATATTTTTTTCTTGATATCTAAATTGCTCCCACGGGTTCAAGGTTCGAATCCCGTCAACAACATATTATTATTAAATATTTATATCATCTATTTTTCTAAGCTAAATTCAAAAGTTCAAGATATTATCCCGTCAACAACATATTAAGATTTTTTAAGATCAAAATACAAATAAATGCTAATAAAATAAGATAAAAATACTAAAAAATCATATAAAAAATACTAAAATAATAAATCAAAAATACTATAATAATATATGTATGATGTTATTCTAAGTTTTTTTAGCCTATAAGGATCCGTTTGGTATTGCTGTTGCAGACAACAACAACAGTTTTTTTTCTGAAAAGCAGCAAAAAAAGTGTTTGGTAAAATTTAAAAGCTACTTTTTTGAAAAGCACTTTTGGCTGAAAAGCTGCTTTTAGAGAAAGCAGGCCCCCCCATGCTTTTGAAAAAAGCTGTTTTTCAGCTTTTGCGGGAAGCAGCTACTGGTTTCAATATCAAAACTCACCAAAAACATTAATTTTTTATATTATACACCAAAACATGCACATATCAAAAATATTACCAAACAATTATCTGATTTTCACAACAGCACTTATTTTAACAGCACTTTTTTCAACAGCACATCAATTTTTAACAGCAATCCCAAAAAGAGCCTAAGTTGTGCGCGATACACGGATGAATTTTAGTTTCTAAGCTACATTCAAAAGTTCAAGATATTATTCCGTCAACAACATATTAAGATTTTTTAAGATCAAAATACAAATAAATGCTAATAAAATAAGATAAAAATACTAAAAAATCATATAAAAAATACTAAAATCAAAAATCAAAAATACTAAAATTCATCAGTGTATCGCGCACAACTTATAGGCTAAAAAAACTTAGAATAACATCATACATATATTATTATATTTGATTAATTTTTAAAATCATATAAATCAAAATATAGATAATGAAATAAAAAATACTAAAATTAATCCGTGCATCGCACGGGTTACAGGCTTGTATTATATAATAGACAAAACATTAAAAGTTTGGTTGGTCGGTATGGTACGTTGTGATTTTACTTAATTGCCCTTATTTAACTGTACTTCGTGTTTTTACTTAATTAACCTTACTTATTTATAGAAATATATTATTAAATTATAATATTACCTATTTATAACCAATTACTTTTTTCACCTAAAATACATTATTTTTTCTATTTTTCAAATATATCACGGGCAATTACATTTTTAACTAAAACATGTTAGTTTTTCTATTTTTCCTTACTAGCTTTATACCCGTGCAATGCACGGGATACTTTATAAATATTATTTATAAATTTTATATTTTAATTTTAATTAATTTTTTTTTGAAAAATTATAGACTAATGTTTGCAAATCATATTTAGTGGATGATACTTATTTTATTAATATTAATCTTTATTATTTACATTTTTTATTTTTCTTTTCATGAAATTCATTGTTTTCTTTAATTTTAAAATTATTAAATTTCATATTTTTTATATTTTTAGATTGAATAACTTTATTTTACTATATTTAGTTAATTTCTGATTTTTTTTATAGAAAAATCAAAATAACATTCACAAATTCTGGTCACAATTTGTTCACAATCTAATAATATTTTTAATTTTTATTCCACATAATTTCAAAACTATGATTACAACAATACTTATAAAATGACAAATACTCCCTTGACCAAAATGTCTAAACCTCATGCTAATTATATATAGGATAACTATATAATTTTTAGTTTTTATTTAATATTAACAAAAATTATAATTGCTAATAATATTATGAAAAGACAAACATGTCCCTGACGACCATACCATCTAAACCCCCTTAGGCTAATTATATATAGGATATAATTAAAACCCCTCATTTTCCAAAAATATCATGGATAAAGCTTTAGTTATTTATTTTTAAACTTATTATAATATTATAATTATTTTTTAAAAGTTTACCTATTTTAACATGCCTACTTATTTTTGTTAACAAATGCAATTACTAAAAAATATTAAAATATAAATAATCATATAGCTATTTATAACCAATTACCTTTTCACCTAAAATACATTATAGATTTTTTCTAACAAAATCCCTCCTTTCTATATATATCACGGGAAATTGCCTTTTTCAATTTACTTTTTCTATTTTTCTCACTAAAATCCATTCTTTTTCTAAAAATATCACAAGAAACCCTTTACTTATTTATTTTAAAGCGTATTCAAATATTTTAATTATTAAATTTTAAAACCTCATTTTCCAAAAATATCACGGACATTTACCTTTTTAAACTAAATATATGTTACATTTTTATTTTTCCTTACTAAAACCCCTCCTTTTCCAAAAATATAACGGGCAAACATTTACTTATTTATTTTAAAATCTGTTTTAATATTTTTAATTAATTAAAAGTGTTTAGCTATTTTAACATGTGTACTTATTTTTTTAACAAATACAATTTAAAAAATAATAATAAAATAACAATTAACAATCCGTGCATAGCACGGGTTTTAAGCTAGTATATATTACAATGATTTACATTTGAAATTTACTTGTACATTAATTTTTCGTGAATACTGATAACTGAACCAACGCAACCAGATACAACCAAAGCAACCAGATTCAACTAGATGCAACTTTTTAAAAAATTAATTGAAAAAACAGCTAAAAATTCAAAAAAAATTATTAATAAAAGGGGTAAACTTGTGGTCTTGGTTTACCCTGGGGTTCAATAGTTAACTTTTGGGGTTCAATGTTTCTATTTTGGGTTTTAAAAATATTAAGAATGACGAATAATTCGTATACGGACTTAGGGTTTAGGGTTTAGGGTTTAGGGTTGCCCTAAACCCTAGACTCTAAACCCTAACTAACCTACCCTAAATCAGGACGCCGGAAAAATATCATTACTAACAAGTTGCATCTGGTTGATTCTGGTTGCAAAAGTTGCAAAAAGTTGCAGATGGTTGCATCTGATTCTGATTGCAAAAGTTGCACATGATTGCATCTAGTTGCAGACCGTATTTTTGAAAATAATTTCAAAAAGATAGTATTTTTGCAAAAAGTTCAAAAAAACATAGTATTTTTGAAAAAAAACATTTAAGGATGGGTATTTATGAAAAAAGCCCTAAAAAATAACTATATAAAACCCTACTAGAGTACTAGTACATAATTGACCAGTGACAATTGACAAACACCAAAAAAAACCAAAACCTCTATCTCCCCTTATCGGAACAGCAAAGAAATGGCAGCGACAATATCAATGGAAATAGCAACCGCTACTTTTCGAACATTAGATATACTACATACATCTGCTGCTCGTCGTCAGCCTAATCTTAGATTTTTAAAGAGGAGCAAGTCTGTTAATTTACCCACCTCCCAAATTACATTGAAATATTTCTCCTCCTCCTGTGGATTGTTGTTCAAATCAAACCAATATGCTTCTCGTAGGTTTAGATTGTTCACTACTACTGCCACTGCAACAGACCAAGATTCTTCTGATGTTCTCACCAAGATTCCTCCTGATAATCGTATCCCTGCTACTATTATCACTGGCTTTCTTGGTTCTGGAAAGGTACAACTCAACTCTCTCTCTCTCTCTCTCTCTCTCTCTCTCTCTCTCTCTCTCTCTCTCTCTCTCTCTCTCTCTCTCTCTCTCTCTCTCTCTCTCTCTCTCTCTCTCTCCCTCTCCTCCCGTCTCTCCCCCCCTTTCTCTCTATCTCTCTCCCCTCCCTATCTCTCTCATGTATATATATTAATTTAATTTCACCCTTGATATAAATACAAGCCATAAACATCAAAGTTGAAACCTTTTTCATTTCAACCTGGGAAGATTTATATGTTTGTCTCCTTTGAATTTTAAATTTTTATGATGAGTTGTATTGGATTAGGTTTTTCAAATTATGTGCTTGTTGCTCAACAGTCAGGACTATCTTGGGTTTATTCTCTAATTCAAAATTGTCGTATTGTTTGTTATGAATTGAAATGGTGAAGGTCTTTTTTGATATCTTGACACGGTTCAAATGTTTTTGAACAGACTACTTTGCTTAACCACATTTTGACTGCTGATCATGGGAAACGCATTGCAGTTATTGAGAACGAGGTATGTGTTATTCTTATTGTTGTTCATGTCACAATTACATCTAAGTAATGTTGATAATACTTTAATGTTCTTACTTTTTTTCAGTTAACACCTTGTCCGTATCAAGCACACACAATTATACATATATGTAGTATTTGTTATGCACACTTCTTTGTTGCTTATGCTTTAGGTAATTTATTTTTTCCTACTATGTGTAGAAGTCAAATGGGGAACTAATTTTCGACCGAAGGAGTATTTGTTTATAAGGGGAGATTAAATATTTTTTTCTGGCTTCTTTTTCAGTATGGTGAAGTGGACATTGATGGGTCTTTGGTTGCTGCAAAAACTGCTGTGGCCGAGGACATTGTTATGCTCAATAATGGGTGTTTGTGTTGCACAGTCAGAGGCGACCTTGTAAGAATGATAGCAGAATTGGTTGAAACTAAAAAGGGGAGATTTGATCATATAGTTATAGAGACCACAGGTTAGGATTTTCTTTGTTATTAAGTGTCTCCTGATGATAAAAGTTTGTTAAGTTTACTGTTAAAGTATGCCTCGTTAGTCGTTACGATCTTACATATGTTGCATGCATCTAACAGATTCTTTTGTTTTTGAGTGGATTGTAATTTTTTGTGGCCTTATGTTCTGGTTTTATGGTCCGGTAATTGTGCTTAACAAGCACGTGTAATTAAATTGTGCAGGACTTGCAAATCCGGCACCCATCATTCAAACATTTTATGCAGAGGAAGAGATTTTCAACAATGTCAAACTGGATGGTGTTGTAACTCTAGTAGATGCAAAGCACGCCACTATTCACCTTGACGAGATTAAGCCAAAAGGAGTCGTCAACGAGGCAATAGAGCAAATAGCTTATGCTGATCGCATTATAGTTAACAAGGTACCTTGTTGGACTGTTCATATAAAAATTATAGCCCTCTTATAGTTGAGCTTATCAGAGAGATTTCTTAATATGTCTGTAAATAATTGTCCCCATTATACACAATTAGTAGAAGCATGCACTTGTTTCTATATAGTGTTAGTGCGGTTGATTAACAACTTGCATACTGATCAAACCACGATCATAATGGATGTAAGCGTAAACACCAAGATTCAGGGGAAGGTGGTTGGAAATGGATCTTATAGATCTCTTGATACTTGATAGTCGAGATTTAGTTTGGGCTAAATTCGCACCTCATATACTATCTGCTCCAACTACAACTACCATGGGTGATTCATTTTGCTTTCTAAAGTTTATTTGGGTTTGAAGTTCTTCCTCGCTTTAAAAGTTGGTTCACATTTTAATCCCCAAATGTGTTTCCACTTCTAGTATGCTAATGAAGAAATTGAATCTATGTTATAAAAATCAAATTTGCTGGAATAGTAAGTTCCTATTAGTCACTATTCAAGGAGAGGTCCCTTTGGCCATGCCATTGATTGCCTCTGTAGGGAGCTGTGACTACTATATAAAGTTTATTTTTGGATGTAGATTTTTACTTTTCCTATTACACTTTGTTTAGCAAATGAGAATGACAATGACTACTCTTTCTTGTGTATTGATTTTAGACTGATCTTGTTGGGGAGTCAGATATTGCCTCTTTAACTAAACGAATAAGAGTAAGTCTCCTTTCTTGTAGCTCATCTCGTAGTTTTGTTATTTCTTGTTTTTTTTTTTGAGATTCTTAGAATTCAACTCTTACAGATCATAAATACGATGGCTAATTTAAAGCGGACAGAGTACGGAAAAGTTGACTTAGATTATGTTCTCGGGATCGGAGGCTTTGACTTGGAGAGGTTATACTCTTAGCCTCATTATTTAGCTGCCCACATTTTGTTTATAGTTGTACTTGTACGGTTTATTTATGCCTCAAATGAGAAGCCTAAAGAAAATGATATATTTGTGTGCACAATAATGGCGAGGTTATACTTCGCAATAAATATAAAAAATCAAGTAAAATAATGCCTAGGTCATCATATGTAAATTGACACTTAATCAAACAGAAAAGAAAGAAAACTAGAAGTTTTAATTAGCTTTTTTTATAGCAAATTGATATAATAATGTGTAATGAGATGTTTCCTGAACTTAAATGTGAGTGGAAGTTTGCAGTCTCTTTGTTGGACAGCTTTAATGTATCAGTTATTGAGAAAGGAGAAAAAAAGGCTTGGCAAATTAATAAGATACCTATATGTTTGCTGCCTCTCTGTGCATTTGTGAGTTAAGCCAACATAAAGTTGATTTATTCTTATCATCTAATTGGACAACATGTTGCTTCATGAAATCCTCCATGTTGGTCGTTTTACTATCATATATATAAACATAATTTGAAACTTCTTGACAGATTTTTTTTATCTTCAGTGTTCCGTAGGACATTGACCGTAACTAACTTTGTAGATACAACCATCCATCATACTTTTGGGAATGCTAGTTCAGTAAATTCATATGTATCAGAAGTTAGTTACAATTCTGTTGTCTACAAATAGTTGATGGAGTCTTGTATTTCAGATTATGCTATGATATGAAAGTGGAAGTCATTTCCACCAATCTCTTCTTTCTCTCTCTGTAACTGCTACCTCTCTGTAGGGTTTTTATCTCTCATCTCTCTCTAAGCCTTGTTTCTCTCATTTCTCTTCTGAATCTCTCTCTGTATCTCTGACTCTCTCTCATTCTCTGCTACTTTCTATCACTAAAACTCTATAAAATACCCAAATTATACATAAAAACACTTAAAGGACCTTGAGATCCTGACACATACTTTACTTTAACTGAATAATGTCCAACATTATTTCTTAGTTACTAAAATTATCGCCTCCCAGTGACCCTGTTCAGTGTAATCACTTTTAATTAATTGTTGGCGTTGTTCGATTATTTTATGTATACATTATCTCCATTTTCCAATTAAACTTGCATATGTGATTTGTAAAATGTAGGCCTACTAGGTCAAAATAAACAGAATTTAATTATAATAAAGATTATGTGGTTTATAGATCGAGTACACAGTTTTTTTTAGTGATATAAATAAGTAATTTTCTAAATAAGCCTAGTATTAAATATGCTTGCTGTGTTGAAATACTTTCAGACTCCGTTTGTTTGCTGGAAAATATTTTCCGTCATTTGACTAGGTGAGGAAATGTTAATTTTGGAAAATGTTAATTTTCCAAAAATGCACAACATTTTTCAAAGGAATTTTCCTCTTTTGGAGAATATTTATTTTCTTGAGACCAAATAAGTGCAGGCAATATTTTCCAGAAGTTTATATTTTCCTACTTTGTTCTGGAATATAATTTTCCTGAAGCTAAACAAAATCCGGAAAATTAGTTAGTTAAGTATTTTCCTGGAAAGTATTTTCTGTGAAACAAACAGAGCCTTGGCGACATTTATTCATATGCATATGGTCCCTCGTGCTTCTGAAGCTCAATATAGAGGAATGTTGTTAGCTATCTGATTTTTTGCCAGAATTGAGAGTGCTGTAGATGCTGAAGGTTCAAAGGAGGATCATGCCAGTCACAAACATGACCACGATCACGATCACGATCATCACGACCATGACCATCGTGAAGGTGACTGCGGACATGGTAATTCCTTGCCAGCATCGTTATGCATAAAAAATTTCTTTTGCTATGTGTTTATGTATACATCTGTCAGTATAAACAGATCTCTTGTTAGTTAACCATCTAAACATTTTAGACAAATCCCTTCATAATTTTTACATAAGTTTTTTATTTTATGATACATGTCTGAAGTAAAAGAGCGACTCTTTTTCATTTGTTCGTGGAACAGGAACCTTAGTTTAAAGAGGAAAGAAATTCCTATCCTTATGTTCCCAGTGTCACCTTTATAGAAGGATTTTTTTTTTCTCGACTATTGTTGTTATTCTAACAGTTTCTATCTTTTAATCTTTTAAACCAGATAATGTTTACTTTCTTTTATGATTTTAGGGAGTTCTAAATTCAATTTTGTGTCACTGTATGTATTAGAATACATTTTCAGATCTCCTTTCCTCTCCAAAAACTCTCTTCCACGTGCACTATAATTTTCTGGTCTTTATTCTAATATTACAACATCTTATTCCTTTAGTTACTTAAAGACTTAAACATAGTGCATTTTCAAACCTAATTACTAATTTGCAGAACATCATGATGATCACCATTCCCATGATCATACCCATGATCCCGGCGTCTCTTCAATGAGCATAGTCTGTGAAGGAACTTTAGATCTTGAGAAGGTTGGTAGTATATATAGTTTTGTTGGAATGTTGTAAAATTGGAGCTTGCCTGATGGGATCCACAGTATAAAAGCATGACTAAATACCTATAAAATTTGCAGGCTAACATGTGGTTGGGTACTTTGTTGACGGAACAATCTGAAGACATATATCGAATGAAAGGCCTTCTTGCTGTAGATGGGATGGATGAGAGATTTGTCTTTCAGGTGATTACTCCCATTTAAAGTGCATCTGATTTACATTTTAGTTCTCTGCCTGCCAATTATTTATTGTCTACTAATACAAATGATTTTTCTCCAATTTATTTTTAGCATTTTATGATATGCAAACTAGCTCTACCTCATGCTTGGTTGATAGGCAGCAAACTTTTAATAGAAGAAGTAAATAGTTTCTGCAAATTTGTATGCTTGCCTCCTTTTAATTAATAAACTCAGATTAAGCAATGTAAATGCTCCACATTCAAAGCAAAAATGATCATACTACGATTGAGTTTTTTAAAGCAAACCAGTACCTCTTCCATGATTATAAATTTTTACGGCATTTTGGTGGTCGTGGCATGTTTATGAAATCTAGAATAGATTTATTTGTTAACTTCCCCAACTTGCATGCTGTCCTGGTTCCTTACTAAGCCATTAACATCTGGTACAGGGTGTTCACGACATATTTCAAGGTTCGCCTGACCGGCCTTGGGAGAAGGATGAACCAAGAGTAAACAAGGTTGTGTTCATAGGGAAGAACTTGGACAAGGAGGAAATCGAGAAGGGTTTTAGAGCATGCTTAATTTAGTTCTATTGTGTAAACATTCCGGTGCTTGGGATTGATAGACGGCTAATAACAAAAAAAAGAACATATTTTTGGACTTCTTCAAATTATATATATACCATGCATCTAAACTGATTATAAGAGTATATTAAATCAAGTTTGATAATTGATTGATACCTTGTGTTTATCTGTATGGTGGACCTTGCAAAAGAAAAAGACTAATTATAAAGATGGGCAGTTGTAATTTTTTTAAATGATGGCATGATAAACGATATACAATTTGAATGTGAAATGAAAGGAAGCATGAAACTTAATTATGCAAGGATTTAAAATATCTTTCGAATGTGCAATTTAAATGTGAAATGACACAAGGAAAGGAAGCATGGAACATCCATGTGCCAGGAATTAAAATATATTTCTAAAACGACCACAGTGGGAGTCGAACCCACGACCTTTTGATCCGAAGTCAAACGCGCTAATCCACTGCGCTATGCGGTCCGCTGTTCCATTACCTACAAAATTTGGTCCGAGTCTATAATACAAGTTTCTTCGTCGTGTTATGACTGAACAGTTTTTTTTTTTTGGTAAACTAAAGAGGTGTTGAGTTTATGACTAATTAGTCCGGTATTGCAAGCTCAAATTCATATATGTTTGGATTAGTCATTTGATTTAGTGTTCTAAAAGTCGGTCAACCGATTAATGGATAATCGGACGAGTCCCGTCTCGATTAAGTATAAATTGGGTCAAAGAGCGATTTTTAAAAAAATCGACTAAGACGAGATTAATCGGTTGAATCAGTCAAAATTCAAAAAAAAATTATATATATATTTTTAAAAAAGTTCATAAACTTACATGACTATTATATGGATTTGAGTTATTGATTTATTGATTAAATACTTTACTAAATCACTAATAAATCGATTATTCTCCAAAAGTGAATTACGTTCTTCGTTCACACTAGGTATACACTAACGATATATTGATATGTGGTTTATTTTTGTAAATTTTGATATTTAAATATCAACATTAGACTAATTATATATTATTTTTTTTGTAAATTTTTTGACTAACTTAATGGTACTAATATAAAATTATATATTATTCTTTATTAAATTAAAAAATATCCGATTAATTATTAGGAGGTACCTCTACCAATTAATACTGATTCTCATCTTTGAGAACACTGATCTGATTGTATAAAATGTAAACCCATTCTTTTTCACGTGGTTAAATCGTACCTTTCCAACTTTTTACTTTTTCAATTATTTTCATTTTTATTAACCTGAGCCGAGCCCGGCCCGGCTCGCACGGACCGCCCATTTGGCCACCTCTAGTCATTGGCAATTATAATTTCCAATCTCTATTTAAACGCCTCCCAATTATTACTATAACAGTCTTGAGTAAAGTTTAGCTACTAATCCTAAATGGATTTGTATTCAAATGCAAATTATTTGACTTATATTAGTGAAGTGAAAACTAAATCATTTTTTTGCATTATATAATAAATCTTCTTTTATATTTAGGGCATGTTGTGTATATGTGTGCCTTTTCTTTCAAATCTGGAAATTTCAGTGGAGTATGATGGAAAATTCCTTGTGTATAATCTGGTCATTAAGCTGAACAATATGCAACTGAAATTGTAATAGACAAAAAGGTTAGCTACATGCTAGAAAGAGGTATGTGCGCATTCCCTCCATTGTACGATTTGATCTCCGCAGGGATTCTAAATTGAAGGGCTCAATGCCTAAGGACGGTTCACGTCTATCTTGACATACAAGAGTCTGATAGAGTAGTATTTTTGTGGCTTTGGGATACATACCATACACTGATAAACTTTACATAAATTGACCCTTTGGTTCCTAAATATGACATTGTGTAAAGGCTCCTGGTCCCTGACTACTAATTATTTAACAATCAATTTATGTGCCGTTGGATCGGATTTTAGATGGTCAGGATTTTAAAAAAAAAATATCTCAGTCCGCTCTTTTTTTAGGCAGAATTCGAACGAAGAAGGTTACAACATCCGGTATCCATCGATTCCATTTGATTCATGTGTCAGGTTTGTATCAATTTAAGAATTTTTAGCGTTTGAATTCGAATTGAAATTTATTCCAATTATTTTGGGGTTAATTTTAGTTGCAGTGTTCTTTGGCAATTGGGGTTTGTTTGTGTTGAATGATATTGGCCTCGATCAGTCCGCGCTCTTTTTGTGCGGAGTACTTGCCAGTCCGCGGAAAACAATCGCGGAGAGCAAGAACCACCGCGGATAGGGATTTTTTTTTAATCCTGATCGTTGGAAGATCAATCCAACGGCAGAGAAGCTGACTGTTGCATAACTGGTCCTGACAATCGATTGTCAGGGACCCGGACCCAAAAAGCTAAGTTTAAAAAAATGTCCATTCTTTGCATTTTTATTTTCTCAAATCAACTAAAAATTGCAAGAATCTGCAAGTACCTTGATGAAGTCATCCAACAGTGACAGAGATTCCCTTGTATAACCAGCTTCATTCAGAACTTCCTACCGAAAGTTCAAAACAGGGTGCCAAGGACACTGTTACTATGGTACTAATGACTGAACTAAAGCTCTCAACTAGTGGTCCACATCAAGGGGATCATTTTTCCACAAGGCCTGATCTACAGACTACAGACTGGCAAAGAGCATTAAGCGTCTTGATAGACTGAAGGATGCAGATCACATTTCAAGTTTAAGGTTTCAATATCTCAAGTCACAATTTGAAGCAACAGGACATACTGATGTATCCTACTGTGACTTGAGGACTGTGCCTAATTAAGATCATACTGGTCAATCGTCTTTTTAATTCTCGAGAACCGAAGAGATTAGGGTTGCAAAATCCGATTGCAACTTGCAGAAACCATTTATGTTTCAGGAGAATCTAAAAATTTATGAGGTGTTATATAAATACATGTTACCAGGTAAAGATGCAATAGAGAGACATGGATAAAAACAGGCTGACAAAAGACATCTCACAAGCCTGAAAAGAGGTACTATATATCAAATATTTGATATGTGCCTAACCAGACCTCGGGGAACTTGCCAACCTCCACTCATGTCATGAATGCATGTTAATTAGTTAAAAACCTTTCTCTGAGTCATCTGAATGAACGAGCCAGTAAGATCCCCTGAACCCACTCATTATTATTGCATTTTAAAAGTTTCAAAACGAGGCTTTTTTATTCAGTCTGCTGTTTGTTGATTTGAAAGCTATATCTGGACTATGACCTTTGTTATGTTATTTGCGAGAGTCCATGTATCCTAAAACTGTAGTTCTATGTCACTCAGGCCCATCTTTATTCATTTAAGCAGCACCTTGCTAAGCATGTATTGATGTCCAGCTTTATTATTCCATATGTAAAGGAATGATTATTTATCTTTTTTTTTTTTTGTAAAACTACGATTATTTTGTAAAAATTAGGACAGATTATGTACATATCTTTCCAAAAATAAAAATAATTTCTCATTTGATGTGTTGGCATATAATATATGATCATGAAAAGTGTCTTTCTCTAACATCTTAAGGTTTTTAGATGAGTTGGTTACTCAGTTCGACTAAAAAATGGGCTTTCGAGTGAGGAGAAGTGTTAGAATACAATATATGATCTTGAAAGTACCTAGCTCTAACACCTTAAGATTTTAGATGAACTGGTTACTCAACATACATGGTGTACAAAAAAATTTCATACGCACGAGAAAATGCAAAGTCTACCAAAGCAATGATACTGTCTTCCACAAAAAAATCAAAACTTGCTTGTTACTACTGATCAAGTGTTCTCTTGGCATCTATTTCCTTCTTCTCTCTTTACTTTATTTGTCATTTGAAAAGATACATCGACTTGAAACTTAAAACATCTCACCAACTTAATAAAACGAAAGGAAGTATTAACAACAAAGATCGAGATGAATAAATAAAAATGGAGTACTAGGATTGAATACTATAAAATTTTAGGGCTTAAATATGTGAGAGATGGGATGGGCATAGAGAGGTTGAGGAGGGATGAAGCAATTTAATAACAAAGGCTGGTGAATAGTGAACGCAGCAGCATGATTGACTTGTGAAAGTTGGAGAGGACTAGTCGATTCGAGTGAGTTATTGACATTTACAATTCTTACTTTTGCTATATCTGGAAGCACCATATATTCATTACATAAATCCCTCCACTTGACTAATGTCAAATACAACCAGCTCATGCCTGGGAGCACCTGTCTATATTACACCTTTCTCATGGTTTCTCCGACCAATTATATTTATGTTTACGCAAAAGTTCGACTCGAACACGACTCGATTCTGATTATTTATCCGAACACCAAATAAATTTAGTATGTCGACTAGGCATCTTTGGTTACTAGTACTAAATTGAAATAATCGTCCCCACACGAAAAGAGTTACACATATATGATTGGAATGTGACCAAAGTCCGTGCGTAACCGAATGAGAAGCAGGAAGGGACACTTAAAACAGGAAAGAAACGAGTGGGGAATAATAAAAGAAGCAAAAAACCAAAGATCCCGTGAAGTCAGAAAGTTGTGAGCCGAAAAGAAAGGCATGGCTGGGAAGCAAAAGAAAGCAAGCAAGCAAACTAAGAAAGTAAAAATAGTAGAGTGAAGCAAACAAACTAGTGGATGGGCTACAATTATATTATTATGTATAAATAAATGGACAAGGAAGGGCAAAATCAGGGGTAAAATAATCATCTGAAACCTGGCACCAAGTCAGGGACAGACACTCTTTTTTCTTCGTAATGCATGTCAATTTTCATTTCTACACGCAAAGTTTTTAGGGGATTGTTAAGGACACTCATTTAAGCTCTGATTTCCCTTTTCACGTATCTTTTAAAAAATATACTATCTCCGTTCCTAAATAAATGGTTTAACATCTTCAAATTTTAAATAAATTATTTATTTAACATGATATTAGAGTTCCTTCGCTTCGAGTTGCTCTGCGTCAATTTATTTTGACCGGTTGCTTAACACTAATTTGAAATGAATTATGCATGCATTTCACCTTATACTCTTTGGACAACATGCATGATAACAGATGGTTTTATCATCGAATATTTAGAAAAACTTTTTAATAAATGAATAAGTAAATATATAGGAGTATATATTAAAATTTTCAAGTTGATAAAATAATTGAAAATGTAAAGTAATTGTATTGTACGAGAAAGGGCCTACTTGAAGGATGCTCCTTCCTAGATTTAGGCAGTAAGATAGAGCGCAGCAGAGTAGGGGTATCTAGCTCATTCTCAAACTCGTACATATTTACCAGTTCTTGCCCTTCCTCGATTTCCCACCCTCTCTTTCTTTCAAATTTTCCCACACATCTTCTTTATTTTCTGAATGTCAACTCTCTTTACTACCCGTTTTATATTTTTTCAGACTTGTTTTCTTAAAAAAGATTATAAAAGGAGAACATTACTTCTACAATAATAATTTAGAAGCAACGGAATACAAATAAAGGAAAATATTTAATAAGAATTTCTTTATATATTTTTTCTAAACCTTCTATTTAAGTTCGAAAAGATTAAGAAAAAAACAAACAAACTCAACAAGGAGTCGATTGACCGAGTGGTATCAAAATCAGACATGCGTTTAGAATCAAACCCATACCTATGTTTGCTTTGATTTTGATAGGCTATGTATAGCCCGGACCCCTCCGGATCTTGTTTATCTTCCAGCATCGGAGTCCAGGCCAACCTTCTAGTCCGGACTTGTCAATAAGTCCGAGCTCACAATTGAGCCCAAACTCCCAGTTAGGCCATGACTCATGCCCAAAGTCTAATCCATTCCTGGCGACAAAGGCAATAACTTATGTGAGCATTACACATTGGTACGTGACGTGTTTTGATAGGCTATGTATAGCTCGGACCCCTCCGGGTCTTGTTTATCTTTCAGCATCGGAGTCCAGGCCAACCTTCTAGTCCGGACTTGTCAATAAGTCCGAGCTCACAATTGAGCCCAAACTCCCAGTTAGGCCATGACTCATGCCCAAAGTCTAATCCATTCCTGGCGACAAAGGCAATAACTTATGTGAGCATTACACATTGGTACGTGACGTGTTTAGGTCATCATTCATGGCCACACCTGGTGACGACACGTAAAGATACCTAATGATGGGCACAATTATGTTCTATTCAAGCCACACGCCAGCAGGAGCCTGGCACACGACACCACAATCTTTCACCTGGACACGTGCAATCCATCAACATCACCCAGGTGTCCTACCTACCCAGGATTCAACGCTCATGATTGCAGGTACAACCCCTGAACCCTAATTCTGGGCCTATAAATAACCAAAGAAGGAAAGGTTTAGGGGTTACATTCTCTTTTACACACTTAGCCTATATTATACACACAATATACATACACCCTCCATATTTAGATTTCTCTATAGTCTTATCTTCCTTTCCAAAACCATTACTTATTCTCACGCCGGAGGCGCCGCCAGGGTCAAAACCCCCCTCCGGTGTTGTTTTGTAGAATCCCAACCGCAGCGACACCGCTTCCAGGCGTGGGATCGACCGGGAAGGGCTAGATTGGGATTTGGAGTTATCATTTGGCGCTAGAAGGAGGGGGACCCTGTCTTGTGGTCACGGTACCATAAGACTCACCATCATCAACAAGCTCCTTCACCTTTGAAGGAGTCCTAGCTAAATCCAGTAAGATCTAAACAAACTCCTTTGTTTTAACCACCAAAAATGAATTCCTTAGCCCATTTCTCCAATGAATGCATGTTTTTTAACCTTGTTTAGCCCAGATCTTGCTTAGCCTTGTTTGTATGCTTTGATTATTGTTTAGATCTATATTGCTCCTGCCTAGATCTATTTAAAAAACCCAGCTTTCCTGATTATTGAGATTGTGAACCCAGAAATACGTGCATACATTTTGACCCCTTCACATACACACAGAGATCTTGTTGTAAAACCCAGGATAATTTGCTTCAAATTTTGTTCTAGAATACCATATACATCTGTTTGTGTGTGAAACATGGCTCGTGGAAGTAAGAGCACGAATAGACACACCCCAAGTAACCCAACCCAAGAGCCCATCGTCCCAAACCCAGGCCAGGCTGGTAACCAGATACCCCTAGTCCTGACTCTGGCCTCGTAGGTAATCCGGCCAGGAGATGCCCGGGTAAACATAGAAGTAAACAAGTACAAATACACTGACCTTGCTCTTGAGCCCGGACAGATGGAGAACCTGACTGGTGAACAGGTTGTCGAAGCAATCCGGTTATACAACCAAACCTGGAACAAGGAGCAAGACCAGTGTGAGAACTCTCATCACCCTGAAGGATCCCACCGCTCTAGGTCTGTTTTCGACCGAATTGGCGACAAAGACAAAGACACCGAAAAGAGGCCTCACCGGACTCACAGCCGAAATCATGATGAGGAGGCTAAAAAACTTAAAAAGTTAGCTGAAATGCGAGAAAAGATTCAGGCGGAAGAGCAGGCCAGACTAGATTTACGGGTCCAGAAATGGATCCAGGAGGAGGAAGCCCGGATTCTTGGCAAAACCTCTGAAAAGAGGAGAACCCGGGCTCCAAGTCCAGAAATAATCTCAGAGGAGGATGAACCCAGGGAGGACCTTATGAACATGATACATGAGTTGCAAAGAAAAGTTGGCCAAGACTCTGGGCTCGACATTGGGGACACCCTAACACCATTCAGCTACTCCTTGGAGGCAACACCAAGGCAGAGAAACATTAAGCACTATAATTTCGAATCTTTCAATGGTTTGGATGACCCCAAAGAGCATGTGCATTATTTTGAACAAATTGCCATGATTTATTATTACAATGATCTAACAAAGTGCAGGTTCTTTGCTTCCACACTCAAGTCCGGGGCTCAGAGGTGGTTCAGCCGGATACCATCTCGTAGCATCCACAGCTGGAAGCAGTTCCGTGATGCATTTCTCAGACGCTTCCGGGCAAACAAGACTCATGAGATGCATATGTGCCATCTGGAAACAGTCAGGCAAGCCCGGGGTGAAGCCCTCTCTGCTTATATGAAAAGATTTCAAGAAGCTATCAACAACATAACCAACCTGGATGAGCGGGAGGCTATGACAATCTTTCGAAGAAACCTGGATCCGGATAACAATGAGAGGTATGTTCTGGACCTCATTCATAAAGAGCCTCAGAGCCTGGCGGCAGTCTATGCAATGGCCGCCAGGTTCATCAAAGAAACCGATGTCCTCCAAGCAATGAGGATGACTAGACAGGGCATATCTCCAACCCGGATTCAAGATCCACCAAAAAACAACTACAGCCATCAAGATAAAAAGTTCAAATCCAACAGACAGAGCAACTATATCCAAAGCTCTCAGCTTTCATTACCAGCACCACCCCCGGACTCCAGTCAAAGAGGTGAGTCCGGACAGCCTAAACCCAAGCGTGAGCCCAGACCCGAACCTTCCTGGACTCCTCTCAACCGGACTCGTGCCGATATTTTGAAAGAGGTACGAGACAAGCCTTTCTACTACCCTCCCAAGCCCATGGTCACTGCACCGGAAAATAGATCAGTCCACAAATATTGTGACTATCATGAAACACACGGAAATACCACTGAAAATTGCTTATCTCTCAAGTTCTTCGTCGAAGACCAAATCAAGATGGGGAACATGGGCCAGTATATAGCCCGGAGGACTGCTGAAAGGGGAGAAGGATCCGGAAAAGAAAAGAATGTTGTGAACGTTGTGATGGGTGGGTCTATCTCACCCCCAAGAAGCCCGGACTCGGGGGATGAAGTAATGATGGTTCAAATCTGCCCAGAGCAAGTGATAAGTTTCAGCAAGGACGATTTCGAGGGAATCAACCCAAACCACAATGAAGCCCTGGTAGTAAGTCTTGATATCGCTGATAATGAGGTCAGAAGAGTCCTGGTTGATAATGGCTCTTCTGTCAATATTTTGTTTAAGCACACTATGGACCGGATGCAGCTAGGCAGCATAAAAATGAATGATTGCAGGGAAGACCCTCTCTATGGATTCGGGAACAATTTGGTCTCCATCCAAGGAACCTTATATCTCCCAGTCCTGTTTGGGACCTTCCCGAAGCAGGTGACCAACATGGTCAAATTCTACATTATCAACACTCCCTCATCCTACAATGTCATTCTAGGAAGACCAACCCTTACCAAGCTTCAAGCTATAACCTCAACACCCCACCTCAAATTCAAATTTCCCACTCCCGGCGGAATTGGCGAAGTCCGGGGTGACTATGACATGGCTAGCCGATGCTATGGGCAGGCTTTAGTCATGGCGGAAACTGACCCAGAGAATAAAAGAAAAGCAAGCTCTTACCAGAAAAATCTAAGCAGAAAGAAACACAAGTCCAACCAAAAGAAAGAGCCCGGTAAGGAGGTCCACAACATCGAAAACCCATTAGCCCAAACCTACCTTGAACAGGTTGTGCAAGCCCGGGTTCAACAATATGTATCTAAAGCAGAAATGACAAAAGTAGAAGCTGCTGTTGAACTCGAATCCGTTGAATTGGAAGAAGGGAACCCGAATAGAAAAGTTAAAATTGGAACCGGTCTGGACACAGTATTCAAGAAGGAGCTAACTGAATTACTCCGGGACTATGCTGACATATTTGCTTGGAGCCCGGATGACATGCCCGGGCTCCAGGAGTCTGTTGCTATGCATAGCCTGGATGTCGATCCAAAGAAAAAACCAGTAAAGCAGAAAAGGAGGAACTTCGCCCCAGAGAGACAAAAAGCAATTGATGAAGAGGTGGAAAAACTACTCAAAGCCGATATCATTTGTGAAATAAAATATCCGGAGTGGCTAGCTAATGTTGTTCTAGTTAAAAAACCCAACGGAAAATGGCGAATGTGTGTGGACTACACTGACCTCAATGCTGCATGCCCCAAAGACCCATACCCACTCCCCAGCATTGACCAACTTATTGATGCCACAACCGGGCATGTCATGCTCAGTTTCATGGATGCTTTCTCCGGATACAACCAGATAAAGATGAACCCGACTGACATAGCTAAGACAACATTCATAACACACCGGGCTGTTTACGCCTACAAACTCATGCCATTTGGTTTAAGGAATGCTGGATCCACGTACCAAAGAGCAATGGTGGAAATTTTCAAAAGTCAACTGGGAAGAAACTTGGAGTCCTATGTTGATGACATGATAGCAAAATCTACAACTGTTCAAGACCATATTTCTGATCTAAAAGAGTGTTTCGATAACATGAGAAAGCAAGAAATGAAACTAAATCCGGATAAATGCACCTTCGGGGTGGCAGCTGGAAAATTCTTGGGCTTCATGATTAGCCAGAGGGGAATTGAAGCCAACCCGAAAAAAATCAAAGCCATTACTGAGATGCAAGCACCCCGGACTCAGAGAGACATACAAAAGCTAGCCGGATCTTTGGCAGCGTTGCGAAGATTCATTCCCAAACTCGCCGAGCGTTGTCTACCTTTCTTCAATTTGCTAAAAGGAGCACAGAAAAAGAAGGATATTGTCTGGAGCCCGGACTGTCAACAATCTTTCGATTCACTTAAGGAATATCTGGCAGCACCACCAATTTTGACCAAGCCCGAGCCCGGGGAACCTCTAAGCCTTTACTTATCCGTAGGAACCCTGGCTGTGGGGGCGGCACTAATCCGGGATCATGAAGGTCAGCAAAAACCGGTTTATTATGTGAGCCAAGTGCTCAAAGATGCTGAAACACGTTACCCGAATCTGGAAAAATTTGTTTTCGCTCTGGTCACTGCATCCCGGAAGCTGAGACATTATTTCCAAGGGAGAGAAATCAAAGTAATCACTGATCAACCACTCCGGAAAATCATTCACAAACCTGACATCTCGGGGAGATTGGTTAATTGGGCTGTTGAGCTAAGCCAATTCTCCCTCACTTTTGTCCCAAGAACATCTATCAAGGCCCAAGCTCTAGCCGATTTTATTGTGGAATGTTCTTTCCCGGAGCCTGTTCACATTTCAATGGAGACAGAACCCGGGGAGGAATCCACACCCGATCATGAATCCTGGATGTTGCATGTAGATGGCTCATCAACAAGCGAGAGATCTGGAGCAGGGCTCATACTCAAGAGTCCGGATGGATTCAAAATAAAGCAAGCGATCAGATTTGAATTCCAAGCAACCAACAATCAGGCGAAGTATGAAGCTCTTCTAGCCCGAAATCAAAGGGTGAAAAAGCTAAGGATTTTCAGCGATTCACAGATAGTGGTCAAGCAAATGACTGGAGAGTATGTTGCAAAGGACCCGATTCTGGGAAGGTATCAAGCCCTGGTTCAAGGTCACCTAGCTGTGATACCACAATTCGAAATCATTCAAGTGAGTAGAGAAGATAACACTGAGGCTGATATTCTATCCAAACTAGTCCAGAACTCAGCTGAGTTGGATAGCTCGGTCTATTTTGAGGAATTGAATAAACCAACAATCGATCAACAAGAAGTCATAGAAATTGAGGATTAAACAAGCTGGATGACTCCTATAATTTTATACTTGGAAAAGGGAGAGCTACCCTAAGAGAAGAGTCAAGCTCAAAGACTCAAGAATAAAACAGCAAAGTTCTTTTTGGAAGAAGGTACGCTCTATCGCCGGACTTACTCTGCACCAATTCTAAAGTGTGTTGGACCGGTTGAAGCTATCTATTGTCTGGAATAAGTTCATGAAGGCATATGTGGTGACCATATGGCTGCCAAAGCCCTGGCTCACAAGATTATTAGACAAGGTTACTACTGGCCAACTATACACAATGATGCTGTGGACTTTGTGAAAAAGTGCAAGAAGTGCCAACTATTCAGTAATGTCCCGAGACAGAGCCCGGTTATGCCCTCTTCAGTGCTATCTCCAATACCATTTGCAGTGTGGGGAATTGACATCATGGGTCCGTTTCCCCGGGCTAAAGGCGACCTGAGATATTTGTTAGTGGCAATTGATTACATGACCAAGTGGGTTGAAGCCAAAGCAATGAGAACTATAAACCAACAGGATTGCATCCGTTTCATGGACAACATTTTGATGAGGTTCGGGCTGCCCAAGGTTCTGGTTTTTGATAATGGCCCGCAATTCGTGGGATCTGAGTTCGAAAGCTATTTGAAGGAAAGAGGGATAAAGCACAAGAAGTCATCAGTAGCTTATCCAAGAGGAAATGGCCAAGTAGAAGTTACAAACCGGATATTGCTGAGAGGAATTGAAAAGCGCTTGCAGGAAAGTAAAAATAAGTGGCCAGAGGAGTTACCAAACGTGTTATGGGCATACAGGACTAGTCCCCGGACTAGCACTGGTGAAACCCCATTTAAACTGGCCTACGGCACTGAAGCATTACTACCTATTGAAGTTGGAAATCCCTCTCACCGGGCAATCAATTTTGAGGAGATTGCAAATGAAGAAGGACTGCAGACTAATTTGGTTCTAGTGGATGAGGTTCGAGACCAAGCTATTGAAAGGATGAGGAAGTACAAGGAGAAGACAAGAGAGTACTTCGGCAAGAAGGCCCGGGTTAAAAACTTTCAAGTTGGAGACCTGGTCCTTCGAGATACTGAGGCTTCCGACCCTACCAATACCGGCAAGCTCATGCTAAAATGGGAAGGACCTTACAAAATAATGGAGGTACTCCGGCCTGGAACATACAAGTTGGCCTATATGGATGGTTCTGAGGTCCCCAACACTTGGCACGGCCTTAGACTCCGAAAATTTTACCAGTAAGAAGACTGCAACACCTGGACAAAAAATAAGGAGCTCCAGAAAGCCCAAAAAACTTCAACAGATGATTTTAAATTTTCGTAATAGAGTTAGAATAAGAGCTTTGTATTCCTGATCTTTCTATATATAAAACCGGTCATGTTGTTCTTTCATATTAAGTTGTAATAGCCCGGGTTCATAGCAATATGCATAACATATAGCCCGGGCCCCCAGCAATACACAATCTAATTACCCTGGCTCGGAGCTATAGGCAAACATTGCAGCCAGGGCCCCCAGCAATACGCAATCTAGTAACCCTGGCTCAGAGCTATAGGCATATCATGAAGCCAGGATCACGAGCAATACGCACCAAACGAAAATCTTAGACTTTACTCTAAGTACAAAACAAAGAGTCTGGTTCAGAACTAAGCTATGAGACCGGGCTCACGAGCAATACACACCAAACGAAAATCTTAGACTTTACTCTAAGTACAAAACAAAGAGTCCGGCTCAGCACTAAGCTATGAGACCGGAGTCACGAGCAATACGCACCAAAAGAAAATCTTAGACTTTACTCTAAGTACAAAACAAAGAGTCCGGCTCATCACTAAGCTATGAGACCGGACTCACGAGCAATACGCACCAAACGAAAATCTTAGACTTTACTCTAAGTACAAAACAAAGAGTCCATCTCAGCACTAAGCTATGAGACCGGACTCACGAGCAATACGCACCAAACAAAAATCTTAGACTTTACTCTAAGTACAAAACAAAGAGTCCGGCTCAGCACTAAGCTATGAGACCGGACTCACGACCAATACGGATTAAACGAAAATCTTAGATTTTACTCTTAAATACAAAACAAAGAGTCCGGCTCAGAATTAAGCTATGAGACCGGACTCACGAGCAATACGCACCAAACGAAAATCTCAGACTTTACTCTAAGTACAAAACAAAGAGTCCGGCTCAGAATTAAGCTATTAGACCGGACTCACGAGCAGGTTAGCAGATAGAACAATACAAAGAAAAGAAAAAAATACAAAACCTGAATGACAAAATGATTATATTAAAGGCATCAATGAGAAAACACAGGGACCCGGGTTGGCCGTACAACCCGGAAACATCCCCAAAAGTTTGGAGCAATAAACAGCAAAAGAGAGTCTACGGTTACAACGGAAATAAGTCTCAAAAGTTCAAAAGAGCAGTTACTCATCAACATGACTGTCCGGGGATGGCATGACCGGATTAGAAGAATTGGGGAGGAAGCTCGGAATAGGACCATCATAAGGCTGGGGCTCTCCCTTTCCTTGCTCGATTGAGAGTTTTGCAGTTAGGAATTCACCAACGAAAGAATCCCAATTGGCTTTCGGATCAGTCTTGACATGACACTCGGAAACAAGCCAAGCCCGGAGAATCTCAGGAGCAACAGCATCCGCAACAGCTTGGTCATACTCCGGACCTTCTTTGAATTCGGCTATAACAGCTTCACGGGACTTTGTGTTTTCCAAAAGAAGTTGTTTGTTGAACTCATCCACGTTATTGGCTTTCTTCTCAACCTTTGAAATTTCATCTTGAAGCCCGGATAATTTAGAAGTGAACTCGGACTCCTTTTCAACATTTTGGGCTTTCAAGGAAGCAACTTCAAGTTCCAAATCTCGGAGCCGGGCATCCTTCTGATTGCCGAACTCCTTCGCAGATTTCCGTTCGGCCACAATAATACTTGCAAGTGCACTGATCAAGCTACCAGTCTACAAAACACAAGTCAAAAATCAACCAACGAAAAGACAAAATTAAACGACATAAAGATAATCTTCAGCAAGAATCAACATACATGCCCCCAGTAGCCAACAAGACGTTGCAGACAAGCGCTGGTACCAGACTTTTCCATTTCTTCAAATTCGGTATCAGTAGGAATATCAGCACAAACACCGGCCAATTTCTTCAGAGTATAGTTTCCAATGCGGATAGGCTCCTTATCCGGATTCTTTCCCTCACCATCAGCAACAATCTTCTCGACATTGACTTTGGCCTTAGCAGGTGGCTTCTTGCCCACATGAATTTTCCTCTTCTTCAAAGAACGCTGCTCCAAGTAATCTATTATTTCAACATAAGCAGCATCAACCACATGTTCAGATTGAGGGAGATTCGGGGCGATAGACTCTGCACCACCCTCCTTTAGAGCACTAGAACCGGACCCCCCAACATCCCCCGGACTCTTTGTACTATGGACACCGCCGAGTTTCTTAAAAGAGGCAGCAAGAGCGTTGCAAGACATGATGTTATATAATTCGGGTTGGAAGAAAGGCAAACCTGTACAAAGGAAAAAGCAAATATCAGTATATAAAAAGAACTAGTCCGGTTTACAAAAAGAAAAATTACAACAACTTACATCCAAGCTCAAACAATAAATCGTGTTTCATAAAGCTATCCCGAGTCATTTGGAAACCAAGGCATTCACAGAACTTGTGAACTTGAGCCAAGGCTTCCCCCTCAAGTGTGTATACATCAAACACTTCAGCCTCAACACCAGCAACGATATGGGGGATGATCTCCAAGTCCAAGCCTTTCAAGAAAATAATTTCCCCATTCCAGAACTTTAAAGTTGACTGTTGAATAACCGGTTTGGCGGAACCTGATGGATACCCACATTCCTCCGCACGAAATCGGATCTCGTACAGAGGCTCTTTGTTAGATTGGACTAGCTTGAAAAGCTGGTGGAAAAGTCGCAAGGTGGACTGATGCCCCTTCTTATCACAAGAAGCCAAAAACCAAGTTATCCACTTAACCCCGTTGGGAGTAATTTGCATTATTGAAATTTTATAAACATATTTACAAAGGTGCTTTACAAACTGATGGCACCTGGGATTCCATCCGGACCGCAGAGTCTCCAGCCATACACCAACATAATCATCCTTTGGTCTATGGTAAATCCTCTCCCCGGGTTGGGGCCATCTCCAACTAATTTCAGGCCCCAAGTGAAATGCAGCCCGGACCAATTTGTCCATCTGAACATCCGGGAGGCTTATAAACTTTTCCTTCAAAGGATAAGGGGCTTCGCTAATTCCCATTTTGGAAAAAGAGGCGTCAAATTCGGATCATTGTACGGTCCGGGGCGGCCAAACTCCTGATGATTCCTATAACAGGTACTAAGATCTCTATAATAAAATTGTTGTTCTATAGCCGGATCTTTCTTCACAAAGAAATAGCCGGTGTCCGACCAATATCCTTCCGGAGTACTGAGTACACCGCCGCGGGGAGGCTCATGAACAAAGAGTTGGGTTACTAAGGGACCAGACTGTTTCTTCTTCTTAGCCATTCTACACCAAAATAGTTCTATAGTAACCGGATTGCTAGAAATTAGGGAGTTGTTACAACTAGTAGAAGGGTCAGAAAGGGGTATAAGTACGCAACGGGCACGAGCCTTAATCCGAACCATAAACCTAGAAAGATCAATTTCAAGTAAGTTTTTGTTATTTCAATACGGATTATATATTCCCAATTACACAGTCATGTTATCCTAGCAGTTATCAGTCAACTCCTATTTTCTACCGTAACCGGATTTAATACTAGCCATGTCACAACCAAGACCATTGTATCAACATCCTAAACCATAAAACAAAGATCACCCGAATTACAGCAACAATCCGGGTTGATCTAAAACACTCAGAAATATAAACAGCTAGAAACACTTTCTACCAAAAACAAACCACAAAAATAAGATCAAAACCATATACACACAGTTATACAAACAGAGAAAAACCATGAACTACCAAGAACAGTCCTAAACCCAGAAACGAAAAACACCAATCCCATACAAACAAAGTGATTTACAGTTCGAAAAGCAAACACAAAGACACTATAGTTACAAACCAACATCATCATCAAACAAAACCGAAAACTTCTCAAAACCCCCAAATTCGAAATATGAACAGTCAGATATAACAGCAAATTACAAATCGGAAAAAGAGAATAAAGAATAAGAGGAGAAAAAAGGAGGAAGGATAGAAAAGCTTACAGAAAGCATGAGAAGGTAACGGCTTCACGAAATGTCGTCGGAAAGTCACCGGAATCGCCGCTGGAAGAAACTGGAGAGTAAAGGAGATTTTGAGAGGAAAAGTAAAAGTAAAAAATAAACTGTGGACAGGTGTTTATAGAATGCAGTGACACAGAACGCTTAGACGACAGGTGGCAGAACCCAATTTACTGGCAACAAAACAAGTACAAAAAAAAGGAGAAAAAGTAGAAAAAACAACGAAAAGACAAGCGTAATTAATGTGACAACAGTTACCTCGATTCCCTAGGTAAAAAGGGGAAGCACCTTTTCAAAAGAAAGTGGGGGGGGGGGGGGGAAACTGAAATCGTTCGTATCCTACAGGAAAAATGAAATCCCTCACAATCCGGTCTCGGTCTTTCACCCATAGTCCAGTCCAGTTTCGTAATTCAAGCCTCACCTTCAACACCGGATTGCCATCCTGGACAACAATCCGGGTTGGGGGTAGCAATTAACCCAAAAAAAAATTCTAAGTTACCCAAAGCCTCACAGCTTTGGACTTGAGAAAGAATCAAGCCTCACCTTCAACACCGGATTGCCATCCTTAACAACAATCCGGGTTGGGGGGCAGCAATCAACCCAGAAATCTTTTCTAAGTTACCCAAAGCCTCACAGCTTTGGACTTCAGAAAGAATCAAGCCTCACCTTCAAAACCGGATTGCCATCCTGGACAACAATCCGGGTTGGGGGCAGCAATTAACCCAGAAATTTTTTCTAAGTTACCCAAAGCCTCACAGCTTTGGACTTGAGAAAGAATCAAGCCTCACCTTCAACACCGGATTGCCATCCTTAACAACAATCCGGGTTGGGGGCAATAATCAACCCAGAAATTTTTTCTAAGTTACCCAAAGCCTCACAGTTTTGGACTTCAGAAAGAATCAAGCCTCACCTTCAACACCGGATTGCCATCCTTGACAACAATCCGGGTTGGGGGGCAGCAATCAACCCAGAAATCTTTTCTAAGTTACCCAAAGCCTTACAGCTTTGGTCTTCAGAAAGAATCAAGCCTCACCTTCAACACCGGATTGCCATCCTTGACAGCCATCTGGGTTGGGGGGAAGCAATCAACCCAGAATTTTTTTCTAAGTTACCCAAAGCCTCACAGCTTTGGACTTCAGAAAGAATCAAGCCTCACCTTCAACACCGGATTGCCATCCTTGACAGCAATCTGGGTTGGGGGGCAGCAATCAACCCAGAATTTTTTTCTAAGTTACCCAAAGCCTCACAGCTTTGAACTTGAGAAAGAACCAAGTCTCACCTTCAACACCGGATCGCCATCCTTGACAACAATCCGGGTTGTGGGGCAGCAATTAACCCTGAATTTTTTTCTAAATTACCCAAAGCCTCACAGCTTTGGACTTGAGAAAGAACCAAGTCTCACCTTCAACACCGGATCGCCATCCTTGACAACAATCCGGGTTGGGGGGCAGCAATCAACCCTGAATTTTTTTCTAAATTACCCAAAGCCCCACAGCTTCGGACTTGAGACCCACTTTCTATGTTACAAATTCAGAGGTTTCTACTCCCCCATCCAGAAAATCTGAATAGGGGAGTGGGGGGCAAATGATAGGCTATGTATAGCCCGGACCCCTCCGGGTCTTGTTTATCTTCCAGCATCGGAGTCCAGGCCAACCTTCTAGTCCGGACTTGTCAATAAGTCCGAGCTCACAATTTAGCCCAAACTCCCAGTTAGGCCATGACTCATGCCCAAAGTCTAATCCATTCCTGGCGACAAAGGCAATAACTTATGTGAGCATTACACATTGGTACGTGACGTGTTTTGATAGGCTATGTATAGCCCGGACCTCTCCGAGTCTTGTTTATCTTCCAACATCGGAGTCCATGCCAACCTTCTAGTCCGGACTTGTCAATAAGTCCGAGCTCACAATTGAGCCCAAACTCCCAGTTAGGCCATGACTCATGCCCAAAGTCTAATCCATTCCTGGCGACAAAGGCAATAACTTATGTGAGCATTACATATTGGTACGTGACGTGTTTAGGTCATCATTCATGGCCACACCTGGTGACGACACGTAAAGATACCTAATGATGGGCACAATTATGTTCTATTCAAGACACACGCCAGCAAGAGCCTGGCACACGACACCACAATCCTTCACCTGGACACGTTCAATCCATCAACATCACCCAGGTGTCCTACCTACCTAGGATTCAACGCTCATGATTGCAGGTACAACCCCTGAACCCTAATTCTGGGCCTATAAATAACCCAAGAAGGAAAGGTTTAGGGGTTACATTCTCTTTTACACACTTAGCCTATATTATACACACAATATACATACACCCTCCATATTTAGATTTCTCTATAGTCCTATCTTACTTTCCAAAACCATTACTTATTCTCACGTCGGAGGCGCCGTCAGGGTCAAAACCCCCCTGCGGTGTTGTTTTGCAGAATCCCAACCGCAGCGACACCGCTTCCAGGCGTGGGATCGGCCGTGAAGGGCTAGATCTGGATTTGGAGTTATTAGATTTATTTTTTGTTTCCTACCCTACATTAAACAATCAAGATAAGGATACTCAAGGGAGAGGTGAGAAATATGTATGAAATATCAAATGAATGTTCTTTTTTTTATTCCTCCAAAAAACGTTATTGAAAAGAAAATAATTTATATGTACAAATAAATCTTACTAATAATAAAAGAAATATTTACAATTTTTTATATATTATAAATTAATATAATTAATAACTTCAAAAATATATTAAATTAAACAGGTTTATTCCAGCACTAAATCCACGTCGTAATATCATTAATGAAATTTAAATTTCATACTATCCATACCCGATTCTCGATTCGAAACTCAAACCACCCGTGAATCAAACTATCCCTAATTCTGCTTTTTTCCCTGAATTGAGAAAGAGATATCAGTCACTTAACAAATATTTTCGCATAATACACTACTAGCTGATAACCCGTGCGAAGCACGTGCCGAGATTAAAATATTAATCAAACCCGGGATGAAATTAAAAAAATAAATCAAATCAGTAAATCTTTGAATTACGTAGTTATAGAGAATCGAACTCGAGGTGAAACCAAAAAAATTAAATCAAATAAATTAATT
Organism: Heracleum sosnowskyi; assembly: GCA_030848705.1. Taxonomy (NCBI): domain Eukaryota; kingdom Viridiplantae; phylum Streptophyta; class Magnoliopsida; order Apiales; family Apiaceae; genus Heracleum; species Heracleum sosnowskyi. The sequence continues at coordinate 36,893,007 of CM061244.1, forward strand.
TGGTTAGGCTTGTGTTAAATTGATAATAATATTTTTTGCTCTACTATGTTCGCACTTAACTACAAGATATAGCAAATGTGGCAAGTAGGGATCGAACCCAAGGGAATAGTGTTCAATACTAGTGTAAAGTAAAATGGTGGGGGGTTTTTGAGTTGGTTGTAATATTTTATCAAATACCTTGCATACAAGAAATAAATTGCTAGAGAATTACAGCTAAGTTAAAAGCAATCATCCAATTTTACCAACACAACAAGGCACAATGAGTTAATTAGCAAGATAAAGAGATATTTGACCCATGGATAATGGAAAATCAAACACTTTAACCAAACAAATTCAAGCAAGACAAACCCAACTCTACCTAACCAAGATAATTAGTGAAGCACACAAAATATTATTTCTCTTCTTAAAACACTAATTTAGTGAATCACATAAATTAGTTCTCTTGATACTAGCAACCAATATTGAAGCAATACTAATTTAACCAAATCAAGGAATTAAACAAAGAGAGGTTAGGACAAATCCAAGGATGATGAGCTCAACCTAGGTACTTGCACTTAAATCTTGAGGATTTAGGTACACTAAATTTTGTGCTACTACAATGAATGTACTAACAATTACGGATTAGCACAAACAATTAGCAATTGAAATTACAAGAAGAGTACGATGAAGCAACTTACAAATCTCCAAGCAAATTCATAAACAATACAAAACAAGGATTCAAGATAGAGTGAAATAGATCTTACTTAAAATGAAATGGGTTTAGTACAAGAAATCCTTCCTTGAGCCAAATAAATGAAGTTAGTTACTCATAATCAATGCTAGATTACAAGTAATAAATGCTTCCTATAACCCTAATTGAATGTTCTTGGTGATAAAGATAAGATGAAGATGTGATAATGGATAAGATAATGCTTGGTTTCCAACTACACAATTAATACATCCATTAGACAAGAGGACAAAATAGTCAATATGCTTCCAAAAAGTTCAAGCATGACTTGTACGGCTTGATGAACGGCCGTGCGGATGCCCGTACAAATGGAAACTCAAACTGCAACACTTCGTACGGCCTACTGAACGGCCGTACGGACGCCGGTACAAATGGAAACTCAAACTGCATCACTTGGAACACTCCGCACGACCTACTAAACGACCGTGCGGACGCCCGTACGAGACAACAATCTCCAAAATCATGCATTATGAACCTCCCAACATCGCAATCCAACATCATCTAAATTCCCTCTTGAATAATCTTTGCTTTCAAGCCCACAATAAGCCATCTTTTGAACAAATAATCATGTGGCACTGAAAAAGGGAAACATAACAAATATAAATAAAATGCCTATGGAACCGAAAGAAAACCAAGAGAAAGAGAGACAAAAACGTGTATAAAATACACGTTATCAAATCTTCCCCCACTTGAACTTTGCTAGTCTCGAGCAAACTAAAATTAACAAAGAGACTACCAAACTAAATTCACTTCTCTAAACGAGAAAATGGTTGTACAAGAGTATTCAAACCATCGTTTAAACCCCCAAGTAGCCATGAAGGACGAGTTTCGTCTCGTGAGGGTTTATAGATGATGTACCCACAAAATCACAAAAATTACTAAACAACAAGAAATTAACATTACCTAAAAATTAAGCTAATTACTACACCTACATGACCGAGTCGTCATACAAATAGGAAACAAGCTAAGCATGTTGCTAAATCTACTTGCAACTAAGATCAAACATACGGAATTATCCACCATGTTATCTACTATAGCACGCTAACACCCAATTCAAGAATGTCCACCTTGCGCTACTTGACCTAAGATCAAGTGTAGGCGAAGATTTCACTCAACTCCAAGTCTAAATGCATGCGCTCTACTTGACCTTGAATGTCCACCTAAATTTCGGATTGCACCAAAAATAAGGAAATCATAAAATGGGTTGTAACGAGGCTTGGGTGAAGGTGTGAAAATTTAAATTCAAGGGTGGTGTAATAGTCTCGTTAGTTGAGTCAAAAAGACGCTTGCTTTCTTCATACACCAAACTCTCAAACTAAAGTTGATCTCCACTCATTTGCAATTACAAAACACAACCACATTTACAAAGAAAATTGAATCAAAATAAAGTACAAAGATTTATTGTTTTTTTTTCTTTTTGTTTTTTTCTCTTACATACATACCCCTTTCTTTATTATTATTATTATTTTTTTAGCAAAGGGAATGCATTACAAAAATAAATACTACAAAAAAATTTGAACCACATCTAGTAATACATAACACAAACTAGTTCCCACTCACAATAATTAGCATTTTTCATCTTCATAATATCTCCAAATTTTCATGCTCATCAATCAATTCTTTCCATGACTCAACTAGCTCAACTAGGTCGAGAGTGAAGTATTTGGCTATGACTCATGTATAAAAGGGGAAAGTGACGAAGAAAAATATGGATATAAGCTTCAAAGGGCAACTAGGGATTATTTTCATGGTTCACAAGCTAAAAAGGCCAAAATGGTTATCCTAAATAAAATTTCTTTATTATGGTGCATCCATAAATTAAGGTTTAATGCAAGACCTAGAGCAACAAACACACATAAAGAGGGAGAAACACACAAGGACAAAAGAAATCATCGTTCAAGGCCTCACAAGGTTTAAGTTGTAATAACATCTTCTCGATTTGATTTCCATGCATTCTAAGAGATACCCATCATGTTCACAATTTTATTACAACAATCTAAACTTTTCCTGCCATTTCAAGTGTGTGTGTGTGTGTGAAAAAGGTGTGTCAAACTTATCGATTCACATCAAATTGGTAATGCATGACACGAAATAGGAGAAACATGGCTACAAACTCACAGATGTCTTAAATTTTACAAACAAGTAAACAAGCTTATGACTAAACTCATTTCCAAATGCAAACGAGACGGACATCAAAATAAACAAAATAGAGTACTAATACTAGCTACATACTACACTACAATAATAACATAAACAATCCTTCCCCCACTTAAAACATGGCATGTCCCCATGCATGACAAATAAAAATATGAGGTATAGAAAAGTGAAAGAGAGCTCCCCTGAAAATGGAGCTATTTGTCGCTTAGATGACCCCTTCCTTTGAATTTGAACCCACTTAGAAGACGTACCACTCATGATTGCCAAAACCCAACCCAAAATTGTAAGCCAAGAATTGAACGAATGCCACAACACCACAACCAACCTTGGGTTCCTCCCAAAAAGCGCATTTGTTTACTGTCGTTGGCTTGACTTCCCGAATGCGCCTCACGACACCAACACACAAACGAACACAAGAGATAACTCATCCATGAAGGGGTTCCGCTAATGAGATGACATCAACGGTAAATTCTTGAAATCCTTCATAGAAAGGCTTGAGACGGTGACCATTCACCTTGAATTCTTTGTTGGTAGATAAACTCCGCAAATCCACCGCTCTATGAGGGTAGATTTTCACAACAACAAATGGACCCAACCAACGAGAACGAAGCTTTCCGGGAATTAACTTGAGGTGAGAGTTGTAGAGGAGAACCTTTTGCCCAACACAAAATGATTTAAGAACGAGTGAACGGTCATGGAAGTCTTTCACTCTAGTCTTATACAATTGAGCATTCTCATAGGTATTGTTCCGAATTTCCTCCAATTCAAGCAAATTAAGCTTTCGATGAGCCCCGACAACATTAAAATCCATATTGCAAGCTTTGATTGCCCAATAAGCTTTGTGCTCTAACTCAACGGGAAGATGGCAAGATTTACCAAAAACCAACTTGTAAGGAGACATGCCAATAGGAGTTTTGAATGTCGTCCTATAGGTCCATAAAGTATCTTCAAGACGAACACACCAATCCTTCCTTGAGGGTTTCACCACCTTCTCAAGAATAGATTTAATCTCTCGATTATAAACTTCGGTTTGACCATTAGATTGAGGATGATAAGCCGTTTCCATTCTATGGTAGACCCCATAAGATTTAAGAAGATTCCCCACCAAATTATTACAAAAGTGGGTTCCTTGATCACTTATGATAGCTTTAGGAACACCAAATCGGTTGAAAACATGAGATTTGAGAAATGCAACAACCGCCTTACCATCATCCGATTTTGTTGCCTTGGCCTCCACCCACTTGGACACATAATCAACGGCTAAGAGAATATAGAGATTTCCTTGAGAAGAGGATGGAAATGGCCCCATAAAATCAATACCCCACACATCAAAGATTTTCCACCACAATAATTGGAGTTTGAGGCATTTCATTCCTTTTTGCTATATTGCCGGTTCTATGACAATGTTCACATTGCTTACAAAAATTGTGAGAGTCACGAAAAAGGGTTGGCCATGTAAATCCACATTCAAGCACCTTCCTCGACGTTCGATCTTTTCCAAAATGGCCTCCACAAGCATAAGAATGACAAAATTGAAGGATTGAAGCAATTTTCGACTCGGAAACACACCTTCTCAAGACTTGATCCACATAATGTTTCCAAAGATAAGGATCATCCCAATTGTAGTGTTTGGATTCACTCAATTTCTCCCTTTGATACTTAGGCATTCCCTTAGGAAAAGTTTGACACACTTTGTAGTTCACAAGGTCCGCATACCATGGCACCTCGGTTTGAATTTTGAATAAGTGTTCATCCGGAAATAATTCTTGAAGAGGAAAAGCATCTTCACCCCTCACAAGTCGACTCAAGTGGTCCGCCACTAAGTTCTCGGCACCGATTTTATCTTTGATCTCCAAGTCAAATTCTTGGAGGAGAAGAATCCACCGAATCAACCTAGGCTTTGACTCTTTCTTTGCCAATAGATGTCTCAAGGCGGCATGATTGGTGTACACAATGACTTTGTAACCAAGAAGATATGAACGAAACTTGTCAAGAGCAAAGACAATAACAAGCAATTCTTTTTCGGTGGTGGTGTAGTTTACTTGGGCGGAGTTGAGTGTGCGTGAGGCATAATAAATGACATGATATCATTTGTCAACTTTTTGCCCTACCACCGCACCAACCGCATAATTGCTAGCATCACACATAATCTCAAAAGGAAGAGACCAATCCGGAGCTTTAATGATGGGAGCCGAAGTTAAAGTTTTCTTGAGATGGTCAAAAGCCACCTTGCATTTTTCATCAATTTTGAACTCCACATCCTTTTGGAGGAGAGATGATAAAGGAAGAGCCACTTTAGAGAAATCCTTGATAAACCTCCTATAGAATCCAGCATGACCAAGAAAAGAACGCACATCCTTGACATTCGAAGGGTAGGGAAGACTTGCAATAACATCAACTTTTGCCTTGTCAACCTCAATGCCCTTCCTATACACAATATGCCCCAATACAATACCTTCTTGGACCATGAAATGACATTTTTCATAATTGAGCACTAGATTAGTCTTCAAGCATCGATCCAAAGCATGTGTAAGAATTCGAAGACATTAATCAAAAGAATCACCTGAAATAGAGAAATCATCCATAAAGACTTCAATTCCATTCTCTATCATATCGGAGAAAATACTCACCATACACCTTTGAAAAGTTGCGGGAGCACCACATAAGCCAAATGAGAGTTTATGAAATGCAAACGTGCCAAAAGGACAAGTGAATGTGGTTTTGTCTTGATCTTCTAGAGCAATGATAATTTGATGATATCCGCTAAATCCATCTAGAAAGTAATAGAATTCCTTCCCGGCCAATCTCTCCAACATTCGATCAATGAAAGGGAGAGGAAAATGGTCTTTTCGAGTTACCGCATTCAACTTGCGATAATCCATGCACATTCGCCATCCATTTTGGACTCGGATAGACACAAGCTCCCACTTAAGATTCTCCACAAGAGTGACACCCGCCTTTTTAGGAACACAATGCACCGGACTCACCCATTTGCTATCCGAGATTAGAAAAATGATTCCCACATCTAGTAGCTTGAGAATCTCCTTTTTAACAACTTCCATCATTGCCGGGTTGAGTCTTCTTTGTGGGTCTCTAGTGGGCTTAGCTCTGTCTTCAAAGAGTATGTGATGCATGCATGTGAAAGGGCTAATACCTTTAATGTCGACAATGGTCCACCCAATAGCACTTTTATGATCTTTAAGAACCCGCAAAAAGCGTTCTTCTTGTACAATACTCAAATTAGAAGCTATGATTACGGGAAGAGTCTCATTGTTCCCAAGATAAGCATACTTGAGATGGTTAGGCAATACTTTCAATTCCAAAATAGGAGGATTTTCAATAGAAGGAAGCAATCTTGAATAAAAAAAAGGAAGATCAATTTTTGCAAGATCATACCTTTGGGGTAAATGTTCCAATACATTGAGCTCCATAATTGCCTCATTGACTTCTTCCGAATTAGGGAATCCATCATCTTCACTTGAACATCCCTCAAGAACCACTTGGAGAGCTCCTTTATTTCCCATGTCAAAAGCTTGTTGGGCCAATCTATCAATGACATCAATGGAGCAAATAAAGTGTGCCTCGCTAGGAAATTTCATGGCATCATAAATGTTGAACTTGACAACTTCATCGCCAAACTCCATAGTGAGAGAACCATCATCCATATTAATCTTTATCTTCGCCGTTGTTAAGAATGGACGCCCAAATAGAATTGGTGCGGACTTGATGTTTGGTGGGCCATCTTCCATTTTTAAAATGTAAAAGTCGGCGGGGAAAACCATTTGATCAACGTGAACAAGCACATCTTCAATTAACCCCTCGGGGTAGGCATTAGATCTATCCGCAAGTTGAATTATCACATTGGTATTCTCAAGTGTACCCAAATTTAAAGATTGAAATATGGAGAGGGGCATCACATTGATAGAGGCACCTAAATCAAGCATAGCTCTTTCAAAGAATTTACCTCCAATCTTGCAAGGAATGGTGAATGTGCCCGGATCCGAACATTTTTGAGGTAACCTCCTTTGAATCACGGCCGAGACATTCTCATCCACCATTATAGTTTCGTCACCTCTTAATTTCCTCTTGTTGGTGCACAAATCCTTGAGAAACTTTGCATACTTCGGAACTTGGTTTATGGCATCTAAGAGTGGAAGAGTGATTTCCACTTTTCGAAAGGTCTCAAGCATCTCCTTGTCAACAATTTCTTTCTTTGGCTTAGAAAATTTGAAGGAAATGGAGGCCGAATAACCACATCATCAATGAACCTTGCCTTCTTTTCTTGTGGAACTTCTTCTTGCTCACTAGCCTTTTTACCCTCATCAACTTTCTCTTCTTCAATTTCCATCTCATCTTCAAGATTTTCATCATTAGCCTCCAAGATTTCATCTTTTTCAACCTTTTCACCTTCATCACCTTCATCACCATTCACAATCTTACTCTTGGCCTTAACATGAAGATCCTTCAATTCTTTCCCACTCCTCAAAGTCACGACACTAGCATTTTCTTTGGGGCTCACCTCCTCTTGAGAAGGAAGTTGCCTAGAACTTTGGCTTTGCAACCGATTCACGGTTGTGGCTAGTTGACTCATTTGCTTTTCCAAGTTGGATATGCTTTGAGAAGTGTTGTTTTGAAATTGAAGGTTGTTTGATGCCATTTTTTTCATCATCTCCTCAAATGATGATGAAGAAGATGAAGAAGACCCTTGATGGTCTTGAGGATTATATTGCGGTGGTGATGGAAGTACTTGGAAATTTTGATTGGGCATTTTTGTGGGTATGGATGAAATTTTTGTTGATTTTGGGTGTTGTAAGCATTTGGATTTTGGGGTTGGTATTGGTTAGAGTTTGGTGTGTTGGGATTTCCATATCGGAAATTTGGGTGATCTCTCCAACCGGGATTGTAGGTGTTACTATAGGGGTCATATTTCCTTTGAGGTGGATTACCTGAAAAGCCTCCAATAGCATTAATTTGCTCTTCGGGTTGTTGGAATGAGAGACATTCATTTGTAGCATGATCCGTCATATTACAAACACCACAATATTTTTGTTGTTGGAGATTTGATGTAAGGTCCGAGATTTGATCCTCTAACCTTTGAGTTGACACTTCGTTCACAAAAGGCTTCTTGACATGCTCTTGACGATCCCCAAATTGGCGAGAATTCGCGGCAATCTTGGTTATCAATTTTCTAGCCTCATCCGGCATTTTATCCACAAGAACTCCACCACTTGAGACAAAGGTGCAATTTAGCACTAATTTCCAAGCCTCCATAGAAGTAGTGAATAAGAAACTCTTCCGATATCAAGTGCGGAGGACAACTTTGACAAAGCTTTTGAAACCTTTCCCAATACTCATATAATGTTTCTCCGGAGTATTGCCGAATGGCACAAATATCTTTAGAGATACCTGTAGCCTTTGATGTAGGGAAAAATTTCACCAAGAAAGTACTTCGCATTTGCTCCCATGTAGTGATTAAGTTTGGAGGAAGGAAAAATAGCTATGCCTTGGCATTGTCTCTTAAAGCGAAGGGGAATGCCTTCAACTTTACTTGTTCTTCCGTAGCATTGATTGGTCTCATTGAAGAACACACCATTTCAAATTCTTGAAGATGCCTAAACGGATCTTCCGTGCATTCACCTCCAAATTTCGGAAGGAGAGCGATAAGACCACCATTTAGCTCAAATGGTTGTTCTCCCGGAAAACAATGCATAATGGTAGTTGAACGGAACTAGGAGAAGCAATCTCCTTGAGTGTGCGTGGAGGAGGGTTGTCCATGGCGTGAATGTCAAGGGAAGAACCCTCGCCCAACTCCTCTTTCGAATGTGTACTAGAAGTAGTTTGACTTGATGAAGCTATATTGGCACTTGGTTGCCTTAGATTCCTCCGCAAGAGTCTCTCGGGATTAGATGAATATGTAAGATCACCTTCACAAGAAGATCGAGTCATACATAGAAAAAATTTCTAAAATCAAAGAAAATAAATAAATATGCACAATGAAACTAAAATATTCACAATTTTATATGTGCGCTAATATTGAACTAAAACTAGATCCCCGGCAGCGGCGCCAAAATTTGGCCACGCCCGTCGTCGGCGCGCCAAATTGATAATAATATTTTTTTGCTCTCCTATGTTCGCACTTAACTACAAAATATAGCAAATGTGGCAAGTAGGGATCGAACCCAAGGGAATAGCGTTCAATACTAGTGTAAAGTAAAATGGTGGGGGGTTTTTGAGTTGGTTGTGATATTTTATCAAACACCTTGCATACAAGAAATAAATTGCTAGATAATTACAACTAAGTTAAAAGCAATCATCCAATTTTACCAACACAACAAGGCACCATGAGTTAATTAGCAAGATAAAGAGATATTTGACCCAAGGATAATGGAAAATCAAGCACTTTAACCCAACAAATTCAAGCAAGACAAACCCAACTCTACCTAACCAAGATAATTGGTGAAGCACACAAAATCTTATTTCTCTTCTTAAAACACTAATTTAGTGAATCACATAAATTAGTTCTCTTGATACTAGCAACCAATATTAAAGCAATACTAGTTTAACCAAATCAAGGAATTAAACAAAGAGAGGTTATGACAAATCCAATGATGAGGAGCTCAACCTAGGTACTTGCACTTAAATCTTGAGGATTTAGGTACACTAAATCTTGTGCTACTACAATGAATTTACTAACAATTATGGATTAGCACAAACAATTAGCAATTGAAATTACAAGAAGAGTAAGACGAAACAACTTACAAATCTCCAAGCAAATTCATAAACAATACAACACAAGGATTCAAGATAGAGTGAAATAGATCTTACTTAAAATGAAATGGGTTTAGTACAAGAAATCCTTCCTTGAGCCAAATAAATGAAGTTAGTTACTCATAATCAATGCTAGATTACAAGTAATAAATTCTTCCTCTAACCTTAATTGAATGTTCTTGGTGATAAAGATAAGATGAAGATGTGATAATGGATAAGATAATGTTTGGTTTCCAACTACATAATTAATACATCCATTAGACAAGAGGACAAAATAGTCAATATGCTTCCAAAAAGTTCCAGCATGACTTGTACGGCTTGATGAACGGCCGTGCGGATGCCCGTACAAATGGAAACTCAAACTACAACACTTCGTACAGCCTACTGAACGACCGTACGGACGCCCGTACGAGACAACAATCTCCAAAATCATGCATTATGAACCTCCCGACATCGCAATCCAACATCATCTAAATTACCTCTTGAATAATCTTTGCTTTCAAGCCCACAATAAGCCATCTTTTGAACAAATAATCATGTGGCACTGAAAAAGGGAAACATAACAAATATAAATAAAATGCTTATGGAACCGAAAGAAAACCAAGAGAAAGAGAGACAAAAACGTGTATAAAATACACGTTATCATCCATCCGTGGATGAGCAAAGAGTTGATCATGCGTGGATAGCATTAAGTTGATCATCCGTGGATAGCATTAAGTCTTCATCCGTTGTCATTCATTTTCACTTAAACAGAATTACATAGTATAGTCTATTTATAATTAGCTATCATATCCTGCTTATCTACTGAAAGTCAACTTGACTTAGTACTTAATACTTTCAATCCTTAGACTAGAGTAAAATTTAATATGCTACATGATTACTTATCCGTGGATAAGCTTCCCAACAACGGATACTACTGAAAGTATGCCATCCGTTGATAGTTACAAAATGACTTACACAGAAATGTGTTATATGTTAAGTTATCATCAAGAACAACATATTTCCTAACAATCTGCCCCAATTTATGTCTGATAGAATTACAGGCATAAATTAAAGGTCTTGATGATAACAAAACACATTATGATAATATTGCAATAAAAGAACATAACTGTATTAAGCTGAAAAGTTTAAGATAAGAAATTACTGAGTGGAATTTTAAGGTTGCTCATATAGCCTTAGCAGAATTTAATCCTTTTTCTTTTCCCTGGGAGGTTGAATCTTTTTTTTCCCTTCCTTAGCATAGTTGGCCTTAATTTGCTCTTGAAATTTCCTGTAGAATGCATCTTCTTCAGCAATCTTTGGATCTAGCTTTGCTTGCAACCATCTAAGATACCTAGTGTTGGCCTTAGACAGTTGGTCTTCAATCCTGAAAAATCTTCTACAGCCCTTGTCATCTTTGAATTCCATCATCCAATAAGGTTGAAAATGGATTATTTGTCCATTGTAAGGGATCTTCATCTTCCTGGGCAAATTATCAGGGGAATTCCAACTATCCCTAATTTCTTCAATCTTCTTCAACACTGCACCTCTTGCAACCTCAGAAAATCCCCTTGTGTTCTTGAAACTTGAGAAAATCTTCACTAAAGTGGAATATCCTTCATTTAGTACTTGTTGCAAGGGCCATGATCTCACCCTCCCTCCTTTGTAGACAAAAGTCAGTCTTTCAGGCAGAACTCTGTATTTGTATGTGCCTTTTACTTCACTAACTTCATCAAGGTAGAGATCTATGGATGAATACTTCTGTATGTCTGCAATGTATACATAGTGTGCCTTGTCCTCAATTGGCTTGGCAACTGTTGGTTCAATATTCAGTTTGATTGGTCCTTGTTGAGCTCTTTTCTTTGGCTCCCTTTTCTTTTTCTTCTTTTCAGCTTCAACAATGAACTTAGGGAATACCAAGTTTTCAAACTCAACAGGCTCATCTTTGGGCTCTACAGGAGTTTCATGATAGGTGGTTTGAGATTGAGTTAAAGATGGAATGGGGTCTTCAAATATAAGTCTCCTCCCAGTGTCCTTTTTCTCTTCCACTTTCTTAGGAGAGACATGTTTGTTTGCTCTTTGCTTCCTTCTGATTGGATTGGTCTTTGGCACTGTCTTCCTTTTCTTTACTTTCCTTCTAGTAGGGACCTCTTCCTCTACAGCCTCACTACTTTCTTCATCCATTTCCCTTATCAGTTCTAGGGCCAATCTAGCCTGTTTTTCAGGTGTAGATTCAAAGTACTGGGGATTGGCTTCTCTCCTTAATCTGGAAATTTATTCTCTTTTAGCTTCATTGAACCTGGGATGGTTGTTTGTGATGTGAATTGCTTTACCATTCCTGTAGATGACAGCCATCCCCTCTCTGAGCATTACATTTGTGGAAGTTTTGAAATCTTTCATTTGAGCTGCCAACACCTTAGAGTCATCTGGCTTGGGGATGGGATAATCCACTTCTAGCTTGTTCTTGCCATGATGTCTAGGTGGTGAGCCAGTCTTGCCACTGAAGATAGGTTCAAACTCCTTGACAGAAGAGTGTTCAACATCATATTCTTTCTCTAGAATGATAGTGTTAGGAGTGAGAACTTTGAGAATAGTTGTGTGGACAGTTACAGACTCTGATGTAGAGGAGGTCACAGCCTTGAAGACAGACTCCTTGATAAGCCTCTCAGAGTTGAGAAATCTCTGAGCATCCTTAGCTAGAGAGAGAACCACCTTTGTGAGTTAAAACTTACTTGGATTAGCAATTATTTGAGGTGTCTCCCCCTCACTTGATGGCACACCTTGGACTGAAGTAGTTACTGTTATCATCAAGGGTTTGAGGAACACCAGTAGCCTGCAGCAACTGTTGCAGAAGTTGAGTCTATAGGGCTTGATTAGCCAAGAAGGTGTCAATCTGCTTTTCAACCTTGTCCATCCTCACAGTAAGATTAGCCACATATTTCACTAGTTTGTCTTGTTTGAATCTTTGAGAGGTAGAGGGAGCTATTGCATTAATTCTCCTTTCTAGAGCACCATTTACCTCATCAAGATGGCCTTTGATGTCATCTGTGTTGGCTCTTTGCTGAAGAATGTGAGCTTGATGAAGTTGAAGAGATGCCACAAATTCTGGATGATGGTGGCATGAAGAGGATCAGAGGATTGTGCTTCTCCATGGGCCCTTTGATATTTCTTGAGAATGACTGCCTTGGTGTCATTGTAAATGTAAGAATTGGAGAACAACCAAGGAGGCAACTCTTGTAGAGTGGAAGGGCCTGCATCTCCTCCTTCACCACTTCTGGAATGATCATTATCCTCTTCAAACTCCGAGTCATAAGCAAAGTCTTCACCAGCTCCTGGAGGCAGATTGGTGATAGCTTCCTTTGCCCTAGACATTGATTCAGTTGTGTGTACTAAATGCAACATCTTTTATGCCTCCACATTGCCCTGTCCAGCCAAAACTTGATAGGCTGTAACAGGATGAGTAAATGTCTTAACATTCAGGTTGATTTGATCCAATTCATTTTGATAATCTAACTGGATCAATCTTTCCCTTTCAGCATCACTGACATCCATTAACTCATTTGCAATGGTTGTAGGTGCTTCTTCCACCTTTATCTCTCCAGTACCTGCTTTTCTATCAGTTTCTCTCTTTTTTTGCATCAGGGGCTCCCCCTGGCTCACACACCTCACACCCTCACCCGCACCTATTAAGGTGGAACCCTCTAGCTCTCCTTTTGCCTGACTGGAAGAAATAGTCAACCTCTCAGTCTCACCCTCTCCTTTTTCCTGGCTGCAAGCCAGCCTCTCACTCTCAGAAATGACACTCCCTTCCCTCATACCTAGAAGTGTCTCAACAACTACCAGCTCTTCTACACTTGTTACCGGAGTTGTAATGTTTGAAATTTGGCTAAGTGTAGAAGTAGCCAGCAACGGTGCATCCGTTGTTGTGGTAATTGTAGTTGTCCATGGATAGCTTACTTGGGGCTCATCCGTGGATGGAGAGACACCTGTCAACGGATGAAGGATATGTTGGGTTTCGGGGCATCAAACGCAGCGAAAAACAGTCGTAAAAACAATAAAAATCCGAAACCCTAACCCTAGGATCCGTGTACAAGACATGGCTGATTATGGAGAAACGAAATCATACCTTAATTGAGCTTATAATATTCAGAAAGATGGAGGTCCTTGTTGTAACCACCACGCAGCCCTTGTTCAAGATCTGCATCGCCAAAGTAGTCCACACGAACGCTCGATCGTCTAACGATCACGGAGTTGGTACTAGCAAAAAAAAAAACGCCCTCGGAAAAATCTCTCTATGTCTCTAGCCTCTCTAATATGCAGAGCTACTAGGGTTTATTTGTGTGAAAATGAATTTTTTCACTGAAAACAAAACAATACATCATAATGTATTTTTAAGGAGAGAATTTTGGGCCTATACCTAATCTGATTGGGCTTCCAAAACCCAATCTGATTATTAGTAGTATTATTTATTATATTCGAATTATTATATAATTAATCAAGTCCTACGTAATTAATCCAATAATTCAATAATAATAATAATTCAATTAAATTTGAAATTTAATTAATGCTCCGTCTAAAACGTTCTTTATGTGTAACCCTTTAGGTTATTATTACGTTGGCAATAATTTTAATATCTCATAATAAAATTATAAATAATGAGCAGCATCTAGTAATACATCATTGCTACCCAAGTAATAATAATAATTGGTGATCCAATTAAACCTTTCGTGACTAATGTTTCCGTGTAATATAATCCCTTTAACCAAATATTATAGATTAAACTCGAGGCATGTTATTAGTCATCCTCTTCAACGTTTAATCCAGGTTTCCTTGATCAATGAGTAGACTATTAAAACAAATCAATATTTGAGCATGGCCATGCATTTTCATAGTCTCACTCAATCAAGAGGCCAATAATATCTCTCCTAATAATAGGAGGGTTAAATCATATATCTATCATTCATATTTCTCATACGACTCATAATATACCCGATGTCCACTTTTATCATCACCCGGTCAAAGGTAACTTTTAATGTAATCAAAGTATATTAATCCTCGTATAGAAATATAATGATCTCAAGTCTAAGGATCATTACACCATTATCACTGTGAGCTATTCTAATGACTTTATTACCATGTAGAATCTCACTGTGGGTCAATCCGGTGCCATGTAGAATATTACATGCACCTATGTTCTTGACTTTAGTATCACTATACCTATGACCAATGAGATGTGGTCATTTAGTCAACGATCATACTAATCTTTATGAATCATAATTGTCCCAATTCATAATGCTTAATTAGGGATATTTTAGGAATATAAACACTATTCATATAATCTCATTTTTAAGTCACATACTTAAAGATATAGAATACGTGTTCGATATTCCAAGGACATTTATGACTCTAACATTAATATCGCAGTAAATAAAGACATAATAATTGTTGTTGAATAATCAATAGAACATAATCATTATTAAATAACAAAATAGTGTTTCCCAGAAGTACAATTGTATTGTCTCTAGGGCACTAACACTAACAGGATATCCGTGGATGAAGTAGAAGGAATAGAGATTGATGAGGAAACCAAAACAGAATCTGTGGAGATTGATTTTAAATTAAGTGCCACAGATTGAGTCAAGGTTTCAGAATAAGAGTATTGATGGTCCAACAAATCATCCAGAAGATGATGACCACCAATCTGAGAATGGGGCTCCTCCATGAATTTTAAGGATGGAGAATCAGGTATTGATGTGGAAATCATATCCACATCCAGAGAGATGGTTGGAGAATTTGGTGTTTCAAAGTGTATTTGTAAAGAATGGGGTTGTGACTCCACATTTACTGGAGCCACATCAATCTGAATTTGTGAAGGCTCAGTCACCAAGTTAGAGACTTGAGACTGAGCAGTGTGTGTTCCCAGTGCATCCCCCATTGTTTTAGCCTTCTTTCTCCTTTGATAGGCTTTGGAGGTGTCAGTTGGGATTCTTGTGTCCTTATCCCTGGTTGGGGACTATTTTCAATAGTGACATCCTTTTGGGAGGAAGCCACTAGGGATGAGCTTATTCCTTTTCCAACCACTGTATCTTTTTTAGAAGATATAGGGTGGCTAGCTAGGGACTCACTAACCTCTCCTTCCTTATTCTTGGGGTTTCTTTGACTTTCACCCCTTCCCTCACCACTCACCACTTCCTTCACACTCCCCTTAGGTTGTTTGGTGGTTTTTACAACAGGTGCCTTTTGAGATGCACCTGAGGTTGGCTTCTTGGATTTGGATTTAGGAATATTGGGTTTGGCCACTTGGGTAGGAAGCTGTGGGGCACTAACAGCTTCCATAGTAGCACTAGAAATCAAAGAATGTAGAGGTTGGGAATAAGAAAGGTTAGAAGCAGTTACCTGAATGATTAGCAAGTATGCCAATTGCACCTCACTGTTCAGATTCATTCGAATCAGGTCACTTAAGACCCTTTTCTCCTGAACAAAACAGCTAAACTTGCTGTCTAGGTTAGATATATCAATATTATTGTTGCACACATGATTAGCTAATAACATCAAGAATATAGAGAAATAAATATTCTTACCCCTAGACTCTTTCTTTCCTAACTTAGCAGCTAATTCATACATGACTAGTGTGCTAAAATCAAAGTATCTATCAGTTAAGAGCATGTTCAACATGACTAGCATGGAGTGTGACAACATCAAAATTTGTGATTTTGCCAGAAAAGGTCTTGATGAAGGCATCACATAGATAGCTCCATTCCTTAACCATACCTTTTCTGACAATCTTGCCTAAATTATCAGTGTTAAATGAATAGTTCATTGAATTAAGCATGACAACTATTTCAGTGTTAGCAGGCATAGCATCACAATTATTTTCAGGTAATTGGAAACATGCAGTAATTACATTTGAGTTAATTATATGTATATTTCCCTTAACAGTAAAAGAAATTGTACCATTCAGGGCATCATGCTTAGTAGTGGTCCAGACTTCCTCCACTATTTCATGATACAGAGGAGTGGAAGTGAGCATGGCGTATGATAGTTTGCAACTCTTGATGAAATACATCATGATGTGGTACTCCGGTGGCGAGTTCTCAGTATCCACGAAGGCCACAAAGTTGTTCTTCTCGTAAACAAAGCCAGTGTGGGACTCAATCTTCTTGGTTGGTGCCATTGAGATTTGAGATTGAATTGAGGTTTGAAGTTACTGAACTGATTTTTGCTTTGAGAGAGAAAGATAACCTTTTTGCCTTAGAGAATTTTGGGAATAAGATAAAAAATGAGTTGTAAAAAGTAAACAACCTTTTATACTTTCCCAGAAATTCATTAAGAAAATTATAGAAAATTACCTGATTGGTGCAAAAAGTAACCGTTAAAAAATAAAGTGATGAGAAATTGTAGCCATGATTATACATACGGGGGTGTATGCCTGTAATCGTGGCTATCATCGGTTGAGATTAAAACGGATCTAACAACGGATGAGATTGGCCTTTTAATATTCAGTCTATACGTTGATGAGACAAATAGCTGACATCCGTTTTAGAACAAAAATTCCAGTAATGTGTTATACCATCCACGAATAAGAGCATCCGTTTATGGTGAAACTTCTGACTTAGAAAAAATAACACATTTCTGGATGCATTATTACTTGCACATAATTCAACTAAAATTAAGAAAAATTAAGCATACCTAGCTCACTTACTAATCTTGAGAATGTAGATTCATCAAGTGGCTTGGTAAAAATGTCTGCAAGTTGTTGTTCACTTGGAACAAAATGTAGCTCCACGGTACCATTCATCACATGTTCCCTGATGAAATGATAATTGATATCAATGTGCTTGGTCCTTGAGTGTTGAACTGGATTCTCAGTAATGGCAATTACACTAGTGTTGTCACAGAAAATTGGAATCTTATTAACTGTTAGACCATAGTCTAGTAGTTGATTTTTCATCCAAAGAATCTGTGCACAACAACTTCCAGCTGTAATATATTCAGCCTCAGCTGTAGAGGTGGAGACTGAATTTTGTTTCTTACTGAACCATGATACAAGCTTATTTCCTAGAAACTGACAGGTGCTTGTTGTACTTTTTCTATCAATTTTGCAACATGCATAATCTGCATCTGGATAACCAATTAGATCAAAATCAGACTCTCTAGGATACCAAATGCCAAGGTTTGGTGATCCTTTGAGATATCTGAAAATCCTTTTAATATCAATTAAATGAGACTCTCTAGGATCAGACTGAAATCTAGCACATAGACAGGTGGCAAACAAAATATCAGGTCTACTAGCTGTTAAATATAAAACTGAGCCTACCATGCCCCTATAGCTTGTAATGTCCACAGATTTTTCCTTAGTATTCATTTCAAGCTTAGTGGCAGTTGGCATTGGTGTTTTAGCAGGAGAACAATCCATTAGATCAAACTTCTTTAACAGATCAAAAATATATTTAGTTTGACTAATGAAGATTCCTTCTTTCACTTGTTTAACTTGTAAACCAAGGAAATAGGTTAGTTCACCCATCATGCTCATTTCATATTTACTTTGCATAAGTTTGGCAAACCTTTTGCAAAGCTTCTCATCTGTAGACCCAAATATTATGTCATCTACATAGATTTAAACAAGAATAGTAGAGCCATTAAAATTTCTATAAAATAGAGTTTTATCAACAATACCTCTTGTGAAGTGATTCTATAAAAGAAACTGTGATAATGTGTCATACCAGGCTCTAGGTGCTTGCTTCAATCCATATAGTGCCTTGAGTAGGAAATAGACAGATAATTTGGATCTTCAAAACCAGGAGGTTGACTGACATAAACCTCCTCTTCCAGTTCCCCATTCAGAAAGGCACTCTTGACATCCATGTGATAGACTTTGAAATTGGCATGGGCTGCATAGGCTAGGAATATCCTTATTGCTTCCAATCTAGCAACATGGGCAAATGTTTCATCATAGTCTATTCCTTCTTCTTGAGAATAGCCTTTAGCAACCAGTCTAGCTTTATTCCTTGTAACTATGCCATTTTCATCCATCTTGTTTCTGAATACCCACTTTGTTCCTATAACACTTATGTCTTTAGGTTTGGGCACCAACTTCCAAACTTTGTTTCTTTCAAACTGATTTAGCTCTTCTTGCATGGTTAAAACCCAATCTGGATCTAGAAGAGCATCCTCCACCTTTGGTTCCTCTTGAGATAGAAAACTGTTATACAATCATTCTTCTTGAGTTGCTCTTCTTGTTTGAACTCTTGTGGTTGTATCACCAATGATCATATCAAAAGGATGTTCCCTAGTCCACTTTCTTTGAGGTGGTAGATTTGTTCTTGATGAAGTTGTTTCATGATCATTTTGACTGATAAGATGCCTTTGAGAAACTCCCTCCGAGTTTGTTGATCTTGAACTGTTAGCTGATGTTCTAATTTGACTTGCAACGGATGCTTCTGGTTGACTGTCCACGGATGTACCAGTTTGTCTGTCCACGGATGCACCAGTTTGTCTGTCCACGGATGCACCAGTTTGTTTGTCCACAGATGCACTAGTTTGTCTGTCCATGGAAGCACCAGTTTGACTGTCCACGGATGCACCAGTGTCATTGATAGTTTCATCCATTGTTGGAACATCCACTATGTGTGATGTTTCTTTATCATGATCATTGTCTTCTTCATCATTTTCACAGATAGATGAATCTTTTACCTCATTCTCAAATCTTAGAGTATCATGGAAACCTTCATCACACAGTCCTAGAATATTGTGATCATCAAAAATAACATGTATATATTCCACAACAATGTTGATCTTGGGATTATAGACTCTATATGATTTCCCTGCTGCATAACCAACAAAGATGGCTTCATCTGCCTTTGCTTCAAACTTGTCTAAGTTCTAACCTTGATTCCTTAGAACAAAACATTTACATCCAAAGACATGAAGAAATTCCAGGGTTGGTTTCCTCTTTCTGAGTAGTTGATAAGGTGTCATTCCTTTGGCTTGATTAACCAAAGAAATGTTCTGAGTGAAACATGCAGTGTTAACTGCTTCAGCCCAGAAATAAGTTGGCAGCTTTGATTCTTCCAACATTGTTCTTGCTGCTTCAATTAGGGTTCTGTTTTTCCTTTTCACCACACCATTTTGCTGAGGTGTCCTTGCTGCAGAAAATTCATGAACAATCCCATTTTCTTCATAAAACCTTCTTAGGGTAGAATTATTGAACTCAGTACCATTGTCACTCATGATTCTTCTAACTTTCTAATCAGGATGATTGTTTACAACCTTGATGTGATTGATTATGATTTCACTTGCCTCATCCTTGGAGTGTAGAAAGTAGGTCCATGAAAATCTAGAGAAATCATCCACAATCACATGGCAGTATTTTTTTTCTTGGAAATTGACATTACATTGACTGGTCCAAACAAGTCCATGTGAAGTAATTGAAGTGGCTGAACAATAGATGATTCAGTCTTGCTCTTGAAAGAGGTCTTCTTTTGCTTCCCTTTCTGGCATGCATCACATAATCCATCCTTGAAAAACTCCAATTGTGGAATACCTCTAGCAAGATCTTTCCTTACCAAATTATTCATAACTCTAAAATTCAAGTGTGACAGCTTCTTGTGCCACAGCCAACTTTCATCCTTGATTGTTTTGCTGAAAAGACAAGTAATTGAGTCTGTATTGGTTGAGTTGAAGTCAGCTATGTATACATTCCATTTTCTGTATCCTGTCAATACCACATTGTTGTTCTCCTTATCAGAAACAACACAGGCTTCTTGCTTAAAAGAAACTGAAAAACCTTTGTCACATAGTTGACTGATACTAAGCAAATTGTGCTTTAGACCATCAACTAGTGCTACTTCTTCAATGATGACATTCTTCATTGTTATCAAGCCATATCCCTTAGTGTAACCTTTGTTGTCATCTCCAAAGGTAATGCTAGGGCCAACTCTCTCCTTAAAATCTGTGAGCAGGGTAGAATCCCTAGTCATGTGCCTAGAACAACCACTATCAAGGTACCATAGATTCCTTCTTTTTCCCTGCACACATCAAAACCAAATCAAGTTGATTTAGGTACCCAAGTTTCCTTGGGTCCTGTCTTGTTAGCCTTCTTCCTATTAACCATGTCATTTTGCACTTTAGGTTTTGACTGATTTAAATCAACTTTAACCTTAGGTGTTGACCTTCACAAGATAGGATTTGTCAGATGTTCAGAAGCATAAAGATTTGATGCATGCATTGGATCAATATTGGCATACATGTTATTCATGCTTGGTATGTTCCATGGCATTTGTGGCATACTGAATGCATTGAACTTTGGATTTGGTACAAATGGCATGTTGGCATACTGATGAACATTTTGATCAAATAGGTTAGACATGACAGACATAGGCACATTCATCACAGGTTTAAGCAATTGAACATTAGCATTCTTGATAGACTTGCAATTAGTAGACAAATGATTAACACTACTACAATTAACACAAGTCTTTCTAGGAGCATACTTATCAGGTGTGTAATTGTTGTGCTTGTTAATCCCTACTTTACCATTTCTATTCTTCTTCTTTTTAGCCTCAGCCTTAACATCCATGTTTTCTAACTTGTCCTTCAATTTCTTGTTGGACAAGTGGCCTATGTTAACCTGCTCAACATTTTTGGTTTTGCTACTTTCACCTTGAACAAAAATCTTGGTGGTTGGACCATACTTTTTGTTCAGCTTCTCCAATTTTTCTTTGCTTATACTTGATGTGTGTTTCACAGGACGATTCTCATCCGTTGACGAATCATCTAACAACGGATGATCATCATCCGTGGAAGCATCATTAGTTCCTAGACCCTTAGAACTAGTGTCTAGTTTCTCTTTCTCCATTTTCACCGATTCCTTATAAAAAGTGTCCACTCCTTGAACTTTGATAATGTTAGTGGCTACATTTCTGGAATCATTCCATCTAGCAATCACTTCCTGTTCTTTGAGAATTTCTTCTCTTTTTAGAACAGTTAACAAATCATCTCTAGCAATTTGACACTCTAACCTTATTTTCTCAAATTCAATTAACTGAGTTTCCAAGACAGCATTTCTATCACTTAAAAACAGATTAGCATCTTTGATTCTGGTGTTCTCTTTATAGTACTATTGCATTCCTCTTTAGAAAGCTCAATGAGATTAGTAGTGATTACCTGATTGCTTGAGGAACTTGCTTCCTGATCAGTTGCATCAGCCATGAGTGCACGGTTGACATACTCAGTGTCTTCTTCTGAATCATTTCCTTCATCAGCCCAATCATAATCCTGAGTAATGAATGCTCTTTCCTTTTGCTTGAGAAGTTCAAAATATTTCTTCTTGTAGTCTACAGGTTCAAACTTCCTGTCCTTCTTCTCAGCTTTAGGCTTTCTGCATTCACTTGCAAAGTGACCTCCCATCCCACAATTAAAACATTTGAATTTAGATCTCTCAACAAAATTCTTGTTTTGTTGAAAGTCTTTCTTGTAAGGTTTGGTCACTTCAGGATTCTTCTTGAATTTGAGCTTAGAAAATTTCCTGGACAGAAAAGCTAAGTGTTCATCTAGCTCATCCATCTCCTCTTGATTAGAAGAATCACCTTCTTCATACATCTTTCCTTTACCCTTGCCTGAATCAGCTCTACCTTCACAAACATCACTGTTTGATGTAGCTTTAGCCTTTCCTTTCACCTTTGTGTCTTCAGCCTCATCCTCACTTGCAACTAGAGCTACAGAACTACCTTTCTTGTGACCCTTCTCAATTTCTGCATCTTGCTCCATTTCTAATTCATATGTCTTTAAAGTTCGATAGAGCCTTTCAAGAGTGAAATTCTTGTAATCTTGAGTGTTTCTTAGAGAAACAGTCATAGGCTTCCATAACTTGGGTAGAGATCTCATAAATTTGAGGTTCGAGTCTTTGGTCTGATACATCCTTCCATACAGCTTTAATACATTTAATAGTTTCTGAAATCTACTAAAAGTGTCATTCAGAGACTCAACACTTTTGAAGTGAAAGTGTTCATATTGTTGTATGAGAAGTTGCATCTTGTTCTATCTAACTTGCTCAGTTCCTTCACACAGAGTTTGAATTGTATCCCAAACTTCCTTGGTTGTGGTGTAGTTAATAACATTGTCAAACATATCACTGTCTAGACCATTGAATAGAATGTTCATGGCCTTTTTATCTTTGTGCATCTCAATGATATCTTCATGTACCCATTCTGATGGTAGCTTTGGAATTGTGTCTGGGGCTCCTTCTCCTTGTAGAGCAATTCCAATGTTAGGTTTCATAGGCACATGAGGACATTTCTCTATGCAGTCCACATAACTCTCATCCATAGACATGAGATGTAGATGCTTCTTTACTTTTCAGTGAAAGTAGTTTGTCTTTATCAAGAACTGGTATCTTCACTCCACTATCCTTCTTTCTCATGATTCTGATTGTGCTTGATCTTTAAACTTCAGGTGTGTTAGAAGCTTGCTCTGATACCAATTGTTATTCCCAGTTACACACTTGCAGAATTGTGGGGGGGGGGGGGGGGGGGGGTTGAATACAATTCTTTATTTTTACAACTTTTCTGCAATTTGAAAGTAAGAATAGATAAACTAAATTACAGAAACAGAATAAAGATAAGAACACAGTACTTTAAAATTTTCAAGTGGATTGTTTTGTGATCCACCTGAGGTATATTATTGAAAAAATAATCTGTGATATTTGGTTACAAATACACATCTGCTATTACATTCTTTGCTTATAAGAAAATGCTAGAGAGAAAACCTAAGCAAAGACAATGTAAACTATTTTCTCTGTTTTCAAAGAACTGCTACACTTGGTTATAAAACCCAAGTTTACAAGCCATACTACAGAAAAAAACTCTCTATTTTCTAGGTCCAGTATGTTTGCTTCTTCATTCCAGATGCATGTGACTGAGATGTTGTACTCTTGACAAGTTGGCTTATTTGTACATCTCCCATGTTTGCATGGAAATGGAATGTTTCTTCTTCTTCGAGGTTCACCAATGTTTGGCTTCCATATTCTTTTTGTTTACTCTATCAACCCATGTGCTTTCACCAATGTCAAGTCACCATCAACCTATAGTCTTGAGCTTCATCCATTGGTAGTTTTCTTGACTATCCGTGGATGACTATCCATAGATGAGCAAAGAGTTGATCATCCGTGGATAGCATTAAGTTGATCATCCATGGATCACATTAAGTCTTCATCCGTTGTCATTCACTTTCACTTAAACAGAATTACATAACATAGCCTATTTACAATTAGCTATCTTATCCTGCTTATTTACTGAAAGTCAACATGACTTAGTACTTAATACTTTCAATCCTTAGACTAGAGTAAAATTGAATATGTAAAATTGAATATGCTACATGATTACTTATCCGTGGATAAGCTTCCCAACAACGGATACTACTTAAAGTATGTCATCCGTTGATAGTTACAAAATGACTTATACAGAAATGTGTTATATGTTAAGTTATCATCAAGAACAACACATTTCCTAACAATATTCTCCTAAATCTTCTCTATTAATTCAATTTATTTACTAATTTCTTTTTTACTATATTTTAAGGAATGAAGCTAAATATGCTACGTAAATATTTCCTTAAACTTTCTCTTCATGTCCAGTTTATTTACTAATTCCTTACTACTATCTTATAATGGAAGAAACTAAGTATATTATATTAATATTCTCCTAAACTTACTAACTTACTCTGCAAGTCAAATTTATTTACTAATTTCTTTTTTACTATTTTTCAATCAAGTAAAGTAACAAAGGAGACGATTTGAGAGGCGTCACCCCTTGATTCATTTTTTTCTAATTTTCTCAAAATTTTAAATTAATAATATTAAATGTTAGAAAATATCTAAATTGTCTTTTAAATCTTAGTAATGGAAATTTTAATTACCTTATATTCTCCTAACCTTTCTTCTTGAGTCAAATTACTATCTTAATATTTTCCTAAAATTTATCTTCAAGTTGAATTATCACGTTGATATTTTCTTAAACTTTCTCTTGAAGTCAAAGTTAATATCTTAATATTTTCATATACTTTTTTGAAGTTTTAAAATTTATATTAAAATCATATTATCATCTTAATATTCTCCTAAAAAATTTATTAGAAATTATGTTCTTATAATTTTTTTTTAAAACCCACGTTTAATTTATCTATATTGTTTTACATATATATTAAAAATCATTTTTTAAGTTTTATATTCTAATTTATATAAAAAATAATACTTACAAAAAATTCAAGTTTCTATAAAATAAAATAAAACAAAATATAGAAGTCTCATTTTCTTTTCTTTTATTTTCTCGAGTACCTATATTTGCAATTTTAAACAATAAAAATTAGAATTTTTATAAATATTTCAATTAAATTTGATGATATAATAAAATTGATTAATAAATGATGTAATTTATTTAGTAAATTAGTTTTTATTTGTTTAAATTTGGTAACAACGAGTAAGCGGGTCATTGAAAGGAAACATGTTTAACGAGGTAACGATTCATCAGGAAGAACATATTATTTCTAGAATTTAAATTAGGATGTTATATTATGTATTTTAAAATAGAAGTTGAAATATGAATTTTGATAAAAATATTAATGGTGATAAATATACTAATATTTGAGATAATATAAAAATAATGAAAAATATTAAACAATTGCTCGTTTATATATTTATTCAATTTAGGTAAATGACCAAAACGAATAGAAGAATTCAAAATTCAAAAGAAACCTTAATTTTATGTCAGAAATATTATTTGATCTAAAAACATATTTTGTAGAATGTTTTTAGAAAAATGTAGAGAAATTATTATAAAGCCGCTGCGAAGCGCAGCTTAGTAAACTAGTTTTAAAATATAAAAGTATCGGTTTGCCCGTGATATTTTTGGAAAAAAGAGGTTTTTGTAAAAAAATAAATAGAAAAAGTGACATGTTTTAGTTGAAAAAGGTAATTGTTAATTAAAAGTATTAAAATAGGTTTTTAAAATAAATAAGTAAGTTTGCCCGTGATATATTTGGAAAATGAGGAATTTTAGTAAAAAAATAAAAAAAAAGTAACATGTTTTAGCTGAAAAAGGTAATTGCCCATGACTTTTTCAGAAAAAAGTGGATTTTGTTAGGAAAAATTAGAAAAAGTAATGTATTTTAACTGAAAGAGTAACTGATTGTAATAATTTTTATAATAATTAAATAAATAATTAAATAAGGTAAGTACAGTACCGATAAACAGGTACCAAAAATTATAATTATATAAATAATTAAGGATTTTATATGTGATATTTTTGAAAAAAGGAGGGGGTTTAGTAAGTATAAATAAAATAAAAATAGGTTTTAAAATAAATAATTAATAGTTTACCCGTGATATTTTTAAAAATGAGAGGTTTTAGTAAGTAAAAATAGAAAATATAACATGTTTTAGTTAAAAAAAAGTAATTGTTCATGATATTTTTGTGATATTCTTGGGAAAGGAGGAGATTTTTAATAGTTCTTGTTTGATTATTTACATCAAAATCTATACTATATTATTAAAGCCCAAACATTGAAAGTTTTGGTTTTCGGTTAACGGTCGGTTTTTGGTTTTCGGTACTTTTTCTAATTAATAAATTAATAATATAATGAAAATTCGGGAAAATTTTATTCTACATTAATATTTCACTATATTTTACCACATAAAAATCAAATAATATTGAAATCTAATAAAAAAAATGGAAATGTGGGATCTAATTTGTTTAAATTTAGGATACACTGCTACAAATATATTTCTTTCTTTTTAGGATAACGAAAACTACTACAAATCAAATCTTTAATGGAATTGTATTATTGTCAGGTTACCAAAATAGTAACTAGATGATTGACTTTTATAATTAAAATATTTTTTTTCTAACAAAATCTACTCATTTTCCAAAAATATCATTACAATTATCTTTAAATTAAAACATATTACCTTTTATATTTGTTATTACTAAAATCTATGTTTTCCAAAAATATGAGGTCTTTACTTATTTATTTTAAAACCTATTTTAATACTCTATTTAATAAATAATAAAATAATATAAAAATAGTAACTAACTGATTGCCTTTTATAATTAAAAAAAAATCTAACAAAATCTACTCATTTTCCAAAAATATCACGACAATTACCTTTAAATTAAAATATATTACATTTTATATTTGTTATCACTAAAATCTCTATTTTCCAAAAATATCAAGTGCAACTCTTACTTATATATTTTAAAACTTATTTTAATACTTTTAATTTATTTAAAAAAAACTTACCTATTTTAACAAGTGAACGTATTTTTTTAACAAATACAATTAATATAATTAAAACACATCATCACTAAAATCTCTATTTTCCAAAAATATGAGATGCAATCCTTACTTATTTATTTTAAAACCTATTTTAATACTCTATTTAATAAATAATAAAATAATATAAAAATAGTAACTAGCTGATTGCCTTTTATAGTTAAAACATTTTTTTCTAACAAAATCTACTTTTTTTCCAAAAATATCACGGGCAATTACCTTTAAATAAAAATATATTACCTTTTATATTTGTTATCATTAAAATCTCTATTTTCCAAAAATATCAAGTGCAACTTATATATTTTAAAACCTATTTTAATATTTTTAATTATTTAAAAAAACTTACATATTTTAACAAGTGAACATATTTTTTTAACACATAAAATTAATATAATTAAAACATATCTAAAAATATTACGTGCAATTACTTTTTTTTAATTAAAACATGTTAACTTTTCTATTTGTCCTTATTAAAAAAACTTACTTATTTTAACATGTCAACATATTTTTTTAATAAATACAATTAATATAATTAAAACACTTCTAAAAATATCACGGTCAATTACTTTTTTTAATTAAAACATGTTAGATTTTCTATTTGTCCTTTTTATTAATATTATTTTATTATCAAATAATATTAATAATACCTCATTTATCTTCCTCGGCCTCATTTGTATTTTTTTTATATTTTTTTATGTTCCAATGAATATTTAAGTTTCTCATTTTATAATTTATCATATTAATTTTTACTTTTATTTTAATATTTTCCGTTCACATTAAATTTTTTAGTTTATTATTTTTAAGGTCCGTGCCTTGCACGGGTTATAGGCTAGTATTTAATTAATTGCATTTGCTAAAAAAATAAGTATGCATGTTAAAATATGTAATTTTTAAAAAAAAATTCAAAGCATTAGAATATGTTTTAAAATAAATAATTAAGGGTTTACCCGTGATATTTTTGGGAAATGATGGGTTTTAGTAAGTAAAAATAAAAAAGATAACATGTTTACCGTACCCAAAAACAGGTACCAAAAAATATAATTAAATAAATAATTAATGGTTTTACATGTGATATTTTTGAAAAGGGAGGGGTTTTTAGTAAGTAAAAATAAAATAAAAGTAGGTTTTTAAATAAATAATTAAGAGTTTACCCGTGATATTTTTGGAAAATGAGAGGTTTTAGTAAGTAAAATTAGAAAAGATAACATGCTTTAGTTAAAAAAAGGTAATTGTCCGTGATATTTTCGTGATATTTTTGGGAAAGGAGAAGATTTTTAACAGTTGTTGTTTGATTATTTACATCATAATATTTAATTAATTGCATTTGCTAAAAAACTAAGCATGCATGTTAAAATATGTAAACTTTTAAAAAAATTAAAAGCATTTGCATATGTTTTAAAATAAATAATTAAGGGTTTACCCGTGATATTTTTGTAAAAGGGTGAGTTTAATAAGTAAAAATAGAAAAAATAACATGTTTTAGTTAAAAAAGAAAATTGTCCGTGATATTTTTGGAAATGAACTGAAAAAGGTAATTGGTTATAAATATATTTAATAATATTCGTTTTATAGATAAGTTAGGGTAATTAAGTAAAATCACGAAATACCAAAAAACAAGTAATTGATTATAAATATGTTTTAATATTTAATAATATTCTTTTTATAAATAAGTAAGATTAATTAAGTAAAATCACGAATTACCAAAAAAAAAAGTAATGCACCAACCAAATTTTGTCTTTAATAATATAGCATTGATTGATATATATATCGACGATGATTGATTGATTATACGTAAAGTGAGTCAGGTAATAAGGAAAAAGAAAGAGAATTATACAAGCCAGCAGATGCAAACAGACGTATATGGGATGTTCTCATCTCTCTCCATCTCTCTCTCTCGATCTCTCCCTCTCCCTTCTGAAAGTCTCTCCTCTTTCTCGGACAATCTGACATTTACAACTCCTCATCTAATAAATCACCCCATCTCTTCCCCTAAACTCCATAAATTTGTACCTACAACTACAATATACCCTCCCCTATACACACAAAAAATACATACACAAAGTTGTAGGAGTAGTATTTAAGGTCCTATCATTTTCCATCCATCATTCAATCTCTTTCTCGCCATGGCTTCTCCTTCCTCTTACTCTCACAAACCTAATGCCGTTGTCTTGGACCCCACTCCGCCACCCAACAACACCACCACTACCACCACCACCTTTGTCCAGGCCGACCCTTCTAACTTCCGTGCCGTTGTCCAAAAACTAACCGGAGCCCCCTCCGACCCATCAACTCCCAAACTCCCCGTCACCCTTTCCTCCCGTTTACCCGCCGGAAAACCCACTTCCGGCGATATGGGTCCCCGGAAACAACCCTTCAAGCTTCAAGAACGTAGACAAAGCGGAAAAAAACTCGAACTCCAACTCAACAATAATAACAACAACGACAACAACAGAACATCATCATTAGGTTTCTCAGCGTTCTCGCCGAGACAAAGAATGATGATGTTCTCACCCGTGTCACCATTAGACATGTTGTTACTCACACGCGGGAATGGGAATGGGAGTAGTCCAAGAACACCCATGTCACCTATTGAACAAGAAGAAAGAGCTATCGCTGATAAAGGCTTTTTTTTGCATCCGAGTCCACTCACTACTCCTAGAGGGAGTGACCCCGAGTTACTTCCTCTTTTTCCTCTTCACTCGCCCAAACTCACTCACGATTCATCTTCCAATTCTTGAGAGTTTTAAGTTTGTTTTAATAATAAATAAAGTTTGCGTCGTATTGTACTGTAAGTTGTAGTCATTTTTATTTTTGTAGTAATTAATTAAGTATTTAAGTACTCTTGTTTAGATTTCATTTGTCTAATAATTATTCGTCGAGTTTAACGTAGACCTGACAATTCGGATATTCGATTCAGTTTCGGATCAGATCAATCTCGAATCCGATTAATTTTCGGTTATAATATATTTGGATATAACTCGGATCAGATCGGATCTAATTTGGATTAAAATCGAATGAATTTGGTTCGGATCAAATTCGGTTCGGATCTTCTTGGATCATTACTTATTCATGTTTTTAAATTTGTAAGACTTTAAAAAATATTTTATTATTAAATATATTATTTTTAATATAAAATAATGTATTTTTCCAAAAGAATTAATTAAACGTCTATGTTATTTTTGACATGAAATTATTCTAAATATGAATTTTGCTTATAAATAGATTAGTTATTGAATTAAAAGTGACTTACTGTATGTGGATTATGATCCGTAAAAATTATAACTCGACTAAAACTGAATTTACCATTTGTTTAGTTGAGATTTAAAAAATATTTTTTTAAATTTATAAGTTACTAATAAGTGATTATAAAAAAAAAGTTACTAATAAGTGGTGCACAAAATGTGTAACGGAACGGAGTCATAGCCAAATAGGCAATGTCATTGTGTGTAATAATGTGGTAATTGAATAGTTGAAATGCGTAGCGAGAGAGACACAGAAAATATATACAAGTAAGTATCGCATGAATGGTGTGTTACAACAAGAGTAAAATGAAAGATAAATGAATTGATTGGGCAAACGGAGAGGGTAGGAACTGTCGGTTTCTTCCAAAAAATAAAAACCAAAATACTCGTATTGTCCCACACGGTAATTCCTTCCTGGTAATGAAATCAACAAAAGTCGCTTCACTTATGATTAAAGGTTAATTTGTAATTAATAACTTTCGGTAATAGCAATTATTACATTATTATGTAATTATGAGATAAGACGGTGAGTATTTCCATGTTATCTGCCTTCAATTTGTAGTTAGTTAGAGATTCATCCTGAAAATGCATAGACCACACTCTTTGTTTGTTTGGCAGATTAAATCAGGACATCTAACAAATAACTTCCATATCATTTCATTGTTTGCAGCTACGCAACTACAATCTCCCATTTTCACCTGCCTTTTTTTGTGCAACTAAACTACCCAATATCCCAAATTTGCCTTAAATATCATATACCATAATTTCAAGAAATGGAGGAGGAAGAGTCTTCAACTACACACGATTTCATAGATACGTATGCCGGAAAACGTATTCATATATGTAAAAGAGTAATTTTAATTCCAAAGTTGCAGATTTTCCGCGAAATATTTAAAAAATAAACACGTGCAATATCTAGAAGAGTAATGCTAGACCACTCAACAAAATTTCCCAAAATTTATACATAATGACGTGGTTGACACTTGACAATTTATAATTCGTGAATGCATATGTATGCACGTGAGATTCCATATTTTTATTTGAAATGTTACTATAAAGAATGAATTTGAGAGATGTTTTGGAAAAATTTGTTGGGAACTCTCGGTTTTTTTTATCTAAAATTATAGAGTAATCTTTTGTCTTAACACTTCTGATTGTGCGGTAATATATTTGAACCAGATACAGTCGGGGGTCTTTGTATTCTTGTGCCAGAAAGAGGCAAATTTCCTCATTTGATCTAATATACTACTTGGCCTTCATTCTAAATCAGAAAATGAGGAACACAATGCATGAACAAAGATGAGAAAAGGATAATAAAAAAAGAAAGAGCGCATCTGATATTTTATTGATTACACAAAATCTCTGGTGCGAAAAAATTCTCTACAAAATTATTTATTACAATTCAAACCAGCTTCCTATCAATAGAATTAGAATTGCTTATTAATATTTTAAACTACTTTCTTTTTGACACTTCTGCAAAGTTAGAATTATGTTGTTAATAGAGCACGAAGATCAGACATAGAGATCTGCATAAACTTTCTTGGTGCTTCTAGCGAGAGTCTTTAAATGTTTATTCAACTACTTGAGAGCATCCACTCTGACTTGCACCGGTGAAACTATTCTGTTCTTTTAGCGGACTGAAGCAGAGATAGGTTGTTGATTGTGCAACCCATTTACTCTACTTGCAAAATGCTGCCTGTTTCTCCTCCTTTTCGTAACAATTACAAATCCTTCATCTTCATGTTTATTCGTAGCTTCAGATGTTTTCAGCTTTTCATCTCTGCCAATCTGAGAACCTAAGTTCGCCTTCCCTTCACTCCCATAAAGAATTTTTATAATCGCACTATCATTGGAAATTGCTTCAGATGAATTTCCTGTGAACTCAGATTTCTTTTGAGCAATCAGGGAATGACTAGCAGGATCAGAATTGTGTTGATCTGACTTCACTATAAAGCTTAGCAATATCTGCCGTGCTAACTCTGCATTGTCAGCATTTGAAGTGCTTGTCTTGATTCTGACATCTTCAGTTCTACAAGACACTCTTTCCTCGGCCTTCACTTCTGCAGGCAATTCATCACTTGCACCAATCATTGAATTTGAATCTACAGAAACTTCTGAATCTTCGGTTACTGGATTCATCTGCCAAGCTTTCTTGGGAATAAATTCAGGTGCATGTGGATTCATTATTCCTGAAAAATCATTTCTACTTCTTTCAGTTGGGGGTAAATGATATTTAAAATATCCATGTTTCACACGCATAGAACGACTCATTCTGTAATATAGAGCTGATCTAGGTCCACAAGGAACCCTAGCAGCAAGTGGCGGGAATCCTACTGGCTCTACAAGAATGCCTTGACCGGTTCTTACATCATAAACACTTGTAACAGCCACCCGGTGAGTCAGTGGGAAGACGCCAGGATTAAATGGTTCAGCCTCAGCTGAAAGCTTGCTCCTGGTTGTTTCTACAGAATTGTCCTGATTTCCTGAACATCCTAGCTTTAAAACTTGTTCACCATATTCTTCCGACTCAGTTTCAGCTTCAGGAGCTTCACTAATATGATCTTTAGCAGCTTCATTGTCTGGTACGGCCTCTTCTAAGGTGACCCTCATACTTCCATTCTCCTTGGATTTCTCAGATGAACTATGGCATATCTGGGTATCAGTTTTTACCTCATTTGATTTGTCACCTTTTTCCAATAAAGGCTTACGAACAGTACCTGGAGGCGACACAGCAACTTCTTTGTATGACAAAGATTTTGAAGCCATGGCAGTAAGAGAGGAAGACGTTGGTGATACTTTTGGAATTTGCATTGTTGAAACTTTTGAAACCAAAGTTTTTGCTTCAAGTATAGGTGTGTCGTCCCCAGCGCTAGAGCAGAGAACCTTTGTATGTCTCTTCTTAGATGGTTTCGTCGAAATTGTCCTTGGTGTCGCCTTTTGTCTGATTAACATGGCTTCCCTTCTATGGCTGGTTTCTCTAGGATTGTTGTACTCATTCTTGCTAATTTTGAGCTTGGCAAGATCAGGACACCTCCTGCCAAATTTCCGACTAGCAGCATGTCCTGTACGAACTTTTGAACTGGCTTCTTGCCAACTTTCATCCGAGCTAGCTTCTTGAATAGCTTCTTCAGTATCTATAGGGTCATATTTACTAATGCCGATGTCCTTGGGCTCTTGTGAAACAACCACATCTGACCCATCTTCCACTGTACTGAAATCTGATAGGCCTCTTCTTGTTTCTATACCAGCAGGAACAATGGAGTCATTGCTCCTTTCGTCATGCTGCTGCGCTTTTTGGGATTTAGCACCAACTGGTGAAACCTGCATACCATAGATGCAATTTATCAGAATTGAAAGTATCAAAATGCGGAGTCCACATTGAATGTTGAATGCTTGCCAGGAGAAAAAGGTAAATAAATATCAAATGATTGAAAAAGAAACCAACATGAAGTGAGCCGACATCATTTTAATGGGCAAGACTCTTCAAAGAAAGAACACTGTCTCTACTAGGCTACCTATATCTATCAATTTTTATTCTTGGGTTATTCCAGAAGCTCCCATTAGGATAAAAAATAGGAATGATGCATTTACACACGGGGCCGCAGGTCATGACTTCCATCTTTCAGCCTAACATGAATATTGTCAATAACAGCACTAGGTGAAAAACTCCAATGAAACTTGGCACGGAGAATCTAATATTTATAAAATTCTGAATTATATGATATCATAGTTACTGTTCATGTAAATAATTAGATTATATGATTACCTTTGCATGGCGTCTCCTGTGGGAGTCTCGTCCCTTTAACTCCTGATCCGGACTTATAAAATCAAGGAGATCTGAGACACTGAAGGAAGTCAAATATGTAAAAAGGAGCTTTTGTTGCATGAATCCACATACACATATGTGAGGTTTCTGTGATAACCAGATAGGAAAGACGAGATAGTCAAGGAAACTGGATAGTACCTTAGGTGACCTTTGCTGGCAATTGAGGCGTCGAGCTTTGGCGTTCCATTACGTGCAGCTTCTTGCTGCTCCAAAGCTTTCGATTCAAAATACTCCAGCCATGCAGCAGCATCCTGTGTGTATAACACCATATAAGTTTTGCAGTTGGTATGAAGCAATACGTTGTCTACAGTCTTAACTTTGCCTCTTAACCTAATAATTATACGAGGAGTTTAAAGTCCACATCTCATCTGTTGAATATAACCAAAGATTAGTAACATTGAAGAGATTTGTTGGGAATGCCCAAATAAAATTTATGTTAGTTGGAAATGCCTTTAAACCATCCCACTAGAAGTAAAATACGCATATCAGGCATGGGTTCCCCTCTTTATCATGTGTCAGGATCACACTGAGAAATGTATATGACTTCATATGATCATATCTGCCCATATGAAGAGATAAGGCATCAAATATTGTGCGGTGACCTGAGTACGAAGATCCTCTGCTCCCAATTTGGCTTGAAGAATCTGTAATGTTGTTTGCTCATGTTGCACACTTAGGGAATATGCTTCCATCAAAGAAAGAGCGATTGCTATGGCATGATAGCTAGCAGCGGTCTGTCGTATAAAACATGTCACTAGTCAACATCTACAACTCTAGCAAACATCCAAGATAATGAGAGAGTTAAGAGTGACAACACAACACACCTGTATATGATCTGCTCCTAACATTTTTCTGTTGCATTTTAGGGCTTCATGCAGGTATCTGAGAGCTACATCAGCATTCCCCATGCCTTCTTCCATCATTGCTACATTTATATAAGTCGCAGCTGTGTTTGGGTGTGACAGTCCACATGCAAAGTTGAGAAGGAAAAGAGCACGGTTGACATATCTGCCAACGATGCAGACATTAATACTGACAAGAAGAATTACTCATGAAAGAAGGAAATGCAAAAGACAAGGGAGGAAGTTTAGCCTACTTCAGTGCCAGTTCCATGTGTTGGAGACGGTAATAAAAAACAGAAAGATCCCCATAACTCTTCATTGTTTCTGGATGATCAAGCCCAAGTTCTCTCTCATTGATATCCAAAGCCTTTTGTTGGTAAATTGTTGCCTAAACATGGAGAAGCATAAGAGTTAGAGCAAACTGGATACTCTGAACACAGGTGTCATGTTTGGCTAGACAGAGTTGATACATAGAGAAGATGTAATTTCAGGTAAATGTAGATTTCCCAGAAATCTCTATAGCTTGTCAAACATTGTTTTGCAGCAATAATATCTGCGAGTAAAACTAAATGGAGAAAGAATACCAAATCAAGATGCTCATTAGAATTCATCAAATTCACCATATATATGGATGACGAAAGTCGCTTTTACCTGATTAAAATCTCCAGTGTGGTAAAGGACAACAGCTAACAGACTATAAGCACTTGCAGTTGTTCTATGATAGGGACCACAAACAGCTATCATTTTCGCCAACGCCTTACATTGAAAGTGAAAAAATACCTGAGATTAACTACTAATCTCTAAATTAATAATATTCACATGTTTAATTTCAAGTGTACCTTAGTTCCATAATTAACAGATTCTTCTAGCTTTCCCTTGTCCAAAGCAATCTTTGAAGACTCTAATAGAGTCCGCCCATCAGCAGAATAAAACCCAACATGCTGTTGGAAATAAATTAATCAATTTTAGTGAAGGAATCATTACATGGAGAGAGAGGGGGAGAGAGAGGGAGGGAGGAGGGGGGAGAGACAGAGAGACAGAGAGAAGGGGGGAGGAGAGGGAGAGTGGGAGAGGGAGGGAGGCAGCGAAAGGGATGGCAGGGGAGAGGGAGAGAGAGAGAGAGAGAGAGAGAGAGATACCTTACACACAGGAACCAAGCTAATGATATCTGATCTGTTGAAGGGGTTTGGACTTTCCATATCATAGTCTCTTGGAATCAATTCTAACCCAACCTGTAAAAGAATAAATTTAAGGAAAATAGAAAGATATTCTAGAGTGGAACTAGGGCTGGAACCCTGAAAGCAAGAGGTGCCATTGGATACCTTGTGGCAAAGTCCTCGGAGAATAGATAATTTCCGCAAATGCTGGAAATTATCTTTTGTTGTATAACCAAATCTTATAGCTAGAAATGTCCTCAACCACTGTAATTTAATATAGTGATCCTCACTTATATCATGGCAGTTGTCTTCTGTTGTACAATTCCCGAGCAAAAAATTCAGAGAAGAAGCTACTTGTGCAGAAAAATCAGCGACATTTTCAACAGAAGCAATCACAGCTTTAAGTACATGCTTGAAAGCTCGAGTAACCATTTCATGAATGCACAATGACTGAATATGGGGGAGCTTATCAGCAAGTTCAACCTAACATGGCGAAAAAATAAATTAGAAACAACATATTTGATTCATCAATGTTGAAAGTAAATTATAATAATTAGCAAAAAAAGAAGGGTAGATCAATAACTTTTTATATTTTAATAGATCAGTAATAATGAATTAAAACCTTTTCCTAGAAAAAACCTGTGTTTATACCCATAATCTAAGGCTTTTCATCTACATAAATCGTCTCAATAATGCAAATCTCCTTAACACTACATTTATGTAGATATATTAACCTGCCCCAAAGAAACAGACTATGGCCTTGACTGGGCAGCTTTATGAAATAAATTTTTTGGAGGGATTTTTCTCACCACACGACCCAAAGAACGCATTTTCAGTCCTCTTAAGTGCATGTAGTCAGTTAGTGTGCGTCCATCAACTGGTGAAAGTTCAAGTGATCCAAAGTCTGTTACCTAAAACAAGTTGGCAAATCTAAAGGGTGAGCACAGGAAAAAAATTAGACTAGTTAATAGCATCAAGTAAGAAGTAACTATTACCAGCTTAGGCAAAGCAATTTCGTCGTAATACACGTGTGCCATCTTGATGAGCTCATCCACTGACTGTTACAAAAGGTGAATTAAACACTCTTTATCGAAAAGAGAAAAACAGGAAGTAAATTTTAATAGCATGTTGGAGGGGTGGGAGTCTATATGTATCTTCTGATCTATTCTTTTTCCATGATTATACATGTAGAGTCAAACAAACTGCTTCAATAACTTAGAAAATTGTCCGAGACCTTTGAGTGGAGATTGGTCCCAGTTTCTTTTAGGCGCAAGAAAGCTTCTTCAGAGATAAGTTTGATCAAATTGGCCTCACTTTCCGACTCACTACTGCTTACTTCTCCAGTGTTGTTTTCTACATCCAAATTGCTGGTTCTATAATCAATTTCCTCGTTACTATCTACACTGCCTGCCATCTTTTCTCTCTTCTTCAGCATTTTAAATTTTTTCCCAAGTCCTTTAACTACTGTTTCAGATATATCATCTTTGGGGATTTTAGAAGTATCATCTGTAGATTTTTCCTGCTTTTGAAGATGCTGAATCCAACATGAGCCGAGTTCCCACCTGATCAACCTGTCTGTTAGCACTGGTTCTTCCTCCAATTTGCTCAAGCTAACTTTAATAACTTTCCGAACCAGACAACTTGAAGTTTCAATATCAGACACGTTAGAATGAGGTGAGAGGTTCTTTCCAGATAGATCGGACGTGCATGACTTGGGGAGAAAAGTTCTTAAGCTGTACATAGTTAAACTGAAATTAGTTAACTATGTGCTTATAAAAGAACAGACTGAAAGACACAACATATATAGCACAACTTTAATATAGTCGGTAATATTCATAGCTACAACTTGGAACTTTAACTTGCTTTGCTCCAAGAAGAATATTATTCACTTTTAGGCTTTAGCCTAGATAACGGAGTAAATGTGTTGTGATGTATTTAACATGTGCATGACTATTTGGTAATTCTGTTATTAACTTACACTTGTCGGTAACAATATAATCATGACATTTAGTAATACTATCTTCATTTCCTCCATCTCTTGGTAGATGCAAATTACTAACATTCACACAAGTAGACCCAACTATGATTCAAGGAATTTTCATGGCCAAATTTGTACGGAGAAAAACACTTGCAAAGATATTGAACCCAACTGTAAAATGTAAAAGTACAGGCAGTGTGCGAGTCATGTGTACCTGTTAATATTGAGAGAATTTGCTCCTCCATCGGGTTGATCGTCAATGCTAATACTCTGAGAGTTGTACTCGTCCTCCTTGACATCACCAACAACCTCTACAGTTGCTGTATATCCGCAATGTCTTATTACAACAGTACCGAATGACAGAGAATCCTGCAATTTTTTTTTAAAATTGTGATCATAAAGTCAAAGTACTGATTAATTATACTTATAACAAAAAATGTGACCATTGAGCAATTGCCAAATCTATGTTTTGAATGCAAAGTCCCAAATCCATCAAAAAATAAATTTTCTGTTATACAAGGCTCTCCTCTCTCAACATTCATTCAACTATTTCAAGAAATCTGTGTGAAGTTTCGAGAACCACCACCTCTAAGAGAGTGAAAGAGCTTTTAATTTGTATGCAACCACTCATACATTCTGCGGATAAAATGGAAAATGGCGATTCATTGAAAGATTATTGGGACTACACGAGCAATGGGCTCGTATTGTAGGCCGTTTAGATTATACTAAAATGTTCAACAGCTGCGACTGAACAAGACGTGTTTGTGACTGGTAAATTTAACGTTCAGCCCGAGGACTGCCAGTTGATAAGTGAGGACTATAGAGGATAAGCTGTCAATTTATTGATTAGATTACGTGTTGTTTTCAGTTTAACTTGTCAGCATATTTTCCTGCACAACAATCTCTTCTAAAGTGTGTAACATGAAAATTTGCACATCACCTATACAAATGGAAATTCTATACACATGCTGGCGTGTATTTTTTTCTCTCTCTTCAGGATAAATTGTTATAGCCAAAGAAACTGAAAAAAGAAACTCGTAAAAGATACTTACATTTACAACTACACTCTCATTTGCAATTACCCCTTTCAATAAACTCATTTGTGCCACTTCCTTCACAGATGTACTGTCTAATCCCCTGCCAAACAGGTTCCTTTCTAACTTTGTGCTGGCATCTGCAGCATCTCGTCTCACTGTAATAGACAAATCCCCAATACAACTCTCATGCAAGATTGAGCCAGGGGATACCTTTATTATTTCTGTTGCAGTCATACAGGAATCCGTTATTTGGCGTATGGCTGAAACAGCTTTAAATATAGAGATATCAACAAACTGACTATGAAGCAAGAAAGCCTTCCGGTCTCGGACCACCCTCTCCTCCTCGGTTTTGCAAGGAAGACTCCTTAATATGGCAAAATCTGTAGCCCATGGCCTATGATCATATTCACCATATCTTCCCTGGCCTCCACCATTGCCACCCCAGTTCTCATCTTCAATCGGCAGAGATGCAAAATTTGATGCAGAATCGCTGAGGGATGGAGGAAAGAGCCATGTATTGGCGCGAAAACCATAGGGAAGATTCGCGAACTGAAAAGACACACTGAAAGCTTAATTCTCTCCATTTACCAACATCATCAATGCAATTCTCATTGAATTTTCTTGAGCAAACAAAATTTCACCTTATTATGTTCCACAAAAGCTTTCATCAAGCGATCATATGCCTGCAAACATCATTTATATTACAACATAACCAATATACAAGATGATGATATGTGGAATATGTGGAATTACAGTAGCAATGAGCTGCACATTTCAATAAGCTTTATAAAGAAGAATCTCTTAAATGAAAGGCAATGTCTTATTTGAATATTATAGCATAAGTCAGGCACTAGGCAATATAAGTATACCCGAGCAAATATAAAGGAAAAATCACTGAAAAGTGACCGTTTTTTGAAATCAATATAAAATGTTTCAGCGCAAAAAGATGAAATATATGCAAGGATGTGTTGCCCAAAAGATAGTTGGCAAGGAAGCTGTTATTACGGAATTTACATTGAAAAAGGCTCGGCTGAGCTGTTGCAGGAGGTCCACCAAGGAGTAGCTCTGCAGATATTGCTTACCCAAAGAGTAAAAACCGTTGACTGATGCGACCACATATATAAGCTTTCCATTGCAGATCTTAATCTGTCCATTTAAATAAAGGGATTACTTTAGTAACATACACTAAAGTAGAAGTAATAATCATCCGCAGAAATAATGTACCAGCCAGTCTGCAGATGAAGTATTACACAGAATTCTACATATATGAAAATGTAGTAATTATTAGACCAGCGTAATAGTTGCTCTAGAAAGTAAGTTTTGTTAGATTATTTCAGCTTATATCCTGTCCTCTGTATCGATAACTAGATCCAGTTTCTTAAGTCTTCCCTGATTGTGAATTATATATTTTCATTTAGTGTAGAATATACTTGTAATTATTGCAGGCATCGGCCACGGCCGCAATGAAAGCAATTTTCGTGTACTTTCCCCCTGATTAAATAATAGCTAGAAACACGGAAAGTGAAAAATGTAGTAATTTTGGAGAAGATGAAGACCTGCAATTCAAAGTGATCATCACAGTCTGTTTTTCGTTGTCCATCTTTGTGGTCTACTCTCTTTATATCTGTAATCACAATTTAGGAAGTGCAAGTCAGAAGTGGACAACTATGTTCTGTACTTGATCAAATTGCAGCATACTAAACACTTGTATTCGTTCTCATTAGGATCTTTATCAAATCACAAGTACAAACCAATGCTAGTTCTAGTAAAAGGAGAGAGAGAGAGAGAGAGAGAGAGAGAGAGAGAGAGAGAGAGAGAGGAGACTGACATAAAACGGGAGGAGAGAGGTGAGAGAAAGAGAAGAAATCATAAAAATCCGCGAGCTTGGGTATGGGCTGAATCGCCGCCATGTCCAAACTCTCCGTCGCCGCCGGTGGATCCGCATTTCTAACCGGGTCATAGTTTCGGGTCTTACCGGATCCGATAACCCCGCTCTTGGGCTTGTCAAAACGTGTTG
This sequence comes from Heracleum sosnowskyi, assembly GCA_030848705.1. Lineage (NCBI taxonomy): Eukaryota > Viridiplantae > Streptophyta > Magnoliopsida > Apiales > Apiaceae > Heracleum > Heracleum sosnowskyi. The sequence continues at coordinate 36,934,059 of CM061244.1, forward strand.
TGCACGCGACGATGTCAAGTAGCCTCCGCACGTGCGCCACCGCATCTTCCTCCTTGGTGTACTCCTCTGTTAAATTTTCAATGCCATATTTGTAAATTAATATTATTTTTATGTAATTTATGCACATAAATATTTAAACAACAATATTTATTCATTAAATTATCGAAAAAAACAATTGTTACAAAAATCAAATTATGGGCTATTTTATTATTAAATTATAGAAGTCTGCTGTGATCTAGCACTGTACATTATTTTCTAACAAAGACAACAAAAGCAAGAAAACAATACGTACTTTATGGACCCAATTCAAGGGATCCACATATTAACTACCCTTTTGTGTATAATTTGATTTAATTAGGGCAATACTAAGCACCTGAAATTAAATTTCAAATGATTTATAACGTATTTTTATTTAAAAAATTTATATAATGCATCATAGACCCATCTCATCTCATGAGAGAAAAAGTAATAAAATAATAACAACTTACTATATTTCAAAACGGTTTTGGAAATCATTTCGGGTTTCTTTTGATTTATATGGATGTTAGTTTGGCGTGTACATGACATGAAGCTGGTGAATATATGATGCAACGATTGAAACAATCATTTTGTATCGCAAATCGCATCCCAATAATTAAATTATGATCGTCCTATTATTACATGCACTTCAAAATCATCTCACATTGGAATTACCAAAACACCCATCGTGTAGAAATTCATACAATGTGTGCTTGAATATTCAACTTTTCGCAAAAAGACATCATAAGAATAACGAAAGGTCATTGATCTACCTTATTTACTTATTTTACAAAGAAATAACAGGTTTCAATACAGATACATATAGCACTCCATATAAAATAAAGAAAAGAGGGAGAAAAGAAATGTGAAAGTAGTTAACGTGGATAGAAACCGACCTTCAACCATTCTTAGCAAGCATGGCTTCAATGAAACCACATCTACCTTGTCATTCAGATTCTGTCCTTTTACCTGTTGACAAATTCATCATTTTTAAAATTAATTCCAAATTATGTAGATTATTATATATAAAGTGAAATTCAAGAGAAATTTCAAGTATCTGTAAAAACCTGATGAGACAAGGAATAGTTTGTAAGGTGACAAGTTTCAACATTAACAGCTAGCAGCTTCTTAACATCAAGTATCTTGTCTGTAGAGATGCCCTGCATATATATATATATATTTGTATGTATATCACATTCATGTTCCAAATAGTTTCAAACACACACTCACAAACTAAACATACCTTGAGTGTCAGTTGTGTTTCATATGGGGTGATAACAACTATATCAACAAGACTAGGCACAAGTACTGCACAAAAACAAAATAAATGATTACATGTAAAAATAAAAATAATACAACATTCTAAGCTCGCAATCGAGACAAACTAACCTTTCTCTTCCTTTTTCTTCTTCTCTGATTTGTTTCTGTTCCCTTTTCCTCGCCCGGACTTTGGGGCCATTGAGAGAGAGAGAGAGAGAGAGAGAGAGAGAGAGAGAGAGAGAGGTTCTGGTAATCTCCCTAGCTAGAGCCTGTCTCTGTATGCTGGAGTGCTGGACTACCAACTGAAGTAGAGTGTAAACTACCAACTTTTATAGACCAATAAAATCTGCTTTAAGTACATTATACACCCCTAACTGTTTCTTGTGGTGCTATTATACACCCCTAATTGTTCCAAAAAGGGATATCTCATAAATGAATTTATACCTTTTTAAAATTGGAATAAAGTTAAAAACATATAAATTTTATAATCTAAACCAAATAAACTCTAAGAGTTAAAATGCGGAGCTTATCTCTAGATCAGTGTTCTAAAAATCGGCGATTAATCATTAATCGCCGATTAATCGCTAGACGGCGGGCCACCGAACTGATTAAGCGAAAATACCGATTAAGCGAAAATCGGTCAATTAATCGTTTTTTCAGAAAAACGGTCAAAAATCGGCTAAATCGGTCAAAAATCGGATTAATCGGTAAAAAATCGGGCTAATTATTAAAAAATAGTAAAAAATAGTTAAAATTTAAAAAAATAATTAAAAATTTAAAAGGTAGAAACTTGATTAAACAATAGAAAAAACATTATTTTTGTACATATAATTATAATTTAAGATGCCTAAATCGTAAATTCTCTTAATTTTTTCTCTTAAATTGATCTCTAATTGAAAAGTTAAATCTTCAAAATTTTATTTATTACAATTATATAACATTTTTAACATATTTGGATAAATATATGATTATAACATATGTTTAGTTGAAATAACGAAACAATTATATAAATGAATATAAATGTATATAAAAAATATTATTAAATTTATTCCGATTAATGATCCGATTAATCATTCCGATTAATCCCCGATTACCCGATTAATCCCTGGACGGTGCTTTCACCAATTAACTCTGATTCCCGTTTTTTACAACACTGCTTCTACACTCTAGCCAATGCAGAGAAGTTAATTTAGCAAGAAAACAAATTAATTTAAACGATACGAACAAAAACACCATCGGGCGTTGCAAATTAGTTGTGAACGTTAATACAAATGATAGTACTACATATTTTTGGAATATGTTGTCAAAATTTTAATTGATGCCATGCGGAGATTTACTATGTGGCTTCGAGGTTGGAGCCTTTTGTTTTAGGAAAATGTCGTGGCTCAAATTTTTTCCAAATACATGTATATTTTGAGTTATTTTATTAAGCCGCGCTTCGCAGTGGTTTTATAATAATATCTCTAAATTTTCTCAAAAAATATTCTACAAAATACGTTTTTAAATAAAATAATATTTCTAATATAAAATTAAGTTTTGTTTTGAATTATATATATATATAGGGTCTTACTCTACTAGAAACCAAGATTAATCTAAAAACTAGAAACTAGCGGCAATTTTGTAAATTTCATCAATTATAAACCCAAATAAATATCAATTTATTCTTTTTTTCCTTAAATGAATATATCTACATACAACACAACAATTCACATTGCAATCATCATTTCTGTTACTTTTTTATTACCATCGACAATCGTTGTCGTCGGAATCTCCGATTGCCATCAACTCCACCTTCACATCCGATTAAAATCATTTGATTTAGAAAAAAAATGAAGCTTAACATAAGATTAATTGGATCATCACTGATCACCGGAAACAACATCACCATCATCTTCTCAGTTTAATATTGCCATTAACATCTCCTTTCAGGCCATCGATATCATCATGTTGTATATGTGATACACCAGAACTAAAAAATCACCGATTTTTACAACTAAATTCACTATTTTAGACAGCGAAAATCACTCATATATGATGCGGAAATCACTAATCTATATTACAAAAATCATGAATCAGTATTACGAAAATCACCAATTTATTTGTTCCACATATCTGTAATTCCCTAACAACGATAATTACAAATGTGATAATGATTTTTTGAATTGATTTAGTGGTGTGAAACAAAGATTGGGTGATATAAAACTCATTAGAGGTGTACATGAAGGAGGAGAAAAGATGAAACGAGAGGGATGGTATATGATGAATCTGGCCTCATTCTTGTAACCATTTCACCGAAATCTTCAACAGCGACGGTGATGAACTATGTGATTATAAAGGTGTATGTATAAGTGTATGTATGTATATGTGTATGACGTGGGTGTGGTTGAAAGTAGAGGGTGGGGGAGTGAAAACGTGAACTAAAGAGGAAAGTAAGGGTGAATTGGATGTGTGGTCCATATTAAGTTGATTTTAAAAAACGGGTGGTTATAATAGGTTTCTAGTTTCTAGTTTAATTTTAGTTTCTATTTGATCAAAAACCTATATATATATCGATACTATTATATAATAGACGAAACATTAAAAGTTTGGTCGGTCGGTATGGTACGTTGTGATTTTACTTAATTGCCCTTTCTTAAATTCGTGTTTTTAGTTAATTAACCTTATTTATTTATAAAAATATATTATTAAATAATAATATTACCTATTTATAACCAATTACCTTTTTCACCTAAAATACATTATTTTTTATTATTTTTTCTAACAAATTCCCCTACTTTTTCAAATATATCACGGGCAACTACCTTTTTTAACTAAAACATGTTAGTTTTTCTATTTTTCCTTACTAAAATCCCCCATTTTCCAAAAATATCACGGACAAACCTTTAGTTATTTATTTTTAAACCTAATATTATAATTATTTTTTTAAAAGTTTACCTATTTTAACATGTCTACTTATTTTTCTTAGCAATTGCAATTACTAAAAATATTAAAATATAAATAATCAAATACCTATTTATAACCAATTACCTTTTCAGCTAAAACACATTATAGATTTTTTCTAACAAAGTCCCTCAATTTCTAAATATATCACGGGAAATTGCCTTTTTCAATTTACTTTTTCTATTTTTCTCACTAAAATCCATTCTTTTTCTAAAAATATCACGGGCAAACCCTTTACTTATTTATTTTAAAACGTATTTAAATAATTTAAATTATTAAATTTTAAAACCTCATTTTTCAAAAATCTCACGAGCATTTACCTTTTTAAACTAAATATATATTACATTTTTTATTTTTCCATACTAAAACTCCTCCTTTTTCAAAAATATAACGAGAAAACCCTTACTTATTAATTTTAAAATTTGTTTTAATGTTTTTAATTAATTAAAAATGTTTAGCTATTTTAACATGCCTCTTTATTTTTTTAACAAATACAATTAAAAAAATAATAATAAAATAGCAATTAACAATCTGTGCATCGCACGGGTTTTAAGCTAGTATATATATAGTTGCACTCTAGGAAAAACATTTTATATAAAGAACACCATCATAAACACTTTATTTTTCATAAAAAATGATTTTTTAAAACTATAATCATAAAATTGAACAACAAATATCGAATTTAACGCATAATCTCATCTGAATTTAAAAATTAAACATTACATATAATCAAGTATAGAATCCAGTACATAATCTTGTATATATATTTATCACAATGAAATTACATCATGTAATCATATTTTATTTGATTCTAAATTTTTGTTAGATTCTATTTTTATTCGTAATAAACCTTTTTGGTGAGAAAATTAGAATCAACGTGCAATTTATGTAAAATTCTATGGTGTTCTTTATTGTTTTTTATACAAGAGTGTTCTTCATGGAGCAATGACCTATATATATATAGTTCTAGATCGTTCAATCAAAAACTACAATTATACGTTCAGAGCTATGAAAATTTTCACTACCTCCAAATCTACTCCTAGTAAGAAAAAAATCAAAAAATATGAACAAACATCCTTCTTGTTACTGGGAGAATTTTTTATAAATAATGATATCTTTTTGTCAAAACAAATAACAACAAAAACAACAACAACCTCTTCCTTTAAAAAAAAAAATAAAATTAATGATATCTTTTTGTCAAAACAAATAACAACAAAAACAACAACAACCTCTTCCTTTAAAATAAAATAAAATTAATGACATTTTCTCAATGTTTCTTATTCTTGTATGACTTTTGTTATAGATGCACAGACTTTTTGAATTTTGTTAAAAATGCACACACTAAATAAATTCCTCAGTCAAATAAATTTTAACATGATATTTTCGAAATACATACACCATAAATTTCTTAATATACAATTTTTATCTTTGAATTTTCGTGTATAAATTACAAAAAATATATTACTAAAAGATACAATCTGTTCTCATATAAAAAATAGAGCAATAACTATCTAAACGTTAAAAAACAATGATAAAATTTGTTTTTGAAGACATGATTAATTCTCCACTTTCGAGTTACCTTGTATACAGGTGTATCAACTTTTAACTATAAATTCAAAACTAATAACGTACACATAAACATATAAATCAATTCACAACTGAATGTACATGAAAATCACCTTGCTCGACCTATATTTTAACTGATTAACTGATGAATCCCCTCCTTATTAATCCATGTCTTAACTCAATCACACTAATAGCACATAACTTGTCTTGTCATGTCAAAGTTTTTAATATGATCCTCCATTAGGATAATAAGATAAATAACATAAAGGAAAAAGTCTCATGTACTCATATACACACTTTTAACATGAACAAACAAAAAAGTAAAGAAGAACAATGTTAACAACAAATATTGCAGTAGACAATTAACAGAGTTTATGTGTATATTTATATTATTAATTAGTTGTTTGTATGAAAGTATTAAAAGTAATTAATTATTACCAAGTAATTACTTAATTTCTTATTTCTTATGCAAGACCGATCTAATTTCTTAACTTCTTATTTACCAACATGTTCTTGTATTTTCTATTATATTACATTAAAAAAGAAAGTTTAGGAGAGTAGAATGTTAAGATAATAATTAATACTAACAATGTCAATTAAAAAGTTTACATTAACAATGTCAATTAAAAAGTTTCATAAACCCGCATCAATCATGTCATATTATTTTGCGAACAATATTTTGTATCCAATTTTGTGTCTAGCCATATTCTTTGTTTTTTTCATGTGGTTCCACCTCAAAACTAATATCATTAGGGGTGAAAACGAGTCGAATACCTTTGAACTATGATATGATCATGTTCAATTCAGATTGTTAATTTTAGTAGTGAAATTCGACTCAAATTCAGATATTGTAAAAGAATGGAAGCTCATACTTGGTCCTTGTTCGAGTTTTATTCATCAATTATACGAGATACTCAAATTGTTTTGGATCAAACTCGAATATGATACAATTCAAAAAAATCACAGAACTTGACATTTATTAAATGACGGGGGCTTGAACTCGAACTACAAATTAAGTGTCATTTTGTTTACAAATCATGCCATGAAAAAGGAGTTAGAGGTACTCAGTGTGGTGATTGATTTTTTGTATAAACATTAACATGTATATGTGAATTCACCCGTCACTAATTTTTCAATATAATAACAGAAAATTTAAAATGTATGAAAATGGAATCTCATCTATATACACCGAAATACTCGTAAGTAATATAATCGAATACGCATATTATAATCGAGTTGATTGAAACTTTCTTTAATCGAGTACTTTTATGGTAAAGATCGAATTGAACAAATATATTTAATTGAATTCGGATCAAACTTCTATGAATACGAGTCTCGGTCATATTTTTTCAAACAGATCACAAATCGAGTCTCGATTATTTTCAGCCCTAAATATCACGAGCAATTTTTCAGTTTTAATCTCCCTCATTTGTCCGCCACCGCCACCACCAAAACTGTCAACTGTTTAGCCAGTGGCGTTTTTTACTTTCTTCTTGTAGAATCTAAGAATCCCAAGGTTGTTAAATCATTTTTTTTATGTGGAACAGTTATAATCTCCAAAAGAATATTTGAGCTGTGGTGCGAAAGCCATGGACATGCAAAAAAAAATTAAAAAACCCAACCAGACGAGTTTTCGCAGGACTTTGAAAATTCCGGATTTTACAATCAAAATTCAGATTGGACTTTAACCGGGTCAAGCCGGATCGCGTCCATTTATCTCCTGGCCCGGACTCGAATGGGATCAGGGCCGATTTTGTTCGAATATACTAAGTTTTATATGTTATTAATTATTATTTATTTATATCAAAATCAAAACACTAAAAGTTTGTCGGTGGTTTGATTTTCGATCTATCATTCTATTTAACAAACAATATAATAGTATAAATTCTGTTTTATCGGTAATATAATAGTATAATTAAAAGTAACTAGTCAGTTATAGTTTGTAATTAAAACACTCAAAATTTTAATTAAACTATATTATTTTTGATAAACATATATAAAATTCAATTATACTAAATTTTGAATCATTAAAATATTAGGTAAACAAACCGTATACGAATTATATGTGTTGTGGATTAAAAAACGTGCTTGTGAATTTAATGCTAAGGTTTAATGAGCTTCGAGCTTTAATGGCTGCACTTGTGTTTCGAGACTAAATCGGTCCTCACAAGATGCCTACGTATCTCAATTCGTTATTGAGAATCAAGCCAAAGACGTAGTTCTTGGTGTTGCCCTCGGGGCTATGGCGGCAGGGGCACACCAAGGACGTAGTGACTTGTATGTCCTTATTCGAGGATGAAGTCTAAAACGTTGTAGATGACGTATGGAGTTGTGTCCAAAACGTAGTAGAGGACGTATGGAGCTGTGTCCAAAACGTAGTAGATGACGTATGGAGCTGTGTCCAAAACGTAGTAGAGGACGTATGGAGCTGTGTCCAAAACGTAGTAGAGGACGTATGGAGCTATGTCCAAAACGTAGTAGATGACGTATGGAGCTGTGTCCAAAACGTAGTTCTGAGATGAGGGGTCAGACCCTTTATATAGGTGTTTAAAAGCCTAATGGATAAGTATTGATTTCTTTGAAGGATAAGTCTTATCCTTGACGGTGGATAAGTATTGACTTTCTTAAAGGATAAGTCTTATCCTTGACGATGGATAAGTATTGACTTTCTTGAAGGATATGTCTTATCCTTGATAGTGGATAAGGATAAATTCTAGATCCTTTCTTGTAGGAGTTGTTTTCATATCATAACGGACTTGTATTGAAACAAGCCCACTTGTATTAGAACAAGCCTGTATTGGACGTCTCTTAATACAGGTTGTACTTCTAGCCCAAATATTAATTACGAAATTAATATTTGATTAGAGTTTCGGGCCTTATTACCGGGCCTTATTTATGGACCAATTAGGTTTAATTAATGCAATATTAATTATGTCTTTAGAGTTATTTTTAACCCATATCATTTGCCCCCCAACTTCTATGATAATGCACTAGGATTTCATAGAAGTTATACCGGTCTTTTTCGAGACTTGGGGTCTTTTTATCCCTTACCTGGGACTTACTACCCTTTTTTGGGGATTTTAATATACACTAGTGTTTCACGAGTATCGTCTTGGTGTAAAGTGTGGAGCGACCTACACATTTACGACGATTTTGCCTTATTCGAGGCTAACTTGACATTTGCATAAGCCTTTTATGTCTTATACAGTCTTGTTTTGGCTTCAAGCCTTTCATTGAGCATATCGAATGATGGGGTTCGGACTGAATGTCTTAGGTTTATGGGGTTTCAACCCTTCACCCTTACGAGTTCTTACTGATGGCTCCACTCGTAGTGATTCTTTCTCTAGTCTATCATATCAAACTTCTCTTGAGCTTGAAATTTTCGCTAATTAACAATAAGCATCTTAGGCTTTCTTTTGTATGTTTATTAGCAACATTCACCCTTCGGGGTTCGTTGTATTCAACTCTATTTGTGCAGTTGACATGCATATTTTGTATGTTTTCCTTTGCATTCATTTATAGTTTGTCTTGGCAAAGCTTTGAGGATGTTTCTACCAATCAAAACGGGTTCAACCCTTCATCTGCTTTCTAGGAAGCTCATGATTTCATCGAACCTTATTTCTACTTGTCCTACTAGCGGATCCTTTTAGGATGCACTAAACATAATAAACTTTTAAGTTTGAGGCTTGCCAAGTCATTGGCACCTCACGCCCTTCGAGGGTTTCCAGCTTATACGAGCCTCATTCAAACACATTCTTGACTTTGTAGGGCCCTTCCTAATTAGGGGCTAATTTTCCTTTCTGTCCAACCCCGGATACTTCAATCTTTCGGAGGACTAAGTCTCCTTGACGGAAGAATCTCTCTTTAACCCTTAGGTTATAGTAGAAGGATGCCCTTTTTTGATGTTCAACTACCTTAACATTTGCCTCATCTCTAACTTCATTAATTAGATCTAAGGCCAGCCTCATGCCTTCTTCATTTATTTCTAGCTCGTAAGCCTCGATTCTTGGAGATGTGTGAGTAATCTCCACTGGAACCACTGCCTCTGCCCCATATGCCAACAGAAAGGGGGTTGCTCCAGTGGTGACTTTACAAGTAGTACGATATGCCCATAGTATGGGGAGCAATTCGTCTACCCAAGTGTTTCTAGAGCGTTCAACTTTTTTCTTAAGTCCATCCAGGATAATTCGATTGGCAACCTCAGCTTGCCCATTTGCTTGAGGATGGGCAACAGAAGTGAAGCGTAACTTGATATCATCACAATACTTCTTGAATTCCTCATTGTTGAACTGAGTTCCATTGTCTGTGACCAAGATATGTGGAATCCCGTATATGTATATCACATTTTCCCAGAAGAAATGCATCACCTGCTTGGTGGTTATCTTGGCTAAAGGCTTAGCCTCAATCCACTTGGTGAAGTAGTCGATTGCTACTATCAAGAACTTTCTTTGCGCACTTGCCATTGGAAATGGTCCAAGTATATCCATTCCCCACATGGCGAATGGGATAGGTGAGTTTACGGATGTCATCATCTCTGGTGGTTGCCTAACCACCGGTGCATGCTTTTGGCACCGTTCACATTTCTTCACGTAGCTTTTAGCATCTGCAAGTATGCTTGGCCAATAGAAACCTAGACGAGTGATTTTATGGGCAAGGGCTCTGCCCCCCAAGTGCTGCCCACAAATTCCTTCATGTACTTCCCTTAGGGCCAATTCTGCCTCTTAGGGTCTCAAGCATTTTAAGTAAGGAATGATGAAAGACTTTTTGTATAAGATTCCCTCAATCAGGGCATACCTTAGTGCTCTCACATATAGCTTTCGTGCTTCTGAAGTGTCGCTGGGTAACCACCCATTTTCCAGATGAGATTTGATGGGATCCATCCAACAGCTGGCAACATCAATGGGTGCTACCAACTTTCCATTGATGCTTGGGGTCTTTAAGACTTGGAAGTATACACTTCCTGCGTAGTTTTCAATTTCAGAAGAGGCAAACTTAGACAAGGCATCGGCCTTCATGTTCTCTTCCCTTGGAATGTGTTCCACATAGCATTCATCAAACTGAGTCATGATGGCCTTGACAAGTTTTAGGTACTTGGCCATGACTTCATCTCTGGCTTCAAACTCCCCATTTACTTGGGAAACCACTAGCCTCGAGTCTCCACACACTTTCAGAGTTTTAACACTCAAGGCTCCAGCCAGCCCTAAGCCAGCTATCAGGGCTTCGTACTCAGCTTCCTTGTTTGTCGTTGGGAAATCCAGTTTTAGTGCGTACTCTATGAGAAATCCATCAGGACTTTGTAGCACCAAACCTGCTCCACTTGATTTTGTTTTTGATGCTTCATCAAAATAGAGCACCCAACATTCTTTGGACACCATGTCTTCATCTTTCTTGTCTTCATCTATTACTTCCTGCCCCCCGACTTCCTGGTTGTCAATAGTGCATTCAACCATGAAGTCAGCGAGTGCTTGAGCTTTTATGGCCGTTCGAGGCTTATACTTGATGTCAAATTCTCCCAATTCAATAGCCCATTTGATCAACCTTCCACTAACTTGAGGGCTATGCAAGATGTTTCTTAGAGGCTGATTGGTCAAGACCTCTATCTTGTGTGCCTGGAAGTATGGGCGTAGCTTTCTTGAGGCCATTATCAAGGCTAAGGCAAACTTCTCTATCGTAGAGTAGTTTATTTCTGCCCTATGTAGAATCTTGCTTACGTAGTAGATGGGCTTCTGAACCTTCAACTCTTCTTTTACCAAAACGGCTCCTAGGGCTGTGTTAGAAACCGCCAAGTACAAATAGAGAATTTCTCCTGTCTTTGGCTTTGCCAACAGCGGTGCCTCAGCCATGTACTTCTTCAAGGCCTCCTGGCTTTCAGTTGTCCACTCAAAAAATTTCACGTTCTTGAGTGTTTTGAAGAAAGGTAAGCACTTCTCTCCTGACTTGGAGATGAATCTTCCCAAAGCTGCCACTCTTCCCGTTAGTTTCTGGACATCCTTGACAGTCCGTGGTGGTTCCATGTCTAGAATTGCTTTGATTTTGTTGGGATTAGCCTCGATTCCTCTCTTGGAAACCATCAGGCCTAAAAACTTTCCCGAGCCTACACTAAAGGCACACTTAGCTGGATTCAACATCATCTTGTGGTGCCTTAGCACTTCAAATGCTTCCCGTAGATGGTTTATATGATCGACCTTATCGAGGCTTTTAACCAACATGTCATCCACATAGACCTCCATGGTTTTTTCAATCAGGTGTTCAAAAATTTTGTTCACCAATCTTTGGTATGTTGCCCCTGCATTCTTAAGTCCAAATGCCATGACTAGATAACAGAAAACACCAAAGTCAGTGATGAATGATAACTTGGAGATGTCATCTTTGTGCATTTTGATTTTGTTGTATCCACTGAAGCCATCCATGAAACTCAGCATCTCGTGCCCAGCTGTGGCATCTATTAGGGCATCAATCCTTGGTAAGGGAAAACAATCCTTAGGACATACATCGTTCAAATCGGTGAAGTCTACACACATTCTCCATTTTCCATTGGCCTTTTTGACCATCACCGGGTTAGCCAACCATTCTGGGAATTGTATCTCTTCAATGAACCCGGCCTCCAGAAGCTTTTCTACTTCTTGTTTAATGGCTTCTTGCCTCTCTGGAGCAAAATTTCTCTTCTTCTGTTTCACCGTCTTCCTTTCAGGATCCACATTCAATTTGTGGGTTATCAATTGGGGATCAATCCCTGGCATGTCAGCCGCTGTCCAAGCAAAAACGTCATTGTTCTCTTGAAGAAAAGATATGAGCATGCTCTTCAATGGTTCAGGCAATAGTGCTCCAACGTAAGTCACCTTCTCCGGTTCACCAGGGACTAAGGGAATTGGGATTAAATCCTCAGCTGGTTTCCCTCTTCGGTCCTCATTATCACTAGTATCCATGTCTTCAATGGGGAGAACCTGCCCCCCGATTCCATCAGGCCTTAACGCGGCTACGTAACAACTTCTGGCCATCTTTTGGTCTCCTCGTTCTTCACCAATTTCATTCCTCGTTGGGAACTTGATTTTCAGATGATAAGATGAGGCAACGGCCTTGAACGCATGAAGACCCGTCCTTCCCAGGATTGCATTGTAGGTCGAAGTTGCCTTTATTACTATGAAGTTCAACATCTGAGTAGACGTATTCGACCCTTTCCCCGTTGTCATTGGGAGTTGGATAGTGCTTTCCACCTTTGACTCCACTCCATTGAATCCATATATGGGAATATTCGAGGGTGTCAACTGAGAGTCAGTATAGCCCATCTTGATAAAAGCATCATAGAACAAGATGTCCACTGAAGCTCCATTGTCGACCAAAACTCTCTTTGTTTCAGAATTCCCTATCACAGGTACGATAACTAAGGGATCATCGTGGGGAAACTTCACTCCCTCCAAGTCTGAATCATCAAAACCTATTGATATTTCCGTTCGGGCACGTTTTAGTGCTTCTCCGACCACAGTCATTACTTCTCGGGCATAGGCCTTTCTTGAGTTTCGGGAGGACCCAGCAATAGTTGGTCCTCTGAATATCATGTTGATGACTGGCCCTCGGGGCTTGGGATTTCGATCTTGATCGTTGTCCCTTCTGTCATAATCCTTCCTTTCATAGTTTCCTCTTTGACTTCCTTGAATTCCATCCTTGGTGAATTTATTGAGCTTTCCTCTCCGTATCATAAACTCGATCTCATCTTTCAATTGTCTACAATCGTCGGTGTCGTGACCGACTTCCTTGTGGAACCGACAGAATTGGTTTTGATTCCGTTTAGACATATCAGTCCTTAGTGGCTTCGGCCATCGGAGATCCTCCTCCTTTGCTATTTCCATCAAAATTTGGCTCCTGGGAGTGTTCAATCTTGCATACTCCGTAAACTTTGGCCCAAAATTATTCCTCTTGGGGGAGAATCAGAATCCTTTGACGTTCTGGGAAAATTTTCCTTGACGTCGTACTCCTGAGTTTCTTTTCGTTTCTTTGAATTTCCACTGCCACCAGTAGTGGGTTCATACTTTCTCATGCTTTCTTCAGCCTTGATGTATTTTCCGGCTCTATCTTGGAGCTTCAGCATGCTCTCGGGTGGATGTTTTGCCAATGATCTTTTGAAGTGATCATCAGTGGTTCCTTGCTGCAGGGCTATCATAGCTACTTTGTCCTCCAAGTCCGGGACTTTCAGAGCCTCCCGGGTGAATCAGTTGATATAATCCCTTAAAGCTTCATTCTTTCCTTGCTGGATTCCCATGAGTGATGTAGAACTTTTCTCACGCACCCTTCCACTAACAAATTGGTTGATGAATGCTTTGCTTAGTTCCTTAAAAGACCCAATGGAATTGGGAGGTAGACGGCTATACCAACGTTGGGCCATGCCTGCCAAGGTTTGTGGAAACGCCCTACACTTGACCGCATCATTGGTTGGCTGCAACAGCAGTGCATTAGAGAAGGTTCTTACATGATTTGCGGGGTCCCTCGTTTCATCATAAGCTTTGATCGTTGGCATCTTAAATTTCCTGGATATGTTAGCTTTCATGATGTCTTGAGTAAACGGAGGTGTAGGATCATCAGGATCTCCTAGGGGCAACAAAACACTAGGATCACCCCTTGGGGCTTCAGCCCTCTTGGTTCTTCTTGGTGTTGGGTCCAAGTTGATTATCGGGACTCTTCTAGTTGCTTGACTTTGTGTTTTTGCGGCCTCCTGTTCTGCCAGTAATTTCTTGAGCCTTGCAGCCTCTGCCTCATGGGCCGCAATCTTTTCCTTAGTAGTTTGGGGTTGTTCCCGATTTGTTTGGGAAGAACGTCTCCTCCTTGGGGCAACATCCCTCTCTTCTCCAGATGAATAATTCTCGTCATCAGTATAGGGACCCGAGTAGTCTTGAATCAAAGGGGTCCGTCGAGTTTGAGTTTGTTAATTTTGGGGTCCCAGACCTTGTATATAAGGGGGAATATATGCTTCATGGTAAGTGGGGTTGAGACCACTGCTGCCCATCGTGGGTCGAGGAGGCATGCCATAGTTTGGCATCCCAAGAGTTTGAGTTGCGTATTGGGGAATATCCGTAGTATTAAGTTGAAGGCCACTTGGTGCATTCATGAGCAGTGGGGAGATTGGTTGCTGGAGAGTGGTCTCTTGTGGATTAGATCCATGAACGACAATTTGTAGGGGATTCGTCCCTTCAACCGAAATTGGGATTTCCGGTCCTTGAGTGTTGGTGGGGATATTCGTCCCTTGAGTGCCAGTAGTTGGCGGTGGTTGATTTCCGTGAGCATCAGCCTCAGAGGTGATAGGAAGCTCCTCAGAAGTTTGAGTATCTCGAGTTGTTCTTCGTGTGTTTGCCATGGTTGACGTTGTCTTCCCACAGACGGCGCCAAATGTTGTGGATTAAAAAACGTGCTTGTGAATTTAATGCTAAGGTTTAATGAGCTTCGAGCTTTAATGGCTGCACTTGTGTTTCGAGACTAAATCGGTCCTCACAAGATGCCTACGTATCTCAATTCGTTATTGAGAATCAAGCCAAAGACGTAGTTCTTGGTGTTGCCCTCGGGGCTATGGCGGCAGGGGCACACCAAGGACGTAGTGACTTGTATGTCCTTATTCGAGGATGAAGTCTAAAACGTTGTAGATGACGTATGGAGTTGTGTCCAAAACGTAGTAGAGGACGTATGGAGCTGTGTCCAAAACGTAGTAGAGGACGTATGGAGCTGTGTCCAAAACGTAGTAGAGGACGTATGGAGCTGTGTCCAAAACGTAGTAGAGGACGTATGGAGCTATGTCCAAAACGTAGTAGATGACGTATGGAGCTGTGTCCAAAACGTAGTTCTGAGATGAGGGGTCAGACCCTTTATATAGGTGTTTAAAAGCCTAATGGATAAGTATTGATTACTTTGAAGGATAAGTCTTATCCTTGACGGTGGATAAGTATTGACTTTCTTAAAGGATAAGTCTTATCCTTGACGATGGATAAGTATTGACTTTCTTGAAGGATATGTCTTATCCTTGATAGTGGATAAGGATAAATTCTAGATCCTTTCTTGTAGGAGTTGTTTTCATATCATAACGGACTTGTATTGAAACAAGCCCACTTGTATTAGAACAAGCCTGTATTGGACGTCTCTTAATACAGGTTGTACTTCTAGCCCAAATATTAATTACGAAATTAATATTTGATTAGAGTTTCAGGCCTTATTACTGGGCCTTATTTATGGACCAATTAGGTTTAATTAATACAATATTAATTATGTCTTTAGAGTTATTTTTAACCCATATCAATGTGCTAATCTATACTATTATATTAAAGACGAAACATTGAAAGTTTTGTAGTCTAGTCGTGAAAGTTTTTGTAGTCTGGTCACTTTATTCATAGCCGTTAAATATTTTTGATCAAATCGATTAGAACCGTTAGATAAAATATTAAAATTATTATATAGAATATCTTTTCTATTTTTCCTAACTAAAACATATCATTTTCCAAAAATATCGCACACAGTTTCATTTAATAAAATAAAATATTAAGGTTATAATTGCTAATAACTAACTCATTACCATTTTTAGCCAATGTGTATATTCTTTTTTATTTTTTCTAACTAAAATTTCTACTTTTCTATTTTTCCTAAATAAAACCTCTCATTTTTCAAAAATATCACGAACAGTTCTATTTAATAAAATAAAATAATAATATTATAATTATTAACGACTAACCGATTAGGTTTTTTTTTCCAAAACATAACTTTTTTATATTTTCTAACTAATATTTCTCCTAACTAAAACCTCAAAAATATCACGGGCTATTCCATTTATTAGCATAAAATACCAATATTATAAATCTATCTATCTATATATACTATATTATTAAAGACGAAACATTAAAAGTTTTGGTACCTGTTTTTGGTATGGTACTTGCCTTATTTAATTGTTTATTTAATTATTATAATCAATTACCCTTTCACTTAAAATACATTACCATTTTTTTCTAAAAAAATCACGGGCAATTTCTTTTTCAGCTAAAACATGTTACTTTTTTTATTTCCATTACTAAATCCAAATATATCACGAGCAAATCCTTACTTATTTACTTTAAAATATATTTTAATACTTTTAATTAACAATTACCTTTTTCAACTAAAACATGTCACATTTTCTATTTTTCTTACTAAAACACCTCTTTTTTTTCAAAAATATCACGGGCAAATCGTTACTTTTATATTTTAAAATTCAACGAAAACATGTTACTTTATATTTTTCTTACTAAAACCCCTCTTTTTACAAAATATCACGGGCAAACCGTTACTTATTTATTTTAAAATCTATTTTAATACTTTTAATTATTTAAAAAAGTTTAACACGCCTACTTATTTTTTTTAATAAATGCAATTAATAAAATATAAAATATAAATAATAAAATTAACAATTATTAAAAATAATCTATGCATCGCACGAGTTTTAAGCTATATTATTAAAGACGAAACATTAAAAGTTTGGTAGTCGGACGGACGGTCGATACTTAGTGATTTTACTTAATTACCCTTACTTATTTTTTTTAAAAAACTATCACTAAATAATAACATTATTTATAACCAATTACCTTTTCAGCTAAAATACATTACCTTTTTTAAATATTTTTCTAAAAAAATCCCCTCTTTATGTAAAAAAAAAACACGGGCGATTATCTTTTTTAACAAAAACATGTTATTCTTTCTATTTTCCTTTACTAAAACCCCTCATTTTCCAAAAATATCACGGACAAACCCTTACTTATTTATTTAAAAATCTATTTTAATACTTTTAATTATGAGTATTTTTTCAGCTGAAACGGGTTACTTTTTCTATTTTTTCATTTTCTAAAGAAATTATTATTAAATAATAACATTTTTATAACCAACTACCTTTTCAGCTAAAATACATTACCATTCTATTTTTTCTAACAAAATCCTCTCTTTTTCTAAAAAATCACGAACAATTATCTTTTTCAACTAAAACATGTTACTGTTTCTATTTTTCCTTACTAAAACCTCTCATTTTCCAAAAATATCCCGGCAAATTCTTACTTATTTATTTTGAAACCTATTTAAATACTTTTAATTATGGGCACTTACCTTTTGAGTTAAAACATGTTACTTTTTCTATTTTTCCTTACTAAGACCCCTCCATTTCCAAAAATATTACGGGTAAACCGTTATTAATTTATTTTAAAATCTATTTTAATACTTTTAATTATTTTAAAAAAAATTAACACGCATACTTATTTTTTTTAGCAAATGCAAATTAATAGAATATTAAAACATAAATAATAAAAATAATAATTATTAATAACAATCTGTGCATCGCACGGGTTTTAAACTAGTATAAATTAAATATTGAAACATATATTTTATAGTATTAAGCATTGTTCATTTGCTTATAACTTTAGTGACAACAGGGAATAAACTCTTAACTAAAGTAATTTTGCCACAATAGGCCATGTAAAAATTCTCATTTAGCAACCTGATAATTGTTATAGCACGAGGGAGGCAGCAAAAAGTGTGAGTTGGTGGCCGTAATGTTCGAGTATTCAAGATTTGTCCATAGCTTTTGTAAGTGGACTAAGATCACCTATATATTTATTATTTGCTCACTAAAAATTAAAAAACGTGTATGTACCCTGCCATAATGCCCTAGTTATCACATTCTGACTTCTATTACTCCATTATCATTACATTTTCCTTCCACTGAGCGCTTGCATTTATTACGTTTTTAAGTTTTTCTCCTCTGCTTTTACTCTTTTGACACATGCTTTTAAGAGTTTTGGCCATATAATTAAAATTAATTTACTAAGTTGTGCTTCGCAGTGGCCGTGTAATAGTTATTTTTAAAAAAATTAAAAATATTTTACAAAAAATGTTTTTAAATGAAATAAATAATTATATTTCCAACATTATTTTTTTTTGAATTTTTCATGTCATCTTGATCATTCACAAAAATTCTGAATAAATATTGAAAATGACAATCATTTAATATTTTCATTATTTTAATATGATGTTGAATATTATTATACTGATTATCTGTTATTCCAATACAGGGAGTCAAGATTGTAGAAGGGGGATGGATACAATCTTTAAAAATTTCTTCATTTCTTTAAACAAAAACAAGGGCTACAATAAAATCAAGAACATAAAACAAACTATGAAACAATAACACAAGAATTAAAAATTCAGGTGGATTGATTGTTCCACCTGAGAGATTTTATTGAAGAAATCTCTGTAATGTTTATGAATAAACACACAGCTACATACACTGTTTTTGCTTCAGCAAATTACAGAGAATATTGCTTTGGCTCTAAAATAACCTAACTGATTTCTTAACATCTAAAACAGTGCTACACTTGGTTATATAACCCAAGTTTACAAGACAATTTGAACATCTAATAATACAAAATCGGTAGAGTCCAAAAAGCTTGTTTCTCCCTTCTGAGTAGTGGTCATTTTGTTGGTGGTTGACTTCTTTTGGTTGAATACCCTTTGTAGTAATGTCACTCCCGACCAAAGAAAACAAAATGTTTCTTGTTCTTCTGAGTTTACCAGAAATACTGATTTACATGCTCTCGTGAATTCTGTCAACCCATGTAATTTCACTTATGTAAAATTACAAGACATAGACTATTTACAATTAGCCTCTCTATTCTACATATTCGTTGATAATCAACATGACTTACAAAACTAATACTTCAACTGCTAACACGGAATTAGTAAAAGATAGTAATCGTCTCATTTATTATTTTTCTCGATTAAAAGATAGTAAAAAATAAATTAGTATATAAATTGGACTGGTAGAGTAAGTTTAGGAAAATATTAATATAGTATAATTAGTTTCCTCCATTAGAAGATAGTAAAATATAATTAGTAAATTAATTGGACTTGAAGAGAAACTTTAGAAAAATATTAAAATAGCATATTTAGCTTACTTTCTTGAAAGATAAGAAGAAAGAAATTATTAAATAAATTGGGGTAGTACATAACGTATTTTAGTTTCCTCCGTTAGAAAATAGTAAGAAGAAAATTGTACTTATGTTAATAAGTACATTCATAAATAAAAAATTTAGTAGAGTGTTAAAAATTTGTATTTTGTTTTCTCCATTAGTAAGATTTTAAATGTAAGAATGTTAAAATTGTATATTTAATTTCCTCTATTAGGAAATTTTTTAAAAACAATTGAGATATTTTATAATAAAAAAATTATGAGAATATTAAAATTTTATATTTAATTTACATCATTAGTAAATATTTTAAAAGCAATAATATTAAAATTGTATATTTAGTTTCCTCCATTAGTAAAGATTTTAAAAATAAAAAATTTAGAAGAATATTAAAAATGTGTATTTTGTTTCCTCCGTTAGTAAATATTTTAAAGACAAAAATATTACAATTGTATATTTTGTATTCTCCATTAGTAAATATTTTAAAGATAATTGAAATATTTTCTAATAAAAAATTTAGGAGAATATTAAAATTCTAGATTTAGTTTCCGACATCATTAAAGATTTTAAAGGCTCTTAAAATTGTATATTTATTTTTCTCTATTAGTAATGTTTTTAAAGCAATTGAGATATTTTCGAATACTTAATATTAATAATTCAAAATTGTGAGAAAATTAAAAAAATAGAACGAAGCAATTTGAGAGGCTCCAACTCACCGCCCTCGTCTTCTCCTTTATATAAGTACTAGTCGACCAAGCCGCGCTTCGTAGCAGCCCTATAAATGTTTTGTAAAATTTTAAGTATTAACTATTAAAGAAAAAAAGTTTATATTAGCCGTTTCATTGAAAATTTTGGTTTTCAGATTTTCGGTCATTTTAATTAATAAATAACACGAATAATAGACACACCTAAAAATGTTTTATAAATGTTAACTATTATAAATGTTTTATAATACGAATAATTAACTATTAAATAAATGTTAACAACTGACGGGGAGTACTTTTGATTAAAAAAACACTATGTTTTATAAGCACACCTAAAAATATTAATAATATTATATTTTTCAATCATTAAAAACATGTTACCTTTTAATTAAAACATACTACCTTTTATAAACACACCTAAAAATACTAATTATATTATATCTTTCGATCGTTATTTTTTTTTTAAAATTAACATGTTACCTTTTAATTAAACAATATTATATTTTTCAAACACACCTAAAAATATCAAGTGTACAATATCTTTCAATCATTAATACACTCCCAAAAATACCTTACACGATATCTTTCAATAATTAATAATATATATAACTCATTAATACATCCAAATATATATCTTTTAATTATTTAAATAATAAAATATATCTAAAAACTCATAAATGGTATAGGCTATAAGCTAGTCTATGCTATTATATATAGAAGAAACATTAAAACTTTGGTTGGTCACTAACATTGTATTTTTACTTAATTACATTTACTGATATATAAAAAAATATTAAATAATAACATTATCTGTTTATAACCATTTACCTTTTTAGCTAAAATACATTATAAATTTTTTCTAACAAAACCCCTCATTTTTCAAAAATATCACATGAAATTTTCTTTTTCAAAGTACTTTTCCAGTTTTTCTTACTAAAATCTCTCCTTTTTCTAAAAATATCACGAGAAAACCCTTTACTTATTTATTTTAAAACCTATTTTTATGCTTTTAATTTTAAAAAAAGTTTACATATTTTATCATGCGTACTTATTTTTTTTAACAAATGCAATTAATAAAATATTAAAACGTAAATAATATAGTAACAAATATTAAAAATAATTCGTGCATCGCACGGGTTTTAAGCTAGTCTATACTATATTATTAAAGACTAAACATTGAAAGCTTTGTAGTCAGGTCATGAAAGTTTTTGTAGTCTGGTCACTCCATTCATAACCGTTAGATATTTCTGATCAAATTGATGAGAACCGTTAGATAAAATATTAAAATTATTATATATAATATCTTTTTTTTCTTAACTAAAACATCTCAGCCGTCGAATTTTTAAAATCAAATTAATGACAACCACCGGTATAATTCTAATATAATAATAATTATAATTATAATATCTATAATTTCACAAAATGTTCATTAAATAACATAGGTTAACAACGAAAACCTTCTTCATCCATCTTTGATTGATCCATCTTACAGTTTCGAAAATTCAGCCAAGCGACTGTGGCGAATTCAGACAAGCGACTGAGACGAGTGCAGCGAAGCGAAAATCAAACCCTCCATCGATTATCCATCTAACATCAAAAGGTACCTCTCATATTTATATCTACTTTGTGCTTTTACTATTGTCTACTTAATTGTTTAAGCTTTCAACCCCACCTGTGTTGCACGAATCAATAAATTCAAACTATACGTATCAATTCAGATTTTTGAATTAAACCCGTCAAATTTAGATATTTATAATTACTAATAACTAATCGATAAACTTTTTTTTTCCCAAAGCGTATATTCTTTTTTATATTTTCTAACTAAAATTTTTCCTAACTAAAATCTCACATTTTTCAAAAATATCACATGCAATTTCATTTAGTAACATAAAATAGTAATATTATAAATACTAATAATTAACTGATTACCTTTGTTAGCCAAAGCGTATTTTCTTTTATATATTTTTTAACTAAAATTTCTCCTTTTCTAAAATTATCGCAGACGATATCTATCTATACTATACTATTATATAATAGCTGAAACATTGAAAATTTTGATTTCAATTTTCGGTAATTTATTCTATTTAATCTATCTATCTGTACTATTATATAATAGCCGAAACTAGACAGAGGGGGGTGAATGGATAGTTTGATGAATTTTTGCTTTCTTGAAA
Source organism: Heracleum sosnowskyi (assembly GCA_030848705.1). Classification (NCBI taxonomy): domain Eukaryota; kingdom Viridiplantae; phylum Streptophyta; class Magnoliopsida; order Apiales; family Apiaceae; genus Heracleum; species Heracleum sosnowskyi. The sequence goes on from CM061244.1 coordinate 36,956,676, forward strand.
CTGAATGTAAACTGTATATGATTATGCTATGTAATATGCAGAAAGTAAACAACACGCACAATCACTTTAATCTACTTTGTATAAGCAAATTAAATACTACAGCTTTCCAAGAAATTCACAATCGAATTTCTGGCTTCTAAACAAGAACAGTTTGTACTTGCTTGCTTACAGAGAAAAGAGCTTGAGATAAAAACTGTGTGTGTCTCTCTTACAGCTTCCAGTGGTGTGTGCACAATATATATATTTACCTATACAAACTAGGTACACACAATATTACACAGCTACCCCTTCTGAAAGTCCAACTTGTCCTGCCATAAGAAGTTCACTGTGTTAGGAAGGACCACCTGTTTTTCGGAATCTTTCCCGTTTCTGTAGCTGCTTGTCTCTTATCTTTCTCTCCAAGTTTAGCTGTAGATTTGCCATCTGTTCTTTGGACCACCTTGCCAGAACAAATGCTTCAGTATTTGTCTCTTTTGATTCTTGGTTCTGCACCTTGATTTGTCTTATTATAAACGGCTAAGTGTTGATATCGTGAACTCCACTTCATTCCTGACTTCGCGATCTCCCTTGTGAGGACTACACGATATAGCCTTTGAAGACTTTGCGATCATTTGACGACTATGCGACATAGGTCATTTGACGACTATGCGACATAGGTCATTTGACGACTATGCGACATAGGTCATTTGACGACTATGCGACATAAGTCATTTGACGACTATGCGACATAAGTCATTTGACGACTATGCGACATAGGTCATTTGATGACTATGCGACATAAGGCTTCTGAGGACTTCACGATCTAGGCTTCTTTGACTTTGCTGACTTCAACACTTCACGACATGTGTCTTGAGGACTTCTCGACATAGTACAAAATGGACTATGCGATGTAGCACTTCACGACATAGATATTGGTGACTTCATGACATAGCTTTCTTCTGACTTTGCTATATAATGCCTTGAACAAATTTCTGCAACTTATTTCTTCATGGCCTTATTCATTTCTATCCTGCTGCATGAACACTTCTGAACTTCTACCAGGACAATTATTCAATGGCCTATATACAATCTAGATGCAAGAAATTTTGCTAAGCTCATTATAACTTTGAGCATACATGATCAAGCTAATGTTCATGAGAACAAGACAAGTACATATAGAGACCTATACTATATCCCAGTGATAGAACTCACTAGGTCATGTAATGTGACATAGTCACATAGTGTAGGCTTGTTAATAGTGGTATTCAGACATGTCTTGAGCCTAACAATCTCCCCCAAATTGTGAGTAAGATCCTTAGGCACAATTTCATGTCTGATAACAAGCCTAACTTACATAGAAGGAAATTAAGTAACAGAGAGGACAATTTATGAACATTGAGATCAGGAATTTGATTACATAGAAAAATTGAAAGCTTACAGACTATCTTTGTTGCTCAGCAGCTTCAGCTTCCAATTGCTTCTCTTTTAAATCATCATAAATCTTCTTTTTCCTTATCTCTTCTCTTCTTTTCATGTCTATGATGGCTTCTTGAAGTTCTTCTCTTGCAATCAGTTCTTCAATGAGAGGGGAGTCTTTTAGATCATCAATTGCAGTTTTAAGAGCACTTTCCACATATGAATCCAGAAACTCCATCCTTATCTTGCTCATGCCTCCATAAGAATTTTTGTATTCCACAACATAAGGATTTTGTTTTACCCTGCAAAGCCCTTTCTTTCTCAGCTCCTTTGCTCTTTCCTCCATTTCAACCATTTCTTTCTCTTTCTGAATTATCTTCTCTTCACTTTCCTTTCTCAGGTTTTCTTCATAATCAGCATGCATTTTCAAGAACCTGGCAATATCTATCTTCCATGTCCTTTCTTCTTTTTCTTCAAAATTCAGTAAGGCATTTATCCTTTCAAGCTCATACATATAGAAATATTGCCAGCCTCCTTGCTTCATTATCCTTTCTCTTCCATCAGTGTACTTGATCTCTAGATGATCCAACTTCACTTTGACTTCAAAGATCCTTTGAGCCCTCAAAAATGCTAGGGCATCTTCATCATAGTCCTCATCTAGTGGAAGCACATTGATGCCAATAACATTTGTGAGTTTTCCAGTCTTCTTTGTTATCCTTATCCTTCTGGGTACACTCTTGATCTTCAAATGCTTCACAAGAGATACCTTTCTGGAACAAGGAGAATCAGTCTTCAGTGCCACATCACTTGAAAGTAGCTTCATTCCTTTTCCCTTCATCCACTGTAACACTCCACTAGCTGTGACTTTGTGGAAGTATCTTTTTGATGTTTCTTTTGTGGCTCCTTCTTTCTTCTGTGGCAATTCAGGTTCAGAAGTCTTAGATAATGATTTTGGAGGATCATTACTAACAGTACCCACCCTAGACTTAGAGTCTTGTGTTGTGGTTAAAGTACTGCTAGCAATGTCCTTGACTTGCTGAATTCCACTTCTTGTTCTCTTGGTTGTTTCCTTTGTCCCCTTAGAATCCCTCTTGTCATCATCAGCACCTTTTGTCTTCTTTGAGGATTTGCTCCTGCTACTTTCACTTGGTCCATGCTTATCACTCCTAGAATGAGATCTCCTTCTGTAGGTTTTCTCCTCATCATCATCCTCACCATCCTTCTTCTTGCTCTTTTCTTTGACAGATTCAGGAATGACTCCATGAATCAGAAAAGATTGTAGAGTGTGAATCATTTCTAGTTCCTCAATTGTCCTAACTCCTTTCTTAGATCTCAACATCTGCAGCACCTGGTTGATCTTTGCATTGTTTTTCATTTTCAGGTCTGAGGGAATGACAAGTTGGTCAATGCTGTTATCTTGAGATAGACTTTGGTAGATAATTGTCCTTGGCTTGGAGATAACCTCAGGCAATCTTTGATTTTAATCTATCTTCAAGTCATTGTATAGACTTTCATTGTTCACTCCATGCTTTTCAATCAACTCCAGAATGATTGACAGCTCATTAAATCTCAGTCTCTCTAGAGTTTGAAATGATAGATACCACAAGCAATTGTCCTTGCACACCATGATAACCTCTCTTAGATGAACATCCCTGATTTTCTTTACTGCAACTGTGAAGTACTTGATGCTTTCCTTGAGCTTCTCTCTGTAGTCTCTTACATCTTCATGAGCATTTATGTAGATGGCTTTCAGAAACTCCAGGAAGGCTTCATCATGATAGATGTGAGAACTGGCAACTTCCTGTAGCTTGGCCTCTGTGATAATTGTAGCTTTGACAGGTTGAGCATTAGGAGTAGGTTGAGCAGGTTGAGTAGCTGAAGTGTCTTTGGGCATCGTGGATGGATAGTAGGTGGTTGTGACTGTGCTTTTCTGACCTTGTGCACTTATGACCTCTACATGGGGTAGGATTATTGGTTTGATTGTTTCTTCAGAAATTTTGCCCTTAAGCTTCTGTTGCTTGGCAAGTACTCCCCCTTTCTTTTTCAGACTGACCTCCTTTACTTTCTCCCCCTTAGGCTTGGAATCAGACAAGATGTCTTGAGCTTCCCCAGGGATAGGCAGGTTCATGTGTCTCATCATGGAAGTCATCATTTGCTGTTGTACCAGCACGATATTGGAGGTGTTGTTGCCTTGGTCATCCAGCTTGGCATTGAGCTGGTTTAAGGAGTGAGCAAGCATCCTGTTTTCATCTTTCAGAGAGGCCACTTCTCTTTCTAGACCATCCACCTTGGAGAATAGCTGTTGAGACTTGAAAGAATTGAGAGATTGATCTTTGATCTGGGCAAAATCAAATTTGGAGATGTTTGACATATGAATCTCATCTACCAATTTGTCACCATATTGATTCTTCCAAATAACATTCAGCATGGCATTAGAGTTGATGTTGGCCTTGACTTGATTTTCCAATGTAGTAGCCAGTTTCTTGATGTTGTCAGTGACCATGGTTAGAGAGATATCCATCATGTTGACATTAGAATTTGTTTTCTGGATTTCTTTGAGGATGCCATCCACCTTGGGAAAATCAGAGAGATATGAGTTTCTTAGCTGAGTGAGGGATCTTTCTGTCTCCTCCTGGATAGAATAAATCTCTGATTGAAGCCCTTTCCCAAGATAGTGCAGAGCCTTTAGCTGATTCTTGTAGACATCATTTATAGCATCATAAACTGCAGCAGTAGAGAGATCCTATGCATTGGAGCCCAGAGAGGTGAGATAATTCTCTCTCAGAAAAGCTAGGGCCTCCTTGAGTTTGATAGATCTCTTAGCATCCAACCAGGCATCCACATTTCCCTCTGGTTCAGCTGCATCCACTATCTTCTCCTGCTGAGCGGCAACATCCTCCTTGTGGCAAAGTAGAATAGCTTCATAATCAGCATTTGGCAAGTTGGAGGTGAGGAGGTGTTGAGCTATTTTTGAGAACTCATCAATCTGTGCCACATGGAGATCTTGAATAGCTTCTTCTGTCATTTGGGAAGGCACAGTTGATGATCCTGAAGGCATGTCATGTTGCACAGGCTTTAGCCATTCTGACAGAGTGGCCTGAGCCAAGTGAGATTTAGTGCTAGGCACTTCATGAGATGTGAGTTTTTGAGTCTCCTCCAGCCTTGGAATGGCTGTAGAGTCTGATGTTGTCTCCATTGAAATGGGATGTGTTACAACATCGGCCCTATTTGTCTGTGAAGACAGTTCCACATCCCTGAGGATGGGAGAATTTGGCATAGAGTCTCCAGTAAAAACTGGTGAATCCTCCATGTTTGTGTTGGTGTCATTAGGATATGCCCCAGCATGCATTCCCTGACCAACTGGATGTGGTTCCTGGGTGGTGAGCACAGTGTCATGCACCATGTCACTTGAGTTTGGCTCAATCACAGTATTGGATTGTGATTGATCAATTTCAGAAAAGTCATGTGAATGACTAATCTGTTGAGAAGAAATGTTATATGTAGATTCTGGAAGAGAAGTGTGGTGTAGATTGGATTGTGGCAACTCCCCTGAGAAATATGAGGAGTTTCAATAGTGATGAGCTCTCCACTCTGTGTATGATCATCCTTATTTCTCCTAGGGTCAAGAGTGAGTTCTTGACCCTGTGCAGACTCTGTACAGGTTGCAGTGGGGAGGCTGCTCTTTTCAATGCCAATGACCTTTTGAGAGGCCATAGACAGTAGCAGGTGTACCCCTTTTTCCACATCTGAATCCTGTTGGGAGGATTCAGCGGTAGGTATTGGTTTTGACTTCTTCTTTTGTCTGGTGAGAGGTGACTCAGGAGTCTCACTTTCTATTTCTACAGATTCATTTATCACTTCCAGGGCTCTCTTCTTGGTCTTCTTTTTAGTAACACCAACCTTTTGAGAGATTGATGCACTTGGCTGCCTAGCTTCTAAAGTGGTGTTTGCAATTGGGTTACTGGATGGGATGGGAAGGCTGGGGTTAGACTGTGTAGATCCTTCAGTCTCAGCCTCCCCTGTCCAGGAAAGTGCATGGTATATGGGCTTATCAAGTGGATAAGACTCAAATGTGTCCTGCATATGCTTGGTCACACTTAGAATCATATCCACTTGATTCCTTGTGTCCAATGAGACAAATAGAACTTTGGACATGGACTTGGAATAAGCCATTTTAGTTTTATCTATACCCTCCAATTCATGGATATTTGCATCAAGATAATTTAAAATAACTTGAAGGAAACGAGGGTAAAAGATGTCATTACCTCTACCACGAACGGTCCTGCCTAGCCTCTGAGCCAATTCCTTGAGAATTATGACTCCCACATTGATCTCCTGGTTGTTGGCCAGGGAGTAGGCTAGCTTCACAGCAATGTGACTGATATGGTCCCATCCTGTCTTCCTGCATAGAAACACCTTCTGGAGCGCGTCAAACAGAAATGACCACTCCCTTCTCACAAACTTCTTATTGAGCTTTCCAGTATCTATCTCATCAGCATACAGAATGAAGGTCATGAAGTCTACGATTTGAGCATCTGTAGCTTCTTGGTCATGACCCTCCACCTTGAACCCCAAAGCTTCATTGATTTCCTTTTCACCAAACTGGAAGTGTTTGCCTCCAATTGAACAATTAACCTCCTGGAATGAGGTTCCATCTTCCCTAGCCATTGTTGATACCAACGTCGTTCTCCAGAATCCTTCCAACACATCGACATACAAGGTAGGGTTCAGGGTTAGGGCTTGGCATAGGTAGGAAGTGTTCAAGAACCGTACAAAACACTTGTACCTTGGGTTAGCCTCAGCCTCAGAGGGAATGGTGAGAAGATTTGTTTCTTTGGGAATGGTTAAAGGGTTTGAAGAGGAAGCTGTTTGAGATTTGGGTGCCATTGAAATTGAGATTGAGATTGAAGAAGAGAGAGAAGAGTTTAGGTTTTAGAAATTGAGAGCAATAGACAAGATGAAAAGTTGTGAACGGTCGACAAAAAGTATTTATATGATAGAGACACTGCGATATGGAGTTATGAATATGTACAGACTAATTGTATGTCGCGAAGTCTCAAAATGGCCTGTACCGCAAAGTCCTTGCAAAGTATATCGCAGAGTCCTGAATTGAACTATGTCACAAAGTCTTGAGGATATCAAAATTTGGATGACTTTGCGATATAGTGAAAATACCCTGTCTAAAACTCTCTTTTTGAAATTTTAAGATTTTGTCAAACTTAAATCAAAAATTGAAATAAAGTAAATTTAAATCAAAATTCTGTCAAATATGGAGACTTGTCGATATAGTTATTCTAAGTCGCAAAGTCATTAAAATGAACTATGTCGCAAACTCATGAAATGAACTATATCGCAAAGTCTCACAATTTTAACAGTTTGCGATATAAGTCTGTTTGATTTGTACTATGTCGTGAACTCTCAAAATCATCTATATCGAGATGTCTCAAAAGCTCACAACTCCACAACCAAATATGATTTTGAAAAATATGCAGTAAAATACTGAAATATTTATAGATCATATCTCAGCTAATTTTCACTCCAAATAAATAGAGCATTTATATACAGTGAAAATTTACTGCTGCAACAATTAACTAGCATACTTACTTAGAACAACTAAATGAAGGATTGAGCATTCCAATTTCACTCACAAGTCTGTTGAAGACAGCTTCATTCAGAGGTTTAGTAAATATGTCAACTAATTGTTTCTCAATTGGAACATAAGAGACTTCTATGGTACCATTTGCAGCATGTTCCCTAATGAAATGGTACCTGATCTCAATGTGCTTTGTAGTAGAATGATTAACAGGATTGGCAACTATGGATATTGTACTAGTATTATCACACATTAGAGGAATGTGTTCTAACACTAGTCCATAATCCATGAGTTGATTTCTAATCCAAAGCAATTGAGCACAGCAACTTCCAGCAGCAATATATTCAGCCTCAACTGTGGATGTTGCTGTGGACTGTTGTTTCTTACTGAACCATGACACTAACCTTTGACCTAAGAATTGGCAGCTTCTAGAGGTGCTCTTCCTGTCAATTCTGCATCCAGCATAATCAGAATCTGTGTAACCAACCAGGTTGAACCCAGTTCCCTTTGGATACCATAACCCAAGATTAGGAGTCCCTTTCAGATATTTGAAAATCCTTTTGATAGCCATCATGTGAGATTCCTTGGGATCAGACTGGAACCTTGCACAAAGGCATGTGGCAAACATGATATCAGGCCTGCTAGCAGTGAGATAGAGTAGTGATCCAACCATGCCTCTGTAAACCTTGATGTCTACTCTTTTGCCTTTCTTGTCTTCATCAAGCTTGATTGCAGTGGACATGGGAGTTTTTGCAGGGAATGAGTCTTCTAAACCATATTTCTTCAAAAGATCTTTGACATACTTTGATTGGTTTATGAAGATGCCATCCTCCCTTTGATGTACTTGCAAACCTAGAAAGTAGGTTAATTCTCCCATCATACTTATCTCATATTTGCTTTGCATCAACTTAGAGAACCTTTCACAGAGTTTTCCATTTGAAGAGCCAAAGATGATATCATCCACATAGATTTGAACAAGAATGATATCATTTCCATGCTTCTTGAAGAATAGGGTTTTGTTAATTGTACCCCTGGTAAATTGATGCTCAAGAAGGAATTGAGATAGAGTCTCATACCAGGCTCTTGGTGCCTGTTTGAGTCCATAGAGTGCCTTAAGCAGTCTGTACACAAAGTCTGAGAAGTTTTCATTTTCAAAGCTAGGTGGTTGAGATACATAAACTTCTTCAGCAAGATCATCATTGAGAAATGCACTTTTCACATCCATTTGATACACCTTGAAATTTGAGTGAGCTGCAAAAGCCAGGAAGATTCTGATGGCTTCCAGTCTAGCTACAGGTGCAAATGTCTCATCATAATCAATGCCTTCTTGCTGACAGTATCCTTTGGCAACCAGCCTTACTTTGTTTCTTATTACTACTCCTTCTTCATCCATCTTGTTTCTGAACACCCATTTGGTGTCAATAACATTCTTTCCTTCAGGAGGTGGCACTAGCTCCCATACTTTGTTTTTCTCAAATTGATTCAATTCTTCTTGCATGGCAACAATCCAATCAGAAATCTTCAAAGCTTCTTCAACTACTTTAGGTTCCTCTTGTGACAGAAAGAAGCTATACAGACATGTATTCATAGTCGCCCTTCTTGTTCTAACTCCCTCACTAGGATCTCCAATGATTTGATCCCTAGTGTGGGCTCTGTCCCATTTCCTTGTGTGCCCCTGTTCATTTCCTTGATCTGTTCCAAGCTCATTTTGGTTGACAGTTGCATTCTCTTCTTCTCCCCCCGTGTTTGTGAACCCTTGCACAGGTGTTTGAAAAAGATTGTCAACTTCAAGAACTTCATTTTCTAGAACATTTTGAACATATGGTTCATCTTCACTTTCAGAATCCTCAAGATAACCTTGATTCTCAAATCTTAATGGCACACTGTCTTGATCACTTGTTTTAAGTCCAGGAGTTTTCTTGTCATCAAAGGTAACATCCATGCTTTCCATGACTTTGTGTTGCTCAGGTACAAACACTCTGTATGCTTTCCTTTCCAGAGAGTATCCAATAAAGATACCTTCAAATGCCTTTGCATCAAATTTTCCAACATGCTCAGAGGTATCTTTCATCACAAAACACTTGCTTCCAAAAACATGCAGATGCTTGAAGGATGCTCTTTTTCCAGTCATTAATGAGTAAGGAGTTTTGCCAGACTTCTTATTGATCAATGTTCTATTTTGCACATAGCATGCTGTGTTAACAGCATCAGCCCAAAAGCTAGTAGGTAGCTTTGCATCCAATAACATTGTCCTTGCAGCTTCAATGAGAGTTCTATTCTTTCTCTCAACTACTCCATTTTTTGAGGTGTTCTAGGAGCTGAGAATTGTTGAGAAATTCCTTTATCTTTGCAAAACTCATACAATGTTGAATTTCTGAACTCAGTTCCATTATCACTTCTCAAAGCAACTACAGAGGAACCAGTGCTTTGTGCTTCTCTATCAACTCTCTTGATATGCTCTATTATGACTTGAGGTGCTTCATCTTTGGAGAATAGGAATTCCACCCAAGTGTATCTTGAATAATCATCAACCATCACTAGAGCATATTTCTTTTTGGAAAGGGACATTACATTCACAGGACCAAATAAATCCATGTGAATTAGCTGCAGAGGTTTTGAGTTTGTATTGAGCAACTTGTTCTTGTGACTAGATCTTTTAATCTTTCCTTTCTAACAAGCTTCACATGCTCCATCTTGCACAAACTCCAAGGCAGGCAAATCCCTGACGAGTTCTCTCTTGATTAGAGAGTTCATTGCCTGAACATTCAAGTGAGACAGTTTCTTGTGCCATATCCAGAATTCCTCATTTGTGGCTTTAGTGTAGAGACAACAAATTTCTCCCTTGTTTGCAGCCTTGAGATCAGCTACAAACAGGCTTCCTTTCTTCACACCAGTTAGAACAACTTCACCACTTTCTCTTTTTGAGATTGAACAATGATCTTCATTAAATTCCACTTTGAAACCCCTGTTAGTAAATTGTCCAATGCTTAAGAGATTATGCTTCAGTCCTTCAACAAATGCTATATCTTCAATAATGACATTTCCAGATTTTATACTGCCATATCCCATTGTATAACCGATGTTGTCATTTCCAAAGGTTACTGATGGGCCAGCCTTTTCCTCAAAATGTGATAGCAGGGCTATATCACCAGTCATGTGACTTAAGCATCCACTGTCCAAGATCCATATGACTCTTTTATTCCTGTTGCCCTGCATTCACAAGGTAACTAAGTTGTTTTTGGTACCCACACATGGTAGGGTCCAGTTGATTTAGAAACATTTTTGTTACAAATTCTTCTGTCATAAGTTGCATTCATCACAGTAGGATACTTCATATTGTTTGTGGCTTTGGAGTTCACACTCTTAGGCTCACATGAAGTGTTCACCCTCTCAATCCTGATTGGGGATCCTGTCTTGTGAGTGTGCATGTGTGTGTGTGATTCACTGGATTGTGCAGAATCAAGTTTATGCTTTAGAGATAAACAGTTAGCAATCACAGTCACATAGCATGTCATGCAATTAGGCTTACCACAGAAGGAATCATGACTAGAGTTTATGATAGCAGAATGGTTACTTAGGTTATCAACTTCAACATTCACTTGTTTGTTACACTTATGAGTCAAATGATTAACAGATAGACATTTCTGACATTGTTTCCTGGGAGCATTTGGCACATAAGCATAGTTGTTACCATTGTTGACACCTACCTTACCATTTCTGTTTTGTTTCTTTTTCTTAACAACTTCTTTCTTTGCTTTAGGACTCTTGACAAGATTGTCTTTGGTCTCTTTCTGACTGACAGATTCAGGAGAGGAAGAAGTGTCTTTAGCAGCCTCATCTTCTTCAAGAAGTTGTTGTTTGATGATCAATAGTTCTTCATCAAACTCAACAACGCTCTTTTTGAAGATGGGCTGTTCAACACTAGATAGAATGGTTGGGGCATTTTTGTTTGTAAAAGATTCTTTTCCTTTGCCCTTTGCCTTCTTCCTTCCTTTATCATTCTCATAGTCAAAACCAACTCCAACCTTGCTATCTTCAGTGTGTTCCTTGTGATAGGTTTGAATAAGTTCAGAGGAGTTCTTAAAGCTTCTTAGTTTCAATTCAGTTTCAACAATTTGTTCCCTAAGAGCTTTCTCTATTTGTTCAGCACAAACCACTTTGTTTTTAAGATACTCAACCTCCTTTTTCAAACCATCAAGGTTCACAACCATTAACTCAAGTTCCTCATTCTTTTCTGTAAGCTCAAGATTTCTAGCAGTTAGTCTATCAATTTCTTCATTTGCTACTAACATGCTAGTATGAATATTAAACATCTCAGTACTCATATCTTCAACAGTTTGCTTATATTGAAGGGGAGTCATATCAAGAGAAGTAAGAATAGGTACCTGACTAGAATCACCATCATCAGAAAATGCCATCAAGGCATAATTTGAGTACTCTTGTTCTTCTTCTTCATCAGAGTCATCCCAGCATTTTCCCTCAGCAATAAAAGCTTTACCCTGTTGTTTCTTGAGTAGAGCCTCATACTTAGCTTCAAGCTCTAAGTATGCTTTGTCCTTCTTGACCTGTTTAGGCTTTTTGCACTCAGTGGCAAAATGCCCAAGTTCATTGCAGTTATAGCATCTTATTTTGGACCTATCCACACTCCCAGATTTGTATCCTCCTTTAACTGCACCAGCAATCCCTTTTCCTTTGTTGAAAGAGTTTGAGCTACCTGAACCACCAGCATTTCCATTATTGAATCTAGACTTGAATGGCTGCTTCCTCTTAAACCTGATGTTAGGGTATCTCCTAGCCATATAAGCAAAAGATTTGTTTTCCATCTTGTCCAGTTCATCTATGCTATAGAACTCATCCTCTTCAGGTAAATCATACATAACCTGAGTTTCATCACCAGTGTCATCACTTTCCAGTTCCTCAATCTTGACTTGACTGATTTTTAGAGAATCCATTCTTTGACCTAGATTGTCAGCAATAAGGGCACATGAAGTGTTTGCCATTAATCCTTGCTTAGCTTGAATATATCTCTTTTGAAACAACTCTAGCTCATAAGTTTTAAAAACACCATACAGCACATCAAAACCAATCTTTGTTAAATCTCTTTCTTTGAGGGAAGAGATTCTTGGTTCCAAATGATCTGGCAGAGTTAGCAAGAACTTCATGTTGAGCTCTTCTGTCTCATAGTGTTTGTCATAGAGTTTGATCTCATTTACCAGCTTGTTGAACCTTTCAAATACTTCTGTGATTCCCTCATTTGGCTGAGCCATGAAAGCTTCATACTGTGAAACAAGAATCTGTTTCTTATTCTTTCTTACTTCAGGAGTTCCTTCACACATCACTTCTATGAGATCCCACATCTTCTTAGCACTTGTACAGTGAGCCACAGTGCCATACATGTTGAAATCCATGGATTCACAAATAATAAGTTGAAGATGTCCATCCAGTGCTATCTTCTCCTTTTCAGGATCAGTGTATTTTGAGGGGTCTTTGGGCACATGCCTGACTGGTATTATCTCAGTGCCAACAGTTGTTTCACCAATCTCGATCATTGGAATAAAGGGACCATGCTTTAGAATGTCTAAATACATGGGGTTAGAAGCTTTGATGAAAAGTAACATCTTCTTCTTCCATAAGCTGTAGTGCTCCTTGTTGAAGGGAGGAATCTTGATACTGCTAAGTTTCTGTGAACTCATTCTTGATCTTTTCCTGTTTGTACGTTAACAACCTTCGCTCTGATACCACTTGTTAGGAATGAATATCACCTAGAAACTAGACAGAGGGGGGGGGGGGGTGAATGGATAGTTTGATGAATTTTTGCTTTCTTGAAACTGAATGTAAACTGTATATGATTATGCTATGTAATATGCAGAAAGTAAACAGCACACACAATCACTTTAATCTACTTTGTATAAGCAAATTAAATACTACAGCTTTCCAAGAAATTCACAATCGAATTTCTGGCTTCTAAACAAGAACAGTTTGTACTTGCTTGCTTACAGAGAAAAGAGCTTGAGATAAAAACTGTGTGTGTCTCTCTTACAGCTTCCAGTGGTGTGTGCACAATATATATATTTACCTATACAAACTAGGTACACACAATATTACACAGCTACCCCTTCTGAAAGTCCAACTTGTCCTGCCATAAGAAGTTCACTGTGTCAGGAAGGACCACCTGATTTTCAGAATCTTTCCCGTTTCTGTAGCTGCTTGTCTCTTATCTTTCTCTCCAAGTTTAGCTGTAGATTTGCCATCTGTTCTTTGGACCACCTTGCCAGAACAAATGCTTCAGTATTTGTCTCTTTTGATTATTGGTTCTGTACCTTGATTTGTCTTGTTATAAACGGCTAAGTGTTGATATCGTGAACTCCACTTCATTCCTGACTTCGCGATCTCCCTTGTGAGGACTACGCGATATAGCCTTTGAAGACTTTACGACATAGGCCATAAGATGACTATGCGACATGGGTCATTTGATGACTATGCGACATAGGTCATTTGACGACTATGTGACATAGGTCATTTGACGACTATGCGACATAAGTCATTTGACGACTATGCGACATAAGTCATTTGACGACTATGCGACATAGGTCATTTGATGACTATGCGACATAAGGCTTCTGAGGACTTCACGATCTAGGCTTCTTTGACTTTGCTGACTTCAACACTTCACAACATGTGTCTTGAGGACTTATCGACATAGTACAAAATGGACTATGCGATGTAGCACTTCACGACATAGATATTGGTGACTTCACGACATAGCTTTCTTCTGACTTTGCTATATAATGCCTTGAACAAATTTCTGCAACTTATTTCTTCATGGCCTTATTCATTTCTATCCTGCTACATGAACACTTCTGAACTTCTACCAGGACAATTATTCAATGGCCTATATACAATCTAGATGCAAGAAATTTTGCTAAGCTCATTATAACTTTGAGCATACATGATCAAGCTAATGTTCATGAGAACAAGACAAGTACATATAGAGACCTATACTATATCCCAGTGATAGAACTCACTAGGTCATGTAATGTGACATAGTCACATAGTGGTATTCAGACATGTCTTGAGCCTAACAGTTTTGATTTTCGATTTTCTCACATATATAACATAACTACAAAATCTTTTAATTATACTTTACTTAGAATTCAAAAACACGACCTTTTTTTAGAAAATATTTATATTTATATATATTACAACAAAATATATTGATAATTTTGACGGTTATGTTTACTGACATGCTTACTAAGCTAATAAACTATTATAAAATCTATAAAAAAAATTAGATTTAAAGTATTAAAGTAGTACCTTTTTTTTAAAAAAAGGTAGTATTTTCAGAAGTATTAAAATCTCAAAAATTTTAAAAGTAAATTTCAAAATTAATATTAAAGTCATTCGTGCGTTGCACGGGTTATAGGCTTGTATATATAAATAGTGAACATAATATATTACAATGTAACATACATAAATAATAAAATAAACTATTGACATATTTTTATGCTGATTTTGTATCATATTTTCTTGAGCCGACACCCGTTACACTAAATACATATAAAAAATATATACTAAAAATATGCAGTAATATAAATTTAAGTATTAACCACCACTTAATTCTTCAACCATTCATATTATCACAAAAATTAAAAAAAAAATTAAATATTCCTAGACTTTATATACTGATTTTGTGTCATGTTTTTTAAGGCGACGCTTGTTTCATAAATACATATAAATAAAAAATATTAAAAATATACGCAATAATAAAATTTAAGTATTAACCACCGCTCAAACTTCAACTATTAGTACATAACATAGATTATAAATTTTTAAAGTATCTCTTAACTTTATATGTCGATTTTGTGTCATACTTTCTTCAATGCACTAAATACATATAAATTAAAAATACTAAAATTAAGCAATAATAAATATTTAAGTATTAACCACCACTTCAAACTTCAATTATTTGAATTCTCACAAAATTATAAATTTCTTAAATATTCTTAGACGTTATAATAAAAAAAAATTGTACGTACATGTGCATCATTTTAATATAAAAGATTATCATGAAAACATAATCAGTTTTTATATAATCATTATCCTTCCTGTGAATTTAAGATTAAATTCTAAATAGCATTATAATATAAAGATAAAATCCTAAATAAGATTGTAATATAATGTTATAATAAAGATTAAATTCTAAAAAATGTTGATTTATATATATTTATTGTCATTCGAATCTAAGTAAGATAATTTATTTTTATTCAATTAAAATAGAGAAACTCTAGAAAAATATATTAAAAATTAGATAGGATTTAATTTAGTTGAAAAAATAAGTTAATTTTGTTTAATTAAATTTTAAATATGACTGACTTTTATATATTTATTATCTTCGCTAAAAATTTGAATTGAATTAAAATAGTGAAACTCTAGAAAAATTGATTAAAATTTAAATAAGATCAAAGTTAGTTGAGAAAAAAATTAATATTCGTTTAATTAAATTTTAAATAGGATTGACTTTAATATATTTATTGACTTCCCTAAAAATTTGAGTGTAAATAAGGAATGTCTTTCCTAAAAATTCGAATGTAAATAAGGAAACTTAATCTTATTTAATTAAAATCGAAGAGCTCTAGAAAAATAGATAAATATTTTTCGGACAATCTGAGAGCTCAAGGGGGTTTTCCTTTATATATATAAAGAAATGGGCTATGGAAAACAAATATCAGATGTAGATAATGAATTTCAATTTTATTGAATTAAAATTGAGAAGCTTCCTTTATATAATATAAAGATAAAGAAATTAAATTATAAATAGGATTGACTTTTCTATATTTATTATTTTTCCTATAAATTAGAATGTAAATAAGGAAATTGTTATTCCCAGAACAATGCAACCTAGATTGTAGAAAGGGGGTGGGGTGTGAATACAATCTAGTTAATTTTACAAAACTTTTTCAAACTTTTTACAGTATGAATATAAGTGATGGTAAATTAACTGAGAATTGAGACAAACCATGAACATAAATGAATTCTTCGAGTTAAAAAGAAATGCAGGAGACAAGTACACTTTTTAAACTTTTCAGGTGGGTTTCTCGGAAAAAGCCCACCTGAGGTGTATATTGAAGAATTCTCTGGTTTTGTTTTTCAACAAACTCCAGCTGCTTACACAGATGATGGAAGAGAGCCTAAGTGTTTTTACTTTCAGCTTTGTGCTCTCTCCACATACATTTCTATGCTACTCCACACAGTCTTATATACATCGAATGTGTGTTACAAACAAAACCTACAACATAATAAAATATTACATTTTGGTTCTGCTTGATCACATGCTCGTCTCAGAAACTATCCTATTCGGGAAATGCCTTGGCTGGCATCACAGATAAACTTGTATACTCCCAAATGGTGCTTTCTGATTGAGTGTGCTGCTCTCTTCAAAAATTACTAAGTCCATGCAATTGACCTAGCTTCCAGGCCCATGTGACATCTGCATGAAAGAGACCTCTCCTTGGTTACCCGACTGTCAAGTCACTATCAGCTGAGATAAGTGAACATGTAGTATACAAATAGGTCTTCATGCTTGTCAAGCCTTTCCTTTGTGTCCAGTTAGAAGTTAAACTTCTAGGTAGCTACCTTAACTCTTATTTATCCATCGAGACATAAAAGACAATAGATGACTTCACATTTCACTTGTAGGAATTTGAGCCTTCGAATATTTACAATTTTGACTTCCTATTCCATACAGCTATTGCGTCGTTATCCACCATCTTTTAGTCACGGGTGTGTAATGATGATTTCTGAGACTGTCCTCCATTCAACCTGTTAAATAAGGAAACCTGCAAAAGATTCTGTTACATAGATTTGTTTTCCATGTTGAATGAGATGAACATCAGTAGGCGTATTAATTCCATATCCGTAGACTACCATTTTACGTCAATTATCCGTAGAAAGGTAATCTCAGAATATCTGTAGAAGTAATATTTCATAACTGTATCCATAGATGAGACATGACATTCTTGACTGCATCCATAGATAGACCATGACCTCCTTAACTGCATCCATAGATAAAACATGACATCCTTAGCTGTTTCTGATGATCAACTTCCTTCAGCTTTTATCCGTAGATATGATGTCCCCAGCTTTTATCCGTAGATGAGATAAGATGTTCCTAGCTTTTATCTGTTGATGAGATAAGATGTCCTCAGCTTCTATCCGTTGATGGCATATGATGTTTTCAGCTTGTATCCGTAGATGAAATAAGATTCCATATCATAATCCATAGAAAGGATGCTCTTAGCTTCATCTTTAGATAAAACACCTTGTCATCTTTATTGATTCACCATTACTGAGTTGATTAGGCAGACTTACCACTGAAACACTTGGTGCTTGACTAGATGTCCATTGGCTTGCTTCTGAATTGCTTCCTAACTTGATGACAGAATATCCTCCAATCATTTGATGTGGCTTTTAGACCTTGGATAGATAAAATGTCTTCAAGTTAGCTTCCTGATTTATCAGCTTCTGTGAACTAGCTTTCTGACAATCACCTTCAGTGTCAAGATCAAATTCTTGTCTTGAGCATTTTGTTATCATCATTCCAAATAGGTCAACCCTAACAATCTCCCCCTATTTATGACGGTTAGAACTGGCATAAATCCTTAAGTTGATGATAACAAAACCCTTCAATTTTCTCATTGATCCTCAGATAGAGATTAATACTGGACATAATTTGATGATGCTGCAAAAACAAAAATAACAACTTGAAGCTGTCAGATTCCATATACTTTCTTGTAACTTAGTTTATACCTCCTTCTAAGGGGTTCCAATAGATTGCAATCGAGAGTAGAGAAATTCTGAAGTCTGAGATCTCCTTCTAACTCCCCCTGAGAACAACCTATCTTCTCTCTAACTTCTCCCCCTTTTTGTTATCAGCAATTAGGATAGAAGAGGCATAATCTTAGTTATTGAATAATATATCTGGGTACAGGAATCCAACACTTCAAGGATCGAAAGATTTCTCTCAAGAATCTCTATATTCTTGCATCAGGATCTCATCATGGCTCACTTCACACAACTCACCTTCCCTTACTAAAGGGGTACTCAAAAAAAAAATCTCTCATTTTGCCATGCTGAAAGAATTAGCATGCCTCTCATTCTCTCCCTCTCATTTTGCCTGGTCTCAAGCCAGCCACTCCACTAACTCCCTTCCCACAAACCTATAGATGTCTCAACTATATTGAATTCCTTGATACTCAGTCAGAATGAGCCGAATGATTTTTCAAGAAAGAATCATGGAAATCAATATTGTTGGTTTACGGATAATAGCTGGTTAGGCTTATCCGTAGATTGAAAGACACTTTTCTACGGATGAAGGAAATCCGTACAGGATTTTGAAGAATGGGCTTGTGAAGTAGAAATTGATGTAAGTTCTGTGAAGATTGAATGTGACATTTAAGTGCACAGTGCTTACATCAAAATCCTCAAAAAGAGACTAGTGATCCAACGAATTCTCTGAAAGAGAATGATCACTAGGTGAATGGAGCTTCTCCAAGAGTTCAGAAAATGGAGAATCAAGTACAGATGAGTTGAATGCTGCAATTATCACTTAATGAGATGAAATGGACTGGGGACTGCATCCTCACATTTGAAGAAGATGCATCAAATTGAATTTAAGAATAGTGTGTGCTCCCCATGTGCCCGTGCATATATTTTCTTTCTACTTTAGGAAACAGAAATGATAATAATCCACATTATGCACACAGTGTCCCAATCCCTCATTAGTGCTCCTGGATCAGAGCATTTTTCAATGATCATAGTCTTTTGGGAGACTACAACCAGAAAAGAGCTAATCCTTTTTGACCATTATGCCTTTTTGAGAAGACATAAGGCAGTTTGGCTGGTAATCTCACCCTCACCTTTCTTCTAGTGGTTTCTTGATATTCACCACTGCCCTCACCCTCACTTAACTCCTTCATCACTCCCCACTGGTTAAGATTTGCTAGAATTTTGCAACTACAGTTTGTTGAGAAACTGTAGAGGGGGTTAGGAGTTGTTTATCTCAATTAGGGTGTAACTGATAGGGTAGAGAACTTAGGGGTCATTCCAATCAGTTCTCATCTTAGTTTTTAAAAAAGGCAAAGAAAAATGATATAGATTTTAGCAAGTGAGAGTTTGATAAAGATAAGATGAATACCTTCCCTTTATCAATGATGAACTGTTAAGAGCCTTCTCCATTGAAGGTTTATTCTCCTAAAATCCAAGATTGCCAGCTTTCCCGTTAATTGTTACAACATCCTCATAGAGACCATCAGAAGCTGCAAAAACCTTAACTTGATAGATTGTCAATATCTTTCAAATTCCTTCAAGTTTTCTTTTGGTGTTTCTTCAGTGAGTTCATGCAAAAATGAAACAGTTTTTGTGTTGCTCAAAGAGCTCACTATTCTGTTAGTTGAACAATTAGGGCTACTTGATAACTTAATCAAAGTTGATCCTTAAACAGATAGATTTTATAATACAACCTTTGATTAATTTATCGAAAAGAAAAATATGTAATTTTTATTGTTTGTGTATGTGAGATGTTTGTCTTTTTATTATAGGAAATGAGTCCAGTTAACATGCAAGCCAATTTTTAGAGGATAAACAAGTTAAATGGATTCAAATGCAAAAAGAAAGAAATTAAACATGCACATCACACACAACAATATAATAAACTGGGGGAAAACCCCAAAATTCATTAAAAAAATTAAAATTACATAAAAAAAACTTGAAAACAAAAGGAACTGGAAAACATCCCAGCTCCCCCCTTGTCCCTTGCCCTCTCCCCGGAGAGACAAACAGTCAGCAGTTAAGCTGCTGCTGCTGCCTCCCCGGAGGCTCCTTCAGGGCCTCCCCAGCGGTTGCGAGCCATGAGAGCATCGAGAGTAGCTCTCATCCTTCGAATCTCATCCTTCGAATCTCATCCTTCTCCTCCCTGACGAGGAGGTCAATCTTCTCTTGCAAAAGGAAGATTTTGTCCACGGTGGACAAAGCGTTGAACTCCTCAGGATTAATATCAAGAATTGTTGAAGCCATTTTTGGAGAAGTGTTTGGAGATTAAGATGAAGAAATGAGAGCTCAACCTTTGCCTTTAAATAGGCAGAGAGCTACAAGATAAGGGGTTAGGAAAGCTGAAGAGACATGCATTAAATCACTCTAGTGTAGATGAAGAGACTACTCGAGTTCCTAGAGTGAAAAATGTGTCTCAGCTCAGATTACAAAAAAAATAAAAAATTATCATGACACAGATATTATGAATAAAGATGAGAATAAAACTAAATAGCCGGTCATATATATATGTTCAGCTAAATAATATTAAACTAAAATCTCTAGACATTAAGAATTAAGAATATCAATACTATTGAATAATGTAACATGCAGATTATTTGAATTTTTGAGACACTCATTCAGCTGACATCATTCATTAAATGTATGACATTTGACAAATGATATCCCTGAATATTTATCCATGGAAAATTCAAAGTACAACAATGCACTTAGCTTGTTAATGTCTAGAGATGATCAACTATTTAATATCAGTGAGAAAAGTAGCTTGCTATCGCATTGAATATTACTCAAAATATCATTTCTAGACGACTTCACTTAGTGCATAACATCATTCAATTGTATTGACTTGTCATGATAACCAAAATAAAACAAACAAATAAAACACATGAAATAAACAAATAATTCCAGAGATTGAAATCACTGGCTGCATGCATTTAACACAGATATGTAAGAGAGTAAGAAATCATTACCTACCAGACTCATTTATCAACTCAAGTGAGTTGCTGCATTAAGAGCATTGGCAAGATATCTGGTTAAATGTTGTTCCTTTGGAACACAGTGTAGTTCCACTACAGCATGCACATCACTTCTTCCAATAGCATGATGCATGAGGTTTATGTACTTGACTCTTTTGAGAAATGCTTAAATGCTTCATCTGCATTTTTGATTTGTCCCTAAGATAAGCATTTTCTTCTGAGCCATGACCTGAACTTATTTCCTTGAAATTGGCATGAATTGTGCTATGTCTTCTTGATTAGGAGTTTATCCTGCAAGTATCAACATCTAGATAACCAATTAGAGCATAACAAGTATCTCTTGGATTATCAAATACTGAATGATTGATAATCTTTTGAGATACCACAAAGATTCCAAGAAAAGTTAAGGTACTAGTACATAAACAGGCGGTTAAGATAATTTCTAGCATTCTGTTACTTAGTCATGAGGGAGATCACCAATTATCTTTTCAAAACACAAATGTCCTACCAAAGTATTCAATTCAATAATGTCAATAATTGGTATGAGAATTCTTAGAAGAATACTCACTTATCTCCTCAGAACTTCTTTGCATGAGCCTTTCAGCATATCAGCAAAGCTATTGATCAGTGATGCTAGATATTACGTAAACTACACGTATCTCAGCTAAGGATAAGACTTGCAAAGGCTGAGATTTAGATTTTAATTTCCTACAGATATAGACACTTTCTTTTTGCTCTATCCGTAGAGGAGCAAAAGTAGTATCCATAGATGTAGAAAATTTGTCTACGGATAGTCAGTATCCATAGAAAAACAGACAACTGTTAAGCAGCTGATGCAGCCTCCCCGGAGGCTCCTTCAGGGCCTCCATCAGGACCTCCCCAGTGGTGCGAGCCATGAGAGCATGGAGAGCAGCTCTCATCCTTAGAATCTCGTCCTCCTCCTCCCTGATGAGGAGGTCAATCTTTTCTTGCAGTAAGAAGATTTTGTCCACAGTGGACAAACAGTTGAACTCCTCATGAATAATGTCAAGAATTGTTGAAGCCATTTGGAGAAGTGTTTAGAGATTTAGATGAAGAGATGAGAGCTCAACCTTTGCCTTTAAATAGGCAGGGAGCTATAATATAACCCTTGTGTTTAACTAGGGTTAAACAGGGGTTAGAAAAGCTGAAGAGACATGCATTAAATCACCCTAGTGTAAACGAAAAGACTACTCGAGTTCCTAGAGTGAAAAATGTGTCTCAGCTCAGATTACAAAAAGAATTAACATGACACAGATATTATGAATAAAGATGAGAATAAAATTAAATAGCTGGTCATGTAAATATGTTCAGCTAAATAATATTAAATTGAAATCTCTAGACAATAAGAATTAAGAATATCAATACTTTTGAATAATGTAACATGCAGATTATTTGAATTTTTGAGATACTTATTCAGCTGACATCATTCATTAAATGTATGACATTTGACAAATGATATCCCTGAACATTGATCTATAGAAAATTCAAAGTACATCAATGTACTTAGCTTGTTAATGTCTAGAGATGATCAACTATTTAATATCAGTGAGAAAAGTAGCTTGCTATCTCATTGAATATTATTCAGAAGATTATTTCTAGACGACTTTTGTAACAGCCCCAGATCCGGGGTCGGGGATCCGGTCATTACGGTCTCAATTTCCATCAATAATACTTGCACTTGAATCAAAACAATTAAACTGCATGATGTGACCCCGCAATAACAACACCACACACAACTAGTTATAGTCCGAGATGAAATTGGAATAAGTATCTAGTCATAGGATCCACAAGTTATAAGTCATTACAAACCAAAAGATTGCAGAGTACACTTAATAGTTCTTGCCGTTGCTTACATTAATCATAAATATAAATAAGTCTGATACACAAAAGCTGTAGCTTAGACTACTGATTGCTACTACCTCAGCAATGGCGGCTATGACATCAGCGGGTAAATCTCTGACGGCTGATACCTGCTTGCGCAGAGTGTGCCTGTTGCGGGCCATCTGCTCTAGCTGTTGTTGTGATATAAATAAATAAAGCAAGGGTGAGCAATAGAGCCCACCAAAATAGTTTATGACAGATCAACATTTATATACAGTTCAAAGATATCTTTGTAACCACAGGCTATGCATTAACCGGATAAGATACTAGTATAACATAAAAGATGAAGTTACAAGGAAAATTAATATAAGGTTTCCGTAACCCAAAATCCACTTATGCATATATAATCTGAGTAAGGTTTTATTAGAGTCATAACTCATAAAATAAAAGATGAAGTTGCAAGGATTTATTGTAACTTCATTTTTGAACACTTTTCAACCCCTTGCCAACATGATCGGTAAACCTGTACCAAGAATGTCATCCTTAGTCCCTTTCAATACATGTTGCAGAAAACCCCCTGCCAACATGATCGGTAAACCTGTACCAAGGATGCCATCCTTAGTCCCTTTCAATACATGTTGCAGAATTATCCAAATTGGATGATGAACCAATACTGGAGTA
Organism: Heracleum sosnowskyi; assembly: GCA_030848705.1. Classification (NCBI taxonomy): domain Eukaryota; kingdom Viridiplantae; phylum Streptophyta; class Magnoliopsida; order Apiales; family Apiaceae; genus Heracleum; species Heracleum sosnowskyi. The sequence goes on from CM061244.1 coordinate 36,979,986, forward strand.
ATCACCGCGCCAGTTGTCCCAACCTCACTATGATCAGTAGCAGGTCGTACAACTGAAAATGTTTTCTACATGTAGATGGAAGAACACGACAGCCTGACATCGTCTACCGCCTTTCTGGATCTCCCCGGCCCATTTGGGGCAATAAAAATGATGGGTCGGCGCGACTCGACCTCTTATACTGCTCCTAGTTCGGATGAAATCCATGACTCTGAAACGTAAAGATCGTCCCCCTTTCCCCAAGTGTAATACTTGTTGATACGACTTCACTAAGTAGTTATATCTAGGTTGGAAAGAAAGATTCTCCAATATTTCCCAAGCTATTGCCTGTTAATGGATATCGACTTGTTCCATCAATTTACACCTCGATCGTTGAGGTAGTAACACAACATTTGACTTGCAGCAATTAAATTGCTCCGAGAAAATATCTGTCCCCTGACAGTTTTGAGTTGAGAGTTTAAAATGAGTAGCAGTCACTTAAATTAGGTTTCCCATATTTTTGGTAGTTGAGCGAGTATTTAAATCCTCTTAAAAGATAGATTCAAATGGAAAACCGTGTTTGGGAACCTCCCCTTGATTTAAAATAATTAATAATACCGCTTAGAGTATCCTTCATAGGTATTGAAGGTAGAGGATAAACTTTAAATAATATAACTCATTTTAAAACGTGTTATAAGTATTTAATAAATAATCGAATAATATTTATTAAGTAAATAAACTTTAAACGAATATTCAAAAAATAATATTCGTTATATAAATAATGATTGAATGAATATTCAAAATAATATTCATTAAATAAATAAGGATTAAATGAATATTCAAAATAATATTCATTAAATAAATAAGGATTAAATGAATATTCAAAATAATATTCATTAAATAAATAATGATTAAATGAATATTCAAAATAATATTCATTAAATAAATAAACCTTGAATGAATATTCAAAATAATATTCATTACATAAATTATGATTAAATGAATATTTAAAATAATATTTCTTAAATAAATAATCATCGAATAATTATTACCCGATATCTTTATCGGAAAATAACCTTTAACATATACAGAAAATATTACTACTTCCGGCCTAAAGAATAAAATCATACGCCCTTTACCTAGGGCATTTATAAAAACCTGGCTTCTAACTAATATCCCATATTTAGCTTAGAAGTCCATAATTAAATCGTAACCTCAAGTATCACTATATATAGCAGTTCGAAGACAAGCATGCAATTTATATATCGCAATGTACTTGGGAATAAAACATGTATACTTCTCATTTGCATATCATATACGAAAGCATTTTATTATCACAACAACAGTAAGCATAGGTTTCGAAAACTTGTCTGGTAGTGAGGTAGGGGTAGTGTGCCTCGGGTTAATCCGGCGATCTATACATAGTCAAAATATCCGAGATTAATCACTTAACACTTTCATGAAACTAAGTATGTACTATCTCAAGTAACAAGTTCATTTTCAAGTTAACTCTTTAAGAGCTTCCACTCGCGCAAGCTCGCTCACGCATTTTTATAAAATAGAGATCAAATCCTTTTAACACGAAATCTTTTCGAGGGTCTTCCTAAACGTACCTAGCATGTTAACACAAAGTTTCACATTCTAATAAGTCGCTTAAGGGGTTTGATCATTGCCTCAAAGTTGGCTAAGTGGTATAGTTTGGTTTCGCGAAACATCCTTTACTAAAATACTTGTTTCTCCTAAACCGTAAATCGAATTCACATGATCTTCGCACCAAAACGAACCTTGAAACAAGACCTACACTATAATGGGCAGTGGTGATCTTGGACAGAAGTCATTATGTTCGAACATCACAAACAAAACAAGGTTAAGGAAAATCGGGCATTATTACGGCTATGTTTTAATGATTCCAAAGTTTAATCATAAACTTTACATGATCAATCCAACCAAATCATCAAGTCAATTCCTCAACATCATTACTAATCCATACTCATCATCAACCATAGTCAAAACCAACATCTACTTATTCATCCTCAAAACAACATCAATCTTTCATCAAAATCAATCATTCATCCTTATGATCATACTAACTAATCTACACTTAAACTAACCATATAAATCAAATTATAACCAAGGGTTTAAAGAGTTATACCTTCCTTGATGCTTTATAAACACCCTCAATAGCTTATAATCCTTCTTGAGCTTTAAACTATCCTTAACAAGCTTAATCTTTAAGAACAAAATCAAGAACACAAAAGATTACTATTCATTTCACTATTCACCCTCATCTTTGATCTAAGATTCAAGCATGTTACAATCCATGGATGAAGCTAGGAATTAGAGCATACCTTAGTCTAGGAATTAGGAAACCTTTGAATCCAACATCATGATTTATGGAAGCTTGGAAGATTGATTCTTGAAAAAGTATCCTTTGATTGAAGAAATGGGCCGAATGGTATTGTTCTTCAAGTGGGGTTTCTTTTTCTTGCTTTTTTCCTTGGTTGATTTTGATAATTGTGATATTTTGTAGTCAAATGGTGAGTCATAGCTTGTTTGCCTCATCATCAGGACACATGTCAAGCAGTGGGATGTCTGGGTGGCAAAGCAGCTTTACTAGTTCGTTTCCTTTCACATGGATGATACAATTGTTGCATTCCTTGGATTAATCTTGTTACATGTTACTTCCATGCCTATATTTAATCCTGTAAGTGTCGCGTTGTTCCGTCACCGCTTAATCTCGTAGAATGTTCGTAGGGTTTCTTAAGTGTTCTATCGAAGTAGTTTACCGTAAACGTTCTTGACATCACTAATTCTTTTATTCAATCCATTTCCATGGAATTGATAATTTAAATCCTCCAATATTTTCAAATAATGATTAATCCATCAGTTATTGGTGAAATTTCGGAGAAAACAGAAATACTATTTTTCTGATTCTGACGGCTTTTGCATTCCTTCATTTACATCATAGATCACTAATATGACTTCGAAAGTTCATTATACCGTTCCATACATAGGGTGATCTGAAAACTTTTTAAATGAAAAAGTTACTATTCATTGGTGGTTTTTTTTTATAACAAAAGTTACTATTCATCAATGGTTCTTAAATAAGTACAAAGTTTGGGGATATTACAGTCTCCCCTCCTTAAAAGGATTCCGTCCCGGAATCTATTTTAAAACAAATGGGTGTACTTTTCCAGCATAGCACTTGCTAGTTCCCAGGTTGATTCTTCCACGTTATGGTTTTGCCACAAAACTCTGACTAGCTTGATGACCTTGTTCCGGAGCACTTGTTCCGGAGCACTTGTTCCTTTTGATCTATGATTTCCACATGTTGCTCCACATAGGTTAGGTCTGGCTGCATGTCTACGTGTTCGTATTCCACTATGTGCTTAGCATCCGGGTTGTATTTCCTCAGCATTGAAACATGAAACACATTATGCACTTGTTGTAGGTTTGGGGATAATGCTAGCTCATATGCTAACTTCCCAATACGTCTTAAGATCTTAAATGGTCCAATGTATCTAGGACTCAGTTTTCCTTTCCTTCCAAACCTTATCAAACCTTTCCAAGGAGATACCTTTAAGAACACTAGGTCTCCCACTTCATATTCCTTGTCCTTCCGGGCCAAATCAGCATACTTCTTTTGTCTATCTTGGGCTGCTACCAGTCGTCCTCTGATTAGATCTACTATGTCCTTAGTCCGTTGGACCACTTCGGGCCCAAGCATCTTTCGCTCTCCAACTTCATCCCAATACAAGGGAGATCGGCATCTTCTTCCATAAAGGGCCTCGTAAGGCGGCATTCCTATGCTTGCATGAAAACTATTGTTGTAGGAAAACTCAATCAGTGGCAGGTGATCATCCCAACTTCCTTTAAAGTCTATAGCACAGACTCTTAACATATCCTCTAGGGTTTGGATGGTCCTTTCACTTTGTCCGTCCGCTTACGGGTGATAGGCAGTACTCATATTTAAACGGGTTCCTACACATTCTTGGAAGTTTCTCCAGAATCTGGAGTTAAATCTGGGATCTCGGTCAGATACTGTCTGTTTGCACTATCCGTAGAAGAGCAAAAATAGTACCCATAGGTGTAGAAAATTATCTACGGATAGTCAGTATCCATAGACAAAGCGAAGAAACAAATCTAGTGTTATGAATGACTATCTACGGATAAGGATATCCATCGATAAAGTAAATTTTGACTTAGACAAAATTTTCACTTCTTCTGGAAAACTTAGTTTTCAAGAAGGTCATTTAAACACTGGCTACATATAAGACATCAAGAAAAATATTGAAATTTGTTCGTACCTCGCTTACTTACCATTCTGAAGAGGATGTTTGATAAGCAGCTTGGTACTGATGTCTTCTTTACTAGTCACACTTGGATCATAGGTATTTCCACTGCACTGTCCAACATAGGTATTTCTACAGATATAGACACTGTCTTTTTGCACTATCCTTAGAAGAGCAAAACTAGTACCCATAGGTGTAGAAAATTATCTACGGATAGTCAATATGCATAGACAAAGCGAAGAAACAAATCTAGTGTTATGAATGACTATCTATGGATAAGGATATCCATCGATAAAGTAAATTTTGACTTAGACAAAATTTTCACTTCTTCTGGAAAACTTAGTTTTGAAGAAGGTCATTTAAACACTAGCTACATATAAGACATCAAGAAAAATATTGAAATTTGTTCGTACCTCACTTACTTACCATTCTGAAGAGGATGTTTGATAAGCAGCTTGGTACTGATGTCTTCTTTACTAATCACACTTGGATCATAGGTATTTCCACTGCACTGTCCAACACAGAATCCCTTTACAGAAAATCTTTGAAGAACCTGATCTTAGCACAGTAGATTTAGAGAATTTCCAGGCAGATGTTCCACTCATTTCTTTAACCATGACTCTAACTTCAAGGAGAAAGATTTGATGTCCAGGAAGTAGACATGCAGATTTGAGGGAGCTGGAAGATCTTACCTTGATCCAAGTGAACACCTTATTCCTTCAACCCGAAAACTGTCTTCAAGAGGACTTTCTTCTGGATTTTTGGAATAAGCTTCTTATGGTTGGTGCAGGTCTTGAAGATGTAAGAATATTCCCATCATTATGATTATGTGAGGTAGATCTTTAACTCAGAAAAACTCCCCCTAAGTTCATTGGGGTGATAATTCAGAGTTGTGATCCACCTACGGATGTTTCACTTGCTTCCTACGGATGCTCCATTCTGGCTTCCTACGGATACTCCATTCTGGCTTCCTACGGATACTCCATTCTGGCTTCCAATCAGATGTTCCACTTAACCTTCCTATGGATGACTCATTTGGACTTGAATCATTCATAGTCTAGAAGAAAACCCATGGAGATACTGATCCATCCACATAATCATCATCTTCTTCATACCAAAACCACCTTCCATTTCGAACCTAAATTTGAGAATTCCAGAAAATCTCTCATCAATAAGCTTGATTTATCTGGCATCATTAGAAACAACCTGTTTAGACTCCATAACAGTGTTGATTCATTGACTTAAAGCCTTGTGGGCTTTTCCAGCTACATGCACTCCTTATGAGTTGCATACCCATCCTGGGTTTCTGAGTAGATAAAAGATCTGATCTTTGACAGGATGTCTTCTTGAAGTTGCAGAAGTAGATTAACACTTTCTGAGAAATGCTCCCCCTGAGTAGATGTTCCATGCAGAAAACCCTTCAGAGAAGAACACAAAATACTGTGGTTGGCTACTTACTTTCCCCCACACACGAGTGTCATTTCTTATGAAAGATAGTCAGAAATGCACGTAGAAGAAACCACCACTCTCAGCTACACCTCTACTTCCTCTTAGCAAAGATCTTCTCTTTCACTCATTTATTTCTTGAGAATATTTATCCAGATGTCGGTTAAACTTAACCAATGTGAAAGGTTAAGTATTCGATCATGGACCTAATGTTCTTCAAGCAATTCCCACACAGATTCCCTTATCTCCTTTAGCTAAGCTTCTATTACTTCCTTGGCTGAGGAATGTGAAAAGAGAAAACTGTTGGCTACACTAATACACACAATTTGATGATCCCTCCTTCAGGTGCTTGAATGATCAAGAAAACATTCTGGCTGCAATAAGTAGCACCAGCCACAACTTTCCAGAACTCAAACAGTTATCCTGATTTTCCAAGCAAAGTCTCTACAGATTTTGTCATTTGTTTCATAAGACCTCTTCACACTGAATTCTTGAGCTAAATTCTTTGGCGAGATTTCATGTGCAGTGGCTGAAGAAGTTTATCAAATGTATGATTTGTCTTGTTCTTGATAGAGGTCTTCTATTGCTTCCCTCAATGACATGCATCCTTTAACCCATTCTTGGAAAGACTTGGGGTTCCTCTAATCATGACTCAGACAACTTCTTATTCACTGGCTACTTTTATTCTGATTTTGCCTTATCACAAAGAGGTAAAAAACATGCAATCATCCAAGGCAGTAGACAAATCAACTACATACACTTTTCTAACAAGTGTCCAGTGTTTACCACTTAATTGTCTTTCTATTGATGGACAATGCAGGCTAAAAATACAAAGTTTCCTTTGTCACATGCTTGATAGATACATAGCAAGTTATGCTTATATCCATCAACTAGTGCTTCAACCCTAACTGATGATATTGTTTGCCAAAGTCATGCTTCATTACTTAATCATGACTACAAATATCATCTCTACTTATCAGTAGAGGGGCTACGATCCTCTGAGCAATTAGTGAACAGGACAGAGACTCTAGTAGGAAGCTAAAGCTCTGTATCTTTCTCCTGGACACTTTCAAAACCACATCAAGATGGCTTAGGTACCTAAGTTTCCTTGAGCTTTGGCTTTTTAGCTTTTATGACTGTCATCTTCTCTTTCTGAGCTTTGAGCTTCAAAGGATTCGATCCATTCTCATCCCTTGGTTCTGACATTGAGAGATTAGCATTCATATGTTGCTCAAGAATATCAAAATTTGATGCTCGGCAAGGAAATGTTTGAACATACAAATCATTCAAGTCCGGCATGCTCCATGACATTTGAGGCATATTGAATTCATACCAATATGGATGGGGAACAAATGGCATGTTAGCATATCTTGTTGAATCTCGAGCATTGAGAGCAAAAATGTGATGCATGACAGGCATATCAGTCATAGGTAGTTGAGTAGATCTTGTATGAACAAATCTGCAAGAAGTATACAAGTGATTAACTCTACCACATCGAATGCAGGGCTTTCTAGAAGTACTTTCTTCTGATGGGTAGTTGCTACTACAGTCAATCATTGTTGTTTTAATCAAGCTTTCCTCTTCATCTGCATATGACTCTTCTTCCTTGATGGTTTTGCTTCTTAGTGATTGAACATGGTTTCTGAAACCAGGTCCAACCTTATTGCTCAGTTTCTCTAGAGTCTGATTACTCCTAAATGGTTTTACCATCTTTGGAGCAGTCTCCACATCCTCTAGCTTCTTGTTATTGCACTTCCATGTCTCTTTACAAAATGTGTCCATTCCTTGAGATTTGATAATGTTGGACACAATGTAACTGGAAAGATTCCATCTTGAAATAACCTCTTGTTCCTTTCTCAGTTGCTCTTTCAAAACCACTTCTCTTTTCAAGACAGCCTCAAGTTCATGTTTAACATTCATGCATTCAACAAGTGTTACCTTAAACTCGGAGACTTGAGTTTCCAACATAGCATTTATCTCACTAAGCATAACATTGGTTGCTTTCAGTTGACATTTTCTTCAATGAGATTGTTAAAGGAAATACGCACAACATGTAATTCATCAAATAAATTCATTGCAGTACCGCAACATACTTCTTTAACATGCTTAGTTGGCTTCACAGAAAATACCTGATTTCTAGTTGAACTTGCTTCTTGATTGTCATAGGTTGTGGGTACAAGGTTGATAGATCTCTCTGTTGATGTTGAACAACCCTCTTCAGTTGAAACCCTTTGCTCAAAAAGGACTTCATCTTCCAGTGTCGTTCCTTCCTTGCCCTTGTTTGTTGTGGTTCTGATACATTCACAGATCTTCAGTTTGAATGTTGAGCTTGCTGCTTCTATTCTCTCCTCTTCTTTCAAATCTTGGTTGGAGATGACCACATCTCTTGTTTTTGTCTCCCCTTCTTTACTGATAATATTTGCATCCTGAATAGCCTCAAGATTTGAGCATTCAAGAGTACTTATCAGGCTGATAAGATTTAGATCTTTGGATTCAGGGGTATTGTTGATAGATACAGAGATATGCTTCCATTTTCTGGGTAGAGAGTTTTCAAACTCCAACTTTGAGTCTATGTTCGACAACTCATTCCTAGCTTCTTCATTGTCATTTATCTCCATGGTTGCAGTTGCTTTTGATCTTTAAAATTCTTGTATGTTAGAAGCTTGCTCTGATGCCAATTATTATTCCCAGAATAATGGACATCTAGTCAAGTACCAAGTGTTTCAGTGGTAAGTCTGCCTAATCAACTCAGTAATAGTGAATCAATAAAGATGACAAGGTGTGTTGGTCCTCGTGTATTGCAGAAGGGGGGGGGGGGGGATGAATGCAATACTGATAAAATTCAATCTCAATTTCAACAACCAAAACTAAGATTTAACGTTATCAGTAATATGTATGCATTCACAAGCAGTATGGTCTAAAAGACAAGTTTCACAAAATAAATGTTTTTATTTATTTTGCAAAGTGTTGCTACAACCTCAAGAGAGAATTCTTGAGCTTCGGTTTTCTTCAAGACACTTACTTGCTTTTGTTACCACTTCGTACCTAGAATGAATTGATAGTCTAAGTATAAAACTAATCCTATCACTGTCAACACGGGTTTGTGAAGCTGTTGTCATTATCAAGTGGTAGCTTCTTACAAACTGTCTACCCATGTGACTTTCCTAAATTGCTAACATGTCAGATCTACATTACAAAGAAAGCAACCTAGATTCATTCTATTTCCAGCTAAAACAATTCAGCAAATAGAGACTTGACCTTGCTCTTGAATTGATTCGCTTTTGTTTTGTAGTGCTTGAAGCTTCTGTCGTAGTCTTGCAGACTTGGTGCAGCTTAGGGATACTGCAACACGCCTGTTTCTTGAACATTGAAACTGTCACGGGATTTGACTGAGAAGATACCTAGAACAAGGATCTTTCTCGAGACAGTTACTTTTGCCACAAAGCTTGCTGTCACAGGAATGTTCTTTTGGTGACAGTATGAGTTCCCCGCACAGAATGCTGTCGAGGTTTCCAAACCTGCTGTCGAGGGCTAAAGTTGCTGTCGCGTAGTCTTCCACCAATGTTGCTGTCAGAGTGAATATGCTGTCGTGACTTGCAACATTCTGTCTTCTTGTAATCTTACTGTCAATGCTCATGACAGTAACCTTTATTCATGCTGTCATCTAATATGCATTCTTTGAGGCTTGAACACAGCAAGTGAACTTCTTTCAAATTACACAACTAAGATGACATTGCATACTGATTACAAGAACATACTTTGGTTGTGACAGTATGTTCTACTTAATTAAAAATTAAGTATGTACAAAGTTAAGTTGTTTCTATGCTATCACCCATAAATCCCAACAATCTCCCCCAATTTGTTTTTATGGACAATAACAACAAATTTACAATATATGTTGACAACTTAACTAACAAGATCAGAATGGATTAAGAATTTTTACTTAGCTTGAGATTTCCTCTTCTGTCTTGCTACATCCTCTCTTTTGAGAGCTTCTACCAAGCAGCCTCTTAGACCTTCTACAAGAGAGATTTCAGCAGGAGTGACTGCAGCATCTTCTATTTCTTCAATGATCTTCTTGATAGTAGGAGAGATAAGAGAATTAGCATCCCTGAGATTCATCCATTGCTCTTGATCATATGGATAGCTTCTGAAGTGGAGTTCTTCATGAATGAGCTTGAATCTACTTCCAGGGTAAGCATTGAGAGACATCCTCCTTTGCTTGTCCATCTTTGAACATTCTCCTTTTCTCCTTTTCAATATTTCCTCTATCTCATCAGAACAAATCTGCTCCAAGGGATGAATTGATCCAGCTACCATATACTGTAAATCCTTCAGAATAGTTGTTTTTAGCTTGTGCAAGCTGCAAACGTAGATTTCTTCTTTTAGATGCTTGATTCTTAAGGGATTTTCCAGCATACATGTTTGATAATTTGGAGCTTCACTTTCTGCCTTGTTGGCAGTCTTGCATCTTTCCAGGAGTTCAGCTTCCTTCTTATCAAGTTCTGACTGATATTGAGAATATTGAGAAGAGTCAGGTCTTTTGCTTGGCTTGGGTTGCCCTTCCTGAGTTGGTTGGGTTTGCCCTTCTTCTGTGGGTAAATCATCAAACTCATAGTACTAGTGATATGGTATAGGAGAAGCTGGTAGATCAGTTAAAATATCAGCATCATCAAAATCTGCAAAATTGTAGCCAAATTTCTGGTAGAACTCAGCATCCCTATCAGCCTGATATTTCAGAATGTGTTCCATGACAGACTCTGAAACATTTTCATAGCTCTCCAACAACTCCACCATTCTTTCCAGGTAGAAGAAGTCAATTCTCCTTTTATCTATGGTTGTCGTTCTACCACTGGTTGATGTGGCTTCCAGATAGAAGTCCTTATTAACCTTGGTAGATCTTGATTCTTCCCACCACAGAATGTACTCAGTGGCCTCTTGATTTGCATCCAGCTTAACCTCAACACTCTTGATTTCTTTAGATTGCATCTGTTGTATCTTAAGACTGTTAGGAGGTATTGATTGAATTGGCTTCTTAAGATTCCTGCCAAATCCAGTGGCCTTTTCCTTTCCTGAGTACTTGTGTTTTCCTTCAGGTTTCTGTCTAGAAAATCATGCTTTTGCTTTAGCTTTCAGTCTTTTGGGCTTGACAGTAGCTTTGGCTTCATCCTTGACAGAACCTTCCTTGACAGTACCTTTGTTGACAGCATCTTCTATGACAGTTTCCTTGTCGACATTATCTTTGGTGACAACATCTTTTTCTGCATTTATGCAGTCAATAGCACATCTAAGAATGCTTGCCTCCAAATCTTCCAGTATTCTTGGCTCCTCTTCATCTGTTGCATCAGCATCTTTCTTTTCATGACTAGGAGTTTCTTCATTGCCTTCATTCTGAGATTGAATACCAGTATTCCCAGAATTACTTCCACCAGCATTACCTGCATTTCCAGAAGCTTCACAACCTCCAATCTCATCATCATCATCATCATCTTGAAAAGGAATATCATAGAGGCAGCTTCTACCTTGATCAGTTCTTTTGGCATTGGCTCTAGTGATTGTCTCCTTTACTCTAGCTCCCAGTGCCTTGTCTCTCAACACCAGTATTTTGTAGATCTCTTGAACAGCATGGACTCTTCCTGGATTGGCATTTGAGTTGAGTATTCCATATAACACTTTCAGAATTGACTCAGTTTGCATCCTGGATGGACTGATCAAATTCATGTAGCTGTTCCTTCTTGTGCCATCCACTGTAGATCTGTAGAAAACACATGGTGGATTTGTGTAGACTTCAGGTAACTTCTGTGTGATCATGTTCTGGATTTGCATATTCAATATTTCATTGAATGGTGTTTGAGTTGCCTTGATCTTTCCCTTCATAGCACACAACACCTTTGTTGGCAGACTCTGCAATAACTGCATTGTGATGAAATAAGATATGCCACAAGTGAGATAGATACTTACAACCCATCTTTTCTCATCATTCACCATTACACTAACACTGATGATTTTCTCCTTTAACAGTTTTGTGGTGTTGGTTGGACTGTTGCTTGGTGCATTCATTGCTTCTTCCACCACACTGCTAAATTCAGTGTCATGATTGTGTAATGTGCTCTCCCTGTAATCCACCATTATAGTATTGGCTTCTTCTTGATCAAACTCAGTACCATTGGACCAAGTATTTCCCTTCTGGATGGATTCAGGCAGTTTACCTTTACCTTTCCCAAGCTTGTTTTGTTCCTCCATTTCTCTCCATCTTTTCTGTAGAGCAGTTTCTTGAGTTGCTGAAGTTGGTTCTCTAATTGTCACAGGAGGTAGGATTGGGTGTCTAGATGCAGGTCTTCTTTGCATTGCATCTTGAGTTGCCTTAGACATTAACACCCTTTCACCATCCAAGTCAACTTCAACAAGATCTTCAGCTTTATCCTTTGGTTGTTCACTGCTAGGTTTGACTTGCTCCCCCTTTGTCATTACTTTACTCTTGATTCCAGAAACTTGTTTTGCTCCCCATTTGGTCTTCACAGCTACTGGCTCCCCCTGAGTTCTACCTGATCCCTGAATAGATATTGATTCTGATCTTGCTACCTTCTCCCCCTTAGTTGAGTTGGCAGCTACTAGGTCAGTAAGGAACTGGATAGAGAGTTGAGTAGCAGCAAAACCATCAACCACCAGTTGAGAGAGAGTCCATCTTGGAGTTCAAGGTAGCACACTGTCCTTCCAGAGCTTCAATCCTGTTACCAAAATTTGCAGAGGGGCCACCATTCCTTAACCTTCTTGGAGGGGAAGGAAAAGAAAGGGGCTTGGAGGCTAAGGGGGTTCTCACACTCTCAGGGTGTTTTTGAGTGATCTCATCACTCCTCACTGTTTGACTCTCAAGGCCTAATGCCTGAATAGTGTGGGCTCCCTCAAGATCTCTCTGGACATGCTCAAGTCCCTCTCCTTTTGCCAGCTCATTTGGCTGCCTCTCATTTCTATGCTCACCTCTCTTTTCTTTTATCTCTCTTTTCTTTTACACACCCTCACTCAACCTAGATGCATGGGTATGAGCAATACTAACATGCATGGAAGTAGAAGATTTAGAATGTATCTTCAAGAGTTTGGCAAGAGGTAGGTCATCATCAGAGGCATCCTCAATGGTTACAGCATCAAAATCTGGCTGAGAGGACTGGACAGCATCTTTGGCAGGAATGTTACTGTCGGCTGAAGTGTGGACAACAGGTTCTATCATGACAACATCTTTGGGATGTGGAGTAACAATAGGTTCTGTGTTGACAGTAGCTTTCTCTCCACCCATGACAGCAGCTGTGTCCAAGACAACAACATTTCCAGTGTCTTTGACAGTAACAGAGGCTGTGACAGCATCTTCCTGAAGGTAAGATGCTCCTTGGAGTTCAGACAAAGTGTTGGCTGTTTCATTTTCTGACAAAATACCACTTTGCCCTTGCTCAGTGTTTGGAGGAGTGGTATCCATTTCACTTTGAGAAATGGGTTCTTGTGGACCACTTGATGGGGGCTCATCCATGATTGGAGATGGATGATCAAAACCTGAAGGGTTGGGACTGTCCCCTTCTCTAGGTTTTGGAGAAGAAACAAAAGAATGTATAGGGAAGGAAGAAGGTGAAAGTGTAGCAGATAGTGGGGGCTGATTCACAGGGAAAACATGTGAACCATCAATAGGAATAGAGAAATCCTCACTGTGCCCTAACTCACTGTGTGTTTTTTCAAGTGGGGGTTCCTCAGGTTGTGAACCATGAGTTTGTGCAGACTCTGTACAGGGTGCCTTGGGACACATGCCAATTTCAATAGATGCACCTTGTTGAGAAGGCACATCTAGGGAGGTGTTTGAATCCCTTTCAGTAACCACAGTTTGTTGAGAAACTGCAGCTTGGCTAACAGTGGTGTGGGTCCTCCTAGCTCTCTTCTTAGGCTCAGGGGGAACCACTGGGGGTTCTATTTGACTACCTTCCTTATTTGCTGCACTAGGTGCAATGTCTCCCTCTTGACTAATAGAGCTACCACCAACATCAGCTTCTAAGGGTCATTTTCTGGATTCTTGCAAGGCTTCTCTTTGGGCTTTGGGAAGTCTAGATAGCCTAGGCTGAGTGTATGGTGTTGAATGGGGGTTAACTGAATTTGGGTCTAATTCAGTTTCATTCGCACGAGTGAAAGAGTCATAACCAGAGGGCAATGGAAAATCAAGGTTGGACACTTGATCAACCAAGTGCTGAGTGAAACAAAGTGGAATATGTGCATTGAGATTCTGTGAAGATAACAGTGTGTGTGTGTTCTTTTTCAAAACAGAGCAAGCCTCTAAACGAGGGGCATCATTATTCAAATCACAGAATGAGTTGATGCACAACATAAGAAAGCGAGGGTAGATTGATACCTTCTTACCTATGGCAGCCCTGAGGTGTGCCATGAGGAGAGCTCCAACATTCACCTTGTATCCATGGACAAGAGAATGTGTCAGTTTCTTGATGTAGGAGGGTATTCCATTCCAGCCAGTGGACTTGGTAGAGAACACCTTAACCATCACATCAAAGACCATACTCCACTCCTTTCTCAGATGCTTCCTATCTATTTCACCAGACGGATACCATTTGGTTGTTCCCTCTTCGAGAATAGGGCCTGCATACCCAATCTTCAAGAAGAGCTTCTTAAGAGTATCATCATTAGCAAGTTCAGCAAAATTTCGGCCTTCTTGAAGTGTAATTCCAAGATCAGTGTTGATGACCTCAGCTGTAAGAATGTAGTGTTGCCCATTGATTGTGAATCGAATAGATGGGTTTTCACCCTCTGTTTGAGCAACAACAGTGTGCCAAAATGCCTCAAGTCTGTCTAAGTCGAGAATGGGTGTTGAGGTAATGGCAGAACCAAGATAGGACTTGTTCAAGAAAAACACTAATCCTTTGAAACCTTCACCAGCATCATTTGGGGAAAGGATGCCAGCAAAGTTTGTTTGAGAGAGAGTCTGTTTGGGGGCCATGGAGATTCAAGAACAGAAGAAAGTAAGAAAGTAGCTTTTTGTTTGACGAAAAGTAATTTGCCTTGAGTTTGATGAGAATGATATGTCTGAGTAACTGGGGAATAAAAAGGGTAGCTCAAACGTCTGTGCACAAAAAGTGGAATTAAAGAATGTGTCTTAACCCTCTCACACAACACGTGAGTTACTGCCCGTTATTCACTTTCAAACGTGGGATGAATATCCAATTTCAACGGTCCACTATTCGTGACAGTAACCTGTGCGCTAGAAACAATCTGTCAGTAATAAGCGGTGGTGACAATAGGTTTTGCGTGACAGCAACTATTGCGCAAAAACATGTTGTCACCGTTAAGCATATGAATGACAGTATTCTGTAAAAGTCTTGACAGAAAGTCTTTCCCTGCTGTCAAGAAGTTTGCTGTCAAGAGACACAGGACAGTATCCTTCTTAATGACAGCAACTTAGATGGGGAATTGTTTCTGTCATGAACTTACCAGAATGCTTTATTCATAAACTTAACCTAAAATTAACATAGTATGTATTTAGCAATTTAATCTTTTGAACACAGATACTATGCAATTAACACAGACGAAATAAAACTCAATAAACACAACAGCAAGAAGTTTTAGTTTTATTAATAAAATCATTTAAATATAGCATTGAGTACATCAGTTTATGATTTTATCAACTAATTCTAAAAGTTCTTTCCTAATCTCCTCTTCAGTGCGACCTTCTGCCTTTAGAAGTGCCTGAAGTTCTTCCTCTTGAATCTTCCATTTTTCTTCTTCCTGTGCTTGAAGGGCTTGAGACTGTTCATCTTCCTCATGAAGCAGGTCATCAAGTTCATCAAACAGGGCTTCCACTTCTTCGTTAAGAGGAGAATCACACGAGACTTTTGGCCTGTACTCTATTCCTACTTTGTTTTCCATAATTTACTTTAAAACTGAGAGCAGACTGGTGAAACCTAAGGTTAATTTATAGGCAAAACCGTCTAAGGATTAAAGTCTAATGGTCAATAGTTAGAGTACCCATACAACTACCACAAAAGTAATTAATGGTCGTGTCCTCCTTTTATCCTACAAATTAATGCAAAGAGTGTGAAAGTCCAATGGAACAGATATTTATCTCTCAAACTAAGCAAATAACCACATTATTGTCATACAGAGTCTAAAAGTATGAGACTAGCACGGAATACAGACATGAATAGTCAAATCAATACATGTTGTCACATAACAGACATAGACCAAGTAGACAGTAACTTCTCTTGACAGCAGGTTTGAAGGTGCTGTCATGAGCTTCAAAAGAAAATTGGAAATTTAGAAAACTTAGTGAATCAACATACCAGATTCAGCATTCCCAATTCACTTACCAACCTGTTGAAGGTTGCTTCATCCAATGGCTTAGTGAAGATGTCAGCTAGTTGCTTGTCAGTTGGGACATAGATCAGCTTCACAGTTCCTTGTTCAACATGCTCTCTGATAAAGTGATGTCTTATATCAATGTGCTTTGTCCTAGAGTGTTGAACTGGATTGTCTGAAATGGCTATGGCACTAGTGTTGTCACAGTAAATAGGAATGTCTCTTAACACTAGACCATAATCCAGAAGTTGATTCTTCATCCATAGAATTTGTGCACAGCAACTGCCTGCAGCAATATATTCAGCTTCTGCAGTTGAGGTAGAAACTGAATGCTGCCAGTAGTACTCTTTCTGTCAATCTTGCATCCAGCATAGTCTGAGTCTGAGTAACCAATTAGATCAAATCCAGTGTTCTTAGGATACCAAAGGCCTAGGTTAGGAGTGCCTTTTAGGTATCTAAAGATTCTCTTGATGGCTACTAAGTGTGACTCCTTTGGATCACTTTGAAACCTTGCACAGAGACATGTAGCAAACATGATGTCAGGTCTGCTAGCAGTTAGGTATAGGAGAGATCCTACCATGCCTCTATAGGTGCTTGAGGCAACTTTCTTTCCTTTAGGGTCAAGATCCAGACTAGTTGATGTGGACATTGGTGTCTTTGCAGGTGATGAATCTTCCAAGTTGAACTTTCTGAGAAGTTCCTTGATGTATTTAGCTTGACAAATGAAGATTCCATCAGGTTTTTGAAGAATTTGTAATCCCCGAAACAATGACAATTCTCCCATTATACTCATCTCATATTTGTTACTCATGAGAGAGGAAAACTTCTCACACAGCTTCTCATTTGTAGAACCAAAAATGATGTCATCCACATAGATTTGTACCAGAATGATGTCCTTGCCATGATGTGTGTAGAAAAGTGTCTTGTCCACAACTCCTCTAGTAAACTGATTTTCCAAAAGAAAGGTGGAAAGTGTGTCATACCAAGCCCTGGGTGCTTGCTTTAGTCCATACAAAGCTTTGAAGAGTTTGTACACAAAATCATACATTTCAGCATCCTCAAAACCTGGTGGCTGTTCAACATACACTTCTTCTTCCAATTCTCCATTTAGGAAGGCACTTTTGACATCCATCTGAAATACTTTGAAGTTGCAGTGTGCAGCATAAGCTAGAAAGATTCTTATAGCTTCAAGTCTTGCAACAGGTGCAAATGTCTCAACATAATCTATTCCTTCCTGTTGACAGTAACCTTTAGCCACTAGCCTTGCTTTGTTTCTTGTCACTGATCCATTTTCATCAAGCTTGTTTCTGAAAACCCATTTGGTCTCAATGACTGACTTTCCCTTAGGTCTTGGAACCAACTTCCATACATTGTTTCTTTCAAACTGATTTAGCTCTTCTTGCATGGTTATCACCCAGTCGGAATCCAACAATGCTTCATCAGTTGTTTTGGGTTCCATTTGAGACAGAAAGCATGAAAACATGCTGTCAACAGAGACTTTGTTCCTTGTCCTTACTCCAGAAGTAGGGTCACCAATGATAAGGTCATTTGTGTGATCCTTGTTCCACTTGGTGATTCTGGGCAAACTACTTGATTGTACAGGAACAGTTGCTTCAGTTTGTTGAGTTGAATGCTCATCAATTCCATTGTCTTCACCATGTTCTTCATTGTCTCCAGAGTCATTACTGTTATGAATTTTAGAAGTTATGGTCTGTGACTGAGCTGGAGTTTGGTTGACAGTAATGGTATTGACAGTATCTTTGTCAGCTTCAACAGTTTGAGTGAAGCTAGGTTCTTCATCAACAATTTCCTCAGCTTCCAAGTATCCTTGATTCTCAAATCTAAATGTCTGCATCTTTCCTTCTTCATGCAGTCCTGGAAACTTGGTTTCATCAAATGTGACATTAACACTTTCTTCAATAATCATGTGTTCCATAACATAAACTCTGTAGGCAGTCCTTTCTGTGCTGTAACCCATGAATAGTCCTTCAAATGCCTTGGTGTCAAATTTTCCTTTCTTCTCATGGTTATCCTTCATCATAAAGCATTTGCTCCCAAACACGTGAAAGTATTTGACAGTAGGTTTCTTCCCAGTTAGCAGACAGTAAGGTGTACTTGCATGAGTTTTGTTAATCATGGTTCTATTTTGAGTATAATAAGCTGTAAAGCATAATGTAACATAAGATGTAAAAGAGATAACTACAACTCAACAAAGGACAAGACAGACAATAGTATTAACAGAAGCACAGGAATCCAGAATCAAAGAAGAAAAGGTAAACTCAAAAAATCAAAATACGTTATGTATTCTTGAAGTCCGTAAACAGGTCACGGAAAGAAGTTCATGAAAATGTTCAAGCCTCAGTGACAGCAAAAGAAACAAGACTTTCAAGACGACAAAAGTATGTGAATGATTTAGGGTTAAGTACCACGGGATTCCAGTGATTTAAACGAAGCAACCAGAACGACAAGGGACGTATCAGCAGCATTGAATTGAAGACATAAAAGAAGAATTGATCAAGTGTTATTCATCTGTGAACCAGACCAGTTGCACTAGGTGACGGCACTGAAAAGATCAAGTTGTTTTATCGTCTCAGAAGAAAGTGATACAGTCTATTACTTAAACACCCAGGAGCTCAGTGGAATCATTAAATGAGATAAAAGACAAGAAAAGGATTCGACAGTTTTTCATTTCAGAAAACTATCGAATGGAATGAAAAGTGATTCAAAGAAAACCAAAGTAAATCAATTTGGCATTCGATAGTTTTTTTTAAAAAACTATCGAATGGTAAAATGGATTTATTCATTCGATGGTTTTTAATTTGAGGAGCAGGTGAAAAGTGTGACTTGTTGTCAGGTTGATTTTGAAGATGGACGGCCAAGATTGTTCCTACAAACTTGGTTCAATAGTTTTCAAATCAAAAGCCTACAATTACTAAGATAGAGGCAGTGTCTTCCTAAGTCGAAGTTATTTTCACAGAAGCAATAACTGAGAGAGAGTTTGAGCTAAAGAGAAAATACAGAGAAATTAATTCTGCTTGAATTCTATCAAAGTTTTGATTGTGTATAACTTAGAACTCATTGAAGCTAATCTACGGATTAGAAATTGTAGCACCCCTCGAGGTTTATATTTATAAAAAGATATATTCCCCGAAACTTGATTTGGTTTGGTGTGTTTGATTTCGTTATAGAACTGAAAGATTAATCCGCGAACGAAATTGAATTATTTGTGAGTATCGTATTCAACCCCCCCTTCTATGATACTTTGGACCTAACAATTGGTATCAGAGCTACTTGATTGATATACAAATCAGATCCGGTGAATGAGACCAAAATCAAACGTAGCGTGAAAATTCGAAGCAAATTTTTTAACTTTCAAAATTTTTCATTTAATTGGAATTTCTTGAATTTTAAACAATTTGAAATTTTCAGAAACCATGAGTGCTCCAAAGACAACCGCTAGTATTAAAGTTCCCCCGTTTACTAGAGATGATTTCGGTTTGTGGAAGATGAAGATGCTGTTATTTATCAAGGCATCTAATCCGTTGTATATTGGCATATTAGAGAACGGACCGTTTGTACCAATGAAACCAGTTAGTGAATCTACAGCTCCTGATGGTAGCAGGATTCCTCAAGGCACCCAACCTAAGGATATTACTGAGTATACAGATTCTGACAAAGAACTGATTCGATTGGACACCGGTTTAATGTTGATATTGGCGGACTCCGCAGACAAGGAAATGAGCTATCAGTTGATGAACTGTACAAGCGGGAAACATATGTGGGATACCATTAACTTGATAATGGAAGGAACCGAAGACGTGCAGGAAAACAGATTGGACATCCTGACTTCTCAATACGAAGCGTTTAGGTCTCTGCCAGGAGAAAGTATAACTCAGGTCTTTGAGAAATATACTAAACTCCTCAATGAATTGGCAATGAAAGGAAAGACCTATCCACTGAGAGAATCAAACAGGAAGTTCATGATGACGCTGCCCCATCATGTAGAACACAAGTCATCATCCATTAGGGAAAGAATTGACTTCACAAAGATGTCATTAGAGATGATCTATGGCAAGTTGAAGACCTATGAGATGGAACAGGTACAAAGGGTGATAATCTACGGATCAGGGACAGTGGACAACAAACACAATGCACTTGTGAGATCAGCAGCACTTGTAGTGGATGAACCAATAACTTCTGAGATTCAGGTTCAAACCCCTAGAGCTGGAAAGGAGGTGATAATAGAAGCAGAAATGGATTCTGTGAATCTGGGTGTTGATGAAAGTGATTACTACACCCTAGAACAGCTTGAGCAACTGGAAGACAAAACCATGGCGTACTTAGCTGCAAAGTTTAGTCACATTCGTTTCAAGAGAAACCCTAAGTACAAGTTCAAGGGTTCAACCAACAGATTCCAGAAGAGCAATTATACACCTAGTACAGGCTTTAAGGGAGGCTACAAGACTGACATGATTGATAGAAGCAAATCAAGATGCTACAACTGTAATGAGTTAGGGCATTTCGCCACTGAATGCCGGAAGCCTCGTCAAGCGAGAGACATGAAAGATGTCTATGGAAAGAAGGATTCTTATGATGAGTTTGTTAGATATAATTGCTGATGTTTGTTTATCAGTTGTTTAAGCAACAGGTACTGATCAGAGTTTATCGGAAGCCGGTCAGAGTTTATTTAAAGTCTGACAGGGTGAAGAGTTTAAAGGAAGCCGGTCAGAGTTTGGTAAAGTCTGACAGGATGAAAGTTGACTTAGCTGTCGGTGCAAAGATATAGATTCTAGAAGCAATATATTCTGAAGATGGAAAGAAGCAGAATATATTGATACAGCTAAGGAGACTGGACAGAAGACTGAAGCAATCCTTAATTGATATCAATTGTATAGCTAATTTTTAGGAGTATCAATTAGATAAGGATTGTATGTAACTGTGTACTATATAAACACAGATAGGTTATCCCTAGAAGGGACGCGAACATTGAATATATTATTCTTGTAACCTAGTAGCTCTTTGTGATTCATTAACATCACTAAGAGAGAATTATTTAATATAATTCAGTTTGTTGATTTACAAACCTGTGTTATTAATTGTTATTCTCATACATACTTGATTATATATTGTGTATTCGGCCTAACAATTGGTATCAGAGCCAAGGCTGTTTAATATATACAGTTTTACGATTCAAACACAGTATTAATCATGTCTGAAGAAAATCAAACTGCTCCTAAGGCTGAACAGGTTAAGCCCAATTCTGTGAGTCGATATGAAACAATCAGGGTTCCAATTCTCAGGCCAGTAGAGTATCCGATTTGGAAGGTTAAGATGACCATGTTTCTGGAGGCTACAGATCCAGAATACCTTGACAGAATTTATGATGGTCCTCATATGCCAACTAAATTGTCCCCTGTTGTTGATGGACAAGAACAAAAGACTGTTCCAAAGGAAAAGAAAGATATGACTCCTGAGGACATCTCATCAATTGCAAAAGATGCAAAGGTTAGACATCTTCTCCACAGTGCTTTAGATAATGTTATGTCTAACAGAGTAATTGGCTGCAAGACTGCCAAAGAGATATGGGATGCTTTAGAAGTCAGATGCCAGGGAACAGGTGCTATCAAGAAGAACAGAAAGACAATACTCACACAGGAGTATGAGCACTTTGATTCAAGACCTAATGAAACCTTGACTGAGACTTATGACAGATTTTGTAAACTGTTGAATGATCTGTCTCTGGTTAATAAAGAATATGAGCTTGAAGAGTCTAATCTCAAGTTTCTGTTATCTCTACCTGAAAAGTGGGATTTAAAGACAACCACAATAAGAGATAATTATGAGCTTGCTGATACAGATCTTGATGAAATCTATGGGTTATTGAAAACTCATGAACTGGAGATAGAACAAAGGAATAGAAGATTGAGTAAAAAGACAAAATCTGTTGCTCTCAAAGTCGAGGAGAAGCCCATTAAGAAGGAATCATCAAGGAAGAAAGCCAAGGGAAAGGCTTTAGTCATTAAATCTGAAAGTGAGTCATCAAATTCTGATGATGACTCAAACTCTGGTGAAGCTTCTGACTCTGATGATGATGAAGAACAGATGATGCAAATGGCTGCATTGATGGTGAAGACCTTAAAGAAGATGGGGTTCAAGAACTTCAAGAAGGGAAAGAGATTCTCAAGGAGAGATTCAAATTCTGAGAAGAAGAATTTCAGAAAGTCTGATGGAAGGGATACCAAGTCTGGAAAGAAGGACAAATCTGAGATCCAGTGCTACAAGTGCAAAGAGATGGGTCATTATGCCCCAGAGTGCAAGAAAGGCAAATCTGAGAAAGCACTCATCTCTAAAGGCAAAGACTGGGCAGATACTTCAGACTCTGATGATGGAGAAAATTATGCTCTTATGGCAACTGTCAGAGATGAGACTGAATCATCTGAAAATAAGGTACCCCTAACTACTTATGCTTATGATACTGATAATATATCTGAGTTAAGAGTATATCTGAAAAGTGTTCATGTTAGCTATAGGGATCAGACCTTAGAGAATGAGAGAATTAAAGCTGAGAATCTTAGTCTTAAAGATAGAAACAAGTTTCTTGAAGGAGAACTTGAAAGTATGAAGCAGATTCAAAAAGAAAGAGATGATGCTGTTTATGTTGAACAGGAGTTGCTTAAAAGGTATAGGCAACTAGAATCTGATTTAGAAAAAGAAAGAAAAATAATCAAGACTTGGACAGATTCTGGAAGAGACACTCATCAAGTGTTTCAGACTGATTCTGTAGGTTTAGGTTATTGTGAAAATGATGAACTTAGGTTTAAAGACAAGGTTAAGGTAAAACCACAACTTAAACCTGTGAAATTTGTTCCAGAAGCCAATAAGTTAAAATCTGTTGTAATAAGAGAAGCTGATATGGAATCAGATGAAGCCTGTGAAAAACAGGAAAATATTATAACAGAAAAACTTATGGAAAAAGAAGCAGTTAGAAAGCCAGTAAAAACTTGTGAAAAACAGGTTAATGTTGGTTTGATGACAGGGAAACAGTTTAATCATAAGCTGAAAGAGATAAAATGTTAGGCCGAATACACAATATAATCAAGTATGTATGAGAATAACGATAATTAAGAACACTGTTTATGAATCAATAAACTGTATTTATATTAACAGCTTCTCTCTTTATGATGTTAATGAATCACAAAGAGCTTCTAGGTTACAATAATAATATATCAATAATTGCGTCCCTTCTAGGGATAACCTATCTGTGTTTATATAGTACACAGCTACATACAATCCTTATCTAATTGATATTCCTATAAATCAGCTATACAATTTATATCAATTAAGGATTGCTTCAGTCTTCTATTCCGTTTCCTTAGCTGTATCAATATATTCTGCTTCTTTCCATCTTCAGAATATATTGCTTCTAGAATCTTCAATTCAGCACCGACAGCTAATACAACTATCACCTTGTCAGACTTTAAATAAACTCTGACCGACTTCAATTAAACTCTTCACCCTGTCAGAGTTTAACTAAACTCTGACTGGCTTCTGATAAACTCTTGTCAGTACCTGTTGCTTAAACACTGATAAACAAACATTAGCAATTATATCTAACAATCTCCCCCAACTTGTTCATAATAAAATGTACAAGTTAAACATATAATTGATGATGTCAAAACCATTTAACAAATGCAGTGTTTAACATATAACAGAGTTTAATTTAAAACAGAGTTTAAATTTGACTTAGAATAGAAAATATTAAAAACTTACAGTCAGACTTTACTTGACTTCTTCAATATCAGGTACAGTCCTGAGATAATCAATCAGCAGTCTTCTCTCAGCATTCTCAAGTTCAGCTATCATAATCTCTTTCAGCTCCTTATACTCTGGATCTCCTTCACCAGTTTGATATATGGCAGCCCTCAGAGAATAGATACTGTTCTTCTTCATGTCATTTCCTAACCGAATGTACTGAGCTTTATCTGACTCTAAGTTGAATTCTAAGACTTTTATTCCAAGTGCAGTTTTAAATCTAGCACTGTTTTTCTTCATCTTCACCAACTTTCCAGCATGATCTCTATACTTTGGAATATAAGCATTTGAGACTTCTCCTCCTCCAAGCATCACTTTTGATCTCAGCATCTTTTCTCTTAAGATTTGAGCAACATTATGGGTGTGTCTGTTCTTAACTTTCAACAGATAAAGTACATATTCAAGTTCTTCCCATGATTTGAGATTTACATCAGATTCTCCAACTCTATAAACACTTCCATCACTCATGAAGTATAACAGAAACTGCTTCTTCAAGACTCTGTGAAAAATCAATTGAACAGATTCTAACTTATCAAGATTTTCTTGTGTACCCCCAATACCAGATCCTGCCAGTGAAATATTGTCTTGAGATCTGTTATTTATTCTCTTCTCCCTATGTGAACCTAAACCAGACTTATCATAAGATTCTTTTCCAAGTACAGTCCTGGTTTGAGAAAAATCCACAGGTTGAAGTGTCAGAGTTTCAGAGAGTACAGGTCTTAAGAAACCTTTGAGTTGAGGAGCTAGCTGAGTTTGCACAGCTTGAGCCTTGTCAGAGGCTGGCTTAACTTCAATAGTATCATCAACTTGAGCAGCGTCAGAGGTTGATTTTGCTAATCTTGTTTCAACTTGAGCAATGTCAGAGGTTGAATTATCTTTCTTCTTCAGGTTAGGCTCTTCAATCATTTTGCCTTTACCCTTATCAGAGTTTCTAATCACAGGTCTCCTTGTATATTGTATACTCTGTTGTGTATTCTCTTTGATAGAAATACCAACTTCTTTCTTCCTAGGAGCCTTGATTTCCTGTTTCTTGTAGATTCCAGCTTCAAGATTTTTCTTGTGTTCCTCAGCAAGCATCTGTTCTTCAGCCTGGATATCTTCAATAGTAACTTCCTTTCCATGCTCTTTAATAAAGATCCTAGCAGCAATCTCTTCATCAGTAGATGGGTTAGCTGAAACAACTAAACTTTTGTTGAGGTTTGAAGTAGATTGACCACCAGAGTTTATTACACGTCTTTGCCTTTGAGCAGAAATCCTTCTTTCATTTCCTCTGCTTCCCCCATCAGTAGAATCATCCTTCCGTCTCAGAGTTTGAGTATCTTTGCATTTGTCTTTAGGTATACTCTCCCCCTTTTTGACATCATCAGAAAGTAGTACTGATGTCAGCAATTCAAGCGCAGTAGAAATGGAAGTCAGTTGAGCAGACATAGCATTCTGGTTGTCCTCAACTGTCCCAAGCCTCTTCTTGATTTCTTCAGAATCCCTGGCTTGCTGCTTGAACATGGCATAGTAAGAAGTTCTGTCAGCCTTTAAAGTAAGATCCCTCAGACTTACTTCATTCCTCAGTTTTGTAAGCATTTGTTGATTCTCATCAAATCTATTATTGAGAGATTTGACTTGAATAACAGTTGCCTGTAAGCTCGTAAGGACATCAGGATTTGTAATCTTCTTAACAGAATCAGATAGAAAATCTGCAGCCCGTTGTGCTGGAAAGACACAATCTGCATTAGTCCATGTATTGTAGTACATATTCTGAAAATGCTCAGAAGCAGCCCTTTGAACTTCCCTCTCTTCAGTAGAATTTGCTTGAAGATCAGAAACTTCCACTTGAATATCAGAGTTTGAATGAGCAGGACTAGCTTCAGCATTGTCATCCTCTCTGTGAATATCTTCAAGCACATTTTCAGCAGTGATTTCATCAATTAACTGTGCAGTTGCATCAGGTACTTGATCTGCTACAGTTTGAGGAACATCAGAGTTTGCTGCTACAGTAACCTCTGCTTCTCTCTGAACAATCTCAACAACTGATTGTTGCAAAGTTTCAAGGAAAACAATATCCTCATGATCATTATCTGTTGCATCAGCATGTACAGCAACAGCTTCTGGAACTGGATCAACTCTAATCTGATCAACTTCCTCACCTTTCTCAAAATCAAGAGAAATGATTTCTGTGTGAGAAGCAATAGGTTCTACTAATTCAGTAGTAGCTTGATCAGCTTCCAGTACAGTATCTTCATGATCCACAATCCTGCTGTCAGAGCATGCAGCAGCTTCCTCAACTACATCATCAGCTTTTGATGTAGGAGCTTCTGTTTCAAAATCCATCATAATAGTTTCAGGATTTGCAGCATCCTCAGCAGTTAGAATATCCTCCTCAACAACAATTGCAGGAGTACTTGAAGGAACAGTTGTAATCACAATCTCCTCATTCTCTGATGTAGGAGCTTCAGTGTCCTCAGGTTCTTTGTCCATATTGGCAATGATATCACCAAAAAGTTGATCAGCAACTAGTCTTCTCTTTCTCTGATGAAGAGTCTCTTCATCAGCTTCAGTTTCTGAGTCTATAATAGAATCAGCAGCAACAGACTTTGCCCTTTGGGCTCGCCTTTTCTTCAATCTTTTTCTCTGAGGCACAGCATCAACATTTGATACCTCAGCTTCAGTTTGTTGCAAACCAGACTTAACTGCTCGAACTTTGGAACTCTTTGACCTCTGTGGTTGAGACACAGAAGGTCCAGCTTCAGCAGTTGAGACTTGTTGTTGTTGTAAGTTGTCAAGAAATTGTTGCACTGATGCAGGCAACATTAAAGGACCAACTTCTCCTTTCTTGTTGTCCTTGTTGATAAGGTCAGAAAATATACGTTTGTGCAGTTTAAACGAAAGTATAACATCATCCTCTACTATCTCAACATTTGGGCAGCAAAAATTGAATATCAATTGACAAAACCTAGAGAAATAAACAACATTTCTATTCTCTAGCATTTTCTCACCAATATTAGTTAAAACTAATCTAGCAACATCAAATTGACTGCCATAGAGAAGAGAATACCCGATCTGTAGACTATCCGTGGGAATCGCATCCCAATTGGTGCACTTCTTTCCAAAAGCCCGAGTAATGCAATCGAAAAAGAAGCTCCACTCCTTGCGCAAAAATGGCCTTTTGAGTTGACCTATCTTTGTCAAAGGTCCAGTGTAGCCTATCTCGTTCATCATTCTGACTAGCTCAGAGTCTCCAATAGAGATTGTGAATGCATTGAAATCTTCAAGACCCAAAGCATCACGAACAGTAGTAGGAGTAACAACAAATTCATCTCCTTGAAACTCAAAAATTATAGATGGCGATCCAGACTCTCCTCCATTATCATAAGTACCTGTCTGCCAAAAAGTTCGAATTTGAGTCGCAGACAGCTTCGATGGTGCGGTTAGAGCAGTACCGATATCAGAGTGTAACAAGAACCTCTGAATCAAATGAAACGCCTCCGGTGCGTTCTCATTTGCTACAGGAGCAGAATAATTGTTGGGAACAAATTCTAATTCAGAAGCAATAAACGCTGTAGTTGCCATTAGGAAGATTGGAAAACAAGAAGAACTGGGCTTTGAAAGTGTTTGAGTGTTTGTGTGTGAGTAAAAGCTTATGAAAAGATGAGGTGCGTAAAAGATTGAATCGTGTGTATGTAGTGTATTAAATAAGAACTGTAACGATTAAAAGTATGTTAGTGGGACAGATGTCAAACGTGCATACGCTGACAGCTGTGTCTAACAACTTCCAATACACGTGCAGACGTGGAGACACCTGGCATCACATATAACACTCAAAATATCCGCTTAAAAAAAAATTAATAATAATAAAATTATCAATTTTAATAATAAAGTACAAAGGAGCTCAACAGTCAGAATAATAATGACTGTCTTGAAACTCCGCACCTTATTATCCAAAGCGCTTCGATTCAAGGAAAAACCTTTCAGTTACCTTGTTGAATGCTTTAAAAACCGAAGCATTTTAACAACAGGCTTCATATCTTAAAATTACCATACACCAAATGGCAGGAACCTTTGAATTCATGGATGTAGAATCATTCGTGAACATGAACTGGCATCAACAAGCAAACTATATCATCGATGAGTTTCTTGTTCTGTCTTTTCTGAATGATGAAGGTCTTATAGCAGATGATGAAATAGCGGAAGGACCGATCTCTAATCCTTATGTGCACATCATCCGTCCCGGTCCATATGATGTGCCCATCCTGGCAGACGATCATACTATGGAGATTTGTATGATGCTCTTCCAGCAGAGCTTCCTGATGGGTACTGAGGAGACAATCTTCTTGGAATCCTGCAAGCTGCAAAGCAGAAAGAGAATCCAGGAAGATGATGATGATGATTCATCTTCAGGATGTTGTCAAGCAATCCCAGATGGTATAATGATCAGTTGAACAACTGGGTAGCGATCATCAGAAGTAATAGAGCACAATAGCTTCTGGCTCTAGCTCTTCTGCTTCAGTTGTAGCATTCAAATACTTGTCCTGGTTAAATAGATCTTCTCTTTTGTAACCATAGTGATTAGTATGTACCAGAAAGTTTAGCTAAACATGAGTATGAAATGGTCTGAATGTAAATTTGAATCAATTAATGAAAAAAAATTTGTTTCTTTACATATCAGTATTATCAATTTTGCATAGTAATTGTAAAGTGAAAGAAATGATATCACTTTAAACAATAAACTAACATACTCAGCAGCATTACGAATCACTATCAGGACTTATCAAACACACTCTTTCTTTTCTCCGTTCAATCATACTTTTTCCGAAAAACAAATGGCTAATCTCAAAGTTATAAAATGTCTGAAACAAAGAGATTATTTTAACCATCAGAGATTAAAACAAAGTAACCTCGGCGTATTTCACACAATACATCAGTGTTTACCATTTGTCCTTCTTTGTCAATAAACTCTTTTCTCAATCTGTACAGTTGTGAAAATATGTGTGTGTAGTAGCAGAGTTTACCGAAATCAGTATTTAGATCATCTCAAAGTGCATAAAATCCACAAACTAAAGTAGTAAAAACTGGTTGCCTAAACTCTCATGTATAACATAGACACTGATTTTTCTATCTAAACTCTGTATTACTGATATCCTTTCATTTGGATATGTCTTTTATTTTTCACCCCCTTTATTATATATATATTTTTATTTTTTATTTTTTATTTTTTTTATTTTTATTTTTTATTTTTTTTTATTTTTCCAGTAATCAGTGGTTGGCACTAGTCACCAAAAATCAAAGATTTTAGCCCTTATTTCATACAATAAGTTCCTGGATCTTCCTAGGCACACCATGATCTCAAAGGAATTTGTGCTCTGTTTGGCATCTTTTGATTGGAGGGTGAATTAATTGCAATGAATAATCAGAGTTTAGACTTTTCATCAGTAATTATAATTAACTTATGAGAGAAGATGCAAACAGCTAATGCAGACTCAGTGTATAGGATCAATAAACTAAGAGATGCTATAAATATAGAGACATTATCATGCTGTGTTAGCTTACTGCACATATTTGAGATCAGAATCTATCAACTCTTAAGGATTCACAATTACTTACTGAGAATTATGCTTCATACAAATTTCTTCATTGGTCCATATGTTCCAGACAAAATTACAATCAGAGTATAGCATTTAAACTGTAACATTCAGAGTATGACCAACTTTTTATGACTCACAGAGTTTAGCATCAGAGTTTAACCGACAGAGTTTATGACACTGGTACTCATAACAGTTAATATATGCAAGGAATCATGAGCATTAAACAATCAAACATGGATAGATTTTGAGTCTAACCCGTATCTCTAGTCAGAACCAGAGATCATTCCAAGTTCATTTACCAATCTTGTAAACGTAGCTTCACTCAAAGGTTTGGTGAAGATATCTGCAAGTTGTTGGTCTGTAGACACAAAATGAAGCTCAATGTTCCCTTCTTCCACATGTTCTCTGATAAAATGATATCTTATGCTGATGTGCTTGGTCATGGAGTGCTGTACTGGATTACCTGTCATAGCAATAGCACTTTGGTTATCACAGAAAATAGGTATTTTAGAGTACCTTAACCCATAATCCAGCAGTTGATTCTTCATCCATAAAATCTGTGCACAACAGCTACCAGCTGCTATATACTCTGCTTCAGCAGTGGATGTGGAGATTGACTTCTGTTTCTTGCTGTACCAAGAAACTAATCTGTCACCTAAAAATTGACAGCTTCCACTTGTACTTTTTCTGTCTATCTTACAGCCTGCAAAATCTGCATCAGAGTAACCAATTAACTTAAACTCTGATTCTCTAGGATACCACAAACCCAGGGTTATGGTTCCTTTGAGATATTTGAAGATCCTTTTTACAGCTGTTAGATGAGGCTCTCTGGGATCTGTTTGAAATCTTGCACAAAGACATGTTGCATACATGATATCAGGTCTACTTGCAGTAAGATACAGTAGAGACCCTATCATTCCTCTGTAGTTAGTCATATCTACTGAGGCTCCTGTGTCTTTGTCAAGCTTCGTTGCTGTAGCCATGGGAGTTGTAGCAGATGAACTATCAAGCATACCAAATTTCTTTAGAAGATTTCTGGTATACTTTGCTTGATTGATAAAAATCCCATCATCTGTTTGCTTGACCTGTAAGCCTAGAAAATAACTAAGCTCTCCCATCATGCTCATTTGATACCTGGATTGCATAAGCTTTGCAAACTTCTTACAAAGTTTGTCATTAGTAGATCCAAAAATAATATCATCTACATAAATTTGAACTAAAAGCAAATCATCACCAGAATTGAAATAAAACAAGGTTTTATCAATTGTACCTCTTGTGAACCCACTTTCTAAAAGAAATTGAGCAAGAGTTTCATACCATGCTCTTGGTGCTTGCTTTAGTCCATATAATGCCTTGTCAAGCCTGTAGACATAATCTGGATGCTTGGAATCTACAAATCCTGGTGGTTGTTCAACAAACACTTCTTCTTCAAGCTTCCCATTGAGAAAAGCACTTTTTACATCCATCTGAAAGACTTTAAACTTCTTGTGTGCAGCATAGGCCAGAAAAATTCTTATGGCCTCCAATCTTGCAACTGGAGCAAAGGTTTCATCATAGTCAATTCCTTCCTGTTGTGAATAACCTTTTGCCACAAGTCTAGCCTTGTTTCTTGTAATCACACCTTCACTGTCAGTCTTGTTTCTGAAAACCCACTTTGTACCTACAATTGATCTATTCTTTGGTCTAGGTACAAGTGTCCAGACTTCATTTCTTTCAAATTCATTTAACTCTTCTTGCATTGCTGTAATCCAATTAGCATCTTGAAGAGCTTCCTCCACTTTCTTTGGTTCTGTTTGAGACAAGAAAGCATGATACAGACACTCATTGTTTGTTGCACTTCTAGTTCTCACACTAGCATCAGGATCTCCAATTATGAGATCAGGTGTGTGTGCCTGTGTCCACTTTCTGGCTGTTGGTAAGTGGTTTCTTGCATTATTATTGAATCCTCCCCCTTGATCCATGCTCTCCTGATTCATATGTTGACTTTCTGCAGTTTCTGAGGCTCCCCCTGAGTTGGATGGCTCAGTGTTTGAGCTGTCAGAGTTTGAATCAGTTTCCTCAACTGACTCACTTGCTGTGTCTTGTTGAGCTTCTTCACGCTCCCCCTCAACTGGTTCTCTATTTTGTTCAATTTGAGAATTTCCAGTTTCTCCAGTATTTACCAGTAGAGGTTCAGAGTATGCTTCGTCAGAGTTTGTCAACCCTGCTTCATCAGAGTTTATATCATCAGAGAATAGATCTTCATTTTCAAAACATAGTTGATCATATCCATCCTTGTCTTCAAGTCCAATCATTTTCTTGTCATCAAACGACACATGTATGGATTCCATGATCACCTTCGTTCTCAGATTGTAAACTCTGAATGCTTTTGTTGACAATGGATAGCCAACAAAGATTCCTTCATCAGCTTTTAACTCGAACTTGGTCAACTGTTCAGGATGAGTCTTCAACACAAAGCATTTGCATCCAAATATGTGAAAATATTTCAAATTTGGCTTCTTGTTTTTCACCATCTCATATGGTGTTTTTCCATGCTTGTTGATCAGAGTTGCATTTTGAGTAAAACAAGCAGTTTGAACAGCTTCTGCCCAGAAATAAGTTGGCAATTTTGCTTCATCAAGCATAGTTCTGGCAGCTTCAATTAAAGTTCTGTTCTTTCTTTCAACTACACCATTTTGCTGTGGAGTTCCAGGTGCAGAAAATTCTTGTTTGACTCCTCTTTCCTTGCAGAAAGCTTCCAGGATTGAGTTTCTGAATTCAGTTCCATTATCACTCCTTATAATTTTGACTTTGTGCTGTGATCTTTTGTCCAGTAGATTTACATGATCCATCAACATTTGAGCAGTTTCATCCTTCTTTGACAAGAAATACACCCATGTATATCTAGTATATTCATCAACAATTACTAGAGCATATTTCTTTCTGCCCATGGACATCACATTCACTGGTCCAAAGAGATCAACATGTAGAAGATGATAAGGTTCCACTACTGAAGATTCAGATTTGCTCTTGAAAGATGACTTCCTTTGCTTGGCCTTTTGACAAGAATCACATAGACCATCTAGATTGAGTATTGATTTTGGAAGTCCTCTTACAAGATCCTTTCTAATAAGCTCATTTATGTTGTTCAAATTGAGATGAGAGAGCTTCTTGTGCCAATTCCAACTCTCTTCATTTGACATTCTTGCAGTCAGACACACTGTTTTTCCATCAGAGTTTGTTACCAAACTTGCTTCATAAATATTGTTGCGCCTGTGTCCAACTAGAACAACTTTCCCAGTAGATTTACTGATAACTTCACAGTATTCACTATGAAAATCTACATGGTTTCCTCTGTCACAGATTTGACTCACAGATAACAGATTATGCTTGAGTCCTGAGACTAGAGCTACATTTGTGATGATGACACTTCCAAGATTAATATTGCCATATCCCAGAGTGTGTCCTATGTTGCCATCTCCATAGGAAACTTTTGGGCCAGCCTTCTCCTCAAAGTCTGATAGCAGGGCTTTATTTCCAGTCATATGTCCTGAGCATCCACTATCTAAGATAAGTGTGCTCTCTATTATACCCTGCAATCACAAACAAACACTAAGTGTTAGTTTTGAGGATCCAGACTTGCTTGGATCCTTTGTCTTTCTTAACAGTGTTAGTTTTTGCAGCGGAATCTGTATTATCAGAGTTTAAACTAACATTGTCAGATTTTACACTAGCAGAGTTTGCTCTAACCCATTTCAAGTTGGGTTTTAGCTCATAATAGTTATGATAAATTGCATGATAACTCTTACATGTGTAAATAGAATGCCAAGTGCTCCCACAATGTTTGCATAAAGTCTGTGGTCTTACTCTAACATAATCATTCTTTACTTCTGAAGTAGAAGGTAAAGAATTAATATGTTTGTTCTTAGTGCAAAATCTAGCAAGATGATTAGAACTACCACAATTATAACATGTTTTTCTTGAGGCACTAGCATTAGGCATATGATTATTTCTATTATTTATGCCTACTTTTCCATTCCTATTTCTCTTGGACCCTTTAGATTTCATGGCAGACTTAACCTCTTTGAGCTTATGTTTAAACTGTTTTCCTGTCATTAAACCAACATTAACCTGCTTCTCACAGATTCTAATTGGTTCTTTAACAGCTTCTAGCTCAACAAGTTTCTCTGTTTTAGATTCAATATCTACTTGTTCAACACAAGCTTCAACTGGCTCCATAACAGCTTCTTTCACAACTACAGATTTTAGCTTGGTGGATTCTGGAACAAATATCACAGGTTTAAGTTGTGGTTTAACCTTAACTCTGTCTTTAAACCTAAGTTCATCGTTTTCACAATAGCCTAAACCTACAGAATCTGTTTGAAACACTTGATGAGTGTCTCTTCCAGAGTTTGTCCAAGTCATAATTATTTTTCTTTCTTTTTCAAGTTCAGATTCTAGCTGCTTATTTAACTTAAGCACTTCCTGTTCAATATAAACAGCATCATCTCTTTCTTTTTGAATCTGCTTCATATTCTCAAGTTCTCTTTCAAGAAACTTGTTTCTTTCTTTAAGACTAAGATTCTCAGATTTAATCCTCTCATTCTCTAAAGTCTGATCCCTATAACTAACATGAACACTTTTCAGATATACTCTTAACTCAGATATATTATCAGTATCATAAGCATAAGTAGTTAGGGGTACCTTATTTTCAGAAGATTCAGTCTCATCTCTGACAGTTGCCATAAGAGCATAGTTTTCTCCATCATCAGAGTCTGAAGTATCTGCCCAGTCTCTGCCTTTAGAGATGAGTGCTTTCTCAGATTTGCCTTTCTTGCACTCTGGAGCATAATGACCCATCTCCTTACACTTGTAGCACTGAATTTGAGACTTATCCTTCTTGCCAGACTTGGTCTCTTTTCCATCAGACTTTCTGAAACTTCTCCTTTCAGAGTTTGAATCTTTCCTTGAGAATCTCTTTCCTTTCTTGAAGTTCTTGAATCCCATCTTCTTAAAGGTCTTCACCATCAATGCAGCCATTTGCATCAACTCCTCTTCATCATCCTCAGAGTCAGAAGCTTCATCAGAGTTTGAGTCATCATCAGAGTTTGATGACTCACTTTCAGATTTAATAACTAAAGCCTTTCCCTTGGCTTTCTTCCTTGATGATTCCTTCTTGATGGGCTTCTCCTCGACTTTGAGAGCAACAGATTTTGTCTTCTTGCTGGACCTCCTGTTTCTTTGTTCTATCTCAAGTTCATGAGTCTTTAACAATCCATAGATCTCATCAAGATCTGTATCAGCAAGATCATAATTATCTCTGATTGTTGTTGCCTTTAAATCCCACTTTTCAGGTAGAGATAACAGAAACTTGAGATTGGACTCTTCAAGTTCATATTCCTTATCTACCAGAGACAGATCGTTCAACAGTTTGCAAAATCTGTCATAAGTCTCAGTCAAGGTTTCATTAGTTCTTGAATCAAAGTGCTCATACTCCTGTGTGAGTATTGTTTTTCTGTTCTTCTTAATAGCACCTGTTCCCTGGCATCTGACTTCTAAAGCATCCCATATCTCTTTGGCAGTTTTGCAGCCAATTACTCTGTTAGACATTACATTATCTAAAGCACTGTGGAGAAGATGTCTAACCTTTGCATCTTTTGCAATTGATGAGATATCCTCAGGAGTCATATCTTTCTTTTCTTTTGGAACAGTCTTTTGTGCTTGACCATCAACAACAGGGGACAATTTAGTTGGCATATGAGGACCATCATTAATTCTGTCAAGGTATTCTGGATCTGTAGCCTCCAGAAACATGGTCATCTTAACCTTCCAAATCGGATACTCTACTGGCCTGAGAATTGGAACCCTGATTGTTTCATATCGACTCACAGAATTGGGCTTAACCTGTTCAGCCTTAGGAGCAGTTTGATTTTCTTCAGACATGATTAATACTGTGTTTGAATCGTAAAACTGTATATATTAAACAGCCTTGGCTTTGATACCAATTGTTAGGCCGAATACACAATATAATCAAGTATGTATGAGAATAACGATAATTAAGAACACTGTTTATGAATCAATAAACTGTATTTATATTAACAGCTTCTCTCTTTATGATGTTAATGAATCACAAAGAGCTTCTAGGTTACAATAATAATATATCAATAATTGCGTCCCTTCTAGGGATAACCTATCTGTGTTTATATAGTACACAGCTACATACAATCCTTATCTAATTGATATTCCTATAAATCAGCTATACAATTTATATCAATTAAGGATTGCTTCAGTCTTCTATTCCGTTTCCTTAGCTGTATCAATATATTCTGCTTCTTTCCATCTTCAGAATATATTGCTTCTAGAATCTTCAATTCAGCACCGACAGCTAATACAACTATCACCTTGTCAGACTTTAAATAAACTCTGACCGGCTTCAATTAAACTCTTCACCCTGTCAGAGTTTAACTAAACTCTGACTGGCTTCTGATAAACTCTTGTCAGTACCTGTTGCTTAAACACTGATAAACAAACATTAGCAATTATATCTAACATAAAATCTGCCATGAAACCAAAAGGGTCCAAGAAGAATAGGAATGGAAAGATAGGCATAAATAATAGAAATAATCATTTGCCTACTGGTGCTGCTCCAAGGAAAACATGTTATAATTGTGGTAGTTCTAATCATCTTGCTAGATTTTGCACTAAGAACAAACATATTAATTCTTTATCTTCTACATCAGGAGTAAAGAATGATTATGTAAGGGTTAAACCACAAACTTTATGCACACACTGTGGGAGCACTTGGCATTCCATTTATACTTGCAAGAGTTATCATGCTATTTATCATAACTATTATGAGCTAAAACCCAATCTGAAGTGGGTTAAAGCAAACTCTGCAAGTGTAAAGTCTGACAATGTTAGCTTAAACTCTGTTGATAGTAATTCCGCTGCAAAAGCTAACACTGTTAAGAAAGACAAAGGATCCAAGCAAGTATGGGTCCTTAAAACTAATACTTAGTATTTGTTTGTGATTGCAGGGTATAATAGAGAGCACACTTATCTTGGACAGTGGATGCTCAGGACATATGACTGGAAATAAAGCCCTGCTATCAGACTTTAAGGAGAAGGCTGGCCCAAAAGTTTCCTATGGAGATGGTAACATAGGACACACTCTGGGATATGGCAATATCAATCTTGGAAGTGTCATCATTACAAATGTAGCTCTAGTCTCAGGACTCAAGCATAATCTGTTATCTGTGAGTCAAATCTGTGACAGAGGAAACCATGTAGATTTTCATAGTGAATACTGTGAAGTTATCAGTAAATCTACTGGAAAAGTTGTTCTAGTTGGACACAGGCACAACAACATTTATGAAGCAAGTTTGGTAACAAACTCTGATGGAAGAACAGTGTGTCTGACTGCAAGAATGTCAAATGAAGAGAGTTGGAATTGGCACAAGAAGCTTTCTCATCTCAATTTGAACAACATCAATGAACTAATAAGAAAGGATCTTGTAAGGGGACTTCCAAAATCTATACTCAGTCTAGATGGCTTGTGTGATTCTTGTCAAAAAGCCAAGCAAAGGAAGTCATCTTTCAAGAGCAAATCTGAATCTTCAGTAGTGGAACCTTATCATCTTCTACATGTTGATCTCTTTGGACCAGTGAATGTGATGTCCATGGGCAGAAAGAAATATGCTCTAGTAATTGTTGATGAATATACTAGATACACATGGGTGTATTTCTTGTCAAAGAAGGATGAAACTGCTCAAACTCTGATGGATCATGTAAATCTACTGGACAAAGGATCACAGCACAAAGTCAAAATTATAAGGAGTGATAATGGAACTGAATTCAGAAACTCAATCTTGGAAGCTTTCTGCAAGGAAAGAGGAGTGAAACAAGAATTTTCTGCACCTGGAACTCCACAGCAAAATGGTGTAGTTGAAAGGAAGAACAGAACTTTAATTGAAGCAGCCAGAACTATGCTTGATGAAGCAAAATTACCAACATACTTCTGGGCAGAAGCTGTTCAAACTGCTTGTTTTACTCAAAATGCTACACTGATCAACAAGCATGGGAAAACACCATATGAGATGGTGAAAAATAAGAAGCCAAATTTGAAATATTTTCATATATTTGGATGCAAATGCTTTGTGTTGAAGACTCATCCTGAACAGTTGACAAAGTTCGAGTTAAAAGCTGATGAAGGAATCTTTGTTGGTTATCCATTGTCAACAAAAGCATTCAGAGTTTACAATCTAAGAACTAAGGTGATCATGGAATCCATACATGTGTCATTTGATGACAAGAAAATAATTGGACTTGAAGACAAGGATGGATATGATCAACTACGTTTTGAAAATGAAGATCTATTTTCTGATGATATAAACTCTGATGAAGCAGGGTTGACAAACTCTGACGAAGCATACTCTGAACCTCTACTGGTAAATACTGGAGAAACTGGAAATTCTCAAATTGAACAAAATAGAGAACCAGTTGAGGGGGAGCGTGAAGAAGCTCAACAAGACAGAGCAAGTGAGTCAGTTGAGGAAACTGATTCAAACTCTGACAGTTCAAACTCTGAACCATCCAATTCAGGGGGAGCCTCAGATGCTGCAGAAAGTCAACATATGAATCAGGAGAGCATGGATCAAGGGGGAGGATCCAATAATGATGCAAGAAACCACTTACCAACAGCAAGAAGGTGGACACAGGCACACACACCTGATCTCATAATTGGAGATCCTGATGCTAGTGTGAGAACTAGAAGTGCAACAAATAATGAGTGTCTGTATCATGCTTTCTTGTCTCAAACAGAACCAAAGAAAGTGGAGGAAGCTCTTCAAGATGCTAATTGGATTACAGCAATGCAAGAAGAGTTAAATGAATTTGAAAGAAATGAAGTCTGGACACTTGTACCTAGACCAAAGAATAGATCAATTGTAGGTACAAAGTGGGTTTTCAAAAACAAGACTGACAGTGAAGGTGTGATTACAAGAAACAAGGCTAGACTTGTAGCAAAAGGATATTCACAACAGGAAGGAATTGACTATGATGAAACCTTTGCTCCAGTTGCAAGATTGGAGGCCATAAGAATCTTTCTGGCCTATGCTGCATACAAGAAGTTTAAAGTCTTTCAGATGGATGTAAAAAGTGCTTTTCTCAATGGGAAGCTTGAAGAAGAAGTATTTGTTGAACAACCACCAGGATTTGTAGATCCCATGCATCCATATTATGTCTACAGGCTTGACAAGGCATTATATGGACTAAAGCAAGCACCAAGAGTATGGTATGAAACTCTTGCTCAATTTCTTTTAGAAAGTGGGTTCACAAGAGGTACAATTGATAAAACTTTGTTTTATTTCAATTCTGGTGATGATTTGCTTTTAGTTCAAATTTATGTAGATGATATTATTTTTGGATCTACTAATGACAAACTCTGTAAGAAGTTTGCAAAGCTTATGCAATCCAGGTATCAAATGAGCATGATGGGTGTAATAACCCGAATTTTTGGAATAATTTAAAACTTTTCTTATTATAATTAAGTGCAACAGTGAATAGTGATATTGGTGGATGAATAGTGATTTTGAGGGTTAAGAAAATTTTTCATGCCACCTATGTACGAGACGTAGTGTGGATATTTCAAAGTCATATTAGTGATCTACGGAGTAAATAAGTGAATGCAAAGACGATCGGAATTCAGAAATTCCGAATTTTATTTTGGTGTAGTATTTGACCGGGCAGTGAATTATATATTATTATATTCAAGAAATGAGATATTAAATTAAGGATTTGAGGATTTAATATTTTGGAATGTTATTATATTTGATTTGAGAATTTAGAACGAAAACCACTGAGACAGTGAAACGAAGGTTCTAGAAACCGCTGATACTTTATAACGAGATTAAGTGATTAAGCGAACGAATCATGGATTAAGGATTGAAATTATGACAGGATTAAATATAGACATGGAAGTAACATGTAACAAGATTAATTCGAGAAATGCAACATTTGGATCATCCATGTGAAAGGAAAACGAACCAGTAAAGCTGCTTGCCACCATGATCTCCATTGCTTGACACGTGTCCCCTTCTTTGCCACCATAACCCCCCACTGATCGACACGTGTCCTGGACATGCAATGACTCACCACCTTTAACAAAAATCAGCATTTCAAGTATTATTAACCAAAAACAAAAAGAAAGAAAAAGAAGAAGAGCTCCCCAGATTTCTGCCCAGCAGAAACATAGTCCAAAGAAAAATCCATAACTCCATTTCTATCCATCCTTAAATCACCAAATTTTAACCATAGCTTCTCCACTCCATGGGCAACATTCGTTCAAAATTTCATGGCCAACAAAGGAGTGTAGCCTAGCCAAATCCTTCCGCCAAGTTGAAGAAACCAAGCTGCCCTGTTCTTGACAGTTTCTGCCCCGATTTTCAAACGGCCATATCTCCTTCATTTATTAATGAAATCCTGTGTTCTATAGCTTGTTGGAAAGGTATTGAGAAGCTCTACAACTCGTCTTTAGGAACCTCGTCCAGAAAAGCATGGTAAGGACCTCGGTTTTGCAGTTCCTTGAACGGATGAATAGTACTTTCAAGGAACTAACTTTGATTTCTTGTTTTCTTTGGATGATCTAAGTTGTATTAAGGCTATACAAGGACTAACCAAGGTTGAGCAAGGTCTTTACACACATCAAGAAAGGTATAAACCTCATGAACCCTTAGTTGACTTTGAGTTTTATGGATGTTCTTGATGATTGTTAGCTTAGTTAAGATTATGGTGTTAAGTATAAGCATGTTAGCATGATCTTGTAGTTGATTAAGCCCTATGTTGATTAAGATGTTAAAGTATGATATCCCTGGACTGATTGAGATTAGAATCATGTGTATAAGAAGTATGTATGCCCGGTGTGGCTTGGTTTGATGATTATGATTTTTGGAACGTCCGATTTATAGCCGTCGTAATGCCCAAATTTTTACCTACTGATTGGTTCCCTGTTTTTCCTCTGTTAGAGCTCGACCCTTGAGTCCTACTGCCCATGATTGTGTAGTTTATGTTATAAGCTTCGTAATGATATGTGGTTCGCCTAATTTGGCCGAACGGTTTAAGAGAAAAGTGAGTTTTAGTAAACGCCGTTCGGAAGAACGACCCATCTCTGGTCAGCAATTTTGAGTCTATATTTGGACCACTTCGGAGCCATATTAAAATTTGAAACTTTGCGGAATAATACTAGAGACAGTTAGGAAGGCTCACGAAAAGGATTCGTATTAAAAAGATTATATTTCGATTTTATAAAAATGTTTTAGTCAAGGTCGCGCAAGTGAAAACCACTGAAAACGAGACTTAGAAACCAAGGTTCCAAATGGTTAAGTATAACTTGGATTTGAGAATGGATTTCGAACCAAACTTATGATATAAGAATTTGACAAATAACATGGACTTAGTATGAGCCTATAACGAGTTAGTAATTCCTTGGTTGTGTTTCGCTTACGTGTTTAAGCATTGAGTTATAAGTGGTTTATCGAGGGGATTAACCGTGTGTTTTCGTTTGACTTTGTCTAGATTGTCCGGCATCGTCGCGAACCCCTATCACTTCTCGAGCATCAGGCAAGTTTCTAAAAACCATATTTTGAAGTATGCATATACTAGATGCAAGTTATGTATGCATACTCGATCGTTCAGAGTATATTTATTTTGAAATATATGAAATATGTTGAATAAGTTTCAATCCATATTTGCAAGTTTCCCAATATTGTGCTTCCTTATCAAAACCAGTATATCCTTGGTCTTGTTAATGATATTAAATCCTGCTCGTGCGATAACCAAAATCCCATGACCTTATAATACTGTTGATGGGTGGTGATGCTTTTAAGATCCTACGCCTTGAATTATATGGTGTATATATTTATAAACTTTTCGTATGGTGGAAGGGGACTTTATATCATAAGGTAGGTATTTGTGTACTGGAATAAGAAAGGCTCAGAGGGTAGAGCATGTATTGAGTTTATAACTTAGCCAGCGTATCAGGGTTATTTTGTAAGGTATATTTTCGAAAACCCGGACAGAGCTTTTTAGAAAGATTTTCGCAATAATTAACCTAAAGGCAACATCACCAATAAACCAGTGTTTATTTAATTAGTAAATACTTCTGGAAGCATTTACGGATTAAATAAGCCTTATTCGTCTAATTAAATTTGTTTACTTAGATGAATATCATTTTCAAAATGTTTTCTTAAAATTGCTTTGTTCCGGAATGATAACAAAGATATCCGGTAACTGTTATTCGAGGATTAATTATCTATTTAATGAATATTACTTTTGAATATTCATTTGAGATTTATTATTTAATGAATATTACTTCTGAATATTCATTTGAAGCTTACTTATTCGAGGGTTAAGTATGTATTTAATGAATATTATTTATTTATATTCATTTGAGGATTATGGACTTTAAGAATATTATTATTATTATCCATTCGAGGATTGTTTATTATTTAATGAATATTACTTTTGAATATTCATTTAAGAGTTATTTATTTAATGAATATTACTTTTGAATATTCATTTAAGAGTTATTTATTTAATGAATATTACTTTTGAATATTCATTTAAGAGTTATTTATTTAATGAATATTATTTTTGAATATTCATTTGAGGTTTATTTATTTAATGAATATTATCTTTGAATATTCATTTAATCTATATTTACTTAATGAATAGTATTTTCGAATATTCATTTAATCAGTATTTACGTAAGGAATATTATTTCGAATATTCATCTAATGTTTACTTATTTAATCAATATCATTGATTATTTTTAAAAATCCAAAGAGGTTCCCAAAACAATGTTTTCCATTTAAATCCGTCTCTTAAGAGGATTTAAATGTTCGTTCAACCATCAAAAATATGGGAAACCTGATTTAAGAGACTACTACTCTTTTTGAACTCTCAACTCAAAACTGTCAAGGGACTGATATTTTCTTGGAGCAATTTAATTGCTGCCAGTCTAGTGTTGTGTTACCACCTCAATGATCGAGGGGTAAATTCATGGAACAAGTCGATATCCATTAACAAGCATAGCTTGGGAAATATTGGAGAATCTCCCTTTCCAACCTAGATATAACTACTTAGTGGAGTCGTATCAACAAGTGTTACGCTTGGGGAAAGGAGGACGATCTTTACGTTTCAGAGTCATGGATTCCATCTGAACTAGGAGTGGTGTAAGTGGTCAAGTTGCGTGGGCCCATCCAACTTTTATATATTGCCCCAAATGGGCCGGGAGGTCATAGTAAGGCGGTAGACAATGTCAGGCCGTCGTGATACTTCCATCTACATGTAGAAAACTATTTGAGCGGTGCGACCTGCTACTGATCATAGTAAGGTTAGGCACAGCGGACGCGGTAGCAACTCCAGTATTGGTTCATCATCCAATTTGGA
Organism: Heracleum sosnowskyi; assembly: GCA_030848705.1. Lineage (NCBI taxonomy): Eukaryota > Viridiplantae > Streptophyta > Magnoliopsida > Apiales > Apiaceae > Heracleum > Heracleum sosnowskyi. The sequence goes on from CM061244.1 coordinate 37,022,851, forward strand.
TATTCCTGCAACATGTATTGGGGTGAAGAACCAATCATGTTGGTAGGGGGTCGAAAAGTGTTTGGAAATGAAGTGACAATAAATTCATGCAACTTCATCTTTTATTTATGAGTTATGACTCTGTGGATACCTTACATAACATGAGTTATGGTAAGGGAGTTGTTTATACTGAATCACCTTATAACTTCATCTTTTAAGTTATATGTTGATATTCTGCATATATAGCAGATATTTTTCGGAAAGGTTATATTTGGTTTACTTTGAAACCTCATCGTTTATACTAGAACTTTGTTCATAATATAGCCAAAGTTTGCAGAAATATTATGAAATTGATATTTGAAATACAACAATGGTATTATTTTTGGGATTACATTCCGATAAGGAGGTAATTTGAGTATCGAGATATTTTGACAAATTATTGTCTTATACCCGCTTTATTTCTGGGTTGAAGTAAAGGCAGAATTATGCCATACTTTCATTTCCTTGCTGAGCTATCGCTCACTCTTGCTATTGTTTTATATATATTATATAGCAGCGAAGCAGGATGCCAATGGGACGGCACATACCCCGCAAGGCGTTTTCATAAACAGTTTCTAGCAGTGATCCCGAGAGTAGTACGAACCAATCGAATCAGGCTACAGCTTTCGGTATTCGACTTATGTATATACATGAATGGTATTAGAGGATTGTAAGCATCAGAAGACTAAGTTGGTAATGTAACATTACTTAGAAATTGTATCAGTGACAGATTCAGAAGACATTTGGGTATTGTAATAAAAATTATTTATTCCGCAGTTGTTGTATTGTGTCGTTTCTGAGACTCTAACCTGTGTGTGTGTGTGTGAGACGTATGTTGTGGGGTCATGAGCAGGTGAATTATGAATGATGTGAGTAATACAGGTAAGGCAAGGAGTACATGGATCGTGACTACCCTAAATCCCTGACCCCGGATTTGGGGCTGTTACAGAAATGGTATCAGAGCGTTAGGTTACAGTCCTCAGAAACGATAGGAGATCGAGTCTTACAATACCCTTAAGAATAATAAGAACATCTAGAGCTCCAATTGAGTTCGTAGTCGGGTTAGAGGACATGACCCTGACTGTTTAAGATGAAGCCCGAGAGGGGACTTCTTTTGGAAACCGTACTTAGGACTTCATGGTTAGTCACTTCGATTCGTATGAGTTATAGATGGATGGGATTCTGAGATAGCAGATCCCGAGGCCTTCGAGTAGGCAATTGATGATACGTTCCTTGAAATGGACGGAGACCCGATAAAGGAGGATCCATAGAAGGATCTAGAGGAAGACCCCATGGTGGGTCAATGAAAGAATCTTGTAGAGGACGTGTTGATTGATAAAGATGTGGTGTGTTACGTGAGGTCTAATAATAAGACCGGACGAACCTTCAAGGGATCAATAAGTGACGAGACGAGATTTTAAGGATCGTTCATGATTCATCGAGAGGTATGACAAAGAAAATGGAGTAGAATCTCCAAAGCAGAAGAGGTAGAGGCAGTATAGCCAGTATCAGTGGATTGATTCGACTTGAACGAAACCTGTTACTCGTAGTTGGTTATAGTTGCCCATAAGGAGGCGGCATACGTAAGAACCAAGGTGTTCAGATTTTCACGAACGATTAAGGGTACTTAGTTGCCTAAGAATAGTGGAAGGAATTGCTTTGGTTGTGAGGTTTCAATCCCCCACGACCAGCGATTCCACTGGAAATAGTGTCTATTACATCATTGAGGAATTTTATTATCTCAAGGAAAATTTTGGGTATATGTACCCTGCAAATGTTAGTGTAAGACAAGCACGCTAAGGCGGAATCGAGAACGAGATTTACCACCCTCAGGAAACCAGGAAGGAATTATGAGGATAGAACAGAAAGGTCAGAAATCAGACCCGAGTATTACTAGTTAGTAAATAGATTGATCAAGTTTCCCTGATTTTGGAAAGGAATTCATCAAATTTTGGCAAACCTTGTCTTTCTGATTACCAGAGGATGTCACCAAAGAGAGTGGAAATTAGAGCGAACCCTGTGGATTGGGTAAGATAGCCGTTATATGGGTTGGTGGACAGACCCTGATCGCTATAATCGATTGTAGAGATAAAACGATGAAGTTGAGATTGGACAGTAAAGGCGAAATATATTTAAGGACCGAGACGGACTGGGAGATTCCGGGATTGACTTAAATGAAAAGGCTATTGTGCCAAAAGTGTTAAGCTTATGTAGCGCACGGGATTGATATGGGAGAAGGAATATTGGATATAAGGATGATTGAAATAGAGACCAGATTTACTCTTGTAGTTTCTAACGATCCTCCGGAGTACCGCCCAGTCGACATGTGGAATTGTCATTGCTATGGGCGACAACGGTATCGAAGTCTTCTTATAGAACAGAACGCTTACTTGAGATGTTTGCGCCTAGTCGAATAGAATTCCCTGCGATTGCAAAGGTCGATGGTTGGATCCTTAGCGACTATTATAAGTCGGCAATGACGTAAGTATCAAACACCTTAGGGCGCGTGGAAAAGAAAAGCTTTGGAATTGAACGATTATCCATTAGAGGAGCCGACATAAAAGGCATCCGTAGAGACCTTGGTAGTACCCTCCCCCTTTGCAGATTATGTGGGATATTTCCCCAATCTATGATCTATCTTGACCTCTTTCCAAGAAAGAATTCTGATAAAGGGTATATTCCCTCTTTGAAGTTATTTTATAACACTTGTGTTAAATCATAATTAATTTCAATTGTGTTAGAGGCTGTCACGATGCCTACTTTCAGGTTTTCGAAGCCCTGTCAAATGATGTTATTTAAGCTTTCACTTTTCTTCAAATAATGAATGACCCCATGGTGATACCTCACCACTTGTTTGTTAAGTACCAGTATCTTTTTGGTTATTCTTTTCTTTGTATTTTCTTTGGAAACCGCACCTCTGGAATCTGTTCAATTTTAATTCAAGGTGTTCCTTTGAGAAATATTGTCGAGAGGCGATAATCATTAAATTGATCTCGAATTGCTTTCATACTTTTCAACTTCCACTGAGACGAACAACCCTATACTTTTAGGGGCTACAAGGACTATCTGTCTATGTGATAGAAGTCTGATGGGACGCCATCACTTGTAAGTTGTGAAATACAAGAAGGCTAATTACCTTTAGTAATGTCTCAATCGAGGCACGCAACGTTGAGTTCTTACGATCATGTTGATCTCTCGGTAAATTCTCTTACCTCCAATAAGGTTACCTTAAAACTCATAACCTTATGATCACCAGTGTGTGACGTTTTCCTTGATATGGGAGCTGTCTTTTCAAGGCCCCATGAATTTTGGTTATCCTCATTGAATTCTAAGGGGAGGCGAACCAGGTCAAATAAGTCAAAATTCGCTGATAGGAATTAGATTCGCAACGAAATCACCTATGACAGGAGCGAATCCCTAAGACGAATAGAATGTTAATGACATATCAATGAATTGGTTTATTCTCCCAAGGATATTATGATAATGGAAAGGGGATCAAGTGATATATGTGAAAGGAATAGTGATGTGTCGTGTACTCCAGTGACAACGGTGTTAGATAGATGCCATATAGTGGAATTGAGATTTTGGAGGAGTTGTTTACGAATGGACACTACCTCTGGGTTAGCAAGATAAGTACTGGCGATAGAGTCAGAGGGAGCTGGTATTGTGACTTGGGAGAAGTTGACATTATAATAAGGACGGGTGGGTTGACACCCAATGGAGCCCAGACTGATTGTAAGAGAGAGAGTAATAAATAAAGGATGGAAACCGATTCAGAGATTCTTGAATATAGTTTAGACTAAGAAGCTATTACGCCAGAGATCCGAGGCTTAATTAGCTCTTATGGTGGACGCCAAGAAAAGAGATACCAAGTAAAAAGGGAACTACAATGGTTTTGGGAGATTGTACAAGGTTTTAATGAGCTACCAGATATCGATTTGGATGACATGAGAATGAATACCGAGTATTTCGAGTATAGTGGGAATGAAAGAGTTAGAGACTCAGTTATAAGAATTGTTGTATAAGGGTATGATAAGGCCCAGTGTATCACCGTGGGAAACCCCGGTGTTGTTCGTAAGAGAGAAAGATGTTAGCACAAGATTATGCATCGAACCTCGAGAGTTGAATGAGTTCGACCTGGAGGATAGGTACCCTTGTAAATGATTGTTTGATCAGCGGAAAAACGCTGTGTATTTCCAAATTTATTCAAGAACTGGATACCACCAGTTGGAAGTTAAATCCGAGGATGTACCCAAGACTGCGATTCGTACGAGGAATAGACACTTTGAGATTTTAGCGAAGTTATTTTGGGTTGACTAATGCACCCACAAATTTTGATGGAATGTAATGAAGTGGCGTTGAGTTATTCGTGATAGTCGATAACATGAGATGGAGAAATGGCTAAAATTTACCTAAAATTGACTGCGAGATACACTACCATCCGGGGAAGGCCAATGTGGTGGCCGATACCCTTGATTAAAATGAGACAGAGATGGATTCCGAATAATCGGGAATTAAAGGATGAGATTTTACACAAAACCAAGTTAGTCCAACAAACTAGAAAGACAAAAGATTTCACCAACAAGCGGCTAGTGACAACCAAGACAGACAGAGAAAGTATGCGGACTAAGCCCGCGAGTATAGAAATAGTACTGCTATTGATAAGCTAAATGGCAAGTTGATGAATGACAATCAAGTTTATGCTGGTGTATTTCTGTACAAACAAGATAGAGAATATGAGGTTAGCGATTCGTGATGCTAAAGGTATCTCCATGGAAAGAATTAATGAGATTTGAAAAGAAAGGGAAGTCGAGCCCGAGATTCATTGGGCCATCTGAGATTTTAAAATGCGTCAGGAAGGTGGCCTACGAGCCAGCCTTACCCCCTAAACTTGTAGAATGGTCATAACGGGGTTCAGGTGTCAATGCTACGTCAGTATACTATAGACGCCCGGCATATGTAGAGTACGAGCAGGTAGACATACAACCTGGTCTGACTTACAAAGAGCAACCTGTGGAAATCACGGATAGAAAAGAACAAGAGCTAAGAGACGAGGTTGCCAAGCTAGTGAGAGGTTTGTGGAAAATCAAGAGGTGGAAGAATCCACCTGGGAGTTAGAAAGTGCAATGAAAGAGAAGTACCCCCAGTTACTCCTAAGTTGATTCCGGGACGGAATCCTTTTAAGGAGGGGAGAATGTAATAACCCGAATTTTTGCAATAATTTAAAACTTTTCTTATTATAATTAAGTGCAACAGTGAATAGTGATATTGGTGGATGAATAGTGATTTTGAGGGTTAAGAAAATTTTTCATGCCACCTATGTACGAGACGTAGTGTGGATATTTCAAAGTCATATTAGTGATCTACGGAGTAAATAAGTGAATGCAAAGACGATCGGAATTCAGAAATTCCGAATTTTATTTTGGTGTAGTATTTGACCGGGCAGTGAATTATATATTATTATATTCAAGAAATGAGATATTAAATTAAGGATTTGAGGATTTAATATTTTGGAATGTTATTATATTTGATTTGAGAATTTAGAACGAAAACCACTGAGACAGTGAAACGAAGGTTCTAGAAACCGCTGATACTTTATAACGAGATTAAGTGATTAAGCGAACGAATCATGGATTAAGGATTGAAATTATGACAGGATTAAATATAGACATGGAAGTAACATGTAACAAGATTAATTCGAGAAATGCAACATTTGGATCATCCATGTGAAAGGAAAACGAACCAGTAAAGCTGCTTGCCACCATGATCTCCATTGCTTGACACGTGTCCCCTTCTTTGCCACCATAACCCCCCACTGATCGACACGTGTCCTGGACATGCAATGACTCACCACCTTTAACAAAAATCAGCATTTCAAGTATTATTAACCAAAAACAAAAAGAAAGAAAAAGAAGAAGAGCTCCCCAGATTTCTGCCCAGCAGAAACATAGTCCAAAGAAAAATCCATAACTCCATTTCTATCCATCCTTAAATCACCAAATTTTAACCATAGCTTCTCCACTCCATGGGCAACATTCGTTCAAAATTTCATGGCCAACAAAGGAGTGTAGCCTAGCCAAATCCTTCCCCCAAGTTGAAGAAACCAAGCTGCCCTGTTCTTGACAGTTTCTGCCCCGATTTTCAAACGGCCATATCTCCTTCATTTATTAATGAAATCCTGTGTTCTATAGCTTGTTGGAAAGGTATTGAGAAGCTCTACAACTCGTCTTTAGGAACCTCGTCCAGAAAAGCATGGTAAGGACCTCGTTTTTGCAGTTCCTTGAACGGATGAATAGTACTTTCAAGGAACTAACTTTGATTTCTTGTTTTCTTTGGATGATCTAAGTTGTATTAAGGCTATACAAGGACTAACCAAGGTTGAGCAAGGTCTTTACACACATCAAGAAAGGTATAAACCTCATGAACCCTTAGTTGACTTTGAGTTTTATGGATGTTCTTGATGATTGTTAGCTTAGTTAAGATTATGGTGTTAAGTATAAGCATGTTAGCATGATCTTGTAGTTGATTAAGCCCTATGTTGATTAAGATGTTAAAGTATGATATCCCTGGACTGATTGAGATTAGAATCATGTGTATAAGAAGTATGTATGCCCGGTGTGGCTTGGTTTGATGATTATGATTTTTGGAACGTCCGATTTATAGCCGTCGTAATGCCCAAATTTTTACCTACTGATTGGTTCCCTGTTTTTCCTCTGTTAGAGCTCTACCCTTGAGTCCTACTGCCCATGATTGTGTAGTTTATGTTATAAGCTTCGTAATGATATGTGGTTCGCCTAATTTGGCCGAACGGTTTAAGAGAAAAGTGAGTTTTAGTAAACGCCGTTCGGAAGAACGACCCATCTCTGGTCAGCAATTTTGAGTCTATATTTGGACCACTTCGGAGCCATATTAAAATTTGAAACTTTGAGGGATAATACTAGAGACAGTTAGGAAGGCTCACGAAAAGGATTCGTATTAAAAAGATTATTTTTCGATTTTATAAAAATGTTTTAGTCAAGGTCGCGCAAGTGAAAACCACTGAAAACGAGACTTAGAAACCAAGGTTCCAAATGGTTAAGTATAACTTGGATTTGAGAATGGATTTCGAACCAAACTTATGATATAAGAATTTGACAAATAACATGGACTTAGTATGAGCCTATAACGAGTTAGTAATTCCTTGGTTGTGTTTCGCTTACGTGTTTAAGCATTGAGTTATAAGTGGTTTATCGAGGGGATTAACCGTGTGTTTTCGTTTGACTTTGTCTAGATTGTCCGGCATCGTCGCGAACCCCTATCACTTCTCGAGCATCAGGCAAGTTTCTAAAAACCATATTTTGAAGTATGCATATACTAGATGCAAGTTATGTATGCATACTCGATCGTTCAGAGTATATTTATTTTGAAATATATGAAATATGTTGAATAAGTTTCAATCCATATTTGCAAGTTTCCCAATATTGTGCTTCCTTATCAAAACCAGTATATCCTTAGTCTTGTTAATGATATTAAATCCTGCTCGTGCGATAACCAAAATCCCATGACCTTATAATACTGTTGATGGGTGGTGATGCTTTTAAGATCCTACGCCTTGAATTATATGGTGTATATATTTATAAACTTTTCGTATGGTGGAAGGGGACTTTATATCATAAGGTAGGTATTTGTGTACTGGAATAAGAAAGGCTCAGAGGGTAGAGCATGTATTGAGTTTATAACTTAGTCAGCGTATCGGGGTTATTTTGTAAGGTATATTTTCGAAAACCCGGACAGAGCTTTTCAGAAAGATTTTCGCAATAATTAACCTAAAGGCAACATCACCAATAAACCAGTGTTTATTTAATTAGTAAATACTTCTGGAAGCATTTACGGATTAAATAAGCCTTATTCGTCTAATTAAATTTGTTTACTTAGATGAATATCATTTTCAAAATGTTTTCTTAAAATTGCTTTGTTCCGGAATGATAACAAAGATATCCGGTAACTGTTATTCGATGATTAATTATCTATTTAATGAATATTACTTTTGAATATTCATTTGAGATTTATTATTTAATGAATATTACTTCTGAATATTCATTTGAAGCTTACTTATTCGAGGGTTAAGTATGTATTTAATGAATATTATTTATTTATATTCATTTGAGGATTATGGACTTTAAGAATATTATTATTATTATTCATTCGAGGATTGTTTATTATTTAATGAATATTACTTTTGAATATTCATTTAAGAGTTATTTATTTAATGAATATTACTTTTGAATATTCATTTAAGAGTTATTTATTTAATGAATATTACTTTTGAATATTCATTTAAGAGTTATTTATTTAATGAATATTATTTTTGAATATTCATTTGAGGTTTATTTATTTAATGAATATTATCTTTGAATATTCATTTAATCTATATTTACTTAATGAATAGTATTTTCGAATATTCATTTAATCAGTATTTACGTAAGGAATATTATTTCGAATATTCATCTAATGTTTACTTATTTAATCAATATCATTGATTATTTTTAAAAATCCAAAGAGGTTCCCAAAACAATGTTTTCCATTTAAATCCGTCTCTTAAGAGGATTTAAATGTTCGTTCAACCATCAAAAATATGGGAAACCTGATTTAAGAGACTACTACTCTTTTTGAACTCTCAACTCAAAACTGTCAAGGGACTGATATTTTCTTGGAGCAATTTAATTGCTGCCAGTCTAGTGTTGTGTTACCACCTCAATGATCGAGGGATAAATTCATGGAACAAGTCGATATCCATTAACAAGCATAGCTTGGGAAATATTGGAGAATCTCCCTTTCCAACCTAGATATAACTACTTAGTGGAGTCGTATCAACAAGTGTTACACTTGGGGAAAGGAGGACGATCTTTACGTTTCAGAGTCATGGATTCCATCTGAACTAGGAGTGGTGTAAGTGGTCAAGTTGCGTGGGCCCATCCAACTTTTATATATTGCCCCAAATGGGCCGGGAGGTCATAGTAAGGCGGTAGACAATGTCAGGCCGTCGTGATACTTCCATCTACATGTAGAAAACTATTTGAGCGGTGCGACCTGCTACTGATCATAGTAAGGTTAGGCACAGCGGACGCGGTAGCAACTCCAGTATTGGTTCATCATCCAATTTGGATATTCCTGCAACATGTATTGGGGTGAAGAACCAATCATGTTGGTAGGGGGTCGAAAAGTGTTTGGAAATGAAGTGACAATAAATTCATGCAACTTCATCTTTTATTTATGAGTTATGACTCTGTGGATACCTTACATAACATGAGTTATGGTAAGGGAGTTGTTTATACTAAATCACCTTATAACTTCATCTTTTAAGTTATATGTTGATATTCTGCATATATAGCAGATATTTTTCGGAAAGGTTATATTTGGTTTACTTTGAAACCTCATCGTTTATACTAGAACTTTGTTCATAATATAGCCAAAGTTTGCAGAAATATTATGAAATTGATATTTGAAATACAACAATGGTATTATTTTTGGGATTACATTCCGATAAGGAGGTAATTTGAGTATCGAGATATTTTGACAAATTATTGTCTTATACCCGCTTTATTTCTGGGTTGAAGTAAAAGCAGAATTATGCCATACTTTCATTTCCTTGCTGAGCTATCGCTCACTCTTGCTATTGTTTTATATATATTATATAGCAGCGAAGCAGGATGCCAATGGGACGGCACATACCCCGCAAGGCGTTTTCATAAACAGTTTCTAGCAGTGATCCCGAGAGTAGTACGAACCAATCGAATCAGGCTACAACTTTCGGTATTCGACTTATGTATATACATGAATGGTATTAGAGGATTGTAAGCATCAGAAGACTAAGTTGGTAATGTAACATTACTTAGAAATTGTATCAGTGACAGATTCAGAAGACATTTGGGTATTGTAATAAAAATTATTTATTCCGCAGTTGTTGTATTGTGTCGTTTCTGAGACTCTAACCTGTGTGTGTGTGTGTGTGAGACGTATGTTGTGGGGTCATGAGCAGGTGAATTATGAATGATGTGAGTAATACAGGTAAGGCAAGGAGTACATGGATCGTGACTACCCTAAATCCCTGACCCCGGATTTGGGGCTGTTACAATGGGAGAGCTTAGTTATTTTCTAGGCTTACAGGTCAAGCAAACAGATGATGGTATTTTTATCAATCAAGCAAAATATACCAGAAATCTTCTCAAGAAATTTGGTATGCTTGATAGTTCATCTGCTACAACTCCCATGGCTACAGCAACAAAGCTAGACAAAGACACAGGAGCCTCAGTAGATATGACAAACTACAGAGGAATGATAGGGTCTTTACTGTATCTTACAGCAAGTAGACCTGATATCATGTATGCAACATGTCTTTGTGCAAGATTTCAAGCAGATCCAAGAGAGCCTCATCTAACAGCTGTAAAAAGGATCTTCAAATATCTCAAAGGAACCATAACCTTGGGTTTGTGGTATCCTAGAGAATCAGAGTTTAAGCTAATTGGTTACTCTGATGCAGATTTTGTAGGCTGTAAGATAGACAGAAAAAGTACAAGTGGAAGCTGTCAATTTTTAGGTGACAGATTAGTTTCTTGGTACAGCAAGAAACAGAAGTCGATTTCCACATCCACAGCTGAAGCAGAGTATATAGCAGCTGGTAGCTGTTGTGCACAGATTTTATGGATGAAGAATCAATTGCTGGATTATGGGTTAAGGTACTCTAAAATACCTATTTTCTGTGATAACCAAAGTGCTATTGCTATGACAGGAAATCCAGTACAGCACTCCATGACCAAGCACATCAGCATAAGGTATCATTTTATCAGAGAACATGTGGAAGAAGGGGACATTGAGCTTCATTTTGTGTCTACAGACCAACAACTTGCAGATATCTTCACCAAACCTTTGAGTGAAGCTACTTTTACAAGATTGGTAAATGAACTTGGGATGATCTCTGGTTCTGACTAGAGATACGGGTTAGACTCAAAATCTATACATGTTTGATTTTTAATGCTCATGATTCCTTGCATGTATTAACTGTTATGAGTACCAGTGTCATAAACTCTGTCAGTTAAACTCTGATGCTAAACTCTGTTAGTCATAAAATATTGATCATACTCTGATTGTTACAGTTTAATGCTATACTCTGATTGTAATTTTGTCTGAAACATATGGACCAATGAAGAAATTTGTATGAAGCATAATTCTCAGTAAGTAATTATGAATCCTTAAGAGTTGTATAGATTCTGATCTCAAACATGTGCAGTAAGTTAACACAGCATGATACTGTCTCTGTATTTATACCATCTCTTAGTTTATTAATCCTATACACTGAGTCTGTATTAGCTGTTTGCATTTTCTCTCATAAATTAATTGTATTACCTGATAAAAAGTCTAAACTCTGATTATTAATTGCAAATAATTCACCCTCAAATCAAAAGATGCCAAAAAGAGCACAAATTCCTTTGAGATCATGTTGTGCCTAGGAAGATCCAGGAACTTATTGTATGAAATAAGGGCTAAAATCTTTAATTTTTGGTGACTAGTGCCAACCACTGATTACTGGAAAAATAAAAAAAAAATATATATATATATATATATATAAAGGGGGTGAAAAATAAAAGAAATATCCAAATGAAAGGATATCAGTATACAGAGTTTAGATATAAATTCAGATTTTATGTTATACATGAGAGTTTAGGCAACCAGTTTTTACTACTTTAGTTTGTGGATTTTATGCACTTTGAGATGATCTAAATATTGATTTCGGTAAACTCTGCTATTACACATACATATTTTCACACCTGTACAGTTTGAGAAAAGAGTTTATTGACAAAGAAGGACAAATGGTAAACACTGATGTATTGTGTGACATATGCCGAGGTAACTTTGTTTTAATCTCTGATGGTTAAAATAATTTCTTTGTTTCAGACATTTTATAATTTTGAGATTAGACATTTGTTTTTCGAAAAAGTATGATTGGTAAAGGATCTATTTTGCATTAAACAGAGAAAAGAAAGAGTGTGTTTGATAAGTCCTGATGGTGATTAGTAGCGCTGATGAGTATGTTAGTTTACTGTTTAAAGTGATATCATTTCTTTCACTTTACAATTACTATGAGATACTGATATGTAAAGCAAAACAATGATTTTTTTTATTGATTTAAACTTTGGTTACATTCAGACAATTTCATAATCTTATCTAGCTACTTGTTCGGTTATCTGATCATTATACCATCTGGGATTTCCAAGGCTTGACAACCCCCTGATGTTGAATCATCATCATCATCCTCTCGAACTCTCTTTCTGGTTTGCAGCTTGCAGGATTCCAAGAAGAAATTCTTTTTCGAACCCTTCAAGTAGCTCTGATAGAAGAGCATCATACAAATCTCCACAGCCTCATCATCTGCAAGGATGGGCACATCATATGGTCCAGGACGGATGATGTGCACATAGGGATTGGAGATAGGTCCTTCCGCTATTTCATCATCAGCGATGAGACCTTCATCACTCAGAAATGACAATACAAGAAACTCATCGATGATATAGTTTGCTTGTTGACGCCAGTTCATATTCAAGAATGATTCTACATCCATGAATTCAAAGGTTCCTGCCATTTGATGTATGGTATTTTTTAATGTATGAATTGCCTGTTGTTACAATGCTCCAGCTTTTATAGCATCCAACAGGGCAACTGAAAGGTTTTGCGTGGCTCGAAGCGCTGGGAACAGTAAAGTGCGGAGTTCCAAGACAGTCATTATTCTTCTGACTGTTGAACTACTTCGATATTATGTTTCTGAAATATTAAAATCGATAATTTTATTATTATTGATTTTGTTTGACAATAAGCGGAAATTATGAGTGTCTTATGTGATATCAGGTGTCTCCTCGTCTGCCGTGTAGATTGGAAAGTTGTTCAAGAATATTTTAAACAGAGGAGAGAGGTTAATTGCATAGAAAAGTGTAACAGGCGGTAATTATTGCTATTTTTACTGCGCATGCGTATTGGAAACTGCCAATTATATGCTGTCAGCGTATGCACGTTTGACATGTGTCCCATTCACATGATTACAGGAGTAAGACAATTGTGTATTGATGATTAACAACTATTCAGTTTTTAATCTTTAATTTTCTTTTAAATACAATACACACATCTTCAGTTAAACTTTTCACATCTTACTCATACACATCTATTATTACACACACATAGTCACAAACACCTTTCTACACATAAACTCTGTTAAGCTTTCACATCAATTACTTGTTCTTTCTTCAAAATCTTCTAATGGCAACCACAGCTTTCGTTTCGTCTGGGTTAGAGTTCGTTCCAAACAACTATACCGCACCACTAAACACTACAAACGCACCAGAAGCATTTCATATGATTCAAAAGTTTCTTGCTCAGTCAGCGATTGGGCGTGCTTTAGTTGAACCAGCCAAACTTTCTGGTTTACAAATCAAGGCGTTCTGGGAGACAGGGGTTTATGATGATGGTGGTGAAACTGGGAGCCCATCCATAATCTTTGAGTTTGAAGAAACAGAGTATGTTATTACTGCTGGTACTATTCGAGATGCATTGGGGTTTCCTGAGTATCCTTCTTACACTGTTGGCATGGGTGATGAGGATTTAATAAGAATGATGCGAGAGATTGGTTACTCTGGGCCATTGACAAAGATTGGGCAACTCAAAAGGCCGTTTCTGCGCAAGGAATGGAGTTTCTTCTTCGACTGCATCACGAGGACATTTGGAAAGAAATGCACAAATTGGGATGCTATTCCCACAGACAGTCTGCAAATCGGGTATTCTTTATTATATGATAATCATTTTGATTTTGCACGACTTGTTTTGACTAACTTAGGGGAGAAGATGACAGAGAATAGAAGAGTTGTTTATTTTTCTAGATTCTGTCAGCTTTTGGTTTCTTACTGTGTTGAAGGGGTAGATGTTGTTAATGAAGATGTTTCTTGTTTTAAATTACACAAGAGAGTATTTACTGATCTCATTAACAAAGATGTTAAGAAAGGAATTGTTGGAGACCTTTTGTTACCTGCTACTGTGCAACAGTTTGTGGATGCTCAAGTAAATCCACAAACACAAGGTGAATATCAACCAGAACCTTTAAACACAGAGTTACCTCCATCAACTTCTGTTAAACCTGCAAGGGGAGGTAGGACCAAACATATTGGTACTAAACCTGCGAGGAGACCATCTACTGAAGCTGGGGTATCGAGACCTGAAGAGATGCCTCAGAAGACAAGGCTAAAGAAAAGAAGAGCCAATAGGGCAAAGTCTGTTGTTGAAGCCTCAGAGACTGAAACTGATGAAGAAACTCTTCATCAGAGAAAAAGAAGACTAGTGGCTGCACATCTTTTTGGTGCTATAAATGTCAATATGGACAGAGTCTCTAAGGGAACTGAAGCTCCTGCATCAGAGAATGAGGAGATTGTGTCTGAAGCTGTTCCTCAAGCTACTCCTGCAATTGTTGTTGAGGAGGATATTCTAAATGCTGATGAGGACAGAGTGTTTGTAAACACTGAAACTCCTGAAGTGTTTGTTCAGGAGGATGCTGCAAATTCTGAAGCTGTCAATCTAGACAGGATAAATACTGATGATAAGATGATGGATTTGGATATAGAAACTCCTACATCAATGGCTAATGATGTAGTTGAGGAAGCTGCTACTCATTCTGATAGCAGAGTTTTTGATTTTGAAGCACACACCTCTATACATTCTGATCATTATACAGAGGGTGTGGAAGCTGATCAAGTAACTGATCAGGTAGAAGAATCTCTGGCCACTCACACTGAAATTATTTCTTGTGATCTTGACAAAGGTGAGGAGGTTAATCAGATTCAAAGAGAAGCAGAGGTTTTTGCTCAGGTTCACTCTGATAATCCTGAAGCTGTAGAAGAGGAGAAAATTGATGAAGCTGCACAGTTTACTGCTGAAAATATTCTTGTTGAAAATGAAGCAGACAATAATGAAGAAGCTGGAAATGATGCTGAGGGTTCTCATTCACACCCTAGTATTCAAGTTTCATTGGCTGATGATGTTAATAGTGATGAAGCAAGGGAAGTAAATAGACAGACCAATGAGCATTTCCAGAATATGTACTACAACAATTGGGCTGATGCAGATTGTGTCTTCTCAGCACAAAGGGCTGCAGATTTGCTATCTGATTCTGTCAAGAAGATCTCAAATACTGATGTACTTACAAGCTTACAGGCAACTGTTGTTCAAGTCAAATCTCTTAATAATAGATTTGATGAGAATCAACAGATGTTTACAAATCTTAGGAATGAATTTTCTATCAGGGATACAACTTTGAAGCTTGACAGATCATTTTACTCTACACAATTCAAGCAGCAAGCCAAGGATTCTGAGGAAATCAAGAAGAGGCTTGGAAAAGTTGAGGAGAATCAGGCTGAAATGTCTACTCAATTGAATTCTATTTCTAATGCTCTAGAATTGCTGACATCAGTATTACTTTCTGATGATGTCAAAAAGGGGGAGAGTGTACCTAAAGACAAATGCAAAGACACTCAAGCTCTGAGACGGAGGGATGATTCTACTGATGGGGGAAGCAAAGAAAATAAAAGAAAGATTCTTGCTCAAAGGCAAAGCAGGAAAAGAATAAACTCAAACTCTGATAAACAAACAAACTCTGACAAGATAAACCCTGGTGGCCAATCTACTTCAAAACTCAAGAGTTTAGTTGTTTCAACTAATCCATCTACTGATGAAGAGATTGCTGCTAAAATATTCATTAAAGAGCATGGAAAGAATGTTACTATGGAAGATATCCAGGCTGAAGAGCAAATGCTTGCTGAGGAACACAAGAAAAATCTTGAAGCTGGAATCTACAAGAAAAAGGAAATCAAGGCTCCTAGAAAGAAAGAAGTTGGTATTTCTATCAAAGAGAATACACAACAGAGTATACAATATACAAGGAGACCTGTGATTGGAAACACTGATAAGGGTAAAGGCATAATGATTGAAGAGCCTAACCTGAAAAAGAAAGATAATTCAACCTCTGACATTGCTCAAGTTGAAACAAGAATAGCAAAATCAACCTCTGACGCTGCTCAAGTTGATGATACTACTAAAGTTATGACAACCTCTGACGTTGCTCAAGTTGTACAGAAATCTACACAACTTCCAGGATTCAGCAAACCAAAAATTCTTGAAGACTTAAAGCTTGAAGCTGTGAATTTCTCAGAAACCAGAACAGTATTGGGAAAAGAAGCCTTTGACAAATCTGGACTGGGTTCACACAGAGAGAGAAGAACTAATAACAGATCTCAAGACAAGTTTTCATTGGCAGAATTTGGAGTTGGAATTACTCAAGAAGGCCTTGACAAACTAGAATCTGTACAGATGATTTTTCACAAAGGAATCAAAAAGGAATTCTTGTTATATTTTATGGCTGATGGCAGAGTGTATAGATTTGGTGAACTTGATATCCAGTTAAAACTTTGGGAAGAGCTAGAGTATGTTCTATATCTACTTGAAGTAAAGAATAGAAGTACTTATGATGCTGCTCGAGTTTTGAAGGAAAGGATGATGAAATCCAAAGTTTTGAGTGGAGCTGGAGTATCAAGTGCATACATTCCTAAATACAGAGATGCACATGGAAAGTTGGTAGAAATGAAAAGGAATAGTGCTAGGTTCAGAACTGCACTAAATAAAAAGGTTCTTGAGTTCAATCTAGAGTCTGATAAACCTTTTTATATCAGACTTGGCAATGAAATGGACAAAAACAGCATATATTCTTTGAGGGCTGCCATTTATCAAATTGGTGAAGATGAACCAGAAATGAAGGAGCTGAAGAAGATTATGATTGCTGAATTGAATAGAGCTGAGAAGAAACTACTGTCAGATTATATCAGGACAGTGCCTGATATTCAAGAGATTAAGTAAAGTCTGACTGTAAGTTTTTATGTTTTCTGTTCTAAGTTAAATTTAAACTCTGTTTTAAATTTAAACTCTGACATATGTTAAACACTGCATTTGTTATATGTTTTGACATCATCAATTATCTTTTTAACTTGTACATTTTATTATGAACAAGTTGGGGGAGATTGTTAGATATAATTGCTGATGTTTGTTTATCAGTTGTTTAAGCAACAGGTACTGATCAGAGTTTATCGGAAGCCGGTCAGAGTTTATTTAAAGTCTGACAGGGTGAAGAGTTTAAAGGAAGCCGGTCAGAGTTTGGTAAAGTCTGACAGGATGAAAGTTGACTTAGCTGTCGGTGCAAAGATATAGATTCTAGAAGCACTATATTCTGAAGATGGAAAGAAGCAGAATATATTGATACAGCTAAGGAGACTGGACAGAAGACTGAAGCAATCCTTAATTGATATCAATTGTATAGCTAATTTTTAGGAGTATCAATTAGATAAGGATTGTATGTAACTGTGTACTATATAAACACAGATAGGTTATCCCTAGAAGAGACGCGAACATTGAATATATTATTCTTGTAACCTAGTAGCTCTTTGTGATTCATTAACATCACTAAGAGAGAATTATTTAATATAATTCAGTTTGTTGATTTACAAACCTGTGTTATTAATTGTTATTCTCATACATACTTGATTATATATTGTGTATTCGGCCTAACAGAGTTAAAGAAAGAGAATGCCAAGCTTAAACAACAATTGGAGGCATTCTCTGGAAAGAGGAAAGGGAAAGCTTATATAGCAGAGGGAAAGCACTGGGATGATACTGATTCGGATGAAGAGGATGAATATGTAAATGTTGCTCTAATGGCTGACTCTTCAGAGGAATCACCACAATCATCTCAGGTACCTATCTTAACTACAATTGATATGTCTAATTCTGAGTACAAGAAAACTGTGCAAGATCTTAGTGTAGAATTGTTTAATGTACACACAAGCATGCTAGTCAGAAATGGAAAATGCTAAACTAGTTCTTAAGATTAAAAAGTTAGAATCTAAAAATGAAGAACTAGAGCTTGTAGCTGTAACATTAGAAGATCTTAAGCAAAAGAATGAGTACTTAGAGAACAAGGTCAAGTGTAATGCTGAGATAGAGACTATCCTCAGGAAGCAGATTTCAGATCTAGATTTGAAGCTGAATGCTTTTAAGAATTTCGCTCTAGTGGCTAAGGAAATCATTTGATACTCAGGCCATAGAGAATAAAACTGCTATAGGATTTGACTATAACAAGAAAGCTGGTAAGAAGATTGTGGAATTCCCTACGACACCTTCAGTTGTCAAAAGGAATACTCCACATGTTCTTAAGAATGTTGATTGTCCAGTTTTTGTTAAGCCGTTTCCACCACTTTTTCATGAGGATGACCTTTTCATAAGACAAGAATTGCTTGAGGAGGATTTGTTGAAGGAAAAAGAGGTAAAGACTAAGTTGCCTAGGAAATCAGTAAAAAATGAATTACCTAAACCTGATTTACCTAAAACTGAAGTAGGTGACGTAGTTAGTAATGTTAAAAAGAACAGGAATGGGAAGAAGAAGATTGTTAATCAGGAAATGGTTCCATATTCTCCCATTGCATCTAGGAAGTTGTGCACTATTTGTAATTCTGCTGGACACCTTACACATGCATGTAAAAAGGTTAAAGTAGAAACTGCTAATACTTCTGGAATGCATAACATGTCTGACATGCCTGATACTCATGAACCCTGTGGAAATAAAGAGTGTATGCTATGTAAGTACAACATCATGCATGCTTATTTTAAGTTGATGTCTGATAGTAGCAATAGCACTGTTAATGTTAAATCCACATATACTATGAATATCAAACAGGGTAAGACTAAATTGAATGTTACTCCTGTTAAATCATCTAAACCTTCAGGACCCAAACAATTTTGGGTACCAAAGTCCGCTTAATCAATCTGTGATTGCAGGGTAAGGTTAAAAGCTCAAAGGTTGTGTGGATTCTGGATAGTGGCTGTTCTAGACACATGATAGGTGAAGAGTCCCTGCTTACAGAGGTGGTTAAGAAGACCGGCCCGATTGTAACCTTTGGAGATGACAACAAAGGATTCACTACGGGATATGGTAAATTGAAAGCTGTAAATGTCATCATTGAAAACATCTCTCTTGTTGAAGGATTAAAGCACAATCTTCTAAGTATCAGTCAGTTCTGTGATAAAGGCTACAATGTAGATTTCAGAAAGGACAAGTGCTTGATCACCAACAGGAAGGATGAGAAGCTTACTCTACTGGGAGTGAGAAAATGGAATTTGTTTATAGCTGACTTAAGTTCTACCAGTGAAGGAGAAGTTACATGTTTCTATGCAAAGGCATCTTCAGAAGAAAGTTGGCTATGTCACAAGAAGCTCTCACATCTGAACTTCAAAACTATGAACTCTTTGGTAAAGAGAGAGTTAGTGAGAGGGTTGCCCCTGATGGAATTCAATCAGGAGGGACTATGTGAAGCATGTGAAAAGGGGAAGTCGAAGAAAGCATCACATGGAAGCAAAGGAATGACAAGCATTACTGAATCATTACAACTGATTCATATGGATTTATTTGATCCAATTAATGTTATGTCACTTTCAAGGAATAGATATGCATTGGTGATGGTGGACGACTACTCCAAGTACATGTGGGTGTTGTTCATACAAACAAAGGATGAAGCAACACAACTAATCATTGATCACATCAAGAAGATAGAAGTGGAAGCTAAGCTACCTGTGCGGACAATCAGATCAGACAATGGAACTGAATTCAAGAATGCAGTTCTTAATGATTTCTGCTCAGAGAAAGGAATATCAAGATAGTTTTCAGAACCAAGAACTCCTCAACAGAATGGAGTAGTGGAAAGGAAGAACAGGACCTTGGTTGAAGCAGCAAGGACTATGTTGAGTGAATCAAAACTTCCCACTTACTTTTGGGCTGAAGCAGTGAACACAGCTTGCTACACTCAGAATCGAACCCTGATCAACAAAGATCATGAAAAGACTCCGTATGAGTTAATGGCCAACAAGAAACCAACACTGAAGTACTTTCATGTGTTTGGTGCAAAGTGCTTTGTCATTAAAGATGGAGAACATCTTGGCAAGTTTGATGCCAAAGCAGATGAAGGCATTTTTCTGGGCTATTCTCTGGAATCTAAGTCTTTCAGGGTATATGTGATTGAAGATAAGAAGGTGTTGGAAAGCTTTAATGTAACATTTGACGACACCAAAAGACCAGGCCTGCAAACTGGAGAGAACTCTGAATCCTTGGTATTTGAAAATCTATCAGGAGATCTCTCTGACAATGAAGAAGTACCTGAAGTTGTTATAGTCATTAATAATAATCATAATGATAATGATTCTGGATAAAGTGGTGACCAAAGTGGAGATCCTCAACATTCTGCAGGATCCACTAGTCAGTCTTCAGAATCAACAGATCAAACCGTCAACAACTCAGGGGGAGCAGGAGAAGGATCAACTAGTCACACTCCACAACATCTAGAACAAGGAGAATCATCAAGATCGCATCTTCCAAGACAAAGGGTATGGAATAGAGATCATCCCTTTCACTTGATCATTGGTGATCCGGACACAGGAGTGAGAACTAGGAGAACATCACAAAATGAATGTCACTATTCTGGGTTTCGTTCAGAAACAGAACCTAAGAAAGTTGAAGATGCTCTAGATGATCCAGATTGGGTGATTGCTATGCAAGAGGAACTCAATCAGTTTGAAAGGCAGAAAGTTTGGAAGCTGGTACCCAGGCCTAAGGGAAAATCTGTTATTGGAACACGATGGGTATTCAGAAATAAGTTGGATGAAGATGGCATTGTAACGAGAAACAAAGCCAGACTGGTTGCTAAAGGTTACTCTCAAGAAGAGGGTATAGATTATGATGAAACCTATTCACAAGTAGCAAGACTTGAGGCCATCAGTATGTTTCTGGCATTTGCTGCACATTCCAATTACAAGGTATATCAAATGGATGTGAAGAGTGCTTTTCTGAACGGGGAGTTAGAAGAAGAAGTGTATGTGGAACAACCTCCAGGTTTTGAGGATCCAAAACTGGCAGACTTTGTGTACTTTCTATTCAAAGCTCTCTACGGACTCAAACAAGCTCCAAGGACATGGTATGACACTCTCTCTGAATTCTTACTTGAAAATGATTTTACTAGAGGTGTCGTAGACAAAACTCTCTTTGTCAAAAAGCATAAAAATGATTTGATATTGGTGCAAGTATATGTTGATGACATAATATTTGGTTCTACTAATGATGATCTATGCAAGAGATTTGCTAGGTTAATCCAGAGTCGTTATGAAATGAGCATGATGGGTGAATTGTCATTCTTTCTTGGACTACAAGTATACCAAAAACAAGATGGTATATTCATTTGTCAGTCCAAGTACATCAAAGATCTTCTGAAGAAGTATCAAATGGAAGACTCATCTACAGCAAAGACTCCTATGCCAACTGCCACTAAGCTTGATAAGGATGAAACTGGTAAGAAGGTTGACATCACAGGCTACAGAGGTATGATAGGCTCATTACTTTATCTCACTGCAAGTAGACCAGATATAATGTTTGCAACATGCTTGTGTGCTAGGTTTCAGTCTGATCCTAAAGAATCTCATCTAATAGCTGTTAAGCGAATATTTAGATATCTTAAGGGGACCCCAAATCTTGGAATTTGGTACCCTAAAGATACAGGATTTGATCTTATTGGATACACAGACTCTGATTTTGCAGGTTGTAAGATTGATCGGAAGAGTACTTCAGGAAGCTGTCAGTTTCTTAGAAGAAGGTTAGTTTCCCGGTATAGCAAGAAGCAACATTCAGTTTCCACATCAACAGCTGAGGCTGAATACATTGCTGCTGGAAGCTGTTGTGCTCAGATCTTGTGGATGAGAAACCAACTCCGTGACTATGGACTTTTGTTGACAAAGATTCCAATATTTTGCGACAACACAAGTGCCATAGCAATCTCAAACAACCCAGTGCAACACTCGAGGACGAAGCACATCGACATCAGGTATCATTTTATCTGAGAGCATGTCATGAATGGAACTGTGGAGTTACATTTTGTACCCACAGAGGATCAAATTGCATACATCTTTACTAAACCGCTTGATGAATCCACTTTCAATAAGTTGGTTGGTGAACTTGGGATGTTAAATCTTTCTAATTGATTTTGATTAGAAGTCAGTAACTGCAGATAGTCCTAGTAAATACATGAGTTTAAGAATTTCTATATCCTTTGGACTCGTGAGTTTATTTTCTGGAGCAATTCTCGTAGTTAGGATTATTGTACTAATTGTATGTCATAATTATGGATGATATATCTTCTGGAATTTAATTAGTTATTAATTCTAAAATTATTTAGGTGCTAATATTTGTTCTAAATATTTTAGCATCTATTTAATTTGAATTAATTTGCTTTGTTTTTAACATTGTAGATTAATGCAGCATAATTCATTAGATTTTAATTGGTTAATATCACTCAATGATATTTAATTGATTTTATTCTAAGAAAATTGTGAATTTTCTGTTAAGAATTGATTTTGGTAAATTTGAAAAGATTTATTAGAATTAAAACTAGACAGGAAATAAAAGTTTCTGATTCCTAAAACAAGAACATGTTTTAGAAATTGGAAAAGAAGCAAAAAATATCGAATTTAGGAAATTCGATAGTTTTTCAAGTACATAGATAATTCTATCAAAATTAATTTTCGATAGTTTTTGAAAAGGAAAAGAAAAACTATCGAAAACAATTTTCGATAGTTTTTGAAGAAAATTTGAAAAAGCATCGAATTGAATTTCGTTAATCTTTATCTAAATTCTCGATGGTTTTTTTTAAATAAAAAGAAAATCTATCGGAGAGAATTAATTTTTCCTTTATTTTAATTCTCGATAGTTTTTCAACAAAAGGTTTTCGATAGTTTTTGTATCAAACAGCAAAGACATTCGAAGATGAGGAGACCATGGAGTGCATGAGGATTAAGAGCAATGCAATAACCGCTCTGATAAGAAAGAATCATCTTCCAGGGGTACCCACTGTTCTCACTGAATATCTAAGAACGGTGCCCCTACCACTTCTACCCCCAGGGGAACAGGTAAATCAAGGTAACATTCCTGAACCTGAACTGGCTCCTGAACCACAACCAATGGATGTTGATCCAGAGCCCTCAGTGGCCATTCCTGACCAGGAGGTTGCAAACCCACAACCTCTAACCACGGTCGAAGAGCCTTTGGAAGAGCCAAATGAAACAATAAACGAACCTCCTTCCCCTCCTATACCCAATATTCAGACATCCGTGAGTGTAGAGGGAGATAGTGCCTTAGCAGCACCACATAAGGAGATACACCCTTCAACAGCAGCTCTGCCTTCCTCTAAAAGGAGACGAACAGAAACCGAGGCAACTGTTGATACTTTATTTCAAACTTCCAAAGCGCCCTTTATTGATTTTTCTGATGCTGATTGGGCTACGCTAACGAAAGCTATATCTGAACCAATAGCTCAATCAAGTAAGGAAGAATTGACGGAAGCAACTGGTGTTCCGACCATATTACGGTCAGGTTCACTGGTTGAAGGTTCTAAGAACCAAGGGTCTTTACAGACATCGAGAGAAGGCTTTGACCTAAATGCACAATCTAAAGGGTCATTGTCTACCTCCCCAGATGGAACATATCTGGATCCTGCGGGTAAAGGGTCTAACGTAGGTGCAGATCGGCAACTCGTTGACAATGAATCAATTACTATTGAGGAGTCAACTGAGGTAAAGTCTTCACAGACTGTTGGGGAAGATTCGGGATCTCTGCTATTAATAGAGCCTGTTTCTAACCCCTAGAGATTCAAACTCTAGATCCTTTAAAGGATACATCATCTACGGATGATCAGCAACTTGGTTTATCCAAGGACGGGGACTTGCGAAGCCCCATTGCACCACCGGTGACCTCCTTAAGGACGGCTATGGTGTTTTCTTCTGCAGGTACAATCAGCAGAAAGGATTTGAGTGAAACAAAAACACTTACACCTGGCCTGAGTGGGAAAGGAAAAATGATTCAAACACCGACAGAAACGTTGAGTGTACACCCAGAGCCAAATGTGAGGAGTGACACCCTAACCCTACCTAATATTGATGATTTGCTGTTACCGACAGAAAGAGAGCTACAAGTTCAATCTTCCCTCAAGGAGATGACAGTTCATGACAAAGAAAGAAATCCATTATTCAAGGTTCCACTGCGACCTTCCTTTGACCAAGGGATCTCCTCTAGTCAAGCCAATGCTTCTTTAAAGACTATTCAAGAGAAGGTTGACTTGGCTGTAGCTGATTCAAGAAGAACATTCAGGGTCATTGGCAGTGCATCTGGCACTATAACAGGTACAAAGCAGGCAGTGGACTCCTTAAAGAAGGAAGCTATGGACGAACTGATCGAGTTGAGGACGGACGTCAAGGAACTTAAAGATGGTTAAATGAATGAAGTAGATGCTTTGTCGCAAGGACAAGAAGATTTGAGAGAAGACGTTTTGGTTATCCGGGATGGTCAAGCTAGGGTAAAAGATGCAATGAACACCCTTTCTAGAGTGGAGTCTAAGCTGAACCAGAGATTGGACAAGATTGAGAAGACTACCAACTCCAGATTGGATGACATTGACCTGAAGCTGGCTTCTATGCAAGAGATGAATACGGATCTATTGGATTTCATGGAAAATCAAAGTGATGGAGTACAGTCGATTTGGACTATGTTGAAGAACCAACAAACTGGCCAACCTGGTCCTTCAAATCAGCAACCTGATCCTTCTACTACCTTTTATGCTGAGGATGCTTTCGTCGAGGATTCCTCAACTAAGGGGGATAAAGTTGGAGAAGGGGAGAAAGAGAAGCCTAAGGATGGATGGGGAGTTTGGGAGACAGTTGTAGCTATTCCTATCAGACAGTACTGGATAGAGGAACTTGTAGAAGAAGAGAAGGAGAGTGAAGAGGAATTTGAGGTCATGCATGAGCAACCTATTCTAGAGGAGCATGAGCCATATTATCCAGAGCCCATTGAACATCCAATCTGGGAGGATAATATGGAAGAAGAAGCAAATTCTCTATCACCTGAAGAAGAAGCTGCCTTGGAAGCAATAAGAGCTCAGAGAGCTGCAGTAGATGCCAGGCAAGCTGAGAAAGAGAAACAACAAGCAATTCTGAGGAGTGAAAAACTGAAGAGATTCAAGGTGTATAATGATGTGAGGAGGAAGAAGATGATAGATCTGGCAAAGAAAGAAGGTAATGAATGGGAGATGGCTTATAAAACCTTTTGCGGAGTTGACGACGGATTAGAAGTCAATGACAATGCTGAGGTGGAAGTTATCATTCAGGACATCAGAAGTGCCAATATAGAAGATCAGACTTACTTCAAAGCATTGAGAAACTCTATGATCTTTCTGAAAGCTGGGGTTAAAGCAAATGGAGCCTGGAACATCCTGATCAATTTTCTGGAGAAAGGTACATTTGTGATTTCCACTAAGTTTTTAGAATAGAGGACATACACAGAGTTGCAGGCTATTCTCATCAAGATTCAAAGGACGACAAGGCTAAATGAACTGCTCCGTGAGCATGTTAATGAGATCTTGATGAAAGTCGGTCCAGAGATTACTGAAGATCCTCCAATGGTTAGATTCATGACGAATGACTTGTTCAGAATCTGCTATTTGGCTGAGAACAAACTGAGAGACTACCCAAGCATTTATCTAATCTCAGTTGAGAAGTATCTTAGATCCACTGGATTCACATCAATGGAGAAGGACAAAGCAGTAGACACTCTTAGAAGATTTCTAATGGAGAATGTTCCTTACTATAGGAAAAGAGTGGAAAGAGGATTGAAAGTGTTAGATCAGAATTCAATGATCGTCAGAAGCTAGACTCAACTGATCAGGATTGCTGACGTCATCAGTATTGCATGGTCATCAGTATTTGATCAAGCGTCAGTATCTTATTGATCATCAGGATTCCTACTCAGACTATGATCAGGATTGATCATCAGAACTTGAAGCTGATCAGGATTCCTACTTCGAGTTATATTTGGAGTCTAGATAAACATGGAAGTTTATTCTATTTGTTCCTGGTTTGTAGAATGTAGCTATCGATTAAGGATAGGTTTCTATCTTTGTTATTGATTAGGACTTATCTTGTTATTGATAGAGAAGCTGTGTGTACTATATAAACACAGTCTTGGTTTCGATTTATGTATTCATTAGAGAGAGAACATAATCGAAGAGAAGCTCTTAAGAACAGAATTTCTTGAGAGAGTTTTTGTAAACTAGCAGCTCTCAAGAACATCAGAATTTCTTGAGAGAGTTTGTAACAGTTTTATATCAGATTTAATAAAGCTGTTATCTTTCTTTTCATATTTGTGATATATACATTAAGAAGTCGATTATCTTACTCTATTGTATTCAACCCCCCTTCTACAATAGATTATTACTGGGCAACAATTGGTATCAGAGCAAACTGATTTAATTCTGAATCAGAGACGATCTAAAGATGTCGACAACCAAGTATGAAAGCATGAAGATTCCCATCTTAAAGATATCAGAATATCCTACATGGAGGGTAAAGATGTTGATGTACCTGGAGGCTATGGATCCTGACTATTTGGACAGGATTCGTGATGGACCATATATACCAACAAAGTTCGTAGAACGAACAGATACAGTACCAGAACATTATGTGGTCAAAGCTAAAGCTGAATGGACTCCAGAAGAAAAAGCTCATGTACTCAGGGAACCAAAGATAAAGAATATCTTGCATAATAGCCTTGATGCTGTCATGTCAAACAGAGTGATTGCATGCAAGTCTTCAAAAGAAATCTGGGATACTTTGGAAACTCAGTGCCAGGGATCTGCATCTGTTAAGAAAAACAGAAGGGCTCTTTTGATTCAAGAATATGAACAATTCGATGCAAGACCTGAAGAGAGCCTGACTGATCTATATGATAGATTTCTGACACTATTGAACAGCTTATCCTTAGTTGACAAAGTATATGAAACTGAAGATTCAAACACCAAATTTCTTAGAGCTTTACCTGAAGAATGGGATACTCAGACCTCAATCATTAGACACCAGTATGATCTGAACATTGTGTCTCTTGATGAGATCTATGGGATGCTAAGAACTCATGATCTTGAAGTTCAACAGAGAAAGAACAAGAAAAGCAGCAAGGCAAAGTCAATTGCTTTGAATGTAGAAGCAAAATCAAAAGGGAAAGCTATGGAGGTCTCTAGAAGGAAAGCAAGAGTAGCTGAGTCAGATCCTGACGACTCTTCATCAGATACTGATGGCAATTCTGATGCCAATACTGGTGATGAATCTTTTGATTCAGACATGGAAGAGATGGTTGCTATGATTGTCAGAAACTTCAGAAGGATGAAGTTCAGGAAGAATAGAAGACAAGGCAACTTTCAGAAAAAGACCTTCAAAGCAGACAAAGACAAGTATATCAAAAAGGACAGCAAGGGTAGCAAATTTGACAAATCAAAGGTTAGATGCTACAAGTGTAATGGAATGGGTCACTTTGCTTCTGAATGCAACAAGACAAAGGCACTCATCACATCAAGCAAGGATTGGATGGACTCTTCCTCAGAATCTGATACTGAGGTAGTCAACTATGCATTAATGGCCAATGCTAATGTAACTGCTGCTCCTGATGATAAGGTACTAAATACTATCTTTGATTTTGATACTGATAATGCTTCTGAGTTAAGACGTTTTCTAAAGTCATTACATATTAGCTTTAGAAGTCAAACTGCTGAGAATACTAGAATCTTATCTGAGATGTCTGACCTTAGAAAGAGGAATGAGATATTAGAAGCTGAATTTTCTCGTATGCAAGAAGTACAAAA
Source organism: Heracleum sosnowskyi (assembly GCA_030848705.1). Taxonomy (NCBI): domain Eukaryota; kingdom Viridiplantae; phylum Streptophyta; class Magnoliopsida; order Apiales; family Apiaceae; genus Heracleum; species Heracleum sosnowskyi. The sequence goes on from CM061244.1 coordinate 37,050,702, forward strand.
AGAATGTGATAATGCTAAACACATGCACTTAGAGATGACATCTAAATGTACTTCCCTTGAAAAAGAACTTGAATATGCTAATGAGAAAATCAGAACCTGGACAGACTCTGGTACGAAATTTCATAAGATTAATACCTCTAAGAATTGGAAAGAGTGTCTAGGATATAAGTCAGATGAAGATAAGAAATTAGCAGAGAAAATTGTCATTGATGAGACAGTCAGTCCAAAGACCTATAGACATGTTATAGACTCAACCAAATCTAAGATTACTCCTGTTAATTTTGTTTTTGGTAAGGATTCCAATTCTACTTTTGAAAAGGGATCTTCTTCTACTCAAGGAATTAAAATTATAAAGTCTAAACCTGTCATGAACAAAATCACTAAGAATCTAGGTCTATTGTCTCAGAAACAGCTTAAAGATAAAATCTGTGAGGTTACAGATAAGAAAAAGGAAGCTACTGTTAAGAGAAACAGGAATGGTAAAGTTGGGATCAATAAAGAGAATGGTTATAAATATATCCCAAATGCACCTAGAAAGTGTTGTTTTAACTGTGGTAACTCTAATCATCTTGCTATTGATTGTAAGAAAATTAAAAAGAAGATTGCTGATATTTCTAAATCTGATGTGAGGAATAGATCAGTACTCTATAAACCGCAGAAGTCCTGTTTTCATTGTGGTAGTCTATGGCATTCTATTTATACATGTAAAGAGTATCATGATTTGTACTATAACTTTTATGATCCATTGCCTAAGTTTGAAAGTAGTACAAAGTCTGATAGAACTGAAAATGTCATAGTGAAGCATGCTTTTGTTAATACTGATGCTGACAAAGCAAATCCTGATGGAGTAAATCCTGTCAGGACTGCTAAAGTCAGAAAGTCTTCTGCTGCTAAAATTAATAAATTGCATGAGAAAGGAACCCAACATGTATGGGTTCCTAAGTGTTCTAACTAGTGTGTTTCTATTCTGATGCAGGGTAAAAAGAAAAATGTGTTAGTCATGGATAGTGGATGTTCTGTGCACATGACTGGAAACAAAGCCCTGTTATCAGAATATGAGGAAAAAGCTGGCCCAACTGTGTCTTATGGAGATGGCAACATTGGACAAACCTTGGGATATGGCAATATAATCATTGGAAATGTCATCATTGAAAAAGTAGCTCTAGTGAAGGGACTAAAACACAACTTGTTGAGTATTAGTCAAATCACTGACAGAGGTTATCATGTCAATTTCTATTCCACACATTGTGAAGTAGTCAGTAAAGCAACATGGAAGATAGCACTAACTGGCTACAGGCATGGTAACATATATGAAGCCAACATTCTCTCAGATACTGATGGCTCCCCTACATGTTTCATCAGTAAAGCTTCAGTAGATGAAAGTTGGAATTGGCACAAGAAGCTTTCTCATCTCAACTTCAGCAACATCAATGAGTTGGTTAAGAAAGAGTTAGTAAGAGGAATACCTAATGTCTTATATACACCTGATGGACTCTGTGATGCATGCCAAAAAGCAAAACAAAGAAGGACATCATTCCAGAGTAAATCAGTATCCTCGATTGAAGAACCATATCACATGCTACATCTTGATCTGTTTGGTCCAGTCAACATCATGTCCATCAGTAAGAAAAGGTACACTCTTGTAATTGTTGATGAATATTCTAGATTCACCTGGGTGTATTTTCTGCATAGAAAAGATGAAACTCCTGAAGTTCTGTTGGATCATGTGAGGATGATTGAGACAACCACAAAGTACAAAGTCAAGATTCTGAGAAGTGATAATGGTACTGAATTTAAGAATTCAAAGATGGAAGAGTTCTGCAAATACAAAGGAATCATTCAACAATTCTCTGCTCCTGGCACACCTCAGCAAAATGGAGTAGTTGAAAGGAAAAATAGAACTCTTATTGAAGCTGGCAGAACTATGTTGGAAGAAGCAAAATTATCTACATATTTCTGGGCAGAAGTAGTCAACACAGCATGCTATACACAAAATCTCACATTAATAAACAGACATGGTGTTACTCCTTATCAGTCACTCAAGGAAAAGAAACCAAGTCTGAAGCATTTGCATGTGTTTGGCTGTAAATGTTTTGTTCTCAGAACTCATCCTGAACAGCTAGGGAAATTTGAAACAAAGGCTGATGAAGGAATATTCATAGGTTATCCTACATCAAGAGCCTTCAGAGTTTTTAATTTGAGAACAAGAACTGTCATGGAGTCAATTCATGTATCTTTTGATGATAAGAAGATAACTGGAATCATTGAAGACTCGCATGATAGATTGTTATTTGAAAATGAAGCTTCCAAGGAACCTGAAGAAATTGAATCAGATCCTGTCAATTCATCAGATACTGATGGGTCACCAAATCCTGATGACTCACCAGGTACTGATGGTGCTAATGCTGATGATGCAACCAACAGTGATACAACTAGTAGTGCTAATGTTGAGGGGGAGCAACGGCATTCAACTACAAGTTCAGAGTCAACTCAATCATCAGAACAGAATTCTTCAGATACTGATTCAAGTGAAGATCCTGATAACACATCAGGAGGGCATAGCAATAATTCAGGGAGAGCTTCAAATCAATCAAATTCTTTCAATCAAGATAACACCAATCCAGGGGGAGCATCTACTTCAAGAAACATTTTGACACCAGCAAGGAAATGGACAAAAGATCATACTCCTGATTTGATAATTGGAGATCCTGATGCAGGTGTTCAAACAAGAAGTGCAACTCAGAATGAATGTTTATATAATAACTTTCTATCCAAGGAGGAGCCTAAGAAAGTTGAAGATGCACTTAAAGATGCTGATTGGGTTACTGCAATGCAAGAAGAACTGAATGAATTTGAAAGGAATGAAGTCTGGAAACTGGTACCAAGACCAAAGAATAGATCAATTGTTGGTACAAAGTGGATTTTCAAGAACAAGACTGATTCTGATGGAGTCATTATCAGAAATAAAGCTAGACTAGTTGCAAAGGGGTATTCCCAACAAGAGGGAATTGACTATGATGAAACTTTTGCTCCTGTTGCAAGACTAGAAGCCATCAGGATATTTCTTGCTTATGCAGCACATAAGAAATTCAAGGTTTTCCAGATGGATGTTAAAAGTGCTTTCTTAAATGGTGAACTAGAGGAAGAAGTTTATGTTGAACAACCTCCTGGTTTCATTGATCCTAAATATCCAGATCATGTCTACAGACTGGATAAGGCACTTTATGAACTAAAGCAAGCTCCAAGAGCATGGTATGAAACCTTAGCTCAATTCTTACTGGAAACTGGATTCAAAAGAGGTGCAATTGATAAAACTCTATTTTATTTGAATCATGGTAAGGAGTTGCTGTTAGTTCAGATTTATGTTGATGATATCATTTTTGGGTCAACAAACAATAAGCTGTGTGAAAAGTTTTCCAAGCTTATGCAGTCAAGATATCAAATGAGCATGATGGGAGAAATGAGTTACTTTCTGGGTCTTCAAGTTAAACAGACTGATGAAGGGATTTTTATTAATCAGTCTAAATACACAAGGAATTTACTGACAAGGTTTAACATGCAAGACAGTACTCCTGCTTCAACTCCCATAGCTACAGCTACCAAACTTGATCCTGATTAAGGTGAAGAGGTAGATGTAACTCACTACAGAGGAATGATTGGCTCTTTATTGTATCTCACTGCCAGTAGACCAGATATCATGTTTGCAACCTGTCTATGTGCAAGATTTCAAGCAAAACCTAGAGAACCACATCTGATTGCAGTCAAAAGAATTTTCAGATATCTCAAAGGCACTCCTTCACTTGGCCTTTGGTATGCAAGGGAATCAGATTTTGGGTTGTGTGGTTATTCAGATGCTGATTTTGCAGGATGCAAAATAGACAGGAAAAGTACTTCAGGAAGTTGTCAGTTTTTGGGTGGAAGACTAGTTTCATGGTTCAGTAAAAAGCAGAAATCTATTTCCACTTCAACTGCAGAAGCTGAGTACATTGCTGCAGGAAGTTGTTGTGCTCAGATAATGTGGATGAGAAATCAGTTGTTAGATTATGGCCTGTCATACTCAAAAATCCCTATTTATTGTGATAACCAAAGTGCTATTGCAATGACAGGAAATCCAGTTCAGCATTCTCTTACTAAACACATAAGTATTAGATATCACTTTATAAGAGAACAGGTTCTGGAAGGAACAATTGAACTTCACTTTGTTCCTACTGATCAACAACTAGCTGATATATTCACCAAGCCACTACCTGAAGCTACTTTCAATAAGTTGGTGAATGAACTTGGAATGATGAACTTTGAGAATTTTTGAGAAAAGCTACAGAGAGGAAATCCTGATAACTGTCAAATCCTGATGGTTATTCAGAAAGGTATGTATCTTTGATCAAATCCTGATAGGACTCAATCCTGACAGGAAGTCAACTGGTCAATCCTGATGTACAGGTCAGTATTTCATTACTTAATTTGTGCCTAATTTTTCGTCAGTATCTGCTGATGGACGGTTGAGTTTTAGTAGGACAACTGTATGCGCGCGTGTGTTGCACTATTATAGATATATCAATACATACACATAAAAGGCGGTGCAGATTTATTTAAATGACACACGTAATCTGTCCACTAATTCTTTGTGCACAAATCATATTTTGCCACCTGTCTTTGAGAGTAATATTTTGTTTTAACAAAATACTTTTTATTGGTCTACATCGTTAATTACTCTCTTATCATCAGTTTTTCGTTTTCTATCTCTCTCTGTGCTTTCATACCCTAATTGCTTCAAATCTTAATTCTCGAGTTTTCAAAAGCATTACAATGACATCTTCATCATTCATGAACAAGCAAACAGTGATTAGTGGTGTTACATTTGCCACTAACAATTTTGTGGCTATTCTAAATCATCAAGATTTACCCAATGAGTTTCATATCATTCAAGATTTTCTAGCTTCAAGCCCATTGAAGTTTGCTTTAACAGAACCTGCAAGTGTTTCTTTTAAGTCTGTAATGCAGGTGTGGAACTCAGTTACTTTTGATAAAGGGCATTCTGATACAATCTTGATGAGTTTTGGATATAATGGAACTACTCACTATATGACTCCTACAATTGTGGAGGCAGCCCTGCATTTACCCGTTCTTGGTGATGCTATTCCTGCTAATGTTTCGGACTCTACTCTTTTTGAGTTTGTTACAAAGTTGGGCTACAATGGTAAAGTAAAGAGATATGGAAATCTCTTCAGGACAAAGCTTAAGAAGGAATGGAATTTCTTCTTTGATACAATCAGCCGCTGTTTCCTGAACAAGACATCAAATTTTGATGCTCTTCCATCAGGATCTCTTAAAATTGGGTACTCTCTTATCCATTCTACAGTGTTTGATTATGGGTCTTTTATCTTAAAAGCTTTAAGTGATAGGAAATCAGATAAATTGGGTTCTGTCTGTTTTCTTAGATTTTTACAGTTGATATTTAATCACTTATGTCCTAATGTTGTTTTTGAGGATGATGTAGTTCTACCAATCTGTAGAATTACTGAGAATAATATTAAGTCCTTAGTCAACAGTGATAAGGCAAATGGTTTCATAGGAAATGCTTTTATTCCTGATAAGGTTAGGTTTTTCTTACATCAGAAAATGCCTACTCATTATGGACTACTTTCTAATGATATGGGGCAAGGCCCAACCCACCTTGTTCCTGACACAAGCATGCAACCTAAACAGTCTAAACAGTTACCAACCACCTCTACTGTCTCTCAAAAGACTTTAGTTGTAAAATCAAAGAAATCAGCTAGAACTGATGTGTCTGGAAGGCAATCAGGTTCAAAGGATTTTTCCTCTACACCACTCACTAAAAAGAAGATACAAGGGGGTGTACAAGGGGTCCTGGTGAAGAAAGCTGATAAGGTTGTTAAGAATGTTCCTGTGAAAAGGAAGTTAAGGTTGATTGATGAAAGTGATTCAGAGGATGACTTACCTATATCCTCTGTGATGAATGTGAACAAGGAAGTTGCTGATACTGCTACTAAAGCTGTGGTACCTTTATCAAAACCACAAAAGACAAGGAAATTATCAAAGAGCAGGTATCATATTCCTTTGACAATGCAAATGAAGGATACTGATATTCAGACATCAAATCCTGATGAGTCATCTACTCCTGATGCTCTAGCAAATCCTGATGTTAGTATTCCTGATGCAACAACAAAAGTTGTCTCTATATCAGACTCTCCAGCCTCTCCATCACAGATTAGAGAAATTTCTTGGGAGAAGGTTTCTACAACTGCTTCCTTGGTTGGTCTTACACCTACATCAAAGAAAAAGAGGAATGCAGAAGAGTTAGTCTATCAGAGACAGAAGAAGTTGAAAGGATCAAGCCCACAAGAACCTGAATTTCAGAGTAATTCAGCAGCTACTGTTGATCCTGCCACACAAGAACCACTCAATCAAAGTTTGGGTGAAGGCTTAGCTAGTGGAATGGTCACACAAGAACCATTTCCTCAAAGGGAGAATGAAGACATCAACATTCCAGCTACACAAGAACCATCTTCTCAAAGTGAAGATGCAGGCAAAGCTACAGCTTCTGTTGAAAGATTGGTCGCGAACATTGTCAATGAGGGAAGCACACAAGAACCTTTAACTCAAAGTGTTGAAGAAGCTTCTGAACCTCAAGCTCCACAAGAACCATTGGTAGCAAATACTGATGCACGCATATCAAATCCTGACGATGTTCATCCTGACGCTAGTGGTGCTCCTGATAATGAACCTATTTTGATACAGCCACTTCGTTCAAGACCAATGGATCATCCTATCTCAGAACCACAGGATAAACTGAAAGGTATTGCTATTCCTGATCCTGATATTACTCATGGTACTGTTGATGATACTTCTGATGATAGTGATGATGATGATGAGAATCGAAAAGAGAAGGAACAGCTTGCTACAGCACTCAAAATTAGTCTTGGAACTAATTTTGGTTCATCCAGTACATATATGGCTAGCAATGCTTCCACTGGGAAAGATCAGAGACAAGATTTTTCTATTCCTTCCTTTGATCCTGCAGAGGCATTTAGACAGAATGAATGGAACAATTCATGGCACCAATCTGATGAATCTATCAGTTTTTCTTCTGCTATTGAACATGCCCATAATGCAGTGAAGTCTATAGAGAATCAAGACTTGAAGAATCATCTGAAAGCTACAACTCTGTTATCCAAAAGTCTAAAAAGTGAGATTGATTCTATCAAGAATTCAACTGAAAAAGTGAGGACTGATATCTTTAATAATTTTACAAAGGTGCCTACTACTTTACAACTAAGGGTAGTGGAATCCCAAGTGAAATCTGTTGTTTCAGAACAAACCTCAATCAATCAAAGAATTGATTCTCTGGATACTAAGGTAACTGAAATTCAAGCCTCTCTTTCCTTAATTTTGCAATTATTGTCAAATCCTGATGTCAAAAAGGGGGAGAAGGTTATTCAGACAAAATGTACACCTGATCTAGTATTAAGAAATAATGATGATGATACTGGAGATGATGGTGGTGATAAAGCGATACAAGGAGAAACCTCTGATGCTGTTGTTATGAAGACAATCCAAACTTCTCAAAGTCAAACAACGCAGTCAACTCATGTTTCTGATTCTGGAGTTAAGACAGTAAGAACATTGGTGCAATCTCAGATCCTGACGGAAGATCAAATCCTGACACCTGGTCATGGACACATTCTTGCTACAATTCCTGAAGGTGATGAAGATGTGATTATTGATAATCCTGAAGATGCATCAAATTTATTCCAGAAGTTTTCTACAAAAGACGGTAGAATTGTTACTCTATATCACACTGATAAAAGAGTTCAACAATTATTTGCCAGAAAAGCACTCTCTACAGCAAGTGAAGAATATCCAGATCTCTCACATGAAGAATTCTTGAGACTACAAAGAGAGACAATGGAAAGCTATACTGCTCCTGCTAGAGGTAGAGGAAGCAGAGGTAGGAGAGGTGCTAGAAGAAATAGAAGAGGTTCTTCAACTCAAACAGTACCTAGACAGACAAGGTCTAGAGGGTTAAGAATTGAAGAAATTCCTGAAGCTTCACAAAATCTAATAGATCCTGTTATCAAGGATATCATGGAGAAAGAAGACAAGGAATTTGTTGAAGAAGAACCTGAATTGAGAAGAAAATCAAGTAAATCAACTCTCAGCAATACAAATCAAATTGAAGATTCTAATCCTGACAATATTCAAGATCCTGACGAATCTGAAATTCTGCAAGAGGTTGATTTGATAATCTTATCTACTGTTGTTGATTGTCACAACAAAGAAGTAGATGAAGAAGAAGAAGCCATAAGAAGAGATATTACAAAGAGAACAAATGAAGATTTTAATCTCTATCTACAAAGGCTTAAAGTTTCAAATGAAAGAAAATGGAGAAATTCAAGCAGACAAGAATCTTTACTGGAAAGAAGCTATGTTTTTGAAAAGGAAAAGGATAAGAAGTGGAAACATATTAGCACATTAAGTTGTGATACACCTATCAATTTTCAGTCTGGTGGAATTATTACAAGCGCTTCAAGTGTTGTTGATTTATCTGAGATGGTTAGATCAAAATCACTCTAGTTAAAGATGTTTTCAAATCTGAAGCAATTGTCAAGTAATTCAAGAGGAGGTATTGGACACAGAGATGGTGAATATCTGAATATGTCATATGTTGATCCTTACTCCTTGACAGAAATTGGAGGTACTTTAACTTCTGAAAACCTGAACAATTTATTAGCTGTTGATATAGTTATAGATTGTCATGATGGTTTTGAAAAGAAAGAAAAGCTTCTGTACTTCATGAAAGATGGTAGTGTGAAGATTCTATATATTCAAGATCTGCTGATGAAAACTACACAGGAACTGAAATATGTTCACTATCTGTTAAGATGGAAGAACCAAGTGTACAAAGTATGGGCTGACATGATTTTGTCAACTATAAGAAGAAGACTGGATGGAAACAGTAATTTCGATGGTAATTATATTCCCATGTACTTAAATCAAAGAGGTCAGGATGTGGAAATGCAAAGAGGTACTGCTGTTAAAGAAGTAACTTTTGGTATGACCCAACTTACTCTCAATCCTGATGGGAAGGAAATTGCTTATCTTTTGCTTGAAGAGCACAATCTACAGAAAAGCTCCATACAGAATCTCAGAGCAGCTATCTACCAGATTAATGAGGAAGATGAAGAACTCAGAAATCTTAAGGAAAGACTGATTCAAATTCTTGAAGAAAAAGAAAAAAGTTTATTATCCAACTTCTTGAAGATGAATCTGTTCTATCAAAAAGCTTAAACAGATAAGTTGTTTCTGAAGATACTCGTACATTTTGATACATGTTTTTGACATCATTGAATATTTGGAATCTATACTTTATTTCACAAAGTATGAGATTGGGGGAGATTGTTAGATCAGAATTCAATGATCGTCAGAAGCTAGACTCAACTGATCAGGATTGCTGACGTCATCAGTATTGCATGGTCATCAGTATTTGATCCAGCGTCAGTATCTTATTGATCATCAGGATTCCTACTCAGACTATGATCAGGATTGATCATCAGAACTTGAAGCTGATCAGGATTCCTACTTCGAGTTATATTTGGAGTCTAGATAAACATGGAAGTTTATTCTATTTGTTCCTGGTTTGTAGAATGTAGCTATCGATTAAGGATAGGTTTCTATCTTTGTTATTGATTAGGACTTATCTTGTTATTGATAGAGAAGCTGTGTGTACTATATAAACACAGTCTTGGTTTCGATTTATGTATTCATTAGAGAGAGAACATAATCGAAGAGAAGCTCTTAAGAACAGAATTTCTTGAGAGAGTTTTTGTAAACTAGCAGCTCTCAAGAACATCAGAATTTCTTGAGAGAGTTTGTAACAGTTTTATATCAGATTTAATAAAGCTGTTATCTTTCTTTTCATATTTGTGATATATACATTAAGAAGTCGATTATCTTACTCTATTGTATTCAACCCCCCTTCTACAATAGATTATTACTGGGCAACAGAAAGTGCATACCAGATTACCAAACATGCCAAAGCTAAACAAGGAAGATGTTAACATTGCATGGTTATGGGCTGGAGTGGGTCAAGAGATTGAATATATTGGAAGACACATCCAAGGAGCAATCCTTAAACCTGGAGAACCACTGCACTATCTGTCAGTGATTGAGTATCAAGCTGCTAACTCCGATCCAATGATTGAAGAAGGTGAGATTGGAATGGACTGAAGATTGAAGCAAAGAACAAAAGAACTATCAGCTCAGAATAGAGGATCAACTTCATTGTATAAAGTTTTATTGTTTTTTGATTTATGAAATCTGGAAATGTATATATATCTGATCCAGAATGCATTTAATATTATTACGCTGTCTTACTTTAATTAGTTTAATGTTTCCTTAGTTAGTTGAGTTATCCTTGAAGTATTTGCTTGTCGAACTCTATCCAATCAAATAGGGGGAGATTGTAAAGCATAATGTAACATAAGATGTAAAAGAGATAACTACAACTCAACAAAGGATAAGACAGACAATAGTATTAACAGAAGCACAGGAATCCAGAATCAAAGAAGAAAAGGTAAACTCAAAAAATCAAAATACGTTATGTATTCTTGAAGTCCGTAAATAGGTCACGGAAAGAAGTTCATGAAAATGTTCAAGCCTCAGTGACAGCAAAAGAAACAAGACTTTCAAGACGACAGAAGTATGTGAATGATTTAGGGTTAAGTACCACGGGATTCCAGTGATTTAAACGAAGCAACTAGAACGACAAGGGACGTATCAGCAGCATTGAATTGAAGACATAAAAGAAGAATTGATCAAGTGTTATTCATCTGTGAACCAGACCAGTTGCACTAGGTGACGACACTGAAAAGATCAAGTTGTTTTATCGTCTCAGAAGAAAGTGATACAGTCTATTACTTAAACACCCAGGAGCTCAGTGGAATCATTAAATGAGATAAAAGACAAGAAAAGGATTCGATAGTTTTTCATTTCAGAAAACTATCGAATGGAATGAAAAGTGATTCAAAGAAAACCAAAGTAAATCAATTTGGCATTCGATAGTTTTGTTTAAAAAACTATCGAATGGTAAAATGATTTATTCATTCGATGGTTTTTAATTTGAGGAGGAGGTGAAAAGTGTGACTTGTTGTCAGGTTGATTTTGAAGATGGACGGCCAAGATTGTTCCTACAAACTTGGTTCGATAGTTTTCAAATCAAAAGCCTACAATTACTAAGAGAGAGGCAGTGTCTTCCTAAGTCGAAGTTATTTTCACAGAAGCAATAACTGAGAGAGAGTTTGATCCAGAGAGAAAATACAGAGAAATTAATTCTGCTTGAATTCTATCAAAGTTTTGATTGTGTATAACTTAGAACTCATTGAAGCTAATCTACGGATTAGAAATTGTAGCACCCCTCGAGGTTTATATTTATAAAAAGATATATTCCTCGAAACTTGATTTGGTTTGGTGTGTTTGATTTCGTTATAGAACTGAAAGATTAATTCGCGAACTAAATTGAATTATTTGTGAGTATCGTATTCAACCCCCCCTTCTACGATACTTTGGACCTAACACAAGCTGTGTTGATAGCTTCAGCCCAGAAACATGTTGGTAGTTTGGCATCATGCAACATAGTTCTAGCTGCTTCAATGAGAGTCCTGTTCTTTCTTTCTACAACTCCATTCTGCTGTGGAGTCCTTGCAGCAGAGAATTGTTGTACAATTCCTTCATCTTTACAGAAATTTCCAAGTGTGGCATTTCTGAATTCTGTACCATTGTCACTCCTCAAGATTTGGACTTTTGAGTTTGGAGTTCTATCAAGAACTCTGATTTGATCAATAATCACTTGAGCAGCTTCATCTTTGGATTCAAGAAATTTCACCCAAGTGTACCTTGAGTAATCATCCACCATTACTAAGGCATATCTCTTTTTGGCCATAGATGGTACATTGACTGGACCAAAGAGATTCATGTGAATCAACTTGAGTGCTTCTATGTTGGTGTTCAATTGCTTGGACTTGTGTACATCTCTCCTTAGTTTGCCCATTTGACAATCTTCACACAGTCCTTCTTGACAGAATTCCTGTTGGGGCAAACCTCTCACTAACTCCTTCTTCATCAAAATATTCATTGTCTTGAAGTTGAGATGTGAGAGCTTCCTGTGCAAAAGCATACTGTCACCAACAATTGCTTTACTGTAAAAACAGTAAACTTTATCCTTCTTTGTTGAGTTTAAGTCAGCAACAAACAAGCTTCCTTTTCTGACCCCTTTTAAAGAAAGGCTTCCATCCTTCTTGTGATAGATGTTACACATCATCATATCAAAATCAACCTTGAATCCCCTGTCACTGAATTGGCTGACACTGAGTAGATTGTGCTTCAATCCATCCACAAGAGCAATGTCTTCAATGACAACATTTCCAATTTCCAGACAACCATATCCCACTGTGTAACCCTTGTTGTTGTCTCCAAAGGTTATGATTGGGCCAGCTTTCTCTACATAGTGTGATAGCAGGGCTTTATCACCTGTCATGTGTCTTGAGCAACCACTGTCAATGATCCACATGACTTGATCTTTCTTCTTGCCCTGCAAAACAGAATGTGTTTAAGTTGCATATGGTACCCAATCCATGTTGGGTCCTGCATTTTTAGTGTCTCCTGAGTTTCTTCCAGTCATAAAATCACAAGCATCATCAAAAACCTCCTGTTTGACTTCTCTTTTCACCCACTTAGGTTTAGAATTGGACTTAATCCTTTTCTTAGTGGATGAAGCCTTTTTGTTGTTGCCAGCAGGCTCAGAAGTCTCAACAGTGTGCATGTATGAACATTTTTCAGTAGTGAGAATAGGTAAGTTAAAGCATGTACTCATAGCAGTGATCTTGCATGGCATACATTCAATGTTATTACAGACACTCATAGTTCTATGCATAAGGGGGGTTCTATGTAAGTTACCATTGAGCTCAGTAGCATTGATCTTATCCTCAATTGGTTTGTTACAAACATGTGTTAAATGATGTGAAGATCCACAATTATTGCATAGTTTCCTAGAAGCACCTCCAACATTAGTGTATCCATTTCCTTTATTGACACCTACCTTACCATTCCTATTCTTAGACTTGGGAGTTACTGGATTGGCAGTGTGTTCAGAAGTTGCTGTCGAACTTTCCTTGACAGTACCTTTTATTCTAACTGTAACAGCCCCAAATCTGGGGTCAGGGATTTAGAGTAGTCACGATCCATTTACTCCTTGCATTACCTGTATTACTCACACCGTTCATAATTCACCTGCTTATGACCCCACAATATACGTCTCACACACACACACACACAGGTTAGAGTCTCAGAAACGACACGACACAACAACTGCGGAATAAATAATTTTTATTACAATACCCAAATGTCTTTTGAATCTGTCACTGATACAATTTCTAAGTAATGTTACATTACCAACTTAGCCTTCTGATGCTCACAATCCTCTCATACCATTCATGTCTATACATAAGTTGAATACCAAAAGCCGTAGCCTGATTCGATTGGTTCGTACTACTCTCGGGATCACTGCTAGAAACTGTTTATGGAAACGCCTTGCGAGGTATGTGCCGTCCCATTGGCATCCTTCTTCGCTGCTATATAATATATATAAAATAATAGCAAGAGTGAGCGATAGCTCAGCAAGATAATGAAAGTATGGCATAATCTGCCTTTAATTCATCCCAGAAATAAAGCGGGTATAAGACAATAATTTGTCAAAATATCTCAATACTGAAATCATTTTCTTATCGGAATGTATTCCAAAAAAAATAGTACCATTGCTGTATTTCAAATATCATTTCCATAATACTCTGCAACTTTCAATATTCATACTATGAACAAAGTTCTAGTATAATATAAAAGATGAAGTAACAAGGTAACTCAGTATATCCTTTCCGTAAAATATCTGCTATATAAAATATAAGCAGACTATCAACATATAACTTAAAAGATGAAGTTATAAGGAAAATTCAATATAAGGTTTCCGTAACCCAAAATCCACTTATGCATATATAATCTGAGTAAGGTTTTATCAGATTCATACTCATAAAATCAACGATGAAATTGCAAGGATTTATTGTAACTTTATTTTGAGCACTTTTCGACCTCTGCCAACATGACCGGTAAACCTGTACCACGGTGTCATCCTTGGTCCCTTTCAATACATGCTGCAGAATCCCTCCGCCAACATGATCGGTAAACCTGTACCAATGGAGTCATCTGTGGTCCCTTTCAGTACATGTTGCAGAATTATCCAAAATGGATGATGAACCAATACGGGAGTTGCTACCGCGCCCGCTGTACCAACCTTACTATGATCAATAGCAGGTTGTACAACAAAATATGTTTTCTACATGTAGATGGAAGAATCACGACGGCCTGACATTGTCTACCGCCTTACGGTGATCTCCCGGCCCATTTGGGGCAAAAATAATGGATGGGTCGGCGCAACTCGACCACTTACACCACTCCTAGTTCGGATGAAATCCATGACTCTGAAACGTAAAGATCGTCCTCCTTTCCCCAAGTACAATACTTGTTGATACGACTCCAAAAAGTAGTTATATCTAGATTGGAAAGGAAGATTCTCCAATATTTCCCAAGCGATGCTTGTTAATGGATATCGACTTGTTCCATGAATTTACCCCTCGAGCGTTGAGGTGGTAACACAATATTCGACTTGCAGCAACTAAATTGCTTCGAGAAAATATCTGTCCCCTGACAGTTTTTGAGTTTGAGAGTTTAAAAAGAGTAGAAAACACTTAAATCAGGTTTCCCATATTTTTGATAGTTGAGCGAGCATTAAATCCTCTTAAAAGACGGACTTAAATGGAAAATATTGTTTTGGGAACCTCTTTTTGATTTAAAAACAATTAATAAAATTTATTAAATAAGTAAACATTAAACGAATCTTTGAAATAATATTCATTAAGTAAGTATACTCAAATGAATATTTGAAAATAATATTTATTAAATAATTAAACCTCAAATGAATATTCAAAATAATATTCATTAATTAATAAATTTCAAATGAATATTCAAAAATAATATTCATTAAATAATTAATCTCAAATGAATATTCAAAAGTAATATTCATTAAATAAATAATCAATCCTCGAATGAATATTCAAAGGTAATATTCATTAAACAATTAAATAACTTTCAAATGAATATTCAAACATACTATTCATTACATAATCCCCAGATGAATATGTACGATAATATTCTTAAAGTCAATATCCTCAAATGAATATAAATAATATTCTGGAAGTCGATAATCCTCAAATGAATATTAATAAATAATATTCTGTAAGTCGATAATCCTCAAATGAATATTAATAAATAATATTCTTAAAATGAATATTAATAAATAATATTCTTAAAGTCAATAATCCTCAAATGAATATTCATAATTAATATTCCTTAAATAAAATAATTAACCCTCGAATAACAGTTACCCGATATCTTTATCGGAAAATAACGTTTAACATATACCGAAATATAATTACTTCTGATCTTAGAGAAAATCACCCGCCCTTATCCTAGGGCATTATATACAAAACTGGCTTATAACTGATATCCCATATCTAGCTTATAAGCCCCACATCAAATCATATCCTCAAGTATTGTTATATATATAGCAGTTCAAAAACAAGCATGCAATTTATATATCGCATTTACATAACATATATGAAAACAGTTTATTATCACAACAATGGTAGTATAGGTTTTGAAAACTTTCCTGATGCTCGAGAAGTAATAGGGTTCGCGACGATGCCGGACAATCTAGACAAAGTCAAAGAAAACGCACGATTAATCCCCTGGACAATCCACTTGTACTCAATGCTTAAACACGTAAGAGAAACACAACCAAGGCATTACTAGCTCGTTATAGGCTCATACTAAGTCCATGTTAATCGACAATTACTTAAGTCG
The DNA here is from genome assembly GCA_030848705.1 of Heracleum sosnowskyi. Classification (NCBI taxonomy): domain Eukaryota; kingdom Viridiplantae; phylum Streptophyta; class Magnoliopsida; order Apiales; family Apiaceae; genus Heracleum; species Heracleum sosnowskyi. The sequence continues at coordinate 37,066,689 of CM061244.1, forward strand.
TAGGTTTAGTCCGAAATCGATCCTCGAATACAAGTTATACTTAACCATTTACTACATTGGTTTCTAAGTCATGTTCTTAGTGGTTTTCACTTGCGCAACCTCGGCTAACACATTTTTATAAAATTGAAACATAATCTTTTTAATACGAATCTTTTTCGTGAGCTTTCCTAACTGTCTCTAGTATTATTTCTCAAAGTTTCACATTTTAATATGGCTTCTAAGTGGTCCAAATATAGCCTCAAAGTGACTGTCCAGAGATGGGTTGTTCCTCCGAACGACGTTTACTAAAACTCACTTTTCTCCTAAACCGTAAATCGGATTAACATGATTCTTGCGCTCACGTAAACTAGAAACGAGGCTCTACACACTCATGTTTATCATTGAACCAAAAGAGGCAGTTAAGTTTTCTTATTCTAGGCAGTTTATAGAGTTACCGAAAATCGGGCATTACGACGGCTTAAAATTGAATAATCCAATTTTGTCACAACATAACCAAGCCACACCGGGCATACCATACATACACAACCTCAACAAACAACCATCATACACCTCTAAGATCAGTGGCGAGGCTCAAATGCAACACCCATCATTTTACACATTTAAACAAAGCCAAACAATCACTAAATCACTTAATCATGATCTTAACTTTACATGAACATCAAAACCACTTCAAAACTCATATAATCAAAAAGGGGCAGAGGTTTTTATACCTTCCTTGATGCTTCATATACACTAACAATGGTTTATAATCCTTCCTTGAGCTTTGAACAAACCTTATCAAGTTTAATCCTTAAGAAACAAAATCAAGAATCATGAAAAGTTACTATTCATCATCACTTTGTAAAATCCATATAAAATCGAAATACAAGAGTTTGGTTCTCAACGTTTTATCACACCTTCTACTCTTCAAGGGCTTTCTTTTGAGTCCTATCTCATCACCATGGGATGCATGAAACTGGACTTATTGGCTTTCTAAGGTGAGTGGTCGAAACTGGAAAAGGCAGGACAGTTTCGGTTCTCCGACTTGGGGAAGGGATTTGACTAGGCTACCCTCCTTTGTTGGCCATGAACTTTTGAAAGAACGTTTCCCATGGTGTGGAGAAGCTATGGTTAACATTTGGTGATTTATGGATGGATATAAGTGGAGATATGAAGTTTTCTTTCCTTGATGCTCCTGCTGGGCAGAATGGGGGGAGAGTTCTTCTTTCCTTTTCCTTTTCTTTGTCTTGATTACTTGATAAGGATGCTGATATTTTGTGGTTAAAGGGGGGGGGGGGTGAGTCATCACCTTTAATGCTTAGTCATTAGACACGTGTCAAGCATGCAGGAGGTTGGCTAAAGTAGTTTTACTGGTTCGCTTTCCTTTCACATGGATGATCCAAATGTTGCATTCCTCGAATTAATCTTGTTACATGTTACTTCCACGTCTATATTTAATCCTGTAAATGTTGCCTTGTTCCTCTTGAAACGATTCGAAATATTTCCTAAAGAGCGAATAAAATTCTACGCGATTCTCGCAGTGAATAGTAACTATTCACTATTCACTTCAACAATCGAATTCCTTAAATCGACTTTAATAAAATAATAAAATTCCAAAATATTAAATCCTCAAATCCTCAATTTTAATATCTCATTTCTTGAATATAATAATATATAATTCACTGCCCGGTCAAATACTATACCAACATAAAATTTGGAATTTCTGAATTCCGATCGTCTTTGCATTCACTTATTTACTCCGTAGATCACTAATATGACTTTGGAATATCCACACTACGTCTCGTACATAGGTGGCATGAAAAATTTTCTTGACCCTCAAAATCACTATTCATCCACCAAATTCACTATTCACTGATGCACTTAATCATAATAAGAAAAGTTTTAAATTTTACCAAAAATTCGGGTTATTACAGTCTCCCCTCCTTAAAAGGATTCCGTCCCGGAATCAGCTTAGGAATAACTGGGGGTACTTCTCTTCCATTGCACTTTCTAACTCCCAAGTGGATTCTTCCACTTCTTGATTCTCCACAAACCTCTCACTAGCTTGGCAACCTCGTCACTTAGCACTTGCTCTTTTCTATCCGTGATTTCCACAAGTTGTTCTTTGTAAGTCAGACCAGGTTGTATATCTACCTGCTCGTACTCTAACATATGCCGGGCGTCTATAGTATACTGACGTAGCATTGACACATGAACCCCGTTATGACCATTCTACAAGTTTGGGGGGTGTAAGGCTGGCTCGTAGGCCACCTTCCTGACGCGTCTTAAATCTCAGATGGCCCAATGAATCTCGGGCTCAACTCCCCTTTCTTTCCAATTCTTATTAATTCTTTCCATGGAGATACCTTTAGCATCACGAATCTCTGACCTCATACTCTCTATCTTGTTTGTACAGAAATACACCAGCATAAACTTGTTTGTCATCCATCAACATGCCATTTAGCTTATCAATAGCAGTACTATCTCTATACTCGCGGGCTTAGTCCGCATACTTTCTCTGTCTGTCTTGGTTGTCACTAGCCGCTTGTTGGCGAAATCTTTTGTCTTTCTAGTTTGTTGGACTAACTTGGGTTTTGTGTAAAATCTCATCCTTTAATTCCCGATCATTCGGAATCCATCTCTGTCTCATTTTAATTAAGGGTATCGGCCACCACATTGGCCTTCCCCGGATGGTAGGGTATCTTACAGTCATAATCCTAGGTCAATTCTAGCCATTTCTCCATCTCATGTTATCTACTATCACGGGTAATTCAAAGCCAATTCATTACACTCCATAAAATTTGTGGGTGCATTAGTCATCCCAAAAATAACCTTGCTGAAACTCGAAGTGTCTATTCCTAGTACGAATCACAGTCTCGGGTATATCCTCGGATTTAACTTCCAACTGGTGATACCCAGTTCTTAAATAAATTTGGAAATACACAGCGTTCTTCCGCTAATCAAACCATCATTTACAAGGGCACCCATTCTCCATGTCGAACTCATACAACTCTCGAGGTTCGATACATAATCTTGTGCTAACATCTTTCTCTCTTACAACAACACCGGGCTCTCCATGGTGGTACACTGGGTCTTATCATACCCTTATACAACAATTCTTGTAACTGAGTCACTAACCCTTCCATTCCCATTATACTATGAATACTCGGTATTCATTCTCATGTCATCCAAATCGATATCTGGTAGCTCATTAAAACCTTGTACAATCTCCCAAAACCATTGTAGTTCCCTTTATACTTGGTATCTCTTTTCTTGGCGTCAACCATAAGAGCTAACTAAGCCTCGTATTTCTGACGTAATAGTTTCTTAGTCTGAACTATATTCAAGAATTTCTAAATCTGCCTCCATCCTTTAATTATTACTCTCTCTCCCTTACAATCAGTCTGGGCTCCATTGGGTGCCAACCAACCCATCCTTATTATAATATCAACTTCTCCCAACTTGAAAGGGATCAGGTCTATCAAAAGTGTCGACCTCATATTTCTAGTTCACAACCTGGATGTACCAGTCTTATGGGAAAATCCCTCAATTGACTATTTCTACTTGTAATTATTCCCTTAGTGGCTCGACCTTAAGGTTTAATTGTCATGCAACTTCTTGATATACAATGATACATTAGCTCTGTCTAAACAGTATAGAAGGGCACCTGCTATTTAAAGGTCCTGACAGTGGGCTGCTTGTTGGAGGTAGCCCTGGTTGAAACCTACTGGCTTCCTTTTCTTCTGTGTTCACTAACTCCGGAACAAACCTCGATAATTCGGAAAACTTGGCCTCATACTCGGTCATAGTCATGGTTTCTTGTTTTAACTCTTTAACTTTCATTTTCATCCGGGTCTCCATATGTTTCCGAAAATTATTCCTCTAAAACAACACACGCTGCACCTCTCCCAAGTCACAATACCAGCTCCCTCTGACTCCATCGTCAGTACTTATCTTGCTAACCCAGAGGTAGTGTCCATTCGTAAACAACTCCTCCAAAATCTCAATCTCACTATAGGGCATCTATCTAACACCGTTGTCACTGGAGTTCACGGCACATCGCTATTTCTTTCACATATATTGATTGACACGCTTTCCATTATCATAATATCCTTGGGAGAATAAACCAATTTCATCGACATGTCACTAACATTCTATTCGTCTTAGGGATTCGCTCCTGTCATAGGTGATTTCGTTGCGAATCTAATTCCTATCAGCGAATTTTGACTTATTTGACCTGTTTGGCCTCCCCTTAGAATTCAATGAGGATAACAAAAATTATGGGGCCTTGAAAAGACAGCTCCCATATCAAGGAAAACGTCACACACTGGTTATGAGTTTTAAGGTAACCTTATTGGAGGTAAAAGAATTTACCGAGAGATCAACATGATCATAAGAACTCAACGTTGTGTGCCTCGATTGAGACATTACTAAAGGTAATTAGCCTTCTTGTATTTCACAACTTACAAGTGATGGCGTCCCATCAGACTTCTATCACACAGACAGATAGTCCTTGTAGCCCCTATAAGTATAGGGTTGTTCGTCTCAGTGGAAGTTGAAAAGTATGAAAGCAATTCGAGATCAATTTAATGATTATTGCCTTTCGACAATATTTCTCAAAGGAGCACCTTGGATTAAAATTGAACAGATTCCAAAGGTGCGATTTACAAGAAAAGGATAGCCATAAAGATACTGGTATTCAACAAACAAGTGGTGAGGTATCACCACAGGGTCATTCATTATTTGAAGAAAAGTGAAAGCTTAAATAACATCATTTGACAGGGCTTCGAAAGCCTGAAAGTAGGCATTGTGACAGCCTCTGGCACAAGTGAAACTGAATATGGTTTAGCACAAGTGTTATAAAACAACTTCGAAGAGGGAATATACCCTTTATCAGAATTCTTTCCTGGAGAGAGGTCAAAATAGATCATAGGTTGGGGAGGTACCCCACATAATTTGCAAATGGGGAGGGTACTACCAAGGTCTCTACGGATGCCTTTTATGTCGGCTCCTCTAATGGATAATCGTTCAATTCCAAAGCTTTTCTTTTCCACGCAACCTAAGTTGTTCGATACTTACGTTATTTCCGACTCATAATAGTCGCTAAGGATTCAACCATCGACCTTTGCAATCGCAGGGAATTCTATTCGACTAGGCGCAAACATCTCAAGTAAGCGTTCTGTTCTATAAGAAGACTTCAATACCGTTGTCGCCCATAGCAATGACAATTCCTCATGTCGACTGGGCGGTACTCCGGAAGATCGTTAGAATCTACAGGCTTAAATCCGGTCTCTATTTCAATCATCCTTATACTCAATATTCCTTCTCCCATATCAATCCCGTGCGCTACATAAGCTTAACACTTTTGGCACAATAGCCTTTTCATTTAAGTCAATCCCGGAATTTCTCAGTCCGTCTTGGTCCTTAAATATATTTCGCCTTTACCGTCCAATCTCAACTTCATCATTTTATCTCTACAATCAATTATAGCAATCAGGGTCTGTCCACCAACCCATATAACGGCTATCTTACCCAATCCATAGGGTTCGCTCTAATTTCCACTCTCTTTGGTGACATCCTCTGGTAATCAGAAAGACAAGGTTTGCCAAAATTTGCTGAATTTCTTTCCAAAATCAGGGAAATTTGATCAATCTATTTACCTACTAGTACTGCTCGGATCTGATTTCCGACCTTTCTGTTCTATCCTCATAATTCCTTCCTGGTTTCCTGAGGGTGGTAAATCTCGTTCTCGATTCCGTCTTAGCGTGCTTGTCTTACAATAACATTTGCATGGTACATATACCCAAAATTCACCTTGAGATAATAAAATCCCTCAATGATGTAATAGACACTATTTCCAGTGGAATCGCTGGTCGTGGGGGATTGAAACCTCATAGCCAAAGCAATTCCTTTCACTATACTAGGAAACTAAGTACCCTTAATCGTTCGTGAAAATCTGGACATCTTGGTTCTTACGTATGCCGCCTCCTTATGGGCAACTATAACCGACTACGAGTAACAGGTTTCATTCAAGTCGAATTAATCCACTGATACTGGCTATACTGCCTCTGCCTCTTCTGCTTTGGAGACTCTACTCCATTTTATTTGTCATATCTCTTGATTAATCTTAACGATCCTAAACTCTCGTATCGGCACTTATTTGTCCTCTGAAGGTTCGTCTGGTCCTATTATACGACCTCAAGTAACATACCACATCTTTATCAATCAACACGTTCTCTATAAGACTTTTTCCTTGACCCACCATGGGGTCTTCCTCTAGATCCTCCTATGGATCTTCCTTTATAGGGTCTCCGTTCATTTCAAGGAATGCATCATCAATTGCCTACTCGAAGGCCTCGAGGTCTGGTATCTCAGAATCCCATCAATCTATAACTCATACGAATCGAGGTGACTAACCATGAAGTCCTAAGTACGGTTTCCCAGAAGAAGTCCCCTCTCGGGCTTCATCTTAAACAGTCAGGGTCATGTCCTTTAACTCGACTACGAACTCAATCTGAGCTCTAGATGCTCTTATCATTATTAAGGGTATTGTAAGACTCGATCTCCTGTCGTTTCTGAGGACTGTAACCTAATGCTCTGATACCATCTCTGTAACAGCCCCAAATCTGGGGTCAGGGATTTAGAGTAGTCACGATCCATTTACTCCTTGCCTTACCTGTATTACTCACACCGTTCATAATTCACCTGCTCATGACCCCACAATATACATCTCACACACACACACATGTTAGAGTCTCAGAAACGACACGACACAACAACTGCGGAATAAATAATTTTTATTACAATACCCAAATGTCTTTTGAATCTGTCACTGATACAATTTCGAAGTAATGTTACATTACCAACTTAGCCTTCTGATGCTCAAAATCCTCTCATACCATTCATGTCTATACATAAGTTGAATACCAAAAGCCGTAGCCTGATTCGATTGGTTCGTACCACTCTCGGGATCACTGCTAGAAACTATTTATGGAAACGCCTTGCGAGGTATGTGTCGTCCCATTGGCATCCTGCTTCGCTGCTATATAATATATATAAAATAATAGCAAGAGTGAGCGATAGCTCAGCAAGATAATGAAAGTATGGCATAATTCTGCCTTTAATTCAACCCAGAAATAAAGCGGGTATAAGACAATAATTTGTCAAAATATCTCGATACTGAAATCATTTTCTTATCGGAATGTATTCCAAAAAAATAGTACCATTGCTGTATTTCAAATATCATTTCCATAATACTCTGCAACTTTCAATATTCATACTATGAACAAAGTTCTAGTATAATATAAAAGATGAAGTAACAAGGTAACTCAGTATATCCTTTCCGTAAAATATCTGCTATATAAAATATAAGCAGACTATCAACATATAACTTAAAAGATGAAGTTATAAGGAAAATTCAATATAAGGTTTCCGTAACCCAAAATCCACTTATGCATATATAATCTGAGTAAGGTTTTATCAGAGTCATACTCATAAAATCAACGATGAAATTGCAAGGATTTATTGTAACTTTATTTTGAGCACTTTTCGACCTCTGCCAACATGACCGGTAAACCTGTACCACGGTGTCATCCTTGGTCCCTTTCAATACATGCTGCAGAATCCCTCCGCCAACATGATCGGTAAACATGTACCAATGGAGTCATCCGTGGTCCCTTTCAGTACATGTTGCAGAATTATCCAAAATGGATGATGAACCAATACGGGAGTTGCTACCGCGCCCGCTGTACCAACCTTACTATGATCAGTAGCAGGTTGCACAAAAAAAATATGTTTTCTACATGTAGATGGAAGAATCACGACGGCCTGACATTGTCTATCGCCTTACGGTGATCTCCCGGCCCATTTGGGGCAAAAATAATGGATGGGTCGGCGCAACTCGACCACTTACACCACTCCTAGTTCGGATGAAATCCATGACTCTGAAACGTAAAGATCGTCCTCCTTTCCCCAAGTGCAATACTTGTTGATACGACTCCAAAAAGTAGTTATATCTAGATTGGAAAGGAAGATTCTCCAATATTTCCCAAGCGATGCTTGTTAATGGATATCGACTTGTTCCATGAATTTACCCCTCGAGCGTTGAGGTGGTAACACAATATTCGACTTGCAGCAACTAAATTGCTTCGAGAAAATATATGTCCCCTGACAGTTTTTGAGTTTTAGAGTTTAAAAAGAGTAGCAAACACTTAAATCAGGTTTCCCATATTTTTGATAGTTGAGCGAGCATTTAAATCCTCTTAAAAGACGGACTTAAATGGAAAACATTGTTTTGGGAACCTCTTTTTGATTTAAAAACAATTAATAAAATTTATTAAATAAGTAAACATTAAACGAATCTTTGAAATAATATTCATTAAGTAAGTATCCTCAAATGAATATTTGAAAATAATATTTATTAAATAATTAAACCTCAAATGAATATTCAAAATAATATTCATTAATTAATAAATTTCAAATGAATATTCGAAAATAATATTCATTAAATAATTAATCTCAAATGAATATTCAAAAGTAATATTCGTTAAATAAATAATCAATCCTCGAATGAATATTCAAAGGTAATATTCATTAAACAATTAAATAACTTTCAAATGAATATTCAAACATACTATTCGTTACATAATCCCCAGATGAATATGTACGATAATATTCTTAAAGTCAATATCCTCAAATGAATATAAATAATATTCTGGAAGTCGATAATCCTCAAATGAATATTAATAAATAATATTCTGTAAGTCGATAATCCTCAAATGAATATTAATAAATAATATTATTAAAATGAATATTAATAAATAATATTCTTAAAGTCAATAATCCTCAAATGAATATTCATAATTAATATTCCTTAAATAAAATAATTAACCCTCGAATAACAGTTACCCGATATCTTTATCGGAAAATAACCTTTAACATATACCGAAATATAATTACTTCTGATCTTAGAGAAAATCACCCGCCCTTATCCTAGGGCATTATATACAAAACTGGCTTATAACTGATATCCCATATCTAGCTTATAAGCCCCATATCAAATCATATCCTCAAGTATTGTTATATATATAGCAGTTCAAAAACAAGCATGCAATTTATATATCGCATTTACATAACATATATGAAAACAGTTTATTATCACAACAGCAGTAGTATAGGTTTTGAAAACTTGCCTGATGCTCGAGAAGTAATAGGGTTCGCGACGATGCCGGACAATCTAGACAAAGTCAAAGAAAACGCACGATTAATCCCATGGACAATCCACGTGTACTCAATGCTTAAACACGTAAGCGAAACACAACCAAGGCATTACTAGCTCGTTATAGGCTCATACTAAGTCCATGTTAATCGACAATTACTTAAGTCGTAGGTTTAGTCCGAAATCGATCCTCGAATACAAGTTATACTTAACCATTTACAACATTGGTTTCTAAGTCATGTTCTTAGTGGTTTTCACTTGCGCAACCTCGGCTAACACATTTTTATAAAATCGCAAAATAATCTTTTTAATACGAATCATTTTCGTGAGCCTTCCTAACTGTCTCTAGTATTATTCCTCAAAGTTTCACATTTTAATATGGCTTCTAAGTGGTCCAAATATAGCCTCAAAGTGACTGACCAGAGATGGGTTGTTCCTCCGAACGACGTTTACTAAAACTCACTTTTCTCCTAAACCGTAAATCGGATTAACATGATTCTTGCGCTCATCTAAACTAGAAACGAGGATCTAAACACTCATGTTTATCATTGAACCAAAAGAGGCAGTTAAGGTTTCGGATTCTAGGCAGTTTATAGAGTTACCGAAAATCGGGCATTACGACGGCTTAAAATCGAATAATCCAATTTTGTCACAACATAACCAAGCCACACCGGGCATACCATACATCCACAACCTCAACAAACAACCATCATACACCTCTAAGATCAGTGGCGAGGCTCAAATCCAACACCCATCATTTTACACATTTAAACAAAGCCAAACAATCACTAAATCACTTAATCATGATCTTAACTTTACATGAACATCAAAACCACTTCAAAACTCATATAATCAAAAAGGGGCAGAGGTTTTTATACCTTCCTTGATGCTTCATATACACTAACAATGGTTTATAATCCTTCCTTGAGCTTTGAACAAACCTTATCAAGTTTAATCCTTAAGAAACAAAATCAAGAATCATGAAAAGTTACTATTCATCATCACTTTGTAAACTCCATATAAAATCGAAGAACAAGAGTTTGGTTCTCAACCTTTTACCACACCTTCTACTCTTGAAGGGCTTTCTTTTGAGTCCTATCTCATCACCAGGGGATGCTTGAAGCTCGACTTATTGGCTTTCTAAGGTGAGTGGTCGAAACTGGAAAAGGCAGGACAGTTTCAGTTCTCCGACTTGGGGAAGGGATTTGACTAGGCTACACTCCTTTGTTGGCCATGAAATTTTGAAGGATCGTTGCCCATGGAGTGGAGAAGATATGGTTAAAATTTGGTGATTTATGGATGGATATAAGTGGAGATATGAAGTTTTCTTTCCTTGATGCTCCTGCTGGGAAGAATGGGGGGAGAGTTCTTCTTTCCTTTTTCTTTTCTTTGTCTTGATTACTTGATAAGGATGCTGATATTTTGTGGTTAAAGGGGGGGGGGGGGGTGAGTCATCACCTTTAATGCTTAGTCATTAGACACGTGTCAAGCATGTAGGAGGTTGGCTAAAGTAGCTTTACTGGTTCGCTTTCCTTTCACATGGATGATCCAAATGTTGCATTCCTCGAATTAATCTTGTTACATGTTACTTCCACGTCTATATTTAATCCTGTAAATGTTGCCTTGTTCCTCTTGAAACGATTCGAAATATTTCCTAAAGAGCGAATAAAATTCTACGCGATTCTCGCAGTGAATAGTAACTATTCACTATTCACTTCAACAATCGAATTCCTTAAATCGACTTTAATAAAATAATAAAATTCCAAAATATTAAATCCTCAAATCCTCAATTTTAATATCTCATTTCTTGAATATAATAATATATAATTCACTGCCCGGTCAAATACTATACCAACATAAAATTTGGAATTTCTGAATTCCGATCGTCTTTGCATTCACTTATTTACTCCGTAGATCACTAATATGACTTTGGAATATCCGCACTACGTCTCGTACATAGGTGGCATGAAAAATTTTCTTGACCCTCAAAATCACTATTCATCCACCAAATTCACTATTCAGTGATGCACTTAATCATAATAAGAAAAGTTTTAAATTTTACCAAAAATTCGGGTTATTACACCAACTGTCTTGACAGAAGGTTTGGAAGTTACTGTCTTGGAAAAATTCTTGACAGCATCTTTGGAAGATACTGTCTTGCCAACTGTGACAGCATCTTTTGAACTTACTGTCTGATTGCTTGGTAATTTTACTGTCTTGGGGATTGTGACAGTATCCTTTCCATCCTTGGATGTGTTGTCAACACCTTCATCCTCATCAAGAATATCTTGTTTGATGAACATGGCTTCTTCATCAAACTCAATTTCTGCAGCTTTGAAAATAGGAGTTTTAACCTTCTTGAGAATGGTGGGTTTGACAACAGCATTTCCAGAACAATCTTGAATCACAGTTTCCTTTCCAGGTCTTCTACCATATGAAAAACCTATACCAACTGTCTGATTCTCTGTATGCTTATCATTGTAATCCTGAACTATCTTTGATGAGTTTTTATAAGCCTTAATCTTGAATTCATTTTCAGCAATCTCATTCCTCAGGAATTCCTCAACCTCTTTAGCACATTTTAATTCATTTTTAAGTCTAGCATTCTCCTGAGCTAAAGAGTCTAGTGAACTGGTTTTGAGAACAAGAGATTCATTTTCAGACTTTAGTGTTTCATTTAGCTTACTCATCCTAGTGATTTCCTCATTAGAAGCAGATAAGATAGTATAGACATTGAACATTTCAGCACTTAAGTCTTTAATGGTTTTCTTATACTCATCAGTGGACATATCAAGTAAGACAAGTGAAGGTACCTGACTTGAAGATGTTGATGCTACTTCATCAGTGCTAGCCATGAGAGCTAGGTTGACATATTCTTCTTCTTCTTCTTCTTCATCAGTCTCATCCCAAAACTTTCCTTCAGTCACATAGGCTCTACCTTGATTCTTCTTAGAGTATCCACCAGTTCCTTTCTCAAACCTCTGAACCTGTTTGGGTCTTTTGCATTCAGTAGCAAAATGACCAGGTTCACCACAGTTGTAACACTTGAATTTTGACCTATCCACAAATCCAGTCTTGTATCCTCCTTTGGTTGAACTTCCCACAGCAGCCTTTGATGAGCTTCCTCTGTTGAACTTGGATGCTTGGCCTTGGGGCTTGTACGACCTATCCTTCTTGAACCTAAAGTTCTTGAACTTTTTGGCCATGTAAGCCATAGTAGGATTGTCCATGCTTTCCAGTTCCTCCATTGTGTAGAAGTCTTCATCTTCCACATCCTTGAGCTGTAGTACTACTTTCTCATCATCTTCAACAACCTCTTCTATCTTCAAGGATTGTACAGGGGTTGGTTGTGTGATTTGTAGTACTTCACTTGGCTGTGTGATCCTTGGCACATGTGCTACTAGGGCACTTGACATATTAGCCATCTTGTTCCTTGTTCCACTCTGTATGGCTCTCTTTTGAAAGAGTTCAAGTTCATAGGATTTCAGAATGCCATAAAGTGTCTCAAAGGTTATATTGTTGAGATCTCTTCCTTCTCGTATGGCTGTTGTCTTGTGTTCAAGGTGATCAGGCAGTGTAAGTAGGAACTTGACATTCAATTCCTTTTTGTCATAGTACTTGCCATGTATCTATAGTTCAGTTAAGAGCTTACTGAACCTCTCAAACATGGAAGTTAAGTCTTCACCAGGCTTGGCCATGAAAGCCTCATATTATGATATCATTATTTGCCTTTGGTTGCCCTTAACTTCTTCACTTCCTTCACATAGTAAAGCTAACCTGATCCACATCTCCTTGGTTGATGTGCAGCTTATCACACTTCCACACATGGCTTTATCCAACGTGAGAGAATCGAGCAAGATGAGTTGCAAGTGATCATCTAGCACCATCTTCTCCTTCTCAGGTTCCAAAATTTCCGAGGGATCTTTGGGAACCCAATGTGCAGGAATGACTTCACCATTTACTATTGTGGCTTCAATTTCCTTCCTTGGAATGAAAGGACCATTCTCGAGAATACCTGGGTATAGTGGATTCGCAGCTTTGATAAACAACAAGATCTTTCTTTTCCAAATGCTGTAGTTTTCTTTATCAAAAGCTGGGATCTTGATACTGTTTGATTTCTGCATTGTCGTCGTGATCTCAGATATGTATGTTAATCTGTTAGCTCTGATACCAGTTGTTGGTCCTCGTGTATTGCAGAATGGGGGGGGGATGAATGCAATACTGATAAAATTCAATCTCAATTTCAACAACCAAAACTAAGATTTAACGTTATCAGTAATATGTATGCATTCACAAGCAGTATGGTCTAAAAGACAAGTTTCACAAAATAAATGTTTTTATTTATTTTGCAAAGTGTTGCTACAACCTCAAGAGAGAATTCTTGAGCTTCGGTTTTCTTCAAGACACTTACTTGCTTTTGTTACCACTTCGTACCTAGAATGAATTGATAGTCTAAGTATAAAACTAATCCTATCACTGTCAACACGGGTTTATGAAGCTGCTGTCATTATCAAGTGGCAGCTTCTTACAAACTGTCTACCCATGTGACTTTCCTAAATTGCTAACATGTCAGATATACATTACAAAGAAAGCAACCTAGATTCATTCTATTTCCAGCTAAAACTATTCAGCAAATAGAGACTTGACCTTGCTCTTGAATTGATTCGCTTTTGTTTTGTAGTGCTTGAAGCTTCTGTCGTAGTCTTGCAGACTTGGTGCAGCTTAGGGATACTGCAACACGCCTGTTTCTTGAACATTGAAACTGTCACGGGATTTGACTGAGAAGATACCTAGAACAAGGATCTTTCTCGAGACAGTTACTTTTTTCCGTAAAGATTGCTGTCACAGGAATGTTCTTTTGGTGACAGTATGAGTTCCCCGCACAGAGTGCTGTCGAGGTTTCCAAACTTGTTGTCGAGGGCTAAAGTTGCTGTCGCGTAGTCTTCCGCCAATGTTGCTGTCAGAGTGAATATGCTGTCGTGACTTGCAACATTCTGTCTTCTTGTAATCTTATTGTCAATGCTCATGACAGTAACCTTTATTCATGCTGTCATCTAATATGCATTCTTTGAGGCTTGAACACAGCAAGTGAACTTCTTTCAAATTACACAACTAAAATGACATTGCATACTGATTACAAGAACATACTTTGGCTGTGACAGTATGTTCTACTTAATTAAAAATGAAGTATGTACAAAGTTAAGTTGTTTCTATGCTATCACCCATAAATCCCAACAAGGTGTTTTATCTAAAGATGAAGCTAAGAGCATCCTTTCTACGGATTATGCTATGGAATCTTATTTCATCTACGGATACAAGCTGAAAATATCATATGCCATCAATGGATAGAAGCTGAGGACATCTTATCTCATCAACGGATAGAAGCTAGGAACATCTTATCTCATCTACGGATAAAAGCTGGGGACATCATATCTACGGATAAAAGCTGAAGGAAGTTGATCATCAGAAACAACTAAGGATGTCATGTTTTATCTATGGATGCGGTTAAGGAGGTCATGGTCTATCTATGGATGCAGTCAAGAATGTCATGTCTCATCTATGGATACAGTTATGGAATATTACTTCTACGGATATTCTGAGATTACCTTTCTACGGATAATTGATGTAAAATGGCAGTCTACGGATATGGAATTAATACGCCTACTGATGTTCATCTCATTCAACATGGAAAACAAATCTATGTAACGGAATCTTTTGCAGGTTTCCTTATTTAACAGGTTGAATGGAGGACAGTCTCAGAAATCATCATTACACACCCGTGACTAAAAGATGGTGGATAACGACGCAATAGATGTATGGAATAGGGAGTCAAAATTGTAAATATTCGAAGGCTCAAATTACTACAAGTGAAATGTGAAGTCATCTATTGTCTTTTATGTCTCGATGGATAAATAAGAGTTCAGGCAGCTACCTAGAAGTTCAACTTCTAACTGGACACAAAGGAAAGGCTTGACAAGCATGAAGACCTATTTGTATACTACATGTTCACTTATCTCAGATGATAGTGACTTGACAGTCGGGTAACCAAGGAGAGGTCTCTTTCATGCAGATGTCACATGGGCTTGGAAGCTAGGTCAATTGCATGGACTTAGTAATTTTTGAAGAGAGCAGCACACTCAATCAGAAAGCACCATTTGGGAGTATACAAGTTTATCTGTGATGACAACCAAGGCATTCCCGAATAGGATAGTTTCTGAGACGAGCATGTGATCAAGCAGAACCAAAATGTAATATTTTATTATGTTGTAGGTTTTGTTTGTAACACACAGTCGATGTATATAAGACTGTGTGGAGTAGCATAGAAAGTATGTGGAGAGAGCACAAAGCTGAATGTAAAAACACTTAGGCTCTCTTCCATCATCTGTGTAAGCAGCTGGAGTTTGTTGAAAAACAAAACCAGAGAATTCTTCAATATACACCTCAGGTGGGCTTTTTCCGAGAAACTCACCTGAAAAGTTTAAAAAGTTTGTTTGTCTCCTGAATGTCTATTTAACTCTTCGGGAATAACATATATAAAAATAAAGAAGATAAATAAATATATATAATAAATATTGTATATATAATAATAAAACTTATTAGGTTTATAATTTCAAGTCAACTTGTCTTTAATAAGTATTACCTTTTATAGAATTTAGGAGCTAAAAAAGAAAATTTCATTTTATAAAGATTGTATATATAATAATAAAAATTGATTAGATTTATAATTTTAAGCCAACTTGTCTTTAATAAGTTCTAGCCTATAACCCGAGCAAGGCACGGGCCTTAAAAAATAAAAAACTAAAAAATTTAATGTGACCGGAAAATATTAAAATAAAAGTAAAAATTAATATAATAAATTATAAAATGAGAAACTTAAATATTAATTGGAACATAAAAAAAATATTAAAAAATACAGATGGGACCGAGGAAGATAAATGAAGTATTATTAATATTATTTTATAATAAAATAATATTAATAATAAGGACAGATAGAAAATCTAACATGTTTTAATTAAAAAAAGTAATTACCCGTGATATTTTTAGAAGTGTTTTAATTATATTAATTGTATTTATTAAAAAAATACGTTGACATGTTAAAATAAATAAGTTTTTTTAATAAGGACAAATAGGAAATCTAACATGTTTTAATTAAAAAAAATAACTACCTATAATATTTTTAGATGTGTTTTATTTATATTAATTGTATTTGTTAAAAAAATACGTTCACTTGTTAAAATAGGTAAGTTTTTTTGAATAAATAAAAATATTAAAATAGATGTGTTTTTTTTAATTATAAAAGGCAATCAGCTATTTACTATTTTTATATTATTATATTATTTATTAAATAGAGTATTAAAATAGATTTTAAAATAAATAAGTAAGGATTGCACCTCATATTTTTGAAAAATAGAGATTTTAGTGATAACAAATATAAAAGATATTATGTTTTAATTTAAAGGTAACTGTCGTGATATTTTTGGAAAAGCAGTATATTTTGTTAGATTTTTTTTTTAATTATAAAAGACAATCAACTAGTTACTATTTTTATATTATTTTATTATTTATTAAATATAGTATTAAAATAGGTTTTAAAATAAATAAGTAAGGATTGCACCTCATATTTTTGAAAAACATAGATTTTAGTAATAACAAATATAAAAGGTAATATGTTTTAATTTAAAGATAATTGTAATGATATTTTTGGAAAATGAGTAGATTTTGTTAGAAAAAAATTATTTTAATTATAAAAGGCAATCATCTAGTTACTATTTTTATTTTATTTTTTATTATTTATTAAATAGAATAAAAGAACTGCATATTGTTCTTTTGTTTTTTACAACCTGCAGGTGTATTATTTTTTTCTTATTAACTGCTTAATTGTTTAGGTTTCTTTGAGTGATCAATGTGTCCAACCCTACAACCATTATATATGCATCTTGGTAACTTGACAATAATACAATTCTATAAAATATTTGATTTGTAGTAGTTTAGTTATCCTAAAAAAAAGAAGTATATTTGTAGCTGTGTATCCTAAATTTAAACAAATTAGATCCAAATTTTCATTTTTTTTATTAGATTTCAATATTATTTGATTTTTATGTAGTAAAATATAGTGAAATATTAATATAGAATAAAACTTTCCCGAATTTTGATTATATTATTAATTTATTAATTAGAAAAAGTACCGTTATCCTAAAAAGAAAGAAGTCTATTTGTAGCAGTGTATCCTAAATTTAAACAAATTAGATCCCACATTTCCATTTTTTTTTGTTAGATTTCAATATTATTTGATTTTTATGTAGTAAAATATAGTGAAATATTAATGTAGAATAAAACTTTCCCGAATTTTGATTATATTATTAATTTATTAATTAGAAAAAGTACCGAAAACCAAAAACTAACCGAAAACCGAAATCCAAAACTTTCAATGTTTCGGCTTTAATAATATAGTATAGATTACCTGTTCTACAATTTAGGAGTTAAAATAGGAAATTTCATTTTTTTAATAGTATCTAAGTTAGTTGAGAAAAAAAGTTATATTTGTTTGATTAAATTTTAAATAAGATTAACTTTTATATATTTATTGGCTTTCCTAAAATTTGAGTGTAAATAAGGAATGTCTTCCCTAAAAATTTGAATGTAAATAAGGAAATTTAATTTTATTGAATTAAAATTGAGAAGCTCTAGAAAATTAGATAAATATGAATCGAGCGAGCTCCTGGGTTTTTTCTTTATATATATAAAAGAAAGATATATATTGATGATTATAAATTTTAATAAAAATATATTTGAAGACCTACTTAGTTTTTTAACAAATTCATTTAATATCCAACTAATAAAAATATTATACAAAAACACAAATAATAAGTTAACAACTATTAAACAATCCGTTTATAGCATGAGTTATGGAGGCTAGTATTTTATAACATGAGATCTAATGATAATACATGTTATTTGGTTATCTGATCATATGCTCTGATTTATTGAAATTTTGTAATTAGATGGCCGAGAACTGTAATAGCATGTTAAAATCTATGTGTAATGGCAGGTTAAAAATTATGTGTAGCAGGAATTCATTGAAATATACATGACAAATTTCTCCTTGGCAAGATTACGCGCTGTGTTTATGATTTAGACGAGCAACGAGGTTGCTAATATTCCACCATCATGTTTCTACGTATCTATATTTCTATACAATTTCCGTTTCATTTTCAGTTTTTTTTTTATTTTCTGGTTTTTGGTTTAATTAATAAATAATAATAATGAGCTAATTATCTTTTTTTAATTAAAATATATTACCTTTTAATTAAGAACATATTACCTTCTATACACATACATAAATTATCGATTATATAATATCTTAATATTATTATTTTTTAAATAAAACACGTATTTTTCAATCAAATCATATTATTTTTTAAATAAATACGTCTAAAAATATTAGCCAAAACATATTATCTTCTACAAACACACCTAACATATCGGTTATACAATATCTTAATATTGTTTTTTTTAAAAAAAAATATGTTACCTTCGAATCAAACCATATTACTTTTTTGAATAAACACCCCAAAAAATATTACCCTTTTTCAATTTTTTCAAACTAAATCCTCTCATGTTTACTAAATATCACGGGTCATGCATCGCACGGGTTCAGCATATATAGTCAAAATCATCATGTTCGCTAAAATTAAAATTATAGATAAGGGTTTTATCCCATTGGAGTGACAAATTTTTTACATATCAACAATAAAATTCAATTTTGACATGTCACATAGGCAAACACACGTAAACACACGAGTATTTCTCACAAAATAAATGTTTTATTTATTTTGCAATGAGTTGCTACAACCTCAAGAAAATGTTAGTTTTCTTGAGCTTCAGTTTGTCGAGTGATTACAAAGAATGGATTGAGAGATAGTCTAAGTAGACTGATCCTATCACTATCCACACGGGTCTTGTGAAGCTGCTGTCATTTTCATGTGGCAGCTTCTTACAAATTGCCTACCCGTGATTCTTTCCTAAGTTGCTATACAAACAACTTATCAATACAGAACAAAGCAATCTAGAAACATTATATATTCAGCTAACACAATTCAGTAGATGTAGATTTGTCATACTCTGGAATTGGTGAGCTTTGTCATGTGATCTCTCAAGCTTCGGTCGTAGTCTTGCAGACCTGTTGCAGTGTTGGGATGCTGCAACACGCTCGTTTCTTGAACATCCAAACTGTCACAAGTTTGACTGGGTTGTTCCCCAATACAAATGTTATCCCTTCATGACAGTATCCTGATGGCTAAGCTTGCTGTCACAATAATGCGCTTTTGGTGACAGTAAGAAATCTCCGCAGAAGGTGCTGTCAGGATTTCAGGCTTGCTGTCAGGCTACAGTAAAGTTGTTGTCTGAGGGCTTCCGCCAGTGTTGCTGTCAGAGAGAATGTACTGTCGTGACTTGCAACATGCTGTCTTCTTGTAACCTTACTGTCAATGCTGTGACAGTAATCTTTATTCTTGCTGTCCATCTTAAGTACTTCTTGAGACTTGAACAAGTGAATGAACTTCTACCAAGATGCACTAGAATCTTATTTGTACTAAACAAAAATAGTTACAAAGACATACTCTGGCTGTGACAGTATGTTCATACTTAATAAAATTAAGTATTTAAAATATCTAGTTAAGTTGTCTCATAGCTATCACCCATAAATCCTAACAATCTCCCCCAATTTGTTTTTATGGACAATAACAACAAATTTACAATTAATACATGCTGACAACTTAACTAACAAGATCAGAATTGACAAAGGATTTTTACTTAGCTTCAGATTTCCTTTTCTGTCTTGCTTCATCCTCTCTGTTGAGAGCTTCCTTAAGAACCTCTCTGAGTTCTTCCACCAGTGCGTTTTTCATCAGGAGTGATAGCCTCATCTTCAATCTCATCAAGGTGCTTTTGGACTGTCTTGGAGAGGCATACTCTAGCATCCTGAAGATCCATCCATAAGTCTTTACCAAATGCATGAGTTCTGAACTTCAGTGTGCCTTCAAAAACTTTGAATCTACTTCCAGGGTATGCATTCAGGGGTTTTCTCCTTGACTTATCCAGCTTTGAGTCTTCACCCTTTCTCCTTTGAAGAATGCCCTCAATCTCAGAAGAGCATTGTTGTTCCAATGGATGAATTGATCCAATCACCCGGTAGAGTAAGTCTTTCAGGGCACTAGTTTTGAGTTTATGAAAGCTTCTCACTGGGATTTCTTCCCATGTGAACTTGATTCTCAGAGGATTCTCAAGCATACAATATTGGTAATTGGGTCCTTCACTCTCCACTTTATTGGCTTCTCTGCTTTTATTCAAGAATGCATCTTCCATATCTTCAGTGGTTTCTCTTCTTGTAGGCTTTGAGGATTTTTCTTGACTTGGTTGGGTTTGCACCTCTTCTTCAGGAAGATCATCTTCATACTCAGCTATTTCTTCATCAGAATATTCAAGTAAATGAGCAATGTCAGCATCATCAAACAGTGACCATTCCCCAAATTTCTGATAGAATTCTTCATCTCTCACAGCTTTGTATGCCAAAACATGGTTCATGACTTTTTCAGGAACATTGTCATAACCTTGCATTAGATTGGCCATCCTTACCAAGTAGAAGTATTCAATTCTCCTTGTTTCTGTTCTCCTACTGTATTCAAGAGTTTCTGATACATCATGTGATACCATCTCCATGGTAAAATCTTTTTTAACTATCACAGATCTTGATGCATCAAACCAAAGAACATATTCAGTTGCTTCTTTGTTGTTATCCAACTTCACCTCAACATTCCTGATTTGTTCAGCTTCTTTTTCCAAAAGATCCAGAGAGCTTTAGAGTTTTGATTGGATGGGCTTCTTTAGTTTCCTGCCAAGCCCAGTGGCTTTTTCCTTTCCTGAGTACTTGTGTTTTCCTTTCATTGCTTTTGTAGTCTCCTCAGGGTCAGGTTCCTGTCTAGAGAACCAAGCTTTGGCTAGGGATTTTGTCCTCTTTGGCTTGACAGTAAGTTTGATTCCATCCTTGACAGCATCTTTGTTGACAGTGTCCTCTATGACCGTATCTTCCTTGACAGTGTCTTCTGTGACAGCTTCTTTCATGACAGCTTCCTTGAGGACAGTGTCTTCTATGACAGCTTCTTTGATGACGGTATCTTTTTCAGCATTAATACTGTCTATACACATCTTAAGATATTTGCCTCCAAAGATTCAATCAATACAGACTCCTCTTCTTCTGTAACTCCAACATCTTTCTTTTCTTGCACAGGAGCTTCTTCTTTATTTTCCTCCTGGGATTTAGATCCAACATTCCCAGAAGTACTTCCACTAGCATTTCCTGCTTCTCCCATTCCTCCACTACCATCCAACTCATCATCATCACCATGAGGAACATCATAGGAACAGCTTTCTCCTTGTTCAGCTCTGTTGGAGTTTGCTTTGGAAATCATCTTCTTTATAGTGGAGCTCAGTTCCTTGTCTCTTTTCACCAACAAGTCATAGATTGCCTTGACAGCAAGAATTCTTTCCTTGTTGGCTTTAGAGTCGAGAATCATGTTTAACACCTTCAATATTGCCCTTGACTCCATTGTTGAAGTGCCTCCTAGACTCATGTATGTAATAACCCGAATTTTTGGTAAAATTTAAAACTTTTCTTATTATGATTAAGTGCATCAATGAATAGTGAATTTGGTAGATGAATAATGATTTTGAGGGTTAAGAAAATTTTTCATGCCACCTATGTGCGAGACGTAGTGTGGATATTCCAAAGTCATATTAGTGATCTACGGAGTAAATAAGTGAATGCAAAGACGATCGGAATTCAGAAATTCCAAATTTTATTTTGGTATAGTATTTGACCGGGCAGCGAATTATATATTATTATATTCAAGAAATGAGATATTAAAATTGAGGATTGGAGGATTTAATATTTTGGAATTTTATTATTTTATTAAAGTCGATTTAAGGATTCGATTGTTGAGGTGAATAGTGAATAGTTACTATTCACTGCGAAAATCGCGTAGAGTTTTATTCGCTCTTTTTGGGAAATATTTCGAATCGTTTTAAGAGGATCAAGGCAACATTTACAGGATTAAATATAGACATGGAAGTAACATGTACCAAGATTAATTCGAGGAATGCAACATTTGGATCATACATGTGAAAGGAAAGCGAACCAGTAAAGCTACTTTATCAAAGCCAACGCATGTTGGACAAGTGTCAAGAGATGAAGACAACTAGGTGATGACTCACCACTTTCTAATACAAAATATCAGCATTATCATTATTGTTAACCAAGAAAAGAAAAAGAAGAGGAAGAACTCTCCCCCCCCCCCCATTTTCGGCTCAGCTTGTGCAAGAAGGAAAGCAAAATCCATAACTCCATTTCTATCCATCCATAAATCACCATATTTTAACCATAGCTTCTCCACTCCATGGGTAACAGTCTCTCAAAATTTCATGGCCAACAAAGGAGTGTAGCCTAGTCAAATCCCTTCCCCAAGTCGGAGAACAGAAACTGTCCTGCCTCTTCCAGTTTCGACCACTCACCTTAGAAAGCCAATAAGTCGAGCTTCAAGCATCCCCTGGTGATGAGATAGGACTCAAAAGAAAGCCCTTGAAGAGTAGAAGGTGTGGTAAAACGTTGAGAACCAAACTCCTGTTTTTCGATTTTATATGGATTTTACAAAGTGATGATGAATAGTAACTTTTCATGATTCTTGATTTTGTTTCTTAAGGATTAAGCTTGATAAGGTTTGTTCAAAGCTCAAGGAAGGATTATAAACCATTGTTAGTGTATATGAAGCATCAAGGAAAGTATATAAACCTCTGCCCTTTTTGTTTATATGAGTTTTTGAAGTGGTTTTGATGTTCATGTAAAGTTAAGATCATGATTAAGTGATTTAGTGATTGTTTGGATTTGTTTAAATGTGTAAAATGATGGGTGTTGGATTTGAGCCTCACCACTGATCTTAGAGGTGTAGGATGGTTTTTTGTTTAGATTGTGGATGTATGGTATGCCCGGTGTGGCTTGGTTATGATGTGACAAAATTGGATTATTCGATTTTAAGTCGTCGTAATGCCCGATTTTCGGTAACTCTATAAACTGCCTAGAATCCGAAAACTTAACTGCCTCTTTTGGTTCAATGATGAACATGAGTGTGTAGAGCCTTGTTTCTAGTTTACGTGAGCGCAAAAATCATGTTAATCCGATTTACGGTGTAAGAGAAAAGTGAGTTTTAGTAAACGCCGTTCGGAGGAACAACCCCTCTCTGGTCAGTCACTTTGAGGCTATATTTGGACCACTTAGAAGCCATATTAAAATGTGAAACTTTGAGGAATAATACTAGAGACAGTTAGGAAGGCTCACGAAAACGATTCGGATTAAAAAGATTATTGTTCGATTTTATAAAAATGTTTTAGCCGAGATCGCGCAAGTGAAAACCACTAAGAACATGACTTAGAAACCAATGTTGTAAATGGTTAAGTATAACTTGTATTCGAGGATCGATTTCGGACTAAACCTACGACTTAAGTAATTGTCGATTAACATGGACTTAGTATGAGCCTATGACGAGCTAGTAATGCCTTGGTTGTGTTTTGCTTATGTGTTTAAGCATTGAGTACAAGTGGATTATCCAGGGGATTAATCGTACGTTTTCTTTGACTTTGTCTAGATTGTCCGGCATCGTCGCGAACCCCTATCGACGAACCCCTATCACTTCTTGAGCATCAGGCAAGTTTACTAAACCTTACTCTATCATTCAGAGTATGTATATTTTTCAATGTTCAATACTGGTGTATTCCCAATTTATATACCAAATCTTTGTTGCAAGTATTGTGGCAAGTTTTCTAAATCTATACCTTGAAGTATTGATTATATATTACTGCTTTTGCCATGTGTGGAGTTATACAGTTTTGCGATACATGTTATATATTGTATAAAATAGGGTTTGATTTTGGTTTACATATGAGCTTTGAGATAAAGTAGTTATAAACCGGTGTACCTTGTAGCTCTAGAGATAAGAGCATACTTCTTGTTTTCGACTCTAGACCGGGAGTCAGTATTTTGAGATATAGAGATAGCCGTGGAAACCCGGAGGGATTCCAGCGGCAGTGTACTAATTATTTTGAGGACTGCTATTATTAAACATTAATTATATTTCTAAAAAGTATTAATTACCTGGAAATGATTTGAGGAATGTTATTTGAATATTACCTCATTCGAATGTTATTACTTGGAAATGATTTGGTAATTGGCTTATAAGCTAGATATGGGATATCATTTATAAGCCAGGTTTTTATAAATGCCCTAGGTAAAGGGCGTATGATTTTATTCTTTAGACCGGAAGTAGATATATTTTCGGTATATTTTAAATGATTATTTTTCCGATAAAGATATCGGGTAACTGTTATTCGAGGGTTAATTATGTAGTTAAAGAATATCATTTATATTCATTTGAGGATTTTTGACTTAGAGAATATTATTTATATTCATTTGAGGATTATTGACTTTAAGAATATTATTGTAAATATAATTTAGGAATATTCATTCGAGGATTAATTATTTATTTAATGAATATTATGTTGAATATTCATTTAAGGATTATTTAATTAATGAATATTATTTTTGAATATTCATTTAATGATTATCTATTTAAGGATTATTTATTTAAGGACTATTTACCTAATGAATATTACTTTTGAATATTCATTTGGGTTTTATTTATTTGATGAATATTATTTTCAAATATTCAATGGAGATTATTATTTAATGGATATTATTTTGAATATTCATTCAAGGTTTATATTATTTTGAATATTCATTCGAGGTTTATATTATTTTGAATTATTGATTCGAGGTTTATTAGTTAATGAATATTATGTAGAATATTCATTTAATCCTTATTTATTTAATGGATATTATTTCTAAATATTCATTCAAGGTTTATTTACTTAATGAATATTATTTTCAAATATTCATTTGAGGGTTTACTTATTTAATAAATTTTATTAATTGTTTTAAATGAAAAGAGGTTCCCAAACCAATGTTTTCCATTTAAGTCCGTCTTTTAAGAGGATTTAAATGTTCGCTCAACTATCAAAAATATGGGAAACCTGAATTAAGTAACTGCTATTCATTTTAAACTCTCAACTCAAAATTGTCAGGGGACAGATATTTTCTCGAAGCAATTTAGTTGCTGCAAGTCAAATATTGTGTACCACCTCAACGCTCGAGGGGTAAATTTCTGGAATAAGTCGATATCCATTAACAAGCATCGCTTGGGAAATATTGGAGAATCTTCCTTTCCAACCTAGATATAGCTACTGAGTGGAGTCGTATCAACAAGTATTACACTTGGGGAAAGGAAGACGATCTTTACGTTTCAGAGTCATGGATTTCATCTGAACTAGGAGCATGTGTAAGAGGTCGAGTCGCGCCGATCCATCACTTTATTGCCCCAAATGGGCCGGGAGATCCAGAAAGGCGGTAGACAATGTCAGGCTGTCATGATACTTCCATCTACATGTAGAAAACATATATTTTGTTGTACAACCTGCTACTGATCATAGTAAGGTTGGTACGACGGGCGCGGAGAAGGCTCCAGTATTAGTTCATCATCCATTTTGGATAATCCTGCAACATGTACTGAAAGGGACCACGGATGACTCCATTGGTACAGGTTTACCGATCATGTTAGCAGAGGGATTCTGCAGCATGTATTGAAAGAGACCAAGGATGACACCGTGGTACAGGTTTACCGGTCATGTTGGCAGGGGTCGAAAAGTGTTCAAAATAAAGTTACAATAATTCCTTGCAACTTCATCTGTTATGAGTTATGACTCTGATAATATATGCATAACGGGTTTTGTATTACGGAGATTTTATATTAATTTTCCTCGTAACTTCATCTTTTATATCATTTGACTCTATGGATACCTTACATAACATGAGTTATGGTAAGGGAGTTGTTTATACTGAATCAACTTATAACTTCATCTTTTAAGTTATATGTTGATATTCTGCTTATATAGCAGATATTTTTTGGAAAGGTTATATTTGGTTTACTTTGAAACCTCATCTTTTATACTAGAAATTTGTTCATAAGATAGCAAAAGTTTGCAGAAATATAATGAAATGATATTTGAAATACAATAATGGTACTGTTTTTGGGAATACATTCTGATAAGGAAATAATTTCAGTATCGAGATATTTTGACAAACTATTGTCTTATACCCGCTTTATTCTGGGTTGAGTTAAAGGCAGAATTATGTCATACTTTTATTACCTTGCTGAGTTATCGCTCACTCTTGCTATTGTTTTATATATATTATATAGCAGCGAAGCAGGATGCCAATGGGTCGGCACATACCCCGCAAGGCGTTTCCATGAACAGTTTCTAGCAGTGATCCCGAAGAGTAGTACGAACCAATCGAATCAGGCTACAGCTTTTGGTATTCAACTTATGTATAGATATGAATGGTATGAGAGGATTGTGAGCATCAGAAGACTAAGTTGGTAATGTAACATTACTTAGAAATTGTATCAGTGACAAATTCAAAAGACATTTGGGTATTGTAATAAAAATTATGTATTCCGCAGTTGTTGTATTGTGTCGTTTCTGAGACTCTAACCTGTGTGTATGTGTGTGTGTGAGACATATGTTGTGGGGTCATGAGCAGGTGAATTATGAAGGGTGTGAGTAATACAGGTAAGGCAAGGAGTACATGGATCGTGACTACCCTAAATCCCTGACCCCGGATTTGGGGCTGTTACAATGTATGCACATCTCATGCTACCACTTTTAGTGGTACTTTCATAGTAGACACAAAATGGGTTGGTGTAGACTTCTGGAAGTTTCTCTGAAATTAAATTCAGCATTTGCAGATGTAAGATCTCATTGAAGGATGTATGGTTTGCCTTGATTTTGTTCTTCATCACTGTTAGCACCTTTTCTGGAAGGCTCTGCAATAGCTGCATGGTGATGAATGAAGATATCCCAGTGTTTAAGTACACATCAATAGCCCACCTCCTTTCTTCATTGATCTTTACACATACACTGGTGATTTTCTCTTTAAGCAAGGTTGAGCAGTGGTTCAACCTTCTGCTAGGCTCCTTCATAGCTTCATCAACTATCTTTTAGAAGTCCTCATCATGATTCTTCAAAGTGATTTCCCTGTAGTCAACCATCAAAGCATTGGCATCTTCCTGGCTGAACTTTGTTCCTTCACTCCATGTGTTGCCTGACAGGATGTATTCAGGCATTTTGTCTTTCCCTTTTCCCAGCCTATTCTGCTCCTCCTTTTCTCTCCATTGCTTCTCAAGAGCACTCTCCTTTGGCATTGGAGTTGGCTCTCTTATTGATACGGAAGGTAGTACTGGTCTCTTGGAAGGAACATTCCCTTGCATTGCTTCCAGGGCTTCTTTAGACATAAGAACTGTTTCTCCATCCATCTCATATTCAAAGAGATTTTCTGCTTCTTGCTCTTGCTCCCCCTTAGTCCCTGAACCTCCTTTTGCTCCCCTTTTTCTTTTTGCAGGTACTGTTTTCTTTTTAGCTGCAGGCTCCCCCTCACTCCTTGAAACCTCCTTTGAGATAGGCTCCCCCTGAGCAACATCCTGCTTGGGGACACCTACTGATTCTGATTGCTCCCTTCCTGATTCTGCCTTTTGAGATTCTGATCTTGCCCTTTTCTCCCCCTTAGGTAAGTTGGCAGCATCAAGACTGACAGTAAGAATGTTAGGCCGAATACACAATATAATCAAATATGTATGAGAATAACAATCAAGAACACAAGTTTGTAAATCAATAAACTGTAATTATATTAAATAATTCTCTCTTAGTGATGTTAATGAATCACAAAGAGCTACTAGGTTACAAGAATAATATTTTCAATAATCGCGCCCCTTCTAGGGATAACTTATCTGTGTTTATATAATACACAGTTACAATCAATATCTAATTGATACTCCTACAAATTAGCTATACAATTGTAATCAATTAGAATTGCTTCAGTCCTCTGTCCAGTCTCCTTAGCTGTATCAATATATTCTGCTTCTTTCCATCTTCAGAATATATTGCTTCTAGAATCTTCATAATATGCACCGACAGCTAAATCGACTTTCACCCTGTCAGACTTTAACAAACTCTGACCGGCTTCCATGTAAACTCTGATGCGCATCTGTTGCTTAAACACTGATGAACAAACGTCAGCAATTATATCTAACAATCTCCCCCAACTTGTGCATAATAAAAATGTACAAGTTAAACAGATAATTGATGATGTCAAAACATATAACAAATGCAGTGTTTAAAATATATCAGAGTTTAACTTTATCTTAGAATAGAAAACATTAAAAACTTACAGTCAGTTTTTACTTGATTTCTTCAATATCAGGCACTGTCCTGATATAGTCTGTAAGCAATCTTTTTTCAGCTCTCTCTAACTCAGCAATCATAATCTCTTTCAGCTCCTTCAATTCTGGATCACTTTCACCAGTTTGATATATGGCAGCCCTCAGAGAATATATGTTGTTTCTTCTCATATCATTGCCCAGCCTTATTATAAAGGCTTTGTCAGATTCCAAATTGAATTCCAACACCTTTATTCCAAGAGCTGTAGAGAGCTTTGCACTATTTCTTCTCATCTCAACAAGATTTCCATGAGCATCTTTGTACTTAGGAATGTAAGCACTTGTAATTTTAGCACCACTGAGAACCTTTGCTCTCATCATCCTTACTCTCAAAACTTCAGCAGCATTTTGAGTCCTTTGATTTCTGACTTTGAGTAGATATAAGACATATTCTAACTCTTCAGCCATTTTCAAATGTATATCATTTTCACCTATTCTGTATACTCTGCCATCAGCCATGAAGTATAACAGAAAGT
Source organism: Heracleum sosnowskyi (assembly GCA_030848705.1). NCBI lineage: Eukaryota > Viridiplantae > Streptophyta > Magnoliopsida > Apiales > Apiaceae > Heracleum > Heracleum sosnowskyi. The sequence continues at coordinate 37,095,794 of CM061244.1, forward strand.
CCTTCCTAAGTCCCTTATGATGAATTAACTGAACAGACTCTAGCTTGTCAAGGCTCTCTTGAGTAACCCCAACACCAGGTTCTGCCAGTGAAGTTTGATCCATTGGACTGTTATTTATCCTCTTCTCTCTGTGTGAACCTAAACCAGACTTGTCATAAGATTGTTTTCCATGTACTGTCCTGGTTTGAGAAAAATCCACAGGTTCTAATGTCAGAGTTTCAGAAAGTACAGGTCTTAAGAAACCTTTGAGTTGAGTTTGTACAACTTGAGCCTTGTCAGAGGTTGTCACAATTTTAGTAGCAATATCAACATGAGCAACGTCAGAGGTTGATTTGTTTATCCTTGATTCAACTTGAGCAATGTCAGAGGTTGAATAAATCTTCTTTGGTAACCGTTCTTCTTCTACCAGTTTACCTTTTCCTTTGTCATTTCTTGAAATAGTAGGTCTCCTTGAGTATTGCAAACTTTGATCAGAGTTTACATTATCTTTAATAGATATTCCTATCTCTTTTCTCCTTGGAGCTTTACCTTTCTTTGTATAAGTACCAGCTTCTATTTTCTTCTGGTGCTCTTCATTTATCATTCTTAATTCAGCATCATAATCCTCAACTGTTACCTCACCACCATGCTCTTCTAAAAACATTTTAGTAGCAATTTCCTCATCTGTGGTAGGCTTATCAGAGATTATCAAACTTTTGAGTTTTGAACCACTGGCAGAGTTTGCATTTCCCTTACCAGAGTTTGATCTTCTATCAGAGTTTGATCTTGGTAGTCTTCTATCAGAATTTAATCTTAAACTCTTTCCATCTCCCTTGTTTCCACCATCATTACCATCATCCCTCCGTATCAGAGTTTGAGTGTCTTTGCATTTGTCACTTGGTACACTCTCCCCCTTTTTGACATCATCAGAAAGTAGTACTGATGTCAGCAACTCAATTGCAGTAGAAATTGAAGTCAGTTGGGCAGACATAGCAGTCTGGTTGTCCTCAATTTTCCCAAGCCTCTTCTGAATTTCATCAGAGTCCTTAGCTTGCTTCTTGAACATAGAATTGTAGTAAGATCTATCATTCTTCAGAGTAAGATCTCTCATACCAACTTCATTCCTCAAAGCAGTGACCTCCTTATGAGACTCATCAAATCTGTTGTGAAGAGATTTAATTTGAATCACAGTGGCCTTTAGACTTGTAAGAACATCAGAAGATGAAATGGTTTTGATAGACTGATTAACAAAATCAGCAGCCCTCTGAGCAGAAAAAACACAATCAGCATCTGCCCAGTTCTTGAAGTACATATCTTGAAAGTACTCATCATTAGCACGATTTGCTTCTCTTATAGTATCAGAGTCTACATCTTCTGATAATTCAACCTGTATATCAGGATTAGAATGAGCATCTTTACTATCATCAGAATTTGCTGCATTGTCTTCTTGATTTTCCTCAGCATCTGGAATAACTTGTTGTACAGCTTTAGGAGTTTCAGAGTTTAGATTTGCAACTAACTCTGCTTCTCTGTGAACAACCTCAACAACCGACTGTTGTAGAGCTTCAAGCAACAATTCATCATTGTCTTCCACAGGAACCTTAAGACTTTCAGAGTTTGTTGGAAAAACCTCTGCTTCAACACAATTCTCTCCTGTAGCTTCATTTAAAATCTTCTCTACTTCTACTGCTGGAACAACCTCAGCTTTCTCAACATTTTCAACAATCTGCTCAGAAGAGACAGATTTTGCTGCCTGATAAACCTCTTCACCCAATTCAGGAATTTGATTGGCGACAGAGAGAATCTCTGTATGAGTTGCCATTGATTCTTCAAGTACCAGAGTGGCTTGATCAGCTGCCACATCCTCAGTGTCACAAACACTGACAGCAGGATGTGCTTCAAGAACATTTTCCATTTCAAAATCAGCATTAAAATCTTGTTCAAAAACCTCAGCCTCTGTTTCAGCATTTGCCATATCAGACACAGAGACTGCTTCAACATTTTCAGCATCCTCCTGAACAAAAACTTCAGGAGCTTCAACAACTTTTGAAGAAACATTCTCAGCACCAAATAAATGTGCTGCTACCAATCTTCGTTTCCTTTGATGAAGAGTTTCATCATCAGTTTCACTCTCCTCATCAACAGCATCAGACTTTGCCCTGTTGGCCCTTCTTTTCTTTAACTTTTTCTTCTGAGGCATATCATCAGTGTTTGATACCCCAGCTTTAGCATTTGATGGATTCACTCTAGCAGACTTAACAGCTCTTAACTTAGTCTTCTTTGACCTTTGTGATTGAGACACAGAAGGTCCAACTTCAGAGTTTGCAAGTGGTTGTTGTTGTTGTGAATTGATCAGGAATTGTTGCACAGACTCAGGCAACATCAAAACACCAACATCTCCTTTCTTGTTATCTTTATTAGTGAGATCAGAGAATATGCGTTTATGCAATTTAAACGAGAGAATGACATCATCCTCTAAAATCTCAACATCAGGACAACAAAAGTTGAATAACAATTGACAAAATCTAGAGAAATAAACAACATTCCTATTCTCTAGCATTTTCTCACCAATATTAGTCAAAACTAGCCTAGCAACATCAAAATTACCTCCATAAAGAAGAGAATACCCGATTTGCACACTACGCCATAAGTGCTCATATGCAATGCTTTTTGTGAAGGTTGCAAGCAAAGCGTTGCAAAAGCAATACTTACTTTTGGTCTTCTGCAACACTACTCAAAAAGTATTGCATTTAATGTGAACGTACCGTTGCAGAGTGAATGTTAGTGTTGTGACGTGCAACACAATTAAAAAGCGTTGCATTATAATACAATATTTTTAGAATTATGAAAAATATACATATTATCAAAATATGTACAATGACTTCAAATTTTAATTTTTTTTAACTTTAAAGTTTGAAAAATGATATATTTTAAAATTAAAATTATTTTTACATTTGTTCTGTATAAATATCTAATATATTCTTATTTTTTCCAGATTTTAAAATTTTAAAACTAAAGAAAAAAAAAAATATATATATATATATATATATATATATATATATATATATATATATATATATATATATATATATATATATATATAACATAAAAAACAACATGCTCAGTCCCCAACATAACCAGTCCCGAGGTGAAAATTTTGGGCGGATATTTTCCCCCTTAACAAAAAATTGAGACAAAAAAACCTCCCCCAAATCTCTAACACTTTCCCCCCAAACCCATCTCTCTCTCTCTCTCCACAAACCTCCCCGTCTCTCACTTTCTGTGTCTCTCATCAATTCAGTTTCAATTTCAAACTGGTATTTGAATACAAATTTCTCCTTTCGGATTATTGGTATTTCATTCTCGGGTTAATTAGGGTTTCGATTTTGGGGCTTTCATTCTCGGCTTTAATTAGGGCTTCAATTTTGGTGATTTCATTCTCGGATTTATTTAAGGCTTCAACTTTGGGGCTTTTATTTTCAGGTTTGAACTGGATTTGTAATTCAGGATTTTGTATTAAGATGTTTGAGGTTTTTTCATATTTAAAGTTTTGTGTTTGGGCCTGTATTTGTAATTATATGTTAAACTTGTATTTTTGTGTATATTTTTTATTTGATGTTTGTTTGTGGTCAATTTTATGATGATTCTTGAGTTGTATTTTGTATGTTTGGGCTTGTATTTGTAATTATATGTACAACCTTGTATTTTTGTATATTTTTTTGATTTTTGTTTATTGTCAATTTTATGTTGATTCATGTGATGTATTTTGTATACGTTTGTTTATTTGGTCTTTCAAGCTGCTGGGGATATATAACAGGGAGTTATAAGACTTTAATGATGAATCAATTTAAGGTAAAAAAAATTATTTGGTTGCATTGTCGTTATTAGCACTGGAAGCCACTAGTGATAGGACCATATTTAGACAAATTGTTAAATCTTAAAAAAAAGCACATTTAAAACTTGCTTAGATTCTTGTAATATGTACTGTTTAGCAGCCTTTGATAACTCTGGCGCATTGGATGTGTAAAATGAAAGATTTGGTCTTGTTTGCACGACAATGGCATATGGCATTAAAATGGAGCCACTGCAGGCCTTAGCTCATTAAACCCCTTCAACTGGTTAGATTTATAGTAATTCAATATATAGTCGACAAAAAATTTGACGACTAAAGTATAGAGTATATTTTTCCATAGTTTGTTTGTGGATATGCATTTCAGGAATACGTAGCATCACAAAGCCTGAATACGTTTGCGAGTTTCTTAATATTGACATTTTGGTCAGACTAGTGTTTTCTTTATTTATGTGGGGAAAACACAAAAGCCAACACCCGCAAATTTTTAAGTGCTTCACTGATAACGAATGCCACCCAATTTTGTATATATAGACAGCTGCACAAAGAGATTTGATGGTAGAAGACAGATGGGGAAGGCAAGCAAATGGCTTCAAAAGCTCTTGAGAAGGAAACGGGAGGATAAAGAGGAGAACAAAGGACTCGGTGCTTCCAGCAGTAATCATCCCTGGAACTCCGAATCAGAAGCGAAGGTGGAGCTTTGGAAAATCAGAAGCAAGCACAGATAACAACCATAAGACTAGTAGATCACTCGATGCCATAGACAGTAAAAGACTAGTGCCACTGGACTTGTTGGAATATCGGAGTGAACAAAACAATGGCGCAAACCATTTAGTCACAATTTTTGTAGCAGCAAAGTATGAGCAGGAATATACCACTACTGTACATGTGCCAAATAATGAAGCATCTACTTACAGAGTAGTTTCAGCAAGATTTGCAGCGGCTAAACATTTTAGAGCTATTGCGGATGCTGCTGCGACCAAAATTCAAGCGTTTTTCCGTGCTCACCTGGTAATATACACAAATGTTTTTTCTCCCTTTTTAATTCTAATATGTGACACTGCAAATTTTCTCTATAGCAATGGTTTTAATTCTAGTCAACTGAAGAATCTTCCCTATAGCAATTTTCTTTGTCGCAATGGTTTTAAACTGAAGAATTTTCTCTGCATCAATGCTGCTGTTAATATTACCAAGTGGGCTTGGGTTCCAGCCCATATCACTTTGTACATTCTCATCAAGCAATACTGCATATATTTTTGCTGCATCACAGAGACACCAACTGTTTTATATAGCAGTAACGAGAAACTGCTCTACGGCAGTGTGGTAGACCTGAAAGAAGTCCGTCATCTGTGCCCATTAAACTCTGCATATTTCCCTGATAGGTAAAATCCTTTCCAGATTTTGCAAGTCATACGGCCAGATTACTAAATGTGTAATTAGGTTGCATCTTCTATTATCAATGTTCTGTCAGTCTGCTCCTACAGTTCTTATGCTAATATTGAAGCTTTTTCCCTCTTAAATGCTCCGCTTTCCTAGAGAATGTAAAGTTTTCAGCCCGGCCAACGTTTTCCAGGATTTTATAAGAAGAAAATTTACAACAAAATATCAAAATTTAATGTAAAATAACAAGGATAATTACTATATTTTTGTTCCTAGAGCACTCTTCATATTCCTATGATCTTATTTGCAAGTATTTACGTTGCTTGGTAAGTATATTATCACTGCTTGTATGCTGATAGTGAAATTCTTATTCTAATAATATGTTTTGGTTTTTTGACAGCCTTGCATTTGTAGAGGAAGATAGGTTAAGCATTGGTACAATGGACTATCCAAGGTTCACTATACATTCTATCCCACTTGAGGAGGAGGCAGTTAAAGTATGTCAACAGGACTACTCTCGTACTTATGCCTTGTGTTGATGCTCAGATCATTACCAAGCATCCTGCAATAAGGTATATACATGATGTGACATCAAATTCCTTTTTCTTTTAGTTGCCTTACTAAACAGACCATCCAAGCTTAAGCGTTTGTATTTTAATACCCTTAAAATAAAATTTCCCTATTAGCCTTAAGAGTTGAGTACTATCAGATTTTGACGCAACGGTTGTGGTGCTCAGTGAATGAATGGTTCGAGTACTAGTAGATATATACGCAATGCTTGTGGTGCTGGAGCTAGAGATCGTGCTTGAGTACTGAATATTCAAAAGATGGATTTGACATGACCCCATTATTGAAGTGGCTTGTGATCAGCAATGAGTTTCCTTTCACTTCTCTTGTTTCGTAAAAAAAAAAAGATTATGTAGTATACCACCACAATCTGTTTGGTTAACAAGCACTAATGAGAAAGATATATATTTCTATGCTAAAAATAATTCAGGTTTGTCCTTTTTTTTTTCTTCTTTTTTTCTGTTTTTACTTTCAATGTTTTGTTGGACTATATAAAATGGAAACTAAGTGATTCTATATGCTCTTAGAGAGAACGGAAATAATGTGTTATCATAAATTTATAGTCTTTATTAATAAGCAAATTAATATGTAAATGATTGGCTACGTGATTGAATAATTGTATTAGTACAAACGAACCACTGAACCTACATTATGTACTGATAAATAGTCAATTACAATTCTAAATTTTATCATTTACTAGTTACAAAATTTAATTTTTTCGAAACAACCAAAACCACTGGACCCCACTTTTGTGCTGATAATTAAACAATACTACTAAGCTTAGTTACTAAATACTGCAAGTAATTTGTGGAATGAGTGCAGGGTGGAGTGATGAAAAGCTATCCATCAAAGCTTCTTCTCACACTTTTGCAATGCTTTTAGAGTTCCATTCTGCAATATTGTGTGAGCATCCCTACCACCTTTATTCACACAAGTCTCTTTCCGTTTCTTGATATTTTATCCATCATTTTTGCAAATCCATTCGGTGTTCCACTATCCTATTAGTGCTCAATCATGCTTCATAGGATCCCTATATATTCTTTCTCTATTAATTATAAACTTATGATTGAACTTAATCATATCGCTATGTGTTTCAGGTTGGCATCCAAGTGCTACTCGACTGGATTGGTCATTTCACGATGTTGGGATACTACACATTTCACGATGCTGGGATTTTGGGGACGAGATTATTTGTATTATTTAAATTTTTTGTGATTAAGTTAGATATTTAGTATGTTGTTAGATGCCTTGGTTGTTTTGGATTGGTTTTAGGATGTTTTGGATGGAATGCTGAATGTTTTGAATGGTATTTATGTATGTACAAAACTAATATTGCAATTTTTTTATTAAAGTGTTGCATTTCCTTATTTAATGTTGCATTTCAAGAAAATGGTATTGAATTATAGAATTTAATGGTGTTGCATTAGTAAATATACTGTTGCATTAAAAAAATTACTGTTTTAAAAGACAATGAAAAGCGTTGCATTATGGTATGTGGGCCCCACTACTGACCTGGCACACATGCCCCACTACTGACGTGGCATTTTAGTGGGCCCCACTATTGACGTGGCATGATAGTTGGCCTTGTGTTTAATGCAACACTCATTGGTGTTGCATTTCCTTGATTTTGGTGTTGCAGTATACTTATAATGCAATACTTTCTCTCCGTTGCAGTAGCTGACCAAAAGTGTTGCATTACATATCAAAGGCCACGCCCGCGGATGCAACGGCCATTTGGTGTTGCATTTTTGAAAAACAAGCTTAATGCAACGCTTTTTTGGTCTATAGCAACTGTAAAAAAGCATTGCATATGACCACTTATGGCGTAGTGGCAGACTATCAGTGGGAATTGCATCCCAATTCGTGCACTTCTTTCCAAAAGCCCTTGTTATGCAGTCGAAAAAGAAACTCCATTCCTTGCGCAAAAACGGCCTTTTGAGTTGACCAATCTTTATCAATGGTCCAGAGTAGCCTATTTCCCTCATCATTCTAACCAACTCAGAATCACCAACAGAGATTGTGAAAGCATTGAAATCCTCAAGACCCAAAGCATCACGAACAGTAGTTGGAGTAACTATAAACTCTTCTCCTTGAAATTCAAAAATTATGGACGGAGACCCAGACTCTCCTCCATTATCATAAGTGCCTGTCTGCCAAAGAGTCCTGATTTGAGATGCAGACAGCTTCAACGGTGCGGTGAGAGCAGTGCCAACATCAGAGTTTGACAAAAAATCCTGAATCAAATGAAACGCCTCCGGTGCGTTCTCATTTGCTAAAGGAGCAGCATAGTTGTTTGGGACAAATTCTAACCCAGAAGCAGTAAACATTGTTGTAGCCATTAGAGAAGTTTAGAAGAAAGCAAGAAATGAGACAGAGAAAAGTGTAGAATGTATGCAGTGAAAGTGTTTGAGACAGTGTTTGTGAGTAAAAACTTATGAAAAGATGAAGTGTGTAAAAGAATGAACCGTTTATGTGTAGTAAGTTTAAATAATAACAGTGAAAATTAAAACCCAATCGTTTTAATCATTACTACACACAGCAGGCGTCTTTGAAAAATGTGTGAGTGGGACAGATGTCAAACATGTATACGCTGACAGCTATATGTAACAACTTCCAATACACACGCGCAGTAAAAATAACCATAATTACCGCTTTTCACACTGTTCAAAACACTCAACCTCTCTCTCCTCTGTTTAATACAAATATGAACCGTTTGTACTCATACTCTTTCGAATTTCTAAACAAATGTCTAATCTCAAAATTATAAAATGTCTGAAACAAAGAAATCGTTTTAACCATCAAAGATTAAAACAAAATTACCTCGGCGTATTTCTCACAATACATCAGTGTTTACCATTTGTCCTTCTTTGTCAATAAAGTCTTTTCTCAAACTGTACAGGTGTGAATAATTGTGTGTGCTATAGCAGAGTTTACCGAAATCAATATTTAGATCATCTCAAAGTGCATAAAATCCACAAACTTAAGCAGTAAAAACTGGTTGCCTAAACTCTCATGTAAAACATAAAATCTGATTTTTATATCTAAACTCTGTATTTTGATATCCTTTCATTTGGATATATCTTTTATTCTTCACCCCCTTTATATATATATATATATATATATATATATATATATATATATATATATATATATATATTTAATTTTTCCAGTAATCAGTGGTTGGCACTAGTCACCAAAAATCAAAGATTTTAGCCCTTATTTCATACAATAAGTTCCTGGATCTTCCTAGGCACAACATGATCTCAAAGGAATTTGTGCTCTTTTTGGCATCTTTTGATTTGAGGGTGAATTATTTACAATTAATAATCAGAGTTTAGACTTTTCATCAGTTAATGCAATTAATTTATGAAAGAAAATGCAAACAGCTAATACAGACTCAGTGTATAGGATCAATAAACTAAGAGATGCTATAAATACAGAGACAGTATCATGCTGTGTTAACTTACTGCACATATTTGAGATCAGAATCTATACAACTCTTAAGGATTCATAATTACTTACTGAGAATTATGCTTCATACAAATTTCTTCATTGGTCAATATGTTTCAGACAATATCACAATCAGAGTATAACATCAGAGTTTAAACGACAGAGTATGACCAACACTTTATGACTAACAGAGTTTAGCATCAGAGTTTACGTTCAGAGTTTATTACACTGGTACTCATAACAGTTAATACATGCAAGGAATCATGAGCATTAAAAATCAGACATGTATAGTTTTTGAGTCTAACCCGTATCTCTAGTCAAAACCAGAGATCATTCCAAGTTCATTTACCAATCTTGTAAAAGTAGCTTCACTCAAAGGTTTGGTGAAGATATCTGCAAGTTGTTGGTCTGTAGACACAAAATGAAGCTCAATATCTCCTTCTTCCACATGTTCCCTGATAAAATGATACCTTATGCTGATGTGCTTGGTCATGGAATGCTGTACTGGGTTACCTGTCATAGCAATAGCACTTTGGTTATCACAGTAAATAGGTATTTTAGAGTACCTTAACCCATAATCCAGCAACTGATTCTTCATCCACAGAATCTGTGCACAACAGCTACCAGCAGCTATATACTCTGCTTCTGCAGTGGATGTGGAAATTGATTTATGTTTCTTGCTATACCAAGAAACCAATCTGTCACCTAAGAATTGACAGCTTCCACTTGTACTTTTTCTGTCTATCTTACAGCCTGCAAAATCTGCATCAGAGTAACCAATTAGCTTAAACTCTGATTCTCTAGGATACCACAAACCCAAGGTTCTGGTTCCTTTGAGATATTTGAAAATCCTTTTTACAGCTGTTAGATGAGGCTCTCTGGGATCTGCTTGAAATCTTGCACAAAGACATGTGGCATACATGATATCAGGTCTACTTGCTGTGAGATACAGAAGAGACCCTATCATGCCTCTATAGGTTGTCATATCCACTGTAGCACCTGTGTCTTTGTCTAGCTTTGTTGCTGTAGCCATGGGAGTTGTAGCAGATGAACTATCAAGCATACCAAATTTCTTTAGAAGATTTCTGGTATACTTTGCTTGATTGATAAAAATCCCATCATCTGTTTGCTTGACCTGTAAGCCTAGAAAATAACTAAGCTCTCCCATCATGCTCATTTGGTACCTGGACTGCATAAGCTTTGCAAACATCTTACAAAGTTTGTCATTAGTAGATCCAAAAATAATATCATCTACATAAATTTGAACTAAAAGCAAATCATCACCAGAATTAAAATAAAACAAAGTTTTATCAATTGTACCTCTTGTGAACCCACTTTCTAAAAGAAATTGAGCAAGAGTTTCATACCATGCTCTAGGTGCCTGCTTTAGTCCATACAATGCCTTATCAAGCCTGTAGACATAATCTGGATGTTTGGAATCTACAAATCCTGGTGGTTGTTCAACAAACACTTCTTCTTCAAGCTTCCCATTGAGAAAAGCACTTTTCACATCCATCTGAAAGACTTTAAACTTCTTGTTTGCATCATAGGCCAGAAAAATTCTTATGGCCTCCAATCTTGCAACTGGAGCAAAGGTTTCATCATAGTCAATTCCTTCCTGTTGTGAATAACCTTTAGCCACAAGTCCAGCCTTGTTTCTTGTAATCACACATTCACTGTCAATCTTGTTTCTGAAAACCCACTTTGTACCTACAATTGATCTGTTCTTTGGTCTAGGTACAAGTGTCCAGACTTCATTTCTTTCAAATTCATTTAACTCTTCTTGCATTGCTGTTATCCAGTTTGCATCTTGAAGAGCTTCTTCCACTTTCTTTGGTTCTGTTTGAGACAAGAAAGCATGATACATGCATTCATTTGTAGTAGAACTTCTAGTTCTTACACTAGCATCAGGATCTCCAATTATAAGATCAGGTGTATGTGCCTGTGTCCACTTTCTTGCTGTTGGTAAGTGGTTTCTTGCATTATTATTTGATCCTCCCCCTTGATCCATGCTCTCCTGATTCATATGTTGACTTTCTGCAGCATTTGAGGCTCCCCCTGAATTGGATGACTCAGAGTTTAAACTGTCAGAGTTTGAATCAGTTTCCTCAGCTGACTCACTTGTTGTGTCTTGTTGAGCTTCTTCACGCTCCCCCTCAACTGGTTCTCTATTTTGTTCAATTTGAGAATTTCCAGTTTCTCCAGTATTTACCAGTAGAGGTTCAGAGTATGCTTCGTCAGAGTTTGTCAGAACCGCTTCATCAGAGTTTGTCGGTACTGCTTCATCAGAGTTTACATCATCAGAGAATAAACCTTCATTTTCAAAACGCAGTTGATCATATTCATCTAAGTCATCAAGTCCAGTTATTTCCTTGTCATCAAATGACACATGTATGGATTCCATGATCACTTTAGTTCTCAGATTGTAAACTCTGAATGCTTTTGTTGACACTGGATAGCCAACAAAGATTCCTTCATCAACTTTTAACTCGAACTTAGTCAACTGTTCAGGATGAGTCTTCAACACAAAGCATTTGCATCCAAATATATGAAAATATTTCAAATTTGGCTTCTTATTTTTCACCATCTCATATGGTGTTTTCCCATGCTTGTTAATCAGTGTAGCATTTTGAGTAAAACAAGCAGTTTGAACAGCTTCTGCCCAGAAGTAAGTTGGTAATTTTGCTTCATCAAGCATAGTTCTGGCAGCTTCGATTAGAGTTCTGTTCTTTCTTTCAACTACACCATTTTGCTGTGGAGTTCCAGGTGCAAAAAATTCTTGTTTCACTCCTCTTTCCTTGCAGAAATCTTCCATGATTGAGTTTCTGAATTCAGTTCCATTATCACTCCTTATAATTTTGACTTTGTGCTGTGATCCTTTGTCCAGTAGATTTACATGATCCATCAGAGTTTGAGCAGTTTCATCCTTCTTTGATAAGAAATACACCCATGTATATCTAGTATATTCATCAACAATTACTAGAGCATATTTATTTCTGCCCATAGACATCACATTCACTGGTCCAAAGAGATCAACATGTAGAAGATGATAAGGTTCCACTACTGAAGATTCAGATTTGCTCTTGAAAGATGACTTCCTTTGCTTGGCCTTTTGACAAGAATCACATAGGCCATCTAAGCTAAGTATTGACTTGGGAAGTCCCCTTACAAGATCCCTTCTTATTAGCTCATTAATGTTGTTCAAATTGAGATGAGAGAGCTTCTTATGCCAGTTCCAACTCTCTTCATTTGACATTCTTGCAGTCAGACACACTGTTTTTCCATCAGAGTTTGTTACCAAACTTGCTTCATAAATGTTGTTGTGCCTGTGTCCAACTAGAACAACTTTTCCAGTAGAATTACTGATAACTTCACAGTGTTCAGTATGAAAGTCTACATGGTTTCCTCTATCACAGATTTGACTCACAGATAGCAGATTATGCTTGAATCCTGAGACTAGAGCTACATTTGATATGATGACACTTCCAAGATTTATATTGCCATATCCCAGAGTAAGTCCTATGTTGCCATCTCCATAGGATACTTTTGGGCCAGCCTTCTCCTCAAAATCTGATAGCAGGGCTTTATTTCCAGTCATGTGTCCTGAGCATCCACTGTCCAAGATAAGGGTGCTCTCTTTTATGCCCTGCAATCACAAGAAATTACACAGAGTTAGTTTTAAGGATCCAGACTTGCTTGGATCCTTTGGCTTTCTTAACATTGTTAGCTTTTGCAGCGGAATCATTATCAACAGAGTTTAAACTAACATTGTCAGACTTTACACTTGCAGAGTTTGCCCTAACCCATTTTAAGTTGGGTTTTAGCTCATAATAGTTATGATAAATAGCATGATAACTCTTACAAGTATAAATAGAATGCCAAGTGCTCCCACAGTGTGTGCATAAAGTCTGTGGTTTAACCCTTACATAATCATTCTTTACTCCTGATGTAGAAGGTAAAGAATTAATATCTTTGTTCTTCTTGCAAAATCTAGCAAGATGGTTAGAACTACCACAATTATAACATGTTTTCCTTGGAGCAGCAGCAGTAGGCAAATGATTATTTCTTTTATTTATGCCTATCTTTCCATTCCTATTCTTCTTGGACCCTTTTGGTTTCATGGCAGACTTTACCTCTTTGAGCTTATGATTGAACTGTTTTCCTGTCATTAAACCAACATTAACCTGTTTTTCACAGACTTTTACTGGTTTTCTAACAGCTTCTATTTCCATAAGATTTTCTGTTATAATATTTTCCTGTCTTTCACAGGTTTCATCTGATTCCATATCAGCTTCTCTTACTACAACAGATTTTAACTTAGTGGACTCTGGAACAAATTTCACAGGTTTAAGTTGTGGTTTAACCTTAACCTTGTCTTTAAACCTAAGTTCATCATTTTCATAATAGCCTAAACCTACAGAATCTGTCTGAAACACTTGATGAGTGTCTCTTCCAGAGTTTGTCCAAGTCTTGATTATTTTTCTTTCTTTTTCTAGATCAGATTCTAGTTGCCTATATCTTTTGAGTAACTCCTGTTCAACATAAACAGCATCATCTCTTTCTTTTTGAATCTGCTTCATATTTTCAAGTTCTCCTTCAAGAAACTTGTTTCTATCTTTAAGGCTAAGATTCTCAGATTTAATTCTTTCATTCTCTAAAGTTTGATCCCTATAACTAACATGTACGCTTTTCAGATATACTCTTAATTCAGATATATTATCAGTATCATAAGCATAAGTAGTTAGGGGTACCTTATTTTCAGATGATTCAGTCTCATCTTTGACAGTTGCCATAAGAGCATAATTTACTCCATCATCAGAGTCTGAAGTATCTGCCCAGTCTTTGCCTTTAGAGATGAGTGCTTTCTCAGATTTGCCTTTCTTGCACTCTGGGGCATAGTGACCCATCTCCTTACACTTGTAGCACTGGATTTCAGATTTATCCTTCTTTCCAGACTTGGTCTCCCTTACATCAGACTTTCTAAAACTTTTCCTTTCAGAGTTTGAATCTTTCCTTGAGAATCTCTTTCCTTTCTTGAAGTTCTTGAATCCCATCTTCTTGAAGGTCTTCACCATCAATGCAGCCATTTGCATCATCTGTTCTTCATCATCCTCAGAGTCAGAAGCTTCATCAGAGTTTGAGTCATCATCAGAGTTTGATGACTCACTTTCAGATTTAATGACTAAAGCCTTTCCCTTGGCTTTTTTCCTTGATGATTCCTTCTTGATGGGCTTCTCCTCAACTTTGAGAGCAACAGATTTTGTCTTCTTGCTTGATCTTCTGTTTCTTTGTTCTATTTCCAATTCATGAGTTTTCAGTAACCCATAAATCTCATCAAGTTCAGTTTCAGCAAGTTCGTAATTATCTCTTATAGTTGTTGTCTTCAAATCCCATCTTTCAGGTAAAGATAAGAGAAATTTGAGATTTGATTCTTCAAGATCATATTCTTTATCAACTAGAGATAAATCATTCAGTAGTTTACAGAATCTGTCATATGTCTCAGTCAAGGTTTCATTGGCTCTTGAATCAAAGTGCTCATACTCCTGAGTGAGTATTGTTTTCCTGTTCTTCTTTATAGCAGTGGTTCCTTGACACCTGACTTCCAAAGCATCCCAGATTTCTTTTGCAGTTTTGCAACCAATTACTCTGTTAGACATAACATTATCTAAAGCACTGTGTAGAAGATGTCTAACCTTTGCATCTTTTGCAATTGATGAGATGTCCTCAGGAGTCATATCTTTCTTTTCCTTTGGAACAGTCTTTTGTTCTTGACCATCAACAACAGGAGACAATTTAGTCGGCATATGAGGACCATCATAGATTCTGTCAAGATATTCTGGATCTGTAGCCTCCAGAAACATGGTCATCTTCACCTTCCAAATTTGATACTCCACTGGCCTGAGAATTGGAACCCTGATTGTTTCATACTGACTCACAGAATTAGGTTTAACCTGTTCAACCTTGGGAGGAGCTTGATTTTCTTCAGACATGATTATTACTGTGTTTGAATCGAAAAACTGTATATATTAAACAGCCTTGGCTCTGATACCAATTGTTAGGTCGAATACACAATATAATCAAATATGTATGAGAATAACAATCAAGAACACAAGTTTGTAAATCAATAAACTGTAATTATATTAAATAATTCTCTCTTAGTGATGTTAATGAATCACAAAGAGCTACTAGGTTACAAGAATAATATTTTCAATAATTGCGCCCCTTCTAGGGATAACCTATCTGTGTTTATATAATACACAGTTACAATCAATATCTAATTGATACTCCTACAAATTAGCTATACAATTGTAATCAATTAGAATTGCTTCAGTCCTCTGTCCAGTCTCCTTAGCTGTATCAATATATTCTGCTTCTTTCCATCTTCAGAATATATTGCTTCTAGAATCTTCATAATATGCACCGACAGCTAAATCGACTTTCACCCTGTCAGACTTTAACAAACTCTGACCGGCTTCCATGTAAACTCTGATGCGCATCTGTTGCTTAAACACTGATGAACAAACGTCAGCAATTATATCTAACAAAGAACCTGAATGGTTTCCTGAAGACTGGAGAAGCCAGAGGCCACCATGGTAGACAGATTGTCAATCTTGGATTCTATGGAGAGACACATGTTCTCTAGAGCTTCCAACCTGAGTGCAGTATATGTGCCACCCGTTCTTAACCTTCTTGGGGGTGAAGGAAAAGATTGGGGCTTGGAGGCTGTGGGGGTTCTCACACTCTCATTGTTTTTCTGAGTGAGCTCATCACTCCTCACAAAAGAACTCTCATGGCCTAGTGCCTGTAAGTGTGGCGCTCTCTCAAATTCTCTCTGGACATGCTCAAGTCCCTCACCTTTTGTCAACTCATTTGGCTACCTCTCATTTTTTTGCTCACCTCTCTTTTCTTTTATCTCTCTTTTATTTTGCACACCCTCACTCATCCTAGATGCATGGGTATGAGCAGTACTTACATGCAATGAAACAGATGGTTTAGAATGTACCTTTAAGAACTGAGATAGTGGCACATCATCATCAGAGACATCTTCAACAATTACATCATCAAAAGCAGGCTGAGCAGAGGTGACAGGAACTTTGTCAAGAATGTTACTGTCAGTTGGAACATTGACAGTAGGTTCCACTGCATCTTGGACATCATGTTTAGTTGTGACAGCAATGTCAGCTGAGTCCTTGACAACAGGGTCACCTGTGACAGCAACATTCTCAAAGTCTTTGACAGCAACTGGGGCTGTGACAGCATCTTCCCTGAGGTAAGATGCTCCTTGGAGATTGAACAAGGTACTGTCCATTTCACTTTGAGAGATGGGTTCTTGTGGACCACTTGATGGGGGCTCATCCATGATTGGAGATGGATGATCAAAACCTGAAGGGTTGGGACTGTCCCCCTCTTGACTCTCAACACCACCACCAACACCAGTCTCTAGGGGTCTTTTTCTGGATTCTTGTAAGGCTTGTCTCTGTACTTTGGGAAGTCTAGAGAACCTAGGATGAGTGTATGGGGTAGAATGAGGGTTCGCTGAATTGGGGTCTAATCCAGCTTCATTCTCAACAGTGAAGGTGTCAAAACCAAAAGGTAATGGAAAATCAAGGTTAGGCACTTGATCAACCATGTGTTTGGTGAAACATAGTGGAATATGTGCATTTAAATTCTGTGAAGTGAGAGTTGTGTGTGTGTTCCTTTTCAGTACAGGGCATACCTCTAAACAAGGGGCATTCTCATCAAAATCACATAAAGAATTAATGCACAACATTAGAAAGCGAGGTTAAATGTTTACCTTCTTACCTATGGCAGCCTTGAGGTGTGCCATGAGCAGCCTTCCAACATCCACTTTGTACCCATGAACAAGAGAGTGAGTGAGCTTCTTGATGTATGTGAGAATTCCATTCCAGTCTGTGGTCTTGGTAGAGAACACTTTCACCATTGCATCAAACACCATGCTCCACTCCTTGGGGAGATACTTCCTGTCCATTTCACCAGAAGGGTACCATTTTGTTGTTCCCTCTTCAAGAATGGGTCCAGAATACCCAATTTTTAGGAAGAGCTTCTTGAGGGTCTCATCACTAGCAAGATCGGCATAGGTCTTTCCTGGTTCCAGCACAATTCCCAAAGCTGTATTGATGCCCTAAACATTGAGAGTGTAACTGTGTTCCTTGATTTTGAACTGAATGGATGAGATGTCACCATCTTCTTGAGCAACAGTTGTCTCCCAGAAATTTTCAATCCTGTCTAGGTCAAGAACATGAGTTGAGATAATTGCATACCCAAGATAGGACTTATTCATGAAAGAAACAAGCCCTTTGAAATCATCACCAGCATCACTAGGAGAGTAAATGCCAACAAGGTTTGTTTGTGAAATTGATTGTTTGGGGGCCATTTTTGCTTGTTGAGAGAAGAAAGAAGGTAGAAGATGAATTGCTTGGAGAGAAGAGAAAGGAGAGTGTTGTGTTTGATTTTTGAGAACAGTTGTATGTTTGATGAATTTAGAGGGAAGTTCAAGCATTTTTAACTGACAAAGTGAAATCGTGTCTTAACCCAGTTAACAGTCACGTGGGTTACTGGTGGATTTCTCTCTCTTAGTGGAGGATGTGTGTCCAAAATAAACGGTCCACTACTTTGACAGTAACCTGTGCGCTCAAAACAACCGTGTCAGTAACTTTGGTGTGATGACAGCATGTTTTGCGGGACAGAAACATTTCGCGCAAAACTTACTGTCATCGTTAAGTTCTCATATGACAGTATCTTTTACAAATCGTAACAGAAAGTTGTTTACTGCTGTCGAGAGGCTTATTGTCAATTAACTGTGACAACTACTTTTCTTGATGACAGCAACCTTTGCAGGAAAACAACAACTGTCGAGACTTTGTGTTGAAACTGTTATGATAAATAACTTAACTGAAGAGACACCAGTTAAACATATGCAATATTTATTACTGATTCATTATTCATTGATAACAAATCCAACCATTTAAGCAATTAGCAACACATATAACAAGCAATAAGAAACTACAGAAGGAAAAGGATAAATGTTATTAATTGAAGAGGGTTAAATTACTACACTTGGTAAGATTAACTATTCATTACAGTCTTTCTTAACCAATTCTAGAAATTATGCCCTAACTTCCTCTTCTGAGGTTCCTTCTTCCTTGAGGAGTGCTTGAAACTCCTTCTCCTCTTCTTGCAACTTAGCCTCCTCAGTGGCCTTAGCAGCAAGTCCTTTTTCTTCCTCCTCATCGAGGGCGTCTAACAATTCATCAAATAACGCTTCAACTTCTTCTCTGTAGGGAGAATCACAGCTTGCCTTTGGCCTATATTCGATTCCTACTTTGTTTTCCATTTTACCTTTTATGAATGATTCACTAATATGGCCTAAGGTTCATTTTATAGGCATACTAGGTAAAGAGAAGGTAAATGGTCAACAGTTTAGAATACTCATACAACTACCACAGATTGTAATTAAGTGATGTCTACCACTAATCCAACAATCAAAGCAAAACTGACCAATCAAGGAAATTCCTTGACCAATTTCAACAATAAAAACCATGCAAGTTAATGTCATACAGAATCTAACTCTGAAATAAAAGACTAGCACAAAATTCAATTTAACAAAGTCAAAGTAAACGTGCTGTCGAAAATGGATAGAGACTTAAGTAGACAATAACTTTCTCATGACATCAACTTGTTAGGGTTACTGTCACAAGCTTCATTTTAGAAACTAGAATGGAAAAACTAGTAAATTAACATACCAGATTCAACATTCCCAATTCACTTACCAACCTGTTAAAGGTTGCTTCATCCAGTGGTTTTGTAAAGATGTCTGCAAGTTGCTTTTCTGTAGGCACATATATCAACTTCACAGTTCCTCTTTCAACATGCTCTCTTATGAAATGATGTCTGATATCAATGTGCTTAGTCCTGGAGTGTTGAACAGGATTGTCTGAGATGGCTATGACACTAGTGTTGTCACAGTAGATAGGGATATTATTTAACACTAGGCCATAATCCAACAGTTGATTCTTCATCCACAGAATTTGTGCACAGCAACTTTCAGCAGCAATGTATTCAGCTTCTGCAGTAGATGTGGAAACTGAATGTTGCTTCTTACTAAACCAGGACACCAATCTTCCACCAAGAAACTGACAGCTTCCTGTAGTACTCTTTCTGTCAATTCTACACCCAGCAGAGTCTGAATCAGAATACCCCACTAGCTCAAATCCAATATTTTTAGGATACCAAAGGCCTAAATTAGGGGTGCCCTTTAGATATCTAAAAATTCTCTTGATAGCTACTAAGTGTGACTCCTTTGGATCAGCCTGAAACCTTGCACAGAGACATGTAGCGAACATTATATCAGGTCTGCTAGCAGTTAGGTAGAGAAGGTATCCAACCATGCCTCTGTAAGCACTAGAGTCCACTTTCTTCCCTTTGGAGTTTAGATCCAAGCTAGTTGAAGTAGAGATGGGAGTCTTGGCAGGTGATGAGTCTTCTAGATTGAACTTCTTGAGAAGTTCTTGGACATACTTTGCTTGAAAAATGAAGATACCATCATCTTTCTGAAGAACTTGTAACCCAAGGAAGAATGAGAGTTCTCCCATCATGCTCATCTCATATTTATTCCTCATTAGAGATGAAAACTTCTCACACAACTTCTCATTTGATGAACCAAAGATGATATCATCAACATAAATTTGAACCAGAATGATGTCTTTGCCATGATGCTTGTAGAATAAAGTCTTATCTACTACACCTCTTGTAAACTGGTTTTCCAACAGAAAGGTTGAGAGGGTATCATACCAGGCTTTTGGAGCTTGTTTCAAACCATAAAGTGCCTTGAACAGCTTGTACACAAAATCATACATTTCAACATCTTCAAAACCAGGTGGCTGTTCAACATACACTTCTTCCTCCAACTCTCCATTTAGAAAAGCACTTTTGACATCCATTTGGAACACCTTGAAGTTACAGTGTGCAACAAAGGCTAGAAAAATCTGATAGCTTCAAGTCTGGCAACAGGTGCAAATGTCTCATCATAATCTATTCCTTCCTGTTGACAGTAACCTTTAGCTACTAGCCTTGCCTTGTTTCTAGTCACATTTCCATTTTCATCTAGTTTGTTTCTGAAAACCACTTTGTCTCAATAACTGATTTTCCTTTTGGTCTTGGAACCAACTTCCACACATTGTTCCTTTCAAACTGGTTGAGTTCCACTTGCATAGCAATCACCCAATCAGAATCTAACAATGCTTCATCAATTGCTTTTGGCTCCATTTGAGACAGAAAACAGGAAAACATGTTGTCAGCAGAAACATTATTCCTGGTTCTCACCCCAGAAGAAGGATCTCCAATAATTAGGTCATTTGTGTGATCCTTGTTCCACCTTGTGGTTCTGGGCAAGCTTCTTGTTTGATCTGAAATAGTAGCCTCAGTTTAAGGGACTGAGTCTTCACCAGGGCAATTATCTCCACCATTTTCTTCAATTTCTCCAGAGTCACCATCATTTTGAATATTTCCTGAAATTGTTTGTGACTGAGCTGGATTTTGATTGACATCATTTTCAATGACATCATCTTTTTCAGTTTCAACAGTTTGAGTGAATGTGGGTTCTTCATCAACAAATTCTTCTTCCTCCAAGTATCCTTGATTCTCAAATCTAAGAATCTGCATTTGACCTTCTTCATGTAGTCCAAGAAACTTGGTTTCATAAAATGTGACATTCACACTTTCATCTATGATCATGTGTTCCAAAAGATAGACTCTGTAGGCAGTCCTTTCTAGAGCATATCCCATGAAAATACCTTCATAGGCTTTGGTGTCAAATTTCCCTTTCTTTTCATGGTTGTCTTTCATCATGAAACATTTGCTTCCAAACACATAAAAATACTTGACAGTAGGTTTCTTTTCATTGAGCAGATAATAAGGGGTGTTCCCTTGAGTCTTGTTGATCAGGGTTCTGTTCTGTGTATAACAGGCTGTGTTGATAGCTTCTGCCCAGAAGTATGTAGGTAGCTTTGCATCATGAAGCATAGTTCTGGAAGCTTCAATGAGAGTCATGTTCTTCCTTTCTACAACTCCATTTTGATGTGGTGTGTCCTTGCAGCAGAAAATTGTTGTATAATTCCTTCATCTTTGTAGAAATTACCAAGAGTGGCATTTCTGAACTCAGTGCCATTGTCACTTCTCAGAATTTGAACCTTGCCATTTGAAGCTCTGTCAAGAACTCTTAAGTGATCAATGATAACTTGAGCAGCTTCATCTTTTGACTCTAGATACTTCACCCAAGTATACCTAGAATAATCATCCACCATAGGTAATGCATATCTCTTCTTGGCTAATGATGGAACATTGACTGGTCCAAAGAGATCCATGTGAATTAGTTTGAGTGGTTCTATGTTGATGTTGACTTGCTTTGACCTGTGCACAGCTTTCTTCAATTTTCCCATTTGACAATCCTCACACAGTCCTTCTTGACAGAATTCCTGTTGGGGTAGTCCTCTCAGTAGTTCCTTCTTCATTAACATATTCATTGTCTTAAAGTTGAGGTGAGAGAGTTTCCTGTGCCAAAACATACTGTCACCAACAGTAGCTTTACTATAGAAACAGTAAATCTTGTCCTTCTTTGTTGAGCTTAGGTCAGCAACAAACAAGCTTCCTTTTCTTACCCCTTTCATAGAGAGGCTTCCATCCTTCTTGTGATAGATGTTGCACACCATCATGTCAAAATCAACCTTGAATCCCCTGTCACTGAATTGGCTGACACTGAGCAGGTTGTGCTTCAATCCATCTAGAAGTGCAATATCATTAATGACAACATTCCCAATTTCCAAACAACCATATCCCATTGTGTAATCCTTGTTGTTGTCTCCAAAGGTTATGATTAGGCCAGCTTTCTCAACAAATTGTGATAGCAGGGCTTTATCACCAGTCATGTGTCTTGAGCAGACACTGTCAATGATCCATATGACCTGCTCCTTATTCTTGCCCTGCAAAACAAATTGTATTTAAGAGGCATATGGTACCCAATCCTTGTTGGGTCCTGTTACTTCAGTATCACAAGAATAATCAACGTTTTCAACTTTGATCATCACATCAGGAATCTTCTGTTGGACTCCTTTCTTCACCCACTTTTCTTTAGAATTAGACTTGGTCTTCTTCTTAGTGGATGTAGCCTTCTTACTGTTTCCAGTAGGCTCAGAAGTCTCAACAGTTTGCATATAGAGACATTGTTCAGAAGATGAAATAGGCAAATTGAAACATGTACTCATGGCAGTTATCTTACAAGGCATACAGTCAATGTTATTGCAAACTACCATAGATCTATGCATAATGGGGGTCCTGTGTAAGTTACCATCTATCATGGTCACATTGTCCTTGACCTCTTTTGGTTTCTTACAAACATGAGTTAAGTGATGTGAAGAGCCACAGTTATTGCATAGTTTTCTAGGAGCATTACCAGCATTAGCATTGCCATTTTCTAACTTACCATTTCTGTTTCTAGACTTGTAGGTGACTGTGTCAACAGGATGTTCTGAAGTTGCTGTCGAGCTTTCTTTGACAGTACCTTTCATACCTTCTGTCTTGACAGTAGGTCTGGAAGTTACAGTCTTTGAAGCTCTCTTGACAGTATCTTTGGAAGTTTCTATCTTGCTATTTCTGACAATATCTTTAGAACATTCTGTCAGATTGTTTGGGAAAGTCAGTCTTGGGGATTTTGACAGTATCTTTTCCTCCAACCGTTGTGTTGTCAATGCACTCATCCTCATCATCAAGTTGTTGTTTGATGAGCATGGCTTCCTCATCAAACTCAAGTTCATAAAGTTTGAAAAGTGGTTTGTTGATCTTCTTGAGGACATGAGGTTTGACAGAAGCATCAGTTGAACAATCCTGACTTATAGTTTCCTTACCAGGTCTTTTACCATACTCAAAACCTATCCCTACTTTTTGATCCTCTGTGTGTTTCTCATGATAATCCCGAAGTTGTTTGGATGAGATTCTATAGCCTTTAATCTTGAATTCATTTTCACTTATTTCTTTCCTTAGAAACTTCTCAATTTCTTTAGCACATTCTAACTCATTTTTAAGTTTGGCATTCTCCTGAGTTAGAGATTCTAATCGACCGGTCTTTAACAAAAGCATGTCATTCTCAGAACTTAGTGTTTCAATAAGTTTAGTTAACCTAGCAATTTCTTCATTTGCTGCAGTTAAACTAGTATGAACATTAAACATTTCAGCACTCAATTCCTCAACAGTTTGTTTGTATTCTTCTTTAGACATTTCAAGTAAGACAAGTGAAGGTACCTGACTTGGAGAGCTAGAGGAGACCTCATCAGTCTTAGCCATGAGGGCTAGATTCATATATTCCTCTTCCTCTTCCTCTTCATCATCAGAGTCATCCCAACATTTTCCCTCAGCCACATAGGCTTTTCCTTGTCCTTTCTTGAAGTGTCCACTTGACCCTTTTTCCATCCTTTGATTCTGCTTTGGTCTTCTGCACTCAGTAGCAAAATGACCAAGCTCATTGCAGTTGTAACACCTAAACTTGGATTTGTCCACCATCCCTGTTTTGTAACCACCTCTTATGGCACCACCTTCAACCTTGGAGGAATTCCCTCTGCTGAACCTTGATGTTTGACCTTGAGGCTTAAATGGCTTGTTTCTCTTGAATCTTATGTTTTTGAACTTCTTAGCCATGTAAGCCATAGTAGGATTATCCATCTTCTCCATTTCTTCTAAGGAGTAGAAGTCTTCATCTTCAACATCGGTTATCTGCAAAACAACTTTCTCCTCATCATCCACAACCTCTTCAATCTTAAGAGTAGGTACTGGAGTAGGTTGGGTGATTTGAATTCCTTCAATAGGTTGTGTGATTCTTGGCACATGAGCCACAAGAGCACCAGACATATTAGCCATCTTTCCTCTGGAACCAGCTTGTATAGCTCTTTTCTGGAAAAATTCAAGCTCATATGACTTAAGCACACCATATAATGTTTCAAGAGATACATTGTTTAGATTTCATCCTTCTCTTATGGCAGTGATTCTGTGCTCTAGATGCTCAGGAAGTGTGAGTAAGAATTTAACATTTAGCTCCTTCCTATCATAGTACTTGCCATGAATCTGTAGCTCAGTCAGCAGCTTTCTAAACCTCTCAAATATTGTTGTTAGGTCTTCTCCTGACTTTACCATGAAAGCTTCATACTGAGAGATAAGAATTTGTCTTTGATTGTCTTTCACTTCTTCACTTCCTTCACATAGCAGCTCGATCTTATTCCACATATCTTTGGCTGATGAGCACCCAATGACATTCCCACACATGGCTTTGTCCAAAGTGAGAGCATCCAATAAGATGAGTTGCAAGTAATCATCCAAGGCCACCTTCTCTTTTTCTGGCTCCAGAAACTCTGAAGGTAATTTGTTGACCCAGTAGGCTGGAACAAGAACACCATCCACAGTTGAGGCTTCAATTTCTTTTCTTGGAACAAAGGGACCATTTTGGAGGATACCCAAGTATAAAGGATTCACAGCTTTGATAAACAACAGGATTTTTCTTTTCCACACGTTGTAGTTCTCCTTATCAAATGCTGGAATCTTTATGCTACTTGACTTCTGCATACTTGTCATGATCTCAGATTAGTAGAACAATCTGTCCACTCTGATACCAGTTGTTGGTCCTTGACTATTGCAGAAGGGGGGGGGGTTGAATGCAATACTGATAAATCCCAATCTACGTTTCAACAACAAAAGCTAAGATTAAAGTTTATCAGTTTATGGAATGCAAACACACGTAAACACACGAGTATTTCTCACAAAATAAATGTTTTATTTATTTTGCAATGGGTTGCTACAACCTCAAGAAAATGTTAGTTTTATTGAGCTTCAGTTTCTCGAGTGATTACAAAGAATGGATTGAGAGATATTCTAAGTAGACTGATCCTATCACTATCAACACGGGTCTTGTGAAGTTGCTGTCATTTTCATGTGGCAGCTTCTTACAAATTGCCTACCCCTGATTCTTTCCTAAATTGCTATACAAACAACTTATCAATATAGAACAAAGCAATCTAGAAACATTCTATATTCAGCTAACATAATTCAGTAGATGTAGATTTGTCATACTCTGGAATTGGTGAGCTTTGTCATGTGATCTCTCAAGCTTCGGTCGTAGTCTTGCAGACCTGTTGCAGTGTTGGGATGCTGCAACACGCCTGTTTCTTGAACATCCAAACTGTCACAAGTTTGACTGGGTTGTTCCCCAATACAAATGTTCTCCCTTCATGACAGTATCCTGATGGCTAACCTTGTTGTCACAATAATGCGCTTTTGGTGACAGTAAGAAATCTCCGCAAAAGGTGATGTCAGGATTTCCAAGCTTGATGTCAGGCTACAGTAAAGTTGTTGTCTGAGGGCTTCCGCCAATGTTGTTGTCAGAGAGAATGTACTGTCGTGACTTGAAACATGCTGTCTTCTTGTAACCTTACTGTCAATGATGTGACAGTAATCTTTATTCTTGTTGTCCATCTTAAGTACTTCTTGAGGCTTGAACAAGTTAATGAACTTCTACCAAGATGCACTAGAATCTTATTTGTACTAAACAAAAATAGTTACAAAGACATACTCTGGCTGTGACAGTATGTTCATACTTAATAAAATTAGGTATTTAAAATATCTAGTTAAGTTGTCTCATAGATATCACTCATAAATCCTAACACTCTAAGGGACGATAGTACTAAAAAAAAGTAAGTATCGTTGGATATTAAAATGAATGGATGAGAACCATTGAAAATAAATGTCAAATAATATATTTTATTTTAATAGATAATTTATTTTTTCAAAAGTCTAAGTTTCGAAATTCGTCAACAATATATTAAAAAATAGTATTTTAGAATTCTAAATATTTATAAAATTTAAAACAAATATTAATACAAAGAATAAAATTAAGAATTAACATAATAAAAAATATTAAAAAATATCCGTACATAGTAGGTTGTTAATGGGAGTCGAACTCATGCTAGTACTCCGTTATTATCCCTCTTGCTCTTATATTATATAATAGTATATAATTTAATTAGACCGAGCAACTTTAAAAAAAAACAAAAAATTAGACCGTGCGAAAAAGAGAATTATATAAATTTTTTAAAAGCACGGCTAGGATTGAGTATCAGGTTCAACAAAAGTCGAAGGCGAGAGCATCTTACGTTTGGCAAAACCATGGTCCAGACATTACCAGACTACCAGAGTAATGCAGCTTAGTTTTAGACCCGGTAATTTTCGACATGACACGAAAATACAGTACGAAATGATATAAAAATTTAGTGTTTTGGTTTATATTTTTAGTACACGAACACGAAAGTACAAGATCGAGATTTACCCTTCAAGTACACGACACGACACGAAGTACACGAAATAAATAAATAAATATTGATATTAGATATTTGAATATTTTTATTAGATATTTAACATTTTATTTATGTGATTATGCATAAATTTTTAATATTATTGGTAAATACTATATAAATATATTTTTTTAATACATATTTGTAAATATGTTACCACAAATTTTAATATTTCAATACATTTATTTATTTATATTTTTATTATTATTTAAAATTACACGAAAACACGACACGAAAAGTAAACGACACGAAGATACACGAACACGAAATCACACGAACCCTAAACATGTGATTTTGAATTTAACATTTTGATACACGAAACACGAAAGTACACGACACGAACAAATTGTCAAATCGACTTAGTTTGATTTCGTATGTGGACGTTTGGTGGCCCTTTTTTTGGTCTGATACGGTATGTAAATTGCGAAAATTGACTAAATCAAGTGGATTCTGGTTACTGGCGTGCATCAGGAATTCATGATTCACGAGGTCTCTTAAAACATCATGCATAAAATTTAGTTAGTGTCTTAACGTAGAATTTTCTTAACGTAGAATTTTCATATAGATTCACTTTGCCAAAGATTTTCTAATTTTCTTATCATATGCTAGTGCTAGCGTTAGAGAATTCAAAAGATAATTAAAAATTTGTTACAAAAATCTTAAAAGATAATTTAAAATTTATTCCAAAAATGATGTGTAATCTGTGTAATTGGTTCCATTCTTAATAAAAATAATGAACTCTGCGTGTATAAATATGTCCACAAATCATATCTTCATACGTGTTGTGCCACGTCATTTAGGAAAAAAATTAAAAGAGAATTTTGAATTTTTTAACATAGGTTGCATAGCATAACACGTCATGTAACTCATGTCAAGCAATCAAATTAAGGACTCGGATTTTTACCAAATATCTCAATCATAAAATTTACTCATGTCGGATTTTATGATCTAAATATCTCAATATCTCAATCAAATGATTTTATGATATTTAGATTTTTACTCATGTCATGTAACTCATTTTCTTGATTTTACTCATTTCATGTAACTCATTTTCTTGATTTTATGATTGAGATATTTAGATCATTATCCACGACACATTGACCAATAGATTAACGGTTAGGAAGCAGAGCTAAGACTTAGGGCTCATTTGTTTAGCTCTGAATGACCGCTGAATTAGCTGAACTGAGTGATTCTGCTCATTAAGGTCATTTGGATCTTATTTTCCCCTCCTCCCCTCCTGAATGAATCCCCTCCTGAATGAATCTTAAAGTTCTGAATCGGTTCAGTGTGAATATTGCAGCCGAACGAATCAGATAAGTGTGGACATGTACATAACTCCTTCATCCGTGGTATTCTTTTGCTTTTAAATTAAATAAAGTACTTTAAATTATAATAATTCTAAATTATACCATATAATTTAAATAATACTTCTATATTTGTTTATTTCTAAATTATAATATGTAATTCAAATATATTGTTACCTAAATACATACAAGATTCTAATTCTACTTTTAATTAAAATTTAGATAAAAAATTTGAAATGTTAAATTTAATTTAAATACTTTTCAAAAAAATCATATATTAATTTAACAAAAATCAGAATTATTTTTTTAATAGTTTTTGGTTAAAAAAATATATATGAAATATTGTATGTTACATTGTAAAATTATTTTATTGTAATTTGTAATGATAAATTATTTAATATTTAATATCACTGTGTGACAAATGGATAAATTTGAAAAAGTATCATTCATGTGTTTGGAGAAATTTCAAGGCCCAATTTGTCAAATGATATTATTCGTTCAGAATTCAGATCTCAATTCATTCAGAAATATTAATCATTCAAGTATAAATTATTCAAAATTGCCAAATGACCCCTTAGAGTCTGTTTGAGTGGGCTTAAAATTATTACTTATAATTTAAAATTGTTTAAATTGATAAATAAAAGGTGAAAATTTTATGTTTGGTTAATTTTGAATTATGAGTAACTTATGAGTTATTAAAAATATAAACTTAAAAATAAATTTGATAAAAAATATATTTGAATGATGATATTAACTTTTATCAAATAAAATCACAAAAATGAAATAAGTTATTCAAAAAATTACTTCCTACCAACTTCTGATTTTAAGTTATTTTTTTAACTTATTACACAAACATACATTTTTTAACTTAAAGTTGAAAATGACTTTAAGCACAAGGCTTAAAACCATTCTCAAACATGCTCTTACATGAGT
Source organism: Heracleum sosnowskyi (assembly GCA_030848705.1). NCBI lineage: Eukaryota > Viridiplantae > Streptophyta > Magnoliopsida > Apiales > Apiaceae > Heracleum > Heracleum sosnowskyi. The sequence continues at coordinate 37,124,662 of CM061244.1, forward strand.
GAGATAGATATTTGGAAAATTTTCCTTTTATTAGGCTTCGTTTGTTTTGCTGAAAAATATTTTTCAGAAAATATTTTCTGAACTTTTCGGCGTTTGTTTGGTCTTTGAAAAACATTTTTCAGAAAAATGTCTTTTGTGTGTTTATTTGATGTTTTGGAAATTGTTTTCCAAATTTTCCGACGTTTGTTTGGTTTTCAGGAAAAGAAAATATTTTCCAAGAGGAGAAAATTTCTTTAAGAAAAGTGATGAGTTTTTGGAAAATGACTTCCCCTTTTCAGAACGGGAAAATATTTTCCAAATGAACAATTTGTCACTTTTATTCATAATTTTTTATGCAAATTTTTCCTGAGAAAATTTTCCCTGAGAAAATTTCCCGAAATTTTCTCGTGAATTTTTTCCAAGAACTTTTCCCGAAAAAAAAAATTCAAAATTTTTTTCCGTAAAATTTTTTTTAAAAAAAATATTTCCCGTAACATTTTTTCCGAGAAAATTTCCCGAAATTTTTTTCTCAAGAAATTTTTGTTGTGAAATTTTTTCCGATAAAATTTCCCGTGAAAAAATTTTCTCGAGATATTTTTCCGAAATTTTTTTTGCCGAAAACTTTTTCCAGGAATTTTTTTCTTGAGAAATTTTTCCCTAAATTTTTTTTCCAACTCAAATATTTTTCCAAGAAAAACTTTTCAAGAACGCCTGTTAAGATTTACGCTTCAACAACTAAAACTAAGATTTAAGTTTATCAGTTTAAGGATTGCAAACACAAGTAGACACAAGTAGTTTTTCTCACAAAATAAATGTTTTATTTATTTTGCAAAGTGTTGCTACAACCTCAAGAAAATATCAGTTTTCTTGAGCTTCAATTTCTTGAGTCATACATAGAATGAATTGAGAGATAGTCTAAGTAAACTAATCCCATCTCTATCATCACGGGTTTGTGAAGCTGCTATCATTTTCATGTGGCAGCTTCTTACAAATTGCCTACCCGTGACTCTTACCTAAATTGCTATACAAACAAGTTTATCATTATTGGAAAAAGCAATCTAGATACATTCTATATTTAGCTAACACAATTCAATAGATGTTGATTTGTCATACTCTTGAATTGGTGAGCTTTGTCATGTGATCTCTCAAGCTTCTATCGTAGTCTTGCAGACCTGATGCAGTGTTGGGATACTGCAGCACGCCTATTTCTTGAACATCCAAACTGTCACATGTTTGACTGGGTAAATCCCCAATACAAAGATTATCCCCTTTGAGACAGTATACTGATCTTCAAGCTTGCTGTCACAGGAATGTGCTTTTGGTGACAGTAAGAAATCCCCGTAATAGATGCTGTCAGGAGTTCCAAGCTTGCTGTCAGACTAAGGTAAAGTTGTTGTCTCAGGGTTTCCGCCAATGTTGCTGTCAGAGTGGATATACTGTTGTGACTTGCAACATGATGTCTTCTTGTAACCTTACTGTCAGTGCCATGACATTAATATTTATTCTTGCTATCTTCTTTAAGCATTTCTTGAGGCTTGAACAAGTAAATGAACTTCTACCAAGATGTACTAAAATCTTATTTAACAATAAACAAAAATGATTACAAGAACATACTCTGGTTGTGACAGTATGTTCATACTTAATAAAATTAAGCAGTTAAAATATCTAGTCAAGCTATCTCTTAGCTATCACCCATAAATCCTAACAATCTCCCCCAATTTGTTTTTATGGACAAAAAAACAAATTTACAATCTATGCATGCTGACAACTTAACTAACAAGATCAGAATTGACAAAGATTTTCACTTAGCTTCAGATTTTCTTTTCTGTCTTGCTACATCCTCTCTGTTGAGAGCTTCTTTCAGAATATCCTTGAGTCCTTCCACCAATGCTTTTTCATCAGGAGAGATGGCATCATCTTCTATCTCATCAATGTACTTTTGGACTGCTTTGGAGAGACATACTCTAGTATCCTGGAGATCTGTCCACAATTCTTGACCAAAGGCATAAGTTTTGAACCTCAATTTACCTTCAACAAGTTTAAATCTTCTTCCAGGATTTGCATTCAGGGTTTTTCTTCTTTATTTGTCCAGCTTTGAGTTCTCACCCTTTCTTCTTTGAAGAATGTCCTCAATCTCAAAAGAACACAGCTGTTCTAATGGATGAGTTGATCCAATTACCATGTAGAGTAAGTCTTTCAAAGCACTTGTTCTGAGCTTATGAAAGCTTCTCACATGGATCTCTTCCCTTATGAACTTGATCCTCAGAGGATTTTCTAGCATACAGGGTTGGTAATTGGGTCCTTCACTCTCCACCCTGTTTGCTTCTTTGCACTTGATCAGGAGTGGAGCTTCCATATCTTCAGTAGCCTCTTTTCCTGTTGGATTTGAGGGTCCTTCTTCAGGAAGATCCTCTTCATAGTCAGTTATTTCTTCATCAGAGTACTCCAACAAATGAGCAATTTCAGCATCATCATGATTTTCAAACATACCAAACTTCTGATAGAATTCCATATCTCTTTTATCCTTGTACTTCAGAACATGTTCCATGACACTGTTGGGTACATTGTCATAGCTTTGTAGTAGCTCCACCATTCTGTCCAAGAAGAAGTAATCAATTCTTTTCCTGACTTTTGTTCTTACAATCATAGGAATGTCATTCACAGAAATTGACTCAACTTCCATGATGAAGTCCTTATAAACCTTTATTGACCTTGATGAATCCCACCAGAGAATGTACATTCTTGCCTCCTGATTGGCATCTAACTCCACTTCAACATTCCTGATTTCCTTGGATTTGGCATGTAGCAATTCAAGAGAGTTTGGGTATTTGATTTGAAGTGGCTTCCTCAAATTCATGCATAGCCCTGTAGCTTTCTCCTTTCCTGAGTACTTAGTCTTTCCTTTCTTTGCTTTGGCAGATTCCTCAGGTTCAGGTTCCTGTCTAGAAAACCAAGCTCTGGCTAAGGCTTTTGTCCTCTTAGATTTGACAGTTGGCTTGATTTCATCCTTGACAACATCTTCTTTGATAGTGTCCTTAATGACAGTATCTTCTTTGACAGTGTCTTCCATGACAGCTTCTTTCAGGACAGTGTCTTCCATGACAACTTCTTTGGTGACAGTATCTTTTTCAGCATTTATACCGTCTATAGCACATCTCAAGATATTTGCCTCCAAAGCTTCAATTATTTCAGACTCCTTTTCTTTTGTGGCTCCGGCATCTTTCTTTTCTTACACAGGAGCTTCTTCTTTGTTTTCCTCTTGGGGTTTAGTTCCAACATTCCTAGAAGTGCTTCCACTAGAATTTCCTGCTACACTAGTTCCTCCACTTCCATCCAACTCATCATCATCATCAGAAGAGACACCATAAGAACAACTTTCACCTTGATCAGATCTTTTGGAGTTTGATTTGGAGATCATCTTATTTACTGTAGAGTTCAGTTCCATGTCTCTCTTCACCGGCAATTTGTGAATTACTTTGTGTAAAGCATAATGTAACATAAGATGTAAAAGAGATAACTGCAACTCAACAAAGGACAAGACATACAATAATATTAACAGAAGCACGGGAATCCAGAATCAAAGAAGAAAAGGTAAACTCAAAAAATCAAAATATGGTATGTATTCTTGAAGTCCGTAAACAGGTCACGGAAAGAAGTTCATGAAAATGTTCAAGCCTCAGTGACAACAAAAGAAACAAGACTTTCAAGACTACAGAAGTATGTGAATAATTTAGGGTTAGTACCACAGGATTCCAGTGATTTATTTGAAGCAACCAGATCGACAAAGGACTTATCAACAACATTGAATTGAAGACATAGAAGAATTGATCAAGTGTTATTCATCTGTGAACCAGACCAGTTGCACCAGTTGACGGCACTTAGAAAGATCAAGTTGTTTTATCGTCTCAGAAGAATTGATACAGTCTAAAACTGAAACACCCTGGAACTCAGAAGATTTTCTAAAAGATCAAAGACAAGGAAATGGTTCGATGGTTTTTCTATTTAGAAAACCATCGAATGTGATTAAAGAAAACAATCAGAATTCAATTATAAAATAATTTGATTTTCGATAGTTTTTATTTAAAAACTATCGAATGGTAAATTCTTTTTAAAATTCGATAGATTTCAATTTGAGGAGCAGGTGAAAAGGTGGTTTGTTTGTCAGGTTGATGAAGATCCAACAACCAAGTTTAATTCTGTTAAATTGGTTCGATGGTTTTCAAAACAAGTCTACAATTAATACGAGGATTGAAGAAGTGTCTTCTTCAGTTAAGGAAAATCACAGAGACATTACTGAGAGAGAAGTTTGAGCCGGAGAAAATCAGATAAATTAATAGTGCTCAGAATTTTATCATTGTATTGAATTTGTGTAACCTTAAACTCATTGAAGCTAATCTACGGATTAGAAATTGTAGCACCCCTCGAGGTTTATATTTATAAAACGATATATTCCCCGACTCTTGGTTTGATTTGGTGTAGTTGATTTCGTTATAGAACTGAATGATTAATCCGCGAACAAAATTGAATAATTTGTGAGTATCGTATTCAACTCCCCCCCCCCTTCTACGATACTTTGGACCTAACAATTGGTATCAGAGCTACTTGATTGACATACAAATCAGATCCGGTGAATGAGACCAAAATCAAACGTAGCTTGAAAATTCAAAGCAAATTTTTTAACTTTCAAAATTTTTCATTTAATTGGAATTTCTTGAATTTTAAACAATTTGAAATTTTCAGAAACCATGAGTGCTCCAAAGACAACTGCTGGTATTAAAGTTCCCCCATTTACTAGAGATGATTTCGGTTTGTGGAAGATGAAGATGAAGATGCTGTTATTTATCAAGGCATCTAATCCGTTGTATATTGGCTTATTAGAGAACGGACCGTTTGTACCAATGAAACCAGTTAGTGAATCTACAGCTCCTGAAGGTACCAGGATTCCTCAAGGCACCCAACCTAAGGATATCACTGAATACACATATTCTGACAAAGAACTGATTCGATTGGATACAGGTTTGATGTTGATATTGGCAGACTCCGCAGACAAGGAAATGAGCTATCAGTTGATGAACTGTACAAGCGGGAAACATATGTGGGATACCATTAATTTGATAATGGAAGGAACTGAAGACGTGCAGGAAAACAGATTGGACATCCTGACTTCTCAGTACGAAGCTTTTAGGTCTCTTCCAGGAGAAAGTATAACTCATGTCTTTGAGAAATATACTAAGCTTCTTAATGAATTGGCAATGAAAGGGAAGACCTATCCACTGAGAGAAACAAACAGGAAGTTCATGATGACGCTGCCCCATCATGTAGAACACAAGTCCTCATCTATAAGGGAAAGAATTGACTTCACAAAGATGTCATTAGAGATGATCTATGGCAAGTTGAAGACTTATGAGATGGAGCAAGAACAACGAGTGATAATCTACGGACCAGGGACAGTGGACAACAAGCTAAATGCACTTGTGAGATCAGCAGCACTTGTAGTGGATGAACCAACAACTTCTGATATTCAGGTTCAAACCCCTAGAGCTGGAAAGGAGGTGATTATAGAAGCTGAAATGGATTCTGTGAATCTGGGTGTTGATGAAAGTGATTACTACACCCTAAAAGAGCTGTCACGTTAGAAGATCTTAAGCAAAAGAATATGTACTTAGAGAACAAGGTCAAGTGTAATGATGAGATAGAGACTATCCTCGGGAAGCAGATTTCAGAGTTAAATTTGAAACTGAATGCTTTTAAGAATTCCACCCTAATTGCTAAGGATATCATTGATACTCAGACCATAGGGAATAAAACTGCAATAGGTTTCGACTACAACAAGAAAGCTGGTAAGAAGATAGTGGAATTCCCTGTGACACCTCCAAATGTCAAAAGGAATACTCCACATGTTCTTAAGAATGTTAATTATCCAGTTTTTGTTAAGCCATTTCCACCACTTTTCAATGAGGATGATCTTTTCATTAGACAAGAATTGCTTGAGGAGGATTTATTGAAGGAAAAAGAGGTAAAGACTAAGTTGCCTAGGAAATCAGTAAAAACTGAACTACCTAAAACTGAAGTAGGTGACTTTGTTATCAAGGCTAAAAAGAACAGGAATGGGAAAAAGAATGTTGTTAATGATAATATTGTTTCTTCTTCTCTGCATCTAGGAAGTTGTGCACTATTTGTAATTCTGCTACCTTACACATGCATGTAAAAAGGTTAAAGTAGAAACTGCTGATACTTCTGCAATGCATAACATGTCTGACATGCCTGATCTTCATGAACCCTGTGGTAAGAAAGAGTGTTTGCTATGTAAATACAACATCATGCATGTTTATTTTAAGTTGATGAATGATAGCAGCAAAAGCACTGTTAATGTTAAATCCACATATACTATGAATATCAAACAGGGTAAGACTAACTTGAATGTTACTCCTGTTAAAGTATCTAAACCTTCAGGACCCAAACAAGTTTGGGTACCAAAGTCCGCTTAATCAATCTGTGATTGCAGGGTAAGGTTAAAAGCTCAAAGGTCGTGTGGATTCTGGATAGTGGTTGTTCTAGATACATGACAGGTGAAGAGTCCCTGCTTACAGAGTTGGTTAAGAAGACAGGCCCGATTGTAACCTTTGGAGATGACAACAAAGGATTCACTACGGGATATGATAAATTGAAAATTAGGAATGTCATCATTGAAAACATCTCTCTTGTTGAAGGATTGAAGCACAATCTTCTAAGTATCAGTCAGTTCTGTTATAAAGGCTACAATGTAGATTTCAGAAAGGACAAGTGCTTGATCACAAACAGGAAGGATGAGAAGCTTGCTCTACTGGGAGTAAGAAAAGGAAATTTGTTTATAGCTAAATTAAGTTCTACCAGTGAAGGAGAAGTTACATGTTTCTACAGTAAGGCTTCTTCAGAACAAAGTTGGCTATGGCACAAGAAGCTCTCACATTTGAACTTCAAAACTATGAACTCTTTGGTAAAGAGAGAGTTAGTGAGAGGGTTGCCCCTGATGGAATTCAATCAGGAGGGACTATGTGAAGCATGTGAAAAAGGGAAGTCGAAGAAAGCATCACCTAGAAGCAAAGGAATGACAAGCATTGTTGAACCATTACAATTGATTCATATGGATTTATTTGGTCCAGTCAATGTTATGTCACTTTCAAGAAATAGATATGCATTGGTGATGGTGGATGACTACTCCAAGTACACGTGGGTGTTGTTCTTACAGTCAAAGGATGAAGCAACACAACTAATCATTGATCACATCAAGAAGATAGAAGTGGAAGCTAAGCTACCTGTGCGGACAATCAGATCAGACAATGGAACTGAATTCAAAAATGCAGTTCTTAATGATTTCTGCTCAGAGAAATGAATATCAAGACAGTTTTCAGCACCAAGAACTCCTCAACAGAATGGAGTAGTGGAAAGGAAGAACAGGACCTTGGTTGAAGCAGCAAGGACCATGTTGAGTGAATCAAAACTTCCCACTTACTTTTGGGTTGAAGAAGTGAATACAGCTTGCTACACTCAGAATCGAACCCTGATCAACAAAGATCATGAAAAGACTCTGTATGAGTTAATGGCCAACAAGAAACCAACACTGAAGTACTTTCATGTGTTTGGTGCAAAGTGCTTTGTACTTAAAGATGGAGAACATCTGGGCAAGTTTGATGCCAAAGCAGATGAAGGCATTTTTCTGGGCTATTCTCTGGAATCTAAGGCTTACAGGGTATATGTGATTGAAGATAAGAAGGTGTTGGAAAGCTTTAATGTAACATTCGACGACACCAAAAGACCAGGCCTGTAAACAAGAGAGAACTCTGAATCCTTGGTATTTGAAAATCTATCAGGAGATCTCTCTGACAATGAAGAAGAACCTGAAGTTGTTACAGTTATTAATAATAATGATAATGATTCTGGACCAAGTGGTGATAGTGGTAGACATACTCAAACTACTACTGGATCCACTAATCAATCAACAGGGTCAACAGATCATACCGTCAACAACTCAGGGGGAGCAGGAGAAGGATCAACTAGTCACACTCCACAACATCTAGAACAAGGAGAATCATCAAGATCGCATCTGCCAAGACAAAGGGTATGGAATAGAGCTCATCCCTTTCACTTGATCATTGGTGATCCAGACACAGGAGTGAGAACTAGGAGAACATCACAAAATGAATGTCACTATTCTGGGTTTCTTTCAGAAACAGAACCTAAGAAAGTTGAAGATGCTCTAGATGATCCAGATTGGGTGCTTGAAATGCAAGAGGAACTCAATCAGTTTGAAAGGCAGAAAGTTTGGAAGCTGGTACCCAGGCCTAAAGGGAAATATGTTATTGGAACAAGATGGGTATTCAGAAATAAGTTGGACGAAGATGGAATTGTAGCGAGAAACAAAGCCAGACTGGTAGCTAAAGGTTACTCTCAAGAAGAGGGTATAGATTATGATGAAACCTATGCACCAGTAGCAAGACTTGAGGCCATCAGAATGTTTCTGGCATTCGTAGCACATTCCAATTACAAGGTATATCAAACGGATGTGAAGAGTGCTTTTCTGAACGGGGAGTTAGAAGAAGAAGTGTATGTGGAACAACCTCCAGGTTTTGAGGATTCAAAACTGGCAGACTTTGTGTACTTTCTATTCAAAGCTCTCTACGGACTCAAACAAGCTCCAAGGACATGGTATGACACTCTCTCTGAATTCTTACTTGAAAATGATTTTACAAGAGGTGTTGTAGACAAAACTCTCTTTGTCAAAAAGCATAAAAATGATTTGATATTGGTGCAAGTATATGTTGATGACATAATATTTGGTTCTACTAATGATGATCTATGCAAGAGATTTGCTAAGTTAATGCAGAGTCGATATGAAATGAGCATGATGGGTGAATTGTCATTCTTTCTTGGACTGCAAGTGTATCAAAGGCAAGATGGTATATTCATTTGTCAGTACAAGTACATCAAAGATCTTCTGAAGAAGTATCAAATGGAAGACTCATCTACAGCAAAGACTCCTATGCCAACTGCCACTAAGCTTGATAAAGATGAAACTGGTAAGAAGGTTGACATCACAGGCTACAGAGGTATGATAGGCTCATTACTTTATCTCACTACAAGTAGACCAGATATAATGTTTGCAACATGCTTGTGTGCTAGGTTTCAGTCTGATCCTAAAGAATCTCATCTAATAGCTGTTAAGCGAATATTTAGATATCTTAAGGAGACCCCAAATCTTGGAATTTGGTACCCTAAAGATACAAGATTTGATCTTATTGGATATACAGACTCAGATTTTGCAGGTTGTAAGATTGATCGGAAGAGTACTTCATGAAGCTGTCAATTTCTTGGAAGAAGGTTAGTTTCCTGGTATAGCAAGAAACAACATTCAGTATCCACATCAACAGCTGAGGCTGAATACATTGCTGCCGGTAGCTGCTGTGCTCAGATCTTGTGGATGAGAAACCAACTCCGTGACTATGGGCTTTTGTTGACAAAGATTCCAATATTTTACGACAACACAAGTGACATAGAAATCTCTAACAACCCAGTGCAACACTCGAGGACGAAGCACATCGACATCATGTATCATTTTATCCGAGAGCATGTCATGAATGGAACTTTGGAGTTACATTTTGTACCCATAGATGAACAAATTGCAGACATCTTCACTAAACCACTTGATGAATCCACTTTTTCTAAGCTGGTTGGTGAACTTGGGATGTTAAATCTTTCTAATTGATTTTGATTAGAAGTCAGTAACTGCAAGATAGTCCTAGTGAATACATGAGTTTAAGAATTTCCATATCCTTAGGACTCGTGAATTTATTTTCTGGAGCAATTCTCGTAGTTAGGATTATTGTTCTAATTTTATGTCATAATTATGGATGATATATCTTCTGGCATTTAATTGGTTATTAATTCTAAAATTATTTAGGTGCTAATATTTGTTCTAAATATTCAAGCATCTATTTAATTTGAATTAATTTACTGTGTTTTAAACATTGTAGATTAATGCAGCATAATTTATTGGATTTTAATTGGTTAATGTCATTCAATGATATTTAGTCGATTTTATTCTAAGAAAATTGTGAATTTTCTGTTAACAATTGATTTTGGTAAATTTGGAAAAGTTTATTCAAATTAAAACTTGACAGAAAATTAAAGGTTTGATTTTTGGAACATGAACATGTTTTAAAAATTAAATCAGAAGAAAAAACCATCGAATTTAGAAAATTCGATAGTTTTTCTAAGTACTAAATGAAAACCATCGAAGGAAAATTCGATAGTTTTTAAGTAGGAAAAGAAAAACCATCTAAAACAAGTTTCGATAGTTTTTTTGAGATAAAATAGAAAAAGTATCGAAGTGAATTAATGTTAATTAATAATTGAATTCTCGATAGTTTTTCTAAAAATAGTTCGATAGTTTTTTGTTTGAATTGCATAAATCTCTCGATAGTTTTTCTTAAGGTCGGTTTAAATTCTTGATTTTAAACACTTCGATAATTTTTGAAAAACTATCGAAGTGTTTTTGACCTTTTTGCTCCTAGAACAAAACTATCGACAATACAAATAAAAACCATCGAACGTTAAAGGACTAAAATACCCCTGTCAGTTCAAAAGTGTATATAAGAACCACTTAGATGTTTTTTTTCTCCTATTCTCAGATCTAAGAAAGAGTTTTTTTATATATACAAAGATACTTACACAAACAGAGCATCACTATCGATACTTTTCTTCAAAATTAACCGAGGAAAACCTGAGAAAGATACTATTCTTTCACTTTTAATTGTTTTTAACCGTGAAGATTGTTTCTTTTTGAGTTTTTGTTATATATAAAGGAAGAAAATCCATCGAACTTGAACTTTGGACCTTATAAAATTGTTAACAGATTTGTTCTTTAGAAATTGATTGTTTTTCAATTGATTTCTGTGGATTACAGTTAATATTCAAAGTTAACAATTTAGGGTTCTAATTTGAGTTGTGTTTTGTTCAAGTTTGTGTTTTTAAAGAAAAAGGGTTATTTTGGTTAAGTTTGATTAATTAGAAATAATTAATTGAAAAATTAGTTTTGGTTTAAAATTAATTTTCTGGAAATTTAAAATAAAATAACCGGAGAATTTATCGTAACCTAGACTAACCATGTCTCGTTTCAGAATTTGCAATCCATAACGAACTTACAGATTCGTGCATCGGCAGAATTTCTGAACACACGTTCATTAGTGGCATATGCACTGAGTACTCCCGTGGTCCTTTGTATCGATCAATTGACTGCGTTGTACACATCCGCCACTGACACATCTGAGAACAATATAAGATCCTTTAGTTTTGTTGTGCCAGGGGGCAGACCAATAAGGGTGATGGAACATGACTTTAGTAGGGTTTTACATTTTCCAACAGAAAACCATGTTCCGGATCCCGCGACTGAGGAGATACATGCTTTCTTCACTCTCATAAGAAGTCAACAAGCAAACTTCTTTGTGGGAGAGTTCCTTAAGCATTACTTGACAAAGTCGTGGAATTTCTTCTTTCACACACTTATCCATGTTTTTACTGCTAAGCTGACAAATCTGCATGGTATTCCCTTATTTCTTCAGAAGATAGGGTTTGCCATTGCTAACAATAGGCATATAAACATAGGAAGATTAGTGATTGATCAAGTCATTCTATGCATGGGACCACTGGATGAAAGAACAGGCATGGATTATGTGCTTTGTTTCTATCCTAGGTTCCTACAGTTAATTCTAAATTATGTGTTAACAGGTGATGAACGGGAGACATTCGAAGGTGAGGAGACACTGTAGTGTATGAGGATGAAGAGGAATGCAATAACCGCTCTGATAAGAAAGAATCATTTTCCAGGGGTACCCACTGTTCTAACTGAATATCTAAGAACGGTGCCCCTACCACTTCTACCCCCAGGGGAACAGGTAATCGAAGGTAATATTCCTGAACCCATACTGGCTCCTGAACCACAACCTATGGATGTAGATCCAGAGCCCTCAGCGGCTATTTCTGACCATGAGATTGCAAACCCACAATCTCTAACCACGGTCACAAAGCCTTTGGACGAGCCAAATGAAAACATAAACGAACCTCCTTCCCCTACTATACCCATCATACAAACATCCATGAGTGTACAGGGAGATAGTGCCAAAGCAGCACCACATAAGGAGATACACCCTTCAACAACAGCTCTGCCTTCCTCTAAAAGGAGAAGAATAGAAACCGTGGCAACTGTTGAAACTTCATTTCAATCATCCAAAGAGCCCTTTATTGATTTTTCTGATGCTGATTGGGCTACACTAACTAAAGCAATATCTGAACCAATAGCTCAATCTAGCAAGGAGGAATTGACGGAAGCAACTGGTGTTCCGACCATATTACGGTCAGGTTCACTGGTTGAAGGTTCTAAGAACCAAGTGTCTTCACAGACGTCGAGAGAAGGCTCTGAGCCAAATGCAAAATCTAAAGGGTCATTGTCTAGCTCCCCAGATGGAACATATCTGGATCCTGCGGGTAAAGGGTCTGACGTATGTGCGGATCGGCAACTCGGTGACAATGAATCAATTTCAATTGAGGAGTTAACTGAGGTAAAGTCTTCACAGACTATTGGGGAAGTTTCAGGATCTCTGCTGTTAATAGAGCCTGATTCTAGCCTCCTAGAGATTCAAACTCTAGATCCTTCAAAGGATACATCATCTACGGATGATCAGCAACTTGGTTTAACCAAGGATGGGGACTTGCGAAGCCCCATTGCACCACCGGTGACCTCCTTAAGGATGGCTACGATGTTTTCTGATGCAGGTACAACTAGCACAAAGGGATTGAATGAAACACAAACACTTACACCTGGCCTGAGTGGGAAAGGAAAATTGAGTGAAACACCAACAGAAATGTTGAGTGCACACCCAGAGCCAAATGTGAGGAGTGACACCCTAAACCTACCAAATATTGATGATCTGCTATTACCTACAGAAAGAGAAGTGCATGTTCAATCCACACTCAAAGAGATGATGGTTCATGATAAACAAGGAAATCCTTTATTCAAGGTTCCACTGAGACCTTCCTTTGACCAAGGGATCTCCTCTGATCAAGCCAATGCTTCTTTAATGTCTATTCAAGAGAAGGTTGACTTGGCAGCGGCTGATTCTAGAAGAACTTACCGGGTCTTAGGCAGTGCATCTGGCACTATAACAGGTACAAAACAAGAAGTGGACTCCTTGAAGAAGGAAGCAATGGAAGAACTAGTCGAATTGAGGATTGATGTCAAAGAGCTAAAAGATGGTTTCATGAATGAAGTGAATGCTCTACAACAAAGTCAAGAAGCTTTGAGAGAAGACGTTCTGGTTATCCGGGATGGTCAAGCTAGGGTAAAAGATGCAATGAACACCCTTTCTAGAGTGGAGTCTAAGCTGAACCAGAGATTGGACAGAATTGAAAAGACTACCAAGCTGAGATTGGATGACATTGACCTGAAGCTAGATTCTGTGCATGAAATGAATAAGGAGATGACTGAGTTCATGGAGAACCAAAGTGATGGCATACAATCTATATGGAATATGTTGAGGAACCAACAACCCGGACCTTCAAATCAACAACCTGATCCTTCTACTACCTTTTACAATGAGGATAACTACATCGAGGATTCCTCAACTAAGGGGGAGAAAGTTGGAGAAGGGGAGACAAATGAAGGATGGCAAACAACTGGATGGGGAGTTTGGGAAACCAATGAAGCTATTCCAGTTAGACAGTACTGGATTGAGAACATGGTGCAAGAAGAGGAGAGTGAGGAGGAATTTGAGATCATGCATGAGCAACCACCTCAAGAGGAGCATGAGCCATATTATCCAGAGCCAATAGAACATCCTATCTTGGATGATGATATGGAAGAAGAAGCAAATTCTCTGTCACTGGAAGAAGAAGTTGCCTTGGAGATAGTAAAAGCTGAAAGAGCTGAAAGAGATGCCAGGCAAGCTGAGAGAGAAAGACACCAAGCACTTCTAAGGAGTGAGAAGCTTAAAAGATTCAAGGTGTATGCTGAAGTGAGGAAGAAGAAGATGATGGATTTAGAAAATAAGCAAGGTATTGACTGGGAGATGGCCTACAAAACCTTATGTGGAGTTGAAGACGGATTAGAAGTCAACAACAATGCGGAGGTGGAAGTCATCATTCAGGACATAAGAAGTGCAAATCCTGATAATCATACTTACTTCACTGCACTGAGAAACACTGTGATCTTTCTGAAAGCTGGGGTTAAAGCAAACGGTGCCTGGAACATATTAATCAACTTTCTTGAGAAAGGTAACTTTGTGATTTCCACTAAGTTTTTTGAACAGAGAACATACACAGAACTGCAGGTGATGCTCATCAAGATTCAGAGGACGACAAGGTTAAATGAACTGCTCCGTGAGCATGTTAAAGAGATCTTGATGAAAGTCAGTCCAGAGATTACTGAAGATCCTCCAATGGTTAGATTCATGACGAATGACTTGTTCAGAATCTGCTATTTGACTGAGGACAAGCTGAAAGACTATCCAAGCAACTATCTTATATCAGTGGAGAAGTATCTTAGATCCACTGGATTCACATCAACGGAAAAGGACAAAGCAACCGACACTTTACGAAGATTTCTAATGGAGAATGTTCCTTACTATAGGAAGAGAGTGGAGAGAGGATTGGAAGTGCGTCCCAGACTACCAAACATGCCAAAGCTAAACCAGAAAGATGTTAACATTGCATGGTTGTGGGCTGGAGTGGGACAAGAGGTTGAATATATTGGAAGACACATCCAAGGAGCAATCCTTAAACCTGGAGAACCACTGCACTATCCTTCCGTGATTGATTATCAAGCTGCTAACTCCAATCCAATGATTGAAGAAGGTGAGATTGAGATGGACTAAAAAAAAGAAGCAAATGACAAAATAACCATCAGCTCAGTCTAGAGGAGCAACATCTATGTATAAAGTTTTATTGTTTTTTGAATTATGAAATCTGGAAATGTATATATATCTGATCCAGAATGCATTTAATATTATTAAGCTGTCTTACTTTAATTAGTTTCATGTTTCCTTAGTTGGTTGAGTTATCCTCGAAGTATTTGCTTGTTAAACTCTATACAATCAAATAGGGGGAGATTGTAAAGCATAATGTAACATAAGATGTAAAAGAGATAACTGCAACTCAACAAAGGACAAGACATACAATAATATTAACAGAAGCACAGGAATCCAGAATCAAAGAAGAAAAGGTAAACTCAAAAAATCAAAATATGGTATGTATTCTTGAAGTCCGTAAACAGGTCACGAAAGGAAGTTCATGAAAATTTTCAAGCCTCAGTGACAGCAAAAGAAACAAGACTTTCAAGACTACAGAAGTATGTGAATGATTTAGGGTTAGTACCATAGGATTCCAGTGATTTATTTGAAGCAACCAGGTCGACAAAGGACTTATTAGCAGCATTGAATTGAAGACATAGAAGAATTGATCAAGTGTTATTCATCTGTGAACCAGACCAGTTGCACTAGTTGATGACACTTAGAAAGATCAAGTTGTTTTATCGTCTCAGAAGAATTGATACAGTCTAAAACTGAAACACCCTGGAACTCAGAAGATTTTCTAAAAGATCAAAGACAAGGAAATGGTTCGATGGTTTTTCTATTTAGAAAACCATCGAATGTGATTAAAGAAAACAATCAGAATTCAATTATAAAAGAATTTGATTTTCGATAGTTTTTATTTAAAAACTATCGAATGGTAAATTCTTTTTAAAGATTCGATAGATTTCAATTTGAGGAGCAGGTGAAAAGGTGGTTTGTTTGTCAGGTTGATGAAGATCCAACAGCCAAGTTTAATTCTGTTAAATTGGTTCGATGGTTTTCAAAACAAGTCTACAATTAATACGAGGATTGAAGAAGTGCCTTCTTCAGTTAAGGAAAATCACAGAGACATTACTGAGAGAGAAGTTTGAGTCGGAGAAAATCAGAGAAATTAATAGTGCTCAGAATTTTATCATTGTATTGAATTTGTGTAACCTTAAACTCATTGAAGCTAATCTACGGATTAGAAATTGTAGCACCCCTCGAGGTTTATATTTATAAAACGATATATTCCCTGACTCTTGGTTTGATTTGGTGTAGTTGATTTCGTTATAGAACTGAATGATTAATCCGCGAACGAAATTGAATAATTTGTGAGTATCGTATTCAACCCCCCCCCCCCCTCATTCTACGATACTTTGGACCTAACACTTTGACAGCTAGAGCTCTCTCCTTGTTGACTTTAGAGTTGAGAATCATTTTTAACACCTTCAGTATTGCTCTTGACTCCATTGTGGAAGTGCCTCCTAGACTCATGTATGCACATCTCCTGCTACCATTTTTTGTGGTAGTTTCATAGTAGACATAGAATGGATTGGTGTAGACCTTTGGAAGTTTCTCTGAGATTAAGTTCAGCATTTGCAATTGCAGAATCTCATTGAACGATGTATGGTTTTCCTTGACTTTGGATTTCATCACAGTCAACACCTTTGCTGGAAGGTTCTGCAACAGCTGCATAGTGATGAACATAGATATGCCATTGTTCAAATACACATCAATGGCCCACCTCTTTTCTTCATTGATCTTCACACAGACACTTATGATCTTCTTCTCTAGTAAGGTTGAGCAGTTACTCAATTTTCTGCTTGGTTCCAACATTGCCTACTCAACTATTCTACTGAAGTCATCATCATGATTGTGCAGTGTGCTCTCTCTGTAGTCAACCATCAAAGCATTGACCTCTTCCTGGCTAAACTCCGTTCCTTCACTCCATATGTTTCCTGACAAGATGTATTCAGGCAACTTGTCTTTTCCTTTTCCCAGCCTATTTTGCTCCTCCTGCTCTCTCTACTTCTTTTCAAGTACACTCTCCTTTGGGTTTGAAGTTGGCTCTCTTATTATTACAGGAGGTAATATTGGTCTTTTGGATGGAGCTTTCCCTTGCATTGCCTCCAGTGCTTTTTTAGACATCAATACTCTTTCTCCAACCATCTCTTACTCAAAAAGATTTCCAGCTTCTTGCTCCCCTTTTCTCCCTGAATTCCCTTTTGCTTCCCCTTTCTTCTTTGCAGATACTGACTCCCCCTTAGTTGCAGGCTCCCCCTTAATCCTTGATTCCTCCTTAGAAACAGGCTCCCCCTGAGTTGCAACATCTTGCTTTGGGACATATTCTGATCTTGCCCTTTTCTCCCCCTTAGGTAAGTTGGCAGCATCAATACT
This sequence comes from Heracleum sosnowskyi, assembly GCA_030848705.1. Classification (NCBI taxonomy): domain Eukaryota; kingdom Viridiplantae; phylum Streptophyta; class Magnoliopsida; order Apiales; family Apiaceae; genus Heracleum; species Heracleum sosnowskyi. The sequence goes on from CM061244.1 coordinate 37,141,899, forward strand.
GGCAGACAGGACCTGAATATCTTCCTGAATACTAGAGAAACCAGAGGACACCATGGTAGACAGACTGTCAAGCTTAGTTTCCATGAAGAGACACATGTGCTCTAAGGCTTCCAATTTGAGAGCAGTAGAGGGGCCACCAGTTCTTTGCCTTCTTGGAGGGGAATGAAAAGAATGGGGCTTGGAGGTTGTGGGGGTTCTCACACTCTCAGGGTTTTTCTGAGTGAACTCATCACTCCTCACAGAAGAACTCTCAAGGCCTAGTGCCTGAAAATGTAGGGCTCCCTCAAGTTCACTCTGGACATGCTCAAGTCCCTCTCCTTTTGCCAGCTCATTTGGCTGCCTCTCATTTTTATGCCCACCTCTCTTTTCTTTTATCTCTATTTTCTTTTGCACACCCTCACTCAACCTAGATGCATGGGTATGAGCAGTACTTACATGCAATTAAAGATATGGTTTAGAATGTACCTTTAAGAACTGAGAAAGTGGCACATCATCATCAGAGACATCCTCAACAGTTACAACATCAAAATCAGGTTATACAGAGGTGACAGGAGCTTTGCCAGAAATGTTACTGTCAGCTGAAAGATTGACAATAGGTTCCACTGCAACTTGGACAACAGGTTTGGTTGTGGCAGCAACTTCTACTGAGTCCTTGACAGAAGAGTCACCTGTGACAGCAACATTGTCAGAGTCTTTGACAGCAACTGAGGCTGTGACAGCATCTTCCCTAAGGTAAGATGCTCCTTGGAGATTGAACAAGGCACTGGTTGTTTCACTTTCTAGCAGAGTTGCACCTTGCTCTTTCTCAGTGTTTGAAGGAGTGATATCCATCTCACTTTGAGAAATGGGTTCTTGTGGACCACTAGATGGGGGCTCATCCATCTCACTTTGAGAATAATGGCTGCTCCACAGATGGAACTTGTGAAGCATCAATTTGGGAAGTGAAATCCTCACTGTGTCCTGACTCCATGTGTGTTTCTGCAAGTGGAGGCTCATCATGAGTTGGAACATGAGGTTGTGCAGACTCTGTACAAGGTGTCTTGGGAGACATGCCAATTTCAATAGATGTCCCTTGTTGAGAAGGAACATCTAGGGAGGTGTTTACTACCCTATTTTCCTCTACAGTCTTTTGGGAGACTGCAGGGTGGCTGACAGTGGTTTTGGTCCTCTTAGCTCTCTTCTTCTTAGGCTCAGGAGGAACCACTGTGGGTTCTGTTTGACTACCTTCCTTATTTGTTGCACTAGGTGCAGGAACTCCCTCTTGACTCTCAGCACTACCACCAACATCAGTTTCGAGGGATCTTTTTCTGGATTCTTATAAGGCTTGTCTCTGTACTTTGGGAAGTCTAGAGAACCTAGGCTGAGTGTATGGTGTAGAATGGGGGTTAGCTGAATTTGGGTCTAATCCAGCCTCATCCTCAAGAGTGAAGGTGTCATAACCAGAAGGCAATGGAAAATCAAGGTTAGGCACTTGATCAACCATGTGTGTAAGATCCGGGAAAATTACGTGTTATTATATGATGTGAAATGAAATTTTAATTTCATATTAAGAGTTATTAAATGATTTATCTATTTAAACGTGCTAAGTTATTCGTTAAATGATTGAATATGTGATATTGTGATGCTATGTGAAATGTGAGGGGAATTTGAAATTATTTTGAAAAGGGTGTCATACTATTTTATTTTATTTTAATTATCGAAAAGAAAATTTGGATCGTTCCCAAATTATTCGGGAGATTGGTATATCGTTCGTACCAATATTTCATTCGTTAAAGTGGGAAGTACTCAAAAATATTCGTAATAGAGGTATTTTGGTTCGTATATTTTGAATTAAACGATACTTGTAGTTATCCGTACTTTATGGATGCTTATCGTCTCGTGAAACGTGTATTCTGCTTTATTAAAGGTTTAAAGTATATATTCTGTTAAATTGTATTTAAAGCGATCTATCGGATCAGTATCGATCCAAAAATGTCATTTGGGGTATTATTTTCCGTTTAATATAAAAAGGCAAATCGTACTTTGTTTTCGTATAATTAAGCCTAATTACAGTTAAAAATCCGAAAAACCCCTAGAACGTGTTCTTCGTGTTCTTGAGAATCAAACCAACTTTTGAAAGCGTTATCGGAATCCGATTTCGATGTTCTTGTAACCAAATCGAATCTCTCATCATCTTCTATCCGAATCCAGCATCAAAAGCTATGTGGGTATGATTTCTTGATTTTGCCCAATTTAATTATTTCGAATTTTAGGGTTTAATTTGGGGGTTTCTTGATTAATGATTGTGCGTGAGATTTGATGCTTTGATTGTGTTTATGACATGATTTAGAGCTTATTTATGATTTTTAATTTGAGTTTTGTGTTCAGAATCGAGCTAATCGAAACTTTATAAACTCGCCGGAAAAGCTTGAAGCTTTTTGCCGGAATTTGATTTCCAGAACCCGATTGTTGTTTATACTATCACCAGTAGATAGATCGTGAGTAGAGTAATCGATACATGTCGACAGTTGTAAGTTTGGAACTCGTTTTGGTGTTGATCGGAAAACGGCCGCCGCCGTCGGTTTCGCGATTTACGGCCAGAAATCGATTTATTTTCGTTGTGTTGTTATGCTTAGGAGTGTTGTGATGATTGTGAGGGTGAAGCGAAGAGGAACCGTGCGTTTTGGAATGGTTTCGGAGTCGCCGGAAACTGGGTTTGGTTCGCCGGAACTCCGCCGCCGACGGGTTGTTCTTGGCGACCCACCTGTTTTCTTGGCGACCCGTTTACCCAATCCCTTGACCCGGTTTCGATCCAGAAAACCCTAATTGCGTTTCTAAAAACTGTTTCTGGTTTTTTATTTTTAAAATAATTCAAAAATTGTTTTAAAAATTCAAAAAAATCATATCTTTAATTTAAAAATACATTTTATTATTCCGAAAATTTTATAAATTCTTAAATATTTATTTAAATTCGGAAATTGATTAAATTTAATTATTTTAATTATTTTTAATTAATAATTAATTTATTTATTTAATTGATTAATTCTTTTAATCAGTTAATTCTTAAAAATTGATTATTAATTAGATTTAATTAATTTAAAATTTAGTTTAATTATTTTCAAGCCTATTTATTTATTTAAAAATAGTTTGAGCATTTAAAGAGTGTCAATTAATTTTATTAATTGATTTATTTGCATTTAAATGTTTATATTGGATTTAAAAATCCGATTTTTGATTTAAAAATTTGTAATGACTTATTTAAAATTCAAATAAGTTTTGTGTGATGTTTTAAAATAGTTATAAGTGCTATATGATGTGTATGAGTTGTGTAATGTGTTTTATAGTCCGTATAGGCCCGTACTAGGGCTAGTATATGAGTTTTAAATATTATAAATTAGACCGGGCGTCCGATACGTAACCGGTTACTTGTTTAAATGTGTTATGTGAATAATGTGAATTATCTGTTGTTGAGTCATGCATGCGAATAAATTGTGTGGAGACTTGTTTGAGTAATTGGTTGTGTCTAATGTTATCACGAGGGGTAGACGGGATAGAAATTTGTCGGTTATGTTAGAAAGTGAGATTTACGAGGCCGTTGACTTGGATGTTGACTTTTTATAGTATGGGGATTGTCGTCAAGCGAGTTACGTGAATTCGAAATGGTAGAAGCAGACTAGTGGTATTCGCAAGAGCGTTAAAGCAAAGAAGGACGTAAGTCGAGAATCGTGCGATAAGACAGAATAAGGAGGGATCGTATCGTTTCAGCGTTACGAAATAGCTAAGGACCAGAGGCAAGTGTTTATACCCTTGCTTATTAATTAAGGGATATTATCTTGAATTATTAGTATGCATGTTGAATGCTTATTACTGAATTTTCAAATGTTGATTTCTTTGCATTGAATTGCAAGTATGTTATTTAATCTCGTAAATTGACGAGTACTCTTTTATACCTTTTGAGTTTAGACTCATATTTTCATATTGATTGGAAAGCTATACTTATTATATTGAAAAGTTTGAAGAGATAATTATGGGCCGTATACTAAGGCTTTCTTTTAAAAGACATGATTTTAAAACATTAGGTTGGAATATTACCAACCCTAGATGAGCGGGAACTTGTGAACCCTATGAGGGAAAACTTATTCTGAAATTCTGAAGTGGTGTTGCTTGCCCTTCAAGTATTCCATTTTTCACCTTGCACCTATGCAAACCTTGTTATCCTTTCTTGTTAATGCGATCATCTGATCCATTCCCTGATTCGAATTCATATATGTTGTGCATGATTTAGTTTACTTCCTTCAAGTACAATGCTTATCTATTATAAGTACATGTTCGAAGGACTTGAACTATTTCTGTCAGAAGTTGATAAACCCTTGTTTTCTTCAATTATAAACTTCACCTTGAATTCTTCTTAAACTTGAACTTGACTCTCTTGTCATTTACCAGATTGGTAAACCTTAATTAATTCTTCCATAATGTGATGATTTGAACTATTGAGGCCATCTAGAGCCTGTTCTTTGAACCCTACTCTATATTGACTTGTTACCCTTTTCTGTTGATATCATATTGTCTGTTTCATATCAGATTCAATCTTTTTAAGCATGTTATTGTTTATTCTTTGAACCCTACTCTATATTGACTTGTTACACTTTCTGTTGATATCATATTGTCTGTTTCATATCAGACTTAACCTTGTTGAGCATGTCATTGTTTATTCTTCATTATTATCCCAGTTGTGGCATCGATCTCGTCGATATTTATGATGTTGTTACTTGCCATGTGTACTCCCCATTGTTGTGTCGATCTCGTCGATACTAGATTATATTGCTATCCCTTTATTGATTCTTCATAATTGAACTGTTTCCTGGAACGTGAGTTTTCCAGCAATTGTTGTATTAGGTTGTCGATTCTTCCGACACCTGATTGTCGAAGTAAGGTTGCCAATTGTTCTGACACCTGACGTATATAATATAGGATTGGAATGTTTTTAAAAATGGACCAATTATTGGTCGGGCCATTTATGGTCGATGTAATTTAGGCCCAGATTGGCCTTGGATCCGTAGAGGACTATGCATGAGCTAGTCCGGGGTTGATGCGTGGCTGGCCAGCAGCACAACCTTTGATTTGATAAAATGTGAAAATCCAATTCTAGAATAAGTTCTTATTTTTGGGATGAGTTACATCCATATGTTTTGTTCGTGTGAGTTATGACCTGATTCTCAGGTTTATTCGTTGCGTGAAGTTGTTGGTTCGTTGATTAATAATAGTGGTTTCAATCTTGCTGAAATCACTTACTCTTAATACATTGGATTCTAAATAGTCGAAATCCACTTCCTTGATTCCATTGGCAGTCGTGAGATATCTATCTTGATGAGTTTTATTCATACCGCATATCTAGTCGGTACCATGTTGAAGCCTTGAAGTGCGTTCCTTATTCCTTGACCGAGCGTGTTGGCTCATTCTTACCCCTTGATTATTCTAACCTTCCAGAGTTGTTGGTTTCAGAAAATGTTGTGAATAGATTTGTTATCTTCAAAACTAGTATTTTTATACAAACTATGGTCTTGAAGACGTATGAGTTATATTTATTTCATATTTTCTACTTACTATTGTAGTTATTGTTGATTCGGTCGCCGTAACGACCAATATAAATCTTTTTGTGTTTTAAACTATTCAATTGCGAGAAGAAGAATGAGAAATTGTGGTAAATTACCAAACTTGATTTGAGAAGTTTTAAAGATTACAAATGTTCAAAAACAAAAGTTGTTATTTGAAAATCCAAAGTTTATTTTGGAAACCTTTCGTATTATAGTTAATAATGCGCTTGCTGAGCAATTCATTCGCTCATACTTGTTTTATTTATATATATTTTAGCCTGCCAAAAAGAAGGTGTATTGGCAAGAGTTGTCCGCGTAGCTGATCAGAGATGGGGAAAGATATTAGCGTAAAGACGTTTTGATCCAGAGCATTGGAGCTAGTGAGAGATTTTGTATATAGATGTTTTCTATTGAATAAGATTTTGTATAAGAGTAGTGGCCTGGTATACTTCTTATCGAAGTTATACTAGTGTTTTAGATTGTGTGTAAGGAGAATGATTGTAAAAAGGAAAGTTGTTGTAATGAAATTTTGGATTCTTGTTTCTAGCACTATAACCTTTAAAGATTCTTGGTAGAGTTGGGGTCACAGATATTATTATTATTGTGTTGATTTTATATTGAACAGGTTGTTTGGATTAAGAGTGCAGTGTGACGACCAAATCCTTTGACCCCGGATTTGGGGGCGTTACAATGTGTTTGGTAAAGCATAGTGGAATATGTGCATTTAAATTCTGTGAAGTGAAAGTTGTGTGTGTATTTCTTTTCAAAACACCGCACATGTTAATCCCAAATGACCTAACAGAATTGTAGAAGGGGGGGGGGGGGTTGAATACAATTCTTGATATTTCTTAATCTTAAGAACAACTTACAAATAAAAACTGAACTTAAAGTAAAAATCACAAGCACATAAATAATTTCAGTTGGATTGTTTGATGATCCAACTGAAGTGATTTTTATTGCGGAAATAATCTGTGATACAAAATGTACACAACTGCTCAGTTACAAGAGTGTAGAGAAGTATGCTCTCAAAGATAGCTAATACAATCTATTTTTTTTTCTTCTCTCACTTCTAAAGTAACTGCTACACTTGGTTATATAAGCCCAAGTTTACAACTCTACGTTTGGCTAAACTAAAGAACAATAGTAGTAACCATCAGTAGCTTGCTTTTCATCCCTTTTGTCCAATGGTCCTTGGAGATCTTTGCTTTTGTCTTCATGCTTATTATAATCATTCCCAAGAGCCTTATTGGAAATTGGAATGTTTCCTTATTTCCAGTAACCATTTTGATGGCTTCCAATGCAAAGTACACTTCCATATCTCCTTTAGATATGTTCAGTAAACTGTCACTATCACTTTGTCAACTATTCAAAAAGCAATAGTGATTTGTTGATAGCAGGGAGATGTGTTTCGTTGATAGCTTTATTCTTCATTCCATTGATGGTGTATTCCTCGTTTCGTTGATAGAGTAATCTTCATTCCGTTGACAGACTAATCTTCATACCGTTGATAGAGTAATCTTCATACCGTTGACATGTCTTCACTTAGGCAGAATTACAAGGCATAATATATTTACAATTAACCAACCTATTTTGCCTATCTAGTACTTAGTCAACATGACTTAGAAAACCTATCTAATACATACAACAAAATGCCTATCAGATTGTGAAGTATTGTACAATGCAATTGCTACAACACTCATTTCGTTGATGAGCTTCATGTCAACGAAACACTGCAAAGCATGCCATTTCGTTGACAGTTACAAAATAACTTAATACAAAATCTACTAAGTGCTTTTATAATTATCATCAAGAACAACATATTCCTAACAATCTCCCCCAATTTATGACTGATAGAATAACAGCCATAAATCAAGAGCCTTGATGATAACAAAAACACTCAGACAAATTACACATGATAAAAATAGAAATTGCATTGAGCTTCATTGAATTTAATTGAAATGCAAAGTAGAAAATCTTACAGAACAAGTACACAGAGTTGCTCCTCTAGTTTGAGCAGATTTTTCATCTTTGCCTCTGTGGTCTTGTTTTCTTCCCTTTTCTTGTATTGTTCTCCTCAATCTGAGCTTGAAGTCTTCTGTAGAAAATCTTCTCTTCTTCATCTTGATTCCCCAACTTGGATTGCATTAATCTTAGAGTTTCATTGGATGCTTTCTCCAGTTGGTCTTCTATTCTGAAGAATCTTCTACAGTTGTCCTTATCTCTGAATTCCATCATCCAAAAAGGTTGGAGATGAATTATCTTTCCTGTTTGAGGGACCTTCAATACTCTGGGAAGTGCACCAGGCTTGTTCCAGCTAGCTTTGATTTGGCAAATCTTGGAGACAACCTCAGACTTGGCTGTTTTGGTAAAACCAAAATCTTTCTTCAAACATTTAAACACAGATAGCAGTGTCTGATAGTCTTCTCCCAGAATTCTGTGTAGAGGCCAAACCTGTTCTCTCCCACCCTTGTAGACAAATACCAATCTCTCTGGTAGTTTGTAAGAAGCTGTTATTCCTCTCACTTCAACCAGGTCATCAAGATTGATATGAATGTCAGACTCCTCCCTGATATCAGCAATATAGATGAAGTCTTCTGGGTTGGTAGGGGGTTTCTCAGCTTGTGGTCTCCTTACCAGAATTGGCTTAGCCTTGGTAGCCCTTTGCTTAGATTTCTTCTTTGGATCCATTTCAAAGAGGAATTTTGGAAAGTTGGCCTCATCAAACTCAATTGGCTCTCCCTTTGGCTCAATTGGCTGATCATGGAAATTGACAGGATGATTAGGATCACAGGCTAACTTTACCTCTGAAACTGGATCAGGAATTGTTGGAGGTGCAATTGGTATAGAAGAGTCTGATGCAATGCTCTGAGAGTCATCATTCTCAAAGGCTATGTTTCTCCTAGCTCTTGCCTTTGGTTGCCTTGTGCTCTTCTTTGCACTCCTTTCCTCTCTTGCTTTTTCTTCTAGATGTATTTCTTCTTCATCAAGAGATTGAGCAACTGCAAGGGCTTGCATTGCTGCTCTTTCTGACTCTTCAGCTTTAGCTTCAGCAAAGTTTGGGTGACCAGCCCAAACACAGATTTCTTGTCCATTCCTGTAGACAATTGCCCTTTGCTTCCTTATCTCATGATCATTGCTTTCCTTGCTTTTTGTGATAAGTAGACCAAGAAGCTTGAGCTCATCTGGATAAGGTGCAGGATATAAAATCCTTGCTATATTTTTGCCCTTTGGTTTAGTAGGGGACTTGGGAGATAAGCTTCTTTGGAGTGTAGCTTGTTCCACATCCCTAATGCATGAAGTTTGTCCTTTTTCCTTCCTTGGACCTTGAGTGACTCCATGTAGAAGGGGCTCTACCTGATAGAAAGAATTGGTCTGTGGCTCCCATTCCATTGACACTAAAACCATGGCATTCGTTGATGGTTGATCCGTTGATGGATTTGAGTCCTTTGTAGTTCCAGCAATTTTCTTGACCCTTGCTTCTATGTTGGACCAATGGTCTTTAATTTGTTCTGCAAGTCTCATCCTCATAGAAGTTTCCTGTATTAGGTCAATACCATCCTTTTGCTTCTTTCCAAGCTCCCCCATTGCTAGTGGCTCATTTGGTAGAGAAATGGCTGGGACCATAACCTTTGTGATTTGAATGTCTAGCTCCTTAGATTTCTCCCCCTTTTTGTTATCATCAAAAGAGATGACTGGGAGTCCTTGAGCTGCCACTAGCTGGGCCAATAATTGTGTTTGCTTCTCCTGTTCCTTTTGCATCTGAGATAAAGTAGCTTCCACCTTGTCCACTCTAGAAGAGAGAGTCTTCAAGGAGGTAGCCACCTCAGGTTCCTTAGAGAAAAACCTGTTCATCTTGGACACAGTGAGAAGAGGAAGCTTTTCATCTAGCCTCCTGTCATTAGCATCCCTGAGGTTGCTAATGGAATCCTTGATTTCTGTAGCTTCAATCCTTGTCTGTAGCATCTGTAGCCTTTGGATTTCCAGAGAATCCATGATGGCCTTGTAGAATTTCTTGTCCATTGCATTTGCAGACTCATGAGCTAGATATGCCTCATTGTACTGCCTTGAGATAGCAGCATCTAGAGTGAATCTTCCATGCATATCCTGAGAAAGCCAGTCTGGTCTAGGAGGCACCACAGAAGTCCCAGTCTGTGAAGTAGTGGCCACCTGTATATTGTCACCATAGCTGTCCTCATCATCAGAAAAATCAAAGTCTCCACTTGCTGCAGCTCCTGGAGGTAGATTGGTCAAGGCATCCTTTGCTCTTTGCATTGATGCAGTTGTATGAATTAGGTTTAGTGACCTTTCTGCCTCCACATTGCCCTGTTGAGCCATAACTTGATAGGATGGCACAGGATGAGTAAAGGTCTCAGGATCCATGGAAATACTATCTAGAGTTTGTTGATAATGCTCTTGGAAAGTAAGTTCCCTTTCTCCCTCACTGACCCCCATTAACTCACTAGCAATGGCTGCTTCCATCCTTATTGCTCATGTAGTCCCTTCTCTCTCCACTCTTTTCTTGCATCATGGGCTCCCCATGGCTCACACCTCTCACACCCTCACCTTCACCTACTAAGGTGGTACTCTCAATCTCTCATTTTGCCTGGCTGGAAGAAATAGCCAGCCCCTCACTCTCATTCTCTCCTTTTGACTGGCTGCAAGCCAGCCTCTCAGTATCACTCCCTTTCAAACCTAAAAGTGTCTCAACTACCACTAGATCATCTGCACTAGTTGTGGAAACAACTTGATTTTCAATTAGAGGTGCAGAATGAACTATCAACGGTATGGTAGTTTGAACTATCAACGGTATGGATACCGTTGATGGAGAAACACTTGTCAACGAAATAGACTGTTTCGTTGATGAAGTCAAGAAAGCACTTTGAGAAAGTGAAATTACAGTAGAATCTGTGGTGATTGATTTGAGATTGGGGTCCACAGATCCTCTTGCAGTTTCAGAAAAAATTGGTTGATGGTCCAACAAATCACTTAATAAGTGATGACCATCAGCTTCAGAGTGGGGCTTCTCCAAGACAAGAGTTGGAGAATCAGGAATAGATGTATGGATCATGTCCACATCTAAAGATTGAGTTGGTGAATTTTGAGGAGTTGGTTCAAGATTTATATTTAAAGAATGGGATTGTAACCCCAGAGTAATGATAGGGGTTACATCGAACTGAATTTGAGAAACTGGAAGTGTTGCTTCCAGTGTGTGTGCACCCTGTGTACCCTTGGATTTTTGCTTCACTCTCCTTTGGTATTGGGAAAATGTAGACTGTGGGCTTGAAGTGTCCCTTACCCTCTTGGACTGTGCTCTTGGTGGAGAGCTTGTTTCAATAATCACATCCTTTTGGGAGGATGCAATTAGACTTTTGTTTAAATCCATTTTACTCATTGTGCCTTGTTGGGAAGACACAATGGGGCTTGGCTGGGATACACTATCCTTTCCTTCCTTATTCTTGGGGTTTCTTTGATTTTCACCCCTTCCCTCACCTCTCACAGCTCCAGAAACACTCCCCTTGGGTTGTGAAGTAGTTTTTGCAACAGGTGCCTGTTGAGAAGCACCTGAGGTTGGCTTTGAGGATTTCTTAGATTTGGGTTTTGATGCTTGGGCAGGATCCTGTTGGGACACAGCTACAGACTCCATAGCAACATTGGAAGGTGAAACAATAGAAGTATCAACTACACTAACAGGGTTAGAAGAATTTACCTCTATGATGGGCAGATACACTACTGGGACATCACCATTGTGGTTAAGTCTCAGAATATCTGTCAAAACCCTCTTCTCTTGCACAAAACACTCAAACCTGGAAACAGGGTTAGAGATAACTAATGGTGCTGGACTAACATGATTAGCCAACATCATCAGAAACCTAGCATAATAGATATTCTTTTTCCTATTTGCCTTATCACCCAACTTAGCACCAATTTCATACATAAGTTGGGTGCTAAAGTTATAATATCTATCAGTTAGCAGCATGGTTAAGAGAATCAACATAGAATTAGTTAAAGCATCAAAATTACTAATCTTTCCAGAAAAGACTTTAATGAATGCATCAGCTAAGTAACTGTATTCTCTAACCAAACCTCTCCTAATTATCTTACCCAAATTATCAGTAGGCAATGAGTAGTTTATGGAATTTAGCATGTTAACCATTTCAGTGAATGTAGGCAAAGCATTACAGTTATTTTCAGGAATATGTAGACATGCTTGCAATACATCAGAATTAACTATATACTCATTACCTTGGATGGTGAATTGTAGTGTGCAGTTTGTTCCACTATACTCACATGAGGTCCAAATCTCCTCTATTATTTCATTGTAGAGTGGAGTAGAGTGAAACATTGCATAGCTCAACTTGCAATTCTTCATGAAGTCCATCATTTTAAAAAACAGACTGTTCGGGCTTTCTTTGACAACAAAGGGGATGGAGTTGTTTTTCTCATAGATAAACCCTCCAGCAGACATGAGCTTGACTATGGGTGCCATTGTTGAGTGAGAAAAAGCTTCGAACTGAATTTCTTGTTAGAGAGAAGAAGAGAGAAAAGCCTTTGGAATTTTTGAGAACAGGTAAAAAAGAAATTAAGGAAAATAGAATTTCTTAAATACTCCCCCAAAAATTCTCAGAAAATGAGTCCAATAATAAATGTAAATTACTGGATTGGCTTAAAAAATATAACCGTTACTTTTAAAGTATTACCATGATTTATACTTACAGGGGTGTATGCATAGATCGTGGTAAAAGACATGTCAAAATTTCAACGGTTCAGATTAAAAGCGCTATATCAACGAATCAGAATTGGGCGTTTAAGGTCCCGTTTGTTTCGTTGATAAAGCTGCGTTTCGTTGATATAAAAGAGCTATCAACGAAACACCTAGAAAAATGCTAAGACTGTCAACGAAATGGTGCGTTTCGTTGGCATAGTAATTTTGACTTAGACAAAATTTCACTTTTTCCTGAGAAAATTAATTCACAGAAAAACATAGCAAATTTCTGGCTACATTTTAACTTGCAAATATCTCAAAAATAATTAAGAGAAATTTAGCATACCTAGCTCACTTACTAATCTTGAGAATGTTGATTCATCAAGTGGCTTGGCAAAAATGTCTGCAAGTTGTTGTTCACTTGGAACAAAATGTAACTCCACAGTACCATTCATAACATGTTCTCTAATGAAATGGTACTTGATGTCAATGTGCTTGGTCCTTGAATGCTGCACTGGATTCTCAGTAATGGCAATGGCACTAGTGTTGTCACAGAAAATAGGGATTTTCTCAACTCTTAATCCATAATCAAGTAGTTGATTTTTCATCCATAAAATCTGTGCACAACAACTTCCAGCTGCAATATACTCAGCCTCAGTTGTGGAGGTGGAAACTGAGTTTTGTTTCTTGCTGAACCATGACACAAGCTTGTTTCCTCGGAATTGACAGGTTCCAGTTGTGCTTTTCCTGTCAATTTTACATCCTGCATAATCTGCATCTGAATAACCAATTAGTTCAAAACCAGATTCTCTAGGATACCAAATGCCAAGATTTGGTGTTCCTTTGAGATATCTGAAAATCCTTTTAATAGCAACTAAATGGGATTCCCTAGGATCAGCCTGAAATCTAGCACATAAACATGTAGCAAACATAATATCAGGTCTACTAGCTGTTAAATACAAAAGTGAGCCTACCATGCCTCTGTAACTTGAGATGTCCACAGATTTGTCCTTAGTATTCAACTCAAGTTTGGTGGCAGTAGGCATGGGAGTTTTGGCAGGAGAGCATTCCATTAAGTTAAACCTCTTTAATAAATCATGAATATATTTTGTTTGACTAATGAAAATGCCTTCATTAACTTGCTTTACTTGAAGACCAAGAAAGTAAGTTAATTCTCCCATCATGCTCATTTCATATTTAATTTGCATAAGCTTGGCAAACTTTTGACAAAGTTTCACATCTGTAGACCCAAAGATTATGTCATCTACATAAATTTGAACAAGTATAGTAGAGCCATTCACAACCCTGTGAAAAAGAGTTTTATCTACAGTACCTCTAGTGAAGTGATTCTCAAGGAGGAACTGTGAAAGTGTGTCATACCAGGCTCTAGGTGCTTGTTTCAAACCATAGAGTGCTTTGAGGAGGAAGTATACATATTCTGGAAAATCATCATCTTCAAAACCAGGAGGTTGACGTACATACACCTCCTCTTCCAATTCCCCATTCAGAAAAGCACTCTTCACATCCATTTGATAGACTTTGAAATTGGCATGGGCTGCATAGGCTAGGAAAATCCTTATTGCTTCTAGTCTAGCAACAGGAGCAAAGGTTTCATCAAAATCAATTCCTTCTTCCTGTGAATAGCCTTTTGAAACCAATCTAGCTTTGTTCCTTGTGACTATGCCATTTTCATCCATCTTGTTTCTGAACACCCATTTTGTGCCTATGACACTCCTGTCCTTAGGCTTGGGCACCAGCTTCCAAACATTGTTCCTCTCAAATTGGTTTAGCTCCTCTTGCATAGCTAAAACTCAATCTGGATCTAGAAGTGCATCCTCAACTTTCTTTAGCTCATCTTGAGACAGAAAGCTGCTATATAGACATTCTTCTTGAGTTGCTCTTCTAGTTTGGACTTTTGAAGTAACATCACCTATAATAAGTTCAAAGGGATGATCTTTAGTCCATTTCCTTGAGGGAGGTAGATTTGCTCTTGAAGAGGTAGCTTCATGATCATGATTGCCTTGATTGGATATTTGTCCTTGAGAAACTCCCCCTGAGTTTGTTGTCCCTAAATGATCACTTCTAGAAGCATTTCTATGACTGTCAACGGTATGACCATTTTGGCTGTCAACGAAACGCTCATTTTGACTGTCAACGAATCCACCACCATGACTGTCAACGAAATGACCATTTGGTCTGCTAGCAGCTATTCTTTTCAACCTTAATGCAGCAATTTCATCTTCACTGCTGCTTTCATCTGTGCTAGATACAACAACTTTAGGTTGTTTCTCAGTAGCCTTAACATGATTCACTTGATCTCCTTCCTCATTCTCAAAAGAAAGACTTTCATGGAAACCTTCATCACAGAGACCTTGAATTTTGAGATCATCAAAAACAACATGTACAGATTCCATAACAATGTTGGTTCTGAGATTATAGACTCTGTAAGCTTTCCCTGCTGCATATCCCACAAATATTGCTTCATCTGCCTTTGCTTCAAATTTCCCCAAATGCTCAGCTTGATTTCTCAGAACAAAGCACTTGCATCCAAAGACATGAAGAAAATCCAATAGTGGCTTCTTTCTTTTGAGTAGTTGATAAGGGGTCATACCTTTGGCCTGATTAATCAAAGAAATATTTTGAGTGAATCAGGTTGTGTTAACTGCCTCAGCCCAAAAATAAGTTGGTAACTTTGATTCATCTAGCATTGTCCTTGCAGCTTCAATAAGTGTTCTGTTTTTCCTTTCAACTACACTGTTTTGTTGTGGTGTCCTTGCTGCTGAAAACTCATGCAAAATACCATTTTCTTCACAGAACACCTTCATGCTTGAATTCTTGAATTCTGTCCCATTGTCACTCTTAATCCTTCTTACTTTCAAGTCAGGATGATTGTTTACCATCTTGATGTGATTGATAATGATTTCACTTGCCTCATCTTTGGAGTGCAAAAAGAAGGTCCATGTAAATCTAGAAAAATCATCAACAATCACAAGACAATATTTCTTCTTTGAAATAGACATGACATTCACAGGGCCAAATAGATCCATATGAAGCAACTCAAGCTGATGGACAATTGATGACTCTGTCTTTCTTTTGAATGATGCCTTCTTTTGTTTCCCTTTTTGACAGGCATCACACAAACCATCCTTGGAAAACTCCACTTGTGGAATTCCTCTAGCAAGATCTTTCCTCACCAAATCATTCATAACTTTGAAATTCAGATGAGACAGTTTCTTGTGCCATAGCCAACTTTCATCCTTGCTTGCCTTGCTGAAAAGATAAGTGATGGTGTCTGGACTTGTGCTACTAAAGTCAGCAATGTACACATTCCCTCTTCTGAATCCAGTCATTACCACATTGTTGTTTCCTCCTTTAGAAACAACACAGGCTTCTTTAGAAAAAGTAACTAAAAATCCTTTGTCACAAAGTTGGCTGATACTAAGCAAATTGTGCTTAAGACCATCCACCAATGCAACCTCATCTATGATGACATTCTCTTTTGAAATCAAGCCATATCCCTTAGTGTAGCCTTTGTTGTCATCTCCAAAAGCAATACAAGGGCCAGCTCTTTCCTGAAACTCTGTGAGCAGGGTAGAATCACCAGTCATGTGTCTTGAACAACCACTATCCAAGTACCAAAGATTCCTTTTGTCTCCCTGCACACAATAAAACCAAATCAAGTTGATTTTGGTACCCAAGTTTCCTTGGGTCCTGTTTTGTTAGCCTTTGCTTTTCCTTTAATATCATTTTTCACCTTGGGCTCAGATTGATTTAAATCAATCTTTACCCTTGGTGTTGATTTCTGAGAGTTGCTCACATTTTCATTCATAGCATGCATAGTTGGTGGAACAAACATGTTATTCACATTCCATGGCATTTGTGGCACATTAAACATATTCATGTATGGATTAGGCACAAACGACATGCTAGCATATGGATTCTGAAATTGTGCATATGGAGCAAACATGTTAGGCATAACAGGCATTATGGGCATAGAACTGTTCATTGCAGGCTTGGGAATTTTCACATTAGTAAACTTCTTAACAGATTTGCAGTTAGTAGATAAATGACTAACACTTCCACAATTGACACATGTCTTTCTAGGAACATATTTATCAGGTGTGTAATTGTTGTGTTTGTTAATCCCTACTTTGCCATTCCTGTTGTTCTTTTTATTTCCCTTTGCCTCAACTTGAACTTTCTCTAACTTGTCTTTCAATTGCTTGTTAGACAAGTGACCTATATTAGCTCTCTCAACAGGCTTCTCAACTTTCTTTGATTTACTAGACTCACCTTGAACAAAGTTCTTGGTGACAGGACCATACTTGTTATTAAGTCTAGTGAGTTCATCTTTTCTTTTCTCTGTCAACGAAACAGCCTGATCGGTTGATGGTTCATCTGTCAACGAAACATTGCATTCCGTTGACATATCAACCTTCAACAAATGATCATTGTTGTTTGTTGACTCAGTTTTTGATTCTAAGGTTTCACCAACATACCCTAGCTTCTCCTTGTTCTTTTTCCATGATTGTTCACAGAAAGATTCCATACCTTGAACATTAATGATGTTGGTGGCAACATTCCTGGCATCTTTCCATTTTGCAATCACACTCTGTTCTATTTCAAGTTGTGTTTTAAGAATTTCTTCCCTTTTTAACACGTTCTCAAGTTCCTTCTTAGCATCCCTACTAACACACCTCATTTTCTCAAATTCAATGAGCTGTGCTTCTAACATTGCATTCCTATCACTTAAGAGCAAATTAGTCTCTTTTATTCTTGAATTCTCTTTGGTAAGTGATTTAAGAGTAACACACAAATTATATAATACATTAGACATTTCATTTACTGCACTATCGCATTCCTCTTTAGAAAGCTCAGAAAGATTAGTAATTGTTACCTGGTTGCTTGAGGAGCTTGCTTCCTGCTCATGATTGTCAGCCATAAGAGCCAAGTTGACATACTCAACATCATCATCAGAATCTTCACCATTACCAGCCCAATCATACTCCTGAGACATGAAAGCCTTTTCTTTTTGCTTGAGAAGTTCAAATTATTTCTTTTTATAATCAACAGGCTCAAATTTCCTGTTGCCCTTCTCAACCTTGGGCTTTCTGCAGTCTCCAGCAAAGTGACCAAACATTCCACAATTGAAACATTTAGACTTAGACTTTTCAATCCAGTTAGACTTGTTAGGTTGAAAGTCTCTCCTTGGTGGCCTTGCTTCTGAGTTTCTCTTGAACTTAAACTTAGAGAATTTTCTTGACAGAAAAGCAATGTGTTCATCAATCTCATCTAAGTCATCCAAGTTGGCTGGTTCTGGTTCTTCTTCTTCTGTCATCTTGCATTTACCTTTGCTAACATCACTCCTACAACTAGCTCGACTAGTTGTGGCCTTTGCAGCTTCTTCATTGTCATCTTCCAGTTGGTTCACAGATGCAATCAATGCAATAGATCCACCTTTATTTTGTACCTTTTCAATTTCTTCATCTTGCTCCATTTCCAACTCATATGTCTTCAAGGTTCCATAAAGCCTTTCAAGAGTGTAGTCTTTGTACTCTTGAGTGTTTCTGAGAGAAACAGTCATAGGCTTCCATTCTTTTGGAAGAGCTCTAAGAAATTTAAGGTTTGAATCCTTGGTTTGATATATCCTCCCATACAACTTTAATCCATTCAAAAGCTTTTGAAACCTACTAAACGTGTCATTTAGGGTTTCACCAGCTTTAAAATGAAAATGCTCATATTGTTGTATAAGGAGCTGCATCTTGTTTTCCCTAACTTGCTCAGTTCCTTCACAGAGAGTTCTAACAGTATCTCATACTTCTTTAGAGGTTGTACAGTTGATGACATTGTCAAACATCTCTTGCTCCAAACCATTAAACAGAATGTTCATGGTTCTCTTATCTTTATGGATTTCTGCAAGATCTTCAATAGTCCATTCTGAGACAAGTTTTGGAATTTCTACATCAGGAGCATCATCTGGCACTCCAATTCTAGATGCAAACTTCATGGGAACGTGTGGACCTTTCTCAATGCAGTCTACATACCTCTCATCCATAGACATGAGATGTAAATACATCTTTACTTTCCAGTGAAAGTAATTGTCCTTATCAAGAACTGGTATCTTTACTCCTGCATCCTTCTTCACCATGGTTACTGTTTTGGTCTTGATCTTTAAACTTCTTGTATGTTAGAAGCTTGCTCTGATACCAATTGTTAATCCCAAATGACCTAACAGAATTGTAGAAGGGGGGGTTGAATACAATTCTTGATATTTCTTAATCTTAAGAACAACTTACAAATAAAAACTGAACTTAAAGTAAAAATCACAAGCACATAAATAATTTCAGTTGGATTGTTTGATGATCCAACTGAAGTGATTTTTATTGCGGAAATAATCTGTGATACAAAATGTACACAACTGCTCAGTTACAAGAGTGTAGAGAAGTATGCTCTCAAAGATAGCTAATACAATCTATTTGTTTTTCTTCTCTCACTTCTAAAGTAACTGCTACACTTGTTTATATAATCCCAAGTTTACAACTCTACGTTTGGCTAAACTAAAGAACAATAGTAGTAACCATCAGTAGCTTGCTTTTCATCCCTTTTGTCCAATGGTCCTTGGAGATCTTTGCTTTTGTCTTCATGCTTATTATAATCATTCCCAAGAGCCTTATTGGAAATTGGAATGTTTCCTTATTTCCAGTAACCATTTTGATGGCTTCCAATGCAAAGTACACTTCCATATCTCCTTTAGATATGTTCAGTAAACTGTCACTATCACTTTGTCAACTATTCAAAAAGCAATAGTGATTCGTTGATAGCAGGGAGATGTGTTTCGTTGATAGCTTTATTCTTCATTTCGTTGATGGTGTATTCCTCGTTTCGTTGATAGAGTAATCTTCATTCCGTTGACAGACTAATCTTCATACCGTTGATAGAGTAATCTTCATACCGTTGACATGTCTTCACTTAGGCAGAATTACAAGGCATAATATATTTACAATTAACCAACCTATTTTGCCTATCTAGTACTTAGTCAACATGACTTAGAAAACCTATCTAATACATACAACAAAATGCCTATCAGATTGTGAAGTATTGTACAATGCAATTGCTACAACACTCATTTCGTTGATGAGCTTCCTGTCAACGAAACACTGCAACGCATGCCTTTTCGTTGACAATTACAAAATAACTGAATACAAAATCTACTAAGTGTTTTTATAATTATCATCAAGAACAACATATTCCTAACAGCACACCTCTGAACGAGGGGCATCTTCATCAAAATCACATAAGGAATTAATACACAACATGAGAAAGCGAGGATAAAGGTTTACCTTCTTACCTATGGCAGCCTTGAGATGTGCCATGAGTAGCTTTCCAACATCCACTTTGTACCCATGAACAAGAGAGTGAGTGAGTTTCTTGATGTAGGTGGGAATCCCATTCCAGCCGGTGGTCTTGGTAGAGAACACCTTCACCATTGCATCAAACACCATGCTTCACTCCTTCCGGAGATACTTCCTGTCTATTTCACCAGAAGGGTACCACTTAGTTTTTCCCTCTTCAAGAATAGGTCCTGAATACCCAATTTTCAAGAAGAGCTTCTTTAGGGACTCATCACTAGCAAGCTCGGTGTAGGTCTTTCCTGGTTCTAGCACAATTCCCAAAGCTGCATTGATTCCCTGAACAGTGAGAGTGTAACTGTGCTTCTTTATTTTGAACTGAATGGTTGTGCTGTCACCATCTCCTTGAGCAACAGCTGTCTCCCAGAAATTTTCAATCCTGTCTAGGTTAAGAACAGGAGTGGAGGTAATTGCATACCCAAGATAGGACTTATTCAGGAAAGAAACAAGCCCTTTGAAATCTTCACCAACATCATTCGGAGAGATGATGCCAGCAAAGTTAGTTTGAGAAATTGATTGTTTGGGGGCCATTTTTGCTGGTTGAGAGAAGAAGGAAAGTAAGAAGATGAAATTGCTTGGATAGAAGAGAAAAGAGTGTTGTGTTTACTTTTTGGTGCAGTTGAATAACTGATGAATAAAGAGGGAAGTTCAAGCGTTTAACTGAAAGAGTGGAAAAGTAAAATCGTGTCTTAACCCAGTAATCAATCACGTGGGTTACTGGCTTAATTCTCTCTCCTCGTGGAGGATGATTGTACAATCTTAACGGTCCACTACTTTGACAGTAACCTGTGCGCTAAAACAACCGCGTCAGTAACTTTGGTGTGATGATAGTAGGTTTTGCTTGATAGAAACATTGGCGCAAAAACTTACTGTCATCGTTAGGTGTTGTAATGACAGTATCTTTTACAATTCTTGACAGAAAGTTGTTTACTGCTGTCGAGAGATTAACTGTCAGGGCATACACTGACAGTCACTTTTCTTGATGACAGCAACCCTTGCGGGAAAACAACAATTGTCGAGACTTTGTACTTGATCTGTTTTATTAAACACCTTAACTGAAGAGACACCAAATAAACATATGCAATATTAATTACTGATTCATTATTCATGCACATTAGTTCAATCATTTAATCAACACAGACACACAGCAGGTAATAAGGATCTACAGAAAGGAAATAGATAAATTTTATTAAAAAGAGGGTTAAACTTCTACAATTGAAAGATACAATTATTCATCACAGTTTTTCTTAAACAATTCTAGAAAATTTGCCCTAGCCTCTTCTTCTGTGGTTCCTTCTTCCTTGAGGAGTGCTTGATACTCCTTTTCCTGTTCTTGCCACTTAGCCCTTCAGCGGCTTTGGCAGCAAGTTCTTTCTCCTTTTCCTCATCGAGAAGATCCTCCATCTCATCAAACAAAGCTTCAACTACTTCTTTACATGGAGACTCGGTGATAATCTTAGGCCTGTATTCGATTCCTACTTTGTTTTCCATTTTACCTTTTCTGAATGATTCACTAATATGACCTAAGGTTCATTTTATAGGCATACTAGGTAAAAGGGAGGTAAATAGTCAACAGTTTAGAGTACCCATACAACTACCACAGATTGCAATTAAGAGTGATGTCTACCACTAATCCAACAATCAAATCAAAAATGATCAATCAGTGAAATTCCTTGACCAATTTCAACATTAAAACCCATGCAAGTTAATGACATACAACGTCTAACTATCAAGTTTAAGACTAGCACAAAATTCAATTTATCACAATCAAAGCAAGTATGCTGTCAAAAGCATATAGTGACTTAAGTAGACAGTAACTTCTCATGATAGCAACTTTTAAGGATTGCTGTCACAAGCTTCATATGAATATGAAAATGGAAAAACTAGTAAGTTAACATACCAGATTTAGCATTCCCAATTCACTTACCAACCTGTTAAAGGTTGTTTCATCCAGTGGTTTTGTGAAGATGTCTGTAAGTTGCTTTTTTGTTGGGAAATAGATCAACTTCACAGTTCCTCTTTCACCATGCTCTCTTATGAAATGATGTCTAATGTCAATGTGCTTTGTCCTAGAGTGTTGAACAGGATTGTCTGAGATGGCTATGGCACTAGTGTTGTCACAGTAGATAGGGATATTGTTTAGCACTAGACCATAATCCAAAATTTGGTTCTTCATCCACAGAATTTGTGCACAGCAACTTCCAGCTACAATGTATTCAGCTTCTGCAGTTGATGTGGAAACTGAATGATGCTTCTTACTAAACCATGACACCAATCTTCCACCAAGAAATTGACAGCTACATGTTGTACTTTTTCTTTCAATTCTACACCCAGCATAATCTGAATCAGAGTACCCCACTAGCTCAAATCCAGTATTTTTAGGATACCGAAGGCCTAGATTAGGAGTGCCCTTTAGATATCTAAAAATTCTCTTGATAGCTATCAAGTGTGACTCCTTTGGATCAGCTTGAAACCTTGCACAGAGACATGTAGTAAACATTATGTCAGGTCTGCTAGTAGTTAGGTAGAGAAGAGATCCAACCATGCCTCTGTAAGCACTAGAGTTCACTTTCTTCCCTTTGGAGTCTAGATCCAAACTAGTTGATGTAGAGATGAGAGTCTTGGCAGGTGATGAATCTTCTAGGTTAAACTTCTTGAGAAGTTCCTTGACATATTTTGCTTGAAAAATGAAGATTCCGTCATCTTTCTAAAGAACTTGTAATCCAAGGAAGAATGACAGTTCTCCCATCATGCTCATCTCATACTTGTTTCTCATTAGAGATGAAAACTTCTCACACAGCTTCTCATTTGATGATCCAAAGATGATATCATCAACATAAATTTGAACCAAAATGATGTCTTTGCCATGATGCTTGTAGAATAGAGTTTTATCTACTACACCTCTTGTAAACTGGTTTTCCAATAGAAAGGCAGAGAGGGTATCATACCATGCTCTTGGAGCTTGTTTCAATCCATAAAGTGCTTTGAACAGCTTGTACACAAATTCATACAACTCAGCATCTTCAAAACCTGGTGGCTGTTCAACATACACTTCTTCCTCTAACTCTTCATTTAGAAAAGTACTTTTGACATCCATTTGGAACACCTTGAAATTACAGTGTGCAGCAAAGGCTAGAAAAATCCTTATAGCTTCAAGTCTGGAAACAGGTGCAAATGTCTCATCATAATCTATTCCTTCCTGTTGACAATAACCTTTAGCTACTAGCCTTGCCTTGTTTCTTGTCACATTTCCATTTTCATCCAATTTGTTTCTGAATACCCACTTTGTCTCAATAACTGATTTTCCCTTTGGTCTTGGAACCAATTTCCATACATTGTTCCTTTCAAACTGGTTGAGTTTCTCTTGCATAGCAATCACCCAATCAGAATCCAACAATGCTTCATCAATTGCTTTTGGCTCCACTTGAGACAGGAAGCAGGAAAACATGTTGTCAGCAGAAACATTGTTCCTGGTTCTTACCTCAGAAGAAGGATCTCCAATAATTAGGTCATTTGTGTGATCCTTGTTCTACCTAGTGGTTCTAGGCAAGCTTCTTGTTTGATCTGAAAGAGTAGCTTCAGTTTGGGGAACTGAATCTTCACCAGGACAATTGTCTCCACCATTCTCTTCAATATCTCCAGAGTCACCATCATTTTGAGGATTCCCTGAAATAGTCTGTGACTTAGCTGGAGTTTGATTAGCATCATTTTCAATAACAGCATCTTTTTCAAGATCAACAGTTTGAGTAAATGTGGGTTCTTCATCAACAATTTCTTCTTCCTCCAAGTATCCTTGATTCTCAAATCTAAGAATATGCATTTGTCCATCCTCATGCAGTCCTGGAAACTTGGTTTCATCAAATGTGACATTTACATTTTCATCAATAATCCTATGTTCCAAGAGGTAGACTCTGTAAGCAGTCCTTTCTATGGCATAACCCATGAAAATACCTTCATAAGCTTTGGTGTAAAATTTTCCTTTCTTTTCATGGTTATCCTTCATCATGAAGCACTTGCTACCAAACACATGAAAATACTTGGCAATAGGTTTCTTCTCAGTTAGCAAATAGTAAAGAGTGTTCCCATGAGTCTTGTTAATCAAGGTTCTGTTCTGTGTATAACAGGCTGTGTGAATAGCTTCTGCCCAGAAGTATGTAGGTAACTTTGCATCATGTAGCATAGTCCTGGCAGCTTCAATAAGAGTTCTGTTCTTCCTCTCTACAACTCCATTCTGATGTGGTGTCCTTGCAGCAGAAAATTGTTGAACAATTCCTTCATCCTTGCAGAAATTATCAAGAGAGGCATTTCTGAACTCAGTACCATTGTCACTTCTCAGAATTTGAACCTTGGCATTTGGAGTTTTGTCAAGAACTCTTAAGTGATCAATAATGACTTGAGCAGCTTCATCTTTTGATTCTAGATACTTCACCCAAGTATACCTAGAATAATCAACCACCATAACTAATGCATATCTCTTCTTGGCTAAAGATGGAACATTTACTGGGCCAAAGAGATCCATATGAATTAGCTTGAGTGGTTTTGTGTTGGTGTTGACTTGATTTGACCTATGCACAACTCTCCTCAATTTTCCCATTTGACAGTCCTTCTTGACAGAATTCATGTTGAGGTAGTCCTCTTACCAGTTCCTTCTTCATCAGCATATTCATTGTTTTGAAGTTTAGGTGAGAGAGTTTCCTATGCCAAAACATGTTGTCACCAATAATTGCTTTACTATAAAAACAGTAAATCTTGTCCTTCTTTGTTGAGCTTAGATCAGCAACAAATAGGCTTCCTTTCCTTACCCCTTTCAGAGAGAGGCTTCCATGTTTCTTGTGATAGATATTGCACACCATCATGTCAAAATCAACCTTGAATCCTCTGTCACTGAATTGGATGACACTGAGCAAGTTGTGCTTCAATTCATCAACAAGTGCAATATCATTAATGACAACATTCCCAATTTCCAAACAGCCATATCCCATTGTGTAACCTTTGTTGTTATCTCCAAAAGTTATGATTGGGCCAGCTTTCTCCACATATTGTGATAGCGGGGCTTTATCACCAGTCATGTGCCTTGAGCAGCCATTGTCAATAATCCACATGACCTGCTTCTTATTCTTGCCCTGCAAAACAAATTGTATTTAAGAGGCATATGGTACCCAAACTTTGTTGGGTCCTGCTAATTCAGTATCACAAGAGTATTCATCATTTTCAACTTTAACAACCACATCAGGAATCTTCTGTTGGACTTCTTTCTTCATCCACTCAGCTTTAGAATTAGACTTAGTCTTCTTCTTAGTGGATGTAGCCTTCTTACTGTTTCCAGTAGGCTCAGAAGTCTCAACAGTTTGCATATAGAGACATTGTTCAGTAGATGAAATAGGCAGGTTGAAACAGGTACTTATGACAGTTATTTTACAAGGCATGCAGTCAGTGTTATTGCAGACTACCATAGATCTATGCATAATAGGGGTTCTATGTAAGTTACCATCTATCTTGGTCACATTGTTCTTGACCTCTTTTGGTTTCTTACAAACATGAGTTAAGTGATGTGAGGAGCCACAATTATTGCATAGTTTTCTGGGAGCACCACCAATATTAGCATTGCCATTTCCTAACTTACCATTCCTGTTTTTAGACTTGTAAATAACTGTGTCAACATGATGTTCTGAAGTTGCTGTCGAGCTCTTCTTGACAGTACTTTTTACACCTTCTGTCTTGACAGTAGGTTTAGAGGTTACTGTCTTTGAGGCTCTCTTGACAGTATCTTTGGAAGTTTCTGTCTTGCCATTACTGACAGCATCTTTAGAACATTTTGTCTGATTGTCTGGGAAAGTTACTATTTTGGAGATTTTGACAATATCTTTTCCATCAAATGTTGTACTGTCAACACCCTCATCCTCATCATCAAGTTGTTGCTTGATGAACATGGCTTCCTCATCAAACTCAAGTTAAGAATGTTTAAAAATTGGTTTGTTGATTTTTTTTTAGAACATGAGGTTTGACAGAACCATCAGTTGAACAATCCTGATTCACAATCTCCTTACCAGGTCTTCTACCATACTCAAAACCTATCCCTGCTTTTTGATCCTCTGTGTGCTTCTCATGATAATCCTGAAGTTGTTTAGATGAGTTTCTATAGGCCTTAATCTTGAATTCATTTTCACTAATTTCATTCCTTAGAAACTTTTCTATCTCTTTAGCACAGACTAATTCATTTTTAAGTTTAGCATTTTCCTGTGCTAGAGACTCTAATCGACTGGTCTTTAACAAAAGATGTCATTATCAGAAGTGAGTGTTTCATTTAGTTTAGTTAATCTAGCAATCTCTTCATTAGCTGTAGTTAAACTAGTATGAACATTAAACATTTCAGCACTCAACTCCTCAACAGTTAGTTTGTATTCTTCTTTAGACATTTCAAGTAAGACAAGTGAGGGTCCCTGACTTGGAGAGCTATAGGAGACCTCATCAGACTTAGCCATGAGGGCTAGATTCACATATTCCTCTTCCTCTTCATCATCAGAATCATCCCAACATTTTCCCTCGGCCACATAGGCTTTTCCCTGTCCTTTCTTGAAGTGTCCACTTGACCCTTTATCCATCCTTTGATTCTGCTTTGGCCTTCTGCATTCAGTAGCAAAATGACCAAGCTCATTGCAGTTGTAACACCTAAACTTGGATCTGTCCACCATCCCTGTTTTGTAACCACCTCTTGTGGCACCACCTTCAACCTTGGAGGAATTCCCTCTGCTGAACCTTGATGTCTGACCTTGAGACTTATATGGCTTGTTTCTCTTGAATCTTATGTTTTTGAACTTCTTATCCATGTAAGCCATAGGTGGATTGTCCATCTTTTCATCTTCAACATCAGTTAGTTGCAGCACCACCTTCTCATCATCATCCACAACCTCTTCAATCTTTAGTGAAGATACTTGAGTAGGTTGGGTGATTTGGACTCCTTCACTAGGTTGAGTGATTCTTGGCACATGAGCTACAAGAGCACCAGACATATTTGCCATCTTTTCTCTTGATCCAGTTTGAATAGCTCTTTTCTGGAAAAATTCAAGCTCATATGATTTAAGCACACCATATAATGTTTCAAGCTCATATGATTCAAGCTCTTCCTTCTCTTATGGCTGTGATTTTGTGCTCTAGATGCTCAGGAAGTGTGAGTAAGAACTTAACATTTAACTCTTTCTTCTCATAGTATTTTCCATGTATCTGTAGCTCAGTCAGCAGTTTACTGAACCTCTCAAACATTGTTATTAGATCTTCTCCTGACTTTGCCATGAAGGCTTCATACTGTGAGATAAGAATCCGTCTTTGATTGTCTTTTACCTCTTCACTTCCTTCACATAACAACTCAATCTTAATCCACATTTCCTTGGCTGATGAGCATCCAATGACGTTCCCACACATGGCATTGTCCAAAGTGAGAGCATCAAGAAGGATGAGTTGCAAGTAATCATCCAAGGCCACCTTCTCTTTTTCTGGCTCCAGAAACTCTGAAGGTGATTTAGCAATCCAGTGTGCTGGAATAAGAACACCGTCCACAGTCGAGGCTTCAATCTCCTTCTGTGGAACAAAGGGACCATTTTGGAGGATACCCAAGTATAATGGATTCGCATCTTTGATAAACAACAAGATTTTTCTTTTCCACACATTGTAGTTCTCTTTATCAAAAACTGGGATCTTAATGCTACTTGACTTCTGCAAACTTGTCATGATCTCAGATTTGTAGAACAATCTGTCTGCTCTGATACCAGTTGTTGGTCCTTGAATATTACAGAAGGGGGGGTTGAATGCAATACTGATAAATCTCAATCTACGCTTCAACAACTAAAACTAAGATTTAAGTTTATCAGTTTAAGGATTGCAAACACAAGTAAACACAAGTAGTTTTTCTCACAAAATAAATGTTTTATTTATTTTGCAAAGTGTTGCTACAACCTCAAGAAAATATCAGTTTTCTTGAGCTTCAATTTCTCGAGTCATACATAGAATGAATTGAGAGATAGTCTAAGTAAACTAATCATATCTCTATCATCACGGGTTTGTGAAGCTGTTATCATTTTCATGTGGCAGCTTCTTACAAATTGCCTACCCGTGACTCTTACCTAAATTGCTATATAAACAAGTTTATCATTACTGGAAAAAGCAATCTAGATACATTCTATATTTAGCTAACACAATTCAGTAGATGTTGATTTGTCATACTCTTGAATTGGTGAGCTTTGTCATGTGATCTCTCAAGCTTCTGTCGTAGTCTTGCAGACCTGATGCAGTGTTGGGATACTGCAACACGCCTGTTTCTTGAACATCCAAACTGTCACATGTTTCACTGGGTAGATCCCCAATACAAAGATTATCCCTTTGAGACAGTATCCTGATCTTCAAGCTTGTTGTCATAGGAATGTGCTTTTGGTGACAGTAAGAAATCCCCGCAATAGATGCTGTCAGGAGTTCCAAGCTTGCTGTCAGACTAAGGTAAAGTTGTTGTCTCAGGGTTTCCGCCAATGTTGCTGTCAGAGTGGATATAATGTCGTGACTTGCAACATGATGTCTTCTTGTAACCTTACTGTCAGTGCCATGACATTAATATTTATTCTTGTTGTCTTCTTTAAGCACTTTTTGAGGCTTGAATAAGTAAATGAACTTCTACCAAGATGTACTAAAATCCTATTTAACAGTAAACAAAAATGATTACAAGAACATACTCTAGCTGTGACAGTATGTTCATACTTAATAAAATTAAGCATTTAAAATATCTAGTCAAGCTGTCTCTTAGCTATCACCCATAAATCCTAACAGATAGATTGACAGTTAGGAAGCGGGGCTGAGACTTATATGAGTGAGATAGTCATAGAAGATATTTGGAAAATTTTCCTTTTCTTAATGGATAATTCAATGTAAAAAACCATAAAATTTTGGTTTTGGAGGGGGTAGCCTTGCTTTTAATTTTATTAACCTCTATAAAATAGGACTGTTTCGTATATTCTTGAATTTTAATATTACTAAAACTTTAAGTACGTAGGAATTTTGGATAAAAAACACTTGTAACTAGATGATGGTATAATGAATGCATATTGTGAGCTGCTGAAAGCGAGAGAAAAGAATCTTTTAGATATTACGAAAATATGAAGAAAACTCCTTTGGTTAGAAATACAGTAATCGTTCATGAAAATTTCGAAGCGTTTCAAGCAAAAGGTAGACATGTTACAAATTTTTTTAATTGACGAGAAAAGACGAATGTTACTTTTGTAAAATAATTTAAGCCTAGTTTGGTTTGGTTGGATGTAATCCATCATTGTAACTAGAACTTCCTTGGAACCTGTATAAATCACATTGTTTGGTTGAATGATTTTGAAATTAAACCAAGGAATCCAAAGTTCATGCGCATATGTAATTAGGGTAAAATAAAATAAATAAGTTATTGACCTCACTCGTGGTCACATAGAGTTGCACATTATACGTGTACATTATTCTTTTCTATCATCAATAATAATAATAAAATATGTGCACAAATAATATTTTAAGATGTATATTAAAAACTAGATTCATAAATACATTTTTATATATTTTACACTTAATTTAATGTATAGTAAAAAAACTTACACAAATAATTTTATTTTTCTTCCAAAACTTAAAATTTCAATATTAAGATTTTAGAACCATTTTTAAATAAATATCAGAATTCTTTTTTTGACTAATCGATAAAGTTACTCCTCTTGTACACATATTTGTTTTAAATAGAAAAACATACAACATATACGTTATTTACTTCGCTAAAGAAACTCGAACCACAAATTTTTTGTTTGATTAATATCAATTCCATCATTAATTATTTAAGTCATGAAAATAAAATCTTATTTATCTTTTTAATAATTTGAATATATGAATGAGAAATCATAAAAATGATCTATATTAACTTTTTAATACAACATATAATACTTAAATTTATTTGTTAATTTGTATAAGTAAATAACTATTATTATTAAACAAAAAAAATTAGACATAAATTCTCTTAGAAATTGAGTAATAAATCAAACTTAAATGTGTTATTTTGTTAACCAAACACAGTTTTTTATTTACACAAAAAATGCGTCCTGTAACTTGATTTCATGGAATTTAAAGTTATCTAGGTAAACTAAACTGCAAAATCAGCGAAACAAACAAGGCCTTAGAGTGTCATTGTTTAAGTTAAAATTTTATGATACTTCATAAAACTCAAACATATATAAAGTTTTTTAATATTTCGTATTTAGAAATATTTTACAAATATATATATACTATATTATTAAAGCCGAAACATTGAAAGTTTGGTTTTCGGTTTTTGGTTAGTTTTTGGTTTTCGGTACTTTTTCTAATTAATTAATTAATAATATAATCAAAATTCGGGAAAGTTTTATTCTACATTAATATTTAACTATATTTTACTACATAAAAATCAAATAATATTGAAATCTAATCAAAAAAATGGAAATGTGGGATTTGTTTAAATTTAGGATACACTACTACAAATATACTTATTTCTTTTTAGGATAACGAAAGCTACTACAAATCAAATCTTTAATGGAATTGTATTATTGTCAAGTTACCAAAATAATAACTAGATGATTTGCTTTTATAATTAAAATATTTTTTTTCTAACAAAATCTACTCCTTTTTCCAAAAATATCATTACAATTATCTTTAAATTAAAACATATTACCTTTTATTTTTGTTATTACTAAAATCTATGTTTTCCAAAAATATGAGGTGCAATCCTTACTTATTTATTTTAAAACCTATTTTAATACTCTATTTAATAAATTATAAAATAATATAAAAATAGTAACTAACTGATTTCCTTTTATAAATTAAAAAAAATCTAACAAAATCTACTCATTTTCTAAAAATATCACGACAATTACCTTTAAATTAAAACATAATATCTTTTATATTTGTTATCACTAAAATCTCTATTTTCCAAAAATATGAGGTGCAATCCTTACTTATTTATTTTAAAATCTATTTTAATACTCTATTTAATAAATAATAAAATAATATAAAAATATTAACTAGCTGATTGCCTTTTATAATTAAAATATTTTTTTTCTAACAAAATCTACTTCTTTTCCAAAAATATCACGGACAAATACCTTTAAATTAAAATATATTACCTTTTATATTTGTTATCACTAAAATCTCTCTTTTCTAAAAATATCAAGTGCAACCCTTACTTATATATTTTAAAACTTATTTTAATACTTTTAATTATTTAAAAAAACTTACTTATTTTAACAAGTGAACGTATTTTTTTAACAAATACAATTAATATAATTAAAACACATCTAAAAATATTATCGGTAGTTACTTTATTTTAATTAAAACATGTTAGCTTTTCTATTTGTCCTTATTAAAAAAACTTACTTATTTTAACATGTCAACGTATTTTTTTAATAAATACTAGTAATATAATTAAAACACTTCTAAAAATATCACGGGCAATTACTTTTTTTAATTAAAACATGTTAGATTTTCTATATTTCCTTATTATTAATATTATTTTATTATAAATTAATATTAATAATACCTCATTTATCTTCATCAACCTCATCTGTATTTTTTAATATTTTTTTACGTTCCAATTAATATTTAAGTTTCTCATTTTATAATTTATCATATTAATTTTTACTTTTATTTTAATATTTTCCGTTCACATTAAATGTGACGCCCCCAAATCCGGGGTCAGGGAATTTGGTCGTCACGCTAAAATCTCAATTTAAAACAACCTGTTAAATTATTAAACCAATTCAAATATAACATCTGCGACCCCAACTCTAACAAGATCTTTTAGGCTATAGTGCTAGAAACAAGAATCCAAAATTTTACAAACTTTAACTTCCTTTACAACAATACTCTTTGCACAAATTCTATGACACTAGTTATAATAACCCGAATTTTTGGAAAAATTTAAAACTTTTCTTATTATGATTAAGTGCAGCAGTGAATAGTGATATTGATGGATGAATAGTGATTTTGAGGGTTAAGAAAATTTTCCATGCCACCTATGTACGAGACATAGTTTGGATATTCCGAAGTCATAGTTGTGATCTACGGAGTAAATAAGTGAATGCAAAGACGATCGGAATTCAGAAATTCCAAATTTTATTTTGGTGTAGTATTTGACTGGGCAGTGAATTATATATTATTATATTCAAGAAATGAGATATTAAAATGGAGGATTTGAGGATTTAATATTTTGGAATTTTATTATTTTAAAGTCGATTTAAGGATTCGATTGTTGAAGTGAATAGTGAATCGTTACTATTCACTGCGAGAACCGCGTAGAGTTTTATTCGCTCATTAGGAAATATTTCGAATTGTTTCAAGAGGAACAAGGCAACATTTACAGGATTAAATATAGACATGGAAGTAACATGTAACAAGATTAATTCGAGGGATGCAACATTTGGATCATACATGTGAAAGGAAAGCGAACCAGTAAAGTTACTTTATCTAAGCCAGTGCATGTTTGCCAAGTGTCAAAAGATGAGACAAGAAGGTGATGACTCACCCCCTTAACCAATAAATATCAGCACTTTTATTAAATTAAACAAGATAAGAAGAAAAAGAAAGGAAGAGAAACTCTCCCCCACTTTCCAGATTTTCTGCACAGCTTGAGCAAGGAGAAGAGAAAAATCCATAACTCCATTTCTATCCATCCTTAAATCACCAAATTTTAACCATAGCTTCTCCACTCCATGGGCAGCATTCTTTCAAAATTTCATGGTCAACAAAGGAGTGTAGCCTAGTCAAATCGCTTCCCCAAGTCGGAGAACAGAAACTGTCCTGCTTTTCCAGTTTCGACCACTCACCTTAGAAAGCCAATAAGTCGAGCTTCAAGCATCCCCTTGTGATGAGGTAGGACTCCAAAGAAAGCTCTTGAAGAGTAGAAGGTGTGGTAAAAAGTTGAGAATCAAACTCTTGTTTTTAGATTTTATATGGATTTTACAAAGTAACGATGAATAGTAACTTGTATTTTGTTTTGTTTTTGGATATTGAGTTTGTGGCTTCCAAAGGTTGTATTAAGCAAGGATCTAAGGTTACATAAGGAATATAGCAGCAAGCAAGCTTGGAGAAGGTATAAATCTTGAAACCCTTGAAGTATTATGGGGTTTATGGATGATTAATGGTGTTATGCATGTTTATAGCCTTAGTTGTTAAGATTGGGCTTTGATGTAAGTTATAATGAGTTATATGAACGGAAAGGCATTGCTTGGCCTCAGTTCTATGTTATATAAGATGTATGTGTTGTGTGGAGTGATTGATATGCATTTTGGATGATTTGAAATTTGGGAATATCCGAGTTATAGCCGTCGTAATGCCCAAATTTTTACCTACTGATTGGTTCCCTGTTTTTCCTCTGTTAGAGCTCGACCCTTGAGTCCTACTGCCCATGATTGTGTAGTTTATGTTATAAGCTTCGTAATGATATGTGGTTCGCCTAATTTGGCCGAACGGTTTAAGAGTTATGCTAGTTTTAGTAATCGTGGTTCGGGAGGTTTCATCGCAGAAATGTAACCACTTTGATGCTAAGTCAAAGACCTTTAAGAGTCGAATTAAAATGTGAAACTTTGTGATATAATGCTAAGGACAGTTAGCAAGCCTTGTGCGAAGGTTTCGAGTCAAAAAGATTATTTTCCGATTTTATAAAAATAAGGAAGCCGAGGTTGCACAAGTGAAAACCACTGAAAACGAGACTTAGAAACCAAGGTTCCAAATGGTTAAGTATAACTTGGATTTGAGGATGGATTTCGAACCAAATTTATGCTATAAGAATTTGACGAATAACATGGACTTAGTGTGACGCTAGAGCGAGCAAGTAATGCCTTGGTTGTGTTTCGCTTACGTGTTTAAGCATTAAGTTATAAGTGGTTTATCGAGGAGATTAACCGTGTGTTTTCGTTTGACCTTGTCTAGATTGTTCGACATTGTCACGAGCCCTATCACCTCTCGAGCATCAGGCAAGTTTATAAAACCATATTTTGAAGTATGCATATACTAGATGCAAGTTTTCTTATTCCATGCTATGTTTTCCATTAATTATACTAATGATGCATACGATATGATATTATGCATGTTTTCAAACCTTACATCGTATATAGATGTAATGGTATTAAAAATGTTGAGACGTAATATATGCATATGATATATGCATGCAAGTTTTCAAACCTATACTTTTTTTTAAACTGTTGTGGTGATGAATAAAAGGTTTTGAGATATATGCTATATGTTTATGTTTTCAAAATGTTATCTATGATGTTAATTAAAAGTTATTGATATGAGTTGAACTTATAAGCTATGGATACGGCAATATCTATAAGCCGATATGTTAAGAAAAACCCTCAGGAGGGGGTATATACTCTGTACATACGCTATGGACCGGGAATGGTATCAGTTGCTATCTAGGGTTATTTTATTGTGTTATTATAATTAATCCCGATAAATGATTTACAAACTAAAGACTATTTGGAGTTTAATCTATTAAGGGTATATTTAAATATACGATGAATAGTTATTATCTACCTTTTTGTTAAGAGAGTACTTAGAAATTATTTCTAAATAAATATTCTATATTAAATATAGTTTGCATTAATTATTTAAAGCCCTACTTCTTAAGGAAGTATTTTGTGAAAACTATTTTAAACCCTAGATAGCTAATAAAGTTTTATTCAGTCAATTATAAACATAATTAGAGAAGGTTCCCAAATCTATTTCCCTTTTAAGTCTATATTCAGAAAGACTTAAATGTTCGCTCAAACTACAAAGATGCATGGAACCTTTCTCAAGATTTTACGCTTGTTTCCAGTAGACTGCCCGGTCCTAAATCTTTTTAAATCAATGAAATTATCAGTCTGATATACTACCATCAAAATGATTTTGATTACTTCCTCAAAACTCGAGAAGTAAGATCAGTGAAATCAATGATATCCATTAACAGGCATCAGCCTGGGAAATATGAGTGAATTTCCTTTCCAACCAGATACGACTACTTTGTGGAGTTGTATACTTGGGGAAAAAGGGAAAGGAACTTTATGTTTCAGTATTATGGATTTACTCGAACTTGGAGATATGTAAGGGACTGAGTAGCGCCGGTCCCCTAAGGGAATTACAATATGGCCGACGGACTGGTTAACGGGTATGTTCTTCCCTTAGATGATTATCAGTGCCCGACCGTAGGATAAGTGGAGAGTAACAGAATCGACCGTCTATGAACGGGTCTGTTCTTCCTGCCTACAACCGATTGGCGGGGAGGTAAGTCGGTGTGAGACTGATTATCTTCCCTTCTACGTAGAAAAACAGCAGGGGGATACAGCTTGCGAATGATCATCGCAGGGGTATCCTCGGCGCCTAGCATCTCCATCTACAGTTCACTATTCATGAAAGAGCACATTTTGTGCAAGTTTTCAGAGAAAGAGAAATTATTCCAGTTACTCAGTTTTATGCAAGTTTTCAGAAAAGAAAGTTTATTCCAGTCATTCAGTTCTATGCAAGTTTTCAGAAAGAGAAAGTTTACTCAAGAGTATTCCAGTTTATTCCAGTATATGAGTTTGTCAGAAAGCATATGAGATTACGAAAAGGTATTTGATTTTATGAAAAAGATATATGGAATCATATGAGTTTAGAAAATGGATTGGAAATATTTTACATTGCCTTTATTTCCAAATTATGATATGAGGTAAATGTTTGATATGAAAGATGATATTTGAATTTTCCTTATAACTTCATCTTTCAAGTTATATGTTGATAGTCTGCTTATATTTTATATAGCAGATATTTTACAGAAAGGATATACTGAGTTATCTTGTTATTTCATCTTTTATATTATACTAGAACTTTGTTCATAGTATGAATATCGAAAGTTGCAGAGTATTATGGAAATGATATTTGGAATACAACAATGGTATTTTTTGGAATACATTCCGATAAGGAAATATTTCAGTATCAAGATATTTTGACAAATTATTGTCTTATACCCGCTTTATTTCTGGGTTGAATTAAAGGCAGAATTATGCCATACTTTCATTACCTTGCTGAGCTATCGCTCACTCTTGCTATTATTTTATATATATTATATAGCAGCGAAGCAGGATGCCAATGGGACGACACATACCTCGCAAGGCATTTCCATAAACAGTTTCTAGCAGTGATCCCGGGAATAGTACGAACCAATCGAATCAGGCTACGGCTTTTGGTATTCAACTTATGTATAGACATGAATGGTATTAGAGGATTGTGAGCATCAGAAGGCTAAGTTGGTAATGTAACAATACTTAGAAATTGTATCAGTAACAGATTCAAAAGACATTTGGGTATTGTAATAAAAATTATTTATTCCGCAGTTGTTGTATTGTGTCGTTTCTGAGACTCTAACCTGTGTGTGTGTGTGTGAGACATATGTTGTGGGGTCATGAGCAGATGAATTGTGTCTATTGTAAGTCAAGCAGGCAAGGCAAGGAGTACATGGATTGTGACAACCCTAAATCCCTGACCCCGGATTTGGGGCTGTTACACTAGTATAACTTCGATAAGAAGTATACCAGGCAAACTAATCTTATACAATATGTTAGGCTCAGGACATGTCTGAATACCACTATTAACAAGCCTACACTATGTGACTATGTCACACTACATGACCTAGTGAATTCTATCACTGGGATATAGTATAGGTCTCTCAATGTACTTGTCTTGTTCTCATGAACATTAGCTTGATTATGTATGCTCTGAATTATAATGAGCTTAGTAAAGTTTCTTGCATCTAGATTGTATATAGGCCATTGAATAATTGTCCTGGTAGAAGTTCAGAAGTGTTCATGCAGCAGGATAGAGATGAATAAGGCCCTGAAGTAATAAGTTGCAGAAATTTGCCTAAGGCATTATATAGCAAAGTCAGAAGAAAACTATGTCGTGAAGTCACCAATATCCATTTCGAGAAGTGCTATATCGCATAGTCGATTTTTTACTATGTCGAGAAGTCCTCAAGACTCATGTCGTGAAGTGTTGAAGTCAGCAAAGTCAAAGATGCCTAGATCGTGAAGTCCTCAAATGGCTTATGTCGCATAGTCATCAAATGACCTATGTCGCATAGTCCTCAAATGGCTTATGTCGCATAGTCATCAAATGACCTATGTCGCATAGTCCTCAAATGGCTTATGTCACATAGTTGTCAAATGACCTATGTCACATAGTCATCAAATGGCTTATGTCGCAAAGTCTTCAAAGGCCATATCGCGTAGTCTTTACAAGGGACATCGCGAAGTCGGGAATGAAGTGGAGTTCACGATATCAACACTTAGCCGTTTATAACAAGACAAATCAAGGTACAGAACCAAGAATCAAAGGAGACAAATACTGAAGCATTTGTTCTTGCAAAGTGGTCCAAAGAACAGATGGCAAATCTACAGCTAAACTTGGAGAGAAAGATAAGAGACAAGAAGCTACAGAAACGGGAAAGACTCCGAAAAGCAGGTGGTCCTTCCTGACACAGTTAACTTCTTATGGCAGGACAAGTTGGACTTTCAGCTAGGGGTAACTGTGTAAAAATAGGTGTGTGCACTAGTTTGTATAGGACTTATATATATATCATGCACACCCTATTGTTAGCTGTAAGAGAGATACACAAAGTTTTATCTTAAGCACTCTTTTCTCTGTAAGCAAACAAGATACAAATTGTTCTTGTTTAGAAGCCAAAAATTCGATTGTGAATTTCTTGGAAAGCTGTAGTATTTAATTTGCTTAATTCAAAGTAGATTAAAGTGATTGTGTGTGTTGTTTACATTCTGCATATTTCATAGCATAATCATATACAGTTTATCTTGTGTTTCAAGAATCAAAAAATCTATCAAACTATCCATTCACCCCCCCCCCTCTGTCTAGTTTC
Organism: Heracleum sosnowskyi; assembly: GCA_030848705.1. Lineage (NCBI taxonomy): Eukaryota > Viridiplantae > Streptophyta > Magnoliopsida > Apiales > Apiaceae > Heracleum > Heracleum sosnowskyi. The sequence goes on from CM061244.1 coordinate 37,179,510, forward strand.
TAAGTGATATTCATTCCTAACAAGTGGTATCAGAGCGTAGGCTGTTAACGTACAAACAGGAAAAGATCAAGAATGAGTTCACAGAAACTAAGCAGTATCAAGATTCCTCCCTTCAACAAGGAGCACTACAGCTTATGGAAGAAGAAGATGTTACTTTTCATCAAAGCTTCTAACCCCATGTATTTAGACATTCTAAAGCATGGTCCCTTTATTCCAATGATCGAGATTGGTGAAACAACTGTTGGCACTGAGATAATACCAGCCAGGCATGTGCCCAAAGACCCCTCAAAATACACTGATCCTGAAAAGGAGAAGATAGCACTCGATGGACATCTTCAACTTATTATTTGTGAATCCATGGATTTCAACATGTATGGCACTGTGGCTCACTGTACAAGTGCTAAGAAGATGTGTGATCTCATAGAAGTGCTGTGTGAAGGAACTCCTGAAGTAAGAAAGAATAAGAAACAGATTCTTGTTTCACAGTATGAAGCTTTCATGGCTCAGCCAAATGAGGGAATCACAGAAGTATTTGAAAGGTTCAACAAGCTGGTAAATGAGCTCAAACTCTATGACAAACACTATGAGACAGAAGAGCTCAACATGAAGTTCTTGCTAACTCTGCCAGATCATTTGGAACCAAGAATCTCTTCCCTCAAAGAAAGAGATTTAACAAAGATTGGTTTTGATGTGCTGTATGGTGTTTTTAAAACTTATGAGCTAGAGTTGTTTCAAAAGAGATATATTCAAGCTAAGCAAGGATTAATGGCAAACACTTCATGTGCCCTTATTGCTGACAATCTAGGTCAAATAATGGAGTCTCTTAAAGTCAGTCAGGTTAAGATTGAGGAACTGGAAGTTGAAGACACTGGTGATGAGACTCAAGTTGTCTATGATTTGCCTGAGGATGATGAGTTTTACAGCTTAGATGAACTGGACAAAATGGAAAACAAATATTTTGCCTATATGGCTAGGAGGTATCCTAACATAAGGTTTAAAAGGAAGCAGCCATTTAGGTCCAAGTACAATGCTGGAAATGCTGGTGGATCTAGTGGCTCAAACACCTTCAATAAGGGAAAGGGATTGCTGGTGCTGCTAAAGGAGGATACAAGTCTGGAAGTGTGGATAGAACCAAGATAAGGTGCTATAACTGCAATGAACTTGGGCATTTTGCCACAGAGTGCAAGAAGCATAAACAAGTCAAAAAGGACAAAGCATACTTAGAGCTTGAAGCCAAGTATGAAGCTCTACTCAAGAAACAATAGGGTAAAGCTTTTATTGCTGAGGGAAAATGCTGGGATGACTCTGATGAAGAAGAAGAACAAGAGTACTCAAACTATGCCTTGATGGCATTTTCTGATGATGGTGATTCCTCAAGTCAGGTACATATTCTTACTTCTCTTGATATGACTCCCTTTCAATATAAGCAAACTGTTGAAGATATGAGCACTGAAATGTTCAATATTCATACTAGCATGTTAGTAGCAAATGAAGAAATTGATAGACTAACTGCTAGAAATCTTGAGCTTACAGAAAAGAATGAGGAACTTGAGTTAATGGTTGTGAGCCTTGATGGTTCGAAAAAGGAGGTTGAGTATCTCAAAAACAAAGTAATTTGTGCTGAACAAATAGAAAAAGCTCTTAGAGAGCAAATTGCTGAAAATGAATTAAAGCTGAGAAGTTTCAAAAACTCATCTGAGCTTATTCAAACCTATCACAAGGAACACACTGAAGACTGCAAGGTTGGAGTTGGTTTTGACTATAAGAATGATAAAGGAAGGAAGAAGGGAAAGGGCAAAGGAAAAGAATCTTTTACAAACAAAAATACCCCAACCATTCTGTCAAGTGTTGAAAAGCCCATTTTCAAAAAGAGTGTTGTTGAGTTTGATAAAGAACTTTTGATCATCAAACAACAACTTCTTGAAGAAGATGAGGCTGCTAAAGACACTTCTTCCTCTCCTAAATCTGTTGATCAGAAAGAGACCAAAGACAACCTTGTCAAGAGTCCTAAAGTCAAGAAAGAAGTTGTTAAGAAAAAGAAACAAAACAGAAATGGTAAAATAGGTGTCAACAAGAGTAACAACTATGCTTATGTGCCAAATGCTCCTAGGAAACAGTGTCAGAAATGCCTATCTGTTAATCATTTGACTCATAAGTGTAACAAACAAGTAAATGTTGAAGCTGATAACCTAAGTAACCATTCTGCAGGTTTAAATTCTATTCATGATTCTTTCTGTGGTAATTCAAACTGCATGACATGCTATGTGACTGTGATTTCTAATTGTTTATCTCTTAAGCATAAACTGGATTCTACACAATCTTGTGAATCACACACCCATATGCACACTCACAGGACAGGATCCCCAATCAGGGTTGAGAGGGTGAAAACTTCATGTGAGCCCAAGAGTGTAAACTCCAAAGCCACAGACAAAGTGAAGTCTCCTACTGTGAAGAATGCAATTTATGACAGAAGAATTGTTAATAAAGTGAAGCATGGAAATGATATCATTCTGGTTCAAATCTATGTGGATGATATCATCTTTGGCTCTTCAAATGAAAAACTCTGTGAAAGGTTCTCTAAGTTGATGCAGAGCAAATATGAGATGAGTATGAAGGGAGAGTTAACCTACTTTCTAGGTTTGCAAGTACATCAAAAGGAGGATGGCATCTTCATAAACCAATCAAAGTATGTCAAAGATCTTTTGAAGAAATATGGTTTAGAAGACTCATCCCCTGCAAAAACTCCCATGTCCACTGCTGTCAAGCTTGATGAAGACAAGAAAGGCAAAAGAGTAGACATCAAGGTTTACAAAGGCATGGTTGGATCATTACTCTATCTCACAGCTAGCAGGCCTGATATTATGTTTGCCACATGCTTATGTGCAAGGTTCCAATCTGATCCCAAGGAATCTCACATGATGGCTATCAAAAGAATCTTCAGGTATCTGAAAGGGACTCCTAATCTTGGGCTATGGTATCCAAAAGGCACTGGGTTCAACCTGGTTGGCTACACAGACTCTGATTATGCTGGATGCAGAATTGACAGGAAGAGCACCTCTGGAAGCTGCCAATTCTTAGGTCAAAGGTTAGTGTCCTGGTTCAGTAAGAAACAATAATCCACAGCAACATCCACAGCTGAGGCTGAATATATTGCTGCTGGAAGTTGCAGTGCTCAATTGCTTTGGATTAGAAATCAACTTATGGATTATGGACTGGTATTGAAACACATACCTCTGATGTGTGACAACACTAGTGCAATATCCATAGTTGCCAATCCTGTAAATCATTCTACTACAAAGCACATTGAGATCAGGTACCATTTCATTAGGGAACATGCTGCAAATGGTACCATAGAAGTCTCTTATGTTCCAACTGAGAAACAATTAGCTGACATATTTACTAAACCTCTAAATGAAGCTGTCTTAACAGACTTGTGAGTGAAATTGGAATGCTTAATCCTTCATTTAGTTGTTCCAAGTAAGTATGCTAGTTAATTGTTGCAGCAGTAAATTTTCACTGTATCTAAATGCTCCATTTATTTGGAGTGAAAATTAGCTGAGATATGATCTATAAATATTTCAGTATTTTACTGCATATTTTTCAAAATCATATTTGGTAGTGAAGTTGTGAGCTTTTGAGACATCTCGATATAGATGATTTTGAGAGTTCACGACATAGTACAAATCAAACAGACTTATATCGCAAACTGTTGAAATTGTGAGACTTTGCGATATAGTTCATTTCATGAGTTTGCGACATAGTTCATTTTAATGACTTTGCGACTCAGAATAACTATATCGACAAGTCGCCATATTTGACAGAATTTTGATTTAAATTTATTTTATTTCAATTTCTGATTTAAGTCTGACAAAATGCTTGAAATTTCAGAAAGAGAGTTTTAGACAGGGTATTTTCACTATATCGCAAAGTCACCCAAAATCCTTCTATCTTCAAGACTTTGCGACATAGTTCATTTCAGGACTCTGCGATGTACTTTGCAAGACTTTGCGGTACAGGCCATTTTGAGACTTCGCGACATACAATCAGTCTGTACATATTCATAACTCCATATCGCAGTGTCTCTATCATATAAATACTCATTTCTAACCGTTCACAACTTTTCATCTTGTCTACTACTCTCAATTCTCAAACCTAAACTCAAATTTTCTACTCTCTTCTTCACTCTCAATCTTAAAATGGCACCCAAATCTCAAGCAGTATCATCCTCAATTCCTCTAACCATTCCCAAAGAAACAAATCTACTCTCAATTCCCTCTGAGGCGGAGGAAAACCCTAGGTACAAGTGCTTTGTACGGTTCTTAAACACTTCCTACCTCCACCAAGCTTTGACCATTAACCCCACTCTGTATGTCGATGTATTAGAAGGGTTCTGGAGAACAGCGTTGGTTGCAACAATGGCGAAGGAGGATGGGACTTCGTTTCAGGAGGTGAGTTGTACAATTGGGGGCAAGTCCTTCCAGTTTGGGGAGAAGGAGATTAACGAGGCCCTGGGGTTCAAGGTTGAGGGTCATGATGCTGAAGCTAATGATGATGAAATGGTTGCTTTCTTGGACCTCATCAAGTATGCAGACAAGGTTGACATGGCTAAGTTGAACAAGAAGCATGTCAGGAGGGAGTGGTCGTTTCTTTTTTATACACTCCAAAAGGTGTTCTTATGCAGGAAGACAGGATGGGACCACATCAGTCACATTGCTGTGAAGCTGGCCTACTCCCTAGCCCACAATCAGGAGATAAATGTTGGAGAAATCATCCTCAAGGAATTGGCTCAGAGGCTAGGGAGAACAGTTCGTGGTAGAGGTAATGAAATCTTTTACCCTCGTTTCCTTCAAGTTATTTTAAATTATCTTGATGCAAATATCCATGAATTGGAGGGTATAGATAAAACTAAAATGGCTTATTCCAAGTCCATGTCCAAGATTCTATTTGGCTAATTGGACACAAGGAATCAAGTTGATGTGATTCTAAGTGTGACTCAGCATATGCAGGACACATTTGAATCATATCAACTTGCTAAGCCAATATACCATGAACTTTCCTGGACAGGGGAGGCTAAGACTGATGAAGCTACACAGTCTAACCACATCCTTCCCATCTCATCCAGTAACCCAACTGCAAACACCACTTTAGAAGTTAGGGAGCCAAGTGCATCAATCTCTCAAAAGTTTGGTGTTACTAAAAAGAAGACCAAGAAGAGACCCCTTGCTATTGTAAATGAATCTGTAGAGATAGAAAGTGAGAATCTTGAGTCACCTCTCACCAGACACAGTAAGAAATCAAAATCAAAACCTCCCACTGAATCCTCCCAACAGGATTCAGATGTGGAAAAAGGGGTACACCTGCTACTGTCTATGGCCTCTCAACAGGTCATTGGCATTGAAAAGAGCAGCCTCTCCACTGTAACCTGTACAGAGTCTGCACAGGGTCAAGAACTCACTCTTGACCCTAGGAGAAATAAGGGTGATGAAACACTGAGTGGAGAGCACATCACAATTGCAACTCCTCCTATTTCTCGGGGGGGGGGGGGGGTTGCCAAAATCAAATCTACACCACACTTCTCTTCCAGAATCTACATCTAACATTTCTTCTCAACAGAATAGTCATTCTCATGACATTTCTGCAATTGATCAATCACAATCCAAATCTGTGATTGAGCCAACCTCAAGTGACATGGTGCATGACACTGTGCTCACCACCCAGGCACCACATCTAGTTGGTCAGGGAATGCATGATGGGGCATATCCTAATGACACCAACAAAAACATGGAGGATTCACCAGTTCTTACTGGAGACTCTATGCCAAACTTTCCATTCCATATGGACATGGATTTGCCCTCACAGACATATAGAGATGGTGCTGTAACTCATCCCATTTCAATGGAGACAGCATCGGCCTCTACAGTCATTCCAAGACTGGAGGAAACTCAACAATCAAACCCCCCTGAAATCAGCTCTAACTTGGCTACGGCCACATTTTCAGAATGGCTGAAGCCTGTGCAACATGACATGGCTTCAGGATCATCTACTGTGCCACCACAATTGACGGGAGAAGAATTACACAATCTTCATGTGGCACAGATAGATGAGTTCTCAAAGATAGCTCAACATCTCCTCACCTCAAATCTACCAAATGCTGATTATGAAGCTATCTTACTTTGCCACAAGGAGGATGTTGAAGCTCAGCAGGAGAAGATAGTGGATGAAGCTGAACCAAAGGGAAATGTGGATGCCTGGTTGGATGCTAAGAGGACTCTCAAACTCAAGGATGCCCTAGATTTTCTAAGAGAAGATTACCTAACTTCTCTGGGCTCCAATGCAAAGGATCTCTCTCTTGCTGCAATTTATGATGTTGTCAATGATATTTACAAGAATCAGTTGAAGGCTCTGCACTATCTTGGGAAAGGGCTTCAATCAGAGATCTATTCTATAAAGGAGGAGACAGATAGATCCTTCACTCAACTAAGAAACTCCTATCTCTCTGATTTTCCCAAGGTGGATGGCATCCTCAAAGAAGTCCAGAAAACCTCTTCTAATGTCAACATGATGGATCTTTCTCTTGCCATGGTCACAGACAACATCAAGAAACTGGCTACCACACTGGAAAATCAAGTCAAAGCCAACATAACCTCCAATGCTATGCTGAATGTAATGTGGAAGAATCAGTATGGTGACAAATTGGTGGATGAGTTCCCTATGTCAAACATCTCCAAATTTGACTTTGCCAAGATCAAGGATCAATCTCTTAATTCTTTCAAATCTCGGCAACTATTCTCTAAAGTGGATGGTCTAGAAAGAGAAGTGGCCTCTCTAAAGGATGAAAATAGGATGCTTTCTGAATCCTTAAACAAGCTCAATGACAAGCTAGATGACCAAGGCAACAACACATCTAATATCTTGTTGGTGCAACAACAAATGATGACTTCCATGATGAGACACATGAACCTGCCTATCCCTGGTGAAGCTCAAGACATCTTGTCTGATTCCAAGCCTAAGGGGGAGAAAGAAAAGGAGGTCATTCTGAGAAAGAGAGGGGGAGTACCTGCCAAGCAGCAAAAGCTTAAGGGCAAACTCATTGAAGAAACCATAAAGCCAATCATACTTCCCTCTGTGGATGTCATCAGTGCTCAAGGTCAAAGAAGCACAGTCACAACTACCTTCCATCCCTCTACCATGCCAAAGGACATTTCAGCTCCTCAACCTACTTCAAGTGCCAAACCTATCAAAGCCACAATCATAACTGAGGCCAAGCTACAGGAAGTTGCAATTCAAACATCTATCATGATGAGGCCTTCCTGGAGTTTTTGAAAGCCATCTATAGCAATGCTCAAGAAGATGCAAGGGTCTACAGAGAAAAGATCAAGGAAATCATCAAGTACTTCACGGTGGCAATAAGGAAAATCAAGGATGTACATCTAAGAGAAGTTATCATGGTGAGCAAGGACAACTGTTTGTGGCATCTAGCATTTCAAACTCTGGAGAATCTGAGATTTACTGAGCTGTCAATAATTCTGGAGTTGATTGAAAAGGATGGGGCAAACAACAAGAGACTATTTGATGACTTGAAGATAGACCAACATCAAAGATTGCCTGAGGTTATCTCCAAGCCAAGGACAATAATCTTCCAAAGTCTATCTCAAGACAGCAGCATTGACCAACTGGTGATTCCCTCAGACTTGACAATGAAAAATAATGCTAGAATCAACCAGGTGTTGCAAATGCTCAGGGCTAAGAAAGGAGTCAAAACAGCAGAAGAGCTAGAAATGATTCACACTTTACAATCCTTCTTGATTCATGGAGTCATTCCTGAGTCTCTCAAAGAAAAGAGCAAGAAGAAAGATGGTGAGGATGATGATGAGGATAAGAGGTATAGAAGGAGGAACCAATCTAGGAGTGATAAGGATGGAGCTAATGCAGGAAACAAGAGCAAAACTTCCAAATCTAAAGATGCTGACAAGAGTGGCAAAGACAGTGAGGAGAAGAGAGATGCTGGAAAGAAGAAGGGTGGAAATCAGCAAGTCAAGGACATTGCTAGCAGTATCTCAACCAAAACACAAGGCTCTATGTCTAGGGTTGATACTGTTAGTAATGATCCTACAAAATCAAGATTCAAGACTAATGATTTGCCACTAAAAGGAAGAAAAACCACAACAACTCTAAAAAGACACTTCCACAAGGTCACAGCCAGTGGAGTGTTGCAGTGGATCAAGGGCAAAGGAATGAAGCTACTTCCAAATGATGTGGCACTAAAGACAAAGTCACCTTGTTCCAAAAAGGTACCTCTTGTGAAGCATATGAAGATCAAGAGTCTACCCAGAAGAATAAGGATAACAAAGAAAACTGGAAAACTCACAAATGTTGTTGGCATCAATGTGTTTCCACTAGATGAAGACTATGATGAAGATGCCCTAGCATTTCTGAGAGCTCAAAGGATCTTTGAAGTCAAGGTGAAGCTAGATCATCTAGAGATCAAGTACACTGATGGAAGAGAAAGAATAATGAAGCAAGGAGGCTGGCAATACTTCTCTAAGTATGAACTTGAAAGAATAAATGCTTTACTGAACTTTGAAGAAAAGGAAGAAAGGATGTGGAAAATAGAGATTGTCAGGTTCATGAAGATGCACTCTGATTATGAAGAAAATCTGAGAAAGGAAAATGAAAAGAAGATAATTCAGAAAGAGAAAGAAATGGCTGAAATGGAGGAAAGAGCAAAGGAGCTGAGAAAGAAAGGGCTTTGCAGGGTAAAACAAAATCCTTATGTTGTGGAATACAAAAATTCCTTTGGAGGCAAAAGCAAGATAAGGATGGAGTTTCTGGATTCATATGTGGAAAGTGCCCTCAAAGCTGCAATTAATGATCTAAAAGACTCTCCTCTTATTGAAGAACTTATTGCAAGAGAAGAACTTCAAGAAGCCATAATTGACATAAAGAGAAGAGAAGAAATAAGGAAGAAGAAGATTTATGATGATTTTCAAGAGAAACAATTGAGAACAGAAGCCATGTAGCTCAAGAGGAAATTCTGTAAGCTTAAACTTCCAAGTTGTTATCAAATTCTGTTCATCATTCTATTCTCCTAAATATCTATTTCTTTTTATGTTTAGTTAGGCTTGTTATCAGACATGAAATTGTGCCTAAGGATCTTACTCACAATTTGGGGGAGATTGTTAGGCTCAGGACATGTCTGAATACCACTATTAACAAGCCTACACTATGTGACTATGTCACACTACATGACCTAGTGAATTCTATCACTGGGATATAGTATAGGTCTCTCAATATACTTGTCTTGTTCTCATGAACATTAGCTTGATTATGTATGCTCTGAATTATAATGAGCTTAGTAAAGTTTCTTGCATCTAGATTGTATATAGGCCATTGAATAATTGTCCTGGTATAAGTTCAGAAGTGTTCATGCAGCATGATAGAGATGAATAAGGCCCTGAAGTAATAAGTTGCAGAAATTTGCCTAAGGCATTATATAGCAAAGTCAGAAGAAAGCTATGTCATGAAGTCACCAATATCCATGTCGAGAAGTGCTATATCGCATAGTCGATTTTGTACTATGTCGAGAAGTCCTCAAGACTCATGTCGTGAAGTGTTGAAGTCAGCAAAGTCAAAGATGCCTAGATCGTGAAGTCCTCAAATGGCTTATGTCGCATAGTCATCAAATGACCTATGTCGCATAGTCCTCAAATGGCTTATGTCGCATAGTCATCAAATGACCTATGTCGCATAGTCCTCAAATGGCTTATGTCGCATAGTTGTCAAATGACCTATGTCGCATAGTCATCAAATGGCTTATGTCACAAAGTCTTCAAAGGCCATATCGCGTAGTCTTTACAAGGGACATCGCGAAGTCGGGAATGAAGTGGAGTTCACGATATCAACACTTAGCCGTTTATAACAAGACAAATCAAGGTACAGAACCAAGAATCAAAGGAGACAAACACTGAAGCATTTGTTCTGGCAAAGTGGTCCAAAGAACATATGGCAAATCTACAGCTAAACTTGGAGAGAAAGATAAGAGACAAGAAGCTACAGAAACGGGAAAGACTCCGAAAAGCAGGTGGTCCTTCCTGACACAGTTAACTTCTTATGGCAGGACAAGTTGGACTTTCAGCTAGGGGTAACTGTGTAAAAATAGGTGTGTGCACTAGTTTGTATAGGACTTATATATATATCATGCACACCTTATTGTTAGCTGTAAGAGAGATACACAAAGTTTTATCTTAAGCACTCTTTTCTCTGTAAGCAAACAAGATACAAACTGTTCTTGTTTAGAAGCCAGAAATTCGATTATGAATTTCTTGGAAAGCCGTAGTATTTAATTTGCTTAATTCAAAGTAGATTAAAGTGATTGTGTGTGTTGTTTACATTCTGCATATTTCATAGCATAATCATATACAGTTTATCTTGTGTTTCAAGAATCGAAAAATCTATCAAACTATCCATTCACCCCCCCCCCTCTGTCTAGTTTCTAAGTGATATTCATTCCTAACACAATATAGTATTTACTAGAAATCAACTATATACAATAACCTTACACTAGATCCAAATGATCTGCATCAACTCATCTTCCTAACGTCATCTTGACTCTTCTCGTTCCACAGTCATACAATTTAATACTGTCAATCTACCTTACACTGGGAGGTTTAAAAGTTGAAACCAGCAAATATGAGCGGAGACATCCACTCGCTTTACTGAAATATCAAGGGTAACAAGCAAGAGTGAGCAAAAGAAGCTCAGCAAGTATATAATACTGCACAAGATAAAATAATGATGCAACAATATCTGCAAAGAAATCAACTCAACTGGGGTAAAATAATGGTGTAATAATAGCAATATATGAAAATCAGCTCAACTGGCAAAATGAACAACAATATTTGTATCAAACTTTAAATTAGAATTGGATTTTTACTGTGACGCAACGAGTTAAAGTGGATGATCAGTCACACTAAAACTCCGGATCATACCTTACGGTATATCCAAATACTGAACTGGATCCAAGACCACTTTGGCCTACATAATACTGATACTCCGACTGGCGTCTGCAGTCCTTAAAACATTTCATTTTTAATAAAAACTTCCAATTCCGATTTAGTACTAGGGTTAGGTGTCGGAACAATCGACTACCTAGTCAACTCAAATTAATACTTTCAATGTCTCAATAAATAAGAATCAGGTCTCAATAAATAAGAATCGGGATTAATCTGGCAATCATAAGATACTGCAAGGTATGAATTATGAATCAAAATAGAACTGTCAAGTTAGAAGTAAATAGGTTGTCTCAATCACAGGATGAGAATAGGAACTGGTTATGCAACAAGTAATTAAATGAAAATTGAAAAAAAGAATCTTGATACGATACTCTGAACAAAAGAGTACGAGTTAGTAAACTTGCCTCTGGTCCTTAGCTATTACGTAAAGCCGAAGTAATTTGATTTTCATCTTCTTCTATCTTATGTCATCACAATCTTCCATTTTGGTAACTCTTGGGTCCGACGCATATGCGGTTGCTACGAGTCTGCACTACCGAGATCGTGTCCGCCCAACTATTCCTATAGTTAAATATAAGATGTACTTTAGCCGACGGAATTCAACTTTTACTTAATATAAATATTTATAAACTTAAGCGAATGTATTTTCTACAGAAAATTGGGCATGACCTATTCGTAAAGTGAACGTTGCCCTGCTTTAAAACACCAAAATTTTCTAACTCCATCATCCACAAACAATCCACAATTAATTCAATACTCAATTCATCTGCCTTGACTTGCAGTAAACATATAAGAAAATAATTATGCCTTGACTTGCAGTAAACATATAAGAAAATAAACCTGCCTTGACTTGCAGTAAACATATAAGAAAATAAACATGCCTTGACTTGCAGTAAACATATAAGAAAATAAACCTGCCTTGACTTGCAGTAAACATATAAGAAAATAATTCTGCCTTGACTTGCAGTAAACATATAAGAAAATAATTATGCCTTGACTTGCAGTTACTTTATCCAGAAATAAGCAATCACATATCACATTTATCACGTAGCACGTCAAATAACTAATTCACATAATTTCTTATACTTCTCGTGATACATAGCACATGACTGGACCGATAACTCTTATAATTATACAAATTTAATAGTTATACATTTAACACGTAAACATATTTCATTCACGCATGCATTTAAACTAGCATATCATATCATATACAATTGTCAAATAATACTCATTTAACAGTCTTGTCTTCTCGTTACAAACCTATAACTTCCAATTGGTTTAATATAATCCACTAAATCTTTTTTCCAGGTCAACTAGACATTCAAAACTATAATTTATCAAAAATTCAACATAAAATCATAAATATACAATCCACAACATTTATTTAAAGTTAGCCATGTTTTTTTTTCCAGAATTACGTGTCAAATCAACGTTACTAATTCGGCTTTAACTCAACTTATATAAGTCCACTGATAATGAGGTTTTGCAGAAACAATCTCAAGGTACATACCTACAACTTTTATCTTTTAAGAAATGACAAACTTTGCATTTACAATCATCAAAAATGCTAATACAATCCAAAATACATTTCTGAGATCAGCAGAATTTTCAGAACTGTACTAACTAATAAATTCGTAACTCTTGCTATTCAAATTCATAAATTAGAAAACTTTACAGCCTTTTAGTACACAGGCATATCAGTACTTCCGTAGTTTATTTGGCCATCAAATTCATCCTAAAGCCACCAAATTCTGAGCTCAAAATTGGACATATTCTTTGGACATCATAAATCTGCTATAAGGATGTTCAGATTATTGCTAATAACTCTAACTTCACACATTCAACAACAATCAAACTCTACAGAAATTTTATTCAGGTGTATACCTACAACTTTCACTCTTTGATCAGCAAAAAAATTGACCATTAACCTCTTCAAATTTGACATACAAAACATGACATACAAAACTGGAATATAAAATGTAACTGCGCGCAATCTTCTTAAACATTTTTCATAAATCCAAAAATAATCAAATAAATACCACATTTGATAGGCTACTTCCTGAATACTAATCCAACTTATCATAAAAATTTCAACTTCTGAACACTTCATTTAGATTAAAAACTAACTGCTCGAAGTATGTACTGAAACACAGAAATTTCTGCTGCGCAGCTTTTAGTAAAACAAGCATAACTTTTTACTCGCTAACTCTATTCACACAAGGTTGGCGCGTGCACAAACTAGATTCCAATTAGAACAATTTCCTCCTAGACTTACTGTATAAAACAGGTATCAAACATTCGCAATTAAGCAGAACAGAACATGCAGTTTCTGGGCATCTCAACATTCTACAACTTAAACCTTTAAACACCAACATTTCTTATTACATATCATATAACACAACTAAGCAACCATTCTTAACTCCTTAGGCTGCCACAATATTCACAAATCAGAACCTTAAGAAGAAATACTCAATTTATACATTAACAATTCAATTAGCATCAACAAATCACTAACACAATTTCTATACTTTTAATCCAACAAAACCCCAAATCAAAACCTTCAAGTAAAATCAAATATTCACATATATAATCTGAAATTTCTAAACTCGACACAATAATTTAACATACAATCACCATAAACTTGAGATTAACAATCAATCATCAACACCAACAAGTTCCAAATCAATTTTGCAAAAAGGGGAAAAATCGAAAATACACACATGTATTTCGATTCCTCAACTTGCAAACCATAACTCAACTAAATATAGCTATTCATAATAAAATCGGACTCAATAGCATCATCATCGTCCCCGTCGGCTCGCCGGAGCTCATTACCGACGGCGTCATGGCTTGGAGGTGCCCGTAAATTCGGGTTTCCTTCACAAACCTCACCAATTACAATCTAAACAATTAATTCATCACAGAATCATCACAAAACAAGGGTTTCGGGATTGAATTGGGATCAATTCGCAAAAAACCAACTGAATCACACAACCACAAACACACTGAGCCACAACATACATATAATCATACAAGTATATATATATATATATATATATATATATATATATATATATAGGCCAGAGCTCTAGAGAGAACCCTCTTAAAAAGAGAACCAAGGAACTTTTTTTAAAATTTAGTTTTAAATTAAAATAAAAATATAAATAGTTGTATATCATCCTAATAATCCCAAAAAGTTAATTACTTATAAACAAAGATTCATTTTTAAATTTAAAAAAATATATGAAAAAATTATGAATCTCTTTTTGAATCTCTTATATATATATAAGAGATTCATAAGCAGATTCATAATTTTTTCATATATTTTTTTAAATTTAAAAATGAATCTTTGTTTGTAAGTAATTAACTTTTTGGGACTATTAGGATGATATATAACTAATTCTATTTTTCTTTCTATACTAAAATGATTTTTTTTTAAAGTTCCTTGGTTCCTTTTTTAAGAGGGTTCTCTCTTGAACCTTACTATATATATATATATATATATATATATATATATATATTTACATATATATATATATATATATATTTACATACAATGAACAATTGTATATAGAGATATGGAGATTTTACAGAGTGAGAGAGAGATAGCCGAAAGAGAGATAAGAACGAAAAAGAGAGAGGGGAGCAACACAACACACCCGGGGAAGAAAACTGATTGCAAGGGTTTTATAACCCCAGGGGCAAAACAGTAATTCCATAATTCTAAAATCTGATTTTTAATAAATGAAAACCAATAAATAGTATTTTTAAAATCCGAAATAAACTGAAAATAATAACTAAAAATCAAACTCTTTATTTAAAAACAAAGAACACATACTTACAAGCTCACACATATTTTTAAAATATTTTTGTGATAAAAAATGAATTAAATATGAATTTCCCAAGTTTAAATCACAAAATGACATTTAAATCATAAAATCACTTATAAATCCTTAAAACTGAAAATAAATTCCTCCATCAATTTTAGAAAGTAATAGAATATAAAAGGAGAGTAATGAAAAAGATTTCACAATTAACAGAGTCTCCGGTGATTTTATAAAATTCCCGGAAAGTCAAAAATATTTGATTTTTAATAAAACAAATCATAAAAAATGCAATTAAAAGCATACACATAGATTTGAACTCATACCATTCACCAGGTAAACATCTAATTACCATATTTCAAGTATCAACCTTTCACACAAAGTTCACATGTCACAAATCTCAAAATATTATTAAATAATAATGCAATACAAGCGTTTTCTCACGCATTTTGCTTTTCCACAAGCTGCTCGACATACGATAAATTTGACTGAATCTATGTCCGCGCACATTCTATTACACAATTGGTGTCACGATTGTACTTCTTAAGCACGGATACGTGAAACATATTATCGAAATTCTTGGCACAGATAAAATATCTACTCGATCCATAAAATTTTAAAACAAACTCAATTCGACAATATCGATAAAATTATCAGCTTCCACACAAAAATTTTAGATGAGTAAAATACACATAATACCATTCCTCCTCTTGAGAAAAGCAATAAAATATTTAAATAATAATATTAATAAATCCTTAAAATTCGGGTTACTACAATAAATGTTTTAGTTTATTATTTTCTAAGACCCGTACCTTGCACGGGTTATAGGCTAGTATAAAATGAGAACTGAGACCCAATCTCAGCCCTTTATTTTTTTTAATCAGAACCACTCAATTAAATCATATACATACACACATATGTATCACCCTCATCCGAATGTTTCTCTCTCTAATCCATTTCAATTATCTCTCTCCGGCAACCATCAGTCAATATGAATCGCCGGAATTTTAGATATAAAGAAGCTCATCTCTTTCATTTCTCCTTCTTCTCTCCTCCATTTTCTTTCACTCCTTCATCTCCACTTAATTTTACTACCTTTCTCTGGCCACCACCGACCTCCATCAACAATTGAAACCTCAAAATTGAATGTCTTTCACTCATCTCCGGCCCATCTCAGCACATCTCCGGTCAACTAAGATTGCAAAAAAAATACGCACAATCAAATTTCTCACCCTTCTACTAACCCACTTCCATTTCCCCTCTCCCCAGCCTTCGATTTTTTTGCCCGAAATTACTATCAAAAACCAACATAAATCGCTCAAAACACTAAATCAAAGGGTTGTAGACATATTTGTTTTATCAACATCGTGCAAAAGTCAACTTGTTTTGTAGTGATTAAACACCTTGATCACCGAATCAATACATTACTACCACCACAACACCACTAACAACCATAATCATCACAACCAGAATCACTAAATTCAAAACCGAATCACCAACACCACAACTGCTTAACAGAAGCACCAAATTAAAATACAAATCACGAAATTTAAACTAGCATCACCAATTTTAGTAGATAAATCATAAAAAATACCTACACAAATCACCAAATAAAAAGGTGATTTATATTAAAGAAAAGGTGATTGGTAAAAAAAAAGTGATTTGTGCACAAAATTGTATAGACATGACTACTCCAAACATCACTTCTTATTTTGTCTCTTGTTCATTTGATTCATCGACGTTGTTTCCTTTGTATATACTTCACTGGGCTCTTCTTTTCATTACATACGCCCCCATCAGATCTTAAGATGGCATCAAATATAACTTAATAAAAACATACGATAATGGCCCATATAAACAAGTGATACTAGATAATCATGATTCAGTGATGATGATGAAGACGAAGAAAGTGTGGTGGGATTTTCAGGAGGAATGCGACGGAGAAGAGAAGTTTAGAGATTTTGGTGTGAGGTGAGAAAGAGAAGGAAAGCGGGGAGGGAAAAGAGCGAAGGAAGGAGAGAGAGAGAGAGGTGTGTGTGTATTGCCATTGTTAAAGATGAACTCGAGCATATGAAATGAAAATGAGAAGGCATGTATAGTTAAATGAGAGATAAAAGAGACATAAGTTTTTAGATCTGAAAATACATGGCTGAGATTTGACGCTGGTGTAAAAAATATGTGACTAAAATTCAGTCTCAGTTCTCATTATAAAAGGGGGTCTCATTTGATCACTTGCCTGTTTCATCGTGCTGGTACAAAATAAACCCAAGCGTTTTCCCTACTAATAAACCCAAGCGTTTGCTTTAAAGTAAACCCAATGGGCCAAATTCAACCTAAAAAGCCCAAAGCCGAAATTTCATTTCCCACCATTACTTTTCCCTCCGTTAATTCTGTGAATAAATATATTAGAGTTTGAGAGAGACTACTGTATTCTGTTTGGCTGAAGCAACACCATTTCTCAGGTACTCATTTCAATTTGTTTGAATTATATAAACACTAAATATATAGAATTACAGTACAGGATATAATCATATCCTACTTGTTTGTATGTGATTTCTATGCACTGCTTAGGGTGGATCTTAATTCAGTCTAGGTTATATTTCTGGTTATATGTTTGTATTGTGACTTTAGGATGTTGAGATATGTAGTTTCAATTACTTGTCACTTTCGGGTTTTGGTTCTACTCCTGTCGATTTTGTATCGGTTTCAAATTTTATTAGATTCTAAATATACTCATTGTATTAGTCTAAAGGAATGGTAATGTTATACTGATTACAGTTAATCTTGTTATTTTGGGCTTTGTGTCTGTACAGTGTCGATGATTGACTTAGGTATGAATAGTGTGTGTTTTGGGTCATGTTAGACGACTAAATTGGTCTATAGGTTGTGAGTTTTGTCGATTTTCATATGCTTTACTTTAATTATTAATTGATCGTTTTGCTTGTGTTCCAGAAATATTCTTGTAATACCACTGCCTGTTGATTCCAGTAGATAAAGATGAAGTTCAAGGCATTTCTGACGGACAATGGTATTAGCCTGTTAGAGAAGAGGTTCTTACCTGCTCTAGATAAAATGGGAAAGATCTGTCATCTCTACCTTACCCGAGACCATGCTTTTTTCCTCCACAATCTTCTTAATGGTGATGGCATCCAGTCCATTGCTCAGTTTCGAAAGGAAGCCCTTTTTGATGATTATCGAATTTCCAGCCAGAATGACGATTGTATTGCATTTGCTGTTGATCTTTCACTCCTCCACCGAGCCCTGCGTAGTGTTGTCACCATCTATGCAGAATTTTGCGGTGATGATGCTGCTGTGCCCACCTCCAACCGCCTCCAAATTAAACTTGTCAAGAAGCTTCCTCCTCATTCTCAGCAGCCAATGCCATTTCTCACTTTTGAGACTAAGGGTTACAAATCTGCTGTGATACAAGATGTGCCCATCTCTAAGCCCTTGTCAAGAACTGATGTACTCGAACTTCAAGCTGCTCTTGATACAGCTCAAGATTTGCCTCAGACTTTAGTGCAAGTTCCTGATATGAATCAGTTACAGAATTTTGTGGATCGGATGAAGCATGTTGGGGATCCGATCAGTGTGTCTATCAGCAAATGTGGGGACCTCCATCTACAGATTTCTACCAGTTTAATTACACTTGGTGCTGAGTTCCGGAAATTGTTGGTTATAGGGGAGAAAGCACAGGTTCCAGCTGAGGATAGGAATCTGACTGCCCAATCTCGTAGTGAAAGGGCTATACAGAGAGGAGATGCAATGTCGGTGCAAGTGAGTGTGAAGCACTTCTTTAAGAGTCTACAATGTCATTTGGCAAGACCTGATTGTGCTTTTTATGGGATTGCTCCACAAGGTGCTTGCTTGACTGTAATTTTCCAGTTCTTTATTCCGGGTACACATCAAACAGATAAATCAATCAGTCTGCATTGTCGGCTTCCTGTGCTTGACCCTGGTTCTGGGTAAAGACCAAGTTGGGCACCATTTGAGATTTTCTATTCAGCTTTCTTAATTGATGTGATTACTAAACTGACTTAAAAGTACTCTTGTTCAAAGCTCTTGTTATGTAAAAGTACTTCAAAAGCCTTTTAAACATTTGTGTAGTTGTGATGATTTCTCCGCTAGAACTCTTGATTCATATTTTGTAATCTCAGTGTCGTTTCTCTTCTCTGAACTTCAAATTGTAACTTTGCTACATGGTGACAATTTTCTATAAAACCATAAGACTAATTAGGCAACATAGCTATCTCCTGCATGCTGGTTAAGGTAATGACTAATGGGGAACAATCCCTTTATCTTCAGCTAGAGTTAAATCTCTGAGATTTCAGGTGTATAGCCTGCAAGTACTAAATTTTCTTTCAAATTCTCCAACTTTAAGTATATATCTTCAGATTGAGGATGTGATTTGTCCCCTGCTACAAATTCATGAATAATACCATTCACCTCTATTGAACTGCAACCGGGGGTTTTTTTAATTCCTTTGTCCGTCATTGTTTTTCTCAAGACTTTCAAATCCTCCAACCTGTTGCAAACTACATATATATTGCACAAAATAATGTAAAAAGTCTCATTTTCGGGTTCCAACTGCAATAGGTGTCTGACCGCAGTCTCTGCCATTTCTACATTTTTATAAACTCTACAAGCACCGAGAAGAGCACCCCAAACAACAGAATTTGACTTCATAGGCATATTCTCAATCACCTCATATGCTTCCTTGAGATGCCCGGCTCGACCAAGAAGATCAACCATGCACCCGTAGTGTGTTACATTGGGCTCAATCCCATACTTCACTTGCATATTAGCAAAGAACTTTCTTCCTTCATCTACCAATCCAGTGTGCGTGCAAGCACACAGCACACCAATACAAGTTATCTCGTCTGGTTTGACGGATTCTTGTAGCATTTGACTGAAAGCAACAAGGGCTTCTTCACCGTGTCCATTACAGGCATAACCAACAATCATGGTGGTATAGGTAAACTTGTCCCGGCATTGCATTTGATTCAATACCTCCACCGCTTTTTCTGTGTCACCGCATCTGAAGTACATGTCTATTAGGGCATTTCCCACATAAACGTCATTGTGGATCTTGTTCTTGTCAATGTAAGCCCTTACCCATTCCCCCAATTCCAGGGCCCCGAGATGTGCACATGCTGTAAGAATACTAACCATGGTATAAGCATCAGCTTTTACTCCATCAGTTTGCATCTCCCGGAAAAGCATTAGCACTTCTTT
Organism: Heracleum sosnowskyi; assembly: GCA_030848705.1. NCBI lineage: Eukaryota > Viridiplantae > Streptophyta > Magnoliopsida > Apiales > Apiaceae > Heracleum > Heracleum sosnowskyi. The sequence continues at coordinate 37,199,584 of CM061244.1, forward strand.
AAATCTGTTGAGTTTGAGGTACCCGTCAATCATAGTCGTCCAAGATATAGAGTCCCTTTGAGGCATCTGATCAAAATATTTCCTTGCAAAGTCAACTTGTTCCGCATTTAGAAACCCCTTCACAATATTAGTCCATGATATCACATCTCTTTTCTTCATGTTTTTGAAGATGTCAAGCGCTATATTCATCTCACCACAAGCAGCATATGTGTCAACTAAGGTATTCTCCAATGTCAAAGTAGACTCAACCTTACGATCTTTAACATACTGATGAACTCGCTTCCCCGTGTCAACATCCTTTAGTTTTGAGCAAGCTGATAGCACTGAAACGAGAGTAACTGTACTAGGCAACACTCTTCTCTTCTCCATGAAATTAAAAAGTTTCCTTGATTCATCAAATTTCTTGCTTCGATTGTATCCGGATATCATCGCATTCCACAACATCACATCACACTTCAAAGTCATATCAAAAACCCCTTGGGCCATGTCCAGTTGTTTCGATAAAGAATACATATGTATCAATGCATGTTGAACAGCTTCATTAGATTCAAATCCTAACTTACAAACATGACTATGTGTCTGCCTGCCAAAATACAACGCAACACCAGGTGTAAAACACTTGAGTAGAAACGGGAATGTGTAATTGTCTGGCTGAACATTATTTTCCAACATTTTCATGTACATAGAGATAGCAAAATAAGGACTTTTGATTTGAGAATAGCCTTTTATCATGGTATTCCAGATGAAAATGTTTGGTTCAGGAATTGTGTCAAACATGCGACGGGCATAATCCATACTGCCAGATTCATAGGCACAGAAAAAGGCAACAATTTTACTAAAAATCATAGCGTCTGAGTTGAGGCCTCTTTGAATAATTTGCAAGTGAATCTGCTTAAGTTGGTCCATGGAATTACATTTATTGAATAAAGAAATTGGATTATTTGGTTTCGCAAAGTAGTGAAGATGAACTTTTAGAGCCCCTGAGGCTGGAGATAAAGGAGCCATGAAAATAGTTTTAAAGTGAGAATGCCATGAATTTTTAAGACGCGACTGCCTGGACATTATGACAAATGTGAATTGAATTGCAAGACCTTGTCACGGAGCAGGGTGAGGATAAAGTTTTGACTCCGGGCTGTCCCTGAATGGTCACTAAAACAAAGGTGCACACTTGAACTCAGAACATTATCAAATCCTAAAAGCAAAACCGGCAAGAAGGACAAAACTGGGCCAATGGGCCTTTGTATAAAGAATGATTTACGACAATTCACATTACAATAAGGAAACTAAAAATGGCGAAGCTAAGCATTACATTTTAAATGTATAGTTTGAAAATGACTATGAAAATGACGAGGATCCATACTGAAGCCAATCCTTGGCACAGATGAGTGCCTCCACAGTAGAAGGCTTTAGTGAACATCGATAGCTGTCCATTTTTTTGGTTACAGTATCAAACACGGAGTCTGGAGCACCTGTTGAAACTGGAATGCACAATATATCGGATGCCATTCTAGAAAGAGTTGGGTAGTTCTGTGAGTTTTGTTTCCACCAGCTCAAAACATCAAATTCTTGTGTTCGGGGCAAAAGAGGTTCTTCCAGATATTGGTCTAACTCTGATTTCATATGTTGGCTTCCTGCTATATCAGATATATAGACATCAAAACTTGAAAGGTCATCTCCAGCAGGAATTTCATCTTCTGGACTCATCTCCAATTTCATTCCTTCACGGTCTTCTACAACAAAAGTAGGTGGAGGCAGTGATAGCACAATATATTCAACAAAAAGTTCATGAATTCCTTCATCAACAACCTTGATCCAGGTCCCAGCATCCTCGCCATAGATCCTAGAGAAGCTGAACTCCACAAGTTTCATCTTGAATCTTGGATCCATAACCACAGCAACTGCGAAAATTAAGCAGGAACAGTTCCAATATTCACTGAACTTTTCCCACAAAGGTTTAGTCAGATTTCTAGTAAAAGCATCCTGGCTCGTGGCTGCATGCGCCAGCGTAAGTTGAATGTTTGAAACCTCATGGTAAAATAAATTGGTAGTTGGGTGTGTCGGAGCTAATAAAACGTTGGCTGCATCAAAGAAAAGCTTCAAGTATACACACAGAATTTCCACCAGTTTCCACTCTTCTACTGATAGGGTATCTTTATAATTTGGATCAGATGTATCTAAACAAGAAAATACTTCTTTGAGTTCAGAGGCAGCCACTAGCATGTGGTAAGTCGTATTCCACTTTGTTTGATCATCAATTGTTAGTCTCTTCGAGCTAGGGTTTTGAAGCCTTTGCTTCAGTTCAATAAATTCCTCCTCGCTGCCTCTATATGTCGTTACATATTTTACACTATCACGAACTTTCTTAATGAGAGATATCATTGAATCTAAAGCATCATTTGCAAGACAGCTCAATATACGGGCATAACAGTTCCCAAGAATTAATTGACCATTGAGAACTTGTGGGTTCATAACTGAGAGGAGACCTCTGAGATTTCTTTGTACAGCTTCATTTGCAAAGGAAGCATCGAGAGTAAGAGTAAAAATCTTATGTTCCAAGCCCCAGGAAGCTAAGCAATCAACAACAGCATAACTGAAGGCAGCTTCTGAATCAGAGAATGGTAGCATAACAACATTAAGGATACGCTTTTGTAATTTCCAAACGCTGTCAACAAAATAGCCTGTTAATAGTAAGTAGCAGAGGCCTTGATCTGATTCCCACAAATCCAGCGCAAGATTAACATGTCCTAAGATTCCACTAAGCATATTTGCAACATCCTGCTTCTCCCGATGGTAAATATTGACACATTCCTCTTGGACGCTATTGACATCCATATGAACCCGGGGATGAAGAAACCGTACAAATTCAACAAATCCATGATCATCTAAGATATTAAGTGGATACTCGTGCATAATGATCATTTTGGCAATTGATTGGCTGGGAGTGTCCTTCTTAAAGGGAATAGATGGTCCTGGGATACCTCTGTAGCGTCTTCTAGGAGGTATAGTATCAACTGCAGTGCTATCAGTCTTTATAGGTGCATATGGAATTAATTGGCTTATTTTCTCATTATTGCGACGATCAACTGAGCAGACACCCATCTTAATGTGCCTTTTCAGATGACTGGTTCCTGCTAGCTTTGAGCCGCTAATGTAAGCAAACGACTTTTTGCAGGAGTTGCAATAAGCTCGTGTACAGTCAGTACCACTTTTTGCAATCGAGAAGTATTCCCAAACTATAGACCTCTTTTTCTTGCGCTTATTAGGCTGTTGGTCAGCTCGGTGTGACTCACTACTATTAGTTGGCATGGCCATCTCACATACGTAAATCCCTGCATATGAAGATAAATGACATGAACCTTTCCATTTTTTATTTATTTAGCAAAAAAAAAAAAAGATAAATGACATGAAATAAACAATTACATGGAAGAATTTATCTTAAGTGTGATACAGTTAAAGGATAACATACATGCAAATATTAGTCACAGTAATATGCATTTGCGCTATATGGTTATTAAGAAATTTTTAAGGTTTAGAAGTGCACCAATGTATCTTCCAACCTGACAGCCAGAATAATTCCTTTGTTGAGGAAGAAAGAACTACGATCACAAAGTGAGGATTTGTCTCTTCCAAATTCAAATAAAAAAATTCCTATACACGCAGCCAAGATTAAACCCCTGGACAACACGCTTATTTTTACATGACTCCTATGTAAAGTACAAAAATCTTGGGATTTAAAAACCATATACAACTTAGAATGCTTAGACTATGAAAAGGGCAGATTTCCACAGCCTCGTATTTATATTTTGATATCTCTAAAGTTTACAAACAAGTGACACACAAAGTTAACAGTGATAACCATAATGCGGGCAACACGCATAACCAATTTCACTAATGTTTTGTTTGGTTGGGGAGAACGGAATGGAATGAGTAACATTAATGAGAAGTTATGGAGTTTGGAGGAAAGATTTGGAAAAAAAATGGATATGAGGATGAATGAAGCATTCCTTCCCAGAGTGGGGTGTTTGAGTTTTGGTTTAGGTGATTGTGAATGGAATGGGGGTAAGGAATGAAAACTATGAACAAACACATATATTATATTTCAAATTTCATTCCAGTCCTTCCATTTTCATTCATCCCAACCAAACACACCATAAATGACTATTGTATAATACATTAAACATAATGGAAAAAAGAAATTAGAAAACAAAGGACTGGGAGGGACTGAATGCTACCATCGATTAACACTATGTCTTAAAAATACAAAATTAACTAAAAATCAAAACCACGTAAAAAAAAATTAATGTAACATCTCCCCAAGGGAAAATAACTTAAAATCAAGGAAATTTTAATGTACATTATTTAATTTAGAGAATCTTAGTAACATGTAGGTTAAAAATTACTTCAAAGTTTACTATTTGACTTATATTTGTGTAATAAGTAAAATTGACTTCTAAGTTAAATTTGTAAAAAATACAAAATATGTACTTATTTCAATTACTTTAATTTTTACAATCGCCATGATCAGGGATAAACGAAGCTTGAGGTGATTTTTTTAATTAGTTGTAAGTTGAAGAGCTTAATCGATTTTTGAACCCAAGTTAGGAGGACAACTAATGTGCTTTCCCTTTTTCAAAACAAGCCAAGCAGGCCCTTATATTACTTTACCCTCTACCTAAAAACCCAAAAAACAAAAGGTTTACGAATTATTTTTAATAAGAACTCCCAATGCTATTCACAAACAAAACTTTCTGAATTAAATAACTGGAAAATGTTTAAATCTCAAGCCTTAGACAATCCAAATCTACATCAATCCAGATAAACATCAACTAATAATAAGCACAAAATCATGGAAATGATAACAGATAACAGAGTATCTACAGAAACAAGAAATCAATTAACAATATACAAAAAATCATCAAAAATTGATTGATATATAAATTTCTTACACAAATCAAGATGCACAATCACAAAAGAGGAAAAAAAAAGGATATACATACTTATTAAGAAATGGATTTATTACCTTAAAGCAATGAAAATCATGATAATGAGCAATGACAAGTATGCGATGAGGCAAAAGTCGGGGTTTAAGTGTTTATAAAAAACCGTGCAAGCAATTAAAGGTTTTATCTTTAAAGGGGAGATGAAGATGAGGGAGGAGGCGGATTGGAGCAAGGGAAATGCAGTATGTATAATGTACATATAGTATATTTAAATGGCTAGCCGCTAGACTTCTAAGTTACAACTGTGTGTAACTATAATAATTTTAAGTACAGTAAAGAACTAAAATTACGGTAAAGGGAACATTGAACAACGTATCTATTGTAGCAAAGGATACAAGTTATAAATAAGGTTAGATTAGCACAGGAAATAAGTTGAAATTAATTAGATAAATTTGTTAAAACTTAATAATTTGAATTAAATACACCTTCTAAATATCATCTTTTTTGAAGTTTTTAAATGTCGTTACCATTGGCAATGCATTTATTAGTTTTCTTCTCAAATTTTAGTCTCTTTATATGTCAATATTTTCCGTGTCAACATCACAATATGTTGAATTACATTTGTATAATGTTATTAGAATATCATCAATCGTTAATTTTGATTTGCCATGGATGTTCGTATGAGTAAAATGTTAGGAATAGTCTAATATCATTTGTATTGGTAAAACAACTTTTATGAATTTTAGTAATGGTCATAATTGGAACCGTAATCTTTATATTAACTTCATTATACATTGCAAAATATAAATTATTTAACAACTGAATAACTTTAAGTATTAAAATATTTTAGTATACTCATTAGACATTTTATTATTGTCACGAGTAATTTCCGTGTTGTAAAATAACTATTCTCTTTCGACTTTTTTATATTAAAATTTACGATTAAAAGTTATAACAGGTATATTAGTTAATAAGTCTTAAAAATAACATTAATTGTGAAGTACACATACTTGAAGGTGATGAGTTTGGTTTGGGGCAGATGCAAGCATACCCCTCTCCTATCACAAAAAGTGGATTTCAATTGCATAAATTCCACTTAACATGATTAATTAAAAACAATATAATATAAGTAGAGGGACATTTTATTTCATATACTTAAGTCGAAGGGCTTAATCGATTTTCACCCAAGTTAAGGAACCAACTAATCTGTCTTGCCGGTGGGCCTTAACATTACTTTACCGCCTTTCAACTCCCAAACAAAAGGTTAACGAATTTATTTCCAATAAAAACTCCCACTGCCATTAACAATTGATACCTACCAAATCAATGTAACCAACAAAATTACTCTATCCGTTCCTAAATAGCTGTTGCTCTAACATTTGACACACATGTTAAGGTGCAAAATAATATAGTTATACTCATTACTAAAAATTAAAACTTTATATTAAATAAATTTTAGATTAACTATGTTTTTTACTGGGGATAACTCTTTAGCAATCCCAATAAACATTAACCCAAATTTAGACAAAACATCAACTAGTAATATCATTGACATAACAACAGAGAATATACCAAAACCCAATTAATAAAAAACACTGAATAATCATCAACAAGTAGATATAGATATAGATTTCTAGCACAAATCAAGAAACACAATCACAAACACAACAAAAAACATATGTAAGTAGTTGTAAGGATATAGATAACTTACCCAGAAGCAAAGAGAATGTCTTGGTGATGACAAGTATGCGATGATGCCAATGTTGGGGTTTTAAGGTTTATATAAATCTCTGCAAGAAGTCTGTTTTTGAGGGTTTTAGCTGAGAGACGAAGAGGAGGGAGGAAGGGGGTTTGGAGCCGAAGGGAGTGCAGAACATGTATGTATGATGTATATATAGTATTCACGTCTAGCCGTCTAGGTTACAATTGTGTGTAACACTGGGATTTTTAAGTTGAGTAAGGATTTAATTTCAAATCCAAAATTGAAATTGAAATTAATCGATTTTGATATAGATTAGGGATTAATTTTTAAAATAGAAGATTATTGAAATAATTTCTGATTAGAAAAGATTATTTTTAAATTATTATTGGAATAGAAATTGAATAAATATATAATATATTAGTATTACTAGCCTATAACCCGTGCAAGACACGGGTCTTAAAAAATAATAAACTAAAAAATTTAATATGAACGGAAAATATTAAATAAAATAAAAATTAATATGATAAATTATAAAATAAAAAACTTAAATATTAATTGAAACATAAAAAAAAATATAAAAAAATACAGACGGGGCTAAGGAAGATAAATGAGGTATTATTAATAATATTTTATAATAAAATAATATTACTAATAAGGACAAATAGAAAATCTAACATGTTTTAATTAAAAAAAGTAATTGCCCGTGATATTTTTAGAAGTGTTTTAATTATATTAACTGTATTTATTAAAGAAATATGTTGACATGTTAAAATAAGTAAGCTTTTTTAATAAGGACAAATAGAAAAGTTAACATATTTTAATTAAAAAAAGTAACTGCCCATAATATTTTTAGATGTGTTTTAATTATATTAACTGTATTTAAAAAAAATATGTTCACTTATTAAAATAAGTAAATTCTTTTAAATAATTAAAAGTTTTAAAATAGTTTTAAAATATATAAGTAAGGGTTGCACTTGATATTTTTGGAAAATAGAGATTTTAGTCATAACAAATATAAAAGATAATATATTTTAATTTAAATGTAATTGCCTGTGATATTTTTGAAAAATAAGTAAATGTTGTTAGAAAAAAATGTTTTAACTATAAAAGGCAATCAGCTGTTACTATTTTATAGTATTTTATTTTTTATTAAATATAGTATTAATATAGGGTTTAAAATAAATAAGTAAATATTACACCTCATATTTTTGGAAAATAGAGATTTTAGTGATAACAAATATAAATAATAATATGTTTTAATTTAAAGGTAATTGTCGTGATATTTTTGGAAAATGAGTAGATTTTGTTAGAATTTTTTTTTTTAATCGTAAAAGACAATCAGCTAGTTACTATTTTTAAAATATTTTATTATTTATTAAATAGAGTATTAAAATCAGTTTTAAAATAAATAAGTAAGGACTGCACCTCATATTTTTGGAAAACAAAGATTTTAGTGATAACAAATATAAAATGTAATATGTTTTAATTTAAAGATAATTTCTATGATATTTTTGGAAAAAGAGTAGATTTTGTTAGAAAAAAATATTTTAATTATAAAAGGCAATCATCTAGTTACTATTTTTATATATTTTTTTTTATTAAATAGAATAAAAGACCGAAAACCAAAAATCGATCGAAAACCGAAAACCAAAACTTTCAATGTTTCGACTTTAATAATATAGTATAGATTGACAATAAAATATATCATTCAAAAAATAAGTCACACCAGTTGGTTAAATTTTAAAATTCATGATCAAACATATATAAAGAATTAATTGGATATTTTTAAATAATTTATAATAATTTTAAAAATTTTGAAGATTTTTAGGACATTGTGCAAAGAAATTGTTGTTGTGTATACTTCAGCACACGAAAAAAATTAGAATTTGTGAAATATTGTAAAGGGTTCATAGTTAATGAGAGACCTTATATTTGAGATTTTTATTAATGATTAACAATCTGACTAAATCGTGTTTTATGACGTTTTATAGTACATATTTTAAATTGTAGATATAAATTATTTAAGTTAAATATCGAGTAAAAATATCTAAATTTTTGGATAAAACAAATAACTCCATGATAAATAGTTTTTATTTTTACAAGACTATTTTTTTCAGCGATGAATGATAACGAAATACAATGTTTGGAGAAAACGAGTTTTCCATATTCATCAAGTTTATCATCTAAGCGAAAGCACGAAGGTACTCTCAGAATTTTAGACAAGAACACCTCAATGTCTGAAAGGAAAAACTCACAAAAAAAAGAAGAAGCAATATCGGAGTATCGACACCCCATGGGAGAAAGCCTCATTAAAACCTTACAAGAGCAAAATCCTATGAAAAAAAACTCAAGAGAAAAAAGAGTATCCTCTAAGAACATGCATACATTGTTTCAAAAAAAAGTGTATACTAAATAAGATATTAGAGCTTCTTGTTATTTTGTGATTTCTATTATCATCTGTTTTTACTACAGCCTTCTATTTTTTTGCTATGTACTTTGGCTGCTTCTCTATTTACAAAAAAGTCTAAATTTATTCTAACTCGTGTAAAATATACCGATTTAAAAGTAAAATAACTCGTATAAAATTATAAATTTAACAAAATAAAAAAATCTAACCAAAGGGAATACCTTTGGTTATCCATCTATTTTAATACACAAGACTCTCAATATATAAAACAAGAGACATATTGTATGACACAAAGATATCAAAAATGATACATAACCACCACCATATATGGTTCAAAAAGCCAACATATATGGCACCCCGATATAGGTACAAAAAATCACCATATGTGACACAAATTTCATTTAATCAGATCCTTAACAAATATATTTAAAAATTATGCAAAATTCAAATATTAAAAAAGAATTTGGATTGAAGAATTAATTAACATAAATGAGATAAAACTGAAAATTAAAAGATCACATTTGAGAAGAAAATAAATATTAACAATTAAAGAGTAACTGAATCCTTGTTCCTATTTTATGAAACCATAAATACACATTCCCCGATTTTAAATATTAAACAAAAGTATATTCGTAATTTTTAGAACTTCGACCTCAAACATGGGTTAAAAAATCAAATTAAACATAAAATAAAACATAACCTATGACATTAATAAGCATTTAAATAGTAAATAAATTAATAAAACGTATTTGTAATGTGATAAAATTTCAAATTTTTGTATATAAATTTCTATTCAAAGAATCAAATACCATATTTAAATATGTAACTTATAAATAAAAGTGCCCATGTAATACTTTAAAAAAAAAAAAATTAAACAATTAAAATAATAATCGAAAAATTAATAGCACTCATAATCACCTAAAGCGACACAAAATCGTCATTAACGACTCATGAAACCATCACATATGGTTAACATGCCATCAAATATAATCAAAACACCGTCATAAATGGTACACTTCGCATAGACAAAAAAAACATCATCCGTGAAAAATTAGCAAATATGAAATATAAGATATTTAAGAAATCTATTTAATTACACTAAAAGAAAAACTAAACATTAACATTTAAAGCAGTAACAGAAGAATTAATTAAGAATCAATTTTAGTTACAAAACTCGAAATTAAATATTACACTTAAAGAAATAATTAAGTTAAGCTAGTCATCCATTATGAGATTTGATTTTTATCCTAAGTTTTTCATTCATATAACGCATTTTAAGGGGAGAGACTTTCTAAATCATGAAGAAGGATTCCAAAAAAATATAAACATTTCATTTAATATCATGTAAGTTACAACAAATCTATGTATATATTATAAATCCTGAACAGTTTTGAAGGATACAAAGGTAATTTTACTTACAAATATAAAATGTTAAAAAAGCCACGTCAGCTCCTTTTGTCAAAAATCCAAAATTAGTGCCTAACGTGGTGCAAATTAATCAAACCTTGAATTAAATCACCGTCTTTTTCAAATTATCTCTGATTTATGGCTGATTGATCTGGATGTAAGGTTGTTCTTAGGATTTGCCAAACATAAAAAACGAGGACGATTAGAAAAGAAGATGAATGCTTTCAAATACATTCGCCCATTCTCTCGCAATTCACAGGTATCAATATTTGATTTGTTACTGTGTAAACAACAAAACACTATATGTTTGATAAAATGCCAACCACAAATAATTGTATTGGAAGTATTATTACATTGCATAATACAAGTTTTAATGAGTTGACCATGAATTAGAATAGATACGGGTGGATATTTGTGAATTGTGATACTTTACCAACTTGATTTTGGTTAGACCTAACCGGGGTTTTGACTAAGACATGTTTATATTCTAAATAATCTATTTTATGGATTTCAATATGAGGTTTTGAGAAGGAGTCTGGTACAAATACTTCCAAAGTTATGATTGCCAAATAGTGAGTTTGTAATGAATATGTAAGTGTTATAATTATGCATAAGAGAAGCATCCACAAATTAAAAACTTATTAATTTTTTTATGAAAAATATAGAGGGAATAAGGAGAAGCATAAAAGATAATTACTTAAGTAATAGTAATTTTTTGCTTAAGTCCACCAGGTTCCATCATTCCTCTATAAGGCTGGCACTCGAATATCCAGACTAGTTATTTGCCTGCTCTCGAAGAATGTTGCCTCCAACATCATCTATAATCATAGGTATGCATGTATGAATTAGTAACTACTAACTAATAACTCGAAACTCTCATGACTCTTAAGTATTCATACGGTCATACTCATAACATCTGTTAAGTTATATGTAAATTTATAACATATTATTAGATTTATAGTTTGTTATATTATTTCAAATTCACATTTTTTTTGTGAGAATTTAAAATTCACATGTTGAACTCATTAGAATCCACGTATTCAGTTCAAAAATGAGAATAAGCAACAAATGTTTATTGAATACTGATATGACACAAAAGCATGAACAATGTTAAATTTAATAGATAAATCATTAACTAAGAAGATTTTAACAAATTTTACTCCATTACTCAAGTTCTTGTTGATGTTTAAGATAGTTTTTCCATTGTGTCCCATTATTTTATATCGATGGGTTCGCTAAGGATGATAGCATTCAAACCAAATTTTGGGATTTCCAATTCTTATTCAAATATATATTGTGACAAACATGCATTTTACAAAGAAAAATGTTAACTATTGTTTTACTTTAATATTTTAATCAGCCAACAAACATCTCTTTGTGACAAAATTGAATAATTTCTTATTTTTATATTTTTTTTAAAAAAAACTCAATGCTCATGCGCGAAGCGCGGGCAAAAAACACTAGTAAGGTAAATTTTTTGCATAAGTTTTGATAACTTTGATATTGCACAAATAAATAGCAATTGGTTGCACAATCAATCATTATTGTTGATCAGTATAAGAAACTTTTAATTAGGAGTAACTAAATCGAATAAAAAGGAAACTGACATATAAATATAATAATCAACTATAGAAGCATGCACATGAGGTAAGCATATGGAAGTTACAATAAAATAAAATCAATAAATTTATTATCTTAAAGTATGACATTACTATTAGGATTGATCATCTTTCGAAGAACATGCAATGAAAACAATTCATAGAATAATTTCAAGGGGTTAACAACTGCACTACTCACATCAACAAGCCTAGAAACAAGCATTTGAGGTTGGTTACCAAAAAAACAAGCATATGAGGTATACAGTATAGAACATGGACTTTAATCGGAGCAAAAATGGACTTTCGACGCAAAGTTTGGACTGAATTAGTGATTTATGTTAATAAGACAAGATCAAAATTGTTCAAGCAACTATAACAATATATTTCATCTTAAACAATCTTATCATACACAGAATTATAATAACAATTCTAGATATGCACCAAGCCAATGATTTCTTATCAAAAATCTATTTAAGCCTAAAGAATTATTCAATATCAAACATTGGATCATAATCAAATATATACAATATTGATCAACATCGTACTTAAAAGTTAAAAAATAAAAATATAATAATAGAGAATATAAAGTTCTTATACCACCAAGCTATCTAATATAGTAGCATACAACACACTTATTACTCAAAAACAATTTTAATTATAATCCAATCATAAGATATTTTGTTGCTACCAATTCTTCAATGATACACCATTATAATTATCAATGCATGGTTTCGAGATTTGATCTCATACCCTTGTCGTGGAGTTGATACACATGATAATTACATTTTTGACTGAAAAAAACTATGCAACTTGAGAAAAGAATTGTCCACGCAAAGCCTTCCAATTAAAATTTCTTTCTCACCCTCCAATTCATCGTCGTCGTCTCTCTTTCTTTTGATATCGTTCGCCGCCGCATCACCGTCAGCTTGATTGGAGACAGGAACCACTGGTTCTAGCTCCATGTCTAGCACCGACGACTTAGTCTTTAATTCTTCCGCCATTATATATTTTGCACGGGTTTGAAAGGGAGGGAATGAATCTTAGAATTGGATGATTATAACAATTATATTCTACAGTTATATTTTTGATACTGGGAACTTCTACAATTTCAAGAAATACTGAAAATTGTCATGTGACTTTCTTCTAAAGAAAAACTGTTATGACTTATATTTTTTGATGTTATACAATTTCCTTAAAATCAAAATGCATTTACAACTCGACTGCATGATAAATAGTTTGAAGACAAAAATGGAAGAAGGCTTTGGTATGAGATTTTCTGCAATTGAAGCCTCATATACCTTTATGCATGTCAACTTAACTAAAAGGGAGAGTCAACCTAACAAATTAAGAATACATAGCGGTGGCGCATACAAGATCCAAGAGGTATTAGGAAGGATGCAATTGGAGAAAAAATGAAGGATAATAAATAGGTTGAGGGGCAGCATCAACACCAATTTGAGGTACAAAATCCAATGCAGTAATGATCTAGACACCCAAGTTCGCCATGAATCAGAGTCAGTTATCCATTCAGTGAAACACTAACTCAGACAAGGATTCAGAGTTCTCTCATGTTTGCAGGCTTGGTCTTTTGGTGTCATCAAATGTTACATTAAGGCTTTCCAACACCTTCTTATCTTCATTCACATAAACCCTGTAAGCTTTAGATTCCAGAGAATAGCCCAGAAAAATGTCTTCATCTGCTTTGGCATCAAACTTGCCTAGATGTTCTCCATCTTTCAATACAAAGCACTTTGCACCAAACACATGAAAATACTTCATTGTTGGTTTCTTGTTGGCCATTAACTCATACAGAGTCTTTTCATGATCTTTATTAATCAGGGTTCGATTATGAGTGTAGCAAGCTGTATTCACTACTTCGGCCCAAAAGTAAGTGGGAAGTTTTGATTCACTTAGCAAAGTCCTTGCTGCATCAACCAAGGTTCTGTTCTTTCTTTTCACTACTCCATTTTGTTGAGGAGTTCTTGGTGCTGAATACTGTCTTGATATTCCTTTCTCTGAGCAAAAATCATTTAGAATTGCATTCTTGAATTCAGTTCCATTGTCTGATCGGATTGTCCGCACAGGTAGCTTAGCTTCCACTTCTATCTTCTTAATGTGATCAATGATTAGTTGTGTTGCTTCATCCTTTGAATGTAAGAATAACACCCACGTGTACTTGGAGTAGTCGTCAACCATCACTAATGCATATCTTTTTCTTGATACTGACATAATATTCACTGGACCAAATAAATCCATTAATCAGCTGAAGAGGTTCAAAAATGCTTGTCAGTTCTTTGCTTCTATGTGATGCTTTCTTAGACTTCCTTTTTTCACATTGTAAAGCATAATGTAACATAAGATGTAAAAGAGATAACTACAACTCAACAAAGGACAAGACAGACAATAGTATTAACAGAAGCACAGGAATCCAGAATCAAAGAAGAAAAGGTAAACTCAAAAAATCAAAATACGTTATGTATTCTTGAAGTCCGTAAACAGGTCACGGAAAGAAGTTCATGAAAATGTTCAAGCCTTAGTGACAACAAAAGAAACAAGACTTTCAAGACGACAGAAGTATGTGAATGATTTAGGGTTAAGTACCACGGGATTCCAGTGATTTAATTGAAGCAACCAAAACGACAAGGAACTTATCAGCAGCATTAAATTCAAGATATAGAAGAAGAATTGATCAAGTGTTATTCATATGTGAACCAGACCAGTTGCACTAGTTGACGGCACTGAAAAGATCAAGTTGTTTTATCGTCTCAAAAGAAAGTGATACAGTCTATTACTTAAACACCCAGGAGCTCAGGAGTATTGATTAAAAGATAAAAGAAAAGAAAAAGATTCGATGGTTTTTCTATCTTAGAAAACCATCGAATGTGTTTTAAAGTAATCAATTGAAAACCATTTTATCTTTATTTAGCATTCGATAGTTTTGTTTTAAAAACTATCGAATGGTGAATAAAGTTAATTCATTCGATGGTTTTTAATTAAGGAGCAGGTGAAAAGTATTCTTTGTTGGACAGGTTGATGAGAATTGGACGGCCAAGATTTTTTCTACAATTGAGGTTCGATAGTTTTCTAAAACTAAGTCTACAATTACTAAGAGAGAGGTAGTGTCTTCCTCAGTCAGGTTCATTCACACAGAAGCAATTACGGAGAGAGAGATTGAGCTAGAGAGAAAATACCATAGAAATTAATTCTGCTTAAACTCTTTCATTGTATTGATTGTGAATAACCTAGAACTCATTGAAGCTAATCTACGGATTAGAAATTGTAGCACCCATCGAGGTTTATATTTATAAAAAGATATATTCCCCGAAACTTGATTTGGTTTGGTGTGTTTGATTTCGTTATAGAACTGAATGAATTATCCGCGAATGAAATTAAATTATTTGTGAGTATCGTATTCAACCCCCCCTTCTACGATACTTTGAACCTAACACACATGATTCACATAGTCCCTCCTGATAAAATTCCACCAGGGGCAATCCTCTCACTAACTCTCTCTTTACCAAAGAGTTCATAGTTTTGAAGTTCAAGTGTGAGATCTTCTTATGTCATAACCAACTTTGTTCTGATGAAGCTTTGCTGTAGAAACATTTAACTTCTCCATCACTGATAGAACTTAAGTCAGCTATAAACAAATTTCCTTTTCTTACTCCCAGTAGAGCAAGCTTCTCATCTTTCCTGTTTGTGATTAAGCACTTGTCCTTTCTGAAATCTACATTGTATCCTTTATCACAGAATTGACTGATACTTAGTAGGTTGTGCTTTAATCCTTCAACAAGAGAGATATTTTCAATGATGACATTCCCAATTCTCAGATTACCATATCCCGTAGTGAATCCCTTGTTGTCATCTCCAAAGGTTACTACCGGGCCGGTCTTCTTAACCACATCGGTAAGCAGGGACTCTTCTCCTGTCATGTGTCTAGAGCAGCCACTATCCAGAATCCACACGACCTTTGAGTTGTTAACCTTGGTAACCAAACTTGTTTGGGTCCTGAAGGTTTAGATACTTTAACAGGAGTAACATTTAAATCAGTCTTAACCTTCTTATCTTTCATGTTAGCTGTGGCATTAACATTTTCAGTTCTAGTGCTACCAGATGCATTCATTAACTTAAAATAAGCATGCACGATATTGTATGCACAAAGTAAGCATTCTTTCTTGCCACAGGGTTCATGCAGATTAGAAACGTCAGACATGTTATGCATTTCAGAAGCAACAGTAGTTTCTACTTTAACCTTTTTACATACATGTGTAAGGTGTCCAGCAGAATTACAGTTAGTGCACAACTTCCTAGATGCAATGGGAGAAGATGAAACAATATTCTGATTAATAACACTTGCTTTCCCATTCCTGTTCTTTTTAGCCTTACTAACTTTATTGCCTATTTCAGTTTTAGGTAATTCAGTTTTTACTAACTTCCTGGCAACTTAGTTTTTATCTCTTCTTCCTTCAATAGATCTTCCTCAAGCAATTCTTGTCTAATGACTAAGTCATCCTCATTAAAAGGTGCTGAAACAGGCTTAACAAAAACTGGACAGTCGACATTCTTAAGAATGTGCGGAGTATTCTTCTTGATAGCTGAAGGTGTCACAGGGAATTCCACTATCTTCTTTCCAGTTCTCTTGCTGTAGTCAAATCCTATAGCAGTTTTATTCCCTAAGGTCTGAGTATCAATTATTTCCTTAGCAATTAGGGCGGAGTTCTTATATGCATTCAGTTTCAACTCTAAGTCTGAAATCTGCTTCCTGATGATTGTCTCTATCTCTCCATTACACTTGACCTTGTTTTCTAAGTAATCATTCCTCTGTTTAAGATCTTCTAATGTGACAGCTACAAGCTCTAGTTCTCCATTCTTAGATTCTAGATTTTTAATCTTAAGAACTAGTTTAGCATTTTCCATTTCAGATGCTAGCATGCTTGTGTGTACATTAAACAATTCTACACTAAGATCTTGTACAGTTTTCTTGTACTCAGAAAAAGACATGTCAATTGTTGTTAAGATAGGTACCTGAGATAATTGTGGTGATTCCTCTGAAGAGTCGGCCATTAGGGCAAGATTTACATACTCTTCCTCTTCATCCGAATCAGTATCATCCCAGCTTTTTCCCTCTACAATATAAGATTTTCCTTTCTGCTTTCCAGATAAGGCTTCTAGTTGCTGTATCAGCTTGGCATTTTCTCTTTTCAGCTCATCATAAGAATCCTTCTTCTCATAGACACCTTTCTTGTCTCTTGCTTGACGAGGCTTCTGGCATTCAGTGGCAAAATGACCTAACTCATTGTGATTGTATCATCTTGATTTGCTTCTATCAATCATGCTTGTCTTGTAGCCTTCCTTAAAGCCAGAGCCTGATGAATACTTGTTCTTCTGAAATCTGTTTGTTGAGCCCTTGAACTTGTACTTAGGGTTTCTCTTGAAACGAATGTGACTAAACTTTGCAGCTAAGTACGCCATGGTTTTGTCTTCCATTTGCTCAAGTTCTTCAAGGGTGTAGTAATCACTTTCATCAGCACCCAGATTTGCAGAATCCATTTCAGCCTCTATTATCACTTCTTTTCCAGCTCTAGGGGTTTGAAACTGAATATCACAAGTTGTTGGTTCATTCACTACAAGTGCAGTTGATCTTGCGAGTGCAGTATTTTTGTTGTCAACTGTTCCTGGTCGTAGATTATCACTCTTTGTTCTTGTTCCATCTCATAAGTTTTAAGCTTGTCATAGATCATTTCCAATGACATCTTAGTAAAATCTATTCTTTCCCTTATAGATGAGGACTTGTGTTCTACATGATGGGGGCAGTGTCATCATGAACTTCCTGTTTGTCTCTCTCAGAGGACAGGTCTTCCCTTTCATGGATAATTCATTCAGCAGCTTAGTATACTTCTCAAAGACCTGAGTTATACTTTCTCCAGGAAGTGACCTAAACGATTCATATTGAGATGTCAGGATGTCCAATCTATTTTCCTGCACGTCTTCAGTACCTTCCATTATAAGATTAATGGTATCCCACATTTGTTTCCCGCTTATACAGTTCATAATCTGATAACTCATTTCCTTGTCTGCGGAGTCTGTTAATATCAGCATCAGACCTGTATCCAATCGAATCAGTTCGTTATCTGTATCTGTGTACTCAGATGGTTCATTTGGGGTAGAACCTTGGGGAACTATGGTACCTTCAGGAGTTGTCGATTCGCCAACTGGTTTCATTGGTACAAATGGTCCGTTCTCTAAAATGCCAATATACAACGGATTAGATGCCTTGATAAATAACAGCATCTTCATCTTTCACAGACCGAAATCATCTCTAGTAAAGGGGGGAACTTTGATACCAGCAGTTGTCTTTGGAGCACTCATGGTGTCTGAAAATTTCAAACTATTTAAGATTCAAGAAATTCCAGTAAAATGAAAATTTTTGAAAATTAAAAAATTTGGTACAAATTTTCAAGCCTTGTTTGATTTTGGTCTCATTCACCGGATCTGATTTATACGTCAATCAAGAAGCTCTGCTACCAATTGTTAGGTCCAAAGTATCATAGAAGGGGGATTGAATACGATACTCACAAATTATTCAATTTCGTTCACGGATAATTATTTTTGTTCTAGTCCGAAATCAAATATACCAAATCAAAACACGAGTCGGGGAATATATCGTTTTATAAATATAAACCACGAAGGGTGCTACAATTCTAATCCGTAGGATTAGCTTCAATGAGTTTAGGTTACACAAAATCAATACAAAGCACTATTAATTTCTCTGTCAATTTCTCTGGCTCAAACTCTCTCTTCGTTAATGTTCTTGTGAAAACTCTAACTGAAGAAGACACTGTCTTCACTCTTCAAATGTAGAAAAACTATCGAAGCCTGTTAGGTCCTGATAAGTTTGTAGAAGGGGGGTTGAATACAAACTATACCGTTTTATCGAATTTGTCCTTTAAAAGATTTAACTGTTTAGAACAAATTAGTGCGGAATAAAAACTGAAACAATATTCAAGTTAAATAGAAACTCTATTAAACTTGAGGAGTGTTACAACTTTGATCACTGATTACAAAGAACTTAATAAAACAAATCTAGAATAAATTCGACATGAATTTATCTATTTTTGTAATAAAAAGGATCGAATACTAAAAAGTAGTTCGATATAAAATCTAGGGATTATGATCCGCTAGAAAGCTAAAGCAGTACAAGTGAAATGATTCTTATGAATTTAATGATAAGAACTTGTCAAGAATTAAATCACTGGCCAGAAATTAGTGCTTTGCAGTTGAAGAATTTAAGAAGAGCTTTCAATGGAATGTTTGTTTTCTTATCTTCTGTTTCTTTTCTGCTGTGTGTTCTGTCTTTTGTCAACTGCCTTGTTTTTCTTTATACAAACCACTTGTTCCTTTTCTTCACGCGCCAATCCACTGCAGAAAGTAATTGGAAGACTTTCTGGAAAACTAACAAATTTGCCTTGGAAGACTTTCGGGAAGACAAGGTTTGTACTTAGAAGACAACCGGGAAGACAGTGGTTTGGCCTAGGAAGACAATCGGGAAGACAGCCTTGGTAGTCTTCCTAGTTCAAAGAACTAAGTCTTCCTAGTTCAATCCTAAGTCTTCCTAGTTCAAATATATTCTAATTTAAATAATTAACTAAATAAATTATGTATTAAATTAATTCTTTGCAGAATTAATTTAATAAATAATATACTTAATAATATTAATTATTTATAAGAGAATAAATAGAATTAGTTGACTTCTTAATTAATTCCAGAATCACTAAAAACTTAGATAAATAACAAACACAATAGTACGTTGACACTCGATGCACTGTCTGGTTCATGAGTGACTAACGACAATGTTTGTTCTTTATCTATTTGACTTTAAGCAGTGATTCACTTCCTTCTCATTCAAGAACTCCGTAATCAGTATCTTTTTCTGTCACCACTTGAAATCTCTGTCACTTTAATAAATCCACTGAGCTTGAATACTTCATTGAGGCTTGATCAATAAATTGAGCTTCTTTCAATGTAGAATCACTTCAAGTCTGTAGATGACTTTAATCTTCATTCTTTGACAGATATAACCTTCTGAGATTCCTGTGACATTTGATTTTTATTATTTACTTATTACATCTTAATTAAAGTTGAGTAGAATCCTCGGTGTTTACAAATAGGACTAGACATATGCCTTTCAATCTCCCCCTATTTGTTTGTTAGACAATAACAACCAAATACCTCTAGAGGATAACTCAACTAAAACAAGAAAAGATAAGACTTTTAAGAGCCAAGCAAATAATAAAAAGTTCTGGATTAAATATAACAATTTCCAGATTCAAACAGTAACGATAAATACAAGATAGATGTTCCTCTAGACTGAACATATGAATACATTTATCCTATCTTGAATCACCTAAGCTCTAAACATTTAATATTTACAAACAGAGCTTCTTCAAATTTCAGACTCAATCATCTCTCCTTCTTCAAGTGCTTCAAGCAAATCCTTGTCCAGAACACGATCAGATTCAGAAGTAATGCCACTAGGTCTGACAGGTTGAGTTGTGACTTTCTTCAGCCTATTCTTCATTTGATGATATCTTTTGATATTTGCTATGCAATAGTCTTGAATCAAATCAGCAACTTCTGTCTTCTCTTGTGTAGCAAATCCTGAAGTCCTCAACATGTTCTCCAAGTAGACAAGATGCTTGGCAGGAAAATCCTTCAGAGATATTGGATCCACACCACAAGTCTGAAGTGCCCTTCCTTTAAAAAATTTTACTTCATAAGGCACTTCCACCACTTGTGGACTAGCTTTCATTGCAAAGTCTCTTAGCTGATCATGCAACAGCTCAGCTAATGGAGAAGTTCTTTTTACCTTGCACATGAAGACCCATAGTTCAGAGAGAGTTCTGCTTTCCAGAAGATTGAGAGACACTAAGAAAGTTCCCTCATTATGAGTATAAACATAGATCTTCAACTCCTCTCTAACTCTGTCATATCCAGTTGAGATCCTTGAAATCTCTGCATGAAGAGCTTTCATATATACTGTGTTGTCTGGATTGACCTTCTTGTATCTTTCCAACATGCTAAAAAACTTTCCATCATTATCTGAACCTGTTGAATGTGAAAACATCTCTCTAGCTCTATCCCATTCTTCTCCAAGCTTCAGCCTCACATATAACTTCCTGTCCTTGACCTTTATATCATGAAGCCGTTGCTTTTCTTGATGTTCAGCTTTTTGGATAACTAGATGCTTTGAAATGATGTCAGAAACTTTAGCATTCTCCTCCTCTCTTCTCTTTAGATCAGCTTTCTGTCTTAACAGCTCAGCTTCAAAGGCAGGATCCACTTCAGGTTCATCTTCCCAGTCAGCATAGTCAGCCTCTCCTTCAACCTCCACTTCACCAAAGATATCTTCAGGGTTTTCTTCAGATTCAATATTGTCAAAATCTCCCTGTTCACCTTGATAGTAGTCAGCATCAGAAAAAGTTAACCTCTGCTTTCCTTTGTCCTTTACAGAACCAGAACCTCCAGCTTCTCCTCCTCTTTGTTTCTCCAAATTCTCCCCCTTAGTTGAGGAATCCTCTACAGTTTGAGCTGTGGAAGCCCTAGGATTCACCTCAGATGTTCTCCTTATCTCTCCTCCATCTCCTCTTTCATCAGCATCATCCTCATCCTCATCATCTCCCTCAAAGAAAATTCTTTGCTCTTCAGTAGGTTGATGTGAATTCTTGATCATATTATACAAGTGCTTCATACCTTCATTCAGATGCTCCATTCCTCCTTCTATCTTGAAAATCCTTTCTTCATTAAACTTTTGATTTTCATCAGCTGTTTGCAGAATAAAGTCCACCTTGGTAGAAATGGCAGCTATCTCCCTGACACTCTCTGATATTTGAGCATTTGACATTGTAAGATCAGAGATGTCTGAAGCCACTAGTACTTGAGATTGTTGGATTGAATTCAGCTTCGGGAGGAGATTATTCTTCAATCCTTGTAGGTCATCTTTCACAGTACCCAGCTGATTTGATACAGAGGTGGTAGATTGTGCAACCACTTGTGCTTTTAGAATTGTGTTTTCAGCCTGGGTCTCTTGCAACTTCTTCTGTAGATCAGCTAGCTGTTTTAACAAAGCAGTGTTTGTGTCAGTGTGTGCACTCACTTCAATTGCTCTCAGTGGTGTTTCACTCAACTCACGTGCTTGTGTTTCACTCGGTGTTTGACTCATATCTCACCACTAACTGTCTGTCTAGATTCTCAGTGGATGTACCTGCAGTAAAAATCACCCTAGCCCCTTCAAGAGAGGTCAGTGATGGTGCAATGGGAGTTCGCGAATCCCAATCCCCAATGAATTCCAAATCAGATTGAATTTGAAACTGAATTGCTTCAGTGTTGGATTCATTAGGTTGCCTTCCACTTTCTCCAGTAAAAACTGCGAGTGGAAAATCCCTTAGGGGAGCCAGAGATGTTCCCTCTGGGAGGGGAGAAAATGATTCTATTTGAGTTGGCGAAGAATCAGATTTTCCCTCAGATGCCTGTGAAGGCACTTCTACCGTAACTATGGTAGGCACTGTTTCAAAGTCAAAAGTAAAGTGCTCTCCTGACATGGTGTCCTGAGTGTCATCTAGATGGATATCTTCTCCCATTGTGAGTAATGGGAGTGTGCTTGACTCAGTACAAGATGCCATGGCCCGATGGCGAATTTCAATAGATCCACCCTATTGAGAGGATGTCTCCAGAGACTGTGTAGTGGCCATATCAATGTCCATATCCTTTTGAGAGGATACAGATGGGCTAACAGTTGTCTCCCTATAGGTTTTTCTTTTCTTTAAGGGTGGAGACAGAGCTGTGGGAACACTCATTTCAGCTATATCACTAACATTTCTTGAACTGGTTTGTACATTAGGCTCAGATTGTGTTTCAGGAGTGTTTGACTCTCTGTTTGGCTCTATGACCTGGGTCAGAGACTGTGGATCTACAATCTCTGGGTCAGCCCTAACAACCACTTGGGTTTCAATTGAAGTACCAGAAGAAGAACCAAGGTTAGGAATAACTACCTGCAGTGGTACTGGATGTGGTTCGGGAACTTGTTCACCAAAGATAGGAAGATTAATGAATTGTCTCATGAATGGTGAAACAAGAACAGGTATGGTGGTAAATTTGGATGAGACATCAAGTCTAGTATAGAATTTGGTGTCTGTGGTTGGAGAGGTTTCAAATCTAGCTTCTCGAAACAGTTCTACCTGCTCAGCAGTGAGAAGATGATTAATGATAAGAGTTAGAAAGCGAGGGTACCAACACCTTACTTTCACACCATTATCAGAATCTCTCCTAGAGTGAGCAAGCCTGTTGAGCAAAAGGTTCCACAGAATCTCAGCAAAGTTCAATCTACGACCAAATACTATAGCATAGGCAATGTATTGATTAAGACTGGTAATGCAATGAAAGTTTGTTTTTGTGCAGTTACCAAATACCCTAGCTATAGTATCAAAGAACAGATCCCATTCCCTTACAACAAAAGTTTTTGACAATTTTACCATTTGAAAGGGACCCTGATAATGAATATTCACAAAGAACTGTGTTAACTCATCATCAGTGGGTAATGGATCAAACCTGTCCTTTGGAAAATGCAACACATCACAAAATAAATCAAAAGTAACTGTATATTGCTGATTGAGAATATTGAAAGTAAAAGATTTTGAATTGTCAGCAATAACAGCACTTGAACACAACATCCTTAATGGATCAATTTTCAGAAGTGCATTGGCACAAATAGCATAACTAACACAAGTATTGCTATTTAAAAATTGAATCCACGGTCTGAAACGTTCCACCTTACACCTAGCCGGATCAAAATACCCAACAAAATTATTTAAAACTAATTCAAAATTATTAGGATCCATTTTAAATAAAACAAAAAGATTTTAATTAATTTAAATAAAAATAAAATTTTAGGGATTTTTAGAATTAATTAAAATTACAAAAATCCACAAAATTAAATTTTATTAAAATTAATGAATTTGAACTTTTAGATCCTAACAAGTCGAACTTAAACTTTTTGAAAAACAGAAATGACTGGGCAAAAGATTCTCAAGAACACACACAGTACCAAGAACAGTTTTCAAATCACAGAACCACTTTGATCAGAAAAACACAAGTAAAAATCACTTAACAAATCACAAACAATCAAGTCGAATGGAATGAAAGAAAAACAG
Source organism: Heracleum sosnowskyi (assembly GCA_030848705.1). Classification (NCBI taxonomy): domain Eukaryota; kingdom Viridiplantae; phylum Streptophyta; class Magnoliopsida; order Apiales; family Apiaceae; genus Heracleum; species Heracleum sosnowskyi. Next base: position 37,223,844 of record CM061244.1, read on the forward strand.
AATTTTTGACAGCACTTCGACTCAAAAAGGTTTGATTTTGAGAGAATAGAAATGATTTGCTAAGTAAACACTTGAGCAATGTTGCTTGAAGATCAGTGATTCTGCAAAACAAATTGAGAATTCGAAAGGGGGGTTTTGAAAAGCTGAAAAACTGCTAAGGCAATAATAAGAAAATGCGTATGTACTGGTGTATGTATATATATAAGAAATAAACAAATAAAACTGAATTTAGAAGACTATCCAAACGTTTTTAAGGAAAAAGACTTGGGAAGACAATCGGGAAGACTTAGAATAGTCTTCCCGGTAGTCTTCCTAGTACAAACCGGATTGTCTTCTAAATAATTAATAAAAGAAAAACAGAAAAAATAAACTAATAAACTTAAGTCTTCCCGATAGTCTTCCTAGTTCAAAAACTGGGAAGACTTCGAAAAAGACTTAAAATAAAAAGGAAAAAACAAAAAACAAAAAGAAAATCTACATTGTTTTCCCGGTAGTCTTCCTAGTGTAAAACTGGGAAGACTTACCAAAAAATTCAGAATAAAATCCGAATATTAAAAAAGAAAATGCTGAACAACTAAGAAAAATGCAAGAAAAATATATAAAATTCTAGAAAAATTCACAGAAAATTCCATAAATCCTAGAAAAATATGCAGAATATTAGAAATGCATAAAATTAATATAAGCTTGCAGAAAAATTCAAACAACAATATTTACAATCTGAAAAATATCTAAATAATTCTAAATAAATATATTTTCAATAAAAATACATTTCTCCACTTAAAAAATATGAGAAAAATATTTTTAAAGAAAATAAATTATTCAGAGTTATTTAAATACACAAGCAAGTAATATTAACAGAGAATTAGCAGCAAATATTAGTTAAATGACAAGAGAAAATGAATTTTGAAATAACAAACCTGACAGATATATTGTTAATCACTAAGACTGTTTAACATACCCAATTTACCAACTAACTTGATAAATGTGGATTCATCAACAGATTTAGTGAATATATCTGCAGTCTGTTCTTCTGTGGGTACAAAATGTAACTCCACAGTTCCATTCATGACATGCTCTCTGATAAAATGATACCTGATATCAATGTGCTTCGTTCTCGAGTGCTGCACAGGGTTGTTGGAGATTGCTATGGCACTTGTATTATCACAAAATATGGGGATTTTGTCTAATGCAAAGCCATAGTCCTTTAATTGATTCCGTATCCATAAGATCTGAGCACAACAGCTTCCAGCAGCAATATATTCAGCTTCTGCTGTTGAATTGGAAACTGTTTGCTGTTTCTTGCTATACCAGGAAATCAACCTACCTCCTAGGAATTGACAACTCCCAGAGGTACTCTTTCTATCCACAACACTACCTGCATAATCAGAATCTGTATATCCAACAAGATTAAAACCTGAATCTTTAGGGTACCAGATACCTAGATTAGGTGTACCCTTAAGATATCTCAAGATTCTTTTCACAGCAACGAGATGAACATCTCTAGGGTCCGCTTGGAACCTTGCACACAAGCATGTAGCATACATAATATCTGGTCTACTAGCAGTAAGATAGAGTAAGGAGCCAATCATACCTCTGTAGCTTGTAACATCTACCTTGATAGATTTGTCAGAAGCTCCAAGTTTGATTCCTGTTGGAGATGGAGTCCTTGCTGATGCTGAATCCTCCATGTGATACTTCTTGAGGAGTTCTTTGAGATACTTGGATTGACAAATAAATATTCCATTTGACCTTTGACTTACTTGTAATCCAAGAAAGAACTTCAGCTCACCCATCATACTCATTTCAAACTTACTCTGCATTAGCTCAGCAAATCTCTTACAGAGATTATCATTAGTAGACCCAAATATGATGTCATCCACATAGACTTGGACTAATATCATATCACTTTTGTGTTTCTTTGAAAAAAGAGTTTTGTCTATGATACCTCTAACAAAACCATTTTCTAAAAGAAAACCAGAGAGAGTGTCATACCATTTTCTTGGGGCTTGTTTGAGACCATAGATAGCCTTGAAGAGAAAGTACACAAAGTCCAGCAGCTCCTGATTTTCAAAGCCAGGGGGCTGTTCCACATACACTTCTTCATCAAGTTCACCATTCAGGAATGCACTCTTAACATCCATTTGATAGACTTTAAAATTGGAATAAGCAGCAAATGCTAAGAACATCCTGATGGCCTCAAGTCTAGCCACTGGTGCATAGGTTTCATCATAATCAATGCCTTCAGCTTGAGAATACCCTTGTGCAACCAGTCTTGCCTTGTTCCTTGTAACAATGCCATCCTCATCTAGCTTGTTCCTGTATACCCATCTTGTACCAACTACTTTCTTGTTCTTTGGCCTGGGTACCAGCTTCCAGACTTGCTGTTGTTCAAATTGATTGAGTTCATCTTGCATAGCAATCACCCAATCTGGATCAGTCAGTGCTTCCTCAGTTTTCTTTGGCTCCATTTTAGATAGAAATGCTGAGAAAAGACATTCATTCTGAGAAGCTCTTCTAGTTTTAACTCCAACATCTGGATCAACTCAGTCTGTTCCAAACAGTCTGTCTTGGAAGATTTGATCTTGATGATTCGCCTTGAAATTCACTTTGATGTTGTGAGTGACTAGTTGATCCTTCATTTGCTCCCCCTGAGTTGTTGCTTGTCTGCCTTGATGATTCTTCTCCAGTGTTAGTGGTATCTCCATTGTTACCAATGTTTCCACCACCATCACCAGGATTAATATCATCATTGTTATTATCATTTCCAGCAATAACTTCAGGTGGGGCATCATCATCTGATTCTGAGTCTGGCAAGTTATCAAACTTCAGCTCTTCAGATGAATCTTCTTTTTGGATATTGGGGAACTTAGTGTCATCAAAAGTAACATTGACACTTTCCTTTACTGTGTGACTGCCAACCACATAAACCCTGTAAGATCTTCTGGAATAACCAACAAAAATAGCTTCTTGTGCCTTGGCCTCAAACTTGCCACGTTTAACATTTTCATCTAAAAGCACAAAGCATTTTGCTCCAAATACATGAAAGTACTTGATAGTTGGTTTCTTGTTGTTCATGATCTCATACGGAGTCTTCATTAGGTCTTTGTTGATTAAAGTTCGATTCTGAGTATAACAAGCTGTATTCGCTGCTTCAGCCCAAAAGTACATTGGAAGTTTGGACTCACTTAGCATAGTCCTAGCTGCTTCAATCAATGTACGATTCTTTCTTTCCACTACTCCATTTTGTTGAGGAGTTCTAGGGGCAGAATACTGTCTTGTTATTCCTTTATCAGCACAAAAGTCATTCAGAATGGCATTCTTGAATTCCGTACCATTATCTGACCTTATGGCTCTAACAGGGAATCTAGAATCCAGCTCAATCAACTTCACACGGCTAATCACCAGGAATGGGGTCTCATCCTTGGAATGTAGGAATAAAACCCATGTATATTTTGAATAGTCATCAACAATCACAAGTGCATATTGTTTCTTTGACATGGACATCACATTAACTGGACCAAACAAATCCATGTGCAGTAGCTGAAGAGGTTCAGTTATTGATGATGTGTCAGTGCCCTTGTGAGAAGCTTTCTTTGACTTTCCCTTCTGACATGCCTCACACAGTCCTTCCTGTGTAAATTCCATCTGAGGCAAACCTCTAACTAATTCCCTCTTGACTAAAGAGTTCATAGTTTTGAAGTTAAGGTGAGACATCTTCTTGTGCCATAGCCAACTATCATCTGATGAAGCTTTAGCATAAAAACAATTAACTTCATCTTTGAATCCCGAGTTCAGATCAGCTATGAACAGATCACCTTTCCTTACTCCTTGAAGAGCAGGCTTTCCATTCTTCTTGTGAGTAATCTGACACTTCTCTCTTTCAAAGGAAACAACATATCCTCTGTCACAGAACTGACTGATGCTGAGAAGATTGAACGTCAGACCTTCCACAAATGAAACATCTTCAATGATAACATTTCCGTACTTCAAACAGCCATATCCTTTCGTAATACCCTTGCTGTTATCTCCAAAGGTAACTACTGGGCCAGCTTTCACAACCACATCTGATAGCAGGGCTCTATCTCCGATCATATGCCTTGAACAGCCACTGTCAAGAATCCACATAACACGGTTTACCTGTTTAACTCCCTGCAATATCAGATTGATTAGTCCTTCCTCGGAGCCCAAAATTGATTGGGTCCGGCATACTTAAAGAACTGGCCTTTGTCAGGCAAAACAACATTTCTAACTAAAACTACTTCATCCTCTTTCACATAAGAGCGTTTCCATTTATAACCAGCCTTGACACATTTCTGAGTAGGCTTAGGGATAAATGAATCCACTCTAGTCTGAGGAGGACTAGTAGTCTTTGTTTTAACATGCTTCTTATTATTAACATGTTGACGTGGAGCAGTCTTATCACTAGATACATGTTTTTTATTAAAGAAAGCATACATAACATTAAAAGCACAAGACATGCAATTACTCACACCACATGCTTTATGAGAAGAATTAATAGCAGGCATGTTAGTTCTACAGTTGTTTTGATCCAACTTATGGATATCTGATTTAGTATTTTCAGTTGTAGCAACTTTGACTGGAATATCAGATACACACTTTTTGGATTGCTCAGCTTCTAAGGCAACATCTTCTTCATGAATCTCCTCAGCAATAATGATAGAAGATTCATTCAGAGGCTCTGCCTCAGACTCCTTACAGAAGGGTGTTTTAATACCCTTAAGAATATAAGGAACAACCTTTCCTTCTTCTCTGACTCTACAAGGTGTATTAATACCAAGCAATCCTATAGCCTCATTATAATCATAACCTATACTGACATGATTACCAATAGCTTGTTTATTGAAAATTTCTTTAGCCGTTTTACAAGAGTTGTAATAGGCATTAGCTTTGGTTTTGAGCTCACTAATCTGCTCTTTGAGAATGGTTTCCAGTTGAATATAACATTTAACCCTATTCTCCAGAAAAGCAATTTTCTCATTAAGTTCATCCTGATTAACATGCACAAGTTTCAAATCTTTTAATTCCTTTTCAAGATTTGTGTTTAAAAGATTTATTCTATCATTTTCAGTGCGTGCACAACTTATGGTGCCACCAAGATGATAAATCATTTCAGCATCAGTAAAGGTTACCTCTGACATGTATCTGGATGAAGTGCTTTCCTCTTTAGCCATTAAAGCAAGGTTCCCAATCTCACCTGCTTCTTCATCACTGTCAGTGTCATCCCAACTCTTTCCCTCAGCAACATAGGCCTTCCCAATCTTGTTCTTCTTGCTAGAATCAAATGTGTTTCTAGTCACTTGCTTTGGCTTTCTGCACTCAGTAGCAAAGTGACCCAACTCATTGCAATTGTAGCATCTGATTATACTCCTTTCCACAGTTCCAGTTTTGTAGCCACCCCTTGTGCCACTTGAAGATGAAGATCCACCTCTCTGAAATCTGGGTCTGAACTTAAGATTGGGATTCCTCTTGAATCTAAACTTCCCAAACTTTCTGACTATCAAAGCCAAATCACCATCCTCCAGCTGATCAAGTTCTTCCAAAGAATAGAAGTCACCACCAGATTGATCAATGGATGTTAATCCATATTCAGCATCAATAACATTCATGTGAGAACTGGAAGGTTGAACAGCCTTCACTTCCAGTTTCTGTGGGACTTCAGCAGCCAATGCAGTGGAGGTACCAACAATCCTTCCAGTTCCATACAGCTCCTTCTGTTGAATCTGCTCCAGCTCATAGGTCTTCAAGACACCATACAATCTTTCCAAAGCAAGCTCATTCATGTCTCTTGCTTCTCTAATAGCAGATATCTTGTGCTCCAAATGAGGTGGAAGTGTAAGAAGGAACTTCTTGTTAATCTCCTTGTTGGTGTAGTGCTTCCCATTGAGATTCAGATCATTGATTAATTTGTTGTATCTCTCAAAAACCTGAGAGATACCTTCACCAGGGTTTGATCTGAAATGCTCATATTGTGAAGTGAGAATTTCCAGCATATTCTCCCTAACCTCTTCAGTCCCCTCATTGATTATCTCTATGGTTCCCCAAATATGTTTGGCAGTTTCACAATTTAGGACATGATTATGCATGATAGGATCAAGACTCTCAATAAGGATCAACTGAAGACATGAATCCAAGGTAACATCCTCTTTCTCATCAGGAGTGTATTCCTTGGGATCTTTAGGGTACATTCTAGCAGCCCTAGTCACAACATTATCCTCAACAACTTCAGGATCAATAATCATAGGGAGTTTGGGACCACTCTTCAGCACATCCAAGTATTTAGGATTTGCAACCTTAAGAAATAGGAGCATTTTCTTCTTCCACATTGGATAATGCTCCTTGCTGAATATTGGGATTTTAACTGTCCCCACTTTCTGTGCAGTAGACATCTTTTGAGATTTTTAGAAAAATAAAATTCAGAGTTAAGAAAAAAAATCTCAAACAATTGGATCTTTGATTAGTATATCAATCAAAAGGCTCTGATGCCAATTGTTAGGTCCTGATAAGTTTGTAGAAGGGGGGTTGAATACAAACTATACCGTTTTATCGAATTTGTCCTTTAAAAGATTTAACTGTTTAGAACAAATTAGTGCGGAATAAAAACTGAAACAATATTCAAGTTAAATAGAAACTCTATTAAACTTGAGGAGTGTTACAACTTTGATCACTGATTACAAAGAACTTAATAAAACAAATCTAGAATAAATTCGACATGAATTTATCTATTTTTGTAATAAAAAGGATCGAATACTAAAAAGTAGTTCGATATAAAATCTAGGGATTATGATCCGCTAGAAAGCTAAAGCAGTACAAGTGAAATGATTCTTATGAATTTAATGATAAGAACTTGTCAAGAATTAAATCACTGGCCAGAAATTAGTGCTTTGCAGTTGAAGAATTTAAGAAGAGCTTTCAATGGAATGTTTGTTTTCTTATCTTCTGTTTCTTTTCTGCTGTGTGTTCTGTCTTTTGTCAACTGCCTTGTTTTTCTTTATACAAACCACTTGTTCCTTTTCTTCACGCGCCAATCCACTGCAGAAAGTAATTGGAAGACTTTCTGGAAAACTAACAAATTTGCCTTGGAAGACTTTCGGGAAGACAAGGTTTGTACTTAGAAGACAACCGGGAAGACAGTGGTTTGGCCTAGGAAGACAATCGGGAAGACAGCCTTGGTAGTCTTCCTAGTTCAAAGAACTAAGTCTTCCTAGTTCAATCCTAAGTCTTCCTAGTTCAAATATATTCTAATTTAAATAATTAACTAAATAAATTATGTATTAAATTAATTCTTTGCAGAATTAATTTAATAAATAATATACTTAATAATATTAATTATTTATAAGAGAATAAATAGAATTAGTTGACTTCTTAATTAATTCCAGAATCACTAAAAACTTAGATAAATAACAAACACAATAGTACGTTGACACTCGATGCACTGTCTGGTTCATGAGTGACTAACGACAATGTTTGTTCTTTATCTATTTGACTTTAAGCAGTGATTCACTTCCTTCTCATTCAAGAACTCCGTAATCAGTATCTTTTTCTGTCACCACTTGAAATCTCTGTCACTTTAATAAATCCACTGAGCTTGAATACTTCATTGAGGCTTGATCAATAAATTGAGCTTCTTTCAATGTAGAATCACTTCAAGTCTGTAGATGACTTTAATCTTCATTCTTTGACAGATATAACCTTCTGAGATTCCTGTGACATTTGATTTTTATTATTTACTTATTACATCTTAATTAAAGTTGAGTAGAATCCTCGGTGTTTACAAATAGGACTAGACATATGCCTTTCAAAGCCTTTTTGGAATAATCATGGCCGTCCAATTTTTCATCAACCTGACAAAGATACAAAATCTTCATCTGCTCCTTAAATAAAAAACTATCGAAGGAACTAATTTTTCTTTCCTTTGATAGATTTTATTAAAATCTATCGAATGAAAACTAGTTACATTTTAAAGTACTTCGATTGTTTTTCATTCAAACCTCCTTCACCATTTTCGATAGTTTTTCTTAAAAGAAAACTATCAAATGTTTTCTAATGCAATTTGATCCTTGAAGGTTCTCTACTTTTTCAGCAAGCATATTGTACTTCCAATTAAACCTAAACATACCTTGTAATATTCTTTTCACTTTCAGGATGTTTCAGATTTAGACTTAAATCAATTTCTTCTGAGACGATAAACATCTTGATCTTTTAAGTGCTGATAACTAGTGCAACTGGCCTGGTTCACAGATGACTAACACTTGATCAATACTTCTATGTCTTCAATTCAATGTTGTTGATAAGTCCTTTGTCGTTCTGGTTGCTTCATTAAAATAACTGAAATCCTATGGTACTAACTCTTAATCATTCAAATACTTCTGTAGTTTTGAAAGTCTTGTTTCTTTATTTGTCACTGAGGCTTGAACATATTAATGAACTTCTTTCCGTGATCTGTTACGGACTTCAAGAATACATACCATATTTTGATTTTTTGAGTTTACCTTTTCTTCTTTACTTCTGGATTCATGTGCTTCTGTTAATATTATTGTTTGTCTTGTTCTTTGTTGAGTTGTAGTTATCTCTGTTACATCTTATGTAACATTTTGCTTTACAGATTAACTCTCATCTACAGTTTTTGTTGGTTATTCTATTTGTTGAATAATATTTGTCGTAGTATAAGAGCATAAGATCTTTGAAAGGCATATGTCTAGGCCTATTTGTAAACTCAGAGGATTCTGCTCAACATAAACCAAGATGTAATAAGTAAATAATAAATACATATGTCACATGAATCTCAGAAGATTATATCTGTCAAGAGAATGAAGATTAAAGTCATCTACAGTCTTGAAGTAAGTCTACATTGGAAGAAGTTCAATTTATTGTTCAAGCCTCAGTGAAGTATTCAAGGAAGTGGAACTATTTAAAAGTGACAGAGATTTCAGAAGTGTGACGGGAAAAGTAAAGGTTACAGTCCTTTGTTTAAATAAAAGGAGAAAAGAATCACAGCTTCAAGTTAAGTATGAAGAACAACCATTAAAGTTAGTCGCTCATGAACCAGACAGTACATGGAGTGTCAACGTCAGTCAGTGGAAGTTCGTCATCAATTTTAGTGGTTCTAAGAATTAGTTTTAATTCTCTTTTAATATTATTCTATAAGATAATTAATTTAATCTATGAATTAATTCAGAATTAATTCATATATTAAATTAATCAATCTAGATCTTAAGTAATTTAATGTATAAATAAATCTCAAGAATTAATTTATTTATGGAATTATTTAAGTCAATTATTTAATTTATTTCATCTGTGAGTTAATTCTAAAAGAATTAATTCATTTGTTAAATCAATTAAAAGTAGAATATATATTAAATCAGAATTGTTTCTAATTCTTATTCTAGTAGTTCTATCATTTCTATACTAGTAGTATTATCCCAGTTAGTACTACCGATAGTACTACCAATAGAAATGGATAGTACTACCGATAGTACTACCAAGTATATTAGATAGTACTACCGTGTATATTCAGGAAGGCTTTGTTTTGGCGCGTGGAAATGATTTGTGTGACTTGTTTAAATACAAGTCATTGTAATCAATACAGGACAACACACACAAAACAAACAGAAGACGGAAAGATAAAAGCATCAAACCTCTTTACTTCTGCCATTGAATAGAAGCAACTGTCCAAGCTTTAAATTCTTCAGGAAATTAATTTCTAGCAGTAAATGTACAATCTAAACAACTAGAAATTGATTACTTGTATTGCTTTGATAATCTAGCGGATCATAATCCCTAGAATTTCTATCGAACTACTTTTTAGTATTCGATCATTTTTATTACAAATATAGATAAATTCATGTCGAATTTATTCTAGATTTGTTTTAACAAGATCTCTGTAATCTATACACAGAATTGTAACACCCTTCAAGTTCAATAGAGTTTTATTTAACTTGAATCTTGTTTCATTTTATTCCGCAGATAATTTGTTATTGTAATTGTTAAATCTACTATCAATACAAATTCGATTAAACGGTACTGTTTGTATTCAACCCCCCTTCTACAAACATATCAGGACCTAACAATTGGCATCAGAGCCTTTTGATTGATATACAAATCAAAGATCCAATTGTTTTGAGATTTTTTCTTAAACTCTGAAATTTTTATTATTTTTTAAAAATCTCAAAAATGTCTACAACTCAGAAGGTTGGTACAGTAAAGATTCCCATGTTCAGCAGGGAGCATTATCCTATGTGGAAGAAGAAGATGCTCCTGGTTCTTCAAGTGGTTAATGTTGAATATCTTGATGTGCTGAAGAATGGACCAAGAATTCCTATGTTTGTTGAGGAAGAGCTAATAGAGAATGATGTTGTTACTAGGGTTGCTAGGACATACCCTAAGGATCCCAAGGACTACACTCCTGAAGAAAAAGAAGATGTTTCCTTGGATGTCTGTCTACAGTTGATACTGGTTGATTGTCTTGATCCAATCATGCGTAATCATATTTTAAAATGTGTTTCTGCCAAACACATTTGGGATACGATTGAAATAATCAATGAAGGGACAAAGGAAGTCAGAGAGAATAAGATGGAAATTCTCACCTCTTCATATGAGCACTTCAGATCAAATCCAAGGGAAGGAAGAGTGGTTAGTATGTCTACTTCACTGGTAGCTGGAGTCCCACAGAAACAGGAAGCGAAGGTTGTTCTACCTTCCAGTCCTAACAAGGATGTAATTATAGCTGAATATGGTGTTACATCTACAAGTCAAAGACTCCACACTTCTCAAAAATTGAACATAACACTAGTGGTTGTAAGCCCATTCATGGCACATTTCATTAACCTTCCTACTTTTGAACCTTTTGTTCCTGATCAACAACTAGTCATTGCAGCTGGAACTTCAGAGGAACTGCCGATACAGGTAATGCATCCTATCTCTGGATCATCTGGCACCTTTGCTGAAGCCCAAGTGGTTGATAGGACAGACCAAGAGGTTGTAGAACCACAATCTTTAACCCAGGTCAGAGAGCCAAACACTGTGTCTAATCCTTTAATATCTCAACCTGAAACTGCTTCTTTAATAAGACAAAGGTCTGGTAGTGAACAAACAATGAGTGCACCCACAGCTCTGTCTCCACCACTAAAGAAAAGGAAAACCTATAGAGAGACATCTGTAAGCCCATCCATGTCCTCCCAACAGGACATGGACTTTGAAATGGCCATTGAACAGTCTCTGGAGACATCCTCTCAACAGGATGAATCTATTGAAATTCGCCATCGGGCCCTGGCAACCTGTAATGAGTCAAGCACTCTCCCATTACTCACAATGGGAGAAGACATCCAAATAGAAGAAACTCAGGACACGTTGTTAGGAGAGCATTTAGGATCTGAAACAGTGCCTACCATTGTCACGGTAGAAGTGCCTTCACAGGCATCAGAGGGAAAATCTGATTCTTTGCCACCTATAATAGAATCATTTTCTCCCCTCCCAAAGGGAACATCTCTGGCTCCCTTAAGGGATTTTTCACTCGCAGTTTTTACTGGAGAAAGTGAAAGGCAACCTGGTGAGTCTGTCTCTGAAGCAATTCAGTATACAATGTCAAATATTTTGACAGACTCAACCAGGGATCGGGATTTGCGAACTCCCATTACACCACCACTGACCTCTCTTGAAGGGGCTAGGGTGATTTCTATTGCAGGTACTCAATCTGATAACTTGGAAAGACAGCTAGTGATTAGAGATCAAAATCAAACAGAGAGTGATACACAAGCACGTGAGTTGAGTGAAACACCACTGAGAGAAATTGAAGTGAGTGCACACACTGACACAAACACTGCTTCTTTGTTAGCTCAGATAGCTTCTCTACAGAAACAACTGCAAGAAACCCAGGCTGAGAAGGAAATTCTTAAAGCACAAGTGGTTGAACGGTCTTCTTCTTCCACCTCTGTAACAAATCAGCTGGGTTTGATTAAAGATGACATTGAAAGCTTGAAGACTACTCTCCTACCAAAGATCAATGCTGTTCAGCAATCTCAAGTACTTTTGGCTTCGGACATCTCTGATCTTACAACGTCAAATGTTGATCAGTTTGCTGCCATTACTGCTCAAGTGGATTTTGTTCAGCAAACTGTTGATGAAAACCAATGGTTTAATGATCAAAGATTCTCTAAAATTGAAGGTGGAATGGAGCATCTGAACGAAGGGATGAAGCATCTGTACGCTATGATAAAGAAGTCACATCAACCTACAGTTGAACAAAGAGAATTCTTTGAGGGTAATGATGAATATAAGGATGATGATGCTGATGAAGGAGGAGATGGAGGAGAGAGGAGAGAAGAAAGAGGAGATATAAGGAGAACATCTGAGGTGAATCCTAGGGCTTCCAAAGCTCAAACTGTAGAGGATTCCTCAACTAAGGGGGAGAAGGAGAAAGAAGGAGGAAACAGAGAAGGAGAAAGGAGAAAGAGAAAGAAGGAGGAAACAGAGAAGCTGGAGGAGCTTCTGGAAAGGATAAGGGGAAAGGTAAACAATCAATGGAGGAGTCTGCTTTTGATGATGCCTACTACTACCATGGTGAACAGGATGACTTCCAATTTGACACATCTGGTGATCTGGAGAAGACCATACCTGAAGAAGCTTTTGGTGAGGAGGAGGTTGAGGAGGCAGCCAACTTTGATGATTGGGAAGATGAAGCTGAATTATATACACCTGACCCTTTGTTTCAGAAGGAGTTGAAGAAACAGCAAGCAAAGCTAAGGAGAAAGGAGGATGAGAATGCTAAGGTCTCCGACATCATATCTCAGAAGCTAAAGATTCAAAAGGCTGAACATGAAGACAAACAACGTCTTCATAGTATTCATGTCAAAGAAAGGAGATTGGATGTGAGGATGAAGCAAGGAAGCAATTGGGATAAAGCACAGGAGATGTTTGATATCCCTCAGAGAGGCACAAACAATGATGCTACTTTTCTGAAGTTGCTTGAGAAGATCAGAACTGTTAATCCATACAATTCATTATATATGAAGGCATTGAAGGAAGATATTCTAAGGATTACGTCTACATTTGATCAAGTGAGGCAAGAACTGTACATTTATGTCTCAAGTGCTCTTGAAGGATCATTCACCGTCTCTCTTGAACTACTCCAAAGAAGATCTCTCTCTGAATTGTGGATTATAATGAGTAAGGTAAAGAGATCTTCTTGCTTGAATGAGCTTCTGTATGACCGGCTGAGAGATTCTGCTATGAAGGCCAGCCCTCAAGTTGTACATTTTCCTTATGAAGTCAAAATATACAGAGGTACAACTTTGGAGACTGTAAGGCTGGATCCTGATTCTTTGAAGCTACAGACTGCTATGCAACTGGTGAAGTTGGAGAATCTTCTTAGAACTTCTGGGTTTGCTACTGTAGAGAAGTATGAAGTTGCTGATATGATTTCAGACTACTGCACGGAGAAAGTTCCAAGGTATGCTCAGATGAAGAACAGATTGAAGAAGATCACCACTCAACCAGTAATGCCAAGTGGTGTGGTTTCTGAAAGTGATCGTGTCCTTGACAAAGATCTTCTAGTCACCTTGGCAGAAGCTGAAGAAGGTGAAATTAGAGACTAAATGCATGATGTAGTTAGCTCAATTTGTTAATGTTATATGTTTAGAGCTAGGTAAATCAAGATAGGGAAATTTATCATTTGTTCAGTCTAGAGGAACATCTATCTTGTATTTATCTTTATTGTTTGAATCTGGATATTGTTATATTTAATCCAGAACTTTTTATTATTTGCTTGGCTCTTAAAAGTCTTATCTTTTCTTGTTTTAGTTGAGTTATCCTCTAGAGTATTTGGTTGTTATTGTCTAACAAACAAATAGGGGGAGATTGAAAGGCATATGTCTAGGCCTATTTGTAAACTCAGAGGATTCTGCTCAACATAAACCAAGATGTAATAAGTAAATAATAAATACAGATGTCACAGGAATCTCAGAAGATTATATCTGTCAAGAGAATGAAGATTAAAGTCATCTACAGTCTTGAAGTAAGTCTACATTGGAAGAAGTTCAATTTATTGTTCAAGCCTCAGTGAAGTATTCAAGGAAGTGAAACTATTTAAAAGTGACAGAGATTTCAGAAGTGTGACGGGAAAAAGTACAGGTTACAGTCCTTTGTTTAAATAGAAGGAGAAAAGAATCACAGCTTCAAGTCAAGTATGAAGAACAACCATTAAAGTTAGTCGCTCATGAACCAGACAGTACATGGAGTGTCAACGTCAGTCAGTGGAAGTTCGTCATCAATTTTAGTGGTTCTAAGAATTAGTTTTAATTCTCTTTTAATATTATTCTATAAGATAATTAATTTAATCTATGAATTAATTCTTTCAGAATTAATTCATATATTAAATTAATCAATCTAGATCTTAAGTAATTTAATGTATAAATTAATTCTCAAGAATTAATTATTTATGGAATTATTTAAGTCAATTATTTAATTTATTTAATCTGTGAATTAATTCTAAAAGAATTAATTCATTTGTTATATCAATTAAAAGTAGAATATATATTAAATCAAAATTGTTTCTAATTCTTATTCTAGTAGTTCTATCATTTCTATACTAGTAGTATTATCCCAGTTAGTACTACCGATAGTACTACCAATATAAATGGATAGTACTACCGATAGTACTACCAAGTATATTAGATAGTACTACCGTGTATATTCAGGAAGGCTTTGTTTTGGCGCGTGGAAATGATTTGTGTGACTTGTTTAAATACAAGTCATTGTAATCAATACAGGACAACACACACAAAACAAACAGAAGACGGAAAGATAAAAGCATCAAACCTCTTTACTTCTGCCATTGAATAGAAGCAACTGTCCAAGCTTTAAATTCTTCAGGAAATTAATTTCTAGCAGTAAATGTACAATCTAAACAACTAGAAATTGATTACTTGTATTGCTTTGATAATCTAGCGGATCATAATCCCTAGAATTTCTATCGAACTACTTTTTAGTATTCGATCCTTTTTATTACAAATATAGATAAATTCATGTCGAATTTATTCAAGATTTGTTTTAACAAGATCTCTGTAATCTGTACATAGAATTGTAACACCCTTCAAGTTCAATAGAGTTTTATTTAACTTGAATCTTGTTTCATTTTATTCCGCAGATAATTTGTTATTGTAATTGTTAAATCTACTATCAATACAAATTCGATTAAACGGTACTGTTTGTATTCAACCCCCCTTCTACAAACATATCAGGACCTAACAATTGGCATCAGAGCCTTTTGATTGATATACAAATCAAAGATCCAATTGTTTTGAGATTTTTTCTTAAACTCTGAAATTTTTATTATTCTTTAAAAATCTCAAAAATGTCTACAACTCAGAAGGTTGGTACAGTAAAGATTCCCATGTTCAGCAGGGAGCATTATCCTATGTGGAAGAAGAAGATGCTCCTGGTTCTTCAAGTGGTTAATGTTGAATATCTTGATGTGCTGAAGAATGGACCAAGAATTCCTATGTTTGTTGAGGAAGAGCTAATAGAGAATGATGTTGTTACTAGGGCTGCTAGGACATACCCTAAGGATCCCAAGGACTACACTCCTGAAGAAAAAGAAGATGTTTCCTTGGATGTCTGTCTACAGTTGATACTGGTTGATTGTCTTGATCCAATCATGTGTAATCATATTTTAAAATGTGTTTCTGCCAAACACATTTGGGATACGATTGAAATAATCAATGAAGGGACAAAGGAAGTCAGAGAGAATAAGATGGAAATTCTCACCTCTTCATATGAGCACTTCAGATCAAATCCAAGGGAAGGAAGAGTGGTTAGTATGTCTACTTCACTGGTAGCTGGAGTCCCACAGAAACAGGAAGCGAAGGTTGTTCTACCTTCCAGTCCTAACAAGGATGTAATTATAGCTGAATATGGTGTTACATCTACAAGTCAATATGGTGGTGATTTTTATTCTATGGAGGAGCTTGAACAGTTGGAAGATGAGTCTATGGCCTGGGTAGTGAAGAAGTTTGGAAACTTCAGGTTCAGGAGAAATCCCAGTTTCAAGTTCAAGACATATGCTGACGAATACCAGACATGTGGTTCTTCATCCTCAAATAGCATAAGGGGCGGCTATAAAACAGGGATGGTTGAGAAGAACAAGTCTAAAGAAAAGAGCTGGGATGATACAGACAGTGAAGATGAAGAAGTTGGAAATCTTGCACTCATGGCAATAGGAGACAAACTCTTTGATTCCATGTTATCTTCACCCAACATGTCTGAGGTAAAGTTCACTGACACTGAAATGATTCGTAATCTTGGTGATACTTTAAGTTGTGCACGCACTGAAAATGATAGAATAATTCTTTTAAACACAAATCTTGAAAAGGAAATAAAAGAATTAAAACTAGTGCATGTTAATCAGGATGAACTTATTGAGAAAATTGCATTTCTTGAGAATAGGGTTAAATGTTATATTCAACTGGAAACCATTCTTAAAGAAAAGAATAATGTGCTTAATACAAAAGCAAATGCCTATTACAACTCTTGTAAGACGGCTAAAGAGATTCTCAATAAACAAGCTATGGGTAATCATGTCAGTATAGGTTATGATTATAATGAGTCCATTGGATTGCTTGGAATTAATTCCCCTTGTAGAGTCAGAACTGAAGGAAAGGGTGTTCCATATGTGCTTAAGGGTATTGAAACACCCTTCTGTAAGGAGTTCGAGGCAGATCCTCTAAATGAATACTCTATCATTATTGCTGAGGAGATTCGTGAAGAAGATATTGCTTTGGAAGTTGAACAGTCCAAAAAGTGTATATCTGATATTCCAGTCAAAGTTGCTACAACTGAAAAGACTAAATCAGATATCCATAAGTTGGATCAAAACAACTGTAGAACTAACATGCC
Organism: Heracleum sosnowskyi; assembly: GCA_030848705.1. Lineage (NCBI taxonomy): Eukaryota > Viridiplantae > Streptophyta > Magnoliopsida > Apiales > Apiaceae > Heracleum > Heracleum sosnowskyi. The sequence continues at coordinate 37,240,752 of CM061244.1, forward strand.
TGTTGTTAATTCTTCTCATAAAGCATATGGTGTGATTAATTGCATGTCTTGTGCTTTCAATGTTATGTATGCTTATTTTAATAAAAAGCATGTATCTAAAGATAAGACTGCTCCACGTCAACATGTTAATAATAAGAAGCATGTTAGAGATAAAACTACTAGTCCTCCTAAGACTAGAGAGGATTCATTTATTCCTAAGCCTACTCAGAAATGTGTTAAGGCTGGTTATAAATGGAAACGTTCTTTTGTGAAAGAGGTTGAGGTAGTTGTAGTTAAAAATGTTGTTTTGCCTGACAAAGGCCAGTTGTTGGGATTTATGGGTGATAGCAAAGGAACAACTTAACTTTGTATATACTTAATTTTGTAATTAAGTAGAACATACTGTCACAGCCAAAGTATGTTCTTGTAATCAGTATGTAATGTTATTTTAATTGTGTAATTTGGAAGAAGTTCACTTTCTGTGTTCAAGCCTCAAAGAACGCATATTAGATGACAGCATGAATAAAGGTTACTGTCATGACCTTTGACAGTAAGATTACAAGAAGACAGAATGTTGCAAGTCAAGACAACATATTCACTCTGACAGCAACATTGGCGGAAGATGGTCCTTTCATACCAAGGAAGGAAATTGAAGCCACAACAGTAAATGGTGAGATCATTCCTGCACATTGGGTTCCCAAAGATCCCTCAGAAATTTTGGAACCTGAGAAGGAGAAAATGGTGCTAGATGATCACTTGCAACTCATCTTGCTCGACTCTCTCACGTTGGATAAAGCCATGTGTGGAAGTGTGATAAGCTGCACATCAGCCAAGGAGATGTGGATCAGGTTAGCCTTACTTTGTGAAGGAAGTGAAGAAGTTAAGGGAAACCAAAGGCAAATACTAATATCTCAATATGAGGCATTCATGGCCAAGCCTGGTGAAGACTTAACTTCCATGTTTGAAAGGTTCAGTAAGCTCTTAACTGAACTGTAGATACATGGCAAATACTATAACAGAAAAGAATTAAATGTCAAGTTCTTGCTTACACTGCCTGATCATCTTGAACACAAGACAACAGCCATACGAGAAGGAAGAGATCTCAACAATATAACCTTTGAGACACTTTATGGCATTCTGAAATCTTATGAACTTGAACTCTTTCAAAAGAGAGCCATACAAAGTGGAACAAGGAACAAGATGGCTAACATGTCAAGTGCCCTAGTAGCACAAGTGCCAAGGATCACACAACCTAGTGAAGCACTTCAAATCACACAACCAACCCTTGTACAATCCTTGAAGATAGAAGAAGTGGTTGAATATGATGAGAAAGTAGTACTACAGCTCAAGGATGTGGAAGATGAAGATTTCTACACAATGGAGGAACTGGAAAGCATGGACAATCCTACTATGGCTTACATGGCCAAAAAGTTCAAAAACTTCAGGTTCAAGAAGGATAGGTCATTCAGGCCCCAAGGCCAAGCATCCAAGTTCACCAAGGGAAGCTCATCAAAGGCTGCTGTGGGAAGCTCATTCAAAGGAGGATACAAGACTGGATTTGTGGATAGATCTAAATTCAAGTGTTACAACTGTGGTGAACCTGGTCATTTTGCTACTGAGTGCAAAAGACCCAAACAGGTTCAGAGATTTGAAAAAGGAACTGGTGGATACTCTAAGAAGAATCAAGGTAGAGCCTATGTGGCTGAAGGAAAGTGTTGGGATGAGTCTGATGATGAAGATGAAGAAGAATATGTCAACCTAGCTCTCATGGCTAGCACTGATGAAGTAACATCAACATCTTCAAGTCAGGTACCTTCACTTGTCTTACTTGATATGTCCATTGATGAGTATAAGAAAACCATTAAAGACTTAAGTGCTGAAATGTTCAATGTCTATACTAGCTTATCTGCTGCTAATGAGGAGATCACTAGGCTGAGTAAGCTAAATGAAACACTAAAGTCTGAAAGTGAATCTCTTGTTCTCAAAACCAGTTCACTAGACTCTTTAGCTCAGGAGAATGCTAAACTTAAAAATGAATTGAAATGTGCTAAAGAGGTTGAGGAATACCTGAGAAATGAGATTGCTGAAAATGAATTTAAAATCAAGGCTTATAAAAACTCATCAAAGATAGTTCAGGATTACAATGATAAGCATACAGAAAATCAGTCAGTTGGTATAGGTTTTTCTTATGGTAGAAGACCTGGAAAGGAAACTGTGATTCAAGATTGTCCTGGAAGTGCTGCTGTCAAACCCACCATTCTCAAGAAAGTTAAAACTCCTATTTTCAAAGCTGCAGAAATTGAGTTTGATGAAGAAGCCATGCTCATCAATCAAGAAATTCTTGATGAGGATGAAGGTGTTGACAGAACATTCAAGGATGGAAAGGATACTGTCACAATCCCCAAGACAGTAAACTTACCAAGCAATCAGACAGTAAGGTCAAAAGATGCTGTCACGGTTGGCAAGACAGAATCTTCCAAAGATACTGTCAAGAATGGTTCCAAGACAGTAACTTTAAAACCTTCTGTCAAGACAGTAGGAATAAAAGATACTGTCAAGGAATGTTCGACAGCAACTTCTGAACATACTGTCAATCCAGTAACTCTCAAGTCTAAGAATAGGAATGGAAAGGTAGGTGTCAATAAAGGAAATGGATACACTAATGTTGGAGGTGCCTCTAGGAAACTATGCAATAACTGTGGATCTACTCATCACTTAACACATGTTTGTAAGAAACCAGTTGAGAATAAGATCAATGCAACTGAACTCAATGGTAACTTACACAGAACCCCCCTTTTGCATAGAACTATGAGTGTCTGTAATAACATTGAATGTATGCCATGCAAAATCACTGCCATGAGTACATGCTTTAACTTACCTATTCTCACTACTGAAGAATGTTCATACATAAACACTGTTGAGACTTCTGACCCTGCTGGCAACAGCAAAAAGGCTCCATCCACTAAGAAAAGGACCAAGTCCAATTCTAAACCTAAGTGGGTGAAAAGAGAAGTCAAACAGGAGATTACTGACAATGCTTTTGATTTTATGACTGAAAGAAACTCAGGAGACACTGAAACTGCAGGACCCAACAAGGATTGGGTACCATATGCATCTTAGACACATTCTGTTTTGCAGGGCAAGAAGAAAGATCAAGTCATGTGGATCATTGACAGTGGCTGCTCAAGACACATGACAGGTGATAAAGCCCCGCTATCACATTATGTTGAGAAAGTTGGCCCAATCATAACCTTTGGAGACAACAGCAAGGGTTACACAGTGGGATATGGCTGTCTGGAAATTGGAAATGTTGTCATTGAAGATATTGCTCTTGTGGATGGATTGAAGCTGTTAGGTCCAAAGTATCGTAGAAGGGGGGGGTTGAATACGATACTCACAAATAATTTAATTTCGTTCGCGGATTAAACTTTCAGTTCTATAACAAAATCAAACACACCAAACCAAATCAAGTTTCGGGGAATATATCTTTTTATAAATATAAACCTCGAGGGGTGCTACAATTTCTAATCCGTAGATTAGCTTCAATGAGTTTAAGGTAACACAAATACAAAACAATAATCAAGTTCTGAGCACTATTAATTTCTCTGGTAATTTTCTCCGGCTCTTCTCTCTCTCAGTTATGTGTCTGTGTTGAATACCTTAACTTAAGAAGACACAATCTTCTCTCTGTATTAATTGTAGTCTGTTTTGAAAAACCATCGAATGAGAATTGTAGAAACAATCCTGGCCGTTGGATCTTCATCAACCTTTCAGAAAAGGAATTCTTTTCACCTGCTCCCATAATAAAAAACCATCGAATGAATAAAAATCCATCGAATTAAATAAATTAATTTGTCATTCGATAGTTTTTAAATCAAAACTATCGGATGCCAAACTAATTTACTTTGGTTTTTAATTAATCATTTCAACTACCATTCGATAGTTTTTCAATTAGAAAAACCACCGAATTTCTCTTTCTTGTCTTTAGTCCATAAATGATTCCACTGAGCTTCTGGGTGTTTAAGAAATAGACTGTATCAATTTCTTCTGAGACGATAAAACAACTTGATCTTTTTAGTGCCGTCACCTAGTGCAACTGGTCTGGTTCACAGATGAATAACACTTGATCAATTCTTATTTTATATCTTCAATACAATGCTGCTGATACGTCCCTTGTCCTTCTGGTTGCTTCATCACTGGAATCCCGTGGTACTGAACCCTAAATCATTCACATACTTCTGTCATCTTCAAAGTCTTGTTTCCATTGCTGTCACTGAGGCTTGAACATTTTCATGAACTTCTTTCCGTGACCTGTTTACGGACTTCAAAAATACATAACGTATTTTGATTTTTTGTGTTTACCTTTTCTTCTTTGATTCTGGATTCCTGTGCTTCAGTTAATATTATTGTATGTCTTGTCCTTTGTTGAGTTGTAGTTATCTCTTTTAGATCTTATGTTACATTATGCTTTACAATCTCCCCCTATTTGATTGGATAGAGTTCGACAAGCAAATACTTCGAGGATAACTCAACTAACTAAGGAAACATGAAACTACTTAAAGTAAGACAGCGTAATAATATTAATGCATTCTGGATCAGATATTTATACATTTCCAGATTTCATAATTCAAAAAACAATTAAACTTTATACAATGAAGTTGCTCCTCTAGTCTGAGCTGATAGTTCTCTTGTTCTTTGCTTCATCATTCAGTCCATTCCAATCTCACCTTCTTCAATCATTGGATCGGAGTTAGCAGCTTGATAATCAATCACTGATGGATAGTGCAGTGGTTCTCCAGGTTTAAGGATTGCTCCTCGGATGTGTCTTCCAATATACTCAACCTCTTGACCCACTCCAGCCCACAACCATGCAATGTTAACATCTTTCTTGTTTGGCTTTGGCATGTTTGGCAGTCTGGTATGCACTTCCAATCCTCTTTCCACTCTTTTCCTATAGTAAGGAACATTCTCCATTAGAAATCTTCTAAGAGTGTCTGCTGCTTTGTCCTTCTCCGTTGAAGAGAATCCAGTGGATCTAAGATACTTCTCAACTGAGATTAGATAGTTGCTTGGGTAGTCCCTCAGTTTGTCCTCAGTCAAATAGCAGATTCTGAACAAGTCATTCGTCATGAATCTAACCATTGGAGGATCTTCAGTAATCTCTGGACTGACTTTCATCACGATCTCCTTAACATGCTCTCGGAGCAGTTCATTTAGCCTTGTAGTTCTTTGGATCTTGATGAGTATAGCCTGCAATTCTGTATATGTCCTCTGTTCTAAAAACTTAGTAGAAATCACAAATGTACCTTTCTCCAGAAAACTGATTAATAAGCTCCAGGCACCATTTGCTTTAACCCCAGCATTCAGACAGATTATAGAGCTTCTCAGTGCTTTGAAGTAAGTCTGATCATCAAGATTAGCACTTCTGATGTCCTGAATAATGACTTCCACCTCCGCATTGTCGTTGACTTGTAATCCGTCTTCAACTCCACAAAAGGTTTTATAAGCCATTTCCCATTCAGTACCATCTTTCTTTGCCAGATCTATCATCTTCTTCTTCCTCACTTCATTATACACCTTCATTCTCTTTAGCTTTTCACTTCTCAGAATTGCTTGCTGTTTTTCTTTCTCAGCTTGCCTGGCATCTATTGCAGCTCTCTGAGCTCTTATTGCTTCCAAGGCAGCTTCTTCTTCTGGTGACAGAGAATTTGATTCTTCTTCCATAATATCCTCATCCAAGATAGGATGTTCTATTGGTTCAGGATAATATGGTTCATGCTCCTCTTGAATAGGTTGGTCTTGCATGAATTCAAATTCCTCTTCACTCTTCTCTTCCTCCACAAGTTCTTCTATCCAGTACTGCCTGATAGGAATAGCTTCAACTGTTTCCCAAACTCTCCATCCATCCTTAGTTTGCTCCTTCTCCCCTTCTCCAATTTTCTCCCCCTTAGTTGAGGAATCCTCGATAAAAGCATCCTCAGCATAAAAGACATTAGAAGGATCAGGTTGTTGATAGGAGGGACCAGGTTGTCCAGATTGTTGGTTTTTCAGCATACTCCATATAGACTGTACTCCATCGCCTTGATTCTCCAAGAAATCCATAAGCTGCTTATTAAAGTCATTTATAGAAGCTAACGACAGGTCAATGTTTTCCAATCTTGAGTTGGTAGTCTTTTCCATATGATCCAGCCTCCTGTTAAGTCTAGACTCCACTCTTGAAAGGTTGTCCATTGCATCCTTCACCCGCGCTTGACCATCCCGGATAACCAGAACGTCCTCTTTCAAAGCTTCATGTCCCTGGGACAGTGCAGTTACTTCATTCATGAATCCATCTTTAAGCTCCCTTACGTCCATCCTCAAATCGACCAGCTCTTCCATAGCTTCCTTCTTTAAGGAGTCCACTGCCTGCTTCGTACCTGTTATAGTGCCAGATGCACTGCCAATGACCCTGAATGTTCTTCTGGAATCAGCTGCAGCCAAGTCAACTTTCTCTTGAATAGACTTTAAAGAAACATTGTCTTGACTGGAGGTGATCCCGTGGTCAAAGGAAGGTCGCAGTGGAACCTTGAATAATGGATTTCCTTCTTTATCATGAACTGTCATCTCCTTGAGGGAAGATTGAACTTGTAGCTCTCTTTCTGTTGGTAACAGCAGATCATCAATATGAGTTAGGGTTTGGGTGTCACTCCTCACGTTTGGCTCTGGGTGTTCACTCACAGTTTCTGTTAGTGTTTCACTCATTTTTCCTTTCCCACTCAGGCCAGGTGTAAGTGTTTGTGTTTCACTCAAATCCATTGTGCTGGTTGTACCTGCAGAAGAAAACACCATAGCCGTCCTTAAGGAGGTCACCGGTGGTGCAATGGGGCTTCGCAAGTCCCCGTCCTTGGTTAAACCAAGTTGCTGATCATCCTTAGATGATATATCCTTTGTAGGATCTAGAGTTTGAATCTCTAGGGGGTTAGAAACAGGCTCTTTTAACAGCAGAGATCCCGAATCTTCCCCGTGAGTCGGTAAAGACTTCACCTCAGTTGACTCCTCAATAGTAATTGATTCACTGTCAACGAGTTGCCGATCTGCACCTACGTCAGACCCTTTACCCGCAGGATCCAGATATGTTCCATCTGGGGAGGTAGACAATGACCTTTTAGATTGTGCATTTAGGTCAAAGCCTTCTCTCGACGTCTGTGAAGACCCTTGGTTCAGAGAACCTTCAACCAGTGAACCTGACCGTAATATGGTCGGAACACCAGTTGCTTCCGTCAATTCCTCCTTACTTGATTGAGCTAATGGTTCAGATATTGCTTTCGTTAGCGTAGCCCAATCAGCATCAGAAAAATCAGTAAAGGGCTCTTTGAATGAGAGAAATGAAGTATCAGCAGTTGCCTCAGTTTCTGTTCTTCTCCTTTTAGAGGAAGGCAGAGCTGCTGTTGAAGGGTGTATCTCCTTATGTGGTGCTGCTTTGGCACTATCTCCCTCTACACTCAGGGATGTTTCTTTACTGGGTATAGGAGGGGAAGGAGCATCATTTATGTTTTCATTTGGCTCGTTCAAAGGCTCTTCGACCGTGGTTAGAGGTTGTGGGTTTGCAACCTCCTGGTCAGGAATGGCCACTGAGGGCTCTGGATCAACATCCATTGGTTGAGGTTCAGGTGCCAGATCAAGTTCAGGAATGTTACCTTGAATTACCTGTTCCCCTGGGGGTAGAAGAGGTAGGGGCACCGTTCTTAGATATTCAGTGAGAACAGTGGGTACCCCTGGAAGATAGTTGTTCTTCCTTATCAGAGCGGTTATGGCATTGCTCTTCATCTTCGTACACTCCATTGTGTCTTCAGCTTCAAATGTCTCACGTTCATCATCTGTTAAGACATCATTGAGAATTAGCTGTAGGAACCTAGGATAGAAACAGAGCACATCTTCATTTATGCCTGTTCTTTCATCCAGTGGTCCCATGCACATAACTACTTGATCAATCACTATCCGTCCTATGTTAATATGCATGTTGTTCGCAATGGCAAACCCTATCTTTTGAAGGAATAAGGGAATGCCATGCAGATTTGTTAGCTTGGCAGTAAAAACATGTATCAGGGTATGAAAGAAAAAATTCCATGGCTTTGGCAGGTAATGCTTTAGGAACTCTCCCACCAAGAAGTTAGGTTGCTGACTTCTGATAAGAGTGAAGAAAGCATGTATTTCCTCAGTTGTGGGATCCGGAACAAGGTTTTCTGTTGGAAAATGTAGAATTCTATTGAAGTCATGTTCCGTCACCCTTATTGTTCTGCCCCCTGGCACAACAAAACTGAAGGACCGTATGTTATTCTCAGTTGTATCCGTGGCGGTTGTGTACAACGCAGTCAATTGATCAATGCAAAGGACCACGGGAGTACTTACAGCGTATGCCACTAACGAACGTGTATTCAAAAACTCTGCCCATGCACGAATTTGAGGATTCGTTATGGATTGCAGATTTTGAAACGAGACATGATTAGTTTTGGTTACGATAAATTCTCCAGCCATTATGTTTCAAATTTCCAGAAAATTAATTTTTAAACCAAAACTAATTTACCACTTAAATTTAATTAATTATACTAATTAATCAAATTCTTAACAATAAACCAAAAAAAACAAAAGCACCCCTTTTGACACTAACACAAAAATTCGAACACTTGTGAACTGTTGAACCCTTGAATAATAGAAATCAATATTCAAATCAAAAAGCCAAGTTCGATGATTTCTTTCTCAGAAAGTCCCAAAAACAAAAAAAAACTTCAGTTCTCACGGTTAAAAGTGAATCAACAGTGACAAACAGTAAGTTTTTTTAAGGTTTTCTTGCTTAATAATGGAGAAAACTATCGAATAGTTCTTGTTTTTGTGTGTATATCTTTGTAAGTATTGAAATCGACAAAAGCTTTTGATAGATCTGTAAAAAGTGAAAAGAAAAAAAGCTAAGGCACGTTTAAATACTCTGAAAACTGACAGGGGTAAAAAGGTCTTTTCAGGTTTCGATAGATTTTAATGTACTCTCGATATTTTTCTGCAAGGGGTAAACCTGTCAACTGGACTTCGATAGATTTTTAAACCTATCGAGGTTTTTGAATTTTGAGAATTTAAAAGGTTTACAGAAAAACTATCGAACTGTGACTTTTGAAAAAACTATCGAGCATAGTTTGTTTGAAAAACTATCGAGGAGTTTAATTATTGATAAATTAAATCCTCCCGATATATTTTTCATTCTGTTTTTTTAAAAACTATCGAGGATTTAAATATTTAATTCAGTAAATCCACTTCGATATATTTTTAAAAGAATCTCAAAAACTATCGAGAAATTTTTCGATAGATTTTCTGTTTCCTTTTCAAAAACCATCGAAATTAATTTCGATAGATTTATCATTGTACTTTGAAAAACTATCGAATTTCCTTAAATTCGATATTTTTGCTTATGTCTTCTTTTTAAAACCTGTTCTTGTTTTAAAAATCAGACTTTTTATTTCCTGTCAAGTTTTAATTTTAATAAATCTGTTAAAATTCATCAAAATCAATTCTTAACAGAAAATTCACAATTTTCTTAGAATAAAATCAATTAAATATCATTGAGTGATATTAACCAATTAAAATCTAATGAATTATGCTGCATTAATTTACAATGTTAAAACAAAGTAAATTAATTCAAATTAAATAGATGCTAAAATATTTAGAACAAATATTAGCACCTAAATAATTTTTAGAATTAATAACTAATTAAATGCCAGAAGATATATCATCCATAATTATGACATAAAATTAGTATAATAATCCTAACTACGAGAATTGCTCCAGAAAATAAACTCACAAGTCCAAAGGATATAGCAATTCTTGAACTCATGTATTTACCAGGACTCTCTGCAGTTACTGACTTCTAATCAAAATAAATTAATCAGAAAGATTTAACATCCCAAGTTCACCAACCAGCTTATTGAAAGTGGATTCATCAAGCGGTTTAGTAAAGATGTCTGCAATTTGATCCTCTGTGGGTACAAAATGTAACTCCACAGTTCCATTCATGACATGCTCTCGGATAAAATGATACCTGATGTCGATGTGCTTCGTCCTCGAGTGTTGCACTGGATTGTTAGAGATTGCTATGGCACTTGTGTTGTCACAAAAGATTGGAATCTTTGTCAACGAAAGTCCATAGTCACGGAGTTGGTTTCTCATCCACAATATCTGAGCACAACAGCTACCAGCAGCAATGTATTCAGCCTCAGCTGTTGATGTGGACACTGAATGCTGCTTCTTGCTATGCCAGGAAACCAATCTTCTTCCAAGAAACTGACAGCTTCCTGAAGTACTCTTCCGATCAATCTTACAACCTGCAAAATCAGAGTCTGTGTATCCAATAAGATCAAATCCTGTATCTTTAGGGTACCAAATTCCAAGATTTGGGGTCCCCTTAAGATATCTAAATATTCGCTTAACAGCTATTAGATGAGATTCTTTAGGATCAGACTGAAATCTAGCACACAAGCATGTTGCAAACATTATATCTGGTCTACTTGCAGTGAGATAAAGTAATGAGCCTATCATACCTCTGTAGCCTGTGATGTCAACCTTCTTACCAGTTTTATCCTTATCAAGCTTAGTGGCAGTTGGCATAGGAGTCTTTGCTGTAGATGAGTCTTCCATTTGATACTTCTTAAGAAGATCCTTGATGTACTTGGACTGACAAATGAATATACCATCTTGTTTCTGGTATACTTGCAATCCAAGAAAGAATGACAATTCACCCATCATGCTCATTTCATAACGACTCTGCATTAACTTAGCAAATCTCTTGCATAGATCATCATTAGTAGAACCAAATATTATGTCATCAACATATACTTGCACCAATATCAAATCATTTTTATGCTTTTTGACAAAGAGAGTTTTGTCTACAACACCTCTTGTAAAATCATTTTCAAGTAAGAATTCAGAGAGAGTGTCATACCATGTCCTTGGAGCTTGTTTGAGTCCATAGAGAGCTTTGAATAGAAAGTACACAAAGTCTGCCAGTTTTGAATCCTCAAAACCTGGAGGTTGTTCCACATACACTTCTTCTTCTAACTCCCCGTTCAGAAAAGCACTCTTCACATCCATTTGATATACCTTGTAATTGGAATGTGCAGCAAATGCCAGAAACATTCGGATGGCCTCAAGTCTTGCTACTGGTGCATAGGTTTCATCATAATCTATACCCTCTTCTTGAGAGTAACCTTTAGCAACCAGTCTGGCTTTGTTTCTCGTTACAATGCCATCTTCGTCCAACTTATTTCTGAATACCCATCTTGTTCCAATAACAGATTTTCCCTTAGGCCTGGGTACCAGCTTCCAAACTTTCTGCCTTTCAAACTGATTGAGTTCTTCTTGCATAGCAATTACCCAATCTGGATCATCTAGAGCATCTTCAACTTTCTTAGGTTCTGTTTCTGAAAGAAACCTAGAATAGTGACATTCATTTTGTGATGTTCTCCTAGTTCTCACTCATGTGTCCGGATCACCAATGATCAAGTGAAAGGGATGATCTCTATTCCATACCCTTTGTCTTGGCAGATGCGATCTTGATGATTCTCCTTGTTCTAGATGTTGTGGAGTGTGACTAGTTGATCCTTCTCCTGCTCCCCCTGAGTTGTTGACGGTTTGATCTGTTGATTCTGAAGACTGACTAGTGGATCCTGTATGTTGAGGATTTCCACTTTGGTCACCACTTGGTCCAGAATCATTATCATTATGATTATTATTAATGACTATAACAACTTCAGGTACTTCTTCATTGTCAGAGAGATCTCCTGATAGATTTTCAAATACCAAGGATTCAGAGTTCTCTCCTGTTTGCAGGCCTAGTCTTTTAGTGTCGTCAAATGTTACATTAAAGCTTTCCAACACCTTCTTATCTTCAATCACATATACCCTGAAAGCCTTAGATTCCAGAGAATAGCCCAGAAAAATGCCTTCATCTGCTTTGGCATCAAACTTGCCAAGATGTTCTCCATCTTTAAGTACAAAACACTTTGCACCAAACACATGAAAATACTTCAGTGTTGGCTTCTTGTTGGCCATTAACTCATACGGAGTCTTTTCATGATCTTTGTTGATCAGGGTTCGATTCTGAGTGTAGCAAGCTGTGTTCACTGCTTCAGCCCAAAAGTAAGTGGGAAGTTTTGATTCACTCAACATGGTCCTTGCTGCTTCAACCAAGGTCCTGTTCTTCCTTTCCACTACTCCATTCTGTTGAGGAGTTCTTGGTGCTGAAAACTGTCTTGATATTCCTTTCTCTGAGCAGAAATCATTTAGAACTGCATTCTTGAATTCAGTTCCATTGTCTGATCTGATTGTCCGCACAGGTAGCTTAGCTTCCACTTCTATCTTCTTGATGTGATCAATGATTAGTTGTGTTGCTTCATCCTTTGTTTGTATGAACAACACCCACGTGTACTTGGAGTAGTCGTCCACCATCACCAATGCATATCTGTTTCTTGAAAGTGACATAACATTAACTGGACCAAATAAATCCATATGAATCAGCTGTAATGGTTCATTAATACTTGTCATTCCTTTGCTTCCATGTGATGCTTTCTTCGACTTCCCCTTTCCACATGCTTCACATAGTCCCTCCTGATTGAATTCCATCAGGGGCAACCCTCTCACTAACTCTCTCTTTACCAAAGAGTTCATAGTTTTGAAGTTCAAATGTGAGAGCTTCTTGTGCCATAGCCAACTTTGTTCTGAAGATGCCTTTGCATAGAAACATGTAACTTCTCCTTCACTGGTAGAACTTAAGTCAGCTATAAACAAATTTCCTTTTCTCACTCCCAGTAGAGTAAGCTTCTCATCCTTCCTGTTGGTGATCAAGCACTTGTCCTTTCTGAAATCTACATTGTAGCCTTTATCACAGAACTGACTGATGCTTAGAAGATTGTGCTTTAATCCTTCAACAAGAGAGATGTTTTCAATGATGACATTTCCAGCTTTCAATTTACCATATCCCGTAGTGAATCCTTTGCTGTCATCTCCAAAGGTTACAATCGGGCCGGTCTTCTTAACCACCTCTGTAAGCAGGGACTCTTCACCTGTCATGTGTCTAGAACAGCCACTATCCAGAATCCACACAACCTTTGAGCTTTTAACCTTACCCTGCAGTCACAGATTGATTAAGCGGACTTTGGTACCCAAAATTGTTTGGGTCCTGAAGGTTTAGATGATTTAACAGGAGTAACATTTAATTTAGACTTACCCTGTTTGATATTCATAGTATCTGTGGATTTAACATTACTAGAGCTATTGCTACTATCAGACATCAACTTAAAATAAGCATGCATGATGTTGTACTTACATAGCAAACACTCTTTCTTTCCACAGGGCACATGATTATCAGGCATGTCAGACATGTTATGCATTTCAGAAGTATTAGCAGTTTCTACTTTAACCTTTTTACATGCATGTGTAAGGTGTCCAGCAGAATTACAAATAGAACACAACTTCCTAGATGCAATGGGAGAAGATGGAACCAATTCCTGATTAACAATCTTTTTCCTCCCATTCCTGTTCTTTTTAACATTACTAGCTAAGGAACCTACTTCAGTTTTAGGTAAATCAGGTTTAGGTAATGCATTCTTTACTGATTTCCTAGGTAACTTAGTCTTTACCTCTTTTTCCTTCACTAAATCCTCCTCAAGCAATTCTTGAGCTATGAAAAGATCATCCTCATTAAAGAGAGGTGGAAACGGCTTAACAAAAACTGGACAATCAACATTCTTAAGAACATGTGGAGTATTCCTTTTGACAACTGAAGGTGTCACAGGGAATTCCAAAATCTTCTTACCAGCTTTCTTGTTATAGTCAAATCCTATAGCAGTTTTATTCTCTACGGCCTGAGTATCAATGATTTCCTTAGCCACTAGAGCGGAATTCTTAAAAGCATTCAGCTTCAAATCTAGATCTGAAATCTGCTTCCTGAGGATAGTCTCTATCTCATCATTACACTTGACCTTGTTCTCTAAGTACGCATTCTTTTGCTTAAGATCTTCTAATGTTACAGCTACAAGCTCTAGTTCTTCATTTTTAGATTCTAGCTTTTTAATCTTAAGAACTAGTTTAGCATTTTCCATTTCAGATGCTAGCATGCTTGTGTGTACATTAAACAATTCTACACTAAGATCTTGCACAGTTTTCTTGTACTCAGAATTAGACATATCAATTGTAGTTAAGATAGGTACCTGAGATGATTGAGGTGATTCCTCTGAAGAGTCAGCCATTAGAGCAACATTTACATATTCCTCCTCTTCATCCGAATCAGTATCATCCCAGTGCTTTCCCTCTGCTATGTAAGCCTTCCCTTTCTGCTTTCCAGAGAATGCCTCCAACTGCTGTTTAAGCTTGGCATTCTCCTTCTTCAACTCATCATAAGAATCCTTCTTTCCATAGACATCTTTCATGTCTCTTGCTTGACGAGGCTTCCGGCATTCAGTGGCGAAATGCCCTAACTCATTGCAGTTATAGCATCTTGATTTGCTCCTATCAATCATGCCAGTCTTGTAGCCTCCCTTAAAGCCTGTACTAGGTGTATAATTGCTCTTCTGGAATCTGTTGGTTGAGCCCTTGAACTTGTACTTAGGGTTTCTCTTGAAACGAATATGACTAAACTTTGCAGCTAAGTACGCCATGGTTTTGTCTTCCATTTGCTCAAGCTCTTCTAGGGTGTAGTAATCACTTTCATCAACACCCAGATTCACAGAGTCCATTTCTGCTTCTATTATCACCTCCTTTCCAGCTCTTTGGGTTTGAACCTGAATCTCAGAAGTTATTGGTTCATCCACTACAAGTGTTGCTGATCTCACAAGTGCATTGTGCTTGCTGTCCACTGTCCCTGATCCGTAGATTATCACCCTTTGTTCCTGTTCCATCTCATAGGTCTTCAACTTGCCATAGATCATCTCTAATGACATCTTTGTGAAGTCAATTCTTTCCCTAATGGATGATGACTTGTGTTCTACATGATGGGGCAGCGTCATCATGAACTTCCTGTTCGATTCTCTCAGTGGATAGGTCTTTCCTTTCATTGCCAATTCATTGAGGAGCTTAGTATACTTCTCAAAGACCTGAGTTATACTTTCTCCTGGCAGGGACCTAAACGCTTCATATTGAGAAGTCAGAATGTCCAATCTGTTTTCCTGCACGTCTTCAGTTCCTTCCATAATTAGGTTAATGGTATCCCACATATGTTTCCCGCTTGTACAGTTCATCAACTGATAGCTCATTTCCTTGTCCGCAGAGTCCGCCAATATCAACATTAAACCGGTGTCCAATCGAATCAGTTCTTTGTCAGAATCTGTAAATTCACTTATATCCTTAGGTTGGGTGCCTGAAGGAATCCTGCTACCATCAGGAGCTGTAGATTCACTAACTGGTTTCATTGGTACAAACGGTCTGTTCTCTAATATGCCAATATACAACGGATTAGATGCCTTGATAAATAACAACATCTTCATCTTCCACAAACCGAAATCATCTCTAGTAAACGGGGGAACTTTAATACCAGCGGTTGTCTTTGGAGCACTCATGGTTTCTGAAAAATTTCAAATTGTTTAAAATTCAAGAAATTCCAATTAAATGAAAAATTTTGAAAGTTAAAAAATTTGCTTCGAATTTTCACGCTACGTTTGATTTTGGTCTCATTCACCGGATCTGATTTGTATATCAATCAAGTAGCTCTGATACCAATTGTTAGGTCCAAAGTATCGTAGAAGGGGGGGGGTTGAATACGATACTCACAAATAATTTAATTTCGTTCGCGGATTAAACTTTCAGTTCTATAACGAAATCAAACACACCAAACCAAATCAAGTTTCGGGGAATATATCTTTTTATAAATATAAACCTCGAGGGGTGCTACAATTTCTAATCCGTAGATTAGCGTCAATGAGTTTAAGGTAACACAAATACAAAACAATAATCAAGTTCTGAGCACTATTAATTTCTCTGGTAATTTTTTTCGGCTCTTCTCTCTCTCAGTTATGTGTCTGTGTTGAATACCTTAACTTAAGAAGACACAATCTTCTCTCTGTATTAATTGTAGTCTGTTTTGAAAAACCATCGAATGAGAATTGTAGAAACAATCCTGGCCGTTGGATCTTCATCAACCTTTCAGAAAAGGAATTCTTTTCACCTGCTCCCATAATAAAAAACCATCGAATGAATAAAAATCCATCGAATTAAATAAATTAATTTGTCATTCGATAGTTTTTAAATCAAAACTATCGGATGCCAAACTAATTTACTTTGGTTTTTAATTAATCATTTCAACTACCATTCGATAGTTTTTCAATTAGAAAAACCACCGAATTTCTCTTTCTTGTCTTTAGTCCATAAATGATTCCACTGAGCTTCTGGGTGTTTAAGAAATAGACTGTATCAATTTCTTCTGAGACGATAAAACAACTTGATCTTTTTAGTGCCGTCACCTAGTGCAACTGGTCTGGTTCACAGATGAATAACACTTGATCAATTCTTATTTTATATCTTCAATACAATGCTGCTGATACGTCCCTTGTCCTTCTGGTTGCTTCATCACTGGAATCCCGTGGTACTGAACCCTAAATCATTCACATACTTCTGTCATCTTCAAAGTCTTGTTTCCATTGCTGTCACTGAGGCTTGAACATTTTCATGAACTTCTTTCCGTGACCTGTTTACGGACTTCAAAAATACATAACGTATTTTGATTTTTTGTGTTTACCTTTTCTTCTTTGATTCTGGATTCCTGTGCTTCAGTTAATATTATTGTCTGTCTTGTCCATTATTGAGTTGTAGTTATCTCTTTTAGATCTTATGTTACATTATGCTTTACAGAAGCACAATCTACTCAGTGTCAGCCAATTCAGTGACAGGGGATTCAAGGTTGATTTTGATATGATGTTGTGTAACATCTATCACAAGAAGAATAGTAGCCTCTCTCTAAAAGGGGTTAGAAAAGGAAGCTTGTTTGTTGCTGACTTAAATTCAACAAAGAAGGATAAGGTTTACTGGTTTTACAGTAAAGCAACTGTTGGTGACAGTATGCTTTGGCACAGGAAGCTCTCACATCTCAACTTCAAGACAATGAATATTCTGATGAAGAAGGAGTTAGTGAGAGGTTTGCCCCATCAGGAATTCTGTCAAGAAGGACTGTGTGAAGATTGTCAAATGGGCAAACTGAGAAGAGCTGTGCACAAGTCTAAGCAAATGAACACCAACATAGAAGCACTCAAGTTGATTCACATGGATCTCTTTGGACCAGTCAATGTACCATCAATGGCCAAGAAGAGATATGCCTTAGTAATGGTGGATGATTACTCAAGGTACACTTGGGTGAAGTTTCTTGAATCCAAAGATGAAGCTGCTCAAGTTATTATTGATCAAGTCAGAGTTCTTGATAGAACTCCAAACTCAAAAGTTCAAATCTTGAGGAGTGACAATGGTACAGAATTCAGAAATGCCACTCTTGGAAATTTCTGTAAAGATGAAGGAATTGTACAACAATTCTCTGCTGCAAGAACTCCACAGCAGAATGGAGTTGTAGAAAGAAAGAACAGGACTCTCATTGAAGCAGCTAGAACTATGTTACATGATGCCAAACTGCCAACATATTTCTGGGCTGAAGCTATCAACACAGCTTGTTATACTCAGAACAGAACCATGATCAACAAAACTCATGCAAGTACACCTTACTGTCTGTTAACTGGAAAGAAACCTACTGTCAAATATTTTCATGTGTTTGGGAGCAAATGCTTTATGATGAAGGATAACCATGAGAAGAAAGGAAAATTTGACACCAAGGCCTTTGAAGGACTATTCATGGGTTACAGCACAGAAAGGACTGCCTACAGAGTTTATGTTATGGAACACAGGATTATTGAAGAAAGTGTTAATGTCACATTTGATGAAACCAAGTTTCCAGGACTGCATGAAGAAGGAAAGATGCAGACATTCAGATTTGAGAATCAAGGATACTTGGAAGCTGAGGAGATTGTGGATGAAGAACCTAGCTTCACTCAAATTGTTGAAGTTGATAAAGATGCTGTCAATATCTCTACTGTCAACCAAACTCCAGCTCAGTCACAGACCATAACCTCTAACATTCATAACAGTAGTGACTCTGGAGACAATGAAGAACATGGTGAAGACAATGGGATTGGTGATCATTCAACTCAACAAACTGAAGCAAATGTTCCTGTACAGTCAAGTAGCTTGCCCAGAATCACCAAGTGGAACAAGGATCACTCAAGTGACCTCATCATTGGTGACCCTAATTCTGGAGTGAGGACAAGGAACAAAGTCTCTGCTGACAGCATGTTCTCATGCTTTCTGTCTCAAATGGAACCCAAGACAACTGATGAAGCATTGTTGGATTCTGACTGGGTGATAGCCATGCAAGAAGAGCTAAATCAGTTTGAAAGGAACAATGTATGGAAGCTGGTTCCAAGACCTAAGGGAAAGTCAGTCATTGAGACCAAATGGGTTTTCAGAAACAAGCTTGATGAAAATGGATCAGTGACAAGAAACAAAGCAAGGCTAGTGGCTAAGGGTTACTGTCAACGGGAGGGTATAGACTATGATGAGACATTTGCACATGTTGCAAGACTTGAAGCTATAAGAATCTTTCTATCCTATGCTGCACAGTGCAACTTCAAGGTATTTCAGATGGATGTCAAAAGTGCCTTCCTAAATGGAGAATTGGAAGAAGAAGTGTATGTTGAACAACCACCAGGGTTTGAGGATGCTGAAATGTATGACTTTGTGTACAAACTTTTCAAAGCTTTGTATGGACTAAAGCAGACACCCAGGGCTTGGTATGACACACTTTCCACTTTTCTCCTGGACAATCAGTTTACTAGAGGAGTTGTGGACAAGACACTTTTCTACAAACACCATGGCAAGGACATCATTCTGGTACAAATCTATGTGGATGATATCATTTTTGGTTCTACAAATGAGAAACTGTGTGAGAAGTTTTCCTCTCTCATGAGTAACAAATATGAGATGAGTATGATGGGAGAATTGTCATTCTTTCTGGGATTGCAAATTCTTCAACAAACTGATGGAATCTTCATTTGTCAAGCTAAATACATCAAGGAACTTCTCAGAAAGTTCAACTTGGAAGATTCATCACCTGCAAAGACACCAATGTCCACCTCAACCAGTCTGGATCTTGATCCTAAAGGGAAGAAAATTGACTCAAGCACCTATAGAGGCATGGTAGGATCTCTTCTATACTTAACTGCTAGCAGACCTGACATCATGTTTGCTACATGTCTCTGTGCAAGGTTTCAAAGTGATCCAAAGGAGTCTCACTTAGTAGCCATCAAGAGAATCTTTAGATACCTAAAAGGCACTCCTAACCTAGGTCTTTGGTATCCCAAGAACACTGGATTTGATCTAATTGGCTACTCAGACTCAGACTATGCTGGATGCAAGATTGACAGAAAGAGTACTACTGGTAGCTGTCAATTTCTTGGTGAAAGATTGGTCTCATGGTTTAGTAAGAAGAGGCATTCAGTTTCTACCTCAACTGCAAAAGCTGAGTATATTGCTGCAGGCAGTTGCTGTGCACAAATTCTATGGATGAAGAATCAACTTCTGGATTATGGTCTAGTGTTGAGAGAAATTCCTATCTACTGTGACAACACTAGTGCCATAGCCATTTCAGACAATCCAGTTCAACACTCTAGGACAAAGCACATTGATATAAGACATCACTTTATCAGAGAGCATGTTGAACAAGGAACTGTGAAGCTGATCTATGTCCCAACTGACAAGCAACTTGCTGACATCTTTACTAAGCCATTGGATGAAGCAACCTTTAACAGGTTGGTAAGTGAATTGGGAATGCTGAACCTGGTATGTTGATTCACTCAGTTTTCTATATTTCCAAATTCTCTATTGAAGCTCATGACAGCAACTTCAAACCTGCTGTCAAGAGAAGTTACTGTCTACTTGGTTTATGTCTGTTATGTGACAGCATGTGTTGATTTGACTTTTCATGTCAGTATTTTGTGCCAGTCTCATACTTTTAAACCGTGTATGACTTTAATGTGGTTATCTGTTAAGTTTGAGAGTTAAAAATCTGTTCCATTGGACTTTCACACCCTTTTGCATTAATCTGTAGGATTAAAGGAGGACACGACCATTAATTACTTTTGTGGTAGTTGTATGGGTACTCTAACTGTTGACCATTAGACTTTAATCCTTAGACGGGTTTGCCTATAAATTAACCCTAGGTTTCACCAGTCTGCTCTCAGTTTTAAAGTAAATAATGGAAAACAAAGTAGGAATTGAAGTCGGTCTAAAGAAGTGTGACAGTGAACCCGACAATGAAGAGATCGATGAGCTCTTTGAGATACTGTTGGACGCCTTGGATGAGATAGACGAGGAAAAGGAGGCCAAGGCTAAGGAAGAGGAGGCCAAGGCTAAGGAAGAAGAGAAGGAGCTTCATGCACTTCTTGAAAAAGAAGGTCGCTCTGAAGAAGAGATTAAGGAAGAAGTCTTAGAACTAGTTGATAAAATCATAAAATGATGTACTCAATGTTCTATTCTGAATGATTTTATTAATAATAATAATAAAAGTTCTTGTCTTTGTGGTTATTGAGTTTATGATTTGTCTGTGTTAATTGCTTAATATCTATGTTCAAAAGATTACATTGCTAAATCCATAATTTGTCAATATTAAGTTAAGTGTATGAATCAAGCATTCTAATAAGTTCATGACAGAACCAATTCCTAATCGAAGTTACTGTCGTTAAGAAGGATACTGTCGTGTGTTTCTTGACAGCAACCTTCTTGACAGCAGGAAAAGACTTTCTGTCAAGACTTGTAAAGGATACTGTCATCCATATGCTTAACGGTGACAGCAAGTTTTTGCGCAATAGTTGCTGTCGCGCAAAACCTACTGTCACCACCTCTTATTACTGACAGATTGTTTCTAGCGCACAGGTTACTGTCAATAATAGTGGACCGTTGAAATTGGATATTCATCCCACGTTGGTCAGTGAATAACGGGCAGTAACTGACGTGTTATAAGAGTGGGTTAAGACACGTTCTTTAATTCCACTTTTTGTGCACAACGTTTGAAATACCTCTATTTATTCTCCAGTTACTCAGACATATCACTCTCATCGAACTCAAGGCAATATACTTTTCTTTAAGCAAAAAGCCACTTTCTTACTTTCTTCTTTTCTTGAAATCTCCATGGCACCCAAACAGACTCTCTCTCAAACAAACTTTGCTGGCATCTTTTCCCCAAATGATGCTGGTGAAGGTTTCAAAGGACTCGTGTTTTTCTTGAACAAGTCCTATCTCGGTTATGCCATCACCTCAACCCCCATTCTCGACTTAGACAGAATTGAGGCGTTTTGGCGAACTGCTGTTGCTCAAATTGAAGGTGAGAACCCGGGTATTCAATTCAAAATCTCTGGGCAACAATACATTCTTACAGCTGAGGTCATCAACACTGCTCTTGGTATTACACTTGAAGCAGGACAGAGATTTACTGAACTTGCCAATGATGACACTCTCAAGAAGCTCTTCTTGAAGATTGGGTATGCAGGCCCTATTCTCGAAGAGGGGACTACCAAATGGTATCCAACTGGTGAAATGGATAGGAAGCATCTGAGAAAAGAGTGGAGCATGATACTTGATGTCATGGTCAAGGTGTTCTCTACCAAGTCCACAGGCTGGAATGGAATACCCTCCTACATCAAGAAACTGACACATTCTCTTGTCCATGGATACAAGGTGAATGTTGGAGCTCTCCTCATGGCACACCTCACAGCTGCCATAGGTAAGAAGGTATCAATCTACCCTCGCTTTCTTATGATGTGCATTAATTCATTCTGTGATTTTAATGATGCTGCTCCTCGTTTAGAGGCTTGCTCAGTTTTGAAAAAGAACACACACACACACACTGTTATCATCACAAGATCTCAATGCACATATTCCACTTTGTTTCACTCAGCACATGGTTAATCAAGTGTCCAACCCTGATTTACCATTACCATCTGGTTATGCCTCTTTTACTCTTGAGAATGAAACTGAATTAGACCCAAATTCAGTTAACCCACATTCCACACCATACACTCAGCCTAGGCCCTCTAGACTTACCAAAGCCCAAAGAGAAGCCTTGCAAGAATCCAGAAAAAGACCCTTAGAAGCTGATGTTGGTGGTAGCTCTGTTAGTCAAGAGAGAGACCCTGCACCTAGTGCAGCAAATAAGGAAGGTAGTCAAACAGAACCCCCAGTGGTTCCCCCTGAGCCTAAGAAGAAGAGAGCTAGGAGGACCAAAACCACTGTTAGCCAAGCTGCAGTTTCTCAACAAACTGTAGTTACTGAAAGGGACTCAAACACCTCTCTAGATGTGCCTTCTCAACAAGGTGCATCTATTGAAATTGGCATGTCTCCCAAGGCACCCTGTACAGAGTCTGCACAAACTCACGGTTCACAACCTGAGATACCCCCACTTGAAGAAACACACAGTAAGTTAGGGCACAGTGAGGATTTCTCTACTCTTTTTGATGGTTCCCATGTTTCATCTGTGAATCAGCCCCCACTCTCTGCTACACTTTCACCTTCTTCCTTCCCTATACATTCTTTTGTTTCTTCTCCACAACCTAGAGAAGGGGACAGTCCCAACCCTTCAGGTTTTGATCATCCATCTCCAATCTTGGATGAGCCCCCATCTAGTGGTCCACAAGAACCCATTTCTCAAAGTGAGATGGACACCACTCCTCCAAACACTGGGCTAGGGCAAAGTTGTATTTTGTCAGAAAATGAAACAGCCAACACTTTGTCTGAACTCCAAGGAGCATCTTACCTTCAGGAAGATGCTGTCACAGCCTCTGTTGCTGTCAATGACACTGGAAATGTTGCTGTCCTGGACACAGCTGCTGTCATGGGTGGAGAGAAAGATACTGTCACTACAGAACCTACTGTCACTCCACCTCCCAAAGTTGTTGTCATGCCAGAACCTGCTGTCCAGACTTCAACAACTGACAGTAACATTTCTGCCACAGATGTTGTCCAGTCCCCTCAGCCTGATTTTGATGCTGTGATCATTGAGGATGCCTCTGATGATGATCTACCTCTTGCCAAACTCTTAAAGGTACATTCTAAATCTACTCCTTCCATGCATGTTAGTACTGCTCATACCCATACATCTAGGTTGAGTGAGGGTGTGCAAAAGAAAAGAGAGATAAAAGAAAAGAGAGGTGAGCATAAAAATGAGAGGCAGCCAAATGAGCTGGCAAAAGGAGAGGGACTTGAGCATGTCCAGAGAGATACTGAGGGAGCCCACACTGTTCAGGCATTAGGCCTTGAGAGTCAATCTGTGAGGGGTGATGAGATCACTCAAAAACACCCTGAGAGTGTGAGAACCCCCATAGCCTCCAAGCCCCTTTCTTTTCCTTCCCCTCCAAGAAGGTTAAGGTATGGTGGCCCCTCTGCTACTTATGGAAACAGGCTTGCAGCTCTGGAAGGACAGTGTGCTACACTAAACTCCAAGATGGACTCTCTCTCTCAACTGGTGGTTGATGGTTTTGCTGCTACTCAGCTCTCTATTCAGTTCCTTACTGACCTGGTAGCTGCCAACTCAACTAAGGGGAAAAAGTAGCAAGATCAGAATCATTGCCTATTCAGGAATCAGGTGGAACTCAGGGGGAGCCAGTAACTGTGAAGACCAAAGGGGGAGCTAAAAGGAAAGCAATGTCAAAGGGGGAGCAAGTCAAACCAAGCAGTGGACAACCAAAGGATAAAGCTGAAGAGCTTGTTGAAGTTGACTTGGATGGAGAAAGAGTGTTGATGTCTAAGGCAACTCAAGATGCATTGCAAAGAAGACCTGCATCTAGACATCCTATTCTACCTCCTGTGGTAATTAGAGAGCCAACTCCAGAAACTCAAGAAACTGCTCTACAGAAGAAATGGAGAGAAATGGAGGAACAAAACAAACTTGGGAAAGGTAAAGGGAAACTGCCTGAATCCATCCATAAAGGAAATACTTGGTCCAATGGTACTGAGTATGATAAAGAAGAAGCCAATACTCTAATGGTGGATTACAGGGAGAGCACATTACACAATCATGACAGTGAATTTAGCAGTTTGGTGGAAGAAGCAATGAATGCTCCAAGCAACCGTCCAACCAACACCACAACACTGTTAAAGGATCAAATCACTAGTGTCAGTGTAATGGTGAATGATGAGAAAAGATGGGATGTAAGTATTTATCTCACTTCTGGCATATCTTATTTCATCACAATGCAGTTACTGCAGAGTCTGCCAGCAAAGGTGTTGTGTGCTTTGAAGGGAAAGATCAGGGCAACTCAAACACCATTCAATGAAATATTGGATATGCAAATCCAGAACCTGCTCACACAAAAGCTACCTGAAGTCTACACAAACCCACCATGTGTTTTCTACAGATCTGTAACTAAGGATGGCACAAGAAGAAACAGCTTCATGAATTTGGTTGGCACATCCAGAATGGAAACCAAGTCAATTCTGAAAGTGTTAGATGGAATACTCAGTTCAAATGCCAATCCAGGAAGAGTTTATGCTGTTCAAGAGATCTACAAAATGCTGGTGTTGAGAGGCAAGGCACTGGGAGCTAGAATGAAGGAGCTAATCACTAGAGCCAATGCCAAAAGAAATGATCAAGGTGAGAGCTGTCTCTATAACATTCCTCCTCATGATGATGATGATGATGATGATGATGATGATGATGATGATGAGGTTGGAGGTGGTGAAGCTTCTGGAAATGCTGGAAATGCTGGTGGAAGTAATTCTGGGAATACTGGTATTCAATCTCAGAATGAAGGCAATGAAGAAACTCCTAGTCAAGAAAAGAAAGATGCTGGTGCAACAGATGAAGAGGAGCCAAGAATACTGGAAGCTTTGGAGGCAAGCATTCTTAGATGTGCTATTGATTGCATAAATGCAGAAAAAGATGTTGTCACCAAAGGTACTGTCGACAAGGAAACTGTCAAAGAAGATGCTGTCATGGAAGATACTGTCGACAAAGGTACTGTCAAGGAAGGTTCTGTCAAGAATGAAGCCAAAGCTGCTGTCAAGCCCAAGAGACTGAAAGCTAAAGCTAAGGCATGGTTTACTAGACAGAAACCTGAAGGAAAGCACAAGTACTCAGGAAAGGAAAAGACCACTGGATTTGGCAGGAATCTTAAGAAGCCAATTCAATCAATACCTCCCAACAGTCTTAAGATACAACAGATGCAATCTAGAGAAATCAAGAGTGTTGAGGTAAAGATGGATGCAAATCAAGAGGTCACTGAGTACATTCTGTGGTGGGAAGAATCAAGATCTACCAAGGTTGATAAGGATTTCAATCTGGTCTCCACATCAACCAGTGGTAGGACATCAACCTTAGATAAAAGAAGAATTGACTTCTTCTACCCGGAAAGAATGGTAGAGTTGCTGGAGAGCTATGATAATGTTCCTGAGTCTGTTATGGAACATATTCTGAAATATCAAGCTGATAGGGATGCTGAATTCTATCAGAAATTTGGCTACAACTTTGCAGATTTTGATGATGCTGATATTTCAACTGACTTACCAGCTTCTCCTATACCATACCATTGGTACTATGAGTTTGAGGTCTCACCCACAGAAGAAGGGCAAACCCAACCAACTCAGGAAAGGGAACCCAAGCCAAGCAAAAGACCTGAATCTTCTCAATACTCTCAAACTAAGTCAGAACTTGATAAGAAGGAAGCTGAACTACTGGAAAAATGCAAGGTCTCCAACAAGGCAGAAAGTGAAGCTCCAAATTATAAATCATGCATGCTGGAAAATCCCCTAAGAATGAAGTATCTAAAAGAAGAAATCTATGTTTGTAGCCTTCACAAGCTAAAAACAACTATTCTGAAGGATTTACAGTATATGGTAGCTGGATCTATTCATCCCTTGGAGCAGATTTGTTCTGATGAAATAGAGAATGTATTGGAAGGGAGAAAAGGAGAAGACTCAAAGATGGACAAGCAAAGAAGAAGGACTCTCAATGCTTATCCTGGAAAAAGATTCAAGCTCATTAATGAAGAACTTCACTTCAGAACCTATCCTTATGATATAGAGCAATGGCTGAATCTCAGGGATGCTAGTTCTCTTCTCTCCCCTACTATAAAGAAGATCATTGAAGAAGTAGAGGATGCTGCAGTTTCTGCTGCTGAAATTTCTCTTATAGAAGGTCTAAGAGGCTGCTTGGTGGAAGCTCTCAAAAGAGAGGATGTAGCAAGGCAGAAGAGGAAATCTCAAGCTAAGTAAAAATTCTTAATCCATTCTGATCTTGTTAGTTAAGTTGTCAGCACATATTGTAAATTTGTTGTTATTGTCCATAAAAACAAATTGGGGGAGATTGTTGGGATTTATGGGTGATAGCAAAGGAACAACTTAACTTTGTATATACTTAATTTTGTAATTAAGTAGAACATACTGTCACAGCCAAAGTATGTTCTTGTAATCAGTATGTAATGTTATTTTAATTGTGTAATTTGGAAGAAGTTCACTTTCTGTGTTCAAGCCTCAAAGAACGCATATTAGATGACAGCATGAATAAAGGTTACTGTCATGAGCATTGACAGTAAGATTACAGGAAGACAGAATGTTGCAAGTCAAGACAACATATTCACTCTGACAGCAACATTGGCGGAAGACTACGCGACAGCAACTTTAGCCCTCGACAGCAAGCTTGGGAACCTCGACAGCACATTATGCGGGGAACTCCTACTGTCACCAAAAGCACATTCATGTGACAGCAAGCTTTGCAGCAAAAGTAACTGTCTCGAGAAAGATCCCTGTTCTAGGTATCTTTCTCAGTCAAATCCCGTGACAGCTTCAATGTTCAAGAAACAGGCGTGTTGCAGTATCCCTAAGCTGCACCAAGTCTGCAAGACTACGACAGAAGCTTCAAGCACTGCAAAACAAAAGCGAATCAATTCAAGAGCAAGGTCAAGTCTTTATTTGCTGAATTGCTTAAGCTGGAAATAGAATGAATCTAAGTTGCTTTCTTTGTAATGTATATCTGACATGTTAGCAATTTAGGAAAGTCACATGGGTAAGACAATCTGTAAGAAGCTGCCACTTGACAGTGACATCAGCTTCACAAACCCGTGACTGATAGGGATAGGATTAGTCTTATACCTACTATCAATTCATTCTAGATGTAACGAAGACAAGCAAGTGTCTTAGAGAAACCGCAGCTCGAGAATTCTTTCTTGAGGTTGTAGCAACACTTTGCAAAATAAATAAAACATTTATTTTGTGAATCTTGTTCTTACTTCATACTGTTCGTGATTGCATATATTGCTGATAACATTTAATCTTGATTATAGTTGTTGAAATTTAGATTGAATTTTATCAGTATTGCATTCATCCCCCCCCTTCTGCAATACACAAGGACTAACACCAGTTCTTTAAGTATGCCGGACCCAATCAAGTTTGGGTTCCGAAGAAGGTCTAATCAATTTGGTATTGCAGGGAGTTAAACAGGTAAACCGTGTTATGTGGATTCTTGACAGTGGCTGTTCAAGGCATATGACCGGAGATAGAGCCCTGATATCAGATTTGGTTGAGAAAGCTGGCCCAGTAGTTACCTTTGGAGATAACAGCAAGGGTATTACGAAAGGATATGGCTGTTTGAAGTATGGAAATGTTATCATTGAAGATGTATCATTTGTGGAAGGTCAGAGATTCAATCTTCTCAGCATCAGTCATTTCTGTGATAGAGGATATGCTGTTTCCTTTGAAAGAGAGAAGTGTCAGATCCTTCACAAGAAGAATGGAAAGCCTGCTCTTCAAGGAGTAAGGAAAGGTGACTTGTTCATAGCTGATCTGAACTCGGGATTCAAAGATGAAGTTAATTGTTTTTATGCTAAAGCCTCATCAGATGATAGTTGGCTATAGCACAAGAAGATGTCTCACCTTAACTTCAAAACCATGAACTCTTTAGTCAAGAGGGAATTGGTTAGAGGTTTGCCTCAGATGGAATTTACACAGGAAGGACTGTGTGAGGCATGTCAGAAAGGAAAGTCTAAGAAAGCTTCTCACAAGGGCACTGACACATCATCAATAACTGAACCACTTCAGCTACTGCATATGGATTTGTTTGGTCCAGTCAATGTGATGTCCATGTCAAAGAAACAATATGCACTTGTGATTGTTGATGACTTTTCAAAATATACATGGGTTTTATTCCTACATTCCAAGGATGAGACCCCACACCTGGTGATTGACCATATAAAGTTGATTGAGCTGGATTCTAGATTCCCTGTTAGAGCCATAAGGTCAGATAATGGTACTGAATTCAAGAATGCCATTCTAAATGACTTTTGTGCTGATAAAGGAATAACAAGACAATACTCTGCCCCTAGAACTCCTCAACAAAATGGAGTAGTGGAAAGAAAGAATCGTACTTTGATTGAAGCTGCTAGGACTATGTTAAGTGAGTCCAAACTTCCAACGTACTTTTGGGCTGAAGCAACGAATACAGCTTATTATACTCAGAATCGAACTTTAATCAACAAGGACTTAATGAAGACTCCTTATGAGATCATGAACAACAAGAAACCAACTGTCAAGTACTTTCATGTATTTGGAGCAAAATGCTTTGTGCTTATAGATGACAATATGAAACGTGGCAAGTTTGATGCGAAGGAACAAGAAGCTATTTTTGTTGGTTATTCCAGAAGATCTTACATAGTCTACTTGGTTGGCAGTCACACAGTAAAGGAAAGTGTCAATATTACTTTTGATGACACTAAGTTCCCTAATATCCAAAAAGAAGATTCATCTGAGAAGCTGAAGTTTGATAACTTGCCAGACTCAGAATCAGATGATGCATCCCCACCTGAAGTTATTGCTGGTAATGATAATAACAATGATGATAATGATCCTGGTGGTGGTGGTGGAAACACTGGTAACAATGGAGATACCACCAACACTAGAGAAGAATCATCAAGGCAATCAAGCAACAACTCAGGGGGAGCAAATGAAGGATCATCTAGTCACTCACAACATCAAAGTGAATTTCAAGGCGAATCATCAAGATCAAATCTTCCAAGACAGACTGTATGGAATAGAGATCATCCTTTTGAGCTGATCATTGGTGATCCAGATGTTGGAGTTAAAACTAGAAGTGCAACTCAGAATGAATGTCATTATTCAGCATTTCTATCTGAAATGGAGCCAAAGAAAACTAAGGAAGCACTGACTGATCCAGATTGAGTGATTGCTATGCAAGATGAACTCAATCAGTTTGAACAACAGCAAGTCTGGAAGCTGGTACCCAGGCCAAAGAACAAGAAAGTAGTTGGTACAAGATGGGTATACAGGAACAAGCTAGATGAGGATGGCATTGTTACAAGGAACAAGGCAAGACTGGTTGCACAAGGGTATTCACAAGCTGAAGGCATTGATTATGATGAAACCTATGCACCAGTGGCTAGACTTGAGGCCATCAGGATGTTCTTAGCATTTGCTGCTTATTCCAATTTTAAAGTCTATCAAATGGATGTTAAGAGTGCATTCCTGAATGGTGAGCTAGATGAAGAAGTGTATGTGGAATAGCCCCCTGGCTTTGAAAATCAGGAGTTGCTGGACTTTGTGTACTTTCTCTTCAAGGCTATCTATGGTCTCAAACAAGCCCCGAGAAAATGGTATGACACTCTCTCTGGTTTTCTTTTAGAAAATGGTTTTGTTACAGGTATCATTTTATCAGAGAGCATGTCATGAATGGAACTGTGGAGTTACACTTTGTACCCACAGAAGAACAGACTGCAGATATATTCACTAAATCTGTTGACGAATCCACATTTATCAAGTTAGTTGGTAAATTGGGTATGTTAAACAGTCTTAGTGATTAACAATATCTCTGTCATGTTTGTTCTCTCAATAAATTCATTTTCTCTTGTCATTTAACTGATATTTTCTGTCAATTCTCATTTAATATTACATGCTTGTAAATTTAAATAGCTCTGAATAATTTATTTTCTTTAAAAATATTTTTCTCATATTTTTTAAGTGGAGAAATGTATTTTTATTGAAAATATATTTATTTAGAATTATTTAGGTGTTTTTCAGATTGTAAATATTGTTGTTTAAACTTTTCTGCAGGTTTATATTAATTTTATGCATTTATATAATATTCTGCATATTTTTCTAGAATTTATGGAATTTTCTGTGAATTTTTCTAGATTTTTATTAATAATTCATGCATTTTTATAAAATTCTATGCATTTTTCTGTAAAGTTTTAGTAATTCAGCATTATCTTTTTACTTAGAACAGTTTTTCTATTTTATTTTTTCTGATTTTCGTTAGTATTACTAGTTTTATACTAGTAGTACTATCGGTAGTACTATCCCTTGATAGTACTACCAGTTCTTTTAGTAGTACTGCTAGTTTTTTTTTTTTTTTTTTTTTTTTTTTTTGTTTTTTTGTTTTTTCCTTTTTGTCTTAGTACTACCGTAGTCTTTTAGATAGTACTACCAGCATTCTTTTTATTTTTCTTTTATTTTAATAGTACTGCTAGTGTATTTTTAGTTAGTACTGCTAGTGTATTTTTAATTAGTACTGCTAAGTCTTTTCTTTTTCTTTTCTGTTTTTTTATTTTATTTTAATTGATAGTACTACCGTGTTTTTCACCACAGTACTACCAGTTGTTTTTCTTCTTTTACCTTAGTCCTACTAGTGTATATATATATATTCATTTGTTTTGTTTTTTTTTTCTTTTTACTGAGTCCTACCAGTTCAAGTTTTTACTTAACTGATTTTTTTTTTCCTCTCTTTTTATTCTTCAAATAACGAACTGCTGCCCAATTCTTTTCCAGATTCCGGATTCATTACTTGTTTGTTTAAAAAACGGAAACCATCACTGTGTTCATCTTCTCAAGCCCATTAATTTAAGTGTTTAAAATCCATATTTCATCAAGTTTTTGTGTTCTTGAGTTTTTGAATTCCAAGGGTTTTGTCATTCGTTTTTAGAGATTTAATCGGTGTTTTTGAATTCTAAAAATAGTGGGTTGTGTGGTTTGTGTCAAGGATTAACATACTAAAATTTGTTAATTTTTGGAGAACTTTGAAAATTTGGATTTTTAATTAATTTTTAATTAATTTTAAAATCCTTAAATTCGATTTTTTCATAATTATTTGAGTTTTTGATTTTCTGTGTTAATTTTTACTTAGTAAATTATGGCTCAGAATTTTGAGGTTGTTAAAAACAATTACATTGGGTATTTTGATCCTTTGAAATGCCCAGTTGATCGTTTTCGACCTTGGATTCAGTTTTTAAATTCGCAGTGTTGTGTTAGTCGTGCTATATAAGATTGAACCACTGAGATTATTGTGTTCTAGTGCTGTAATTTCTGATGATTTGAATTCTATATCTTTCACAATTGAGCACACACAGTACACTATTACTGAGGGATTGTTTTGTGAAGTTTTTCAACTTCCTAGGGACAACTTTGATAGGACTCCTTCTGATATTGAATTAATTCAGTTTTTCAACAGAATTCATTATCAAGGTCCTTTGGAGTTGCCCAAACTCAGTAAAGCTAATTTGGTCTGTGAATGGGATGTCTTATTTGATACTTTAGCTAAGGTTTTCAGCAATTGTACTAAAAGCAATTTTCAAAATATTCCATCTTTGTTGCAGTACATTGCTTATGCTATTGTGTTTAATGTTAGACTTAACATTGGTCATCTTATCTGGAGTCTTATAGTTAGGAGAGTATCTAATGCCAGGATTGATCATGATAGTGGTAGAAAAGTCAGGTGTTTCTATCCTAGATTTTTCACTATCTTAATCAATCATGTGCTATCTGATGCTCACAAGGAGTTGTTTTTAAATGCTGTATCTGTTCCTTCTCCTACTACTGCTAGTAAATTCTATCAAAGACTCCACACTTCTCAAAAATTGAACATAACACTAGTGGTTGTAAGCCCATTCATGGCACATTTCATTAACCTTCCTACTTTTGAACCTTTTGTTCCTGATCAACAACTAGTCATTGCAGCTGGAACTTCAGAGGAACTGCCGATACAGGTAATACATCCTATCTCTGGATCATCTGGCACCTTTGCTGAAGCCCAAGTGGTTGATAGGACAGACCAAGAGGTTATAGAACCACAATCTCTAACCCAGGTCAGAGAGCCAAACACCGTGTCTAATCCTTTAATATCTCAACCTGAAACTGCTTCTTTAATAAAACAAAGGTCTAGTAGTGAACAAACAATGAGTGCACCCACAGCTCTGTCTCCACCACTAAAGAAAAGGAAAACCTATAGAGAGACATCTGTAAGCCCATCCATGTCCTCCCAACAGGATATGGACTTTGAAATGGTCATTGAACAGTCTCTGGAGACATCCTCTCAACAGGATGAATCTATTGAAATTCGCCATCGGGCCCTGGCAACCTGTAATGAGTCAAGCACTCTCCCATTACTCACAATGGGAGAAGACATCCAAATAGAAGAAACTCAGGACACGTTGTTAGGAGAGCATTTAGGATCTGAAACAGTGCCTACCATTGTCACGGTAGAAGTGCCTTCACAGGCATCAGAGGGAAAATCTGATTCTTTGCCACCTATAATAGAATCATTTTCTCCCCTCCCAAAGGGAACATCTCTGGCTCCCTTAAGGGATTTTTCACTCACAGTTTTTACTGGAGAAAGTGAAAGGCAACCTGGTGAGTCTGTCTCTGAAGCAATTCAGTATACAATGTCAAATATTTTGACAGACTCAACCAGGGATCGGGATTTGCGAACTCCCATTGCACCACCACTGACCTCTCTTGAAGGGGCTAGGGTGATTTCTATTGCAGGTACTCAATCTGATAACTTGGAAAGACAGCTAGTGATTAGAGATCAAAATCAAACAGAGAGTGATACACAAACACGTGAGTTGAGTGAAACACCACTGAGAGAAATTGAAGTGAGTGCACACACTGACACAAACACTGCTTCTTTGTTAGCTCAGATAGCTGCTCTACAGAAACAACTGCAAGAAACCCAGGCTGAGAAGGAAATTCTTAAAGCACAAGTGGTTGAACGGTCTTCTTCTTCCACCTCTGTAACAAATCAGCTGGGTTTGATTAAAGATGACATTGAAAGCTTGAAGACTACTCTCCTACCAAAGATCAATGTTGTTCAGCAATCTCAAGTACTTTTGGCTTCAGACGTCTCTGATCTTACAACGTCAAATGTTGATCAGTTTGCTGCCATTACTGCTCAAGTGGATTTTGTTCAGCAAACTGTTGATGAAAACCAATGGTTTAATGATCAAAGATTCTCTAAAATTGAAGGTGGAATGGAGCATCTGAACGAAGGGATGAAGCATCTGTACGCTATGATAAAGAAGTCACATCAACCTACAGTTGAACAAAGAGAATTCTTTGAGGGTAATGATGAATATAAGGATGATGATGCTGATGAAGGAGGAGATGGAGGAGAGAGGAGAGAAGAAAGAGGAGATATAAGGAGAACATCTGAGGTGAATCCTAGGGCTTCCAAAGCTCAAACTGTAGAGGATTCCTCAACTAAGGGGGAGAAGGAGAAAGAAGGAGGAAACAGAGAAGGAGAAAGGAGAAAGAGAAAGAAGGAGGAAACAGAGAAGCTGGAGGAGCTTCTGGAAAGGATAAGGGGAAAGGTAAACAATCAATGGAGGAGTCTGCTTTTGATGATGCCTACTACTACCATGGTGAACAGGATGACTTCCAATTTGACACATCTGGTGATCTGGAGAAGACCATACCTAAAGAAGCTTTTGGTGAGGAGGAGGTTGAGGAGGCAGCCAACTTTGATGATTGGGAAGATGAAGCTGAATTATATACACCTGACCCTTTGTTTCAGAAGGAGTTGAAGAAACAGCAAGCAGAGCTAAGGAGAAAGGAGGATGAGAATGCTAAGGTCTCCGACATCATATCTCAGAAGCTAAAGATTCAAAAGGCTGAACATGAAGACAAACAACGTCTTCATAGTATTCATGTCAAAGAAAGGAGATTGGATGTGAGGATGAAGCAAGGAAGCAATTGGGATAAAGCACAGGAGATGTTTGATATCCCCCAGAGAGGCACAAACAATGATGCTACTTTTCTGAAGTTGCTTGAGAAGATCAGAACTGTTAATCCATACAATTCATTATATATGAAGGCATTGAAGGAAGATATTCTAAGGATTACGTCTGCATTTGATCAAGTGAGGCAAGAACTGTACATTTATGTCTCAAGTGCTCTTGAAGGATCATTCACCGTCTCTCTTGAACTACTCCAAAGAAGATCTCTCTCTGAATTGTGGATTCTAATGAGTAAGGTAAAGAGATCTTCTTGCTTGAACGAGCTTCTGTATGACCGACTGAGAGATTCTGCTATGAAGGCCAGCCCTCAAGTTGTACATTTTCCTTATGAAGTCAAAATATACAGAGGTACAACTTTGGAGACTGTAAGGCTGGATCCTGATTCTTTGAAGCTACAGACTGCTATGCAACTGGTAAAGTTGGAGAATCTTCTTAGAACTTCTGGGTTTGCTACTGTAGAGAAGTCTGAAGTTGCTGATATGATTTCAGACTACTGCACGGAGAAAGTTCCAAGGTATGCTCAGATGAAGAACAGATTGAAGAAGATCACCACTCAACCAGTAATGCCAAGTGGTGTGGTTTCTGAAAGTGATCGTGTCCTTGACAAAGATCTTCTAGTCGCCTTGGCAGAAGCTGAAGAAGGTGAAATTAGAGACTAAATGCATGATGTAGTTAGCTCAATTTGTTAATGTTATATGTTTAGATCTAGGTAAATCAAGATAGGGAAATTTATCATTTGTTCAGTCTAGAAGAACATCTATCTTGTATTTATCTTTATTGTTTGAATCTGGATATTGTTATATTTAATCCAGAACTTTTTATTATTTGCTTGGCTCTTAAAAGTCTTATCTTTTCTTGTTTTAGTTGAGTTATCCTCTAGAGTATTTGGTTGTTATTGTCTAACAAACAAATAGGGGGAGATTGAAAGGCATATGTCTAGGCCTATTTGTAAACTCAGAGGATTCTGCTCAACATAAACCAAGATGTAATAAGTAAATAATAAATACAGATGTCACAGGAATCTCAGAAGATTATATCTGTCAAGAGAATGAAGATTAAAGTCATCTACAGTCTTGAAGTAAGTCTACATTGGAAGAAGTTCAATTTATTGTTCAAGTCTCAGTGAAGTATTCAAGGAAGTGGAACTATTTAAAAGTGACAGAGATTTCAGAAGTGTGACGGGAAAAGTAAAGGTTACAGTCCTTTGTTTAAATAGAAGGAGAAAAGAATCACAGCTTCAAGTCAAGTATGAAGAACAACCATTAAAGTTAGTCGCTCATAAACCAGACAGTACATGGAGTGTCAACGTCAGTCAGTGGAAGTTCGTCATCAATTTTAGTGGTTCTAAGAATTAGTTTTAATTCTCTTTTAATATTATTCTATAAGATAATTAATTTAATCTATGAATTAATTCTTTCAGAATTAATTCATATATTAAATTAATCAATCTAGATCTTAAGTAATTTAATGTATAAATTAATTCTCAAGAATTAATTTATTTATGGAATTATTTAAGTCAATTATTTAATTTATTTAATCTGTGAATTAATTCTAAAAGAATTAATTCATTTGTTAAATCAATTAAAAGTAGAATATATATTAAATCAGAATTGGTTCTATCATTTCTATACTAGTAGTACTATCCCAGTTAGTACTACCGATAGTACTACCAATATAAATGGATAGTACTACCGATAGTACTACCAAGTATATTAGATAGTACTACCGTGTATATTCAGGAAGGCTTTGTTTTGGCGCGTGGAAATGATTTGTGTGACTTGTTTAAATACAAGTCATTGTAATCAATACAGGACAACACACACAAAACAAACAGAAGACATAAAGATAAAAGCATCAAACCTCTTTACTTCTGCCATTGAATAGAAGCAACTGTCCAAGCTTTAAATTCTTCAGGAAATTAATTTCTAGCAGTAAATGTACAATCCAAACAACTAGAAATTGATTACTTGTATTGCTTTGACAATCTAGCGGATCATAATCCCTAGAATTTCTATCGAACTACTTTTTAGTATTCGATCCTTTTTATTACAAATATAGATAAATTCATGTCGAATTTATTCTAGATTTGTTTTAACAAGATCTCTGTAATCTGTACACAGAATTGTAACACCCTTCAAGTTCAATAGAGTTTTATTTAACTTGAATCTTGTTTCATTTTATTCCGCAGATAATTTGTTATTGTAATTGTTAAATCTACTATCAATACAAATTTGATTAAACGGTACTGTTTGTATTCAACCCCCCTTCTACAAACATATCAGGACCTAACAATCTTGTTGGGCCTTCCTCTGAAACCTTAAGGTTTTAGATGGACTGGTTACTTAACATGGTATTAGAGCTCGGTCTAGGGAGGGACTCTTAAATAATATTTGTCGTAGTATAACAACATAAGATCCTGTTGGGCCTTCCTCTGAAACTAAGGTTTTAGACAGACTTGTTACTTAACACTATTAACATTGAATAAGTATCGGTATAAATATGATCCTCAAAGTAGTGCACTAATATTTTGATAGATCGAGATACGTGAAAAGTGACGCACAAGATTTAAAAAAAATTATATGAATCAGAATGTGGTGCACGGGCTATCATGCTAGTTATATATACTATATACTCTATTATAAGCAAACCAGCCTCCATTTGGTTAGTTGATAGTTTGGTCCTCTAAATAATAACTGTTAGATGTAAATATAAATAAATGAGAACCGTTGGATGTAATGTGAAAAGAATATTATTTTCTTGATATCTAAAATGTTCCCACGGGTTCAAGGTTCTAATCCCGTCAACAATATATTATTATTAAATATTTATATCATCTATTTTTCTAAGGTACATTCAAAAATTATTTCGTTGACAACATATTAAGAATTTTTAAGATCAAAATACAAATAAATGATAATAAAATAAAATAAAAAATACTAAAAAATCATATAAAAAAATACTATTATAAGCAAACTACCCTCTATTTGGTTGGTTGGTAGTTTGGTCCTTTAAATAATAACCGTTAGATGTAAATATAGATAAATGAGAACCGTTGGAT
Organism: Heracleum sosnowskyi; assembly: GCA_030848705.1. Taxonomy (NCBI): domain Eukaryota; kingdom Viridiplantae; phylum Streptophyta; class Magnoliopsida; order Apiales; family Apiaceae; genus Heracleum; species Heracleum sosnowskyi. The sequence continues at coordinate 37,277,901 of CM061244.1, forward strand.
GTAATATTAAAATAATATTATTTTCTTGATATCTAAAATGCTACCACGGGTTCAAGATTCGAATCCCGTCAACAACATATTATTATTAAATATTTATATCATCTATTTTTTTAAGCTATATTCAAAAATTCAAGATATTATTCCGTCGACAACATATTAAGAATTTTTAAGATCAAAATACAAATAAATGCTAATAAAATAAGATAAAAAATAATAAAAAATCATATAAAAAATACTAAAATAATAAATATACTAAAATTCATGCTGGCCGGACGGGTTATAGGTTAGTATTAATCATTTAACAACACTATCAATTTTTAACCGCAATACCAGTCATACTAAATCATCCGATGTTTTCCGGGAGAGCATAAAATTATAAGCGATTCCCAAACTAAAGAAACAAAAACAGACCTCCGGAGTAAAAAAAAACGTGAGTGTTTTACACAGATGTTTGAAGGATCAAGGGTAGGTAGTGGTAAATGGTAATAAACATTTTTTTAACAGTTTTTGAAACATTCAAAGACGAACAACACAGTACAGTACATACAAAGTTTGGTCCAAGTTGTTGCATCTTGTAAGAAACGAAGATGAGTTATATGTTCGAAGGAAGCAATCTTTCTCTCTACGGGTACGGTTTCTCCGACCCGACCCTTTACCAATCTCTTTCGGATCCTCTCTTCTCCTACTCTTCATCAATCCCAACAAATACTATTACTAATACTACCAGTCCACCTCAGCAGCAGCATCGCCATGACGGCACTTCTCCTCTCCCTCTTGGCATGGATTGGAGCCCTCCCCCTCTTACTTGGGTACCCTTTCCCTCCTTTTTTCGACTCGAAAACCAACTTATTATTATAACCATAACTCATGATTTGTATAGCTACTTATAGTTTGCCTGTGGTTGTTTTATTATTGTTTTTGTTTTTCTTGTGTACATTGAATTGTTGATTGTGGAATTTTTAAAATTCGACCTGCTTCATATCGAAATGCTCATTTTTATGGTACAAGTGTAGACTTGCTAAATACCTGAATTCTAATTGAAGCTCTTGACTTAATCTACTTTTAGTTTTTAGTAGCTTCACTTATGTGACAGACTTAGTCACTTGAAAGAGTGGGGTACACATTTGCTACACACTTGGCACAGCTAGACTAACGTGTGCCTAGAGAAGGAGACCTACTGTATTTCCTGTCGAGTGCTGTTTCTTTGTAGGTACGCGGAAGTTATCAAATGAGTAGGAGATTGGAGGCCATTTAAACTTAAGGGCTGTTTGGATTGTTGATTGTAATGGAAATTAGGAATGGAAATAATTTGGATTCCATTGGGTAAATAAGGAATAATTTGCTTGGTGTTCAACACTTTGTTTCTCTTAACCGAACACAAACACCTGGGAATAACTTTAGGATTCTAGTTAAGCGTGATCAAATCCCATGGACCAAAACCCCTACAGCTTGAACAATGTAATCTGTAATTCTGTATGTTAATAGCATCTCAATGAAGGTTTTGTTCCTTGAAACCACAGTGGTTCACTATTTATAAGTTTGGTGCAATCTTATTTACTTCCATTATCAGCATAATTGTCGTAGGTATAATATAGAATCACAACACAATATTGCTCACTCTACATAAAGTGCATATTTGAAAGGGAGTGTTTTTGGAGAATACATAAATTACAGGAACCAAAAGATATAAACATATTCCTTTTTATGGGATTTCACAAGTTAAAGATTGCAAATTTCATGCTACATGTTTGCAAGACTGGATTGTAGCATAATAGAATACTCTTTAGATGAATTTAACTGTTAATATAAATATACGCGATTTGATTTTTAAGTTATATTGTCTTGCTGCTTGACTCTTCTGTTAAAAACTCATTTTTGTTACCTCCGGATTGTAGAATGGTCGGGACTCAGTCTGGCCACATGATCCTCGTACCGGCTGGAGTTACTGTGTCACAATACCTTCTTGGACTATTGTACCGAGTTCTAGTGATTCTAATCCTGCTGCGGTATATACATTATTTATTTACTTGTATCTTGATTGTATGACTTTTGTTAGTTTGAGAATGTATGTATCGTCTAACATATTTGTGCATAACTTTGTTTCCACTTGGAAACACAATAATTATGTGTTTATATTTCATACACCCGTCTCCCTAAGAGAGTAAGGATGCATCATATAATATTATTTTCTTAAAGAAGGTGCATTTGGTGGAAATTTAGTGAACTTCTCCAAGTTAAATGGAAACCGATGATAAAATAAATTAATTTAGTAGATACTGGTAGAGCTAATGAATAAGGGCTGTTGAATTTTGAATTTAAACAACAGATCCAACCAAATAAACCTATGAAACCCCAAAACAGGTAAATATAGAACTACCCATTATATTAAAAGTAAGACTCCTGCGAAAGACTGTTGCTCATAATTCCGGAGACTAGGCCTCCAGCTTTTCACCCAAGCAACGTCAGAATTATCAACTCTATTTAGCAATGCTGAAATGCTAACTGTGTTCTAGATAGAAAATATATTGAAAGTGTGTTTCAATTATTGTGGGAACTAGGTTGTTGGAGTACATTATTTTAGAGGAGATGTCAGAAGCTGTCAGCTCTAGGATGGGGGAATGGGTAAAACTACAGGGCGAAAATGCTACATATCGTGTCTTGAGTTATTGTATTTTTAGAAAACTTCCCAAATTTACTTCTCAATGTTGTAATTTACTACATGGTGGACTTGGCTCTTTGTAGTTGTTTTCTTAGCTGTCTGTGATTCTATTACAGATACCTGTGTAAAATTTGTAAATTATGTACGGTGAACATGTTTTAGAACTTATTTTCATAGTTTGGAGCTTTTTGGACTAATATGTAAGTTAAGTAGTTAACATATTACTAGCTTTAAGCTAGTATCTATCACTGACATTCATAAGCTACAGTATTATCGAGTTCAAGTTGCAGTACAATCACCAGACGGCATCACCACTATTAGAGGAGTTTTGCGAAGATTTAACAATTTCTTGAAGCTATTTTCTGATGTAAGTCTGCGATTTAAGTTCTAGTGCCTTCTACAGTGTCTCATGAGTCATGACTCTCACCGTTTATATCCTTGGAAATTAATTAAAATTTCTTACATCTCCTACAAAGATTGTATAGTTCTTGTAATTTATATATAATTTATATAGAGAACTAAGTTTTACATTTTAGTAGATTTTTTGTGATTTATTGATAACACTTTTTCCTTATGTTGATGCTAGCTAAAAAATGAGTTTCCCAAGAAAAAACTACCTCCAGCTCCTGCAAGGAGCCTTCTGAGGATGAAAAATAAGGATTATTTGGAAGAGGTACACACTCTTTAGTGCTTATTGCTGTGACACTTGATGTGCATGCTTGACTAGATATTTTCAAACTCTTGGATCTATCTTCCTTCTATATTTAGTTCTGTAATACTGCTTTTTTTTCTTTTTTTTTATCTTTGAAAATAAATTATGTTTTCCTAATGTGGACAAGCTTTTGTGATATGTTATTTTTCTTCTGAGCTTGTTATATGTGTGTGTATGTGTGTCTTTTGTTATTTGAAAAAGTAACTACCTCTTGTTTCATTGTGTTCTTTTTATATATTATATCAACAAGCATGTGTAGATCCCGTGTCAGGCACGAGCCTATATATTAAATAAATATAAACTTTTTATATCTTAAACATTATTGTTCAGTAGTTTATGTTTGGTGCATTTATATGAAATTCTATTTTTAAAAAACTCACTTGTTACATACTTTCAGAACTTTGTTTTTCTTTTTTGAAAAATCTTATTGTTTAATTCAACTATATAAACCCAATTATCTTTTGGTGTACTATCTAGACTCTAATCTTCAAAATTCCATTTTAATTTAAACCTCGTTAAATTTGTATACTATCTAGGGTTCTACTTTGAAAAGACCCTCATATTTTTATATGCTGTGTAGGATCTCATTTTAGAATCCCAGTTTTTTTTAATTAAATTCATTTTTATAGAGTAGTGATGATACCTTTTTTAGAAGCCCAATAGTTTTTTAGCCCAATTATATTTTAACCTAATTATATTACTGGCCCGTAGGCCCAAAGTACTCATAGATGACCTACGACAAAAGATCTCTGGTCTGGATCTAATAGTATAAGTATAGATGAGTATTTAAGTACTGAGATGAATGTTGAATTCATCAGAATCTTCTGTGCCTTGAAATGGACTACTGCTAAGTTTGATTTGTGAATGTGATGACAACCTTGCAAAAAAATAAAATTCAGGACAATCTCTTAGTTTTTGAACACACTGCTATCCACTTTTGGTAGTCATATACCATGACAAGAAACCCTGATATGAATGCTACCGACTTCTTTCATGTTCAATACATGCGATATTGATATCTTCAATTCCATTTAGGAAGAAAAATAAAACTGACGTATGTTGCTGCACCGAGCTACTTGGTAGTTGATACAGTTTCTTTAGGAGAGATCAGTGTCATCTTGAAAATGTAACAGATAGGCATAAGTTTTCTTCTAAACTCAGTTCAAACTAAAGGTACCTTGTCCAACTACATAAAAACCATATTTTTGTAATTCTTCTAATTGTGCTAGGAGCCTAGGATGTATAGGAGGTGTGTTGAGTGATCTAGGTTTCCAAATGCATTTTCTAATGGGTTAGCATATTTTCTACTTTTAATCTTTTGTCAAGGGTAAGTACTCCAGTTCATGGTATTAATATAAGATTGTGAATATGCTACTGTGCAGCGTAGGCATGCTTTGGAGGACTGGATGGAAAAACTGCTATCTGATATTGATGTGTCCAGAACTGTGCATGTAGCATTATTCCTAGAATTGGAAGCAGCTGCAAGGTCATGTAGGTGTTCTCTTGCTCCCCGATGAGTTTCTAAAGTCAATTGGCTGTACTTTGAGCATAATTTAGATATATGTGCTGTTGATATAGTCTGTCAGTCACTTTAAACAAACACCACATGGCAAGTCATTTTAAAGCATATATTTTGTATGGTGATACTTTGCAGCATTCTATGCTGCAAATCAGATTGATGTAAATGAGAATGTGCCTGCTGATGATGTGATTCCATCGGATCACATTACAAACAGCTCTAATGCATCTTTACCCAATGATGACACATCTCGACATGAGCACCCAAAGGAACACCATGCCGAACTTAACAGTTGCACGCTGAGTAACCATGCTCAAACGTTGTCGACTGGAAGTGTTGGAAGTGATCTGTGTTCAGGAAGGGACAGTGAAATCTCAGATTCAAGAGCGATTAAGTCAAATTCTGATAATATACTCAAATTTCCAGGAGCTTCCAAGGCTTCAAAATCCATGGAAGCTGACTCAGACTTGCATATTCCAAGTGAGATCCTAGTTACCCTTCCACAGGAGGAGCGTCATGCAGTGAACAAGGTCCTTGTCACCATGCAACAGAGACTAGTTGCTGCTAATATGGACAGGGAAGTTCTTTTAGCAAAACTAAACCAAGAGGGTACTGTAAAAGAGCGTCTTACAACAAAGGTTTGTAATTTAAAGCTCTATAAGTTAAGTTTAGTAGTGGTTTTTCATTACTAAAACTTAGTGCTTGTAAACTGTGCGACTTAATTTTTTAAACAAGTAAACTTTAAGCTATTTTAATTAAAGAAGGAAAGGTTATGGTGTAGCTTAAAAGGTTCTGCCACGCCAACTTATCCTCGCAGTATGTCGAAGGGTAATGATGGGGGGTTCTTGCTGCCATTAAAAATTTCTCATATTAAGGCCACTGCAAGTTCTTCCTATTTGCTATTGTAGAATTGAGTGCCAGAGCATGAAAGTGTATGCAAGTTGTTAAGGACTTAAGCGCATAACCTTCTATCTTACTGCACTCCTGACAGTTATCAGTCTTCAAGATAGAAGGGTGCTTAACGAAGAAGTGCGTGGTTATTAAAATTTAATTGTACATGGCAACTAAGTGTTTATCATCAACGTGAATAGGCTATTGTTTTGTTCTTTGTATCAAGTAGTTGCTTTTTTATTGTTTAAATGGTTGGAAGAAAAAATTCTTGATATGCGATAAGTCATCCATAGACATTTTTAGCTTTTTAGGATTTTGTTTTGCAGGTAAAGGATCTGGAGTTGGAACTTGAGACCACCAAGCAGAGAGGAAATGAAAATTTGCATCAAGTTTTTTCGGACGAGGACAAATTTACCCAAGTGCAGTGGGATGCAGATGATTTCAAGAGGAACTTTACAGAGTTGGAGCTGAAGTTGAAGTCAAAACAGGTCTAATTAATTTTAAGACACATAATCTATTTTCAGATGGTAGGGAATGATACGGAAACCTTTTTCAGGATGAAAAAATGCTTATGGAGGCGACAAAAGTATCCATCATTCAGCAGAATGAAATTTTGCAGCAAGAGTTAGATCTCACCCGCGAGAAACTTGATATCTCATTTAAAAGTCATGGAGAATTGGAGTCGAAATCAAAAAGTGATCTTAAGCGCCTTATTAAAGAGGTCAAATCTCTTAGAAGTTGTCAGTTAGAACTGAAGGATGAAGCTAGCAGATTGATGAAAGAAAAATTAGAAGGGGAGGTATAATAAGAGCCCGTATTTGCTTCTAAATATTCTTGCTGTAAGTCTATATTTTTGCATATCTTTATCGGGTTTTATATCAAAGTGGCCACCGTTTCCTAGCTACCCGATCTCCATGGGGACTCACTTAAAGCACTCAAATCACTATATATATCACTCTCTTAAATTTAGAATTTTTATTAACAAAATTGAGGATTTTTTTTGATAGATTAATTTTAGACATGCAATTGAGGATTTTTGGTTTGATGTTCAGTAAATCAAGTACAAGAACACATTAAGGTTGAAGGTGTTAAGAGAAATTAAAAAAAACATATGTAACCATGTTCATATATATGTTTTAACGTGCCTCTGTATATGTAATCGTTATTTATTTTATTATATGAGCCATGTGGAGTACACTTCATCCAGTGACTAGCATTCCGTTAAGTTTTCTGTGAATATTTTTTCTAAATTTTTAATGGAGTGACATATATAGTGATTTAAGTGTTTTAAATGAGTCGCCGTTGAGATCGGATAGCTAGGTGAGATATTTTAACGATGAGGGTGGTCACTTTGATATAAAACCCTATCTTTATCCTTCATTTAGAGCCTCCAACCTCTAGTTTTCCCCTTGTGCGACTTATGGTGGAAAAGAAGTTGAGTTCTTCAGATGTTAATACTTTAAGATATATTATCTGTTTATGGTTTTTTGGGGGCAGATACTTGTTTATCATCTGTTATCTTTGCCAAACATATTTGCTGACATATTCTCCTTTTTAATTTGTGAGTTTAGAGGGATCTTGAGCAGGAAAAGCAAAGGTGCAAATATACAAACACAAATTATGCGAAATTGAGGCATCAATGCGAAGTTCTTCAGAATCGCTTGAAAGAATGTAGTGCTACTTTGCTTATCGACGAGGAAGACAAGTTGACCATCGATACTTCATCACCTTCTAATGCTGTTGATACATTCACTACATTTGATGAGCAAATTGGCTTACTTGTTGCAGAGGTATCTTTTATACTTATTTCAAGTAGTTAATTTTCTACTCCAGCTCTTTGACATTAATTTCTATTTCTACACCTCTGTATGGTTCATGTCCTTGAATAGGCACAACTTCTTTTACAAGATGTAGAAGACAATAAAGCAGTTGATGGTATTAGCATAGGTGATGCCATGTTAAGGACATCAGACGATGAGTTGAGGCTGGTGCTTACAAATATTTCGAAGGACAATTTCAGATTGAGGAAACTGGTCACGTTATTTAATGTGTTCTCAGCCTATCTGACAAATCTTTTAACAAACACAGCAGAAGAAGAAGCTGTTTGAGATAAGTTTGCAACAAGGACAATTGCTTTGCCAATAGTTGAAACTCAACGGGGCGACGTTGTTGAATGTAATTACGCACCTAAGTCCTCTTTATGTATAATTATTTAGATAAATCAAATATATTCTCTATGCATATTGTATGGGCATTGGAGGCAGGGTGAGAGTCTGTAGTTCTATCTGGTATACAACTTTTTGAACTGATGACCTATTTATTACCTGCAGTTGACAAATAAAACAAATATATTAAAAAGTTTATACGGAGACAGAAGAAAATAGAACATGAGAATAGACATAACTTTTCCAATTTCTTCTCGAATTTGTAAAATCCGCTTCCTGCAAATATTCAATTGTATTCTTATGTTGCACAGACCTTATTCAAAACCTAATTGAAATAGAAAATCGTGTTCAAGATTTCTCCTATAAATACAGCTTTTCCCAGACTCAGAATATTATCTATCGTCCTCTTAGTTCAAAACCAAGCCTAGCTAACTCTGTCGATCATGTCAAAGCCCCATGGAGGCGGCATGGTGTCCGGCCACCATCATGAGGAGGTACCACTGCTGCAACAAGACGACGTTGAGGCCTACGTGATCATTGACGTACAGCAGCTAGAGTTGAGGATCACAAGTGTTAATGAATCAACATCATGTGATCACGTACAGCAGCTGGAGTTGAGGATCACAAGTGTTAATGAATCAACATCATGGGCTGATGAAGCAACCTTTTCCGATTTTTTTAGCTTTGTGTTGGGATTTATTTTTCTTGCTATGCTAGTAGCTCTATTTGGCCGGTTTGTTCAATTCTTCTACATCATTATAATGTAAGTCCAATCTTGAAAAGTTAGTTCAACTCCAGTTACAGTGTGCTTGCTGGTTTTCCCCATGTAATATGTTCTATGTTCCACATATGTAATACTAGTTTAATTCTTATTACTTGTTTTGTTTTTTAAACTAAAATTTCTTCATGATTTTTGTATGTATATTTAGATTAATTTATGTGAGGCTATATAGATATATAATATTGGCATATTCTTTGTTAATTAATTGTAGTTGGGTTTTGACAAAGTACTAGAAAATTATTTATCTGCAAAATAATTATAGGTATGGAGGATTAACCTCAATACCAGCAGTTAAAGCAGGTATTAAAATGTCATCACGAAAATAATTATGAAAATGTTACTGTGCTGATAAATAATTTTAACTGTGAAGATTCAACTCAATTACATATTAATTAATAAATAAAAATGACAAATTAACAAGTTAAAGAAATAATTATGAAAATGTTACTGATAAATAATTTTATAAATGTATGTCAACATTATTATAAATTTACATAATTTAATTGAGTAGTGCTAGGTATTACAAAACTTTTTTCAAATGACATGGCATGATGCATGTTTGTTTTTAATTTGTGAACGAATATGTATGCAGCAAAATTCCATATTATTATTAGAAAATTTATCAATTACAGAGATGACATGTCACAACTTTCGGGATATTTATCATTTTTCAATTTAATTATACTAACTTAAAAACCGTGCGATGCACGGATTATTGTTATTTTTATTATTTACGTTTTAATATTTTATAAATTGCAATTGTTAAAAAAAATAAGTAGGTGTGTTAAACTTTCTTAAATAATTAAAAGTATAAAAATATGTTTTAAAATTAAGAAGTAATGATTTCCCCGTGGTAGCATGTTTGAGTTGAAAAAGATAATTGTCCGTAATTAAAAGTGTTAAAATAGGTTTTAAAATAAATAAGTAAAGATTTGTCCGTGATATTTTTGGAAAAAGAGGTATTTTAGTAAGGAAAAATAGAAAAAGTAACATGTTTCAGTTGAAAAAGTTAATTGTCCGTGATCGTTTTAGAAAAAGAGAGTATTTTGTTAGAAAAAATAAAAAAAGTAATGTATTTTAGCTGAAAAAGTAATTGGTGATATTAGCTTCCTAGTAATGGATGTTTCTGTTCTGAATGCTTCATGACAGTTTAATGTTGATGGTTATTTGAACAAAAACAATAACAACAACAACAACAAAAAGAAGAAGAATGTAGCAGGATTTCAATCTTGCTTCTACATTTATGTAGTGAACTTGACATAGTGCCGTGAACTTGTTTCTTGTATTGATATTGACTAGGTCTTATGGTTTCATAGGACCGCACACGATTTCATATGCTTTTATCTATATAAATTAAAAATTGTTATCTAAAAAAAACTCTATGTAACAATTAAACTAGTCCTTGCAAATTGGCGAAAAATCGAACTAATATAATACATAATCAAATCTGATTTTATATCCGAGTTAGATAATTTGATACTTATTCAAAAACCGAATTAATTTGATTCAAAAATTATTTGAACCAGAAATTTGACCGAAAATTATCCGAAATACTGAATCTATAATAATTTAAAGCTGATTAAAACTGAACAATAAATTATCCAAACCAAATATTACCCGAAGTATGAGATCTGATATAGATCCAAATTATAGAGTGGTAAACTAAGTTTTAATTTGTTTTTTATAATCTTAATAAATCATAACTCATAATCCTTATACGTTATCCTATTTTTGATCCACTCAAATTAATCATTTATAAACAAAATTCATACTTAAAATAATTATATGTAAAAAATTAACGTAATTATGTGATCATATTTCTTTAGAATTATGTCATTTTATATGAATTTTTTTAATTTAATAGCAAGATATTATTTTTTAAGTCTCATATAATAAAAAATGAATGAGTAAGTGATCTGAAAAAGATCTGAAACAAATTTAAATCGAACCGAATTCAATCTGATCTTAATCCGAATTAGACCTGAATCGAATCAAATCTGATCTAAGCTCTATCCTAAATATACTATAACCGAAAATTTATCCGATCTGAAATCGATCTGAACCGATATCGATCTGTTTACGCAAATTATCAGACTACCTTTAATAGAACAACTGCCTTCATTCTATTTTATAGTAACAGTTGTGATTTAAAATTTTATTTCTCTTTCGGTTATAATATTTTTGACCTTCTTATTGTTTAGTTTATTTGATAATTTATAATTAAAATTATTATTGTTTTGTTTCTTTAATAATTTATAATTAAATTAGAATCTAAAAAAATTGAAACCAACAAATGATTAATCGAACCGAAAAAATCGTACGGAACAATTCAAAAACAGTTATGAGGCAGAAAATGAACCAAACCATCACATACGATTTGGTAATGGTTTTTGATAAAAATAACGGATATTCCATTTGGTAATATTGTACAATTGACTTTTCCATTTGGTACAATCGAATTTTTTTGACTTCCAAATGGTACCACTGTACTTTAGGATTCGACCATCAGATAACACTCTGTTAAACAAACGTTACGTATACGTTATGAAATTAGCAATTAAATAAAACAAAAATTAGATAAAAATACTTATCAAATGTTTAAACGGGTCAGTAGTCGGGTATTGAAGTTTGAATGGTCATACCCGACTACTGACCCGTTTAAACATTTGATAAGTATTTTTATCTAATTTTTGTTTTATTTAATTGCTAATTTCATAACGTATATGTAACGTTTATTAAATGGAGTGTTATCTGATGGTCGAATCTTAAAGTACAGTGGTACCATTTGGAAGTCAAAAACTTTCGATGATACCAAATAAAAAAGTCAATTATACAATGATATCAAATAGAATATTCCTAAAAATAAAGCGGAACTAATCTGAGGTAAAGACCCTAGGTCAACTTGAGGGTTATTTTTCTTTTTCGCTATTTGCACGAATACGTAGGAAGATAAAAAGATCAATTGGGCCTTATCTTGGGTAAAGCCCGTGAAATTAAAGTATTGCAGATGCTTGATTATTCAAAAGGACTTGAGGTGAATATTGCTTCTGCTTCGGGATATGGCAGCAGCAGCAGCAACCACAGCTAACCATCTTCTTCATACTGGTCGTATACAAAGCTCACCCTTCAGTTGCCGACAGTCCGATAAAATCTTTGCCGGTGGATTCTGTTATGCATTTCCGATGATATCATCGAGCAAGTCCCTTATGATTCTAGCCTCTCGAAAGGATGATTCGAGCTTCAACATCAAAGTCACTCCCTCTGACCCAGCTCCATTCAACTCCCAGGTTCTTGTCTTTTGTATCAGAAATGTGTGTACATTGGAATCTTGTACTAGAAACATAAAGTTTTGAATTTTGAACAGGGGGAGGATGTTAAGTACGTGCTGAAGCTGGCAGGTGGATCAGTCTTGGGAGCTGCTGTTATCAAATATGGAAGTGCCTTATTTCCAGATATCACCACACCCAACATTCTACTAGCTCTTTCTATGATTTCCGGTCCTGTTATTTTAGCTGTTCTCCTTCTTATCAAGGAAAGTCGCGAGGCAAATTGATGTAAACAAACATGTTTTTTCAATCTATGTTTTCATATTAAAAAGGGTTCTGGTATTCCACTCTAAGATGCATTGTAACACATAGTAATCTGGTAAAAATAATAATCGAATCTGTCCCGTTTCAAACTCAAGAGAGTGTTGCCACACTGAATGGATTAAATAGTTTTGCTTTATTCAAATAACTTAATACAAGCTTTCAATCAGGTTCGAAATTTGAAAAGGATTTGCCTACTTAATATTACAAACCACACATTTGTGATTGCAGACACTGATAATCATTCATAAATAACCTCGACTCTACTGAACTCTATCTCGCAAATGTAGTTATTGAAAACACCATATAATAGATGTTTTTCCCCAAACTTCCTTGACCGGTACCATATGCAAGTAAACTTTTCTGTGACATGCATAATTGATTGTTCTGGATACGTGCTGTGAGGACTCAAAACACATCTCTATTCGAGCTTCCAGGCATGAAGTTGCTTTCTAAAGACTGCTTCAAATGCATTGACAAAGCATAGTTATTAACCTGCAAACATTAAGACAGTGATTAAGAACAGTAAAATATAATATAAGAAATCATATCACAAAGAACTAATGTTGTGTTTGGTTGAGGAGAATGGAATGGAATGATTAAAATTATTGGGAAATTATGGAGTTTGGAGGGAAGATTTGGAAAAAAATGAGTGAGGGCAAATTTGTTATGATAAAAATATGTAAAAAAAATGTAAAGAAAATTTGTTAGAGTTTTGGTTTAGGTAATTGTAAATGGAATGGGGGAAGGAATGAAAAATATGAACAAACACACATATCATAGTTCAAATTTCATTCCATTCCCTCCATTTTCATTCATCCCAACCAATCACACCATAAGTGTTAATCTGCCATTACTATAATAAAGAGATATACTGTTGAAGGTCATAATTTTTAGTGTTAAATCCCTAGAACCCATTACAACAATACTTTTCTGTTAGAGGTAAAGCAGCAAAGGATATCTTATCTAGGCATATCAATATTTTACTACGGGATATTTAGCAACCAAAACTAATAATAATACACTTAGTTACACAGAAAGAGAACAAATTTGTTCTTACCTCGAGGTTCCTCAACTGCTCCTGGTATTGAGCTACCAGCTGCTTCATATGCTGCACTTCCTGGTTCCTCTCATCGAACTCCTTCTGACGTTCATGTTGGATAGCTACAGCACGCTTAAGGATAGCGTTCTCCCGTAGAATAACTTCACTTTGCTCCCTGAGCATCATATTTTCCTGCAAAATAACAGCTAGTTAGCTAATATTACATTTGGCAATACTTCTTAAATTTCAAGAGATTAGAACTAGGTTTACATGCTAGAACAATTGAATATATTTAACAAGAGGTTATGATTATTATTAGTCATCCCAAATCTTTAGCAGTGCTGTGCTCCAGACCCTTTACCTTCGTCTACTTGGCTACATTCTTACTCGTGCAAAAAAAAACACATTCTAATGTCTACATCTCCAGATTTTTAAAAACAAAATAGAAAAGTGACCTGTATCAATACAAGTACACACAAGGCAATCTGTGGATAAGCATTAGCAAACACAAGTATATTTAGGTACAAACAGATTTTGTACCTTCTGAAAGTTTTGTGCAGCCTCGGCACTAGCACGAAGAGAGATAGATTTCTCTAAACTTTCCAACACTCTTGTTGCTCGGGATCTAGCGTCATCCATACTGGTAGCACTTTTCATTTCACTCACAAGCAGTTCCACCCATTCTGCACCCTCCAGTTGGAGGTTATCTTGAGCCAAATTATCCTTAACTGGAATTCCATCAGCAGTTGCAACACCTACCAATTTCAAATCAATCATTAAACTCTTTCTTTAATAGTACATACATTGAGTGATTACAGGATTACTCTGTAGAACATCATCTAATAAATTATGTAGTTGACATCATTAAATTCCTCACCATAATATATACAACATAGGAAAAGTTGCAAAACATGCAATTTGCTTGTCAAAATTAATATCACACTGATGAGGACAGAAGCACAGAGAAGCATGTTACAGCAAACTAAAAGTTCATTCACTGCATTAAGCATCATACAAGGACATAGTGTAACCCATTAGCTAATAACATATACGCTGGTTAGCCGGATAACGAATGTGCGAGACAATTATTTTGACAAAAATAGGAACAGATTAGGTTCACCACACATGATGTAGCAGATTTAATATCTATTGCAGAAAAGAGGAGGCACACCTACTCGCACATGCACATACATACTGGAAACATGTATAACTGTGTGTGTGTATATATATAGCAAGCACGTGTGAGTAAATCTTCTTTACTTTCTAAACATTCAGTTGATATAGTCCATTGAATCAAGTCCCAAGTTGCCCCTAAATATATCTACCAGATATTATCATGTGTTATAACCCTCGATGAAATCAATAGTGCTCACGATATCAACAGTAGCTTATAATAACACTGGAACAATATATAGAATTTAAGTAAAAATTTCATCTAAAGATTATGCTGGTGTAGATTATAGAATACCTGTATCTGAATTTGGAGTTGATTTTGCTACAGATTCTGAGCTGCCCTCCGTATATCCGAGACAAAGATTACGTAGGTTCTTGATGGCAGTTTCCATATCATATCCACATTCCTCAAGTGCTCTCTCAAGAAGCTAGAAGACATAACAACATAGTTTCAAGGCAAAGTTTAGTTGTTGAACTTATACAACAGTTACTGCAAATTCAACTACAAGAAAAATACACAATAGAAGAAGTTATCCAGCTAGAAATAAGAAAAAACCAATGTTGTTTTGTTAAAGTATGTTTCTTTTTTGTGTCTTCAATATATATATACACAGTTCCGATTGATAAAATCAATGTAATCAGGAACTTGAGCTAAATTTTCCCAAGAGTATGTGACGATTATGACATGGTAGAGACTAATTACTAGAAAATACTATGGAAAATATTGTAGAAAGTATTAGAAACAGTCATATACATTATTTAACTATCAATCTATTAAGGTCAGATAATATTCTTGGCATTAACAGTGGGTACACACAAGATAAACAATTAAAAATTTGATATTTTTTAACTTAAGAACTAGAATATACTGGAAGTAAATGATATACTTGGATTGTAATTCCATTCAGAAAAAACTTAATAAACGTTTAGTTTTGAATGAATTTGACCAATGAATGAATGAAAAGACTAAACTTGTGATTTCAGATGAAAATGAACAAACTTTCCAGGTGAAATACAAAATCAATCAATAGAACAATTAGATCTGTGAAATGTTAAAGCATCTTCAAACATATACACAATTAACTATCAATCAATACATATATACAAGTATATACAAGAGAGAGAGAGAGAGAGAGAGAGAGAGAGAGAGAGAGAGAGAGAGAGGGGGAGAGAGAGAGAGAGAGAGAGAGAGAGAGAGAGAGAGAGAGAGAGAGAGAGAGAGAGAGAGAGAGAGAGATGACCTGAGTGTCCATGTGAGGGAACGCAGCTCGGAGTTGATCGAGAGGAGAGGGGCGGGGAGGCGAGGGAGAAGAGCGAAACGGCGACGTAGAGGAATGAAAGCGTAGCCTTTTGGCAACAGGAGGCGACACCGATGAAGGTGAATTGGGAAGATCGTCAAAGTAAGATCTCTTCCCACACACTATTGCAGACATTCTCCCCCAATTCGGTTACTTCTATTCGATTAATAGGTGTGTATAATTCCAAAACAATTCAATCCAGAGAGATTGGGGGTTAGGGTTTATAGAGGCAGTGATTCCAAACTTTGCTTGGATGACAATTTTTTTCTTCCTTCCCTTTCTTTTCGTTGGGTTTAGCTCTCTACCCCCTCTGCTTATATAGGCGCTCTCGTCGGGTAGTTCCACGCGCTAACGGGAGCGTGTTTTAAGTTATTCTGGAATTCAACCACATCATGCACACTCATGGTCCGTTATGTTCAATTTTCAATTTTATTACTTAATGCTTAAACTTAAAATTCACGATTAATATCATATTATCTTTCATTTTTATAAAAAATCATACATTTTTATTTTTAAATCATAGAGCTGCAAAAAAAATCCCTGAATTAATATTTTATACTATAGAATACTAATATATTACTCTATCTTGTTTGGTAAGTAATATTTATCGTTTTACTTTTTTACATGCATTAATTTTTTTATAATATTTTTTTTCAAATTAAAATATGAAGTATTTTTTTTACAAAAAAAATTAAAAATAATAAATATAATTATGCAGTGAAAATATTTTTACAAAAAATTTGAATGTCAATTATTAATACCAATAATAACAAATAAAGGGAGTAATTCTTAATATATTAAAACATAGTTGACTACTGCTTCAGTTTTTTTCTCTTTATTTATTGTTTTACTTGGCAACAAATAACTTGATATTTCATATCTAAGGGTGTAAATGAGTCGAGTCGAACTCTAGAGTGATCATGTATCGTTCGTTAAAAAAGTATCGAATTCGAATTAGAGCTGGAGTTTGGATCAAGTTAAAAATTACGTTTGAGTTTGGTTCATTAAGGAAAAATGTTGTTCACGAACAATGAACAACTCATGAACATGTCCCCATTAACCTTGTTCACGAGTTTATTCACGAAATTGTGCTCGTGAATAAATTTTAAATATATCATACTATTATTGTTAAAAAAATATTAATTCTAATTATATATATCACACCATTTAACCATATTACACCAATTTTATAGATATATATATATATATAATAATTATTATTATTAAAAAATATTAATCGAAATTACATGATAACAATTAAAATATCTAGCATAAAATATAAATTATTTTAATTAATGGAATATAATTAATAAATATTTCGAGTATATTCTAATAATCGAACGTATATTATATTTATGAGATTATTTATCGAATTTGTTTATGAACTACTGATAAACTTGTATATTGAGCATGTTAACAACCTCAATTATCGAACTTATTCACAAGATCGCTCAAGAATTATGTCGAGTTTGTTCACGAACACATCAATCGAACTTGTTCGCGATCTATTTAGTCGAACTTTACCATGATCAAGTTCGGTTCGTTTATAAATCGATCTTTAAAATCATGTTCAAGATCAACTCGTTTGTGAATCGAACCGAACTCGAATCGAGCTTTTCTCAAACTGAAAACCGAACCGTTAGCGAGTGTATCATTTCATTTACATCCCTATCCATATCGCTTTTATTACAAAGAAAGAAACCGTATTTTATTTTATATTTTCTTCCCATAATTGATAGGATATTTATCGTGCAATATATAAACAAAATAAATTATCCATTATTGTACAAGTATGAACATGTTCAATTTTGAAAAAGGATAATTTTCGAATTTAATAAAACGCGTGTCATTGTCATGTTTTCCGAGTCAAAAAACATTTTCTCAGATAAATCTTCCTCTTCAAGACTGTGCTATCTTCTTTTTCAAGGGTCTCTTGCTATATCTTCTGCTTCCACGTATGCTAGAGAACCTGGGACTCAGGGAGGGTGCTTTCTCAGGTTTAAATGAGAGATTTAAACTGAATTTTAGTTTAAAACTAAATCCTTTTGTTTGTGTATTAATTTAAAAAGTGATTTAAAATTAAAACAAATTTTTTTATGTTTCCTGCTAATTAATTTTTGATATTTACAATAACTCATACCTTTAAAATTTCTGCTTTTGTCCCTTATACTTAAACTAGTTGATAAAACCGAGCTTCGCGACAGCGTTGTAATTTTTCAGAAAAATTTTATTTATAAAAAAAAGTTATAAAAAATTATCCATTCCTCCTTAATATAATAAATTATAATAATTGTATATATTATTAAAAAAAGTTTTTTTTTGTTAAAATTGGAATCCCAAATTGTATATATTAAATACTTGTCTTATATAATAATTTCCATGTTAATGTATTTTTTTTTAATGAGTCACTCTCTCGTTGAAAAAATACTTATATAAATTTGTACTCCTATTTTACTTCAAATATAATTTTTAATTATGTCTTACAAATACATATTCTACTTTTGATAGAACTTTTAATTATATGTTTTTCTTATAAATATGAATTTTTCTATTCCATAGATTTGAAAACCAATTCTACTTCCGATACAAGTTTTAATTGTATGTCTAACCTATTAATTTTAACTATTCTCCTTTATAAATTCGAACATTCAAAATGTTCTCCTACATAAATTCGAACAACTTTTTCACTTCTAATATGTAATCTAGTTGAAAAGACTGTGTTTCGCGACGGTGTTATAATTTATTTTTTTGAAACTTTTCAATGTAAATTTCTTACACTTACTCATTTTTTTCTCAATAAGCCGTATGCTAGTTAGACATATTATTTCCTTATTTTGTTAAGATCAAAACCCCAATTTTAACATAAAAACAAAAAGTCGAACAGAATGAAGCAATAAATATCTTTCTCTTACGAATTTGAAATTTTTATGTACTTCAAACATTATTATTTTTCCTATATTCAATATTTAAAATTCTAAGAAAATTAGACAAATAGATTAAGCCGATTTTAGAAGCGTCGTTTGTCTTTAATGTAGATTCAAAAATTTATTCTACTTCCAATAAAATATTTAATTAATATTTAACCTATAAATCTAAACTATTCTTCATTATAAATTCGAATACCTATTCAACTTGCAATAGAACTTTTATTTATATGTTTTCCTCCATAAATTCAATTTTATTTCCTATTTAGATTTGAACACATATTTTACTGATACTTCTAACAAAACTTTTAATTATATCTTACAAACACCTATTATAATTTCAATTGATTTTTTAATTACATGTATTTGTTATAAATTCGAATTCCTCTCCCCTATAAATTCTAATTATATCTTACAAACACTTATTACACTTTCAATAAAACTTTAATTATATATCTTACTTACAAATTCAAATTATTCTCCTTTATAAATCCGAACACCTATTCTACTTTAAATACAACTTTTATTTATTTTTTCCTACAAATTCGAAATATTCTACTCTAGAAATCAGTTACTTCTAATATAGTGAAAGTTTTTTTTTAAAATTTATTAAAATTTAATATATTTTAAAAAATCAGAAAAAAAATTAAAAATGATTTTTTCGGCTTTGGATATTACGATTAAGGATTTCAAATAACACACTATGATGTCCTTGTATATAACCAGTGTTTTAAAAAGCGCAAAGCGGTCCTAAGCGGTGAGAGAACCTTCCAGCGCTTAAGCGGCTAAGCGGATGCTTAAACGAAATTTTAAGCGGCTCACTAATCGGATTAATAATATATATATTTAAATTTTTAAAGATGATATTATTACATGTAAAATTAAAATTATGTAATAATTAAGTAAAAAGAATTTAAAGATAAAACGTTCTTAACCAGAAAAGGTAATTTTAAAATTTTATGATAATTATAGTCATATTATAATAAATATTATTATTTTAAAATTAAAAATTAGCAGGTCAACATCATTTTGACCGCTTAAATTCGCTTAATGACCGCTTAATCCGCTTACTAGACCGCTTAATCTTCAAAAACACATAATTACCCGTTTAGTATAAAATCGAAGCGTTTAGGGTCCGATTCCGCTTAAGCGTCCGCATAGACGGCCGCATAATGCGCTTTTTACAACACTGTGTTACAGTTTGTGTATAACAATAGTGTCCAACTTTAGTCACCTAGGAGCCAAGCCAGGATGACAGGGGAAAAGTAGACGAAACTAAGCAAATCACGCTAACATAAAATGCATGTAAGCATCATAAAAACTAAACTTTAGTAACTTAAAATAAAAGTTATGAATATTGAAATTTAGAACACAATCAAAATCATGTAATGTATCTTAGTACTTGAGAATTACTTAAGGATAAAAATAAATTATATCAAATAATATAAATGACTTACAATCTATACTTCTATTGTTAAATACGAAATATTAAAAGTTTTGATATCATGAAATACATTCTTTTTCAAAAATCATCAATACTATTATATAAAGGAGAAGATGGGGGGCGGTGAGGTGGCGCTCTCAGATCGCTTCGTTCTATTTTTCTTATTTTCTCAATTTTTTGAATTAATAATATTAAAAATTCGAAAAAAATCTCAATTAACTTTTAAATCAATACTAATAAAGGAAACATATAATATTTTTGCATTTAAAATCCCTACTGTTGGGATTTATGGGTGATAGCATAGGAACAACTTAACTTTGTATATACTTAATTTTTTAATTAAGTAGAACGTACTGTCACAGCCAAAGTATGTTCTTGTAATCAGTATGCAATGTTAGTTTAATTGTGTAATTTGGAAGAAGTTCACTTTCTGTGTTCAAGCCTCAAAGAACGCATATTAGATGACAGCATGAATAAAGGTTACTGTCATAAGCATTGACAGTAAGATTACAAGAAGACAGAATGTTGCAAGTCAAGACAGCATATTCACTCTAACAGCAACATTGGCGGAAGACTACGCGACAGCAACTTTAGCCCGCGACAGCAAGTTTGGAAACCTCGACATCACACTATGCGGGGAACTCCTACTGTCACCAAAAGCACATTCCTGTGACAACAAGCTCTGCGGCAAAAGTAACTGTCTCGAGAAAGATCCTTGTTCTAGGTATCTTTCTCAGTCAAACCCCGTGACAGTTTCAATGTTCAAGAAACAGGCGTGTTGCAGTATCCCTAAGCTGCACCAAGTCTGCAAGACTACGACAGAAGCTTCAAGCACTGCAAACAAAAGTGAATCAATTCAAGAGCAAGGTCAAGTCTCTATTTGTTGAATTGTTTTAGCTAGAAATAGAATGAATCTAGGTTGCTTTCTTTGTAATGTATATCTGACATTGTTAGCAATTTAAGAAAGTCACATGGGTAGACACTTTGTAAGAAGCTGCCACTTGATAATGACAGCAGCTTCACAGACCCGTGTTGATAGTGATAGGATTAGTTTTATACTTAGACTATCAATTCATTCTAGAAAAGTAACAAAGACAAGCAACTGTCTTGGAGAAGAACGAAGCTCAAGAATTCTCTCTTGAGGTTGTGGCAACACTTTGCAAAATAAATAAAACATTTATTTTGTGAATCCTGTCTTCTCTATTATACTGTTTGTGAATGCATACATATTATTGATAACATTAAATCTTAGTTTTAGTTGTTGAAACTGAGATTGAATTTTATCAGTATTGCATTCATCCCCCCCCCTTCTGCAATACACAAGGACCAGCAACTTGTATTAGAGCTATCAGATTAACATACATATCTGAGATCCCGACGACAATGCAGAAATCAAACAATATCAAGATCCCAGCTTTTGATAAAGAGAATTACAGCATTTGGAAAAGAAAAATCTTGTTGTTTATCAAAACTGCGAATCCACTATACCCAGGTATACTCGAGAATGGTCCTTTCATACCAAGGAAGGAAATTGAAGCCACAACAGTAAATGGTGAAATCATTCCTGCACATTGGGTTCCCAAAGATCCCTCGGAATTTTTGGAAACTGAGAAGGAGAAAATGGTGCTAGATGATCACTTGCAACTCATCTTGCTCGATTCTCTCACGTTGGATAAAGCCATGTGTGGAAGTGTGATAAGCTGCACATCAGCCAAGGAGATGTGGATCAGGTTAGCCTTACTCTGTGAAGGAAGTGAAGAAGTTAAAGGCAACCAAAGGCAAATACTTATATCTCAATATGAGGCATTCATGGCCAAGCCGGTGAAGACTTAACCTCCATGTTTGAAAGGTTCAGTAAGCTCTTAACTGAACTGCAGATACATGGCAAGTACTATGACAGAAAAGAATTGAATGTCAAGTTCTTGCTTACACTGCCTGATCATCTTGAACACAAGACAACAGCCATACGAGAAGGAAGAGATCTCAACAATATAACCTTTGAGACACTTTATGGCATTCTGAAATCTTATGAACTTGAACTATTTCAAAAGAGAGCCATACAAAGTGGAACAAGGAACAAGATGGCTAACATGTCAAATGCCCTAGTAGCACAAGTGCCAAGAATCACACAACCTAGTGAAGCACTACAAATCACTCAACCAACCCCTGTACAATCCTTGAAGATAGAAGAGGTTGTTGAAGATGATGAGAAAGTAGTACTACAGCTCAAGGATGTGGAAGATGAAGACTTCTACACTATGGAGGAACTGGAAAGCATGGACAATCCTACTATGGCTTACATGGCCAAAAAGTTCAAGAACTTTAGGTTCAAGAAGGATAGGTCATTCAGGCCCCAAGGCCAAACATCCAAGTTCACCAAGGGAAGCTCATCAAAGGCTGCTGTGGGAAGCTCATTCAAAGGAGGATACAAGACTGGATTTGTGGATAAATCTAAATTCAAGTGTTACAACTGTGGTGAACCTGGTCATTTTGCTACTGAGTGCAAAAGACTCAAACAGGTTCAGAGATTTGAGAAAGGAACTGGTGGATACTCTAAAAAGAATCAAGGTAGAGCCTATGTGGCTGAAGGAAAGTGTTGGGATGAGTCTGATGACGAAGATGAAGAAGAATATGTCAACCTAGCTCTCATGGCTAGCACTGATGAAGTAACATCAACATCTTCAAGTCAGGTACCTTCACTTGTCTTACTTGATATGTCCATTGATGAGTATAAGAAAACCATTAAAGACTTAAGTGCTGAAATGTTCAATGTCTATACTAGCTTATCTGCTGCCAATGAGGAGATCACTAGGCTGAGTAAGCTAAATGAAACACTAAAGTCTGAAAATGAATCTCTTGTTCTTAAAACCAGTTCACTAGACTCTTTAGCTCAGGAGAATGCTAAACTTAAAAATGAATTGAAATGTGCTAAAGAGGTTGAGGAATTCCTGAGAAATGAGATTGCTGAAAATGAATTTAAAATCAAGGCTTATAAAAACTCATCTAAGATAGTTCAGGATTACAATGATAAGCATACAGAAAATCAGTCAGTTGGTATAGGTTTTTCATATGGTAGAAGACCTGGAAAGGAAACTGTGATTCAAGATTGTTCTGGAAATGCTGCTGTCAAACCCACCATTCTCAAGAAAGTTAAAACTCCCATTTTCAAAGCTGCAGAAATTGAGTTTGATGAAGAAGCCATGCTCATCAAACAAGAAATTCTTGATGAGGATGAATGTGTTGACAGCACATTCAAGGATGGAAAGGATACTGTCACAATCCCCAAGACAGTAAACTTACCAAGCAATCAGACAGTAAGTTCAAAAGATGCTGTCACAGTTGGCAAGACAGAATCTTCCAAAGATACTGTCAAGAATGGTTCCAAGACAGTAACTTTAAAACCTTCTGTCAAGACAGTAGGAATAAAAGATACTGTCAAGGAAAGTTCGACAGCAACTTCTGAACATACTGTCAATCCAGTAACTCCCAAGTCTAAGAATAGGAATGGAAAGGTAGGAGTCAACAAAGGAAATGGATACACTAATGTTGGAGGTGCTTCTAGGAAACTATGCAATAACTGTGGATCTACTCATCACTTAACACATGTTTGTAAGAAACCAATTGAGGATAAGGTCAATGCAACTGAACTCAATGGTAACTTACATAGAACCCCCCTTATGCATAGAACTATGAGTGTCTGTAATAACATTGAATGTATGCCATGCAAAATTACTGCCATGAGTACATGCTTTAACTTACATATTCTCACTATTGAAAAATGTTCATACTTAAACACTGTTGAGACTTCTGAGCCTGCTGGCAACAGCAAAAAGGCTCCATCCACTAAGAAAAGGACCAAGTCCAATTCTAAACCTAAGTGGGTGAAAAGAGAAGTCAAACAGGAGATTACTGATAATGCTTGTGACTTTATGACTGAAAGAAACTCAGGAGACACTGAAACTGCAGGACCCAACAAGGATTGGGTACCATATGCATCTTAGACACATTCTGTTTTGCAGGGCAAGAAGAAAGATCAAGTCATGTGGATCATTGACAGTGGTTGCTCAAGGCACATGACAGGTGATAAAGCCCTGCTATCACATTATGTTGAGAAATCTGGCCCAATCATAACCTTTGGAGACAACAGCAAGGGTTACACAGTGGGATATGGCTGTCTAGAAATTGGAAATGTTGTCATTGAAGATATTGCTCTTGTGGATGGATTGAAGCACAATCTACTCAGTGTCAGCCAATTCAGTGACAGGGGATTCAAGGTTGATTTTGATATGATGCTGTGTAACATCTATCACAAGAAGAATAGTAGCCTCTCTCTAAAAGGGGTTAGAAAAGGAAGCTTGTTTGTTGCTGACTTAAATTCAACAAAGAAGGATAAGGTTTACTGCTTTTACAGTAAAGCTACTGTTGGTGACAGTATGCTTTGGCACAGGAAGCTCTCACATCTCAACTTCAAGACAATGAATATTCTGATGAAGAAGGAGTTAGTGAGAGGTTTTCCCCAACATGAATTCTGTCAAGAAGGACTGTGTGAAGACTGTCAAATGGGCAAACTGAGAAGTGTTGTGCACAAGTCCAAGCAAATGAACACCAACATTGAAGCACTCAAGTTGATACACATGGATCTCTTTGGACTAGTCAATGTACCATCAATGGCCAAGAAGAGATATGCCTTAGTAATGGTGGATGATTACTCAAGGTACACTTGGGTGAAGTTTCTTGAATCCAAAGATGAAGCTGCTCAAGTGATTATTGATCAAGTCAGAGTTCTTGATAGAACTCCAAACTCAAAAGTTCAAATCTTGAGGAGTGACAATGGTACAGAATTCAGAAATGCCACTCTTGGAAATTTCTGTAAAGATGAAGGAATTGTACAACAATTCTCTGCTGCAAGAACTCCACAGCAGAATGGAGTTGTAGAGAGAAAGAACAGGACTCTCATTGAAGCAGCTAGAACTATGTTGCATGATGCCAAACTGCCAACATATTTCTGGGCTGAAGCTATCAACACAGCCTGTTATACTCAGAACAGAACCATGATCAACAAGACTCATGCAAGTACACCTTACTGTCTGTTAACTGGAAAGAAACCTACTGTCAAATATTTTCATGTGTTTGGGAGCAAATGCTTTATGATGAAGGATAACCATGAGAAGAAAGGAAAATTTGACACCAAGGCTTTTGAAGGACTATTCATGGGTTACAGCACAGAAAGGACTGCCTATAGAGTTTATGTTATGGAACACAGGATTATTGAAGAAAGTGTTAATGTCACATTTGATGAAACCAAGTTTCCAGGACTGCATGAAGAAGGAAAAATGCAGACATTCAGATTTGAGAATCAAGGATACTTGGAAGCTGAGGAAATTGTGGATGAAGAACCTAGCTTCACTCAAATTGTTGAAGTTGATAAAGATACTGTCAATACCACTACTGTCAACCAAACTCCAGCTCAGTCACAGACCATAACCTCTAACATTCATAACAGTGGTGACTCTGGAGACAATGAAGAACATGGTGAAGACAATGGGATTGGTGATCATTCAACTCAACAAACTGAAGCAAATGTTCCTGTACAGTCAAGTAGCTTGCCCAAAATCACCAAATGGAACAAGGATCACTCAAGTGACCTCATCATTGGTGACCCTAATTCTGGAGTGAGGACAAGGAACAAAGTCTCCGCTGACAGCATGTTTTCATGCTTCCTGTCTCAAATGGAACCCAAGACAACTGATGAAGCATTGTTGGATTCTGACTGGGTGATAGCCATGCAAGAAGAGCTAAATCAGTTTGAAAGGAACAATGTATGGAAGCTGGTTCCAAGACCTAAGGGAAAGTCAGTCATTGAGACCAAATGGGTTTTCAGAAACAAGCTTGATGAAAATGGATCAGTGACAAGAAACAAAGCAAGGCTAGTGGCTAAGGGTTACTGTCAACAGGAGGGTATAGACTATGATGAGACATTTGCACATGTTGCAAGACTTGAAGCTATAAGAATCTTTCTATCCTATGCTGCACAGTGCAACTTCAAGGTATTTCAGATGGATGTCAAAAGTGCCTTCCTAAATGGAGAATTGGAAGAAGAAGTGTATGTTGAACAGCCACTAGGGTTTGAGGATGCTGAAGTGTATGATTTTGTATACAAACTTTTCAAAGCTTTGTATGGACTAAAGCAAGCACCCAGGGCTTGGTATGACACACTCTCCACTTTTCTCTTGGACAATCAGTTTACTAGAGGAGTTGTGGACAAGACACTTTTCTACAAACACCATGGCAAGGACATCATTCTGGTACAAATCTATGTGGATGATATCATTTTTGGTTCAACAAATGAGAGGCTGTGTGAGAAGTTTTCCTCTCTCATGAGTAACAAATATGAGATGAGTATGATGGGAGAATTGTCATTCTTTCTGGGATTACAAATTCTTCAACAATCTGATGGAATCTTCATTTGTCAAGCTAAATACATCAAGGAACTTCTCAGAAATTTCAACTTGGAAGATTCATCACCTGCAAAGACACCAATGTCCACCTCAACCAGTCTGGATCTTGATCCTAAAGGGAAGAAAATTGACTCAAGCACCTATAGAGGCATGGTAGGATCTCTCCTATACCTAACTGCTAGCAGACCTGACATCATGTTTGCTACATGTCTCTGTGCAAAGTTTCAGAGTGATCCAAAGGAGTCTCACTTAGTAGCCATCAAGAGAATCTTTAGATACCTAAAAGGCACTCCTAACCTAGGTCTTTGGTATCCCAAGAACACTGGATTTGATCTAATTGGCTACTCAGACTCAGACTATGCTGGATGCAAGATTGACAGAAAGAGTACTACTGGTAGCTGTCAATTTCTTGGTGGAAGATTGGTCTCATGGTTTAGCAAGAAGCAG
This sequence comes from Heracleum sosnowskyi, assembly GCA_030848705.1. NCBI lineage: Eukaryota > Viridiplantae > Streptophyta > Magnoliopsida > Apiales > Apiaceae > Heracleum > Heracleum sosnowskyi. The sequence continues at coordinate 37,305,001 of CM061244.1, forward strand.
CATTCAGTTTCTACCTCAACTGCAGAAGCTGAGTATATTGCTGCAGGCAGTTGCTGTGCACAAATTCTATGGATGAAGAATCAACTTCTGGATTATGGTCTAGTGTTAAGTGAAATTCCAATCTACTGTGACAACACTAGTGCCATAGCCATTTCAGACAATCCAGTTCAACACTCTAGGACAAAGCACATTGATATAAGACATCACTTTATCAGAGAACATGTTGAACAAGGAACTGTGAAGCTGATCTATGTCCCAACTGACAAGCAACTTGCTGACATCTTCACTAAGCCATTGGATGAAGCAACTGTAATATCCGTGAATTTTATTATTTGATTAAATGATATATTTAATCTAAAATATTTATTGTGGAATATTGGAATATTATTAAATGATAATTATTGTGTGATTATGTGCTAAATGGTGAGTCGAAAGCCCCTTTCAAATATTTCGTCATTTGGAATTTTCTTCAAATCTGAGCCCCGTTTTGATAATTTAAGGGCCCCATTGGAATTTCGTACATTAATTATTATCTCTTCGTCTTTCGTATTCGAATCATTATCGGGAGAGATATTCGTATCATTTCATTCCTACCTATTTGATTCTGCAAGAATAATTCGTTTTGTTCAAAAAGGGAAAAATTGTTCCGAACCCTAATTGCTTAAGGGGACGGATATATCATTTTATATCAGTATCTCATTTGTTATAGTCCCAGTATTCTTGAGCATTAGTTATATAATGATATGTATTGATTTGGATAATTATCAATCCTTGTAGATAATTATCTTCTCGTAAAACGTATTTTAACCTAATTAGGGTTTTTAAACGATCCAGTGGATCTATAACGATCCAAAAGTGTTCCTTAGGGTATTATTTTTCCAAAAATATATAAAGACGAATCGTACCTTATAACCTTCATAATCTGCATTGCGTATTATCAAAAAGTAAAAATTCCCGAAATGTGTTCATTGCCATAATCTGGATGCGGTCTTGGTCAAGGGGTATTTGTGTCTTTATATATATTATGCATGTGTTAAATAGTATTCCGTTGGTCGGATGACTCCTCAAATCTGTACCCCGGGTTTGGAGGGCGTCACAGTTGGTATCAGAGCAACAGGTTATGGCATTTGAAACAAGTTAGGACTTAGGGTCCAGGATAACATAGAGAGTTAGGAGTTCATGTAAGGATATTAGGAGGTCAACTAGGGATATTATGCGTAGTGATTAAATGTGGTTATAATTGCAGCCCCTAGTTCTAGTTCAGACTCAGACCCTTCCGAGGATACGATAGCAGAGATACCTACACCCGTTGAGAGGGCAGGACCGTCTCGGCCAGTGCGATATCAGCCTAGGCATCAGGACCCAGTGGTCAGGAGAGATCAGATACCTTGTCCTATTCCACTCCGACAAGTAGCCCCAACACCAGTGTCTCAGGCATCAGTTTGTGGGCCTTTGTATCAGCTATGTGAGCCACCAGTTCCACACCATGTGTATCAGAGGGTGAGTAGAGAGAAGGAGTACCTTTATGGACAGGTTATGGAGATGGGTAGGGTTCGTTCGATCGAAGCAGCCGCTGTCAGAGAGAGAGACAGACTTAGAGATCAGATGAGAGACATTCAGATGAGGTTTAGGGTTACGAGGACCTTGGTTGAGACTCGATTGCACGGATTAGCTTCTAGTCGAGAGGGAGAGACAGTAGCAGGGATGAGACAGATTTTGGATTATGCGATGAGTGAGATTGCAGAGATTTCAGGACCCCCGTTATGGCCGGCAGGAGCAGGTGATCTGTGAGCAGATATTAGTAGCAGACAAATGTGACGTGGATGTATGGTCTCTAGATAGTTAGTATATAGATGCATATTGTAGAATCAGCAGTGCACCGGGCTTATAGGAACGCCTCGGGTTGTTGTTGCATTTTTGTTGTATTGCTGGTCGGCAGTTATGGTTCAGCCATGATATATTTTCTTTTGAAGCGTTCTACGCTTGTACTAACTCTATATATATATATATGATAAACCTCTTTTATAGAACTGTATTTATTCCCCTGTCATTCATTTCCAGCATCATAACTGTTATTCTACTTGTTGCAACGAGTGTATCCATACACCGTTGAGAAGATCTGTAAACCTTCGAGATATCAATTGTGATCCTTCCTTCTCTTATATGGACTGTTTGATTAAGCCAATTATTGTTTATTCATCAGCGATATGGCTCCTAGACGACAAACCCGTTCAACTGATACCTCTGACCAAGAGGGTCAACAAAATACACCTCCCACGGGCCGCATGGACCCGATGGTAATCCAGTTGTTAAATACTCTTACTCAACAGACTGCCGCATTAGCACAGCAGCAACGAGCATTTCAGCAACAGCTCTTAGAACAGCAGCAACAACATCAGCAACATCAGTATTAGCAGCATCAACAACAACACCAACAAGCAGCACCGGCGGTTACGTTCAAATCTTTCTAGGCAGCAAAACCTCCAGAATTTAAAGGATCAGCAGACCCTGTAGAGGCTAAGGCATGGTTGAAGGAGATGGAAAAGGCTTTTGCATTGATAGAGGTGACAGAAGATAAGAAGACGGAGTATGCAAGCTATTTTCTGAAGAATGAGGCCAGTTATTGGTGGGAAACGAGTAGGGCTATGGAGCCCGAGGGATTGATTACGTGGGCAAGATTTACAGAGTTGTTTTTGGAAAGGTATTTTCCGGACTATATGAGAGATCAGATGGAATTAAAGTTTTTGGAATTAAAGCAGGGAAGCATGACAGTGCCCCAATATGAAACAAGGTTTACGGAGTTGTCAAGGTTTGTTCCAACCTATGTGGATACGGAAAAGAAGAAGGCCAAGAGGTTCCAGCAGGGACTGAGGTCTTGGATTCGTAGTAAATTAGCTGTATTGGAGTTGGACACCTATGCAGCGGTGGTCCAAAAGGCAATGATTGCGGAGACAGAAAGTGATTCTTACATGAAAGAGAGGGAGAACAAGAAAAGGAAAGCAGGGATACCCGATAAGGGACAGCAGCAGGGAAATTTTCAAGGGCAAGCAAATAAGAAACTGGGATTTCAGCACGGAAGGAATACGAGTTTTAGGAAACCAGATACCGGAAGCGTAGGACAAGATAACCGTCTACTAACCGGCAGTCAGCAGGGACTTTCTAGACCCCCACTACCAGAATGCAAGACATGCGGGAAGCGACATCTAGGGATATGCCATCGATTGAATGTCACATGCTTTAAATGCAATCAGAAGGTACATTATTCCCGGGATTGCAAGATGGGCATTGTGTGTCATCGGTGTAAGAAACCAGGTCACATGATTAAGGACTGTAGAGCACCAGCAACCGTGAACAATATGATTCGGGCAATTGAAGCACCCCCAGTTGTTAACGTCCAGCCGTTAGCCAGGACCTACAATATGTCAATGGGAGAAGCAGTGAGAGATTCCGACGTGGTGGCAGGTACACTTCTAGTAAATTCTGTTCCTGCACAAGTGTTAATAGATTCGGGAGCGACGAAGTCTTTTATTTCTGAAACGTTTGCTCGTAGATTGAATTGCGTAATGAAACCTTTAAGTGGAATGTTGACTATAGAGATAGCTAATCAGGATCGTATCGCGGTCAGTTCATATTATCCTCGTTGTGAGATAGAGATTTTGGGAAATCGTTTTTATGTTGACTTGTTACCTTTTAAGTTAGGTGAATTTGATGTGATATTAGGGATGGATTGGTTGACTGAGTATGATGCAAGTATTGATTGTAAGAATAAGAGGGTTACTTTGGTTACCCTGGAAAAGAAAGAAATAATATTTAGAGGAGAGAAACAAAGAAAGAGGTTCCTGACGATGATTCAGGCTAAGAGGTTATTAAGGCAAGGTTGTGAGGCGTATTTAGCTTATGTGATAGATATAGATAAGGAAGTTTCTAAGTTAGAAGATATTCCAGTCGTAAATGAGTTTCCAGATGTTTTTCCGGAAGAATTACCAGGTTTACCTCCAGATAGAGAGATTGAATTTGCGATAGACTTAGTACCAGGCGCGGAGCCAGTATCTAAGGCCCCTTACAGAATGGCACCAGTGGAGATGAAGGAATTGGCTGATCAACTGCAGGATTTGCTAGAAAAAGGAATTGTTAGACCCAGCGTTTCACCGTGGGGAGCACCAGTACTGTTTGTCAAGAAAAAGGATGGAAGCATGAGATTGTGTATAGACTATCGGGAGTTGAACAAGCTGACCATTAAGAACAAGTATCCGTTACCTCGAATAGATGATCTGTTTGACCAGCTGAAAGGAGCAGTACATTTTTCAAAGATTGACCTACGGTCAGGATATCACCAATTGAAGATTAGACCAGACGACATACCAAAGACAGCCTTTCGAACAAGGTATGGGCACTATGAATTCTTAGTAATGGCGTTTGGACTAACGAATGCACCCGCAGCTTTTATGGACCTAATGAACAGGATTTTCAAGAGATATTTGGACAAGTTTGTAGTGGTATTCATCGACGACATCTTGATATACTCAAGGACAGAAGAAGAGCATACAGACCAATTGCGAATTGTGTTAGAAACGTTGAGATAAGAAAGACTATACGCGAAGTTTTCCAATTGTGAATTCTGGTTGAAAGAAGTTCATTTCTTAGGACACGTGGTGAGCAGCGAAGGCATCAAAGTGGACCCAGCAAAGATAGAGGCAGTGAAAGATTGGGAGAGACCAAGGACACCGACTGAAGTCAGAATTTTCTTGGGATTAGCCGGATACTACCGGAGATTTGTGCAAGATTTTGCGAAGATAGCTACTCCAATGACCAAGCTGACAAGGAAAAGCGAGCGATTCATATGGAACGATAAATGCGAAGAAGGCTTCCAAGAGTTAAAGAAAAGACTAACTACGGCACCGGTATTGATGCTACCAGACGATCAAGGTCATTTCGTAATCTATAGTGATGCGTCATACAAAGGATTGGGATGCGTACTTATGCAACATGACAAGGTGATTGCTTATGCGTCAAGACAGTTGAGACCCCACGAACAGAAGTACCCTACACACAATTTAGAGTTAGCAGCTATTGTGTTTGCTTTGAAGATATGGAGACACTACTTGTATGGGGAGAGATGTGAAATTTACACCGATCACAAAAGTTTGAAGTATATCTTTACTCAGAAAGAGCTGAACATGAGGCAACGAAGATGGTTAGAACTAATCAAGGACTACGACGTTTCTATCAACTATCATCCCGGCAACGCAAATGTGGTAGCAGATGCATTGAGCAGAAAAGAGAGATTGAATACACTGATGATGACCAAAGAGTTGTACAAGGAATTTGAGAAGTTAGAAATCGAAGTAATTAATCCGAAGGACGCGACGGAAATAATTTATACCATGACGTTTCAACCTGAATTGTTGGAGAAGATACGAAAGTGCCAAGAGCGAGTTATGAATGATGATGTGAGTAAAATGATAGGTGAGGAAATATGTAGCCAACTGGACGACAAAGGGATCTTGAGATTTGCTTCTCGGATATGGATACCTAACGTAACGGAACTGAAAAGTGAGATTTTGCACGAAGCACATAACTCGAAGTATTGAATTCATCCAGGGAGTACGAAGATGTATCGAGATCTTAAGACGAACTTTTGGTGGCCAGATATGAAGAGAGAGATTGCGGAATGGGTAAGTAAATGCTTTACGTGTCAAAGAGTTAAGGCGGAACACCAGAGACCAAGTGGATTACTTCAACCATTGGAAATTCCCGAATGGAAGTGGGAACACATTGCGATGGACTTTGTAGTAGGATTGCCTAGAACAAAAGCTAACCATGATGCCATCTGGGTTATCGTGGATCGATTGACGAAATCTGCGCATTTTCTTCCGATTAACGAGAGATTCTCGCTAGATAAGTTAGTTCATATTTACATAAAAGAAATCGTAGTACGACATGGAGTTCCAGTATCGATAGTGTCTGATAGAGACCCTCGGTTCAATTCAAGATTTTGGAGGAGTTTTCAAGAGTGTTTGGGCACCGAGTTGAGAATGAGTACGGCTTATCATCCGCAGACGGACGGTCAAAGCGAAAGGACAATTCAGACTATTGAAGATATGCTTAGGACATGTGCACTTGACTTTGAAGGCAGTTGGGACGATCATCTACCCTTGGTGGAATTTTCATATAATAATAGTTTTCATGCGAGCATCGGAATGCCACCTTACGAAGCTTTGTATGGACGAAAGTGTCGATCTCCAGTATATTGGGAAGAAGTTGGTGAACGGAAAATGATAGGACCAGAACTAGTGCAACGAACAAAGGAAGTGGTTCAATTGATTCAGAGAAGATTGATAACAGCTCAAGACCGACAGAAAAAGTATGCGGATCTAGCCAGAAAGGATGTGGGATTCGAAGAAGGAGAGCAGGTGTTACTAAAGGTTTCACCATGGAAAGGATTAGTTAGGTTTGGAAAGAAAGGGAAGTTGAGTCCGAGATATGTTGGGCCGTTTGAGATTTTGAAGAAGGTGGGCGAGGTAGCTTACGAGTTGGCATTGCCACCGCATATGCAGCACGTTCATAATGTATTTCATGTATCTATGCTTAAGAGATATCGACCAGATTCGAATCATGTAATAGAGTATGAACCCATAGAGGTCCAGGCAGATTTATCATATGTAGAACGACCGATTCAGATATTGGATCGTAAGGAGAAAGTACTAAGGAATAAGACAGTAGCGTTAGTGAGAGTTTTGTGGAGGAATCCTAAAGTAGAAGAGTCTACCTGGGAATTAGAGAGTGAAATGTTAGGGAAGTATCCCCAGTTGTTTCCTTGATCTGATTCTGAGGACAGAATCCTATTAAGGAGGGAAGGATGTAATATCCGTGAATTTTATTATTTGATTAAATGATATATTTAATCTAAAATATTTATTGTGGAATATTGGAATATTATTAAATGATAATTATTGTGTGATTATGTGCTAAATGGTGAGTCGAAAGCCCCTTTCAAATATTTCGTCATTTGGAATTTTCTTCAAATCTGAGCCCCGTTTTGATAATTTAAGGGCCCCATTGGAATTTCGTACATTAATTATTATCTCTTCGTCTTTCGTATTCGAATCATTATCGGGAGAGATATTCGTATCATTTCATTCCTACCTATTTGATTCTGCAAGAATAATTCGTTTTGTTCAAAAAGGGAAAAATTGTTCCGAACCCTAATTGCTTAAGGGGACGGATATATCATTTTATATCAGTATCTCATTTGTTATAGTCCCAGTATTCTTGAGCATTAGTTATATAATGATATGTATTGATTTGGATAATTATCAATCCTTGTAGATAATTATCTTCTCGTAAAACGTATTTTAACCTAATTAGGGTTTTTAAACGATCCAGTGGATCTATAACGATCCAAAAGTGTTCCTTAGGGTATTATTTTTCCAAAAATATATAAAGACGAATCGTACCTTATAACCTTCATAATCTGCATTGCGTATTATCAAAAAGTAAAAATTCCCGAAATGTGTTCATTGCCATAATCTGGATGCGGTCTTGGTCAAGGGGTATTTGTGTCTTTATATATATTATGCATGTGTTAAATAGTATTCAGTTGGTCGGATGACTCCTCAAATCTGTACCCCGGGTTTGGAGGGCGTCACAACAACCTTCAACAGGTTGGTAAGTGAATTGGGAATGCTGAATCTGGTATGTTGATTTACTCAGTTTTCTATATTTCCAAATTCTCTTTTGAAGCTCATGACAGCAACTTCAAACCTGCTGTCAAGAGAAGTTACTGTCTACTTGGTCTATGTCTGTTATGTGACAGCATGTGTTGATTTGACTTTTCATGTCAGTATTTTGTGCCAGTCTCATACTTTTAGACTATAATAACCCGAATTTTTGGAAAAATTTAAAACTTTTCTTATTATGATTAAGTGCATCAGTGAATAGTGAATTTGGTGGATGAATAGTGATTTTGAGGATTAAGAAAATTTTTCATGCCACCTATGTACGAGACGTAGTGTGGATATTCCGAAGTCATATTAGTGATCTACGGAGTAAATAAGGGAATGCAAAGACGATCGGAATTCAGAAATTCCAAAAATTATTTTGGTGTAGTATTTGACCGGGCAGCGAATTATATATTATTATATTCAAGAAATGAGATATTAAAATTGAGGAATTGAGGATTTAATAATTTGGAATTTTATTATTTTATTAAAGTCGATTTAAGGATTCGATTGTTGGAATGAATAGTGAATAGTTACCATTCACTGCGAAAATCGCGTAGAGTTTTATTCACTTTTTAGGGAATATTTCGAATCGTTTCAAGAGGAACAAGACAACATTTACAGGATTAAATATAGACATGGAAGTAACATGTAACAAGATTAATTCGAGGGATGCAACATTTGGATCATCCATGTGAAAGGAAAGCGAACCAGTAAAGTTACTTTAGTTGAACCAGTGCATGCTTGACAAGTGTCGCAAGAAGAAGGCATCAAGGACCATGACTCACCAATTTTGACCACTTAATTATACAAATATCTAAGTAATTAAAACAAGAAAAGAGAAAAAAGAAGAACTCTTTCCCCCCCATTTTCGGCTAAAGTGCAACTGCCGGATTGTAACTTTCATATCTCCTTCATTTCTCGGTGGAAAATGGCGATCTATAGCTTGTTGGAAAGGTCTTGAGATAACCTACATTTCCTATTTCACAAGTTGCTTCCATTTGAGCAAGGTAAGACCTTCATGTGTCCAGTTCTTTAAACCAGTGTATAGTAACTCCGAGAATTCATAACTTGTTCTTGATTTTCTTTTGCAAGTTTAAGGATGATAACCATGGATAAAGACTCTCTTAAGGCTTACAAGCTCTCGTGGTGTGTTTAAGGATTCAAGGAAGGTATACCACTCATCCACCCATTTGATTTATGTTGAGATTTAAGTGAAGTTTCTAGTAATGTTTAAGAATAAGCGTGTTTATGGAATTTGGAGTATGTATGGTTAATTATTGATGAATACTTGTTGTTGGTTGATGTTGGTGATGTGTTCTTGAAGTATATGAACTGGTTATGTTGTAAAAGTTGTTGGGTTGTTGAGTTATTTGGTTTTAAGAGGTTTTGACATAACAAAAAACCGGGAAACGTTGCGATTATAGCCGTCGTAATGCCCATTTGATTTAAGGCTGTTTGGAGCAAGAATTACGAACTGGTCTTGGACTATTTTTGGGAAAAACTGACCATGAACATGTAGGCCTTGTTTTAAGGGTTGTTTTGGTATAAAGATCATGTCTATACGAATTACGGTTTAAGAGAAAAGTGAGTTTTAGTAAACGTCGTTCGGAGGAACAACCCCTCTCTGGTCAGTCACTTTGAGGCTACATTTGGACTGCTTAGAAGCCATATTAAAATGTGAAACTTTGAGTAATAATGCTAGAGACAGTTAGGAAGGCTCACGAAAAAGATTCGGATTAAAAAGATTATTTTTCTATTTTATAAAAATGTTTTAGTCGAGGTCGCGCAAGTGAAAACCACTAAGAACATGGCTTAGAAACCAATGTTGTAAATGGTTAAGTATAACTTGTATTCGAGGATCGATTTCGGACTAAACCTACGATTTAAGTAATTGTCGATTAAACATGGACTTAGTATGAGCCTATAACGAGCTAGTAATTCCTTGGTTGTGTTTCGCTTACGTGTTTAAGCATTGAGTACAAGTGGATTATCCAGGGGATTAATCGTGCGTTTCTTTGACTTTGTCTAGATTGTCCGGCATCGTCGCGAACCCCTACCACTTCTCGAGCATCAGGCAAGTTTACTAACCCTTACTCTATTGTTAGAGTGGGCATATTTTCGAATGTTTAGTACTTGTTGATTCAAAAATATATCTATGTATATATATTCTTTGTTCCAAGTATCGTGCAAGTTTCTAAAACCATATTTTGAAGTATGCATATACTAGATGCAAGTTTTCTAATCCCATGCTGTATTTCAGATTACATTATACTGATGACGCATATGATATGATAGATGCATATTTTCAAAACTTACATCGTATATAGATGTAACGGTATTAAAAATGTTGAGATATAATATATGCATGGGATAGAGGCAAGTTTTCAAACCTATATATTTTTTTAAACTGTTGTGGTGACGAATAAAAGGTTTTGAGATATATGCTATATGTTTATGTTTTCAAAATGTTATCTATGATGTTAATTAAAAGTTATTGATAAGAGTTGAACTTATAAGCTATGGATACTGCAATATCTATAAGCCAATATGTTAAGAAAAACCCTCAGGAGGGGGTATATACTATGTACATACGCTATGGACCGGGAATGGTATCAGTTGCTATCTAGGGTTATTTTATTGTGTTATTATAATTAATCCCGATAAATGATTTACAAACTAAAGACTATTTGGAGTTTAATCTATTAAGGGTATATTTAAATATACGATGAATAGTTATTATCTACCCTTTTGTTAAGAGAGTACTTAGAAATTATTTCTAAATAAATATTCTATATTAAATATAGTTTGCATTAATTATTTAAAGCCCTACTTCTTAAGGAAGTACTTTGTGAAAACTATTTTAAACCCTAGATAGCTAATAAAGTTTTATTCAGTCAATTATAAACATAATTAGAGAAGGTTCCCAAATCTATTTCCCTTTTTAAGTCTATATTCAGAAAGACTTAAATGTTCGCTCAAACTACAAAGATGCATGGAACCTTTCTCAAGATTTTATGCTTGTTTCCAGTAGACTGTCTGGTCCTAAATCTTTTTAAATCAATGAAATTATCAGTCTGATATACTACCATCAAGATGATTTTGATTACTTCCTCAAAACTCGAGAAGTAAGATCAGTGATATCCATTAACAGGCATCAGCCTGGGAAATATGAGTGAATTTCCTTTCCAACCAGATACGACTACTTTGTGGAGTTGTATACTTGGGGAAAAAGGGAAAGGAACTTTATGTTTCAGTGTTATGGATTTACTCGAACTTGGAGATATGTAAGGGACTGAGTAGCGCCGGTCCCCTAAGGGAATTACAATATGGCCGACGAACTGGTGAACGGGTCTGTTCTTCCCTTAGATGATTATCAGTGCCCGACCGTAGGATAAGTGGAGAGTAACAGAATCGACCGTCAATGAACGGGTCTGTTCTTCCTGCCTACAACCGATTGGCGGGGAGGTAAGTCGGTGTGAGACTGATTATCTTTCCTTCTACGTAGAAAAACAGCAGGGGGATACAACTTGCGACTGATCATCGCAGGGGTATCCTCGGCGCCTAGCAACTCCATCTACAGTTCACTATTCATGAAAGAGCACATTTTGTGCAAGTTTTCAGAGAAAGAGAAATTATTCCAGTTACTCAGTTTTATGCAAGTTTTCAGAAAAGAAAGTTTATTCCAGTCATTCAGTTCTATGCAAGTTTTCAGAAAAAGAAAGTTTACTCAAGAGTATTCAAGTTTATTCCAGTATATGAGTTATGAGAAAGCATATGAAATTACGAAAGGTATATGATTGTTTTGAAAAAGGTATATGGAATCAGTTGAGTTTCGAAAATGGATTGGAAATATTTTACATTGTATTTATTTCCAGATTATGATATGAGGTAAATGTTTGATATGAAAGATGATATTGAATTTTCCTTATAACTTCATCTTTCAAGTATATGTTGATAGTCTGCTTATATTTTATATAGCAGATATTTTATGGAAAGGATATACTGAGTTATCTTATTATTTCAGCTTTTATACTATACTAGAACTTTGTTCATAGTATGAATATCGAAAGTTGCAGAGTATTCTGAAATGATATTTGAAGTACAGTAATGGTACTATTTTTGGAATACATTCCTATAAGGAAATGATTTCAGTATCGAAATATTTTGACAAATTATTGTCGTATACCCGCTTTATTTCTGGGTTGAATTAAGGGCAGAATTATGCCATACTTTCATTACATTGCTGAGCTATCGCTCACTCTTGCTATTATTTTATATATATTATATAGCAGCGAAGCAGGATGCCAATGGGACGGCACATACCTCGCAAGGCGTTTCCATTAAACAGTTTCTAGCAGCGATCCCGAGAGTAGTACGAACCAATTGAATCAGGCTACGGCTTTTGGTATTCAACTTATGTATAGACATGAATGGTATTAGAGGATTGTGAGCATCAGAAGGCTAAGTTGGTAATGTAACAATACTTAGAAATTGTATCAGTAACAGATTCAAAAGACATTTGGGTATTGTAATAAAAGTTAGTTATTCCGTAGTTGTTGTATTGTGTCGTTTCTGAGACTCTAACCTGTGTGTGTGTGTGTGAGACATATATTGTGGGGTCATGAGCAGGTGAAATATGAATGGTGTGAGTAATACAGGTAAAGCAAGGAGTACATGGATTGTGACGACCCTAAATCCCCGACCCCGGATTTGGGGCTGTTACATAGACCGTGTATGACATTAATGTGGTTACTTGTTAAGTTTGAGAGATAAAAATCTGTTCCATTGGACTTTCACACCGTTTTGCATTAATCTGTAGGATTAAAGGAGGACTCGACCATTAATTACTTTTGTGGTAGTTGTATGGGTACTCTAACTGTTGACCATTAGACTTTAATCCTTAGACGGTTTTGCCTATAAATTAACCTTAGGTTTCACCAGTCTGCTCTCAGTTTTAAAGTAAATAATGGAAAACAAAGTAGGAATTGAAGTAGGGCTAAAACGGTGCGATAGTGAACCCGACAGTGAAGAGATTGATGAACTCTTCGAGATGCTGTTGGACGGCATGGATGAGATCGAAGAGGAAAAGAAACAGGAAGAGGAGGCCAAGGCTCAGGAAGAAGAGAAGGAGCTTCAGGCACTTCTTGAAAAAGAAGGTCGCTCTGAAGAAGAGATTAAGGAAGAGCTTTTAGGACTAGTTGATAAGATCATAGAATAATGTACTCCATGTTCTATTTTTAATGATTTTATCAATAATAATAATAAAAGTTCTTCTTCTTGTGTTTATGATTTGTCTGTGTTAATTGCTTAATATCTGTGTTCAAAAGATTACATTGCTAAATCCATAATGTGTCAATATTAAGTTAAGTGTATGAATAAAGCATTCTAATAAGTTCATGACAGAACCAATTCTCAATCAAAGTTACTGTCGTTAAGAAGAATACTGTCGTGTGTTTCTTGACAGAAACCTTCTTGACAGCAGGGAAAGACTTTCTATCAAGACTTGTAAAGGATACTGTCATTCCTATGCTTAACGGTGACAGCAAGTTTTTGCGCAATAGTTGCTGTGGCGCAAAACCTACTGTCACCACCTCTTATTACTGACAGATTGTTTCTAGCGCATAGGTTACTGTCAAGAATAGTGGACCGTTGAAATTGGATATTCATCCCACGTTGGTCAGTGAATAACGGGCAGTAACTGACGTGTTATAAGAGTGGGTTAAGACACGTTCTTTAATTCCACTTTTTGTGCACAACGTTTGCGATACCTCTATTTATTCCCCAGTTACTCAGACATATCACTCTCATCGAACTCAAGGCAATATATTTTTCTTCAAGCAAAAAGCCACTTTCTTACTTTCTTCTTTTCTTGAAATCTCCACTACACCATAGATTGCATATTGCAACAACGGAAATACATTGCCTTAAGGCCTATATTTGTTGCAATATATTCTATGGCAATGATTTCGCAAAAATTGATCGTTGCATCCGCCCCCGCTGCAATAGAGCCATGTAGCAACGTTTTTGACACCATACAGCAACGTAATTAAATCATTGCAATAAGCTTCAGTAGCAACATTTTAGGCTCTGCAGCAACGACTAAAAACCATTGCGGTAGCATAAGTGTGTAATGAATTGACACTTTAAGGCAACACTTCTGAGACCAATTGCAATGATTTTTTTTAGATTAATGCAACATTTTTGACCCTATTGTAACAGTTTTTTTCTAAAAAAAACAACATGTTCTTGTTGGAAATACAATAAACCAGGGAATTTTTATAGCCAAAAATCCAAGTATCATTATTTCATAAATCAAGGCAACTTAATGCCAAATATCTAATTACACCATTATAATGCTACATGACCTTCAAAGTCTAAACACAAACCAAATTAATATCAAATGATATTACAATTCTTGTACATCAAAATCTTAGCTCTAACAACTTTAATAACCAAAAACCAAGAGATAGTTAATATTTGCTCTCTTAATCTACATCCTGATGAAATATCTCCACCCATTTGCATCCGTTGATGTCCCCAAGTACTTGATGATATACCTGAAAGGTAAGGACAAACACAAGATTGCAAAGTTATATGTTAACAAAAAGCAACACTTTGTATTTCTCAGAGTACATTTTATGAATTTCTAATTATAAATATTGATTGCCAGTATCAATTGAGAAAGAACTAAAAATTACGCTACCTCACTACCTCCTCTTGCCCCTGGTCTTTGAATCACAGATTTGTTACAAAAAATACTATTAGCTTAGAAAATGAACTACAAAAAAATAGAGACCAAATAAATATAATTTTTAGTGTACAAATCTTGACAGATTCATAACAAACACTTACATCGAATCCAATCAAGTGTTTTAAGCCTTAGCTTCACGGACTCCAAATCCTCCAATTTCATTTCCCAGTAAACAAGGTCAAATCGTTTGACGAGCTAGTCACCAAATCTTTGTTCAACCAAATCAATAGTCCTTTATTCCATACTTATTAATACATTTAACAGATCAAAAAACAGAGCTTCTAAAAAAAACAATTCACAAGGAAAGTTTAATATACAAAACCATTACTCTTAAAGAAAACCCCAAATTGAAACATATTTATATAAACATACATATGTAAACAAGAAAAATATACATCAAACCCTAATTAACAAGAATCCCAAAACACAAAAATTAAACTCTAATTGAAACTCGATTTAAAACTCAATTTGGGGAAAAAGATTTTTGACGAACATACCTTTTTTGATGAAACTCGATTTTATGCATTCTTGGAGCGTGAGTCTTTTTCAATTTTGTCTTCTCTTCCATCTTTAGTTTTCTTCGATTTAGTCTCTGTAGAGGTTTGATGTGTGTGTTTGTGCTTGTGTAAGTATGTTGTCTATATGTCTTTATCTGTTATTATTTTCTTTTCTTTTTGTTTTGTTAAGTGTACCATTTTTCTGAAAGCCCGCTCAACATTTTTTTTGAAAGCCCGCTCAAGTTTTTCATAAGCCCGCCTAAATTTTGGGCCCAAAATTACAATATATAGTAACGAGTTCTTAAATCGTTGCAGTAGAATTCTAATTTTAGGCTATCTCTAATTTTTTCACTTCAGTTGTAACGGTTTTTAAAAGTATTGCCATATATAAGAGTTGGTATATCGACAGCAACGTTTTTTGATCAAATTTTTAAATTTTGGTTGCTATAGCTAATCTATGGTGTAGTGCTCCATGGCATCCAAACAGACTCTCTCTCAAACAAACTTTGCTGGCATCTTTTCCCCAAATGATGCTGGTGAAGGCTTCAAAGGACTCGTGTTTTTCTTGAACAAGTCCTATCTCGGTTATGCCATCACCTCAACCCCCATTCTAGACTTAGACCGAATTGAGGCGTTTTGGCAAACTACTGTTGCTCAAACTGAGGGTGAGAACCCGGGTATTCAATTCACAATCTCTGGGCAACAATACACTCTTACAGCTGAGGTCATCAACACTGCTCTTGGAATTACCCTGGAAGCAAGACAACAATTTACTGAACTTGCAAATGATGACACTCTCAAGAAGCTCTTCTTGAAGGTTGGGTATGCAGGCCCTATTCTCGAAGACGGGACTACCAAGTGGTATCCAACTGGTGAAATGGATAGGAAGCATCTGAGAAAGGAGTGGAGCATGATATTTGATGTGATGGTCAAGGTGTTCCAAGTCCACAGGCTGGAATGGAATACCCTCCTACATCAAGAAACTGACACATTCTCTTGTCCATGGATACAAGGTGAATGTTGGAGCTCTCCTCATGGCACACCTCCAAGCTGCCATAGGTAAGAAGGTATCAATCTACCCTCGCTTTCTTATGATGTGCATTAATTCATTCTGTGATTTTAATGATGCTGCTCCTCGTTTAGAGGCTTGCTCAGTTTTGAAAAAGAACACACACACACTGTTATCTTCACAGAATCTCAATGCACATATTCCACTTTGTTTCACTCAGCACATGGTTGATCAAGTGTCCAACCCTGATTTACCATTACCATCTGGTTATGACTCTTTCACTCTTGAGAATGAAACTGAATTAGACCCAAATTCAGTTAACCCACATTCAACACCATACACTCAGCCTAGGCCCTCTAGACTTACCAAAGCCCAAAGAGAAGCCTTGCAAGAATCCAGGAAACGGCCTTTAGAAGCTGATGTTGGTGGTAGCTCTGTTAGTCAAGAGGGAGACACTACACCTAGTGCAGCAAATAAGGAAGGTAGTCAAACAGAACCCACAGTGGTTCCCCCTGAGCCTAAGAAGAAGAGAGCTAGGAGGACCAAAACCACTGTTACCCAAGCTGCAGTTTCTCAACAAACTGTAGTTACTGAAAGGGACTCAAACACCTCCCTAGATGTGCCTTCTCATCAAGGTATATCTATTGAAATTGGCATGTCTCCCAAGGCACTCTGTACAGAGTTTGCACAAACTCATGGTTCACAACCTGAGAAACCCCCACTTGAAGAAACACACAGTGAGTTAGGGCACAGTGAGGATTTCTCTAATCCTATTGATGGTTCACATGTTTCATCTGTGAAACAGCCCCCACTCTCTGCTACACTTTCACCTTCTTCCTTCCCTACACATTCCTTTGTTTCTTCTCCACAACCTAGAGAAGGGGACAGTCCCAACCCTTCAGGTTTTGATCATCCATCTCCAATCATGGATGAGCCCCCATCTAGTGGTCCACAAGAACCCATTTCTCAAAGTGAGATGGACACCACTCCTCCAAACACTGAGCTAGGGCAAAGTGGAATTTTGTCAGAACATGAAACAACCAACACTTTGTCTGAACTCCAAGGAGCATCTTACCTTCAGGAAGATGCTGTCACAGCCTCAGTTGCTGTCAAAGACACTGGCAATGTTGCTGTCCTGGACACAGCTGCTGTCATGGGTGGAGAGAAAGATACTGTCACTACAAAACCTACTGTCACTCCACCTCCCAAAGTTGCTGTCATGCCAGAACCTGCTGTCCAGACTCCAACTGACAGTAACATTCCTGCCACAGATGTTATCCAGTCCTCTCATCCTGATTTTGAAGCTGTAATCATTGAGGTTGCCTCTGATGATGATCTCCCTCTTGCCAAACTCTTAAAGGTACATTCTAAATCTACTCCTTCCATGCATGTTAGTACTGCTCATACCCATGCATCTAGGTTGAGTGAGGGTGTGCAAAAGAAAAGAGAGATAAAAGAAAAGAGAGGTGAGCATAAAAATGAGAGGCAGCCAAATGTGCTGGTAAAAGGAGAGGGACTTGAGCATGTCCAGAGAGACTTTGAGGGAGCCCACACTATTCAGGCATTAGGCCTTGAGAGTCAATCTGTGAGGGGTGATGAGATCACTCAAAAACACCCTGAGAGTGTGAGAACCCCCATAGCCTCCAAGCCCCTTTCTTTTCCTTCCCCTCCAAGAAGGTTAAGGACTGGTGGCCCCTCTGCTACTTTTGGTAACAGGATTGCAGCTCTGGAAGGACAGTGTGCTTCTTTGAACTCCAAGATGGACTCTCTCTCTCAATTGATGGTTGATGGTTTTGCTGCTACTCAGCTCTCTATCCAGTTCCTCACTGACCTAGTAGCTGCCAACTCAACTAAGGGGGAGAAGGTAGCAAGATCAGAATCAATATCTATTCAGGAATCAGGTGGAACTCAGGGGGAGCCAGTAGCTGTGAAGACCAAAGGGGGAGCTAAGGGGAAAGCAATATCTAAGGGGGAGCAGGTCAAACCAAGCAGTGGACAACCAAAGGATAAAGCTGAAGAGCTTGTTGAAGTTGACTTGGATGGAGAAAGAGTACTGATGTCTAAAGCAACTCAAGATGCAATGCAAAGAAGACCTGCATCTAGACATCCAATTCTACCTCCTGTGATAATCAGAGAGCCAACTCCAGCAACTCAAGAATCTGCTCTACAAAGAAGATGGAGAGAAATGGAGGAACAAAATAAGTCTGGGAAAGGTAAAGGGAAACTGCCTGAATCCATCCATAAAGGAAATACTTGGTCCATTGGTACTGAGTATGATCAAGAAGAAGCCAATACTCTAATGGTGGATTACAGGGAGAGTACATTACACAATCATGACAGTGAATTTAGCAGTTTGGTGGAAGAAGCAATGAATGCTCCAAGCAACCGTCCAACCAACACCACAAAACTGTTAAAGGATCAAATCACCAGTGTCAGTGTAATGGTGAATGATGAGAAAAGATGGGCTGTAAGTATCTATTTCACTTCTGGCATATCTTATTTCATCACAATGCAGTTATTGCAGAGTCTGCCAGCAAAGGTGTTGTGTGCTTTGAAGGGAAAGATCAGGGCAACTCAAACACCATTCAATGAAATATTGGATATGCAAATCCAGAACCTGCTCACACAAAAGCTACCTGAAGTCTACACAAATCCACCAAGTGTTTTCTACAGATCTGTAACTAAGGATGGCACAAGAAGGAACAGCTTCATGAATTTGGTTGGCACATTCAGAATGGAAACCAAGTCAATTCTGAAAGTGTTAGATGGAATACTCAGTTCAAATGTCAATCCAGGAAGAGTTTATGCTGTTCAAGAGATCTACAAAATGCTGGTGTTGAGAGACAAGGCACTGGAAGCTAGAGTGAAGGAACTAATCTCTAGAGCCAATGCTAAAAGAAATGATCAAGGTGGAAGTTGTCTCTATGACATTCCTCCTCAGGATGATGATGATGATGATGAGGTTGGAGGAGGTGAAGCTTCTGGAAATGCTGGTGGAAGTAATTCTGGGAATACTGGTATTCAATCTCAGAATGAAGGCAATGAAGAAACTCCTAGTCAAGAAAAGAAAGATGCTGGTGCAACAGATGAAGAGGAGCCAAGAATACTGGAAGCTTTGGAGGCAAGCGTTCTTAGATGTGCTATTGATTGCATAAATGCAGAAAAAGATGCTGTCACCAAAGGTACTGTCGACAAGAATACTGTCATAGAAGATGCTGTCATGGAAGATACTGTCGACAAAGGTACTGTCAAGAAAGGTTCTGTCAAGGATGAAGCCAAAGCTACTGTCAAGCTCATAAGACTGAAAGCCAAAGCAAGAGCATGGTTTTCTAGACAGAAACCTGAAGGAAAGCACAAGTACTCAGGAAAGGAAAAGGCCACTGGATTTGGCAGGAATCTTAAGAAGCCAATTCAATCAATACCTCCCAACGGTCTTAAGATACAACAGATGCAATCTAGAGAAATCAAGAGTGTTGAGGTCAAGATGGATGCAAATCAAGAGGTCACTGAGTACATTCTGTGGTGGGAAGAATCAAGATCTACCAAGGTTGATAAGGATTTCAATCTGGTCTCCACATCAACCAGTGGTAGGACATCAACCTTAGATAAAAGAAGAATTGACTTCTTCTACCTGGAAAGAATGGTAGAGTTGCTGGAGAGCTATGAAAATGTTCCAGAGTCTGTTATGGAACATATTCTGAAATATCAAGCTGATAGGGATGCTGAATTCTATCAGAAATTTGGCTACAACTTTACAGATTTTGATGATGCTGATATTTCAACTAATTTACCAGCTTCTCCTATACCATATCACTGGTACTATGAAATTGATGATTCATCCACAGAAGAAAGGAAAACCCAACCCACAGAGGAAGGGCAACCCAAGCCAAGCAAAAGACCTGACTCTTCTCAATACGCTCAATATCAGTCAGAACTTGATAAGAAGGAAGCTGAACTCCTGGAAAGATGCAAGACTGCCAACAAGGCAGAAAGTGAAGCTCCAAATTATCAAACATGTATGCTGAAAAATCCCTTAAGAATCAAGCATCTAAAAGAAGAAATCTATGTTTGCAGCTTGCACAAACTAAAAACAACTATTCTGAAGGATTTACAGTATATGGTTGCTGGATCAATTCATCCCCTGGAGCAGATCTGTTCTGACAAGATAGAGGAATTATTGGAAAGGAGAAAAGGAGAAGATTCGAAGCTGGACAAGCAAAGGAGGATGTCTCTCAATGCTTATCGAGGAAGTAGATTCAAGCTCATTCATGAAGAACTCTACTTCAGAAGCTATCCATTTGATCAAGAGCAATGGTTGAATCTCAGGGATGCTAGTTCTCTTATTTCTCCTACTATCAAGAAGATCATTGAAGAAATAGAAGATGCTGCAGTCACACCTGCTGAAATCTCTCTTGTAGAAGGTCTAAGAAGCAGCTTGGTAGAAGCTCTCAAAAGAGAGGAAGTAACAAGACAGAAGAGGAAATCTCAAGCTAAGTAAACATTCTAAATCCATTCTGATCTTGTTAGTTAAGTTGTCAGCATATATTGTAAATTTGTTGTTATTGTCCATAAAAACAAATTGGGGGAGATTGTTGGGATTTATGGGTGATAGCATAGGAACAACTTAACTTTGTATATACTTAATTTTTTAATTAAGTAGAACGTACTATCACAGCCAAAGTATGTTCTTGTAATTAGTATGCAATGTTAGTTTAATTGTGTAATTTGGAAGAAGTTCACTTTCTGTGTTCAAGCCTCAAAGAACGCATATTAGATGACAACATGAATAAAGGTTACTGTCATAAGCATTGACAGTAAGATTACAAGAAGACAGAATGTTGCAAGTCAAGACAGCATATTCACTCTGACAGCAACATTGGCGGAAGACTACGCGACAGCAACTTTAGCCCTCGACAGCAAGTTTGGAAACCTCGACAGCACACTATGCGGGGAACTCCTACTGTCACCA
Organism: Heracleum sosnowskyi; assembly: GCA_030848705.1. Taxonomy (NCBI): domain Eukaryota; kingdom Viridiplantae; phylum Streptophyta; class Magnoliopsida; order Apiales; family Apiaceae; genus Heracleum; species Heracleum sosnowskyi. The sequence goes on from CM061244.1 coordinate 37,325,951, forward strand.
AAAGCACATTCCTGTGACAGCAAGCTATGCGGCAAAAGTAACTGTCTCGAGAAAGATCCTTGTTCTAGGTATCTTTCTCAGTCAAACCCCGTGACAGTTTCAATGTTCAAGAAACAGACGTGTTGCAGTATCCCTAAGCTGCACCAAGTCTGCAAGACTACGACAGAAGCTTCAAGCACTGCAAACAAAAGCGAATCAATTCAAGAGCAAGGTCAAGTCTCTATTTGCTGAATTGTTTTAGCTAAAAATAGAATGAATCTAGGTTGCTTTCTTTGTAATGTATATCTGACATTGTTAGCAATTTAGGAAAGTCGCATGGGTAGACACTTTGTAAGAAGCTGCCACTTGATAATGACAACAGCTTCACAGACCCGTGTTGATAGTGATAGGATTAGTTTTATACTTAGACTATCAATTCATTCTAGAAAAGTAACAAAGACAAGCAAGTGTCTTGGAGAAGAACGAAGCTCAAGAATTCTCTCTTGAGGTTGTAGCAACACTTTGCAAAATAAATAAAACATTTATTTTGTGAATCCTGTCTTCTCTATTATACTGTTTGTGAATGCATACATATTATTGATAACATTAAATCTTAGTTTTAGTTGTTGAAACTGAGATTGAATTTTATCAGTATTGCATTCATCCCCCCCCCCCCCCCCTTCTGCAATACACAAGGACCAACACCTACTAATGGAGAAAGTAAATATACAATAGATCTTTGGAGGAAACTAAATATCACTAATGGAAGAAACTAAATATTCAATTATAATATTCTTGCCTTCAAAATATCTAAATTAGCAAAAAAGTGTATTACCTTACATTATTTTGAACTTTCCTATATTATTATCTAAATATTCTCATAATATTTTTTAATGAAATTACTATCTTAACATACTACTCTCCTAAACTTTCTTTTTTTATGTAATATAATAGAAAATACATGAGCGTTTTGGTAAATAAGAAGTTAATAAATTAGATCGGTCTTGCATAATAAATTAAGTAATTAATACAAAAAACTAGAAAAAATCTCAATTGCCTTTTAAATATTTAATAATGGAGAAAACTAAATATACAATTTCAATATTCTTGCATTTAAAATCTCTACTAATAGAGGAAAGTAAATATAATATTCTTGCATTTAAAATCTCTACTAATAGAGAAAGTAAATATATAATAGATATTTATTAATGGAGGAAACTGAATATCACTAATGGAGGAAACTAAATATTCGATTATAATATTCTTGCCTTCAAAATATCTAAATTATAAAAAAAAGTGTATTACCTTACATTATTTTAAACTTTCCTCTATTATTATCTAAATATTCTCATAATATTTATTTTCAAATGAAATTAACATCCTAACATTCTCTTCTCTTAAACAGATTTATTCGACTGAAGAATTTATTTAGTGTGTGCATTTTTAACAAAATTCAATAAGTCGGTGCATCTATAACAAAAGTCATACAAGAATAAGAAACATTGAGAAGAGGTCATTAATTTTTTATTTTTTTAAAGGAAGAGGTTGTTGTTGTTTTTATTGTTATTTGTTTTGACAAAAAGAAATCATTATTAATAAAAAATTCTCCCAGCAACAAAAAAGATGTTTGTTCATATTTTTTGATTTTTTTTCTTACTGGGAGTAGATTTGGAGGTAGTGAATATTTTAATAGCTCTAGAACTATATATATATATATATATATATATATATATATATATATATATATATATATATATATATATATATATAATTCAAAACAAAACTTAATTTTATATTAGAAATATTATTTTATTTAAAAACGTATTTTGTGGAATTTTTTTTGAGAAAATTTAGAGATATTATTATAAATTGTTATTCTCAGAACAACGCAACCTAGATTGTGGAGGGGGGGGGGGGTTGAATAAAATCTAGTTAACTTTACAAAACTTTTTCAAACCTTTTACAGTATGAATATATGAATTGGTAAATTAACTAGGAATTGAAACAAGACCATGAACATATATGAATTCTTCGAGTTAAAAAGACATGCAGGAGACAAGCAAACTTTTTAAACTTTTCAGGTGGGTTTCTCGGAAAAAGCCCACCTGAGGTGTATATTGAAGAATTCTCTGGTTTTGTTTTTCAACAAACTCCAGCTGCTTACACAGATTATGGAAGAGAGCCTAAGTGTTTTTCTTTCAGCTTTGTGTTCTCTCCACATACATTTCTATGCTACTCCACACAGTCTTATATACATCGACTGTGTGTTACAAACAAAACCTACAACATAATAAAATATTACATTTTGGTTCTTCTTGTTCACATGCTCGTATCAGAAACTATCATATTCGGGAAATGCCTTGGCTGGAATCAAAGATAAACTTGTATACTCCCAAATGGTGCTTTCTGATTGAGTGTGCTGTTCTCTTCAAAAATTACTAAGTCCATGCAATTGACCTAGCTTCCAAGCCCATGTGACATCTGCATGAAAGAGACCTCTCCTCGGTAACCTGACTGTCAAGTCACTATTGTAACGCCCAAAATCCGGGGTCAAAGGATTTGGTCGTCACTCTGCATTCTCAAATAAAACAACCTGTTCAATATTAAACCAATACAATATACATCTACGACCCCAACTCTACCAAGATTCTTTAAAGGTTATAGTGCTAGAAATAAGAATCCAAAATTCCAATTACACAAAATTTTCTTCATTACAACCATTCTCTTACATAAATCCTATAACACTAGTATAACTTCGACAAGAAGTATATCAGGCAAATCTAATCTGATACAACATAGTATTTAATAAAAATTCACTTTATACAATAACCTTACACTAGCTCTAAATACTCTGCATCATAACGTCTTTACACTAACATCTTCTTCCTTCTCTGCCCAGCTACGCGGATAACTCCCGCCAATATGCCTTCTTACTGAAAGGCTAAAAATATAAAGAAAGCAAGTATGAGCGAAAGAATTGCTCAGCAGGTGCATTATCAAGTATAATAGGAAAAGTTTCCAAAATAAGCTTTTGGTTTAAACATTTGTAATCTCTAAGACTTTTAAATCAAGTTTGGTAATTCGCCATAATTTCTCATTCAGCTTCTAGCAACTGAATAGTTTTAAAACACGAAGGAATTTATATTGGTCGCCACGGTTACCCGAACCAAAATATCTACAATAGTATGTAGAAAATATGTAATAAATATAAACTCATACGTCTTCAAGACCATAGTTTATACAAAAATACTATTTTTAAAGATAACAGTTCCATTCACAACATCTTCTGAAACCAACAACTTTAAGCAAACGAATCAACCTGAATATCAGGTTATAACTCACCAGTACGGAACATATGAATGAAATCAATCTCAGATATAAGAAGTGATATTAGAATTGGATTTTTATACTTTTATAAATCACAAATGTTGAGCTGCTGATCAGTCACGCATCAACCCCGGACCCGCTTATAGCAAAGTCCTCCCCTAGGATCCTTGGCCATCTTGGCCTTAATTAATTCCGACCACGAATCTGGTCCGACCATTATTGGTCCATTTAAAAACATTTCAATTCTATTTTCTATACGTCAGGTGTCAGTACAATTGACAACCTTACTACAACAACCAGATGTCGGAAGAATCGACAACCTTAATGCAACAATCGCTGGAAAACTCACGTTCCAGGAAACAACTCGACTATGAAGAATCCATCAAGGAATAACAATACAATCTAGTATCGACGAGATCGACACAATAATGGGAGGTGCACATGAAGAGTGACAATATAATAAACATCGACGAGATCGATGCAACAACTGGGATGATAATGAAGAGTAAGCAATAACATGCTCAATAAAATTAAGTCTGATGTGAAACATGCATTATGAGTTCGAATCAAGGTCTGGATCAAATAATCGCATCAACAAGAAATGATAATAATACTTGCATAGGTGCAAGATGGAAAATAGAATACTTGTAGAACAAGTACCACAACTTCAGAATTTAAAATAACATTTTTACCCTCAACGGGTTCACAAGTTCCCACTCATCTAGGGTTGGCAACATTCCAACCTAATATTTTTAAATCAAGATTTTTGAAAGAAAGCCTTAGTATAAGGCCCATAACTATCTTTTAAATCGTTTCAATACAATAATTATATTTTTCCAATCAACATGGAAATATGAATCTAAACTCAAAAGGTATGAAAGAATACTCGTCAATTTACGAGATTAAATAAAATACTTGCAATTCAATGCAAAAGAGTCATCATTTAAAATTTAGTGAAGAGTATGCCAATTGCATAATAATAATTCAAGAGAATATCACTCAAATAATAAGCAAGGGTATAAACACTTGCCTTTGGTCCTTAGCTATTTCGTAAGGCTAAGATAATACGATTCCCTCCTTATTCTGCCTTATAGCACGATTCTCTATTTCCGTCCTTCTTTGATTTAACGCTCTTGTGAATACCACTAATCTGATCCTACCGTTTTGAATCCACGCGTCGATATCTCCGACTTCCTTCATTTAACATATCTTGGTAATCTGGCTCGTCTTGTCCAATAGCCCTTGTTGCCTAGATAACCATATTCAATAGATAGAATAATCACGATTAACTAAATAAATAACCGACGTATCACGTTCGTCGAAAATCTCTATACTATAAAAGTCAACATCCAAGTCAACCTCTAAGTCAACAGTCTCGTAAATCTCATTTTCTAACAATACTGACAAATTTCTATTCCAACTATCCCCCGTGATAATATTAGACACGACCAAAATATTTAAACAAGTCTCCAATCACTTATTCGTATTTATGACTCAATAAACAAATACTTCACATATTTCACGTAACACACATTGTCATTTAATTGTGATAAATAAATCACATAAGTCTCGTAACGTCCAAGAAATAATTTTAGAAAAATATTCGACTCTCATTTCAAAGGAATTAAACCTCAAAATATTTTTAGATCTAAAATCGGATCATTTATCCCAATATAAAGATTTAAAAACAATTTTAATCAATTAATATAAAATTAATTGACTAATTCAAACACTTAAACAAATTTGTATGAATAAAACCAAGCCAAGAAAATAAATAAATCTAATTTAAATTAATTAAATTTAATTAATAATTATTTAATAGAATTAACTGATTATTAAAATTAATCAATTAATTAAATTAATTAATTATTAATCAAAAATAATTAAAATAATTAAATTTAATCAATTTTCAAATTTAAATAAATATTTATAAAATTTTCTGAATAATAAAATGTATTTTTAAATCAAAAATATGATTTTTAGAATTTTTAAACTATTTTTGAATTATTTTAAATATTTAATTCCAGAAACAGTTTTTCTGAAATGAATTAGGGTTTTCTGGATCAAACCGGGTCGGGTTAGGTTTGAAAACGGGTTGCCAAGAAATTTTCCGGGTCGCTAAGAACGACCCACCGGAAAACTGGGTTTCCCAGTTTCCGGCCGGCATCCGGCCACCGGAAAACCTTCGATTCCTTCACCCTTCGACCCCAACAAACATCAACAACACTGCAGCAAACCAAAACGAATCAACAATCCACAAAATCACACCGAAACGGTGTAAATCCTCCCGCCGCCTGCGGGCCGCCGCTTTCCGCCCACCATAAAACAACCACCAACCTCAGTTTTGTTTACATGAATCGATTTGTTACCTCACGATCTAAACAATGGTGTAAACGTATTCAAGCTTTATTCAACCAATCAAAGTTCCGGCTAAAATATAAAAAAATCCGGTGAGCTCTACAAAATCCGGTCAACTCGATTTACACCTCAAAAATTCGATTAAAAATCATCAATACACTCACCACAACACATACAATCCATTTAAACAACAAATTATCAAGAACAATCAATAATACAGATTTCCCCAAATTAAAAATTAAAATTCAAAATAATTAAAATTCAAGAAATTCGAAATTCATACCCACACAAATTTTGATGATGGATTTGGATAGAGGATGATGAGAGATTCGATTCGACTACTAGAGCGTCGAAATCGGATTCCGATAACGCCTTCAAAAGTTGGTTTGATTCTCAAGAACACGAAGAACACGATTCAGAGATTTTTATATTTTTAACAAAAAATAAGCTTGATTATACGCAAAATAATGTACGATGCGCCTTTTTATATTAAACGGAAAATAATACCCCAAACAACATTTTTGGATCGATATTGATCCAATGGATCGTTTTCATATGAATAAATAGAATACACGTTTTACGAGACGATAATTATCCAGAATATATGGATAACTACAAGAATCGTTTAATAATAGATCCACGAACCAAAATACCTCTATTACGAATATTTCCGAATATTTCCCACTTTAACGAATGAAATATTGGTACGAACGATATACCAATTTCCCGAATAATTTGGGTACGAAATAATTTTTCTTTTCGATAATTAAAATAAAATGAAATAGAATGACATCCTTTTAAAATAATTTCTAATCACCACAAATATTCACATAACATCTCAACATCACATCTTTGACCATTTAACGAATAACTCAACGCATTTAAACAGATAAAACATTTAATAAATTTTGATATGAAAATAAAATTTTATTTCACATCAAATATTAACACGTAATTTTCCCGGATCTTACAACTATCAGCTGAGATAAGTGAACTTGTAGTATTCAAATAGGTCTTCATGCTTGTCAAGCTTTTCCTTTGTGTCCAGTTAGAAGTTAAACTTCTAGGTAGCTGCCTTAACTCTTATTTATCCATCGAGACATAAGAGACAATAGATGACTTCACATTTCATTTGTAGGAATTTGAGCCTTCGAATATTTACAATTTTGACTCCCTATTCCATACATCTTTTGCATTGTCATCCAGCATCTTTTAGTCACGGGTGTGTAATGATGATCTCTGAGACTGTCCTCCATTCAACCTGCTACAATAAAGAAACCTCCAAAAGATTCCGTTACATAGATTTGTTTTCCATGTTGAATGAGATGAACATCAACAGGCGTATTAATTCCATATCCGTAGATTGCTATTTTACGTCAACTAGCCGTAGAAAAGTAATCTCAGAATATCCATAGAAGTAATATTCCATAACTGTATCCATAGATGAGACATGACATTCTTGACTGCATCCATAGATAGACCATGACCTCCTTAACCGCATCCATAGATAAAACATGACATCCTTAGCTGTTTCTGATGATCAACTTCCTTCAGCTTTTATCCGTAGATATGATGTCCCCAGCTTCTATCCGTAGATGAGATAAGTTGTTCCTAGCTTCTATCCGTTGATGAGATAAGATGTCCTCAGCTTCTATCCGTTGATGGCATATGATGTTTTCAGCTTGTATCCGTAGATGAAATGAGATTTCATAGCTTGATCCGTAGAAAGGATACTCTTAGCTTCATCTTTAGATAAAACACCTTGTCATCTTTATTGATTCACCATTACTGAGTTGATTAGGCAGACTTACCACTGAAACACTTGGTGCTTGATTAGACGTTCATTGGCTTGCTTCTGAAATGCTTCCTAACTTGATGACAGAATATCCTCCAATCATTTGATGTGGCTTTTAGACCTTGGATAGATAAAGTGCCTTCTAGTTAGCTTCCTGATTTATCAGCTTCTGCGAACTAGCTTTCTGATAATCAGCTTCGGTGTCAAAATCAAATTCTTGTCTTGAGCATTTTGTTATCATCATTCCAAATCGGTGAACCCTAACATAAAGCCGCTGCGAAGCGCGGCTTAGTAAACTAGTTATTATGAAAACTGAAATTTAATAATTAAGTGTACAAATACTTACTGGTTTGATGGAAATTTTAGCTATGCGGACTATCAACAAATAATTTTAAAACTATCATTAGACAAATTGATAATAGTGGATGTTGTACATGGATATTACAGCACTCACCCTTTTACATAAATTAAATTGGCACAAGTTAGGATACAGAATACTATCACGGAAATTTTGGTTTCCAGTTCAGTTCATCGTTTTCTTCGGGCACTTGTCCAAAAGCTTTTATTACCTTAAGCTTTCTACAAGAAAAGAAACTTAAAAGCGATAGCTAAAGATTTTGGAACAATAAAAAAAATGTAATCAAGGTGCATATAATTATTGATCAATCTTTATTGTATATATATATGTACAAATTTATATTCTTATGGAAGTAATTAATCTTACATCTTCTCTATAAGTTGGAACTCCTAATTAGAATACATTTTCTACTTCCAATATAAAACACATATTCTACTTCTAATATATTAAATGATTTCATTTATTTGTTAAAATTCTAAAATTTTAGAAAATTAGAAAAATAGATTGACACGATTTTAGAGGAAAATTAGAAAAATAGTTTGACGCGATCTTACAAAATTAGAAAAATAGTTTGACGATTTTATATATATAGTTGAAAAAACCGCGTTTCGCGACGGTGTAATAATTTTTTTAAAAAACTTTATCAAATAAATTACGAAAATTACTCGATCCTCGCTAATAAGCCGTCTTCCCGTGAAACACGCTTTCCTTTTTAATATCAAAATATCAAATTTAATATATTGAATATATACTTGTCTTATATATTAATTTTTATGTTATCATACTCTTTTCTAACGAGACACTCTTTCGTTGAAAAAACACATATATAACTTTACATATTCTACTTCAAATAGAATTTTTAGTTATGTATTACAAACGTTTATTCTACTTCCAATAGAACTTTTAATTGCAAGTACTTCTTTTATATCCGAACTCTTCTCCTCTGTAAATCGAAACACATATTCTACTTATAATAAAACTTTGCAAGTACTTCTTTAATATTTGAACTTTTCCCCTCTACAAATTCAAACACCTATTCTACTTCAAATGGAACTTTTAATTATATGTTTTCGCTATAAATTTGAACTCTTCTCCTCAATAAATTCGAACACATATTCTACTTCTAATATGTTAAAGGATATTTTTCATTTATCAGTATCTAAAATTCAAAAATTCTAGAAAATTAGAAAAATAGATTGAGACGATCTTAGGGGCGCCACCTAACCTCCCGTGTATCCTCCTTTATATATATATATATATTGAAGTTTTAGAAATTATAAGTTTATCCTGAAGGACGGATACTTCAACTGGACAATTACTCAAAATATACAGATCTTGCCACACAGTCTCGGATTATATAAAAATGATAATTGGCTGAACCACACTGCATGAAATTAAGGACTTATGGTAGACGGTAAAATCTATTAACAGACTTAACCAATTGATATATCGATTTAGAATCAATTCTACTTTACATCTCAACCTTCACCAGCATCCACTCTTATACCTCCATTTTCGATAAATGACCTTTTGCACCATGCTTCCTTTATATCATCATTATCACCACCTTATTCCATTTGTCATCATCGTTCATGATATACACATACATATGTATAGTGTGTGTGAGTGGGATAGAGAGAGGAAGTGTGTATATAAAGTATAAAGTATAAACCATCATCCTATGCGATCTTTTCTTGTCACCAAATCAACCACCACTCTGAAAGTAACTTATGAAGATGTTTATCACTGAATTCCATTCACATTCCCGACCACTCATCCTCTAACACGTTCATTAATTACTCTCTCAATATATATAAATCTAAGTTTGTAACGCTCATCAATGTCATTTTCACCCACTCTACCACCGTCAACACCATCAACAACACCTTCGAACATTGACAAAATTTCAATTCTGGAATATCCTTGTAATTTGCGTTCAAATTTTTTCTAACAATTTTATGTGTGCATGGTCATGGTAGTGATGATGTGACTGTGATAGTGGTAGTGGTGTTAACGATGTGTTGTATCCATAAAAAATTAATTAAAACTTTATTAGTCAACTTATATATAATTTTTACTACAAAATGATTGAATTATACAAAAATATTGAATATTTACAATGAAATATATTTTTAATATACAAAAAAATAAATATTAAAAATTAATTAGGCTCGCGAATCTCACGAATCGAGTAATTTAAAACTTGAATTTGGCTCGATAAATTATTTAAATAGCTCAAGCTCGATTTCAACTCGAATAGTATCAAACTGAATTCAAAAATTTTACTAGCCGATATCGAGTAACTCGAAAGCTCGAATTGATTTAACTTGTTTCGGAAAAAGTTTGAATATGAACGGTTCGGCTCGGGTTTGACTCGTTAAAATATTTGAATTAATGAAAATATTGTACATTTACACTGAAATATATTAAAAGTTCGATTAAGCTCGAGAAATTCATGAGCCGAGTAATTCAAAAGTCGAACTTGGCTGGTAAAGTACTTAAATAGCTCGAGTCAAATTCGAATATTTTGTGGACCAAGACCGAGTCACTTACTAACAATTTGACTTGTTCAAACTCCTACATGATAGTAACTGATATATGTATATATATATATATATAATAGGTAGAGTTTTCATTATAAGTGGTGAAATTTGATAGTCTAATCTTGATTAAATTTTAAAATAATTGATAAATAAAATATAACAAATGAGTTCCTGGAATACGTAGTTAATGATTTATAAAAAGGTTCTAAAAATGTCTTTGGTGTAGTGGTTGGAGATTTGAATTTAATTCATCTTCACTTGGAAGTCATTGGTTCAATTCCCATTACAAACAATTTTTTAAATATTGAATATTTACAATGAAATATATTTTTAATATATAAAAAATATTAAAAATCAATTAGGTTCGGGAATCTCACGAATCGAGTAATTTAAAACTCGAACTTGGCTCGGTATATTATTTAAATAACTCAAGCTCGATTTTAACTCGAATACTATCAAACTGAATTCTAAAATTTTATTAGCTGAGATCGAGTAACTCGAAAGCTCTAATTGATTTAAACTATTTCGGAAAAAGTTTGAATATGAACGGTTCGGCTCGGGTTTGACTCATTAAAATATATGAATTAATGAAAATATTGAACATTTACACTGAAATATCTATACTATATTATTAAAGCCGAAACATTGAAAGTTTTTATTTTCGGTTTTCGATCATTTATTCTATTTAATAAATAACAAAATAATATAAAAATAGTAACTACCTGATTGCCTTTTATAATTAAAACATTTTTTTCTAACAAAATCTACTCATTTTCCAAAAATATCACGGGGAATTAACTTTAAATTAAAATATATTACCTTTTATATTTGTTCTCACTAAAATCTCTATTTTCCAAAAATATCGGGTATAACCCTTACTTATTTATTTTTAATACATATTTTAATACTTTTAATTATTTAAAAAAACTTACCTATTTTAGCATTCCAACGTATTTTTTAACAAATACAATTAATATAATTAAAACACTTCTAAAAATATCACGGGCAGTTACTTTTTTTAATTAAAACATGTTAGCTTTTCTATTTGTCCTTATTATTAATAATTTTTTAGTAAATAATAAAATTATATTAATAATGCTCCATTTATCTTCCTCAACCCCATTTGTATTCTTTATTTATTTTTTCTATGTTCCAATTAATATTTAATTTTCTCATTTTATAATTTATCATATTGATTTTTATTCTTTATTTAATATTTTTTGTTTTCATTAATTTTTGTAATTTGTCATTTTTTTTAATCTTTTTTAATGGCTCGTGCCTTGCACGGGTTATAGGATAGTATATAGAATATGTAAAAAGTTTAAATATTAAAAGTTCGATTAAGCTCGAGAAATTCATGAGCCGAGTAATTCAAAAGTCGAACTTGGCTCGGTAAAGTACTTAAATAGCTCAAGCCAAATTCGAATATTTTGTGGGCCAAGACCGAGTAACTTACAAACAATTTGACTCGTTCAAACTCCTACATGATAGTAAGATATATATGTCTATATATATATATATATATATATATATATATAATAGGTAGAGTTTTCATTATAAGTGGTGAAATTTGATAGCCTAATCTTGATTAAATCTTAAAATAATTGATAAATAGAATATAACAAATGAGTTCTTGGATTATGTAGTTAATGATTTATAAAAATGTTCTAAAAATGTCTTTGGTGTCTTTGGTACAGTGGTTGGAGATGTAAATTTAATTCATCTTTACTTGGAAGTCACTGGTTCAATTCCCATTACAAACAATTTTTTAAATATTAATATGATGAAAGAGCAAAATAATAAATTACTAAATAGGCTTGAAAGACCTTGTTGGGCTATAATTATATACTAGTTTTCAATAACAAATAAAAGACAACTCCAAAGCATTTTAAAAATCGAAATAAAAGTTAAAGACTTATAATAATTAAAACATTATTAATTATATTATATACTATGTATAAAGTATTAAAAGTTAAATATGTTCTAAAATTAAATATGTTCTAAAATTAAATATTAATATTTTAATACGTCCGATTTTTGAACCGAGTACTCTCCGATTACTCTGAGTACTCATTACTCCATCCCTTCACCGAGTCGAACCGAGTTCCGATTTTTAGAACACTGGATTTTCGTCAAATATGTCTGTTGTGCTTGTGTGTCTTGTAATCTGTATGCTTGTGTGTCTTGTAATTTGTATATGTATATGCGTGTGGTTTATAAGTCTGTGTGTGTTTTTGTTTTTCTTATGTCTTATTATTTTTATTTTTTTGTGTTATACACGTGTATAAAATTATTCAATAAAAAAAATACACGTCATTTTCAATCATTCAAAAACCGGTATTGACACTACATTGAAATGATTAACGGGTTTCAGACATCAAAATGAAACTACTAAAAGTTCAGACACCATATCATCAAAACAGTCCAAGTTCAAACACCAAATATGCCTTTTTACCTTAATCTAACACTAGCCAATAACCCGTGCAAAGCACAGATGACTTTAACATTAATTTTGAAATATATTTTTAAAATTTTTGAGATTTTACTACTTCCGAAAATGCTACCTTTTTAAAAAGTATTAAAAATGCCATGGGTTGAGGAGGCATGCCATAGCTTGGCATCCCCAAAGTTTAAGTTGCATATTGGGGAAGATCCGTAGTATGGAGTTGAAGGCCACTTGGTGCATTCATGAGCAGTGGGGAGGTCGTGATTGGTTGCTGGTGAGCGGTCTCTTGTGGATTAGATCCATGAACGACCATCTGCAGAGGATTCGTCCCTTCAACCGAAATTGGGATCTCCGGTCCTTGAGTAGTGGTGAGGGGGATATTCGCCCCTTGAATGCCAGTAGTTGGCGGTGGTTGATTTCCGTGAGTATCAGCCTCAGAGGTGATAGGAAGCTCCTCAGAAGTTTGAGTATCTCGAGTTGTTCTTCGTGTGTTTGCCATGGTTGATGTTGTCTTCCCACAAACGGCGCCAAATGTTATGGATTAAAAAAACGTACTTATGAATTTATTGCTAAGGTTTAATGAGCTTCGAGTTTTAATGGTTGCACTTGTGTTTCGAGACTAAATCGGTCCTCACAAGATGCCTACGTATCTCAATTAATGCTGAGAATCAAGCCAAAGACGTAGTTCTTGGTGTTGCCCTCGGGGCTATGGCGGTAGGGGCACACCAAGGACATAGTGACTTGTATGTCCTTATTCGAGGATGAAGTCTAAAACTTCGTAGATGACGTATGGAGCTGTGTCCAAAACGTAGTTCTGATTGTAGGATCAGGGTCCTTATATAGGCGTCTGGAGCCTGGTATTTATGGTATGTTTAGGAGACTTAGCGAATAAGTCTCCTTATTGATAATGGATAAACATCGTATTTCTTGCTGGAGAAGTCTTTTCCTTGTTGATAAAGGCTATGACTCATTAATTGGGATTCTGGATCCTTCTTTGAGAAATTTACCATATTTTGGACTCTTTTCATGAGCTGTATATTTTCCTTATTTATTAATTTCGTAATTAATAAATAATCAGGATTTTAGGCCTTAAATATTTGGCCTTTCCAAAGAATCAGCAATTATATTTCTATAATTACTTTTCTGTCCATATCAGTTCTTCAATCTAAATTTAGAAAAATATAATATTTTATAAATTATGTTCTATGAAAATAACTATTTTCATTTAAAATCTTTAAAATTATATATGTTTTGCAACTAAAATATAGAAAAACATATTGTTTTGCAAAACATGTTCGGTTTGCAGAACATTCATGTTTAGTTTATAGAACTTACATGATTTTCAAAATTTTCAATGAAATAATGATTTTCATAGAATATACTTTGCAAAATAGTACGTTTTGCAAATTTTTGATTACAAAATATGATCTATTTTGTCAAATTTAGATTGCAGAACGTAGTCTTCCCAAAAAAGATGGTCTTCGTAGAATTTAACTCTAAACAAAGTTAAAAAATAATAATAAATAATTATAAAGATTCCCGAGCTTTGCACGGGTATAATGCTAGTTTTTTATAAATTAGTTAAGTATAATTGACGGTCAAACTCATGGTTGACTTTCAAAATTTATATATTGTCACTCTTTTTGAGGGCAGGAGAGAGTATTAACCAAGAAGAAAATCATGAGAATTAATCAGATTTTAAATATTAAATCGGGATTTCAAGAACCATCTACTAGTAATCAGCACAAGGCATATCGGCAATACTCGATTGCAATATATTGGCAATCTTTTCAGGTTCCAGGATCGATCAGCATCTGCTTCCTCTTAAAAAAAAAAAAATTAGTCCAATAATTTCTTTTATCATAGCGAAGCCCTGACTTACTGCAGAGCCTCAGTTTCCTTTTCACTGATCCTCCAAGATCCGAGAAGATCTCTTGCAGGGTTTTTTTCTAGAAGTGGGTTGCTGAATATCGAAAAAATTATAAAGTGAAGCCTGAACTTTATTTTTTTTAACACTTTGGTGGCAGGAGTTTCAAAAAATGATAGTTAAATATTGATTTTATTGTTTGAAAATATGATTAAGAATCACTTTTCGAAGAAAAAATTTCTACAAAAAGTGGTTCTTAAAAAATTTCTCAAAAAAGTGACTCTCAAACACTCTTTTGAAAAATAAAAACAATATCTTACTACCAATTTTAGAACTCCCATCACCATGCTAAATGGGATTAAATTGGAACAATTATGTATTTACTCTTAAAGATATTTGAACTCCTGACCGGATGTTAAAGAAACTAGCCTAAAAACCCGTGCGAAGCACGGGCCTGCTTATTTACTGAAATAATTTTTCGCACGAAAATGTATATATATCGAAACAATTTTGTAATTAAAATTAATTTTGAATTTATCTTATATTTGTATAAATTTTTTTTAATATTTAATAAGATTTCACAAAATTTGGAAAAAAAATCTATAAAATAAAGATCAAATTATTATTTTCATTTGACAAAATATTAATTTAGTTTTAAATGTCGTGAAATGCATTTTATCAAATTCAACAATTAAATATAATCTAAATGATTATTTTAGTATAGTTGTTCATATATGATATGGATGTATCTAAACTAATGTGTTTTTAACGAAATGACAATATACTTGTAAATAAAATATAAAGTTGGTCAGGTACGTAAGACTACACACCGTGATCACATCTTAAAATCTTTTAGTCTAAAGTCCGTATATAACATTAGTGTATGTAAATTAATATGATAACGTAACTGTGCCAAACCCAAGGCTTTGGGACTTGTTCATAGTGAGTATTATTGATATTAAGAACAAATAGAAACAATGTAAAATTTGAAACACGGTCGAACTATTGTTCTTGTTGCAATTATAATCAGGTTTACCGGAGTTTTCTATGTTGGAGAAAGTATAATTTGTAAATAGGTATTTTGCCTTAGTAGTTGTTGTTTGTTTTTCAGCGATCAATTGATTTGGTTTTTTTATTTTTTTGCAGTCTAGAATATAAATCGTTAAATGCACACAATGTTGTTGTAATATAATCGAACACATGCGAATGAGATAGAGGATTTTAAAAAGAAGCTGAAGGTTGGTGCATCTTTACACACTCTTACAAGACAAATACTTTGGGAGATGAGCACCTATTGCAATATGGAGTATTCATATCACGTGTTTATTTTTTTAACTTGGGAACTGATTTCGCACTTCTCTCTTGTGTCCATCACTGTATTAAATTATATGAACACACTTAGTACTTTAATAATATGTTTGGAATGTCGTTTTACAGTTACAAATTTTAATCCAATTTTTTTTATAAATGATCATCGTGTACTAATAATAATGTATTTTAACTTGACTATATATATGTATTTTATGTAATTAATTAAGCGTTAATAATATCGAATTCAAAATTCAAATCTCATTTCGATTAATTTAATATATATACATATATATTGGCGACCGGAACGCCCTTAAATTCATATATATATATATATATATATATATATATATATATATATATATATATATATATATATATATATATATATATATTGAAATCGTAGATCCAACCATATATTTGAAAAAAGATTACATAATTGTTTTTGAGTATATTAACTTATGTACAAATTGGCATGGTTAATGATGCAATTTATAATTTATAGGATATAAAATTTGAGTCTTTGTCTACTTGATACAAATAAATATTATTTACAATATAAAAGTAATTCTATTATTTTTGGGTCAATTTTAGAACAAGTTGTTTTCGTGCTTATTTATTTATGTTTTTTTTATATGTTATTATTTAAGAGATAATTGAAATAGAGTCCAAAATTTAAATCTCATATATATTAATTTGATTAAATATTTTTCGATCCAAACTCCTTTAAATTCACATTGTGTTTTTTTTAAATCGTAGATGCAATCATACAAACGAAACAGTAGTTACGTAAAAATTGTTAAATGTATTAATTAAGTTACTTACAAATTACAAATTAGTGCATAGATGATGCAAATTGTAATTTATATATAAAAAATATGAACCACTATCTATGTATAGTTGCATGGTTACATTTGCAAAAAACAAAATATGTTATAGATGAAAACATTCGTCTACTATTTTTAAAAACATTTAAAAGAAATTAAAACATTCGGCTATATATGTATTATTTCGACCGAAACGTTCTTAAATTCAAATTATTTTTCTTAAAAAAATTGTAAGTTCAATCATATAGATGAAAAGATGACGTAATAATTATCGAGTATATTAATTTATGAAAAAATTTATATGATAGACGACGCAATTTGTAATCTAATACGATATAAAGTTCAAACCGTTATATATTTAATGCAAATAAATAAAATTTATAAAATTAAAATAATCTTATTTTCTACGGGTGAAATTTATAATATTTTGTGTAATTTGTTATTTTTGTACGATCTTTTCTTTTAGTACCGTTAGATTTACAAAAAAAATATGAAAAATATTTATGTAAATCATTTGTGTAGATAGATTCCCTATCTTGCGAAGTAAATTACAAAATTGTCGGTATATAACATAGGCGATGCAGTCTTAACATTGTCAGATATAAACGTAGGGCTGAGACTTATTACAAAATCTATTAATATTATTTAAAAGTCATCCATGCGGCGTCTCACTCAATTTTTTTACTTTTAAAATTTTATAAAAATTTTATACTCTAATCTTATATGTTATCTATAATCTTATTATTATGTAGAAATTATACGTTATCTATAATCTTATACTCTTTTAAAATTTTATTTTTTATATCAATCATTTAAAATAAAAGAAAGAGAATCGTAGAGTATGCTCAATCCATTAAAATATTTTTGGTAATTATATACAATGCAATATTTTATAAATAATATAAACCAACATTTTATTTATTTAAAAATAAAAAATTATAAAAAAGAAGATGAGAGAAGAAGAGAAATTAACATTAATAAGATTTTAAAGAAAACTTAAAACAAAATGTACTATGCTACTTATGCATGAGCTTGATTAGAGAAGATTAATGGTTCAATTTACTACACTAACATAATCTTATCTACTATTTGCATAAATATAAAAGAGTTGACGTTTTTGTAATTTTTTAGCATGTAGGGGCAAAATCATAAATTCAAGGTATTAAAATGACATATATCAATAATTTAAATTGATAAAAGAGAATTGTAGATTATGTTCAATTGCTAAAAATATTTATTATAACTATGTATTGTGCAATATTCTAAAAATAATATAAATCAATGTTTATTAACTCAAAAAATAAAAAAATTGGAAGAAGAGGTGGTTTATCTAATAAGAGTTTGAATATAAACTCAAAACAAAGTGTAGCACAGTTGGTTATGACATGAGTTTGACATGGATATGTTAAGGGTTCGATTCCCATCATTAACATAATTTCACAATTTTTACATTTTTATTAAAGAATGGTATTTTTGTAATTTTAGAAAATATAAGGGTAAAATCGTAACTTCACAGCCATTAAAATGGCAAACTTTGCCCTTTGTTGGCTTTTAATATATAGAGAAAGATTTGAACTCATGTAAGTCACCCGGGAGTAGTGTTCTAAAAGTTGGGATTAATCGCTAGACGGCGGGTCACCGAACTGATTAAGCGAAAATCGGTCAATTAATCGTTTTTTCAGAAAAATGATCAAAAATCGGATGAATCGGTCAAAAATCGGACAAATTATTTAAAATAGTAAAAAATAGTTAAAATTTTAAAAGGTAGAAACTTGATTAAACAATAGGAAAAAATATTATTTTTATACATATAATTATAATTTTTGATGCCTAAATCATAAATTCTCTTTATTTTTCCTCTTAAATTGATCTCTAATTGAAAATTAAACCTTCAAAATTTTATTTATTACAATTATATAACATTTTTAACATATTTGCATAAATATATGATAATAACATATGTTTAGTTGAAATAACGAAACAATTATATATATAAATATAATTGTATATAAAAAATATTATTAAATTTATTCCGATTAATCACCGATTACCCAATTAATCCCTGGACGGTGCCTTCACCGATTAACTCCGATTCCCGCTTTTTACAACACTGCCCGGGAGGAAGGAGATATACTTTTAAATAATGTTAGAGATCCCAGAAGTTATCCTAAAATTATTACCAAATCATTTTATAATTGATATCTTTCCTAATAATAATATGGACCATGCGTGCATACATATGCATTCTCAAATAAAAAACAACCACTTGTCAGACCAGGTCATTTGGGAAGAGTTTTGGGACCAATTTTTGGTACCTCTAACATTACTCCATACTTTTACCACTAGACCATCCATGAATCCTAAAACTATTCTTCCTAGATAAACGTTACTTTATCTAAGCAGGCAAATATTGCTCAACGTCCAGAAACTTGATGGAACCACACCATTAAAACAACACTCGTCAAGATGCAGTAGTTAAGGACTTGCTAATCAGCCTAGTGACTCTCGTAAATGTCCATGTATATTTGTTTGATGCATTAAGATCATTAAATCCTTCAGACCATCAAACAAGTTTGGAATTGTGAGTGAACCAATGGAATTCTGAAAGGCATATGTTTTGGCCTATTAATATTCCGAGTAAACAACTTAACTTAAACAAGTATGTAATAAGTAAATAATAAGTTAATATGTCACAGGAATCTCAGATAGTTTTATCTGTCAAGAGAATGGAGAATTAAAGTCATCCTACAGATTTGAAGATATACTACATTGAAAGAAGTTCATTTATTTGTTCAAGCCTCAGTGAAGTCTTCAAAGAAGTGGATTTATTAAAGTGACAGAGGTTTCAGATTTGTGATAGCAAATGTACAGGTTACAAAGGTTGATCAACAGTCAAAAGCAGACAATGAACCACAACTTAAAGTCAAGATGAAGAACAGACATTGAAGTTAGTCATTTATGAACCAGACAGTGCATCAAATGACAACATCAGACAATGGATATTCTTCAGCAGATCAAGTGGTTCAAGCATTGGTTTTACTATTCTATAAGGATTTAAGTTCTATTCTAAATTAGTTATTAATTTATTTATTAAATTAATTCATCAGAATTAATTTAGTAAATAAATTAAGTAATTAATTTATTGAATAAATTAATTCTTCAGAATTAATTTGTGAAGTAAATTAATTATTAGAATTAATTTAGAATTAGAATTTGAATTAAATTAGAATTATGTAATTAAAATCAACTGGAATGACTACCCAGGATAGTCATACCGGTAGTCATACCGGTAGTCATCCCGATAGTCATCCCGGTTTATTTTAAGTAATTCTAATATAATTCACATAAATTCAGATAGTCATGCTAAGCCTTTTGATAGTCATTCCAGTACAAATTGGATAGTCATTCCAAAGGTAAAAGCAACAGAACGTGCAGAAGTGTACTGATCCACTTGATTAGTACAAAAGCAAAAAGCAATCAGAAAGAAAACAGATCAAGAACATTACATCAAAAAATACTTTCCTGTCAAGAACTCTGCCGTGCTAATTTCTTCTGCAAATTAATTCTAGAATCATTATGTTAAATCTAAACCACTAGAATTCATTTACTTGTACTGCTTTGACTATCTAGCGGATTTTTATCCCTAGAACGTATCTCAAATTATCAAATATTGTTATATCTTTTTATTACAAAAATAGATAAATTCATGTCGAATTTATTCTAGATTTGTTTTAATTAGTTTGAGATCCAATCTTGTAATCAGTATCATATTTGTAACACCCTTCAAGTTTAATAGAGTTTTATTTAACTTGAATCTTGTTTCATTTTATTCCGCATCAATTTGTTCCTAAACAGTTAAATCATTTAAAGAACAAATTCGATAAAACGGTATAGTTTGTATTCAACCCCCCTTCTACAAACTTATCAGGACCTAACAATTGGTATCAGAGCCTTTTGATTGATATACAAATCAAAGATCCAATTGTTTTGAGATTTTTCTTTTAAACTCTGATTTTTTATTTGAATTCTAAAAATCTCAAAAGATGTCTACTACACAGAAAGTGGGGACAGTTAAAATCCCAATATTCAGCAAGGAGCATTATCCAATGTGGAAGAAGAAAATGCTGCTATTTCTTAAGGTTGCAAATCCTAAATACTTGGATGTGCTGAAGAGTGGTCCCAAACTCCCTATGATTATTGATCCTGAAGTTGTTGAGGATAATGTTGTGACTAGGGCTGCTAGAATGTACCCTAAAGATCCCAAGGAATACACTCCTGATGAGAAAGAGGATGTTACCTTGGATTCCTGTCTTCAGTTGATCCTTATTGAGAGTCTTGATCCTATCATGCATAATCATGTCCTAAATTGTGAAACTGCCAAACATATTTGGGGAACCATAGAGATAATCAATGAGGGGACTGAAGAAGTTAGGGAGAATATGCTGGAAATTCTCAACTCACAATATGAGCATTTCAGATCAAACCCTGGTGAAGGTATCTCTCAGGTTTTTGAAAGATACAACAAATTAATTAATGATCTGAATCTTAATGGGAAGCACTACACCAACAAGGAGATTAACAAGAAGTTCCTTCTTACACTTCCACCTCACTTGGAGCACAAGATATCTGCTATTAGAGAAGCAAGAGACATGAATGAGCTTGCTTTGGAAAGATTGTATGGTGTCTTGAAGACCTATGAGCTGGAGCAGATTCAACAGAAGGAGCTGTATGGAACTGGAAGGATTGTTGGTACCTCCACTGCATTGGCTGCTGAAGTCCCACAGAAACTGGAAGTGAAGGCTGTTCAACCTTCCAGTTCTCACATGAATGTTATTGATGCTGAATATGGATTAACATCCATTGATCAATCTGGTGGTGACTTCTATTCTTTGGAAGAACTTGATCAGCTGGAGGATGGTGATTTGGCTTTGATAGTCAGAAAGTTTGGGAAGTTTAGATTCAAGAGGAATCCCAATCTTAAGTTCAGACCCAGATTTCAGAGAGGTGGATCTTCATCTTCAAGTGGCACAAGGGGTGGCTACAAAACTGGAACTGTGGAAAGGAGTATAATCAGATGCTACAATTGCAATGAGTTGGGTCACTTTGCTACTGAGTGCAGAAAGCCAAAGCAAGTGACTAGAAACACATTTGATTCTAGCAAGAAGAACAAGATTGGGAAGGCCTATGTTGCTGAGGGAAAGAGTTGGGATGACACTGACAGTGATGAAGAAGCAAGTGAGATTGGGAACCTTGCTTTAATGGCTAAAGAGGAAAGCACTTCATCCAGATACATGTCAGAGGTAACCTTTACTGATGCTGAAATGATTTATCATCTTGGTGGCACCATAAGTTGTGCACGCACTGAAAATGATAGAATAAATCTTTTAAACACAAATCTTGAAAAGGAATTAAAAGATTTGAAACTTGTGCATGTTAATCAGGATGAACTTAATGAGAAAATTGCTTTTCTGGAGAATAGGGTTAAATGTTATATTCAACTGGAAACCATTCTCAAAGAGCAGATTAGTGAGCTCAAAACCAAAGCTAATGCCTATTACAACTCTTGTAAGACGGCTAAAGAAATTTTCAATAAACAAGCTATTGGTAATCATGTCAGTATAGGTTATGATTATAATGAGGCTATAGGATTGCTTGGTATTAATACACCTTGTAGAGTCAGAGAAGAAGGAAAGGCTGTTCCTTATATTCTTAAGGGTATTAAAACACCCTTCTGTAAGGAGTCTGAGGCAGAGCCTCTGAATGAATCTTCTATCATTATTGCTGAGGAGATTCATGAAGAAGATGTTGCCTTAGAAGCTGAGAAATCCAAAAAGTGTGTATCTGATATTCCAGTCAAAGTTGCTACAACTGAAAAGACTAAATCAGATATCCATAAGTTGGATCAAAACAACTGTAGAACTAACATGCCTGCTATTAATTCTTCTCATAAAGCATGTGGTGTGGGTAATTGCATGTCTTGTGCTTTTAATGTTATGTATGCTTTCTTTAATAAAAAGCATGTATCTAGTGATAAGACTGCTCCACGTCAACATGTTAATAATAAGAAGCATGTTAAAGCTAAGACTGCTAATCCTCCTAATATTAAAGTGGATTCATTTATCCCTAAGCCTACTCAGAAATGTGTTAAGGCTGGCTATAAATGGAAACGCTCTTATGTGAAAAAGGTTGAAGTAGTTTTAGTTAGAAATGTTGTTTTGCCTGACAAAGGCCAGTTCTTTAAGTATGCCGGACCCAATCAATTTTGGACTCCGAAGAAGGACTAATCAATCTGATATTGCAGGGAGTTAAACAGGTAAACCGAGTTATGTGGATTCTGGACAGTGGATGTTCAAGGCATATGACCGGAGATAGAGCCCTGCTATCAGATGTGATTGTGAAAGCTGGCCCAGTAGTTACCTTTGGAGATAACAGCAAGGGTATTACGAAAGGATATGGCTGTTTGAAGTACGGAAATGTTATCATTGAAGATGTTTCATTTGTGGAAGGTCTGACGTTCAATCTTCTCAGCATCAGTCAGTTCTGTGACAGAGGATATTCTGTTTCCTTTGAAAGAGAGAAGTGCCAGATCCTTCACAAGAAGAATGGAAAGCCTGCTCTTCAAGGAGTAAGGAAAGGTGACTTGTTCATAGCTGATCTGAACTCGGAATTCAAAGATGAAGTTAATTGTTTTTATGCTAAAGCTTCATCAGATGATAGTTGGCTATGGCACAAGAAGATGTCTCACCTTAACTTCAAAACTATGAACTCTTTAGTCAAGAGGGAATTAGTTAGAGGTTTGCCTCAGATGGAATTTACACAGGAAGGACTGTGTGAGGCATGTCAGAAGGGAAAGTCAAAGAAAGCTTCTCACAAGGGCACTGACACATCATCAATAACTGAACCTCTTCAGCTACTGCACATGGATTTGTTTGGTCCAGTTAATGTGATGTCCATGTCAAAGAAACAATATGCACTTGTGATTGTTGATGACTATTCAAAATATACATGGGTTTTATTCCTACATTCCAAGGATGAGACCCCATTCCTGGTGATTGGCCATGTAAAGTTGATTGAGCTGGATTCTAGATTCCCTGTTAGAGCCATAAGGTCAGATAATGGTACGGAATTCAAGAATGCCATTCTAACTGATTTTTGTGCTGATAAAGGAATAACAAGACAGTATTCTGCCCCTAGAACTCCTCAACAAAATGGAGTAGTGGAAAGAAAGAATCGTACGTTGATTGAAGCTGCTAGGACTATGCTAAGTGAGTCCAAACTTCCAACTTACTTTTGGGCTGAAGCAGCGAATACAGCTTGTTATACTCAGAATCGAACTTTAATCAACAAAGACCTAATGAAGACTCCGTATGAGATCATGAACAACAAGAAACCAACTGTCAAGTACTTTCATGTATTTGGAGCAAAATGCTTTGTGCTTTTAGATGAAAATGTTAAACGTGGCAAGTTTGAGGCCAAGGCACAAGAAGCTATTTTTGTTGGTTATTCCAGAAGATCTTACAGGGTTTATGTGGTTGGCAGTCACACAGTAAAGGAAAGTGTCAATGTTACTTTTGATGACACTAAGTTCCCCAGTATCCAAAAAGAAGACTCATCTGAAAAGCTGAAGTTTGATAACTTGCCAGACTCAGAATCAGATGATGAAGCCCCACCTGAAGTTATTGCTGGTGATGATAATAACAATGATGATATTAATCCTGGTGATGGTGGTGGAAACATTGGTAACAATGGAGATACCACTAACACTGAAGAAGAATCATCAAGGCAGACAAGCAACAACTCAGGGGGAGCAAATGAAGGATCAACTAGTCACTCACAACATCAAAGTGAATTTCAAGGCGAATCATCAAGATCAAATCTTCCAAGACAGACTGTTTGGAATAGAGCTCATCCTTTTGAGCTGATCATTGGTGATCCAGATGTTGGAGTTAAAACTAGAAGTGCTTCTCAGAATGAATGTCTTTTCTCAGCATTTCTATCTAAAATGGAGCCAAAGAAAACTGAGGAAGCACTAACTGATCCAGATTGGGTGATTGCTATGCAAGATGAACTCAATCAGTTTGAACAACAACAAGTCTGGAAGCTGGTACCCAGGCCAAAGAACAAGAAAGTAGTTGGTACTAGATGGGTATACAGGAACAAGCTAGATGAGGATGGCATTGTTACTAGGAACAAGGCAAGACTGGTTGCACAAGGGTATTCTCAAGCTGAAGGCATTGATTATGATGAAACCTATGCACCAGTGGCTAGACTTGAGGCCATCAGGATGTTCTTAGCATTTGCTGCTTATTCCAATTTTAAAGTCTATCAAATGGATGTTAAGAGTGCATTCCTGAATGGTGAACTTGATGAAGAAGTGTATGTGGAACAGCCCCCTGGCTTTGAAAATCAGGAGTTGCTGGACTTTGTGTACTTTCTCTTCAAGGCTATCTATGGTCTCAAACAAGCCCCAAGAAAATGGTATGACACTCTCTCTGGTTTTCTTTTAGAAAATGGTTTTGTTAGAGGTATCATAGACAAAACTCTTTTTTCAAAGAAACACAAAAGTGATATGATATTAGTCCAAGTCTATGTGGATGACATCATATTTGGGTCTACTAATGATAATCTCTGTAAGAGATTTGCTGAGCTAATGCAGAGTAAGTTTGAAATGAGTATGATGGGTGAGCTGAAGTTCTTTCTTGGATTGCAAGTAATTCAAAGGTCAAATGGTATATTTATTTGTCAATCCAAGTATCTCAAAGAACTCCTCAAGAAGTATCACATGGAGGATTCAGCATCAGCAAGGACTCCATCTTCAACAGCCATCAAACTTGGAGCTTCTGACAAATCTATCAAGGTAGATGTTACAAGCTACAGAGGTATGATTGGCTTCTTACTCTATCTTACTGCTAGTAGACCAGATATTATGTATGCTACATGCTTGTGTGCAAGGTTCCAAGCGGACCCTAGAGATGTTCATCTCGTTGCTGTGAAAAGAATCTTGAGATATCTTAAGGGTACACCTAATCTAGGTATCTGGTACCCTAAAGATTCTGGTTTTAATCTTGTTGGATATACAGATTCTGATTATGCAGGTAGTGTTGTGGATAGAAAGAGTACCTCTGGGAGTTGTCAATTCCTAGGAGGTAGGTTGATTTCCTGGTATAGCAAGAAACAGCAAACAGTTTCCAATTCAACAGCAGAAGCTGAATATATTGCTGCTGGAAGCTGTTGTGCTCAGATCTTATGGATACGGAATCAATTAAAGGACTATGGCTTTGCATTAGACAAAATTCCCATATTTTGTGATAATACAAGTGCCATAGCAATCTCCAACAACCCTGTGCAGCACTCGAGAACGAAGCACATTGACATCAGGTATCATTTTATCAGAGAGCATGTCATGAATGGAACTGTGGAGTTACACTTTGTACCCACAGAAGAACAGACTGCAGATATATTCACTAAATCTGTTGATGAATCCACATTTATCAAGTTAGTTGGTAAATTGGGTATGTTAAACAGTCTTAGTGATTAACAATGTATCTGTCATGTTTGTTCTTTCAATAAATTCATTTTCTCTTGTCATTTAATTGATATTTTCTGCCAATTCTCATTTAATAATTGCATGCTTGTTGATTTAAATGGTTCTGAATATTTTATTTTCTTTAAAAATATTTTTCTCATATTTTTTAAGTGGAGAAATGTATTTTTATTAAAAATATATTTATTTAGAATTATTTAGGTGTTTTTCAGTTTGTAAATATTGTTGTTTAAACTTTTCTGCAGGTTTATATTATTTTATGCAATTTTATATAATTCTGCATATTTTTCTAGGATTTATGGAATTTTCTGTGAATTTTTCTAGATTTTTATAAATATTTCATGCATTGTTATTACTTTTATGCATTTTTCTGTAATTATTTTAATTAATTCTGCTAGTTTTTGTTAACAGGTTTGTTTTTGTACTAGCATGACTATCGGGATGACTATCTTTCATAGTCATTCCAGTAGTCATTGTAGTTTAGTTTTATTTTAATTAATTGTTTCTGCCTTTTACCTTCAGTACTTATATTTTTGTACTGGAATGACTATCGGTATGACTATCCCATAGTCATCCCGATAGTCATTCTAGTTATATGCACTGTATTGTATTTTTTGTTTATTTTTTTTCTTTTCTCTGGATTTTCTGTTACTATTTATAGTTATTCTTAGTTTTATACTGGAATGACTATCGGTATGACTACCCGGTAGTCATCCCGATAGTCATTCCAGGCTATTCGGGTTTTGCCTATAAATACTAAGCAGGTTGTCTTTTGTCCTTCATTCCTTCACAAGTTCTTGTTTTTACAAAACTTACTTCTCTTGTTTGGTTCTTTATTCTCTTAAGTAAAGAACTGCTGTCAAATTTTTTTTGGATCGGCATAAATTGATTTAATTAATTTCTGATATAATTCTTATTTCTTGGAATTTATTCCCTAAATTAGAATTAATCTAAAATTAACTCTATTAATTTGTGTTAAAATGGCCCAGCAATTTGAGATTGTTCTTACTAATTACCATGGCTATTTTGATCCCCTGAAATGTTCACTTGAACGTTTTAGGCCTTGGATTTCCTTTCTTAATCAACATTCTTGTGTTAATTATGCTATATGTTCTAATGTTGATTTGAAAGTTGATCCTTTATATTTACTTTGCTCAACTGCTGTTGTCTCTGATGATTTCTCAACTATATCTTTCAATATTCAGGACACACAGTACATTATCACTGAGGAAACATTTTGTAATGCCTTGCAGTTTCCTCAGGATAATTTTGACAGACTCCCCACTGAAGAAGAATTAACTAGGTTTTTCCTCAGTATTCACTATCAAGGTCCCCTAAATTTGTCTAAGTTAATTAAAGGGAATCTTGTATGTGAATGGGACTTATTCTTTGATACCTTGGCTAAGGTCTTTAGCAATTGCACGAAAAATAACTTTCAGAATATTCCTTATCTTTTACAAGTTATTGGTTATGCAATTGTTTTTAACAAAAGACTCAATGTTGGCCACCTTCTTTGGGAAATTGTTGTTAGGAGGGTGTTTAATGCTAGAAAGGAATTTGACAATGGTAGAAAGATTAAATGTTTTTATCCTCGTTTTCTATCACTTGTTCTTAATTCTATACTTTCTAATGAGCATCAAGAATTGTTCAAGAATGGTCGTTTTTTCATTTCTCCGACCACTGACAAAAAGTTCTTTCAAAGATTGGAAACATCCTTCAAATATGGCAGTGTCCCAGTTCTCATTTCCAACTACATGACAAACTTCATTAACTTACCATCATTTGAACCACCAATTCCAGAGCAAAGGATAGTTACATCAGCTGGACCTGAAGAAGTCATACAACCACAGGTAAGGACTTCTATCCCTGGTTCTTCTGGTACTGTTTCTGAAACCCAAGAGGTTGATAGGGCTGACCAAGAGTTTGTAGAACCACAAACTCTATCCCCGGTCATAGAGCCAAACACTGAGTCAAATCCAAATCAACCTGAACCTTATATCAATACCAGAAACATAAATAGTAGTGATGAAGAAACAATGAGTGATCCCGCAGCTCTATCTCCACCTCCTAAGAAAAGAAAAACATATAGGGAGATATATGTAAGCCCGTCTGTATCCTTTCAACAGGATATGGATTTTGAAATGGCCAATACACAGTCTCTGGAGACATCCTCTCAACAGGATGAATCTATTGAAGTTCGCCATAGGGCCATGGCATTTTGTACTAAGTCAAGCACACTCCCGTTACTCACAATGGGAGAAAACATAACTTTAGATGCAACTCAGGACACTTTGCCAGGAGGGCACTTAGGACATGAGACAGTGCCTACCATTGTCACGGTAGAAGAGCCTTCACAGGCTTCAGAGGGAAAATCTGATTCTTTGCCACCTATAATAGAATCATTTTCTCCCCTCCCAGAGGGAACATCTCTGGCTCCCCTAAGGGATTCTTCACTCGCAGTTTCAACTGGAGAAAGTGAAGGGCAACATGGTAAGTCTATATCTGAAGCAATTCAGCTTTCAATTTCTGATGAATTTTTAGACTTTACCATGGATTGGGATTCGCGAACTCCCATTGCACCACCAGTGACCTCTCAAGAAGGGGCTATGGTGATTTTTTCTGCAGGTACATCAACTCCGAATCTGGATAGACAGCTAGTGGTTAGATCTGAGAGACAAACACAGAGCGATACACAAGCACGTGAGGTGAGTGAAACACCATCGAGAGAAATTGAGATGAGTGCACACAATGACACATACACTGCTTCATTATTGGCTCAAATAGCTGGTTTACAGAAACAACTGCAACAGATCCAGGCTGAAAAGGAAATTCTCAAAGCACAAGTGGATGAACGTTCTTCTTCTTCCACCTCTGTAAATAATCAGCTGGGTCATCTTAGAGATGAGATACAGGGAGTGAAGGTCACATTGGTCCCCAAGATGAATGCTGTTCAAGAATCACAGGTGTTAGTGGCCTCGGATATGTCAGAGCTTTTGGTTTCTAATGCTGAGATCAGGGAGGCTATCAAACAGATTCCTATTATTTCAACCAAAGTAGACTCCTGTCAAGATACTATTGATGAAAATCAGTACTTCAATGATGAGAGGTTTACCAAGATTGAAGGAGGGATGCAACATCTGAACGAGGGCATGAAACATCTATATGCTATGATCAAGGTCTCACATCAACCCAATGCTGAACAGAAGAAATTCTTTGAGGGTGATGATGATGAAGGGGGCAATGGTGACAGGGATGGTGAAGGAGAAAGAGAAGGTAAAAAGGAGGATCCTAAGGCTGATAAAGTCAAATCTGTAGAGGATGCCTCAACTAAGGGGGAGAATAAGGAGAAGGAGATACAAGGAGGAGAAGAAGTGAGAGATCAAGGAGGAGAAACTGGAGGTTCTGGTTCTGGTTCTGGAAAGGACAAAGGGAAGCAGAAGTTAACCTTTTCTGATGCTGACTACTATCAAGGTGAACAGGGAGATTTTGATGATATTGAATCTGGAGAAACCCCTGAAGATATCTTTGGTGAAGTGGAGGTTGAAGGAGAGGCTGATTTTGCTGACTGGGAAGATGAACCTGAAGTGGATCCTGCCTTTGAAGCTGAGCTGTTAAGACAGAAAGCTGATCTAAAGAGAAGAGAAGATGAGAATGCTAAGGTGTCTGACATAATCACAAAGCATCTAGTTATCCAAAAAACTGAACATCAAGAAAAGCAAAGGCTTCATGATTTAAAAGTCAAAGACAGAAAGTTATATGTGAGGCTGAAGCTTGGAGAAGAATGGGATAGAGCTAGAGAAATGTTCTCACATCCAACAGGGTCAGACAATGATGGAAGGTTCTTTAGCATGTTGGAAAGGTACAGAAAGGTCAATCCAGACAACACAATATATATGAAAGCTCTTCATGCGGAGATTTCAAGAATTACTACTGGATTTGACAGAGTCAGAGAGGAGTTGAAGATCTACATCTACACTCATAATGAGGGAACTTTCATAGCTTCTCTTAATCTTCTGGAAGGTAGAACTCTCTCTGAGCTTTGGGTATTCATGTGCAAAGTAAAAAGAACTTCTCCATTAGCTGAGCTGCTGCATGATCAGCTAAGAGACTTTGCAATGAAAGCTAGCCCTCAAGTTGTGGATGTGCCATATGAAGTTAAATTTTATAAAGGAAGGGCACTTCAAACTTGTGGTGTGGATCCAATCTCTCTGAAAGATTATCCTGCCAAGCATCTTGTCTATATGGAGAACATGTTGAGGACAACAGGGTTTGCTACACAGGAAAAGACAGAAGTTGCTGATTTGATTCAAGACTATTGCATTGCCAATATCAAGAGATATCATCAAATGAAGAATAGGCTGAAGAAAGTCACAGCTCAACCTGTCAGACCTAGTGGCATTACTTCTGAATCTGATCGTATTTTGGACAAGGATTTGCTTGAGGCACTTGAAGAAGGAGAGATGATGGAATCTGAAATTTGAAGAAGCTCTAGTCTGTAAATGTTATATGTATAGAGCTTAGGTATTTCAAGATAGGATCAATGTAAACACATGTTCAGTCTAGAGGAACATCTATCTTGTATTTATCTTTAATGTTTGAATCTGGAAAATGTTAAATGAAATCCAGAACTTTTCTTGTTATTTACTTGGCTCTTAAAAGTCATTTCTATTTCTTGTTTAAGTTAGTTGAGTTATCCTCTAGGTATTTGATTGTTATTCTCTAACAAACAAATAGGGGGAGATTGAAAGGCATATGTTTTGGCCTATTAATATTCCGAGGAAACAACTTAACTTAAACAAGTATGTAATAAGTAAATAATAAGTTAATATGTCACAGGAATCTCAGATAGTTTTATCTGTCAAGAGAATGGAGAATTAAAGTCATCCTACAGATTTGAAGATATACTACATTGAAAGAAGTTCATTTATTTGTTCAAGCCTCAGTGAAGTCTTCAAAGAAGTGGATTTATTAAAGTGACAGAGGTTTCAGATTTGTGATAGCAAATGTACAGGTTACAAAGGTTGATCAACAGTCAAAAGCAGACAATGAACCACAACTTAAAGTCAAGATGAAGAACAGACATTGAAGTTAGTCATTTATGAACCAGACAGTGCATCAAATGACAACATCAGACAATGGATATTCTTCAGCAGATCAAGTGGTTCAAGCATTGGTTTTACTATTCTATAAGGATTTAAGTTCTATTCTAAATTAGTTATTAATTTATTTATTAAATTAATTCATCAGAATTAATTTAGTAAATAAATTAAGTAATTAATTTATTGAATAAATTAATTCTTCAGAATTAATTTGTGAAGTAAATTAATTATTAGAATTAATTTAGAATTAGAATTTGAATTAAATTAGAATTATGTAATTAAAATCAACTGGAATGACTACCCAGGATAGTCATACCGGTAGTCATCCCGATAGTCATCCCGGTTTATTTTAAGTAATTCTAATATAATTCACATAAATTCAGATAGTCATGCTAAGCCTTTTGATAGTCATTCCAGTACAAATTGGATAGTCATTCCAAAGGTAAAAGCAACAGAACGTGCAGAAGTGTACTGATCCACTTGATTAGTACAAAAGCAAAAAGCAATCAGAAAGAAAACAGATCAAGAACATTACATCAAAAAATACTTTCCTGTCAAGAACTCTGCCGTGCTAATTTCTTCTGCAAATTAATTCTAGAATCATTATGTTAAATCTAAACCACTAGAATTCATTTACTTGTACTGCTTTGACTATCTAGCGGATTTTTATCCCTAGAACGTATCTCAAATTATCAAATATTGTTATATCTTTTTATTACAAAAATAGATAAATTCATGTCGAATTTATTCTAGATTTGTTTTAATTAGTTTGAGATCCAATCTTGTAATCAGTATCATATTTGTAACACCCTTCAAGTTTAATAGAGTTTTATTTAACTTGAATCTTGTTTCATTTTATTCCGCATCAATTTGTTCCTAAACAGTTAAATCATTTAAAGAACAAATTCGATAAAACGGTATAGTTTGTATTCAACCCCCCTTCTACAAACTTATCAGGACCTAACAAATTCCATTCAATATTCAAGCTTGTACAGATTACATCCTCTAAAAAGAAATTGGAAGAGGACCAGAGAGATCTATCATAACTTATATCTAGAAGAACTAGGCTATGAGGCAAACGAGGGAGCCGGGGACTGTATCAAAGACGCAATTATGGCTAAGGCCGAGTTTAAGCAGATGCTGGCAAGGATAAAGCCATAGCCGAGCATCCAAATTCCAACATTTTCCGTGGAAGAGATTTAGTGATAAGTACACATGGTAGAGGCATCTAGGTGCATCACAGGACATGCTGCCTAGCCTTTTTATTTTTCCCTTAGTAATTGCTTCTAGTCAAGAAAAAGCACAATTTTTTTTTTTTTTTTTGCAATTTTGCATCTACTATTGGCAAGAGAGAGTCTTCATTTTAGACAAGAAAACAACGAAACAAACAGCACTCTAAAATACTAGTTCGTTACACATTTTGGGACATCCTATGCCTGATGAAAAATAAAAAATGTTCTAAACCACTCATCAGCTGCTCCTCGCAATCCATTACTACATACAACCTATTACTTTTATCCACATACTTTTACAAACAAAAGCACACAAAATCACAAATCATGCAATGGGAAATAACACTTTTAACATTAGCATCATATATATCAATTATCTTAGAACGCTAATGCAAAAAGAATGCAGAAATCATGCTCCAACGGACTTCACAAATAATTACTTAGCTGTCACAAATCACAATGGGAAACTTCTGCTACACCTCAACTTTCTCAATCTCCTGTTTTGATTCTGTTTCTGCTGAAATAAAATCAGAACTGTCTTCTACACCCGATGACCCATCATCACAGTCTAAAGGTTTAGGACTAGTGAATAGTTCATCATTTTCTAGATCCCTCATTTTTGATTCTGCATCTCCCTTCAGTAGCTCCACCACCTCAAGCATGTTGGGTCTTTTCTCAGGCCGATTGTGAGCACAGATAAGCGCAACAAACACTATCCTCTTCAGTTCTTCTTCCACATAATTCCCATTCAGTTTAGGGTCTGCTAGTTCACTGAATTTCCTTTCACATGCCAAGGGGAGAGCCCAGTCTGTGATTGTGCGCTTCATTGTTGAACTGAGCTTCTCCAGTGGTTTTTTTCCACTGGCAAGCTCAAGCACGAGAATTCCAAAACTGTAAACATCACAGCTCTCTGATGCCTTTCCCAGCATTGCGTATTCTGGGGCAAGGTAGCCAAGAGTACCCTTGACTCTAGTGGTCACATGTGTGGCACCATCAGGTATTAGCTTTGCAAATCCAAAATCAGCAACCTGAGCTTGGAAATCTGAGTTAAGTAAAACATTGCTTGCTTTCACATCTCTATGGATAATATGCGGAGTTGCATGGTGATGAAGATAGCTGCTTATTACACATCAACTATTAGTTGAGATAGTAAGGTTGATAGACATACACACACACAAAGATAGGTTTGTACTTACGCAATGCCTTCAGCAGATCCAATGGCAATACTCATCCTCCGTTTCCAATCAAGAAGGGATTCGGCTGAGTGCTGTCCATGAAGATGAGAGAGCAAGCTCAGGTTCGGCATGTAATCATATACAATTAGACGCTCTTGACCTTCCGCACAATAGCCCCGTAGACTTAGCAAATTCTTGTGCCGTACTCTTGCCAAAATTTCAACCTCCACAGCAAATTCCATCTCTGCTTTGTTGCTCCAGACCTTTAATCTTTTTACTGCTATCTACAAATATATCCGCATAAAGATAAAACTATTCAAATGAAACGTAGCATAGTCATTCAAAGGACTCTACCCTAAAGACGCTACTCACATAGAGATTCTAACCCAACACAGTGGACTCCCTGAGAAATGGGTTTTTTGGAATAAAATTTTGTAATTAAAGCCACCATGTTGACTAAGGTCAGACCAAAGAAGCATAGCCTGACAAAAGTTAACAGTAATAAAAACGGATACCTTCCTACAACTGCATATTACTTATAAAGTTAAGTTCCAACTACTGGCCATGTCAAAACAAGAAAAAGATGTCAAAGGGGTCTTGCTATATCTCTATGACATAAGGTTACTCTTACGCAAGCTGTTGGATAGGTTTGAGGAATTTATGCGAATCTAAAAACAATATTGATGAGCAAAACATCCAGCAAAGGTGAGCACGGTTCCTTTTCACAGAGGCTCGTTCTTCAGCTGTTAAAAGATAATATAAGATTCCCCTCCGCCTCCTCACTACTACTACTGAGTACTACTATAAGGTCTAAGGTTAACTAGTAACTTAACATGGTATTAGGAGAGGTCAAAGTTCAATTTCCTCTATTTTATATGGATACTAAGGCAAATTATCGCCCAAGGATGGGAACAAAGTAACACACTCTGTAACCCGCACCCAAAAACCAAAAATGGGCTTTCGAGTTAGAGGGAAAATATAAAATATGATCCTCAAAGATAGATGACTCACTCTTCGAGTCAGAAATGAGCTTTCGAGTGAGGGATTTTGGCAAAATTAAGTTCTCCCCAATCTAGCTAACATCCAACATTACAATATAAGACCTTTAATGATTTGTGAGACTGATGTTGCCCAAGCCCGGAATATCAATACTAAAGAATAAATGTAAAAATAAGCAAAAGTATCGCCTAAACAAATATTATCACGTGTAAGTAGCATTTTCTAGGGCACTAACTTACAACCCAACAAAAAACAATTTCCTAAAACTGAAATATATTTTCAATCAATGTAATTCAAATAAAAAACAATCACTAACAGAAAAGCATATATCATACACATACAATCCGTAAATTGCTGACCAAACAATATTCAAGAGTTTGTTACGAAAATCTAAGTCCGCTACACTAACAAAAAGAACATGACAAGTAATTATGTGTATTGAACAGAAACAACGAAACACGAAATAGAATTAGAAAAGGGAAAGTGAGATGATTACTTGCGATCCATCCCATAACTGTCCCCAATAAACACTACCAAATCCACCTTCTCCAAGCTTGTTATCGTAATTAAAATTGTTAGTAGCAGAATGCAATTCCTTCAACGAGAAAATCCTCCACGTCGACTGTTTCTTCCCCTTTCCTTCCCTAGAAAATTTACACATTCATTTCACTACGCGACAAAAACAAAATGAACTCAAGCTAATCTAAACATACTCACAATTAAGTAAACGCTAGTGGAATTAAGTGTTATAAAATCGAGATGAGTTGTAATTAAACTAGGTCAAGCAAAGATTAAACACCAAATCAAACACATAATGAATTAATTAATGAGGAAACATAAAGAAAAGCTTAATACAGAAAAAATTACCGTTCAGAGGCGCTTACGCAGCAAAAAAGAGAGCGAAAATCCATGATTATATGTACAGAAGAAGCAGGGAGGTGAAAATGATGATAGCAATCGCTGACCGGGAAAGAGATTCGAAGATTAAGGCTGCGTTTGGTTTAGCTCATTTTCTAATTTAATTTATTTCTTTTATACAAGTTAAATTAATTTTACCGTTTACGGATGAGGATAAGGATGACTGGATGAGTAATTGAAAATTTAAACAACTGTTTAGATCAATTAGCAGCTGTCTGTGCAACTGTTTAGAGCAGGTAAGTAACATTAATCAACAATTAAGTTTGCTTCTTTTTGTTTTTCAATTAATTGTTTGGGAAGAAAAGAATAAGAGGTTTGATTTGGGTTTGGGCACATTAGACTTGGCCCTTTGTGAACGTGATTCTGTTCTCAATTAGTGACTGGAGTGGGACATGCTATTTTAACGTCCACAGTTTATATACTCTGAACCAAATAATTTTATACTAGACTACAATAACATCTGTTAATTATCCACCGGAATTTGTTAGAGAGCCCTACATTACATCCGTCTATATTGTGATCGTTGATAGATAATTCATCTATACTAGACTACAATAACATGTTTATTCTCAACTACAATAACATGTTTATTCTGAATAGGTCTGTTGGAGGTCCATGCCCGATCAATATTGGGCCGACCGAAAGATATGAAAGCCCAGTGGCGCGGGACGAGCTCATCATTATTTTGGGCCAACTTGATTGAGTCTAGGAGCCCAAGAAGACCGATGTTACAGTTCCATGACGAAAGCCCGTGCGGAAGCCTGTGTGGCTAACGGCTCGAGAACCTGGTCAAATACCAACGACCCACGAAAGAGGTGGGGGGAGTCTACGCCCCGAACGTGGGGATCGGGACAAACAGGTATATGAGGAGGAAAT
Organism: Heracleum sosnowskyi; assembly: GCA_030848705.1. NCBI lineage: Eukaryota > Viridiplantae > Streptophyta > Magnoliopsida > Apiales > Apiaceae > Heracleum > Heracleum sosnowskyi. Next base: position 37,362,602 of record CM061244.1, read on the forward strand.
GAGGTTGGTACGTTCATTCAATACATTCATACAATCATAATATTCTTACGTTCCTCTTACTCACAAACCAGTTTAACTGATTCTCACACCGGAGGTGAATCGGGGGGCTCCACCCTCGCATTCTTCTTCTTGCAGGTCCGGTCGAATGACTCACGGTGGAAAACTGGTTCCAACATTTGGCGCCGTCTGTGAGAACGTACGAATTAATTGTGAATTGTAATTTACTGTTGTCATGTCTTCTGAACGACCGCCTGGATTCGATGGAACCCTGCGTCCTGGGAGTTCCACCATCACGCCGCCGACAAACCATATACTGAATTTTGATTCTGAGGGGGACGAGGGACCTTTACCGACCCCTGAAGAACAAAAGGAGTTACTCCTTAAATGAAAAGAAGAACAAGCGGCGAAGAAGGGTAAACAGAAGGAAAGTGAACAAGCAGATAAAGTTGCCCAAATACGAGCGAAAAAGAAAGAGGCGGATATGTTGAGGCTACAGGCCATCAAGCTCCGTAGAGAGGAACTGGAGTTGGAAGAAAAAGCTTTGAGAGAATCGGTCGAGGAGGCTGAGGTAACACTGGTATTCACTGAGAACCGAAGAGAGAAAAGAGCACATGACGATGAAGACGGGTCTTCAGACTCTGAATCGCTTTCTAGGAGAAAACGCTCCAAAATCGTACTGACTGATTCAGAAGAGGAGGATGACTCGCATGTCCGGGATCGTATACGGCGAATGGAAAAAACTATGTTCGGAGAAAGGAAAATTAGCCATGAGCCGGTCGTTTCCGAAGAAATAGAACAATATCGGCCTCCTTCATATTGTTACGGGATTTCTATCGAGCCCGGCTTGGCATCCACTCGTATTTGAATTGGGCATTGCTGTGAGATTTGTTTCATGGTGTATTCGTACATTTTTTTGATAACCGCTTTATTTTATAAATGAGTATATATAGTCCTATGAAATTAATGGGCAAGAGTCCATAGATCAAATAACAAATTCACGGCACAAAATCAAAATTACTAAATAAATGGATAAGAAGCAAGACTAAAAGCCTGACAAATCCTTAAACATAATACTACAGATGTTGCTAGAGTTGTTGCTGCTTTTATCCCTGCCATCCTGACTCCTTTCTTGTTGCTAGTACTGGGTTCCTTGAATTACATTGTTGCGGCTACCACTTCCCCGACCACCACAACCTCCCCTGCCTCTAACTCTGCCTCGACCACTATTATCTTCACTACATTCACAATCACCACCGTCTCTGTCTTTGTCTTCATCAATGTCCTTGCTAGTTGCCCCTGCTTCTGTCTTGGACATTGTTGCAACTATGCCCGCTAGAATCCCCAAAAGCATGCACCACCATGCTCCTCATATGCCCAAATTCAACCTTAGTTAAGCAATCTCACACAATATGTCCCTCAATATTTCCTCTAGGGCTGATAGTGTTCCCATTCATTAGACAAGGATCAACCTCATCATAGTCAAGCCCATCCAGAGAGACAGGGCATCCAAGGAAGGTAGCTGATTTAAAGATCATTTGTTCATGCTTCCTTGGACAGTAGCGAGTCGCCCTTATTCGGGTCGTGTGTTCCTGATGAGCCACACGGACATGACCATTAAAACGTTCAAGAGCATCATCCAGGATTCCAACCTAAATACACGAGGGTATGTGCCCTTGATGGCCTAGATGGATCAATATTCTATCAGCCCCTTCATCCTCTAACTCCTTGGAAGGTTGTTCGAGACAAATGACCTTCCCAATAGCACTGACAATATAATAGACACTTTTCTTATTTTTCAGAGAGAGGGGTATGTTATACATGGTAGTCCAAGAGTATTGGGATACCATCGCAGTATGGGAGAAAACCACTTTGTCCTGCCATGATCGAAGGACCAGCCCACAGCTCTGTCTCCACCACTAAAGAAAAGGAAAACCTATAGAGAGACATCTGTAAGCCCATCCATGTCCTCCCAACAGGATATGGACTTTGAAATGGCCATTGAACAGTCTCTGGAGACATCCTCTCAACATGATGAATCTATTGAAATTCGCCATCGGGCCCTGGCAACCTGTAATGAGCCAAGCACTCTCCCATTACTCACAATGGGAGAAGACATCGAAATAGAAGAAACTCAGGACACGTTGTTAGGAGAGCACTTAGGATCTGAAACAGTGCCTACCATTGTCACGGTAGAAGTGCCTTCACAGGCATCAGAGGGAAAATCTGATTCTTTGCCACCTATAATAGAATCATTTTCTCCCCTCCTAGAGGGAACATCCCTGGCTCCCTTAAGGGATTTTTCACTCGCAGTTTGTACTGGAGAAAGTGAAAGGCAACCTAATGAGTCTGTCCCTGAAGAAATTCAGTATACAATGTCAAATATTTTGACAGACTCATTCAGGGATCGGGAATTGCGAACTCCCATTGCACCACCACTGACCTCTCTTGAAGGGGCTATGGTGATTTTTCCTGCAGGTACATCTTCTGAAAATCTAAACAGACAGTTAGTTGTGAGAGACATGAATCAAACACCGAGTGAAACACAAGCACGTGAGTTGAGTGAAACACCACTGAGAGCAATTGAAGTGAGTGCACACACTGACACAAACACTGCTTTGTTGAGACAGCTAGCTGATCTACAAAAGAAGTTACAAGAAACCCAGGCTGAGAATACTCTTCTTAAAGCACAAGTGGTCTCTCAATCTACCACCTCTGTATCAAATCAGCTGGGTACTATGAAAGATGACCTCGAAGGATTGAAGAATACTCTGGTCCCGAAGCTGAATTCCATCCAACAATCTCAAGTACTAGTGGCTTCGGACATTTCTGAATTAACCATGTCAAATGCTCAGATTTCAGAAAGTGTCAAGGAGATTGCTGCCATTTCTACCAAGGTGGACTTTATTCTGCAAACAGCTGATGAAAATCAAAAGTTTAATGAGGAAAGGATTTTCAGGATAGAAGGAGGAATGGAGCATCTAAATGAAGGTATGAAGCACTTGTATAATATGATAAAGGAGTCTCATCAACCTACTGAAGAGCAAAGAATATTCTTTGAGGGAGATGATGGTGATGATGATGCTGATGAAGGAAGAGATAGGAGAGAACAAGGGGATATAAGGAGAACATCTGAGGTGAATCCTAGGGCTTTCACTGCTAAATCTGTAGAGGATTCCTCAACTAAGGGGGAGAAGAAAGGAGGAGAAAGAGAAGCTGGAGGAGCTTCTGGAGTTGGAAAACATAAAGGGAAAGGGAAACAGTCATTGGAGGAGACTGTCCTTGATGATGCCTACTACTACCACGGTGAACATGATGACTTCCAATTCGACACATCTGGTGATCTGGGGAAGACCATACCTGAAGAAGCTTTTGGTGAGGAGGAGATTGAAGAGGCGGCCAACTTTGATGATTGGGAAGATGAAGCAGATCTATACACACCTGACCCTTTGTTCCAGAAGGAGTTGAAGAAGCAACATGCAGAGCTAAGGAGAAAGGAAGATGAGAATGCCAAGGTCTCCGACATCATATCTCAGAATCTGAAAATTCAAAAGGCTGAACATGAAGACAAACAACGTCTTCATAGTATTCATGTCAAAGAAAGGAGATTGGATGTTAGGATGAAGCAAGGAATCAAATGGGATAAGGCAAGGGAGATGTTTGATATCCCTCAGAGAGGCACAAACAATGATGCTACTTTTCTGAAGCTGCTTGAGAAGATCAGAACTGTTAATCCAGACAATTCATTATACATGAAGGCATTGAAGGAAGATATCCTAAGGATTACGTCTGCATTTGATCAAGTAAGGCAAGAACTGTTCATCTATGTCTCAAGTGCTCTTGAAGGGTCATTCACCATTTCTCTTGACCTCCTACAAAGAAGATCTCTCTCTGAATTGTGGATTCTTATGAGTAAGGTAAAGAGATCTTCTTGCTTGAACGAGCTTCTGTATGACCGACTGAGAGATTCTGCTATGAAGGTCAGCCCTCAAGTTGTACATTTTCCTTATGAAGTCAAAATCTACAAAGGTACAACTTTAGAGACTGTGAGGCTGGATCCTGATTCCATGAAGCTACAGACTGCTATGCAACTGGTGAAGTTAGAGAATCTTCTTAGAACTTCTGGGTTTGCTACTGTAGAAAAGTCTGAAGTTGCTGATATGATTTCAGACTACTGCACGGAGAAAGTACCAAGGTATGCTCAGATGAAGAACAGATTGAAGAAGATCACCAATCAACCAGTAATGCCAAGTGGTGTGGTTTCTGAAAGTGATCGTGTCCTTGACAAAGATCTTCTAGTCACCTTGGCAGAAGCTGAAGAAGGTGAAATTAGAGACTAAAGGCATGATGTAGTTAGCTTAATTTGTAAATGTTATATGTTTAGAGCTAGGTAAATCAAGATAGGGAAATGTATTCATATGTTCAGTCTAGAGGAACATCTATCTTGTATTTATCTTTACTGTTTGAATCTGGATATTGTTATATCTAATCCAGAACTTTTTATTATTTTCTTGGCTCTTAAAAGTCTTATATTTTCTTGTTTTAGTTGAGTTATCCTCTATAGGTATTTGGTTGTTATTGTCTAACAAACAAATAGGGGGAGATTGAAAGGCATATGTCTAGGCCTATTTGTAAACACCGAGGATTCTACTCAACTTTAATTAAGATGTAATAAGTAAATAATAAAAATCAAATGTCACAGGAATCTCAGAAGATTAAATCTGTCAAAGAATGAAGATTAAAGTCATCTACAGACTTGAAGTTATTCTACACTAGAAGAAGTTCATTTATTTGATCAAGCCTCAGTGAAGTATTCAAGAAAGTGGATCTATTTAAAGTGATAGAGATTTCAGAAGTGTGACGGGAAAAAGTACAGGTTACAGTCCTTTGTTTAAATAGAAGGAGAAAAGAATCACAGCTTAAAGTCAAGTATGAAGAACAACCATTAAAGTTAGTCGCTCATGAACCAGACAGTACATGGAGTGTCAACGTCAGTCAGTGGAAGTTCGTCATCAATTTTAGTGGTTCTAAGAATTAGTTTTAATTCTCTTTTAATATTATTCTATAAGATAATTAATTTAATCTATGAATTAATTCTTTTAATATTATTCTCTTTTAATATTATTCAGAATTAATTCATATATTAAATTAATCAATCTAGATCTTAAGTAATTTAATGTATAAATTAATTCTCAAGAATTAATTTATTTATAAAATTATTTGAGTCATTTATTTAATTTATTTAATCAGTGAATTAATTCTAAAAGAATTAATTCATTTGTTAAATTAATTAAAAGTAGAATGTATTAAAACAGATTTAATCCTAATTCTAATTAGTACTAGTAGTACTATCAGTTTACTACTAGTAGTACTATCCTTTATAGTACTACCGAGAGTACTACTAAGGATACTTGACAGTACTACCGAGTATTAATTGAAATGAAATGCAGAGAATTTGTTTGGCGCGTGGGAAGTAGTCTGTTGACTTGGTTAAATAGTTATGTTTGATCAAACAGGCAGAACACACAGAATTGAAGATAGAAGCAAAATACAAAGTCTAGCCATCAAAGTTATATCCAATCCACTAGAATTCAATTACTTGTACTGCTTTGACAATCTAGCGGATCATAATCCCTAGAATTTCTATCGAACTACTTTTTAGTATTCGATCCTTTTATTACAAATATAGAGAAATTCATGTCGAATTTATTCTAGATTTGTTTTATCAAGAACCTTGTAATATGTGCACTGAATTGTAACACCCCTCAAGTTTAATAGAGTTTCTATTTAACTTGAATATTGTTTCAGTTTTTATTCCGTAATAATTTGTTCTAAACAGTTAAATCTTTTAAAGGACAAATTCGATAAAATGGTATAGTTTGTATTCAACCCCCCTTCTACAAACGTATCAGGACCTAACAAGCTCTGTCGTGGATCATTGGGAGAGGATACTCGAGTTTTGTGTTTGAGACGGACTCGCATCTTTTAGCTAAAGAATGTAATGGTAGTCCGGGGGAGGCTTGTTTTGGTACCATTGTTAGAGACTGTATTAATATGCTTAAGCACGTTAGGCCTGTGCTTGTTGAGTTCATTTATAGGTCTGCGAATATTGCGGCACATGTGCTTGCACAAGCTGTCTATTCTACGTCAGGCGTAGGGGGCGTAGGGGAGTGGTATGTAACTCCACCTAGTTTTCTTAATCATGTATCGGAGTTGGATATGATTTATTGAATGTAAGTACGTTTACCTCAAAAAAAAAGAAAAAAAAAAGAGTAATAATTCTACGCCAAGTGGCAACAATTCAATTAAGCAATTACTTGTCCTAACGCCTGCAATCAAGAATTTGATGCCAGGATAATCATTATTATCAACAAAATCAAAAAAAAAAAATCATCTTGTATATAATGAAAGTGGGTAAAAGAATATATCAATAAAATCATTATTATCGATTGTTATATAGAGATATAATGAGTGCATTCAAGACACGACCAAATCTTATATATAAAGATATATGAATAATAACCGAAAGAAGATTGATTGTGTTGAAAAATTTCAACTCAAAATCCAGATAATTACCGAAAGTTCTTCGAGAAATTAAAAGACCCACATTCACTCCTTATTAACTCCTTATATATAATAAGCGTAAGGGAGATCTTATTCAAAACTTTGGTTGGTCACTGTACTACCAAAAGTATACGATCCGTTGGATTATTAAACTATAAATCTTCAAATCAATGAGGACCGTCAGATATAATATTAAAAATTGTATTTGATTATTAATAGGATAGTATTTAAGTACTAAAATATGTATTTTGATAATTTAAACCAATTATAAATAGGTTTTCTATATTGAATAGAAATCTTTATGTAAAAATTCGTAATTATCTTTTCTCTTCAGTTTATGGATAGCTCCAGTTAGATAATAATTATTAAACCATCATTAAATTAAAGATAATTTTGTAAGTTTCGCGTGGGCTGTAAAATCGTTAAAATCTGTTGTCTAAAACTCAAGATAGAGCTCAAACACTAAAGTTATTATCTAAATTTTAATAAATATATTTTTATTATTGTAACACCGATTTAATTTTTTTCCCTAATTCTTTTAAATTTATAAATTCTATGTTTATTTTAATAAAATATTAAAACCAATTTAAGAAAAAATTAAAATCGATCGTCCGTGTACGATTACGACCAAATTAATAATTATAGTTAGATCTTAAATAGATCGATGAGAATTGTTAAATCTAATATTAAAAAGTGTATCTGATTAATAATAGAATTATATTTAAATACTAAAAATTGTATTTTGATAATTTAAAATTTTTCTATGTAGAAATTCTTAAATATATTTTCTCTTGAATTTATGTATAGTTCCAGTTAGATAATAATTATTAAACCAAATATCAAGTTCATATCGATTACAATGATACACGTGGACCCTACGTGGAGAACTCATGTACATGAATAAATTTAAACACTTTTTTTTCTGAAGGAACATAACAATTTGATTAATCCAAATTATAATTATATTATTTTACATATAACAAACATAAAAGGATAATATCAAAATATTATTAAAATATTGAGGGTTTCATATTCATAAACGATAATTTTGAATATATTACTTATATTAAAATGTGTATTTGATTAAAGGTATGATTATATTTAAATACTAAGAAGTGTGCTTTGATAATTTAAACCAATTATGAATTGATTTTCTATATTGAATTGAATTTATGTAAAACTTCTTAACCATCTTTTCTTTTCAGTTTATTTTATGAGTAGGTCAACTGATCAAGTTAGATAATAATTATTAAACCATCATTAAATTAAAGATAGTTTCGTTAGTTTCGCATGGGTTGTAAAATCGTCAAAATTTAATTTCTAAAACTCGGGATATAACCCAAATAGTAAAGTTTGTATCTAAATTTTAATAAATATTTTTTTTTATTATTGTAGCACCAATTTATTTATTTTTCCACTAATTCTTTTAAATATTGTTTCTTTCAAAAAAGTATCAAAATTAATTAAGAACAAATTCAAATCGATAAAGAATATAATAATATGAGAATAAAATTTTATATAATCATAACATAATTTTTCTTCTGTTAAATAATTTTTAAGTAATAATTTATTTTAAAATTTTATATACACTGTAAATAAAACCGAAACAATAAAAGTAAAAGCAGTTAGTAAGATACTTATATCATTATATACTTGATACCTTACTAGCTTAAAACCCGTGCGATGCACGGATTGTTATTAATAATTATTATTTTTATTATTTATGTTTTAATATTTTATTAATTTGCATTTGCTAAAAAAATAAGTAGGCGTGTTAAACTTTTTTAAATAATTAAAAGTATTAAAATAAATTAATAACTGTTTATCCATGATATTTTTGGAAAAGTAGGGGTCTTAGTAAGGAAAAATAGAAAAAGTAACATGTTTTATGTGAAAAGGTAAGTGCCCGTAATTAAAAGTATTTAAATAGGTTTCAAAATAAATAAATAAATAGGGATTTGTCCGGGATATTTTTGGAAAATGAGGGTTTTTTAGTAAGAAAAAATAGAAAGAGTAACATGTTTTAGTTGAAAATGATAATTGTCGGTGATTGTTTTTAGAAAAATAGAGGATTTTGTTAGAAAAAAATAGAAAAAGTAATGTATTTTAACTGAAAAGGTAGTTGGTTATAAAAATGTTATTATTTAATAATAATTTCTTTAGAAAATGAAAAAATTGAAAAATTAAAAAGTGCTCATAATTAAAAGTATTGAAATAGATTTTAATACTTTTAATTATTAAAATAAAAAAATAGATTTTTAAAATAAATAAGTAAGGGTTTGCCCGTGATATTTTTGGAAAATGGGGGGTTTTAGTAAGAAAAAATAGAAAGAGTAACATGTTTTTGTTGAAAAAGATAATCGCCCGTGTTTTTTTTAGAAAAAGAGAAGATTATGTTAGAAAAAAAAATAAAAAAGGTAATGTATTTTAGCTGAAAAGATAATTGGTTGTAAATAATGTTTTTATTTAGTGATAGTTTTTAAAAAAATAAGTAAGGGCAATTAAATAAAATCACTAAGTACCGACCGTCCGTCCATCCGACTACCAAACTTTTAATGTTTCGTCTTTAATAATATAGCTTAAAACCCGTGTGATGCACGAATTGTTTTTAATAATTGTTAATTTTATTATTTATATTTTATTTTTTATTAATTGCATTTGTTTAAAAAAATAAGTAGGCGTGTTAAATATTTTTAAATAATTAAAAGTATTAAAATAGATTTTAAAATAAATAAGTAACGGTTTACCCGTGATATTTTGAAAAAAGAGTGGTTTTAGTAAGAAAAATAGAAAGTAACATGTTTTCGTTGAATTTTAAAATATAAAAGTAACGATTTGCCCGTGATATTTTTGAAAAAAAGAGGGGTTTTAGTAAGAAAAATACAAAAGGTGACATGTTTTAGTTGAAAAAGATAATTGTCAATTAAAATTATTAAAATAGATTTTAAAGTTAGCAAGGGTTTGCCCGTGATTTTATTGGAAAAGTAGAGATTTTAGTAAGGAAAATAGAAAATATAACATGTTTTAGCCGAAAAAGGTAATTGCCCGTGATTTTTCTAGAAAAAGAGGGGAAATGTAATTACCAAATAAAAATATTAAAATATGTTTTAAAATAAATAAGTAAAGGTTTGCTCGTGGTATATTTGGTAAATGAGGGATTTTAGTAAAGTAAATAGAAAAAGTAACATGTTTTCTTGAAAAGGAAATTGCTCGTGATTTTTTTAGAAAAAAATGGTAATGCATTTTAACTGAAAGGGTAACTGATTATAATAATTTTTATAATAATTAAATAAACAATTAAATAAGGCAAGTATCGTACCAAAAAAACAGGTCCCAAAATTTTCAATGTTTCGTCTTTAATAATATAGTATAGATAGATAGATTTATAATATTAGTATTTTATGCTACTAAATGGAATAGTCCGTGATATTTTTGAGATTTTAGTTAAGATAAATATTAGTTATGAAATATAAATATGAATATACGTTTTGAAAAAAAAACTAATCGGTTAGTCATTAATAATTATAATATTATTATTTTATTTTATTAAATAGATCTGTTCGTGATATTTTTGGAAAATGAGAGATTTAATTAGGAAAAGTAGAAATTTTAGTTAGAAAATATAAAAAAGAATATACAATTTGGTATATGTTCATGATATTTTTGGAAAATGAGAGGTTTTAGTTAGGAAAAATAGAAAAGTAGAAATTTTAGTTAGAAAATATAAAAAAGAATATACAAATTGGTTAAAAAAAGTAATGAGTTAGTTATTAGCAATTATAACTTTATTATTTTATTTTAGTAAATGAAATTGGTTGCAATATTTTTGGAAAATGAGATGTTTTAGTTAGGAAAAATAGAAAAGATATTATATATAATAATTTTAATATTTTATCTAACGGTTCTCATCGATTTGATCAAAAATATCTAACGGCTATGAATTGAGTGACCAGACTACAAAAACTTTCATGACCAAACTACAAAACTTTTAATGTTTCGTCTTTAATAATATAGTATAGATTATATTAAATCCTTATATATAATAATCATAATAGGGATTTTATCCAAAATTTTGGTCGTAGATAACCAAATTAATAAGGACCATTAGATCTTAACTAGATAAATGAAAATCGTTAGATCAAATATTTAAAAAGTGTATTTTATTAATAATAGGATTATATTTAAATTCTAAAAGGTGTATTTTGATAATTTAAACCAAATATACCAAATATAAATAAGTTTTCTATATTGAATAGAATTCTCCATGTAAAAAATTCGTGACTTTCTTTTCTCTTCCATGGATAATTCCAGTTAGATAAAAATTGTTAAACCATCTTTTAATTAAATATAATTTAGTTATCTTCATGTGGGATATAAAATCGTCAAAATATGATTTTTAAATCACAAGATAAAGCCCAAATTAGTAAAGTGAATATTTAAATTCTAATAATAATTATTATGTCATCATTATTTTAATACCAATTTAATTACTTTTTTCTAACTATTTTAAATTTAGAAATCTATGTTCAAAAATTAAAACAAATCTAAGAAAAATTCAAATCAACAAAGAATATAATAATACGATGATAAAATTTTATAAAATTGTGCATATTTTTAATCCTATTTTATTAGGTTTTAGATCATAACTAATCAAATATTATTTATTATTAAATAATAAATTATACATAAATGATGATTTTGTTTTATAAGAACTCATAGATACCTAATTTCATTGTTAGCAGGACTATATTCATATTAAAAAATATCGTATTTTGAAATTTTAGACTTAGCTACAGAGGCCAAACTTTTTTAACATATATACATTGTAAATTATTAAATTCGAAACTTTAAAAGTTTCTTAATCAATTAGTATAGTATTTTTCTGAAAAATCGTACTTTACAAAAAATATTATCAAATAACCTATGTCTGCAAGAAAAAAAAATGAAAAAATTCTTTATTTTAAAAAAAACCTATAAATTTTAATATGTTGTTGGTAGATTCAAACCTTAGATCATTCTACATGATAATTTTACTGTTATATCTAACGTTTTTCAACAATTTAATTTGAAACATCCAATGATTATGGATTGAGTGATCAAACAAAGCGACCAAACTTATAAGGAAGCTTTCATTATTTAGTCTTTAATATAATAACATAGATATTAATAGGATATACTATAAAAAATGAATTTTATACAGAATTTTGATCGTTACGGTGTATTACTTTAAAAGAAGAACTATTACAAAAAAAATTATATTTTAATTGATAATTTATTTTCTCAAAAGTTCAAAGTTCCCGCATCTTTAACATATTACAAAAAAGAGTACATTATATTTTAGCAATAAATATTTAAACAAATTATAAATATTAAGAAAAATTAATGATGTTATCATGGTAGTTTGTTTCTAAATACCGCCAAAACATTCTCAACCGTTAGATCCAATACTTTTAAAAATAGATGATCAAGATTATATCATATAAAAAGAAGTTATTGTATAAAAATGATATAAGTTAAAAGATATTATGTTAGGTTTGAATTTTCGAAAAAGTCAAAACATAAAAATAGTTGTAATTAAATAAGGAAACTCATTTAATACCAAAATAATCAAAATCGTTTAATGTTAAATAGGTAGGTAAAAACCGTTAGATTTAACATTAAAAAATGTATTTGGTTAATAAAAGGGTATTCTAATAATCTAAACTGTATAAGTAGATTTTCTAAATCGAATAGAATTCTCAACATTAAATTTCGTCACTTTATTCTCTTTTTAGTTTTAGAATAGTTTAGCGTGTAAAATATAATAAATATCAAATTTTTAACTATAATTTCTTTGGCTAAATCTTTTTTAACAATAATTTAATCATGTAAACTAATAACTTTTAAATATTAAAATATTCATAAATAAATATAATTATAAATATTTAAAAAACAATCGTGTGTTGCATGGATAATAAAAATATAATTATAAATAAAATAATTATAAATAAAATTTAAGTAACCGTGCATCGCACCGGCTATAAGCTAGTATATAATAAGCGTCTTATCCAAAACTTTGGTCGGTCACTTTACTACCAAAAGTATAAGATCCGTTGGATTATAAAACTATAAATATTCAAATAGATGAGGACCGTTAGATATAATATTAAAAATTGTATTTGATTAATAATAGGATAATATTTAAATACTAAAAGGTGTATTTTGATAATTTAAACCAATTATAAATAGGTTTTCTATAGTGAATAGAAATCTTTATGTAAAAAATCGTAATTATCTTTTCTCTTTAGTTTATGGATAGTTCCAGTTAGATAATATTTATTAAACCATCATTAAATTAAAGATAATTTTGTTAGCTTCGCGTGGGCTGTAAAATTGTTAAAATCTGTTGTCTAAAACTCAAGATACAACCCAAACATTAAAGTGATTATCTAAATTTTAATAATTTTTGTTTTTAATTTAAACCAATTATAAATAGGTTTTCTATATTGAATAGAAATCTTTATGTAAAAAATTGTAATTATATTTTCTCTTTAGTTTATGGATAGTTCCGGTTAGATAATAATTATTAAACCATCATTAAATTAAAGATAATTTTGTTAGCTTCACGTGGGCTGTAAAATTGTTAAAATCTGTTGTCTAAAGCTCAAGATAGAGCCCAAACAGTAAAGTGATTATCTAAATTTTAATATTTTTTTTATTGTAGCGCCAATTTAATTTTTTTCCTAATTTTTTTAAATTTATAAATTCTATGTTTATTTCAATAAAATATTAAAATCAATTTAAGAAAAAATTAAAATCGATCTGGTCCGTGTACGACCACTATACGACCAAATTAATTATTACAGTTAGATCTTAAATAGATCGATGAGAATTGTTAGATCTAATATTAAAAAGTGTATCTGATTAATAGTAGAATTATATTTAAATACTAAAAAGTGTATTTTGATAATTTAAAATTTTTCTATGTAAAAATTCTTAAATATATTTTCTCTTTAATTTATGTATAGTTCGAGTTAGATAATAATTGTTAAACCAAATATCAGATAACAATTCATATCGATTACAATATTAAAAATTATCAATATAATGCTCATGTATATCATATAACAATGATACATGTGGACCCTGCATTATAAGAGACTTAGGAGAACTCATGTACATGAATAAATTTAAACATTTTTTTCTGAACGAACATAACAATTTGATTAATCCAAATTATAATTATATTATTTTACATATAACAAACATAAAAGGATAATATCAAAATATTATTAAAATATTGAGGGTTTCATATTCATAAACGATAATTTTGAATATATTACTTATATTAAAATGTGTATTTGATTAAAGGTAGGATTATATTTAAATACTAAGAAGTGTGCTTTGATAATTTAAACCAATTATGAATTGATTTTCTATATTGAATTGAATTTATGTAAAACTTCTTAACCATCTTTTTTTTTCAGTTTATTTTATGAGGAGGTCAACTGATCAAGTTAGATAATAATTATTAAACCATCATTAAATTAAAGATAATTTCGTTAGTTTCGCATGGGTTGTAAAATCGTCAAAATTTAATTTCTAAAACTCGGGATATAACCCAAATAGTAAAGTTTGTATCTAAATTTTAATAAATATTTTTTTTTATTATTGTAGCACCAATTTATTTATTTTTCCACTAATTCTTTTAAATATAGAGAAATTTTATGTTTTTTTCAAAAAAGTATCAAAATTAATTAAGAACAAATTCAAATCGATAAAGAATATAATTGTTGTGGAATAAAATCTGAGCTTACGAATTTAATGCGAGGGTTTAATGAGCTTCAAGCTTTTATGGATGCACTTGTGTTTCGAGACTAAATCGGTCTTCACAAGATGCCTACGTATCTCAATTCGTTATTGAGAATCAAGCCAAAGACGTAGTTCTTGGTGTTGCCCTCGGGGCTATGGCGGCAGGGGCACACCAAGGACGTAGTGACTTGTATGTCCTTATTCGAGGATGAAGTCTAAAACGTTGTAGATGACTTGTATGTCATTATTCGTGGATGAAGTCTAAAACGTAGTTCTAGGGGTGCATTTGTGGCTTGTTGCGCCTTCGAGGCGTTGTGACGTATGGACCTGTGCCCAAAACGTAGTAGATGACGTATGGAGCTGTGTCCAAAACGTAGTAGATGACGTATGGAGCTGTGTCCAAAACGTAGTAGATGACGTATGAAGCTGTGTCCAAAACTTAGTAGATGACGTATGGAGCTGTGTCCAAAACGTAGTAGATGACGTATGGAGCTGTGTCCAAAACGTAGTTCTGATTGTAGGATCGGGGTCCTTATATAGGCGTCTAGAGCCTAGTATTTATGGTATGTTTAGGAGTCTTAGCGAACAAGTCTCCTTTTTGATATTGGATAAACATTGTATTTCTTGCTGGAGAATTCGTTTCCTTGTTGATAAAGACTATGACTCATTAATTGCCTTTAATTGGGATTCCGGATCCTTCTTTGATGAATTTACCATATTTTGGACTCTTTTTATGAGCTTTATATTTTCCCTATTCATTAATTACGAAATTAATGAATAATTAGGGTGTCAGGCCTTAAATATCGGCCTTTCCATTGACTTGTCAATTATATTTCTATAATTACTTTTCTGACCATATCATTTGCCCCCAAACTTCTGGGAAAATCTCCTTGGGGTTTTCGTAGAAGTTATAACGTGTTTTTCCTCAAAATTTTCCATTTTTAAGGGCATTTTCGACCTCAAATTAGGTCATTTTCGACCTCCTTTTTGACTAGGAAACAAGTCATTTTCGACCTCAAATTCGACCACGAAACAGGTCATTTTCGACCTCAAATTCGATCTGGATTTCGACCTCGACTGGAGTGAGGTCGAAAGTTTCGACCTCGATTTTTAAGTCTTTTTCGACCTCGATCCAGCCTTTTTTCGACCTTGATTGGTCCTAGGTCGATGGTTTCGACCTCGACTTCCCAGTCATTTTCGACCTCGATTTACAGGTCATTTTCGACCTGGGTCATTCGACCTCGATTTCTCATACTTTCGACCTCATTTTGCAGGTCATTTTTGACCTGGGTCATTCGACCTCGTTCCAGCCTTTTTCGACCATGATTTCTAGGTCAATATCGACCTCGATCTCTAGGTCGTTTTCGATCTCATTTTGGCGTGAGGTCGAACGCTTAGACCTCGTTCACTCTTGTTTCGACCTTGAATCCTTCTGTTTTCGACCTCACTTGGGTGTGAGGTCGAGGGGTTCGAGCTCGATTTATAGTGTATTTTCGATCTCAATCAATCGACTTCGATCTAGGGTCTTTTCGACCTCGAATTTTCAATTTTTTGACTGGATTTTTGGTGCGAAGTCGATGGAAACGACCTCAATTCCTCGTATATTTTCGACTTCGAGCCTTCGATGTCGTTCTAAGGTTTTTTCGACCTCAATTTCATTATTTTTCAACTTTATTTGGGAGCGAGGTCGTTGGAATCGACCTCGTTTTCCCATATGTTTTCGACCTCGGTCGTACGATTTCGATTTAATGTCTTTTCGACCTTAAATCTTTTATTTTGCCTTGGCTATATTTCAAATTTCATTCTTTTCTTGGGCCTTAACTAGCCCAATTTTTAATTGGACTTTAATTATTCCAGCCTTGGACCTTATTGGGCCTTTATTGTTTGGGCTTCGAATTTGCCTGAGACCCAAATTATTTGGGTTTTAATCTCTATAATCCATAAATGGATTTGTGGGCCTTAACTGGCTATAGACGGTTGCCCTTCCTTAACCGGTTGGGTTTCCAGTCACTAGGCGATTCCTGGCGAGATTTTCTGTTGAATCTCATCATTTTCTGGGTTTCTTACTTGAAGTTTTGAAGAATTCTTTGAAGATTCTGGGTTTAAAATGGCTGATCGCGCTTCCCAACGTCTATGATAATGCACTAGGATTTCATAGAAGTTATACCGGTCTTTTTCGAGACTTGGGGTCTTTTTATCCCTTACATGGGACTTACTACCCTTTTTTGGGGATTTTAATATACACTAGTGTTTCACGAGTATCGTCTTGGTGTAAAGTGTGGAGCGACCTACACATTTACGACGATTTTGCCTTATTAGAGGCTAACTTGACATTTGCATAAGCCTTTTATGTCTTATACTGTCTTGTTTTGGCTTCAAGCCTTTCATTGAGCATATCGAATGATGGGGTTTGGACTGAATGTCTTAGGTTTCTGGGGTTTCAACCCTTCATTTGCTTTCTAGGAAGCTCATGATTTCATCGAACCTTATTTCTATTTGTCCTAGTAGTGAGTCCAATCAGGACACACTTTAAACATAATAGACTTTCAAATTTGAGGCATGCCAAGTCCTTGGCACCTCATGCCCTTCGAGGGTTTCTAGCTTGTACGAGCCTCGACCAAATACGTTCTTGACGCGATATGGTCCTTCCCAATTTGGGGCCAACTTGCCTTTTTGTCCAACTCCGGATGCCTCAATCTTTCGGAGGACTAAATCTCCTTGTCGAAAGAATCTCTCTTTAACCCTTAGGTTGTAATAGAAAGATGCTCGTTTCTGATGCTGAACTATCTTGACATTTGCCTCATCTCTAACTTCATCAATCAAATCTAAGGCCAGCCTCAAGCCTTCCACTTTTGATTCCACCCCATTGAATCCGTATATGGGCATATTTGAGGGTGTTAACTGAGAATCAGTGTAACCCATCTTGATAAAAGCATCGTGGAACAAGATATCCACTGAAGCTCCATTGTCGACTAGGACTCTCTTTGTTTCGGAATTGCCAATCACAGGTATGATGACTAGAGGGTCATCGTGGGGGAACTTCACCCCTTCCAAGTCTGAATCATCAAAACCTATTGACACTTCTGTTCTGGCACGCTTCAGTGCTTCTCCAACCACAGTCATTACCTCTCGAGCATAAGCTTTTCTTGAGTTTCGGGAGGACCCAGCAGCAGTTGGCCCTCCGAATATCATGTTCATGACTGGCCCTCGGGGCTTAGGGTTACGATCTTGGTCGTTGTCCCTTCTGTCGTAATCCTTCCTTTCATAGTTTCCTCTTTGACTCCCTTGATTTCCATCCTTGGTGAATTTGCTGAGTTTTCCTCTTTGTTTCAGAAATTCGATCTCATCTTTCAATTGCCTACAATCGTCGGTGTCGTGACCGACTTCTTTGTGGAACCGACAGAACTGATTTTGGTTCCGTTTGGACATGTCAGCCCTCATTGGCTTCGGCCATTTGAGATCTCCTTCCTTAGCTATCTCCATCAGAATTTGACTCCTGGAAGTGTTCAATCTTGCATACTCCGTAAACTTTGGCCCAAAATTATTTCTCTTGGGTGGAGAATCAGAGTCCTTTGACGTTCTGGGAAACTTTTCCTTGACGTCGTACTCCTGAGTTTCTTTTCTTTTCTTTGAGTTTCCACTACCGCTAGCAGTGGGTTCATACTTTCTCATGCTTTCTTCAGCCTTGATATACTTTCCGGCTCTATCTTGGAGCTTCAGCATGCTCTCAGGTGGATGTTTAGCTAACGAACTTTTGAAGTGGTCATCAGTAGTTCCTTGTTGCAGGGCTATCATAGCCACTCTGTCCTCTAAGTTCGGGACTTTCAAAGCCTCCCGAGTGAATCGATTGATGTAGTCCCTTAAGGCTTCATTCTTTCCTTGCTGGATTGCCATGAGGGATGCAGAGCTTTTCTCGTGCACTCTCCCACTTACGAATTGGTTGATAAACGCCTTGCTCAATTCCTTGAAGGACCCTATAGAATTAGGAGGCAAGCGGCTATACCAACGTTGTGCCATGCCTGTCAAGGTTTGGGGAAACGTCCTACACTTGACCGCATCGTTGGTCGGCTGCAACAGCAGTGCGTTGGAGAAGGTTCTCACATGGTTAGTGGGATCTCCCGTTCCATCATAAGCCTTGATCGTCGGCATCTTGAATTTTCTAGAGATGTTGGCTTTCATGATGTCTTGAGTGAAGGGTGGTGTTGGATCATCAGGATCTCCTAGGGGCAACAAATCAGTAGGATCACCCCTTGGGGCCTCAGCCCTACTGCTTCTCCTTGGTGTTGTGTCGAGGTTGATCATCAGGACTCTTCCTTGATTTTGTGTCCTTGTGGCATCCTCTTCTGCCAATAAATTTTTGAGCCTTGCAGCCTCGGCTTCAAGGGACGCAAGTTTTTCCTTAGTAGTTTCTCGATTGGTTTGGGAGGAACGTCTCCTTCTTGGGGCAACATCCCTCTCATCTCCTGTTGAGTAATTCTCATCCTCGGTGTAGGGACCTGAGTAGTCTTAAAAAGGGGTTCGCTGATTTTGGGGTCCCAGACCTTGAATATATGGGGGCACATAGGCCTCGTGATAGATGGGGTTGGCACCACTACTTCCCATCGGGGGTCGAGGTGGCATACCATAAGTTGGCATACCGAGAGTTTGGGTAGTATATTGGGGGAGATCCGTGGTGTGAAGTTGGAGACCACGTGCTGCGTTTGCAAGCAATGGAGTGGTTATGATTGGTTGCTGGAGAGTGGTCTCTGGTGGATCTCGTCCATGAACAACCATTTGTAGGGGATTCGTCCCTTCAGCAGTAATCGGGACTTCCGGTCTTTGAGTGGTGGTGATGGGGGCATCTGCCCCTTCAGTGCCAATGATTGGTCGTGGTTGGCTCCCCTGAGTTTCTGTTGCAGAAGTAAGAGGAAGTCCATCAGAAGTTTGAGGACCTCGAGTTGTTCTTCGTGTGTTTGTCATGGTTGATGTTGTCTTCCCACAGACGGCGCCAAATGTTGTGGAATAAAATCTGAGCTTACGAATTTAATGCGAGGGTTTAATGAGCTTCAAGCTTTTATGGCTGCACTTGTGTTTCGAGACTAAATCAGTCCTCACAAGATGCCTACGTATCTCAATTCGTTATTGAGAATCAAGCCAAAGACGTAGTTCTTGGTGTTGCCCTCGGGGCTATGGCGGCAGGGGCACACCAAGGACGTAGTGACTTGTATGTCCTTATTCGAGGATGAAGTCTAAAACGTTGTAGATGACTTGTATGTCATTATTCGTGGATGAAGTCTAAAACGTAGTTCTAGGGGTGCCTTTGTGGCTTGTTGCGCCTTCGAGGCGTTGTGACGTATGGAGCTGTGCCCAAAACGTAGTAGATGACGTATGGAGCTGTGTCCAAAACGTAGTAGATGACGTATGGAGCTGTGTCCAAAACGTAGTAGATGACGTATGGAGCTGTGTCTAAAACTTAGTAGATGACGTATGGAGCTGTGTCCAAAACGTAGTAGATGACGTATGGAGCTGTGTCCAAAACGTAGTTCTGATTGTAGGATCGGGGTCCTTATATAGGCGTCTAGAGCCTAGTATTTATGGTATGTTTAGGAGTCTTAGCGAATAAGTCTCCTTTTTGATATTGGATAAACATTGTATTTCTTGCTGGAGAATTCGTTTCCTTGTTGATAAAGGCTATGACTCATTAATTGCCTTTAATTGGGATTCCGGATCCTTCTTTGATGAATTTACCATATTTTGGACTCTTTTTATGAGCTGTATATTTTCCATATTCATTAATTACGAAATTAATGAATAATTAGGGTGTCGGGCCTTAAATATCGGTCTTTCCATTGACTTGTCAATTATATTTCTATAATTACTTTTCTGACCATATCAATAATAATATGAGAATAAAATTTTATATAATCATAACATAATTTTTATTCTGTTTAATAATTTTTAAGTAATAATTTATTTTAAAATTTTATATACATTGTAAATAAAACCGAAACAATAAAAGTAAAAGCAGTTAGTAAGATACTTATATCATTATATACTTGATACCTTATTATATTAAATCCTTATATATAATAATCATAATAGGGATTTTATCCAAAATTTTGGTCGTAGATAACCAAATTAATAAGGACCATTAGATCTTAACTAGATAAATGAAAATCGTTAGATCAAATATTTAAAAAGTGTATTTTATTAATAATAGGATTATATTTAAATTCTAAAAGGTGTATTTTGATAATTTAAACCAAATATACCAAATATAAATAAGTTTTCTATATTGAATAGAATTCTCCATGTAAAAAATTCGTGACTTTCTTTTCTCTTCCATGGATAATTCCAGTTAGATAAAAATTGTTAAACCATCTTTTAATTAAATATAATTTAGTTATCTTCATGTGGGATATAAAATCGTCAAAATCTGATTTTTAAAACACAAGATAAAGCTCAAATTAGTAAAGTGAATATTTAAATTCTAATAATTATTATGTCAACATTATTTTAATACCAATTTAATTACTTTTTTCTAACTATTTTAAATTTAGAAATCTATGTTCAAAAATTAAAACAAATCTAAGAAAAATTCAAATAAACTAAGAATATAATAATACGATGATAAAATTTTATAAAATTGTGTATATTTTTAATCCTATTTTATTAAGTTTTAGATCATAACTAATCAAATATTATTTATTATTAAATAATAAATTATACGTAAATGATGATTTTGTTTTATAAGAACTCATAGATACCTAATTTCATTGTTAGCAGGACTATATTCATATTAAAAAATATTGTATTTTGAAATTTTAGACTTAGCTACAGAGGCCAAACTTTTTTAACATATATACATTGTAAATTATTAAATTCGAAACTTTAAAAGTTTCTTAATCAATTAGTATAGTATTTTTCTGAAAAATCGTACTTTACAAAAAATATTATCAAATAACCTATGTCTGCAAGAAAAAAAAATGAAAAAATTCTTTATTTAAAAAAAAAACCTATAAATTTTAATATGTTGTTGGTAGATTCAAACCTTAGATCATTCTACATGATAATTTTACTGTTATATCTAACGTTTTTCAACAATTTAATTTGAAACATCCAATGATTATGGATTGAGTGATCAAACAAAGCGACCAAACTTATAAGGAAGCTTTCATTATTTAGTCTTTAATATAATAACATAGATATTTATAGGATATACTATAAAAAATGAATTTTATACAGAATTTTGATCGTTACGGTGTACTACTTTAAAAGAAGAACTATTACAAAAAAAAATTATATTTTAATTGATAATTTATTTTCTCAAAAGTTCAAAGTTCCCGCATCTTTAACATATTACAAAAAAGAGTACATTATATTTTAGCAATAAATATTTAAACAAATTATAAATATTGAGAAAAATTAATGATGTTATCATGGTAGTTTGTTTCTAAATACCGCCAAAACATTCTCAACCGTTAGATCCAATACTTTTAAAAATAGACGATCAAGATTATATCATATAAAAAGAAGTTATTGTATAAAAATGATATAAGTTAAAAGATATTATGTTAGGTTTGAATTTTCGAAAAAGTCAAAACATAAAAATAGTTGTAATTAAATAAGGAAACTCATTTAATACCAAAATAATCAAAATCGTTTAATGTTAAATAGGTAGGTAAAAACCGTTAGATTTAACATTAAAAAATGTATTTGGTTAATAAAAGGGTATTCTAATAATCTAAACTGTATAAGTAGATTTTCTAAATCGAATAGAATTCTCAACATTAAATTTCGTCACTTTATTCTCTTTTTAGTTTTAGAATAGTTTAACGTGTAAAATATAATAAATATCAAATTTTTAACTATAATTTCTTTAGCTAAATCTTTTTAACAATAATTTAATCATGTAAACTAATAACTTTTAAATATTAAAATATTCATAAATAAATATAATTATAAATATTTAAAAAGCAATCGTGTGTTGCATGGATAATAAAAATATAATTATAAACAGAATAATTATAAATAAAATTTAAGTAACCGTGCATCGCACCGGCTATAAGCTAGTATATAATAAGCGTCTTATCCAAAACTTTGGTCGGTCACTTTACTACCAAAAGTATAAGATCCGTTGGATTATAAAACTATAAATATTCAAATAAATGAGGACCGTTAGATATAATATTAAAAATTGTATTTGATTAATAATAGGATAATATTTAAATACTAAAAGGTGTATTTTGATGATTTAAACCAATTATAAATAGGTTTTCTATAGTGAATAGAAATCTTTATGTAAAAAATCGTAATTATCTTTTCTCTTTAGTTTATGGATAGTTCCAGTTAGATAATAATTATTAAACCATCATTAAATTAAAGATAATTTTGTTAGCTTCGCGTGGGCTGTAAAATTGTTAAAATCTGTTGTCTAAAGCTCAAGATAGAGCCCAAACATTAAAGTGATTATCTAAATTTTAATAATTTTTGTTTTTAATTTAAACCAATTATAAATAGGTTTTCTATATTGAATAGAAATCTTTATGTAAAAAATCGTAATTATATTTTCTCTTTAGTTTATGGATAGTTCCGGTTAGATAATAATTATTAAACCATCATTAAATTAAAGATAATTTTGTTAGCTTCACGTGGGCTGTAAAATTGTTAAAATCTGTTGTCTAAAACTCAAGATAGAGCCCAAATAGTAAAGTGATTATCTAAATTTTAATATTTTTTTATTGTAGCGCCAATTTAATTTTTTTTCTAATTCTTTTAAATTTATAAATTCTATATTTATTTCAATAAAATATTAAAATCAATTTAAGAAAAAATTAAAATCGATCTGGTCCGTGTACGACCACTATACGACCAAATTAATTATTACAGTTAGATCTTAAATAGATCGATGAGAATTGTTAGATCTAATATTAAAAAGTGTATCTGATTAATAATAGAATTATATTTAAATACTAAAAAGTGTATTTTGATAATTTAAAATTTTTATATGTAAAAATTCTTAAATATATTTTCTCTTTAATTTATGTATAGTTCGAGTTAGATAATAATTGTTAAACCAAATATCAGATAACAATTCATATCGATTACAATATTAAAAATTATCAATATAATGCTCATGTATATCATATAACAATGATACATGTGGACCCTGCATTATAAGAGACTTAGGAGAACTCATCTACATGAATAAATTTAAACATTTTTTTCTGAACGAACATAACAATTTGATTAATCCAAATTATAATTATATTATTTTACATATAACAAACATAAAAGGATAATATCAAAATATTATTAAAATATTGAGGGTTTCATATTCATAAATAATAATTTTGAATATAATACTTAACCATATTTTCTTTTCGGTTTATGGATAGGTCAACTGGTCAAGTTAGATAATAATTATTAAATCATCATTAAATTAAAGATAATTTCGTTAGTTTCACATGGGTTGTAAAATCGTCAAAATTCAATTTCTAAAACTCCGGATAGAACCCAAATAGTAAAGTGAGTATTTAAATTTTAATAAATATTTTTTTATAATTGTAGCACCAATTTATTTATTTTTTCACTAATTCTTTTAAATATAGAAATTTTATCTTTCTTTCAATAAAGTATTAAAATAAATTAAGAACAAATTCAAATCGATAAAGACTATAATAATATGAGAATAAAATTTTCTATAATCATAACATAATTTTTATTCTGTTTAATAATTTTAAAGTAATAATGTATTTTAAAATTTTATATACACTATAAATAAAACCGAAACATTAAAAGTAAAAGCAGTTTGTAAGATACTTATAACAGTATGTACTTGATATCCTTATTATATTAAACTCTTTTATATAATAACATTATAGTGATTTATCCAAAATTTTGACCGTGACAACCAAATTAATAAAGACTAATAGATCTTAACTAGATAATTGAAAATCGTTTGATCAAATATTAAAAAAGTGTATTTTATTTATAATAGTATTATATTTAAATTCTAAAAAGTGTATTTTGATAATTTAAACCAAATATATCAAATATAAATAAGTTTTCTATATTGAATAGAATTCTCCATGTAAAAAATTCGTGACTTTCTTCCATGGACAATTCCAGTTAGATAAAAATTGTTAAACCATCTTTTAATTAAAAACAATTTAATTATCTTCACGTGGGGTGTAAAATCGTCAAAATCTGATTTTTAAAACACAAGATAAAGCCCAAATCAGTAAAGTGAGTATTTAAATTCTAATAATGATTATTATGTCATCATTATTTTAACGCCAATTTAATTACTTTTTTCTAACTATTTTAAATTTAGAAATCTATGTTCAAAAATTAAAATCAATCTAAGAAAAATTCAAATCAACAAAGAATATAATAATACGAGGATAAAATTTTATAAAATTGTGCATATTTTTATCATATTTTATTAAGTTATAGATCATAACTAATCAAATATAATTTATTATTAAATAATAAATTATACGCAAATGGTGATTTTGTTTTATAAGCACTCACCTAATTTCATTGTTAGCAGGACTATATTCATATTAAAAAAAACCGTATTTTGAAATTGTAGACTCAGCTAGAACATACCTAACTTTTTTAACCTATATACATTGTAAATTATTAAATTCGAAACTTTAAAAGTTTGTTAATCAATTAGTATACTACTTTTCTGAAAAATCGTACTTTACAAAAAATATTATCAAATAACCTATGTCTGAAAGAAAAAAAATGAAAAAAATTCTTTTTTTTTTTCAAAAAAAAACCTGTAAATTTTAATATGTTGTTGGTAGATTCAAATCTTAAATCATTCTACATGATAATTTACTGTTATATGTAATGTTTCTCAACAATTTAATTTGAAAGATCCAACGATTATGGATTGAGTGATCAAACAAAGCGACCACACTTCTAAGAAAGCTTTCATTATTTAGTCTTTAATATAATAACATAGATATTTACGGGATATACTATAAAAAAAAGGAATTTTATACAGAATTTTGATCGTCACGGTGGACTACTTTAAAAGAAGAACTATTACAAAAAATATATATTTTAATTGATAATTTATTTTCTCAAAAGTTCAAAGTTCCCACATCATTAACATATTACAAAAAAGAGTATATTATATTTTAGCAATAAATATTTAAAAAAATTAAAAATTATAAATATTATAAATATTAAGAAAAATTAATGATGTTATCGTGGTAGTTTGGTCCTAAATACCGCAAAAACATTATCAACCGTTAGATCCAATACTTTTAAAAATAGATGATCAAGATTATATCATATAAAAAGAAATTATTATCTAAAAATGATATAAGTTAAAAGATATTGTATTAGGATTGAATTTTCCAAAAAGTTAAAATATAAAAATAGTTGTAATTAAATAAGGAAACCCATTTATAACCAAAATAATAAAAATCGTTTAATCTTAAATAGATAGGTAAAAACCGTTAGATTTAACATTAAAACATGTATTTGGTTAATAAAGGTTATTCTAATAATCTAAACTACATATAAGTTAAGTAGATTTCCTAAATCGAATAGAATTCTCAACATTAAATTTCGTCACTTTATTCTCTTTTTAGTTTTAGAATAGTTTTTAATTGAAAAAAAAAACTATTAAATCACAACTAAATTAAAGATTATTTTGTGAATTTCATGTGAACCGTAAAATTGGCCAAATCTAAATTTTATAACTCAATATAAACAAATATTAAATTGAGCGTGTAAAATGTAATAAATATCAAATTTTTAACTATAATATTTTTTGGCTAAATCTTTTTTAACAATAATTTAATCATGTAAACTAATAACTTTTAAATATTAAAATATTCATAAATAAATATAATTATAAATATTAAAAAAACAATCGTGTGTTGCATCGTAATAAAAATATAATTATAAACAGAATAATTATAAATAAAATTTAAGTAACCGTCGCACGGGCTATAAACTAGTACAGATAACATAGATATACATCAATACCAAAACTGCAGAATAATTTATAAAAAAAATTAAAAAAAAAACTTCAAAATTATGCTCAGTACAAAACAACCAAAAGCGGTAGTCATTGATACATCTTATAAACTAAAAATTCACGCTATAAACAATTAATTCAAAAAGACTTTTATTCTCAAACAATCAAACATATAAGTAACAACTTACAATTGCAGTGAATACTTTGTGTGTAGATCATCTTTCTCGATAATTGGACTTGCATAGAACCCTGCGTGCAAAGAAAAAAGCAACAAATATTAATATTAGACCAATAACAAAAGCATCAATAGTGGGTAACATACGTGAACAAATTATCTTTTTTTAAAGATAAAAAAAGATTTATCGGTGATTGGTGATTTAAATAGGAATTAAGTTAGTCGAGAAAAAAAGATAATATTTGATTGATTAAATTTTAAATATGATTGTTTTTTATATATTTAATATTTTCTAAATATTATCTTTTATAAGTATTACTTTTTCTATATATTTGAAGTTACAAAAGGAAATTTAAATTTCTACTATAATTTCTCGACGACTTATCTTTTATAAGTATTACTATTTCTAAATATTAGAAGTTATATAAAAATTTTAAATTTCTAGATATGATCCAATATAAATTAGAGGTTATACATACATTTTATACAATACTTTCTTGTATATAATTAAAAAAGGTTTTGACTTTCTTTTCTAAAAAATAGGACTTAAAGAAATAAGTTTAATTTTAAGTATTTAAAATTGAGTAGCTCTAGAAAATTAGAAAAATATGAATCGAGTGATTATAGAGCTCATGAGGTTTTTCTTTATATATATAAAAAAAAAGATATCGATGATTTGTATAAATTGTGAAACTACGACCATACAAAATCTTTAGCTAAAATTATAGTTAACGGCCAAATTTATCAAATCTCTTAAGAACTGTAATAAAACTGTATACGTAAATCTAATTTTTATAGTCAAATTAACTTACAGCAGTAAATTTTAGTCAATTATTATTTTATATTATTTCAACCAATCATTTTACCTATTCCATGGGAAATGCTGTTATGCATTAATAACTTTTTTTTTAAATCCGAAATATTATTAAGAAATTGATAAATAACCTTTACAAATTACTGTTTAAACTCCGAATCCTAAGATATGTAAATTAGGTCGTTACTCGTAGAATGTACAAAGATATACATAAAAGTTAAGGATAACTATGAAAATAAAATTAGAATTGAAATTTAAATAGCAAAAACTGAGCTTACTAGTAATATTGCCCGTGCTACGCACACGGTGCTGGTTAATAATAATAAATTATTGTTAATTTTATTGCATAATTTTATTGCATAATTTGAATATATATTTGGAATAAAAAGTCAATAATAAGGTAATTTATATGTTTTTTCAAATTTGGAATAAAATATGCATAAAAATATAGACACGTTTTCTACTTAAGAAATTTATTTATTACAAAATTGATAATGTTAAACCTGGAGTATACATGAGTTTAGAAAAAAAAAAAAGGAATCAATAAATGTAATAAAAATCTTCAAGTTGACTTTTTAATAATTAACTAAGATAAAATAAATGACTGACAATTCTTGAAATTAGTGTGACTCAAAACAACTTATTACAATATTTATTATAAAACTGATACAGTTAGACTCGAGTATGTATAAGTTTAGAAAAGTAAGGAGTCAATATAGATAAGAAAAAACACAAATCAGAGTTGCAGAGACTGTATCTATCAACAACCTTTTCACGGATCAATTGATTTACAGAGATTCTTGTGTCTGCGTCTGCGTGTTCTTCAACAATGGAGGTACTTTTCTTTTGGTCTAATTAAACTTGTATACTGATGGATGATATTGATATAGAATTGTTTGATTAAGCATCTATATGTACACTGATTGATTTGGGTCCTGTTAATGTAGTTCTTATGTACACTGATTGATTTGGGTATTGTTAACATTTGAATGCACAGAAAATCAATTCACTTTGAATGAATGTTTGATTTTAATGTAAAACTGAAACTATTAAGAACAACTTAAACAAAACTGTAAATCATATACTCAGTGGGGAACTTACAGCCAGGAAAGGGTATGCTCTGGCCTGTGCTGATATTTTTGGGCTTATTCTTCATGTTATGCAGATAGCGAAATTGTTCATAAAATGGTCTAACTCACCTTTGGATACTTCAATTATCTAAAGTAGAAACTGAAGCAAAAATAAAATAAAAGAAAAATCATAGATACTGAAGCAAAGATAAAATAAAAGGAAAACCAAGTTTAGAGATCCGTGGTTCGACTGACTAAATGTTCTAAGTCGCTTTACTGCGTATACTCAAAAACAGTTTTAATGTATATGTGGATGACCATATCTAAACAGTTTTAATTATAAAGAACATCAATCTATAGTTATATGTGAACAAAGCTACTTAAAGTTAATACTTGAGACTACTTACATGGTTATTGCAACCTACAAAACACAAAAATGTCTATTTCTATAATAAAAATTAATCTTTTTATGTAGTGGATCGATAAGAAAGAAAGAACAAAACAAATAAAAGAAAGATAAAACACAGATATATGCAAACCACAAACTTTATTTAAGCAAAAACTTATAGATTAAATTTTTTAGGTAACACCAAACCAAAACCAAAAGCAAACTAAAAGTTCAAGAATTTCAAGGACAGTGACTTATTTAAAACAAATTGGGAACTCTTATGTAAGAGTAAATATTACGCAGATGTTAAATGAACTGGTATCTTCAATGCCATCCTTGAAAACTTTAACGTCGAAATAAATAACTAAAAGAAATACCCCATAACTGCAGTTCGCAAATCTGATCACTTTTCCTGTAGAGTCAAAAACAAAAGAAAAACAAAATTGAAAAAAAAGATAGATTATTAAGTATGGTAAGACTGTTAATTATAATTTATATGGACATATTATAATAATTATAATAATTATAATAATAACTTAAAAATTGAAGAAAACTATAACCGTTTTAATCTTCTTGGAACATGATTTAGAAGTCCCGGGAGTTTCACAACAGTCAGATAAATCAATCATATTCTGCAACATTTTTATTTAGTATTAGAAAAAAAAAACATTGCAGAATATTTTATATTATACTGATTTATATGAGAATTGGTTACCTCTGAATAGCTTGAAATGGCAACACCGTTGACAGTCCCTTCAGATGGAGAAGACTCAGAAAAGGTAGTTACATATGCATCAGTCACATTGAAGATGTTACTATTTAGCAACACGTTATCACTGCTTATAGTAACATTAAAAGTAAATTCCTTCCCAGCCATTGCTTTGATCTTTAAAGGATATCCAACAGTCTGATATGTGATGCGATGTCCAAACATTATAAATACATGACATTCAAAAAGGTTTGAAAATTAAACAACTCAAACATAAAAAAATGTAAACATTTTGGCAAAAATGTGTATGTACCGTGATGTTATCTGAAAGCATCTTTGTAGCAGATTCAGAAAGTATGCGTTTAGCGGCACGATCAAATAGAACAAAGTTTAATGCCTCAGTTGAATCTCCGGCAAGAACAACAATTCTGTATCTATAAAGAAAAAATGATATAATGCAATCAATTGTATGTAAATGAAATTTATTTTTAAGATATACCGGATAATTGAATGGTTTAAAAAACTTATGTGGACTATATGTAAAAGAAAACTTTAACAAATAAGCTATATGACTGTATAAACAAAGGAAAGAACATATTAATATGATATATACCTTTTTTCTGCAACTGGGGTACTCTTGGGACATTTCGAACACTTGAACTTTCCCTCCAATTTGTACGCTTCTTCCAAGCAATAGCTACAGCTATAGTACCACCAATTTCCAGTTTCTTCAACATTGGTAATCTTGACATAACACATAAAGTTCTTCTGCATATATTTATATATGATGTTAGTATGACTGTGAGCATTTGTTACTTGTAAATTGTAAAATTTATACAATACATGTGAAACTTGGTATAAAACCTTGATATCATCAGAGTTTGTTTTTCCAAGCAGTTCTCTAAGTGTTAATGTCTGAATAACAGGAATAACTGGAGCTTCGACTGGTGGTGCGACCACATTCTCAGGAACTTTATAGCCTTCTTCCTCAAGCCTATTAAGCAGAAATTAATATGAACTTAATGTTGTATACTAAAACAAAATTGTAGTAGCTATAAAATTGGACTTATATGATGAAAATACCTTAATAGCATTGCGGATACAAATTCACTGTCCAAGTTCAGATAAATCTTCGAGGAAGGAAGTGTACTTATTTGTACAGAACCTATAGTTATAATTATAATAGTTATAATACATGACACATAACACATACTATAAGATGTAAATTTGGATAAAGACTTGAATACTATGATTGTATTAAACAAAATAGGTTGAAGCATAATATACTTACTCCTATATATCTTTAACTTAGAGCTTGCGATAATTGCAATAATTGGGCGATCAACAATCTTATCATAAATTGCATCAGTTGTTACAGCAAGCTTTCCCCAAACAGTAACTCTATGTGAATACCTTGATATAATCATATATTTAAAAACAGTAAAATATCTGCTTGAGTTATAAGTCATAATAATAATAATGTTAACTCTTAAAAAAATCTAACTCTATATAATTAAGTATACCTCCCATCAGTAATTCTGAATTTAACAATATTCTTCTCACCGAACATTGTATTGATCGGCTTCACTCTTTCAAAATCTTCAATAACACCAATTATGTCTACAGAAAAATGAATAAAAAAACATGTAAATTTATGTTTCCAGACAGATAAAGGATATTTTTATGTCAATTTCAAGAATGAAAATATGTTTGCGTTTATAGTTTAATACCTGTTGAAAATTCAGGGCTCTCAATGTTCTCAAAACTGCTTGCAAGAGCAAACAAATCACTTAAGTCAACGAAATCAAACTTATGCTTTGGGATCATAAAGTCATCTTCTTCAATCTTTTCAACTCTTGTTGAATTGGAAAAGTTAATGATTAACTTGGATGACGTTGGCCTTAACGTTCCAGTAGCCTCTTTCGTGTAAAAATTAGAAATTATATAAACACCTGCCTCAACCATGTCCTTTTCAATAGGTTTCCAATTTTCAGGGTAGACAAAAGCATGCATATGGGTATTCTGTATATAAAGAAAATAAACAGGAAATTAAACTTTAATATCATAATGAACATTATTCATGGTGTTGTATAATCAATAGAAAGAAGACAAAAAAAAGCTAGAAATAAACTTACATCATCATCGAGTAAAATCATGTTATAGCCTTTTAAACCACCTTGTGTATCTTTTGATGATGATAATGATGGCCACATTCTGGTTACGCGAACCTTGATTCTCCAGTTGGTACGGGATGTGTCAATGGATGATAATTGATCAAATATTGTCATTTCTTAGTCTGTAAAAAACATTATAAAAGGATTATAAATGGATGATAAAAGGAACTTAGTATAACATATATAGATTATAATATCAAGTATATACGTATAATCATAATGAGAAACATAAATGAGCTAGAGAGAATTAGTTACACGATAGAGATGAAAAACAGGATGATATTGGAATGTTGTGAAAGGTGCTTAGAAATGGTGTGAAAGAAAGAATATATAGGTGAGTTTAGTTATATCAATTGTTATGATATAATCAATAGAATCAATAAGAATCAAATATCAATCAGTTAAGTAAAATAAAATCTAATTTTTTAACAAACAATATCAATCACTTTAAAAATGAATTAGATAGCTATTAGCTTGTTCCTGAAAATATCATTAGGAAATCAGTTAATCAAGTATCATCTAGGACGTGATTAGAACAAATCCCGTATTATTTGTAATTTTTGATATGCTTTAAGTAACTGATAACATACACTTCAGCAAGAAAAAGATACTATCATTTAGTCTTTAATTATTGTTGATTCGTTGTATCAAATTATGTTAGAAGTATATCCTTTTCAAACACTGATATTTTTCATAAAAAATATTTTATGATAAGACTTTAATGATTGATGATTTGGTAGATCGATTGATGTTGGATGTATATTTTATTGAAATATTGAGATATTAATTGGTAATCTATGACTTTGAAAAAACACATATCTTCTGTATAAAAACTTTAATTTTATTAAAAAAATCTGGATTAAGTTATTTGTTGGTATTTATTATAAAATGCAGTGATTATTTGCTCAATTTGTTATACATGATATTGATATTGCTTTTCTTTTCTTTTTAATTATCAAATCTAATTGTTATGTTTTTTTATTATGTTTGGATATTAATCTGAGGCAACCAAATAATATATTCACTTTTTGAATTTATATACTACAAATTATATTTTATTTGTTTCCATCATTAGATTTAAAAAATCATTTTGAAACGTGATAGTATAAAAATTTCAATAAAAGACATAACAATTCATTCATTAAACAAATGACGATAATTCGATTACAAATTCCCAAAGGAAATCAACAAAACAAACAATAGAAATGATAAATAAGGATAATAAAGATACGAATATTGAGATCAAAATATCTGAAAGATTCTAGAGAAACTGTGTGCCATTGATTATAAGGTTAAAGAGGCATGTGAGGTACTTGGCCTCCTTAAAAATGATATCCTTAAAAATGATTATAAGGTTAATGACAATTTTTTTTGTTTTTATTTTGATATGTAAGAAGACGATATTAATTGTAAGTATATGTAACAATGAATTTACTTATGCAATTGTGAATAGTTGTTTTATTCAAACAATTATTTTGCATGATTAAACATGACATTTTATTCTTACAAAAAAGAAATGGTAGATACTATTTCAAGCATCTCAATTCTAGGAAATAAAACAAAACATCAAAACACTGTCAAAATGACAACTTATTATTAGAAGGAAAATGTAAATGAAAATAAACTGCTTGAAAACTTATGACGTCAAACACAACTCCAACTCCTCATATTGTGTTCACGGGCATCGATTATGCTAAATATCCAATTGCACGAAGCCTACAAAAACATATATTATAATAATAAGAATAAGAATATAAACAATAATTGATAGTCGAATTTGAAGTAATTAGTACTATACTTCTGCCTCATGAGATAAGTAGCTCCATGTTGTCGGTAATTAATAAAGATCCTAGAACACGGTAAACTGCTAAGTTGGGCAATACCTGGATATAAATGATATTTTATTTAAGATTAAAAACTTACATCATAATCTTGATTTAAATAAATAAATATTAAATATATATATATAAGATCATTACCACGATAGACGGATGGCCTAAAACCTGCCAGTATAACAATATGTGGATGCTCAACATTATCTTCAAGTATTGGGTCCAAATCCTCAAGTAGTTGATTCCAAACTGTGACTTTTATGTAACTGTGACAATAGTATAAAATGAGTTTGAATAAGACACAATGAAAGTTATGCAAATATTATTAAGCAAAAATTGAAATCATTTTTCACCTTCCATCATACAAAGTAAAGCGAATAAATTGTCTTGGTCCATAATGCGTTTGTATAACATTAACAGGTTCAATAGTTTCGACGACTCCAACCACATCTGGCACAAAAATTGTTATTTTAGCATTTTAGCATGTGTTAGTGTATGAAAAAATAGTTATACCAAATAGTTCATTGATAGAACTCACCTATAGCATAAGTAGCATTGCCATTTGTATCAGATAATGTAGCAAAATCATTAATTTGTTCAATATCAGATAGCTCAAATTTGTTGCGTGGAATAAAAACTGGATAACCAAACAGGTGGTTAACAGTTGTCAACTGGTTTAAGCGTATCATATAGTTCGATGATACAGGTCGTAGCGGTCCAGTAGCTTCTATGACAGTGAAATTGAAGAATTCATAGAGGTTACCTTCAACGATAATATTTGCTATACCATTCCATATTTCTGGAATAGCAAAAGCATGAACATGAAAATCCTGTATAAGAAAGGTAATGCTAGTTAAAATGAATCTTAAAGAGGGCAATCACATTTTTAATACTATTAAAAATCGAGGATACATATATAATTAAAATCATGATACCTCTGAATCAAGAAGAATAAGGTTCATGCCTCTGAATATGTTGCCATTATCAGTACTTTTAGGCCAGATACGGGTCACACGGATCTTGATTCTCCAGTTTGTCCTTGATGTATCAACTGATGCTAAATTGTCAAACATAGCTGAAATAAATAACAAAGATAAGTCATTGGACAAAGAATGAACAAAGTTTACAAATTACGGAAACTTTATACATACACAAAGAAAATTAAAGAGTAAATAAATCGGAACTAACCCATGTTCTTAGTTATCGAATGAGCAAGTTTTCGGTTTTGCAGATGATATAATGCCTCTGTTATTGAGAATACTAATATTTATACACAATGGTGTTGTGATGATTGGAATGTTGATAAGGAATATTTGTAACTGATTCTTTTAACAGATATGCATGATATGAAGACCAACGTTAATTGGTACTCTTTATCATTTACAAAATTTTGAATTCATACAAATAATCTTTTTTATTATAATTTTTGACCTTCCATTTGATGCACTATTAAATCATCATAAAAATAAAATATCTATTAATGTTGATTGGTTTTTAAGTGAATACGCATAATCTTTATGATTCTAAAGATATAATCAGTTAATACAAATTGATTCCATAATAATATTGATTGGTATAAAAGATTACGTATAGTTCTGGTATTTCTATGTGAGATATAAATTTTTTTATTTATTTGTTAAGATATTTTGAAGATCCATATATTGATATCATGAATAGTGATACGTTTTAAATATCGAAATTAAAATATGATTATATTTGAAAAAATGTTTATAGTTTAAAAATAAAGATTGGTTTCATTACTATACATAAGATACCAGAATGTATTTAGTAAAAAGCAATAATAAAAAATTCAATACAGGTAAAAAAACAACTATAATAAATGAAAAATGATTGTTAAATTTAATATAAATGAAAACCAATATTTTTGCAATAAATTAAATGTACTACTATTATTTGTCAACTACAGAAATATTGTAAAATACTTCATCAAATAAAACATTAGTTGTGAACCGACAGGATTTCCCATTATCTCCCTCGATCAATATGTGTAATCAATCAGGAGAAGTGACTCGAGATACAGCTACATATAACTGTCCAAGAGAAAATACATGTCATGAAAGATACAAAACAACTTTATCCAAATACTGACCCTGACTCTTTGATATATTGATTTAATTGATAACAAATTTAATGACTATCAGTTATGTATACCTACTAACGAAGAATAAACCAATTAAATAAGAATTAAAAAAGAAAAAGCTTATTCTAAGAAAAAGCTTGACTGAAATACGCAAAATCAATATCATATTTGAAGATGGAGGTAAACCTTTGTTTTGCATTAGAATGTTTGCACAAATTTGAATGTTGATAAAAGTCCCTATTTTAATAATAAAAAATTATTAAAGTAAACTTGAAATAAGGCGGGAATAATATTTAGGAATTTCAATAAGTATTAAAAATTAATTTATAAATGTAACATAACGGTAAGCCATATGTGGAGTTTCACTTCGAAACTTAGATTCGAAGTATCTGTTTCTTTTTCTAATTATAAATTAAACTTATGATTATATAATAATTAAAATAA
Source organism: Heracleum sosnowskyi (assembly GCA_030848705.1). Lineage (NCBI taxonomy): Eukaryota > Viridiplantae > Streptophyta > Magnoliopsida > Apiales > Apiaceae > Heracleum > Heracleum sosnowskyi. The sequence continues at coordinate 37,398,647 of CM061244.1, forward strand.
ATATGCTAAAGGTAAATATCAACATTAGAATCTAAACTACTAATAATAAAAAAAATTATTATAATAATAATAAATTTAAACATTATAAAATGAGTTGTAGTTGACTTTTTACAAATAAGTTATTGTCATTAAGAATTTATTGTTAGGTGAAACTCATAGGGAAAAGTGAAAACACTTACAACTTTTAATAATAATAGTAATTAGAAATTTAATGTAAAAGACATGTATACAACTACATATATGCCAAAGGTAAATATCAACATTAGAATCTAAACTACTAATAATAAATAAAATTATTAAATATATAATAAATTTAAACATTATAAAATGAGTTGTAGTTGACTTTTTACAAATAATTTATTGTCATTAAGAATTTATTGTTAGGTGAAACTCATAGGGAAAAGTGAAAACACTTACAACTTTTAATTATAATAGTAATTATAAATTTAATGTAAAAGACAGGTATACAACTACATATGAGCTAAAAAGGAGGAATCGATATAGGGGTCGGCGTTGCATGCGATACAGGATATTATATCGATACTTTTGAAGTAACTGGGTCAATTCTTGATTTTTCGAAATCGATTCTTGAGTAATGGAGGTATGGAATCTTAAATTCTTTAACTTAGTTATAGATTTATCATATGACTCATCTTAATCTGTAAAGTATTGAAAATACTTATATACATTAGATACTCTTGTATATATACATCTAGTTCATGTTTATATATGAATCATAATATGATTGATTATTATTGATTTGGGCAAAGTTGAATTGATTATGAATTAGTTGTTATTGATAACTAAACAATAACATGCATATGTTTCTTTAAGGTTTATATTGATTGATTTATAATTCATATTGTATGTATAATCTATAATGTTGGTATATGGTTTAATGATGTATTATTAATGGTTTCTTATGATTTAGATATATGTCGAAAATGAAGAATTGATTGTTTTGGATAAATGCAGGGAACATCAAGTTCAAAAATACTCAAAAATTATTGCCCAAGCACTGGTATTTCAACATTTTTTGTTCTGATCTATAGTTTGAATACTTTAAGTTGTTTAAATAAGTACAATTTTGTATTGTAATAGGACGGGGTCAAATTTTGGGAAGTTTCATTTCGGCTAATAATAATAGCAAATCTTTTGGATCTTTTGTAAGTGTTTAACTATTCTGTATTAGTATACTGAATGAAATCAGTTAATTGTTATATGCATTAATCTCATAGTTGTTTTCTGATACAGAGGATTCCTAAGTCATTTTATGATGAATTCGGAAAATACCTATCTCCAAATTTGAAGATAATGTGTAAGGAAATTACTTGGGAAGCTGAAATTGATACAGAGTTGGTAAAAATATGTGGTTTAGGAACTTTCATGCGGTTTTACGAAATTAAGCTATATAATCTTGTCCAATTTGACTTCTATGGAAACAATACATTTGTGGTTAACATCTTTAAAGATTCTGGAGTTGAGTGCGTCTATCCAATAAAAGATAAAAAAGTCTTTATGGATAATGAAAAGATGCATACTGTTTGGAGAAAAGAGGAATATGTAATTGATGGATGGTCATTGGAGTTTGACAAAGCAAATGCGCTATGGTCCTTCAATTCTCACCAGAATTACGTTGATTATTTTGAGAAGAAAATAAATTTTAATGATATGGATGAGAATCATACTAATGTGGTAAGCAATACTTAACATGATATTTATAAATTTTAATATATTGTCTTTTAATATAATTACAACTTACATTTCTTGCATTCTAAATCAAAAACTCATTTATTAAAAACAGAGTCTGGACCTAGATTTGGAGAACCTGTACAAAGACTGGAAGGATATTACAAAGGTATACCTCACCTTTGTCGAAAGATCATGGGAAATTGGAATTGAGTGGATTGGTGGAAGATGTTATTTTGGAAGAGGATGGTCTGACTTTACTAAAGAAACAAAACTCGACGTGGGAGATTCTCTGGTGTTGTTTAAAGAAGATTTATCTAGACCTGACAACGTCAAAGTGTGCATTTTTAAAGGAAAAGAATATGTGATAGATATTAGTCAAGGTAACAGTAATATCAGAATATTTCTTTATTTAGTGTCTTGTCTTTTTAATATGATGCTAATATATAGTTGACTATATTTTGTTCATATGTAGGAAGTAAAGATTGCAGTGTTTCTTTCTTCAAAGTTCTATCAGATTCTTCTCTAAATGACTGCCTTGTGGTATGCAGTTATATACTTACGCCATTTATAAGTTATTTTGAATTAATAGAATCTTTGTAACTAATAACTTCATTAAAATTATACAAAAATACTATAAGAATAACAACATTATGTAATTTAGGTTGTTCCAAAATTGATCAAAGATAATTATGGTTGGAAATTGAATGATATCCGAAAAGTTGAAGTGGCTAGTGAAAGTTCATTTCTATTCTACAATTATAAACGTGGATATGTCTCGAACCTTGAGAAATTTATGAAATACTTCAACTTAAAGCCGAGGGAGACTGTGATTTTTACCATGGATAATAGTAATGTACTATACGCAAGGATATATCAAGTGGATGGGAAAGAAATAAATTACGCTGGTCGTTGTAATGGAAATTCAAATTACTCTGATCGTACTTGGATATGGAATGTTGATTACGATTCGGACACAGGTATTATTATTCTTCTTTATATGTTAATTTTTGTAGAATAGTTGTACATAATAAATGTCATTTTTTTTAGAATCTGAGGAGGACAGTGAAGTGGAGAAAAATGATATGGGAATTGAAGTTGCTGAGTCAAGTTCCAAAAAAGTAAGTCTTATACAAAATGGATTGTTCTTAATATAATATAATTGAATGATTAGATAAATTTTAAGTAAATGATTAAAATTATATGTTTTATTACAGGTGAACTCATTGATTGTTAGATTTCCTTCCTTTGTGATTATTTTGGACCGCTTCACAATGGATTGCAATGACCTGGTATAACATACTTTAAAGAAAGAATATTAACCTGTAATAATCCTTTATTATTACATAATAAACAATAACTTATGTACACTTTCATTAGATGTTGCCAGAAAGATTTCTTCTGGAGTGTCGTGAGAAAATACCATTTCATGTTAAACTACAGATGCCAAATGGACGTCAAGTCAATGTCCATTTCAAGAAGAGGGAAAATTCTCTTTCTTGTATGTCTGCATTTATGAAAGATTGCAAAAATCTCTTTGGTTCAATAATGGTTTACTGTTATAAGGGTGAAGGGATTTTTCTTGTATACATACTGAAAGATGACTTTTGTGAAGTTGATTATTTTGAATTTAGAACAATTCCACGGGCACCGGTATATATTCAAGGTGAGTAATCAATTTAGCTTGATTATAATTTATGTTCAAATTATAATTGAAATCGTGTTTTGGTTTATAACTTAAATGACAATTGTTATATAGATAATATAAATGGAATTGGTTGGAAATTTCTTTTCTCTGTTTGCCGCACTACTATCGAGTCTGGAGAAATAGTAAGTTTTCAATGGAATTTATTTTGTAATGCAATTTAAATAATAATTTAGGAATTAGGTGATAGATTTTCAAATTTTTTTAATAATTCAAATTTGTTATGTCTTTCTTAGGAAATCCCACGAAGATTTTGGAGAAGATTTGGAAAAGGTGTTCCAGGAAGTGTCACATTTGATTTGAGAAATGGCAAAGTTTACAGTGGTCATTACTTGCATAGTGAAAGAAAATTTCTTGGACTGCTTGAAATTATAACATCTACACATTTGGAGGGAGAAGAATTTTTATTGTTCACTTATTGTGGAGCTGGAAAATTTGAGATTGTTGTATTTGACAAATCAAATGTGGAGAAGATGCTTGAATACAATCTTCATGGTTCAGGTTTGTATATACAGGTTTACAAAAAAACATATACGTATTTCTGTATATATATTCAGTATTTATGATATATATTTTCCCTCGCAGAAGAAAATGATGTTAAAAATTCCGAAGAAGAATTATTGGAAACCACTGGTAGACATGAAATAATCGATGCTGAAATGTCTGATGAATCTGAAGATAGCGATACAGACATGGAAAATGTAAATGGAGAAGCAATTGAACTGGTTGAAATGGATGATCTGGTTTTCACATTTTCTGCAGTGATGACTCTGTCAAATGTTAATGCTTCATCACACGGAACGGTACTATTTTGTCATAAAAATTTAAAATTTAAATCAGTATAATAAAAGAGATATGTATATTTATATATTGTAATTGTTAGTAATTGTAAGACTAACCTAAGAATGTTTACTGCAGTATATTCCTCGATACATAAATCTTGGGAATCGTAATTTCAATCAAGGTGAGCGTGTGATGTTTCGATTTGAAAATGAACAATGGGGAATTGGAATTGTCTACTCTAATGGACTACAAAGATTTTCAGCAGGATGGAATAAGTTTGTCAAAGATAATCAAATATCCTTGAATGAAACAGTGGAATTCACCTTGGTGGAAGAAGAAGATGAATTAGTTTTTAATATTGGATTCCCAGGACGTAATTAGAGTTGGATTTGTTTTTTTGTGAAGATATTAAAAAAACTTTTCATGTTATGCTATATCACCAGTATAATTCAAAACTTTGTTGATCTGGTTGTACTTTATTACTTACTTGAGTGGTACAACATGGTTAATTTAGATGTTTATTCAACAAATATTGAGCTATTCTACAATCATTCCTGTATATATCCCAGTCCGTCCAAGTGTGATTGTATTCATCTATCTAAGTGCAATTGTTTATTTAGTAATTAGTAATGCACCAGAAGAAGATCATCTACATGGACTCCATGTAAATGGTTTCCGTGAACTTATAAGCAGACGAATGGACTTTAGATAGTTCTTTTTGTAGAAGAGTATAGCTCTTTTACAATATACTGGTTGTTTTCCAAATTATCTAAGTCTGTTGCCTAACAATCCTTTAATTTGTTTTGAAGAGTACTTGCAAAAATAATGCTTCATCTACTATACAACACATATATTTGTACAAACCAATGTGAACATATAAAAGATTTGGAACTGAGGTTTGGTAACGGTTATACATTTATCTCGGACATTGTTCAAGTAATGTTGTCTAAATCCTCAAGGTGTTTTAAATCAAGTTATAGGAGTATCGATGTCCTCAGGAGTTAAAAAATGCAATAACAAAACTCTGTAATTAAAATAAAGCCGTATTTTGTTACATTCAGCGATATGTATTTATTAAAAGATGGAAACAAAACTAAAAGCCACCATATAGGCAATGCAAAAACAAATGTTCAAAATCTTGAAAAAATCAAAGTTAACAATTCATAGTAAAAAACATTTATTTAGATAATGGAAAACATAATGAAGCCACTCCTATTGTAAAAGTGCTTAAGACTGGAAGTCACGTCGGCAGCTGAGGATGTTTGTAACTTCGATTACTTCATTCTTCAGGAGCATAGTACTCTTCATTTATCATTCTAAACAGGAAAATAAAATACTATAGTTAAGACAATGTATTAACATCATTTATAAAACTGAGTATTCTTAAAAAATCATTTAAGAATACCTCTGTTTGAAATAATAAACAGCAGGATAGTCAAGATTAACATAAATCCTTGAATATGGGAGATTGGAGATGTGAATCTTACCTGTAAAAAAAATAAAGGTAATTTTTGGGTTTTATTATTAATAAATACAAATTTGAAATCACATTACGTCTTGTGTTACATATGGCGTCTCATATCCATACCCCTTTTTCTCAAAACTCTTGTGCTTGACAGTATCAAAATTATTGGTTTGCTTGAAATTGGATAATACAATTGCTCCGTATATGCATTGAGTGGTCCAATATAGGTAACCGGATATGACATCCTATTATAACAAACATAAAAAAAAAAATTAATACGTTTAACGACCAATTTAAAGAACATATGTAAAATGTAAAATGTACAAAAATTATAACAAATCTTAAAATTAAAGAAGCTACCTTCCATCAGAAATGGAGAATCTGACAACATGTCTGGGTCCATACATAGTTTCAAAAGTCTGAAAAGGTTGTAGGTTTTCCAGCACTCCAATAATATCTACAAATAAAATATATGAATAAAACTGTTTGTCGCGTAATTCTAAAAAGAAGTGTGTTTAAATTATAAGTTAACCTTTAGAATACTGTGCTTTCTCATCTCCTATAGAATCTGCAGCATGTTCATGGAGATCTTGAATTTCCACTAATTCAAACTTGTGCATCGGAATGACAAAGTCTTCTGGTAAAACATTAACTATAGTTGTAATCATAAAGGACATAATCTTTTGCGTATGTGTTACAGGCCTGTATTGGCCAAAGGCTGGACCAACGTGTAGATTGGTGATATTGCATAAGCTTCCTTCTTCGATTTCATTGGGGAATAGTTGCCAGATTTCGGGACTAACAATTGCGTGCATTTGGGTATTCTGTAAAATATTAAAAAACATAGTTATGATATTTTATTGTATGACGTTTGAAAGATGTATTTAAATCAATACGAAAAGGAACGAAACATACCTCACAGTCCAAGAGAATAAGATTATGTCGAATAATATCACCTCCATTACCATTTATTGTCAACCACATCCTAGTAATCCTCACCTTTACAGTCCAATTGTCAGTGGTTTCGTTCAGTATTTTAAGATGTTGATGGACGTTAGTATCTGAAGGGAAACATTCCAAAAAATATGTACCTGGTTAAATAATGATGGAATGATGTTCTTGATATATATATAAATTGCTAAATCCTAATAAAAAGTATAATAAGTACAATGTATTCTGATTACAATACAATACAATGAATATGAACATGAATGTCTATGATAATGTGTAAAAATTTGCTTTAAGAAACTAACAGACAAATCATCTATTACTATTTATAATTACTATTTATAACTAATGAAGAAGATAGTATTAGAAGATTAGAAGAGTATATTAAAGAGTAAATAAATCAGAACTAACCCATGTTGTTTTGCAAATGATATAATGTCTCTGCTATTGAGATGACTAATATTTATACACAATGTTGTTGTGCTGATTGGGATGTTGATAAGGAATATTTGTAACTGATTCTTTTATCAGATATGCATGATATCAATACCAAATATTGATTGGTACTCTTTAACATTTACAAAATTTTTAATTTATAAAACCAAATCTTTTTTATTATAATTTTTGAGCTTCAAATTGATGCACTATTAAATCATGATAAAATAAATATCTATTTATGTCGATTGGTTTTTAATTTAAGCGAATACGCATAATTATGATGATTCTAAAGATATAATCAGTTTATACAAATTGATTCCATAATAATATTGATTAGTTTAAAAGATTACGTATAGTTGTGGTATTTCTATATAAGATATAAAAACTGTATTTATTTATTTGTTAAGATATTTTAAAGATCCATATAGTGATATCATGAATATTGATACGTTTTAAATATCGAAATTAAAATATGATTATATTTGAAAAAATGTTTATATGTTAAAAATAAAGATTGGTTTCATTACTATACATAAAATACCAGAATGTATAAAATACCAGAATGTATTTAGTAAAAAACAATAATAAAAAATTCAGTACAGGTAAAAAAACATATATAATTAATTAATGAAAAATGATTGTTTAATTTAAAGTATGTTCAAACCAATATTTTTGCAAGTGATTAAATGTACTACTATTATTTGTCAACTACAGGAAGATTGTAAAATACTTCATCAAATACAACATTAGCAGTAAACCGACAGGATTTCCCATTATCTCCCTCAATCAATATGTGTAATCCATCGGGAGAAGTGACTCGAGATACAGCTACGTACAACTGTCCATGAGAAAATACAGGTCGTGGAAGATACAAACCAACTTTATCCAAAGACTGACCCTGACTCTTGTTAATTGTCATTGCAAAACAAATCTGGAGAGGGAATTGAATTCTTTTGAATACAAATGGGAAATGAGTATCAGTTGGCTCCATTTCAATTCTTGGTATAAGATGCTTTGCTCCAGCATGTGATCCAGTCAATATCTTACACTCAACACTGTTCTTCAAGCATTTTGTGAGTACCATTCTAGTACCATTGCACAAACCCATAATTTGGTTTAGGTTTCGCATCAACATAACTACTGCACCAACTTTTAACTTTAGTTCATGCTTTGGAATAGATGGCATGTTTATTGAATTCAAATATTCAATTGGAAATGATGTTTCATAATCACTGTTCAAATCACCAAAAGAATCGTCGATTGAATCTTGACTTAGATAAGTATGAGTAGTACCTGGAATAAGATCAAGGACGTGACAATTGACATCATCCACTAAAGCATTTGTTGGTGTGAGTATGGCTCTATCCCTCAAATATGTCTCCGATTTAAATCTTGAAACAAAATCCGGATAAGTGACATTAACAATGTCTCTAACTGAATTTTTAAAGTTATCAATAAGGAAATCTTTTGGTATAACAATTTCTGGATCGGAAAATATATTATCCGGATGAATATTTTCCACTTTTCCATCTCCAACGTCAAGCACCCACTTACTAAAATTAGCAATTTTTTGATTTTCCTCATTAGTCTTTCCACGGCCTAAACGCATATTTGTACGGAGCAGAAAAACCTTGCAATGTGACCAAAGGCGTGACTGATTTAATGAAGCATTAACCACCTCACTTCTTGTAGCTTTAGGAATCACAGGCAATATCTGACGAAAATCACCACCAAATACAACTGTGATTCCGCCAAGTGGAATATTTTTTCTTGTTGGATGAACTGATGACATTATATCTCTGAAAGCACGATCTACAGATTCAAAAGCGTAGCGATGCTGCATTGGAGCCTCATCCCAAATGACCAAACTTGTATTCTTTATCAATTCAGCAATATCAGAACCATGTTTGATGCCGGCTACTGAATATCGATCTAATTTTAAAGGAATATGAAATCGAGAGTGGGCCGTTCTACCACCGGGTAACAAAACCGCAGCAATACCAGATGAAGCAACTGGAAGTGCTATTTTACCTTCGCTACGCAAACGACAACAAAGAGTCTTCCACAAAAAGGTCTTTCCACAACCACCGCTGCCGTATACAAAAAACAATCCACCTAGGCCTTCATTAATAGATTGCATGACAGAATTATATACCTCCAACTGTTCAGAATTCAACATGGAGAAACAGTTGTCATGTTCTTTCTTCATGAGGGTTCTGTCATATCCAGTTTCTTCTTCTATCAAACGGTTTGTCGCATTATGTAGATAAGATTCTTCAGGATAAGGCATATTTGGAATATCTTTCAACGTTTTGCCAACACCATTTAAAAGTTTTTCAATCTCTGAATGTATCAAGAAAATTAATGATTATTAAATTTATAGGATCCATGTCTGCATGTATTATTAAATATTGACAGTATTTGGAAAATCCAAATTTGAAAATATACCTGCCAAAGCATAATTCTCCAAGTCAACATCAGAAAGAATGAGGTCCAGGTTACCAGATAGTTTTCTTTTGAAATATAATATATCTTCAGACATGGGTTGCCAATTTTGACTCCATAAGTTTCCCGGATCTGCCACTGGACAATTTGTTAAAATATGGACAAACATAGAACGCAACTGTTGCGGCATTGCAGTATGAGCATTTTCTCTTAAAGCAGCATGCCATTGATTGTCATTTTTAAGGAGGCCAAGTACCTCACATGCCTCTTTATATGTACCATAAAGACGACGGTCAACAGTCCTCAAATCCTTGAAGGAAGTTGCACCTTTTTTGCGCAATAACAACATCCTCAAATAAAAACAATCTCCTTGAGATGCATGTACCTCCGTCAGTCTGCCAATAACAATGCCTCTTTGCCTTGGTTTCCAGACACATGGTCCAGGATGCCAGGTAAATGCTCTTGGGAATTCCTGGTAGGTGTATTCTCGAGCTTCTGGGAAATCTTTGTTTGCTTTAAACCATGCTTCTAGCTTACTTTTTCGATTTGATGCTTTGGTCGCAACCTGTTCCAAATTATCACCTGCATGGAAAGTAACAGATTTACCTCCTTCAACATGAACAGGTAATCTTTCCACGGAAGGATACCTATAGTGGATGTCAAATCCTAATAATCTCCAAGCCGCTTCCGAAGCACATACGTAACGTCCATCAAGGAAATGTTTGACTTCATCAACTGACTTACCCTTATCATTTTGTATCTGGAATCCTTTTTTCCGCCGTATGAGCATAGTAGCATTATCATGACCCTTAAGGCAATATTTGAATAAATATTTGAGAGACCTTGAGTTGTTGCAGACTTCCAAGTTGATATGGCACTGGAAACGAATTAACAAATCTCTATTGTAAGGTACAACAAATTTATTGTCCAACTCTTGACGATTCTTGACAATAGTTCTGTTCATTTTTCTTCTTCGATAAACAGGAAAACCACAATCATCAAAAAAAGTATGTCCGTTGTACCTGAATGATAGATGATTAATTATTACATGTATGCGTAGATTGTATGAGAAAAGGAAATTATATTGTATTTAAACTTTTATATTTTGATGGGTAATTATAATGGAAACAATATATAATTAAAATAGTGTACTAATGAACCTCTTTGGGAAATGACGCCCACACTTGCCATTGGACATACACGGAGAATATGAAAAATCCTTCCCACATGGTCCGTGCATCATGTAGTTTTTAACAGCGCTGTACCCAATGGGATCGGTCTCTTTATGTGGGATTTCAGCAGAGACTAAATCATCAATTTGTTCTATAGAATTAGGACGATCATCTGGATGTAACCATATCAACATATGAGCGTGTGGTAGTCCTCGCTTTTGAAACTCTATAACGTACATCACTGTTAATATCGAGAAGACAAATAAGTAATTATTTATGCCAAAACACGAATATACAACACTAAAAAAAGAAAAGATAACGTACCTCCAATACAACGGCCAAAATAATTTTTATTCTTTATTAGATCAACCAATTGGTCTAATTTCATTTTAAATACTCTCGCAACCACGTCTGGAGCATCAGAGACACTGACTCCAGGCATGTGTTCAAGCATTCTTTGAATTTCAGGCCATTTTGTGTTGCAAGTCATCGTGAGAAAGAAAGATGGATGACCTATACTTCTACATATAGCAAGGGAGTCCTTAAAATATTGATTCATGTATCTCCGCGAGCCAGTGAAAGTAGCCGGTAAAATAACGTTTTTGCCTTGAGTTGTTGGATTTGTATCACCTTTCCTTAATGAATCACGGATAGAATTGTAGAGATCAGCTCGGATTGTTTTTTGATTTCTCTTAACCCAATCAAGACGATATTGTTCAACTGCCGTGAATGCATCTACAACATATTGCTGCCATAGACGTCCACTTAAATGAGGGGTTAGACCTGAATTTTCCATAATGGCATAATAAAAAATGCAAATAGTTCAAAATTAGGCAGCAATATGAACTTAGTATTTTATAAATGAGAGCAGATAAATTGAGGTAAAGTGTGCTAAACACTTTCCGATTTTGTAAATTTAATACTTTATAAATAGCCAAAATGATAAACCAATGGCCAACACATGTAAGCATAATAATTAAACTAAAATGGACAAAAATAAAACATAATACCTTCAGTAAGTCTGACCATAAGCTTGTAAGCATAATATTCACGCATTGAAACATAACATCTTTGTTTTGATTCCTCACCATCCTCTCCGTCCTCTACTATTTTTGGTGGTGGACCGCCGTGTTTTCCCATCAATGGAATCTTTGTGTGATATCCCTCCTCACCGTGAGGAAAAAGTAGAGGGTATTGAAGAGGCATAAAGTTTGCATTAGTTTCAAATATCCTTTGAAGTTGTTTCGCTTTGGTCTGTACTACAATATCTCTTGTTCCACATGAATCTTCAAGATCACCAACAATTAGTGCACCTACTTCATTAGATGGTCCAACTGTATTAGACCGTCCATTGGCTGCTCTACATGAAACCATTTCCAGCTCAACTTCCTCAGGCTCATTGTTTTTAAACCTATCCCTTGCCATACGAAAACTATGGACCAATCGATTATTGTCATCAAGCATCAACAATAAACCTTGGACAATGGTGGGATCAGTGGTGTCACTACCAGGAACAGCATTTTTCCTATTTTCTATTTCATTTTCTGTATCATACACGTACAATTGACAATATTTTGGAGTTTCACCGTCAACTGGACAAATGCTTCCAATCAAATGATAATTTTGACCACCTAATTTGAAAGTATATGGACCTCTTCCCCTGTTTATACTATTGTCAATCTTACCTCCAAGTGATGTAAATGCATACAAAGAATTATAGATCCTGATTTTCTTCTTGTATTTTTCTGTTGTACGACCTCCAGACAATAGATTTGCTAAGAATGGAGGAGGTGGCTTTTCAGGAGGTAATTGTACTTGGCCATTACGACAACATATGGAAAAAGTAGGAGTTGAGTTCTTGTTGGATTTATTGTTCCTCTCATTATTCCAATTTATTGATTTGCAATAAGGACAAACTTTATCAGGTCCTCCCAAATCCATATATCCTTCCCACAGGTCTCCTGTAAACATTAGTTTTATTTAGATACAAAAGAATATAATAGAGGACAAAGTTCAAAACATGTACATTATAAGCTGCATGAAATAGAGGAATATAGGAAAATGTAAATTATTAACTTTGAATGGAGTAATGTAAAATTTACCATGTAGTTGTAGCTCATAAAACTCATCTTCATTGTCACTTCCATATTCGGATGGTATTGCTGTAATACAATGTTTTATCACATCATAAAATAATATAAAATTAGAAAATTCTTAATATAGTACAGATAATGCAAACATACAGTCCATCTCATCTTTTTCAGCTGCATCATCAAAAAATTCAATTAAATTGCGAGAATGTGTATTTGGATCAATATTGAAAGGTCTCCTTGATGAACCTGGATCAACGACAAATAAATTAGATTACAGATAAATATTAAGGTATTTAGCAGTAAGGATATATACACAAAATTAAGGTTAAAATTTGTATCAATAAAATATCATGAAACATACTTTTATTTTCAGTTGGTGTTATATTCGATCCTGGCAATTGAAAAAGTCCTGGTTTCTGTGTGGCATTCTGTTCTTTTGAAACTCTAGGGATGTCATGCTCTGGTTATAAAAACACAAAAATTCATTAAAAAAAGTGCATGTCATTCTCAATAGAAACACCAAGTTTGAGACATATCATAATCAAAAGTGTCATTCTATAAATAATTACACATCAAGATCATTAAATTTCTAAGCTATAAATCTACATTCAGCAAATTATAACCATGAACATACTTGTATTGAAATTAGTCGTTATATTAGAAACCGGCATTAGAAAAGAAACAGGTATTTGTTGTAACGGTGTGAGATTTTTGGAAATTGTGGTTGTTGGTGTGCCATGCTCTGCGAATAAAAGACATAGATAAACACAAAAAGAACATGTTATTATTGATTTAAAACACAAAGCGTAATATTAGGAAAGTTTAAAAGGATGAATATACTTGAATTAACAGAAGTTCTTATGGTTGATGATGGCATCTGAAAAGAAAGTGGACTTTTTTGCAACAGTGTTGAATTCGAAGTTGTGGCGGTTGTAATTTTAATATTCTCTGCAAAAAAATATTCCAAATAACAAATTAGTTTTCATTTGCACGTTAGAATCACATAAAATTGTCATTTCTTATCCGGTGTAATAAAAGTGTTGCACATACTTGAAATGACAGAACTTGTAATGGTCGATGCTGGCAATTGAAAAGAAAGTGTCAGTGGTTGCAAAGGTGTACTATTGTTTGATATGGAATGGCCAGGTCTTTCTTGATCTGCACAAAATGTGAATAAATGAAGATAAGGATGTGAATATTGAAAATGAGTTAAAACTAAATTATCCTTCCTAAAGGGGATGTATAAGAGCCTCTTTTAAAACTGATGTTCGATTGTGCTGTGTTATGACATTGAATCAGTACGCAGAGATGTGTATTAAAGAATATAAGATAGTATTTGAAAAAAGTGCATAATAAAACCTGTAATACTGGTAGCAGCAAAATGAGGCTTCAATGCATTAATATTCCTATCAATAGACGAATGAAGTTGTGTTACACCTGTATAATAATATATAAGTTAAACCATTAATAATTTGTTGTCTTAAATAAGAAACAAAATAATGAAGCACCTGATTGGTTGATATTTCGGTATATGGAATCGATATTTTTGCTACTGTGACTGATGTTATTTCCTATGGGTGTATGAGGTGATATATTGGACCTCTCAATACTATTTTGATGATTTTCTGGACGCTGAAATCGATTTCCTTTGTATCATGAAGCAAAAAATTATAATGTCAAAATGCGATAGAGAATCATTTTGATTTCATATTGATAAAATGGAATGTGTTTAAATTGAACAGACCTTTATAAGACCTTACATTCTCTTTTTCCTGAATTAGAGATCCTTTATTACGTTCCACGACAGAGAAGGTTTTATGAATTGGAATGTTCGGATCCATTGACATCAGTGGTCGTCGAGCATGGCCTAAATAACAAATAACACATTATTAGCAAATAAAACGTAATTGAGCTTGATAAATCGTAATATAACAGAAGCTATAAGTTGAAAAGAAACTTACTATTGACGGAAGATATATCATTTGTTGCGATGTCTGAAGTGGATTGCATGGTAAATTTTTCTATCGGATTCATCCTTCGTTTGTTAACTAACAAAAATAACGTTCTGATAAGCCATATACACATACGTTTGCCGTATATATGACATATAGCCATCACCATAACATCTAATCATGAAACGAAAAAATATGTTGTAAACATGAAACGAAAGTCATATGTTGTAATAGATATGTAAATTACCATGTTTTATTGCAGGTGGAGATAGTTGTAATGGCTTAGCTTCACGTTTTTGACCTAATTACAAATTAAAAAACGATCAAGAAAGAATCTGTAAACAGTAATATGATTATAACAACATTCTGATTTAAAATAAAAAAACTTGTGGGATACCTTGTTTCTTCGATGATGAATGGTTGTTGGCTTTCTCATCCATTATTACTTTCTCTATACTCTTGTAATTATAGATTAAACATAAATTAACAGATTATGATCAGATAGTATATGAATCATACTTTGATGTGACTATCAAAAACAAAAAACATTACAGAGATATTGTTGGATGAGAAAATTCAAAAAATCTGAAAGTTTTTGGCACTGTTAAGGGAAATAGTTTATCATGGAAGGTTGTTACATAGGATAGCTGTAGATTAACTAATCAGCGGACAACTTGAATTTGAATTCAATGGGCAATTAGATGTGGGTAACAGGTTATAGTTTTGGATAGATAGATGGGTCAAGTTGGATAATCCATGGGTAATTATATATGGGTATTTAGTAGTATTTCTGGGTAAATGGATCAAGTTGGATAGTCCAACAACCCATTTATGTATGGGAAATTACCATATCGACCTTTAGATATAAAAGATAGGGAAATATATAAGGTTAAAAAGGTAAAAATTGGAATTCCTTCACTAGCAGGAATTAAGATATGTAGATATATCAGTTCCCATAAACATATATGTTCTCTTAATTCTTTACATTGAGAGGACGACACAGAGGTTAAGAAAAAATGTCAATTAATAGGAAAAAATAAGAAAAATGAGTAAAGTGGTGGGATCAATCAATATTTAATGTATAAAGTGGATATAAAGTAGGTATAGTGGAGGAAAGTAGGGAATGTCCCTCTTATTTCTATACATTCCAAAAATAGTAACTTTTAATAATATAAAACACTATTACACCCACTACTTTCTCCACTATCTATATTCTATAATAATATAAAACACTATTATACCCACTACTTTCCTCCATTATCTCAAATCTATTATTAAATATTGATAGGTCCCACCACTTTATTCATTTTTCATCTAATTTTACTCGTTTTTATATCTTTTCTTAGTTTACGTGCCCAGTCCCAGTATATAGAATTAACTGGGACGGAGGGAGTAATATTTTTGATATGTAAAGAAATAAAAAGAACATACCAAAAGAGAAAGTGTAAATAAATGAGAGGGAGTAGAATTGAAAATCAAAATACAGAAGTTGGACAACTGATAAGCACACTTTGTTCTTTCTCTACTTATTCGATAAGCACACTTTGTTTAGTCCAATAATTGAATAGAAAACGGTCATATCACCGATAAGAAAAAGAACTTATATCTCTATAACCAAGAAAGTGTATCAACAATAAAAAAGCAAATATCAAAATTACACTCATCCTATGAAAAAGTACTTATCCCTCCCCCTCGAAAACAAAGCCCACGCGCAGTAACCCAAAAAGCAACCACATGGCACGCTCATCCATTCGCCGCGTGGAAGAACAAGTCAATTTCTGACACCTGCGTCAGATCCACGTTTATTTCATTTACGTCTTGTCCACACGCGCTATACATCACGTGATAAACTCACAAGTTTCTCATTCCGTGAGCTCTCTCAATTGATAGCTCTGTATGAATACAAATCCCCCCCTATATCCTATATATATCCTCTCTCTCATTTCTTGACTCTCTTACAATTCTCAGCTCAGACTAGAAAATATTAAATAAATTAATAAATAAATAAATTAAAATAATTATAGTGATTGCGTCTTCATCGGTGCACTACAATTCCCTATATATTCTCCTCCCGATCTCTACTGGTATGTGTGTATGTATATATGTGTGTGATTTCTGTTTTTTTGATGTATGTATAGATGTATATGAAACCCTAATTGAGAATTTAAAGTGGATCTGCAGGTAATTTAATTGAATAGAGAGGGGCAAATATGTCTTCATTGAGCAGAGAGCTTGTGTTTCTCATACTTCAGTTCTTAGATGAGGAGAAATTTAAGGACACTGTTCATAGGTATGGGGGTTTTGTTTTTGTTTTTTCATTTCGTGCGTACTTGGTCGCGTTTTACGGAGAACAGTTTTCGTGCCAACACGTGAGAATAATTGTTTTGCACTTTTCGAGGTTTTGTGTACATTGTTTGGATTTTTTGGAAAGTGGATATTATTTATCAACTGTTCTCAGCTGAGCTCGAGCTTGTGTATGTATATTGTTGATTTTTGATTGTAGTGTTTATGTGTGTATTGGATGGGTATTTTGTTGATGTTTCGTATTGGTTTTGTTTATGGTGTGAAGGTTGGAGAAGGAATCGGGGTTTTATTTTAATATGAAGTATTTTGAAGATACTGTGACGAATGGAGAATGGGATGAAGTTGAGAAATATTTGTCTGGGTTTACTAAGGTTGATGATAATCGATACTCTATGAAAATTTTCTTTGAGATTCGGAAACAGAAATATCTTGAAGCTTTGGATAAGTAAGTTTTTGTGTTGAATTATTGGCTGTATTTTTTTTGTGGTTTTTAGAATGCTGATGGTTGTTATTTGTTGTGTTTTCATTTGATTTAGGACTGACTATGGGAAAGCGGTGGAAGTTCTGAGGAAAGATTTGAAAGTGTTTTCTACCTTTAATGATGAACTATTTAAGGAAATTGCTCTGCTCTTGACATTGACAAATTTTAGGTATATTGCATGTTTAATATGTCTTCTTTTATCATTTCTGAATGGATAATTGGTGGAACTGAAATGTGGTTATGGAATGTTGTGTTTAAGTGTTACAGTGATTTTGTTAGTTAATGTGATATTTTGATGCTGTTTATGTTTCTTTATGTAACTTCTACGATTTGGTTAAACCTTTTGTTAGCGTAAAAAAATGCAGATTATAGGAGAGAGCTTTTGACCATGCAGGGAAAGAAATAGTAACCATGGTTATATACTTCATGGTCTTTACTAATTTTTTTCCCTTGATAACACCCTGCTCCCGAGTTTTAAAAAGAGACGAAAGTAAGTGGAAGTGGAAGTAAAAAACATAATTTGCATTCCTACTCATGCTCCCGAGTTTTTTTTCAAGGAAGGAAGTAAATGATTGGGAGTGAAATGGGATGCAAGTGAAAGCAAATGGCGTGGCTAATTAAAAAACACATGATATTACAAATATACCCTTATTATTTAAATTATAACCTTTTAGATTTAAGGATTGAATTGTAACTTTGTAATCATTTATATGCTTTCCTCCCAACTCGGGAGCATGTTAATGAAATTAATCTCACTCTATAATTTTAAAACTCGGGAGCAAGTGAGTCAAATATATTACTTCTCATTTCAATTACTTCCTCTTACATCCACTTTCTTTCGCTCCTTAAAAAACTCGGGAGCAAGCCGTAAATACTTTGTGGGGGAGGACACTTTGACCTTTTCATTATTAGTATTGTTATTATTATTATTTTTTAGATCTTGCTTCTTAGCAATGTTAACTCTCTGATTTTCTATTCTGATTAATTGCTTAGGCCTTTTCTATAATAATCATCTTTGCAAGTGAGGGATTAAAAGAAAGTGGTATTCAGTTTAAATCACTTTCTTTTTAATTTGTTGATCTTCTTCTTTAGTCTACTTCCTTCACCTATGTAGTGCCACTATTTAGCTTGAGATTGGACAGCTAATTAAGATATTTGGGTGGTGCGAGGTCGGTCTTGCATCATTCTTATAAAAGTTGGAATTTGCAAAATAACAAACTCACAGACCTTATTTTTGCCAAGATCTTGGAGGGCCTGCTAAGCATCTCTTATACCAGAAACTGGATGTGAAAACCAGTGGTTGTGGATAAAGATAATATGATGTTCTATTTAAATTTCATTGAAATTTAATCAATAACTCATTTTCTAGGGAGAATGAACAACTTTCGAAATATGGAGATACTAATCAAGCAAGGTCTATAATGCTCGGGGAGCTTAAAAAGTTGATCGAGGCAAATCCACTTTTTCGAGATAAACTTCAGTTTCCCAGCTTGAAAAACTCAAGGCTGCGGACATTGATCAATCAGAGGTAATTATTGTTATAAATGTCTGTTGTGGTTGTGGATATCTCAAAGATTACTCTCATCACCTCCGTGTTTCCATTTTCAGCTTGAATTGGCAGCATCAGCTCTGCAAGAATCCAAAGTCTAACCCTGATATCAAAACCCTATTTGTGGATCATTCATGCGGACAAGCAAATGGTGCCCGGGTTCCCTCTCCGGTAACCAATCAGCTTATGGGTTCCATGCCTAAAGTGGGTGCTTTCCCGCCTCTAGGTGCTCATGGTGTAAGTTCAGAAGAGATTGTCTCATATTAGTAATTGCTAGACTTTGATTAAAAACTCTGAAATTTGATTATTATTGTTCGACATGTGACCATTTCTTCTTCTTTTACTTTTTAGCCATTCCAGGCTTCACCTGCATCTATCACCGCCTCTCTTGGAGGATGGATGGCTAACCCTTCCACCATGCCACATCAGGGGATTCCTGGAGGTCCAATGGGATTGAGCGCTCCTAATAATGCCGGTAATCTTATTTACTCAATACAATTGTGTAACTAATATGCGGCAGTACTCTTATTTTTTTCACTCAAGTATACTAAGGGGGTGTTTGGTTCATGGTTAATGTGCCCGGTTAACGAGAATCGGAACTTAAACCCATGTGTTGGTGTTTGGATTGGCAATTTGATGGTTGGGAATGGGATCTTCATTCCCCTTAGATGGGTAAATCATACCCTCCCTCCCCCCGGGATACCATATCATTCCCATTCCCATTCTCATACCCCTCATTCCCATTCCCGACTCCTATTCCCATTAACGATCCAAACGGTGCCCTAGTACTCAATATCAGTAACCATATTTGTTAACTATGGTTTATATATAATGATGTAATGAGCCATGTATGGCACTATGTTTGCCCTACACTATAAAGTACTTCGCAGAGGTGAGTAGTGTATATGTGTAGCTCATTACCTACTGTACCAATACATTATACATCAGTTCAAGTTGCATGACTGTGTTCCCCACCTTTCAAAATAATCAGAAGCAAAGCATTAGGAACGACCTGAATTTTTTTAAATATTTCATGTTTATATAGAATATATTATCTCATTTAGCAGATTAATCCTAGACCATTTGGAATGTATTGATGATGTCAGAACTGTATTGAAGGAAATTCTAAACTCAGCATTTGTGAGAAATATATTTTTATATATACTAGTTGCACACCTTTCATAGTGTATGACCTGACTGAATCTTTGCATGCTTCTGTTGGAAGTCTTCATGATGAGCTTCACCACTTCAATATCATGTCTTTTGAGTTCCTGGGAGGATTTTTTATGATTGATATAAGGACTTCGACTTGGGATTTCTTTTGAGTGGGGGTACTTGCCCCTATTGATTTTTTATGCAAGCATATATTGCTGATATGCTATCAACACACTCTGAGGTTTGTCCCCATGGATAAGGCTTGTAACATTAAATCAAGGGACCGTGGTTGGAATCCTAGTTATTTTTTGTGTTTTTCTTCAAAGTAAATATCTTCAAAACGTAAAAAACTGTTGTAAAGTTTTTCAAATTAAGATGTGCTCAAAACTATTATTGATGCCAGACTGCCGCTATGGCACCCTTTTCTTTAACCATTAGCTTATCTCACAGTCACATAGTCGCAGCATGGTTTTTTAATATTGTTTTCCAGTAGTGTTTATTCTAGTTTACTACTTCGTAGCCAAGTCTTACATCCTTACTCTCAATACTCTGTGATAGCATTTCCTTACTTGCAATAATTTTTGATAGCATCTATGCTGAAGCGTCCTAGGACTCCTACTACTAATCCAGCAATGGATTATCATACTGCAGATTCTGAACATGCGCTGAAGAGAGCTACTAGACCTTTTGGGTTAATGGATGAGGTACTATCCACTCCAACTTGCTCTCAATTGGTCCTCTGTGTTATAATAATTTCACTATGTTCCAGATCTTACGAGTTTCTCTGGGCTCTTTTGGGTAAAGAAGAAGGATTCTTAACATTTTGTTTTTCGTATTGGTACTTTTATTTATTAATTTGTTTGAGTTACCGTAGATATTATTCAGGTTTTTTGACGGGCAATTGCGGTTTTATTGGAAAACTTTGTTTCTGCAAATTGTAGTTTTCTGTCTTTCCCATGGTGTTAGACTATTATCTTTATGAAATGTTTAGCCTGATCCTTTTGCACCTTAGTCTTCACAGGGCAACAATCTTCCCATCAATATTTTGCCCGTCACGTATCCCAGCCAGACTCATCCTCACACTTCATATTCGTCTGATGACTTGCCAAAGACCGTTCTTGCCAATTTGAACCAAGGTTCTGCTGTCAGAAGCATGGATTTCCATCCGGTGGAACAAACTCTTCTTCTTGGTAAGCTCTTACTGAGATATAGTAATTGTTAGCTTCTCCCTACAGTCCAGAATGAAAGAATTATCTTATGTCTCTTTATTTTTTCATGTCAGTTGGGACGAACATAGGTGATATTGCAGTGTGGGAAGTAGGTAGCAGGGACAGACTTGCTTTTAAGAATTTCAAAGTATGGGACCTTGGGGCATGTTCAGTGACTCTGCAAGTAAGCAATTGTACCCAATAATAATACCAAGGTTTGAATTCTTTCTCTTGCTCCTACAACTTATCATCAAATTGTTTCCTTTAACATTGTACAGGCATCGTTAGCAAGTGAATATACTGCTTCGGTCAACCGGGTGATGTGGAGTCCTGATGGAACATTATTTGGTACATTCCAGATTTCTTTATTGTTTCTCTCATTTGTTTACGCTATATGGATGTTTTCGTTGCTAATTAAATTCCTCTAAAGCCTAAACTAAATGGACACTTCCTAAACTATCATATTCCTTGGAACTTTCCATCTACGTGTATGCTTTTGACCGTTTACTCTCTCTCTCTCTCTCTCTCTCTCTCTCTCTCTCTCTCTCTCTCTCTCTCTCTCTCTCTCTCTCTCTCTCTCTCTCTCTCCTCTCTGTCTCTCTCTCTATATATATATATATATATATATATATTTATTTATTTATTTATTTATACTATTAACAATGAATTTGATATATTTGGAGATAACTGTTCATCTGATTAGTAGTTTGATTATGTATATTCTATTCTCTGCTTCAGGTGTTGCATACTCTAAGCACATCGTGCATATATATTCTTTTCATGGGGGTGATGATTTGCGGAACCGCCTAGAGGTTTGTAATATGTATTGAACTTGAGGCAACCATGTAGTTGTATATCCTGTCCGGGCCTGGGATCATAATTTAATCAGTTTTGTTTAATTAAGTTTTAATTATCAATCTCCAGATCGATGCTCATGTTGGCAATGTCAGTGATCTTGCCTTTTCACATCCAAACAAACAACTTTGCATTATAACTTGCGGAGAGGACAAGGCTATCAGGGTTTGTTTTGTTACCATATACATCGCACAGAATGATACGGTCGTGGTTGTAATATTAAGAACTTAGAAATGTGCAGGTATGGGATGTTGCAACAGGAGCTAAGCAGTACAGTTTTGAGGGTCATGAGGCACCTGTCTATTCTGTATGCCCGCATCATAAGGAAAACATTCAGGTACCTAATTGTTGATAGAGCACCTTCTTTCTATTATAAGTACATGAAGTCAGAGAATATATTTGGCCAGTAGGTGGTAAAGACAGTTTATGCGACTTAAAATAGATTATCTATATAGAAGGCAGAAACTACATATCCCCTTGCTAATGTCAATTTTTTAGAATGTTACATTTAATCAACTGCTTTTTGATTCTTCTACCAGTTCATTTTTTCAACATCTGTTGATGGGAAGATTAAGGCTTGGCTATATGACAATATGGGTTCTCGAGTTGATTATGATGCGCCAGGACAATCTTGTACTAAAATGGCCTATAGTGCTGATGGGACAAGGTACAAGATGCTTTCATATTTCTTTGACTGATTTGTTTCCAAATACTCTGTAGCTAGTGGCTTAATCTTTTAGATACTTTGTGGCTTTTTTTTTTTTCCTGTGCAAATTGCAGGCTTTTTTCATGTGGGACTAGTAAAGATGGAGAATCCCATATTGTTGAATGGAATGAAAGTGAAGGTGCTGTCAAACGAAGTTATGTTGGTCTTGGAAAGCGATCTATGGGTGTTGTTCAGTTTGATACGACGAAGAACAGGTTCTTGGTTGCTGGGGATGAATTTGTTATCAAGTTTTGGGACATTGATAATGTTAACCTCTTGACGACTATTGATGCAGATGGTGGATTACCAGTAATTACTAAATGACTTGTTGAATCCAGAGAGATTTTTTTTTTTTTATGTTACTTATACTTTTACATGTTGCTTTCTTTTAGGCTTCACCCTGCATCCGATTTAACAAAGAAGGCATACTTTTGGCTGTTTCAACAAGTGAGAATGGTGTGAAAATATTAGGGAATGCTGAAGGTCTTCGTCTTGTACGTACAGTTGACAATCGGGCACTTGATCCTTCTAGGGTTTCTGGGATTGTTTCAAAGGTAAAACTACCAACCTAATACAGACATTTATTAGATGGCTCTAAGCTGGTCTTGATTTTTACCTTACATCAATCATTTGACAGTCGCCTGTTATTGGAGCATATGGTGCTTCAAGTTTGTCTGCTGCAACAAACATTGGTGCTTTGGAAAGAGGTGCACCAGTCACAACCATTGTGCCACTGGTAAGTACAGACATTAGTGTTATCTGGAGAAGGATACTCATCTTTGATGGGTTGAATGTTGTCATCTATTGTTCTATTTACTATTAGTCGATTCATTCTTTTCTTTCTTTATTTATTTATTTATATACTGTGGTAGTTAGACAATTGGATTTTGTAATATCAGTCAATTTCTCGATAGAAGGAGGTTTGACATGGCTACTTTTTTCCTTATTGTTACTAAGTTAGCTGTTTAATCATGTAGAATGGAGATAGTCGATCTTTGCCCGATGTAAATCCCAGAATAACTGATGAAATGGAGAATTCTAAGGTTTGGAAGCTGGTAGAAATCAATGAACAAGCTCAACTTCATTCACTGAGACTGCCTGATATTCAATTATCCGTACGAGTATGTATCTGTTTTTTTTTTGAAGCCTACGAGTATGTATCCGTTAGTTATGCATGATGTTGCTAGGTTTTTTTTTTGACAAAATTCATCATATAGGGACCATGTATGGTATGGTTGAGGTTACTATCATTATTGTTTTTTTCCATATGATTTGAAGAACTGCAATGGTACTGTTGAGGTTACTATCATTATTGTTTTTTTCCATATGATTTGAAGGGATATTGCAATATGTAAATTCATAGTTTTAAGTGTCAGGGCAATCACTGTATACATTTGTATGTCCTACAATGCAATAGTTGTTAAACAGCAGACTAAATTTCCTGCGACTGTTGTCTTACTGGGGTTTCTGTTCTTTAATCCACCTGCTGATAATTTTTATTATCATATTAGATTGCCAGGTTAATTTATACAAATTCAGGAGGGGCCATATTGGCGTTAGCATGTAATGCTGTACACAAACTTTGGAAATGGCAGAGAAATGAACGGAACCTGGGTGGAAAGGTACTTTTTTGGCTCTCAAGCTCTGATACAGTTATTATCCTTGTCTCATTAATATCTTTCTGTTTGTAGGCAACTACTAATGTTCCTCCACAATTATGGCAACCTTCCAGTGGCATACTAATGACCAACGATATCAGTGAAACAAAACCAGAAGATGCTGTCCCTTGTTTTGCTCTTTCAAAGAATGATTCGTATGTCATGTCTGCCTCGGGAGGAAAAATTTCTTTGTTTAACATGATGACATTCAAGGTAAACTACTTCCACAGTTTACAGTTGGTCTATCTATCAATTGATTTTGGTATTATCTGTTTTCATAAATAAATTAATTTGTTGTAAGATTTTTGATTCACTTTCTTTCTGCAGACTATGACAACATTTATGCCCCCGCCTCCTGCTGCAACTTTTCTTGCCTTCCATCCACAAGACAACAACATTATTGCAATAGGCATGGAGGACTCTTCAATACAAATATACAACGTTCGGGTTGATGAGGTCTTTGCCAGTACCAACACCTAATAGTTTTGATCTGAATTAAGTGAAAATATATTTCTTCGTAGTCGATAACTATTTATTTACATAGGTGAAAAGCAAGTTAAAAGGTCACCAGAAGAGGGTTACTGGCCTTGCCTTTTCCAAGGTCCTAAATATACTTGTATCATCAGGAGCTGATGCCCAGGTATTCCTGTGGTTATGTATATGATCAACATCTTTTCCACATGGAGAAGATGTTATATGCTTCTGTCGATATGTCTCTAGATGTTTTGTTGTCATTTTTATGCTCTCGTTTCAGATTTGTGTTTGGAGCATGGATGGATGGGAGAAGCAAGCCAGTAAATTTGTGCAGATTCCTGCTGGCCGAGCACCAAACCCTCTTGGGCAGACCCGTGTACAGTTTCACCAAGACCAAACTCATGTGTTGGTTGTCCATGAAACTCAGTTAGCAATTTACGAGGCACCAAAGCTTGAATGCATTAAACAGGTGTGCTAATATTTAGTTTACTCAAATATTCTGTGTCATTCTTTTTAAGTTGAGTTTAATTTTGTCAAATTCCAACTTTTTTTTTCAGTGGCTTCCCAGAGAATCAAGTGGCTCAATCACTGATGCTACATATTCATGCGATAGCAAGTCTGTATATGCGACTCTTGAAGATGGGAGCATTAATGTTTTTACTGCGACAGCACTCAGTCTGAGGTGTCGAATTAGCCCCACAGCTTATCTACCTGCAAATCCAAGGTATGTGTGCTAAACACGGAAAAATATACAAATCTGTTTAACAGCTAATAATATGATTTCCCCTCTTAACTTTTGCTACAATTACACAGCGTGAGGGCTTATCCGCTTGTCATCACAGCGCATCCTAATGATCCTAATCAGTTCGCTTTGGGACTTAATGATGGTGGCATTCACATTCTTGAACCCCTGGAATCAGAGGGAAGGTGGGGTACCACACCCCCTAGTGAAACTGGTGCAGGCCCTAGCACAAACCCTGCCATAGCAAGTTCGTAGCAACTACCATCGTGGTGAACTGTATATAACCTCAAATGCTCGCCAGGACTGTTCCAGAGGAGATATAGTTAGGAACAGAATGTTTTAGGAAACAGAGCTCTGAATGCCGCGTAGTGTTGGCATGTAGAATATGTTGCAGGCCGTGGGCTTGGAGAAGTCTCTCGTACAATAAGGAAAGGTCAAAAAATAGGAAAAAACTTCGAACTTGATGAAGAGGGTTACTTGACATACTTGATGCTCACAGATAATATAAATTCACAGTTTTTAGTATCTTCAAGTACGAAGGCGTATAAATTTATTTTATTTCCTCATTTATTTCTAAAGTATAATCTATAAGACTGGATACCGAAAGTAACTTTAAAATTGTTATTAGTTGTAAATATAATATATTCGAATTAAATTTTCTCGACGTCAAATAAAAGCGATCAAATTTAGGATTAGGTCATTGTTCATATTTTCGTTTTATCTGGGCCATCTGGCACCTACAAAACTTGCAACCGGAAAGAAAGCCAAAATAAGAGCATGAGAGCATCTCTGCTCATATAAAAGACCTACAGGCTAATAAGGCTAAAGTCTGACTGAGCAGTTTTTGGAATTTAGTGCATCCAACTAATTTGTCCCTGACAATTTGCTGAACTTTTACTCAAAACTGCGATAGGAGGAATGTGCACCTTGTTGGGGATTGTGTATTCAATTATTCCTCTTTAACCAAATACAACCGCAATGAAAAGAAAAAGAACTTGATTTCGAAAATTGCTATCCATTACTCTAGTGGTCTGCAACCAGTCCAAAGGCAACCTCCAAATATGAATCTAGAGAAAAGGACAATCCGTTTAGATGCTGCATTGTTTCATTTGCAGAACTGCACAGCACACATTATGAATCCCTTTGCATCTCAAATCGAATCATACCATCACGAGTGAGAAGTCTGTTCTTAAAGGTAAGCCAAAGAGTAAAGAAACACTTAGGAATTGCAAGAGGGTGCCAAATAATTTTTTACCAGTCTTGACTAATTCCTATACTTCCAAGAGTATTCCAAATTACAGAGATTTTTACAAGAAATACTTTTAATCCATCCCAAGTGAGATGATCATGCGTGTGAATAGGCAAATTCGCAATCAAACTTTAAAACTCCAATGTTAGAATACAATATAAGATCGTGAAAAATGCTCTTCTCAAACATCTTGAGATTTTAGAACGATTGATTATTCAACATGGTGTCAGAGCTCAGGCAGGCGGGAGATTCAAGGTTCGACTCCCTACCACCTCAATATTCTCACAATTTATTATGGACATGAAATGTAAAAATTATGTCCCAAAAATGGGCGTCCGTGATCCACTCTTCGACCCAAAAATGGGCTCTCGAGTGAGAGCAGTGTTAGAATACAATATAAGATCCTGGAAAGTGTCTTCCTCTACAGGTTTTAGAACGACTCCATAACAAGGGTATGATTAGAGGGGTGTTATAGCCAAACATTGTTACAAATGATGGAGCTAACCTTTATGTTAACCGAGGAATTTGGTGATAACAAATTTCGGGGATTGCTGGAATAACAAAATTGTGATGACGGGGATTTGGGTTTTTTGGATGTTTGAGGCTGGACTTGAAAGGTGTCTCAACTTGTTAGATGTGTCGGATCCTATTTCAAGATGTCTGCGTACCTTGTTTATATATAGGGATAGAGGCAACGCAGTTCTGTGATAGGATAGTATTTTTAATCCCTGTGATTGTTAAGGGATATATTGAGATAAGTTGATTTTATCTTCTTAGAGTTATATTAGCGTTGCGATTCTTTTCTGATTTGAAAGAATCGTTTGGAGATATTTTCTATGATTGATTGATTGATATTGATTCTTTCCTCGTTTCAGAGAGAGGATATTACTTAGTGGTTAAACAATTAATTATTATTAGATTAATATTGGGAAATTAAGAGATAATTGAGACAACAAAAAATATGGCGTAACACTTTACAAGGTTCTGCGATTCTACTATGTGATTCTACTATAGCTGTACAAGAGAGAGATGAGAGGGAGAGAGAGAGAACCTGCCCAGGGGTTATGCCATAATAAGAACGAACTTTCTAAACCCACGTGATACTTTATGTATTATGCAACAAAGATGCACAAAAAGTCCTTCGAGCCGGGCTTTATTCGGACTTTAAAAAATCCGGGTTTTTTAACAATCGGACCGGGTCGGGCTTCCTCTAAAATACTTGGCCCGTTTTAGGCCCTCGGGCCGGGCCGGATCGGGCCGGGCCGGGCTTTTATCCGGGCTTTTTTTAATTTATATATAATTTTTTTTGCAAAGTTAATATATTAGTATACAGAAAAAACAAAGTCTTACAAAAAAAAAACCCCTAAAGTGCTACACCCCTAACTATTAGAATCGAGAAGATATAATAAAAGACACCACGGTACCTAATACCAAAAAACTATTAGCCTAATGTTTTATCATTAAACATCAGTGTAACTCAGGATCTTTCTACTCATTATGTGTGTTATTGAACTTAACCTGACCGTGAGTCATATAAATCTTCTCGTACATGGCCATTTCAAGAAACACATACACTACACTCAATAAATTTTCTGGAAAAAAGGGTTTGTCCAACATATTGTTGATTCTTCTAGGCTCATGATTCTTCACATTACCTCCATTGATAAGTTTAATATTCTTGAAATTTATTTAAAATGTTATAAATTTTCAGATTTTATCCATAAAAAATCGGGTTTTTATTCGGATCTCTAAAAAAGCCCGGACTTTTATCCGGGCCGAACCGGGCTTTATCCGGGCTTTTCAAAAGCCCGAGATTTTCGGGCTTCAGATCGGGTCGGGCTTGATGAAAAATAGTAGGCCCATTTAAGGCCCTCGGGCCAAGCAGAACCGGGTCGGGCTTTTTTCGGACCGGGCTTTTCCGGTTTTTTTCCTGATCGAATCGGGTCAGATTTTGGGCTTCAAGTTTTTTGAACATCTCTATTACGCAACTTCACATCTGGCCTTACGAATCCCTCCAGGTTAGTTAGTCCATTAATTTAATGAAGTGTGTAATTTTAAATAAGAAATTAATTATTTGGTTATCTTTTATACAAGAACTAGTTGAAAAAGCCGCGCTTCGCGTCGTCGTAATATTTTTTTAAAAAAACTCTATCAATTAAATTATGAAAATTACTCGGTCCTCGCTAATAAGCCGTCCTCCCGTGAAACACGCTTTCCTTTTTAATATCAAAATCTCAAATTTAATATATTGAATATATACTTGTCTTATATATTAATTTTTATGTTATCATACTATTTTCTAATGAGCCACTCTTTCGTTGAAAAAACACCTATATAACTTTACATATATTCTACTTCAAATAGAAATTTTAGTTATGTATTACAAATGCTTATTCTACTTCCAATAGAACTTTTAATTGCAAGTACTTTTTTTATATCCGAGCTCTTCTCCTCTATAAATTAAAACACCTATTCTATTTCAAATAGAACTTTGCAAGTACTTCTTTTATATTTGAACTCTTCCCCTCTGCAAATTCAAACACATATTCTACTTCAAATAGAACTTCGAACTTCGCTATAAATTCGAACTATTCTCCTCAATAAATTCGAACACCTATTATACTTCTAATATGTTAAAGGATATTTTTTGATTTATTAGTATATAAAATTCAAAAATTCTAGAAAATTAGAAAAATAGATTGAGACAATCTTAGGAGCGCCACCTAACCTCTCGCGTATACTCAATAATGTATAAATTGCGGAAAGTAATACTGATGTAATAGTGCAATTCAAAGCAATGATATATGCATGTGTGGATTGTGTATCATGTGATACTCGGCCATTAAATACGTATCTCATGTTATTTTTATTGAATATTCATTCGGGACATACATATTGTTAACGGAGGAATTTGGCGATAACAAATTTCGGGGATTGCTGGAATAACGAAATTGTGATGATGGGGGATTTGAGATTTTTGGATGTTTGGGGCTGGACTTGAAAGGTGTCTCGACTTGTTAGATGTGTCGGATCCTCTTCCAAGATGTATGCGTACCCTGTTTATATATAGGGATCAAGCCAACACAGTTATGTTATAGGATAGTGTTTTTAATCCCTGTGATTGTTAAGGGATATCTTGAGATAAGTTGATTTTATCTTTTTAGAGTTATATTAGCGTTGTGATTCTTTCCTGATTTGAAAGAATCGTTTGGAGATATTTTCCGTTATTGATTGATTGATATTGATTATTTCCTCGTTTCAGAGAGAGGATATTACTTAGTGGTTAAGAAATAATTATTAATAGATTAATATTGGGAAATTAGGAGATAATTGATGCAACCAAAAATATGGCATAACAACTACCCCCAGTTCTTCAGTGCAGCTTGATGGACTAGAGAACTAAGCGTGCTTTGATCTTCCGAATTTTCCGAGTCACTGAAACAACTAGGAGTAGAAGATTAACAAATAATATGGAGCAGATAATTACCCGTAATATGTTTGTAGATGCGAGGGAGACAACATGATGTGGTTGTAATATGTCTGTAGATGCGCGGGAGACAACATGATGTGCTCGTAATATGTCTGTGCTTGCGAGAGAGACAACATGCGAGATGTGAGAAGAACATATGTACGATTAGTTTTACAAGTGTAGGAGAATGAGCGGTTTTATGTAGATATTGTTGCGCTTTCCCTTGTAAAGTTAGGTTTGTGAATCCACTATTCAAGAGATAGAAGTAGCAGAATGTAGTAGCAGTAGTAGTGATGTCCTCCTATGTTAAAATAAGTAGTGTTAGGTCCTAATATGTTTGTAGAAGGGGGGTTGAATACAAACAGTACCGTTTAATCGAATTTGTATTGTTGAATTTAACAATTACAATATCAAATTTAATGCGGAATAAAATGAAACAAGATTCAAGTTAAATAAAACTCTATTGAACTTGAAGGGTGTTACAAATCTGTGTACAGATTACAGAGTTCTTGTTAAAACAAATTTAGAATAAATTCGACATGAATTTATCTATATTTGTATTAAAAAGGATCGAATACTAAAAAGTAGTTCGATAGAAATTCTAGGGATTATGATCCGCTAGATTGTCAAAGTAATACAAGTAATCAATTTTTAGTTGTTTGGATTGTACATTTACTGCTAGAAATTAATTTCCTGAAGAATTTAAAGATTCGACAGTTGCTTCTATTCAATGGCAGAAGTAAAGAGGTTTGATGCTTTTATCTTTCTGTCTTCTGTTTGTTTTGTGTGTGGTGTGCTGTATTGATTACAATGACTTGTATTTAAACAAGTCACTCAAATCATTTCCACGCGCCAACACAAAGCCTTCCTGTATATACACGGTAGTACTATCCAATATACTTGGTAGTACTATCGGTAGTACTATCCATTTATATTGGTAGTACTATCGGTAGTACTAACTGGGATAGTACTACTAGTATAGAAATGATAGAACTACTAGAATAAGAATTAGAAACAATTCTGATTTAATATATATTCTACTTTTAATTGATTTAACAAATGAACTAATTCTTTTAGAATTAATTCACAGATTAAATAAATTAAATAATTGACTTAAATAATTCCATAAATAAATTAATTCTAGAGAATTAATTTATACATTAAATTACTTAAGATCTAGATTGATTAATTTAATATATGAATTAATTCTGAAAGAATTAATTCATAGATTAAATTAATTATCTTATAGAATAATATTAAAAGAGAATTAAACTAATTCTTAGAACCACTAAAATTGATGACGAACTTCCACTGGCTGACGTTGACACTCCATGTACTGTCTGGTTCATGAGCGACAAACTTTAATGGTTGTTCTTCATACTTGACTTTAAGCTGTGATTCTTTTCTCCTTTTATTTAAACAAAGGACTGTAACCTGTACTTGTTCCCGTCACACTTCTGAAATCTCTGTCACTTTAAATAGATCCACTTTCTTGAATACTTCACTGAGGCTTGATCAAATAAATGAACTTCTTCCAGTGTAGAATTACTCCAAGTCAGTAAATGACTTTAATCTTCATTCTTTGACAGATATAATCTTCTGAGATTCCTGTGACATCTAATCTAATATTTACTTATTACATTCTTGTTTAAGTTGAGTAGAATCCTCGAATTACAAATTGGCTATATCATATGCCTTTCAATCTCCCCCTACTTGTTTGTTAGAGAATAACAACCAAATACCTAGAGGATCACTCAACTAAAACCAAGAAAAAGATAAGACTCTTAAGCCTAAGTAAATACTAGAAAGTTCTGGATCAAATATGACATTTCCAGATTTCACCAGTAAAGATAAATACAAGACAGATGTTCCTCTAGACTGAACATATGATAACATTGAACCTGTCTTGATTTACCTAAGATCTATACATATAACATTTACAAAACAGAGCTAACTTTCCTTTACTCCCCTGAAAATCCCTCTTTACCTTTTATATCTTTTTCAGCTCCAGCTCCCTTTTACTAGCTTCTCCAAAATTCTCTAGAAACTTCTCCCCCTTAGTTGAGGAATTCTCTACAGATTTAACTTTATGAGTATCTGAAGCCAGTAGGAGTTGAGATAGTTGATGGAGTTGATCTTGGAAGTAAATTTGTCTTCTAGATTTCTTTGAGCAGTCCCAGCTGATTGTTGACAGAGGTGGAAGAAGAAGACCGTTCAACCACTTGTGCTTGCAAAATTTCTTTATCAGCCTGGGTTTTGAATAGATGTTCCTGTAGATCAGCTATGTGAGCTAACTACATTGCAGTGTATGTGTCTGTGTGTGCACTCACTTGAATTTCTCTTGTAAGTGTATCACTCATCTCACGTGCATGTGTTTCACTCAGTGTTTGACTCTTATCACTCAACATTAGCTGTCTGTTTGCTCCTTTTTGATCAGTACCTGCATTGAAACTCACCCTAGCCTCTTCAAGAGGGGTCAGTGGTGGTGCAATGGGAGTTCGCAAATCCCGATCCTCAATCATGTCTATCAAATCACTTGGATTTGAAATCTGAATTGCTTCAGTGATAGACTGACCAAGTTGCCTTCCACTTTCTCCAGATAAATCTGCGAGTGGAAAATCCCTTAGGGAGCCAGAGATGTTCACTCTGGGAGGGGAGAAAATGATTCTATTTGATTTGGCAAAGAATCAAATTTTCCCTCAGATGCCTGTGAAGGAACTTCTACCGTAACAATGGTAGGCACTGTAACCAGTTACAGGTGCTCTGCTTTCACTGTGTCCTGAGTTTCATCTAATGAAATTGTTTTCTCCCATTGTGAGTAATGAGAGTGTGCTTGACTCAGTACAAAGTGTCATGGCCCTATGGCGAATTTCAATAGATTCATCCTATTGAGAGAATGTCTCTAGATACAGTTCAGTGGCCATTTCAAAGTCAATATCCTATTGAGAGGATACAGATGGGCTGACAGATGCCTCAGTATATGTTGAATTTCTTTAGAGGAGGCAAAGCTGTGGGATCACTCACTGTTTCAATCAAAATACTTCTTTGTTTAACATTTGATTTCTGTTTAGGCTGAGAGGTCAAGTAATTAAGTTGTAGACTCATTGTTTGGCTCTAAGACCTGGGATAGAGATTGTGGATCTACAATCCCTTGGTCAGCCCTAACAATCACTTAGGTTCAGCAACAGTAAAAGAAGTGGATTGAGAGATAGAAAGTAATACCTGAATTGGATTTGGCACTGAATTTCCAGCTAGCAAGAGCTAGATCGGAAATAACATATACAATATATTTACAAAAACAACTAAGACAAATAGAAAATAAAAGATAATAAATAATAAGCAATAAAAATAAAATAAAATAATATATATACAAAAAACTATTTACATGAAACTATGGAAATACTATGGAGAAAAAATAAAACTAATAGTACTATGAAAAGAGAACGGTAGTACTATCAGTAATAAAACAGAAAAAGGCTAATAGTACTAATTATAAACACACTAGCAGTACTAGGAATTAACAAAAGAAAATAAAAAAGAAAAAGAACTGGTAGTACTTAGGAAAAAGAACTAGTAGTACTATCAAGGGATAGTACTACCTATAGTACTACTAGTTCAAAACTAGTAATATTAACGGAAAACAGAAAAATAAAAAGAAAAACTGTTCTAAATAAAAAGAAAATGCTGAAAATTACCGAAACTTTACAGAAAATGAATAAAAATGCATGAAAAATAATTACAAGCCTAGAAAAATTCATAGAAAAATCCATAAATCCTAGAAAAATATGCAGAAAATTATAGAAATGCAGTAAATTAATATAAACTTGCATAAATATTTAAACAACAATATTTACAATCTGAAACTAACTTAAATGATTCTAAATAAATAAATTTTCAATAAAATTAAATTTCTCCATTTTAAAAAAAATGAGAAAAATATTTTTAAAGAAAATAAATTATTCAGAATATTTAAATTAACAAGCATGTAATATTAAATGAGAATTGGCAATAAAAATCATTTAAATGACAAGAGAAAATGAATTTTTGAAAGAACAAACATGACAGAGATATTGTTAATCACTAAGACTGTTTAACATACCCAATTTACCAACTAACTTGATAAATGTGGATTTGTCAACAGATTTAGTGAATATATCTGCAGTCTGTTCTTCTGTGGGTACAAAGTGTAACTCCACAGTTCCATTCATGACATGCTCTCGGATAAAATGATACCTGATGTCAATGTGCTTGGTTTCTTGTGATTATGCCATCTTCATCTAGTTTATTTCTGAATACCCACCGAGTACCAACTACTTCCTTGTTCTTCGGTCTAGGTACCAGCTTCCAAATTTGTTGTTGTTCAATTTGATTGAGTTCATCTTGCATAGCAATCACCCAATCAGGATCACCTAGTGCTTCCTCAATCTTCTTTGGTTTCATTTCAGAAAGAAACCCTGAATAATGATATTCATTTTGAGTAGCACTTCTAGTTCTGACTACAACACCCGGATCACCAATAATCAGCTCAAAAGGATGAGCTCTTTTCCAAACTGTTTATCTTGGAAGATTTGATATTGATGATTCGCCTTGTTCTACATTATGGTGTTGTGAATGACTAGTTGACCCTTCATTTCCTCCCCCTGAGTTGTTGGCAGATTGTCTTGGTGATTCTTCTCCAATGTTAGTGGTATCTCCATTGTTACCAATGTTTCCACCACCATCACTCTCACAATTATCATCATTATCATTGTTATCACCAGCAACAACCTCAGGTGGATTCTTATCATCTGATTCTGAATCTGACATTTCATCAAACTTTAGTTTCTCAGATGGATTTTCTGTTTGGATATTATGGAGTTTGGTGTCAACAAATGTAACATTGATGTTCTTATTGACTGATAACATTTCTTGATTTCAAATAGGCCATATCCTCAGTTATACCCTTGTTGTTATCTCCAAAGGTAAGCACTGGGCCAGCTTTCTCAACCAAATCTGATAGCAGGGCTCTATCTCCGGTCATATGCCTTGAACAGCCACTGTCAAGAATCCATATAACACGGTTTACCTGTTTAACTCCCTGCAATATCAAATTGATTAGACCTTCTTCGGAGCCCAAAATTGATTGGGTCCGGCATACTTAAAGAACTGGCCTTTGTCAGGCAAAACAACATTTTTAACTAAAACTACTTCAACCTCTTTCACATAAGAGCGTTTCCATTTATAGCCAGCCTTAACACATTTCTGAGTAGGCTTAGGGATAAATGAATCCACTCTAGTCTGAGGAGGACTAGTAGTCTTTGCTTTAACATGCTTCTTATTATTAACATGTTGGCGTGGAGCAGTCTTATCTTTAGATACATGCTTTTTATTAAAGTAAGCATACATAAAATTAAAAGCACAAGACATGCAATTAATCACACCACATGCTTTATGAGAAGAATTAACAGCAGGCATGTTATTTCTACAGTTGTTTTGATCCAACTTATGAATATCTGATTTAGTCTTTTTAGTTGTAGCAACTTTGACTGGAATATCAGATATACATTTTTTGGATTGTGCAACTTCCAAAGCAATATCTTCTTCACGAATCTCCTCATCAATAATGATAGAGTATTCATTCAGAGGATCTGCCTCGGACTCCTTACAGAAGGGTGTTTCAATACCCTTAAGCACATATGGAACACCCCTTCCTTCAGATCTGACTCTACAAGGGGAATTAATTCCAAGCAATCCAATGGCCTCATTATAATCATAACCTATACTGACATGATTACCAACAACTTGTTTATTGAGAATCTCTTTAGCCGTCTTACAAGAGCTGAAATAGGCATTAGCTTTAGTCTTCAGCTCACTAATCTCTTTCTTAAGAATGGTTTCCATTTGAATATAACATTTAACCCTATTCTCAAGAAAAGCTATTTTCTCAATAAGTTCATCCTGATTAACATGCACTAGTTTTAATTCTTTTATTTCCTTTTCAAGATTTGTGTTTAAAAGAATTATTCTATCATTTTCAGTGCGTGCAGAACTTAAAGTATCACCAAGATTACGAATCATTTCAGTGTCAGTGAACTTTACCTCAGACATGTTGGGTGAAGATAACATGGAATCAAAGAGTTTGTCTCCTATTGCCATGAGTGCAAGATTTCCAACTTCTTCATCTTCACTGTCTGTATCATCCCAGCTCTTTTCTTTAGACTTGTTCTTCTCAACCATCCTTGTTTTATAGCCACCCCTTGTGCTATTTGAGGATGAAGAACCACCTGTCTGGTATTCGTCAGCATATGTCTTGAACTTGAAACTAGGATTTCTCCTGAACCTGAAGTTTCCAAACTTCTTCACTACCCAGGCCATAGACTCATCTTCCAACTGTTCAAGCTCCTCCATAGAATAAAAATCACCACCATATTGACTTGTAGATGTAACACCATATTCAGCTACAATTACATCCTTGTTAGGACTGGAAGGTAGAACAACCTTCGCTTCCTGTTTCTGTGGGACTCCAGCTACCAGTGAAGTGGACATACTAACCACTTTTCCTTCCCTTGGATTTGATCTGAAGTGCTCATATGAAGAGGTGAGAATTTCCATCTTATTCTCTCTGACTTCCTTTGTCCCTTCATTGATTATTTCAATCGTATCCCAAATGTGTTTGGCAGAAACACATTTTAAAATATGATTACGCATGATTGGATCAAGACAATCAACCAGTATCAACTGTAGACAGACATCCAAGGAAACATCTTCTTTTTCTTCAGGAGTGTAGTCCTTGGGATCCTTAGGGTATATCCTAGCAGCCCTAGTAACAACATCATTCTCTATTAGCTCTTCCTCAACAAACATAGGAATTCTTGGTCCATTCTTCAGCACATCAAGATATTCAACATTAACCACTTGAAGAACCAGGAGCATCTTCTTCTTCCACATAGGATAATGCTCCCTGATGAACATGGGAATCTTTACTGTACCAACCTTCTGAGTTGTAGACATTTTTGAGATTTTTTAAAGAATAATAAAAGTTTCAGAGTTTAAGAAAAAAATCTCAAAACAATTGGATCTTTGATTTGTATATCAATCAAAAGGCTCTGATACCAATTGTTAGGTCCTAATATGTTTGTAGAAGGGGGGTTGAATACAAACAGTACCGTTTAATCGAATTTGTATTGTTGAATTTAACAATTACAATATCAAATTTAATGCGGAATAAAATGAAACAAGATTCAAGTTAAATAAAACTCTATTGAACTTGAAGGGTGTTACAAATCTGTGTACAGATTACAGAGTTCTTGTTAAAACAAATTTAGAATAAATTCGACATGAATTTATCTATATTTGTAATAAAAAGGATCGAATACTAAAAAGTAGTTCGATAGAAATTCTAGGGATTATGATCCGCTAGATTGTCAAAGCAATACAAGTAATCAATTTCTAGTTGTTTGGATTGTACATTTACTGCTAGAAATTAATTTCCTGAAGAATTTAAAGATTCGACAGTTGCTTCTATTCAATGGCAGAAGTAAAGAGGTTTGATGCTTTTATCTTTCTGTCTTCTGTTTGTTTTGTGTGTGGTGTGCTGTATTGATTACAATGACTTGTATTTAAACAAGTCACTCAAATCATTTCCACGCGCCAACACAAAGCCTTCCTGTATATACACGGTAGTACTATCCAATATACTTGGTAGTACTATCGGTAGTACTATCCATTTATATTGGTAGTACTATCGGTAGTACTAACTGGGATAGTACTACTAGTATAGAAATGATAGAACTACTAGAATAAGAATTAGAAACAATTCTGATTTAATATATATTCTACTTTTAATTGATTTAACAAATGAACTAATTCTTTTAGAATTAATTCACAGATTAAATAAATTAAATAATTGACTTAAATAATTCCATAAATAAATTAATTCTAGAGAATTAATTTATACATTAAATTACTTAAGATCTAGATTGATTAATTTAATATATGAATTAATTCTGAAAGAATTAATTCATAGATTAAATTAATTATCTTATAGAATAATATTAAAAGAGAATTAAACTAATTCTTAGAACCACTAAAATTGATGACGAACTTCCACTGGCTGACGTTGACACTCCATGTACTGTCTGGTTCATGAGCGACAAACTTTAATGGTTGTTCTTCATACTTGACTTTAAGCTGTGATTCTTTTCTCCTTTTATTTAAACAAAGGACTGTAACCTGTACTTGTTCCCGTCACACTTCTGAAATCTCTGTCAATTTAAATAGATCCACTTTCTTGAATACTTCACTGAGACTTGATCAAATAAATGAACTTCTTCCAGTGTAGAATTACTCCAAGTCAGTAAATGACTTTAATCTTCATTCTTTGACAGATATAATCTTCTGAGATTCCTGTGACATCTAATCTAATATTTACTTATTACATTCTTGTTTAAGTTGAGTAGAATCCTCGAATTACAAATAGGCTATAGCATATGCCTTTCAAGGAGAGAATGTAATGTGTTGAGATTTTAGTCTAAGCATTATCCCGGAGGATTTTCTCCTTAAGAGGGAGAACTCTTCTCTCCATAAGAGGGAGAACTCTCTTCACCATAAGAGGGTGGACTCTCTTCTTGGCAGTGTTGTAAAAAGCGGGAATCAGAGTTAATCGGTGAAGGCACCGTCCAGGGATTAATCGGGTAATCGGTGATTAATTGGATCATTAATCGGAATAAATTTAATAA
The DNA here is from genome assembly GCA_030848705.1 of Heracleum sosnowskyi. Lineage (NCBI taxonomy): Eukaryota > Viridiplantae > Streptophyta > Magnoliopsida > Apiales > Apiaceae > Heracleum > Heracleum sosnowskyi. The sequence goes on from CM061244.1 coordinate 37,437,904, forward strand.
TATTTTTTATATACAATTATAAAATTGTTTCGTTATTTCAACTAAACATATGTTATTATCATATATTTATGCAAATATGTTAAAAATGTTATATAATTGTAATAAATAAAATTTTGAAGGTTTAACTTTTCCATTAGAGATCAATTTAAGAGGAAAACTTAAGAGAATTTACGATTTAGAGGCATCTAAAATTATAATTATATGTACAAAAATAATGTTTTTTCCTATTGTTTAATCAAGTTTCTACCTTTCAATTTTTTTTAATTTTAACTATTTTTTAATAATTAGCCTGATTTTTGATCGATTAATCCGATTTTTGACTGATTCAGCCAATTTTTGACCGTTTTTATGCAAAAACGATTAATTGACCGATTTTCGCTTAATCAGTTCGGTGGCCCGCCGTCTAGCGATTAATCGGCGATTAATCCCGATTAATCACCGACTTTTAGAACACTGCTTCTTAGTGAGCTTTCTGGAAGTACGGATAAGCATCCCGGAAGTACGGGTTTACCAAGGTATTCCAAGCAGTACCCTCCTCATATAAGGGCCTTCAAAAATAATTTTTAAGCAACACCTTAAAGAAAGGCCTTCAAAAATAATTTCCAAGAAACACCTTCATAAATAAGGGCCTTCAAAAATAATTCCAAGCAACACCTTCATCAAAGAAAGGCCTTCAAAAATAATTCCAAGAAACACCTTCATCAAAGAAGGGCCTTCAAAAATATCACACAGAGACAACCACAAAATCTAAGAATGTCCAATGATGATATGAATGAATGCATGATGCGAATGATGCACATGATGATTAATGAATGCATGATGTGAATGATGCAGGACCTTCAAAACAAGATTACCCTAAAAGACCTTCAGAAGACGATTAACCCGTAGGGACTTCAAACAAGATTATCATCGTCTAAAGAGGGTCTTCTAAAATATTATCATCCTCGAAAGAGGGTCTTCAAAAATATTATCCTCTTCGAAAGAGGGTCTTCAAAAATATTATCCTTCTTGGAAGAGGGTCTTCAAAAATATTATCCTACTCGAAATAGGGTCTTCAAAAATATCATCCTTCTTGGAAAAGAGAGCTTTCGAAAACATTACCCTTATCAGATAAGGACCTTCCACACTTTTTTTTGTCCATGCACGAGCTAGTGAAGTAATCAAATCATGTGCTATGAATATTGCATCACAATTTTTTAACATCTCCATGATTTAGATTCTGTTCAGATCTGTTTTTTTTTACCTTTTTGGCCCCGTAAATGATATTTTCTTAGAAAACACAACACATTAAAGTTGTAGGAAACGAAAAGAGCTTTCCGATGATATATGACACGTTAGAAACGGACTTATAACGAATTGGGAATCAAATAAAACGTCTGCTGATTAACTTCTCAATACTGAAAAACGGGATCTGATTATGTTTTGTGATTTCAAGAATAGATCAAAACATAATCAGAGAAAACACCAAGAATGAAAGTTGTAGAAAACCGCAAAAGCTTTCCGGATCATAAAAAATCATCAAAATATGACATGTATTAAATTTACTACGAATTTTATAAGATAGCTTATTTATACGAACAAAATCATAAAAAAACTTATATTAATTTTGAATAGAACCACGAACCACCGCTTCCACCGTTCTTCTCCTCCATTAAAGCCGCTCCAGATTCGATAAAACCCCCCTTTGCATGATTTGATTGTTCTCCACAATCAAAAAATAATCCCCTCCTTCTAGCGTCAATTGTTAACGGAGGAATTTGGTGATAACAAATTTCGGAGATTGCTGGAATAACGAAATTGTGATGATGGGGGATTTGAGATTTTTGGATGTTTGGGGCTGGGCTTGAAAGGTGTCTCGACTTGTTAGATGTGTCGGATCCTTTTCCAAGATGTCTGCGTATCCTGTTTATATATAGGGATCAAGCCAACGCAGTTCTGTGGTAGGATAGTGTTTTTAATCCCTCTGATTATTAAGGGATATCTTGAGATAAGTTGATTTTATCTTTTTAGAGTTACTAGCTTAAAACCCGTGCGATCCACGGATTGTTAATTGTTATTTTATTATTATTTTTTTAATGTTTTATTAATTGTAATTGTGCAAAAAATAAGTAGGCATGTTAAAATAGCTAAACACTTTTAATTAATTAAAAATATTAAAACAAATTTTAAAATAAATAAGTATGGGTTTGCCCGTTATATTTTTAGAAAATGAGGGGTTTTAGTAAGAAAAAATAAAAAATGTAACATATATTTAGTTTAAAAAGGTAAATGCCCGTGATATTTTTGGAAAATGAGATTTTAAAATTTAATAATTAAAAGTATTTAAATACATTTTAAAATAAATAAGTAAAGGGTTTCCTGTGATATTTTTGGAAAAAGAATGGATTTTAGTGAGAAAAATAGAAAAAGTAAATTGTAAAAGACAATTTCCCGTGATATATTTAGAAAAGGATGGACTTTGTTAGAAAAAATATATAATGTGTTTTAGCTGAAAAGATAATTGGTTATAAATAGGTATTTGATTATATATATTTTAATATTTTTAGTAATTGTATTTGTTAAGAAAAATAAGTAGACATGTTAAAATAGGTAAACTTTAAAAAAAAAATTATAATATTAAAATAGGTTTAAAAATAAACAACTAAAGGTTTGTACGTGATATTTTTGGAAAATGAGGGGTTTTAGTAAAGAAAAATAGAAAAACAAACATGTTTTAGTTAAAAAAGGTAATTGTCCGTGATATATCTTAAAGAGTAGGGTAATTTGTTAGAAAAAATAGAAAAAAATAATGTATTTTAGGTGAAAAGGGTAATTGGTTATAAATAGGTAATATTATTATTTAATAATATATTTCTATAAATAAGTAAAGTTAATTAAGTAAAACTATGAAGTACAGTTAATTAAGGGCAATTAAGTAAAATCACAACGTACCATACCGACCAACCAAACTTTTAATGTTTCGTCTATTATATAATAGTATTGATTGATATAAGCGTTGTGATTCTTTTCTGATTTGAAAGAATCGTTTGGAGATATTTTCCGTTATTGATTGATTGATATTGATTCTTTTTCTCGTTTCAGAGAGAGGATATTACTTAATGGTTAAACAATAATTATTAATAAATTAATATTAAGAAATTATAATAATTGAGGTAACCGAAAATATAGCGTAATACATCTTATAGCATATACCCGGTTTCCTATAATGATTAATGACCCTCTTTTCAGAAATCGGTATTGATTTTGTTATAAAAAGACGGTAGTTTTGTCCACTATAAATGAGATGATCGATGAATTATATTAACTAGCTTATAGCCCGCACGGTTACTTAAATTTTATTTATAATTATTCTGTTTATAATTATATTTTTATTATCCATGCAACACACAATTGTTTTTTAAATATTTATAATTATATTTATTTATGAATATTTTAATATTTAAAAGTTATTAGTTTACATGATTAAATTATTGTTAAAAAAGATTTAGCCAAAAAAATTATAGTTAAAAATTTGATATTTATTATATTTTACACGCTAAACTATTCTAAAACTAAAAAGAGAATAAAGTGACGAAATTTAATGTTGAGAATTCTATTCGATTTATGAAATCTACTTATATGTAGTTTAGATTATTAAAATACCCTTTATTAACCAAATACAGTTTTTAATGTTAAATATAACAGTTTTCACCTATCTATTTAACATTAAACGATTTTGATTATTTTGGTATTAAATGAGTTTCCTTATTTAATTACAACTATTTTTATGTTTTGACTTTTTAGAAAATCCAATCCTAATATAATATCTTTTAACTTATATCATTTTTAGACAATAACTTCTTTTTATATGATATAATCTTGATCATTTATTTTTAAAAGTATTGGATCTAACGGTTGAGAATGTTTTGGCTGTATTTAGAAACAAACTACCATGATAACATCATTAATTTTTCTTAATATTTATAATTTTTTTAAATATTTATTGCTAAAATATAATGTACTCTTTTTTGTAATGTGTTAAAGATGCGGGAACTTTGAACTTTTGAGAAATTAAATTATCAATTAAAATATAATTTTTTTTTGTAATAGTTCTTCTTTTAAAGTAGTACACCGTGACGATCAAAATTCTGTATAAAATTCATTTTTTATAATATATCCTATAAATATCTATGTTATTATATTAAAGACTAAATAATGAAAGCTTCCTTATAAGTTTGGTCGCTTTGTTTGATCACTCGATCCATAATCGTTGGATGTTTCAAATTAAATTGTTGAAAAACGTTAGATATAACAGTAAAATTATCATGTAGAATGATCTAAGATTTGAATCTACCAACTGCATATTAAAATTTATAGGTTTTTTTTTAAAATAAAGAATTTTTTCATTTTTTTTCTTGCAGACATAGGTTATTTGATAATATTTTTTGTAAAGTACGATTTTTCAGAAAAGTACTATACTAATTGATTAAGAAACTTTTAAAGTTTCGAATATAATAATTTACAATTTATATATGTTAAAAAAGTTTGGCCTCTGTAGCTGAGTCTAAAATTTCAAAATACGATTTTTTTTTAATATGAATATAGTCATGCTAACAATGAAATTAGGTATCTATGAGTTATTATAAAACAAAATCACCATTTACGTATAATTTATTATTTAATAATAAATAATATTTGATTAGTTATGATCTAAAACTTAATAAAATAGGATTAAAAATATGCACAATTTTATAAAATTTTATAAAATTTTATCCTCGTATTATTATATTCTTTGTTGATTTGAATTTTTCTTAGATTGATTTTAATTTTTGAACATAGATTTCTAAATTTAAAATAGTTAGAAAAAAGTAATTAAATTGGTATTAAAATAATGATGATATAATAATTATTATTAGAATTTAAATATTCACTTTACTAATTTGAGCTTTATCTTGTGTTTTAAAAATCAGATTTTGACGAGTTTATACCCCAAATGAAGATAACTAAATTATATTTAATTAAAAGATGGTTTAACAATTTTTATCCAACTGAAATTATCCATGGAAGAGAAAAGAAATTCACGAATTTTTTACATGGAGAATTCTATTCAATATAGAAAACTTATTTATATTTGGTATATTTGGTTTAAATTATCAAAATACATCTTTTAGAATTTAAATATAATCCTATTATTAATAAAATACACTTTTTAAATATTTGATCTAACGATTTTCATTTATCTAGTTAAGATCTAATGGTCCTTATTAATTTGGTTATCTACGACCAAAATTTTGGATAAGATCTCTATTATGATTATTATATATAAGGATTTAATATAATAAGGATATCAAGTATATAATGATATGAGTATCTTACTAACTGTTTTTACTTTTAATGTTTCGGTTTTATTTACAGTGTATATAAAATTTTAAAATACATTATTACTTAAAAATTATTAAACAGAATAAAAATTATGTTATGATTATATAAAATTTTATTCTCATATTATTATATTCTTTATCGATTTTAATTTGTTCTTTATTAATTTTGATACTTTTTTTTAAAGAAACATAAAATTTCTCTATATTTAAAAGAATTAGTGGAAAAATAAATAAAATTGGTGCTACAATAATAAAAAAATATTTATTAAAATTTAGATACAAACTTTACTATTTGGGTTATATCCTGAGTTTTAAAAATTGAATTTTGACGATTTTACAACTCATGCGAAACTAACGAAATTATCTTTAATTTAATGATGGTTTAATAATTATTATCTAATTTGACCAGTTGACCTACTCATAAAATAAACTGAAAAGAAAATATGGTTAAGAAGTTTTACATAAAGAATTCAATTCAATATAGAAAATCAATCCATAATTGGTTTAAATTATTAAAGCACATTTCTTAGTATTTAAATATAATCCTACCTTTAATCAAATACACATTTTAATATAAGTATTATATTCAAAATTATCGTTTATGAATATGAAACCCTCAATATTTTAATAATATTTTGATATTATCCTTTTATGTTTGTTATATGTAAAATAATATAATTATAATTTGGATTAATCAAATTGTTATGTGTTTAAATTTATTCATGTACAGGAGTTCTCCACGTACGGTCCATGTGTATCATTGTAATCGATATGAATTGTTATCTTGATATTTGGTTTAATAATAATTATATAACTCGAACTATACATAAATTTAAGAGAAAATATATTTAAGAATTTCTACATACAAAAATTTTAAATTATCAAAATACACTTTTTAGTATTTAAATATAATTCTATTATTAATCAGATACACTTTTTAATATTAGATCTAACAATTCTCATCGATCTATTTAAGATCTAACTAAAATTATTAATTTGGTCGTAATTGTACACAGACGATCGATTTTAATTTTTTCTTAAATTGGTTTTAATATTTTATTGAAATAAACATAGAATTTATAAATTTAAAAGAATTAGGGAAAAAAATTAATTTGGTGCTACAATAATAAAAATATATTTATTAAAATTTAGATAATAACTTTACTGTTTGAGCTCTATCTTGAGTTTTATACAACAGATTTTAACGATTTTACAGCCCACGCGAAGCTTACAAAATTATCTTTAATTTAATGATGGTTTAATAATTATTATCTAACTGGAACTATCCATAAACTGAAGAGAAAAAGATAATTACAAATTTTTACATAAAGATTTCTATTCAATATAGAAAACCTATTTATAATTGGTTTAAATTATCAAAATATACCTTTTAGTATTTAAATACTATCCTATTAATAATCAAATACAATTTTTAATATTATATCTGACGGTCCTCATTGATTTGAAGATTTATAGTTTAATAATCCAACGGATCGTATACTTTTGGTAGTACAGTGACCAACCAAAGTTTTGGATAAGATCTCCTTACGCTTATTATATATAAGGAGTTAATGAGATGGTCAATATCTCATATTAATAATGGATTAATAGAATAATTAATAAAAGGGAAAGCATGCATGCACATCCTTCACTTATATGCATATACTTTTTATTGTAATACTAACTTAAAACCCGTGCGATCCATAGATTGTTAATTGTTATTTTTTTAATGTTTTATTAATTGTAATTGTGCAAAAAATAAGTAGGCATGTTAAAATAGCTAAACACTTTTAATTAATTAAAAACATTAAAACAGATTTTAAAATAAATAAGTATGAGTTTGCCCGTTATATTTTTAGAAAATGAGGGGTTTTAGTAAGAAAAAAATAAAAAATGTAACATATATTTAGTTTAAAAAGGTAAATGCCCGTGATATTTTTGAAAAATGAGGTTTTAAAATTTAATAATTAAAAGTATTTAAATACATTTTAAAATAAATAAGTAAAAGATTTTCTGTGATATTTTTGGAAAAAGAATGGATTTTAGTGAGAAAAATAGAAAAAGTAAATTGTAAAATGCAATTTCCCGTGATATATTTAGAAAAGGATGGACTTTGTTAGAAAAAATATATAATGTGTTTTAGGTGAAAAGATAATTGGTTATAAATAGGTATTTGATTATTTATATTTTAATATTTTTAGTAATTACATTTGTTAAGAAAAATAAGTAGACATGTTAAAATAGGTAAACTTTAAAAAAAAATTATAATATTAAAATAGGTTTAAAAATAAATAACTAAAGGCTTGTCCGTGATATTTTTGGAAAAGGAGGGGTTTTAGTAAAGAAAAATAAACATGTTTTAGTTAAAAAAAAGGTAATTGCTCGTGATATATTTGAAAGAGTAGGAGAATTTGTTAGAAAAAATAATGTATTTTAGGTGAAAAAGGTAATTGGTTATAAATAGGTAATATTATTATTTAATAATATATTTCTATAAATAAGTAAGATTAATTAAGTAAAACCACGAAGTACAGTTAATTAAGAGCAATTAAGTAAAATCATAACGTACCATACCGACCAACCAAAATTTTAATGTTTCGTCTATTATATAATACTAGCTTAAAACCCGTGCGATGCACGGATTGTTAATTGTTATTTTATTATTATATTTTAAATATTTTCTTAATTGTATTTGTTAAAAATAATAAGTAGGCATGTTAAAATAGCTAAATACTTTTAATTAATTAAAAACATTAAAACATATTTTAAAATAAATAAAAATAAAAAATGTAACATATATTTAGTTTAAATAGGTAAATGCCCGTGATATTTTTGAAAAATGAGGTTTTAAAATTTAATAATTAAAAGTATTTAAATTCGTTTTAAAATAAATAAGTAAAGGGTTTCCTGTGATATTTTTGGTAAAAAAATGAATTTTAGTGAGAAAAAGAGAAAAAGTAAATTGAAAAATACAATTTCCCGTGATATATTTAGAAAATAAGGGACTTTGTTAGAAAAAATCTATAATGTGTTTTAGAGTAATTGATTATAAATAGGTATTTGATTATTTATATTTTAATATTCTTAGTGATTGCATTTGTTAAGAAAAATAAGCAGACATGTTAAAATAGGTAAACTTTTAAAAAATAATTATAATATTATAGGTTTAAAAATAAATAACTAAAGGTTTGTCCGTAATATTTTTGGAAAATGAGGGGTTTTAGTATGGAAAAATAGAAAAACTAACATGTTTTAGTTAAAAAAGATAATTGGCATGTTTGAAAAAGTAGGGGAATTTGTTAGAAAAAATAATGTATTTTAGGGAAAAAAGGTAATTGGTTATAAATAGGTAATATTATTATTTAATAATATATTTCTATAAATAAGTAAGATTAATTAAGTAAAAACACGAAATATAGTTAAGGGCAATTAAGTAAAATCACAACGTACCATACCGACCAACCAAACTTTTAATATTTCTGCTATTATATAATAGTATTGATTATTGATTTGAGAGCAAATTATTTCATGCATATTTTTCATTGTTACATATTTTGGTTCAGGCATTTGCTCATATAATCTCACCAGAGAGGGAGCCATTTTCATTGTTACTGTTCCGGCTGTTAAAATCAGGTCCGCTTGTCTAGGACTTGATCTTGGGACTAGTCCATAACGATCAAAGTCGAATCGTGAGCCTATTTTTAATTTCAAAATTAATTTAATATATAATAAGGATAATTTAGTCTTAATATCAATAAAGAGTATTGTGTATATATAAATCAAGGATGTGAGTTTTAATTTTATTGATAGAGTAATTACAACATTTTTGTAATAGACTATTTCATTTCACTTTCTTTAATTTTAAAATTCAACGATAAAGTTTGAGAAATGGTAGAGAACTATAAAAAATCTCCATAAAAATAATCATAATGTCATATATTTTTTCTCAATTGGTTGATATAATAATTAATTAAAGGGATCTGCATGCATTCATATGAATCCCTCCAATCAAAATATTTTATTTTTCCAGCTCACAATTATTCTGATTATTTTTATAGTTCTCTAGCATTATTCATAAAATTTTATATTTATTTTATTTAAAAAAATATTAGAAATATCAAATTAATCCTCAAAATATTTCTCAAATACACAGATTCTAATTTATCGCTATAACAGATGAACCCACTGCACACGCTAATCATTCCATATTATTTAGAAACCATTTTTAATTTTTTATCCAATTTTATGTGTCTAACCCTACTATTTTATTTATTACCGTGCAGGTGTCACGCTGCACACCGAAAGGGGCCTCGATAAGCAAAACATTGTCTCTTGCTGAGAGTTTATCCAACCCCCGGCCCCGCTTTATTACATTTTCATTTTAATAATAATAAAGAGTAAATAGCATTTTGTGTACCTAAATTATACAATTTTTGCATTTTTTGTACTTAAATTATCAATTATGCACTTTGTGTACTTAAAGTATGTAAAAACAAACAATTTGTGTACTTCCATTGTTTATTTATTCAAATAATGTATTTTGTGTATCTTAACTATTAAAATTGAGCAATTTATGTACTTGAAGTTTAATTTGTGTAATTGATAACACATTTTTTCTATATATTTAATTATATGTATATTAATGGAATATCAAAAAATAAATACTAAAAAATAATATGAAGTAAAAATATAACATAACTTGATATAATAGAATTAAATAATATTAACTAAAATATTTACTATTTTGACTTATTAAATACATTCAAAAAAATTATATACACAATTTTTACGAAATCTTATTATTATATTGTATAATTATATTTAATAATGTTTTAAATTTAGTTACAATTAAATTAAATAAAAAATTTTATAGTATTTATCCTTAATTTTGTTAATCATATTTTATATGTTAATATAATTTTTTTAATAATAATTTTCTAAAAAATTATTCAAAAAATAAATTTTTATATATACATGCAAAGTTGAGATACACGAAATATACATATAAACTTTAGGTACCCGATTTGATAATTTTTATAAAATTGAGGTCCATAAAATGCACAATTGATATTATAGGCACACAAAATATATTTAACTCGATAATAAACCATGTATCCTTTTCTTAGTTAAAAATTACCCACAGTATTTGAGAAACCTTAGTCAGCTAGATACGTGTCCTGCACACAGTTCCAAGCAGTTTTTGTCTGGACACGTACCCACCCTAACCTGCTTTATCCATCCATAAATTTATTTATAACTATATGTTCATGCATTCATATTTTACAGAAAAAAAAAGATACAACAAGAACATAAAAATCTCAAGTTAATAAAGATAAATCAAGATGCAGATGGATATGCAAAGCGGTGGTGTTAAATTCAGGGTTTTGAAAGTAAGTGATGTGATGCCGGCGGATAAACGGAGGTTAGTGGAGGTGCCGTACACTGCAACGCTGGCCCACACCATGAATGCCTTGGTGGCTAACAAGGTGGTGGCTCTTCCGGTGGCTGCACCGCCGGGGAAGTGGATAGGAGCAGGAGGGTCGATGATACTGGAGGCTGATAAGCAAACTGGAGTTGTTAGAAAACACTATATTGGGATGGTTACTATGCTTGATATATTGGCTCATATTGCTGGTGATAGTGGTGGTGATGGATTTGATGATCTTGAGAAGAAGATGGCGGTTCCGGTTTCTTCGCTTATCGGACAGTGTCTTGAAAGTCTTAGTCTTTGGACACTCAATCCTACTACTAGGTACACATCCATAATTGTTTAATTTCATATTAATTTAATTTTAACCATGGATATAATTATTGGTTATTTTGTTATTTAAGTCTTATTCTAGTAATAGCACTCTCTAGTCCAATTTAATAGAATCTCATTTGCAGAAAATGTATTAGAATCTCATTCTCGTTCCCAACGTTCCCATTGACCGAATTGAAATCTCATGATCCGGACACCTAAATGTGATAAAATGAGCACAAATCATGAATAGTGAAGTGATTATAGTCCTTAGAAACAAACATAGCAAGATGAAAGACTTTCTACTGATATTTGTAAACCTGTATGATGATATTCCTTTTAGTACCTAAAATGTCGAGGATTTCAGCTTGGTGCGCATGAGGCGGTATAAATTGATGTTAGCCAAATTAAGCTAACATCAAGCTGCTTTTCTCTCCAGCCCATTGCAAGGAGCTGTTGTCGCAATTGAATAATTGAAATCTAGCGAGTTTGTGGTAGTAACACCTAAATTCAACTCTTTTACTTCTAAACCGGTTACAACCTTAATCCAAGGAGAAGTCAATCAGTGGGAGGAGGGGCCCTGACTCCAAGGCGAGCCGTCCAAATAATATTATGCTTACTGCATTTTTCCTTTCTCCATCTTAACATTTTGATAATTTAAGCGAATTTGATGTTATGCATTGGCAAAATTTTGATAATTAACAAGTTATAAATTGTCAATTTGAGCAGCCAAGCTGAGAAGTGAGAATAACTCATTAATAAGAAAAAAAGCTTTTACAAGTTGCCAAGTCACTTGTGTTTTCAAGTTACAAAATAAGATGACTTTTTTAGTGCAAACCAGAACAGATACTTCTATGTCCGCAAATCAAGAGGGTAGCTAGTATAATTCACCAATCAAAGTAGTAATCATTTCATTTGCTGTGGCATTGTGGCTATAACAAGGTTATGAAGCTTTCCTGCTCTCTTCCAGGGAGTTATTTTAGCAGGTAAGAACAACGCAGCATTATGTTACTATTTCCGTATGGTGTACTAGAAATAGTTGTTTATTAGTACTTAATATTTAGGTTGTCCACGTAAATATGGTTGGTTCAGTAAATAAGAATCCAGTCTTTCGAGTAGGTCTAGATTTCCATTTTAATCCAGTACACCTAGATGGATAGCAAGTCTTTTTAGTGGTAATCAGCAAGTTATAGTGTAGCAGACACCCCTCTTCTTAGGTCGAGGGTTCAAGCCTCATGTATGTTGGAGTATTTAGTTTTATGTAATTGACCATAAGTCCATAACATAAACATATAATTTTTAGTTGTAGTTCTTACTGAATGGAATCCATTCAGGTTTAGTAGCCTACTAGGTAAGAGTTGGAGGCCAAATCAGTGGAGGTGTTTTGACCTCTGAGTCTGATTATAAGAGATCTGTTATTGACCTGTAGCTGGCTAAGTTGAACTCATATCTTGCTAACTTTTTGTCTTGTATGTAGCATTCTGGACTGTATGGAAGTCTTCAGCAAAGGAATACATCGGGCTCTGGTACCAATGGACAGTCAAATGGAGAATGTAGCTGGCGTTGAATTAGTAGAGTCTGCTTCAGGCTACCAGATGATCACTCAGATGGACCTCTTGAAATTCTTGAAAGAGAATAATTCAGCTGAGCTACAGGACATTATGTCGCGTAGTATAACCGAATTAGGAGGTATGAGTGGTCATGTCTTTGGCGTAACTGATCGCACCAGAGTCATTGATGCTATCAAGTCCATGAGAGATGCTTCACTCCTTGCTGTACCTGTTGTTGAAGCTTCCAAAACCTCTGATGAATGTCACAATATGCTCATAGATGTAATTTCCTATATTGTCTTTGTATCAGACCACAAATTCCGGTTATCCATTTACACTTTAACTAGTTGATTGACAAATGGATGTATGTACATTTGCAGGGTAAAGGAAGGAAGCTAGTTGGTACATTCTCAGCAACAGATTTGAGAGGGTGCCCGATATCTCAACTTCATTCTTGGTTGCCTGTAAGTGTCATGGAATTTACAGAGAAGCTTTCATCAGATTTGCCCCACGCTGCTGGTCATGCTCCGGATGATATGTCAAGAAGTGGTACGAGAGAGCTCGTGACATGTTCTGCTGATTCGCCTCTGTGGGAGACAGTTGACAAGGCTCTTACTAAACATGTCCACCGTGTATGGGTGGTGGATGCCATGGGTTTGCTAGTGGGGCTTGTAACTCTTTCCGATATCATCAGAGTGATCAGGGGCTCACTGCTCCACGAGTCTTAGTCCAAGTGCTCTGTTTTGTGAGGACTTAACTGCATGTTCTGTTTTTAAGTTTCAAGTTTAACATGTACCAAGAAAGTTGAACTGTTTTCTATGTAATGTACTTGTTTGCAAGTCTGCGTATGATATGTAAGAGCTTTTGTACATAATTCTATCTTGTTGCATGTATCTTAAAATCCTAATGGTGAATTTAATTATACTAGCTTATAGCCCGTGCGATGCACGGTTACTTAAATTTTATTTATAATTATTTTGTTTATAATTATATTTTAATTACTCATGGAACACACGATTGTTTTTTTAATATTTATAATTATATTTATTTATGAATATTTTAATATTTAAAAGTTATTAGTTTACATGATTAAATTATTGTTAAAAAAGATTTAGCCAAAAAGAATTATAGTTAAAATTTTGATATTTATTATATTTTACACGCTCAATTTAATATTTGTTTATATTGAGTTATAAAAGTTAGATTTGGCGAATTTTACGGTCCACATGAAATTCTATTCTAAAACTAAAAAGAGAATAAAGTGACGAAATTTAATATTGAGAATTCTATTCGATTTAGGAAATCTACTTATATGTAGTTTAGATTATTAGAATACTCTTTATTAACCAAATAAAGTTTTTAATGTTAAATCTAACGGTTTTCACCTATCTATTTAAGATTAAACGATTTTTATTATTTTGATATTAAATGGGTTTTCTTATTTAATTACAACTTTTTCTATGTTTTAACTTTTTGGAAAATCCAATCCTAATATAATATCTTTTAACTTATATCATTTTTAGATAATAACTTCTTTTTATATGATATAATCTTGATCTTCTATTTTTCAAAGTATTGGATCTAACGGTTGAGAATGTTTTGGCGGTATTTAGGACCAAACTACCACGATAACATCATTAATTTTTTAAATATTTTTTTAATATATTTTTTTAAAATATTTATTGCTAAAATATTATATACTCTCTTTTGTAATATGTTAATGATGCGGGAACTTTGAACTTTTGAGAAAATACATTATCAATTAAAATATAATTTTTTTTGTAATAGTTCTTCTTTTAAAGTAGTACACCGTGACGATCAAAATTCTGTAAAAAATTCATTTTTTATAGTATATCCCGTAAAAATCTATGTTATTATATTAAAGACTAAATAATGAAAGTTTTCTTATAAGTATGGTCGCTTGATCACTTAATTCATAATCGTTGGATCTTTCAAATTAAATTGTTGAGAAACGTTAGATATAAGAGTAAAATTTATCACGTGCAATGATCTAAGGTTTGAATCTACCAACAACATATTAAAATTTACAGGATTTTTTTGAAAAATAAGAATTTTTTCATTTTGTTTTCTTGTAGACATGGGTTATTTGATAATATTTTTTATAAAGTACGATTTTTCAAAAAAGTACTATACTAATTGATTAACAAACTTTTAAAGTTTCGAATTTAATAATTTACAATGTATATAGGTTAAAAAAGTTAGGTCTCTTTTGTAGCTGAGTCTAAAATTTCAAAATACGGTTTTTTTAAATATGAATATAGTCCTGCTAACAATGAAATTAAGTCTCTATGAGTTCTTATAAAACAAAATCACCATTTGCGTATAATTTATTATTTCATAATAAATAATATCTAATTAGTTATGATAAAAAATTTAATAAAATAAGATAAAAAATATGCACAATTTTATAAAATTTTATCCTCGTATTATTATATTCTTTGTTGATTTGAATTTTTCTTAGATTGATTTCAATTTTTGAACATAGATTTCTAAATTTAAAATAGTTAGAAAAAAGTAATTAAATTGACATTAAAATAATGATGACGTAATAATGATTATTAGAATTTAAATACCCACTTTACTAATTTGGGCTTTATCTTGTGTTTTAAAAATTAGATTTTGACGATTTTACACCCAGATAACTAAATTATCTTTAATTAAAAGATGGCTTAACAATTTTTATCTAACTGGAATTGTCCATGAAAAAGAAAAGAAAGTCACGAATTTTTTACATGGAGAATTCTATTCAATATAGAAAACTTATTTATATTTGGTTTAAATTATCAAAATACACTTTTTAAAATTTAAATATAATCTTATTATTAATAAAATACACTTTTTTAATATTTGATCTAACGATTTTCATTTATCTAGTTAAGATCTAATGGTCCTTATTAGTTTGGTTGTCCAAGACCGTACCATCAAAATTTTGGATAAAATCCATATTATACTTATTATATATAAGGATTTAATATAATAAGGATATCAAGTATATACTGATATAAGTATCTTAATAACTGCTTTTACTTTTAATGTTTCGGTTTATTTACAGTGTATATAAAATTTTAAAATACATTATTACTTAAAAATTATTAAATAGAATAAAAATTATGTTATGATTATATAAAATTTTATTCTCATATTATTATATTCTTTATCGATTTGAATTTGTTCTTAATTAATTTTAATACTTTATTGAAAGAAACATAAAATTTCTATATTTAAAACAATTAGTGGAAAAATAAATAAACTGGTGCTACAAAAATAAAAAAAAATATTTATTAAAATTTAGATACTCACTTTACTATTTGGGTTATATCCTGAGTTTTAGAAATTGAATTTTGACGATTTTACAACTCATGCGAAACTAACGAAATTTTATTTAATTTAATGATGGTTTAATAATTATTATCTAACTTGACCTGTTGACCTACACATAAACCGAAAACAAAAGATGGTTAAGAATTTTTACATAAAAAATTCAATTCAATATAGAAAACCAATTTATAATTGGTTTAAATTATCAAAACACACTTCTTAGTATTTAAATATAATCCTATATTTAATCAAATACACATTTTAATATAAGTATTATATTCAAAATTATCGTTTATGAATATGAAACCCTCAATATTTTAATAATATTTTGATATTATCCTTTTATGTTTGTTATATGTAAAATAATATAATTATAATTTGGATTAATCAAATTGTTATGTTCCTTCAGAAAAAAAAGTGTTTAAATTTATTTATGTAATTTATGTACAGGAGTTCTCGTAAGTCTCTTTAGGTTCACGTGTATCATTGTTAGTATGATATACATCAGCATTATATTGATAATTTTTAATATTATAATCAATATGAATTGTTATGTTGATATTTGGTTTAACAATTATTATCTAATTGGAAGTATACATAAATTCAAGAGAAAAGATATTTAAGAATTTTTACATAGAAAACTTTTAAATTATCAAAATGCACTTTTTAGTATTTAAATATAATTATATTATTAATCAGATACACTTTTTAATATTAGATCTAACAATTCTAATCGATCTATTTAAGATCTAGCTGTAATTATTAATTTGGTCATATAGTGATCGTACACGGACCATATCGATTTTAATTTTTTCTTAAATTGATTTTAATATTTTATTGAAATAAAAATAGAATTTATAAATTTAAAAGAATTAGGAAAAAAAATTAAATCTACAATAAATTTTTTTTTATTAAAATTTAGATAATCACTTTACTATTTGGGCTCTATCTTGAGTTTTAGACAACAGATTTTAACGATTTTACAGCCCATGCGAAGCTAACAAAATTATCTTTAATTTAATGATGGTTTATTAATTTTTATCTAACTGGAACTATCCATAAACTAAAGAGAAAAGATAATTACGAATTTTTACATAAAGATTTCTATTCAATATAGAAAACACATTTATAGTTGGTTTAAATTATCAAAATACATCTTTTAGTATTTAAATACTATCCTATTATTAATCAAATACAATTTTTAATATTATATCTAACGGTTCTCATCTATTTGAATATTTATAGTTTTATAATCCAACGGATCATATACTTTTGGTAGTACAGTGACCGACCAAAGTTTTGGATAAGATCTCCCTTACGCTTATTATATATAAGGTATTAATTATACTCCCTCCGTTTCAATCCAATGAGGGCTAGGCACGTAATTTTAAGTTAGTTTAGACATTTAATTATTATTATTCAGAAGGAAAAAAAATTAAAATAATTAATGAAACCATAATTTATATGAAACTTAAAATGCATGTCAAACTCTCTCTCTTTGGATGTCTTGTCCAATTTTTTACTTTCCAATTTTTTTCTAAAATATTAAACGTTTATAATATAAAAATTAATCATTTCTACTACTTTTCTTCACTTTATTTACTTTATATCATGGTTCTACCACTTTACTCATTTCTTACTTTTTTCACTATTTTACTTATTTTCCTTAAACTTCGTCCCCAAATCAAATACTCCTATAAACAATTGGCCCCAACAGTAGATTATATAGTATATATTGTAATCAGCTTTGGAACAACTCCAACAATCACCTAAGATTTTCATCAAAAATAATATAAACAAATAGGCTCCTAATTATTTGAGGCACAAAAATGTTCATTCACTCCAACAATCCTCTTGAAACACACTCTTCATCTCCTCTTCTATTACTTAAATACTATATGTCTCAGATAGATATATGCAGAAGAACAGACTTGGAGCAGGCAAGCAATTTCAACTTAAATTTGAGGAAAGATTTGAAGATCTTAAATTTGCAGGGAGGGATTAGGAGTCTCTTGGAGACCATTTTAAATTTAAATTCCTCAAAAAATGACTAAGGAGTGTGAATAAAGAAGTTGTTGGAGTTGCTCTTACACTCTTACACTACATTGGGGGTACTGGTACTCTGTGCTTCACACCAGGCATCCTGTTTTCCAGTCACACTTGAAAGCAACGAGTTCTATCCTTTTTCACTGCCTTGATCTTCCGACATTTCTCGAAACTGTTCCCCTTTTAATTTATATGTAGAGATCGAGTGTGCTTGGCTGATGTGTTAGCAACTTGAATACACGCAAGAAATGAAGGAAAACCAAGAAAGCTCCATTAAAGCTCAAACATGTATTTGTACATAAGAAAAGTTTGTTATTTTACATAGAGAGATGAATGTAAAACTTAACTAACTAACTCTATTCTGTTGTCTATTTATACAGTTTTATATGAGCTGTATATTTACAATTACAATAGGTAAAAGACAAAAGTACCCTTACTAATAACTAACTTAACTAACTGTTTGTGAAGCTAGTATATTAACATCCCCCCTCAAGCTTGGGGAAGGAGAAACAATGCCAAGCTTGGACTTCAAAAAATTGAATTGTGGAGAAGGAATGATCTTTGTAATAGAATCTGCAAGTTGCTGATCAGATGGAACAAAAGATAATTGAAGGAGACCTTCAAGTACCTTTTCCCTTGTGAAATGACAATCGATGGCAATGTGTTTGGTCCGTTCATGAAAAACCGGGTTCTGAGCAATGTGCATGGCTGATTGGTTATCACAATTGAGAGTAACTGGCGTGAGATCAGTAACATTCAATTCCTCAAGCAATCGAACCAACCATGTAATTTCAGAAGCAGCAGCAGACATAGCCCGGTATTCAGCTTCAGAAGATGATTTGGAAACAGTGGATTGTTTCTTGCTCTTCCAACTGATAGGTGAGTTACCAAGTAGTAACAAGTAGCCAGTAACCGACCTTCTTGTCTCAGGACAAGCTCCCCAATCAGAATCCGAATAGGCTTGCAAAGTTAAATGTGTTCCTGCCTTTAACAAAATGCCTTGACCAGCAGTAGAATGGACATAATGTAATAAATGTTGCAAAGCAGCAAAATGAGCCATAGAAGGATTCTGCATGAATTGACTGAGACTCTGAACAGAATATGCCAAATCAGGTCTAGTATTGGTCAAGAAGTTAAGTTTCCCAACCATACTTCTGTAGAATGCAGGATCATGAAATAAAGAAGTATCATCTGAGAAAAGCTTTAAATTCAGAGGCAAGGGAGTGGCTACCTGCTTGAAAACATCTATACCACTCTCAGAAAGGAGTTCCTTAGTAAATTTGGCTTGACTGAGAACAATGCCAGCAGAAGAATACCCAATCTCAAGGCCAAGGAAATAGTTGAGTAAACCAAGATCCTTAATGCTGAAGACTTTATGGAGATGAGCTTTAAGATGAGTAATTTCAGTAATATCATCCCTAGTAAGTAAAATATCATCAACATAGACAGCTGCAATGGTGATGTGACTGCCAGTTTTCTTAACAAAGAGAGAATAATCATTTTTAGACTGCCTAAAACCTTGGATAAGAAGTTCATGAAGCAACTTAGCAAACCACATTCTGCTTGCTTGCTTTAAACCATAGAGACTCTTTTTTAATCTGCAGACTAAGTTGTGTGGATTAGGAATGCCATCTGGAAGTTTCATGTATACCTCTTCATGCAAATCTCCATGGAGAAAAGCATTATTGATGTCTAACTGAAAATTTTTCCAAGCTTTGTGAGCAGCTAAAGCAATAATAGTCCTGACTGTTGCCATCTTAACAACTGGAGAGAATGTTTCCAAGTAATCAATACCATATTTCTGTGTGAAACCTTTGGCAACAAGTCTTGCCTTGTACCTCTCTATTGAACCATCTGCCTTGAGTTTAATCTTAAAAACCCACTTACACCCTATGGTTTTTTTGTTAGGTGGAAGTGGTACTACATCCCAGGTATTGTTCTTTTCTAAAGCTTGAAGTTCTAACTGCATAGCAGCAACCCACTGTGGATCAGTAACAGCTTCCTTGTATGAAGTAGGTTCCTTTAGGGAAGAGGTATGTGCAATGAGGGCTTGATGAGAAGAGGAAAAAGAATGTGAAGAAACTAAGTTACACCAGTGAGGTGTATAGGCCATGTGAGCTCTATGAGGAGTACTGTATACATAATCTTGAAAATGAATAGGTGTATTACTGACTCTAGTAGATCTTCTGAGTTGTGGAAGAAAAACAGATGTCTCAAAAATATGAGATGTGGAACCTGATGTAGTAGGAGACTGTGTGGAAATAGTGTTTGAATTGGTATTGGAAGAGGAAATGAATTCTGGAAATGATGAACTGTCAGTGACAGGAACATCACTATGAACAGGGATAAAGAATTGTTGAGGCTGTGAGAAAGAAGAAATAATTTTTCTCAAAAAAATTCACATCTCTGGATATAATGACTTTGTTATCATGAAGATTAAGTAATTTGTAACCTTTAGTGGTAGGTGGATATCCCAAGAACACTGCTGGTTCAGATCTTTTATCAAATTTGTGTCTATGAGCAGGATTGGTAGAGACATAACATAAACAACCAAAAACCCTCAAAAGAGAATAGTCTGGTTTCTGACCATAAAGTTTTTCATAAGGAGAAATATTTTGTAAAGAATAAAGTGGCATTCTATTGATAAGATAAGCAGCACATTGTACACACTCATTCCAGTAAGCCAAAGGTATTTTAGATTGGAAAAAGAGAGCCCGAGCAGTTTCCATTAAATGTTTGTGTTTTCTTTCTACCACCCCATTCTGTTGGGGTGTGTAGCTGCAAGAAGTTTGATGGGATATGCCAAAATCAGTATAAACAGACACTATATTGCCCTCACATAATTCTTTGGCATTGTCTGTTCTTATGATTTTAACAGTATAATTGAATTGATTCTTGACAAAAAGAATGAATTTCTGAATAATTTGAACAGAATCAGATTTCTGATGTAGAAAATGAACCCAAGTTGAACGACTAAAATCATCAACTATGGTAAGAAACATAGTACAACGATTATAAGAAGGAACTTTAAAAGGACCCCAGATGTCTATATGTAAAAGCTCAAAATTATAAGAAGTTGTTGTAGTACTAATAGGAAAAGACAATCTTTGTTGTCTTGCAATAGGACAAATGGTACATATGCATTCTGCAGAAAGTTTAGTAGTATCAAGATTTGGCTGTATTACATTTAATCTTGAGAATGGGACATGCCCCAATCTCAGATGAAGAAGTTTAGCATCAGTAAAAGAACTAGAAACAACAGAATGAGCAGTATGAGCAGAGATATGTAGAGTAGCAGCTTGAAGAGAAGATGTAAAAAGTTTGGAGTCAGCAAGATACAGACCATGAGCCAGATTACCAAGAATGAGTGTTTGACTCATTGAAGGCTGTTATTCCCAAATGACCTAACAGAATTGTAGAAGGGGGGGGGGGGTTGAATACAATTCTTGATATTTTCTTAAACTTAAAACAATGATAAAATAAAACTGAACTGAATAAACAAAAACACAAGATATAAATAATTCAGTTGGATTGTTTGATGATCCAACTGAAGTGTTTTTATTGCGGAAATAATCTGTGATACAAAAGTACACAGCTGCTCAGTTACAGAGTTGTAGAGAAGAATGCTCTCAAAGATAGCTAATACAAACTATTTGTTTTTCTTCTCTTACTACTTTCTAACTGCTACACTTGGTTATATATTCCCAAGTTTACAATACTATTTTTGGCTACTCTAAAGTACACTAAAGATAACCGCCAATAGTTTGCTTTTCATCCCTTTGTCCAGTGGTCCTTGGAGATCCTTGCTTTTGTCTTCATGCTTATTATGATCACTCCCAAGAGCCCAATTGGAAACTGGGATGTTTCCTTATTCCCCATGTCCATTTTAATGGTTTCCAATGCAAAGTACACTTCCACATCTCCTTTAGATCTGTTCAGTAAACTGTCACTATCACTTTGTCAACTATTCAGAAAAGCAATAATGATTCGTTGATAGCAGGGAGATGTGTTTCGTTGATAGCTTTATTCTCCATTTCGTTGATGAGTAAACTTCATTTCGTTGATGAGTAAACTTCATTCCGTTGATGGTGTATCCTTGTTCCGTTGATAGAGTAATCTTCATACCGTTGACATGTCTTCACTTAGGCAAAATTACAAGGCATGATATACTTACAATTAACCAACCTATTTTGCCTATCTAGTACTTAGTCAACATGACTTAGGAAACCTATCTAATACATACATCAAATGCATATCAAACTGTGAAGTATTGTACAGTGCAATTGCTACAATACTCATTCCGTTGATGAGCTTCCTGTCAACGAAACACTGCAAAGCATGCCATTTCGTTGACAGTTACAAAATAACTTAATACAAAATCTACTAAGTGTTTTTACAATTATCATCAAGAATCAACATATTCCTAACAATCTCCCCCAATTTATGACTGATAGAATAACAGCCATAAATCAAGAGCGTTGATGATAACAAAAACACTCAGACATATTACCCATGATTAAAAGTAAAAATTGCATTGAGCTTCATAAAGTTTTAGACATAAACAAGACTTACAAGACTAATGCCCAAATGTGCTCCTCTAGACTGAGCAAATGATTCATCTTGGTCTTCTTTGAGGCATAGTCTTCTTCCCTCTCCTAGAGTTGTTCTCCTCAATCTGGACCTGTAGCCTTCTGTAAAAGATCTTCTCTTCTTCATCTTGATCACCAAGCTTGGATTGCATGAACCTTAGAGTTTGATTAGATGCCTTATCCAGCTGGTCTTCCATCCTGAAGAACCTTCTGCAGTTGTCCTTGTCCTTAAATTCCATCATCCAGTAAGGTTGAAGATGGATCTTCTTTCCTGTTGAGGGCACTCTTAGCATCCTGGGAAGAGCCTCAGGCTTGTTCCAGCTAGCCTTTATTTGACATATCTTGGAGACCACCTCAGACTTGGCTGTTTTGGTGAAGCCAAAGTCTTTCTTCAAGCATCTAAACACTGTGAGTAGTGTTTGGTAGTCTTCTCCTAAAATTCTGTAGAGAGGCCATATTTGATCTCTACCACCCTTGTATGTGAAAACCAATCTTTCAGGTAACTTTTGAGAAGCTGCAATGCCCCTTACTTCCATCAGGTTGTCTAAATCAAGATGTAAGCTGGATTCTTCCCTGATGTCAGCAATGTACATGCAGTCCTCTGGATTTGTAGGGGGTTTCTGAGATTGTGGCTTCCTCACAAATACTGGCTTTGCCTTGACAGCCCTTTTCTTTGTCTTCATTGGTTGATCCTTTTCAAATAGGAACTTTGGAAAATAGGCTTCATCAAATTCAATAGGCTCCTCCTTTGGCATGATTGGTTGATCATGAAAGTTGACAGGGTGTGCAGGGTCACAGGCCAACTTTCCTCCAATAGGTAGGTCAATAGGAATTTGATGTGCACTTGTTGTGGAAGGGGCTTGAGCAGTGTCCAGAGAGTCCTCTTTTTCAAAGTTCAGATTCCTCTTAGCTCTAGCCTTTGGTTGCCTTACACTTTTCCTTGCTGGTTCAGCTTCATTAGCTCCATCCTTGGCTTTTTCTTCCTGAAAGGTCTCTTCATCTTCAAGTGCTTGAGCAACTGCCAATGCTTGCATTGCTGCCCTTTCAGATTCTTCAGCCTTGGCCTTTGCAAAATTTGAGTGACCAACCCAAATGCAGATTTCCTTGTTGTCCCTGTAGATGATGGCCCTTTGATTCCTTATGCTTGGATGATTGCTTTCCTTGCTCTCAATGATCAGCTTCCCTAGGACTTTGAACTCATCTGGCTTTGGAGCAGGATAAAATATCCTTTCAATGTTCTTGCCTTTGGGTTTGGCAGGTGATATTGGAGACACCCCTCTTGCATCCATATTCTTAAAGCATGAAGATTGACCCTTCTCATTTCTTGAATCTTGAAAGATTCCATGCTGAAGGGGCTCTATAGCATAAGAGCTCTTGAACTGTGGCTCCATTTGTACAATCACCATTGCATTTGTTGATGGCTGATCTGTCTTTGAAGATTCAGTAATGTTCTTGAACCTTGCTTCTATGTTGGACCAGTGATCTTTGATTTGTTCTGCAAGTTTCATCCTCATAGAAGCTTCCTGGATCAGGTCAATACTATCCTTCTTCTTCTTCCCAAACTCCCCCATTGCTAGTGGCTCCTGTGGCAGTGAAATGGCTGGGACCAACACCTTTGTGATTTGAATGTTTAGCTCCTTAGATTTCTCCCCCTTTTTGTTAGCATCAAGAGAGATGACTGGGAGTCCTTGAGCTGCCACTAGCTGAGTGAGTAGCTGAGTTTGCTTCTCCTGTTCCTTCTGCATTTGAGAAAGTGTAGCTTCCACCTTGTCCACTCTTGTAGAGAGAGTTTTCAAGGATGTAGCCACCTCAGGTTCCTTAGAGAAAAACCTGGTCATCTTGGACACAGTGAGAAGAGGGAGCTTTTCATCGATCATCCTGTAGTTAGCATCCCTGAGATTGCTAATGGAGTCCTTGATTTCTGTAGCCTCAATCCTTGTCTGCATCATTTGTAGCCTTTGAATTTCCAGAGAATCCATGATGGCCTTGTAGAATTTCTTGTCCCTTGCATTTGTAGACTCATGAGCTAGATAGGCCTCATTGTACTGCCTTGAGATAGCAGCATCTAGAGTGACTCTTCCATGCATACCCTGAGAAAGCCAGCCTGGTGTAGGAGGCACCACAAAAGTCCCAGTCTGTGAAGTGGTGGCCACCTGTAGATTATCACCATAGCTGTCCTCATCATCAGAAAACTCAAAGTCTCCACTTGCTGCAGCTCCTGGAGGTAGATTGGTCAAGGCATCCTTTGCTCTTTGCATTGATGCAGTAGTATGAATTAAGTTGAGTGACCTTTCTGCCTCCACATTGCCCTGTTGAGCCATAACTTGATAGGCTGGCACAGGATGAGTAAAGGTCTCAGGATCCAGGGAAATACTATCCAGAGTTTGTTGATAAAGCTCTTGGAAAGTAAGTTCCCTTTCTCCCTCACTGACCTCCATTAACTCATTAGCAACGGCTGCTTCCACCCTTATTGCTCCTGTAGTCCCTTCTCTCTCTCCACTCTTTTCTTGCATCATGGGCTCCCCATGGCTCACACCTCTCACACCCTCACCTTCACCTACTAAGGTGGTATTCTCAAACTCTCCTTTTGCCTGGCTGGAAGAAATAGCCAGTCTCTCACTCTCATTCTCTCCTTTTGCCTGGCTGCAAGCCAGCCTCTCAATTTCACTCCCTCTCAAACCTAAAAGTGTCTCAACTACCACCAGGTCATCTACACTAGTTGTGGAAACAACTAGATTTTCAATAAGGGGTGTAGATTGACCTATCAACGGAATGGTAGGTTGAACTGTCAACGGTATGGATACCGTTGATGGAGAAACACTTGTCAACGAAAAAAGCTGTTTCGTTGATGAAGTCAATAAAGCACTTTGAGAAAGTGAAATTACAGTAGAATCTGTGGTGATTGATTTTAGAGATTGGTCCACAGATTCTCTTGCAACTTCAGAAAAAATTGGTTGATGGCCCAACAAATCACTTAACAAGTGATGGCCACCAGCTTCAGAGTGGGGCTTCTCCAAGATTAGAGTTGGAGAATCAGGAAAAGATGTATGGATCATGTCCACATCTAAAGATTGAGTTGGTGAATTGGATGGAGATAAATCAAGATTAATGTTTAGAGAGTGGGACTGTAACCCCAGAGAAATAATAGGGGTTACATCAAACTGAATTTGAGAAACTGGAAGTGTTGCTTCCAGTGTGTGTGCACCCTGTGAACCCTTGGTCTTTTGCTTCACTCTCCTTTGGTATTGGGAAAATGTAGACTGTGGGCTTGAAGTGTCCCTCACCCTTTTGGACTGTGCTCTAGGTGGAGAGCTTGTTTCAATAATCACATCCTTTTGGGAGGATGCAATTAGACTTGTGTTTAAATCCATTTTACTCATTGTGCCTTGTTGGGAAGACACAATGGGGCTAGGCTGGGAAACACTTACCTCACCTTCCTTATTCTTGGGGTTTCTTTGATTTTCACCCCTCCCCTCACCTCTCACAACTCCAGACTCACTCCCCTTAGGTTGTGTGGTAGTTTTTACAACAGGTGCCTTTTGAGAAGCACCTGAGGTTGGCTTGGAGGATTTCTTTGATTTTGATTTAGTTGCTGGGGCAGGAGCCTGTTGGGTCACAGCTACAGACTCCATAGCAACAAGGTTGGAGGAGACAATAGAAGTAACAGCTATACTAATAGGGATAGTAGTAGTTACCTCAATGATTGGCAGATACACCACTGGAACATTACCATTGTAGTTCAGCCTCAGTATGTCTGTCAATACTCTCTTTTCTTGTACAAAGCACTCAAACCTGACATTAGGGTTAGAGATAACTAATGGTGCTGGACTAACATGATTAGCCAGCATCATCAGAAACCTTGCATAATAGATATTTTTCTTCCTATTTGCCCTATCACCCAACTTAGCACCAATTTCATAAATAAGTTGGGTGCTAAAGTTGTAATATCTATCATTTAGAAGCATGGTTAGGAGAATTAACATAGAATTAGTTAATGCATCAAAATTACTTATCTTTCCAGAAAAGACCTTAATGAATGCATCAGCTAAATAACTGTATTCCCTAACCAAACCTCTCCTAATTATTCTACCCAGATTATCAGTAGGCAAAGAGTAGTTTATAGAATTTAGCATGGTAGTTATTTCAGTGTTAGTAGGCAAAGCATCACAGTTATTATCAGGAATATGTAAGCATGCTTGCAAAACATCAGAATTAACTATGTACTCATTACCTTGAAGAGTGAATTGCAGTGTACCGTTTGTTCCACTATACTCACATGAGGTCCAAATCTCCTCGATTACTTCATTGTAGAGTGGAGTAGAGTGAAACATCGCATAGCTCAACTTACAGTTCCTCATGAAATCCATCATTTTGAAAAAGATGCTGTTCGGACTCTCCTTAACGACAAATGGAATGGAATTGTTCTTCTCATAGATGAACCCACCAGCAGACATAAGCTTGACTATGGGTGCCATTGTTGAGTGAGGAAAAGCTTCGAGCTGTATTGCTTGTTAGAGAGAAGAAGCTAGAAAAACTTTTGGAATTTTTGAGAACAGGTAGAAATGAAATAAAGAAATTAAAATTTCTTAAATACTTCCCCAAAAGTTCTCAGAAATTAAGTCCAATAATTAATCTAAATTACCTGATTGGCTTAAAAAGTAACCGTTAGAATTAAATATTACCACGATTTATGCTTACAGGGGTGTATGTATAGATCGTGATAAAGAACGTGAAATTTCAACGGTTCAGATTAAAAAGCGCTACATCAACAAATCACAATTGGGCGGTTAAAGTCCAGTCTTATTTCGTTGATAAAGCTGCGTTTCGTTGATATAAAAGAGCTATCAACGAAACACCCAGAAAAATGCTAAGACTGTCAACGAAATGGTGCGTTTCGTTGACATAGTAATTTTGACTTAGACAAAATTTCACCTTTTCCTGAGAAAATCAATTCACAGAAAAATTATAGCAAGTTCCTGGCTGCATTATGACTTGCAAATATCTCAAAAATAATTAAGAGAAATTTAGCATACCTAGCTCACTTACTAATCTTGAGAATGTTGATTCATCAAGTGGCTTGGTAAAGATGTCTGCAAGTTGTTGTTCACTTGGAACAAAATGTAACTCCACAGTACCATTCATAACATGTTCTCTAATGAAATGGTACTTGATGTCAATGTGCTTGGTTCTTGAATGCTGCACTGGATTCTCAGTAATGGCAATGGCACTAGTGTTGTCACAGAAAATAGGAATTTTCTCAACTCTTAATCCATAATCAAGTAATTGATTTTTCATCCATAAAATCTGTGCACAACAACTTCCAGCTGCAATATACTCAGCCTCAACTGTGGAGGTGGAAACTGAGTTTTGTTTCTTGCTGAACCACGACACAAGCTTGTTTCCTAAGAATTGACAGGTGCCTGTTGTGCTTTTCCTGTCAATTTTACATCCTGCATAATCTGCATCTGAATAACCAATTAGTTCAAAACCAGATTCTCTAGGATACCAAATGCCAAGGTTTGGTGTTCCCTTGAGATATCTGAAAATCCTTTTAATAGCAACTAAATGGGATTCTCTAGGATCAGCCTGAAATCTAGCACATAGACATGTAGAAAACATAATATCAGGTCTACTAGCTGTTAAATACAAAAGTGAGCCTACCATGCCTCTGTAACTTGAAATGTCCACAGATTTTTCCTTAGTATTCAATTCAAGTTTGGTGGCAGTGGGCATGGGAGTTTTGGCAGGAGAGCATTCCATTAAGTTAAATTTCTTTAATAAATCATGAATATATTTTGTTTGACTAATGAAAATGCCTTCATTAACTTGCTTCACTTGAAGACCAAGAAAGTAAGTTAATTCTCCCATCATGCTCATTTCATATTTACTTTGCATAAGCTTGGCAAACTTTTGACAAAGTTTCACATCTGTAGACCCAAAGATTATGTCATCTACATAAATTTGAACAAGTATAGTAGAGCCATTCACAATCCTGTGAAAAAGAGTTTTATCTACAGTACCTCTAGTGAAATGATTCTCAAGAAGAAACTGTGAGAGTGTGTCATACCAGGCTCTAGGTGCTTGTTTCAAACCATAGAGTGCTTTGAGGAGGAAGTATACATATTCTGGAAAATCATCATCTTCAAAACCAGGAGGTTGACTTACATAGACCTCCTCTTCCAATTCCCCATTCAGAAAAGCACTTTTCACATCCATTTGATAGACTTTGAAATTGGCATGGGCTGCATAGGCTAGGAAAATCCTTATTGCTTCTAGTCTTGCAACAGGAGCAAATGTTTCATCAAAATCAATTCCTTCTTCCTGTGAGTAGCCTTTCGCAACTAGTCTTGCTTTGTTCCTTGTGACTATGCCATTTTCATCCATCTTGTTTCTGAACACCCATTTTGTGCCTATTACACTCCTGTCCTTAGGCTTGGGCACCAGCTTCCAAACATTGTTCCTTTCAAATTGGTTTAGCTCTTCTTGCATAGCCAAAACCCAATCTGGATCTAGAAGTGCATCCTCAACTTTCTTTGGCTCATCTTGAGACAGAAAGCTGCTATATAGACATTCTTCTTGAGTTGCTCTTCTAGTTTGGACTTTTGAAGAAACATCACCTATAATAAGTTCAAAGGGATGATCTTTAGTCCATTTTCTTGAGGGAGGTAGATTTGCTCTTGACGAGGTAGCTTCATGATCATGATTGCCTTGATTGGATATTTGTCCTTGAGAAACTCCCCCTGAGTTTGTTGTCCCTAAATGATCACTTCTTGAGACATTTCTGTGACCTTCAACGGTATGACTGTTTTGGCTGTCAACGAAACGCTCATTTTGACTGTCAACGAAACCACCATCTTGACTGTCAACGAAATGACCATTTGGTCTACTAGCAGCTATTCTTTTCAATCTTAATGCATCAATTTCATCTTCACTGTTGCTCTCATCTGTGCTAGATACAACAACTTTAGGCTGTTTCTCAGTAGTCTTAACATGATTCATTCGATCTCCTTCCTCATTCTCAAAAGAGAGACTTTCATGGAAACCTTCATCACAGAGACCTTGAATTTTGAGATCATCAAAAACAACATGTACAGATTCCATAACAATGTTGGTTCTGAGATTATAGACTCTGTAAGCTTTCCCTGCTGCATATCCCACAAATATTGCTTCATCTGCCTTTGCTTCAAATTTCCCCAAATGCTCAGCTTGATTTCTCAGAACAAAGCACTTGCATCCAAAGACATGAAGAAAATCCAATAGTGGCTTCTTTCTTTTGAGTAGTTGATAAGGGGTCATTCCCTTGGCCTGATTAATCAAAGAAATATTCTGAGTAAAGCAAGCTGTGTTAACTGCCTCAGCCCAAAAATAAGTTGGTAACTTTGATTCATCTAGCATTGTCCTGGCAGCTTCAATAAGTGTTCTGTTTTTCCTTTCAACTACACCATTTTGCTGTGGTGTCCTTGCTGCTGAAAACTCATGCATAATACCATTTTCTTCACAGAACATCTTCATGCTTGAATTCTTGAATTCTGTCCCATTGTCACTCCTGATCCTTCTTACTTTCAAGTCAGGATGATTGTTTACCATCTTGATGTGATTGATAATGATTTCACTTGCCTCATCTTTAGAATGTAGAAAGAAGGTCCAAGTAAATCTAGAAAAATCATCAACAATCACAAGACAATATTTCTTCTTTGAAATAGACATGACATTTACAGGGCCAAACAGATCCATATGAAGTAACTCAAGCTGATGGACAATTGATGACTCTGTCTTGCTTTTGAATGATGCCTTCTTTTGTTTCCCTTTTTGACAGGCATCACACAAACCATCCTTGGAAAACTCCACCTGTGGAATTCCTCTAGCAAGATCCTTCCTTACCAAATCATTCATAACCTTGAAATTCAGATGAGATAATTTCTTGTGCCATAGCCAACTTTCATCCTTGCTTGCTTTGCTGAAAAGACAAGTGATGGTGTCTGGACTTGTGCTACTAAAGTCAGCAATGTACACATTCCCTCTTCTGAATCCAGTCATTACCACATTGTTGTTTCCTCCTTTAGAAACAACACAGGCTTCTTTAGAAAAAGTAACTAAAAATCCTTTGTCACAAAGTTGACTGATACTAAGCAAATTGTGCTTAAGACCATCCACCAATGCAACCTCATCTATGATGACATTCTCTTTTGAAATCAAGCCATATCCCTTTGTGTAGCCTTTGCTGTCATCTCCAAAAGCAATACAAGGGCCAGCTCTTTCCTGAAACTCTGTGAGCAGGGTAGAATCACCAGTCATGTGTCTTGAACAACCACTATCCAAGTACCAAAGATTCTTTTTGTCTCCCTGCACATAATAGAACCAAATCAAGTCGATTTTGGTACCCAAGTTTCCTTGGGTCCTGTTTTGTTAGCCTTTGCTTTTCTTTTTACATCATTTTTCACCTTGGGCTCAGATTGATTTAAATCAACTTTTACTCTTGGTGTTGATTTCTGATTGTTGCTCACATTTTCATTTACAGCATGCATATTTGAAGGAACACACATATTATTCATATTCCATGGCATTTGTGGCATACTAAACATATTCATGTATGGATTAGGCACAAATGATATGTTAGCATATGGATTCTGAAATTGTGCACATGGAGCAAACATGTTAGGCATAACAGGCATTGTAGGCATAAGATTATTCATTGCAGGCTTGGGAATTTTCACATTAGCAGTTTTCTTAACAGATTTGCAGTTAGTAGATAGATGACTAACACTTCCACAATTGACACAAGTCTTTCTAGGAGCATATTTATCAGGTGTGTAATTGTTGTGTTTGTTAATTCCTACTTTGCCATTCCTGTTATTCCTTTTATTTCCCTTAGCCTCAATTTGAACATTCTCTATTTTATCTTTCAATTGCTTGTTGGACAAGTGACCTACATTAGCTCTCTCAACAGGCTTCTCAACTTTCTTTGATTTACTAGACTCACCTTGAACAAAGTTCTTGGTGACAGGACCATACTTATTATTAAGTCTAGTGAGTTCATCTTTTCTTCTCTCTGTCAACGAAACACCCTGATCGGTTGATGGTTCATGTGTCAACGGAACATCGCATTCCGTTGACATATCAACCTTCAACAAATGATCATTGTTGTTTGTTGACTCTGTTTCTGAATCTAAGGCTTCACAAGCATACCCTAGTTTCTCTTTGTTCTTTTTCCATGATTGTTCACAGAAAGATTCCATACCTTGAACATTAATGATGTTGGTAGCAACATTCCTGGCATCTTTCCATTTAGCAATCACACTCTGTTCTATTTCTAGTTGTGTCTTAAGAATTTCTTCCCTTTGTAACACGTTCTCAAGTTCCTTCTTAGCATCCCTACTAACACATCTCATTTTCTCAAATTCAATGAGCTGTGCTTCTAACATTGCATTCCTATCACTTAAGAGCAAATTAGTCTCTTTAATTCTTGAATTCTCTTTGGTAAGTGATTTAAGAGTAACACGCAAATTATATAATACAGTAGACATTTCATTTACTGCACTATCGCATTCCTCTTTAGAAAGCTCAGAAAGATTAGTAATTGTTACCTGGTTGCTTGAGGAACTTGCTTCCTGCTCATGATTGTTAGCCATAAGAGCCAAGTTGACATATTCAACATCATCATCAGAATCTTCACCATTACCAGCCCAATCATACTCCTGAGACATGAAAGCCTTTTCCTTTTGCTTGAGAAGTTCAAAGTATTTCTTTTTATAATCAACAGGCTCAAATTTCCTGTTGCTCTTCTCAATCTTGGGCTTTCTGCAGTCTCCAGCAAAGTGACCAAGCATTCCATAATTGAAACATTTAGATTTAGACTTTTCAATCCAGTTTGTTTTGCTAGGTTGAAAGTCTCTTCTTGGTGGCCTTGCTTCTGAGTTTCTTTTGAACTTGAACTTAGAGAATTTTCTTGACAGAAAAGCAATGTGTTCATCAATCTCATCTAAGTCATCCAAGTTGGCTGGTTCTGATTCTTCTTCTTCTGTCATCTTGTCTTTACCCTTGCTAACATCACTCCTACAACTAGATCGACTAGTTGTGGCCTTTGCAGCTTCTTCAGTGTCATCTTCCAGTTGGTTCACAGATGCAATCAATGCAATGGATCCACCCTTCTTCTGTACCTTTTCAATTTCCTCATCTTGCTCCATTTCCAGCTCATAAGTCTTCAATGTTCCATACAGCCTTTCAAGAGTGTAATCTTTGTACTCTTGAGTGTTTCTTAGAGAAACAGTCATAGGCTTCCATTCTTTTGGAAGAGCTCTTAGAAATTTAAGGTTTGAGTCCTTAGTTTGGTAGATTCTCCCATACAACTTTAATCCATTCAGAAGCTTTTGAAACCTACTAAACGTGTCATTTAGGGTTTCACCAGCTTTAAAGTGAAAGTGCTCATATTGTTGTATAAGGAGTTGCATTTTGTTCTCCCTTACTTGCTCAGTTCCTTCACATAGTGTTCTGACAGTGTCCCATACTTCTTTGGAGGTTGTATAGTTTATGACATTATCAAACATCTCTTGCTCCAAACCATTAAACAGAATGTTCATGGTTCTCTTATCTTTATGGATTTCTGCAAGATCTTCAATAGTCCATTCTGAGACAAGTTTTGGAATTTCTACGTCAGGAGCATCATCTGGCACTCCAATTCTAGATGCAAACTTCATGGGAACGTGTGGACCTTTCTCAATGCAGTCTACATATCTCTCATCCATAGACATGAGATGTAAATGCATCTTTACTTTCCAGTGAAAGTAATTATCCTTATCAAGAACTAGTATCTTCACACCTGCATCCTTCTTCACCATGGTTTCTGTTTTGGTCTTGATCTTTAAACTTCTTGTATGTTAGAAGCTCGCTCTGATACCAATTGTTATTCCCAAATGACCTAACAGAATTGTAGAAGGGGGGGGGGGGGGTTGAATACAATTCTTGATATTTTCTTAAACTTAAAACAATGATAAAATAAAACTGAACTGAATAAACAAAAACACAAGATATAAATAATTCAGTTGGATTGTTTGATGATCCAACTGAAGTGTTTTTATTGCGGAAATAATCTGTGATACAAAAGTACACAGCTGCTCAGTTACAGAGTTGTAGAGAAGAATGCTCTCAAAGATAGCTAATACAAACTATTTGTTTTTCTTCTCTTACTACTTTCTAACTGCTACACTTGGTTATATATTCCCAAGTTTACAATACTATTTTTGGCTACTCTAAAGTACACTAAAGATAACCGCCAATAGTTTGCTTTTCATCCCTTTGTCCAGTGGTCCTTGGAGATCCTTGCTTTTGTCTTCATGCTTATTATGATCACTCCCAAGAGCCCAATTGGAAACTGGGATGTTTCCTTATTCCCCATGTCCATTTTAATGGTTTCCAATGCAAAGTACACTTCCACATCTCCTTTAGATCTGTTCAGTAAACTGTCACTATCACTTTGTCAACTATTCAGAAAAGCAATAATGATTCGTTGATAGCAGGGAGATGTGTTTCGTTGATAGCTTTATTCTCCATTTCGTTGATGAGTAAACTTCATTTCGTTGATGAGTAAACTTCATTCCGTTGATGGTGTATCCTTGTTCCGTTGATAGAGTAATCTTCATACCGTTGACATGTCTTCACTTAGGCAAAATTACAAGGCATGATATACTTACAATTAACCAACCTATTTTGCCTATCTAGTACTTAGTCAACATGACTTAGGAAACCTATCTAATACATACATCAAATGCATATCAAACTGTGAAGTATTGTACAGTGCAATTGCTACAATACTCATTCCGTTGATGAGCTTCCTGTCAACGAAACACTGCAAAGCATGCCATTTCGTTGACAGTTACAAAATAACTTAATACAAAATCTACTAAGTGTTTTTACAATTATCATCAAGAATCAACATATTCTTAACAAAGGCACCTGAATTGTACAAGATTGTTCAGTAAAATGTACAGAACAATTATTATTGTTGCAGAGTTTAGAAATAGAAATAAGATTGAATTTGAAACTTGGGACATATAGGACATCTTTAAGAACTAAAGAATGATGAAGTTTAATGGTTCCTATATGAGTAACTGGGACTTTGACACCATTAGGAATAGTGATATGGTCATGATCATGAGGAACAGTAGTATAGGTGTCAAAAAGCTAAAGTGAATGACAAATGTGGTCAGATGCACCACTATCAACAATCCAATCAGTAGAACAATATGAGGATAAAAGACAAAATTTACCTGCAAAAAGTACAGCGGTTGAAGATTCAACACCTTCATTTTGATTTCCATCAAAATCCTTTGATTTGGAATTCAGTAAAGTCATCAATTGTCTGTACTGGTCTGCAGACAGGACAGGAGCAGTATTATCTGAAACAGAATCAGATTCATTAGAATCATCAGTATCAGCAAAAGCAGCAATCCTTCTGTTATCTTTAAAATTTGGTGGATAGCCATGAATTTTGAAACATCTCTCAACACTATGGCCTGGAATTTTACAGTGATCACAGTAATAGTTGACTTTCTTGAAAGACCTTGAACTCTGACTATTTCCAAAAGTGTTTCTCTGAGAAGGTTGAAAAACAGGTTTAGCCTGATAGCTGCCTTGATAACTATTTGGTCTATTAACAAATCTTCCTCTATCAGCAACAAAAGCAACAGGCTCAGTATTATTATTAGAAGAGAGATTACTAATTTCCCCGTGCCTTTGTTCTTGTAAAAGCATTCTGTAAGCCTGAGGCAGAGTAGGCATAGTTTCCATCATTAATATGTGTGACCTAACATTAGCATAATTGGATGTGAGTTTCATGAGAAAGATCATAAGCCTTTGATCTTGTTGAAGTTTGACAAATTTCTGAGATAAGTTGCAAGTACAGTTAGTACAATTGCAAGAAGGCAATGGTTTCAGATTATCCAATTCATCCCACAACTTTTTTAGATTAGTATAGTACTCAGCAATAGGCATGTTATCCTGAGAAGTCTGAAAAATTTCTTGTGATATGGCATAGACTTGAGCTGAAGAAGGTTGTCCATACCTTTCTTCCAATTCAATCCATATTTCCCTAGCAGTATCAACATACAATATACTAGCAGCTATTTGTGGTTCTAAAACAGTAATAATCCAACCAGTAACCATGCTGTTACACCTAGTCCAAGCTTTGTACTCAACAGCCGCAGCATCTGGTTTAGCTAACGTACCATCCACAAATGACATCTTATTCTTAGCAGTTAAGCCAATAACCATTGATCTTCTCCAATTAGCATATGACAATCCATTAAAAGATGTTGAAACAAGCTTCATACCAGTATGATCAGACGGATGTAAGTAATACACAGATGTAGCATCTTGAGTTAATTCCATGATTCGTTTGAGAAATAGAACAATCGCAACAGATCAAAAACAGCGAATTCAGAATGAAAACAACTTTGATTAGCAAACAACCAACGACCTTTTATCAAACAGTTTGTAGGTTCCGATTAATCAATCAAGAAAACCGTAGATTCAATAGAAATTGGAGCAAGATCGAGAGATACAAGATCGAGATACAGAGATTCACAGAGAGTTTAGAGATTTCTTACAGCGATCGATTGTTCGGTGAAATCGATCGAAACAAGATGATTAAGAACAAGAACTAATCAGTCATGATGAATTGATGATTGTTACCGCTCTGATACCATGTTAGCAACTTGAATACACGCAAGAAATGAAGGAAAACCAAGAAAGCTCCATTAAAGCTCAAACATGTATTTGTACATAAGAAAAGTTTGTTATTTTACAGAGAGAGATGAATGTAAAACTTAACTAACTAACTCTATTCTGTTGTCTATTTATACAGTTTTATATGAGTTGTATATTTACAATTACAATAGGTAAAAGACAAAAGTACCCTTACTAATAACTAACTTAACTAACTGTTTGTGAAGCTAGTATATTAACATGATGTAACCTTCCTTGATCTATAATATATTTTGCTATAGATTAGCTAAACTGGGATATAATCCGAGAGGAGGAATGGGGATTGAACCATCTTTAACTTTAAGTAAAGAGTTAAAACAGGAATATATGGACAATGCTACAAAATGTGGTATACAATACAAGTGCACTGTTTTCATATGGAAGTGCAGTATATATTTAAAGCTAGGAGTAGATTGAAGGTAAAAGCTGAATGACTCGAAGGATGTCGTTAACCTTTACATGTATAATTTGTACAGAACTAGCGAAAATGGACTATACGGTGGGAGTATATAGACACTTCAACAAGAAATGATTTTAATCTTCAGAGTCTGAAAGAGGGCAGGATCCATCATCCACATTGGCTAGAGGGTCGTATAGGGGTGAAGTAATATCGGTGCATCCAGTTACAAGATCAAGCTCACAGCGATCCCCCTGTTTTATCACCACATCACCGATAAGTACAATTTGATTATAAGTTTATAGTTGTTTCTGATTGGTAGAAGAAAAGTTGAATGAACACTTTGAGTTAAAAACTGACAGATATGAACTTGGACTTACTCCTTCGAGTGTCAGATTTCCCATCAGAGCACATCTGTCTACAACAATGTTTGTGTCGGGAAATATGGCCTTCTCACACGCACCTTCTCTGCTCAACTCTTCTGCAAGACCCTGGAATACAGATATTAAAGTTGTTAACATAGCATACAAATGTTTGAGCAATGTCATTTGGTAGCTGACTTTGGTCTTTCAGATCCAAAATAATTCCCACTTAATTTTGAATCAGCATTTCGCGGTTTATGTGTGTGTCTGTGAGTGTGTCTGTAAGATATAGGTTTGCATGCCGTAATATGTGGTGTTCTTATGCTATAATTATTTTATATCATCTGCTAACGAAATGTAGTGTATGTGCTTTACCTCATTGAAGAAATCTACAGGTTTATTTCGCCATTTCTTTGGAACTTGAAACTTCAATCTGTATGGACCATCCCACTCGGTACCATTTGTAAATGAAAAGATTAAATTCATAGCTGCAAAGCCACAATGGTCAATACAAGTGACAGTCCTGAGTTTACGCATAATGTGTTCAGTGAAAACAAAAGCTTACCATGTTTTGGTATGCATATCTGGATCGTATAAATGGCAGGATCAGCTTTTCCTCTAGTTTTACATAGCATTGCTCTGGGCTCTCCACCACACATAATAGGTTGATTAAATCCTCCTGCATATTGTTTTGGTCAGCAAACTTGTGTTTTCCTGATAGATTTATTTGCTTATGCATTTCTGTAGTTTCAGTGTCAGTGATCAGAAACTCAAAGCAAACTATGTGTTTGTACCATTAAAACCGATCCCGAAGTCCGCGTTAGGAGCAAGTTTGGTTGCAGATGGATTGTAAAATAGCTTTAGCTTTTCTCCCTGTTGTGTTAATAATTGCATTATGACTCATAAAAATTTGGACAGATGAAAACTGATGAAGATCATGAAATTAGGTAATGTCTAAACATACAGCAGTAGGAGGGAGACCATTCATAGTCTTCCAGTAGATAGGAGCTCGTCCAAGATCAAACTCGGCCCACGTTGGGAGTACATATCTGAAAATTTTCCAACCATGAATTCACAAATTCGGTGGGTATGCAACTAAATTTCGCAAACACAAGTCAATATTGAAATGTAGTGGTAAACCGATACAACTAGAAGCATGTTTCTTGTACAACATAAAAACACATAAAAGATCGTCTGTAAATTCATAGTCAGAAAAAGAAGGCTTTAGAGTACAAAAGTACATCATAATGAAAGTGATTAGAAATACAGCAGAACATACTCTTTCACTTCCTCAGGAGGCGCTGCTACAACAGCAGCTGCAGCTGCAGTTACTTTCCGACTCAGCCTAACCGACTTCCTTTTCTTCTGATTGTATTTCCTTGAAGGCAAATAGGCAGCTGCAACCCGAAAAGAAAAGAGTCTTATGATAAAATCAGCCAACATCAAAGGCATGCAAGAAAATGAAGAGTGTTACCAAATACACACACACACACACGCAGTTGTGAATCATGTAAACAAGAGAAGAAACTACAGTCAGTGATTCAAGATAAGTTAAATAGAAAGTTAAAAGGGTAACATACTAGTGGAGTTGATGCTAGAAACTGAGGCAAGAGAAGAAGATGAAATCTGGGAAGCACATGAAACAGCAGCTACTGCGGCAGCCATTTCAGCTGAAGATGAGAGAAAGGATATGGAGTTCAAATCCAACTACAAGTTAATATGAGCAAGTAAATAATAATAGTCTTCACAGAAACCAGAGAATGATATTTTTCATTTTTGAGAGAAACACAGCCACAAAATTTGACAGGGAATAGTTTTATTTTAATTTGGTATATAAAATTCTTAAAAATCTTTTCGGTTTATCACGGGCCATGATAGTGTGCTGTGTATTGGCCAGCCCGTATCTTTTTTAAGGCCCAATCTTGTGTTGTAATCATTTTTGGTCTGACAGTAGATTTTTATCTTATCTGCTACACAATTGTTTTATGCCTGTCCCTTTTGATAGTTCTATTTGACTTGTTTTTATTGTTGTAAATATTTTTCTGGGTCGTGGCCCATCTTTTTAATTGATCATTGGATCATTGGGCTTCAACGTTACATACAAATACAAGCGTTCTCAACGTCCCTAAGTTCAAATGATTTTTATTGGGCTTAAACTAGCGTAGTAAAAAACGAGAATCAGAGCACAGTCTAGTAATTAATCGAGTAATTGAGAATTAATCGGAATGATTAATCAGGTCATTAGTTGGAATTAATTTAATATATTATTTTTATATATAATTATTTATTATATATAATTATTTTATTAATTAATGTATACATGATTATTATATATTTTTACAAATAATTTTAAAAATATTGTATAATTGAAATAAAATTAAAGTTTTTAGATCTAACTTTTGAATTATGGATCAATATGAGAGGAAAAATTAAGAAAATTATGTGATTTAACCTTCCAAAATAGTAATTGTATATACTAAAGTAATATTTTTATTATTTTTCATTCAAATTTCTATATTTTTTAATTTGTAATTATTATTTTTTTATTTTTTTATTAATTTCAACCATTTTGGCCGATTTTTTATTGATTAAACCGATTTTCGACCTATTAGACCGATTTTTACCGATTATTGACCGATTTTTTCAAAAAACGATTTTGACCCGATTTTTGTATAATCGAGAGGGTTAGTCACCGTCTAGCGATTAATCGGCGATTAATCCCGATTATTCACCGATTTTTAAAACAAAACTAGCATAAAAACTCGTGCAAGGCACGAGCCGCTAGCTTAGATTATGCTTTTAAATTAAACTATGCATGATCAATGTCATTTGAAGTATATGATTGTATATTGTTGATGTTCATGAAGCTTTTCTTGTTAATGGTATGACTATACTCTACTTGCTTAAATATGTTCAAGTTTTTAATTTGAAAACTAATACGAGTAGTATTGATACATCATGTCTGTTTTTTAATTTTGTTGTGGATTATAGAATAAAATTCAAGTTTTCAATGAATGTTTCGTATTTAAGATGACATTTTTAATACTTAAAATCCTAAAAATTTTCTAGTTCTTCAAAAATGATGCATCCATTTAGCTCATCTCCGTCAATATTCAATGTAGAAACTAAATAGCCTTCAAGATGGTGCAGTATGAGATTGTATGTTTTAGTACTGATTTTAATTAAAAATCTTCCTAAATCTTCTAATACTCTACTTAGGCCTTGCGTTTTCAGTTCTTAAAACTTTATTTGTAACTCTTTTATGTCTTTTATTTTGACCTCTTGATTTTAAGAATTTTTTGCCTTTATTTCCCTTCCTCTATCTATCAAACTTTCAGAACATAGAACAATGTAGCTAATTGACTGAGTGGAACTACCTTGTGCCAAATCCTTCTATTATCAAGTACGGTTCGTACCATTTCGATGTGTTTCGATTCTTCCAAACAAACAGGCTTTTTTAACCTCCGAATTTGAGAATTGATCAATTATGGCTGGATAAATATTTTTTGTACTTATATCATCATAAGTCAAAATTGCTCATATGCCTTTTGAGTTATGTCCGTGCTTTGACAATGAATTCACCCTTTATTTTTTTTCAAAATACGACTTCATCCAAGGATTTATCTTTACTAATTAAATCACAGGTTATTTTCTAGCAATTAACATAAATTTCTATTATTTGCGGTTTTAAAGAGTTTTTCTAGGTATAGTTGCATATTTTTTTTCGTCTTGTTACAATGTACTTACTTTAGGTTATATAGATAATTTGATTGATTGGGGCCTATAATTTTAAATAACTCGGGTTGTATGATGTGATTGATCTGATCATAATGTATGCTATGCAATATCTGTTTTTTAAAATTTGTTAACTGGACTATATATTTTAATCTTTTTATTGTTTACAAAAATTATTATCAAAATTTTAGAATGTATAATTCATTTAATTGTTTTGTTGTATTATTTTTATTATCTCATCTTTTACATTATTTTAACTCAAAACAAATAGTTTTTCATATGTGTCATATATATAATTATAAATCTAGTCACTTCTATTATATCTGTAACGCCCCAAATCTGGGGTCAAAGGATTTGGTCGTCACGCTGCATCCTTAATTCAAACAACATGTCAATATTAAATCAACACAATAATAACATCTGCGACCCCAACTCTACCAAGAATCTTTAAAGGTTATAGTGCTAGAAACAAGAATCCAAAATTCCATTACATAAAAAAATTTCTTCTTTACAACCATTCTCTGTACATATAATCTAAAACACTAGTATAACTTCAATAAGCAGTATACCAGACAACTAATCTTATACAATATAATATTCAATAGAAATCAACTTTATACAAAACCTATCACTAGCTCCAAATACTCTGGATCAAAACATCTTTACGCTAATATCCTTTCCCTTCTCTGACCAGCTACGCGGACAACTCTCGCCAATGCACCTTCTTACTGAAAGGCTAAAATATATAAAGAAAACAAGTATGAGCGAAAGAATTGATCAGCAAGTGCATTATCAAGTATAATATGAAAAGTTTCCAAAATAAACTTTGGATTTTCAAATAACAAACTTTTGTTTTGAACATTTGTAATCTCTAAAATTCTCAAATCAAGTTTGGTAATTTACCACACTTTCTCATTCAGCTTCTCGCAACTGAATAGTTTAAAACACAAAAGATTTATATCGGTCGTCATGGTTACCTGAACAACAATAACTACAATAGTATGTAGAAAATATGAAATAAATATAACTCATACGTCTTCAAGACTTCAATATGGTACCGACTGGATATGCGGTATGAATAAAACTCATCAAGATAGATATCTCACGATTGCCAAAGGAATCAAGGAAGATGATTTCGACTATTTGGAATCCAATATATTAAGAGTAAGTGATTTCAGCAAGATTGAAACCACTTCTTATTAATCAACGAACTAACAACTTCAAGCGAACAAATAAACCTGAGTATTCAGGTCATAACTCACTAGTACAGAACATATGGATGTAATCCATCTCAGATATAAGAAGTGATATTAGAATTGGATTTTTCACATTTATCAAATCAAAGGTTGAGCTGCTGATCAGTCACGCATCAACCCCGGACTTGCTTATAGCAAAGTCCTCTACTGGATCCTTGGCCAATCTGGGCCTTAAGTTATTCCGACCATAAATATGGTCCGACCATTATTGGTCCCATTTTAAAAACATTCCAATTCTATATTATATACCTCAGGTGTCAGTACAATTGACAAGCTTACTTCGACAATCAGGTGTCGGAAGAATCGACAACCTTAATACAACAATTGCTGGAAAACTCACGTTCCAGGAAACAACTTAACTATGAAGAATCAATAAGGGATAGCAATACAATCTAGTATCGACGAGATCGACACAACAATAGGGGTGCACATGAAAAGTAAGAACATAATAAACATCGACGAGATCGATACAACAAATGGAATGATAATGAAGAATAAACAATAACATGCTCAACAAGGTTAAGTCTGATATGAAACAGGCATTATGATATTAACAGAAATTTCAACAGCTCAATATAGAGTAGGGTTCAAAGAACTGGCTCTAGATGGCCTCAACAGTACAAATTATCACCTTATGGAAGAATTAGTTAAGATTCACCAATTTGGTAAGTGACAAGAAAGTCAAGTTCGAGTTTAAGGAAAATTCAAGGTGAAGTTTATAAATAGGGAAAACAAGGGTTTACTGACTTCTGACAGAAATAGTTTAAGTCCTTCCAAATATATACTTATAATAGATAAGCCTTGTATTTGAAGGAAATAAACTCAATCATGCATAACATATATGAGTTCGAATCAGGAACTGGATCAGATAATCACTTTTAAAAAGAAAGGATAACAATGCTTGCATAGGTGCAAGATGGAAAATAGAACACTTGTAGAACAAGTACCACAACGTCAGAATTTTAAAATTAACATTTTACCCTCATAGGGTTCACAAGTTCCCACTCATCTAGGGTTGGCAATATTCCAGCCTAATATTTTTTTAAATCAAGATTTTTGAAAGAAAGCCTTAGTATATGGTCTATAACTATCTTTTAAATCGTTTCAACATAATAATTATATTTTTCCGATCAACATGGAAATATAAATCTAACTCAAAAGGTATAAAAGAATACTCGTCAATTTACGAGATTAAATAAAATACTTGCAATTCAATGCAAGAGAATCAACATTTGAAATTTAAGTGAAGAGTATGCAACTTGCATAATAATAACTCAATATAATATCACTCAATAATATGTGAAAGGAATAGACAATTGCCTCTAGTCCTTAGCTATTTCGTAAGGCTGAGATAATACGATTCCCTCCTTATTCTGTCTTGTAGCACGATTCTCTATTTCCGTCCTTCTTCGATTTAACGCTCTTATGAATACCACTAATTTGATCCTACCATTTCGAATCCACGCATCTGCCTCGATAGTCAAACATGTGACGGTACTTTAGTCTTCAGAGTACGATTCTCACATTCCATAAACGATAATTCTAACACATTTACTAATCTTACTGATACCTCTGTCGGAATAAAATACTTGGAAATGTCCCTTATGAGTGTTGACGTTCCCTTGGTGTCAAATCGCCTTGCAAATAACCCAATCAGTCGTAACAATACCTCATCCTTCTCCGACGTCTTTCATTTAACATATTTTCGATAATCTGACTCGTCTCGTCCAATAGCCTCTGTTGCATAGACAACCATATTTCAATTGATAGAATAATCACGATTAACTAAATAAGTAATCCACGTATCATGCTCGTCGAAAATCTCTATACTATAAAAGTCAACATCTAAGTCAACGATCTCGTAAATCTCATATTCTAACAACACTGACAAATTTCTATTCCAACTACCCCTCGTGATAAAATTAGATACGACCAAAGTATTTAAACAAGTCTCAAAACAATTATTCGTATTTATGACTCACTAACCAGATAATTCACATAATTCACATAACACATTTTGTCATTTAATTGTGATAAATAAATCACATAAGTCTCGTAACATCTAAGAAATAATTTTAGAAAAATATTCAACTCTCGTTTCAAAGAAATTAAACCTCAAAATAATTTTAGGTCAAAAATCGGATCAATTATCCCAATATAAAGATTTAAAAATAATTTAATCAATTAATATAAAACTTAATTGACTAATTCCAACATTCCAACTATTTTTAAATAAATAAACCAAGCTAGAAAATAATTAAACATAATTTAATTAATTAAATCTAATTAATTATTAATTATTAAGAATTAACTGATTAAAAAAATTAATCAATTAATTAAATTAATTAATTAATAATCAAAAATAATTAAAATAATTAAATTTAATCAATTTTCGGATTTAAATAAATATTTATAAAATTATAAAATTTTCTAAATAATAAAATGTATTTTTAAATCAAAGATATGATTTTTAGAATTTTTAAAACAAATTTTGAATTATTTATAAAATAAAACCCAGAAACACTTTTCAGAAAAGGAATTAGGGTTTTCTGGATCAAACCGGGTCGGGTTAGGGTTATGAAAACGGGTTGCCAAGAAATCTTCCGGGTCGCCAAGAACGACCCACCGGAAACTGGGTTTCCCAGTTTCCGGCCGGCGTCCGGCCACCGGAAAATTTCGGCAACGATTAAAACACTTCCAAAACGCACGCTAATATACAGAGAATTAAGGGCTTCCCAAAACCTGTCAAAACCACACGCAAATCACGACGAAAAACGTCCCAGAAATAGGAGCCGCCGGTGACGGCCCGTTT
Organism: Heracleum sosnowskyi; assembly: GCA_030848705.1. NCBI lineage: Eukaryota > Viridiplantae > Streptophyta > Magnoliopsida > Apiales > Apiaceae > Heracleum > Heracleum sosnowskyi. The sequence continues at coordinate 37,482,848 of CM061244.1, forward strand.
TCCGGCAACCACCAATCAACGTCTGATCCTAAAACTTTTTACACGAATGTGTTGCTCATCCAACGATCTATCTAATGGTACAAACATCATCAAGGTCCGTTCAACCAATCAAAATTCCGACTAAAATTTATAAAACTCCGGTGAGCTTGCAGTTTTTCGATTTGCTCGAAATCTGGCTCAAAATCCAAATTAAAAATCAAACTCACATCGTACATCTCATAATAAACACAACTATGCCATCAATTTACAAGAACATTCAATATTACGATTTTCCCCAAATTAAATTCATAAATTCGAATTAATAAAAATAATTAAAAATAAGAAAAACTTGGAAATCATACCCACATGAATTTTGATGATGGATTTGGATAGAGGATGATGAGAGATTCGATTCGACTACTAGAGCGTTGAAATCGGATTCCGATAACGCCTTCAAAAGTTGGTTTGATTCTCAAGAACACGAAGAACACGGTTCAGGGATTTTTATATTTTCGAGAATATGAAATGCAGTTTATACGAGGAATAATGTACGATTCGTCTTTTTATATTTATTGAAAAATAATACCCCAAACGACATTTTTGGATCGATATAGATCCATTGGATCGTCTTAAAACCCTAATCAGGTTAAATACACGTTTTACGAGGTGATAATTATCTACAAAGACTGATAATTATCCAAATCAATACATATCATTATATAACTAATGCTCAAGAATACTGGGGCTATAACAAATGTATTATTAATACGAATGATATATCAATTACCCTAAACAATTAGGGTTCAGAATAATTTTCCCTTTTCGAATAAAACGAATAATATTGACAATGTCGGATAATTAGGGATATAATGATACGAATAAATCTTCCGATAATGATTCAGATACGAATGACGAAGAGATAGTAATGATGTACAAAATTTTAACGGGTCCCTTGAATTTTCAAAATGGGGCTCAAAATTGAAGACATTTCCAAATGACAAGATATTCGAAAGGGACTTTCGACACACCAATTTAGCACATAGTCATTCAACGACTGTAACTTATTAATATTCAAATACTCCACAATAATTAATCTCCACAAAAAGAAAAATATAATTCATATTATTAATAAAATTCACGGATCTTACATCCTTCCCCCCTTAATAGGATTCTGTCCTCAGAATCAACTTATGCAAACATATGCTGATACTTTTCCAACATCTCATTCTCAAATTCCTAGGTTGACTTTTCAACCTTAGGATTCTTCCACCAACTCTTACTAATTCGACTGTTTATTACTTAACACTTTCTTATACTGAATCAATATCTTAATCAGTTGCTCAACATAGAACAAATTTAACTAAATTTCTGCAGGTTCATATTCTATTAAATACACCATGAATACACTACATATGGAGTGGTAAACAAATTCGTACGCAACTTTCCCAACACGCAATAGATCGTCGTAAAGTATCATTTCAAAATTGTCATAGTAACTGTTGTTGTAAGGGAATCTAATCAATGGTAAATGATTCTTCCAATTGCCTTCAAAATTTAGTGCACAACCATAGTCTGTCTTTAGTAGTTTGGATGGTCTCCTCATTCTGACCGTCCGCCTGAATTCTTGAATTAAATCGTGGATCTCTGTCAGATACAATTGAATCCGACATTCCACGTCGTACTATTATCTTGTTTAAATAGAGATGAACCAACTCATCCAATGAATATCTCTCGTTAATTAGTCCAAATAACGTCATGATAAGCTCTAGGCCCTGGCAACTCTACTACAAAGTCTATCTTAGTACGTTTCCACTTCCATTCAGGAATCTCCTAGTTGTAACCGTCTACTATATCTCTGTTATCCTGTCTTCATTTTCTAACATCTCAAGTACTTAGATACTTACCAACATTAATATTCTTTTAAATCTCTCATATATATATATATTCTTGCATTTCCTTCTTATCCCTTATACTTTCTCGTTCCCTCTTGTAATTAAATCCATTTCTTTTTCCATAATTCTTTCCTTAATGTAGCCCTTTCTCTTTGATCAATTCTGGCTGAACCCTAATTTCAGTCATTTCTTCTAGTTAATCTCTTGTTATTATAACCTTAAAGCTCCATCATTTCCAATTCTTGTACCGAAGATATTTACATTTCTAATCTCGCTTTACTACTCGTAAAGTCAGCCTCCAACATAATCTCTTGGTTAATTCTATCTATCCCCAATATAGCTAACAACTGCTTTCAATGATCACATACTTTATGTACCAATTGTAAAATAAATATTCAGTTAAAAACAATCACTTACTACCTTGTCCATTATCCTTAAATCCTTGTTAAAGCCTCTTCATCTTCTTTTCTTAGTTATAAATACGGTGAGAAATACACCTCATCAACTCGGTGACTTAGCTTCATACCTTAAAAACTGTTCTACTTAGTTCCAAGAACTTAATTGATCTCCATCTGATTTCCCAAATAATTCAGAAGAAAAGTTTGACTCTGATATAAGAAAATAGAATATATTATAGTTAACTATACATGTACAAAATATTTGTTTAGTTAAAAGAAAGATAAAAAACACCACACATAATATTGTTTTCAAAACTTAATATTAATTTTTTTAAGACTGGTAGTATATATGATTCTGTATGATATTTTAAGTATTAAAAAAAATAAAGTTTAGTAAATATTATAAATCTCCTTAATTTGTACTTAAAAGTTTAAACAATAATAAATATGAGATAAGAAAGATGTAAGGTTCATGTCATATGATTTTTAACTTAAAATCAAAAAATAAATCATGTAGCTCAATGGTTATAAAGATGGCTTCTTAAGTGAATGTCAGGGGTTCAATCCCTAATCAAAACATTATTGAAAGACATATGTATAGGCCTATTTGTTAACATCGAGGATACAACTCAACTTAAACAAGTTTGTAATAAGTAAGTAATAATTCAATTGTCACAGCCTCACAGGAATCTCAGAAGATCATATCAGTCGAAAGAATAAAGATTAAAGTCATCCTACAGACTTGAAGTAATACTACATTGAAAGAAGTTCAATTATTTGATCAAGCCTCAGTGAAGTATTGAAGGAAATGGATTTATTAAAGTGACAGAGATTTCAGATGTGTGACAGAAAATGTACAAATTACAATGGTTGACAAAAATTGAAAGCAGCTAATGGACCACAACTTAAAGTCAAGATGAAGAACATACATTGGAGTTAGTCACTTATGAACCAGACAGTACATTAAGTGTCAACTTCAGACAGTGAATATTCTTCATCAAGTTCAAGTGGTTTAAGGATTGGTTATGCTATCTTGTAAGAATTTAAATTCTCTTTTAAATTAGTTATTAATTTATTGATTAAATTAATTTTTCAGAATTAATTTAACAAATAAATAAATTAATTATTAGAATGAATTTAAAATAGAATTAGAATTATATTAGAATTTTTGAAATAAAATGAACTGGAATGACTATCAAGGATAGTGATCCCGGTAGTCATTCCAAGTCATTTTACATTAAAAATGAACTGGAATGACTATCAAAGGATAGTCATCCCGATAGTCATCCTAGTTCATTTCAAGTTAATTCTAATTTAATTCATGAAATTCTGATAGTCATTCCAGGCATTTTCCATAGTCATTCCAGGCTTATTAATAGTCATTCCAGACTATTAAGATAGTCATTCCAATGGAAAAAGAAATGCACGTGCATGCTTGTCAAGTGGATTAACAAGTTGTTTAAGAATAAAAGAAGATCAGACATAACATAATATCTTTGAGAAGTTTCTGTCAAGAAAAGCTTATCAACTGCCTGTGACATTTTTATCAGTGAATCATTTCTAGAAATCAAAGTGTTAAATTCAAACCACTAGAAATCATTTACTTGTACTGCTTTGACTATCTAGTGGATTTTTATTCCTAGAACGCATCTCGAACTATCGTTTATTATTATATCTTTTTATTACAAAAATAGATAAATTCATGTCGAATTTATTCTAGATTTGTTTTAATTAGTTTGAGATTCAATCTTGTAATCAGTACCATATTTGTAACACCTTTCAAGTTTAATATAAGTTATTTTTAACTTGAATTTTGTTTCATTTAATTCCGCCATAATTTGTTCTTGAATTGTTTTATCCTAAAATGAACAAATTCGATAAAACGGTATAGTTTGTATTCAACCCCCCCCCCTTCTACAAACTTATCGGGACCTAACAATTGGCATCAGAGCCTTTTGATTGATACACTAATCAAAGATCCAATATTTGTGATTTTTTTTCTTAACTCTGAAATTTTTATTCTTCTACAAAAATCTCAAAAATGTCTACTACACAGAAAGTTGGTACAATGAAAATCCCCATGTTCAGCAAGGAGCACTATCCAATGTGGAAGAAGAAGATGCTCCTGTTTCTTCAAGTGGCTAATGTTAAATATCTTGGAGTGCTGAAAAATGGACCAAAACTTCCTATGATTGTTGAGGAAGAGTAGATTGAGAACAATGTCATTACTCAAGCTGCTAGAATGTACCCCAAGGATCCCAAGGACTATACAACTGATGAGAAAAAGGATGCTTCCCTGGATGCCTTCTGGTTGATTGTCTTGATCCAATCATGCATAATCATGTTCTAAACTGTGTTACTGCCAAACACATTTGGGATACGATTGAGATAATAAATGAAGGGACAGAGGAATTAAGAGAGAATAAGATGGAAATTCTCACCTCTTCATATGAACACTTTAGATCAAACCCTGGTGAAGGTATCTCTGATGTTTTTGAGAGATACAACAAATTGATAAATGATCTGAATCTCCATGGAAAGCACTACACAATTAAGGAGATTAACAAGAAGTTCCTCCTTACACTTCCATGTTAGATATAATTGATGATGTTTGTTTATCAGTGTTTAAAGTACCAGGAAACTATCAGAGTTTAGCTGGAGTACTAGTCAGAGTTTAGCTGGAGGACCAGTCAGAGTTTGTTAAAGTCTGATGGTCAGAGTTTGCTTAGCAGTCGGTGCAATTCAATGAACATTCTAGAAGCGATATTCTTTGAAGATGGAAAGAAGCAAAGAGATATCGAGATGGCTAAGGAAACGGAACAGAAGACAGAAGCAATTCTTAATTGATTCTGATTGTATAGCTAATTTATAGGAATATCAATTAATGATTGTATGTAGCTATGTACTATATAAACACAGATAGGTTAACCCTAAAAGGGATGCAAATACGTGAATTATCATTCTTGTAACCTAGCAGATCTCTGTGATATTTTACATCACTGAGAGAGGAGTTTTTAATTCCATTCAGTTTATTATTCATAACAGTGTTCTTATTGTTATTCTCATAAATATACTTGATTATATATTGTGTATTCGGCCTAACAATTGGTATCAGAGCCAAGGCTGTTTAATATATACAGTTTTTGATCCAAACACAAGTTATAATCATGGCTGAAAATACCCAGGCAGGTTCTAATGCTCAGAAGGTTCAACCAACTTCTGTAAGTCGATATGAGACAATCAGAGTTCCAATTCTAAGACCAGTGGAATATCCAATATGGAAGGTGAAGATGACCATGTTTCTGGAAGCCACGGATCCAGAATATCTTGATAGAATCAATGATGGTCCTCATATGCCAACAAAACTGTCTCCAGTTGTTGCTGGTCAAGAACAAAAGAGCGTTCCAAAAGAAAAGAAAGATTTGACTCCTGAAGACATCTCATCAATTACAAAGGATGCAAAGGTTAGACATCTTCTCCATAGTGCTTTAGATAATGTTATGTCTAATAGAGTTATTGGCTGCAAAACTGCCAAAGAGATTTTGGATGCTTTAGAAGTCAGATGTCAAGGAACAAGTGCTATAAAGAAGAACAGGAAGACTATTCTTACACAGGAGTATGAACACTTTCATTCGAGACCTGATGAAACTTTGACTGAGACATATGATAGATTCTGCAAACTGTTGAATGATTTATCTCTTGTTGATAAAGAATATGAACTTGAAGAGTCGAATCTCAAATTCCTTCTATCTCTACCTGAAAGATGGGATTTGAAGGCAACGACAATAAGAGATAATTATGATCTTGTAGAAACAGATCTCGATGAAATCTATGGTTTGCTTAAAACTCATGAACTTGAGATAAAGCAAAGAAACAAAAGATCTGGAAAGAAGACAAAATCCGTTGCTCTCAAATTTGAAGGAAAACCTCTTAAGAAAGAAACATCAAAGAAGAAAGCTAAGGGAAAGGCTTTAGTCATAAAATCTGAAAGTGAGTCATCAAACTCTGATGATGACTCAAACACTGATGAATCTTCTGAATCCGAGGATGATGAAGAACAAATGATGCAAATGGCTGCTTTAATGGTGAAGACTTTCAAGAAGATGGGTTTCACGAACTTCAAAAAAGGAAAGATATTCTCAAGGAGAGATTCAAACTCTGAAAGGAAGAATTTCAAAAAGTCTGACAGAAGGGATATCAAATCTGGGAAGAAAGACAAGTCTGAAATCCAGTGCTACAAGTGTAAAGAGATGGGTCACTATGCTCCAAAGTGCAAGAAAGGAAAATCTGAAAAAGCACTCATCACTAAAGGAAAAGACTAGGCAGACACTTCAGATTCAGATGAGGATGTCAACTATGCTCTCATGGCAACTGTTCAAGATGAAGCTGATTCATCTGAAAACAAGGTACCTCTAACAACTTATGCTTATGATATTGATAATATATCTGAATTGAGAATTTATCTTAAAAGCATACATGTTAGTTATAGGGATCAAACTTTAGAAAATGAGAGAATTAAATCTGAGAATCTTAAGCTTAAAGAGAGAAATAAATTTCTTGAAGAAGAACTTGTTAACATGCAACAAGTTCAAAAGGAAAAAGATGATGTTGTTTATGTTGAACATGAGTTGCTTAAGAAATTTAGGCAATTAGAATCTGATTTGGAAAAAGAAAGAAAGGTAATTAAAACCTGGACAAACTCTGGTAAGGACACACATCAGGTGTTTCAAACAGACTCAGTAGGGTTAGGTTTAAAGATAAGGTTAAAGTTAGAACACATCTTCCACCTATGAAATTTGTTCCTGAATCCAGTAAACTAAACTCTGTACTTGAAAAAGAAACAGTTAAGGTAGAACCAGTAAAAACTTATGTTAAACAGGTTAATGTTGGTTTAATGACAGAGAAACAAATCAAGTACAACCTCAAAGAGGTAAAGTCTGTTGAGAAACAGAAACTGTCCAGGAAAAATAGAAATGGAAAGATAGGCATTAATAAAAGCAATAATCATTTGCCTATCACTGATGCTCCTAGAAAAACATGTCATAATTGTGGTAGTTCTAACCATCTTGCAAGTTTTTGCAAGAAAAACAAAGATATTAATTCTTTACCCTCCATGTCTGGAGTTAAGAATGATTATGTTAGGGTTAGACCACAGACTTTATGCACTCACTGTGGGAGTACTTGGCATTCTATTTATACTTGTAAGAATTATCATGTCATTTATCACAACTATTATGAGTTGAAGCCAAATTTGAAATGGGTTAAAGTTGATTCTGCCAGTGTAAACTCTGATACTGTTAGCGTAAACTCTGTTGATAAGAATTCCGCTGCAAAAGCTAACAATGTTAAGAAAGCCAAAGGATCCAAGCAAGTCTGGATCCTTAGATCTAACTCTTTGTAATTGTTTGTGATTGCAGGGCATAAGGGAAAGTACCCTAGTCTTGGACAGTGGATGTTCAGGACACATGACTGGAAATAAAGCCCTGCTATCAGATTATGAGGAGAAAGCTGGCCCAAAGGTTTCCTATGGAGATGGAAACATAGGACGTACTATGGGATATGGCAATATCAATCTTGGAAGTGTCATCATCACTAATGTAGCTCTAGTCCCAGGACTCAAGCATGACTTGCTATCTGTGAGTCAAATCTGTGACAGAGGTTACCATGTAGATTTTCAACCTGAATACTGTGAGGTTATCAGCAAATCTACAGGGAAAGTTGTTCTAGTTGGACACAGACGGAATAATATCTATGAAGCAAGTTTGGTTACAAACTCTGAAGGAAAAGCTGTGTGTCTGTCTGCAAAAATGTCTAATGAAGAGAGTTGGAAATGGCATAAGAAGCTCTCTCATCTAAACTTGAACAACATCAATGAGCTAATTCGAAAAGATCTTATAAGGGGACTTCCAAAGTCAATACTCAGCTTAGATGGTCTGTGTAATTCTTGTCAGAAGGCCAAGAAAAGGAAGTCATCTTTCAAGAGTAAATCTGAATCTTCAGTTGTGGAGCCTTATCATCTTCTTCATGTTGATCTATTGGGTCCAGTAAATGTAATGTCACTAGGCAGAAAGAAATATGCTCTAGTCATTGTTGATGAGTATACTAGATACACTTGGGTGTACTTTCTAGTAAAGAAGGATGAAACTGCCTTAATTCTGATGGAACATGTGAAGCTGCTGGACAAAGGATCACAGTTTAAAGTGAGAATTATCAGGAGTGATAATGGTACTGAATTCAGAAATGCAACAATGGAATAATTTTGCAAAGAAAGAGGAGTGAAGCAAGAATTTTCTGCACCAGGGACTCCACAGCAGAATGGAGTGGTTGAAAGAAAGAACAAAACTTTAATCGAAGCTGCCAGAACAATGCTTGATGAAGCAAAATTGCCAACTTATTTCTGGGCAGAAGATGTTCAAACTGTTTGTTTTACTCAAAATGCAACACTGATCAACAGGCATGGGAAAACACCATATGAGATGGTGAAGAATAAGAAACCAAACCTGAAATATTTTCATATTTTTGGGTGCAAATGCTTTGTGTTGAAAACTCATCCTGAGCAGTTGACCAAGTTTGATTTAAAAGCTGATGAAGGAATTTTTGTTGGATATCCACTATCAACTAAAGCATTCAGAGTTTATAATCTGAGAACTAAAGTGATCATGGAATCTATACATGTGTCATTTGATGACAATAAAATAACTGGAATTGAAGATGAAGAAAATCATGATCAACTACGCTTTGAAAATGAAGATCTAAACTCTGATGATGTAAACTCTAACGAAGCAAATCCAACAAACTCTGATGTAGCATACTCTGATCCTCTACTGGTAAACACTGAGGAAATTTCTCAGACAGAAGAAAATAGAGAACCAGTTGAGGGGGAGCATGAAGATACTTTAGCAACATCTCAAAATGATGACTCACATTCTGAAAGTGAGTCAGCTGAAGAATCTAATACAAACTCTGAAAGCTCAAACACTGAGCAGTCTAATTCAGGGGGAGCCTCAGAGAATGCAGATGGTCAACAAGAAAATCAGGAAAGCATGGATCAAGGGGGAGAATCCAATAATGATGAAAGAAGCCACTTACCTACAGCAAGAAGGTGGACTCAGGCTCATACACCTGATCTGATAATTGGAAATCCAGATGCAAGTGTGAAAACAAGAAGTGCCACAGCAAATGAATGTTTGTTTCATGCATTCATATCTCAAACAGAGCCTAAGAAAGTGGATGAAGCTCTTCAAGATGCTAACTGGATAACAGCAATGCATGAAGAATTGAATGAGTTTGAAAGAAATGAAGTATGGACACTTGTACCAAGACCAAAGAACAGGTCTGTTGTTGGTACAAAGTGGGTTTTCAGAAACAAGACTGACAGTGAGGGAGTAAAAACAAGGAATAAAGCTAGACTTGTGGCAAAAGGATATTCACAACAGGAAGGAATTAACTATGATGAAACTTTTGGTCCAGTTGCAAGATTGGAAGCCATAAGAATTTTTCTAGCATATGCTGCTCACAAGAAGTTTAAAGTCTTTCAGATGGATGTGAAGAGTGCTTTTCTCAATGGGAAACTTGAAGAAGAAGTGTTTGTTGAACAACCACCAGGGTTTGTGGATCCCAAGTATCCAGATTATGTCTACAGGCTTGACAAAGCACTTTATGGACTAAAGCAGGCACCTAGAGCATGGTATGAAACTCTAGCTCAATTTCTTTTAGAAAGTGGGTTCACTAGAGGTACAATTGATAAAACCTTGTTCTATTTCAATACTGATAATGATTTGCTTTTAGTTCAAATCTATGTGGATGACATAATTTTTGGGTCTACTAATGACAAACTCTGTAAGAAATTTGCCAAGCTTATGCAGTCCAGGTACCAAATGAGCATGATGGGAGAGCTTAGTTATTTTCTAGGTTTGCAAGTAAAGCAAACAGATGATGGGATTTTTATCAATCAAGCAAAATATACCAGAAATCTTCTCAAGAAATTTGGTATGCTTGATAGTTCATCTGCAACTACTCCTATGGCAACTGCAACAAAGTTAGACAAAGACACAGGAACTTCAGTAGATATGACAAACTACAGAGGCATGATATGGTCTCTTCTTTATCTGACTGCAAGTAGACCAGACATCATGTATGCAACCTGTCTTTGTGCAAGATTTCAGGCAGATCCCAGAGAGCCTCATCTAACAGCTATAAAGAGGATTTTCAAATATCTCAAAGGAACCATAACCTTGGGTTTGTGGTATCCTAGAGAATCAGAGTTTAAGTTGATTGGTTACTCTGATGCAGATTTTGCAGGCTGTAAGATTGACAGAAAGAGCACTAGTGGAAGCTGTCAATTTTTAGGTGACAGATTAGTTTCTTGGTACAGCAAGAAACATAAATCAATTTCCACATCCACAGCAGAAGCAGAGTATATTGCTGCTGGTAGCTGTTGTGCACAGATTCTGTGGATGAAGAATCAATTGCTGGATTATGGGTTAAGGTACTCTAAAATACCTATTTTCTGTGATAATCAAAGTGCTATTGCTATGACAGGTGTACAACATTCCATGACCAAGCACATCAGCATAAGGTATCACTTTATCAGGGAACATGTGGATGAAGGAGATATTGAGCTTCATTTTGTGTCTACAGAACAACAGCTTGCAGATATCTTCACCAAGCCTTTGAGTGAAGCTACATTTACAAGACTGGTAAATGAACTTGGAATGATCTCTGGTTTTGACTAGAGATACTGGTTAGACTCAAACTTTACTCATCTGTGAAAATTTGCTCATGTTTTTCTGCATATGTTAATTGTCATGCAAATCATGTTGATAAACTCTGGTAGCATACTCTGATGGAAGCATACTCTGATGATAAACTCTGATGTTATACTCTGATTGTGTTATTGTCTGAAACATATTGACCAATGAAGAAACTAGTATGAAGCATGATTCTCGGTAAGTAATCATGAATCTTTCTGAGTTATATATGATCTAATCTCAAATGTGTGCAGAAACTTTACACAGCATGATACTGTCTCTATATTTATAGCATCTCTTAGTTTATTGATCCTATACACTGAGTCTGTATTAGCTGTTTGCACTTTCTCTCATAAATCATAAATGCTAAAAGATGTTAGTCTAAACTCTGATGAATAGTTACTGCTAATTCACCCCTAAGCAAAAGATGCAAAAATATGCACAAATTCCTTTGAGATCATGTTGTGCCGAGGAAGACCCATGAACTTATTGTATGAAATAAGGGCTAAAATTTTCAAATTTTTGGTGACTAGTGCCGCCGGCCACTGATTACTGGAAAAGATTAAATTAAAAAAAAAATTTAATGGGGTGAAAACTGATGAATACAAATAAATACAGAGTTTAGATGAAATCAGAATATGTTTTACATATGAGAGTTTGGGCAACCAGTTTTTACTGATTTATTTTGTGGATTTTATGCACTTTGAGATGCTCTCAATATTTATATTCAGTAAACTCTGCTATTCACACACAAACATTCACAACTGTGCATTTTGAGAAAAGAGATTATTAATGAAGGAGGAGAATTGATAAAAACTGATGAACTGTGTACTCTACGCCGAGGTAATTTATTTTTAATCTCTGATGATTAAAATAAATAAGGGTGTTTCAGACATTTCATAATTATTGAGGAACATTATTTTTGGAAAATAGAGAGTATGATTGATAATGGTTTGTTGAGTTTTTGAAAATGAAGAAAGGTGTATAGAAAATAGCAGTAATTAGTGCCTTTTACTGCGCATGCGTGTTGGAAACAACCACGATTTACTGCTGTCAGTTAATACGTATGTGCCAACTGTCCCACTCACACATTATTCGAGTAAGCCTGCTGTGTGTTTTAATGATTAAAACTCTTCAGTTTTAATTCATATTTAATCATTATACACACAACGTTCAAATCTTTTACAGACTTACTCTATTCACAGCACAGTTTCACTTACACATATTCACAAACACTTTTCTGCATCACTTTTTCAAACACTTTCTCGAAGCATAAACTCCGATTTATTTCAAATATTCTAATGGCAACAACCATGTTTCAGTCTTTTGGTCTCGATTTCGTTCCTAACAACTATGCAGCACCACTATCTACTGAGAACGTCCCAGAGGCGTTTCACTTATTTCAAAATTTCCTCGCTTAATCAGATATTGGGCAAGCTCTAGTGGAACCAACAAGGTTATCTGGTACTCAAATCAAAGCCTTCTGGGAAACAGGCGTATATGATGATGGAGGTGAATCAGGCACCCCTTCAATTATTTTTGAATTTGCTGACCAAGAGTATGATGTTAATGATGATTTTCTTGAACCCATCTTGGAGATGGATATTGAAGATGAAGTTGAAGCACATCCCTCTGCTACTCTAGAAGAGTATGGTAGTCTTAATGCAACAGAGGATGTGGCAGCTGATCAACCCACAATCATACTTGATGAGTCCTTAGCTACTCATACAGAGATTCTCTCTGTTAATCACCAGGTAATTGAAAAAGGTGAAGAGGTTGATCAGACAACAAAGGCTGTAGCTGCAGAAAATATTGTTGAGGAAACTGCAGAGAATAATCTTGAAGCAACTACAGAAATTGCTGTTGAAACTACTGCTGATGATGCTGAAAATGAAGAAAATGCTCAAGACAATATATACTCTGAGAAGCTCGCAAATGCTGATGTTCCAGAAACATTTGCTGAGAATATTCCTCATTCTTCAAATGCTGAACCTTCTGCAAAGTCTGATGATGATCAAGCTGATTCATCTTCTCAAAGACTTTCTGCTCAACCAAATCCAAAGGACATTCAGCATGCCACTGAACTTCACTTTCAGAATATGTACTTTTCAAAGTGGTCAGACAAGGATTGCATATTCACTGATCAAAGGGCTGCTGACTTTGTAACAAAGTCTGCTAAGTCAATTGCAAATCCTGAGCTTCTTACACATCTCCAGGCAACTATTGTTCAAGTTAAATCTCTTCACAATCATTTTGATGAAACTCAGAAGTCAGTTACTGGGTTGAGAAATGATGTGGTTGCTCGAGATATGTCACTGAAGCAAGATAAAACTATGCTGCTTACTTTGGTCAAAGATCAAGAAATTCTCAAGAACAGACTGACCAAGGTTGAAGACAATCAGACTTTAATGTCTGATAAACTGGATTCTATTGCTGCTTCGCTTGAATTGCTCACATCAGTATTGATTCCTGATGATGTCAAAAAGGGGGAGAGAGTACTTAAAGACAAATGCAAAAAGTCTCAAACTCTGAGTAGACATGATGATTCTACTGATGGTGGTGCAGAAGGAAAAGAGTTCAAATCTAAATCTACTCTACAGCAAGGAAAGCTAAGATCACACTCTGATGCTACAAACTCTGAAAGGATAAACACTGGTGCTCAATCTACTTCAGGAGCTAGAAGCTTATTGCTTACTTCTCATCCAGTTACTGATGAAGAGATTGCTGCTCAGTTGTTTCTAGAAGAACATGGTGCTGATGCAACCATAGAAGATATCCAAGCTGAAGAATTGATGCTAGATGAAGAGCATGTAAAGAATTTAAAGTCTGGGAAGTTGAAGAAAATCAAGAAAGTTTTAAGGCCAAAGGAGAAAGGAATTGTAATCAAGGAAAATGTAAACTCTCAACAGTGTTTACAATACTCAAGAAGGCCAGTTGAAGCCAGCTTAGATAAAGGCAAAGGAAAGCTTGTGGAAGAAAGTCAGTTATTGAAGAAAGCTCAAACAACCTCTGACAGTGCTCAAGTTGTTCAAACATTAAAAGCTGTGACAACCTCTGATACTACTCAAGTTGTATAGACTAAACTCTCTTCTGAACTTCAAAGAACTTTTGCTAAACCAGTCATGGCTCAACAAACTCTGATTCCTGGAAATGTCAATGTTCTTCAAAGCAAAACCATCATGGGTAAAGAATCAAGAGATAGATTTGGTTTAGGATCTCATAGAGAAAAGAGAGTAAACAATAGTCCTATGGATCAAACTTCATTAGCTGAACCAGGTGTTGGTGTGACTCAAAAAAATCTTGATGCTTTAGAGTTGGTTCAGTTAATACATCATAAAGGATTGAAGAAGGATTTTCTGTTATACTTCAAGGCTGATGGCAGAGTATACAGAGTTGGTGAAGCTGATATAGGATTAAAGATGAAAGAAGAACTAGAGTATGTACTGTATATACTGAAAGTAAAGAATCAAAGAACTCATCAAGCATATGAGGTATTAAGAAGCAGAATGGTGAAAGCTAGAGCTCTTTGTGGCCTAAAGACTGCTGGTGCTTACATACCGAAGTACAGAGATTATAATGGAAAGGTTATTGAGATGCAAAGGAACAGTGCAAGACTCAGAACAGATCTTGGTATAAAAGTATTGGAATTTAATCTGGAATCAGATAAATCCTTCATAATAAAGCTAGGAAATGATATGAGGAAGAACATCATTTATGCTCTAAGGTCAGCTATTTATCAAACTGGAGAGAGTGATCCAGAGTTGAGGGAGATAAAGAAGATAATGGTAGCTGAGCTAGAGAGAGCTGAGAGAAGACTACTTATGGACTACATCAGGACTGTACCTGACATTGAAGAGATTAAGTAACTGAAGTCTGTAAGTTTTTAAAGTTTTCTGTTCTAAGTAAAAGTATAAACTCTGTGATTTTATAAACACTGCATTTGTTATATGTTTTGACATCATCAATTATCTGTTAACTTGTACATTTTAGTATGAACAAGTTGGGGGAGATTGTTAGATATAATTGCTGATATTTGTTTATCAGTGTTTAAAGTACCAGGAAACTATCAGAGTTTAGCTGGAGTACTAGTCAGAGTTTAGCTGGAGGACCAGTCAGAGTTTGTTAAAGTCTGATGGTCAGAGTTTGCTTAGCAGTCGGTGCAATTCAATGAACATTCTAGAAGCGATATTCTTTGAAGATGGAAAGAAGCAAAGAGATATCGAGATGGCTAAGGAAACGGAACAGAAGACAGAAGCAATTCTTAATTGATTCTGATTGTATAGCTAATTTATAGGAATATCAATTAATGATTGTATGTAGCTGTGTACTATATAAACACAGATAGGTTAACCCTAAAAGGGATGCGAATACGTGAATTATCATTCTTGTAACCTAGCAGCTCTCTGTGATATTTTACATCACTGAGAGAGGAGTTTTTAATTCCATTCAGTTTATTATTCATAAACAGTGTTCTTATTGTTATTCTCATACATATACTTGATTATATATTGTGTATTCGGCCTAACATTCCATCTCATCTGGAGCACAGAATATCAGCAATTAGAGAAGCAAGAGATCTTGGAGAGATTTCTTTGGAAAGACTCTATGGTGTTCTGAAGACTTATGAGCTGGAACAAATACAACAGAAGGAAATATATGGAACAGGGAAGATAGTCAGTACTTCTACTGCACTGGTGGCAGAAGTCCCACAACAACTGGAAGTGAAGGTTGTTCAACCTTCCAGTTCTGACATGGATGTTACTGTGGCTGAATATGGCTTAACATCCACAAGTCAATGTGGTGGTGACTTCTATTCCATGGAAGAACTTGAACAGCTGGAGGATGAGTCAATGGCAATGATAGTGAAGAAGTTTGGGAACTTCAGGTTCAGAAGGAACCCTAATCTTAAGTTCAAGCTAGGGTTTCTGTTAGATCAGGATTCAATGATCGTCGGGATCTAGACTCAACTGATCAGGATTGCTGACGTCATCAGTATTGCATAGCCATCAAGATTGCATGATCGTCAGGATCAGGATTGATATCAGGATTTCATATCAGGACTGGGATCAGGATTGATCATCAGGACTGGAAGCTGATCAGGATTTCTATTTCGAGTTATATTTGGAGTCTAGTTAAATAAGGATTTTTATTTTGTCGGTTCCTGGTTTGTAGGAACGTAGCTATCAATTTAGGATAGGTTTCAATCTTTGTAATTGATTAGGACTTATCATGTAATTGATAGAGAAGCTGTGTAGTATATAAACACAGTTTAGGTTTCGATTTATATAGATCAAACACTCGGGTATTTTTGTAACCTAGAAGCTCTCAAGAACATCAGAATTTCTTGAGAGAGTTTGTAACAGTTTTATATCAGAATTATTAAAGCTGTTATTATTCATATTTGTGTTTAAAGTCGAGAATCTTATACAATTGTATTCAACCCCCTTCTACAATTGTTTATTACTGGGCAACAATTGGTATCAGAGCAAACTAATTTAAATTTGAATCAGATACGATCTAAGATGTCGACAACCAAGTATGAAAGTATGAAAATTCCCATCCTGAAGAAGTCTGAATATCCAACATGGAAGATAAAGATGCTGATGTACCTAGAGGCTATGGATCCTGATTATTTGAACAGGATTCGTGATGGACCATATATTCCTACCAGGATCATAGAATGAACAGAAACTGTACCTGAACACTATGTGGTCAAGGCCAAGAGTGAATGGACTCCAGAAGAAAAAGCTCATGTACTCAGGGAGGCAAAGATAAAGAATATCCTGCACAATAGTCTTGATGCTGTCATGTCCAACAGAGTGATTGCATGCAAGTCTGCAAAAGAAATTTGGGATACTTTGGAAACTCGGTGTCAGGGATCTGCATCTGTCAAGAAAAACAGAAGGGCTCTTTTGATTCAAGAATATGAACAATTCGATGCTAGACCTGATGAGAGCCTAACTGATTTATATGATAGATTTCTGACACTCATGAACAGTCTATCTTTAGTTGGCAAGGAATATGTTTCTGAAGATTCAAATACCAAGTTTCTGAGAGCTTTACCAGAAGAATGGGATACTCAAACCTCGATCATTAGACATCAGTATGATCTCAACACTGTATCTCTTGATGAAGTCTATGGAATGCTAAGAACTCATGATCTTGAAGTTCAACAGAGAAAGAATAAGAGAAGCAGTAAGTCAAAGACTATTGCCTTGAATGTAGAGGCTAAATCAAAAGGAAAAGCTATGGAGGTCTCTAGAAGGAAATCAAGAGTGGTGGAGTCAGATCCTGATGATTCATCATCAGATACTGATGGCAATCCTGATGCCAATACTGATGATGATTCTTCTGACTCAGACATGGAAGAGATGGTTGCTATGATAGTCAGCGGCTTCAAAAAGATGAAGTTCAGGAAGGCTAGAAGGCAAGGCAACTTCCAGAAAAGGACCTTCAATACTAACAAATACAAATACATCAAAAAGGACAGCAAGGGTAGCAAATTTGACAAGTCAAAGGTTAGATGCTACAAGTGTAATGGTATGGGATACTTTGCTACTGAGTGCAAGAAGACAAAGGCACTCATCACATCAAGCAAGGACTGGATGGACTCTTCCTCAGAATCTGATATTGAGGTGGTCAACTATGCCCTAATGGCCAATACTGATGATACTGCTATTCCTGATGATAAGGTACTAAATACTGTCTTTGATTTTGATACTGATAATGCTTCTGAGTTAAGACGTTTTCTAAAGTCATTGCATATTAGCTTTAGAAGTCAAACTGCTGAAAATACTAGAATCTTATCTGAGATGTCTGAACTTAGGAAAAGGAATGAGCATTTAGAAGCTGAATTTTCTCTTATGAAAAAAGTACAGATAGAATGTGATAATGCTAAACACATGTACTTAGAGATGAAATTTCTATTCCACACATTGTGAAGTAGTCAGCAAAGAAACAGGAAATATTGCATTGACTGGCTACAGGCATGGTAACATTTATGAAGCCAACATTCTCTCAAATACTGATGGCTCCCCTACATGTCTCATCAGTAAAGCACCAATAAATGAAAGTTGGAATTGGCACAAGAAGCTTTCTCATCTCAACTTCAGCAATATCAATGAGTTGGTTAAGAAAGATTTAGTGAGAGGATTACCTAAAGCTTTGTATACTCCTGATGGACTCTGTGATGCTTGTCAAAAGGCTAAACAAAGAAGGACATCATTCAAGAGTAAATCAGAATCCTCTATTGAAGAACCATATCACATGCTGCATCTTGATCTATTTGGACCAGTCAACATTATGTCCATCAGTAAGAAAAGGTACACTCTTGTAATTGTTGATGAATATTCTAGATTCACCTGGGTGTATTTTCTGCACAGAAAAGATGAAACTCCAGAAATACTGTTGGATCATGTGAGAATGATTGAGACAACCACAAAGTACAAAGTCAAGATACTAAAAAGTGATAATGGTACTGAATTCAAGAATTCAAAGAGGGAAGAGTTTTGCAAATACAAAGGGATTATTCAACAATTCTCTGCTCCTGGCACACCTCAGCAAAATGGAGTAGTTGAAAGGAAAAATAGAACTCTTATTGAATCTGGCAGAACTATGTTGGAAGAAGCTAAATTGCCTACATATTTCTGAGCAGAAGCAGTCAATACAGCATGCTATACTCAAAATCTCACATTGATAAACAGACATGGTGTTACTCCTTATCAATCACTCAAGGAGAAGAAACCAAGTTTGAAGCATTTTCATGTGTTTGGCTGTAAATGTTTTGTTCTCAGAACTCATCCTGAACAGCTAGGGAAATTTGAAACAAAGGCTGATGAGGGAATTTTCATAGGCTATCCTGCATCAAGAGCCTTTAGAGTTTTTAACTTGAGAACAAGGACTGTCATGGAGATACACGTATCTTTTGATGACAAAAAGATAATTGGATTGAATGAAGACTCACATGATAGATTGGTTTTTGAAAATGAAGCTACCAAGGAACCTGAAGAAAATGAATCAGATCCTGACAATTCATCAGATACTGATGGGTCACCAAATCCTGATGATCCATCAAATCCCGATGACACACCAAATCCTGATGAAGCACCAATTACTGATGATGCAAATAATGATTAGTGCAAATGTTGAGGGGGATCAACAACAAACTACTACAAATTCAGAGTCAACTCAATCATCAGGACAAAATTCTTCAGATACCGATTCAAGTGACAATCCTGATAATTCATCAAGAGGAAATAACAATAATTCAGGGGGAGCTTCTAATGAAACAAATTCTTCTAATCAAGATAACACCAATCCAGGGGGAGCATCTACATCAAGGAATGACTTACCACCAGCAAGGAAATGGATTGCAAGTCATACTCCTGATTTGATAATTGGAGATCCTGATGCAGGTGTTCAGACAAGAAGTGCAACTCAAAATGAATGTCTATATAATAACTTTCTGTCAAAGGAGGAGCCAAAGAAAGTTGAAGATGCACTTAAAGATGCTGATTGGTTACTGCAATGCAAGAAGAATTGAATGAATTTGAAAGGAATGAAGTCTGGAAACTGGTACCTAGACCAAAGAATAGGTCTATTGTGGGTACAAAATGGATTTTCTAAAATAAGACAGATCCAGAAGCTGGTGTGAAAACCAGAAGTACAAAGACAAATTGACAACAACATTGCTGGAAAGCAGAGAAGAAGAACAATTGAGAAATATGATCAATTTCATTAATACTTGGAGATTCTTTACAAATGAAAAGGAAATTACATTGTTTCTTTTCTAGTCTATTTCTCTACCCCGGGACATGTGCTTTGCTGATAAACATGAATGCCCCTGTTAGATGGATCATAACCAGGCGAAAACTCCTATGAGCAGCTTCACAGTCCGTCAGGATTGGAAGGGAGTTGTCCACCAAGATCCATCTAGGATTCTCTTGTTCCATCCTTAAAGGACAAGAAGGGGAGCGGATGCACTTGAAGGCGGATCGTCACCGTGATCACCGGGACTCTTCCATGCCTCCACCTTGCATGAAGTACAAGCATCGAGTTTCCTCTTTCTTCTTCTTCTCTCAAGCTCTCGCTCGAGCTTCTCATCCTCATCATCATTACCATCATCGTCACCGTCTTCTTCCTCTTCTTCATTGATGATGACGGGATTATCAAGAGGATTCCAATCAGGGTTTACCTGCTTGAAGTTGTGAAGGAGGACATCAGCCATTGCATTCAAAAAGGCCTCATGTTCCTGAGGGTCAGGAACAGGGTGTGGCTCTTCATTCTCTGCGATTTCATCCAGAGCCTCTTGCATTTCTTGCCAGATTAACTCGATCTCATCGAGTTCCTCAACAGAGATTATTTGTTAAGAGTGCAGGTCATTTACTCAATCTCGAGGAGACTGTTCAGTTTTTCATGACTACTTTGCCTCGTTAATTGGCAATGCCTTTATTCCTGATGAGGTCAGTTTTTTTTTCTTACATCAGAAAATGCCTACTTGTTATGGTTTACTATCTGATGCTATGGGGCAAGGCCAATCACACCTTGTTCCTGACCCAAGCATCCAACCCAAACAGTCAAAACAATCAACTGCCACCTCTATTGTCTCCCAAAAGACTTTAGTTGTAAAATCTAAGAAATCAGCTATATCTGATGTGTCTGGAAGACAATCAGGATCAAAGGATTTTTCCTCTACACCACTCACTCAAAAGAAGATAAAAGGGGGTGTACAAGGGGTCCTGGTGAAGAAAGGTGCTAAGATTGTTACTGACAAGGTTGTTGAGGATGTTCCAGTCAAAAGAAAGTTGAGGTTAATAGATGAAAGTGATTCTGAGGATGATATGCCCATCTCCTCCAAGTTTAAGATAATCTAGGAAGTTGTTGATACTGCTACTGAAGCTGTGGCACCTTCATCAAAGCCACAGAAGAAAAGGAAATTATCAAAAAGCAGGTATCATATTCCTTTGACGGTGCAAATGAAGGATACTGATATTCAAACATCAAATCCTGATGAGTCATCTATTCCTGATGCTCAACCAAATCCTGATGTTGGTATTCCTGATGTACAACCAAAAATTGTCTCTATCTCAGACTCTCCAACAAAAGCCTCTCCAACTGCAAAGATTGTTGAAATTTCATGGGAGAAGGTTGCTGAGACTGATTCAAAACTTGGGTTTTCATATCCCATGGAAAAGAAAAGAAAAGCAGAGGAGTTAGTCTTTCAGAGACAAAAGAAGCTGAAAGGATCAAGCCCACAAGAGCCTGAATCTCAATGTGATTCAGCAGCTACTGAAGATCCTGCCCCACAAGAACCACTCAATCAAAGTTTGAGTGAAGGCATAACTATTGGAATGGTCCCACAAGAACCATTTTCTCAAAGAGAGAATGAAGAAATCAACATTCCAGCCACACAAGAACCATCTTTTACTTCTGAAGATGCATGCAAAGCTACAACTTCTGAGAAATTTCCTGACAATGCTCAAAGGATTTCTAGTGAAAATGAAAGATTGGTCGAGGACACTGTCACTGAGGGAAGTACACAAGAACCTTTAACTCAAAGTGTTAAAGCAGCTTCTGAACCTCATGCTACACAAGAACCATCAGTATCAAATCCTGATGCAAGCTTATCAAATCCTGATGGTGTTGCTCCTGACGCTAGTGGTGCTCCTGATGCTGAGCCAATCCTGATACATCCACTTAGTTCCAGACCAATGACAGATACTATCACAGAATCACAGGATAAATTAAAAGGTATTGTTATTCCTGATCCTAATGTTCCTGATGATTCTGATGCTGATGATAGTGATGACAGTGATGATAATAATGATGAAAAGGATCAGCTTGTTACAGCAATAAAAGCTAGTCTTGGAACCAACTTTGGTTCATCAAGCACATTCATGGCTGGAAAGGCTACTACTGGAAAAGATCTCAGACAAGATTTTTTTGTTTCTTCTGAAATTTCTCCTACTGAGGCACTTAGACAATATGAATGGAACAATTCATGGTACAGATCTTCTGAATCCGTTAGCTTTCCTTCTGCTTTGGATCATGCCTATGATGCAGTAAAATTGATTGAGAATCAAGATTTGAAGAATCATTTGAAGGCAACTAATCTTTTATCAAAAGGCCTCAAACATGAAAGATTCTATCAAGGCTGCTACAGAATTAGAAAGGACTGCCATTTCTCAAAACTTCACAAAGGTGCCTACTGCTCTTCAACTAAGAATAATGGAATCCCAAGTCAAGTCAGTCATTACTGAACAAACCTCCATTAATAGCAGAATTGATTCACTTGATTCTAAGGTAATTGATATACAAAACTCTCTTGCCTTAATTTTGAATTTATTGTCAAATACTGATGTCAAAAAGGGGGAGAAGGTAAGTTCTACAAAATGTACACATGATCTAGTATTAAGGAAAAATGATGATGATACTGGAAATGATGGTGGTGACAAAGTACTACAAGGAGAAACCTCTGATGCTGCTGTTATGAAGACTATTCAAACTTCTCAAAGTCAAACAACGCAGTCAACTCATGTTTCTGATTCTGGAGTAAAGACAGTGAGGACATTGGTGCAATCTCAAATCCTGACGGAAAAGCAAATCCTGACAGGTGATCAAATCCTGATGGATGATCAAATCCTGACGCCTGGTCAAGGACAAATTCTTTCTACAATTCCTGAGGGTGATGAAGATGTAATTATTGATAATCCTAAAGAAGCATCAAACTTATTCCAGAAGTTCAAAACAAAGAAAGGTGATGTTGTGACTCTTTATCATACTGATAAGAGGGTACACCAGTTATTTGTTAGAAAGGTACTTTCTAATGCTACTAAAGAATATCCTGATCTCTCTCATGAAGAGTTCTTAAATGCTCAAAGAGAAATGATGGAGAGTTTCAAGAATCCTGCTCCTGCTAGAGGTAGAGGAGGCAGAGGTAGAAGAAGTGCTCAAAGAGGTAGAAGAAGCTCATCAACTCCAATTATGCATAGACAAACAAGGTCTAGAGGATTAAGGATTGAAGAAATTCCTGAACCTACTCAAACTCTAGTAGTTCCTGACAGGTCTACTTTTGGTGATGATGGAATTGATGAAGAAGAACCAGAATTAAAAGAAAGACTTATTCAGATTCTTGAAGACAAAGAAGAAAATCTGCTGTTAAGCTTCTTGAAGATGAATATGTTCTACCAGAAAATATGAGGAGATAAGTTTGTTACTGTAAATACTTGTACATTTTGTATATATATTTTTGACATAATTGAATCTTGGAAATCTATACTTTATTTTACAAAGTATGAGATTGGGGGAGATTGTTAGATCAGGATTCAATGATCGTCAGGATCTAGACTCAACTGATCAGGATTGCTGACGTCATCAGTATTGCATAGCCATCAGGATTGCATGATCGTCAGGATCAGGATTTCATATCAGGACTGGGATCAGGATTGATCATCAGGACTGGAAGCTGATCAGGATTTCTACTTCGAGTAATATTTGGAGTCTAGTTAAATAAGGATTTTTATTTTGTCGGTTCCTGGTTTGTAGGAACGTAGCTATCAATTTAGGATATGTTTCAATCTTTGTAATTGATTAGGACTTATCATGTAATTGATAGAGAAGCTGTGTAGTATATAAACACAGTTTAGGTTTTGATTTATATAGATCAAACACTCGAGTATTTTTGTAACCTAGAAGCTCTCAAGAACATCAGAATTTCTTGAGAGAGTTTGTAATAGTTTTATATCAGAATTATTAAAGCTGCTATTATTCATATTTGTGTTTAAAGTCGAGAATCTTATACAATTGTATTCAACCCCCCTTCTACAATTGTTTATTACTGGGCAACAGTTTCAGAGAGGTGGTTCTTCTTCCTCAAATAGCACAAGGGGTGGCTATAAAACTGGAACCGTGGACAGAAGCACAATCAGATGCTACAATTGTAATGAGTTGGGTCACTTTGCTACAGAATGCAGAAAGCCAAAGCAAGTGAGAAGGAACTCATATGATTCTAGCAAGAAGAACAAGATTGGGAAAACTTATCTTGCCGAGGGAAAAAGTTGGGATGATACGGATAGTGATGAAGAAGATGGTGAAGTTGGAAATCTAGCACTAATGGCTAATGAAGGCAACACTTCATCATTCATGTTAGAGGTAAAGTTCACTGACTCTGAAATGATCTATCATCTTAGTAGTACTGTATCTTGTGCACGTAGTGAAAATGATAGAATAATCCTTTTGAACACTGCTCTTGAAAAGGAGGTAAACGAATTAAGACTTGTGCATGTTAATCAAGATGAACTCACTAAGAAGATGGCCATTCTTGAGAATAGGGTTAATTGTTATATTCAATTAGAAACCATTCTTAAGGATCAGATCAATGAACTTGAAACCAAGGTAAATGCTTACTATAATTCTTGTAAGACCGCTAAAGAAATCTTCAATAAACAAGTTATTGGTAAAACTATAGGAATATGTTATGACTATAACGAGGCTATTGGAGAATTAAGCATTAACACCCCTAATAGAGTCAGTGCTGAAGAAAGGGGTGTACCACATGTGCTTATGGGTATTGAAAAACCTTTCTTTAGAGAATCCTTGGCAGAACCTCTCAATGAATATTCCATAATTATTCAAGAGGAGATGTGTATTGATGATCTTGCTTTTGAACTTGCTCAGTCCAACAAATGTATGTCTGAGAATCATGTCAAAGTTGTTTCAGCAACAAAGACTAAATCAGATATTCATAAAGTCGATCAAAACAACAGTAGAACTAACATGCATGCTATTAATCTGTCTCATAAAGCATGCGGTGTGGTGAATTGCATGTCTTGTGCATTTATTGTTATGTATGCTTATTTTAATAGTAATCATGTATATGATAATAAGACTGCTCCCCATCAACATGTTAATAATAAGAAGCATGTTAGATCTAAAACTGCTAGTCCTCCCAAGACTAGAGTGGATTCATTTATCCCTAAGCGTACTCAGAAATGTGTTAAGGCTGACTATAAATGGAAACGCTCTTTTGTTAAAGAGGTTGAAGTAGTTAAAGTTAAAAATGTTGTTTTGCCTGACAAAGGCCAGTTCTTTAAGTATGCCGGACCCAATCAAGTTTGGGTTCCGAGGAAGGACTAATCAATTTGATATTGCAGGGTGTGGTACAGGTAAACCGTGTTGTGTGGATTCTGGACAGTGGATGTTCAAGGCATATGACCGGAGATAGAACCTTGCTATCAAATGTGGTTGAGAAAGCTGGTCCAGTGATTTCCTTTAGAGATAACAACAAAGGTTCAACTGAAAAGGATATGGCTGTTTGGAATCAGGAAATGTTATCATTAAAGATGTCTCCATTGTGGAAGGTCTGAAGCACAATCTTCTCAGCATTAGTCAATTCTGTGACAGAGGATATGCTGTTTCATTTGATAAAGACAAGTGCCAGATCCTTCACAAGAAGAATGGAAAGCCTGCTCTTCAAGGAGTAAGGAAATGGAACTTGTTCATAGCTGATCTGTACTCTGGATCCAAAGATGAAGTTAATTGTTTTTATGCTAAAACTTCATCAGATGAAAGTTGGCTATGGCACAAAAAGATGTCTCACCTGAACTTCAAAACAATGAACTCCCTAGTCAAGAGGGAATTGGTGAGAGGTCTGCCTTAAATGGAATTTACATATGAAGGACTGTGTGAGGCTTGTCATAAAGGAAAGTCAAAGAAAACATCTCACAAGGGAACTGACACATCATCAATAACTGAACCACATCAGCTACTGCACATGGATTTGTTTGGTCCAGTTAATGTGATGTCTATGTCAAAGAAACTATATGCACTTGTGATTGTTGATGAATATTTCAAATATACATGGGTTTTATTCCTACATTCCAAGGATGAAACCCCACAGATGGTGATTGATCATGTAAAGTTGATTGAGCTGGATTCTAGATTCCCTGTTAGAGCTATAAGGTCAGATAGTGGAACTGAATTCAAGAATGCAGTCCTAAATGAATTTTGTGCAGATAAAGGAATAACAAGACAGTATTCAGCCCCTAGAACTCCTCAATAGAATGGAGTGGTAGAAAGGAAGAATCGTACATTGATTGAAGCTGCAAGGACTATGTTAAGTGAATCAAGATTTCCAATGTACTTCTGGGCTGAAGCTGTAAATACTGGTTGTTATACTCAGAATCGAACTTTAATCAACAAGGACTTAATGAAGACTCCTTATGAGATCATGAAGAACAAGAAACCAACTCTCAAATACTTTCATGTATTTGGTGCTAAATGCTTTGTACTTAAGGATGGTGATGTTAAACGTGGCAAGTTTGAGGCCAAGGCATATGAAGCTATATTTGTTGGTTACTCCAGAAGATCTTACATGGTATACTTGATTGACAGTCACCAAGTGAAGGAAAATGTCAATGTTACATTTGATGACACTAAGCTCCCAAGTATCCAAACAGAAGATTCATCTGAAGAACTGAAGTTTGATAACTTGCCAGACTCAGAATTAGATGATGAAGCTCCACCTGAGATTGTTGCTGGTAATGAAAATATCAATGATGATAATGATCATGGTGGTGTTGGTGTTGGTGGTGGAAACATTGCTAACAGTGGAGATACCACCAACACTGGAGAAGAATCATCAAGGCAATCAAGCAACAACTCAGGGGGTGGAAATGAAGGGTCAACTAGTCATTCACAACATCAAAATGAATTTCAAGGCAAATCATCAAGATCAAATCTTTCAAGACAGATTGTGTGGAATAGAGCTCATCCTTTTGAGCTGCTCATTGGTGATCCAGGTGTTGGAGTTAGAACTAGAAGTGCTACTCAGAATGAATGTCATTATTCAGGGTTTCTATCTGAGATGGAGCCAAAGAAGACTGAGGAAGCACTGAGTGATCCAGATTGGGTGATTGCTATGCAAGATGAACTCAATCAATTTGAACAACAGCAAGCCTGGAAGCTGGTACCCATACCAAAGAACAGGAAAGTAGTTGGTACAAGATGGGTATACAGAAACAAGTTAGATGAGGATGGAATTGTTACCAGAAACAAAGCAAGACTGGTTGCTCAAGGGTATTCACAAGCTGAAGGCATTGATTATGATGAAACCTATGCACCAGTGGCTAGGCTTGAGGCTATCAGGATGTTCTTAGAATTTACAGCTTATTCCAATTTTAAATTTTATCAAATGGATGTTAAGAGTGCATTTATGAATGGTGAGCGGGATGAAGAAGTGTATGTGGACAGCCCCTGGCTTTGAAAATCAGGAGTTGCTGGACTTTGTGTACTTTGTCTTCAAGGCTATCTATGGTCTCAAACAAGCCCCAAGAAAATGGTATGACACTCTCTCTGGTTTTTTTTTAGAAAATGGTTTTGTAAGAGGTATCATAGACAAAACTCTTTTTTCTAAGAAACACAAAAATGATATGATATTAGTCCAAGTCTATGTGGATGACATCATATTTGGGTCTACTAATGATGATCTCTGTAAGAGATTTTCTAAGCTAATGCAGAGTAAGTTTGAAATGAGTATGATGGGTGAGCTGAAGTTCTTTCTTGGATTACAAGTAAGTCAAAGGTTAAATAGTATATGAAGAATTAAAAATTAAAAAGACACAATAATCAAATTAAAAAAAATGAAGAATAAAAGTGATTATATAAAATCAAAAATTGAAAATCACTTACTAATTGAACCTATTGAGACTTGGATCTTATAAAATTAGGGTTTTGAACTTTACCAAACTATATAAAGCCGTGATATATGAGATGTGAGATTTGTATTTTGTGTGTGAGAGAGATGAGATTAGAGAGGTGGGGAGAAAACGAGGGAGAAGGGGGGAAATAAAAGGGGGAATGAAATTTGGGAGGGGGAAATGATTTTGGTATGGGGGAAATTTGGGAAGGGGGAATAATATTAGGCGGGGCGTGCTTTTCATTTTTTTCAAAGCGTACTTAATACATCAGTTCTATTTTGAAGCGATGTACAAATAACTAAAAGACATCGATTTTTGAACGAGTGTTGTGATTGATATTTTTTAACATCAGGGACCTTTCTAACCGATGTCAAATTTGTGATGTCTATTACAGTTTTTCTAGTAGTGATTCAATACATGAGAAGGAGCATGCCCTAATCGCATGTGCCACAATTTGACACTAGAAGAATCCAACACTGAATTTGAAAAAGAACTAGAAATATTGTTTGGACAATTGATAAGATGAGCGGTATCTTGAGCAGAAGTAGCTGGTAAGATGATGTGTGATGTTGGATGAGAGAAAAAATAGAGACCTCATCTTTCAGTACCAGCTACTAGAGTTTTCACCTGGTTCTGGTCCTGAAATAAACATTTATCAACAGAAAAGGTCACCACACATTTTGAATCATGAGATAATTTGCTAACTGAGAGCAAATTATAATTGAAATCAAGTATTAATAACACATTATGTAGAATGATATCTGAGGATAATGTACAATGCCAACTTGATTGACCAAGATAATTTGACCATTGGGCAATGCAACATGAAAAGGTTGTTCAGTGGTTGTAATGTTCGACATAAAAGTATGATCACAACACATGTGATTAGAGGCACCAATGTTTATAATCCAAACATTTTGTAAATGTTGTGGTATGTAAGAAAGCATATTGTAAACCAAACCTGCTACACTGTGAACATGATCTTCAGGAGTTTCATGACTAGTAGTTCTAGAACCCTTAGATAACATCTGCATAAGCATGTTGACTTGATGTTGTAAATGCTCCATACTCCCTTGTTGTGTAGTAGCAGCAGTAGAACCAGAATTAGAAGACAATGCATCACTTCCTATATTCCCAGATTGAGTAGCAAGAACTTGCATAGTTTGTGATTTAAAACCAACAGGATTCTGATTTTGAGAAGTTGTAGGAAATTTTCCCCTTCCTCTGCCTTTTAGAGGATAACCAATTAGTTTAAAACAATACTCTTTAACATGACCATCCTTATGACAATATGAGCACTTCAGAGTTGATTTCTTGACAAACTTCTCAGTGTCTGTCCCATACTTTGAAGAAACCACAAATGAATTTGATGTAGTTCTAGTCTGCCTTTGTCTCTCCTCTTGTTTAATGAGAGAAAAAGCCTGTGTAGTTGTTGGTAATGGATTTATCATCAAGATCTGACTTCGAGCAGAAGTGAAACTATCATTGAGTCCCATAAGAAACTGCAACAATCTCCTTCTCTGAACCCTTTCTTCTTGTTGCTTATGTTCTTCACATGATTTTACACACTTACAAGTAAAAAGTGGCTCCAAAGCACTATATTCATCCCATAGGTTCTTCAATTTGTGGTAATATATCTCTACAGACAAACTTCCCTGTTCTAAATCATGTATATCCTTTAAGACCTGATAAACCATATATCCATTAACACTAGAAAACTGATCAGTGAGTTCATCCCAAACCTCTTGTGCAGAGTTCACAAAATCCATGCCATTACTAATCTCTTCAGAAACAGTATTCAAGATCCAGCTTATGACCATTTCATTTACCCTATCCCACTGAGGTCGAAGCAAAGATGACTCTTCTGGCCTAGAAACTGTTACATCAACTATTCCTAATTTATTCTTAGCAGATAAAGCTATAGTTAAAGAACATTTCCATGGTCTAAAATTCTCATATGCAGTTAATTTCTTAGTGATGAGAACCAAACCAGTATGATCTATATTTTGGAAATATAGTGGATGCAAATTGAAAGTCATTGAAGTTTCTGCAGTTTCATTGTTATGATCTGCTATTTCTTCAATGTTACCAGAATTAACACACTGATTTGTACCATTATTCATCACAACATTCATGTATGTAGGTCGAGACATCTCAAAGACAGAATCCGAGAAAATTGATTATGAAAACAACTTAACTAAAACAATTCTTTCTAAATCAATCACAATCACAACTAAACGACACACAAACAAGTAGATTTAACAAAAATCCATGACGAATACACAAAGAAGACGATGAATACAAACAAAAACAAGCAATTCTCCATCAATTATCAAAAAATTTCTCAACAATCTCCATGACAAATTAACACAATCAAGTAGACTTACAAATTATACGGTGAAAACTCGATTAAATGATGCGGAATGAATGAATTATCCAAGATTTCGCTCTGATACCATATTGACTGTATAGAGTTAGTTACAGAGAGATTAGAGATGAGAGAGATATTGAGAGAGGAAAAGAAATGATGTTTATTCAACTTAGAAAGTAAATCTTACATCTGTTCAATCTTATATACATGACTAAAGTCAACTCATTGACTAAGTAAAACATAACATAATTAGTTACAAAACTTAAGGCACTGTTTGGTTAAATGATATTCTAATATTGTGCTTTATTTCTGGCTTAATAGCATAAATCTCATTACTCTCTCAAACTTTCTAAAAGCAATCAATTGAAACATACCCTTCTTAGACAAGAAAGAAATCTCACTAAGTTGAAACCAGAATTTGTTAATGTCACAGACTTTAACCACTCTTTTCAGATTCTCTACAGTATCCAAAAGCGAAATCATACACCCAGAGTGTTCAAATAGTTCAACCAACAAACTCAAAAGGTCAGAGTAATCCTCCTTTTTTATCATTGTCAAAAAGTTAGGTCTTTGTACAGTCACTTTGCCTTATGTTTAAAATGCAATAAGTAGCATCCAATTTCACAATAAAAGATTTATCAAGATTGTCTTTGAAGGCAAATCCAAAAAGATCTTAAAGACTATAGAGCAATTCACAACATAATCTAATCAAAATGAGGAGTAAAAGGATACCTGTTTTTCATTACCTTTAGAAACTAAATTTCTCTGTTCCTTTATTCTCAAGATTAATGTCCTCAGTCCAAATGCTATCATGGATTCCCAACATAGGTAGACCTCCTTAATGCAACACAACTTTTTGAATAAAGAATCGAGTTTGATTACCATGGAATAAGGTTGTGTTCCTCATTAGTTGGTTTTCAAGAGTGAATGAACTAAAAGATTCATGTCGATAATCGACACAATTGACCTCCAAAACAAGAATAAATTTCTAATTTTAGAGAAGAGATCTGATTCTTTTCGTAAAGAAAGAGGAAAATGAAGAGAAGGTAAATAAAAGTTAGGGTTTTGAGTTGATAAGGAAGAAAGAGGGGGAAAGGGTGGTGGGTGTACTGTTATTGTAACTTTTTCGACCGGATTTGGGTTTTAACACACCAACAAGTAATATTAATTGCTTTTGTTTTTATTTTTTTCAAAACCCAACCCAATTCGATCAACAAGACAGTTCCAAATAATGAGAATTCATTTCAGACCCGACTCGACTTAGTCCAGTTCAACAGCGATCTGGTTATCTGTCCCCATTTTCCAGTTCGACCGAATCCGTTCACTTGACCACTTTTAATTGCAACCGTCAGTATTGTACACGGTGTGAAGTGCAATATACACGGTGTAAAGTGTATATCAACCATTAAATATTTCAAGTGCATATAAATACGAATTTAAATATGACACTCTCTCGGTCCTAAATTAGTAACTCTTTTGAAATTTTTACTCATATTGAACTTTTTTTAAAGCAAAGTCACTGCATAATAGGCATCAGAATCGAAGAAGCAGAGAAATGTAGGGCAGCTAGTTTAGAAAAGACAAGCGCGCGCATGCAGAAGTGAGTGACCTCATAGCTTTTCAAATATGCACGACATGAAAAAACATTTGGCATTTCAAAGCAAACAAAGAAACCATGACATTCTCAATGTAAAACAAGATTAATGAATGATTAATATGCCAAGTTAATGGAATACTCTTATATATAATGCCTACACTAAGCATGGGTGCAGAAAAGGCACAAGAAACAGTAAGTCAGTGTTAAGTAAGCACTTTTGCGAATTGATAAGGTCGCCTCCAAAAAGTGTTTCCCGGCCATTAAACAAACCATTTCGAGGTTCATCTCCTAACTCTCGGTAGGGTAGTCCTAGTCCAGGCTTGCTTTCCCACGCCTACTTCAAAAAAGTTGAAACCGAACTTGTGATAAGTTCAATATATACTTATTGGATTCAAGTCGGCTATAACATAAATAATATCAGTCTTCATTCTGCGTATGATATGTTTATTTTGTCTTTTTACGCTTGTATATTCTTTATTAATAAACGAAACTCATTTTAAGTCAAATACTGTAGTACCAAAGTACTTCCTCCGTTCCATAATAAACGTTTTAATTTTTTTCAAGTTTGTTTCACATATTTATACGCATATAAAAAAAGTAATTGTAAATATTATTTTTCGAATTTCTTGTTTTGTATAAAAGTTTAAACATCCTATTTTTATGCAAAATAAAAAAATGAGAAAATAATATCAACAAGTATGTTTTTTATTTGCGTGAAAATCCGTGAAACAAACTTGAAAAAAAATTAAGACATTTATTATGTGACGGAGGGAGTATCACACTTTGGTTATCCCTATCTAACTAAATTAATTGATTTCACTCTGAACTCCATTTTGATTCCTACAACTACATAATTAAACAAGTAAGATGTGATGGATTCATGCTCTTGTACCACGATGAATTTTAGAAAAACAAGCATTAATATCATGCGTGATTGTGAGCCTCTTCAAATGACTATATCCGCTCTGATTGCTCATAGGCAAGTAGGCAACATTAATAAATTTATAGTCTCTCCGTCGTTTCATAATAATATGCTAAATGTAACATCATATATATTGTACAAGTAATAGTGTGATGATATTTATATTCATGCAAGATGACCTACACAGTTCTTGATCCAGCAACCAGCAACTTCAGTTCTCTGCATTACCACTTTATCCCCAGAAATGAGCTTTAATAGGGACAACCACGGCCCACGGGTCAAAAGCTGAAGGTAATGCTGTTGATATGTTGCGGCTAAGTTAAGTGATCCAGGCGTACATTGATTTCTTTTTGTGACAGTTGCAGAGGAAAAGTAAATTATAAGTAATAGTAATTTTTCATAACCTGTAAAATGTAAAACGAGAATATTTAGGCTTTTGGAACAAACTGATAATGTAAAACTGATAATGTTACCCAGTCCCACATTGTGAAGTCATTGTGCCTTTTGGGATGTGTTCACAAACAAATTCCTGCTAATTTCAGACGGATGCTGAGGTTACTAACCTAATTGGTGGAAGTATAAAGTACCTTGGTATAATCGATAACGCCAGAGCGCAGCAGTAGCTCTGCATGCGGGTACTTTAATTGTTTGGTGCCAGATACATATGTGTATGTAGAGTTGGTCAAACGGGCGGGTTCGTCCGTCCAATCCGTAACCAGCTCGCCAAATAGCTCGTATAACTCAGCTCGCTGAAAGGCCGGTTCAATTTGGCACAAACCTCTACAGGGAAACGAGCCATACACGAGTCCAGGATTTTTTAACCGTGAAAGGCACGTCTCGCTGTCAGAGACGTGCCGGTCCCGTTCTCCTCTTACGCCAACTCGGCACGTGCCAAAATCGGCATGACCGCTCGTTTGGCCAGCACTATGTGTATGTTTCTGTTATATCAAGAGTACTGCAAAAGATAGCAGCAACAACATGCAGAAGGTCTGCATGTTAACAAAGCACCTACATTCTCGTCATCAGGAGGTAATTCAGTGGGTGTCATTCTACCTCACTTCCTAGGGTCATCTGGTCGAGTCTTGTCTGCGGATACCACACATTCACCTCGGTATCCTCTAAAGCCCAATCAGTCCCTCACTGTGACATAAATAGGCCTCATTATTAACGAATTGAGTTTTGTGATGTATGTGTATTGACAATAGAAACCTAAGGAATAATAGAGTAAGTAACAAAATCATTATTCTTGAATCTTGATCTGCAGCCCTGGTTTTTACAAACTTATGTTCAATTTACAAGTGCAATATTGTTTGAATACTGCTGTTACATTTTATCCAATACACTTAATGATATTATGACGTGCTCCCAATTCATTCAGAATAGCTACAGAATCCTTGCATCGTTAAAATTTGAAAATTCCGAGCAATTAGTTGAATCTAATGCAAGATCGCTCATCCAACTCAATTTCTATAGACTATAGTTATATTTAACTTTATTCTGTAACTCTTGTTTGAAGCGTTGATGATAGTTCATTTATTTTTTACCAGCCAAAAGATAATTTTTGTAAGAAACTTTCTATCTCGCCTCTTTTTCAAGTACTTGTATTGCATATAAAAAAATGGTTACTATGATAGCAAGTGTTTAATAAACGTAATAAGTTACTTCAAATTACAATATGGTAGCTGGTAATATAAAAAGTTAATATTCGGTAGTGTATAGTGTTGTATTTTCTGCTCTTTTTTTTCGTTATCGTGTGAGGATCGAGGAAGAGCGAGAAATTTTAATCCTTTATATAGCACCTGGTGCTGAGGCCTTGTGGAACCTACCTCACCTCTTCTCTATCTCTCAATTTGTCTTGCAACATTGTAGCATACACTTAATTATAAATCTCGTTCATTTTTGAATGCAGTTCAAGTTTAGTCATCAAGGATAACTGGAAGGCTGGCAAAACTAGATTGTAAGAAGTGAGAGTAGGTCAAGACGGGTTTACCTTTGTGGATGCTTGGGCTGCAGTCTTATCGGTTGCTAGCCGAAATGAATCGTTTACTTGCTTTACTCTTTCATCAGGTAATTTAAGTTGTTACTCCTTAATACTATCTGCTTTTGTAAAAGCTATATAGAGTTTCTTGTGTTATATATATGAGCTGAAAATGGTTACTAATGTGGATTGTGGAATATGGAATTACATGCATAGGGAGTACTGGATGAGCAGTTCTTGCAGCTACTACAGCTTCGAGATGAAAGCTCCCCAAACTTTGTGTCCGAAGTTGTCAACATGTACTTCAATGAGTCAGAGAAACTTTTGCGCAGTCTCAGAGCATTGTCGTAAGTTATATAGTCTTTATCATGTACGATATTACAGCTTCTGATGTACTCCCTCCCCACATTCCCTGAAAAGAGCCTTCTTTTTCAAGTGCAATAATCACATAATCAGTAATTTCAAGAAATTATTCCCTATATGTTCTTTCTTATAAGCTGGAATAAACACTATCATAGCAAAGGACTCTTGGTCTAGTGTATCTTTATTTACGGGAGGTTGAGAGTTCAAATCTTGTCAAAGACAAGATGACTGGATGAGCGTGTTTAGTAAAAAAAAATCAGTAATATATAAAAAAAAATTAGTATGTTAAATGTTGTTCATGTGATTCAACAAAATATGACAATTTTAACGGAACATAGGACTAATGCTGTAGTTGTAAATCTGGTGTGAATTTCTGTAAGTGGTGCATGGTTTTAAGCCCCTGAGTCATGTTGGATGTGTAGCACCACTACATGTTGTTTTGCGGTATTCTCTGTTTACTTCAACTAATTGAGATAACCTAGTTTTGTTCTCTTGGTGGTAAAAATAAATGCAGGGTCGATAGACAACACTGGGAGTACACGAAAGTTGGGTTGCATCTGAATCAGTTAATGGGAAGCAGCTCCAGCATCGGTGCTAATAGGATCAGAAATGTTTGCATCGCCTTTCGTGCAGCTTCCGAACAGAATAACAGACCTGGGTACCTGCCTTCACACGCGCGCACACACACTCTACTCCTTTGTCAAATTTTCTTGATTAATGAACCTTTTTTAGAATACATAAAGTTTACAGGAAAGAAAATTATTAATATTATCATGTACTTTATGTAGACATCTGTTTTAATGCCAAACACGGGCCAAGATTAAAAATATTAATCGAAATCGGGTTGAAACTAAATAAATAAATCAAATTAATAAATCTCTGAATTACATAGTTATAGAGAATCGAACCCGAAATGAAACCAAAAAAAATAAATTAAATAAATAAATCTTGTTTAATCATGTATTTGTAAAGGATCGAACTGAATTTTGTGATAACCAAATTTGATAATTTAGTACTTTTACGCTTCATTTACACATTGTTTTGATTATTAATAAAGAGTATAGAAGCAGCTGAAACCAATGGGAGACGAGAGTAATTTAGGTGCATGCGTATCTTGAAGGAAGAGTATCTGCAAGAGAGAATATATGATAAACATATGTAAAATGTGATATGTGTGCAAGTTTGGAAGGTTTTAACAGTATACGATCACATGTCTGTATAATTTACATAGGTTTCTTTGTTGAACATTCAGGTGTTTGAGGGCGTTAGATGTTTTGGAACATGAATTCTGCTATCTCAAGAACAAACTCCACGAATTCTTCCTCGTAAAATTCCATGCATGCATTTTATACTTAAAATTTCTTGAAACACGTATATTTTTTGTGTGTGTGAAAAGCGTATGCTTATGGATTTTCAGATAGAGCAACAGCGAGTATTAGCAGCAGGAATCAGATATCCGGATCCTATGCAGCAGCATCCAAACTAGCTATAGCTAGCTCGTCACTCAGTACGATTTATCTTCTGGACGGAGGGAGTATTATTTTGTCTGCGTTCGATTTTGCTTACAAAGTATAGATAATGTGGTAGCACTTGTAAGCCAACTCTTGATATTCATTTTCACTACTGAGCTAACCAAATATATGTGTTGTCTACAGCCAAACAAATGATCATCAACTGTGCAATCAATCAGTCGGATATTACTTTGTAGTATATCTAAAATCTAAATAAAATATAAATTTCAGCTGTGAATTGTCATTTGAGGTGTTTAAATAGAATATTGAACCAAAAGGGTGATTTGAGAAAGTCGGGTGAGAGTGAGAGTGGCAAAGTAAAACCAAAGACAGCACTGGGTTCCCAGAAAGCATGGGTTTATCACCAAACTAGTAAAGAAAACCGTTTGAAATTAATTAAGCTGATCGATTACATATATAGCGTCAGGCTGATGAAATGCGATTGTTAATTTTTCAAACTTCTTCCGGTCCTCGAAAAATAAAAATTTAGATTGCATATAGAATTTGGCTCTTTGTCAATGCCATATTTCCAAGATGAAATAAGATAGTTAATTTTCAACTCTATTTCTTCCAGTATTCAAAAAAATTAAAATTTAAATGTAACACGTCCTTCGAACCGAATTATGTTTATGAACATATAAATTGAACTCCTATACGAATTATTGAGTCGAATTTTATCATGTTTAAATTCGGCTCATTTATAAATCGATTTTTAAAATCGTATTCAAGATTGACTCGTTCATGAATTTAACTCGAATCGAGTTTTTATTAAACTAAACACTAAGCTGTTCGCGAGTGTATCGGCTCATTTACGGTCCGCAAACCCAGTAGTGATCCAAAGATTCAAATTTGGGGTAGATTATCCTAAATTTTTCTCCAACAGTGATCCAAATTTGGATCCATTTGGATCAGTTTGTTTAATATTAAAAATAATGATTTTGTTATTTGTATATTTTTAGTTTATTAGATTCAAAATTGATTTACAGTTCTTTTAATTATTTAATTAATTATAGTATGTAATTAATTAATAGTTAATAACATTTAATTTTTAGGATAAAATATTCTAGTATAATTTACATATACGATTTTAATTTTATTTACGTATATTAAAAAAATTATATATTTAATTTAATTAAATCATTTAATATTTAATATAAATATTTAATAATGATTAAACATTAAATTTAAGATTAAATAGTTTGATATAATATTTACATATTAACTCCTTATATATAATAAGCGTAAGGGAGATCTTATCCAAAACTTTGGTCGGTCACTGTACTACCAAAAGTATATGATCCGTTGGATTATAAAACTATAAATATTCAAATAGATGAGGACCGTTAGATATAATATTAAAAATTATATTTGATTAATAATAAGATAGTATTTAAATACTAAAAGATGTATTTTGATAATTTAAACCAATTATAAATGGGGTTTCTATATTGAATAGAAATCTTTATGTAAAAATTCGTAATTATCTTTTTTCTTTAGTTTATGGATAGTTCCAGTTAGATAAAAATTATTAAACCAACATTAAATTAAAGATAATTTTGTTAGCTTCGCATGGGCTGTAAAATCGTTAAAATATGTTGTCTAAAACTCAAGATAGAGCCCAAACAGTAAAGTGATTATCTAAATTTTAATAAATATTTTTTTTATTGTAGCACCAATTTAATTTTTTTTCCTAATTCTTTTAAATTTATAATTTTTATTTTTATTTCAATAAAATATTAAAATCAATTTAAGAAAAAATTAAAATCGATCTGGTCCGTGTACGATCACTATACGACCAAATTAATAATTACAGTTAGATCTTAAATAGATCGATGAGAATTGTTAGATATAATATTAAAGAGTGTATCTGATTAATAATAGAATTATATTTAAATACTAAAAAGTGTATTTTGATAATTTAAAAGTTTTCTATGTAAAAATATTCTTAAATATCTTTTCTCTTGAATTTATGTATAGTTCCAATTAGATAATAATTGTTAAACCAAATATCAAGATAACAATTCATATTGATTACAATATTAAAAATTATCAATATAATGCTGATGTATATCATACTAACAATGATACAGGTG
Source organism: Heracleum sosnowskyi (assembly GCA_030848705.1). Taxonomy (NCBI): domain Eukaryota; kingdom Viridiplantae; phylum Streptophyta; class Magnoliopsida; order Apiales; family Apiaceae; genus Heracleum; species Heracleum sosnowskyi. Next base: position 37,521,396 of record CM061244.1, read on the forward strand.
AACCTACAGAGACTCCTATACATAAATAAATTTAAACATTTTTTTTCTGAAGTAACATAACAATTTGATTAATCCAAATTATAATTATATTATTTTACATATAACAAACATAAAAGGATAATATCAAAATATTATTAAAATATTGAGGGTTTCATATTGATAAACGATAATTTTGAATATAATACTTATATTAAAATGTGTATTTGATTAAAGATAGAATTATATTTAAATACTAAGAAGTGTGTTTTGATAATTTAAACCAATTATAAATTGGTTTTCTATATTGAATTGAATTTTTTATATAAAAATTCTTAACCATATTTTCTTTTCGGTTTATTGGTAGGTCAACAGGTCAAGTTAGATAATAATTACTAAACCATCATTAAATTAAAGATAATTTCGTTAGTTTCACATGGGTTGTAAAATCGTCAAAATTCAATTCTAAAACTCAGGATATAACCCAAATAGTAAAGTGAGTATCTAAATTTTAATAAATATTTTTTTTATTTTTGTAGCACCAATTTATTTATTTTTTCACTAATTGTTTTAAATATAGAAATTTTATGTTTCTTTCAATAAAGTATTAAAATTAATTAAGAACAAATTCAAATCGATAAAGAATATAATAATATGAGAATAAAATTTTATATAATCATAACATAATTTTTATTCTATTTAATAATTTTTAAGTAATAATGTATTTTAAAATTTTATATACACTGTAAATAAAACCGAAACATTAAAAGTAAAAGCAGTCAGTAAGATACTCATATCAGTATATACTTGATATCCTTATTATATTAAATCCTTATATATAATAAAGCATAATAGGGATCTTATCCAAAATTTTGATCGTACGGTCTTGGACAACCAAACTAATAAGGACCTTTAGATCTTAACTAGATAAATGAAAATCGTTAGATCAAATATTAAAAAAGTGTATTTTATTAATAATAATATTATATTTAAATTCTAAAAAGTGTATTTTGATAATTTAAACCAGATATACCAAATATAAATAAGTTTTCTACATTGAATAGAATTCTCCATGTAAAAAATCCGTGACTTTCTTTTCTCTTTCATGGACAATTCCAGTTAGATAAAAATTGTTAAGACATCTTTTAATTAAAGATAATTTAGTTATCTTCATTTGGGGTGTAAAATCATCAAAATCTAATATTTAAAATACAAGATAAAGCCCAAATTAGTAAAGTGAGTATTTAAATTCTAATAATAATTATTACGTCATCATTATTTTAATGTCAATTTAATTACTTTTTTCTAACTATTTTAAATTTAGAAATCTATGTTCAAAAATTCAAATCAATCTAAGAAAAATTCAAATCAACAAAGAATATAATAATACGAGGATAAAATTTTATAAAATTGTGCATATTATTTTATAAATAATAAATTATACGCAAATGGTGATTTTGTTTTATAAGAACTCATAGAGACCTAATTTCATTGTTAGTATGACTATATTCATATTTAAAAAAACCGTATTTTGAAATTTTAGACCCAGCTACAGAAGAGACGTAACTTTTTTAACCTATATACATTGTAAATTATTAAATTCGAAACTTTAAAAGTTTGTTAATCAATTAGTATAGTACTTTTTTTGAAAAATCGTACTTTATAAATAATATTATCAAATAATCCATGTCTACAAGAAAAAAAAATGAAAAAATTCTTATTTTTCAAAAAAAACCTGTAAATTTTAATATGTTGTTGGTAGATTCAAACCTTAGATCATTCTACGTGATAATTTTACTGTTATATCTAACGTTTCTCAACAATTTAATTTGAAAGATCCAACGATTATGAATTGAGTGATCAAGCGACCAGACTTATAAGAAAGCTTTCATTATTTAGTCTTTAATATAATAACACGTAGATATTTACGGGATATACTATAAAAAATGAATTTTATACAGAATTTTGATCATCACAGTGTACTACTTTAAAAGAAGAACTATTACAAAAAAAATTATATTTTAATTGATAATTTATTTTCTCAAAAGTTCAAAGTTCCCGCATCATTAACATATTACAAAAAAGAGTATATTATATTTTAGCAATAAATATTTAAAAAAAATATTAAAAATATTAATGATGTTATCCTGGTAGTTTGGTCCTAAATACCGCCAAAACATTCTCAACCGTTAGATCCAATACTTTTAAAAATAGACGATCAAGATAGTTGTAATTAAATAAGGAAACGTTATCTAAAAATGATATAAGTTAAAAGATATTATATTATGATTGGATTTTCCAAAGAGTTAAAACATAAAAATAGTTGTAATTAAATAAGGAAACCCATTCAATATCAAAATAATAAAAATCGTTTAATCTTAAATAGATAGGTGAAAACCGTTAGATTTAACATTAAAAACTGTATTTGGTTAATAAATGGTATTCTAATAATCTAAACTACATAGAAGTAGATTTCCTAAATCGAATAGAATTCTCAATATTAAATTTCGTCACTTTATTCTCTTTTTAGTTTTAGAATAGTTTTTAATTGAAAAAGAACTATTAAACCACAACTAAATTAAAGTTTATTTTGTGAATTTTATGTGGACCGTAAAATTCGCCAAATCTAACTTTTATAACTCAATATAAATAAATATTAAATTGAGCGTGTAAAATATAATAAATATCAAATTTTTAACTTTAATTGTTTTTGGTCGGTCACTGTACTACCAAAAGTATACGATCCGTTGGATTATAAAACTATAAATATTCAAATCGATGAGGACCGTCAGATATAATATTAAAAATTGTATTTGATTAATAATAGGGTAGTATTTAAATACTAAAAGGTGTATTTTGATAATTTAAACCTATTATAAATGGGTTTTCTATATTGAATAGAAATCTTTATGTACAAATTCGTAATTATCTTTTCTCTTTATTTTATGGATAGTTCGAGTTACATAATAATTATTAAACCATCATTAAATTAAAGATAATTTTGTAAGTTTCGCGTGGGCTGTAAAATCGTTAAAATCTGTTGTCTAAAACTCAAGATAGAGCCCAAGAGCCCAAACAGTAAAATTATTATCTAAATTTTAATAAATATTTTTTTATTATTGTAGCACCAATTTAATTTTTTTTTTCCTAATTCTTTTAAATTTATAAAATTCTATGTTTATTTCAATAAAATATTAAAATCAATTTAAGAAAAAATTAAAATCGATCTGGTCCGTGTACGATCAGTATACGACCAAATTAATAATTATAGTTAGATCTTAAATAGATTGATGAGAATTGTTAGATCTAATATTAAAAAGTGTATCTGATTAATAATAGAATTATATTTAAATACTAAAAAGTGTATTTTGATAATTTAAAATTTTTCTATGTAAAAATTCTTAAATATCTTTTCTCTTGAATTTATGTATAGTTCCAGATAGATAATAATTGTTAAACCAAATATCAAGATAACAATTCATATCGATTACAATGATACCCTACGTTATAAGAGACTTAGGAGAACTCATGTACATGAATAAATTTAAACACTTTTTTTAAGGAACATAACAATTTGATTAATCCAAATTATAATTATATTATTTTACATATAACAAACATAAAAGGATAATATCAAAATATTATTAAAATGTTGAGGGTTTCATATTCATAAACGATAATTTTGAATATAATACTTATATTAAAATGTGTATTTGATTAAAGGTAGGATTATATTTAAATACTAAGAAGTGTGCTTTGATAATTTAAATCAATTATAAATTGGTTTTCTATATTGAATTGAAGTCTTTGTGTAAAACATCTTAACCATCTTTTCTTTTCAGTTTATTTTATGGGTAGTTCAACTGGTCAATGTAGATAATAATTATTAAACCATCATTAAATTAAAGATAATTTCGTTAGATTCGCATGAGTTGTAAAATTGTCAAAATTCAATTTCTAAAACTCAAGATAAAACCCAAATATTAAAGTGAGTATCTAAATTTTAATAAATATTTTTTTTATTATTGTAGCACCAATTTATTTATTTTTCCACTAATTCTTTTAAATATAGAAATTTTATGTTTCTTTCAAAAAAGTATCAAAATTAATTAAGAACAAATTCAAATCGATAAAAAATATAATAATATGAGAATAAAATTTTATATAATCATAACATAATTTTTATTCTATTTAATAATTTTTAAGTAATAATGTATTTTAAAATTTTATTTACACCGTAAATAAAACTGAAACATTAAAAGTAAAAGCAGTTAGTAAGATACTTATATCAGTATATACTTGATATCCTTATTATATTAAATCCTTATTAATTCCTTATATATAATAAACGTAAGGGAGATCTTATCCAAAACTTTGGTCAGTCACTGTACTACCAAAAGTATATGATCCGTTGGATTATAAAACTATAAATATTAAAATAGATGAGGACCGTTAGATATAATATTAAAAATTGTATTTGATTAATAATAGGATAGTATTTAAATACTAAAAGGTGTATTTTGATAATTTAAACCAATTATAAATAGGTTTTCTATATTGAATAGAAATCTTTATGTAAAAAATCGTAATTATCTTTTCTCTTTAGTTTATGGATAGTTCCAGTTAAATAATAATTATTAAACTATCATTAAATTAAAGATAATTTTGTTAGCTTCGCGTGGACCGTAAAATTGTTAAAATCGGTTGTCTAAAACTCAAGATAGAGCCCAAACAGTAAAGTGGTTATCTAAATTTTAATATTTTTTTTAATTTAAACCAATTATAAATAGGTTTTCTATATTGAATAGAAATCTTTATGTAAAAAATCGTAATTATCTTTTCTCCTTAGTTTATGGATAGTTCCGGTTAGATAATAATTATTAAACCATCATTAAATTAGAGATAATTTTGTTAGCTTCGCGTGGACTGTAAAATTGTTAAAATCTGTTGTCTAAAACTCAAGATAGAGCCCAAACAGTAAAGTGATTATCTAAATTTTAATAATTTTTTTTTATTATTGTAGCACCAATTTAATTTTTTTCCTAATTCTTTTAAATTTATAAATTCTATGTTTATTTCAATAAAATATTAAAATCAATTTAAGAAAAAATTAAAATCGATCTGGTCCGTGTACGACCACTATACGACCAAATTAATTATTACAGTTAGATCTTAAATAGATCGATGAGAATTTTTAGATCTAGTATTAAAAAGTGTATCCGATTAATAATAGAATTATATTTAAATACTAAAAAGTGTATTTTGATAATTTAAATTTTTTCTATGTAAAAATTCTTAAATATCTTTTCTCTTTAATTTATGTATAGTTCGAGTTAGATAATAATTGTTAAACCAAATATCATATAACAATTCATATCGATTACAATATTAAAAATTATCAATATAATGCTCATGTGTATCATATAACAATGATACATGTGGACCCTGCGTAAATGAATAAATTTAAACATTTTTTTATGAAGGAACATAACAATTTGATTAATCCAAATTATAATTATATTATTTTACATATAACAAACATAAAAGGATAATATCAAAATATTATTAAAATATTGAGGGTTTCATATTCATAAACAATAATTTTGAATATAATACTTAACCATCTTTTCTTTTCGGTTTATGGGTAGGTCACTGGTCAAGTTAGATAATAATTATTAAATCATCATTAAATTAAAGATAATTTCGTTAGTTTCACATATGTTGTAAAATCGTCAAAATTCAATTTCTAAAACTCAGGATAGAACCCAAATAGTAAAATGAGTATCTAAATTTTAATAAATATTTTTTTATAATTGTAGCACCAATTTATTTATTTTTCCACTAATTCTTTTAAATATAGAAATTTTATCTTTCTTTCAATAAAGTATTAAAATAAATTAAGAACAAATTCAAATCGATAAAGACTATAATAATATGAGAATAAAATTTTATATAATCATAACATAATTTTTATACTGTTTAATAATTTTAAAGTAATAATGTATTTTAAAATTTTATATACACTATAAATAAAACCGAAACATTAAAAGTAAAAGCAGTTAGTAAGATACTTATATCAGTATGTACTTGATATCCTTATTATATTAAACTCTTTTATATAATAAGCATAATAGAGATTTATCCAAAATTTTGATCGTGACAACCAAATTAATAAGAACTATTAGATCTTAATTAGATAAATGAAAATCGTTTGATCAAATATTAAAAAAGTGTATTTTATTTATAATAGGATTATATTTAAATTCTAAAAAGTGTATTTTGATAATTTAAACCAAATATACCAAATATAAATAAGTTTTCTATATTGAATAGAATTCTCCATGTAAAACATTCGTGACTTTCTTTTCTCTTACATGGACAATTCCAGTTAGATAAAAATTGTTAAACCATCTTTTAATTAAAAATAATTTAATTATCTTCACGTGGGGTGTAAAATCGTCAAAATCTGATTTTTAAAACACAATATAAAGCCCAAATCAGTAAAGTGAGTATTTAAATTCTAATAATGATTATTATGTCATCATTATTTTAACGCCAATTTAATTACTTTTATCTAACTATTTTAAATTTAGAAATCTACGTTCAAAAATTAAAATCAATCTAAGAAAAATTCAAATCAACAAAGAATATAATAATAAGAGGATAAAATTTTATAAAATTGTGCATATTTTTTATCCTATTTTATTAAGTTATAGATCATAACTAATCAAATATAATTTATTATTAAATAATAAATTATACGCAAATGATGATTTTGTTTTATAAACACTAATAGAGACCTAATTTCATTGTTAGCAGGACTATATTCATATTAAAAAAAATCGTATTTTGAAATTGTAGACTCAGCTACAGAACAGACCTAACTTTTTTAACATATATACATTGTAAATTATTAAATTCGAAACTTTAAAAGTTTGTTAATCAATTAGTATAGTACTTTTCTGAAAAATCGTACTTTACAAAAAATATTATCAAATAACCTATGTCTCAAAGAAAAAAAATGAAAAAAATTCTTTTTTTTCAAAAACAAAAACCTGTAAATTTTAATATGTTGTTGGTAGATTCAAATCTTAGATCATTCTACATGATAATTTTACTATTATATGTAACGTTTCTCAACAATTTAATATGAAAGATCCAACGATTATAGATTGAGTGATCAAACAAAGCGACACACTTATAAAAAAGCTTTCATTTTAGCATATTACAAACATATTACAAAAGTTCAATCTTTCATTTTAATAATTTATTTTCTCAAAAGTTCAAAGTTCCCGCATCATTAACATATTACAAAAAAGAGTATCTTATATTTTAGCAATAAATATTTAAAAAAATTATAAATATTAAGAAATATTAATGATGTTATCATGGTAGTTTGATCCTAAATACCGCCAAAACATTCTCAACCATTAGATCCAATACTTTTAAAAATACATGATCAAGATTATATCATATAAAAAGAAGTTATTATCTAAAAATGATATAAGTTAAAAGATATTATATTAGGATTGGATTTTCTAAAAAGTCAAAACATAAAAATAGTTGTAATTAAATAAGGAAACTCATTTAATACCAAAATAATAAAAATCTTTTAATGTTAAATAGATAGGTGAAAACCGTTAGATTTAACATTAAAAACTAGATTTGGTTAATAAAGGCTATTCTAATAATCTAAACTATATATAAGTAGATTTCCTAAATCGAATAGAATTCTCAACATTGAATTTCGTCACTTTATTCTCTTTTTAGTTTTAGAATAGTTTTTAATTGAAAAAGAACTATTAAACCACAACTAAATTAAAGATTATTTTGTGAATTTCATGTGGACTATAAAATTGGCAAAATCTAAGTTTTATAACTCAATATAAACAAATATTAAATTGAGCGTGTAAAATATGATAAATATCAAATTTTTAACTATAATTTTTTTTGCTAAATCTTTTTTAACAATAATTTAATCATTGTAAACTAATAACTTCTAAATGTTAAAATATTCATAAATAAATATAATTATAATTATTAAAAAACAATCGTGTGTTGCATCGTAATGAAAATATAATTATAAACAGAATAATTATAAATAAAATTTAAGTAACCGTGCATCGCACGGACTATAGGCTAGTTATATATAATATGTAAACAATAATTTGGATCAAAATTTGGATCACTGGAATTGATCAGAAATTTAGATCAAAATTCGGATCAGTTAATGATCTAAATTTGAATTTTTGAAACATAACTGTCCGAGATGGCAAGAGTAAACTACTCTAGTTTGGAAGAATATTTATAGTTCTCTCCCTACAAAGGAGCTGAATTATCATTGTTAGTTTGTTACCATCTTAGCTTTGCCTTACAAAGAAATACGCATTACTATTAGAAAAGCCTGCGTTCACTTTCTTGTTAATGAGCTGAAGTAAGGCCCGTGAAACTTTGTTGGGCCTTTTTGGGAGTGCTACCTCCGTTTCAGGCTTTCAGCTCACCAAAAAAAAAAATAGACAAGCTTCTCAATATCATCTGTGTGACTGTGTGGGTATTTTTTTTGATAAACTCCTAATTACACTTTTAACTTCTAAAAGTTAGTAAAAATTCATTTTTAATCTCGACTATTTTATGATTCTGTTTCACTATTATTAGTGTCCATCACAAACAGTAATTCATGTTGATCGATTTCTCCTTTTCGTACCGACGTAGGAGTAATCATAATCTCAACAATTGTTTGTGCGATTTAACATGTGCCCCCTACCTGCTCTTTTCCTTTATCAATCAAAGCCTATATATAGGATGGGGCATCGTGTTGCTAGTTTCCAAATATTAAACTGCACATAAATTTATTTATTATTATTGTTTTTCAAGAATTTAAACTTTTGTCATTCTAAAAGACTGGGTAATCTAATTTAAAATTTAGAAAAATTGTAAAAGGGAAAGATTTAAAATAATTTTTTAATGACCATACTAAAATTAGAGAAATTGTGGTCACCGGATGTATAACTGAGTTGGTGAGAGCATTGGTTATTGACCAAAAGCAATTGTTCGATTGTTGACGATGTGGTGAATTTTTCACACACTTGGGCCACTAGTGTGGTATTGTCGCTCAATTAATCCGGGTTGTGGTGTCCGGAAAATTAAAGAAATTTTATTCAGGTTGCTTTAAATGTTATTTCAAAAATAATATCAAAAAAATAAACTGAAACTGAATAATATCTATGATGTATAATTTCTGTCAACATACTCCATATACTTTAATTAAAACAAGTTAAACAACATAATAGTCACTGCTACTAAAATGTCTTTTATAATAGTCATAGATGATGTTATTAGTGATGCACTGATATTGATTACTAGCTAGATAGAAGCGAGATTTGGTTGGAACCTTCATTTTAGTAATATAAAACATGTTAAAATTCAACTAGATAACAATATAAACTATTTAGCACATCAACTAATTGAGCTGTTGATTAAGAAACATGAATGTATATACGCAAGTTTTAATACAGTGTGTGTATCTGAAGATTAGATTTAAATGTAGAATTAGGGTAGGTTTGTTTTAGTTGATAATTGTTACGTCATATTTTCGGTTTCTAATAATCATTAATTGTTTAACCAGATTGAATTATCTCCCAATTTCCTAATATTAATCTAATAATCATTAATTGCTTAACCACTAAATAATATTTTTTCTCAGAACCGAGGAAATAATCAATATCAATCAATCAATTACTAAAAAATATCTCCAAACGATTCTTTCAAATCAAGAAATAATCACAACGCTAATATAACTCTAAAAAGATAAAATCAATTTATCTCAATATATCTCTTAATGATCACAGGTTAAAAACACTATTCAATCACATAACTGCGTTGGTTTGATCCCTATAAATAGGGTACGCGGACATCTTGGAATAAGATCCGACACATATAACAAGTCGAGACAACTTTCAAGTTCAGACTTAAACATCCAAAAATCCTAAATTTCTCTATTTTCACAATTCGTTATTCCAATAATTCTCAAAATTCATTATTACCAAATTCTTCCGTTAATCCCCTCCATGCATATTTATGAAGCTAACCTGGATTAGAGGACTATAATTAAAAGAACCTATGTATTTCGTTTCATGCCAGGAGAGTGTGTGTACAGAAGTGTTGTCGGTCAGTTGACTTGATGAATAATATTACCTAGACAAATTTTGTCACGTACGGAGTCATTTTCACTACACTATTTCCCGTGATTGGTCAGGTCTTCGAATCAGATTCCACGTATAATATCGAATCTATATATGCTTTGTTTATTTATAAAATTTATTAGATGCTTTGTTTATTTATAACAGGTGTTCTGCACGTACAATCTTTTAACTATCCATGTATGTACAGTTTTCGGACCTACCACAGATCGATAGATTATCTTTGTCAACTGGAACTAAACTATTGTCTGAAGATGTAAATGGCAGACAGATAAAAATAAAATAATGTCTGAATTTGCTGCTCCAATAATACAAATAATTTTAACGTTTTCAGGTGATCAGTGACACCAACTTTGACGTTTGTCCTAATAATAATATTTAATACATCAGATTTTAAGGACCGCAACCAATCATACATGAGATTAATAGTGGAGTAGCTACGGAGATTTACTTCTTTATTAGTTATCCAAGTGGAGTTTATTTTATGGTTAAAGTGAAACGCTTTCGTATGATCGGGACACAAGTTTTGTGGTGTTCGGATTACACTTCATTAGGTTTTGGGCCAAGTTGTGTGGGGAAAACTTGACAATGTTTCCGGTATCGTGTATAAAAATTGTGTCTCTAAAATTTTAAAGTTAAGAGAAACGTCATAACATGAACAAATATTATTTTAACATTTTTCCTCAATTGAATAAAACATTTTATATCATTTGATCATACAACGATAACATATGTTAATACAAATAATTTAACAAATATTTAAATTAAATAATGGGAGTGGGAGGATTTAAACCTTAGTACCTCTCTAAACCAAGCTGTGAAAGAATTTTATATTATTTTTAACGTTTTTTTTTAAGTTTCTTAAGTTTTCTACCTGTCTAAGATCTGAATCATCAACTCATCTAAAACTTAATACGTTAGAAGATGACAATCAAATATATACTAACTATTTTTTTTTATGTTCGTAGTATTGTCAATTGTTTTTCGTGCTTCTTTTTTAAAAAAACTTATGGCAATAATTTTCATATAATTTTTGTGGCTATAATATTTTTATCTATTCTTCAAAAAAAAATGTGCTCCTAAATATTTGGTACCCCATTCATATTAGTATAAGCAGTCTGACTCTGACCGACTATTTTAAGTTTGAACAATATATAAGGGTCTAGGTTTTCTATAACAATAAGCGAAATATCAGATTTAAAAAGTCAATATTTCTCTCTAATATCTGCTCTATATCTCTCCGTATTTCTATACGAAACCCATGAAGAAAGGTGGAGTTACAGTGGACACCAGCTTTATTTACGAAAAAGAAACCCAACTTACTGTTCACAAGACTTGTCTTTTCTTTGCCGGCGATGGCTTCACCGTTTATAATTCCTCCGGAGACCACGTTTTCCGAGTTGAATCTTATGCTATAAGTGCTCGTGACCACGCCGAAATCGTTCTCATGGACCCTTTCGGCCGCTGCCTCCTCACCGTTCGCCGCAAGGTACTCTAGCTCACTTCCATTTTATGCGAGACTCTACTCAAAAGGTTGCTGTCAAAGTTACCTAAGTCTCTAAAATTGTCGGAACGACCTTTTTTTTTTTTTGTCAAGAGATACTTATTCGTAAAAGAACTATGTCAAATTTATAAATGCTAAAAAATTTTAGATTTACCCAATACAGTATAAGGAATCATTAAAATTTTCATCGAAGATATTTTTGTGTATTCTTTTTAATATTTATACTTATATGTCTTGCAATTGAATATCTGTTTTTAGATATATTGGAATAATCGTCGAATCGAAAAATGAGATGATAATAGATTAGCTCTTACGTGTAAAGTTTAATTTTGAATCTCTAGAATTCGACATTTTCTTGTGAATGTTGGAAATGAGCCATCTTAAGATTTTGCTATTAATCTTTTACCCATACCATATTATATTATATATAGCAAAAAAAAATAAAAAAGTATCGCATCTTTACTTTACATGCAATTATAATTTATAAGATTTTAACCGCTAATAAATCTAACATTTATAATGATTCTTTCTTCAATAGAGACCCAGTCTACACCAACGATGGGAGGGATTTCTCGGCGAGAGATTAGACGGACAAAAGGCGATCTTCAGCGTGCGAAGATCTTCGATGATTGGTCGATCCAGCGTGACGGTGGAGGTGTACAACTCCACAGCTGATGAGTACCACATTGAAGGTTCAATAGCACAACGGTGTTGTAAGATATTTGACGGAGCCAAGAAACCGATGGCCGAGATTAAACGAAAAGTTGACTGCACTAGTGAATTGGTGCTTGGGAAAGAAGTCTTCTCACTGTTCCTCAAGCCTGGTTTTGATGCTGCTTTTGCAATGGCTTTAGTTCTTGTTCTTGATCAAATCAAAGCTGATGATCGTTCAGATGATGATAGTGGCTCCGACTTGGACACCACAGGCGAAGATTAAATAGTTTGGGTTTTGTAAAGATGATGTATTAATTCATGTTTTTAAAAATGTATGTGATGAGGTTTCGATTAAATCTTCGTAACACCTTATAACTTTGTCAAAATGTGTGATCTAAAAATCTTGGTATTTTAAGCTTCGTAACTTAGGTGCTGTGTTTTGATTCTTTTCAAGTTGTATAATGAGTAAATAGCATTTTTCCCTTAATTTTAGTCATTTTTTGATTTGATCTCAAATTTTTATTGTCGGCATAATGTATCCCTCAACTTTGGATTTTGCTTTGTTTTGCACCAATTTACTCATTTTTCATCCAAAATAATTAAATTTAATCTCGTGCATATTAACAGTAACAGTTATTATTTAAACTTAATGAAATAATTTTTCGATTTTACCTCTATACATATCAACGGTGACAGTTATTTTGAACGAAAAATGATTAAAAAGATGCAATACGAAGCAAAATTTAAAGTTAAGGGATGCATTATGCCGACATTAAAAATTTGAGACTAAATCGAAAAAATGACTAAAGATAAGGGATGTAAAGTGCTATTTACTCTTCTATAATTGAGCTGATAAATTTTAGTGCTTTGGAATTTGTTTATAGAGGGAAAATTAAAGAACCAAGAAAAAGTTTTTCAATTTTCCTGTCTTCCAAAATTTTTAGGAGAAAAGATTAGTAGCTCTTCTTTTTTTCTTGTACCTGATTATATATTTTTGAAGTACCGTTGAATAATATAAAATTTTGTTGAATTCTAAATTTGGATTTGGATTTATCTTTTAAATCTCACATTTTTTTAATATATTTAAATTGTAATTTTATTTTCTTTACATAAAATGTTCATTTGTGTTGGTAAATGATACATTCTTTAATTAACATATTTTAGATTTCGCTTTAATCTCAACTCATACAGAATATTACACTGTACTATTTGTTTTATTTAATCATTTTAGTTTTAATTATTGTATAAATATAATTAATATTATGTGCATTTATAAATCATATTTAACTTAACTAAATTATTTTTAATTTTGGATAATCCCAAATAAATTTGAATTTAAATATTAAATTTAATTTTAAATTAAAAAATAATTGAAGTTGAATTTAAAATTTACGAAATCAGATAGGATGATTGAACCCCATCGGTTCTCATCCAGAACCGATTCTGCACATTTTAACAACAAATCCAGAAACGGAGCGACCTTATATGCTCCGCCGCAAGAGTGTTTGTGAAATGTGTATAAACCTTTTGTATTTTTAACACAAATCTTCAACATTTATCATTAAAATCAATATTTATTCATGTATATTACCCCCTCTTTTTGCATAGGTAGTCTCTTTCTGAAGGGTGATATTTTTTAAAGAATTCCATATATATAAGAAGTTCTTGTCAAATACTACTATATTCAAAATATTCCTACTAGAAAAAGGACATAGACTTGCTGTTCATCCTCTAAATTGGCAGCCTAACAAACAAGGGTTGTGATCAAAGAATTAGACAGGTCAAGGTCAATTGGCTTGTCTTAAAAATTAAGGCAAATATCTCTTTTGATTGCGACACATTTGATTATGTAATCTCACAACAAGTTCATATATAAATATTTCAAATCTCAAACAGCTAACTAATTTCATGTCATCTCCCACCATGTGAATCGAGTAAATCTTTGCATTATTACAAAAAAAATCATTACAAAAATCACTACTGTATTTTAGGAATTATTAACTACCTTACTGATAGGCTATGTATAGCCCGGTCTTATCTCTGAGCCAGGAGTCGCCTGGAACCCGGATTACCATTCGAGTCATGGCTCACCTCCTAGTCCAGACTCATCTTGGAATCATGACCTACATACTAGTCCGGACTCATTGCCAGGATGTGGCTCAAGCTTTAAACTTAATTCTCTCCTGGCGACAAAGGCAATATCTTGCGTGAGAAAATCTATACCTCATTACGCGACGTGCCTAGGTCATCATTGATGTCCACACCTGATAACGACACGTAAGAATACCTAATGATTGGGACAATGATTCCCTATTTAAACCACACGCCAGCATGAGCCTGGCACACGACGCCACAATCCTTCACCTGGACACGTGCAATCCATTAACATCACCCAGGTGTCCTACCTACCTAGGATTCAACGCTCATGATTGCAGGTACAACCCCAAAACCCTAATCCTTGGCCTATAAATAGACCAAGGAGGAAAGGTTTGGGGGTGACATTCTCTTTTGCACACTCAACCCATACACACACCCTCCATATTTAGATTTCTCTATAGTCCTGTCTTCCTTTCCAAAACCGTTACTTATTCTCACGCCGGAGGCGCCGCCAGGGTCCAAACCCCCCTCCGGTGTTGTTTTGCAGAGTCCCAACCGCAGCGACACCGCTTCCAGGCGTGGGATCGGCTGGGAAGGACTAGATCGGGATTTGGAGTTATCATTTGGCGCTAGAAGGAGGGGAACCAACCCTGTCTTGTGGTCACGGTGCCGCTAGACTCACCATCATCAACAAGCTCCTTCATCTTTGAAGGAGTCCTAGTTAAATCCAGTAAGATCTAAGCAAACTCCTTCGTTTTAACAACCAAACATGAACTCTTTAGCCCATTTCTCCAATGTATGAATGTTTTTAACCTTATTTAGCCCAGATCTGTTTATTTTTAGCCTTGTTTAGCATTATCTAGCTTTCTTGCTCCGGTTGTTGCTTAGATCTACATTGTTCTCTTATAGATCTGTCTTTAAAACCAATTTTCTTGCTTCGAAAAACACCAAACCCAGAAATCACATGCATAAATTGTCTCGTTCTCATTGTTAAACCCAGATCTAGCTGAAATTTACTTTGATTTTGAAAAATTGTATTACCCCAAAAAGTTGTATACATTGTTTGTTCTTGAATCATGGCTCGAGGTAGTAAATCTGTGTTAAGACCCACAACCAGTACCCCAAGACAAGAACCACCCACAAATTTGAACCCGAATGTTGGTGAAGTACCCCCAGTCCTGACTCTGGCATCGCAGATAATCCGGCCTGATGATGCCCGGGTTGAAATTGAAGTTAACAAATTCAAGTATACGGATGTCAACATGGAACCCGGTCTAATGGAAAACCTGACCGGGGACCAACTTGCTGACGCAATTCGGATGTATAAAGAAGCTCGGCTAAATGAAGTTGATCAGGTGGAGAACTCACATGACTCGGAGGCAAGGACAAGGAAACCCGAAAAAGAACCCACCACAGGGCCAACAGTCAAAACCAAGATACCGAGGCTGAAAAGCTCAGAAAGCTAGCTGACTTGAGGGAAAGGATCCGAAATGAAGAGCAAGCTAAACTTGACCTCAAAATCCAAAGAAGGATTCAAGAGGAGGAGGCCCGGATTATGGGCAGAACTCATGAAAAGAGGAGAACCCGGGCCCCTAGCCTCGACATAGTCTCAGATGATGAACCCCGAGAAGACTTGATGGACATGATCCATGAGCTCCAGAAAAAGGTTGGCCAGGACTCGGGGATTGACATTGGGGATACATTGACACCCTTCAGCTACTCGCTCGAGGCGACACCCAGGCAGAGAAATCTCAAATATTACAACTTTGATTCCTTTAATGGTTTGGGTGACCCTGAGGAACATATAAACTATTTTGAACAAATTGCAATGATATATTATTACAATGATCTAACCAAGTGCAGGTTCTTTGCCTCAACCCTCAAGTCCGGAGCCCAAAGATGGTTCAGCTGAATCCCTTCTCGAAGCATCCACAATTGGAAGCAGTTTCGGGAATCCTTCTTGAGACGTTTTCGAGCCAATAAGACCCATGAAATGCACATGTGCCACTTAGAGACAGTCCGGCAAGCCCGGGGAGAGGCATTGGCCACTTATATGAAACACTTCCAGGAAGCCATCAACAACGTGAGCAACCTGGACGAGCGTGAAGCCCTTACAATCTTCCGAAGAAACATAGATCCTGACAACAATGAAAGATATGTCCTTGACCTCATCCATAAAGAACCACAGAGCCTGGCGGCGGCCTATTCCATGGCAACCCGGTTCATCAAAGAAACAGATGTCCTCCAAGCAATGAGGATGACTAGGCAGGGCATTTCTCCAACCCGAACTCAAGATCCACCAAAAAACAACTACAATCATCAAGACAAAAAATTCAAACCCAATAGACAAAGCAACTACATTCAAAGCTCTCAGCTTGCACTACCAGCACCACCCCCGGACTCCAGGCAGAAAGATGAGTCCGGACAGCCTAAACCCAGGCGTGAGCCCAGACCCGAGCCCTCTTGGACTCCTCTCAACCGGGCTCGCGCGGATATTCTGAAAGAAGTACGAGATAAACCATTCTATTACCCTCCCAAGCCAATGCTCACTGCCCCGGAAAACCGATCAGTCCATAAGCATTGCGACTATCATGAGACCCATGGGCATACAACCGAAAATTGCCTCTCTTTGAAATTTTTTGTGGAAGACCAAATCAAAAAAGGCAACATGGGGCAGTACATAGCTCGGCGAGGGGCTGACCGAGGAGAGGGATCCGGAAAAGACAAGAATATTGTGAATGTGGTTATGGGCGGATCCAATTCACCTCCAAGAAGCCCGGACTCAGGAGACGAAGTAATGATGGTGCAGGCCTGTCCGGAACAAGTGATAACCTTCAGCAAGGATGACTTTGAAGGAATCAACCCCAACCACAACGAAGCCTTGGTCGTGAGTCTTGATATAGCAAACAATGAGGTCAGAAGAGTCCTAGTTGATAATGGATCTTCTGTCAATATCTTGTTCAAACATACTATGGACCGGATGCAGCTGGGCAGCATAAGAATGAACGATTGCAGGGAAGATCCCCTCTATGGATTCGGGAACAATTTGGTCCCCATTCAAGGAACCCTTTATCTCCCAGTCCTGTTCGGGACCTTCCCGAAGCAGGTAACCAACATAGTAAAATTCTATATCATCAACACCCCATCATCTTATAATGTCATTCTGGGAAGACCAGCCCTTACCAAACTCCAAGCTATAACCTCAACACCCCACCTCAAATTCAAGTTTCCCACCCCCGGAGGTATTGGAGAAGTCCGGGGCGACTATGAAATGGCCAGCCGTTGCTATGGGCAGGCTTTGGTAATGACAGAGACCGACCCAGAGAATAAAAGGAAAGCAAACTCCTACCACAAAAATCTGAGCAGTAAGAAGCACAGATACAACAAAAAGACTGAGCCCGGAAAGGATGTCCATAACATTGAAAACCCATCAGCCCAGACCTTCCTTGACCAGATTGTACAAGCCCGGGTCCAGCAGTATGTCTCTAAGGCGGAAATGGCAAAAGTGGAGGCTGCTGTTGAGCTCGAATCCATCGAACTAATAGAAGGGAACCCGGATAGACAAGTTAAAATTGGGACCGGGTTAGACACAGTGTTTAAGAAGGAGTTAACTGAGTTGCTCCGAGAATATGCCGATGTATTTGCTTGGAGCCCGGACGACATGCCTGGGCTCCAGGAGTCTGTTGCTATGCATAGCCTGGATGTTGATCCGAGAAAGAAGCCAGTAAAGCAGAAACGAAGGAACTTTGCCCCGGAGAGACAGAAAGCAATCGATGAGGAAGTTGAAAAGCTCCTAAAGGCCGACATTATCTGTGAAATAAAGTATCCGGAGTGGCTGGCCAATGTTGTCTTAGTCAAGAAACCAAACGGAAAGTGGCGAATGTGTGTGGACTACACTGACTTGAATGCTGCATGCCCCAAAGACCCTTACCCGCTTCCCAGCATTGACCAGCTCATCGATGCGACAGCCGGGCATGTCATGCTGAGTTTCATGGATGCCTTCTCCGGTTATAATCAAATAAAGATGAACCCAGCTGATATAGCCAAGACAGCATTCATAACACACCGGGCGGTCTACGCCTATAAACTTATGCCTTTTGGATTAAGGAATGCCGGATCTACTTACCAAAGGGCAATGGTGGAAATCTTCAACAGTCAACTGGGGAGAAATCTGGAATCATATGTCGATGACATGATAGCAAAGTCAACAACAGTCCAGACACATATTTCTGATCTGAAAGAATGTTTTGAAAACTTAAGAAAGCAAGAGATGAAACTGAATCCGGACAAATGCACTTTCGGGGTTGGAGCGGGAAAATTCTTAGGTTTCATGATTAGCCAGAGGGGAATCGAAGCCAACCCAGAAAAAATCAAAGCAATAACTGAGATGCAAGCACCCCGAACTCAGAGAGACATACAGAAACTTGCAGGATCGTTAGCATCATTGCGAAGGTTTATTCCTAAGCTCGCAGATCGTTTCTTGCCTTTCTTCAACTTGCTGAAGGGAGCTCAGAAAAAGAAAGATATTGTCTGGGGCCCGGATTGCCAACAAGCTTTCGACTCACTCAAAGTATACTTAGTCGCACCGCCAATCTTAACCAAACCCGAGCCCGGGGAGCCTTTAAGCATTTACTTGTCTGCAGGTACCCTGGCTGTGGGAGCAGCACTAATCTGGGATCACGACGGTGAGCAGAAACCGGTTTATTATGTGAGCCAAGTGCTCAAAGATGCTGAAACCCGTTACCCAAACCTCGAAAAGTTTGCTTTCGCTCTCGTCACTGCATCCCGGAAGTTGAGGCATTATTTCCAAGGGAGGGAAATCAAAGTCATAACTGATCAACCACTCAGGAAAATTATTCACAAACCTGATGTCTCGGGGAGGTTGGTTAACTGGGCTATTGAGCTAAGCCAATTCTCCCTAACTTTTATCCCAAGAACATCTATCAAATCCCAAGCTCTAACCGATTTCATTGTGGAATGTTCTTTCCCCAAACCTGTTAACATTTCAATGGAGACAGAACCCGGGGAGGAGTCCACACTTGATCATGAAACCTGGATTTTGCATGTAGATGGCTCATCAACCAATGAGAGATCTGGAGCCGGGCTCATACTCAAGAGTCCGGATGGATTCAAGATAAAGCAAGCGATTGGATTTCAGTTCCAAGCAACGAACAATCAGACAGAATACGAAGCTCTTCTAGCCGGACTCCGTCTAGCCCGAAGTTTAAAGGTGAAAAAGTTAAGGATTTTCAGCGATTCTCAGATAGTGGTCAAGCAAACGACCGGAGAGTATGTGGCAAAGGACCCAACACTGGGAAGGTATCAAGCCCTGGTTCAAGGTTTCCTAGCTATGATACCCAAAGAAGGAGAGAAAAAGCTTACAAGTACAAGGAGACGATAACAGTTTCTGTGAGAGCCCTCGCCGGAAAAGCAACCAGCACCGCCGTCGATGGAAGGAAGAAAGAGGAGAGGGTTCTAGAAAAATGAGTAAAAAGAAGAAAGGAACTGTCGAGAGGTTTTTATAGAAGGAAGTAAAAAGGACACATAACAGGACAGGTGGCAGAATCCTACTGGATGCCAAGAAAATAAAGTACAAAAAGAAAATACAAAAAAGAAGAAAAGACAGGAGTAATAATTGTGACAGCAGGTAACATCTGTTCCCGAAGTAAAAAGGGCAGTACCTTTTCAAAGGAAAAGGGGGGAAAAACTGAAATCGTTTCGCATTCCAGAGCTGCCAAAATTTCATACAGTCCGGATTTGTTCAATTCCTTACCATCTTTGATAACAAACCGGGTTGGGGGGCAACAATCAAGCCAAGAATTTTTTTTAAGTTACTCAAAGCCTTCAGCTTTGGGCTTAAGAAAGAACCAGGACCTACTCTTAACACCGGATTGTCATCCTTGATAACAATTCGGGTTGGGGGGCAACAATCAAGCCAGGAATTTTTTCTAAGTTACTCAAAGCCTTCAGCTTTGGGCTTAAGAAAGAACCAGGACCTACTCTTAACACCGGATTGCCATCCTTGATAACAATCCGGGTTGGGGGGCAACAATCAAGCCATGAATTTTTTCTAAGTTACTCAAAGCCTTCAGCTTTGGACTTGAGAAAGAACCAGGAACTACTCTTAACACCGGATTGCCATCCTTGATAACAATCCGGGTTGGGGGCAAAAATCAAGCCAGGAATTTTTTTTAAGTTACTCAAAGCCTTCCGCTTTGGACTTAAGAAAGAACCATGACTTACTCTTAACACCAGATTTCCATCTTTGATAACAATCCGGGTTGGGGGGCAACAATCAAGCCAGGAATTTTTTCTAAGTTACTCAAAGCCTTCAGCTTTGGACTTGAGAAAGAACCAGGACCTACTCTTAACACCGGATTGCCATCCTTGATAACAATCCGGGTTGGGGGGCAACAATCAAGCCATGAATTTTTTCTAAGTTACTCAAAACCTTCAGCTTCGGACTTAAGAAAGAACCAAGAGTTACTCTTAACACCGGATTGACATCCTTGATAACAATCCGGGTGGGGGGCAACAATCAAGCTAAGGAGTTTTTCAAAGTTACCTATTCAGGGATTTCTACTCCCCCATCCAGAAAATCTGAATAAGGGAGTAGGGGGCAAATGATAGGCTATGTATAGCACGGTCTTATCTCTGAGCCAGGAGTCGCCTGGAACCCGGATTACCATTCGAGTCATGGTTCACCTCCTAGTCCAGACTCATCTTGGAATCATGACCTACATACTAGTCCGGACTCATTGCCAGGATGTGGCTCAAGCTTTAAACTTAATTCTCTCCTGGCGACAAAGGCAATCTCTTGCGTGAGAAAATCTATACCTCATTACGCGACGTGCCTAGGTCATCATTGATGTCCACACCTGATAACGACACGTAAGAATACCTAATGATTGGGACAATGATTCCCTATTTAAACCACACGCCAGCATGAGCCTGGCACACGACGCCACAATCCTTCACCTGGACACGTGCAATCCATTAACATCACCCAGGTGTCCTACCTACCTAGGATTCAACGCTCATGATTGCAGGTACAACCCCAAAACCCTAATCCTTGGCCTATAAATAGACCAAGGAGGAAATGTTTGGGGGTGACATTCTATTTTGCACACTCAACCCATACACACACCCTCCATATTTAGATTTCTCTATAGTCCTGTCTTCCTTTCCAAAACCGTTACTTATTCTCACGCCGGTTATTCTCACGCCGGAGGCGCCGCCAGGGTCAAAACCCCCCTCCGGTGTTGTTTTGCAGAGTCCCAACCGCAGCGACACCGCTTCCAGGCGTGGGATCGGCTGGGAAGGACTAGATCGGGATTTGGAGTTATCACTTACAATAGTAGTTACTATTATTGAATTGAGCATATACACATAACTTCTAAAATATGTGGACCACTATCATTACCAAAATAAGAATAGTGATTAATGAAATACACATAATTGTTTCTAAAATAAAAGTAGTAGTGAATTTTGTAGTGATATTTTGTCTAATTTTAGGTTTAAATGGATGTTTAACATTAATAGAATAATAGTTGATAAAAACGACAAACACTTCATTATTCTAAAAATAGAAAGAGATTTTTTTTGATAATTTAATCGAGTCACTGATTTACGATAACGACAAGTCTATATTATGACAAACTTAATATTAAAGTATGCATCGTAGTGAATAAAGCAGTTTCTTATCTTCACTAATTCTACACCATTGCTTTTATTTTAATTGACCAACTATGCCACACATTTGTCGACACTTTTGATTTCATTTTGTACCAATTATTAGAAACCAACTTAAAAAAAATAATGGCCAAAAGCAACACGCTGGGTATCTCTGAATTATTTGAAATGTTCAGTCTTTTTTACAAAAGATCAGTTACCGGATGAACAGAAGCACCCAAAAGTATAATAACAAACCCTCTATATTACAATAATTGATAAACACTGCCTACACAACCTGAATTTCAAGTTCAAAGTAGGGCGTATAATTTACTATTTCTACAAATATCTCTCAATATTGTGTGTTTTTTCAACCGTACATCCCATCTTGCTCCCAGATGTCGACAAGAAAATCTACCATCTCCTGTTTAGGTGAAGCGGAAAACAAGCAGTCAGGCAATGAATTACAATTCCAAATTCTCAAAACTGTCTGTGCAATTAGAATGTTGTGTTTGGTTGGGATGAATGAAAATGGAAGGAATGGAATGAAACTTGAACTATAATATATGATTGTTCACATTTTTCATTCTTTCCTCCATTCCATTCATAACTGCCTAAACTAGAGATCAACAACCCCATTTTGAGAAAGAATGCTCCATTTTTTCCCATATATGTTCTCTTCACAATTTCTATCATAACAAATTTGCACTCATTTTTTTCAAATCTTCTCTCCAAATTTCATTGTTCCCCATTAATTTTAATCATTCCATTCTCCTCAACCAAACACAACAAGAAGAGACTTACAGCAAGAGGAATGGGCTTGGTAAAACGCTTGTTAGTAGTAAGCAAACTCTGATAAGTTGAACTCCAACTGCAAAGAAAAACAGTGCTGGAATACTTAAATATGAAGTGTCAATAAAAAAACATTCACTTCATTAGTAGCCAATTTCAACTTCAAAATCACCACGTATATAATGCAAACATTTGGAGCATGTTACTAACATTTTTAACAATCAGTTTGCCCAAGGTCTGACATGTTGTCATGTTCTAAGATGACTAACATATAAAATCTATGATCGATATTTAAAATCAAAGAGATGTGATTAATTAATCAGTAATTTCATTATATACAGCCGTACAGTAAATTCCTAGCAACTTTATGGTCCTAAAATAGTAGGAAGTGAGGAAGTAATTAGTATACTAGCACTTCCGCAGCAAGAACCATTAGTTTTTTCGAACACACCCCATTTAAAACAGTGCAGAAAAGGAAACATATATAATAAGCCATATACTGCAGTTTCGGGAATTTAGCCTATGGTTTACAACTTCTTTTCTTTCAGTCCGGTCAACAAAATGAATTGCTAGTTTGTAAAGAAGAAAATCGTGCAGATTAAAAAAAAAGGTAAAGAGACTTGAAGGTCTTCCATTTATAAATTATAAAAGTAGAATGGATGAACACACACTAGAGCCAGGTAACCAAAAATAATTACCCAAAAATTGTAAAGATAATCCCAAAGAAGGCTGAAAAGCAACTGCTAATGTAAAGTATAAGGAACAGCAAACAATTGGAACTAGAAGGGGACGAAGAGGTATTACGTGAACTGCAAAATAGATATTCATAAAATTGAAGTGATGTTACACAACGGAGAGCTTGCATCAATTTTAGCTAATATAATGCTTTATACTGATCTCTAGGGTCATGATTGCTTGACCGACAATATAAATAATCACAAAATTACCTTAATCTGGGTTCATAAAGCTGTGCTCCACGGTTTTCAGACTTCTCATTTCCTACCCACTGCTGCCTAGACTGGTTCCAAAGAAGAAGACCTAGAGCAAGATGTCAACAAGCCCAGAGTGAAGAAAAGACATAGAGGAATTAAAATAATGAAGAAGAAGCATCAAAATGGTCAACCAACAATCAGCATTCAGCCACAAGCTTGTATTTCTTTCATTTACACTGTACATACACTGGTTATTCAAAGGATACAAATATATTAAACTTTGTACAATAAGATTTAGCTGAAAATGGATAGATTTATTTGTTGACACGTGTTGTATTATGCACAAATTCATAAAAAGCGCAACACCTAATTTAAAGTGTGAATGACAAAATTCAATAAAACCACGTGTTTTTGTTTGCAAAAATATGTAAGTTGTTGAGAAAAATATATAAACACATTTGCTAAAAGAAATTTGTTTTTGTACGTATAAATATATATAGGTCATAACTCTATGAATAACACTCTTATACAGAGAACAATAAATAACATCATAGAATCTTACGTAAAATTTCATTTAGTTTCTAATTTCCACAACAAAAAGTTTTTCTGAATAAAAATAGAATACAACAAAAAATTAAGATCAAATATAACATGACTACATATATTTTCATTGTTATAAAAAATATATATATATATATATATATATATATATATATATATATATATATATATATATATTCTATGTTACATTTAATTTTTAAATTTAGATAAAATTCTATGTTAGATTCGATATGTTAAGCTTAATAATCCATATTTATTGAAAATTTAAGTATTACGATGTTGTTCTTCCGTATTCTTTATATAAGGGTGTTCTTTATGGAGTGCAACGCTATATATATTTTCTTTAGGATATATGTCTTTCTTTTTTGGATGTTGATACTTCCAATCAGTCTCAATGGCCCAGGTCATTGTCCTAAAATCATATTCGCAAAAAGACGCATCGTTTTACCCGCCTAACTTGCGAGTACTAGCGAAGCACGAGTAATTGCACTTTAGCTCGCCGAAAAATAATGATACTGCAAGCATTAAAGTAATTAATAGGTAAAAAAGAAATAAAACAACTTGCCATGATTTACGAATTCAGAAGGATTGTTTCCATTTCCAGAGCCGCTAACTTCTAGGGTTTGATTTGCTGTGCTGATCGTTGAGTAGCTTCCTCCTGACTGGGCAGCACTCTTGTTTATGTCAATTGTGCTACTGATCCAGAAATTGTCTGACGAACTGGATTTTCTTACTGCTCGGGAAGGGGATTTATGCCTTTTTAGTGGCTCACCAATTGAAGAAGTCACGTGGTTATCATCGCATTGAACACAAGCACTGTTGACTGTCCTGTTGCAAATGACACAAAAAATGAACTCATACAAGATACATAGACACTGATCCCCTTAAACAGCCTATAGCTCTCAAAAGTTCAAAAATATAATTCAAAAATATACTTAAAACATAAATTTAAACTTTAATCCCACTTGAACTTGAGCTGCAGTTTGCGGATTACATTTGAATCTTATTAAAGTTTTCGAATTTTTGACCCCAGTAACTAAATTTCCGACAACGCCCATAAAAATTGACAACGCAAAGGAGGATTAAGATTTACCAATACCTCGAGATGAACTAGAATTGTAACAAAAAAAACTGCCAAGTGGGGTATTCAAGATTTTTTTTTTTTAATCAACATAGATGATTTATATAGAAAGGAACAATAGGGTTTGACTCAAAAGATAAATGTTCTCATGTAAATGACAAATGTGTACATGTAAATGGGCATTTAACAATGAAGATATAAATATGATATTAACAAAAAAGATAATCGAAAATTTACCCCATTGATGCGAACCGCAAATGGTCTGAAGAATTGATCGATTTCAGGAAGGAAATATCAGATTTTGCCTGAAAATTGTGAAATAATTTAATTTAGATTATTATGATCAAATGCTAATTCATATACATATACACACGTATAGATATACGTATGAGAGAGAGAGAGAATGATACCGGAGAGAATGGTGAGAGGGAGGGGGTTAGCTTCTCTCTCTCCCTTGGCCTCCCTGAAAATCGATCTCTTCTTCAACAAAATTTCCCTCCCTTCTTCTCCCTTGTATTTATTGCATTTACCCCCGGAATGTGTTTATATATCACTTCTGTTGGACAAGGGGGCCATGCTTACACCTTGAAGAACGACACCGTTTACAATTATTTAATCTCTTATATTTATTTTTTGCAAAACTTTGTTAATTATTTTTTCTAATTTCACACTCTTCTTAGGTCTTAATATTCATTTTACTAAAACAGTAGTACTAAACTTCTTTAAAAAGGTCATTTTAAAATTTAATTTATCATATAGCTTAAATATAACAGATCAACTTGCCAAGGCCAATAGTTGAAATAATTTATACTATTTCGTCAATTAAATTAAACATGGCCTGTGAGGCTTTGATTTTTTCGTATAATTTTTTTTAAAACAGTTGGAATACACCACCAACGTCGTTAACCTTGGCTTGGGCCTTCTCCTGGACATTCTACAATCCTATTTTTTTGGGTGAGCCCCCAAGACATGAAACTAAAGCCAACACAAATTAAAAACTACACAAACATATTTATGTCTTTAAATAAGCTAAAAAGCAAACTTAAAAATTCATCAGTTTAACCTGAGCACTAATAGTAGATGACACAACCATAGAGCACATCATAAAACACACACACCAAATCTCAATAAGAACCTACGCGCATCTCAGCAAAGAAGAAGTTTTCAGCGGATTAACTGACTTAGGAGATAGAGTTAAAGGGCTATTACTTATAGTTGCATGATTGTTCTACTGAACTTATCATGTTGTGAGAATGGGGGGCAAGTAATCAGATTTAACACCAAGAACACGTGCTCTGGTATCAGGGAAATACTCCATGCCTGGAAGCTCTGTGACCTTCCCTTCACTGGTGACACCAATAGGGTATCTGAGCAAGTGTCCAGGCAAGTCATTTTCCAGAGTTTCACTTGAATAGAGATCCCAGTATTTATCTGCTACAGTATTCAGTTTTCGAATACAATCAACACTCTCCGGATGCTGGAAGGTGTCATCAAGCATTCCCAGGTGCTCATACCATAACGACATCCTGAATCCATGAATTTGACCCCTCGCTGGCTGCCTGGTTGCCAGATGATATGGTTGATAGGCTCCCATAGCTATCTCAGAATCCTTACCCCCGTCCATTGATCTCTGGTTGATATTGGCAGACCCAATAATTATGTACTCATCATCAACTGCAAAAATAAAAAAGGTATATCTTAATTCTCTGTCAAACTTTAAAACACATCAGTAATCAGTTCAATTATACAAGACATTAAAACCTGCTGCTTACCTATCATCATCTTGGCATGCACATAGATCATAAAACGACGGGCTTCTTGGGCTCTACTATAATCTGTATTTGGATCTGGCTGCTGTGAAGGTTCATATTCTCCACTCCTCTTTACCTCACGATTGCCAAGACAGAAAAATGTCAAATAATTTCTAGGGTCTTCATCAATTCCGTTAGCCTGGAGAGCCTGAACAATATCCTTATACATCATCTCCATTGTCCTTCTTTGCCAGTCTAGAATGGCTTGAACTGATGCACTATCTGGTAGCCCTTCTGGCCACATTGGAACTACAACATAAACAGTGAACCTCTCTCCAGCCTCAATCTTACTGACAATCTTCAGCGAGAGCTCCTTTGGTATCAGATGCAAAGCATTGACATCTGCATCGACTATATCATCTGAGTTCCAGCCAAAAGAACTTCCAAGAAAATACTGATTTTCGATATAAATGAAATTTTTTGCCCGTCGAATAGCATGAATATAAGCATCCTGAATACTTCGATCAATTATATTATCCTTTCCACTGATAAGACCTACTTTGGCTGCTGCTTCCGGTGTTCCAGGAAATCCAAAAGCAGCTCCACCATCAATGGATCTGAATAATTGAACATTCCATGTCTCATTGTCATCGGGGAATGTCACTGCTGATGGTGGGATAATGACATTCTCGAGCTCTCTCAAGTTGACAAGTATATTTTTTCCAGCTTGCTTTCTCCATCTCTGCTCAAAATTAAACAACACATCCCAAGCAATTGGACCCTCAAGGCGGCAGTGAATATCATGCCAAGGCTCCCTAGGTCCGCCTTTAGAGATTGCAGCACCTAAGAAGTTAGGTTGGTGGAAATCATCATGGTGTGCAGTATCCAACGTCCTAAAAAGTGAATGAAAAGGAGTATCATATCTCCCATCACACAAATCAATGCCACCAACAAAACTCACAACTCTTCTTTTCTCTGATCCTCTGTTAGGCATCTCACTGTCCACCACAACTATCTTCTGGTGATGAGTGAACATGGTGGAAATAGTTAAACCTTGTATTCTGCTCCCACCATCATCAGGATTACGAGGACATAGAATACAATGTACGTTAGTACCTTGAAAGTACAGTTCAGTTTCTTGATCATGGGTGGCCATCAATCCGTCTTTCTTAAGTAGACCTACAGAGGTTCTGTCATCCCAGACAAGCAAAAGAACCGTAACGCCTTCATCTGCCTTTTTCTTAAGCAACTCGCCAAGCATTATGTCTCCTCCTGGCTTTGGCCTCCTTGAGTCCCTTATTAAGGAGAACTCAGTATATACCGACCAGCCAGTAATGTAAATAAAGTGTTTTGCATTGGTAATTGCATCAAAGATATCCTCCCAACATCTTTGGGCCTCATAAAACTTGCCTCCAGACAGAGGAATCTTAGGCACAAAATTGTCAGGAACATGTGCATCTTGGTACAAAGAAACTCGACAACCCTGTCTTTGAGAGCAGAAAGTGTAAGGAACTCCTGGAAACTTGGAGCTTTTGATTCCGTGGGCCCAATTACGATCTTGAGTAACGTCAAAAAATTGTAGCTTCACATGGATCTTGGAACCTTTACTGATAGGTTTTTTGTTTTTATCCAAGATACTAACCCACCTATCCACTTCCTCCCCTTCCAAAAGATCATGAACTGGCACATATGCTCTTCCAATCAAAGTTGCACCAATCGGATTGTTATCCTTGACAGTGAATATAACATTGGATGCAAAATGACCACAGTAGATATGAAAAGATTCATACCACTTTGGGCTGTTTGGTTCATTTTGTATCATTCGGGTACGCCCAACTCTAGCCTTCTCCAGATCAATAGTTGCGTAGATTTTAGGAGTTCCTTTGCCGAAGCCAACGGTCTCCTCAATGTTCGCCCTAAACTACAAATTAAGTTTCATGGAATAAGAAACATTGTGAGCAGGAAATTAAGAAACGCCATAATGTACAGTCGAAGTTTATTTCAGCATAAGGTAACATAGTTGAGAGGGTGATATGGCAATGACATACAACAGAATAGAAATTCATACTTAGAAAGCTCCGCAAACAGCATACTAGGTAACATAGTCGAGAGGGTGCTATAGCAATAAAATATAAGAGAATAAGAATTCATATATAGCAAGCTCCAACACTTTGTGGTTTAAATTGAGGGGCTTCAGATGTATGAGCGAGTGAATAACATACACGAGTCATCATATTACACGTAACAAGTCAAAATACTTAATTATAAAGATTATGTTGGCTTATAGGCAATCTACGATTCCCAAAGGATTTTCACAATTTCAAGTCTTGTTCATACACTAAACTCTAAATAATTGAAATCTTGTGCAAGAAAAAGGGGGCCAGATGGTAGTTCACGGACAACTATTGCCTGAATATAAATTTTCTTACCTAGAGTGATCCTGGTGTAGTTTTTAAAAAGAAATAGGTAATTAGAACTGCAAGAACTGTGAAACACCAATTTTTGCTAGATTTGTATTCTAAAACAAAACTGAAGAACAAGTACATATGAAGTAAAAAAAAACAACACTTGTTCTAAGAATGTTAGAAATTGGCTTATCAGATGAAGCTTTAAAGATAGTAAATAGCCAACAGTAGTCCTTGTTACGATACAGTAAGGTTTTACATTCGCGGGTTTCGGGTGAGGCAATATAAATTTAACCATGACTCCACGAGCACAAACTAGTAAGAATCAAAGTTGAGTATTATTTCCAGACATGAGGTCTAGCAATGGAGTAGAGGAACCAGGAAATCAGTCAGGAACAAAGTGGCAACAAGGAATGTACATCAATTTTTATACAACAATTTGAACTACCTAAAACAATAATTATATCAAGATATTAATCTGATTATCTATGTAGTAAGCTGACACAACAGAAACAAATGCACAGTCCTAGTTCCCTGCACCTATGGTACATTTTCAATGAAAGACTTTAGCAACCAAAAACATTAAACCACGGGGCATCCTAAATAATCATATGTTAACTAAAATAAAAACATTGTGCATGTGCCTTTTAAGTAATTATTGAGTAAAAGAGGGGGGGGGGGGGGGGGGGGGGTTAATTTGTTTTAAGTGATGCCACCATAAAATCAGTGCTCATAAATTTAAAGATTTAAGGGTCTTTGGCTTTTAGATTTTATCTCTTAAGAGAGGGGAAAAAGAAAGTAAATTTGCAAAAACGCCACACCGAACAGGCTCTTTGACAAATTTCGGAGAATCATTTTTTTTTTCCTGGAATAAGGGTCGGCATACTATTTTAATTTTTAAGTGCCAATTTGTAAATAAGACATCTCTAGAAAGTGATTGAGGGTTCAAGTTCAACTAGTCACAGGTGTGTGCGCATTATAATTTTGCAATCAACTATTACCAACACATAAGAAAATGTTAACAAACCTAGGAAGTAGTAATAAAATAATTAGGTGAAAACCTTGCCCAAAAGACCACCAGTGAGTCCGGCACTGAGGTGATCAACCTCATAGATGGTGACATGAAGAGTTCCATGAAGCAGTCTCTGAGCCATTTCTTACCTGCACAACATATATCACAAATATGAAAATCAAAACCTAACTTATATATAAATAACAGACACAATCAAACATATAATTTAGCCTATCCTAAATTAAGAATTAAGAAAACACCTAAGAAATGATCAAAGATTATAGCAAGATCGAGTGCAATTGGTTAAAATGAAGGGCAAGGCACAAATCAAGTGGTAATATTTATTAAAGGAAAAGGAGAGAGAACAAGCAAGTGAAAAATCAAACCTGAGATCTAAAACTTGACGGGTATGGTCAAAAGTGAAGCGGCCCACCTCTTTAGCTGCTTAGGTAATAAAGCAGCTCTCTCCGTCTGAAGTCGTCAAGTGAGGATTGGGTGTGTGAATTTGAGTTCAACCGCACTAAACATGTATCCTACCTACTAGTCTACAACTTTGTGTTTATTGTCCAAATCATCACACTATCAGTGCTGTGCTATATTGCACGTTTGGGTATCACAAAAAAGTTCGGTGAAGAATTTGTTAAATTAAATTTGAAAAAATAATTATTAAATACAATGATTTTAACACTTGCATTTTAAATTAAAAAATTATTTAAAAACATAAAGTTAAAAATTTAAAGTATTAAAAAAATAAAGAAATCAAAGAATAAGTTGATAAGTTAAGTAAAATGTTAGTGATTTCTAACATTCAACTTATCAATTTATAAGTTATAAGTTATCAAATAAGCTGAGTACACAAACACCCCTCATAAGCTCTTATGACTTTATAAGTCATAAGCTGACTTCAGTACCCAAACATGCCCATAATCTTTCACTAATTATTTTACTAAGACTTAATTGCACTTTGCAGGCCTGAACTATTATCTTTTTGCACAAAAATAACTCTTTTATAATTGTTGTCATTTTATAGACTAAACTATTATTTTTTTAGCAGATGATTGCATTCCGTTAAATTTTTTTAATGGACGTTAATGGTTTCATTTTTTAATTTTTGCAATTTCACTTTGATGGCTCAAGTATTATTGTTTTGCATAAATTTGACTTTTTAATATATTTTTGACATTTTTAACCAAATTTTTATTTAAAAATAATTTAACTAAATTATACTTTTAAAATGCTCAACTGACCTTAAGATTCTTTATTGTAAAATTATTCTACATGATTTTTAGGCAATAGTACTATAAGAATAAGATAAACTGAAAAATGTAAAAATCGAATGACTTTGTCATCAATCATCAGAAAATAAACTCGTATTGCTTCCGACATAAATTAATTAATCCTACATTTTTCAGTCTTTTACAATGATCTAACATTTGAGTGATGTTCAAATGCCTTTTTTTAAAACTAATTATGATATCTTTTTGTTAGTGAATAATCAAAAATCAAATTAAAATTTTAAGATGTTTGAAAAATATGATGCGAACATTAGTAAATCTTCGACGTAATCTAAATCAAAGGCATGTTTTTTAGAACTTAGCACATGACTTTTTTAACAATATCTTTAATTCAGATTACGTTAAAGATTACGCTAAAATCTAAGAAAATTAGAGATACTCGATTGAAAAAACCAATTAAAGAAACATATATAGAAATTATTAGATATATTCAAATTAGAAGCGTGACTCACGAATTTGTTTTTACATTTTTCATTTTATCTTGTTCTTACAGTACTAGCATCTAAAAATCGTCTACAATAGTTTTATGATAAAAAATCTTAAAGTTATTTGGGCATTCTAAAAGTATAATTTAGTTAAATTATTTTTAAATAATAATTTAGTTAAAAGACGTCAATATATATATAAAAAGAGTCATTTTTGTGCAAAAAAAATAATAATTGAGCCATCAAAGTGCAATAATAAAAATGAAAAAGTGAATTCATTAACGGTCGTTAAAAAAAATTGAGGGAATGCAATCATCTGTGAAAAAAATAATTGTTTAGTCATTAAAATGGCAACAATTATAAAAGTATCATTTTTGTGCAAAAAGATAATAGTTGAGGTCATCAAACTACAATTAAATCTTTTACTAAATATATTCTTGGAAAAAAAATTAGGGTTTTCTCCCGATTAGCAGTGAATTGTTACGAAATTTTGAATTAATTGCTTTAACTAGCAAACTGAATTAGTCATTTTGAATCAAACTATTTGATAAATAATCGTTGAATAGTTGTTTGTATTTAAGTTGAACACAATCTATCTATTATTATATATATAATAGAGCAACCAGGGGTTGAATAAATCGGTGTGAAATTACTATATTACCTCTACTTATTATATAATAATAATAATTATATAATTAATGCATATATTAAATACATCTAATTCATTAATCATCATTAATACATCTATATTTATTACTCCATTATTATTTAATATAAGAATTTACAATTATATTTCTACTACTACTTAAATGATTAGATAATTAATATCTATAATTATATTTAATTCCAGAAATATTAAAAAATTATCAATTATGTCGAACTTTTAGTTTTCGAATGTATCGTCTATCAAACTTTTAAAATTACATTTATAACAAAAATGGGTTTAAATTTGCACATAAACAGATAAAAACAAACATTTACTTAAATTATAACACTTCAACAAATTAACTGATGAGAACACATACATACTTTTGTCAACATTCGAATAAATCATTATCACACTTTTAACACGCAAAACCATAAAAAAATTCAAAAAATCTAATAAAATTTGCAAATTTAGAGTATGTCCATGCTTTTGGTTACTGAAATTAACAAATTTTTTAATTAGCTAAATGAAGTTGAGGATCAAAGTGCAACTTTGATCAGTTGATGCTGCAAGGAGTATTATGTTATTGTGTGAAAAGAAAGAAAAAGACACTTCAGATATCAGTTGGAGTGCATGTCGGATGACCTAAATAAATTAGGTATTCAAAAATTAAGTGAAAATGGAACAAAGTACAAACATTATATTCGGCATACCATCTGAACTACATACGTACTTTAAGTAGGACAACTGTAGGCATGAAAAATGCTTAAATAACAACTTTCACTCTTTTCAAGAAGAAAGTTGAGCGATTTGTAGGTGTCCCAATTGAAAGAATCATATTTTAAGTCGGTCAGGTCTTATTATTATATAGTTGCATTAACACTCAAGGGAAATAATATATTACACTCAATAATATTTTGAACATGATGATTAAACTAATGAACACCTGTCCACACATAAGAAAAAATCACCGAGGATATTACTCAAATAGTCAACAACATTGTACACAAGAATTATTCGAAGTATAAATTACCTCATACAATCAAGATGGACATGACATATACACTATAATGCACATAAACTCAACATCTACAGCGCCAGTTCCTGCCCCCAATGATGAGGCAGGTTCGAGAAAAATACAATAAATCGCTTGAAACGAAAAGTAACACGCAACCAATATAGTCAATGGACAACAATTACCAAATTGATCTCAAAAAGAAAATTTTAAGACATTGTCTAAATTAACAACTTTGGTTCATCGTTTGTAACCATGATTATCGGATTAAGCGTGTGGTCCTGTGTTCATGCCCAACATCTATATACACTTGTCGTGTATATACTTTGGTCCTTCGTTACATCTTATTTACGTCAAAATAAAAAAACATATGCTAAACAATGTAGCTGACTCTCACGCATTTGATGAAATTAATGAAAAAGACAGTTACTAGCGTTTATATTACAGACACAACATATAAAATTAAGGCAACTGATGCAAATCAACTCAATTTCTTCTTAATCCATGAACTATCTATTTCAAAACAATGAACGTCCATAATTAATCACGACTACTGCAAAATTCAAAAAATCAAAATTCTTCTATTTTACAATTTTTTATGAACAAGGGTAGGTCCTATTACAAATCGAAAGCAAAAAAAAGAAAAATCTAAAATGACATAATTCATTTTTAAACGTGTAAAAAGTCCAACAAAATATAAATTTAGATGAGCCACGGGTTATAAAGCTAGTTATCTAGTTAAAAAACACCACCAACAATTTTTTCTAAGAATTAGCGAATCGAATCCAAACTGCTATTTTAATTTTGTTAAGTGATAAACATCGGTAATAAAGAATTTATTTAATCAAAAGTCTAACTTGGTTTGGTTTGGTTCGCTATTTTTTTCTCAAACTAGTTTACTAAGCCGCGTTTTGCAGCGGTTTCATAATAATTTCTCTAATTTTTTTTTAAAAATATTCTACAAAATATGTTTTGAGGTAAAATAATATTTCTAACATAAAATTAAAGTTTATTTTGAATTCTCCGTTTCGTCTTGGTCATTTACCAAAATTTTGAATAAATATATAAAATGACAATTATTTAATATTTTTTATTATTTTTATATTATATCAAAAAAAGAATATTCTATCCAATATTAGGATATTTATCATCATTTTCATTTTTCTCAAAATTCATATTCCAGCTTCTATTTTAAAATACAAAATATAACATTAATATTAAATTCTAGCATATAATATGCTCCTCCTAATAAATCACTCTCTCGATAAACATGTTTCCGCTCAGTGATCTGTTTTCTCGTTGTTACCAAATCTAAACAAATAACAAACTAATTTACTATATAAATTACATCATCTATTAATCAATTTCATTATATCATAAAATTTAATATAAATATTTTAAAAATTCAAATTTTAATTGTTTAAAGTATAGGTACTCCAAAAAATAAATGAAAAACTTAATTAAAAAATTCAGGAGAATATTAAGATAATATATTTAGTTTCCTATGTTAGTAGGTATATTCATGAATAAAAATTTAGAAGAATGTCACAATTTTATATTTAGTTTTCATAAGTAGTAAAAATTTCAAAGACAAGAATATTAAAATTGTATATGTAGTTTTCTTCGTTAGTATAGATTTAAAAGACAATGTGAGATATTTTCATAGGATAATATTAAAATTTTATATTTAGTTTCCTCCGTTAGTAAAGATTTTAAAGGAAATAATATTTAAATTGTTTTAAATTGGATTAGTAGAGAACGTTAGGAGAATATTAACATAATGTATTTAGTTTACTCCGTTAAAAATAGTAAGAAATAAATTGAGAATTTATCTAATATTAGAAAGGGAAGAGTATTAAAATTGTATATTTAGTTTTATTCATTAGTAAAGATTTAAAAGACAATTGAGATATTTTCTAATAAAAAATTTAAGAGAATAATATAATTGAATTTTTAGTTTACTCTATTAATATAGATTTGAAAGGCAGATGTATTAAAATTGTATATTTAGTTTCCTCCATTAGTAAAAATTTTAAAGATAAGAATATTAAAATTGTATATTTACTTTCCTCCATTAGTAAATATTTTAAAGGTCAATTGAGATATTTTCGAATATTTAATATTAGTAATTCAAAATTTTGAGAAAATTAGAAACATAGATCGAAGCGATTTGAGAGGCGTCACCTCCCCGCCCTCGTCTTCTTCTTTATATAAGTACTAGTCGATAAAGCCGCGCTTCGCGGTGACATTATAACTTTTTCCAAAAAAAATTAATATATATTAATATTATATTAAATAATTAATATTAAATTTTAATTGTTACTCCCTCTGTCCCAGTGATTTATATACATTGGGGTTGGGCACGAAGACCAAGAAAAAATATAAAAAATGAGTAAAATTAGATGAAAAGTGGGTAAAGTGGTGGGACCTATCAATATTTAATAATAGATTTGAGATAGTGGAGAAAAATAGTGGGTGTAATAGTGTTTTATATTATTATAGAATAAATATAGTGGAGAAAGTAGGGGGTGTAATAGTGTTTTATATTATTAAAAGTTACTATTTTTGGAATGTATAGAAATGAGAGGGACATCCCAAAATGGAAAATGTATAGAAATGAATGGGACAAAGGGAGTAACACGATCATCTCTAATGAACCGCTCTCTAGTCAAACATGATTGTTCTTATAGAACCGCTTTCTCGTTAAAACTCACATCCAACTTTAATATAGATTACGAATACTTAGATTATAATTTTCATCCAAAAAAATAGAAACCTAAAAAAAAATTGTTATTCCCAGTTACACACTTACAAAATTGTAGAGGGAGGGAGGGAGGGAGGGAGGGGGGGGGGGGGGGGTTGAATACAATTCTAGATTTTTACAACTTTTTCTGCAACTTGAAAGTAAGAACAGATGAATTAAATTGCAGAAACAAAATAAAGATAAGAACACAGTGCTTTAAAAATTTCAGGTGGATTGTTTTGTGATCCACCTGAGATATATATTGAAGAAATAATATGTGATATTTGGTTACAAATACACAACTGCTATTACAGTTCTTTGCTCCTAAGAAATGTAAGAGAGAAAACCTAAGCAAAGACAATGTAAAACTATTTTCTCTATTTTTAAAGAACTGCTACACTTGGTTATAAATACCCAAGTTTACAAGTCATACTACAGACAAAAACTATCTCTATTTTCTAGGTCTAGTATACTTGCTTCTTCATTCCAGATGCATGTGACTGAGATGTTATACTCTTGACAAGTTGGCTTGTTTGTACATCTCTTATGTTTGCATGGAAATGGAATGTTTCTTATTCTTCGAGGTTCACCGGTGTTTGGCTTCCATATTCTTTTTGTTTACTCGATCAACCCATGTGCTTCTTCATTGTCAAGTCACCATCAACCTTTAATCTTGAGCTTCATCCATTGGTAGTGTTCTTGACTATCCGTGGATAGTATTAAGTTGGTCATCCGTGGATAGCATTGAGTTGATCATCCATGGATAGCATTAAGTCTTCATCTGTTGTCATTCATTTTCACTTAAACAGAATTACATAGCACAACCTATTTACAATTAGCTATCTTATCCTGCTTATCTACTGAGAGTCAACATGATTTGGTACATAATACTTTCAATCCTTAGACTAGAGTAAAATTGAATATGCTACAAAATTACTTATCCGTGGATAAGCTTCCCAACAACAGATACTACATAAAGTATGCCATCCGTTGTTAGTTACAAAATGACTTATACAGAAATGTGTTATATGTTAAGTTATCATCAAGAACAACATATTTCCTAACAATCTCCCCCAATTTATGTCTGATAGAATAACAGCCATAAATTAAAGGTCTTGATGATAACAAAACACATAATGAGAATATTGCAATAAAAGAACATAACTGTATTAAGATGCAAAGTTTAAGAAAAGAAATTACTGAGTGGAATTTAAGGTTGCTCCTCTTGTCTAAGCAGAATTTAATCCTTTTTCTTTTCCCTGGGAGGCTGAATCTTTTGTCTCCCTTCCTTAGCTTAGTTGGCCTTGATTTGCTCTTGAAGCTTCCTGTAGAATGCATCTTCTTCAGCAATCTTTGGATCTAGCTTAGCTTACAACCATCTAAGGTACTTAGTGCTGGCCTTAGATAGTTGGTCTTCAATCCTGAAGAATCTTCTACAACCCTTGTCATCTTTGAATTCCATCATCCAATAAGGTTGGAGATGGATTCTTTGTCCATTGTAAGGGATCTTCATCTTCCTTGACAAACTATCAGGGGAATTCCGACTATTCCTAATTTCTTTAATCTTCTTCAATACTGCACCTCTTGCAACCTCAGAAAATCCCCTTGTGTTCTTGAAGCTTGATAAAATCTTCACTAAGGTGGAATATCCTTCATTCATCACTTGTTGCAAGGGCCATGCTCTCACCCTCCCTCCTTTGTAGACAAAAGTTAGTCTTTCAGGAAGAACTCTGAATTTGTCTATGCCTCTTACTTCACTAATTTCATCAAGGTAGAGATCCATGGATGAGTACTCCTGTATTTCTGCAATGTACACATAGTCTGCCTTGTCCTCAATTGGCTTGGCAACTTTTGGTGCAACATTCAGTTTGATTGGTCCTTGTTGAGCTCTTTTCATTGGTTCCCTTTTCTTTATCTTCTTTTCAGCTTCAACAATGAACTTAGGGAATACCAGGTTTTCAAACTCAACAGGATCATCCTTGGGCTCTACAGGAGTTTGATGATAGGTGGTTTGATATTGAGTTGAAGATGGAATGGGGTCTTCAAAAATAAGTTTTCTCCAAGTATCCTTTTTCTTTTCCACTTTCTCAGGAGAGACACACATGTGTGCTCTTTATTTCTTTCTGATTGGATTGGTCTTTGGCACTGTCTTCCTTTTCCTTACATTCCTTCTAGTAGGGGCTTCTTCCTCTTCAGCCTCACTACTTTCTTCTTCCATCTCTCTTATCAATTCTTGGGCCAATCTAGCCTTTTTTTTCAAGTGTAGATTCAAAACCCTGAGGATTGGCTTCTCTCCTCAATCTGGAAATCTCTTCTCTCTTAGCTTCATTGAATCTGGGATGGCTGTTTGTGATATGAATTTCTTTACCATTCC
The DNA here is from genome assembly GCA_030848705.1 of Heracleum sosnowskyi. Classification (NCBI taxonomy): domain Eukaryota; kingdom Viridiplantae; phylum Streptophyta; class Magnoliopsida; order Apiales; family Apiaceae; genus Heracleum; species Heracleum sosnowskyi. The sequence continues at coordinate 37,560,529 of CM061244.1, forward strand.
TGTAGATGACAGCCATCCCCTCTCTGAGTATCACATCTGTGGAAGCTTTGAGATCCCTGATTTGAGCTGCTAGCACCTTAGAGTCATCTGGCTTGGGGAATGGATAATCCACTTCAAGCTTGTTCTTGCCATGATGCCTAGGTGGTGAGCCAGTCCTGCCACTGAAGATAGGTTCAAACTCCTTGATATGAGAATGTTCAGCATCATATTCTTTTTGCAGAATTATAGTGTCAGAAGTGAGAACTTTCAGAATTATTGTGTGGACAGGCACAAACTTTGATGCAAAGGAGGTCACAGCCTTGAAGATGGACTCCTTTATTAGCCTCTCAGAGTTGAGGAAATTTTGAACATCCTTGGCTGGAGCATCTTTGGTTGGGGAGGGAACCACCTTTGTGAGTTGAAACTCACTTGGATTTGCAATGATTTGAGGTGTCTCCCCCTCACTTGATGGCACACCCCTAACTGAAGTAGTTAATGTTTCAGAGACCACTAGTGCACTCTCCCCCTTTTTGTTATCATCAATGGTTTGAGGAACACCAGTAGCCTACATCAACTGTTGCAGAAGCTGAGTCTGTAGGGCTTGGTTGGCCAGGAAAGTGTCCATCTGCTTTTCCATCTTCTCCACCCTCACAGTAAGACTTGCCACATCTTTCACCAACTTATCCGGCTTAAATCTTTGGGAGGTAGAAGGGGCTACTGCATCAACTCTCCTTTCTATAGCATCCTTTACCCCCATCAAGATGGCTTTTGATGTCATCTGTGTTGGCTCTTTGCTGGAGGATGTAAGCCTGATGTAGTTGAAGAGAAGCCACAAAATTCTGGATGGTGGTGGCATGCAGAGGATTGGAGGTTTGAGCTTCTCCATATGCCATTTGATAATTCCTGAGAATGACTACCTTGGTGTCATTGTGAACATAAGAATTTGAGAACAACCAAGGAGGCATCTCTTGTAAAGTGGAAGGGCCTTCACCTCCTCCTTCACCACTTCTGGAATCATCACTGCCCTCTTCAAATTCCGAGTCATAAGAAAAATCTTCACCAGCTCCTGGAGGCAGATTGTTGATCGCTTCCTTTGCCCTAGACATTGATTCAGTTGTGTGTACTAAATGCAACATTTGTTCTGCCTCCACATTGCCCTGTCCAGCCAAAACTTGATAGGCTGGAACATGATGAGTAAATGTCTCAGCATTCAGGTTGACTTGATCCAACTCATTTTGATATTCAAGTTGGAACAGTCTCTCCCTGTCTGCATCACTGACATCCATTAACTCATTTGCAATGGCTATTTCTTCCACCCTTATCTCTCCAGTACCTGTTTTTCTCACATAATCTCTCTATTCTTGCATCAGGAGCTCCCCTTGGATCACACCTCTCACACCCTCACTTTCACCTACTAAGGTGGAACCCTCTTTCTCTCCTTTTTCCTGACTTGAAGAAATAGTCAGCCTCTCATTCTCACACTCTCCTTTTGCCTGGTTGCAAGCCAGCCTCTCACTCTCAGTAAGTACACTCCCTTCCCTCAAACCTAAAAGTGTCTCAACAACCACCAGCTCTTTTACACTTGCTGCTGGAGTTATAATATTTGAAATTTGGCTAAGTGTAGAAGTAGCCAGCAACGGATGACTAGAAGGGGCATCCGTTGTTGTGGTAATTGTAGCTGTCCACAGATGGCTTACTTGGGGCTCATCCGTGGATGGAGAAACACTTGTCAACGGATGAAGGATATCCGTGGATGAAGTAGAAGGAATAGAGATTGATGAGGAAACCAAGACAGGATCTGTGGAGATTGATTTTAAATTTGGTGCCACAGATCGAGTCAAGGTTTCAGAATAAGAGAATTGATGGCCCAACAAATCATCTAGAAGATGATGACCACCAATCTGAGAATGGGACTCCTCCAAGAATTTTAAAGATGGAGAATCAGGAAATGATGTGGAAATCATGTCCACATCCAGAGATAGGGTTGAAGAATTTGGTGTTTCGAAATTGATTTGTAAAGAGTGGGACTGTGACTCCACATTTACTGGAGCCACATCAACCTGACTTTGAGAAAGCTCAGTCACCAAGTTAGAAACTTGAGACTGAGCAGTGTGTGCTCCATGTTCATCCCCTAAGGTTCTAGCCTTCTTTTTCGTTTGATAGGTTTGAGAAGTGTCTTTTTGGCTAGGTGTGTCCCTGACCCTCTTGGAGTGTATTCCTGGTTGGGAACTTGTTTCAATAGTGACATCTTTTTGAGAAGATGTAACTAGAAATGAGCTTACATCCTTTTGAACCAATGTATCCTTTTGGGATGATACATGGTGGCTGGTTTGGGTAGCACTCACCTCTCCTACCTTATCCTTGGGGCTTCTTTGACTTTCACCCCTTCCCTCACCTCTCACATCCACCTGGACACTCCCCTCAGTTCGAGTGGTGGATTTTACAACAGATGTCTTTTGAGAGACACATGAGGTTGGCTTTTTAGACTTGGATTTTTGAACTTTTGGTTTGGTTGCTTGGGTAGGAAGCTGTAGGGCACTAACAGCTTCCATAGCAACTATTGAAGTCAAAGTAGTTTGAGGTAGTTACCTGAAAGATTGGTAGATACACCAATTGCACTTCACTATTTAAATTCATTCGAATTAGGTCACTTAAGACCATTTTCTCCTGAACAAAACAGCTGAACTTGCTGTCTGGGTTAGTAATTACAATTGAATTATTGCAAACATGATCAGCAAGCATCATAAGAAATCTAGAGAAGTAAATGTTCTTACCTAGTTTAGCAGCTAATTCATACATGACTGGTGTGCTAAAATCAAAATACTTATTAGATAAAAGCATATTAAGCATGACTAGCATGGAGTGAGTGACAACATCAAAGTTAGTGATTTTTCCAGAAAATGTTTTAATGAAGGCATCACAAAGATAGCTCCATTCTTTAACCATACCTTTCCTGAAAATTTTACCTAAATTATCAGTACTTAGAGAACAGTTCATGGCATTAAGCATGGCAACAATTTCTGAGTTATCAGGCATAGAATCACAATTGTTTTCAGGCAATTTAAAACAGGCATTTATCATATCAGAATTAACTACATGTAAATTACCCTTAACTAAGAAAGAAATTGTACCATTCAGGGCGTCATACTCAGCTGTGGTCCAAACTTCCTCCACAACTTCATGATACAGAGGAGTATGAGTGAGCATGGCGTATGAGAGTTTGCAATTTTTGATGAAGTTCATCATCACATGGTACTCCTGTGGCGAGTTCTCAGTATCCACAAATGCAACAAAGTTATTCTTCTCGTAAACAAACCCAGTGGGTGACTCAATCTTCTTGACTGGTGCCATAGAGAATTGAACTGGTTTTTGCTTTGTGTGTGTGTGTGTGAGAGAGAGAGAGAGAGAGAGAACTTTTTGACTTAGAGAATTTTGGGAATTAGATAAAAAAGAAATGTAAAAGTTAAACAACCTTTTATACTTTCCCAGAAATTCAATAAGTAATTTGTAGAAAATTGCCTGATTGGTGCAAAAAGTAACCGTTCAAAAATAAAGTGATGCGAAATTGTAGCCATGATTATACATACAGGGATGTATGCCTGTAATCGTGGCTATCAACGGTTGAAATTAAAACGGATCTAACAACGGATGAGATTGTCCTTTTGACATTCAGACTATCTGTTGATGAGACAAATAGCTGACATCAGTTTTAGAACAAAAATCCCAATAATGTGTTATGCCATCCACGGATAAGAACATCCGTTTGTGGTGAAAAATTCTGACTTAGAAAAATTAACACATTTCTGGCTGCATTTTTACTTGCACATAATTCAACTAAAATTAAGAAAAATTAAACATACCTAGCTCACTTACTAATCTTGAGAATGTAGATTCATCAAGTGGCTTGGTAAAAATATCTGCAAGTTGTTGTTCACTTGGAACAAAATGTAGCTCCACAGTACCATTCATCACATGTTCCCTGATGAAATGATACTTGATATCAATGTGCTTGGTCCTTGAGTGTTGAACTGGATTCTCAGTAATGGCAATTGCACTAGTGTTGTCATAGAAAATTGGAATCTTATTAACTGTTAGACCATAGTCTAGTAGTTAATTTTTCATCCAAAGAATCTGTGCACAACAACTTCCAGCTGTAATATATTCAGCCTCAGCTGTAGAGGTGGAGACTGTTTCTTGCTGAACCATGACACAAGCTTGTTTCCTAAGAATTGACAGGTGCCTGTTGTACTTTTTCTATCAATTTTGCAACCTGCATAATCTGCATCTGAATAACCAATTAGATCAAAACCAGACTCTCTAGGATACCAAATGCCAAGGTTTGGTCATTCTTTGAGATATATGAAAATCCTTTTAATATCAATTAGATGAGACTCTCTAGGATCAGCCTGAAATCTAGCACATAGACAGGTGGAAAACATAATATCAGGTCTACTAGCTGTTAAATATAAAAGTGAGCCTACCATGCCCTTATAGCTTGTAATGTCCACTGATTTTTCCTTAGTATTCATTTCAAGCTTAGTGGTAGTTGGCATGGGTGTTTTAGTAGGAGAGCAATCCATTAGATCAAACTTCTTTAACAGATCAAAAATATATTTAGTTTGACTAATGAAGATTCCTTATTTCACTTGTTTAACTTGTAAACCAAGGAAATAGGTAAGTTCACCCATCATGCTCATTTCATATTAACTTTGCATAAGTTTGGCAAACCTTTTTCAAAGCTTCTCATCTGTAGACCCAAATATTATGTCATCTACAAAGATTTGAACAAGAATAGTAGAGCCATTAACATTTCTATAAAATAGAGTTTTATCTACAATACCTTTGGTGAAATGATTCTCAAGAAGAAATTGTGATAGAGTGTCATACCAGGCTCTTGGTGCTTGTTTCAAACCATAGAGTGCCTTGAGTAGGAAATAGACAAATTCTGGATAATATGGATCTTCAAAACCAGGAGGTTGACTGACATAAACCTCCTCCTCCAGATCCCCATTCAGAAAGGCACTCTTGACATCCATTTGATAGACTTTGAAATTGGCATGGGCTGCATAGGCTAGGAATATCCTTATTGCTTCCAATCTAGCAACAGGGGCAAATGTTTCATCATAGTCTATTCCTTCTTCTTGAGAATAGCCTTTAGCAACCAGTCTAGCTTTATTCCTTGTGACAATACCATTTTCATCCATCTTGTTTCTGAATACCCACTTTGTACCTATGACACTTCTGTTCTTAGGTCTGGACACCAGCTTCCATACTTTGTTTCTCTCAAACTGATTTAGCTCTTCTTGCATGGCTAAAACCCAGTCTGGATCTAGAAGAGCATCCTCCACCTTCTTTGGTTCTTCTTGAGATAGAAAACTGCTATACAAGCATTCTTCTTGAGTTGCTCTTCTTGTTTGAACTCTTATGGCATCACCAATGATCAGATCAAAAGGATGTTCCCTTATCCATTTTCTTTGAGGTGGTTGATTTGTTCTTGAAAAAGTTGCTTCATGATCATTTTGACTGATAAGATGTCTTTGAGAAACTCCCCCTGAGTTTGTTGGTCTTGAACTGTTAGCTGATGTTCCAATTTGACTTGCAACGGATGCTTCCGGTTGACTATCCACGGATGCACCAGTTTGACTGTCCACGGATGCACCAGTTTGACTGTCCACGGATGCACCAGTTTGTCTGTCCACAGATGCACCAATGTCATTGATAGTTTCATCCATTGTTGGAACATTCACTATGGGTGATATTTCTTCATCATGATCATTTTCTTCTTCATCATTTTCACAGTTGGATAAACCTTTTACCTCATTCTCAAATCTTAGAGTATCATGGAAACCTTCATCACACAGTCCTAGAATATTGTGATCATCAAAAACAACATGTATAGATTCAATAACAATGTTGATCCTGAGATTATAGACTCTGTATGATTTCCCTGCTACATATCCAAAAAAAATAGCTTCATCAGCCTTTGCTTCAAACTTGCCTAGGTTTTCACCTTGGTTCCTTAGAACAAAACATTTACATCCAAATACATGAATAAATTCCAGGGTTGGTTTCCTCTTTCTGAGTAATTGGTAAGGTGTCATTCCTTTGGCTTGGTTAACCAAAGAAATATTCCGAGTGAAACATGCAGTGTTAACTGCTTCAGCCCAGAAATAAGTTGGCAGCTTTTATTCTTCCAACATTGTTCTTGCTGCTTCAATTAGGGTTCTGTTTTTCCTTTCCACTACCCCATTTTGCTGAGGTGTCCTTGCTGCAGAAAACTCATGAACAATCCCATTTTCTTCACAGAACCTTCTTAGGGTAGAATTCTTTAACTTAGTGCCATTGTCACTCCTGATTCTTCTAACTTTCTGATCAGGATGATTGTTTAAAACCTTGATGTGATTGATTATGATTTCACTTGCCTCATCCTTAGAGTGCAGAAAATAAGTCCATGTAAATTTAGAGAAATCATCTACAATCACAAGGCAGTATTTCTTCTTTGAGATTGATCTGACATTGACTGGTCCAAATAAATCCATGTAGAGTAATTGAAGTGGCTGAACAATAGATGATTTAGTCTTGCTTTTGAAAGATGCCTTCTTTTGTTTTCCTTTCTGACAAGCATCATAGAGGCCATCCTTGGAAAACTCCAGTTGTGGAATAATACCTCTAGCAAGATATTTCCTTACCAAATCATTCATAACTCTAAAATTAAAGTGTGACAGCTTCTTGTGCCATAGCCAACTTTCATCCTTGTTTGCTTTGCTGAAAAGACAAGTAATTGAATCTATATTTATTGAGTTGAAGTCAGCTATGTATACATTCCCTTTTCTGTATCCTGTCAATACCACATTGTTGTTCTCCTTTTCAGAAATAACACAGGTTTCTTGCTTAAAAGAAACCGAAAAACCTGTGTCACATAGTTGACTGATACTAAGCAAATTGTGCTTTAGACCATCAACTAGTGCTACTTCTTCAATGATGACATTGTTCATTGTTATCATGCCATATCCCTTAGTGTAACCTTTGCCGTCATCTCCAAAGGTAATACTAGGGCCAACTCTCTCCTTAAACTCTGTGAGCATGGTAGAATCTCCAGTCATGTGCCTAGAACAACCACACATCAAAACCAAATCAAGTTGATTTAGGTACCCAAGTTTACTTGGGTCCTGTCTTGTTAACCTTCTTCCTATTACCATGTCATTTTGCACTTTAGGTTTTGACTAATTTAAATCAATCTTAACCTTAGGTGTTGACCTTTGCAAGATAGAATTTGTCAGATGTTCAGAAGCATAAAGATTTGATGCATGCATTAGAGCAATATTGGCATACATGTTATTCATGCTTGGTGTGTTCCATGGCATTTGTGGCATACTAAATGCATTAAAATATGGATTTGGTACAAATGGCATGTTGGCATACTGATGAACATTTTGATCAAATAGTTTAGGCATAGCAGGCATGACAGACATATGCACATTCATCACAGGCTTAGGCAATTGAACATTAGCATTCTTGACAGACTTGCAATTAGTAGACAAATGATTAACACTACCACAATTAATACAAGTCTTTCTAGGAGCATACTTATCAGGTGTGTAATTGTTGTTCTTGTTAATCCCTACTTTACCATTTCTGTTCTTTTTCTTTTTAGACTCAGCCTTGACATCCATGTTTTCTAACTTGTCCTTCAATTGCTTGTTGGACAAGTGACATATGTTTACCTTCTCAACATTCTTGGTTTTGCTACTTTCTCCCTGAACAAAATTGTTGGTGGTTAGACCATATTTCTTGTTCAGCTTCTCCAATTTTTCCTTGCTAACACTTGATGTAAGATCCGGGAAAATTACGTGTTAATATTTGATGTGAAATGAAATTTTATTTTCATATCAAAATTTATTAAATGTTTTATCTGTTTAAATGTGTTAAGTTATTCGTTAAATGGTTGAATATGTGATGTTGAGATGTTATGTGAATATTTGTGGTGATTAGAAATTATTTTAAAAGGATGTCATTCTATTTCATTTTATTTTAATTATCGAAAAGAAAAATTATTCTGTACCCTAATTATTCGGGAAATTGGTATATCGTTCGTACCAATATTTCATTCGTTAAAGTGGGAAATATTCGGGAACATTCGTAATAGAGGTATTTTGGTTCGTATATCTATTATTAAACGATTCTTGTAGTTATCCATATATTCTGGATAATTATCGTCTCGTAAAACGTGTATTCTATTTATTCATATTAAAACGATCCATTGGATCAATATCGATCCAAAAATGTTGTTTGGGGCATTATTTTCCATTTAATATAAAAAGGCGTATCGTGCATTATTTTGCGTATAATCAAGCTTATTTATTGTTAAATATCTAAAAATCTCTGAACCGTGTTCTTCGTGTTCTTGAGCATCAAACCAACTTTTGGAGGCGTTATCGGAATCCAATTTCGACGCTCTAGTAGTCGAATCGAAGCTCTCAACATCCTCTACTTGAATCTATCATCAGATTTCTCGTGGATATGATTTTTGGATTTACCCTATTTTTATTAAATTCGAATTTATTATTAATTTTTGCGTAATTGTTAAATCTTCATGGTTCTTGATTATTGATTACATGAATTGATTGTACGAGTTATGTGGAGCATGTTGATGATTTTCTTGTGATTTTTGGAGCCTTAAATCGACTAGGTCGGAAGTTATAAAAAGTCACTGGATTTTTGTTAAGTTCACCAGATTTTTCACCTCCGGGAAGTTGTTGGTGTTATTAACTATATCAATGGATAGATCGTGGGATTTAAAGTCGAAGTGTGTGGTTATTTTTAAGGTTGGGGTTCGTATTAAGCAATCGGAAAAATCGGCCGACCGCCGGCTTCGCGAATTGGCCGGAATCGGTGGGTGTTTTGGCTCAATTCCGAGCCGTTTTGTTGGTGTTTTGGTTGGGAGAATGGTTTGTGTTATGTTTCTCTGTGAAAGCCCCGTATTTTGGAATGAGTTGGAGTTGATTCCGGTGGCCGGAAACTGGGTGGTGTTCTTGGCGACCCACCCATGTTCTTGGTGACCTGTTAACCCGGTTCCCGACCCGGTTTCGATCCTCCAAACCCAATTGCATTTTCAGAAAAGTGTTTTTGGGTTAAAATTTTTCTAAAAATCCAAAAATTAGTTTTAAATTCTAAAAATCATATTTTTGATTTGAAAATTACATTTTATTATTCAGAAAATTTTATAAATTTATAATATTTATTTAAATTTGAAAATTGATTAAATTTAATTATTTTAATTATTTTTGATTAATAATTAATTAATTAATTTAATTAATTGATTAATTTTAATAATCAGTTAATTCTATGAAATAATTATTAATTAAATCTAATTTGTTAGGCCAAATACACAATATATAATCAAGTATGTATGAGAATAACAATTAAGAACACAGGTTTGTAAATCAACAAACTGAATTATATTAAATAATTCTCTCTTAGTGATGTTAATGAATCATAAAGAGCTACTAGGTTACAAGAATAATGTATTCAATGTTCGCGTCCCTTCTAGGGATAACCTATCTGTGTTTTTATAGTACACAGTTACATACAATCCTTATCTAATTGATACTCCTAAAAATTAGCTATACAATTGATATCAATTAAGGATTGCTTCAGTCTTCTGTCCAGTCTCCTTAGCTGTATCAATATATTCTGCTTCTTTCCATCTTCAGAATATATTGCTTCTAGAATCTTTATCTTTGCACCGACAGCTAAGTCAACTTTCATCCTGTCAGACTTTACCAAACTCTGACCGGCTTCCTTTAAACTCTTCACCCTGTCAGACTTTAAATAAACTCTGACCGGCTTCCGATAAACTCTGATCAGTACCTGTTGCTTAAACACTGATAAATAAACATCAGCAATTATATCTAACAATCTCCCCCAACTTGTTCATAATAAAATGTACAAGTTAAAAAGATAATTGATGATGTCAAAACATATAACAAATGCAGTGTTTAACATATGTCAGAGTTTAAATTTAAAACAGAGTTTAAATTTAACTTAGAACAGAAAACATAAAAACTTACAGTCAGTCTTTACTTAATCTCTTGAATATCAGGCACTGTCCTGATATAATCTGACAGTAGTTTCTTCTCAGCTCTATTTAGTTCAGCAATCATAATCTTCTTCAGCTCCTTCATTTCTGTTTCATCTTCACCAATTTGATAAATGGCAGCCCTCAAAAAATATATGCTGTTTTTGTCCATTTCATTGCCAAGTCTGATATAAAAAGGTTTATCAGACTTTAGATTGAACTCAAGAACCTTTTTATTTAGTGCAGTTCTGAACCTAGCACTATTCCTTTTCATTTCTACCAACTTTCCATTTGCATCTCTGTATTTAGGAATGTATGCACTTGATACTCCAGCTCCACTCAAAACTTTGGATTTCATCATCCTTTCCTTCAAAACTCGAGCAGCATCATAAGTACTTCTATTCTTTACTTCAAGTAGATATAGAACATACTCTAGCTCTTCCCAGAGTTTTAACTGGATATCAAATTCACCAAATCTATACACTCTGCCATCAGCCATAAAATATAACAAGAATTCCTTTTTGATTCCTTTGTGAAAAATCATCTGTACAGATTCTAGTTTGTCAAGGCCTTCTTGAGTAATTCCAACTCCAAATTCTGCCAATGAAAACTTGTCTTGAGATCTGTTATTAGTTCTTCTCTCTCTGTGTGAACCCAGTCCAGATTTATCAAAGGCTTCTTTTCCCAATACTGTTCTGGTTTCTGAGAAATTCACAGCTTCAAGCTTTAAATCTTCAAGAATTTTTGGTTTGCTGAATCCTGGAAGTTGTGTAGATTTCTGTACAACTTGAGCAACGTCAGAGGTTGTCATAACTTTAGTAGTATCATCAACTTGAGCAGCGTCAGAGGTTGATTTTGCTAATCTTGTTTCAACTTGAGCAATGTCAGAGGTTGAATTATCTTTCTTCTCCAGGTTAGACTCTTCAATCATTATGCCTTTACCCTTATCAGTGTTTCCAATCACAGGTCTCCTTGTATATTGTATACTCTGTTGTGTATTCTCTTTGATAGAAATACCAACTTCTTTCTTTCTAGGAGCCTTGATTTCCTTTTTCTTGTAGATTCCAGCTTCAAGATTTTTCTTGTGTTCCTCAGCAAGCATTTGCTCTTCAGCCTGGATATCTTCCATAGTAACATTCTTTCCATGCTCTTTAATGAATATTTTAGCAGCAATCTCTTCATCAGTAGATGGATTAGTTGAAACAACTAAACTCTTGAGTTTTGAAGTAGATTGGCCACCAGAGTTTATCTTGTCAGAGTTTGAGTTTATTCTTTTCCTGCTTTGCCTTTGAGCAAGAATCTTTCTTTTATTTTCTTTGCTTCCCCCATCAGTAGAATCATCCCTCCGTCTCAGAGCTTGAGTGTCTTTGTGTTAGTCCTTGTGTATTGCAGAAGGGGGGGGGGGATGAATGCAATACTGATAAAATTCAATCTAAATTTCAACAACTCAAATCAAGATTAAACGTTATCAGCAATATATGCAATCACGAACAGTATTTAGTAAGAACAAGATTCACAAAATAAATGTTTTATTTATTTTGCAAAGTGTTGCTACAACCTCAAGAAAGAATTCTCGAGCTTCGGGTTTTCTTCAAAGACACTTGCTTGTCTTCTTTTTTTATTCTAGAATGAGTTGATAGAAGGTATAGGACTAACCCTATCACTATCAGTCACGGGTTTGTGAAGCTGCTGTCACTGTCAAGTGGCAGCTTCTTACAGATTGTCTTACCCATGTGACTTTCCTAAATTGCTAACATGTCAGAATTACATTACAAAGAAAGCAACCTAGATTCATTCTATTTCCAGCTAAACCAATTCAGCAGATAAAGACTTGACCTTGCTCTTGAATTGATTCGCTTTTGATTTGTAGTGCCTTGAAGCTTCTGTCGTAGTCTTGCAGACTTGGTGCAGCTTACGGATGCTGCATCACGCCTGTTTCTTGAACATTTAAACTGTCACGGGATTTGACTGAGAAAGATACCTAGCATAAGGATCTTTATTGAGACGGTTACTTTTGCCGCAAAGCTTGCTGTCACAGGAATGATCTTTTGGTGACAGTGTGAGTTCCCCGCATAGAGTGCTATCGAGGATCCCAAACTTGCTGTCGAGGGCAATAGTTGCTGTCGCGTAGTCTTCCGCCAATGTTGCTGTCAGAGTGAATATGCTGTCGTGACTTGCAACATTCTGTCTTCTTGTAATCTTACTGTCACAGCTTTAGGACAGTAACCTTTATTCATGTTGTCATCCAAAAAGCATTCTTTGAGGCTTGAACACATAAGTGAACTTCTTTCAAACAATACAACTAGAATAACATTACATACTGATTACAAGAACATACTTTGGCTATGACAGTATGTTCTACTTAATTTAAAGAATTAAGTACAATCAAAGTTAAGATGTTTCTATGCTATCACCCATAAATCCCAACAATCTCCCCCAATTTGTTTTTATGGAAAATAACAGCAAATTTACAATATGTGCTGACAACTTAACTAACAAGATCAGAATTCAAGAATTTTCACTTAGCTTGAGATTTCCTCTTCTGTCTTGCTGCATCCTCTCTTTTGAGAGCTTCTGCCAAGCAGCTTCTTAGACTTTCTACAAGAGAAATTTCAGCAGCAGACACTGCATCATCCTCTACTTCATCAATGATCTTCTTTATGGAAGGGGATATGAGAGAGCTAACATCCCTGAGATTCAGCCATTGCTCTATATCATATGGATAGGTTCTGAAATGAAGTTCTTCATTAATGAGCTTGAATCTTCTTCCAGGATAAGCATTGAGAGACTTCCTTCTTTGCTTGTCCAGCTTTGAGTCTTCTCCTTTTCTCCCTTCCAATAACTTCTCTATCTCATCAGAACAAATCTGTTCCAAGGGATGAATTGAACCAGCTACCATATACTGTAAATCCTTCAGAGTGGATGTTTTAAGCTTATGCAAGCTGCAAACATAGATTTCTTCTTTTAGGAACTTGACTCTTAGGGGATTTTCCAGCATATATGGTTGATAATTTGGAGCTTCACTTTCTGCCTTGTTAGAGGCCTTGTGAATTTCTAGTAATTCAGCTTCCTTCTTATCAAGTTCTGTCTGAGCTTGAGAATATGCAGAAGATTCAGGTCCTTTGCTTGGCTTGGGTTGCCCTTCCTGAGTTGGTTGGGCTTGCCCTTCTTCTGTGGGTGAGTCATCAAACTCATAGTACCAGTGGTATGGTATAGGAGAGGCTGGGAGATCAGTAAGAATATCAGCATCATCAAAATCTGCAAAGTTATAGCCAAATTTCTGATAAAATTCAGCATCCCTATCTGCCTGATATTTTAGAACATGTTCCATGACAGCCTCTGAAACATTATCATAGCTCTCCAGCAACTCTACCATTCTTTCCAGGTAGAAGAAATCAATTATTCTTTTATCTATGGTTGATGTGCTGTTCTTGGTTGATGTGGCTACCAGATTGAAGTCCTTGTCAATCTTGGCAGACCTTGATTCTTCCCACCACAGAATGTACTCAGTGGCCTCTTGATTTGCATCCAGCTTAACCTCAACACTCTTAATTTCTTTTGATTTCATTTGTTGAATCTTAAGACTGTTGGGAGGAATTGATTGAATTGGCTTTCTTAGATTTCTGCCAAATCCAGTGGCCTTTTCCTTTCCTGAGTATTTGTGCTTTCCTGCAGGTTTCTGTCTAGAAAACCATGCCTTAGCATTAGCTTTCAGTCTCTTGGGCTTGACAGCAGCTTTGGTTTTATCCTTGACAGAACCTTCCTTGACAGTATCCTTGTCGACAACATCTTCCAAGACAGCATCTTCTATGACAGTATCTTTGTCGACAGTACCTTTGGTGACAGCATCTTTTTCAGTATTTATGCAATCAATAGCACATCTAAGAATGCTTGCCTCCAAAGCTTCCAGTATTCTTGACTCCTCTTCATCTGTTGCACCAGCATCTTTCTTTTCCTGGCTAGGAGTTTCTTCATTGCCTTCATTCTGAGATTGAATACCAGTATTCCCAGAATTACTTCCACCAGCATTTCCAGCATTTCCAGAAGCTTCACCACCTCCATCCTCACCATCTTCATCATCATCATCATGGGGAGGAATGTTATAGAAGCAGCTTCCACCTTGATCATTTTTTTTGGCATTGGCTCTAGTGATTAGCTCCTTTATTCTAGCTCCCAGTGCCTTGTCTCTCAACACCAGCATTTTGTAGATTTCTTGAACAGCATGAACTCTTCCTGGATTGGCATTTGAACTGAGTATTCCATCTAGTACCTTCAGAATTGACTTGGTTTCCATTTTGGATGGGCTACCAATATTCATGTAGCTGTTCCTCCTTGTGCCATCCTTAGTTTTAGATCTGTAGAAAACACATGGTGGATTTGAGTAGACTTCAGGTAGCTTCTGCATGATCAGGTTCTGGATTTGCATATCCAATATTTCATTGAATGGTGTTTGAGTTGCCCTGATCTTTCCCTTCAAAGCACACAACACCTTTGCTGACAGACTCTGCAATAGCTGCATTGTGATGAAGTAAGATATGCCAGAAGTTAGATAAATACTTACAACCCATCTTTTCTCATCATTCACCATTACACTGACACTGATAATTTGTTCCTTTAACAGAGTTGTGGTGTTGGTTGGACGGTTGCTAGGAGCATTCATTGCTTCTTCCACCAAACTGCTAAACTTACTGTCATGGTTGTGTAATGTGCTCTCCCTGTAATCCACCATCAAGACATTGGCTTCCTCTTGATCATACTCAGTACCATTGGACCAAGTAGTTTCTTTATGGATGGATTCAGGCAGTTTCCCTTTACCTTTCCCAAGTTTGTTTTGTTCCTCCATTTCTCTCCATTTCTTGTGTAGAGCAGTTTCTTGAGTTTCTTGAATAGGTTCTCTAATCACCACAGGAGGCAAGATTGGATGTCTAGATGCAGGTCTTCTTTGCAATGCATCTTGAGTTTCCTTTGACATTAACACCCTTTCTCCATCCATTTCCACTTCAACAGGCTTTTCAGCTTTGTCCTGTGGTTTTGCACTGCTTGTTTTGACTTGCTCCCCCTTAGACATTGCTTTCCTTTTAGCTCCCCCTCTGGTCTCCACAGCTACAGGCTCCCCCTGAGTTCCACCTGATTTTGAATAGGTAAAGATTCTGATCTTGCTACCTTCTCCCCCTTAGTTGAGTTGGCAGCTACCAGGTCAGTAAGGAACTGAATAGAGAGTTGAGTAGCAGCAAAACCATCAACCACCAGTTGAGAGAGAGAGTCCAGTTTGGAGTCCAAAGTAATACACTGTCCTTCAAGAGCTGCAATCCTGTCACCAAAAGTAGCAGAGGGGCCACCAGACCTTAACCTTCTTGGAGGGGAAGGAAAAGACAGGGGCTTGGAGGCTATGGGGGTTCTCACACTCTCAGGGTGTTTTTGAGTGATCTCATCACCCCTCACAGTTTGACTCTCAAGGCCTAGTGCCTGAATAATGTGGGCTCCCTCAATATCTCTCTGGACATGCTCAAGTCCCTCTCCTTTTGCCAGCTCATTTGGCTGCCTCTCATTTTTATGCTCACCTCTCTTTTCTTTTATCTCTCTTTTCTTTTGCACACCCTCACTCAACCTAGATGCATGGGTATGAGCAGTACTAACATGCATGGAAGGAGAAGATTTAGAATGTACCTTTAGGAGTTTGGCAAGAGGTAGGTCATCATCAGAGGCATCCTCAACAAGTACAGCATCGAAATTAGGCTGGGAGGGCTTGACAGCATCTTTGGGAGGTGGAGTGACAGTATGTTCTGTAGTGACACTATCTTTCTCTCCACCTTTGACAGTAGCTGTGCCCAGGACAGTAGCATCCCCAGTGTCTTTGACAGCAACAGAGGCTGTGACAGCATCTTCCTGAAGGTAAGATGCTCCTTGGAGGTCAGACAAAGTGTTGGCTGTTTCATTTTCTGACAAAATACCACTTTGCCCTAGCTCAGTGTTTGGAGGAGTGGTGTCCATCTCACTTTGAGAAATGGGTTCTTGTGGACCACTAGATGGGGGCTCATCCATGATTGGAGATGGATGATCAAAACCTGAAGGGTTGGGACTGTCCCCTTCTCTAGGTTGTGGAGAAGAAACAAATGAATGTGTAGGGAAGGAAGAAGGTGAAAGTGTAGTAGAGAGTGGGGGCTGATTCACAGATGGAACATGTGAACCATCAATAGGAGTAGAGAAATCTTCACTGTGCCCTAACTCACTGTGTGTTTCTTCAAGTGGGGGTATCTCAGGTTGGGAACCATGAGTTTGTGCAGACTCTGTACAGGGTGCCTTGGGAGACAGGCCAATTTCAATAGAAGCACCTTGTTGAGAAGGCACATCTAGGGAGGAGTTTATTTCCCTGGTTTCCTCTACAGTCTTTTGGGAGACTGCAGGGTGGCTGACAGTGGTTTTGGTCCTCCTAGCTCTCTTCTTCTTAGGCTCAGGGGGAACCACTGTGGGTCCTGTGTGACTACCTTCCTTATTTGCTGCACTAGGTGCAGTGTCTCCCTCTTGACTAACAGAGCTACCACCAACATCAGCTTCTAAGGATCGTTTTCTGGATTCTTGCAAGGCTTCTCTTTGGGATTTGGGAAGTCTAGAGGGCCTAGGCTGAGTGTATGGTGTTGAATGCGGGTTAGCTGAATTTGGGTCTAATCCAGCTTCATCCTCAAGAGAAAAAGAATCATAACCAGTGGGTAATGGATAATCAAGGTTGGTCACTTGATCAACCATGTGCTGAGTGAAGCAAAGTGGAATATGTGCATTTAGATCCTGTGAAGATAACAGTGTGTGTGTGTTCTTTTTCAAGATAGAGCAAACCTCTAGACGAGGGGCATCATTATTAAAGTCACAGAAAGTATTGATACACATCATAAGAAAGCGAGGGTAGTGTGATACCTTCTTACCTATGGCAGCTCGGAGTTGTGCCATGAGGAGAGCTCCAACATTCACCTTGTATCCATGGACAAGAGAATGTGTCAGTTTCTTGATGTAGGAAGGTATCCCATTCCAGCCTGTGGACTTGGTAGAGAACACCTTGACCATTGCATCAAATATCATGCTCCACTCCTTCCTTAGATACTTCCTGTCCATTTCACCAGACGGGTACCACTTGGTTGTTCCCTCTTCGAGAATAGGGCCTGCATACCCAATCTTCAAGAAGAGCTTCTTCAGAGTGTCATCATTAGCAAGTGGAGAAAAGTGTTGTCCTTCTTCCAGTGTAATTCCAAGAGCAGTATTGATGACCTCAGCTGTGAGAATGTATTGTTGCCCATTTATCTTGAATTCAATAGCTGGGGTTTCACCCACAATGAGAGCAACAGCAGTTCGCCAAAATTCCTCAAGTTTGTCTAGGTCGAGATGTGGAGTTGAGGTAATGGCTGAACGAAGATAGGACTTGTTCAAGAAAAACACCAGTCCTTTGAAATCTTCACCAGCATCATTTGGGGAAAAGATGCCAGCAAAGTTTGTTTGAGAGAGAGTCTGTTTGGGTGCCATGGAGATTTCAAGAAAAGAAGAAAGTGAGAAAGTAGCTTTTTGCTTGAGGAAAAGTATTGTGCCTTGAGTTTTGTGAGAGTGATATGTCTGAGTAACTGGAGAATAAATATGGGTTTCTCAAACGTTTGCTCAAAAAGTGGAGTTAAAGGACGTGTCTTAACCCACTCTCTTAACACGTGAGTTACTGCCCGTTATTCACTGTCAATCGTGGGGTGAATATCCAATTACAACGGTCCACTATTGTTGACAGTAACCTGTGCGCTAGAAACAATCTGTCAGTAAGAAGTGGTGGTGACAGTAGGTTTTGCGCGACAGCAACTATTGCGCAAAAACTTGCTGTCACCGTTAAGCATATGAATGACAGTGTCCTTTACAAGTCTTGACAGAAAGTCTTTTCCTGCTGTCAAGAAGGTTGCTGTCAAGAAACACATGACAGTATCCTTCTTAACGACAGTAACTTCGATTAGGAAATGGTTCTGTCATGAACTTATTAGAATGCTTGATTCATACACTTAACTAAATATTGACAAATTATTGATTTAGCAATGTAATCTTTTGAACACAGATATTAAGCAATTAACACAGACAAATCATAAACTCAATAACCACATAAACAGGAACTTTTATTATTATTAATAAAATCATTAAAATTGAACATTGAGTACATCATTCTATGATTTTATCAACTAGTTCTAAGACTTCTTCCTTAATCTCTTCTTCAGAGCGGCCTTCTTTTTCAAGAAGTGCCTGAAGCTCCTTCTCTTCTTCCACAGCCTTGGCTTCTTCTTCCTTAGCCTTGGCCTCCTTTTCCTCGTCTATCTCATCCATGGCGTCCAACAACATTTCAAAGAGCTCGTCGATCTCTTCATTGTCGGGTTCACTATCACACTTCTTTAGACCAACTTCAATTCCTACTTTGTTTTCCATTATTTACTTTAACAAAAATACTGACATGAGAAGTCAAATCAACACATGCTGTCACATAACAGACATAAACCAAGTAGACAGTAACTTCTCTTGACAGCAGGTTTGAAGTTGCTGTCATGAGCTTCAATAAGAATTGAAAATTTAGAAACCTTAGTAAATTAACATACCAGATTCAGCATTCCCAATTCACTTACCAACCTGTTGAAGGTTGCTTCATCCAATGGCTTAGTGAAGATGTCAGCAAGTTGCTTGTCAGTTGGGACATAAATCAGCTTCACAGTTCCTTGTTCAACATGCTCTCTGATAAAGTGATGTCTTATATCAATGTGCTTTGTCCTAGAGTGTTGAACCGGATTGTCTGAGATGGCTATGGCACTAGTGTTGTCACAGTAAATAGGAATTTCTCTTAACACTAGACCATAATCTAGAAGTTGACTTTTCATCCATAGAATTTGTGCACAGCAACTGCCTGCAGCAATGTACTCAGCTTCTGCAGTTGAGGTAGAAACTGAATGCTGCTTCTTGCTAAACCATGAGACCAATCTTCCACCAAGAAATTGACAGCTACCAGTAGTACTCTTTCTGTCAATCTTGCATCCAGCATAGTCTGAGTCTGAGTAACCAATTAGATCAAATCCAGTATTCTTAGGATACCAAAGGCCTAGGTTAGGAGTGCCTTTTAAGTATCTAAAGATTCTCTTGATGGCTACCAAGTGTGACTCCTTTGGATCACTTTGAAACCTTGCACAAAGACATGTAGCAAACATGATATCAGGTCTGCTAGCAGTTAGGTATAGGAGGGATCCTACCATGCCTCTATAAGTGCTTGAGTCAACTTTCTTTCCTTTAGGATCAAGATCCAGACTAGTTGCTGTGGACATTGGTGTCCTTGCAGGAGATGAATCTTCCAAGTTGAACTTTTTGAGAAGTTCCTTGATATACTTAGCTTGACTTATGAAGATTCCATCAGTTTGTTGAAGAATTTGTAACCCTAGAAAGAATGACAATTCTCCCATCATGCTCATCTCATATTTGTTACTCATGAGATGGGAAAACTTCTCACACAGCTTCTCATTTGTAGAACCAAAAATGATATCATCCACATAGATTTGTACCAGAATGATGTCCTTGCCATGATGCTTGTAGAAAAGTGTCTTGTCCACAACTCCTCTGGTAAACTGGTTTTCCAGAAGAAGGGTGGAAAGTGTGTCATACCATGCCCTGGGTGCTTGCTTTAATCCATACAAAGCTTTGAAGAGTTTGTACACAAAATTATGCATTTCAGCATCCTCAAACCCTGGTGGCTGTTCCACATACACTTCTTCTTCCAGCTCTCCATTTAGAAAGGCACTTTTGACATCCATCTGAAATACTTTGAAGTTGCAGTGTGCAGCATAAGCTAGAAAGATCCTTATAGCTTCTAGTCTGGCAACAGGAGCAAATGTCTCATCATAATCTATTCCCTCCTGTTGACAGTAACCTTTAGCCACTAGCCTTGCTTTGTTCCTTATCACCAATCCATTTTCATCAAGTTTGTTTCTGAAAACCCATTTGGTCTCAATAACTGACTTTCCCTTAGGTCTTGGAACCAATTTCCATACATTGTTTCTTTCAAACTGATTTAGCTCTTCTTGCATGGCTATCACCCAGTCAGAATCCAACAATGCTTCATCAATTGTCTTGGGTTCCATTTGTGACAGGAAGCATGAGAACATGCTGTCAGCAGAGACTTTGTTCCTTGTCCTCACTCCAGAATTAGGATCACCAATTATAAGGTCATTTGTGTGATCCTTGGTCCACCTGGTGATTCTGGGCAAGCTACTTGATTGAACAGGAACATTTGCTTCAGCTTGTTGAGTTGAATGCTCATCAATTCCATTGTCTCCACCATGTTCTTCATTGTCTCCAGAGTCAACACTGTTCTGAATGTTAGATGTTATGGTGTGTGATTGAGCTGGAGTTTGAATGACAGTAGTGGTGTTGACAACATCTTTGTCAACTTCAACAATTTGAGTGAAGCTAGGTTCTTCATCTACAATCTCCTCAGCTTCCAGGTATCCTTGATTCTCAAATCTGAATGTCTGCATCTTTCCTTCTTCATGCAGTCCTGGAAACTTGGTTTCATCAAATGTGACATTAACACTTTCTTCAATAATCCTGTGTTCCATAACATAAACTCTGTAGGCAGTCCTTTCTGTGCTGTAACCCATGAATAATCCTTCAAAAGCCTTGGTGTCAAATTTTCCTTTCTTCTCATGGTTGTCTTTCATCATAAAGCATTTGCTCCCAAACACATGAAAATATTTGACAGTAGGTTTCTTTCCAGTTAACAGACAGTAAGGTGTACTTGCATGAGTTTTGTTAATCATGGTTCTGTTCTGAGTATAACAGGCTGTGTTGATAGCTTCAGCCCAGAAATATGTTGGCAACTTAGCATCATGCAACATAGTTCTAGCTGCTTCAATGAGAGTCCTGTTCTTTCTTTCTACAACTCCATTCTGCTATGGAGTTCTTGCAGCAGAGAATTGTTGTACAATTCCTTCATCTTTACAGAAATTTCCAAGTGTGGCATTTCTGAATTCTGTACCATTGTCACTCCTCAAGATTTGAACTTTTGAGTTTGGGGTTCTATCAAGAACTCTGACTTGATCAATAATCACTTGAGCAGCTTCATCTTTGGATTCAAGAAATTTCACCCAAGTGTACCTTGAGTAATCATCCACCATTACTAAGGCATACCTCTTTCTGGCCATTGATGGTACATTGACTGGTCCAAAGAGGTCCATGTGAATTAACTTGAGTGCTTCTGTGTTGGTGTTTACTTGCTTGGACTTGTGCACAGCTCTTCTCAGTTTGCCCATTTGACAATCTTCACACAGTCCTTCTTGACAGAATTCCTATTGGGGCAAACCTCTCACTAACTCCTTCTTCATCAGAATATTCATTGTCTTGAAGTTGAGATGTGAGAGCTTCCTGTGCCAAAGCATACTGTCACCAACAGTAGCTTTACTGTAAAAACAGTAAACTTTATCCTTCTTTGTTGAGCTTAGATCAGCAACAAACAAGCTTCCTTTTCTGACCCCTTTTAGAGAGAGGCTTCCATCCTTCTTGTGATACATGTTGCACACCATCATGTCAAAGTCAACCTTAAATCCTCTGTCACTGAATTGGCTGACACTGAGTAGGTTGTGCTTCAATCCATCCACAAGAGCAATATCTTCAATGACAACATTTCCAATTTCCAGACAGCCATATCCCACTGTGTAACCCTTGCTGTTGTCTCCAAAGGTTATGATTGGGCCAGCTTTCTCTACATAATGTGATAGCAGGGCTTTATCACCTGTCATGTGTCTTGAGCAACCACTGTCAATTATCCACATGACCTGATTTTTCTTCTTACCCTACAAAACAGAATGTTTCTAAGTTGCATATGGTACCCAATCTTTGTTGGGTCCTGCAGTTTCAGTGTTTCCTGAGATTCTTTCAGTCACAACATCACAAGCATTATCAAAGACTTCCTGTTTGACTTCTCTTTTCACCCACTTAGGTTTAGAATTGGACTTGGTCCTTTTCTTAGTGGATGAAGCCTTTTTGCTGTTGCCAGCAGGCTCAGAAGTCTCAACAGTGTTTAGGTATGAGCATTTTTCAGTAGAGAGAACAGGTAAGTTAAAGCATGTACTCATGGCAGTTATTTTGCATGGCATACAATCAATGTTATTACAGACACTCATAGTTCTATGCATAAGGGGGGTTCTGTGTAAGTTACCATTGAGTTCAGTTGCATTGATCTTATCCTCAATTGGTTTCTTACAAACATGTGTTAAGTGATGTGTAGATCCACAGTTATTGCATAGTTTCCTAGAAGCACCTCCAACATTAGTGTATCCATTTCCTTTATTGACACCTACCTTACCATTCCTGTTTCTAGACTTGGGAGTTACTGGATTGACAGTATGTTCAGAAGTTGCTGTCGAACTATCCTTGACAGTATCTTTTATTCCTACTGTCTTGACAGAAGGTTTGAGAGTTACTGTCTTGGAATCATTCTTGACAGTATCTTTGAAAGATTCTGTCTTGCCAATCGTGACAGCATCCTTTGAACTTACTGTCTGATTGCTTGGTAAGTTTATTGTCTTGGGGATTGTGACAGTATCCTTTCCTTCCTTGAATGTGCTGTCAACACCTTCATCCTCATCAAGAATTTCTTGTTTGATGAGCATGGCTTCTTCATCAAACTCAATTTCAGCAGCTTTGAAAATAGGAGTTTTAACTTTCTTGAGAATGGTGGGTTTGACAGCAGCTATTCCAGGACAATCTTGAATCACAGTTTCCTTTCCAGGTCTTCTACCATAAGAAAAACCTATACCAACAGACTGATTTTCTGTATGCTTATCATTGTAATCCTGAACTATCTTTGATGAGTTTCTATAGGCCTTAATCTTAAATTCATTTTCAGCAATCTCATTCCTCAGGAATTCCTCAACCTCCTTAGCACATTTTATTTCATTTTTAAGTTTAGCATTCTCTTGAGCTAAAGAGCCTAGTGAACTGGTTTTGAGAAAAAGAGAATCATTTTCAGACTGAAGTGTTTCATTTAGCTTACTTAGTCTAGAGATTTCCTCATTAGCAGCAGATAAGCTAGTATAGACATTGAACATTTCAGCACTTAAGTCTTTAATGGTTTTCTTATACTCATCAGTAGACATATCAAGTAAGACAAGTGAAGGTACCTGACTTGAAGGTGTTGATGCTACCTCATCAGTGCTAGCCATGAGAGCTAGGTTAACATATTCTTCCTCTTCTTCATCATCAGAATCATCCCAACACTTTCCTTCAGCCACATAGGCTCTACCTTGATTTTTCTTAGAGTATCCACCAGTTCCTTTCTCATATCTTTGAACCTATTTGGGTCTTTTGCATTCAGTAGCAAAATGACCAGGTTCTCCACAGTTGTAACATTTGAACTTTGATCTATCCACAAATCCAGTTTTGTATCCTCCTTTGGTTGAACTTCCCACAGCAGCCTTTGATGAGCTTCCTTTGCTGAACTTGGATGCTTGGCCTTGAGGCTTGTATGACCTATCCTTCTTGAACCTAAAGTTCTTGAACTTCTTGGCCATGTAAGCCATAGTAGGGTTGTCCATGCTTTCCAGTTCCTCCATTGTGTAGAAGTCTTCATCTTCCACATCTTTAAGCTGTAGTACCACTTTCTCATCATCTTCAACCACCTCTTCTATCTTCAAGGTTTGTGTTGGGGTTGATTGTGTGATCTGTAGTACTTCACTTGGCTGTGTGATCCTTGGCACATGTGCTACTAGGGCACTTGACATATTAGCCATCTTGTTCCTTGTTCCACTTTGTATGGCTCTCTTTTGAAAGAGTTCGAGTTCATAAGATTTCAGAATACCATAAAGTGTCTCAAAGGTTATAGTGTTGAGATCTCTTCCTTCTCGTATGGCTGTTGTCTTGTGTTCAAGGTGATCAGGCAGTGTGAGCAGGAACTTGACATTTAATTCTTTTCTGTCATAGTACTTGCCATGTATCTGTAATTCAGTTAAGAGCTTACTGAACCTTTCGAACATGGAGGTTAAGTCTTCACCAGGCTTGGCCATGAATGCCTCATATTGAGATATTAGAATTTGCCTTTGGTTGCCCTTAACCTCTTCACTTCCTTCACAGAGTAAGGCTAACCTGATCCACATCTCCTTGGCTGATGTGCAGCTTATTACACTTCCACACATGGCTTTATCCAGCGTGAGAGAATCGAGCAAGATAAGTTGCAAATGATCATCTAGCACCATTTTCTCCTTTTCAGGTTCCAAGATTTCTGAGGGATCTTTGGGAACCCAATGTGCAGGAATAATCTCACCATTTACTGTTGTGGCTTCAATTTCCTTTCTTGGAATGAAAGGACCATTCTCGAGTATACCTGGGTATAGTGGATTTGCAGCTTTGATAAACAACAAGATTTTTCTTTTCCAAATGCTGTAGTTCTCTTTATCAAAAGCTGGGATCTTGATACTGTTTGATTTCTGCATTTTCTCCGGGATCTCAGATATGTATGTTAATCTGAAAGCTCTGATACCAGTTGTTAGTCCTTGTGTATTGCAGAAGGGGGGGGGGGATGAATGCAATACTGATAAAATTCAATCTAAATTTCAACAACTCAAATCAAGATTAAACGTTATCAGCAATATATGCAATCACGAACAGTATTTAGTAAGAACAAGATTCACAAAATAAATGTTTTATTTATTTTGCAAAGTGTTGCTACAACCTCAAGAAAGAATTCTCGAGCTTCGGGTTTTCTTCAAAGACACTTGCTTGTCTTATTTTTTTATTCTAGAATGAGTTGATAGAAGGTATAGGACTAACCCTATCACTATCAGTCACGGGTTTGTGAAGCTGCTGTCACTGTCAAGTGGCAGCTTCTTACAGATTGTCTTACCCATGTGACTTTCCTAAATTGCTAACATGTCAGAATTACATTACAAAGAAAGCAACCTAGATTCATTCTATTTCCAGCTAAACCAATTCAGCAGATAAAGACTTGACCTTGCTCTTGAATTGATTCGCTTTTGATTTGTAGTGCCTTGAAGCTTCTGTCGTAGTCTTGCAGACTTGGTGCAGCTTAGGGATGCTGCATCACGCCTGTTTCTTGAACATTTAAACTGTCACGGGATTTGACTGAGAAAGATACCTAGCATAAGGATCTTTATTGAGACAGTTACTTTTGCCGCAAAGCTTGCTGTCACAGGAATGATCTTTTGGTGACAGTGTGAGTTCCCCGCATAGAGTGCTATCGAGGATCCCAAACTTGCTGTCGAGGGCAATAGTTGCTGTCGCGTAGTCTTCCGCCAATGTTGCTGTCAGAGTGAATATGCTGTCGTGACTTGCAACATTCTGTCTTCTTGTAATCTTACTGTCACAGCTTTAGGACAGTAACCTTTATTCATGTTGTCATCCAAAAAGCATTCTTTGAGGCTTGAACACATAAGTGAACTTCTTTCAAACAATACAACTAGAATAACATTACATACTGATTACAAGAACATACTTTGGCTATGACAGTATGTTCTACTTAATTTAAAGAATTAAGTACAATCAAAGTTAAGATGTTTCTATGCTATCACCCATAAATCCCAACACTTTGCATTTGTCTTTAGGTACACTCTCCCCCTTTTTGACATCATCAGAAAGTAATACTGATGTCAGCAATTCTAGAGCATTAGAAATAGAATTCAATTGAGTAGACATTTCAGCCTGATTCTCCTCAACTTTTCCAAGCCTCTTCTTGATTTCCTCAGAATCATTGGCTTGCTGCTTGAATTGTGTAGAGTAAAATGATCTGTCAAGCTTCAAAGTTGTATCCCTGATAGAAAATTCATTCCTAAGATTTGTAAACATCTGTTGATTCTCATCAAATCTATTATTAAGAGATTTGACTTGAACAACAGTTGCCTGTAAGCTTGTAAGTACATCAGTATTTGAGATCTTCTTGACAGAATCAAATAGCAAATCTGCAGCCCTTTGTGCTGAGAAGACACAATCTGCATCAGCCCAATTGTTGTAGTACATATTCTGGAAATGCTCATTGGTCTGTCTATTTACTTCCCTTGCTTCATCACTATTAACATCATCAGCCAATGAAACTTGAATACTAGGGTGTGAATGAGAACCCTCAGCATCATTTCCAGCTTCTTCATTATTGTCTGCTTCATTTTCAACAAGAATATTTTCAGCAGTAAACTGTGCAGCTTCATCAATTTTCTCCTCTTCTACAGCTTCAGGATTATCAGAGTGAACCTGAGCAAAAACCTCTGCTTCTCTTTGAATCTGATTAACCTCCTCACCTTTGTCAAGATCACAAGAAATAATTTCAGTGTGAGTGGCCAGAGATTCTTCTATCTGATCAGTTACTTGATCAGCTTCCACACCCTCTGTATAATGATCAGAATGGATAGAGGTGTGTGCTTCAAAATCAAAAAAATCTGCTATCAGAATGAGTAGCAGCTTCCTCAACTACATCATTAGCCATTGATGTAGGAGTTTCTATATCCAAATCCATCATCTTATCATCAGTATTTATCCTGTCTAGATTGACAGCTTCAGAATTTGCAGCATCCTCCTGAACAAACACTTCAGGAGCTTCAGTGTTTACAAACACTCTGTCCTCATCAGCATTTAGAATACCCTCCTCAACAACAAATGCAGGAGTAGCTTGAGGAACAGCTTCATTCACAATCTCCTCATTCTCTGATGCAGGAGCTTCAGTTCCCATAGAGACTCTGTCCATATTGACATTTATAGCACCAAAAAGATGTGCAGCTACTAGTCTTCGTTTTCTCTGATGAAGAGTTTCTTCATCAGTTTCAGTCTCTGAGGCTTCAGCAACAGACTTTGCCCTATTGGCTCTTATTTTCTTTAGCCTTGTCTTCTGAGGCATCTCTTCAGGTCTTGATACCCCAGCTTCAGTAGATGATCTCCTTGCAGGTTTAGTACCAATATGTTTGGTCCTACCTCCCCTTGCAGGTTTAACAGAAGTTGATGGAGGTAACTCTGTGTTTAAAGGTTCTGGTTGATATTCAGCTTGTGTTTGTGGATTTACTTGAGCATCCACAAACTGTTGCACAGAAGCAGGTAACAAAAGGTCTCCAACAATTCCTTTCTTAACATCTTTGTTAATGAGATCAGTAAAAACTCTCTTGTGTAACTTAAAACAAGAAACATCTTCATTAACAACATCTACCCCTTCAACACAGTAAGAAACCAAAAGCTGACAGAATCTAGAAAAATAAACAACTCCTCTATTCTCTGTCATCTTCTCCCCTAAGTTAGTCAAAACAAGTCGTGCAAAATCAAAATGATTATCATATAGTAAAGAATACCCGATTTGCAGACTGTCTGTGGGAATAGCATCCCAATTTGTGCATTTCTTTCCAAATGTCCTCGTGATGCAATCGAAGAAGAAACTCCATTCCTTGCGCAGAAACGGCCTTTTGAGTTGCCCAATCTTTGTCAATGGCCCAGAGTAACCAATCTCTCGCATCATTCGTATTAAATCCTCATCACCCATTCCAACAGTGTAGGAAGGATACTCAGGAAACCCCAATGCATCTCGAATTGTACCAGCAGTAATAACATACTCTGTTTCTTCAAACTCAAAGATTATGGATGGGCTCCCAGTTTCACCACCATCATCATAAACCCCTGTCTCCCAGAACGCCTTGATTTGTAAACCAGAAAGTTTGGCTGGTTCAACTAAAGCACGCCCAATCGCTGACTGAGCAAGAAACTTTTGAATCATATGAAATGCTTCTGGTGCGTTTGCAGTGTTTAGTGGTGCGGTATAGTTGTTTGGAACGAACTCTAACCCAGACGAAACGAAAGCTGTGGTTGCCATTAGAAGATTTTGAAGAAGGAACAAGTAATTGATGCGAAAGCTTAACAGAGTTTATGTGTAGAAAGGTGTTTGTGACTATGTGTGTGTAATAATAGATGTGTATGAGTAAGATGTGAAAAGTTTAACGGAAGATGTGTGTATTGTATTTAAAAGAAAATTAAAGATTAAAAACTGAAGAGTTGTTAATCATCAATACACAACTGTCTTACTCCTGTAATCATGTGAATGGGACACATGTCAAGCGTGCATACGCTGACAGCATATAATTGGCAGTTTCCAATACGCATGCGCAGTAAAAACAACAATAATTACCGCCTGTTACACTTTTCTATGCAATTAACTTCTCTCCGCTGTTTAAAATATTCTTGAACAACTTTCCAATCTACACGGCAGACGAGGAGACACCTGATATCACATAAGACACTCATAATTTCCGCTTATTGTCAAACAAAATCAATAATAATAAAATTATCGATTTTAATATTTCAAAAACATAATATCGAAGTAGCTCAACAGGCAGAAGAATAATGACTGTCTTGGAACTCCGCACTTTACTGTTCCCAGCGCTTCGAGCCACGCAAAACCTTTCAGTTGCCCTGTTGGATGCTATAAAAGCTGGAGCATTGTAACAACAAGCAATTCATACATTAAAAAATACCATACATCAAATGGTAGGAACCTTTGAATTCATGGATGTAGAATCATTCTTGAACATGAACTGGCGTCAACAGGCAAACTATATCATCGATGAGTTTCTTGTTTTGTCATTTCTGAATGATGAAGGGCTCATCGCTGATGATGAAATAGCGGAAGGACCTATCTCCAATCCCTATGTGCACATCATCCGTCCTGGACCATATGATGTGCCCATCCTTGCAGATGATGAGGCTGTGGAGATATGTATGATGCTCTTCTATCAGAGCTACTTGAAGGGTTCGAAAAAGAATTTCTTCTTGGAATCCTGCAAGCTGCAAACCAGAAAGAGAAGTCGAGAGGATGATGATGATGATTCAACATCAGGGGGTTGTCAAGCCTTGGAAATCCCAGATGGTATAATGATCAGATAACCGAACAAGTAGCTAGATAAGATTATGAAATTGTCTGAATGTAATCAAAGTTTGAATCAATAAAAAAAATCATTGTTTTGCTTTACATATCAGTATCTCATAGTAATTGTAAAGTGAAAGAAATGATATCACTTTAAACAGTAAACTAACATACTCATCAGCGCTACTAATCACCATCAGGACTTATCAAACACACTCTTTCTTTTCTCTGTTTAATGCAAAATAGATCCTTTACCAATCATACTTTTTCGAAAAACAAATGT
Organism: Heracleum sosnowskyi; assembly: GCA_030848705.1. Taxonomy (NCBI): domain Eukaryota; kingdom Viridiplantae; phylum Streptophyta; class Magnoliopsida; order Apiales; family Apiaceae; genus Heracleum; species Heracleum sosnowskyi. The sequence continues at coordinate 37,589,755 of CM061244.1, forward strand.
TTAATCTCAAAATTATAAAATGTCTGAAACAAAGAAATTATTTTAACCATCAGAGATTAAAACAAAGTTACCTCGGCATATGTCACACAATACATCAGTGTTTACCATTTGTCCTTCTTTGTCAATAAACTCTTTTCTCAAACTGTACAGGTGTGAAAATATGTGTGTGTAATAGCAGAGTTTACCGAAATCAATATTTAGATCATCTCAAAGTGCATAAAATCCACAAACTAAAGTAGTAAAAACTGGTTGCCTAAACTCTCATGTAGAACATAAAATCTGATTTTATATCTAAACTCTGTATACTGATATCCTTTCATTTGGATATGTCTTTTATTTTTCACCCCCTTTATATATATATATATATATATATATATATATATATATATATATATATATATATATATATATATATATATATATTTTCCAGTAATCAGTGGTTGGCACTAGTCACCAAAAATCAAAGATTTTAGCCCTTATTTCATACAATAAGTTCCTGGATCTTCCTAGGCACAACATGATCTCAAAGGAATTTGTGCTCTTTTTGGCATCTTTTAATTTGAGGGTGAATTATTTGCAATTAATAATCAGAGTTTAGACTTTTCATCAGTTAATACAATTAATTTATGAGAGAAAATGCAAACAGCTAATACAGACTCAGTGTATAGGATTAATAAACTAAGAGATGGTATAAATACAGAGACAGTATCATGCTGTGTTAACTTACTGCACATGTTTGAGATCAGAATCTATACAACTCTTAAGGATTCATAATTACTTACTGAGAATTATGCTTCATACAAATTTCTTCATTGGTCCATATGTTTCAGACAAAATTACAATCAGAGTATAGCATTAAACTGTAACAATCAGAGTATGACCAACATTTTAGGACTAACAGAGTTTAGCATCAGATTTTAACCGACAGAGTTTATGACACTGGTACTCATAACAGTTAATACATGCAAGGAATCATGAGCATTAAAAATCAAACATGTATAGATTTTGAGTCTAACCCGTATCTCTAGTCAGAACCAGAGATCATCCCAAGTTCATTTACCAATCTTGTAAAGGTAGCTTCACTCAAAGGTTTGGTGAAGATATCTGCAAGTTGTTGGTCTGTAGACACAAAATGAAGCTCAATGTTCCCTTCTCCCACATGTTCTCTGATAAAATGATACCTGATGCTGATGTGCTTGGTCATGGAGTGCTGTACTGGATTTCCTGTCATAGCAATAACACTTTGGTTATCACAGAAAATAGGTATCTTTGAGTACCTTAACCCATAATCCAGCAATTGATTCTTCATCCATAAAATTTGTGCACAACAGCTACCAGCTGCTATATACTCTGCTTCAGCTGTGGATGTGGAAATCGACTTCTGTTTCTTGCTGTACCAAGAAACTAATCTGTCACCTAAAAATTGACAGCTTCCACTTGTACTTTTTCTGTCTATCTTACAGCCTGCAAAATCTGCATCAGAGTAACCAATTAGCTTAAACTCTGATTCTCTAGGATACCACAAACCCAAGGTTATGGTTCCTTTGAGATATTTGAAGATCCTTTTTACAGCTGTTAGATGAGGCTCTCTTGGATCTGCTTGAAATCTTGCACAAAGACATGTTGCATACATGATATCAGGTCTACTTGCAGTAAGATACAGTAATGACCCTATCATTCCTCTGTAGTTTGTCATATCTACTGAGGCTCCTGTGTCTTTGTCTAGCTTTGTTGCTGTAGCCATGAGAGTTGTAGCAGATGAACTATCAAGCATACCAAATTTCTTGAGAAGATTTCTGGTATATTTTTCTTGATTGATAAAAATACCATCATCTGTTTGCTTGACCTGTAAGCCTAGAAAATAACTAAGCTCTCCCATCATGCTCATTTGATACCTGGATTGCATAAGCTTTGCAAACTTCTTACAGAGTTTGTCATTAGTAGATCCAAAAATAATATCATCTACATAAATTTGAACTAAAAGCAAATCATCACCAGAATTGAAATAAAACAAAGTTTTATCAATTGTACCTCTTGTGAACCCACTTTCTAAAAGAAATTGAGCAAGAGTTTCATACCATGCTCTTGGTGCTTGCTTTAGTCCATATAATGCCTTGTCAAGCCTGTAGACATAATCTGGATGCTTGGGATCTACAAATCCTGGTGGTTGTTCAACAAATACTTCTTCTTCAAGCTTCCCATTGAGAAAAGCACTTTTTACATCCATCTGAAAGACTTTAAACTTCTTGTGTGCAGCATAGGCCAGAAAGATTCTTATGGCCTCCAATCTTGCAACTGGAGCAAAGGTTTCATCATAGTCAATTCCTTCCTGTTGTGAATATCCTTTTGCCACAAGTCTAGCCTTGTTTCTTGTAATCACACCTTCACTGTCAGTCTTGTTTCTGAAAACCCACTTTGTACCTACAATTGATCTATTCTTTGGTCTAGGTACAAGTGTCCATACTTCATTTCTTTCAAATTCATTTAACTCTTCTTGCATTGCTGTAATCCAATTTGCATCTTGAAGAGCTTCCTCCACTTTCTTTGGTTCTGTTTGAGACAAGAAAGCATGATACAGACACTCATTATTTGTTGCACTTCTAGTTCTCACACTAGCATCAGGATCTCCAATTATGAGATCAGGTGTGTGTGCCTGTGTCCACCTTCTTGCTGTTGGTAAGTGGTTTCTTGCATCATCATTATTGGATCCTCCCCCTTGATCCATGCTCTCCTGATTCATATGTTGACTTTCTGCAGCATCTGAGGCTCCCCCTGAATTGGATGGCTCAGAGTTTGAACTGTCAGAGTTTGAATCAGTTTCCTCAACTGACTCACTTGCTGTGACTTGTTGAGCTTCTTCACGCTCCCCCTCAACTGGTTCTCTATTTTGTTCCATTTGAGAATTTCCAGTTTCTCCAGTATTTACCAGTAGAGGTTCAGAGTATGCTTCGTCAGAGTTTGTCAACCCTGCTTCATCAGAGTTTATATCATCAGAGAATAGATCTTCATTTTCAAAACGTAGTTGATCATATCCATCCTTGTCTTCAAGTCCAATTATTTTCTTGTCATCAAATGACACATGTATGGATTCCATGATCACCTTAGTTCTTAGATTGTAAACTCTGAATGCTTTTGTTGACAATGGATAACCAACAAAGATTCCTTCATCAGCTTTTAACTCGAACTTTGTCAACTGTTCAGGATGAGTCTTCAACACAAAGCATTTGCATCCAAATATATGAAAATATTTCAAATTTGGCTTTTTATTTTTTCACCATCTCATATGGTATTTTCCCATGCTTGTTGATCAGTGTAGCATTTTGAGTAAAACAAGCAGTTTGAACAGCTTCTGCCCAGAAGTATGTTGGTAATTTTGCTTCATCAAGCATAGTTCTGGCTGCTTCAATTAAAGTTCTGTTCTTCCTTTCAACTACACCATTTTGCTGTGGAGTTCCAGGTGCAGAAAATTCTTGTTTCACTCCTCTTTCCTTGCAGAAAGCTTCCATGATTGAGTTTCTGAATTCAGTTCCATTATCACTCCTTATAATTTTGACTTTGTGCTGTGATCCTTTGTCCAGTAGATTTACATGATCCATCAGAGTTTGAGCAGTTTCATCCTTCTTTGACAAGAAATACACCCATGTATATCTAGTATATTCATCAACAATTACTAGAGCATATTTCTTTCTGCCCATGGACATCACATTCACTGGTCCAAAGAGATCAACATGTAGAAGATGATAAGTTTCCACTACTGAAGATTCAGATTTGCTCTTGAAAGATGACTTCCTTTGCTTGGCCTTTTGACAAGAATCACATAGGCCATCTAGACTGAGTATTGATTTTGGAAGTCCCCTTACAAGATCCTTTCTTATTAGCTCATTGATGTTGTTCAAATTGAGATGAGAGAGCTTCTTATGCCAATTCCAACTTTCTTCATTTGACATTCTTGCAGTCAGACACACTGTTTTTCCATCAGAGTTTGTTACCAAACTTGCTTCATAAATGTTGTTGCGCCTATGTCCAACTAGAACAACTTTTCCAGTAGATTTACTGATAACTTCACAGTATTCACTATGAAAATCTACATGGTTTCCTCTGTCACAGATTTGACTCACAGATAGCAAATTATGCTTGAGTCCTGAGACTAGAGCTACATTTGTGATGATGACACTTCCAAGATTGATATTGCCATATCCCATAGTACGTCCTATGTTGCCATCTCCATAGGAAACTTTTGGGCCAGCCTTCTCCTCAAAGTCTGATAGCAGGGCTTTATTTCCAGTCATATGTCCTGAGCATCCACTGTCCAAGATAAGTGTGCTCTCTATTATACCCTGCAATCACAAACAAACACTAAGTGTTAGTTTTAAGGACCCAGACTTGCTTGGATCCTTTGTCTTTCTTAACAGTGTTAGCTTTTGCAGCGGAAGTACTATCAACAGAGTTTAAGCTAACATTGTCAGACTTTACACTTGCAGAGTTTGCTTTAACCCACTTCAGATTGGGTTTTAGCTCATAATAGTTATGATAAATAGCATGATAACTCTTGCAAGTATAAATGGAATGCCAAGTGCTCCCACAGTGTGTGCATAAAGTTTGTGGTTTAACCCTTACATAATCATTCTTTACTCCTGATGTAGAAGATAAAGAATTAATATGTTTGTTCTTAGTGCAAAATCTAGCAAGATGATTAGAACTACCACAATTATAACATGTTTTTCTTGGAGCAGCACCAGTAGGCAAATGATTATTTCTATTATTTATGCCTATCTTTCCATTCCTATTCTTCTTGGACCCTTTTGGTTTCATGGCAGATTTTATCTCTTTCAGCTTATGATTAAACTGTTTTCCTGTCATCAAACCAACATTAACCTGTTTTTCACAAGTTTTTACTGGCTTTCTAACAGCTTCTCTTTCCATAAGTTTTTTTTGTTATAATATTTTCCTGTTTTTCACAGGCTTCATCTGATTCCATATCAGCTTCTCTTATTACAACAGATTTTAACTTATTGGCTTCTGGAACAAATTTCACAGGTTTAAGTTGTGGTTTTACCTTAACCTTGTCTTTAAACCTAAGTTCATCATTTTCACAATAACCTAAACCTACAGAATCAGTCTGAAACACTTGATGAGTGTCTCTTCCAGAATCTGTCCATGTCTTGATTATTTTTCTTTCTTTTTCTAAATCAGATTCTAGTTGCCTATACCTTTTAAGCAACTCCTGTTCAACATAAACAGCATCATCTCTTTCTTTTTGAATCTGCTTCATACTTTCAAGTTCTCCTTCAAGAAACTTGTTTATATCTTTAAGACTAAGATTCTCAGATTTAATTCTTTCATTTTCTAAAGTCTGATCCCTATAGCTAACATGAACACTTTTCAGATATACTCTTAACTCAGATATATTATCAGTATCATAAGCATAAGTAGTTAGGGGTACCTTATTTTCAGATGATTCAGTCTCATCTCTGACAGTTGCCATAAGAGCATAATTTTCTCCATCATCAGAGTCTGAAGTATCTGCCCAGTCTTTTCCTTTAGAGATGAGTGCTTTCTCAGATTTGCCTTTCTTGCACTCTGGGGCATAATGACCCATCTCTTTGCACTTGTAGCACTGGATCTCAGATTTGTCCTTCTTTCCAGACTTGGTATCCCTTCCATCAGACTTTCTGAAATTCTTCTTCTCAGAATTTGAATCTCTCCTTGAGAATCTCTTTCCCTTCTTGAAGTTCTTGAACCCCATCTTCTTGAAGGTCTTCACCATCAATGCAGCCATTTGCATCATCTGTTCTTCATCATCATCAGAGTCAGAAGCTTCACTAGAGTTTGAGTCATCATCAGTGTTTGATGACTCACTCTCAGATTTAATGACTAAAGCCTTTTCCTTGGCTTTCTTCCTTGATGATTCCTTCTTAATGGGCTTCTCCTCGACTTTGAGAGCAACAAATTTTGTCTTCTTGCTGGATCTCCTGTTTCTTTGTTCTATCTCAAGTTCATGAGTCTTTAACAATCCATAGATCTCATCAAGATCTGTATCAGCAAGATCATAATTATCTCTGATTGTTGTTTCCTTCAAATCCCACTTTTCAGGTAGAGATAACAGAAACTTGAGATTAGACTCTTCAAGCTCATATTCTTTATCAACCAGAGACAGATCATTCAACAGTTTGCAAAATCTGTCATAAGTCTCAGTTAAGGTTTCATTAGTTCTTGAATCAAAGTGCTCATACTCCTGTGTGAGTATTGTCTTTCTGTTCTTCTTGATAGCACCTGTTCCCTGGCATCTGACTTCTAAAGCATCCCATATCTCTTTGGCAGTCTTACAGCCAATTACTCTGTTAGACATAACATTATCTAAAGCACTGTGGAGAAGATGTCTAACCTTTGCATCTTTTGCAATTGATGAGATGTCCTCAGGAGTCATATCTTTCTTTTCCTTTGGAACAGTCTTTTGTTCTTGTCCATCAACAACAGGGGACAATTTAGTCGGCATATGAGGACCATCATAGATTCTGTCAAGGTATTCTGGATCTGTAGCCTCCAGAAACATGGTCATCTTAACCTTCCAAATCGGATACTCTACTGGCCTGAGAATTGGAACCCTGATTGTTTCATATCGACTCACAGAATTGGGCTTAACCTGTTCAGCCTTAGGAGCAGTTTGATTTTCTTCAGACATGATTAATACTGTGTTTGAATCGTAAAACTGTATATATTAAACAGCCTTGGCTCTGATACCAATTGTTAGGCCAAATACACAATATATAATCAAGTATGTATGAGAATAACAATTAAGAACACAGGTTTGTAAATCAACAAACTGAATTATATTAAATAATTCTCTCTTAGTGATGTTAATGAATCACAAAGAGCTACTAGGTTACAAGAATAATGTATTCAATGTTCGCGTCCCTTCTAGGGATAACCTATCTGTGTTTTTATAGTACACAGTTACATACAATCCTTATCTAATTGATACTCCTAAAAATTAGCTATACAATTGATATCAATTAAGGATTGCTTCAGTCTTCTGTCCAGTCTCCTTAGCTGTATCAATATATTCTGCTTCTTTCCATCTTCAGAATATATTGCTTCTAGAATCTTTATCTTTGCACCGACAGCTAAGTCAACTTTCATCCTGTCAGACTTTACCAAACTCTGACCGGCTTCCTTTAAACTCTTCACCCTGTCAGACTTTAAATAAACTCTGACCGGCTTCCGATAAACTCTAATCAGTACCTGTTGCTTAAACACTGATAAATAAACATCAGCAATTATATCTAACATAATTAATTTAAATTAGATTTAATTATTTTATTGGCTTGGTTTTATTCATACAAATTTGTTTAAGTGTTGGAATTAGTCAATTAATTTTATATTAATTGATTAAATTGTTTTGAAATCTTTATATTGGGATAAATGATCCGATTTTTGATCTAAAAATATTTTGAGGATTAATTCCTTTGAAATGAGAGTCGAATATTTTTCTAAAATTATTTCTTGGATGTTACGAGACTCAGGTGAATGATTTATCGCAATTAAATGACAATGTGTGTGTTACGTGAAATATGTGAATTATCTGGTTGTTGAGTTATACATGCGAATAATTGTTTTGTGACTTGTTTAAATGTTATAGTCGTGTCTGATATTATCACGAGGGGTAGTTAGAACAGAAATTGGTCAGTATTGTATTCCAACGGAGATATCGGTAAGACTAGTAAGTGCGTCAGAGTTAAGTTACAATCGTTTATGGAATGTGAGAATCTTACGTTGAAGACTAAAGTACCGTCTCATGTTTGACTATCGAGGCAGATGCGTGGATTCAAAATCGTAAGGATCAGATTGATGGTAATCACAAGAGCGTTAAATCAAAGGAGGATTGAAATAGAGAATCGTGCTATAAGACAGATTAAGGAGGAAGTCATGTGATTCAGCTTTACGTAAAAGCTAAGGACCGGAGGCAAGTGTTTATACCCTTGCTTATTATTTGAGTGATATTCTCTTGAATTATTATTATGCAATTGGCATACTCTTCACTAAATTTTAAATGATGACTCTTTTGCATTGAATTGCAAGTATTTTATTTAATCTCGCTATAAGTTCGAGTGATTTCGAAAACGTTTTGTTGCACTAATGTTAGTGGATATCCTCTTGATCCTTAATTGCCTTGGTTTAATATTTGATCAATTAATAAATCCTTGATTGTCCGATGAATAATGGATTAAAATTAAAGTCGGAGTCTTTAGATTCTAATCGCGTTTACATTCACTCAGTCTCCTTACACATCACTAATATAACTTCGAAACATCCATTCCTTGTCTCGTGTATAAGGTGGTCGGAAAATTTTCTTAGACAGCAAAATTCACTATTCATCAAAGTTTCAAAATATTACAAAATTTAGGGTTATTACAGTCTCCCCCACATAAAAGGATTCCATCCCGGAATCAAGTCGAGAATAGGTGAGGGTACTTTTCCAGCATTGCGCCCTCTAGTTCCTAGGTGGATTCTTTAACATTATGATTTCTCCATGAAACTCTCACCAGCTTAATGACCTTATTCCTAAGTACTTGATCTTTCCGGTCAATGATTTCCACCGGTTGCTCCACGTAGGACAGGTCTGGTTGTATGTCTACATGATCGTATTTTACTACATGTCTGGTGTCCGGATTGTATTTCCTTAACATAGACACATGGAACACGTTGTGAACTTGTTACAGGTTTGGGGGCAAGGCTAGCTCGTAAGCTACTTCCCTGATGCGTCTTAAGATTTCAAATGGTCCAATATACCTGGGTCTTAACTTCCCTTAAAGTCTACGGCACAAACTCTTAACATATCCTCTAGCGTTTGGATAGTCCTTTCACTTTGCCCATCCGTCTTGGGATGGTAGGCAGTGCTCATGTTCAGCTTGGTTCCTACACATTCTTGGAAACTCCTCCAAAATATGGAGTTAAACCTAGGGTCTTGGTCTGATACGATGGCGACTGGACTCCATGTCGCACCACAATCTCTTTCATATAAATATCCACTAGTATGTCGACAGTGTACCTCTCGTTGATTGGAAGAAAGTGTGTTGACTTCATCAGCCGGTCTACGATTACCCATATGGTATCGTGGTTAGCTTTGGTCCTTGGTAAACCTACTACGAAATCCATGGCTATGTGTTCCCATTTCCATTCTGGAATCTCTAGGGGCCGTAAAAGTCCGCTAGGCCTCTGGTGCTCTGCTTTTACTCTTTGGCAAGTCAAGCATTTGCTTACCCACTCTGCTAAATCCTTTTTCATGTTAGGCCACCAATAGTACTCCTTCAAATCCCTATACATTTTAGTGCTTCCTGGGTGAATCGAATACCTTGAGCTATGACTCTCGTATAAAATCTCATCTTTTAACTCTTGAACATTAGGAACCCAAATTCGGTAGGAATACCTCATGATTCCTTTATCATCTTTCTCAGTCTTTAATTCCTCTCCCAACATTGACTCTCTACCTTCGCTCATCATTCGCTCTTGACACAACTTGATCTTCTGTAGCAATTCTGGTTGCATTGCAATCTCAAATAGTCTCTCAGTACCATTTCCAGTTATCTTAACCTCAATTTCCATTTTCTCAAATTCTTGGATTAACTTATCTGACGATGTTATCATCTTAAGTCTCTCTTTCCTACTAAGGGCATCAGCCACCATATTGGCCTTCCCTGGGTGGTAAAGAATCTCACATTCATAATCCTTGATTAGCTCTAGCCATCTTCTCTGTCTCATATTGAGCTCTTTCTGGTTAAAAATTTTTTAAGGCTCTTATGGTCCGTGTAAATCTCACACTTCTCTCCATACAAGTAATGTCTCCAAATCTTTAAAGCGAAAACTATCGCTGCTAATTCTAAGTCATGGGTAGGGTACCTAATTTCATATTCCTTTAATTGCCTGGATGCATACGCAATCACCTTACCGTGCTGCATACGCACACACCCTAATCCTTTATGCGATGCGTCGATGTAGATCACAAAATCTCCTTTCCCGTCTGGCAGTGCCAGCACAGTGGCAGTGACTAGTCTCTTCTTTAATTCCTGGAAACTTTTCTCACACTTCTCGGTCCATACAAACTTTTCAGTCTTACGGGTAAGTCGAATCTACGGTAATATCCGGCTAAACCCACGAAACTTCTCACTTCGGTTGGTGTGGTTGGTCTTTCCCAGTTCAAGACAGCTTCTATCTTAGCGGGGTCGACCAACACTCCTTCATTACTGACTACATGTCCTAAGAACTGAACTTCCTTTAGCCAAAACTCGCACTTTGAGAATTTGGCATACAACTTTTCCTTTCTTAGTTCTTCTAACACTATCCTCAAATGTTCTGCATGTTCTTCCTCTGTCTTTGAGTAAACCAAAATATCGTCGATGAAAACAATAACACACTTATCCAAATACTTCTTGAAAACTCGATTCATCAAGTCCATGAAGCTGCAGGGGCATTCATTAGCCCAAACTACATTACTAAAAACTCATAGTGTCCATACCTAGTGCGAAACGCAGTCTTGGGTATATCCTCGGGTTTAATCTTCAATTGGTGGTATCCACTTCTCAAATCAATCTTTGAGAAATGAACTGCATCCTTTAGCTGATCGAACAAATCATCGATCCTTGGCAGGGGGTATCTATTCTTAATAGTTAGCTTATTCAGCTCTCGATAGTCTATGCACAACCTCATGTTGTCGTCCTTCTTCTTCACAAATAACACTGGTGCACCCCACGGTGACATACTTGGTCTTATCATTCCCTTTTCTAACAATTCCTGCAATTGAGTGGCTAATTCTTTCATCTCGACTGGAGCTAGTCGGTACGGGGCCTTCAAAACTGGCGCCGTCCCTGGAACTAATTCTACAGCAAACTCTATTTCTCTATCGGGTGGTAACCCTGGGAGGTCTTCTGGAAATACATCCTCAAATTCATTACAACAAGGATATCCTGTATACTAGGTAATTCTCGTTTCGTATCCATCACATAGTCTAAATAAGGCTCACACCCATGCCTTAACAACCTCTTGGTCTGGGTCATGGTCAAGAACTTACGGGTCTGTCGTTGTCCCTTGAACACGACTTCTCGATCTCTGGGTACTTTCAACTTAATTTTCTTCCTTTCACAATCAATCTGAGCGCCAGTGCTCGATAACCTGTCCATTCCCAAGATAACATCAAATTCCCCTAACTTAAATAGGATTAAGTCTACCTGAAATTGTTGACCTTCTATTTCTAGATTAAAGTCGGGGTGTACCTGACTAACTGGGATTACTTGCCGGTTTGCTATCTCTACCCTTAACACCTCTTTTAATGGTTCTGTTCTAAGTTTTAACTTACTCGCGAAATCTCTAGAAATAAAAGACTTAGTAGCTGCCAAATCAAATAAAACATTTGCATTTATGGTATTAAGTAGAAGGGTACCTGCTATCACATCCGTGTTTCTCACGGCATCCTTATCATTCATATTAAACGTCCTAGCAGTTGGGGGCTTGTTGGAAGCTGCCCTACTCATGCCTGATGCGGCTGGTTTTGCACTCCTGCAGTCCTTCCTCACGTGTCCAGTCTTCCCACATTGAAAGCAAGTCATATTGTTCTGGGGGCAGATGTTAGAATAATGTCCCGGCTGGTTACACTTGTAACAGTTTACTGTACCCAGGGTACATATTCCAGGGTGTTTCTTTCCACAAGTCTTACAATCTGGCAGAGGGGGTCGGGGTTGGCTAAAATGAGATACCCCAGACTGCCTGCCGCCCTGGCCTATGCACCTGTTCTTTGTACTCCTAAATCCTAAACTCTTTACTGACTGGGACCTTGTCCCTCAGAATGCCTTAGCTGGGAAACTCTCACTCGCAGAGCTCCCTCATTGACTACCAAACTTTCTCTTCTTCTCTTCCTTGTTTTTCTGAATCTGCTCACTGCCTGATTCCACGATGGTTGCCTTTTGCACTAGTGAGGCATAGTCCATTATTTCCAACACGACAACCCTATTCTGAATCCATTGTTTCAATCCTTGCTGAAACCTCCTTGATCTCTTCAAATCTGTATTGACAAAGTCCGGTACAAACCTAGACAGCTCGGTAAACTTGGCTTCATACTCAGCCACAGTCATGTTATCTTGTCTTAATTCTAAAAACCTTCGCTCCATCTGTGTTTCCATGAACACGGGAAAATACTTTTCCAGAAATAAAGTGGCAAATTTTGCCCAGGTGATAATGGCATCTGTCTCTAGGTTCCTCTTTGCTTCCCACCAGTAGTTAGCCTCTCCCTTCAAGAGGTAGGTGGCGAAGATGGTCTTTTGGGCTTCTTTTATTCCTATAATTTCAAATGATTTCTCCATTTCTTTCAGCCAAGCTCTTGCCTCAACGGGATCAACAGATCCTTGAAATTCCGGGGGCCTAAGGGACTTGAAGGCCTTAAAAGCATTTTGCCCCGTAGTATTGGGGCCTGGTGGTGGTGGCGGTGGGTGGTGGTTCAAGTTCTGCCTAAGCAGGTGCACGAACTGGTCCATCGGGTTTCTACCTGGGTCCTCTACGTTCTGAGTACCTTCGTACTCCTTTCCCTCATACTCCTGATCATCAAACTCATTATAATCCTCGTTTTCTTCACTCTCCTCATCATATTCATCATGTTCCTCTTCCTCATTACTTTGTTCCTCAAACTCATTGTAATCTGGGTCTTCCTCTTCTTCACTATGAAAATTCTGTCCTATTCCTCCCTGATTGACACTACCCTCGGCCACAGTATTGGCAGGGCGTGCTCGTGTTCCCATACGTCGGGGTGGCCTTGTCCTGATTTTTAAACAAGAAAATTTTTCATCATGATTATTTGCTTCTTCAAAACAGGGTAAATGGAACCGTCTGGTCCACTAGTAGTAATTCTTGAAATCATTTTCGAAGTTGGAAGATCCAAATTTTTTTTTGTCAAAACGAAGGTTTCAGAGTCATATATATATATATATATATATATATATATCAAGACTGATAACTTTGTAAAGTAGTTGAAATAGCAGGATATATCAACTTTAAGACTGAAATCTTTTAATAACTGAAATGCACGAATATATACATAAGTGACATAAAGTCACGAGGTACTGAAAGCCAAAGTTTTTCAACAAAAGCGAATACTTCGCTGAACTACATAATCCGAACAACAGTCAAAAGCAAAAGTGCTACCAGTCATCTAGCCACCATCCACAAAGTCAATCTAGTCAGCCTATCTCTAACCCAGAAGGGATACTACTATACATCGGAATCATCCCACAAAATTGGCACTACTAACGGCCGTCCGAGTTTAGAGAACTAAGTTATCTGTCATCTATCAAGGCTTCTCCGCCGGGCGGGTCAGGCTCCTGACGCGCGTCATGACATCTATCCAAATCATCTCTGTATTATGACGGGATACCCATCCCTCAATAGTAACAGGTAGGCACCTCATGCTAACTCGAGCTCGTACCTCGATGCCAGCCATCTCATTCCTCAGCCTACCAGGGGTCGTAAACCTCATTCCGTCCTGACAGGAACGACGGGTCTCTCTCTATCTCTCTGCGGCTAACTGTCTCCTAAGCTCATCGGCTCTAGCCTCTGTTGCTACCAAGTCAGTGGTAAGTCGGCCTATCATCCAATCATGGATAACAACGGACACTCCAGTAGGTGAGGGAGGTGGTGTGTCTGGGTCAGTCATGCCCTGGTCCTCCTCATATCCCTCAGGGGCGAGGCTATAGTCATCATTAGATGGTAACGGGCTCAGTGGGGTCATATGAGGCTCTCACTGTAGGTAAAGGATACATCTCAATGTCTCTCCAGCCAATGCCATCCTCTGAAGTCTCATCATCCTCAGTGGCACCAGTATCAGGAACAACCTGATCCTCCTCAGTGGAATCATCATCCTCAGTCGGCTCTCCATCAGTAATAGTAAGGGAGGCAGGAAAGTCCAACACTGTCATAGAGTCCTCCTCCAGATCCTCGTCCGGGTCCTCTGAATCCTCCTTTGGATCCTCCTCTGAATCCTCCATGGGGTCCTCCTCGGCCGCCAGCAGAGCAAAGTCATGCTGGGCCTCAAACTCGTTAGCCTCCTGGGACACGAATACTTATACAGATGAAAGTTACGTTACTATTGTGGAGTTAAAAGTTCTCTTACGGGTTTTAACGGTTAGTGCTACATCCGGTAGTCCAACCACGAACTCCATGGGAGTTCTCATTATTATCATTATTGCGTTTATTATTCTTAAGGCCCTATCGTTTCTGAGATTTATAACTATAGGCTCTGATACCATTTCTATAACACCCCCAGATCCGGGGTCGGAGATCTAGGTTGTCACGCTCTCTTTTTCCAACTTTAACACTTGATACCTGAATCATAATAATAAATCAACACACACTGTGACCCCACAATGTATATACTCAGACCAATTATAGTCTCAGAAACGAAGTTACATAAATAGTAGTACACATGGCGACATTTATTCGGCCATAATTAGATGGACCGTGCGTTACTCGGCCACTTACACTAGCCGATTTCTAGTTCCCCGAAGAATCCTATCTATAACTGGAACGGATGTTACTCCAAGTTCCCCAAGCACATACTTGTTGATAGGTTATTATAACCAATATCCTTACTTCCGGAATAATATTGGAAGTAGGTCACAATGTGGGTTGACCGTTGTCAACTGACCTCGATTATCGAGTATAGTTCTTTGAAATCATGACCTGGGAGTTTAGTGTAAAATATCTTTAGTTCTGATAAGTCAGAAACCCGAAACATAATTGCTTTCGATGAAAGAGGCAAGTGAAATCATCTGTTCACTTCCTGGATTTGATTCCCAATATTTAATAAGTCAAAGGACATTTATTCGCTTTTGAAAGAATTTATTTACTTCAAAATAAAATATTTGGGAATCCCTACTATATTCAAATAAATTTTCTGAAGGTCAGAAAATATTTTAAATAACTTTTGCTTAAATAATATTTAAATAAAGTCCTATGATTTTTAAATCATATTTGAAATAATTAATAAATATACAAATATTAAATATTGAATCATTATTCAATTAAATACATTTTTAAATGAATATTCAAAATAATATTCACTTAATCAAATAAATATTCAAATAATATTTTTAATAATATTATTCAAATATAACTCTCCTTACATATCCAAGATATAATTTTTGGAATATTTAAATCAATAATTTTGAAGTATAACTGTCCATGGAACCTCCAGCTTTTTATGACAGTAATTCAAAACAAAATAATATTCTAACTCCCGGTCTAAGTTTGAAAATACTATTCAAGTACTCTATGCTTAGAGCCTTTATACACCTTGGATTATATTTAATATACTCATAGCATATAAACCGCAAACTATTACGAAATATTTAAATCAGCATATAAATCAGTTCGTAAAACATTTAAAACATTTAAATAGTTTATATCACAATCACAACAGTTTAAATACCACGGCAGCTATATAAGATGTAGGGTTTGGAAACTTGCCTGAAGCTCCTGAAGTAGTGGTAATAGGGGCTCGTGAGTATGCTCGACGATCTATAATAATAAATACAAATTCCGATCAGTCCCCTAGAACCATTTAATGTGTTATAAACCTAAGCACCAACGTAACTCTACACGAAAATCAAATGTCTCGTTCTTGGTTAATTATAAACCCATGATAGTCGTTAAACACTTAAGTCAAAAGTTTGGTTGCTAATCCATTCACGAAACCAAAGTACTTTAACGTTTCTAAGTCTATGGTTTTAACTATCCTCTTAAGGGGTTTTCACCTGCGCAACTTTGGTTCCCATATTTTTATAAAATCGAAACATTATCTTTTTAATACGAAACCTTCTCGGTTACCTTGCTAACTGTCCATAATATTTTTCACCTTAGTTTCATGGTCTATATCCATTTTTAAGGGGCTTGATCAAAGGTTCAAAGTTCACATAATGGCCAACTTGTTTTCCCGAAACTACTTTTACTAAAACGGGCGTTTCTCCTAAACCGTAAATCGGATCGATGCGATTACTTCGCCAAAACAAACTACAAGACAAGACCTATACTAACATGGGAAGTTGGTATCTTTGTCATGTAAGTTTGCAACCCGAGGCTACTGTCCAAACATGGTTAAGGAAATTTTGACATTACAACGGCGTATACCTAACGTTTCCCAAATTTATACTACTCCAAGCAATCATTCAACACAACCAAATCATCAATACTTCATATACATCATCTAAAATAACTCATGATCTTTAATCAACAAGTCAAAACCAACATCTACAAGATTATCCATCAAAACAATCACTAAACATCCACCAAAACCAAAGATTCAATCTTTCATTCAACTAACACAAACTAACACCAAAATAATCATAATAATCAAAGTATAACTAAAGGTTTGAGATGTTTATACCTTCCTTGATGCTTGGTATACACTAAAAATAGCTTGTAAGTCTTAAGGGAGACTTGATCTATACTTATCATCCTTCAACTCACAAGAGAAATCAAGAAAACAAGTTAGTATTTTCGAAATCACTTCATGCCTCAACTTTGATCCAATATTTGACCATGTTATATTACTTGGATTGCCATGAAATTTTGAAATTACCTTGGGTATGTATTGAGGAAGATATGGTCCAAATTTTGTGATTTATGGATGAGTAGAACTTGAGTTATGAATTTTTCTTTCTCCCTTGGTCATGCTGGGCCGAATTTTGAAGAAATAGGCGGGGAAGAACTTTGCTTGGTTACTTTCTTGTTTTCTATTCTTTTGCTTTAATAAAATATAATTAACATAAATAATATCTTGTGGTAGAAATGTTAATTAATCACCAAAAACACTTGTCAAGCTTGTGATGGTTACTTGCACAAAATGGTGACAAGGTGGTGATTCACCAATCTAAAATGGTGACAAGGTGGTGATTCATCATTTTGTCATCACTAAACCACTTCTCTTTCTTGTTTGGTTTCACATGGATTCTCTCATATGTTGCACTTGATGATCTTGCATGGTACTTCTCCTTTCGTTAGTGTTTAATCCATAATTCGTTACGCTTTCGCTTTGTCACTTAATCTCGCTATAAGTTCGAGTGATTTCGAAAACATTTTGTTGCACTAATGTTAGTGGATATCCTTTTGATCCTTTATTGCCTTGGTTTAATATTTGATCAATTAGTAAATCCTCGATTGTCCGATGAATAATGGAATAAAATTAAAGTCGGAATCTTTGGATTTTGATCGCGTTTACATTCACACATTCTCCTTACACATCACTAATATAACTTCGAAACATCCATTCCTTGTCTCGTGTATAAGGTGGTCGGAAAATTTTCTTAGACATCAAAATTCACTATTCATCAAAGTTTCAAAATATTACAAAATTTAGGGTTTTTACATGATTCATGGCATTTGTGGTATGTTGAATGCATTCATGTATGGATTTGGAACACATGACATATTGGCATACATGTTAGATGCATAAGCATTATATGCCAACATATTTGGCATGACAGGCATAGGAACATTAGGCATGGGCATTGGAAATTGAACATTTGTATTCTTAACAGACTTGAAGTTACTAGATAAATGATTAACACTACCACAATTAACACATGTTTTTGTGGGAGCATACTTATCAGGTGTGTAATTGTTGTGCTTTTTAATGCCTACTTTACCATTTCTGTTCCTTTTCTTTTTAACCTCAGCCTTAACCTCAATGCTTTCTAGTTAATCCTTCAATTTCTTGTTGGACAAGTGTCCTATGTTTTCCATCTCAAATTTCTTAGAATTGCTACATTCTCCTTGAACAAAATTCTGGTTGGTTGGACTATACTTTTTGTTCAATTTGATCAATTTCTCTTTACTGACACTAGCTATATGTTTCAAAGGATGACTCTCATCCGTTGAAGAGTTATCTTTCAATGGATGATCACTATCCATTGAAGCATCATCAGCTCCTAGATCCTCAACACCAACATCTAGATTTTTTTTCTCTTTGCTCCAGGGTTCCTTGCAGAATGTATCAACTCCTTGAACCTTAAGAATGTTGGTAGCAACATTCCTGGAGTCATTCCCTATGGCAATTATTTTTTATTTTTTCTCTAGATGGTTTTTAAGAGCTTCTTCTCTTTTTAACACAACCACTAGTTCACTCTTAGCAATTTGGCATTCAATTTTTCAAACTCAACAAATTGAGTTTCTAACACAGGATTCCTATCACTCAAAAACAGATTAGCATCTTTGATTCTATTATTTTATGTTGTGAGTGATTTAAGAGTTACACGCAAATGGTACAATCCAGTAGACATTTTATTTATAGTACTATTGCATTCCTCTTTAGATAGCTTAGTTAGATCAGTAGTGATTACCTGATTGCTTGATGAACTAGCTTCCTGCTCAATTGAATTAGCCATGAGTGTCAGGTTGCCATATTCCGTGTCCTCTTCAGAATCATTCTCATCAGTAGCCCAATCATAGTCCTGAGTTGTGAATGCCCTTTTCTTTTGTCTGAGAAACTCAAAATATTTCTTTTTGTAGTCCACAGTTTCAAACTTCCTGTCCTTTTTCTCAGTTTTGGGCTTCTTGCATTCATTGGCAAAATGATCACCCATTTCACAGTTAAAACATTTAAATTTAGATCTTTCAACAAATGTTTTGTTTGGTTGAAAGTCTCTCTTGAATGGTCTTGGTGCCTTAGGATTCTTTTTGAACTTGAGCTTTGAGAATCTTATAGACAGAAAAGCAAGAAGTTTATCCAGCTCATCCATCTCATCCTGATTTGAGTTGACATCTTCATCAACCATTTTGCCTTTACACTTGTTTGATTCAATTCTACCTTCACAACCACTTGAGCTTGGTGTAGCTTTAGTAGTTTCTTTCTTTACCTCCTCATGTTGTTCTGTACTCGCTACAAGTTCTACAGATCCACCATTCTTCTAACTATTCTCAATCTCTTCATCTTGCTCCATTTCTAGTTCATAGGTCTTTAAAGTTCCATACAGCCTTTCAAGAGTAAAACTCTTATACTCTTGAGTGTTTCTTGAAGAAAATGTCATATGCTTCCACTCATTGGGCAATGATATCAGAAATTTGAGATTTGAGTCTTTGGTTTGATACACCCTTCCATACAATTTGAGACCATTTAAAAATTTCTGAAATCTACTAAAAGTATCATTCAAAGATTCACCACTTTTGAAATGAAAGTGTCCATACTGTTGTATAAGAAGTTGCATCTTGTTTTCCCTAACTTGCTATGTGCCTTTACATAGGGTTTGAATAGTGTCCCATACCTCTTTAGAAGTGGTACAGTTGATGACATTATCAAACATGTCTTGTTCTAGACCATTAAACAAAATGTTCATGACCTTTTTGTCCTTATGAACTTCAGCAGTGTCTTCCAATGTCCATTCAGAGGCAGGTTTGGGAATGGATCCATCCACAGCATTTTTAATTTCTTCAACACTAGTAGCAGCCTTCATTGGCACACGGGGACCTCTCTCAATGCAATCCACATATGTTATTCTTAGAACAATGCAACCTAGATTATAGAAAGGGGGGGGGGGGGGGTTGAATACAATCTAGTTAATTTTACAAAAAATTTCAAACCTCTTATAGTATGAACATATGTGTTTACAAATTAACTAAAATCCACTCAAAACCGTGAACATACATGAATTCTTCGAGTTAAAAAGAAATGCAGGAGACAAGCAAACTTTAAAACTTTTCAGGTGGGTTTCTCGGAAAAAGCCCACCTGAGGTGTATATTGAAGAATTCTCTGGTTTTGTTTTTCAACAAACTCTAGGTGCTTTACACAGATGATGAAAGAGAGCCTAAGTGTTATACATTCAGCTTTGTGCTCTCTTCACATGCCTTTCTATGCTACTCCACACAGTCTTATATACATCAACTATATGTTACAAACAAAACCTACAACATAATAAAATATTACATTTTTGGTTCTGCTTGTTCACATGCTCGTCTCAGAATCTATCCTATTCAGGAAATGCCTTGGCTGGAATCATAGATAAAATTGTATAGTCCCAAATGGTGCTTTCTGATTGAGTGTGCTTTTCTCTTCAAGAGTTACTAAGTCCATGTAATTGACCTAGCTTCCAAGCCCATGTGACATCTGCATGAAAGAGACCTTTCCTTGGTTACCCGACTGTCAAGTCACTATCAGCTGAGATAAGTGAACATGTAGTATTGCATATAGGTCTTCATGTTTGTCAAGCTTTTCCTTTGCGTCCAGTTAGAAGGTAAACTTCTAGGTAGCTGCTTTAACTCTTATTTATCCATCGAGACATAGAAGATAATGGATGATTTCACATTTCATTTGTAGGAATTTGAGCCTTCGAATATTTACAATTTGACTCCCTATTCCATACATCTTTTGCGTCGTTATCCACCACCTTTTAGTCATGGGTGTGTAATGATGATCTCTGAGACTGTCCTCCATTCAACCTGTTAAACAAAGAAAACTTTAAAAGATTCCTTTACATAGATTTGCTCTTCTTGAATGGGATGAATACCAGTAGGCGTATTAATTCTTTATCCGTAGATTACTATTCTACTTCAGTTATCCGTAGAAAGGTAATCTCAGAATATCCGTAGAAGTAATATTCCATAACTGTATCCATAGATGGGACATGACATTCTTGGTTGCATCCATAGATAGACCATGACCTCCTTAGCTGCATCCATAGATAAAACATGACATCCTTAGCTGTATCTGTAGATTGACTTCCTTCAGCTTTTATCTGTAGATATGATGTCCTCATCTTTTATCCGTAGATGAGATAAGATGTTCTCAGCTTCTATCCGTTGATGAGATAAGATGTCTTCAGCTTCTATCCGTTGATGGCATTTGATGTTTTCAGCTCTTATCCGTAGATGAAATAAGATTTCCATAGCTTTATCCGTAGAACAGATACACTTAGCTTCATCCTTGGATAAAACATCTTGTCATCCTTATTGATTCACCATTACTGAGTTGTTTAGGCAGGCTTACCACTGAAACACTTGGTGCTTGATTAGACGTCTGTTGGCTTGCTTCTGAATTGCTTCCTAACTTTATGACAGAATATCTTCCATACATTTGATGTGGCTTTTAGACCTTGGATAGATAGAATGTCTTCTAGTTAGCTTCCTGATTTATCAGCTTCTGTGAACTAGCTTTCTGACAATCAGCTTCGGTATCATGATCAAATTCTTGTCTTGAGTATTTTGTTATCATCATTCCAAATGTATCAACCCTAACAATCTCCCCCTATTTATGACTGTTAGAACTGGCATAAATCCTTAAGTTGATGATTATAAAACCTTCAATGTTCTCAGTGATCTTCAGATATAGATTAATACTGGACAGAATTTGATGATGCTGCAAAAAGAAAAAAATTAAAAACTTGAAGCTGTCAGATTCCATATACTTTCCCGTAACTTAGTCTATACCTTCTTCTAAGAGGTTCCAATAGATTGTAACCGAGGGTAGAGAAATTCTGAAGTCTGAGATCTCCTTCTAACTCCCCCTGAGAACAACCTATCTTTTCTATTTATCTTCTCCCCCTTTTTGTTATCAGCAAGTACGATAGAAGAGGCATTAACTTAGTTACTGAATAAGATATTTGGGTATAGGAGTCCAACACTTCAAGGAGCGAAAGATTTCTCTCAGGAATCTCTCTATTCTTGCATCAGGATCTCATCCTGGCTCACTTCACACAACTCACCTTCCCTTACTAAAGGGGTACTCTAAAACTCTCATTTTTCCATGCTGGAAGAAATAGCATGCCTCTTATTCTCTCCCTCTCCTTTTGCCTGGTCTCAAGCCAGCCACTCCACTCTCTCCCTTCCCACAATCCTATAGATGTCTCAACTATATTGAATTCCTTGATACTCAGTTGGTATGAGCCGAATAATTTTTCAAGAAAGAGTCAGGGAAATCAATATCGTTTGTCTACGGATAATTGCTGGTTAGGCTTATCCGTAGATTGAGAGACACCTGTCTACGGATGAAGGATATCCGTAGAGGATTTTGAAGAATGGGCTTGTGAAGTAGAAATTGATGTAAGTTCTGTGAAAATTGAATGTGACATTTAAATGCATAGTGCTTACATCAAGATCATCAAAAAGAGACTAGTGATCAACGAATTCTCTGAAAGAGAATGATCACTAGGTGAATGGAGCTTCTCCAAGAGTTCAGAAAATGGAGAATCAAGTACTGATGAGTTGAATGCTGCAGTTATCACTTAATGAGGTGAAATGGAATGGGGACTGCATCCTCACATTTGAAGAAGATGCATCAAATTGAATTTAAGAATAGTGTGTGCTCCCCCTGTGCCTGTGCATATTCTTCCTTTCTAGTTCAAGAAACAGAAAAGGTAATAAGTCACATTTTGCACACAATGTCCCAATCCCTCATTAGTGCTCCTGGATATGAGCATTTTTCAATGATCATAGTCTTTTGAGAGACTACAACCAGAAAAGAGCTAATCCTTTTTAACCATTATGCCTTTTTGAGAAGACATAAGGTAGTTTGGCTGGTAATCTCACCCTCACATTCCTTCTAGTGCTTTCTTGATGTTCACCACTGCCCTCACCCTCACTTAACTCCTTTATCACTCCCCACTGGTTGAGATTTGCTAGGTTTTGCAACTACAGTTTGTCAAGAAATTGTAGAGGGAGCTAGGAATTGTTGATTGCATTTAGGGTGTAACTGATTGGTTAGAGAACTTGGGGGTCATTCCAAACAGTTCTCATCTCAGTTTTAGAAAGGCAAAGAAATATAATTTAGATTTTAACAAGTGAGAGTCTGATAAAGATTAGATGATTACCTTCCCTTTATCAGTGATGAACTTTTAAGAGCCTTCTCCGTTGAAGGTTTATTCTCTTAAAGTCCAAGATTGCCAGTTTTCCCGTTAATTGTTACAACCTCCTCATAAATACCATCAGAAGCTACAAATACCTAACTTGATTAGATTGTCAAATTCTTTCAAATTTCTTCAAGTTTTCTTATGATGTTTCTTTATTGAGTTCATGCAAAACAGATGAAACAGTTGTTGTGTAGCTCAGAGAGCCCAGTAGTCTGTTAGTTGAACAATTAGGGCTTCTTTATAATTTAATCAAAGTTGATGCTTAGACATATAGATTTTATGAGTCAAACTTTGATCAATTCATCGAAAAGGAAGATAGATAGATTTTTGTGTTTTTGAGACGTTTGTTAAGGTCCTTCTTGTTAGAAAATGAACACAATTAACATGCAAGCCAATTTTAGGTTAAACTAGTTAATGAGTTCAAATATGCAGAAAGGAAATACACAAACACATCACACAATCAAGGTAATAAATGAGGGGGAAAAACCCTAAATTCATTCAAAAAAATTACATCATTACAAAAAAAAACTTAAAAAAAAAAAAACTGGAACAAAACATCCCAACCCCCCAGTCCCATGCCCTCTCCCCCGGAGAGACAGTCAGACAACAACTAAGCTGCTGCTGCCGCCTCTTCCCCAGAGGCTCCTTCAGGGCCTCCATCAGGACCTCCCCAGCGGTTGTGAGCCATCAAAGCATTTAGAGCAGCTCTCATCCTCCTAATCTCATTGTTAGGAATATGTTGTTCTTGATGATAATTATAAAAACACTTAGTACATTTTGTATTAAGTTATTTTGTAACTGTCAACGAAATGGCATGCTTTGCAGTGTTTCGTTGACAAGAAGCTTGTAACGATTCTAAATTTCGACTTAAATATTTTAATGAAACGTACATTTTATTGTTAGGTGTTTATTATGTGCAATAATTGTTATGTGCTTAGAATTGTGAATTTATTCACTCTGTGAGTAATTAGTTAATTTCATATCTGGTTTCTAAATTTTATTTAAGTGCTCTGTAAATTTATTTAAGTCATATAATAATTATATTAAATTTAGAGTATGCTAAATTATTTAATTAGTAGCATAAAATATTTCTTAGCATTATTTTTATTTTATTTTTAAAACTCATGATTTAAATTTTTATAACCACTTCATTATTTTAATTAATTATTTTGAGAGATGCTACACCTTCTAGATTATTTATTTTCAATAGGTAATTTATTTATTTACCTAGTGAATGGTAAGATTCTATTTAAAATTTATTTTTGGGATTAAAAGGCATTTTATTTGATTATTCTTTGTAAATATAATTTTATTTAACTAATCTACAAAAGTTATTTGTAGAATAATATTTCTATGGAATCTAGAAATGGGATTATGAATTTACATGAAAGCCCTTGATTTTTATCATGTTAGTATTTTATTTTATTGGACATTTTTGTCATTTGATAATTAAATAACTAAAAAGTGTTTATTTTTACATTACTTTAGCTTCCCTATAAAAACCCCTACCCACCCCATTACTCCCCCACCCGTTCTCTCTCTTCTTCTTCTTCTTTCTTTTTCTTCTCTCCCCAACACTATTTCTCTCTCTTGTTCTTCATCTTCTACAAATTAAAACCACCATAACTTGTGTTTCTCTCACCCAAATTACAAGTGTGAGTAACCAAAACACTCCTCTCTCAAATCTCTACAACCCTCTTATACTAATCTCAAGTTTTAACATGTTTTCAAAATCTGAAATTTTCGGATTTAAGGTTTTTTATGCTTAAAGCTTACATGCAAGGGTTGATTGTGTGTATTTAGGGTCACTCTCGATGAAACCCATTGTTTTGGGCACATCCGAGAAGAAACCCAACCATGGCAATGATCCTTGTGAGCCATGGTCTTGATTCTTGTGTTTAAAAGTTGAACTCAAGTTCATTTAGTTGATGCATGTTACTAATTTTATGATCTAAGAGGATTTTGATTAAAGTTTGTTAGTGGGTTTGATTTTATATTTAGTATGTATGTTGTATGTGATGTAAGTAGTAAGGATTTGTAAGATTATAAGTTGCATGTTAGTTTAAAAGAAAGTATGATTTTATTTTGTTTATAAATGTTAGTTGCAATTAAAACATTTGTTGATTTAACTTTGGCTTGAAGTTGTATTGGTTGTGGTTTGAAGGATGGGAGTTAAGGTGGAAGGAGGAGAGGGGGAGAGAGAGGTCGAGAGAGAGGAGAAGGCCGAGAGAGAGAGAGAGGGAGAGGAAGGCCGAGAGAGAGAGAGAGGGAGAGGGAGGCCGAGAGAGAGAGAGAGAGAAAGAGAGAGAGAGAGATGAAGTTGGGAAGGAATAAATTGATTTCAAAACTTTGAGTTGGAAGTGTGATTTTCAAGATGTATTAATGAGTGTGTGTATTTTCAAAATTAATAGGTGTGAGTATTTTCAAAATGAATAGGTGTGTATTTTCAAAATGAATAGGTGTGTATATGTTCAAAATGTATTCTTAGGTGTGTGTGATTTAAAAATTATAATTGTGATGTGAGTTCTTTTAAAACTAAGTTCTTGAAAATGTATTTACAAAGGAAGTGTGTCAATTTAGTAAAATGTATTTAGTATGAGTGTGTCTTGTTTTAGAAAAATTATTTCTTTTCGCGTAAGTATTTCTTTCAAAATATATGATGTGTGTGAGGGTGTGTGAGTATACTTGTTATGTGTGTGGTTGGTGTTAGTGTAAAGCCGAGAAAGAGGGAGTGAGGAGAGGGAGAAAGGCCGAGAGGCCGAGGAAGAGAGAAAAGAAAAGGAAGAAGAGAAGAAGGTGGAAGACAATGGTAAATCGTATTGGTCTTATGAGTTTATATGGTTTGTATGATTCATAAAGTACGCCTACATGGCTTACGTGATTAAATGTTTATGTGGTCCAGAAAAGGGGATAGAGTTACTAAAGTATATTGTTTTGAGGTTTATATGATTAAGTGTTAAGGATGTCATGTGATGTTAAGTGACTACATGATTAATGTTAATTGAGTCGTTAAAGTATTGTGTGCTTCTTAAGTGCTTACTTGGTTATAAATATATATAAGAATATATGAACGTATAACGATGGGGTAGAAGTACTTAGAGATACGTAAACAAAGCTGAGGTACTAAGAATTAGAGACTAAGACAGTATTATATTCTTGTATAGGTTCCAGTAGAAGGCTAGGCAAAGAGCCAGTGGAAGTGAAGTTGGAACCCTGAGATTCAGATATTGAGATATTGTCTACTTAAGGCAAGTATACGTTAAACTCTTACTTGTCCTTTATTTATCATTATGCAATCGATTCCCATACCATGTTACGGTGTTCTTTTTCACCTTACTCTATATAAAACCTATCATTGTTCCTTTACCTTTGCTTTGTTCACATAAGCCCTTTTCCTTGACTTATACTTTGTTGACCTTTGTTAATTTTTGAATACCCGGAGCATAATTATCCCTTTGCTCACTTACTTACCATGCCTTTCAATTGATTCATTCTTTAAGCCCTTGCAATAAAATCTTGAAATAACTTATGCCCTGAAATGAATATCGGAAATGTTAAAAGCCTCTTGTTCATTTAGACCTTTTGTTTGAATTACTCATGAATGGAACAACTTTGGCCGTGGCGGCGGTCCTGGTTACTTATGTATGTATTTTTAGGCCAATTTGTGCCTATGGATCCTGAATGTTAGGACCTTGTGAAAACATGGTCTGGAGCTTTATGTGGCTGATCACCCATATAGCTCGTACCGTCTTACCGGAAGTTCCAATTCCATTTCTTAAATCTTTTCCTTTGAATAGAGATGCATATCTTGAAACATTTGATTACCAGTTGATTACCAGTTAATTACCATTTGATTACCAGTTAATTACCATTTGATTTACCAGTTGATTACCATTTGATTACCAGTTAATTACCATTTGATTTACCAGTTGATTACCATTTGATTACCAGTTGATTACCAGTTAATTACCATTTGATTACCAGTTAATTACCATTTGATTACCAGTTGATTACCATTTGATTACCAGTTGATTACCATTTGATTACTAATGGATTTCTGGTACATATGTTGTTGATTATACTTGCTGAGCATTATTTGGCTCATTTTCTTGTTTTTACCTTAACCTTTCAGTGAAGTCAGAAGATGGTCCGTACATTCCGCACTGCTAGGAAGTCTTTTGCTAGAGAGTATGCTGCTAGGAGCGGCCCGTGGTTTGGGTTCTCGACCCATGCACAGGTTCTAGATACTTAAGTACTTTTGGTTTCCTAATAGACTTAAGACATGTGGTTTAAGTTGTAATATTTAAATCGTTTAGACTTGTAAAATTTAATTAGTAACTCATTTAAATGTTGGAACTTAGATATGTTGTTTCATACTTCGACCTGGTAGCGATCTTGGCTTGGGGTATGGTTTCCATTTATTAGATGCATGCCTAGGTTGTATGTTATTTTAGGTTATAATATGTAAATGTTCGTGGCACTGGTTTGGGGGTGTCACAGGTTTGGTATCAGAGCCACAGGTTGAAGTCACTGAAACAACGTAGGAAAATTGAACATAGGATAGGAATTATAGATCACTAAAGATAGGAATTAGCTATAAGTCATACTAAGTTAGATAGATTATCAAGGATAGGATTTATCACTTAAGGATAGGTTAGATAAAGGTTATCACCTAGGTAGGATTTTATTATTAACGCAGTAACTATTATTATATATGTGTTACGTTATTATTGCAGTACCCGGATGCTAGTGTAGATGAGTCAGAGAGACGCCGTAGGAGAGGAGGATCCCCAGATACCCCACTTGAGGTTGATTCTGATGCTGAGACCGATCCATTTGATGATTCATCCTTTGATGGCTCTGATGAGTCTGAGACTGAGCTAGTGTTCCAGCCACCTCCCCGAGTTGCTAGATCACCATCACCGCCTGTTGTGTCCCCATCAGCTATGCCTGGAGTTCCTGTTCATCCATCTAGCCGCACTAGTGTTCCGCATAGCGTCTATGTGTTGTTAGCTCGTCAGAGTGATACTCTCTTTGGACGGGATTCGGAGGTCCGTGCTCTGGTCGACTCCTTAGTAGGCGGAGCCCCTGCACCATCTCCTTCTTCAGGGTTAGGTGTTAGACTCTAGTCATTAGTGGATGTGACTAACCGTGGGCTTCGTGGACTTGAGACTTGCGCCGACAGAGATAGAGGTTTTGATGAGATTATCAGGATGGTTCGTTTCTTGTTGACTAGGATAGCTAGGACTTTGGCAGGAGAGGGTTCGACCGCTGATGACTAGAGAGGGTTTCTGATGCTGTTGTGAGATTGCCATAGTTGTTTAGTGGCAGACCTATTTACTCTATGTTATGATTAGCTGTTGGGTGGCATGGCCATCGTATTAGACATTATTTATGGGTTGTACTATTATCGTTGACTCTTTTATTCGTACTCTGTATCAGATTCGTACTGTTGATGACTGTTTATCAGTCAATGGTTTATTTATGTGATTTTTTTATCGTACCCATACATACCTCTATATATCAACATCCTGTCTACATTTCAGTACCATATTGCTTAGATACTGCCAAATTTTGATACTATAGAACTATATAACCAACTATTTTCCTCTTATCAGTAAGATGCCTCCAAAAAGAAATACTCGTACCAGAAACCGAAACCCGCCAGAGGGGCAAGACAACCCCAACATGGCTGAAATGATGGAACTTCTCCGACGACAAACAGCTGCCCTTACCCAACAACAACAACTACTTCAACAACAGTTTCAGCAACAACCACAACAAAATCAACCACCACCTGCACAGACTGTAACCTTCAAAACTTTCCAAGGTGTTAAACCCCCAGAATTTGAAGGTACCACTAACCCAATTGCGGCCAAAACTTGGTTAAAAGAAATAGAAAAAGCTTTTGCCTTAGTGAATGTTGGAGCTGACCAGAAGACGATATTCGCTAGTTACTTGTTGAAGGGAGAAGCTACTTATTGGTGGGAATCTGTTAGCGCTTTAGAAGAAACTGCTGTGATAACATGGGATAGGTTCACCGAGTTGTTCTTAGACAAGTACTTTCCAAGGTACGTTCAAAATCAGATGGAGTTGAAATTTTTCGAACTTAGGCAAGAAAACTTGAGCGTCGCAGAATACGAGAAGAAATTTACGGAGTTAGCAAGATTTGTACCCGAGTATGTGAATACTGAGGAAAAGAAAGCCAAGAGATTTCAGCAAGGACTTAAACCATGGATCCGTAGTAGAGTGGCAGTTTTTGAATTGAAAACATATGCGGGAGTGGTTCAGAAGGCAAGTATTGTGGAGAGCGAGAGTGAGTACTCCCAGAAGGAAAAAGAAAGCAAGAAAAGGAAGACAGGTCCGTTAGATCAAGGACAAGGAAGTTTCCAAAACAAGGACAGAAAGATTGGATTTCAGCAGAACAGAGGAGCACCCTTTCGAAGGCAAGAAGGGGGAAAATTGAACCCAGGGAACCGCCCACAGAACCACCCACAAAACCGACCACAGAATACTGAGCAGCCAAGATTGCCAAGACCTCCAATAATGAAATGCAAGATTTGTGGGAAGAAGCACGCCGGAGTTTGTAACAAACCTAGCATGGTGTGCTACAGATGCAACCAGAAGGGCCACTTTGCTAACGAATGCCGCAACCCGAGACCGAACGTCACGTGTAACAAGTGTGGAAAGGTCGGACACATTGCCAGGGAATGTAAGACTCCAGTTCAAAGTGGGAATTTGTTAAGGCTAACAGCGCCTCCTCCGCCTAATCAGGCTCAAGCAAGGACTTTCAATTTGAATATCAGAGATGCAGTTCAGAACCCAGATGTAGTTGCAGGTACGCTTTTCGTCAACACCATAAGTGCCAACGTGTTAATTGACTCTGGTGCTACTAGGTCTTTCATTTCTAAGGAATTTGCTGCTAAATTGAATTGTGAAACTCAAGTATTAAACAAGTCCTTAGATATTGTGATAGCTAATCAAGATCGCATACCCGTAAATCAAATTTGCCCCAGTTGTGAGATAGATATCTCTGGAACTCTCTTTCTTGTGGATTTGATACCCTTCAAGTTAGGAGAATTTGATGTAATCCTAGGAATGGATTGGTTGGCCAAAAATGAAGCACAGATTGATTGTAGGAATAAGAAAATGACTCTGCGAACTCCGACTGGCGACACCGTAGTATTTAAGGGTCGGAAACAGACCAAGACCTTTCTCACCATCATTCAGACGAAGAGATTACTACGACAAGGTTGTGAAGCCTATCTTGCACACGTGGTAGATACAAGGAAAGAAACACTAGGTATGGGAGAGATCCCAGTGGTCAATGAGTTTCCCGACGTATTCCCGGAAGAACTTCCAGGATTACCCCCTGACAGGCAATTGGAATTCGCCATCGAATTAGTACCCGGCGCGGAACCAGTTTCGAAAGCTCCTTATAGAATGGCACCCATAGAAATGAAGGAATTGGCAACCCAACTGCAAGAACTTTTGGACAAAGGCATCATAAGGCCAAGTGTTTCCCCGTGGGTGCACCCGTGTTATTTGTAAAGAAAAAGGATGGAAGTATGAGGTTATGCATCGACTATCGAGAATTGAACAAGTTGACAATCAAGAATAAGTACCCTCTTCCCAGGATAGATGACTTGTTTGACCAACTAAAAGGAGCATCATATTTTTCCAAGATCGACTTGAGATCCGGATATCATCAGCTAAAGATCAAACCCGAGGACATATCGAAAACAGCCTTCAGAACAAGGTATGGACACTATGAATTCTTAGTGATGTCTTTTGGATTAACTAATGCACCTTCTGCTTTTATGGACTTAATGAACCGAGTCTTCAAGAAGTATTTGGACAAGTTCGTGATCGTATTCATTGATGACATACTGATATATTCTAAGACGGAAGTAGAACATGTTGAACATTTAAGGATAGCTCTGGATATCTTGAGAAAGGAGAAGCTGTACACAAAGTTCTCTAAGTGTGAGTTTTGGATGAAAGAAGTGCAGTTTCTCGGGCACATAGTCAGCAGTGAAGGAGTAAGAGTGGATCCAGCCAAGATAGAAGCAGTGGTAAATTGGGAAAGACCAAGAACCCCGACAGAAGTAAGAAGTTTCATGGGATTAGCCGGATACTACCGACGATTTGTTAAGGACTTCTCCAAGATAGCCACACCTTTGACTCAGCTTACCAGAAAGAATCAGAAGTTTGAATGAAGTGATAAGTGTGAAAAGAGTTTTCAAGAACTAAAGAAAAGATTGGTGACTGCACCTGTTTTAGCACTACCTGATGACCAAGGAAACTTCGTGATTTACAGCGATGCTTCGCATAAAGGATTGGGATGCGTATTGATGCAACGTGACAAGGTGATATCGTATGCTTCTAGACAATTGAAACCCCATGAGCAGAAATATCCCACACATGACTTGGAACTAGCTGCTATAGTGTTTGCGCTAAAGATTTGGAGACACTACCTCTACGGAGAAAAATGCGAAATTTTCACCGACCATAAGAGCCTGAAGTACATCTTCACCCAAAAGGAATTGAACATGAGACAAAGGAGATGGTTAGAATTGATCAAGGACTACGATTGCACCATCAATTATCACCCGGGCAAAGCGAATGTGGTAGCGGATGCGTTAAGCCGAAAAGAAAGGTTGAACATGTTGACCATGACCAAGGAGTTGTCTAAAGAATTTGAGAAGTTGAACTTAGAGGTTTATGCCCCAGGATCTACCAGTGAGATGTTGTATACCATGACATTCCAACCAGAACTATTGGAGAAGATTAGAATATGCCAAGAAGAAGTGATGAATCATGAGGTCAATGAATTGACAGGAGAAGAATTGTGCACGCAAAAAGATGATAAGGGAATTTTGAGATTTTCTTCAAGAATTTGGATACCCAATGTGACAGAACTGAAAAGCGAGATTTTGCACGAGGCTCACAACTCGAAGTATTCAATTCATCCCGGAAGCACTAAGATGTACCATGACTTAAAGGAAAACTTTTGGTGGCCTGACATGAAGCGAGAAATTGCAGAATGGATTAGTAAATGTTACACTTGTCAAAGAGTCAAAGCAGAACATCAGAGACCGAGCGGATTGCTACAACCACTAGAGATTCCCGAGTGGAAGTGGGAACACATTGCGATGGACTTCATTGTGGGATTACCGAGAACTAAATCAAATCACGACGCTATTTGGGTTATCGTGGATAGACTGACGAAATCAGCTCACTTCCTTCCGATCAACGAAAGATTCTCAATGGATAAGCTCGTTCACTTGTACCTGAAAGAGATAGTGGTACGCCATGGAGTTCCCGTGTCTATTGTATCAGACAGAGATCCCCGATTCAACTCAAGGTTTTGGAGACAATTTCAAGAATGCTTAGGGACTCAACTGAAAATGAGCACAGCTTACCATCCACAGACTGACGGTCAAAGCGAAAGAACCATTCAAACAATTGAAGATATGCTAAGGGTCTGCGCATTGGATTTTGAAGGTAGTTGGGACGAACATTTGCCTCTAGTAGAGTTCTCGTACAACAACAGTTACCACGCCAGTATCGGAATGCCTCCCTACGAAGCTTTGTATGGAAGAAAGTGTCGATCGCCAATATGTTGGGACGAAGTTGGAGAGCGCAAGATATTTGGACCGGAATTGATTCAGCAAACGAAAGAAACTGTGGAACTCATCCAGAAGAGATTGATAACTGCTCAAGATAGACAAAGGAAGTACGCAGATCCAACCAGAAAGAATGTAGATTTTGAAGTAGGTGAACCCGTGTTACTAAAGGTGTCACCATGGAAAGGTTTGACTAGATTCGGAAAGAGAGGAAAGCTTAGTCCGAGATTTGTCGGCCCTTTTGAAATTCTAAGACGGGTAGGGAAAGTTGCGTATGAACTAGCTTTACCACCCCATATGCAGCACATTCACAATGTATTCCATGTTTCGATGCTCAAGAAGTATCATCCTGATTCCAAGCATGTAGTTGAGTATGAACCAGTAGAAATTCAGACAGATTTGTCGTATGTAGAACAACCAATTGAAATATTAGATCGTAGAGAGAAAGTACTTAGAAATAAAACAGTTGTATTAGTAAAAGTATTGTGGAGGAACCCCAAGGTTGAGGAATCAACTTGGGAGTTAGAAAGCGAAATGTTAGAAAAGTACCCTCAGCTGTTTACGTAATAGATTCTGAGGACAGAATCCTTTTAAGGGGGGGATGATGTAACGATTCTAAATTTCGACTTAAATATTTTAATGAAACGTACATTTTATTGTTAGGTGTTTATTATGTGCAATAATTGTTATGTGCTTAGAATTGTGAATTTATTCACTCTGTGAGTAATTAGTTAATTTCATATCTGGTTTCTAAATTTTATTTAAGTGCTCTGTAAATTTATTTAAGTCATATAATAATTATATTAAATTTAGAGTATGCTAAATTATTTAATTAGTAGCATAAAATATTTCTTAGCATTATTTTTATTTTATTTTTAAAACTCATGATTTAAATTTTTATAACCACTTCATTATTTTAATTAATTATTTTGAGAGATGCTACACCTTCTAGATTATTTATTTTCAATAGGTAATTTATTTATTTACCTAGTGAATGGTAAGATTCTATTTAAAATTTATTTTTGGGATTAAAAGGCATTTTATTTGATTATTCTTTGTAAATATAATTTTATTTAACTAATCTACAAAAGTTATTTGTAGAATAATATTTCTATAGAATCTAGAAATGGGATTATGAATTTACATGAAAGCCCTTGATTTTTATCATGTTAGTATTTTATTTTATTGGACATTTTTGTCATTTGATAATTAAATAACTAAAAATTGTTTATTTTTACATTACTTTAGCTTCCCTATAAAAACCCCTACCCACCCCATTACTCCCCCACCCGTTCTCTCTCTTCTTCTTCTTCTTCTTTCTTTTTCTTCTCTCCCCAACACTATTTCTCTCTCTTGTTCTTCATCTTCTACAAATTAAAACCACCATAACTTGTGTTTCTCTCACCCAAATTACAAGTGTGAGTAACCAAAACACTCCTCTCTCAAATCTCTACAACCCTCTTATACTAATCTCAAGTTTTAACATGTTTTCAAAATCTGAAATTTTCGGATTTAAGGTTTTTTATGCTTAAAGCTTACATGCAAGGGTTGATTGTGTGTATTTAGGGTCACTCTCGATGAAACCCATTGTTTTGGGCACATCCGAGAAGAAACCCAACCATGGCAATGATCCTTGTGAGCCATGGTCTTGATTCTTGTGTTTAAAAGTTGAACTCAAGTTCATTTAGTTGATGCATGTTACTAATTTTATGATCTAAGAGGATTTTGATTAAAGTTTGTTAGTGGGTTTGATTTTATATTTAGTATGTATGTTGTATGTGATGTAAGTAGTAAGGATTTGTAAGATTATAAGTTGCATGTTAGTTTAAAAGAAAGTATGATTTTATTTTGTTTATAAATGTTAGTTGCAATTAAAACATTTGTTGATTTAACTTTGGCTTGAAGTTGTATTGGTTGTGGTTTGAAGGATGGGAGTTAAGGTGGAAGGAGGAGAGGGGGAGAGAGAGGTCGAGAGAGAGGAGAAGGCCGAGAGAGAGAGAGAGGGAGAGGAAGGCCGAGAGAGAGAGAGAGAGGGAGAGGGAGGCCGAGAGAGAGAGAGAGAGAAAGAGAGAGAGAGAGATGAAGTTGGGAAGGAATAAATTGATTTCAAAACTTTGAGTTGGAAGTGTGATTTTCAAGATGTATTAATGAGTGTGTGTATTTTCAAAATTAATAGGTGTGAGTATTTTCAAAATGAATAGGTGTGTATTTTCAAAATGAATAGGTGTGTATATGTTCAAAATGTATTCTTAGGTGTGTGTGATTTAAAAATTATAATTGTGATGTGAGTTCTTTTAAAACTAAGTTCTTGAAAATGTATTTACAAAGGAAGTGTGTCAATTTAGTAAAATGTATTTAGTATGAGTGTGTCTTGTTTTAGAAAAATTATTTCTTTTCGCGTAAGTATTTCTTTCAAAATATATGATGTGTGTGAGGGTGTGTGAGTATACTTGTTATGTGTGTGGTTGGTGTTAGTGTAAAGCCGAGAAAGAGGGAGTGAGGAGAGGGAGAAAGGTCGAGAGGCCGAGGAAGAGAGAAAAGAAAAGGAAGAAGAGAAGAAGGTGGAAGACAATGGTAAATCGTATTGGTCTTATGAGTTTATATGGTTTGTATGATTCATAAAGTACGCCTACATGGCTTACGTGATTAAATGTTTATGTGGTCCAGAAAAGGGGATAGAGTTACTAAAGTATATTGTTTTGAGGTTTATATGATTAAGTGTTAAGGATGTCATGTGATGTTAAGTGACTACATGATTAATGTTAATTGAGTCGTTAAAGTATTGTGTGCTTCTTAAGTGCTTACTTGGTTATAAATATATATAAGAATATATGAACGTATAACGATGGGGTAGAAGTACTTAGAGATACGTAAACAAAGCTGAGGTACTAAGAATTAGAGACTAAGACAGTATTATATTCTTGTATAGGTTCCAGTAGAAGGCTAGGCAAAGAGCCAGTGGAAGTGAAGTTGGAACCCTGAGATTCAGATATTGAGATATTGTCTACTTAAGGCAAGTATACGTTAAACTCTTACTTGTCCTTTATTTATCATTATGCAATCGATTCCCATACCATGTTACGGTGTTCTTTTTCACCTTACTCTATATAAAACCTATCATTGTTCATTTACCTTTGCTTTGTTCACATAAGCCCTTTTCCTTGACTTATACTTTGTTGACCTTTGTTAATTTTTGAATACCCGGAGCATAATTATCCCTTTGCTCACTTACTTACCATGCCTTTCAATTGATTCATTCTTTAAGCCCTTGCAATAAAATCTTGAAATAACTTATGCCCTGAAATGAATATCGGAAATGTTAAAAGCCTCTTGTTCATTTAGATCTTTTGTTTGAATTACTCATGAATGGAACAACTTTGGCCGTGGCGGCGGTCCTGGTTACTTATGTATGTATTTTTAGGCCAATGTGTGCCTATGGATCCTGAATGTTAGGACCTTGTGAAAACATGGTCTGGAGCTTTATGTGGCTGATCACCCATATAGCTCGTACCGTCTTACCGGAAGTTCCAATTCCATTTCTTAAATCTTTTCCTTTGAATAGAGATGCATATCTTGAAACATTTGATTACCAGTTGATTACCAGTTAATTACCATTTGATTACCAGTTAATTACCATTTGATTTACCAGTTGATTACCATTTGATTACCAGTTAATTACCATTTGATTTACCAGTTGATTACCATTTGATTACCAGTTGATTACCAGTTAATTACCATTTGATTACCAGTTAATTACCATTTGATTACCAGTTGATTACCATTTGATTACCAGTTGATTACCATTTGATTACTAATGGATTTCTGGTACATATGTTGTTGATTATACTTGCTGAGCATTATTTGGCTCATTTTCTTGTTTTTACCTTAACCTTTCAGTGAAGTCAGAAGATGGTCCGTACATTCCGCACTGCTAGGAAGTCTTTTGCTAGAGAGTATGCTGCTAGGAGCGGCCCGTGGTTTGGGTTCTCGACCCATGCACAGGTTCTAGATACTTAAGTACTTTTGGTTTCCTAATAGACTTAAGACATGTGGTTTAAGTTGTAATATTTAAATCGTTTAGACTTGTAAAATTTAATTAGTAACTCATTTAAATGTTGGAACTTAGATATGTTGTTTCATACTTCGACCTGGTAGCGATCTTGGCTTGGGGTATGGTTTCCATTTATTAGATGCATGCCTAGGTTGTATGTTATTTTAGGTTATAATATGTAAATGTTCGTGGCACTGGTTTGGGGGTGTCACAGGTTTGGTATCAGAGCCACAGGTTGAAGTCACTGAAACAACGTAGGAAAATTGAACATAGGATAGGAATTATAGATCACTAAAGATAGGAATTAGCTATAAGTCATACTAAGTTAGATAGATTATCAAGGATAGGATTTATCACTTAAGGATAGGTTAGATAAAGGTTATCACCTAGGTAGGATTTTATTATTAACGCAGTAACTATTATTATATATGTGTTACGTTATTATTGCAGTACCCGGATGCTAGTGTAGATGAGTCAGAGAGACGCCGTAGGAGAGGAGGATCCCCAGATACCCCACTTGAGGTTGATTCTGATGCTGAGACCGATCCATTTGATGATTCATCCTTTGATGGCTCTGATGAGTCTGAGACTGAGCTAGTGTTCCAGCCACCTCCCCGAGTTGCTAGATCACCATCACCGCCTGTTGTGTCCCCATCAGCTATGCCTGGAGTTCCTGTTCATCCATCTAGCCGCACTAGTGTTCCGCATAGCGTCTATGTGTTGTTAGCTCGTCAGAGTGATACTCTCTTTGGACGGGATTCGGAGGTCCGTGCTCTGGTCGACTCCTTAGTAGGCGGAGCCCCTGCACCATCTCCTTCTTCAGGGTTAGGTGTTAGACTCTAGTCATTAGTGGATGTGACTAACCGTGGGCTTCGTGGACTTGAGACTTGCGCCGACAGAGATAGAGGTTTTGATGAGATTATCAGGATGGTTCGTTTCTTGTTGACTAGGATAGCTAGGACTTTGGCAGGAGAGGGTTCGACCGCTGATGACTAGAGAGGGTTTCTGATGCTGTTGTGAGATTGCCATAGTTGTTTAGTGGCAGACCTATTTACTCTATGTTATGATTAGCTGTTGGGTGGCATGGCCATCGTATTAGACATTATTTATGGGTTGTACTATTATCGTTGACTCTTTTATTCGTACTCTGTATCAGATTCGTACTGTTGATGACTGTTTATCAGTCAATGGTTTATTTATGTGATTTTTTTATCGTACCCATACATACCTCTATATATCAACATCCTGTCTACATTTCAGTACCATATTGCTTAGATACTTACCAAAGAGAATTCAAGAATAAAAGAGACTAATTTGCTCTTAAGTGATAGGAATGCAATGTTAGAAGCACAGCTCATTGAATTTGAGAAATTGAGGTGTGTTAGTAGGGATGCTAAGAAGGAACTTGAGAACGTGTTAAAAAGGGAAGAAATTCTTAAAACACAACTTCAAATATAACAGAGTGTGATTGCAAAATGGAAAGATGCCAGGAATGTTGCCACCAACATCATTAATGTTCAAGGTATGGAATCTTTCTGTGAACAATCATGGAAAAAGAACAAGGAGAAGCTAGGGTATGTTGGTGAAACCTTAGAATCAGAAACTGATTCAACAAACAACAATGATCATTTGTTGAAGGTTGATATGTCAACGGAATGCAATGTTTCGTTGACAGATGAACCATCAACCGATCAGGCTGTTTCGTTGACAGAGAAAAGAAAAGATGAACTCACTAGACTTAATAACAAGTATGGTCCTGTCACCAAGAACTTTGTTCAAGGTGAGTCTAGTAAATCAAAGAAAGTTGAGAAGCCTGTTGAGAGAGCTAATGTAGGTCACTTGTCTAACAAGCAATTGAAAGACAAGTTAGAGAAAGTTCAAGTTGAGGCAAAGGGAAATAAAAAGAACAACAGGAATGGCAAAGTAGGGATTAACAAACACAACAATTACACACCTGATAAATATGATCCTAGAAAGACATGTGTCAATTGTGGAAGTGTTAGTCATTTATCTACTAACTGCAAATCTGTTAAGAAGACTGCTAATGTGAAAATTCCCAAGCCTGCAATGAACAGTTCTATGCCTACAATGCCTGTTATGCCTAACATGTTTGCTCCATATGCACAATTTCAGAATCCATATGCTAGCATGTCGTTTGTGTCTAATCCATACATGAATATGTTTAATGTGCCACAAATGCCATGGAATGTGAATAACATGTTTGTTCCACCAACTATGCATGTTGTGAATGAAAATGTGAGCAACTCTCAGAAATCAACACCAAGGATAAAGATTGATTTAAATCAATCTGAGCCCAAGGTGAAAAATGATATTAAAGGAAAAACAAAGGCTAACAAAACAGGACCCAAGGAAACTTGGGTACCAAAATCAACTTGATTTGGTTTTATTGTGTGCAGGGAGACAAAAGGAATCTTTGGTACTTGGATAGTGGTTGTTCAAGACACATGACTGGTGATTCTACCCTGCTCACAGAGTTTCAGGAAAGAGCTGGCCCTTGTATTACTTTTGGAGATGACAACAAAGGCTACACTAAGGGATATGACTTGATTTCAAAAGAGAATGTCATCATAGATGAGGTTGCATTGGTGGATGGTCTTAAGCACAATTTGCTTAGTATCAACCAACTTTGTGACAAAGGATTTTTAGTTACTTTTTCTAAAGAAGCCTGTGTTGTTTCTAAAGGAGGAAACAACAATGTGGTAATGACTGGATTCAGAAGAGGAAATGTGTACATTGCTGACTTTAGTAGCACAAGTCCAGACACCATCACTTGTCTCTTCAGCAAGGCAAACAAGGATGAAAGTTGGCTATGGCACAAGAAATTGTCTCATTTGAATTTTAAAGTTATGAATGATTTGGTGAGGAAAGATCTTGCTAGAGGAATTCCACAAGTGGAGTTTTCCAAGGATGGTCTGTGTGATGCCTGTCAAAAAGGGAAACAAAAGAAGGCATCATTCAAAAGCAAGACAGAGTCATCAATTGTCCATCAGCTTGAGTTGCTTCATATGGATTTGTTTGGCCCTGTAAATGTCATGTCTATTTCAAAGAAGAAATATTGTCTTGTGATTGTTGATGATTTCTCTAGGTTTACATGGACCTTCTTTTTGCACTCCAAAGATGAGGCAAGTGAAATCATTATCAATCACATCAAGATGGTAAACAATCATCCTGACTTGAAAGTAAGAAGGATCAGGAGTGACAATGGGACAGAATTCAAGAATTCAAGAATGAAGGTGTTCTGTGAAGAAAATGGTATTTTGCATGAGTTTTCAGCAGCAAGGACACCACAACAAAAAGGTGTAGTTGAAAGGAAAAACAGAACACTTATTGAAGCTGCAAGGACAATTCTAGATGAATCAAAGTTACCAACTTATTTTTGGGCTGAGGCAGTTAACACAGCTTGCTTCACTCAAAATATTTCTTTGATTAATCAGGCCAAGGGAATGACCCCTTATCAACTACTCAAAAGAAAGAAGCCACTATTGGATTTTCTTCATGTCTTTGGATGCAAGTGCTTTGTTCTGAGAAATCAAGCTAAGCATTTGGGGAAATTTGAAGCAAAGGCAGATGAAGCAATATTTGTGGGATATGCAGCAGGGAAAGCTTACAGAGTCTATAATCTCAGAACCAACATTGTTATGGAATCTGTACATGTTGTTTTTGATGATCTCAAAATTCAAGGTCTCTGTGATGAAGGTTTCCATGAAAGCCTTTCTTTTGAGAATGAGGAAGGAGATCAAGTGAATCATGTTAAGGCTACTGAGAAACAGCCTAAAGTTGTTGTATCTAGCACAGATGAAAGCAGCAGTGAAGATGAAATTGCTGCATTAAGATTGAAAAGAATAGCTGCTAGCAAACCAAATGGTCATTTCGTTGACAGTCATGATGGTGGATTCGTTGACAGTCAAAATGAGCGTTTCGTTGACAGCCAAAATGGTCATACCGTTGACAGTCATGGAAATGCTTCTAGAAGTGATCAATTAGGGACAACAAACTCAGGGGGAGTTTCTCAAGGACAAATATCCAATCAAGGCAATCATGATCATGAAGCTACCTCGTCAAGAGCAAATCTACCTCCCTCAAGGAAATGGACTAAAGATCATCCCTTTGAACTTATTATAGGAGATGTTTCTTCAAAAGTTCAAACTAGAAGAGCAACTCAAGAAGAATGTCTACACAGTAGCTTTCTGTCTCAAGATGAGCCAAAGAAAGTTGAGGATGCACTTCTAGATCCAGATTGGGTTTTAGCCATGCAAGAGGAGCTAAACCAATTTGAGAGGAACAATGTTTGGAAGCTGGTGCCCAAGCCTAAAGACAGGAGTGTCATATGCACAAAATGGGTGTTCAGAAACAAGATGGATGAAAATGGCATAGTCACAAGGAACAAAGCTAGATTGGTTGCAAAAGGCTATTCACAGGAAGAAGGGATTGATTTTGATGAAACCTTTGCTCTTGTTGCAAGACTAGAAGCAATAAGGATTTTCCTAGCCTATGCAGCCCATGCCAATTTCAAAGTCTGTCAAATAGATGTGAAGAGTGCTTTTCTGAATGGGGAATTGGAAGAGGAGGTGTATGTAAGTCAACCTCCTGGTTTTGAAGATGATGATTTTCCAGAATATGTATACTTCTGTTAGGTCCCGAAGTATCGTAGAAGGGGGGGGGGGGGGGGGGGGTTGAATACGATACTCACAAATAATTCAATTTCGTTCGCGGATAATTCATTCAGTTCTATAACGAAATCAAACACACCAAACCAAGCCAAAAGTCGGGGAATATATCGTTTTATAAATATAAACCTCGAGGGGTGCTACAATTTCTAATCCGTAGATTAGCTTCAATGAGTTCTAGGTTATTCACAATCAATATAATGAAAGAATTCTGAGCACTATAAATTTCTATGATCTTCTCCGGCTCAAACTTCTCTCTCAGTAGTTGCTACTATGAACTAACCTCGACTGAAGAAGACACACTTCCTCTGTTGTAATTGTAGTCTTAGTTTTTAGAAAACTATCGAACCTTAATTGTTAAAACAATCTTGGCCGTCCAATTCTCATCAACCTGACAAACAAAGAAAACTTTTCACCCACTTTGTGAATTGAAAACTATCGAATAATAAAGTAATAATTACATTCGATGGTTTTTAAAATAAAAACTATCGAATGGAACTTTTACTTTATTAAAGTTTTCATTCACTTTTTACTTTTCATTCGATGGTTTTCTAATTAAGAAAACTATCGAACATTTTCTTTTGATTTTCTTTATGTCACCTTCGATGGTTTTCTTAAAAGAAAAACCATCGAACTCTTTTCCTTGTCCTTGACCTTTTAGAAAATCCATTCAGCTCCAGGGTGTTTCAGTTTTAGACTGTATCAATTTCTTCTGAGACGATAAAACACCTTGATCTTTTTAGTGCCGTCACCTAGTGCAACTGGTCTGGTTCACAGATGAATAACACTTGATCAATTCTTCTTTCATGTCTTCAATAAAATGCTGCTGATACGTCCCTTGTCGTTCTGGTTGCTTCATCACTGGAATCCCGTGGTACTGAACCCTAAATCATTCACATACTTCTGTCGTCTTCAAAGTCTTGTTTCTTTTGCTGTCACTGAGGCTTGAACATTTTCATGAACTTCTTTCCGTGACCTGTTTACGGACTTCAAGAATACATAACGTATTTTGATTTTTTGAGTTTACCTTTTCTTCTTTGATTCTGGATTCCTGTGCTTCTGTTAATACTATTGTCTGTCTTGTCCTTTGTTGAGTTGTAGTTATCTCTTTTACATCTTATGTTACATTATGCTTTACAACTTCCTCCTCAAAGCACTATATGGTTTGAAACAAGCACCTAGAGCCTGGTATGACACACTTTCACAGTTCCTCCTTGAGAATCACTTCACTAGAGGTACTGTAGATAAAACTCTTTTTCACAGGGTTGTAAATGGCTCTACTATACTTGTTCAAATTTATGTAGATGACATAATCTTTGGGTCTACGGATGTGAAACTTTGTCAAAAGTTTGCCAAGCTTATGCAAAGTAAATATGAAATGAGCATGATGGGAGAATTAACTTACTTTCTTGGTCTTCAAGTAAAGCAAGTTAATGAAGGCATTTTCATTAATCAAACAAAATATATTCATGATTTATTAAAGAAGTTTAACTTAATGGAATGCTCTCCTGCCAAAACTCCCATGCCTACTGCCACCAAACTTGAATTGAATACTAAGGAAAAATCTGTGGACATTTCAAGTTACAGAGGCATGGTAGGCTCACTTTTATATTTAACAGCTAGTAGACTTGATATTATGTTTGCTACATGTCTATGTGCTAGATTTCAGGCTGATCCTAGGGAATCCCATTTAGTTGCTATTAAAAGGATTTTCAGATATCTCAAAGGAACACCAAACCTTGGCATTTGGTATCCTAGAGAATCTAGTTTTGAACTAATTGGTTATTCAGATGCAGATTATGCAGGATGTAAAATTGACAGGAAAAGCACAACTGGCACCTGTCAATTCTAAGGAAACAAGCTTGTGTCATGGTTCAGCAAGAAACAAAACTCAGTTTCCACCTCCACAGCTGAGGCTGAGTATATTGCAGTTGGAAGTTGTTGTGCACAGATTTAATGGATGAAAAATCAACTACTTGATTATGGATTAAGAGTTGAGAAAATTCTTATTTTCTGTGACAACACTAGTGCCATTGCCATTACTGAGAATCCAGTGCAGCATTCAAGGACCAAGCACATTGACATCAAGTACCATTTCATTAGAGAACATGTTATGAATGACACTGTGGAGTTACATTTTGTTTCAAGTGAACAACAACTTGCAGACATCTTTACCAAGTGTTAGCACAAAATCACGCAAGCGCACGTGGTCACAAGTAATATACGAATAAGTCAAGTTCGTTCCCACAGAGATCTAATGAGGTGTTCAATTCAATTAATGTACCTATGCAACAATGTATGATTTTTATCCACTGCTAAGACAATTAACAATTTGGGTTTGATTATCTAAAATTAACTAGAGAACAAATTATTAAACTAAGAATTAACTAACTAAGAGGATTAAAATCGATTTATGTATATGAGAATAAAACATGGGATCCTAACTTCATTAAATACTTCATCTAGAGTCTTTTATCTTTAATCAATGCATGTGACGGTTGTGATAACTAATCGGATAACACGAAATCAGTACACGCTACCTTTCAGTATACGTATACCAAACTACTCAAACATCCACAAAAGAGATAGAAGTTGGGTAGACACCAATTATGCTTAGACCCTATATGTCTATAAGATTTGAAAACATAACGGTTTAACGAGCAAGTTATCCATTTAGATTACATAGGGCAGGTAAGATGGTTAAAATCACCTACGAATCATGCATGACAAACATACATAAACCTATGCTAGCATGGCAAGTTCCAAACCTCTATATCCACTTTCGCATTCAATAGAGATTAACAAACAATCTTAGATGTTAGCTACGCATCCAAGAAGAATAAGCACAACCAAACTAGGATATCAATTAGCCATCACACACACACACATCTTTAAAACAATTAACTACTAAAATCCATAAATAAATCCGTTAGAATCCCACGACAATGATTAGTTCATAATAGAACCGTTCATCATCGTGGGTTCTGATGAAAGCATGATGAAAAACAAGAAATCAATGATGTAAATATGAATAAGAGTTAAAGGTTTAGAGGACAAATCCGGAAGCATCCAAAAGTTGCACCAAAATTGAAGAATACAAGAAAAAACTATGTCTAGATCTCCTCGTAGTCACGTTCTTCGTTCTTGGCTCCTCGATCTTGTGCTCCAATATTGAATCTGATATCTGGTGTGTTGTGATGTATTGTGATATGTTGATTATGTCCCCCCAATGTGTGTATTTATAGCTCCAAGTTGTCCCTCTTCCAAGCAATTGCCGTTTTTGAGTTAGAATAGAATTACGGCAATTTCCATCTTTGAATGTGTTAGGCCGAATACACAATATATAATCAAGTATGTATGAGAATAACAATCAAGAACACAGGTTTGTAAATCAACAAACTGAATTATATTAAATAATTCTCTCTTAGTGATGTTAATGAATCACAAAGAGCTACTAGGTTACAAGAAT
Source organism: Heracleum sosnowskyi (assembly GCA_030848705.1). Lineage (NCBI taxonomy): Eukaryota > Viridiplantae > Streptophyta > Magnoliopsida > Apiales > Apiaceae > Heracleum > Heracleum sosnowskyi. Next base: position 37,634,464 of record CM061244.1, read on the forward strand.
AATATATTCAATGTTCGCGTGTCCCTTCTAGGGATAACCTATCTGTGTTTATATAGTACACAGCTACTTACAATCCATCTCTAATTGATATTCCTATAAATTAGCTATACAATTATTATCAATTAAGGATTGCTTCAGTCTTCTGTCCAGTCTCCTTAGCTGTATCAATATATTGTGCTTCTTTCCATCTTCAGAATATATTGCTTCTAGAATCTTTATCTTTGCACCGACAGCTAAGTCAACTATCACCCTGTCAGACTTTAACAAACTCTGACCGGCTTCTATATAAACTCTGATATGTACCTGGTACTTAAACACTGATGAACAAACGTCAGCAATTATTTCTAACAATCTCCCCCAACTTGTTCATAATAAAAATGTACAAGTTAAAAAGATAATTGATGATGTCAAAACATATAACAAATGCAGTGTTTAAAATACGTCAGAGTTTAATTTTAAAATAGAGTTTAAATTTAACTTAGAATAGAAAACATAAAAACTTACAGTCAGACTTTACTTGACTTCTTCAATATCAGGTACTGTCCTGAGATATGTTAGGCCGAATACACAATATAATCAAGTATGTATGAGAATAACGATAATTAAGAACACTGTTTATGAATCAATAAACTGTATTTATATTAACAGCTTCTCTCTTTATGATGTTAATGAATCACAAAGAGCTTCTAGGTTACAAGAATAATATATCAATATTCGCGTCCCTTCTAGGGATAACCTATCTGTGTTTATATAGTACACAGCTACATACAATCCTTATCTAATTGATATTCCTACAAGTTAGCTATACAAAACTTATCAATTAAGGATTGCTTCTTATCTTCTATTCCGTTTCCTTAGCTGTATCAATATATTCTGCTTCTTTCCATCTTCAGAATATATTGCTTCTAGAATCTTCAATTCAGCACCGACAGCTAATTCAACTATCACCCTGTCAGACTTTAAATAAACTCTGACCGGCTTCAATTAAACTCTTCACCCTGTCAGAGTTTAACTAAACTCTGACTGGCTTCTGATAAACTCTTGTCAGTACCTGTTGCTTAAACACTGATAAACAAACATTAGCAATTATATCTAACAATCTCCCCCAACTTGTTCATAATTAAAATGTACAAGTTAAACATATAATTGATGATGTCAAAACCATTTAACAAATGCAGTGTTTAACATATAACAGAGTTTAATTTAAAACAGAATTTAAATTTGACTTAGAATAGAAAATATTAAAAACTTACAGTCAGACTTTACTTGACTTCTTCAATATCAGGTACAGTCCTGAGATAATCAATCAGCAGTCTTCTCTCAGCATTCTCAAGTTCAGCTATCATAATCTCTTTCAGCTCCTTATACTCTGGATCTCCTTCACCAGTTTGATATATGGCAGCCCTCAGAGAATAGATACTGTTCTTCTTCATGTCATTTCCTAACCGAATGTACTGAGCTTTATTTGACTCTAAGTTGAATTCTAAAACTTTTATTCCCAGTGCAGTTTTAAATCTAGCACTGTTTCTCTTCATCTCCACCAACTTTCCAGCATGATCTCTATACTTTGGAATATAAGTATTTGAGACTTCTCCTCCTCCAAGCATTACTTTTGATCTCAGCATCTTTTCTCTTAAGATTTGAGCAACATTATGGGTGTGTCTGTTCTTAACTTTCAACAGATAAAGTACATATTCAAGTTCTTCCCATGATTTGAGATTTACATCAGATTCTCCAACTCTATAAACACTTCCATCACTCATGAAGTATAACAGAAACTGCTTCTTCAAGACTCTGTGAAAAATCAACTGAACAGATTCTAACTTATCAAGATTTTCTTGTGTATTCCTAATACCAGATCCTGCCAGTGAAATATTGTCTTGAGATCTGTTATTTATTCTCTTTTCCCTATGTGAACCTAAACCAGACTTATCAAAAGATTCTTTTCCAAGTACAGTCCTGGTTTGAGAAAAATCCACAGGTTGAAGTGTCAGAGTTTCAGAGAGTACAGGTCTTAAGAAACCTTTGAGTTGAGGAGCTAGCTGAGTTTGCACAGCTTGAGCCTTGTCAGAGGCTGGCTTAACTTCAATAGTATCATCAACTTGAGCAGCGTCAGAGGTTGAGTTTGCTAATCTTGTTTCAACTTGAGCAATGTCAGAGGTTGAATAAATCTTCTTAGGTAACTGTTCTTCTTCTACCAGTTTACCTTTTCCTTTGTCAGCATTTTTAATCACAGGCCTCCTTGAGTACTGTAAACTCTGATCAGAGTTTACATTCTCTTTGATAACAATTCCTTTTTCTTTCTTTCTAGGAGCCTTGATTTCCTTCTTCTTGTAGATTCCAGCTTTAAGATTCTTCTTGTGTTCTTCAGCAAGCATTTGCTCTTTAGCTTGGATATCTTCAATTGTAACATCTTTTCCATGCTCTTTAATAAAGATCCTAGCAGCAATCTCTTCATCAGTAGATGGGTTAGCTGAAACAACTAAACTTTTGTTGAGTTTTGAAGTAGATTGACCACCAGAAGTAGATTGACCACCAGAGTTTATTACACGTTTTTGCCTTTGAGCAGAAATCCTTCTTTCATTTCCTCTGCTTCCCCCATCAGTAGAATCATCCTTCCGTCTCAGAGTTTGAGTAGCTTTGCATTTGTCTTTAGGTATACTCTCCCCCTTTTTGACATCATCAGAAAGTAGTACTGATGTCAGCAATTCAAGCGCAGTAGAAATGGAAGTCAGTTGAGCAGACATAGCATTCTGGTTGTCCTCAACTGTCCCAAGCCTCTTCTTGATTTCTTCAGAATCCCTGGCTTGCTGCTTGAACATGGCATAGTAAGAAGTTCTGTCCGCCTTTAAAGTAAGATCCCTCAGACTTACTTCATTCCTCAATTTTGTAAGCATCTGTTGATTCTCATCAAATCTATTATTGAGAGATTTGACTTGAATAACAGTGGCCTGTAAGCTCGTAAGGACATCAGGATTTGTAATCTTCTTAACAGAATCAGATAGAAAATCTGCAGCCCGTTGTGCTGGAAAAACACAATCTGCATTAGCCCATGCATTGTAGTACATATTCTGAAAATGCTCAGAAGCAGCCCTTTGAACTTCCCTCTCTTCAGTAGAATTTGCTTGAATATCAGAAACTTCCACTTGAATATCAGAGTTTGAATGAGCAGGACTAGCTTCAGCATTGTCATCCTCTCTGTGAATATCTTCAAGCACATTTTCAGCAGTGATTTCATCAATTAACTGTGCAGTGGCATCAGGTACTTGATCTGCTACAGTTTGAGGAACATCAGAGTTTGCTGGAGCAGTAACCTCTACTTCTCTCTGAACAATCTCAACAACTGATTGTTGCAAAGTTTCAAGGAAAACAATATCTTCATGATCATTATCTGTTGCATCAGCATGTACAGCAACAGCTTCTGGAACCGGATCAACTCTAATCTGATCAACTTCCTCACCTTTCTCAAAATCAAGAGAAATGATTTCTGTGTGAGAAGCAATAGGTTCTACTAATTCAGTAGTAGCTTGATCAGCTTCCAGTACAGTATCTTCATGATCCACAATCCTGCTGTCAGAGTATGCAGCAGCTTCCTCAACTACATCATCAGCTTTTGATGTAGGAGCTTCTGTTTCAAAATCCATCATAATAGTTTCAGGATTTGCAGCATTCTCAGCAGTTAGAATATCCTCCTCAACAACAATTGCAGGAGTACTTGAAGGTACAGTTGTAATCACAATCTCCTCATTCTCTGATGTAGGAGCTTCAGTGTCTTCAGGTTCTTTGTCCATATTGGCAATGATATCACCAAAAAGTTGATCAGCAACTAGTCTTCTCTTTCTCTGATGAAGAGTCTCTTCATCAGCTTCAGTTTCTGAGTCTACATTAGAATCAGAAGCAACAGACTTTGCCCTTTGGGCTCGCCTTTTCTTCATTCTTTTTTTCTGAGGCACAGCATCAACATTTGATGCCTCAGCTTCAGTTTGTTGCAAACCAGACTTAACTGCTCGAACTTTGGATCTCTTTGACCTCGGTGGTTGAGACACAGAAGGTCCAGCGTCAGCAGTTGATACTTGTTGTTGTTGTAAGTTGTCAAGAAATTGTTGCACTGATGCAGGCAACAGTAAAGGACCAACTTCTCCTTTCTTGTTGTCCTTGTTGATAAGGTCAGAAAATATACGTTTGTGCAGTTTAAACGAAAGTATAACATCATCCTCTTCTATCTCAACATTTGGGCAGCAAAAATTGAATATCAATTGACAAAACCTAGAGAAATAAACAACATTTCTATTCTCTAGCATTTTCTCACCAATATTAGTTAAAACTAATCTAGCAACATCAAATTGACTGCCATAGAGAAGAGAATACCCGATCTGTAGACTATCCGTGGGAATCGCATCCCAATTGGTGCACTTCTTTCCAAAAGCCCGAGTAATGCAATCGAAAAAGAAGCTCCACTCCTTGCGCAAAAATGGCCTTTTGAGTTGACCTATCTTTGTCAAAGGTCCAGTGTAGCCTATCTCGTTCATCATTCTGACGAGCTCAGAGTCTCCAACAGAGATTGTGAATGCATTGAAATCTTCAAGACCCAAAGCATCACGAACAGTAGTAGGAGTAACAACAAATTCATCTCCTTGAAACTCAAAAATTATAGATGGCGATCCAGACTCTCCTCCATTATCATAAGTACCTGTCTGCCAAAAAGTTCGAATTTGAGTCGCAGACAGCTTCGATGGTGCAGTTAGAGCAGTACCGATATCAGAGTGTAACAAGAACCTCTGAATCAAATGAAACGCCTCCGGTGCGTTCTCATTTGCTACAGGTGCAGAATAATTGTTGGGAACAAATTCTAATTCAGAAGCAATAAACGCTGTAGTTGCCATTTGTAAGATTTGAAAATAAGAAGAACTGGGCTTTGAAAGTGTTTGAGTGTTTGTGTGTGAGTAAAACTAATGAAAAGATGAGGTGCGTAAAAGATTGAATCGTGTGTATGTAGTGTATTAAATAATAACTGTAAAGATTAGAAGTATGTTAATGGGACAGATGTCAGACGTGAATACGCTGACAGCTGTATCGAACAACTTCCAATACACACGTGCAGACGTGAAGACACCTGGCATCACATATAACACTCAAAATATCCGCTCAAAAAAAAAATCAATAATAATAAAATTATCAATTTTAATAATAAAGTACAAAGAAGCTCAATAGTCAGAATAATAATGACTGTCTTGAAACTCCGCACCTTATTATCCCAAGCGCTTCGATTCAAGGAAAAACCTTTCAGTTACCTTGTTGAATGCTTTAAAACCCCAAGCATTTTCACAACAAGCTTCATATCTTAAAATTACCATACACCAAATGGCAGGAACCTTTGAATTCATGGATGTAGAATCATTCGTGAACATGAACTGGCAGCAACAAGCAAACTATATCATAGATGAGTTTCTTGTTCTGTCTTTTCTGAATGATGAAGGTCTTATAGCAGATGATGAAATAGCGGAAGGACCGATCTCTAATCCTTATGTGCACATCATCCGTCCCGGTCCATATGATGTGCCCATCCTGGCAGACGATCATACTATGGAGATTTGTATGATGCTCTTCCAGCAGAGCTTCCTGATGGGTACTGAGGAGACAATCTTCTTGGAATCCTGCAAGCTGCAAAGCAGAAAGAGAATCCAGGAAGATGATGATGATGATGATTCATCTTCAGGATGTTGTCAAGCAATCCCAGATGGTATAATGATCAGTTGAACAACTGGGTTGCGATCACCAGAAGTAATAGAGCACAATAACTTCTGGCTCTAGCTCTTCTGCTTCAGATGTAGCATTCAGATACTTGTCCTGGTTAAATAGATCTTCTCTTTTGTAACCATAGTGATTAGTATGTACCAGAAAGTTTAGCTAAACATGAGTATGAAATGCTCTGAATGTAAAGTTGAATCAATTAATGAAAAAAAATTTGTTTCTTTACATATCAGTATTATCAATTTTGCATAGTAATTGTAAAGTGAAAGAAATGATATCACTTTAAACAATAAACTAACATACTCAGCAGCATTACAAATCACTATCAGGACTTATCAAACACACTCTTTCTTTTCTCTGTTCAATCATACTTTTTCCGAAAAACAAATGGCTAATCTCAAAATTATAAAATGTCTGAAACAAAGAGATTATTTTAACCATTAGAGATTAAAACAAAGTAACCTCGGCGTATTTCACACAATACATCAGTGTTTACCATTTGTCCTTCTTTGTCACTAAACTCTTTTCTCAATCTGTACAGTTGTGAAAATATGTGTGTGTAGTAGCAGAGTTTACCGAAATCAGTATTTAGATCATCTCAAAGTGCATAAAATCCACAAACTAAAGTAGTAAAAACTGGTTGCCTAAACTCTCATGTATAACATAGACACTGATTTTCCTATCTAAACTCTGTATTACTGATATCCTTTCATTTGGATATGTCTTTTATTTTTCACCCCCTTTATTATATATATTTTTTTTATTTTTTTATTTTTTTTTTATTTTTTTATTTTTTATTTTTTTTTATTTTTCCAGTAATCAGTGGTTGGCACTAGTCACCAAAAATCAAAGATTTTAGCCCTTATTTCATACAATAAGTTCCTGGATCTTCCTAGGCACAACATGATCTCAAAGGAATTTGTGCTCTGTTTGGCATCTTTTGATTTGAGGGTGAATTAATTGCAATGAATAATCAGAGTTTAGACTTTTCATCAGTAATTATAATTAACTTATGAGAGAAGATGCAAACAGCTAATACAGACTCAGTGTATAGGATCAATAAACTAAGAGATGCTATAAATATAGAGACAGTATCATGCTGTGTTAGCTTACTGCACATATTTGAGATCAGAATCTATCAACTCTTAAGGATTCACAATTACTTACTGAGAATTATGCTTCATACTAATTTCTTCATTGGTCCATATGTTCCAGACAAAATTACAATCAGAGTATAGCATTTAAACTGTAACATTCAGAGTATGACCAACTTTTTATGACTCACAGAGTTTAGCATCAGAGTTTAACCGACAGAGTTTATGACACTGGTACTCATAACAGTTAATATATGCAAGGAATCATGAGCATTAAACAATCAAACATGGATAGATTTTGAGTCTAACCTGTATCTCTAGTCAGAACCAGAGATCATTTCAAGTTCATTTACCAATCTTGTAAACGTAGCTTCACTCAAAGGTTTGGTGAAGATATCTGCAAGTTGTTGGTCTGTAGACACAAAATGAAGCTCAATGTTCCCTTCTTCCACATGTTCTCTGATAAAATGATATCTTATGCTGATGTGCTTGGTCATGGAGTGCTGTACTGGATTACCTGTCATAGCAATAGCACTTTGGTTATCACAGAAAATAGGTATTTTAGAGTACCTTAACCCATAATCCAGCAGTTGATTCTTCATCCATAAAATCTGTGCACAACAGCTACCAGCTGCTATATACTCTGCTTCAGCAGTGGATGTGGAGATTGACTTCTGTTTCTTGCTGTACCAAGAAACTAATCTGTCACCTAAAAATTGACAGCTTCCACTTGTACTTTTTCTGTCTATCTTACAGCCTGCAAAATCTGCATCAGAGTAACCAATTAACTTAAACTCTGATTCTCTAGGATACCACAAACCCAGGGTTATGGTTCCTTTGAGATATTTGAAGATCCTTTTCACAGCTGTTAGATGAGGCTCTCTGGGATCTGCTTGAAATCTTGCACAAAGACATGTTGCATACATGATATCAGGTCTACTTGCAGTAAGATACAGTAGAGACCCTATCATTCCTCTGTAGTTAGTCATATCTACTGAGGCTCCTGTGTCTTTGTCAAGCTTCGTTGCTGTAGCCATGAGAGTCGTAGCAGATGAACTATCAAGCATACCAAATTTCTTTAGAAGATTTCTGGTATACTTTGCTTGATTGATAAAAATCCCATCATCTGTTTGCTTGACCTGTAAGCCTAGAAAATAACTAAGCTCTCCCATCATGCTCATTTGATACCTGGATTGCATAAGCTTTGCAAACTTCTTACAAAGTTTGTCATTAGTAGATCCAAAAATAATATCATCTACATAAATTTGAACTAAAAGCAAATCATCACCAGAATTGAAATAAAACAGGGTTTTATCAATTGTACCTCTTGTGAACCCACTTTCTAAAAGAAATTGAGCAAGAGTTTCATACCATGCTCTTGGTGCTTGCTTTAGTCCATATAATGCCTTGTCAAGCCTGTAGACATAATCTGGATGCTTGGAATCTACAAATCCTGGTGGTTGTTCAACAAACACTTCTTCTTCAAGCTTCCCATTGAGAAAAGCACTTTTTACATCCATCTGAAAAACTTTAAACTTCTTGTGTGCAGCATAGGCCAGAAAAATTCTTATGGCCTCCAATCTTGCAACTGGAGCAAAGGTTTCATCATAGTCAATTCCTTCCTGTTGTGAATAACCTTTAGCCACAAGTCTAGCCTTGTTTCTTGTAATCACACCTTCACTGTCAGTCTTGTTTCTGAAAACCCACTTTGTACCTACAATTGATCTATTCTTTGGTCTAGGTACAAGTGTCCAGACTTCATTTCTTTCAAATTCATTTAACTCTTCTTGCATTGCTGTAATCCAATTAGCATCTTGAAGAGCTTCCTCCACTTTCTTTGGTTCTGTTTGAGACAAGAAAGCATGATACAGACACTCATTATTTGTTACACTTCTAGTTCTTACACTAGCATCAGGATCTCCAATTATAAGATCAGGTGTATGTGCCTGTGTCCACTTTCTTGCTGTTGGTAAGTGGCTTCTTGTATCAGTATTGGATCCTCCCCCTTGATCCATGCTCTCCTGATTCATGTGTTGACTTTCTGCAGCTTCTGAGGCTCCCCCTGAGTTGGATGGCTCAGTGTTTGAGCTGTCAGAGTTTGAATCAGTTTCCTCAACTGACTCACTTGCTGTGTCTTGTTGAGCTTCTTCACGCTCCCCCTCAACTGGTTCTTTATTTTGTTCAATTTGAGAATTTCCAGTTTCTCCAGTATTTACCAGTAGAGGTTCAGAGTATGCTTCGTCAGAGTTTGTCAACCCTGCTTCATCAGAGTTTATATCATCAGAGAATAGATCTTCATTTTCAAAACGTAGTTGATCATATCCATCCTTGTCTTCAAGTCCAATTATTTTCTTGTCATCAAACGACACATGTATGGATTCCATGATCACCTTTGTTCTCAGATTGTAAATTCTGAATGCTTTTGTTGACAATGGATAGCCAACAAAGATTCCTTCATCAGCTTTTAACTCGAACTTGGTCAACTGTTCAGGATGAGTCTTCAACACAAAGCATTTGCATCCAAATATGTGAAAATATTTCAAATTTGGCTTCTTGTTTTTCACCATCTCATATGGTGTTTTTCCATGCTTGTTGATCAGAGTTGCATTTTGAGTAAAACAAGCAGTTTGAACAGCTTCTGCCCAGAAATAAGTTGGTAATTTTGCTTCATCAAGCATAGTTCTGGCAGCTTCAATTAAAGTTCTGTTCTTTCTTTCAACTACACCATTTTGCTGTGGAGTTCCAGGTGCAGAAAATTCTTGTTTAACTCCTCTTTCCTTGCAGAAAGCTTCCATGATTGAGTTTCTGAATTCAGTTCCATTATCACTCCTTATAATTTTGACTTTGTGCTGTGATCCTTTGTCCAGTAGATTTATATGATCCATCAACGTTTGAGCAGTTTCATCCTTCTTTGACAAGAAATACACCCACGTATATCTAGTATATTCATCAACAATTACTAGAGCATATTTCTTTCTGCCCATGGACATCACATTCACTGGTCCAAAGAGATCAACATGTAGAAGATGATAAGGTTCCACTACTGAAGATTCAGATTTGCTCTTGAAAGATGACTTCCTTTGCTTGGCCTTTTGACAAGAATCACATAGACCATCTAGATTGAGTATTGATTTTGGAAGTCCTCTTACAAGATCCTTTCTAATAAGTTCATTTATGTTGTTCAAATTGAGATGAGAGAGCTTCTTGTGCCAATTCCAACTCTCTTCATTTGACATTCTTGCAGTCAGACACACTGTTTTTCCATCAGAGTTTGTTACCAAACTTGCTTCATAAATATTGTTGCGCCTGTGTCCAACTAGAACAACTTTCCCAGTAGATTTACTGATAACTTCACAGTATTCACTATGAAAATCTACATGGTTTCCTCTGTCACAGATTTGACTCACAGATAACAGATTATGCTTGAGTCCTGAGACTAGAGCTACTTTTGTGATGATGACACTTCCAAGATTAATATTGCCATATCCCAGAGTGTGTCCTATGTTGCCATCTCCATAGGAAACTTTTGGGCCAGCCTTCTCCTCAAAGTCTGATAGCAGGGCTTTATTTCCAGTCATATGTCCTGAGCATCCACTGTCTAAGATAAGTGTGCTCTCTATTATACCCTTATTTTCAGAAGATTCAGTCTCATCTCTGACAGTTGCCATAAGAGCATAGTTTACTCCATCATCAGAGTCTGAAGTATCTGCCCAGTCTCTGCCTTTAGAGATGAGTGCTTTCTCAGATTTGCCTTTCTTGCACTCTGGAGCATAATGACCCATCTCCTTACACTTGTAGCACTGGATTTGAGACTTATCCTTCTTTCCAGACTTGGTCTCCTTCCCATCAGACTTTCTGAAACTTCTTCTTTCAGAGTTTGAATCTTTCCTTGAGAATCTCTTTCCTTTCTTGAAGTTCTTGAATCCCATCTTCTTAAAGGTCTTCACCATCAATGCAGCCATTTGCATCAACTCCTCTTCATCATCCTCAGAGTCAGAAGCTTCATCAGAGTTTGAGTCATCATCAGAGTTTGATGACTCACTCTCAGATTTAATAACTAAAGCCTTTCCCTTGGCTTTCTTCCTTGATGATTCCTTCTTGATGGGCTTCTCCTCGACTTTGAGAGCAACAGATTTTGTCTTCTTGCTGGACCTCCTGTTTCTTTGTTCTATCTCAAGTTCATGAGTCTTTAACAATCCATAGATCTCATCAAGATCTGTATCAGCAAGATCATAATTATCTCTGATTGTTGTTGACTTTAAATCCCACTTTTCAGGTAGAGATAACAGAAACTTGAGATTGGACTCTTCAAGTTCATATTCCTTATCTACCAGAGACAGATCGTTCAACAGTTTGCAAAATCTGTCATAAGTCTCAGTCAAGGTTTCATTAGTTCTTGAATCAAAGTGCTCATACTCCTGTGTGAGTATTGTTTTTCTGTTCTTCTTAATAGCACCTGTTCCCTGGCATCTGACTTCTAAAGCATCCCATATCTCTTTGGCAGTTTTGCAGCCAATTACTCTGTTAGACATTACATTATCTAAAGCACTGTGGAGAAGATGTCTAACCTTTGCATCCTTTGCAATTGATGAGATATCCTCAGGAGTCATATCTTTCTTTTCCTTTGGAACAGTCTTTTGTGCTTGACCATCAACAACAGGGGACAATTTAGTTGGCATATGAGGACCATCATTAATTCTGTCAAGGTATTCTGGATCTGTAGCCTCCAGAAACATGGTCATCTTAACCTTCCAAATCGGATACTCTACTGGCCTGAGAATTGGAACCCTGATTGTTTCATATCGACTCACAGAATTGGGCTTAACCTGTTCAGCCTTAGGAGCAGTTTGATTTTCTTCAGACATGATTAATACTGTGTTTGAATCGTAAAACTGTATATATTAAACAGCCTTGGCTCTGATACCAATTGTTAGGCCGAATACACAATATAATCAAGTATGTATGAGAATAACGATAATTAAGAACACTGTTTATGAATCAATAAACTGTATTTATATTAACAGCTTCTCTCTTTATGATGTTAATGAATCACAAAGAGCTTCTAGGTTACAAGAATAATATATCAATATTCGCGTCCCTTCTAGGGATAACCTATCTGTGTTTATATAGTACACAGCTACATACAATCCTTATCTAATTGATATTCCTACAAGTTAGCTATACAAAACTTATCAATTAAGGATTGCTTCTTATCTTCTATTCCGTTTCCTTAGCTGTATCAATATATTCTGCTTCTTTCCATCTTCAGAATATATTGCTTCTAGAATCTTCAATTCAGCACCGACAGCTAATTCAACTATCACCCTGTCAGACTTTAAATAAACTCTGACCGGCTTCAATTAAACTCTTCACCCTGTCAGAGTTTAACTAAACTCTGACTGGCTTCTGATAAACTCTTGTCAGTACCTGTTGCTTAAACACTGATAAACAAACATTAGCAATTATATCTAACAAGATAATCAATCAGCAGCTTTCTCTCAGCTCGATCTAGTTCAGCAATCATATCCTTCTTCAGCTCCTTCAATTCTGGTTCATCTTCACCAATTTGATAAATGGCAGCCCTTAAAGAATAGATGCTGTTCTTGTTCATTTCATTGCCAAGTCTGATATAAAAAGCCTTATCAGACTCTAGATTGAACTCTAGAACTTTCTTATTTAGTGCAGTCCTGAATCTAGCACTATTTTTCTTCATTTCCACCAACTTTCCAGTATGATCCCTATACTTTGGAATGTAGACACTTGATACTCCTCCTCCAAGCATAGCTTTAGATCTCAGCATCTTTTCTCTCAACACTTGAGCAACATCATGAGTATATCTGTTTTTGACTTTTAAAAGATAAAGTACATACTCCAGTTCTTCCCATGATTTGAGATTAACATCAGATTCTCCAACTTTATAAACTCTTCCATCACTCATGAAGTATAACAAAAACTGCTTCTTCAATATTCTGTGAAAAATCAACTGAACAGATTCTAACTTATCAAGGTTTTCTTGTGTAACCCCAATACCAGATTCTGCCAGTGAAATGTTATCTTGAGATCTGTTATTTATTCTTCTCTCTCTGTGTGATCCTAGTCCAGATTTATCAAAAGCTTCTTTTCCCAATACAGTTCTGGTTTCTGAGAATTTCACAGCTTCAAGCTTTAAGTCTTCAAGAATTTTAGGTTTGGTGAATCCTGAAAGTTGTGTAGATTTCTGTACAACTTGAGCAACGTCAGAGGTTGTCATAACTTTAGTAGAAACATCAACTTGAGCAGCGTCAGAGGTTGATTTAGCTAATCTTGTTTCAACTTGAGCAATGTCAGAGGTTGAATAAATCTTCTTAGGTAACTGTTCTTCTTCTACCAGTTTACCTTTTCCTTTGTCAGCATTATTAATCACAGGCCTCCTTGAGTACTGTAAACTCTGATCAGAGTTTACATTCTCTTTGATAACAATTCCTTTTTCTTTCTTTCTAGGAGCCTTGATTTCCTTCTTTTTGTAGATTCCAGCTTCAATATTCTTCTTGTGTTCTTCAGCAAGCATTTGCTCTTCAGCTTGGATATCTTCAATTGTAATACCTTTTCCATGTTCTGCCATAAACATCTTAGCAGCAATTTCCTCATCAGTAGATGTCTTATCAGAGATTATCAAACTTTTATATCTTGAACCACTGGCAGAGTTTACATGTCCCTTTCCAGAGTTTGATCTTTTATCAGAGTTTGATCTTCTTGAAAGTAATCTTCTATCATCATTTGATCTTAAGCTCTTTCCATCTCCTCCCTTGTTTCCACCATCATTACCATCATCCCTCCGTCTCAGAGTTTGAGTGTCTTTGCATTTGTCACTTGGTACACTCTCCCCCTTTTTGACATCATCAGAAAGTAGTACTGATGTCAACAACTTAATTGCATTAGAAATTGATGTTAGTTGGGTAGACATAGCATTCTGGTTGTCCTCAACTTTCCCAAGCCTCTTCTGAATATCATCAGAGTCCTTAGCTTGCTTCTTGAACATGGAATTGTAGTAAGTCCTATCATTCTTCAGAGTGAGATCTCTCAGACCAACTTCATTCCTCAAAGCAGTGACTTCCTTATGAGACTCATCAAATCTGTTATGGAGAGATTTAATTTGAATCACAGTAGCCTTCAGACTTGTAAGAATATCAGGACTTGAAATTGTCTTCACAGAATCTCCAAGAAAATCAGCAGCCCTCCGTGCTGAAAAGATACAATCCGCAGCAGCCCATCTATTGTAGTACATATCTTGAAAATGCTCAGCTGTAGCGCGATTAACCTCTCTTAGCTCATCAGAGTTTGCATGACTCTCAAATAACTCCGCTTGAGAATGATTAGAACTATCATTATCATTATCAGTATCATTCTGTGCTGTATTCTTTGCAGGAATATTCTCAGCATCAGGTTCTGGAATCTCAGAGTTTGCAATATGCAGGAACTCTGCTTCTTTTGTGACAATCTCAACAACAGATTGTTGTAGAGCTTCAAGAACAAGAACATCCTCAGAGTTTACAATAAACTCTTCTTCAACAGGAACATTCTCTGTTGCATCCTTATCAGCAACATCAGAATTTGTAGCAACAGTTTCTGTAGCATTAGCATCCAAAGTCTGATCGACTTCCTCACCCTTCTCAAGATCAAAAGAAATTATTTCAGTGTGAGAAGCCATAGATTCTGCAAGTTCAACAGTATCTTGATCAGCTTCCAAACCCTCTGGGAAATGTTCAGAGTTTATAGAGAGATTTGCTTCAATGTCCATATAAAATCCTTGTGGCTCAACATTTTCTGTAGCCTCCTGAACAAGAATTTCAGGAGCTTCATCTGCAGCTTCACGTACAGCTTCCTCAACTACATCAGCATTTGATGTAGGAGCTTCATCTTGAAAAACAGTCTCCATAAAAACTCTGTCCTCAGGAACAGCTTCATCATTTGGAATCTCAAGATTATCAGCAACAGTTGAAGAGATATTCTCAGCACCAAACAACTGTGCTGCTACCAATCGTCGTTTTCTCTGATGAAGAGTTTCTTCATCAGTTTCAGTCTCTTCATCAACAATAGCAGACTTTGCCCTATTGGCTCTTCTTTTCTTCATTCTTTTCTTCTGAGGCATATCATCAGCATTTGATGCCCCAGCTTCAGTGTTTATGCTGACAGACTTAACAGCCCTTACCTTAGATTTCTTTGACCTTTGTGGTTGAGACACAGAAGGCCCAGCTTCAGCGTTTGCTAGCTGTTGTTGTTGTAAGTTATCCAAGAATTGTTGCACAGACTCAGGCAACAGTAACACACCAACATCTCCTTTCTTGTTATCCTTGTTAGTGAGATCAGAAAATATGCGTTTATGCAATTTAAATGAGAGGATAACATCATCCTCTACAATCTCAACATTAGGGCAGCAAAAATTGAATATCAATTGACAAAATCTAGAGAAATAAACAACATTTCTATTCTCTAGCATTTTCTCACCAATATTAGTTAAAACTAATCTAGCAACATCAAATTGACTGCCATAGAGAAGAGAATACCCGATCTGTAGACTATCCGTGGGAATCGCATCCCAATTCGTGCACTTCTTTCCAAAAGCCCGAGTAATGCAATCGAAAAAGAAACTCCATTCCTTGCGCAAAAGAGGCCTTTTGAGTTGACCTATCTTTGACAAAGGTCCAGAGTATCCTATCTCCCTCATCATTCTGACTAACTCAAAGTCTCCAACAGTTGTGAATGCATTGAAATCTTCAAGACCCAAAGCATCACGAACAGTAGTAGGAGTAACAATAAATTCTTCTCCTTGAACCTCAAAAATGATAGATGGAGATCCAGACTCTCCTCCATCATCATAAGTACCTGTCTTCCAAAAATTCCTTATTTGTGACGCAGACAGCTTCGACGGTGCGGTGAGAGCAGTGCCGATATCAGAGTTTGTCAAGAAACTCTGAATCAAATGAAACGCCTCCGGTGCGTTCTCATTTGCTAAAGGAGCTGAGTAATTGTTAGGAACAAATTCTAACCCAGAAGCAATAAACATTGTTGTAGCCATTAGAACAGTTTAGAAGAAAGCAAACAGAGAATAGATTGTATGCAGTGAAAGTGTTTGAGACAATGTGTGTAAGTAAAAGCTTATGAAAAGTTGAGGTGTGTAAAAGAATGAACCGTTTATGTGTAGTATATTTAAATAATAACTGTGAAGATTAAAACTCAAACGTTTTAATCATTACTACACACAGCAGGCGTCTTTGAAAAGTGTGTGAGTGGGACAGGTGTCAAACGTGTATACGCTGACAGCTGTATGTAACAATTTTCAATACACATGCGCAGTAAAAATAGCCATTATTACCGCTTATCACATTGTTCAAAACACTCAACCTTTCTCTCTCTGTTTAGTACAAATATGAACCGTTTGTTATCATACTCCTTTGAATGTCAAAACAAATGTCTAATCTCAAAATTATAAAATGTCTGAAACAAAGAAATCATTTTAACCATCAGAGATTAAAACAATGTTACCTCGGCGTATTTCACACAATACATCAGTGTTTACCATTTGTCCTTCTTTGTCAATAAACTCTTTTCTCAATCTGTACAGGTGTGAATAATTGTGTGTGCAATAGCAGAGTTTACCGAAATCAATATTTAGATCATCTCAAAGTGCATAAAATCCACAAACTAAAACAGTAAAAACTGGTTGCCTAAACTCTCATGTATAAAATAAAATCTGATTTTATATCTAAACTCTGTAATACTGATATCCTTTCATTTGGATATATCTTTTATTTTTCACCCCCTTTATATATATATTTATATATATATATATATATATATATATATATATATATATATATATATATATATATATCTTTATATATATATATTTTTTTTTAATTAAATTTTTATTTTTCCAGTAATCAGTGGTTGGCACTAGTCACCAAAAATCAAAGATTTTAGCCCTTATTTCATACAATAAGTTCCTGGATCTTCCTAGGCACAACATGATCTCAAAGGAATTTGTGCTCTTTTTGGCATCTTTTGATTTGAGGGTGAATTATTTGCAATTAATAATCAGAGTTTAGACTTTTCATCAGTTAATACAATTAATTTATGAGAGAAAATGCAAACAGCTAATACAGACTCAGTGTATAGGATCAATAAACTAAGAGATGCTATAAATATAGAGCCAGTATCATGCTGTGTTAACTTACTACACATATTTGAGATTAGAATCTATATAACTCTTAAGGATTCATAATTACTTACTGAGAATTATGTTCCATACAAGTTTCTTCATTGGTCCATATGTTTCAGACAAAATTACAATCAGAGTATAGCATTAGACTGTAACTATCAGAGTATGACCAACACTTTTATGACTAGCAGAGTTTAGCATCAGTGTTTACTTTCAGAGTTTATGACACTGGTACTCATAACAGTTAATACATGCAAGGAATCATGAGCATAAAAATCAAACATGCATAGTTTTTGAGTCTAACCCGTATCTCTAGTCGAAACCAGAGATCATTCCAAGTTCATTTACCAATCTTGTAAAAGTAGCTTCACTCAAAGGTTTGGTGAAGATATCTGCAAGTTGTTGGTCTGTAGACACAAAATGAAGCTCAATGTTTCCTTCTTCCACATGTTCTCTGATAAAATGATACCTTATGCTAATGTGCTTGGTCATGGAGTGCTGTACTGGATTTCCTGTCATAGCAATAGCACTTTGGTTATCACAGAAAATAGGTATTTTAGAGTACTTCAAACCATAATCCAGCAACTGATTCTTCATCCACAGAATCTGTGCACAACAGCTACCAGCAGCTATATACTCTGCTTCTGCAGTGGATGTGGAAATAGACTTTTGTTTCTTGCTATACGAAGAAACCAATCTGTCACCTAAGAATTGACAGCTTCCACTTGTACTTTTTCTGTCTATCTTACAGCCTGCAAAATCTGCATCAGAGTAACCAATTAGCTTAAACTCTGATTCTCTAGGATACCACAAACCCAAGGTTATGGTTCCTTTGAGATATTTGAAAATCCTTTTTACAGCTGTTAGATGAGGCTCTCTGGGATCTGCTTGAAATCTTGCACAAAGACATGTTGCATACATGATATCAGGTCTACTTGCAGTAAGATACAGTAAAGACCCTATCATTCCTCTGTAGTTTGTCATATCTACTGAGGCTCCTGTTTCTTTGTCTAGCTTTGTTGCTGTAGCCATGAGAGTTGTAGCAGATGAACTATCAAGCATACCAAATTTCTTGAGAAGATTTCTAGTATATTTTGCTTGATTGATAAAAATACCATCATCTGTTTGCTTGACCTGTAAGCCTAGAAAATAACTAAGCTCTCCCATCATGCTCATTTGATACCTGGATTGCATAAGCTTTGCAAACTTCTTACAAAGTTTGTCATTAGTAGATCCAAAGATAATATCATCTACATAAATTTGAACTAAAAGCAAATCATCACCAGAATTGAAATAAAACAAGGTTTTATCAATTGTACCTCTTGTGAACCCACTTTCTAAAAGAAATTGAGCAAGAGTTTCATACCATGCTCTTGTTGCTTGCTTTAGTCCATATAATGCCTTGTCAAGCCTGTAGACATAATCTGGATGCTTGGGATCTACAAATCCTGGTGGTTGTTCAACAAACACTTCTTCTTCAAGCTTCCCATTGAGAAAAGCACTCTTTACATCCATCTGAAAGACTTTAAACTTCTTGTGTGCAGCATAGGCCAGAAAAATTCTTATGGCTTCCAATCTTGCAACTGGAGCAAAGGTTTCATCATAGTCAATCCCTTCCTATTGTGAATAACCTTTAGCCACAAGTCTAGCCTTGTTTCTTGTAATCACACCTTCACTGTCAGTCTTGTTTCTGAAAACCCACTTTGTACCTACTATTGATCTATTCTTTGGTCTAGGTACAAGTGTCCAGACTTCATTTCTTTCAAATTCATTTAACTCTTCTTGCATTGCTGTAATCCAATTAGCATCTTGAAGAGCTTCCTCCACTTTCTTTGGTTCTGTTTGAGACAAGAAAGCATGATACAGACACTCATTATTTGTTGCACTTCTAGTTCTCACACTAGCATCAGGATCTCCAATTATGAGATCAGGTGTGTGTGCCTGTGTCCACTTTCTTGCTGTTGGTAAGTGGTTTCTTGCATCATTATTGGATCCTCCCCCTTGATCCATGCTCTCCTGATTCATATGTTGACTTTCTGCAGTATCTGAGGCTCCCCCTGAATTGGATGGCTCAGAGTTTGAACTGTCAGAGTTTGAATCAGTTTCCTCAACTGACTCACTTGCTGTGTCTTGTTGAGCTTCTTCACGCTCCCCCTCAACTGGTTCTCCATTTTGTTCAATTTGAGAATATTCAGTTTCTCCAGTATTTACCAGTAGAGGTTCAGAGTATGCTTCATCAAAGTTTGTCAGAACCGCTTCATCAGAGTTTGTCGGTACTGCTTCATCAGAGTTTACATCATCAGAGAATAAACCTTCATTTTCAAAACGCAGTTGATCATATCCATCTAAGTCATCAAGTCCAGTTATTTTCTTGTCATCAAATGACACATGTATGGATTCCATGATCACTTTAGTTCTCAGATTGTAGACTCTGAATGCTTTTGTTGACAATGGATAACCAACAAAGATTCCTTCATCAGCTTTTAACTCGAACTTGGTCAACTGTTCAGGATGAGTCTTCAACACAAAGCATTTGCATCCAAATATATGAAAATATTTCAAATTTGGCTTCTTATTTTTCACCATATCATATGGTGTTTTTCCATGCTTGTTGATTAGTGTAGCATTTTGAGTAAAACAAGCAGTTTGAACAGCTTCTGACCAGAAATAAGTTGGTAATTTTGCTTCTTCAAGCATAGTTCTGGCTGCTTCAATTAACGTTCTGTTCTTTCTTTCAACTACACCATTTTGCTGTGGAGTTCCAGGTGCAGAAAATTCTTGTTTCACTCCTCTTTCCTTGCAGAAAGCTTCCATGATTGAGTTTCTGAATTCAGTTCCATTATCACTCCTTATAATTTTGACTTTGTGCTGTGATCCTTTGTCCAGTAGATTTACATGATCCATCAGAGTTTGAGCAGTTTCATCCTTCTTTGATAAGAAATACACCCATGTATATCTAGTATATTCATCAACAATTACTAGAGCATATTTCTTTCTGCCCATAGACATCACATTCACTGGTCCAAAGAGATCAACATGTAGAAGATGATAAGGTTCCACTACTGAAGATTCAGATTTGCTCTTGAAAGATGACTTCCTTTGCTTGGCCTTTTGACAAGAATCACATAGGCCATCTAGACTGAGTATTGATTTTGGGAGTCCCCTTACAAGATCCTTTCTTATTAGCTCATTGATGTTGTTCAAATTGAGATGAGAGAGCTTCTTATGCCAATTCCAACTCTCTTCATTTGACATTCTTGCAGTCAGACACACTGTTTTTCCATCAGAGTTTGTTACCAAACTTGCTTCATAAATGTTGTTGCGCCTGTGTCCAACTAGAACAACTTTTCCAGTAGATTTACTGATAACTTCACAGTGTTCAGTATAGAAATCTACATGGTTTCCTCTATCACAGATTTGACTCACAGATAGCAGATTATGCTTGAGTCCTGAGACTAGAGCTACATTTGTGATGATGACACTTCCAAGATTAATATTGCCATATCCCAGAGTGTGTCCTATGTTGCCATCTCCATAGGAAACCTTTGGGCCAGCCTTCTCCTTAAAGTCTGATAACAGGGCCTTATTTCCAGTCATATGTCCTGAGCATCCACTGTCCAAGATAAGTTTGCTCTCTTTTATACCCTGCAATCACAAACAAACACTAAGTGTTAGTTTTAAGGACCCAGACTTGCTTGGATCCTTTGTCTTTCTTAACAGTGTTAGTTTTTGCAGCGGAATTACTATCAACAGAGTTTAAACTAACATTGTCAGACTTTACACTTGCAGAGTTTGCTCTAATCCATTTCAGATTGGGTTTTAGCTCATAATAGTTGTGATAAATAGCATGATAACTCTTGCAAGTATAAATGGAATGCCAAGTGCTCCCACAGTGTGTGCATAAAGTCTGTGGTCTAACCCTAACATAATCATTCTTTACTCCTGATGTAGAAGGTAAAGAATTGATATTTTTATTCTTTGTACAGTAATTAGCAAGATGATTAGAACTACCACAATTATAACATGTTTTCCTTGGAGCAGCAGCATTAGGCAAATGATTATTTCTTTTATTTATGCCTATCTTTCCATTCCTATTCTTCTTGGACCCTTTTGGTTTCATGGCAGATTTTACCTCTTTCAGCTTATGATTGAACTGTTTCCCTGTCATCAAACCAACATTAACCTGTTTTTCACAAGTTTTTACTAGCTTTCTAACAGCTTCTCTTTCCATAAGTTTTTCTGTTATAATATTTTCCTGTCTTTCACAGGCTTCATCTGATTCCATATCAGCTTCTCTTATTACAACAGATTTTAACTTATTGACTTCTGGAACAAATTTCACAGGTTTAAGTTGTGGTTTTACCTTAACTTTGTCTTTAAACCTAAGTTCATCATTTTCACAATAGCCTAAACCTACAGAATCTGTCTGAAACACTTGATGAGTGTCTCTTCCAGAATCTGTCCAAGTCTTGATTATTTTTCTTTCTTTTTCTAGATCAGATTCTAATTGCTTATATCTTTTCAGCAACTCCTGTTCTACATAAACAGCATCATCTCTTTCTTTTTGAATCTGCTTCATATTTTCAAGTTCTCCTTCAAGAAACTTGTTTCTTTCTTTAAGGCTAAGATTCTCAGATTTAATTCTCTCATTTTCTAAAGTCTGATCCCTATAACTAACATGTACGCTTTTCAAATATACTCTCAATTCAGATATATTATCAGTATCATAAGCATAAGTAGTTAGGGGTACCTTATTTTCAGATGATTCAGTCTCATCTCTGACAGTTGCCATAAGAGCATAATTTTCTCCATCATCAGAGTCTGAAGTATCTGCCCAGTCTTTGCCTTTAGAGATGAGTGCTTTCTCAGATTTGCCTTTCTTGCACTCTGGAGCATAGTGACCCATCTCCTTACACTTGTAGCACTGGATTTCAGATTTATCCTTCTTGCCAGACTTGGTCTCCCTTCCATCAGACTTTCTAAAACTTTTCCTTTCAGAGTTTGAATCTTTCCTTGAGAATCTCTTTCCTTTCTTAAAGTTCTTGAATCCCATCTTCTTGAAGGTTTTCACCATCAATGCAGCCATTTGCATCATCTGTTCTTCATCATCCTCAGAGTCAGAAGCTTCATCAGAGTTTGAGTCATCATCAGAGTTTGATGACTCACTTTCAGATTTAATAACTAAAGCCTTTCCCTTGGCTTTCTTCCTTGATGATTCCTTCTTAATGGACTTCTCCTCAACTTTGAGAGCAACAGATTTTGTCTTTTTGCTCAATCTTCTATTCCTTTGTTCTATCTCCAGTTCATGAGTTTTCAACAACCCATAGATTTCATCAAGATCTGTATCAACAAGCTCATAATTATCTCTTATTGTGGTTGTCTTTAAATCCCACTTTTCAGGTAGAGATAACAAAAACTTGAGATTAGACTCTTCAAGCTCATATTCTTTATCAACCAGAGACAGATCATTCAATAGTTTGCAAAATCTGTCATAAGTCTCAGTCAAGGTTTCATTAGTTCTTGAATCAAAGTGCTCATACTCCTGTGTGAGTATTGTCTTTCTGTTCTTCTTAATAGCACCTGTTCCCTGGCATCTGACTTCTAAAGCATCCCATATCTCTTTGGCAGTCTTGCAGCCAATTACTCTGTTAGACATAACATTATCTAAAGCACTGTGGAGAAGATGTCTAACCTTTGCATCTTTTGCAATTGATGAGATGTCCTCAGGAGTCATATCTTTCTTTTCCTTTGGAACAGTCTTTTGTTCTTGACCATCAACAACAGGGGACAATTTAGTCGGCATATGAGGACCATCATAGATTCTGTCAAGGTATTCTGGATCTGTAGCCTCCAGAAACATGGTCATCTTCACCTTCCAAATCGGATACTCTACTGGCCTGAGAATTGGAACCCTGATTGTTTCATATCGACTCACAGAATTGGGCTTAACCTGTTCAGCCTTAGGAGCAGTTTGATTTTCTTCAGACATGATTATTACTGTGTTTGAATCGTAAAACTGTATATATTAAACAGCCTTGGCTCTGATACCAATTGTTAGGCCGAATACACAATATATAATCAAGTATGTATGAGAATAACAATCAAGAACACAGGTTTGTAAATCAACAAACTGAATTATATTAAATAATTCTCTCTTAGTGATGTTAATGAATCACAAAGAGCTACTAGGTTACAAGAATAATATATTCAATGTTCGCGTGTCCCTTCTAGGGATAACCTATCTGTGTTTATATAGTACACAGCTACTTACAATCCATCTCTAATTGATATTCCTATAAATTAGCTATACAATTATTATCAATTAAGGATTGCTTCAGTCTTCTGTCCAGTCTCCTTAGCTGTATCAATATATTCTGCTTCTTTCCATCTTCAGAATATATTGCTTCTAGAATCTTTATCTTTGCACCGACAGCTAAGTCAACTATCACCCTGTCAGACTTTAACAAACTCTGACCGGCTTCTATATAAACTCTGATATGTACCTGGTACTTAAACACTGATGAACAAACGTCAGCAATTATATCTAACAGAATGCAATAAGAATTGCATATTCCATGTTTACAACTGATTCTGGAAGTTTCTGGCCACCCCAAGCAATTACCATAATGATTAGAAGTCGAATTTGTGAAAATTTCCTTATTAAAATTGAATTCTGGCAATTTCTGGCGATTCTGACTTCCTGGGCGGCCGCGCAGAATTCCAGTACAATTCCTGGGCGCCCACGCAGAACCTTCTGCCTAGAATTATAGAAAATGTTGTCCTCTTCGCGTGAGCTGTAAGATCGTCAGAATCGGACTTGTAGAACTCCAGATATGGCCAAAACAGTGAAGACTGCGCAACCTACTCGGAAAATCCGAATTTTAATCAAATTAACCTCCAACTCTTGGTTCTGCAAAACTTAATGAAAACACATTAAACACACCACATACTTGAGTTCAAGTCATCAATTTAAGCCGATATGAAGCGTTCCAAGTGGATTAAAAATCCACTTATCACACCCCCAAACTTAAACTGATGTTTGTCCTCAAGCATATATAATATAACTATATACAACTAACTAGCACCACTTCCGTAGGTGATCACGGTTGCATTTGGCATATGCAACAAGCCCTTTAAACCCCTAGGCAGCCCTAGTGGACGAGTAAGGTCTCGTGAGGGCCTATAGCGAATGTACCCACAAAATCCATCTAACAATGCAACTAACAATGCAAACTATATGAATGCAACTACATGAAAAAAATGCAAAGATCCCCTTTAAACTAACCATAACCATTCAATAAGCAAACATCTCAAATCATGCAATAACTTCCAAACAGAGCTCGACTAAATCCCCGTATACTAACAATACATGAACGGAAACGTGGTGTGTGCGATACTCATCAGATATACTCCTAACACTAGACCAAAAATCATACCCATTCTTCGTCAAGGCAATCACTAGTTTATAAAAAGAATGAACGCTAGACACTTCATAACTCAGAGACACCTCCATCATCATTTAAGTTAGACAGGAATTCATGCTTTATTACTAACAACTACAACACATAACAAAACAACATAACACACGTGTTTATTTGACCGTGCAATGGATGAGACCCCAAAAGGCTTATACAATAATACCCATGTAGCGAGTGTTAGGTCGGCAATCCCAAACCACAAAGGGCTTTAGGTTACCAGGTACAAGTACCCCTCAGACTTAATTACTCGAGTATTAAAGAGCTCACCCTAGTCAATTATACACACTCACACTCTCACAAACACTCATTTTTTTTTTCTTTTCTCTCTCTTTTTTTTTTCACACAAGAATGAGTGCATTTCGCTCCATCTCATTCATCCTAGACTACTCATAAAATATGAGCTGGCTACTAGCCATTTGACGCCTAGCCTTTATTAACAACTAAAAACACTTAGCATGAAATCCCTGTTTTCCCCCAAACTTATACTTTGGTGCTCCTACGCCATCAACGGAATAAAGAACATTTTAACTATAAACAAATGATTAAGCCTCAAAACATCCAAACAGGCATGGCCCTAATCTAGCCCAAAAGCAAACGATGAATTGTGTAAAGATTTTGTTTTCATAACATGCATGTCAATTTCATAAGAACTTAAATCATCCCTCTATTTATGATTACCACAATCAAATCAACATCAACCTACTAAACAGAAATAGCCCGTCCTAAGGGATCATGAAATATGCATGCCATGCAACTAAAATGACACATATAATAAAAACATAAACAAAATGTCCTACATGAAACAAACATGCAAAATACGAACAAAACATGAATGAATTACCACAAACATGCAAAATATGATTTCCTACATGAACACATAACACCACAACACTACTTATCCCCAAATCACCCCCAAACTTAGAATATTCAATGCCCTCATTGAAGGTAATAAGAAAGATAGTAGAAACATACCTAACACATGGGTTGCCTCCCACGAAGCGCTGTCGTTAATGTCATTTAGCCGGACAAATGTGAATCAAATCATGGTGGCTCGAAGATCGCATTTGACTTGTCCTTAGCAGAAGGACCATTCACCCATTGTTTGATAACCTTCTTGCTTTCTTCCCACATCTTTTCCAAATCAAACTTCACCTTGACTTTTCCACCAATCGATTTTTTCTTTTTCTTCTTTACACCTCTAAGGTGTTTATGCTTCTCCGTCGATTGATAAGAACACTCTTTTACCTCATCATCCTTGTTCCACCTTCTCAACACATTATCTTCACACTCTTTAAAAATTACCAACTCATCATTCAGAAGGACATACTTCAAATGTGGTGGAAGTTTTCCAAGCTTGACATTCGAAAGATCTCGAATGGAAGAATTGTCAATGGAATCACTGATGTGATACTCGAACTTGTGCATGTCCGAATTTTTGCTCAACAGATGATCGAACTCCTTTCTCTGACCCGTATCAACCATCTTCAAGCTAAAACACTTTTCCTCCTCTGTCGGAAATTTCATAGCCTTGAACACATTAAAGATGACCTTTTGATTACTCACCCTCATTGTGAGCTCTCCTTTCTGAACATCGATCAACGCTCGGCCAGTAGCCAGAAAAGGTCTTCCCAAGATGATAGGAATCTTCTTATCCTCCTCAAAGTCAAGAATAACAAAATCAGCAGGAAAAATCAGCTTATCCACCTTTACCAAGACATCTTCCACTATATCCCTTGGATATGTGATCGACCGATCAGCCAACTGTAAGGTCATATTAACTGGTTTCGGCTCAGGCAACCCAAGTTGCTTAAAAACAGACATTGGCATTAGATTAATGCTAGCTCCCAAATCACATAAGCATTTGCTGAAAAGTTGATTGCCAATAGTGCAAGGTATGGTAAAACTTCCCGGATCTTTAAGCTTCGGTGGCAATTTCTGCTGTAGAACTGCACTACACTCCTCTGTCAAAGCAACGGTGTCCAAATCCTCGAGTTTCAACTTCCGAGATAGAATACCCTTCATGAACTTAGCATAGCTCGGCATCTGTTCAAGAGCTTCTGCAAAAGGTATGTTGATGTTTAACTTCTTGAAAACCTCGAGAAATTTGGCGAATTTTGTGTCAAGATTCTGCTTCTGTAGCCTCTTTGGATATGGAGGAGGAGGATAGATCTGGTTACTCTCTGTAGTCTTCTTCTGGAGCCTCTTTGGGTATGGAGGAGGTGGGTAAATAGTCTGCTCCGAAGTAGACTTGTCAGCAGAATTTTTGCTCTTTTCAGCCTCACCGTCCAACTGCTTAGCTGCCAAATCAAAAATTGGCTTTTCCTTAGAAGGTTCCACCTGATGCTGCTGAATTTCTTCCTCTTCTTCAACTGCTGATTTTTGATTGCCCGTGACCTTTCCCGATCTCAAGGTAACTGCTTTCACATGTTCTTGGACAACTGTCTTTCCTGGATTAGGCTCCGTATCGCTAGGAAGAGTTCCCTGAGCTCTGCTGAGTAAGGCACTTGCCAACTGCCCTATCTGATTCTCCAAAGTCTTGAGCGATGCCGCCTGGCTTTTAACTATCATTCTCAACTCATCCAATTCAGATTTTTCATTCGAAGACTGCCCCGCACTAGCATGAGGTTGTTGCGAAAATCCTGGTAGCTGAAATTGTTGCCTAGGAGCATACTGTGGCTGAAAATTCTGCCCTTGCTGCTGCTGAAAATTCTGAGGATTGTAAGGCTTTGCTCCAAATTGCTGACCTTGGAATGGCTGATAAGGCTGCTGAGATTGTTGATTGTCGCTCCAGCTGAAATTAGGATGATTCCGGCTATTGGGATGATAGGTGGTTGGAACTGGCTGTGATGGTCTCTGAAAGTTGCTCACAAACTGCGCCGACTCACTAGATATGGCACAATTATTCGTCTCATGTGCGCCCGCACAAAGCGCACAAACACTAGCCACCTGCTGAACTCCATAATTCGTCAAAGAATCCACCTTCATTGTCAAAGCCTTCAACTGGGCTGCTATAGCTGTAGCTGCATCAACTTCAAGAACTCCTGCTACTTTGCCTTGTGATAACCTCTGAGTTGGATTCTGGTATTCATTAGCAGCCATCATCTCAATTAACTCATAAGCTTCCTCGTAGCTCTTAGCCCATAGAGCTCCACCTGATGCTGCATCTAACATTGGTCTTGATTGTGCTCCCAGACCATTATAAAAACAATTAATCACCATCCAGTCGGGAAATCCATGATGTGGACATCTCCTAGGCATCTCCTTGTATCTCTCCCAAGCTTCACATAAAGTTTCTCCAGAATGCTGAGAAAACTGAGTAAGAGCATTCCTGATCGCAGCAGTTTTAGCAATGGGGAAGAATTTAGTAAGAAATTTCTGAGCAAGATCCTCCCATGTAGTAATAGAACCTGCTGGTAGAGAGTGCAACCAGCCCTTAGCCTTATCCCTCAGAGAAAATGGGAAAAGTCTCAGCTTCACGGCATCTTCCGACACTCCGTTGGTCTTGAAGGTGTCGCAAATCTCGATGAAATCCCTAATATGCATATTAGGATCTTCCGTTGGAGCACCCCCAAACTGCACTGAATTCTGCACCATCTGAATCGTGCCAGGCTTGATTTCAAAGGTATTAGCTGCAATAGCCGGCCTGACAATACTCGACTGAATATCATTGATCTTTGGCTGAGAATAGTCCTTCAAAGCCTTAGCTGCAGGTGCTACTCCTTCTGGAACGTCTCCCATCTTTACTAACTTTAATCTTTCTTCTTCCAATTTACGAGTCTGAGAACGTGTTCGCATACACGTTCAAGTACCTGAAACACACAGAACAAACAACTACAATCCGAGTCAGTGAACTCTAACGACCACTGATGACAAGCACATAAACTAAAATAAAACACCGATGATCCCCGGCAGCGGCGCCAAAAACTTGTTAGCACAAAATCACGCAAGCGCACGTGGTCACAAGTAATATACGAATAAGTCAAGTTCGTTCCCACAGAGATCTAATGAGGTGTTCAATTCAATTAATGTACCTATGCAACAATGTATGATTTTTATCCACTGCTAAGACAATTAACAATTTGGGTTTGATTATCTAAAATTAACTAGAGAACAAATTATTAAACTAAGAATTAACTAACTAAGAGGATTAAAATCGATTTATGTATATGAGAATAAAACATGGGATCCTAACTTCATTAAATACTTCATCTAGAGTCTTTTATCTTTAATCAATGCATGTGACGGTTGTGATAACTAATCGGATAACACGAAATCAGTACACGCTACCTTTCAGTATACGTATACCAAACTACTCAAACATCCACAAAAGAGATAGAAGTTGGGTAGACACCAATTATGCTTAGACCCTATATGTCTATAAGATTTGAAAACATAACGGTTTAACGAGCAAGTTATCCATTCAGATTACATAGGGCATGTAAGATGGTTAAAATCACCTACGAATCATGCATGACAAACATACATAAACCTATGCTAGCATGGCAAGTTCCAAACCTCTATATCCACTTTCGCATTCAATAGAGATTAACAAACAATCTTAGATGTTAGCTACGCATCCAAGAAGAATAAGCACAACCAAACTAGGATATCAATTAGCCATCACACACACATCTTTAAAACAATTAACTACTAAAATCCATAAATAAATCCGTTAGAATCCCATGACAATGATTAGTTCATAATAGAACCGTTCATCATCGTGGGTTCTGATGAAAGCATGATGAAAAACAAGAAATCAATGATGTAAATATGAATAAGAGTTAAAGGTTTAGAGGACAAATCCGGAAGCATCCAAAAGTTGCACCAAAATTGAAGAATACAAGAAAAAACTATGTCTAGATCTCCTCGTAGTCACGTTCTTCATTCTTGGTTCCTCGATCTTGTGCTCCAATATTGAATCTGATCTCTGGTGTGTTGTGATGTATTGTGATATGTTGATTATGTCCCCCCAAGGTGTGTATTTATAGCTCCAAGTTGTCCCTCTTCCAAGCAATTGCCGTTTTTGAGTTAGAATAGAATTACGGCAATTTCCATCTTTGAATGCAATAAGAATTGAATATTCCATGTTTACAACTGATTCTGGAAGTTTCTGGCCTCCCCAAGCAATTACCATAATGATTAGAAGTCGAATTTGTGAAAATTTCCTTATTAAAATCGAATTCTGGCAATTTCTGGCGATTCTGACTTCCTGGGCGGCCGCGCAGAATTCCAGTACAATTCCTGGGCGCCCGCGCAGAACCTTCTGCCTAGAATTATAGAAAATGTTGTCCTCTTCGCGTGAGCTGTAAGATCGTCAGAATCGGACTTGTAGAACTCCAGATATGGCCAAAACAGTGAAGACTGCGCAACCTACTCGGAAAATCCGAATTTTAATCAAATTAACCTCCAACTCTTGGTTCTGCAAAACTTAATGAAAACACATTAAACACACCACATACTTGAGTTCAAGTCATCAATTTAAGCTGATATGAAGCGTTCCAAGTGGATTAAAAATCCACTTATCACCAAGCCACTTGATGAATCAACATTCTCAAGATTAGTAAGTGAGCTAGGTATGCTAAATTTCTCTTAATTATTTTTGAGATATCTGCAAGTTACAATGTAGCCAGAAATTTGCTATGTTTTTCTGTGAATTAATTTTCTCAGGAAAAAATGAAATTTTGTCTAAGTCAAAATAACTATGCCAACGAAACGCACCATTTCGTTGACAGTCTTAGCATTTTTCTGGGTGTTTCGTTGATAACTCTTTTATATCAACGAAACGCAGCTTTATCAACGAAACAAACGGGACCTTAAACGCCCAATTCTGATTCGTTGATATAGCGCTTTTAATCTGAACCGTTGAAATTTTGACACGTCTTTTACCACGATCTATGCATACACCCCTGTAAGTATAAATCATGGTAATACTTTAAAAGTAGCGGTTATATTTTTAAGCCAATCCAGTAATTTACATTTATTATTGGACTTAATTTCTGAGAATTTTTGGGGGAGTATTTAAGAAATTCTATTATCTTTAATTCTTTTCTACCTGTTCTCAAAAATTCCAAAGGCTTTTCTTTCTTCTTCTCTCTAACAAGCAATTCATTTCGAAGCTTTTCTTCACTCAACAATGGCACCCATAGTCAAGCTTATGTCTGCTGGAGGGTTCATCTATGAGAAGAACAACTCCATCCCTTTTGTTGTTAAGGAAAACCCGAACAAAATCTTTTTCAAAATGATGGATTTCATGAAGAATTGCAAGTTGAGCTATGCAATGTTTCACTCTACACCACTCTACAATGAAATAATAGAGGAGATTTGGACCTCATGTGAGTATAGTGGAACAAACTGCACACTACAATTCACCATCCAAGGTAATGAGTATATAGTTAATTCAGATGTATTGCAAGCATGTCTACATATTCCTGAAAATAACTGTAATGCTTTGCCTACATTCACTGAAATGGTTAACATGCTAAATTCCATAAACTACTCATTGCCTACTGATAATTTGGGTAAGATAATTAGGAGAGGGTTGGTTAGAGAATACAGTTACTTAGCTGATGCATTCATTAAAGTTTTTTCTGGAAAGATTAGTAATTTTGATGCATTAACTAATTCTATGTTGATTCTCTTAACCATGCTGCTAACTGATAGATATTATAACTTTAGCACCCAACTTATGTATGAAATTGGTGCTAAGTTGGGTGATAAGGCAAATAGGAAAAAGAAT
This sequence comes from Heracleum sosnowskyi, assembly GCA_030848705.1. Lineage (NCBI taxonomy): Eukaryota > Viridiplantae > Streptophyta > Magnoliopsida > Apiales > Apiaceae > Heracleum > Heracleum sosnowskyi. Next base: position 37,665,721 of record CM061244.1, read on the forward strand.
ATCTATTATGCTAGGTTTCTGATGATGTTGGCTAACCATGTTAGTCCAGCACCATTAGTTATCTCTAACCCTGTTTCCAGGTTTGAGTGTTTTGTGCAAGAGAAGAGGGTTTTGACAGATATTCTGAGACTTAACCACAATGGTGATGTCCCAGTAGTGTATCTGCCCATCATTGAGGTAACTTCTTCTAACCCTGTTAGTGTAGTTGATACTTCTATTGTTTCACCTTCCAATGTTGCTATGGAGTCTGTAGCTGTGTCCCAACAGGCTCCTGCCCAAACAGCAAAACCCAAATCTAAGAAATACTCAAAGCCAACCTGAGGTGCTTCTCAACAGGCACCTATTGCAAAAACTACTTCACAACCCAAGGGGAGTGTTTCTGGAGCTGTGAGAGGTGAGGCAAGGGGTGAAAATCAAAGAAACCCCAAGAATAAGGAAGGAAAGGATAGTGTGTCCCAGCCAAGCCCCATTGTGTCTTCCCAAAAAGGCACAATGAGTAAAATGGATTTAAACACAAGTCTAATTGCATCCTCCCAAAAGGATGTGATTATTGAAACAAGCTCTCCACCAAGAGCACAGTCCAAGAGGGTAAGGGACACTTCAAGCCCACAGTCTACATTTTCCCAATACCAAAGGAGAGTGAAGCAAAAATCCCAGGTTTCACAGGGTGCACACACACTGGAAGCAACACTTCCAGTTTCACAAATTCAGTTTGATGTAACCCCTATTATTACTCTGGGGTTACAGTCCCATTCTCTAAACATCAATCTTGAATTATCTCCATCAAATTCACCAACTCAATCTTTAGATGTGGACATGATCCATACATCTATTCCTGATTCTCCAACTCTTATCTTGGAGAAGCCCCACTCTGAAGCTGATGGTCATCACTTATTAAGTGATTTGTTGGGCCATCAACCAATTTTTTCTGAAACTGCAAGAGGATCTGTGGACCCCAATCTAAGTTCAATCACCACAAATTCGATTATAATTTCACTTTCTCAAAATGCTTCATTGACTTCATCAACGAAACAGCCTCTTTCGTTGACAAGTGTCTCTCCATCAACGGTATCCATACCGTTGACAGTTCAAACTACCATTCCGTTGATAGGTCATTCTACACCTCTCATTGAAAATCAAGTTGTTTCCACAACTAGTGTAGATGACCTGGTGGTAGTTGAGACACTTTTAGGTTTGAAAGGGAGTGATACTGAGAGGCTGGCTTGCAGCCAGGCAAAAGGAGAGAATGAGAGTGAGGGGCTGGCTATTTCTTCCAGCCAGGCAAAAGGAGAGATTGAGAGTACCACCTTAGTAGGTGAAGGTGAGGGTGTGAGAGGTGTGAGCCATGGGGAGCCCATGATGCAAGAAAAAAGTGGAGAGAGAGAAGGGACTACATGAGCAATAAGGATGGAAGCAGCCTTTGCTAGTGAGTTAATGGGGGTCAGTGAGGGAGAAAGGGAACTTACTTTCCAAGAGCATTATCAACAAACTCTGGATAGTATTTCCCTGGATCCTGAGACCTTTACTCATCCTGTGCCAGCCTATCAAGTTATGGCTCAACAAGGCAATGTGGAGGCAGAGAGGCCACTAAACCTAATTCATACAACTGCATCAATGCAAAGAGCAAAGGATGCCTTGACCAATCTACCTCCAGGAGCTGCAGCAAGTGGAGACTTTGACTTTTCTGATGATGAGGACAGCTATGGTGACAATCTACAGGTGGCCACTACTTCACAGACTGGGACTTCTGTGGTGCCTCCTAGACCAAACTGGCTTTCTCAGGATATGCAAGGAAGCTGCACTCTAGATGCTGCTATCACCAGGCAGTACAATGAGGCATATCTAGCTCATGAGTCTGCAAATGCAAGGGACAAGAAATTCTACAAGGCCATCATGGATTCCTTAGAAATTCAAAGGCTACAGATGTTGCAGACAAGGATTGAAGCTACAGAAATCAAGGATTCCATTAGCAACCTCAGGGATGCTAATGATAGGAGGCTAGATGAAAAGCTTCCTTTTCTCACTGTGTCCAAGATGAACAGGTTTTTCTCTAAGGAACCTGAGGTGGCTACCTCCTTGAAGACTCTCTCTTCTAGAGTGGACAAGGTGGAAGCTACTTTATCTCAGATGCAAAAGGAACAGGAGAAGCAAACACAACTATTGGCCCAGCTAGTGGCAGCTCAAGGACTCCCAGTCATCTCTTTTGATGATAACAAAAAGGGGGAGAAATCTAAGGAGCTAGACATTCAAATCACAAAGGTTATGGTCCCAGCCATTTCCCTACCAAATGAGCCACTAGCAATGGGGGAGCTTGGAAAGAAGCAAAAGGATGGTATTGACCTAATACAGGAAGCTTCTATGAGGATGAGACTTGCAGAACAAATTAAAGAACATTGGTCCAACATAGAAGCAAGGGTCAAGAAAATTGCTGGAACTACAAAGAACTCAAATCCATCAACGGATCAACCATCAACGAATGCCATGGTTTTAGTGTCAACAGAATGGGAGCCACAGACCAATTCTTTCTATCAGGTAGAGCCCCTTCTACATGGAGTCACTCAAGGTCCAAGGAAGGAAAAAGGACAAACTTCATGCATTAGAGATGTGGAACAAGCTACACTCCAAAGAAGCTTATCTCCCAAGTCCCCTGCTAAACCAAAGGGCAAAAATATAGCAAGGATTTTCTACCCTGCACCTTATCCAGATGAGCTCAAGCTTCTTGGACTACTTATCACAAAATGCAAGGAAAGCAATGATCCTGAGATAAGGAAGCAAAGGGCAATTGTCTACAGGAATGGACAAGAAATCTGTGTTTGGGCTAGTCACCCAAACTTTGCTGAAGCTAAGGCTGAAGAGTCAGAAAGAGCAGCAATGCAAGCACTTGCAGTTGCTCAATCTCTTGATGAAGAAGAAAGACAGCTAGAATAAAAAGCTAAAGAGGAAAGGAGTACAAAGAAGAGCACAAGGCAACCCAAAGAGAGAGATAGGAGAAACATAGCCTTTGAGAATGTTGATTCTCAGAGTATTGCATCAGACTCTTCTGTACCTATTGCACCTCCAACAATTCCTGATCCAATTTCTGAGGTAAAGTTAGCCTGTAACCCTAAACATCCTGTCAATTTCCATGATCAGCCAATTGAGCCAAAGGGAGAGCCAATTGAGTTTGATGAGGCCAACTTTCCAAAATTCCTCTTTGAAATGGATCCAAAGAAGAAATCAAAGCAAAGGGCTGCCAAGGCTAAGCCAATTCTTGTAAGGAGACCACAAGCTGAGAAACCCCCTACCAACCCAGAAGACTTCATCTACATTGCTGATATCAGGGAGGAGTCTAACCTACATATCAATCTTGATGACCTGGTTGAAGTGAAAGGAATAGCAACTTCTTTCAAACTACCAGAGAGATTGGTGTTTGTCTACAAGGGTGGGAGAAGACAGGTTTGGCCTCTACACAGAATTCTGGGAGAAGACTATCAGACACTGCTATCTGTGTTTAAATGTTTGAAGAAAGATTTTGGTTTTACCAAAACAGCCAAGTCTGAGGTTGTCTCCAAAATTTGCCAAATCAAAGCTAGCTGGAACAAGCCTGGTGCACTTCCCAGAGTATTGAAGGTCCCTCAAACAGGAAAGATAATTCATCTCCAACCTTTTTGGATGATGGAATTCAGAGATAAAGACAACTGTAGAAGATTCTTCAGAATAGAAGACCAACTGGAGAAGGCATCCAATGAAACTCTAAGATTAATGCAATCCAAGTTGGGGAATCAAGATGAAGAAGAGAAGATTTTCTACAGAAGACTTCAAGATCAGATTGAGGAGAACAATACAAGAAAAGGGAAGAAAACAAGACCACATAGGCAAAGATGAAAAATCTGCTCAAACTAGAGGAGCAACTCTGTGCACTTGTTTTGTAAGATTTTCTTCTTTGCATTTCAATTCAATTCAATGAAGCTCAATGCAATTTCTATTTTTATCATGTGTAATATGTCTGAGTGTTTTTGTTATCATCAAGGCTCTTGATTTATGGCTGTTATTCTATCAGTCATAAATTGGGGGAGATTGTTAGGAATATGTTGTTCTTGATGATAATTATAAAAACACTTAGTAGATTTTGTATTAAGTTATTTTGTAACTGTCAACGAAATGGCATGCTTTGCAGTGTTTCGTTGACAGGAAGCTCATCAACGAAATGAGTGTTGTAGCAATTGCATTGTACAATACTTCACAATCTGATAGGCATTTTGTTGTATGTATTAGATAGGTTTTCTAAGTCATGTTGACTAAGTACTAGATATGCAAAATAGGTTGGTTAATTGTAAATATATTATGCCTTGTAATTTTGCCTAAGTGAAGACATGTCAACGGTATGAAGATTACTCTGTCAACGGTATGGAGTTTACTCATCAACGAAACGAGGGAAACACCATCAACGAAATGAAGAATAAAGCTATCAACGAAACACATCTCCCTGCTATCAACGAATCACTATTGCTTTTTGAACAGTTGACAAAGTGATAGTGACAGTTTACTGAACAGATCTAAAGGAGATATGGAAGTGTACTTTGCATTGGAAGCCATCAAAATGGTTACTGGAAATAAGGAAACATTCCAATTTCCAATAAGGCTCTTGGGAGTGATCATAATAAGCGTGAAGACAAAAGCAAAGATCTCCAAGGACCATTGGACAAAAGGAATGAAAAGCAAGCTACTGATGGTTATTACTAGTGTACTTTAGTATAACCAAAAATAGTATTGTAAACTTGGGAATATATATAACCAAGTGTAGCAGTTAAAATAGAGGTAAGAGAAGAAAAACAAATAGTTTGTATTAGCTATCTTTGAGAGCATACTTCTCTACATTCTTGTAACTGAGCAGCTGTGTACATTTTGTATCACAGATTATTTCCGCAATAAAAATCACTTCAGTTGGATCTTCAAACAATCCAACTGAAATTATTATGTGCTTGTGATTTTTACTTTAAGTTCAGTTTTTATTTTTAAGTTGTTTTCAAGTTTAAGAAATATCAAGAATTGTATTCAACCCCCCCCCCCTTCTACAATTCTGTTAGGTCATTTGGGATTAACACTCATCATTCTCCTCCCGGATGAGGAGATCAATCTTTTCCTGCAGCAGAAAAATCTTGTCCACTGTGGACAAGGCATTGAACTCCTCGGGGTTCATATCAAGAATTGTAGAAGCCATTCAGAGAAGTGTTTAGAATTGAAGATGAGGAAGAGAGCTCAACCTATGCCTTTAAATAGGCAGGGAGCTACAAGATAACCCTTTTGTTTAACTAGGGTTAAACGGGGGTTAGGGAAACTGAAAAGACATGCATTAAATCACTCTAGTGTAAATGAAGAGACTAATCGAGTTCCTAGAGTGAAAAATGTGCCTTAGCTCAGATTACAAAGATTATCATGACAAAGATATTGAATAGAGATATGAATAAAAATAAATAGTTGGCCATATAAATATGTTCAACTAAATAATTAAACAAAAAATCTCTAGACAAGAGACATTACAGAAAAATCAATATCTTTTGAATAATGTATCAAGCAAGTTATTTGAATTTTCGAGACACTTATTCAGCTGACATCATTCATTAAATGTATGACATTTGACAAATGATATCCCTGAATATTCATCCATGGAAAAATCAAAGAACATCAATGCACTAGCTTGTTAATGTCTAGAGATGATCAACTATTTAATATCAGTGAGAAAAGTAGCTTGCTATCTCATAGAATATTACTCAGAAGATCATTTCATAGACAACTCTACTTAGTGCATAACATCATTCAACTGTATTGACTTGTCATGATAACCAAAACAAAAACAAACAAATAAAACACACAAAATAAACAAATAATTCCAGAGATTGAAATCACTGGCGGCATGCATTTAACACATATACGCAAGAGAATAAGAAATCAGTACCTACCAAACTCATTTGTCAACTCAAGTGAGTTGCTGCATTAAGAGCATTTTCAAGATATCTGGTTAAATGTTGTTCCCTTGGAACACAGTGTAGTTCCACTACAACATGCACATCACTTTTTCCAATAGCATGGTGCATGAGGTTTGTGTACTTGACTCTTTTGAGAAATGCTTGGATGCTTCAGCTGCATCTTTTGATTTGACATTAAGCTAAGCATTTCTTCTGAGCCATGACCTGAACTCATTTCCTTGGAGTTGGCATGAATTGTGCTGTGTCTTCTTGATTAGGAAAATTATCCTGCAAGTATCAACATCTAGGTAGCCAATTAGAGCACATCAAGTATCTCTTGGATTATCAAGTACTGAAAGGTTGATAATCTCTTGAGATACAAAAATGATTCCAGGATAAGTTTAGGTACTAGTACATAAACAAGTGGTTAATATAATTTCTAGCATTCTGTTACTTAGTCATGAGAGAAATCACCAACTAACTTTCAAAACATGAATTTCCTATCATGGTATTCAATTCGGTTTTGTCAATAATTGGTATGAGAATTCTTAAAAGAATACTCATTTATCTCCTCAAAACTACTTTGCATGAGCTTTTCAGCTTAATCAGCAAAGCTACTGATCAGTGATGCCAGATATTATGTAAACTACACGTATCTCAGCTAAAGATATATGACTTACAGAGGCTAAGATTTAACTCTTAATTTTCTACAGATATAGACACTGCCTTTTTGCTATATCCGTAGAGGAGCAAAGGTAGTATCCATAGATGTAGAAAATTATCTACGGATAATCAGTATCCATAGACAAAGCAAAGAAACTAATCCAGTGTTATAAATGACTATCTACGGATAAGGATATTCATCGATAAAGTAAATTTTGACTTAGACAAAATTTTCACTCTTTCTGGAAAACTTAATTTTCAAGAAAGTCATTTGAACACTAGGTGCATATGAGACATAAAAAAAATAAGGAAGTTTATTCATACCTCACTTACTTACCATCCTGGAGAGAATGGTTGTCAAGTAGCTTGGTACTGATGTCTGCTTTGTCGAGTCACACTTGGATCAAAATGTATTTCCACTGTATTGTTCAACACAGAATCCCTTTAGAGAAAACCCTTGAAGAAACTGATCTGAGCATGGTAGATCTAGAGATTTGTGAGGCAGATGTTCCACTCATTTCTTTAACTGAGAATTTAACTCAAGGAGAAAGATTAGATGTCCAGGAAGTAGACATGGAATATTGTATGAGCTAGAAAATCTTGCCTTGATCCAGGTGATCACCTTATTCCTTCAATCCAATAAACGTCTTCTAGGGGACTTTCTTTTGGATTTTGGAACAAGCTTCTAATAGTAGGTGCAGGTCGTGAAGATGCAATAATATTCTCATCAGTATGATCATGTGAGGTTGATCTTTGACTCAGAGAAACTCCCCCTAAGTTCATTGGGGTGGTAACTCTGTGTTGTGATCCACCTACGGATGCTCCATTTTGGCTTCCTACGGATGCTCCATTTGGCTTCTAATCAGATGCTCCATTTGTCCTTTCCATAGATGACTCATTTGAGCTTGAATCATCCATAGTCTAGACAATCATTCTTGGAGATACTGATTCATCCACATAATCATCATCTTCTTCATACCAATAACCACCTTCCACCTCAAAGTTAAATCTGAGAACTCCAGGAAATCTCTCATCAATAAGTTTGATTTTTCTGGCATCAACATAAACAACCTGTATAGACTCCATAACAGTGTTGATTCAGTGATTCAAAACTGTTAGATAAGAATTCAATGATCGTCAGGAGCTAGACTCAACTGATCAGGATTGCTGACGTCATCAGGATTACATGGTCGTCAGGATCAGAAGACATATCAGGACTGGGATCAGGATTGATCATCAAGACTGGAAGCTGATCAGGATTCCTACTTCGAGTTATATTTGGAGTCTAGTTAAACATGGAAGTTTATTCTGTCGGTTCCTGGTTTGTAGTATGTAGCTATCAATTATGGATAGGTTTCAATCTTTGTAATTGATTAGGACTTATCATTGATAGAGAAGCTATGTAGTATATAAACACAGTTTTGGTTTCGATTTATGTACGAGAACATAATCGAATAGAAGCTCTCGAGAACATAGAATTTCTTGAGAGAGTTTTTGTAAGCTAGCAGCTCTCAAGAACATCAGAATTTCTTGAGAGAGTTTGTAATAGTTTTATATCAGATTTAATAAAGCTGTTATCTTTCTTTTCATATTTGTGATATATACATTAAGAAGTCGATTATCTTATACAATTGTATTCAACCCCCCTTCTACAATAGATTATTCCTGGGCAACAATTGGTATCAAAGCGAACTGATTTATTTCTGAATCAGAAACGATCTAAAGATGTCGACAACTAAGTATGAAAGCATGAAGATTCCCATCTTGAAGAAATTAGAATATCCAACATGGAGGGTAAAGATGCTGATGTACCTGGAGGCTATGGATCCTGACTATCTGGACAGGATTCGTGATGGACCATATATTCCTACAAGGATTGTAGAACGAACAGATACTGTACCTGAACATTATGTGGTCAAGGCTAAAAGTGAATGGACTCCAGAAGAAAAAACTCATGTTCTCAGGGAACCAAAGATAAAGAATATCTTGCACAGTAGTCTTGTTGCTGTCATGTCAAATAGAGTGATTGCATGCAAGTCTTCAAAAGAAATTTGGGATACTTTGGAAACTCAGTGCCAGGGATCTGCATCTGTCAAGAAAAACAGAAGGGCTCTTTTGATTCAAGAATATGAACAATTTGATGCAAGACCCGATGAGAGCCTAACTGATCTATATGATAGATTTCTGACACTATTGAACAACTTATCTTTAGTTGACAAGGAATATGAAACTGAAGATTCAAACACCAAGTTTCTAAGAGCTTTACCTGAAGAATGGGACACTCAGACCTCAATCATTAGACATCAGTATGATCTTAACACTGTGTCTCTTGATGAAGTCTATGGGATGCTAAGAACTCATGATCTTGAAGTTCAACAGAGAAAGAACAAGAAAAGCAGCAAGGCAAAATCAATTGCTTTGAAAGCAGAGGCTAAATCAAAAGGAAAAGCTATGGAGGTCTCTAGAAGTAAAACAAGAGTAGCTGAGTCAGATCATGATGACTATTCATCAGATACTGATGGCAATCCTGATGCCAATACTGATGATGACTCTTCAGACTCAGATATGGAAGAGATGGTTGCGATGATTGTCAGAAACTTCAGAAGGATGAAGTTCAGGAAGAATAGAAGACAAGGCAACTTTCAGAAAAAGACTTTCAATGCAGACAAAGACAAGTATATCAAAAAGGACATCAAGGGTAGCAAATTTGACAAGTCAAAGGTTAGATGCTACAAGTGCAATGGAATGGGTCACTTTGCTTCTGAGTGCAAGAAGACAAAGGCACTTATCACATCAAGCAAGGATTGGATGGACTCTTCCTCAGAATCTGATACTGAGGTGGTCAACTATGCTCTAATGGCCAATGATGATGTAACTGCTGCTCCTGATGATAAGGTACTAAATACTATCTTTGATTTTGATACTGATAATGCTTCTGAGTTAAGACGTTTTCTAAAGTCATTACATATTAGCTTTAGAAGTCAAACTGCTGAGAATACTAGAATCTTATCTGAGATGTCTGAACTTAGAAAAAGGAATGATATATTAGAAGCTGAATTTTCTCGCATGCAAGAAGTACAAAAAGAATGTGATAATGCTAATCACATGCATTTAGAGATGAAATCCAAATGTACTGCTCTTGAAAAGGAACTTGAATATGCTAATGAGAAAATCAGAACCTGGACAGACTCTGGTAGGAAATTTCATGAGATTAATACCTCTAAGAATTGGAAAGAGTGTCTAGGATATAAGTCAGATGAGGATAAGAAATTGAAAGAAAAAATTGTCATTGATGAGACAGTCAGTCCAAAGACCTATAGACATGTTATAGATGCAACCAAATCTAAGATTACTCCTGTTAATTTTGTTTTTGGTAAGGATTCCAATTCTACTTTTGAAAAAGGATCTACTTCTATTCAAGGAATTAAAATCATAAAGTCTAAACCTGTCTTGAATAAACTCATTAAGAATGTAGGTCAATTGTCTCAGAAACAGCTTAAGGATAAAATCTGTATGGTGACAGATAAGAAACAGGAAGCTACTGTTAAGAGAAACATGAATGGTAAAGTTGGGATCAATAAAGAGAATGGTTATAAATATATCCCAAATGCACCTAGAAAGTGTTGTTTTAACTGTGGTAACTCTAATCATCTTGCTATTGATTGTAAGAAGATTAAGAAGAAGATTGCTGATATTTCTAAGTCTGATGTGAGGAATAGATCAGTACTCTATAAACCGCAGAAGTCCTGTTTTCATTGTGGTAGTATATGGCATTCTATTTATACTTGTAAAGATTATCATGATTTGTACTATAACTTCTATGATCCATTGCCTAAGTTAAATAGGAGTACAAAGTCTGATAGAGTTGATAATGCCATTTTGAAGCATGCTTTTGTTAATACTGATACTGACAAAGCAAATCCTGATGGAGTAAATCCTGTCAGGACTGCTATGGTCAGAAAGTCTTCTGCTGTGAAAATTAATAAATTGCATGAAAAAGGAACCCAACATGTATAGGTTCCTAAGTGTTCTAACTAGTGTGTTTCTATTCTGATGCAGGGTAAAAAGAAAAATGTGTTAGTCATGGATAGTGGATGTTCTGTACACATGACTGGAAACAAAGCCCTGTTATCAGAATATGAGGAAAAAGCTGGCCCAACTGTGTCTTATGGAGATGGCAACATTGGACAAACCTTGGGATATGGCAATATAATCATTGGAAATGTCATCATTGAAAAAGTAGCTCTAGTGAAGGGACTAAAACACAACTTGTTGAGTATTAGTCAAATCACTGACAGAGGTTATCATGTCAATTTCTATTCCACACATTGTGAAGTAGTCAGCAAAGAAACAGGAAAGATAGCACTGACTAGCTACAGGCATGGTAATATATATGAAGCCAACATTCAATCAAATACTGATGACTCCCCTACTTGTCTGATCAGTAAAGCATCAGTAGATGAAAGTTGGAATTGGCACAAGAAGCTTTCTCATCTCAACTTCAGCAACATCAATGAGTTGGTTAAGAAAGACTTAGTAAGAGGATTACCTACTGTCTTGTATACACCTGATGGACTCTGTGATGCATGTCAGAAAGCAAAACAAAGAAGGACATCATTCCAGAGTAAATCAGAATCCTCTATTGGAGAACCATATCACATGCTACATCTTGATCTATTTGGACCAGTCAACATCATGACCATCAGTAAGAAAAGGTACACTATTGTAATTGTTGATGAATATTCTAGATTCACCTGGGTGTATTTTCTGCACAGAAAAGATGAGACTCCTGAAGTTCTGTTGGATCATGTAAGAATGATTGAGACAACCACAAAGTACAAAGTCAAGATACTGAGAAGTGATAATGGTACTGAATTTAAGAATTCAAAGATGGAAGAGTTCTGCAAATACAAAGGAATTATTCAACAATTCTCTGCTCCTGGCATACCCCAGCAAAATGGAGTAGTTGAAAGGAAAAATAGAACTCTTATTGAAGCTGGCAGAACTATGTTGGAAGAAGCTAAGTTACCTACATATTTCTGGGCAGAAGCAGTCAACACAGCTTGCTATACACAGAATCTCACTTTGATAAACAGACATGGTGTTACTCCTTATCAATCACTCAAGGAGAAGAAACCTAGTCTGAAGCATCTGCATGTGTTTGGCTGTAAATGTTTTGTTCTCAAAACTCATCTTGAACAGCTAGAAAAATTTGAAACAAAGGCTGATGAGGGAATTTTCATTCGTTATCCTGCATCAAGAGCCTTCAGAGTTTTTAATTTGAGAATAAGGACTGTCATGGAGTCAATACATGTATCTTTTGATGACAAGAAGATAACTGGAATCATTGAAGACTCTCATGATAAATTGATTTTTGAAAATGAAGTTTCCAAAGAACCTGAAGAAAGTGAATCAGATCCTGTCGATACATCAGATCCTGATGGGTCACCAAATCCTGATGACACACCAGATACTGATGGTGCTAATACTGATGATGCATCCAATAGTGATACTTCTAGTAGTGCAAATGTTGAGGGGGAGCAATAGCAATCTACTACAAGTTCAGAGTCAACTCAATCATCAAGACAGAATTCTTCAGATACTGATTCAAGTGATGATCCTGATAACCATTCAGGAGGAAATAACATTAATTCAGGGGAAGCTTCAAGACAAGCAAGTTCTTCAAATCAAGATAACACCAATCCAGGGGGAGCGTCTACTTCAAGGAACAATTTGACACCAGCAAGGAAATGGACAAAAGATCATACTCCTGATTTGATCATTGGAGATCCTGATGTAGGTGTTCAAACAAGAAGTGCAACTCAGAATGAATGTCTATACAATAACTTTCTATCCAAGGAGGAGCCAAAGAAAGTTGAAGATGCACTTAGAGATGCTGATTGGGTTACTGCAATGCAAGAGGAACTGAATGAATTTGAAAGAAATGAAGTCTGGAAACTGGTACCAAGACCAAAGAATAGATCAATTGTTGGTACAAAGTGGATTTTCAAGAACAAGACTGATTCTGATGGAGTGATAATCAGAAACAAAGCTAGACTAGTTGCAAAGGGGTATTCTCAACAAGAGGGAATTGACTATGATGAAACTTTTGCTCCTGTTGCAAGATTAGAAGCCATCAGGATATTTCTTGCTTATGCAGCTCATAAGAAATTCAAGGTTTTCCAGATGGATGTAAAAAGTGCTTTCTTAAATGGAGAACTGGAGGAAGAAGTCTATGTTGAGCAACCTCCTGGTTTCATTGATCCTAAATATCCAGATCATGTCTACAGATTGGATAAGGCACTTTATGGACTAAAGCAAGCTCCTAGAGCATGGTATGAAACCTTAGCTCTATTCTTACTGGAAAGTGGATTCAAAAGAGGTGTTATTGATAAAACTCTATTTTATTTGAATCATGGTAAGGACTTGTTGTTAGTTCAGATTTATGTTGATGATATCATTTTTGGGTCAACAAACAATAAGCTGTGTGAAAAGTTTTCTAAGCTTATGCAGTCAAGATATCAAATGAGCATGATGGGAGAAATGAGTTACTTTCTTGGTCTTCAAGTTAAACAGACTGATGAAGGGATTTTTATCAATCAGTCTAAATATACAAGGAATTTATTGACAAGGTTTAACATGCAAGATAGTTCTCCTGCAACAACTCCCATAACTACAGCTACCAAACTTGATCCTGATCAAGGTGCTGAGGTAGATGTAACTCACTACAGAGGAATGATTGGCTCTTTATTGTATCTCACTGCAAGTAGACCAGATATCATGTTTGCAACCTGTCTATGTGCAAGATTTCAAGCAAAACCTAGAGAACCCCATCTGATTGCAGTCAAAAGAATTTTCAGATATCTCAAAGGAACTCCTACACTTGGCCTTTGGTATACAAGGGAATCAGATTTTGGGTTGTGTGGTTATTCAGATGCTGATTTTGCAGGATGCAAAATAGACAGGAAAAGTACTTCAGGAAGCTGTCAGTTTTTGGGTGGAAGATTAGTTTCATGGTTCAGTAAAAAGCAAAAATCTATTTCCACTTCAACTGCAGAAGCTGAGTACATTGCTGCAGGAAGTTGTTGTGCTCAGATCATGTGGATGAGAAATCAGTTGTTAGATTATGGCCTGTCATACTCAAAAATCCCTATTTATTGTGATAACCAAAGTGCTATTGCAATGACAGGAAATCCAGTTCAGCATTCTCTTACTAAATACATCAGTATTCGATATCACTTCATAAGAGAACAAGTTCTGGAAGGAACAATTGAACTTCACTTTGTTCCTACTGATCAACAACTAGCTGATATATTCACCAAGCCACTACCTGAAGCTACTTTCAATAAATTGGTGAATGAACTTGGAATGATGAACTTTGAGAATTTCTGAGGAAAATTAAAGAGAGGAAATCCTGATAACTGTCAAATCCTGATGGTTATTCAGAAAGGTATGTTTTCGTTGATCAAATCCTGATAGGATGCAATCCTGACAGGAAGTCAATTGGTCAAATCCTGATGCTCAGATTTTGAAGCTGGTATGAAAACCAGAAGTTCTAAGACAATTTGTCAACAACACTCCTGGTAAACTCTGACAAATAAGATCATTACTTAGTCTTTGATTAAGTTATTAAGTCTTAATTTTCAATCCTGATAAGGCAAATGGTTTCATAGGAAATGCTTTTATTCCTGATGAAGTTAGGTTTTTCTTACATAGGAAAATGCCTACTCGTTATGGTTTAATCTCTAATGCTATGGGGCAAGGCTCAACCCACCTTGTTCCTGACACAAGCATTCATCCTAAACAGTCTAAACAGTCAACTGCCACCTCTATTGTCTCTTAAAAAGCAAAGAAGTCAGCTCGAACTGATGTGTCAGGAAGGCAATCAGGTTCAAAGGACTTTTCCTCTACACCACTCACTAAAAAGAAGTTACAAGGGGGTGTACAAGGGGACCTGGTCAAGAAAGCTGCAAAGGGAGGTGAGGTTGTTTCTGTAAAAAGAAAGTTAGTTCTCAGGGATGAGACTGACTCATAGGATGATTTACCTATATCCTCTGTGTTGAAAGTGAGTAAGGAAGTTGCTGATACTGCTACTGCAGCTGTGGTTCCATTGTCTACACCACAGAAGAAAAGGAAGTTATCAAAGAGCAGGTATCATATTCCTTTAGAAAAGAAGCAGGATACTGATGTACAGGACACTTCTATTCTGAATGAGCAATCAGTTTCTACTGCTCAAGCAAATCCTGATGTTAGTACTCCTGATGCTGCACCAAGTCAAGTGGTTAATATTTCAGACTCTCCAGCACAGGACTCTCCAACAAAAAGACATGTTGATATTTCATGGGAGAAGTATGGTGCTGCTGCTTCCAATCTTGGGATCAAACATCCAATGGAAAAGCTAAGGAAGGCAGAAGAGTTAGTCTATCAAAGACAGAAGAAACTGAAAGGATCAAGCCCACAAGAACCTGAACCTCAAAGTGGTTCAGCAGCTCTTTCTGATGATCCAACCACACAAGAACCACTCAATCAAAGTTTGGGTGAAGGCTTAGCTAGTGGAATGGTCACACAAGAACCATTTTCTCAAAGGGAGAATGAAGACATCAACATTCCAGCTACACAAGAACCATCTTCTCAAAGTGAAGATGCAGGCCAAGCTACAGTTTCTGAGAAATTTCCTGACAATGCTCAAGGGATTTCCGGTGCAGATGAAGTTCGAAGATTGGTCAAGGACACTGTCTATGAGGGAAGCACACAAGAACCTTTGACTCAAAGTGTTGAAGCAGCTTCTGAACCTCAAGCTCCACAAGAACCATTGGTAGAAAATACTGATGCAAGCATATCAAATCCTGACGGTGTTCATCCTGACGCTAGTGGTGCTCCTGATGTTGAACCTATTTTGATACAACCACTTCGTGCAAGACCAATGGATCATCCTATCACATATTCACAGGATAAAATGAAAGGTATAGTTCTTCATGATCCTGATGTTACTCACAGTACTGATGATGATGACTCTGGTGATAGTGATGATGATGAGAATCGAAAAGAAAAGGAACAGATTGCTACAGCACTCAAGATTAGTCTTGGAACTAATTTTGGTTCATCAAGTACATTTATGGCTGGCAAAGCTTCCACTGGGAAAGATCAGAGACAAGATTTTTCTATTCCTTCCTTTGATCCTGCTGAGGCATTTAGACAGAATGAATGGAACAATTCATGGCACAATTCTGATGAATCTATCAGTTTTTCTTCTGCTATTGAACATGCCTATAAAGTAGTGAAATCTATAGAGAATCAAGACTTGAAGAATCATCTGAAGGCTACAACTCTGTTATCCAAGAGCCTGAAAAGTGAGATTGATTCTATCAAGAGTTCAACTGACAAAGTGAGGACTGATATCTTTAATAATTTTACAAAGGTGCCTACTGCTTTTCAGCTAAGGGTAGTAGAATCCCAAGTGAAATCTGTTGTTTCAGAACAAACCTCAATCAACCGAAGAATTGATTCTCTGAATACTAAGGTAACTGACATTCAAGCCTCTCTTTCCTTAATTTTGAATTTATTGTCAAATCCTGATGTCAAAAAGGGGGAGAAGGTTAGTCGGACAAAATGCACACCTGATCTAGTATTAAGGAATAATGATGATGATACTGGAGATGATGGTAGTGACAAAGTGATACAAGGAGAAACCTCTGATGCTGTTGTTATGAAGTCTACAATTCAAACTTCACAAAGTCAAACAACGCAGTCAACTCATGTTTCTGATTCTGGAGTTAAAACAGTAAGAACAATGATGCAATCTCAGATCCTGACGGAAGAACAAATCCTGACACCTGGTCATGGACATATTCTTGCTACAATTTCTGAAGGAGATGAAGATGTGCTTATTGATAATCCTGAAGATGCATCAAATTTATTCCAGAAGTTTTCTACAAAAGATGGCAGAATTGTTACTCTATATCACACTGATAAAAGAGTTCAACAATTATATGCTAGAAAAGCACTCTCTATAGCAAGTGAAGAATATCCAGATCTCTCACATGAAGAATTTTTGAGACTACAAAGAGAGACAATGGAAAGCTATACTGCTCCTACTAGAGGTAGAGGAGGCAGAGGTAGGAGAGGTGCTAGAAGAAGTAGAAGAGGTTCTTCAAATCAAACAGTACCTAGACAGACAAGGTCTACAGGGTTAAGAATTGAAGAAATTCCTGAACCTATTCAAACTCTAGTAGTTCCTGACAGATCTACTTTTGGTGATGATGGGAATATTGAAGAAGAACCTGAATTGAGAAGAAAATCAAGAAAATCAACTCTCTGCAATACAAATCAAATTGAAGAATCTAATCCTGATGTTGTTCCTGATAATATTCAAGATCCTGATGATTCTGAAATTCTGCAAGAGGTCGATTTGATAATCTTATCTACTGTTGTTGATTCTCATAACAAGGAAGTAGATGAAGAAGAAGAATCCAGAAGGAGAGAAATTACAAGAAGAACAAGTAGAGATTTCAATCTCTATTTACAAAGGCTTAAACTCTCGAATGAAAGAAAGTGGAGGAACCCAAGCAGACAAGAATCTTCACTGAAAAGAAGCTATGCATTTGAAAAGGAAAAGGATAAGAAGTGGAAACATATTAGCACATTAAGGTGTGATACACTTATCAATTTTCAGTCTGGTGGAATTATTACAAGCGCTTCAAGTGTTGTTGATTTATCTGAGATGGTTAGATCAAAAGCACTCTGGTTAAAGATGTTTTCAAATCTGAAGCAATTGTCAAGCAATTCAAGAGGAGGTATTGGACACAGAGATGGTGAATATCTGAATATGTCATATGTTGATCCTTACTCCTTGACTGAAATTGGAGGTACTTTAACTTCTGAAAACCTGAACAATTTACTAGCTGTTGATATAGTTATAGATTGTCATGATGGTTTTGACAAGAAAGAAAAGCTTCTGTACTTCATGAAAGATGGTAGTGTGAAGATCCTATCTATTCAAGATCTGCTGATGAAAACTACACAGGAACTGAAATATGTTCATTATCTTTTGAGATCGAAGAATCAAATATGCAAAGAATGGAGTGACATGATTTTGTCAACAATAAGAAGAAGACTGGATGGAAACAGTAATTTCAATGGTAATTACATTCCCATGTACTTAAATCAAAGAGGTCAGGATGTGGAAATGCAAAGGGGTACTGCTGTTAAAGAAGTAAATTTTGGCATGACTCATCTTATTCTCAATCCTGATGGGAAGGAAATTGCTTATCTTTTGCTTGAAGAGCATAGTCTTCAGAGAAACTCCATATTGAATCTCAGAGCAGCTATCTACCAGATTAATGAGGAAGATGAAGAACTCAGAAATCTTAAGGAAAGACTGATTCAAATTCTTGAAGAAAAAGAAGAAAATCTATTATCCAACTTCTTGAAGATGAATTTGTTCTATCAAAGAATCTAAACAGGTAAGTTGTTGCTGCAGATTTTGTACATTTTGTATATATGTTTTTGACATCATTGAATATTTGGAATCTATACTTTATTTCACAAAGTATGAGATTGGGGGAGATTGTTAGATCAAAATTCAATGATCGTCAGGAGCTAGACTCAACTGATCAGGATTGCTACTTCGAGTTATATTTGGAGTCTAGTTAAACATGGAAGTTTATTCTGTCGGTTCCTGGTTTGTAGTATGTAGCTATCAATTATGGATAGGTTTCAATCTTTGTAATTGATTAGGACTTATCATTGATAGAGAAGCTGTGTAGTATATAAACACAGTTTTGGTTTCGATTTATGTACGAGAACATAATCGAATAGAAGCTCTCGAGAACATAGAATTTCTTGAGAGAGTTTTTGTAAGCTAGCAGCTCTCAAGAACATCAGAATTTCTTGAGAGAGTTTGTAACAGTTTTATATCAGATTTAATAAAGCTGTTATCTTTCTTTTCATATTTGTGATATATACATTAAGAAGTCGATTATCTTATACTATTGTATTCAACCCCCCTTCTACAATAGATTATTACTGGGCAACAAAAACCCTGTTGGCTTTTCCAGCTACATGCACTCTTCTTGAGTAAGTTACCCAAACTGGGCTTCTGAGTAGATAAGAGATTCGATCTTTGACATGATGTCTTCTTGAAGTTGCAGAAGTAGATTAACACTTTTTGAGAAATGCTCCCCCTGAGTAGATGTTCCATAAATAAAACCCTTCAGGAAAGAACATAAGATACCATGGTTGGCTGCATATTTTCCTCTATAGATGGTTGCCATTTCTTATGGAAGATAGTCAGAAATGCATGTAGAAGAAACCACCATTCTCAGCTTCACCTCTACTTCCACTAGCAAAGATCTTTTCTTCCACTCATCAATTACTTGAGAACTTTTATCCAGATGTCTGTTAAACTTAACATCTAGGACAGAGTTAAGTCTTCGATCATGGACTAAATGTTCTTCAAGTAATTTCCCAACACAGATTCCCTGATCTCCTTTAGCTAAGCTTCTATTACTTCCTTGGCTAAGGAAAGTGATAAGAAAAAGTTGTTGGCTTCACTTATTAACACAGTTTGATGATTCCTCCTTCAGGTGCTTGTATATCAAGAAAACACTCTAGTAGGAGTCTAGAGCTTCCATATCTTCCTCATGCACACTTTCAAAACCAAATCAAGCAGGCTTAGGTACCCAAGTTTCCTCGAGCTTTGGCTTTTTAGCTTTTATGACCGTCATCTTCTCTTTCTGATCTTTGGGCTTCAAGGATTTCAAACCATTTTCATTCCTTGGTACTGGCTTTGGAAGATTAGCATCCACGTGTTTCTCTAAAATATCAAAGTTTGAGGCTCGACCAGGAAATGTTTGAGCATACAGATCATTCAAGTCAGGCATGCTCCATGACATTTGAGGCATATTGAATTCATACCAATATGGATGAGGAACAAATGGCATGTTAGCATATCTTGTTGAATCTCGAGCATTGTGAGCAAAAATGTGATACATGACATGCATATCAGTCATAGGCAGTTGAGTAGACCTTGTTTGAACAAATTTGCAAGAAGTATACAAGTGATTAACTCTACCACATCGAATGCAGGGCCTTCTGGAAGTACTTTCTTCTGATGGGTAGCTGCTATTACAGTCAATCATTGTTGGTTCATGAAACTCTATGAATTTTGATGATCATATAGTGGCAAAGATGTTTGTATTTATAGATGTAAAGCAGCAAGCTATATGCTCTATCCTAACTTGTTGTTGCAGGGAAAGATGGCTTACTGATATGAAATATCAGTGCATATAAAATAGCATGCCATTATCATATGTACTAACTTGGTTTTGCAGGGCAAAATAGCTTACTGATATGAATGTCAGTTTATCTAAACAGCAAGCCATTAGTGCTGGACTGAGTCAGTTTGGCAAGCCAACTTCACATGTTCAATATACAAACAGCAAGCCAAGTTGTTCTGCTCAGAATCTGTCAAGATCGTGGATCATGGATCTATCTTAGGAAACTTGATAAAATATATTGTGAGGGCTCTTTTAAGACTTAATACGTACATAATATATTTAGAGCTCAAAATCTTTTATCAAATCCTTTTTAATAATCGCTTTCCAAAATTATAGGAGCTTGCCATGTTTAAAAGATTTTCTCTTGCAAAACCTCCTATACATGTTTTTGATACACACAAACAGAAGGGTTTTGTTTTGTCTTCGATTTATATTCTCCAAACCTCTGTCAAACGGTCACATGAACGTTGCTAAAATCTCTCCAACCAATTGAACGTTAGAATTAGATTCTAGACGTTGGTAATTGATTGGTTGATTTTTGAACGTTGTTTGTGAAGCTATTTAAACCTGTTCTTGTGTCTTTTTCTATGACCCATCCAAGCACAACAAGAACACACAACTCAGTTTTACTTTGCTATATTCAAACAAATTTTCTTGAGCTCTTTATATATCATATATGTACTATATCTTTGAGAGTTCATAGGTTTTGAGTTGTAATCACTTTATTGATTTGTATTACTCTATTTGTAATCAGTAGTTGCTGGATATATTGGCTAGGGAACAAGGGTTTGGTGAATGTTGTTAGAGAAGTATACTTGGGAAGTATAGCTTAGAGAGCAAGTTCTGAAACAGGTGTTCAGCAAGCCATTTGTCAGCAACCGGGAAGAAGGGTGGTATATTATTGTATCTTGTAATTGTTATTATCTTTGATCAATAATATATTCTCTTACCGGGTTGGTAAGGGACCAGGACGTAGACCATAGGGGACTAGGGGTCGAACCTGGCTAAAAGTTTATTGTGTTCTTTACCTTTCTGCACATTACTTACTGTGTTGCATATTGTTATAATCAGCGTGCTGTTTGTACAATCGGTGTGGCATTTGTGTTTGCATAAATTGAACTCAGTAAGCCATTTCTGGTAAATATTAAAATTGGTCATAATTAGCCATTTACCCCTCTAGGTGTGTATTTTCAATTGGTATCAGAGAATTGGTGTACTAACAATTCCGTAACTGGAAAGTACAGATCCTATGGCACACTATGTAGGTGGAGAATCATTAGACATGCCACCACTTCTCATTGGGACTGAAAATTATGATTTTTGGAAACGGAGAATGAAGGTGCTTCTTAACAGAGATGATGCAATTGAATGGAGAGTTGTTAAGAAGGGTCCATTTACTTTTCTAGACAAAGACGGCAAGCCGAAAGACGTTGATGATCTTAACGAGGAAGAATTGATAAAAATGGGCAATAATGCAAAAGCCAGGTACACTCTAATATGTGGTCTTTCAATTTCAGATTATGACAAGGTGTCTTGGTGCATCACAGCAAAGGAGGTATGGGACAAGTTAAAAATGTTGTATAAAGATACAACAAAACCGAAGGAAGTTTGTTTCAATTCCAAACTGCCTACCAATTTGAAATTTGAAAAGAAAGGAAGAGATCACTTGACATGCAAAGATGATGTATCAACTTCTGGTGTGACATTGAATGAAGACACAAATCATTCAGCTTTTGTTGGGCTTGATGATGAAGTCTTTCAAGAGAAAACAGAAGAAGTTTTACTCAAAACTAATGTTTCCGATTCGGAATCAGATACAAGTGAGGTAAACTCTTTTTATTCTAGGAAAACATATGAAAATATTATTATGGAATCACTAACAATGCAGAAATCAAAAAGTGTGACCATAGAAGAACATGTGGCACTAAAGGCTGAACTCAACAAGCTGTCTGAGAAGAATTACTATCTATCTAACATAATTCAAGATTTGATGCCCAAAATGAAAGAATGGGATGCAACCTCATCAAACAAGGCCACTGAGATCAAGGAGTTAATGGCCAAAAATAGTCAATCTGATTCTATTATCAAAGTACTTCAAAAGAGGAACAAAATCTTAACTGAAGAAATCAAGGAGCTCAGATCAGATAACAAAGCAAAGGCTATAGCTTTGGAATCCTACAAGCTGATGAAATCAAACCAAGCAGAATCCTCAAAAACAGGAGAAATGGCTTTTCAGCAAGCTGAGACCATT
The DNA here is from genome assembly GCA_030848705.1 of Heracleum sosnowskyi. Lineage (NCBI taxonomy): Eukaryota > Viridiplantae > Streptophyta > Magnoliopsida > Apiales > Apiaceae > Heracleum > Heracleum sosnowskyi. Next base: position 37,687,857 of record CM061244.1, read on the forward strand.
AGTCAGCAAGCTGAAGTGATCATAACTCTTGAAAAGAAAGTGAAGGATCTCAAGTCGGGAATGGGAACATTTATCCAAGGAGAAGAAGGTCTAAAATCAATGATGAAAAACACAAATGCTCCATTGGACAGAGAAGGATTGGGAATGAACTCCAACAAAAAGGGCAAAAACATCAAGTATGAAGGAAGAAATGGCATACCTTACAACTATGCCATGCCTTGGAAGACGTGCAACAAATGTGGAGGAAAAGGACATCTTGAAAGACACTGTACCTCTCAAGTTAATCAGAAAAACAAAGAATCTCCTCAGAATAAGACTTATCGATAGAAGTCAGCTTACCAACAGGGCTCTGGCAGACAACAAACAACTTACCATCCGTCTGACAGAAAACAACAAAAAAGGAATCAAGCTCCAAAAGTGATCCAGAAGTGGATTAAGAAATCTGATCTACATGTTCTTTATGATCTATCTACTGACCATGGTGGATCCTACCAAATTTGGGTACCCAAGTAGTAAGTATGCTATTTGTTCGCGTACATTTATTTAAATATGATTATATTATTATTTTGGTACTAACAAGATTCCTCTAGTATATAGATGGGACATATATACGTATATATAGTTTTGTGCAGGAATTGAAAAAGGAGAATACTATTTCGGTTGTTTGATTGGTGATAAAGGTGTAAACCACATTCATGATTATTTGGAATGTGTACTCTTCAATCAGCAAGCTATCTTACATTTCAGTAGAACAGTTGGTATGGCAGAAAACCAGAATACATGTATTCAGCATGCTGGTTTGATTTATCAAACTTTATCATTATAACTAGCCTACTGTTTGTTAAATGTTTACTACATGTTTTATGCTTACATGCTTATTTTGTTAATCCCTTTTCTGATGATGTCATAGGGGGAGAAGAACATGAATACATGTGATAAAAAGGGTTATAATGTTACATGTTTTATAAACTAATGTTTTATGCAGGGATGAGTCACGTTTGTATCTTATTATATATGATGAATTATGCTAACCTGATTCTATGTTGAGATATTATATTAATCAGTGGGATCATTGCTTTATGGGAACAACATAGTCTCTCTGATGTATTCAAATATGTCATCATCAAAAAGGGGGAGATTGTTGGCGTGATGTTTTGATGATGAATACAAATGTTGCTTATGAATATTTCTTGCTTTATTATCTAATCTTGTTTTGCAGGAAGTATTGATTACTGATTAAGGGGGAGAAAGTATTGATTCTCTATTTCATTTACTTTGTTTGGTTTGATAATGCTAAATGTTCACGTGACACCAAACCAAGATATTGTTTGTCTCCTTGTCTACATTGCTAATATTTTTGCAGGAGAAGCATAAATTTAGGGGGAGTTTTTAGCTCCTGAATATTGGTGTGTAATCATCAAAAAGGGGGAGATTGAAACCCTATTGGTTTTGATGATGACACATAACAGCAAGCTGATTACTTGTTATTGAATATATTAGTTTGTTATTTTGTTAACTTGTTTTGCTTGATGCTTTAATTGAGGGGGAGCTTTTAGCTCAATCACATATGGATATATTATCATCAAAAAGGGGGAGATTGAAACTCTATGAATTTTGATGATCACATAGTGGCAAAGATGTTTGTATTTATAGATGTAAAGCAGCAAGCTATATGCTCTATCCTAACTTGTTGTTGCAGGGAAAGATGGCTTACTGATATGAAATATCAGTGCATATAAAATAGCATGCCATTATCATATGTACTAACTTGGTTTTGCAGGGCAAAATAGCTTACTGATATGAATGTCAGTTTATCTAAACAGCAAGCCATTAGTGCTGGACTGAGTCAGTTTGGCAAGCCAACTTCACATGTTCAATATACAAACAGCAAGCCAAGTTGTTCTGCTCAGAATCTGTCAAGATCGTGGATCATGGATCTATCTTAGGAAACTTGATAAAATATATTATGAGGGCTCTTTTAAGACTTAATACGTACATAATATATTTAGAGCTCAAAATCTTTTATCAAATCCTTTTTAATAATCGCTTTCCAAAATTATAGGAGCTTGCCATGTTTAAAAGATTTTCTCTTACAAAACCTCCTATACATGTTTTTGATACACACAAACAGAAGGGTTTTGTTTTGTCTTCGATTTATCTTCTCCAAACCTCTGTCAAACGGTCACATGAACGTTGCTAAAATCTCTCCAACCAATTGAACGTTAGAATTAGATTCTAGACGTTGGTAATTGATTGGTTGATTTTTGAACGTTGTTTGTGAAGCTATTTAAACCTGTTCTTGTGTCTTTTTCTATGACCCATCCAAGCACAACAAGAACACACAACTCAGTTTTACTTTGCTATATTCAAACAAATTTTCTTGAGCTCTTTATATATCATATATGTACTATATCTTTGAGAGTTCATAGGTTTTGAGTTGTAATCACTTTATTGATTTGTATTACTCTATTTGTAATCAGTAGTTGCTGGATATATTGGCTAGGGAACAAGGGTTTGGTGAACGTTGTTAGAGAAGTATACTTGGGAAGTATAGCTTAGAGAGCAAGTTCTGAAACAGGTGTTCAGCAAGACATTTGTCAGCAACCGGGAAGAAGGGTGGTATATTATTGTATCTTGTAATTGTTATTATCTTTGATCAATAATATATTCTCTTACCGGGTTGGTAAGGGACCAGGACGTAGACCATAGGGGACTAGGGGTCGAACCTGGCTAAAAGTTTATTGTGTTCTTTACCTTTCTGCACATTACTTACTATGTTGCATATTGTTATAATCAGCGTGCTGTTTGTACAATCAGCGTGCCATTTGTGTTTGCATAAATTGAAATTAGTAAGCCATTTCTGGTAAATATTAAAATTGGTCATAATTAGCCATTTACCCCTCTAGGTGTGTATTTTCAGTTCATTCATGCTTTCCTCTTCATCTGCCTCTGACTCTTCTTCCTTGATGGTTTTGCTTCTTAGTGATTGAACACAGTTTTTGAAACCTGGTCCAACCTTATTGCTCAGTTTCTCTAGAGTCTGATTACTCCTAAATGGTTTTACCATCTTTGGAGCAGTCTCCACATCCTCTAGCTTCTTGTTATTGCAATTCCAGGTCTCTTTATAAAATGTGTCCATTCCTTGAGATTTGATAATATTGGACACAATGTAACTGGAATTATTCCATCTTGCAATAACCTCTTGTTCCTTTCTTAGCTGCTCTTTCAAAACCACTTATCTTCTTAAGACAACCTCAAGTTCTTGTTTAGCATTCATGCAATCAACAAGTGTTTTCTCAAACTCAGAGACTTGAGTTTCCAACATAGCATTTATCTCACTAAGCATAACATTAGTTGCTTTGAGTCTGACATTTTCTTTAATGAGATTGTTAAAGGAAATACGCACAACATGTAATTCATCAAATAAATTCATTGCAGTGCTACAACATACTTCTTTAACATGCTTAGTTGGCTCCAGAGAAAATACCTGATTTCTGGTTGAACTTGGTTCTTGATTTTCATAGGCCGTAGGTACAAGGTTGATAGATTCCTCTGTTGATGTTGAACAACCCTCTTTAGCTGAAACCCTTTGCTCAAAAAGAACTTCATCTTCCAATGCCATTCCTTCCTTGCCCTTGTCTGATGTGGTTCTGATCTGCATCTGTTCTCTCATCTTCTTTCAAATCTTGTGTTAGGTCCCGATATGTTTGTATAAGGGGAGGGGGGGGGTGAATACAAACAGTACCATTTAATCGAATTTGTATTGTTCTTGATTTAACAATTTCAATAACAAATTACTGCGGAATAAAATGAAACAAGATTCAAGTTAAATAAAACTTTATTAAACTTGAAGGGTGTTACAAATCAGTGTACATATTACAGAGTTCTTGTTAAAACAAATCTAGAATAAATTCGACATGAATTTATCTATTTTGTAATAAAAGGACCGAATACTAAAAAGTAGTTCGATACAATTTCTAGGGATTATGATCCGCTAGATTGTCAAAGCAATACAAGTAATTGAATTCTAGTGGATTGGTTATAACATTAATGTCTAGAATTGATTACAATGAATAAATTGAAAGCTTTGAAGTTGATCACTTTAATGGTAGAGTAAAGGAGTTTAATGTTGTATCTTTCTGTCTGTCTTGTTCTATTTTGATCACACACTCTTGTATTTAAACAAGTCAACAGGCTTCTTCCACGCGCCAAAACAAAACAATATTGATTATTACTAGCAGTACTATCCAAGACACTTGGTAATACTATCAGTAGTACTATTGGAGATAGTACTACTAGTAGTAAACTGATAGTACTACTAGTACTAGTTTAGAAAGAATAATTATGTTTTAATTTATTTTACTTTAATTGATTTAATAAATGAATTAGTTCTAAACGAATTAATTCATAGATTAAATAAATTAAGTTAAATTCAATAAATAAATTAATTCTTGAGAATTAATTTATAAATAAAATTACTTAATATCTAGATTGATTAATTTAATATATGAATTAATTCTGGAAGAATTAATTCATAGATTAAATTAATTATCTTATAGAATAAATTAAAAGAGAATTAAAACTAATTATAAGAACCACTTAAATTGACGACGAACTTCCACTGAATGACGTTGACACTCCATGTACTGTCTGGTTCATGAGTGACTAACTTTAATGACTGTTCTTCATCTTTTTGACTCTAAGTTGTGGTTCTTTCTCCTTCTACTTAACAAAGGACTGTAACCTGTACATTTCCCGTCACACGTCTGAAATCTCTGTCACTTTTAAATAGTTCCACTTCCTTGAATACTTCACTGAGGCTTGATCAATAAATTGAAATTCTTTCAATGTAGAATTACTTCAAGACTGTAGATGACATTAATCTTCATTCTCTTGACAGATATTATCTTATGAGATTCCTGTGACATTTGAATATATTATTTACTTATTACATCTTAGTTTATGTTGAGTAGAATCCTCGGTGTTTATAAATAGGCCTTGACATATGCCTTTCAATCTCCCCCTATTTGTTTGTTAGACAATAACAATCAAATACCTCTAGAGGATAACTCAACTAAAACAAGAAAAGATAAGACTTTTAAGAGCCAAGTAAATAATAAAAGGTTCAGGATTAAATATAACAATTTCCAGATTCAAACAATAAAGATAAATACAAGATAGATGTTCCTCTAGACTGAACAAATGATTACATTTTCCTATCTTGATTACCCTATGCTCTAAACATATTACAATAAAAACTGAGCTCTCTTCCTCATGCCTTAATCTCTAATCTCACCTTCTTCAGCATCTTGCAAGGTGTTTAGAAGATCTTTATCAAGGACACGATCACTTTCTGAAACAACACCACTTGGCTTGACTGGTTGAGAAGTGATCTTCTTCAATCTGTTCTTCATTTGAGAATACCTTGGAACTTTTTCAGTGCAATAGTCTGAAATCATATCAGCAACCTCAGACTTTGCTTTAGTAGTAAACCCAGAAGTTCTAAGAAGATTCTCCAACTTCACCAGTTGCATAGCAGTTTGTAGCTTCAAAGAATCAGGATCTAGCCTTACTGTCTCCAAAGTTGTACCTCTATATATTTTAACTTCATATGGAAAGTGTACAACTTGAGGACTGGCCTTCATAGCAGAATCTCTCAGCCGGTCATAAAGAAGTTCATTCAATCAGGAAGATCTCTTCACTTTATTCATCAGAATCCAAAGCTCTGACATAGATCTTCTTTCAAGGAGATCAAGAGAAACTGTGAATGACCCTTCAAGAACACTTGAAACATAGATATACAATTCTTGTCTGACTTGATCATATGCAGATGTAATCCTTAAGATATCTTCCTTCAAAGCCTTCATGTATAATGAATTGTCTGGATTAACTGTTCTGATATTCTCAAGCAGCTTAAGAAAGGCACGATCATTGTTTGTGCCTCTCTGAGGGATATCAAACATCTCCCTTGCTTTATCCCACTTGCTTCCTTCCTTCATCCTGACATCTAATCTCCTTTCCTTAACATGAATACTATGAAGACGTTGTTTGTCTTCATGTTCAACTTTTTGAATCTTCAGCCTCTGAGATATAATGTCGGAGACCTTGGCATTCTCATCTTCCTTCCTTCTGAGATCTGATTGTTGTTTCTTCAACTCTTTCTGAAATAAGGGATCAGGAGTATACAACTCATCTTCATCTTCCCAGTCATCAAAGTTGGCCACTTCTTCAACCTCCTCCACACCAATAGTTTCTTCAGGGATAGTCTCTTCCAGATCACCAAACATATCAAATTGAAAATCATCCTGTTCACCATGGTAGTAGAAAACATCATCAAAAGTAGACTTCTCCATTGACTGTTTCTGCTTACCCTTCCCCTTATCTTTTCCAGAAGCTCCTCCAGCTTCTCCTTCTCCTCCTTTCTTCTCCCCTTAGTTGAGGAATCCTCTATAGATTTAAATTTAGCAGCTTCAGGATTCACCTCACTTGTTCCCCTTATATCTCCTCCATCTCCTCTCTCTCTTCTATCTCCTCCTTGATCAGCATCATCTTCATCATCACCCTCAAAGAATGTTTTCTGTTCAGCCGTGGGTTGATGTGAATTCTTGATCATGTAGTACAGGTGCTTCATCCCTTCATTGAGATGCTCCATTCCACCTTCAATCTTTGCGAACCTTTGTTCATTAAACCACTGATTTTCATCAACAGTTTGCTGAATAGAAGAAATCTGCTGAGCATTTGAAGTTGTAAGATCAGAGACGTCTGAAGCCACCAGTACTTGAGATTGCTGAACTGCATTGATCTTGGGTAGGAGAGTAGTCTTCAAATCTTCAATATCATCTTTAATCATACCCAGCTAATTTGTTACAGAGGTGGAAGAAGAAGACCGTTCAAACACTTGTGCTTTGAGAATGTCCTTTTCAGCCTGGGTTTCTTGCAGTTGTTTCTGTAGAGCAGCTATCTGAGCTAACAACGAAGCAGTGTTTGTGTCAGTGTGTGCACTCACCTCAATTTCTCTCAGTGGTGTTTCACTCACCTCACGTGCTTGTGTATCACTCTGTGTTTGATTCTCATCTCTAATCACTAGCTGTCTATCCATATTTTCAGATGATGTACCTGCATAAGAAATCACCCTAGCCCCTTCAAGAGAGGTCAGTGGTGGTGCAATGGGAGTTCGCAAATCCCAATCCCTGGTTGAGTCTGTCAAAATATTTGACATTGTAAACTGAATTGCTTCAGTGACAGACTCACCTGGTTGCCTTTCACTTTCACCAGTGTAAACTGCGAGTGAAAAATCCCTTAAGGGAGCCAGAGATGTTCCCTCTGGGAAGGGAGAAAATGATTCTATTAAAAGGGGCAAAGAATCAGATTTTCCCTCTGATGCTTGTGAAGGCACTTCTACCGTTATAATGGTAGGCACTGTTTCAGATCCTAAGTGCTCTCCTAACAACGTGTCCTGAGTTTCTTCTATTTGAATGTCTTCTCCCATTGTGAGTAATGGGAGTGTGCTTGACTCATTACAGGTTGCCAGGGCCCGATGGCGAATTTCAATAGATTCATCCTGTTGAGAGGATGTCTACAGAGACTGTTCAGTGGCCATTTCAAAGTCCATATCCTGTTGGGAGGATTATGATGGGCTAACAGATGTCTCCCTATAGGTTTTTCTTTTCTTTGGAGGAGGAGACAGAGCTGTGGGTGCACTCAGTGTTTGTTCACTACTTGACCTTTGTCTGACAAGAGAAGCAGTTTCAGGTTGAAAGGTTAGAGGATCTGACACTGTGTTTGGCTCTATGACCTGGGTTAGAGATTGTGGTTCTACAACCTCTTGGTCAGCCCTATCAACCACTTGGGTTTCAGCAGAGGTGCCAGATGATCCAGGGATAGGATGTATTACCTGTATTGGTAGTGCCTCTGAAGTTCCAGCTGCAATGACTAATTGTTGCTCAGGAACAAAAGGTTGAAAAGTAGGAAGTTGAATGAACTGTGCCATGAATGGGCCGACTACCACTGGAGTGATGTTCAATTTAAGAGAAGTGTGGAGTCTTTGATAGAACTTATGATCAGAAGTAGGAGAAGGAACAGATAAAGCATTTAAAAACATCTCCTTATGAGCATCAGATAGCACATGATTGATTAAGATAGTGAGAAATCGAGGATAGAAACATCTGACTTTCCTACCACTATCATGATCAATCCTGGCATTTGCTACTATTCTAACTATAAGACTCCAAATAAGATGACCAATGTTAAGTCTAACATTAAACACATCAGCATAAGCAATGTATTGTAACAAAGATGGAATATTTTGAAAATTGCTTTTAGTACAGTTGCTGAAAACCTTAGCCAATGTATCAAAGAAAACATCCCATTCACAAACCAAATTAGCTTTACTGAGTTTGGGCAACTCCAAAGGACCTTGATAATGAATTCTGTTGAAAAACTGAATTAATTCAATATTAGAGGGAGTCCTATCAAAGTTGTCCCTAGGAAGTTGAAAAACTTCACAAAACAGATCCTCAGTAATAGTGTACTGTGTGTGCTCAATTGTGAAAGTTATAGACCTAAAATCATCAGAAATCACAGCACTAGAACACAGTAACCTCAATGGTTCAATTTTTAAATCAGCAGATAGACAAATAGCACGACTAACACAACACTGCGTATTTAAAAACTGAATCCAAGGTCGAAAACGATCAACAGGGCATTTCAAAGGATCAAAATACCCATTATAATTGTTTTTAACGACCTCAAAATTCTGAGCCATAATTTACTAAACAAATATTAACACAAATATTAACAAATTCAAATAATTTTGAATAATTCGAATTTAAGGATTTTAAAATTAATTAAAAAAATCCAAATTTTCAAAGTTCTCCAAAAATTACCAAATTTTAGTATGTTATTCCTTATCACAAACCACACACCCTGCAATTTTTAGAATCCAAAACTCACTTTTAATCACTAAAAACGAGTATTAAAACCCTTGAACTTCAAAAACTCAAAAACACAAAATCTTGACGAAACTCGGATTTTAAACACTCGAATTAATGGGCTTGAGAAGACGAATCTAGTGATGGTCTTAGATTTTAAAACAAGCAAGAAATGAATTCAAAAATTGAAAAACATACGGGCAGCAATTCGTTACTTAGAGAAAGGAAAATGAAAAGATTAAGAACAGTTAAGTTAAAACTTGAACTGATAGTACTATGGTAAAAGTAAAAATGAAAAGCAGTATATATATATATATATATATATATATATAAACCTGATAGTACTAAGGTAAAAAAGGAAGCTAGTAGTACTAAGGTTAAAACAAAAACACGGTAGTACTATCAAAATAAAATAAAAAAAAAACAAAAGAAATACCTAGTAGTACTGTAATAACCCCAAATTTTGGACTTATTTAAAATTTTGATGAATAGTAACTTTTGCCGATTAAATTAAAACCTTTCATACCACACTATATATGTGTCAGAACATTGAAGTAGCAAAGGTGTATTATTGATCTAGAGAATATTGGATCGTATGTGGGACTCGTTGGAATTTGAGAATAAGTAATTTTGGAATTAAGATGATTTAAGCGATAAAAAACGATCCCAAATGAATAGTAAAAATTTCCGGACTCCAAACGATTTGAAATTTCAGAGGGAGCTTTGTGGAATTAAATGATGACTAAATGTGCAATCGGAATTTGAAAACGAGATCAAGGACTCGAGAACGTAGAATAAAAACGAGTGCACGGAAGAGGTGGTCGTTAACGAGCCACGTGAGAGCATTGTTGGCTTGTTGTGAGCCAAGCAACTTTTCTACCACAAATTTCAACCACATCACCACAATTATTTCCACCAAAATACACCACACAAACCTACCATCTGATCTAAACTCTATCTTCCCCATTTCTTCAAAAAAATTCGAAGGTAAGAGGAAACAAAAATGGAGGAAGAAGAAATGGCGATAACTCGGGTTTCATCCGGCGAATTTTCACATTCTACCACTCATATCGAAGCCCTCGAGAAGATCTACGCATCTAGGGTAATCACTCTCCCCACCTCCTTCATTAACCGATTCGTTTTTCATGATTTATAGTTAGGTGGATGAAGATGAATAGTAATTTCAAGAAATAACTTCTTTGATCTTAAACTCTAGGCTTTCCAAGGATCATCCAAGGCTTGATTAGTGGTTATAAGTGATTGTTAATGTCTCTAAGGCAGCAATGAAGGTATAAAAACCTCGGCCCTTTTGATATTAATTGAGTTTTATGCTTAAGTTTGTAGTATAGTTCGTTAAACATGTAGTATAAGAGATCCATGCATGTTTTAATGATCTTGGTTGGTTGAATGAGTTGTGGTTGATTGAGGGATGAGTTCTTGAGTTAGTATGAACTGTTCTAGAGTTGTAAATGATATATGGATGTATGGATTGTCTTGGTTGGATGTTTGGATTGGTTGTAAAATGGAAACGTTCGATGTATAGCCGTCGTAACGACGAAATGTTTATTAACTGCCTTGATAGTGGTATTCGAGGCTCTTAATCTACTGTCAAGTGTGACCACTGACCATGATAGTGTAGGTCTTGCCCTGTAGTTTATTTTGGCGAAATCATCGCATCGATTCGATTTATGGTTTAGGAGAAACACTCGTTTTAGTGGAAGTGATTACGGGTAACTAAGTGGTTCACTATATGAACTTTGAGCATATGATCAAACCCTTTAAAAATGGAAATAGGTCATGATATTAAGGTGGATACTAGTATGGACAGTTAGGAAGGGAACCGAGAAGGTTTCGTGTTAAAAAGATAATTTTTCAATTTTATAAAAATGTCGGAACCAAAGCTGCGCGAGGATGAATGGTTTCTGCACCCTTACTGCCTTAAATTGCTGCTCTCGGGATTTTCATCCCCTGAACCAGAAAATTATTTTCAAACATTTTGTTCCATTATTTCTCTAGATCGCGCACGCACAAACAGTGTATCATTTCAGTTAACGGTTAAGGAGAAATGAGCGTTTTAGTGAAAATTGTACGAATAGTAACTTTCCGTAGCTCATCCAAGTTTGAAAATACATTTCACCAAGTTAAACCCCTGTTTTGAGATCAAAACTTTTATGATAAATATTAAAAATACTCGAAATGATTTTAGAAGTGGTTTCATATTTAAATGTGAATTTTCTGATTTATTAAAAGTATTAGAGTGCGAGTCGCGTAATAGTAACTCTATGAAAAGTCAACTCTAGGGGTACTACCTTGACCACCAGTTGTGACTAAGATAAAGAATTATTTGAAGTCAATTAAAACACGAACGTTGTTGAGGAATAACATGAATATATGTTGGAGTAAAGTTCGTGGATAAAAGACGTGATAAGATAGTTCTACGATGGAATTCAAAACAAGCATATGTAAAATGTGTTTTGGCTTAAACCTTGGACTAGAACTTACATGTTAAGTATTACATGATGTGTTTGACTTATGGTTGACTTAAAGTGAGTGTCTTAAGGATAAGCGAAGTATTACGAGTAAGTTGTTATGAGCAAATGATTGAGCTAGGGGACTGATCGAGTATTTCTTTGTTTATAGATTTCCCGACAAATTCTCGAACCCCTAACAACTAAGGACTCAAGGCAAGTTTTCTCATCCCATGCTGTATTTCAAATTTCAATATACTGAGTATTTCATATGGTATATGTATGCAAGTTTTCAAACCCTACATCTTATATAGATGCTATTGTGATAAACTGTTGTGATTGAGATATAAACTGTTTATTACAGTAAAGGATGTACGAATTGATTTATATATTGACTTAAATCTTTCGTAACTTATATGGTTTATATGCTATGATTATATTAGATATAAACCGAGGTTTTATAAAGGCTCTAAGCATAAAACACTTGTATGATGGTTTTAAAACTTAGACCGGGAGTCAAATTATTATTTTGTTTTGACTATACTGTCATAAGCTGGAGGGCCCAGAGACAGCTATATGTTAAATATTGATTAAATATTCCAATATTAATATCGTTGGATATTTAATGTGAGATATTTAAATAATATTATTATATATTATTTGAATATTTATTTAAATAAGTGAATATTATCTTGGAATATTCACTTAAGTAGGATTTTATTGAATAATAATTCAATATTTATTATTTGAATATTTATTAAATATTCCCAAAAATGATTTAAAAATCATAGAACCTTATTTAAATATTACGTAAGGTTCCAATAGTTATTTAAAATATTTTCTGATCTCAAAAAGATTTATTTGAGTATAGTAGGGGTTCCCAACTACTTTTAATTATTTATCTCAAATGATGGTTATGGTTTTGGACTTATCAAAAATTGGGAATCCATTCCAGGAAGTGAACATATGATTTCACTTGCCTCTTTCATTAAAAGTGTGTATATTTTTGAGTTCTGAATTATCAGAACTAAAGATATTTTACAAAAAACTCCTGGGTCGTGATTTCAAAATTTCCTGACAAATTCCCTGTCAGTTAACAAGAGTCAACCCACATTGTGATTTACTCCTTTAAAACATTCTGGAGTAAGAAAATCTGAATTGTTGCAAAGTTTTGACAAGTATTTTGTACTTGGGGAACCAGGATTAAATTCTGATTCCCATTTCATTGATTTTTCATCCGGGACTAGGAGGAAACGTGTAAGAGGCTGTGGGCAGTCCATCAAATTATATGGCGTAAGAGGCTGCGGGGCAGTCCAGCAAATATCTCGCGTAGGAGGCTGTGGGACAGTCCAGCAGATACAAAGCCCGTATGCGGCTGGGGTGATAATCGTGTTAAGATATCGTGCACTAGTAGAAAAGTGTGAGTTCGATACAACGACTGATCATCGTGTATCGTGGTGTGCTCCAGAATGTCCCTTCCCTCCAATTGGAGTTGTGCTGCACATTGTAACGAAAGCCTAGGTGCTGAGTTACCGATAATGTGACAGTGATTGAACAATGATGTTCCTCATCCATTATTTGAACTGTAAGGCATGTTTTGACAAAAAGATTACTCTAAACATCATTCTGTATACGAATGAGATTTCAAATTTTGCAAATGATATATGAGCTTGCAGAGCTTTATATAAGCCGCTATATATATTATTGTTGAGCTTTAGTGCTCATTCTTGTTTTTATATATCACAATACAACAACTTCAAAAAGGTGTTCATAACTGATATTTTACAGTGTTTTGAACAGTGTGAGATATCTAAATAGATATGTGTATATATATGTTGAGAAGGTATTTAAGATATACAGTATGTTGAACTGTATAGTATTTTGAATCAATGGATAGGCTTTAAGCCTTGATTCCAATGTTAATATCTATTTTAAAAAAGATATGTTTTGAGACTTGGTTTATTATATTGATACCAAGGATTTCTAAATGATTTACGAGAGTATTTGAGTATGATTATAAGTCATACAGTATTTTGAAATGTATACTATTTTGGGGTCAAACCCTAGTAGTGTTAAAACTTTGATCCTATATGGATTATCTACCTTAAAGGTTTAAAGATTTAAACTGGGATAGATTTCTTGATGAGCGCTATTAGCTCATTCTTGCTTTATTAAAACTTTCAGCATGAAGAAAACATTGTTGATTCATCCCGTATTACGAGAGCAACGGAATGGAGAGACCACCCTCGAGTTAGTTCAGCAGGATGGATAATGTCGGAGTTAGCAGAACAGTTGCAGATTGAATTAGTGAGAATTGTTTTCGAGTAGGTTTGCATTATTGAACCTTGTATAGAATTGTGAGGTCTATTATTTTAACTTCAGGTAGAGGTTGTAAATAATAGATGAGATCCTGGATAGTACATTTGATTTGTAATAATAAGTGTTACTTATTGTTGCTCATTTCCAAGGCTATAACTTTTGTGTGTGCGCGTAAGTGATTGGGGTCTTTGGAGTTGTATTATTAGAATATTGTAAGTGATGCAGGTATTGTATGATTGATGGAGTATGACAACCCAGATTCATGACCCCGGATCTGGGGGTGTTACAAGTACTATGAAAAACAAACTAGAAGTACTATGAATAAAAACGCGGTAGTACTATGAATAAAAAGGAAAAACAAAAAAATAAAAAATAAAATAAATTGGTAGTACTAATAGAATGAGCTAGTAGTACTATCAAAGGATAGTACTACTGATAGTACTACTAGTTCAAAACTAGTAATACTAACGAAAAATAGAAAATAAAAGGAAAAACAGATTTTAATAAAAAGAAAATGCTGAAAATTAATAAAACTGCACAGAAATTATCTAAAAATGCATAAAAAATATGTACAAGTTCAGAAAATTCACAGAAAATTGCACAAATAATAGAAAAAAATGCAAAAAATTACAGAAGTGCAGTAAAATAATATAAACCTGCAGAAAAATTCAAACAACAATTTATACAATCTGAAACTAACTTAACTAATCCTAAATAATTAAATTTTCAATAAAAATAAATTTCTCCACTTAAAAAAATATGAGAAAAATATTTTTAAAGAAAATAGATTATTCAAGATCATTTAAATTAACAAGCTTTTCACAACAAGTAAGAATTGACAATATTTATCATTTAATATCAACAAGAGAAAATGATTTTTGCTAAGAACAAACATAACAGAGATATTGTTAATCATTAAGACTGTTCAACATACCCAATTTACCAACTAACTTGGTAAATGTGGATTCGTCAAGAGATTTAGTGAATATATCTGTAGTTTGTTCTTCTGTGGGTACAAAATATAACTCCACAGTTCCATTCATGACATGCTCTCTGATAAAATGATACCTGATATCAATGTGCTTCGTTCTCGAGTGCTAAACAAGGTTGTTGGAGATTGCTATGGAACTTGTATTATCACATAAAATAGGATCTGAGCACAGCAGCTTCCAGCAGCAATATACTCAGCTTCTGTTGTTGAATTGGAAACTGTTTGTTGTTTCTTGCTATACCAGGAAATCAATCTACCTCCTAGGAATTGACAACTTCCAGAGGTACTCTTTCTATCAACAACACTACCTGCATAATCAAAATCTGTATATCCAAGAAGATTAAAACCAGAATCTTTAGGGTACCAGATACCTAAATTAGGTGTACCCTTAAGATATCTCAAGATTCTTTTAACAACAACGAGATGTAAATCTCTAGGGTCCGCTAGGAACCTTGCACACAAGCATGTAACATACATAATATCTGGTCTACTTGCAGTAAGATAGAGTAAGGAGCCAATCATACCTCTGTAGCTTATAACATCTACCTTGATAGAATTATCACAAGCTCCAAGTTTGACAGCTGTTGAAGATGGAGTCCTTGCTGATGCTGAATCATCCATGTGATACTTCTTGAGGAGTTCTTTGAGATACTTGGATTGACAAATAAATATACCATTTGACCTTTGCTTACTTGTAATCCAAGAAAGAACTTCAGCTCACCCATCATACTCATTTCAAACTTACTCTGCATTAACTTAGCAAATCTCTTACAGAGATAATCATTAGTAGACCCAAATATGATGTCATCCACATAGACTTGGACTAATATCATTTCATTTTTGTGTTTCTTTGAAAAAAGAGTTTTGTCTATGATACCTCTAACAAAACCATTTTCTAAAAGAAAACCAGAGAGAGTGTCATACCATTTTCTTGGGGCTTGTTTGAGACCATAGATAGCCTTGAAGAGAAAGTACACAAAGTCCAGCAACTCCTGATTTTCAAAGCCAAGGGCTGTTCCACATACACTTCTTCATTTAGCTCACCATTCAGGAATGCACTCTTAACATCCATTTGATAGACTTTAAAATTGGAGTAAGCTGCAAATGCTAAGAACATCCTGATAGCCTCAAGCTTAGCCACTAGTGCATAGGTTTCATCATAATCAATGCCTTCAGCTTGTGAATACCCTTGAGCAACCAATCTTGCTTTGTTTCAGGTAACAATGTCATCCTCATCTAGCTTGTTTCTGTATACCCATCTAGTACCAACTACTTTCCTGTTCTTTGGTCTGGGTACCAGCTTCCAGACTTGCTGTTGTTCAAATTCATTGAGTTCATCTTGCATAGCAATCACCCAATCAGGATCAGTCAGTGCTTCCTCAGTCTTTTTTGGCTCCATCTCAGATAGAAACCCTGAATAGTGACATTCATTCTGAGTAGCACTTCTAGTTCTAACTCCAACATCTGGATCACCAATGATCAGCTCAAAAGGATGAGCTCTATTCCACACAATCTGTCTTGGAAGATTTGATCTTGATGATTCGCCTTGAAATTCATTCTGATGTTGTGAGTGACTAGTTGACCCTTCATTTCCTCCCCCTGAGTTGTTTCTTGATTGCCTTGATGATTCTTCTCTAGTGTTGGTGGTATCTCCATTGTTACCAATGTTTCCACCACCACCACCATGATCATTATCATCATTGTTATTGTCATTACCAACAACAATCTCAGGTGGAGCTTCATCATCTGATTCACCATAGAGTCTTTCCAAAGAAATCTCTCCAAGATCTCTTGCTTCTCTAATTGCAGATATTCTGTGCTCCAAATGAGATGGAAGTTTCAGGAGGAACTTCTTGTTAATCTCCTTGATAGTATAGTGTTTTCCATGGAGATTCAGATCATTTATCAATTTGTTGTATCTCTCAAAAACCTCAGAGATACCTTCATCAGGGTTTGATCTGAAATGTTCATATGAAGAGGTGAGAATTTCCATCTTATTTTTTCTGACTTCCTCTGTCCCCTCATTGATTATCTCACTCGTGTCCCAAATGTGTTTGGCAGAAACACAATTTAGAACATGATTATGCATGATAGGATGAAGACAATCAACCAGTATCAACTGTAAACAGGCATCCAGGGAAGCATCCTCTTTCTCATCAGCTGTGTAGTCCTTGGGATCCTTGGGGTACATCCTAGCAGCTCTAGTAACAACATCGTTCTCTATCTGCTCTTCCTCAACAATCATAGGAAGTTTAGGACCATTTTTCAGCACTCCAAGATATTTAACATTAGCCACTTAAAGAAACAGGAGCATCTTCTTCTTCCACATAGGATAATTCTCCTTACTGAACATGGGGATTTTCACTGTACCAACTTTCTGTGTAGTAGACATTTTTGAGATTTTTGATGAAGAATAAAAATTTCAGAGTTAAGAAAAACTCACAAAAAATGGATCTTTGATTAGTATATCAATCAAAAGGCTCTGATGCCAAATTTTAGGTCCCAATATGTTTGTAGAAGGGGGGTGGGGGTTCAATACAAATAGTACCATTTAATCGAATTTGTATTGTTCTTGATTTAACAATTTCAATAACAAATTACTGCGGAATAAAATGAAACAAGATTCAAGTTAAATAAAACTTTATTAAACTTGAAGGGTGTTACAAATCAGTGTACAGATTACAGAGTTCTTGTTAAAACATATCTAGATTAAATTTGACATGAATTTATCTATTTTTGTAATAAAAGGATCGAATACTAAAAAGTAGTTCGATATAATTTCTAGGGATTATGATCCGCTAGATTGTCAAAGAAATACAAGTAATTGAATTCTAGTGGATTGGTTATAACATTAATGTCTAGAATTGATTACAATGAATAAATTGAAAGCTTTGCAGTTGATCACTTTAATGGCAGAGTAAAGGAGTTTGATGTTGTATCTTTTTGTCTATCTTGTTCTGTTTTGATCACACTCTCTTGTATTTAAACAAGTCAACAGGCTTCTTCCACGCGCCAAAACAAAACAATATTGATTATTACTAGCAGTACTATCCAAGACACTTGGTAGTACTATCGGTAGTACTATCCAATTAACTTGGTAGTACTATTGGAGATAGTACTACTAGTAGTAAACTGATAGTACTACTAGTACTAGTTTAGAAAGAATAATTATGTTTTAATTTATTTTACTTTAATTGATTTAATAAATGAATTAGTTCTAAACGAATTAATTCATAGATTAAATAAATTAAGTTGTAGACTTGAATAATTCAATAAATAAATTAATTCTTGAGAATTAATTTATAAATAAAATTACTTAATATCTAGATTGATTAATTTAATATATGAATTAATTCTGGAAGAATTAATTCATAGATTAAATTAATTATCTTATAGAATAAATTAAAAGAGAATTAAAACTAATTCTAAGAACCACTTAAATTGATGACGAACTTCCACTGAATGACGTTGACACTCCATGTACTGTTTGGTTCATGAGTGACTAACTTTAATGACTGTTCTTCATCTTTTGACTTTAAGCTGTGGTTCTTTCTCCTTCTACTTAACAAAGGACTGTAACCTGTACGTTTCCCGTCACACGTCTGAAATCTCTGTCACTTTTAAATAGTTACACTTCCTTGAATACTTCACTGAGGCTTGATCAATAAATTGAACTTCTTTCAAGGTAGAATTACTTCAAGACTGTAGATGACATTAATCTTCATTCTCTTGACATATATTATCTTCTGAGATTCCTGCGACATTTGAATATATTATTTACTTATTACATCTTAGTTTTTGTTGAGTAGAATCCTCGGTGTTTACAAATAGGCCTTGACATATGCCTTTCATCTTGGTTGGAGATGACCACATCTCTGGTTTCTATCTCCCCTTCTTCACTGATAATCCTTGCATCCTGCATAGCCTGAAGATTAATGCCTTCAAGAGTGCTTAACAGATCGCTAAGATTTAGATCTTTGGACTCAAGGGTGTTTTTGATAACACAGAGATATGCTTCCATTTTTTGGGTAAAGATTTTGCAAACAATAAGTTTGAGTCCTTGCTTGAAAACTCCTTCCCACACTTTTCTGAATCTTGCAAAGATCTCTGAAATCTTGAAAGAAAATCAGACAACTCTTCACCCTCTACATAGCGAAACACTTCAGGTTTCTGTGTGAGTAGGCACAATCTATTATCATGGACTTGCTCAGTTTCTCTATGATTTGTATGAATGATATCCCTTCGATTGATATGAGATTTGAGGCTCAGGAAATCTTCATGCATGTCATGGACAAGATTATTAAGAGTAATCTTGCTGCCCTCGTGTCTAACTCCCCTTGTGTCTTTAGAACATTTGAGAAGAACACTTGGAACTGATTCATCTTTCCCAGCTTCTTTGTTGTCACCTCTCTCCACGGTTGCAGTTGCTTTTGATCTTTGAACTTCAGGTATGTTTGAAGTTTGCTCTGATACCAATTGTTATTCCCAGAACAATGCAATCTAGATTGTAGAAGGGGGGGGGGGTTGAATACAATCTAGTTAATTTTACAAAAAAATTCAAACCTCTTACAGTATGAACATATGTGTTTGCAAATTAACTAAAATCCACTCAAAACCATGAACATAAATGAATTCTTCGAGTTAAAAAGAAATGCAGGAGACAAGCAACCTTTAAAACTTTTCAGGTGGGTTTCTCGGAAAAAGCCCACCTGAGGTGTATATTGAAGAATTCTCTGGTTTTGTTTTTCAACAAACTCCAGCTGCTTTACACAGATGATGAAAGAGAGCCTAAGTGTTTTACATTCTGCTTTGTGCTCTCTTCACATGCCTTTCTATGCTACTCCACACAGTCTTATATACATCAACTGTATGTTACAAACAAAACCTACAACATAATAAAATATTACATTTTTGGTTCTGCTTGTTCACATGCTCGTCTCAGAAACTATCCTATTCGGGAAATGCCTTGGCTGGCATCACAGATAAACTTGTATAGTCCCAAATGGTGCTTTCTGTTCGCACAAAAGCACGCAAGCGTACACGGTCACAAGTAATATATGAATAAGTAGAGTTCGTTCCCACAAAGACTGCTTTGGTTATTATAGTTATGAACTTATGCAACAAGGTATGGTTATTGTTCAATGCTAAGACAAGTATCAAATATGTGTTTTGATTATCTAAATTAACTAAGTAAATTACCAAGACTATAATTAACTAAAGAGATTGCTTTTAAATTACTTATGAGAATAAAACATGGGATCCTAACTTCATTAAATACTTCATCTAGAGTCTTTTGTCTTTAATCAATGCATGTGACGGTTGTGACAACTAATCGGATAACACGAAATCAGTACACGCTACCTTTCAGTATACGTATACCCAACTACTCAAACATCCACAAAAGAGATAGACGTTGGGCAGACACCAATTATGCTTAGACCCTATATGTCTATAAGATTTGAAAACATAACGGTTTAACGAACAAGTTATCCATTCAGATTACATAGGGCAGGTAATATGGTTAAAATTACCTACGAATCATGCATGACAAACATACATAAACCTATGCTAGCATGGCAAGTTCTAAACCTCTATATCCACTTTCGCAATCAATAGAGATTAACAAACAACTTAGATGTTAGCTACACATCCAAGAAGAATAAGCACAACCAAACTAGGATATCAACAAATCATCACACACACATCTTTAAAACAATTAACTACTAAAATCCATAAATAAATCCATTAGAATCCCACGACAACGATTAGTTCATAATCGAACCGTTCATCATCGTGGGTTCTGATGAAAACATGATAATAAATATATCTGGAATACTAAATAAAAGTACTAGGGTTTATGAAGAAACAAACGAGAATCCAAAGTATCGCCTAATTAAAAGAATACAAAGATAAGTTGAAAACTAGATCTTCGTAATCAGCCGTCTTCTTGTTCTCCTTGATGGTGGATGGATATGTATGTATGTATGTATATCAATGTATGTCTCTGAAATCGTCCACCAAGTGTTTAAATAGGCCTTTCTGTTGACTGGTCTTCGCTGGTTTCCATATCAGAATTGAATTCAGCAAATTTTCAGCATTTGGCAAGCGCGGGCGCGCTTGGTAGGGCGCGGGCGCGCTATGAACAGTACTTTCAGGCGCGGCGCGCTATGAACAGTGCTATGAACAGTGTTACTATTCATGGATTCTGCAACTATTTTATTTTCGTTTCCTTGCACTTCCAACTCCCTTACCGCATGGACTTCTCTTCTTTAGCACATATCCACCATATATACATGAATCCTCGCATTTCTGCATCCATCTGTAGCTCTGCACATTCTAGCTAAAAACACATTAAACACACCAAATACTTGAGTGTGAGCGATCAATTTAAGCCGATACGAAGCGTTCCAAGTAGATATAAAATCCACTTATCACACCCCCAAACTTAAACTGATGCTTGTCCTCAAGCATAAACAGACTCTATATATATATAATGCAATGCATGAATGCAACTAATATGCTAATGCAAACGATCCCCTCAAACTAACCATAACCAATCAACAAGCCAACATCTCAAGGAATGAAATGTTAGATATAATTGTTGACGTTTGTTCATCAGTGTTTAAGTACCAGGTACTCATCAGAGTTTACTAGAAGCCAGTCAGAGTTTGATAAAGTCTGACGGGGTGAAGAGTTCATTAACTGTCGGTGCTAATATGAAGATTCTAGAAGCAATATATCTTGAAGATGGAAAGAAGCAAGATATATTGAGACAGTTAAGGAAACAGAACAGAAGACAGAAGCAATTCTAATTTGATATGATTTGTATAGCTAATTTATAGGAATATCAATTAGAGATTGATTATGTAACTGTGTATTATATAAACACAGATAGGTTAACCCTAAAAGGGATGCGAATACTGAATATATTATTCTTGTAACCTAGCAGCTCTCTGTGATTCTTTAACATCACTGAGAGAAGAATTATTTATATAATTCAGTTGTTGATTCATAAACAGTGTTCTCAATTGTTATTATCATACTTATATTGATTATATATTGTGTATTCGGCCTAACAATTGGTATCAGAGCCAAGGCTGATTAGTATATACAGTTTATCGATCCAAACACAAGTATAATCATGGCTGACAACTCTCAGGAAGGTTCTAATGCAGGCTCTAATGCTCAGAAGATTCAACCTACTTCTGTGAGTCGATATGAGACAATAAGGGTTCCAATTCTCAGACCAGTTGAATATCCAATATGGAAGGTGAAGATGACCATGTTTCTGGAAGCCACAGATCCAGAATACCTTGATAGAATCAATGATGGTCCTCATATGCCAACTAAATTGTCTCCTGTTATTATTGGGCAAGAACAAAAGACTATTCCAAAAGAGAAGAAAGATTTGACTCCTGAAGACATCTCATCAATTGCAAAGAATGCAAAGGTTAGACATCTACTACACAGTGCCTTAGATAATGTCATGTCTAACAGAGTTATTGGCTGCAAAACTGCCAAAGAAATTTGGGATGCTTTGGAAGTCAGGTGTCAAGGAACAAGTGCTATAAAGAAGAATAGGAAGACTATTCTTACACAGGAGTATGAACACTTTGACTCGAGATCTGATGAAACCTTAACAGATACATATGACAGGTTTTGTAAATTGTTGAATGATTTGTCCCTGGTTGATAAAGAGTATGAACTTGAAGAGTCAAATCTCAAGTTTCTTCTATCTCTACCTGAAAGATGGGATTTAAAGGCAACAACAATCAGAGACAATTATGATCTTGCGGATACAGATCTTGATGAAATCTATGGGTTGCTTAAAACTCATGAACTTGAAATAGAACAGAGAAACAAAAGATCTGGAAAGAAGACAAAATTTGTTGCTCTTAAAGTTGAAGAAAAGCCTGTCAAGAAGGAATCATCAAGAAAGAAAACCAAAGGAAAGGCTTTAGTCATTAAATCTGACAGTGAATCATCAAACTCTAATGATGGCTCAAACACTGATGATGAAGCTTCTGATTCTGAGGATGATGAAGAAGAGATGATGAGAATGGCTGCTTTAATGGTGAAGACCTTCAAGAAGATGGGATTCAAGAACTTCAAGAAAGGAAAGAGATTCTCAAGGAAAGATTCAAATTCTGAAAAGAGAAATTTCAGAAAGTCTGATGGAAAATATACCAAGTCTGGAAAGAAAGACAAGTCTGAGATCCAGTGCTACAAGTGTAAAGAGATGGGTCATTATGCTCCAGAATGCAAGAAAGGAAAATCTGAGAAAGCACTCATCACTAAAGGCAAGGACTGGGCAGACACTTCAGACTCAGATGAGGGAGTCAATTATGCTCTTATGGCAACTGTTAAAGATGAAGCTGAGTCATCTGGAAACAAGGTACCCCTAACAACTTATGCTTATGATACTGATAATATATCTGAATTAAGAATTTATCTTAAAAGCATACATGTTAGTTATAGGGATCAGACTTTAGAAAATGAAAGAATCAAATATGAGAATCTAGGTCTTAAATAGAGGAATAAATTTCTTGAAGAGAAACTTGTTAACATGCAACAAGTTCAAAAGGAGAGAGATGATGCTGTTTATGTTGAACAGGAGTTGCTTAAAAGATATAGGGAAATAGAATCTGAGTTGGAAAAAGAGAGGAAAGTAATTAAAACCTGGACAAATTCTGGAAAAGACACACATCAGGTTTTTCAGACAGATACTGTAGGTTTAGGTTACTGTGAGGAAGATGAACTTAGGTTTAAAGATAAAGTTAAAGTGAAACCACAACTTAAACCTGTGAAATTTGTTCATGAATCCAGTAAGCTAAAGTCTGTAGTTGTGAAAGAAGCTGTTATGGAGCCAATTGAGACTTGTGAAAAACAGGTTAATATTGGTTCAATAACAGAGAATGAGATTGAGACATAAGCTGTTAAAGAACCAGTAAAAATCTGTAACAAACAGGTTAATGTTGGTTTAATGACAGAGAAACAATTCAAACATAAGCTCAAAGAGGTAAAGTCTGTCAACAAACAGAAAATGTTTAAGAAGAATAGGAATGGAAAAGTAGGCATTAATAAAAGAAATGATTATCTGCCTAATTCTACAGCTCCTAGAAAAACATGTCATAGTTGTGGTAGTACTAACCATCTTGCCAGGTTTTGCAAGAAGAACAAAGATATTAACTCTTTACCCTCCACATCTGGAGTAAAGAATGATTATGTTAGGGTTAGACCACAGACTTTGTGCACACACTGTGGGAGCACTTGGCATTCCATTTATACTTGCAAGAGTTATCATGCTATTTATCACAACTATTATGAGCTAAAACCCAATTTGAAATGGGTTAGAGCAAACTCTGCAAGTGTAAAGTCTGACAATGTTAATTTAAACTTTGTTGATAGTGATTCCGCTGCAAAAGCTAACAATGTTAAGAAAGCCAAAGGATCCAAGCAAGTCTGGATCCTTAAATCTAACACTTAGTGATTGTTTGTGATTGCAGGGCATAAAAGAGAGCACTCTTATCTTGGACAGTGGATGCTCAGGACATATGACTGGAAATAAAGCCCTGCTATCAGACTATGAGGAGAAGGCTGGCCCAAAAGTTTCCTATGGAGATGGCAACATAGGACATACTCTGGGATATGGCAATATCAATCTTGGAAGTGTCATCATAACAAATGTAGCTCTAGTCTCAGGACTCAAGCATGATCTGCTTTCTGTGAGTCAAATCTGTGACAGAGGATACCATGTAGATTTTCATACTGAACACTGTGAAGTTATCAGTAAATCTACAGGGAAAGTTGTTCTAGTTGGACACAGGCACAATAACATCTATGAAGCAAGTTTGGTAACAAACTCTGAAGGAAAAACTGTGTGTCTATCTGCAAGAATGTCTAGTGAAGAGAGTTGGAAATGGCATAAGAAGCTCTCTCACCTAAACTTGAACAACATCAATGAGCTGATTCGAAAAGATCTTGTAAGGGGACTTCCAAAGTCAATACTCAGCTTAGATGGTCTGTGTGATTCTTGTCAAAAGGCCAAGCAAAGGAAGTCATCTTTCAAGAGTAAATCTGAATCTTCAGTTGTGGAACCTTATCATCTTCTACATGTTGATCTCTTTGGTCCAGTGAATATAATGTCAATGGGCAGAAAGAAATATGCTTTGGTAATTATTGATGAATACACCAGATACACATGGGTGTATTTCTTAGCAAAGAAGGATGAAACTGCCCTAACTTTGATGGATCATGTGAAGCTATTGGACAAAGGATCACAGTTCAAAGTAAAAATTCTAAGGAGTGATAATGGTACTGAATTCAGAAATTCTGAAATGGAAGCTTTCTGTAAGGAAAGAGGAGTGAAGCAAGGAAAGAGGAGTGATAAGTTGGTACTGAATTGCCAACTTATTTCTAGGCAGAAGCTGTTCAAACAGCTTGTTTTACTCAAAATGCTACACTGATCAACAAGCATGGGAAAACACCATATGAGATGGTGAAGAATAAGAAGCCAAATTTGAAATATTTTCATATTTTTGGATGCAAGTGCTTTCTGTTGAAAACTCATCCTGAACACTTGACCAAGTTTGACTTAAAAGCTGATGAAGGAATTTTTGTTGGATACCCACTATCGACTAAGGCATTCAGAGTCTACAATCTAAGAACTAAAGTGATCATGGAATCTATACATGTGTCATTTGATGACAAGAAAATAACTGGAATAGAAGATGAAGAATATCATGATAAACTTCGCTTTGAAAATGAAGATCTAAACTCTGTTGATGTAAACTCCGATGAAGCAAATCCAACAAACTCTGTCGAAGCATACTCTGATCCTCTACTGGTAAACTCTGAAGAATTTTCTCTGACAGAACGAAATGGAGAACCAGTTGAGGGGGAGCGTGAAGAAACTTCAGAAACTTCTCAAAGTGATGACTCAAATTCTGAAAGAGAGTCAAATGAAGAATCCAACAGAAACTCTGAGTCAAACTCTGAAAGTTCAAATACTGAACAGTCCAATTCAGGGGGAGCCTCAGAGAATGCGAATGGTCGAGAAGAAAATCAGGAGAGCATGGATCAAGGGGGAGGATCTAATAATGAAAATAGAAGCCAATTACCAACAGCAAGAAGGTGGACACAATCCCATACACCTGACTTGATAATTGGAGATCCAGAAGCTAGTGTAAGAACTAGAAGTTCTACAAATAATGAATGTCTGTTTCATGCATTCTTATCTCAAACTGAGCCCAAGAAAGTGGAAGAAGCTCTTCAAGATGCTAATTGGATAACAGCAATGCAAGAAGAGTTAAATGAATTTGAGAGGAATGAAGTCTGGACACTTGTACCAAGACCAAAGAACAGATCTATTGTTGGTACAAAGTGGGTTTTCAGAAACAAAACAAACAGTGATGGAGTGATTACAAGGAATAAGGCTAGACTTGTGGCAAAAGGCTATTCACAGCAAGAAGGAATTGATTATGATGAAACCTTTGCTCCAGTTGCAAGACTGGAGGCAATAAGGATTTTTCTGGCCTATGCTGCTCACAAGAAATTTAAAGTTTTTCAGATGGATGTGAAAAGTGTTTTTCTCAATGGGAAACTTGAAGAAGAAGTGTTTGTTGAACAACCACCAGGGTTTGTAGATCCCAAACATCCAGATTATGTCTACAGGCTTGATAAGGCATTATATGGACTAAAGCAGGCACCTAGAGCATGGTATGAAACTCTGGCTCAATTTCTTTTAGAAAGTGGGTTCACTAGAGGTACAATTGACAAAACCTTGTTCTACTTTAGTACTGGTGATGATTTGCTGTTAGTTCAAATCTATGTGGATGACATAATTTTTGGGTCTACTAATGACAAACTCTGTAAGAAATTTGCCAAGCTTATGCAGTCAAGATATCAAATGAGTATGATGGGAGAGCTTAGTTATTTTCTAGGCTTACAGGTCAAGCAAACTGATGATGGGATTTTTATCAATCAAGCAAAATATACCAGAAATCTTCTCAAGAAATTTGGTATGCTTGATAGTTCATCTGCTACAACTCTCATGGCTACTGCAACAAAGCTAGACAAAGACACAGGAGCCTCAGTAGATATGACAAACTATAGAGGAATGATAGGGTCTCTTCTTTATCTCACTGCAAGCAGACCAGATATCATGTATGCAACATGTCTTTGTGCAAGATTTCAAGCAGACCCCAGAGAGCCACATCTAACAGCTGTAAAAAGGATTTTCAAATATCTCAAAGGAACCATAACTCTTGGTTTGTGGTATCCTAGAGAATCAGAGTTTAAATTAATTGGTTACTCTGATGCAGATTTTACAGGCTGTAAGATAGACAGAAAAAGTACAAGTGGAAGCTGTCAATTTTTAGGTGACAGATTAGTTTCTTGGTACAGCAAGAAACAGAAATCAATTTCCACATCCACAGCAGAAGCAGAATATATAGCTGCTGGTAGCTATTGTGCACAGATTTTATGGATGAAGAATCAATTGCTGGACTATGGCTTAAGGTATTCTAGAATACCTATTTACTGTGATAATCAAAGTGCTATTGCTATGACAGGTAATCCAGTACAGCACTCCATGACCAAGCACATCAGCATAAGGTATCATTTTATCAGGGAACATGTGGAAGAAGGAAACATTGAGCTTCATTTTGTTTCTACAGACCAACAGCTTGCAGATATCTTCACCAAACCTTTGAGTGAAGCTACCTTTACAAGGCTGGTAAATGAACTTGGAATGGTCTCTGGTTTTGACTAGAGATACTGGTTAGATTCAAACTCTATACATGATTTTATGCTCATGATTCTTTGCATGTGTTAAATGCTATTTGTACCAGTATGTTAAACTCTGATAGTAAACTCTGTTAGTCATACTCTGTCGGTTAAACTCTAATGTTAAACTCTGATTGTGATATTGTCTGAAACATATGGACCGATGAAGAAATTTGTATGAAGCATGATTTTCAGTAGGTAATCATGAATCCTTCTAAGTAATATAAATTCTGATTTCAAAATGTGCAGGAATTTTACACAGCATGATACTGTCTCTATATTTATAGCATCTCTTAGTTTATTGATCCTACACAATGAGTTTGTATTAGCTGTTTGCATTTTCTCTCATAAGTTAATTGTATTAACTGATGAAAAGTCTAAACTCTGAAAATTAGTTACAAATATTTCACCCTCAAATCAAAAGATGCCAAAAAGAGCACAAATTCCTTTGAGATCATGTTGTGCCTAGGAAGATCCAGGAACTTATTGTATGAAATAAGGGCTAAAATCTTTGATTTTTGGTGACTAGTGCCAACCACTGATTCTTGGAAAAAAAAATTATATATAAAGGGGGTGAAAATAAAAGATATATCCAAATGAAAGGATATCAGTATACATAGTTTAGATATAAAAATCAGATTTTATTTGGTATGAGAGTTTGAGCAACCAGTTTTTACTGCTTTAGTTTGTGGATTTTATGCACTTTGAGATGATCTAAATATTCATATTTCAGTAAACTCTGCTAATTCACACACAAATACTCACACCTGTACAGTTTATGAAAACAGTTTATTTATAAAGGAGGAGGATTGGTAAACACTGATGAACTGTGTACTCTACGCTGAGGTAATTTTATTTTAATCTCTGATGATTAAAATTAATTATTTGTTTCAGACAGTTAAAAATTTTGAGAAAACATTCTTGAAAATAAAAGAGTATGATTGGTAACGGTTCTAATTTGTATTAAACAGAGGAGAGAGGTTGAGTGTTTAGAAAAGTGTAAAGGGCGGTAATAATTGCTATTTTTACTGCGCATGCGCATTGGAAACTGTCAATTATTTGCTGTCAGTCATTGCATGTGTGCCACGTGTCCCACTCACATAGTTAACGGAGTAAGACAGTTGTGTATTAATGATTAAAAACTGTTCAGTTTTTAATTTTGAATTTCATATTTATACAATACACAAACATACGTCTAAACCTTTCACATTTTACTTCAATTCACATCTATTGACACACACACATATTCACAAACACCTTTCTACTTACAAACTCTTTCGAAGCTTTTGCATCAGTTTCTTTGATTTCTTTCAAATCTTACTAATGGCGACTACAACTTTTGTTTCTTCTGGGTTAGAATTTGTTCCAAATAACTATGCAGCACCATTAAACACTGCCAACGCACCAGAAGCTTTTCATATGATTCAAGATTTTCTTGCTCAGTCAGCGATTGGGCGTGCTTTAGTTGAACCAGCAAAACTTTCTGGTTTACAAATCAAGGCGTTTTGGGAGTCCGGGATGTATGATGATGGTGGTGAGACTGGTAACCCATCTATAATATTTGAATTTGAAGAAACAGAGTATGTAATTACTGCTGGAACCATTCGGGCTGCAATGGGGTTTCCTGAGTTTTCGTCGTATACTATTGGAATGGGTGATGAAGATTTGATAAGGATGATGCAAGAGATTGGTTATTCTGGACCCTTGACTAAGATTGGACAGTTGAAACGACCGTTCTTAAGGAAGGAGTGGAGCTTCTTCTTTGATTGCATTACAAGGACGTTCGGAAAGAAATGCACCAACTGAGATGCTATTCCCACAGACAGTCTGCAAATCGGGTACTCTCTGTTATATGATAATCATTTTGATTTTGCACGACTTGTTTTGAATAACTTAGGGGAGAAAATGACAGAAAATAGAAGAGTAGTTTACTTTTCTAGATTTTGTCAGATTTTATTCTCTTACTGTGTTGAAGGGGTAGAAGTAATTGATGAAGATGTTTCTTGTTTTAAATTACACAAGAGGATATTTTCTGATCTTATCAATAAGGATGTTAAGAAAGGGGTTGTTGGAGACTTGTTGCTACCTGCCTCTGTGCAACAGTTTATAAATGATCAAGTAAATCCACCAACACAAGCTTCTTCTCAATCAGAGCCTCAACCTGAGCCTTTACAAACAGAGCTACCTTCATCAACATCTGTCAAACCTGCAAGGGGTGGTAGGACTAAGCATATGGGTTCTAAGCCAGCAAGGATTTCTAAATCATCAGTTGATATTGGGGTGTCAACATCTGCTGGAACTTCAAGGAAGAAAAGAAGGGCAAATAGGCCATCTTTTGCTGACAGTGAGATTTCACATCAGAAAAGAAGAAAGTTGGTAGAAAATTATCTTTTTGATGATTTGGATGAGTCTACACCAGACTCTGAAGCTGTCCAACATGAAGCTCCAGAAGATTTTGTTGAGGAGCATGTTGTAACTACTGCTGATGAGGACAGAGTTTTTGTAAATGCTGAAGCTCCTGAAGCTGAAAATCAGGAGGTTGTTACTGATGAGACCAGAGCATATGCTGATGAGGCTGATGTTGTTATTGAGGAGATTGTTGTCGATGATAACACTACTGTGCCTATAGTGGACAGAGTAAATTCTGATGAAGCTCCTGAGGTGTTCCATGAACCTATATTGGAGATGGACAATGAAGAAGAGATTGAAGCACATCCTACTGTCAGTATTTGTGACACTGCGGATGTGGCAGCTGATCAAGCTACTCTGGAAATTGAAGAGTCAATGGCAACTCATACAGAGATTCTCTCTGTCACTAATCAAGTTATTGAAGTTGGTGAAGAGGTTGATTAGGTAGCAAGATCTGTCTCTTCTGAGCAGATTGTTGAAAATGCTGAGAAGCAGATTATAGTAGAAGAAGTTGTTCCAGTAGAAGAAGAAGATGCTGAGAAAGATGATGTTGCAGCAGAGAATGTTGACATTACTGCAGAGCATATTGTTGAAGAAGCTGCAGAAAATGTAGTTGTAAACTCTGATCTTCCTGAGAGAGCACAAGATAATGCTAACGAAGATGTTTCTATTTCTTCTAATGCTGCTTCTTCTGCAAACTCTGTTGATACATCTCAAAGAGTTGCTGCTCAACATGCTACAGACGCTCACTTTCAGGAAATGTATTTTTCTAATTGGTCAAGCAAAGAAACTATCTTTTCTGATGAAAGAGCTGCTGATTTTGTGACCAAGTCTTCTAAGGAAATTCAAAATCCTGAACTTTTAACTCATCTCAAAGCCACAATTGTCCAAGTCAAATCATTGCATAATCGCTTTGATACTACTGATAAGGTTATTGATGGACTGAGAAATGACATAGTTGCTAGGGAAGTTACATTGAAAAAGGATAGATCTTTATATCTTTCCCTGTGTCAAGAACAAAAGGATTTTAGCTCCAGGTTACTGAAGGTTGAAGAGAATCAGACTTTGATGTCTGGAAAATTTGATTCTATTGCTGAATCACTAGAGTTGCTGACATCAGTTTTTATTCCTGATGATGTCAAAAAGGGGGAGAAGATACCTAAAGACAAATGCAGAAGGACTCCAACTTTGAGACTGAGGGATGATTCAAATGATGGTGGAAGCAGGGAAACAGAGAAAAGGTCAAAGTCTTCTCAAGAGCAAGGGCGACTTAGGTCAAACTCTGCTAGACAGACAAACTCTGATATGATAAACTCTGGTGCTACTGGTTCTGGTACTCATGCTCAATCTTCTTCAAGACTTAAGAGTCTAGTGATTTCAGCTAATCCAATAACTGATGAAGAGATTGCAGCCAAGTTGTTTTTAGATGAGCATGATGGTGAAGTGACAGTTGAGGATTTGGAAGCAGAAATGAAGATGCTGTCTGAAGAACATAAAAAGAAAGTTGCTTCTGGTACTTATAAGAAGAAATCAGTAAAGGCTCCTAGAAAGAAAGAAATTGGAATTTCTATCAAAGAAAATACTCAACAGAGCATACAATACACAAGGAGACCTGTGATTGCAAATACTGATAAAGGAAAGGGTATACTGGTAGAAGAAGGACAGTTACCAAAGAAGAATTATTCAACCTCTGACGTTGCTCAAGTTGAATCAAGGATAAACAAATCAACCTCTGACGTTGCTCATGTTGATATTTCTACTAAAGTTGTGACAACCTCTGACAAGGCTCAAGTTGTACAAACTCAGCTAGCTCCATAACTTCAAGGTTTCTTAAGACCTGTACTTTCTGAAACTCTGACGTTAGAAGCTGTTGATTTTTCTCAAACCAGGACAGTACTTGGAAAAGAATCTTATGACAAGTCTGGTTTAGGTTCACACAGGGAAAAGAGAATAAATAACAGATCTTTAGATCAAACATCACTGGCAGAAGCTGGTATTGGGGTATCTCAAGAGAGCCTTGATAAACTAGAATCTGTTCAGATGGTCTATCATAAAGGATTGAAGAAAGAGGTTCTGTTATATTTTATGTCTGATGGAAGAGTATACAGAATAGGAGAAGCTGATGTTCAATTGAAGCTATGGGAAGAGCTTGAGTATGTTATATACCTTCTCAAAGTCAAAAATAGAAGTACTCACAATGCTGCTTTAGTTCTAAGAGAAAGGATGCTGAAGACAAAAGCTATGCTTGGAGGAGGTGTTTCTAGTGCATATATTCCTAAGTACAGAGATGCTTATGGAAAGATTGTTGAGATGAAGAGAAATAGTGCTAAGTTTAAGACCGCACTGGGTATTAAAGTCTTGGAATTCAATCTGGAGTCAGACAAATCATATTATATCCGGCTAGGGAATGAAATGAGAAAGAACAGCATTTATTCTCTGAGAGCTGCTATCTACCAGACTGGAGAAAGTGATCCAGAGCTCAAGGAATTGAAAGAGATCAGGGTAGAAGAGCTAGAAAAGGCTGAAAGAAGACTTCTCATTGTTAGGCCGAATACACAATATATAATCAAGTATGTATGAGAATAACAATCAAGAACACAAGTTTGTAAATCAACAAACTGAATTATATTAAATAATTCTCTCTTAGTGATGTTAATGAATCACAAAGAGCTTCTAGGTTACAAGAATAATATATTCAATGATCGCATCCCTTCTAGGGATAACCTATCTGTGTTTATATAGTACACAGTTACACAATCCTTATCTAATTGATATTCCTACAAATTAGCTATACAAGTCATATCAATTAAGGATTGCTTCTTATCTTCTATTCTGTTTCCTTAGCTGTATCAATATATTCTGTTTCTTTCCATCTTCAGAATATATTGCTTCTAGAATCTTCAATTCAGCACCGACAGCTAATTCAACTATCACCCTGTCAGACTTTAAATAAACTCTGACCGGCTTCCTTTAAACTCTTCACCCTGTCAGACTTTAAATAAACTCTGACCGGCTTCTGATAAACTCTGGTCAGTACCTGTTGCTTAAACACTGATAAACAAACGTCAGCAATTATATCTAACAATCTCCCCCAACTTGTTCATAATAAAATGTACAAGTTAAACATATAATTGATGATGTCAAAAACATTTAACAAATGCAGTGTTTAACATATAACAGAGTTTAATTTAAAACAGAGTTTAAATTTGACTTAGAATAGAAAATATATTAAAAACTTACAGTCAGACTTTACTTGATTTCTTGAATATCAGGCACTGTCCTGATATAGTCTGATAGCAATTTCTTTTCAGCTCTTTCTAGCTCTTCCACCATGATCTTCTTCACTTCTTTCAACTCTGGATCAGATTCTCCAGTCTGATAAATTGCAGCCCTCAAAGAATATATGCTGTTTTTGTCCATTTCATTTCCAAGTCTGATATAAAAAGGTTTATCAGACTCTAGATTGAACTCAAGAACCTTTTTATTTAGTGCAGTTCTGAACCTAGCACTATTCCTTTTCATTTCTACCAACTTTCCATGTGCATCTCTGTATTTAGGAATGTATGCACTTGATACTCCAGCTCCACTCAAAACTTTGGATTTCATCATCCTTTCCTTCAAAACTCGAGCAGCATCATAAGTACTTCTATTCTTTACTTCAAATAGATATAGGACATACTCTAGCTCTTCCCAGAGTTTTAACTGAATATCAAATTCACCAACTCTATACACTCTGCCATCAGCCATAAAATATAACAAGAATTCCTTTTTGATTCCTTTATGAAAAATCATCTGTACAGATTCTAGTTTGTCAAGGCCTTCTTGAGTAATTCCAACTCCAGATTCTGCCAGCGAAAACTTGTCTTGAGATCTGTTATTAGTTCTTCTCTCTCTGTGTGAACCCAGTCCAGATTTATCAAAGGCTTCTTTTCCCAATACTGTTCTGGTTTCTGAGAAATTCACAGCTTCAAGCTTTAAATCTTCAAGAAGTTTTGGTTTGCTGAATCCTGGAAGTTGTGTAGATTTCTGTACAACTTGAGCAACGTCAGAGGTTGTCATAACTTTAGTAGTAACATCAACTTGAGCAGCGTCAGAGGTTGATTTTGCTAATCTTGTTTCAACTTGAGCAATGTCAGAGGTTGATTTAAACTTCTTATTCAGGTTAGGCTCTTCAATCATTATGCCTTTACCCTTATCAGAGTTTCCAATCACAGGTCTCCTTGTATATTGTATACTCTGTTGTATATTCTCTTTGATAGAAATACCAACTTCTTTCTTTCTAGGAGCCTTGATTTCCTTTTTCTTGTAGATTCCAGCTTCAAGATTTTTCTTGTGTTCCTCAGCAAGCATTTGCTCTTCAGCCTGGATATCTTCAATAGTAACATTCTTTCCATGCTCTTTCATGAATATTTTAGCAGCAATCTCTTCATCAGTAGATGGATTAGTTGAAACAACTAAACTCTTGAGTTTTGAAGTAGATTGGCCACCAGAGTTTATCTTGTCAGAGTTTGTTTGTCTATCAGAGTTTACTCTTGTCCTGCTTTGCCTTTGAGCAAAAATCTTTCTTTTATTTTCTTTGCTTCCCCCATCAGTAGAATCATCCCTCCGTCTCAGAGCTTGAGTGTCTTTGCATTTGTCTTTAGATACACTCTCCCCCTTTTTGACATCATCAGAAAGTAGTACTGATGTCATCAATTCAATGGCAGTAGAAATGGAATTCAGTTGAGTAGACATTGCATTCTGATTTTCCTCAACTTTCCCAAGCCTCTTCTTGATTTCCTCAGAATCCTTGGCTTGCTGCTTGAGCATGGCATAATAATAAGTTATGTCAGACTTGAAAGTAAGATCCTTCATACTGACTTCATTCCTTAGATTTGTAAGCATTTGTTGATTCTCATCAAATCTATTATTAAGAGATTTGACTTGAACAACAGTTGCCTGTAAGCTTGTAAGTACATCAGTATTTGAGATCTTCTTGACAGAATCAGATAGAAAATCTGCAGCCCTTTGTGCTGAGAAGACACAATCTGCATCAGCCCATTTGTTGTAGTACATATTCTGGAAATGCTCATTTGTCCGTCTATTGACTTCCCTTGCTTCATCACTATTAACATCATCAGCCAATGAAACTTGAATACTAGGGTGTGAATGAGAACCCTCAGCATCATTTCCAGCTTCTTCATTAGTGTCTGCTTCATTTTCAGTAAGAATATTTTCAGCAGTAAACTGTGCAGCTTCATCAATTTTCTCCTCTTCTACAGCTTCAGGAATATCAGAGTTAACCTGAGCAAAAACCTCTGCTTCTCTTTGAACAATCTCAACAACAGATTGTTGCAAAGCTTCAAGAATAATATTCTCAGAGTTTAGCTCATCGGCAGCCTCTTGTTCCTTTTCTATCACAGCTTCATCAAGAATTGTCTCTGTGACTTTTATCATCTGATTAACCTCCTCACCTTTGTCAAGATCACAAGAAATAATTTCAGTGTGAGTGGCCAGAGATTCTTCTATCTGATCAGTTACTTGATCAGCTTCCACACCCTCTGTATAATGATCAGAATGTATAGAGGTGTGTGCTTCAAAATCAAAAACTCTGCTATCAGAATGAGTAGCAGCTTCCTCAACTACATCATTAGCCTTTGATGTAGGAGCTTCTATATCCAAATCCATCATATTAGCAGTTTTTGCAGCATCCTCCTGAACAAACACTTCTTGAGCTTCAGTGTTTACAAACACTCTGTCCTCATTAGCATTTAGAATATCCTCCTCAACAACCATTGCAGGAGTATCTTGAGGAACAGTTTCAGTCACAATCTCCTCATTCTCTGATGCAGGAGCTTCAGATTCATCAAGATTTGCTCTATCCTCTGAGAGCATAGTAGTTTCCCTTAGAACAGCTTCCTGAATTACCACTTCAGAGTTTATAGGCAATTCAGCTTCTTCCTCCTCATCAAAAAGATAAGTGGCTACAAGTTTCCTTCTTTTACTCAGAGTTTGAGAATCCTCTGCTTCATTTTCACTAGCAGATACTCTTGCTTCGTCAGAACGAGGTCTTTGTGCCCTTACTTTTCTTTTAAATGCTCTGGTTTTGGACTTCTTTAACCTTTGTGATGGAGACACAGAAGGTTCAGCTTCAGAAGATGGTTTAGAAATCCTTGCTGGCTTAGAACCCATATGCTTAGTTCTACCACCTCTTGCAGGATTAACAGAAATTAAAGAAGGTACTTCTTGAGTTGATGAATTGACTTGAGCATTTAAAAACTGTTGCATTGAGGCAGGTAGCAACAAGTCTCCAACAACTCCTTTCTTAACATCTTTATTTACTAGATCAGTAAATACCCTCTTATGTAATTTAAAACAAGAAACATCTGCTTCAACTACATTTACTCCTTCAACACAATAAGAAACCAAAAGCTGACAGAATCTAGAAAAATAAACAACTCCTCTATTCTCTGTCATCTTCTCCCCTAAGTTAGTCAAAACAAGTCGTGCAAAATCAAAATGATTATCATATAATAAAGAATACCCGATTTGCAGACTGTCTGTGGGAATAGCATCCCAATTTGTGCATTTCTTTCCAAATGTCCTCGTGATGCAATCGAAGAAGAAACTCCATTCCTTGCGCAGAAACGGCCTTTTGAGTTGCCCAATCTTTGTCAATGGCCCAGAGTAACCAATCTCTCGCATCATTCGTATTAAATCCTCATCACCCATTCCAACAGTGTAGGAAGGATACTCAGGAAACCCCATTGCAGCTCGAATAGTACCAGCAGTAATAACATACTCTGTTTCTTCAAACTCAAAGATTATGGATGGGTTCCCAGTTTCACCACCATCATCATAAACCCCTGACTCCCAGAGCGCCTTGATTTGTAAAACAAAAAGTTTGGCTGGTTCAACTAAAGCACGCCCAATCGCTGACTGAGCAAGAAACTTTTGAATCATATGAAATGCTTCTGGTGCGTTTGCAGTGTTTAGTGGTGCGGTATAGTTGTTTGGAACGAACTCTAACCCAGACGAAATGAAAGCTGTGGTTGCCATTAGAAGATTTTGAAGAAAGAACAAGTAATTGATGCGAAAGCTTAACAGAGTTTATGTGTAGAAAGGTGTTTGTGACTATGTGTGTGTGATAATAGATGTGTATGAGTAAGATGTGAAAAATTTAACTGAAGATGTGTGTATTGTATTAAAAAAAATAAAGATTAAAAACTGAAGAGTTTTAATCATTAATACACAACTGTCTTACTCCAGTAATCATGTGAATGGGACACGTGTCACACATGCAGTTACTGACAGCAAATAATTGGCAGTTTCCAATACGCATGCGCAGTAAAAACAGCAATAATTACCGCCTGTTACACTTTTCTATGCAAATAACCTCTCTCCTCTGTTTAAAACATTCTTGAACAACTTTCCAATCATACTCTTTTTAAATTTTCAAAACAAATGTCTAATCTCAAAATTATAAAATGTCTGAAACAAAGAAATTATTTTAATCATCAGAGATTAAAACAAAGTTACCTCGGCATATGTCACACAATACATCAGTGTTTACCATTTATCCTTCTTTGTCAATAAACTCTTTTCCCAATCTGTACAGGTGTGAATAATTGTGTGTGCAATAGCATTGTTTACCGAAATCAATATTTAAATCATCTCAAAGTGCATAAAATCCACAAACTAAAGCAGTAAAAATTGGTTGCCTAAACTCTCATGTATAACATAAAATCTGATTTTATATCTAAACTCTGTATACTGATATCCTTTCATTTGGATATATCTTTTGTTTTTCACCCCCTTTCTTTATATATTTTTTTATTATTTTTTTATTTTTTTATTTTTTTATTTTTTTTTTATTTTTCCAGTAATCAGTGGTTGGCACTAGTCACCAAAAATCAAAGATTTTAGCCCTTATTTCATACAATAAGTTCCTGGATCTTCCTAGCCACAACATGATCTCAAAGGAATTTGTGCTCTGTTTGGCATCTTTTGATTTGAGGGTGAATATTTGCAATTAATAATCAGAGTTTAGACTTTTCATCAGTTAATACAATTAATTTATGAGAGAAAATGCAAACAGCTAATACAAACTCAGTGTATAGGATCAATAAACTAAGAGATGGTATCAATATAGAGACATTATCATGCTGTGTTAACTTACTGCACATATTTGAGATCAGAATCTATACAACTCTTAAGGATTCATAATTACTTACTGAGAATTATGCTTCATACAAATTTCTTCATTGGTCCATATGTTTCAGACAAAATTACAATCAGAGTATAGCATTAAACTGTAACAATCAGAGTATGACCAACATTTGATGACTAACAGAGTTTAGCATCAGAGTTTAACCGATAGAGTATGACTGACACTTCACAGAGTTTACTGACAGAATTTAACTGTCAGAGTTTACCATCAGAGTTTAACATGCTGGTGCACATAACAGTTAACACATGTAAGAAATCATGAACATAAAAAGCAAACATGTATAGTTTTTGAGTCTAACCCGTATCTCTAGTCAGAACCAGAGATCATTCCAAGTTCATTTACCAATCTTGTAAAAGTAGCTTCACTCAAAGGTTTGGTGAAGATATCTGCAAGTTGTTGGTCTGTAGACACAAAATGAAGCTCAATGTTCCCTTCTTCCACATGTTCTCTGATAAAATGATACCTTATGCTGATGTGCTTGGTCATGGAGTGCTGTACTGGATTACCTGTCATAGCAATAGCACTTTGGTTATCACAGAAAATAGGTATTTTAGAGTACCTTAACCCATAATCCAGCAATTGATTCTTCATCCATAAAATCTGTGCACAACAGCTACCAGCTGCTATATACTCTGCTTCTGCTGTGGATGTAGAAATTGACTTCTGTTTCTTGCTATACCAAGAAACCAATCTGTCACCTAAGAATTGACAACTTCCACTTGTACTTTTTCTGTCTATCTTACAGCCTGCAAAATCTGCATCAGAGTAACCAATTAGCTTAAACTCTGATTCTCTAGGATACCACAAACCCAAGGTTATGGTTCCTTTGAGATATTTGAAAATCCTTTTTACAGCTGTTAGATGAGGCTCTCTGGGATCTGCTTGAAATCTTGCACAAAGACATGTTGCAAACATGATATCAGGTCTACTTGCAGTAAGATACAGTAAAGACCCTATCATTCCTCTGTAGTTTGTCATATCTACTGAGGCTCCTGTGTCTTTGTCTAGCTTTGTTGCTGTAGCCATGGGAGTTGTGGCAGATGAACTATCAAGCATACCAAATTTCTTTAGAAGATTTCTGGTATACTTTGCTTGATTGATAAAAATCCCATCATCTGTTTGCTTGACCTGTAAGCCTAGAAAATAACTAAGCTCTCCCATCATGCTCATTTGATACCTGGATTGCATAAGCTTTGCAAACTTCTTACAGAGTTTGTCATTAGTAGATCCAAAAATAATATCATCTACATAAATTTGAACTAACAGCAAATCATCACCAGAATTGAAATAAAACAAGGTTTTATCAATTGTACCTCTTGTGAACCCACTTTCTAAAAGAAATTGAGCAAGAGTTTCATACCATGCTCTTGGTGCTTGCTTAAGTCCATATAATGCCTTGTCAAGCCCGTAGACATAATTTGGATGCTTGGAATCTACAAATCCTGGTGGTTGTTCAACAAATACTTCTTCTTCAAGCTTCCCATTGAGAAAAGCACTTTTTACATCCATCTGAAAGACTTTAAACTTCTTGTGTGCAGCATAGGCCAGAAAAATCCTTATGGCCTCCAATCTTGCAACCGGAGCAAAGGTTTCATCATAGTCAATTCCTTCCTGTTGTGAATAACCTTTAGCCACAAGTCTAGCCTTGTTTCTTGTAATCACACCTTCACTGTCAGTCTTGTTTCTGAAAACCCACTTTGTACCTACAATTGATCTATTATTTGGTCTAGGTACAAGTGTCCAGACTTCATTTCTTTCAAATTCATTTAACTCTTCTTGCATTGCTGTAATCCAATTAGCATCTTGAAGAGCTTCCTCCACTTTCTTTGGTTCTGTTTGAGACAAGAAAGCATGATACAGACACTCATTATTTGTTGCACTTCTAGTTCTTACACTAGCATCAGGATCTCCAATTATGAGATCAGGTGTGTGTGCCTGTGTCCACTTTCTTGCTGTTGGTAAGTGGTTTCTTGCATCATTATTGGATCCTCCCCCTTGATCCATGCTCTCCTGATTCATATGTTGATTTTCTGCATTATCTGAGGCTCCCCCTGAATTGGATGGTTCAGAGTTTGAACTGTCAGAGTTTGAATCAGTTTCCTCAACTGACTCACTTGCTGTGTCTTGTTGAGCTTCTTCACGCTCCCCCTCAACTGGTTCACTATTTTGTTCAACTTGAGAATTTTCAGTTTCTCCAGTATTTACCAGTAGAGGTTCAGAGTATGCTTCGTCAGAGTTTGTCAAACCTGCTTCATCAGAGTTTGTCGGTACTGCTTCATCAGAGTTTACATCATCAGAGAATAATCCTTCATTTTCAAAACGCAGTTGATCATATCCATCTAAGTCATCAAGTCCAGTTATTTTCTTGTCATCAAATGACACATGTATGGATTCCATGATCACTTTAGTTCTCAGATTGTAGACTCTGAATGCTTTTGTTGACAATGGATAGCCAACAAAGATTCCTTCATCAGCTTTTAACTCGAACTTGGTCAACTGTTCAGGATGAGTCTTCAACACAAAGCATTTGCATCCAAATATATGAAAATATTTCAAATTTGGCTTCTTATTTTTCACCATCTCATATGGTGTTTTCCCATGCTTGTTGATCAATGTTGCATTTTGAGTAAAACAAGCAGTTTGAACAGCTTCCGCCCAGAAGTATGTTGGTAATTTTGCTTCATCAAGCATAGTTCTGGTTGCTTCAATTAAAGTTCTGTTCTTCCTTTCAACTACACCATTTTGCTGTGGAGTTCCAGGTGCAGAAAACTCTTATTTCACTCCTCTTTCCTTGCAGAAAGCTTCCATGATTGAGTTTCTGAATTCAGTTCCATTATCACTCCTTATAATTTTGACTTTGTGTTGTGATCCTTTGTCCAGTAGATTTACATGATCCATCAGAGTTTGAGCAGTTTCATCCTTCTTTGACAAGAAATACACCCATGTATATCTAGTATATTCATCAACAATTACTAGAGCATATTTCTTTCTGCCCATGGACATCACATTCACTGGTCCAAAGAGATCAACATGTAGAAGATGATAAGGTTCCACTACTGAAGATTCAGATTTGCTCTTGAAAGATGACTTCCTTTGCTTGGCCTTTTGACAAGAATCACATAGGCCATCTAGACTGAGTATTGATTTTGGGAGTCTTCTTACAAGATCCTTTCTTATTAGCTCATTGATGTTGTTCAAATTGAGATGAGAGAGCTTCTTATGCCAATTCCAACTCTCTTCATTTGACATTTTAGCAGTCAGACACATTGTTTTTCCATCAGAGTTTGTTACCAAACTTGCTTCATAAATGTTGTTGCGCCTGTGTCCAACTAGAACAACTTTTCCAGTAGATTTACTGATAACTTCACAGTATTCAGTATGAAAATCTACATGGTTTCCTCTGTCACAGATTTGACTCACAGATAGCAGATTATGCTTGAGTCCTGAGACTAGAGCTACATTTGTAATGATGACACTTCCAAGATTGATATTGCCATATCCCAGAGTGTGTCCTATGTTGCCATCTCCATAGGAAACCTTTGGGCCAGCCTTCTCCTTAAAGTCTGATAGCAGGGCTTTATTTCCAGTCATATGTCCTGAGCATCCACTGTCCAAGATAAGTGTGCTCTCTATTATACCCTGCAATCACAAACAAATACTAAGTGTTAGTTTTAAGGACCCAGACTTGCTTGGATCCTTTGTCCTTCTTAACAGTGTTAGTTTTTGCAGCGGAATTACTATCAACAGAGTTTAAACTAACATTGTCAGACTTTACACTTGCAGAGTTTGCTCTAACCCACTTCAGATTGGGTTTTAGCTCATAATAGTTGTGATAAATAGCATGATAACTCTTGCAAGTATAAATGGAATGCCAAGTGCTCCCACAGTGTGTGCATAAAGTCTGTGGTCTAACCCTAACATAATCATTCTTTACTCCTGAAGTAGAAGATAAAGAATTGATATTTTTATTCTTTGTGCAGTAATTAGCAAGATGATTAGAACTACCACAATTTTAACATGTTTTCCTTGGAGCAGCACCAGTAGGCAAATGATTATTTCTATTATTTATGCCTATCTTTCCATTCCTATTCTTCTTGGACCCTTTTGGTTTCATGGCAGATTTTACCTCTTTCAACTTATGATTGAACTGTTTTCCTGTCATCAAGCCAACATTAACATGTTTTTCACAAGTTTTTACTGGTTTTCTAACAGCTTCTACTTCCATAAGATTTTCTGTTATAATATTTTCCTGTTTTTCACAGGCTTCATCTGATTCCATATCAGCTTCCCTTATTACAACAGATTTTAACTTATTGGCTTCTGGAACAAATTTCACAGGTTTAAGTTGTGGTTTTACCTTAACCTTGTCTTTAAACCTAAGTTCATCATTTTCACAATAACCTAAACCTACAGAATCAGTCTGAAACACTTGATGAGTGTCTCTTCCAGAATCTGTCCAAGTCTTGATTATTTTTCTTTCTTTTTCTAGATCAGATTCTAATTGCTTATTTCTTTTCAGCAACTCCTGTTCTACATAAACAGCATCATCTCTTTCTTTTTGAATCTGCTTCATCTTTTCAAGTTCTCCTTCAAGAAACTTGTTTCTATCTTTAAGACTAAGATTCTCAGATTTAATTCTCTCATTTTCTAAAGTCTGATCCCTATAGCTAACATGAACACTTTTCAGATATACTCTTAACTCAGATATATTATCAGTATCATAAGCATAAGTAGTTAGGGGTACCTTATTTTCAGATGATTCAGTCTCATCTCTGACAGTTGCTATAAGAGCATAATTTTCTCCATCATCAGAGTCTGAAGTATCTGCCCAGTCTTTGCCTTTAGAGATGAGTGCTTTCTCAGATTTGCCTTTCTTGCACTCTGGGGCATAGTGACCCATCTCCTTACACCTGTAGCACTGGATTTCAGATTTATCCTTCTTACCAGATTTGGTCTCCCTTCCATCAGACTTTCTGAAACTTCTCCTTTCAGAGTTTGAATCTTTCCTTGAGAATCTCTTTCCTTTCTTGAAGTTCTTGAATCCCATCTTCTTAAAGGTCTTCACCATCAATGCAGCCATTTTCATCATTTGTTCTTCATCATCCTCAGAGTCAGAAGCTTCATCAGAGTTTGAGTCATCATCAGAGTTTGATGACTCACTTTCAGATTTAATGACTAAAGCCTTTCCCTTGGCTTTCTTCCTTGATGATTCCTTCTTAATGGGCTTCTCCTCGACTTTGAGAGCAACAGGTTTTGTCTTTTTACTCAATCTTCTATTCCTTTGTTCTATCTCCAGTTCATGAGTTTTCAATAACCCATAGATTTCATCAAGATCTGTATCAGCAAGCTCATAATTATCTCTTATTGTGGTTGTCTTTAGATCCCACTTTTCAGGTAGAGATAACAGAAACTTGAGATTAGACTCTTCAAGCTCATATTCTTTATCAACCAGAGACAGATCATTCAATAGTTTGCAAAATCTGTCATGAGTCTCAGTCAAGGTTCATTAGGTCTTGAATCAAAGTGCTCATACTCCTGTGTGAGTATTGTCTTTCTGTTCTTCTTAATAGCACTTGTTCCCTGGCATCTGACTTCTAAAGCATCCCATATCTCTTTGGCAGTTTTGCAGCCAATTACTCTGTTAGACATAACATTATCTAAAGCACTGTGGAGAAGATGTCTAACCTTTGCATCCTTTGCAATTGATGAGATGTCCTCAGGAGTCATATCTTTCTTTTCCTTTGGAACAGTCTTTTGTTCTTGACCATCAACAACAGGGGCTAGTTTGGTTGGATTATGAGGACCATCATAAATTCTGTCAAGATATTCTGGATCTGTAGCCTCCAGAAACATGGTCATCTTCACCTTCCAAATTGGATACTCTACAGGCCTGAGAAATGGAACCCTGATAGTTTCATATCGACTCACAGAATTAGGCTTAACCTGTTCAGCCTTGGGAGCAGTTTGATTTTCTTCAGACATGATTATTACTGTGTTTGAATCGTAAAACTGTATATATTAAACAGCCTTGGCTCTGATACCAATTGTTAGGCCGAATACACAATATATAATCAAGTATGTATGAGAATAACAATCAAGAACACAAGTTTGTAAATCAACAAACTGAATTATATTAAATAATTCTCTCTTAGTGATGTTAATGAATCACAAAGAGCTTCTAGGTTACAAGAATAATATATTCAATGATCGCATCCCTTCTAGGGATAACCTATCTGTGTTTATATAGTACACAGTTACACAATCCTTATCTAATTGATATTCCTACAAATTAGCTATACAAGTTATATCAATTAAGGATTGCTTCTTATCTTCTATTCTGTTTCCTTAGCTGTATCAATATATTCTGCTTCTTTCCATCTTCAGAATATATTGCTTCTAGAATCTTCAATTCAGCACCGACAGCTAAATCAACTATCACCCTGTCAGACTTTAAATAAACTCTGACCGGCTTCCTTTAAACTCTTCACCCTGTCAGACTTTAAATAAACTCTGACCGGCTTCTGATAAACTCTGGTCAGTACCTGTTGCTTAAACACTGATAAACAAACGTCAGCAATTATATCTAACACTCATCGATTATCTCAGGACAGTGCCTGATATTGAAGAGATTAAGTAAAGTCTGACTGTAAGTTTTTAAAGTTTTCTGTTCTAAGTTAAAGTTAAACTCTGTTAT
Organism: Heracleum sosnowskyi; assembly: GCA_030848705.1. Classification (NCBI taxonomy): domain Eukaryota; kingdom Viridiplantae; phylum Streptophyta; class Magnoliopsida; order Apiales; family Apiaceae; genus Heracleum; species Heracleum sosnowskyi. Next base: position 37,732,663 of record CM061244.1, read on the forward strand.
ATTTAAACACTGCATTTGTTATATGTTTTGACATCATCAATTATCTATTTAACTTGTACATCTTCATTATGCACAAGTTGGGGGAGATTGTTAGATATAATTGCTGACATTTGTTCATCAGTGTTTAAGTACCAGGTACTCATCAGAGTTTACTAGAAGCCATTCAGAGTTTGATAAAGTCTGACGGGGTGAAGAGTTCATTAACTGTCGGTGCTAATATGAAGATTCTAGAAGCAATATATCTTGAAGATGGAAAGAAGCAAGATATATTGAGACAGTTAAGGAAACGGAACAGAAGACAGAAGCAATTCTAATTTGATATGATTTGTATAGCTAATTTATATGAATATCAATTAGAGATTGATTATGTAACTGTGTATTATATAAACACAGATAGGTTAACCCTAAAAGGGATGCGAATACTGAATATATTATTCTTGTAACCTAGCAGCTCTCTGTGATTCTTTAACATCATTGAGAGAAGAATTATTTATATAATTCAGTTGTTGATTCATAAACAGTGTTCTCAATTGTTATTATCATACTTATATTGATTATATATTGTGTATTCGGCCTAACATGAAATCTTTCAAACAGAGTTCGACCAAATTCCCATATACTAACCATACAAACACAGAAACGTGCGTGTGTGCAATGCTCATCAATATACTCCCAAACTAAATCAAGACCATATCCTATTCTTCACCAAAACAACCACAAGCTTATAAAGAGAATGAACTCTAGACACAAGAAACCACTAAAAGACACCTCATAATCCACTTGAGCTAGACAGGAATTCATGCTTTTATTACGAAACAACATACTAAACACAATACACATGCTTATTTGACCGTGCAATGGATGAGACCCCAAAAGGCTTATACAATAATACCCATGTAGCGAGCGTTTGGTTAGTGGATCCCAGACTGGAAAAGTCTTAGGTCACTAGGCACAAAGTCCCCTAGAACTTAATTGCTCGAGTATTAAAGATCTCAACCTGATCAATTCTGCATAAACACAACTCTTTTTTTCTTTTTTCTTTCTTTTTTCTTTTTTTCTTTTTTTTATTTCGGAATGAGTGCACTTTGATTTTTCTCATCCCACCCTAGACTACTCATTTTTTACAATGAGCGGCTACTAGCCATTTGACGCCTAGCCTTTATTGACAACTAGCATGAAATCCCTGGTTTCCCCCAAACTTAGACTTAAGTGCTCCTTCAATTTCAAGAAAATAGAAGACATTCTAAATATAAGCAAGTGATTAAATTCTAACATCCAAACAAAACATGGTCTGATCAAATCTAAAAGCAATCAATGAGACTTATGAAATTATTTTGTTTCTGGCATGAAAGTCAATTTCTTAGAAACTTAATCAACCCTCTATTCATCATAACCACACTCCTCTCAATAACGACTCACCAACGGAAATAGTCAAGTCCTACGAGATCATGAAATATGCTATGCAAATGCAACTAAATGGACTCATATGATAAATATAAACACTAATGCAAACAGAATGCTCTATATGACATAAACATGCAAAAAAAAAATATGAATGAACTAACTACATATGCAATATGAATCCTATATGAAAACACACACTAATAATACTATTCCTTAATTATCACCCCCAAACTTACAATATTCAATGTCCTCATTGAAGGTAATAACAAGGAAAGATACAGAGAATACCTAATCATCAGCAGGACCACCCTCCTCGGGTGGTGTATCCGGTGGTGGATAAACATAATCTACTCCAAAATCAGGCCAAGCAACATCAACTCCAGTGGCTCTGAACGCAGTACCAAAGCCTGAGTCAAATTCTGAGCAAAGCAGTGATTAATGTCATGCATGGCGTGTATATGCCGAGTCAGCCGCCTATACTGAGCATCACCAAAATCAGACCTATCAACCTCTCGCTGAATCCCAGATGGATCCTAGGGGGAAACAAAACAAACTCTTTTTTGTCTTTTTTTTCCCTGTGAACAGTGCCCCACGCGCTGGCGCGCTCCACTTTCTGTCCAGAAATTTTTTTTTCTGTTTTTTTTTCAACACACACAAAATAATACTATAACAATTGCGTGGGTTGCCTCCCACGAAGCGCTTGTTTTACGTCAATAGCTTGACGTGAATCCGTTTTCATCCAGTAGCAAGAACGGTGAACGTCGACTCACAGTTCACCGTATTACCAACGTCATGCTTCAGCCACTGACCATTAACCTTGAACGCTTCGTCCGGAAACTTATGGAAAATCTCTACTGCATCATGCGGAAACGCTGATTTAACCGTGATAGGCTCCGACCACCTCGACTTACGCTTTTCTGGAAAAAATCTGAAACGAGACTTGAAACGCAGAACTAGCTGACCTGGCACAAATGAATGTTTCACTACCCCTCTTTCATGCCAGTCCTTAACCTTCTCCTTAAATAGCCTGTTGCTCTCGTAGACTTTACCATACCTTAATTGATCCTGCAGTGGTTGGAGTTCAAGTGTAGGAGCTTCTTCCATAGATGGTTTAAGTCGCTCCTGAGAATTGTTCAGCTCTGCTAATCCAAGAGAATCGAATGGCGCATCAATTTTTCTTTTCCACGGAGGTGCATTCAACAACTGAAGTTGCTCTGCTCTTTCTTCGTCTTCGATATCAGAATCCATTATCAAGACTCTCTCCACTGTATCTGACTTCAGCGGTTGTTCAATCTCTGTATTGACGACAGAATCGACCATCTCCAATTTAAAGCACTCTTCTTCCTCAGTTGGAAATTTCATTGCCTTGAACACGTTAAAAGTGACCTTCTGATTTTGAACCCTCATTGTAAGCTCTCCTTTCTGCACATCGATCAAAGTTCGGCCTGTAGCTAAAAACGGTCTTCCCAAGATAATCGGAATCTTCTTGTCTTCCTCAAAGTCCAGAATAATAAAATCAGCAGGAAAAATGAGCTTATCCACTTTAACCAAAACATCCTCCACTATACCCCTTGGATATGTGATCGACCGATCAGCCAGCTGTAAGGACATGTTTGTAGGTTTAGGCTCAGGCAGCCCAAGTTGCATGAAGACAGACAACAGCATCAGATTAATACTAGCTCCCAAGTCACACAAGCACTTATTGAAAGATAGATTGCCGATACTGCACGGTATGGTGAAACTCCCTGGATCCTTGATTTTAGGAGGTAACTTCTGTTGTAGAATAGCACTACATTCTTCTGTTAAAGCAACGGTTTCCAACTCCTCGAGTTTCAACTTCCGTGATAGAATACCCTTCATGAACTTTGCATAGCTCGGCATTTGTTCTAGAGCTTCTGCAAAAGGTATATTGATATGCAATTTCTTGAAAACTTCCAAAAACTTAGCAAACTGCTTGTCCAACTTCTGCTTTTGAAGACGTTTAGGGAATGGCGGAGGAGGATAGACTTCCTTGCTCTCTGTAGCTTGCTTCGGAGTATAATTCTCAGTATAAAGTTTACTCTTCTCCAGATTGTTCCCCAACTGATCAGCCTTTTCACCATTTTCTTCACTTTCTGGCAGAATAGGGGGCGCGGGCGCGCTATGAACAGTGCGGGCGCGCCCTAGGTACTGTTCACTTTTCAAATTTTCTTCGTTTTGCACAGTTTCTGAGTTCTGATCATTCGTAACCCTTTCAGATCGCAAAGTAACTGCTTTTACATGTTCCTTGACCTCCCGTTTGCCTGGATTAGCTTCCGTATCACTAAGGAGAGTTCCATGTGGTCTATTCAGCAAGGCATTGGCAATCTGACCGATTTGATTCTCCAGAGTCTTGATGGAAACCGCTTGGCTCTTGCACATTAGCCTCAATTCTTCCAATTCAGATTTTTCATTGGACGTCTGACCAACATTGCCATGAGATGGTTGCTGAAACCCTGGTGGTTGATAAAGTTGCCTTGGAGCATACTTATGCTGAAAACCAGAAGAATTAAATGGTCTAGCTCCATATTGCTGACCCTGAAACTGCTGATACGGTTGTTGTGATTGTTGCTGGCCACCCTGATTGTTACTCCAGCTAAAGTTAGGATGGTTCCTGTTATAAGGATGATAGGCATTAGGCACTGGCTGCTGTGATCTCTGGAAATTGCTCACAAACTGCATCGATTCACTAGATATGGCACATTGAGTCGTGTCATGTGCACCTGCACATAGCTCACAAACACAAGCCACCTGCTGAACTCCATAGTTAGACAAGGAATCCACCTTCATAGACAGAGCCTTTAGCTGAGCTGCTATTGCCGTAGCTGCATCCACTTCCAGAACTCCTGCTACCTTGCCTTGTGATAACCTCTGAGTTGGATTCTGGTATTCATTTGCAGCCATCATCTCAATAAGTTCGTAAGCTTCATCGTAGCTTTTAGCCCAAAGAGCTCCAGCTGATGTCGCGTCAAGCATTGGTCGAGATTGGCGTCCCAGACCATTATAAAAACAATTGATCACCATCCAATCAGGCATTCCATGATGAGGACACTTCCTAAGCATCTCCTTGTAGCGCTCCCAAGCTTCACATAAAGTTTCTCCAGAATGCTGTGCAAACTGAGTAAGAGCATTCCTGATTGCTGCTGTTTTAGCCATCGGGAAGAATTTAGTGAGAAACTTCTGAGCAAGATCCTCCCATGTAGTAATAGAACCTGCTGGTAGAGACTGTAACCAGCCTTTAGCCTTATCCCTCAGAGAAAATGGGAAAAGTCTCAATTTCACAGCATCTTCCGACACTCCGTTGAACTTGAAGGTGTCGCAAATCTCGATGAAATCCCTAATATGCATATTAGGATCTTCCATTGGAGCACCCCCAAACTGAACTGAATTCCGCACCATCTGAATCGTGTCAGGCTTGATTTCGAAAGTATTAGCTGCAATGGCAGGCCTGACAATACTAGATTGAATGTCATTGATCTTTGGCTGAGAATAGTCCTTCAAAGCCTTCGTTTCTGCTACTGGTTCTCCCATAACTAGACTCAATTCAAGTTCTTCTTTCCGAGATTGAGAACGTGTTCGCATACACGCTCACTAAAGTAACTGAAACACACCAAACAAAGTAAAATTGATGAGAATAATCCGAGTCAGTGAACTTTAACGACCACTGATGACAAGCACATAAACTATATATAACACCGAGTCCCCGGCAGCGGCGCCAAAAACTTGTTCGCACAAAATCACGCAAGCGTACGCGGTCACAAGTAATATATGAATAAGTAGAGTTCGTTCCCACAAAGACTGCTTTGGTTATTATAGTTATGCACTTATGCAACAATGTATGGCTATTGTTCAATGCTAAGACAAGTATCAAATTTGTGTTTTGATTATCTAAATTAACTAAGTAAATTACCAAGACTATAATTAACTAAAGAGATTGCTTTCAAATTACTTATGAGAATAAAACATGGGATCCTAACTTCATTAAATACTTCATCTAGAGTCTTTTGTCTTTAATCAATGCATGTGACGGTTGTGACAACTAATCGGATAACACGAAATCAGTACACGCTACCTTTCAGTATACGTATACCCAACCACTCAAACATCCACAAAAGAGATAGACGTTGGGCAGACACCAATTATGCTTAGACCCTATATGTCTATAAGATTTGAAAACATAACGGTTTAATGAGCAAGTTATCCATTCAGATTACATAGGGCAGGTAAGATGGTTAAAATTACCTACGAATCATGCATGACAAACATACATAAACCTATGCTAGCATGGCAAGTTCTAAACCTCTATATCCACTTTCGCAATCAATAGAGATTAACAAACAACTTAGATGTTAGCTACGCATCCAAGAAGAATAAGCACAACCAAACTAGGATATCAACAAATCATCACACACACACACATCTTTAAAACAATTAACTACTAAAATCCATAAATAAATCCGTTAAAATCCCACGACAACGATTAGTTCATAATCGAACCGTCCATCATCGTGGGTTCTGATGAAAACATGATAATAAATATGTCTGGAATACTAAATAAAAGTACTAGGGTTTATGAAGAAACAAACGAGAATCCAAAGTATCGCCTAATTAAAAGAATACAAAGATAAGTTGAAAACTAGATCTTCGTAATCAGCCGTCTTCTTGTTCTCCTTGATGGTGGATGGATATGTATGTATGTATATCAATGTATGTCTCTAAAATCGTCCACCAAGTGTTTAAGTAGGCCTTTCTGTTGATTGGTCTTCGCTGGTTTCCATATCAGAATTGAATTCAGCAAATTTTCAGCATTTGGCAAGCGCGGGCGCGCTTGGTAGGGCGCGGGCGCGCTATGAACAGTACTTTCAGGCGCGGGCGCACTATGAACAGTACTTTCAGGCGCGGGCGTGCCATGAACAGTGCCATGAACAGTGTTACTATTCATGGATTCTGCAACTATTTTCTTTTCGTTTCCTTGCACTTCCAACTCCCTTACCGCATGGACTTCTCTTCTTTAGCACATATCCACCATATATACATGAATCCTCGCATTTCTGCATCCATCTGTAGCTCTGCACATTCTAGCTAAAAACACATTAAACACACCAAATACTTGAATGTGAGCGATCAATTTAAGCCGATACGAAGCGTTCCAAGTATATATTAAATCCACTTATCACTTTCTGATTGAGTGTGCTTCTCTTTTCAAGAGTTACTAAGTCCATGTAATTGACCTAGCTTCCAAGCCCATGTGACATCTGCATGAAAGAGACCTTTCCTTGGTTACCCGACTGTCAAGTCACTATCAGCTGAGATAAGTGAACATGTAGTATTGCATAAAGGTCTTCATGCTTGTCAATCTTTTCCTTTGCGTCCAGTTAGAAGGTAAACTTCTAGGTAGTTACTTTAACTCTTATTTATCCATCGAGACATAGAAGATAATGGATGATTTCACATTTCATTTGTAGGAATTTGTAGATTTGCTCTTCTTGAATGGGATGAATATCAGTAGGCGTATTAATTCTTTATCCGTAGATTACTATTCTAGTTCAGTTATCCGTAGAAAGGTAATCTCAGAATATCCGTAGAAATAATATTCCATAACTGTATCCATAGATGGGACATGACATTCTTGGCTGCATCCATAGATAGACCATGACCTCATTAGATGCATCCATAGATAAAACATGACATCTTTAGCTGTATCTGTAGATCGACTTCCTTCAGCTTTTATCCGTAGATATGATGTCCTCAGCTTTTATCCGTAGATGAGATAAGATGTTCTCAACTTCTATCCGTTGATGAGATAAGATGTCCTCAACTTCTATCCGTTGATGGCATTTGATGTTTTCAGCTCTTATCCGTAGATGAAATAAGATTTCCATAGCTTTATCCGTAGAACAGATACACTTAGCTTCATCCTTAGATAAAACATCTTGTCATCCTTATTGATTCACCATTACTGAGTTTTTTAGGCAGGCTTACCACTGAAACACTTGGTGCTTGATTAGACGTCTGTTGGCTTGCTTCTGAATTGTTTCCTAACTTTATGACAGAATATCTTCCATACATTTGATGTGGCTTTTAGACCTTGGATAGATAGAATGCCTTCTAGTTAGCTTTCTGACAATCAGCTTCTATGAACTAGCTTTCTGACAATCAGCTTCGGTATCATGATCAAATTCTTGTCTTGAGTATTTTGTTATCATCATTCCAAATGTATCAACCCTAACAACATAGCTTTCATCCATAGATAAAAGGTACAAATGCATCTTTACTTTTCAGTGAAAGTAATTGTAATAACCCGAATTTTTGGTAAAATTAAAACTTTTCTTATTATGATTAAGTGCATCAGTGAATAGTGAATTTGGTGGATGAATAGTGATTTTGAGGGTTAAGAAAATTTTTCATGCCACCTATGTACGAGACGTAGTGTGGATATTCCGAAGTCATATTAGTGATCTACGGAGTAAATAAGTGAATGCAAAGACGATCGGAATTCAGAAATTCCAAATTTTATTTTGGTGTAGTATCTGACCGGGCAGCGAATTATATATTATTATATTCAAGAAATGAGATATTAAATTTGAGGATTTGAGGATTTAATATTTTGGAATCTTATTATATTTGATTTGAGAATATTCGAAGAAACGCGAGAACATTTTCTAAGAACAAGGAATAAAGAGGGAATAGATAAGGGATGTTGGAGTTAATATTGATTTAAGGGATTGTGCCACAGTGGAGTAATAAAATGCAACATATAAGCTGTAACGTATTGATTTTATTAAAAGAACACAAAGACGATCCAATTGGTGGAAGAAGAAAAACCAAGGTGTCATGCATGAAAGTCAACCAGAAAGCTAGTGGTGTATTTGCAACATTGGCAAAAATGGGGTTGTTTGATGAGAGGCCAACACTTGGACTAATGAGAGAGCAACAAGTGGACTAATGGGTGGTTAACAACACAAAAGAAAATATGCATCCAAGTGAAAAACAAAACAAAAGTAAAGATGAGCAAGAAGCTCTCCAATCTGCCAACCAAGAACATAACTCAAAGAAAAATACATATCTCCACTTCTATCCATCCATAAATCACCAAATTGTTACCGTAGCTTCTCCATTCCATGGGTAAGGCTCTTTAAAAATTACATGGCAAACAAAGGGGTGTAGCCTAGTCAAATCCCTTCCCCAAGTTGAAGATTCCAATCTGTCCTGTTCCTGGCAGATTCTGCCACCGATCTTAAAACGCCCATAAGTAGAGCTTCAAGCATTCCCTGGTGATGATATAGGACTCAAAAGAAATCCCTTGAAGATCAGAAGGTGTGGTAAAAGATTTGAGAACTAAACTCTTATTATTCGATTTTATATGATTTTTACAAGATGGTGTGTTCTAGGATGATTAGTTACTAACTTAATTTTCATATTTTGTTTCTTGATGGTTTGGCTTCCAAAGGATGTTCTAAGCAAGGTTTAAGAGTTGTAAAGTCTTTAGAGCACTTCTAAGCTTCAAGCCAAGGTATAAATCTTTGGAAACCCCTTTGATGAATATTGTGTTTTAATGGAGTTCTGATGTGGTATGCATGTTGATGTGGTATGCATGTTTAGAGGCATGAATCTTATGTGGTTGTTATGAAAATGGAAAAATAAGTATTGTAGCTCCAAGACCTGTTGAGGCAGTGAGGAAGATGATGAATGGTGTATATGAGTCTTGGGTGTTGGTTGAATGCTTATTTGGGTTGGTTAAAAAAATTGGATTATTCGATTTTAAGCCGTCGTAATGCCCGATTTTCGGTAACGCTGTAAACTGCCTAGAATCCGAAAACCTAACTGCCTCTTTTGGTTCAGTTATGAACATGAGTGTGTAGAGATTTGTTTCTAGTTTACGTGAGTGCAAGAATCATGTCAAAAGAGTTTACAGTTTATGAGATATGACCATTTTAGTGAAAGTGGTTCAAGGAATGAGATTGCAGAAATGTACCAACTTTGTGGCTATGTTTGAGACCCTTAAGAGTTGTTTTAAAATATGAAATTTTGTATTGAAGTGCCAAGGTCAGTTAAGAAAGTTTGTACGAAGGTTTCGAGTCGAAAAGATTATTTTTCGATTTTATAAAAATGTGTTAGCCGAGGTTGCGCAAGTGAAAACCACTAAGAACATGACTTAGAAACCAATGTTGTAAATGGTTAAGTATAACATGTATTCGAGGATCGATTTCGGACTAAACCAACGACTTAAGTAATTGTCGATTAACATGGACTTAGTATGAGCCTATATCGAGCTAGTAATGCCTTGGTTGTGTTTCGCTTACGTGTCTAAGCATTGGGTACAAGTGGATTATTCAGGGGATTAATCGTGCGTTTTCTTTGACTTTGTCTAGATTGTCCGACATCGTCGCGAACCCCTGTCACTTCTCAAGAATCAGGCAAGTTTCTAAATCTATACTTTGAAGTATTGACTATAAAATACTGTTTTTGCCATGTATAAAATTGGACAGTTTTGCGATATATCTTATTTCTTGTTGGAATAGATTTGACCTTTGGATTGTATAAAATCTTCGGAGTTAAGTAGTTATGAACCGGTTTACCTGGTAGCTCTAAATATAAGAGCATATTCATTGTTTTCGACTCTAAATCGGGAGTCGGTATTTTGAGATATGTAGATAGCCGTGGAAACCCGGAGGGATTCCATCGGCAGAATACTATGTATTTTGAGGATTGTTATTTGAGTATGACATCATTCGAGGAATGATATTTGCTTACTATATCTTTCAAGGAATGTTATTTGAGTATTATCTCGGTCAAGAAATACTATTTGAATACTATTTTAGTTATAAATGCTAATGGAAGGCATAACTGTTTCGAAAGTATATTGTGATACTTGCTTTATGATTTAATTATGGGCTTCTAAGCTAAATATGAGATATTAGTTAGAAGCCAGGTTTTTATAAAGGCCCTAGGTAAAAGGGCGTATGATTTTATTCTTTAGACCGATAGTAGTTATATTTTCTGTATATGTTAAATATTATTTTCCGATAAAGATATCGGGCAATTATTATTCAATGATTATTTATTCAATGAATATAATTTCTGAATATTCATTCAAGGTTTATTTATTTAATTAATATTATTTTAAATATTCATTCAAGGTTTATTTATTTAATGAATATTATTTTAAATATTCATTCAAGGTTTATTTATTTAATGAATATTATTTTAAATATTCATTCAAGGTTTATTTATTTAATGAGTATTATTTTAAATATTCATTCAAGGTTTATTTATTTAATGAATATTATTTTGAATATTCATTTTGTTAGGTCCTGATATGTTTGTAGAAGGGGGGTTGAATACAAACAGTACCGTTTAATCGGATTTGTATTGATAAAAGATTTAACAATTACAATAACAAATTATCCGCGGAATAAAATGAAACAAGATTCAAGTTAAATAAAACTCTATTGAACTTGAAGGGTGTTACAATTCTGTGTACAGATAACAGAAATCTTGTTAAAACAAATCTAGAATAAATTCGACATGAATTTATCTATATTTGTAATAAAAGGATCGAATACTAAAAAGTAGTTCAATAGAAATTCTAGGGATTATGATCCGCTAGATTGCCAAAGTAATACAAGTAATCAATTTCTAAAGGTTTGGATATTACAACAATGATTAGAATTGATTACAAGGATCAAATTAAAAGCTCGGCAGTTGGTTGAAGTTAATGGCAGAAGAGATGATATAATGCTATGTTCTTTCTGTTTTTGTCTTGTAATAACTTGTTGTCTCTTTTTGAACATTCACTTGTATTTAAACAAGTCACACAAGACAATCTCCACGCGCCAGAAACAATTCCTTTAGATTTATACTTGGTAGTACTATCCAATATACTTGGTAGTACTATCGGTAGTACTATCCAATTATATTGGCAGTACTATCGGTAGTACTATCAAGGGATAGTACTACTAGTACTAAAATTAGAAACAATTCTGAATTTAATATATTCTAGTTTTAATTGATTTAACAAATGAATTAATTCTTCCAAAATTAATTCACAGATTAAATAAATTAAATAATTGACTAAAATAATTCCATAATTAATTTATACATTAAATTACTTAAGATCTAGATTGATTAATTTAATATATGAATTAATTCATAAATTAATTATCTTATAGAATAATATTAAAAGAGAATTAAAACTAATTCTTAGAACCACTAAAATTGATGACGAACTTACACTAACTGACGTTGACACTCCATGTACTGTCTGGTTCATGAGCGACTAACTCAAATGGTTGTTCTTCATCCTTGACTTTAAGCTGTGATTCTTTTCTCCTTCTATTTAAACAAAGGACTGTAACCTGTACTTTTTCTCGTCACACTTCTGAAATCTCTGTCACTTTTAAATAGTTCCACTTCCTTGAATACTTCACTGAGGCTTGAACAATAAATTGAACTTCTTTTAATGTAGAATAACTTCAAGTCTGTAGATGACTTTAATCTTCATTCTTTGACAGATATAATCTTCTGAGATTCCTGTGACATTTGATTTTTATTATTTACTTATTACATCTTAATTAAAGTTGAGTAGAATCCTCGGTGTTTACAAATAGGCCTAGACATATGCGTTTCACATTTAATCATTATTTATTTAATGAATACTATTTTTGAATATTCATTTAAAGTTTATTATTTAATAAATATTATTTGATTATTTATTAAATACTTTCAACACATTTTGAAAATGAGTAAAATTATTTAAAGTTTATCCCCGACCTTCAATAATTACGAAGGATACTCTAAGCTGTATTATTAATTATTTTAAATCAAAAAGAGGTTCTCAAAACACCGTTTTTCCATTTAAATCTATCTTTTAAGAGGATTTAAATACTCGCTCAACTACCAAAAATATGGGAAACCTGATTTAAGTGACTGCTACTCATTTTAAACTCTCAACTCAAAACTGTCCGGGGACAGATATTTTCTCTGAGCAATTTAATTGCTGCAAGTCAAATGTTGTGTTACCACCTCAACGATCGAGAGGTAAATTGATGGAACAAGTCGATATCCATTAACAAGCATCGCTTGGGAAATATTGGAGAATCTTCCTTTCCAACCTAGATATAACTACTTAGTGGAGTCGTATCAACAAGTATTACACTTGGGGAAAGGAGGACGATCTTTACGTTTCAGAGTCATGGATTTCATCCGAACTAGGAGTGGTGTAAGTGGTCCAGTTGCGCCGACCCATCCATTTTATTGCCCCAAATGGGCCGGGAGATCCGGGAAGGCAGTAGACAATGTCAGGCTGTCGTGATTCTTCCATCTAGAGGTAGAGAACATATTTTTGTTGTACGACCTACTACTGATCATAGTAAGGTTGGTACGACGGGCGCGGTAGCAACTCCGGTATTAGTTCATCATCCATTTTTGATAATTTTGCAACATGTATTGAAAGGGACTACGGATGACATCCTTGGTACAGGTTTACCGATCATGTTGGCAGGGGGTTCTGCAACATGTATTGAAAGGGACTAAGGATGACACCGTGGTACAGGTTTACCGATCATGTTGGCAGGGGGTTGAAAAGTGTTCAAAAATGAAGTTACAATAAATCCTTGCAACTTCATCTTTTATTTTATGAGTTATGATTCTGATAAAACCTTACTCAGATTATATATGCATAAGTGGATTTTGGGTTACGGAACATTATATGAAATTTTCCTCGTAACTTCATCTTTTATATCATATGACTCTGTGGATACCTTACATAACATGAGTTATGGTAAGGGAGTTGTTTATACTGAATCACCTTATAACTTCATCTTTTAAGTTATATGTTGATATTCTACTTACATAGCAGATATCTTTCGGAAAGGTTATATTGGTTTACTTTGAAACCTCATCTTTTATATTATACTAGAACTTTGTTCATAATATAGAAAAAGTTTGTAGAAATATTATGAAATGATATTTGAAATACAACAATGGTACCGTTTTTGGAATACATTCCGATAAGGAAATAATTTCAGTATCGAGATATTTTGACAAATTATTGTCTTATACCCACTTTATTCTGGGTTGAGTTAAAGGCAGGATTATGCCATACTTTAATTACCTTGCTGAGCTATCGCTCACTCTTGCTATTGTTTCATAAATATTATATAGCAGCGAAGTAGGATACCAAGGATTCGGCGCACATCCCTCAGGCGAGTGGCAAGCGTAAGGCAGTCTCATGAGCAGTTTCTAGCAATGATCCTGGAAGTAGTGTGAACCAGTCAGATCAATCTAGAGCTTTTGGTATTCATCTTATGTATAGATATGAATGGTATGAGAGGGTGGTGAGTATTACAAGGGTAAGTTGGGAATGTACCATTACTTAGGAGTTATATTAGTAGCAAATTCAAAAGACATTTGGGTATTGTAATAAAGATTATTTATTCCGCAAAGGTTGTATTTGTGTCATTTCTGAGACTCTAACTTGTGTGTGTGAGAGAGATATATTCATTGTGGGGTCATAAGCAGATGAATTGTGTCCATTGTGAGTAAAGCAGGCAAGGCAAGAAGTAAGTGGATCGTGACTACTCTAAATCCCTGACCCCGGATTTGGGGCTGTTATAGTAATTATCTTTGTCCAGAACTGGTATCTTAACTCCATTATCCTTCTTTCCCATGATTCTGATTGTCTTTGATCTTTAAACTTCTTGTATGTTAGAAGCTTGCTATGATACCAATTGTTATTCCCAAACAATATAATCATAGGATTGTAGAAGGGGGGGTTGAATACAATCCTTTTAAAAATCACCAATTCTTTGCAGACAAGGGATATTTAAGAACAAAAATGGAAATTGCAGAAAATAAAACACAAGAATTAAAAATTCAGGTGGATTGATTTTTCCACATGAGAGATTTTTATTTAAATAAATCTCTGTGATATTTTTGAACAAAACACACAGCTGCTAATACAATGTTTTTGCTTCAGCAATTCACAAGTGAATATTGATTTAGCTCTTGAAAACTAAACTGATTTCTTAACCTAAAAAACATTGATACACTTAGTTATATATATCCCAAGTTTACAAGCTTAATTGAACTACTTAAAATACAAAGTAGGTAAAGTCCAAATGCTTGCTTTTCCATTCTAAATCCAATGGTCCTTGAAATGATTTGCCTTTTAGCTGACTGTCCTTCTTTAATCATCTCTATTGACCGGATGAAAATAGAATGCTTCTTTTTCTTCAGGGTTTCCCAAATTGCTGGTTTCCATGCTCTTTATGTTTCATCAACCCATGTGATTTGTCAGGACTGTCCCTTTCACAATTTCAACTGCTAATTATTGAACTAGCATCAGTTGAGGTTAATCTTTTAGCATGCGTTGAAAGTGTTGTGGTTGTATCCGTTGAAGGCTCTCAGGTTGTGTTAATCCCAAATGACCTAACATAATTGTAGAAGGGGGGGGGTTGAATACAATTCTTGATATTTTTCAAACTTAAAAATAACTTACAAATTAAAACTGAACTTATAAAATAAAAACCACAAGCACTTAATAATTTCAGTTGGATTGTTTGATGATCCAACTGAAGTGATTTTTATTGCGGAAATAATCTGTGATACAAAAAGTACACAGCTGCTCAGTTACAAGAATGTAGAGAAGTATGCTCTCAAAGATAGCTAATACAATCTATTTGTTTTTCTTCTCTTACTTCTTTTTTTAACTGCTACACTTGGTTATATATATATTCCCAAGTTTACAAAGCTATTTTTGGCTACACTAAAGTACACTAAAGGTAACCGTCAATAGCTTGCTTTTCATCCCTTTTGTCCAATGGTCCTTGGAGATCTTTGTCTTCTGTCTTCAGTCTTATAGTGATCCCACTCAATAACCAGATTGGAAATTGGAATGTTTCCTTATTCCCCATGTCCATTTTAATGGTTTCCAATGCAAAGTACACTTCCACATCTCCTTTTGATCTGTCAGAAAACTGTCACTATCACTTTGTCAACTATTCAGAAAAGTGATAATGATTCGTTGATAGCAGTAAGGTGTGTTTCATTGATAGCTTTATTCTTCGTTTCGTTGATGAGTAATCTTCGTTTCGTTGATGAGTAAACTCCATACCGTTGACAAAGTAATCTTCGTTTCGTTGATGAGTAAACTCCATACCGTTGACAGAGTAATCTTCATACCGTTGACATGTCTTCACTTAGGAAAAATTACAAGGCATAATATATTTACAATTAACCAACCTATTTTGCCTATCTAGTACTTAGTCAACATGACTTAGAAAACCTATCCAATATCTACAACAAAATGCATATCAAACTAGAAGTATTGTACAGTGCAATTGCTACATCACTCATTTCGTTGATGAGCTTCATGTCAACGGAATGCTGCAAAGCATGCCATTTCGTTGACAGCTACAAAATGACTTTACACAAATTCTACTAAGTGTTTTATGTTTATCATCAAGAACAACATATTCCTAACAATCTCCCCCAATTTATGACTGATAGAATAACATCCATAAATCAAGAGACTTGATGATAACAAAAACACTCAGATACATCATAAATTACAAAAGTAGAAAATGCATTAAGCTTCATAATATTTTAGACAAAATACAAGACTTACAAGACTAATGCCCAAAAGTGCTCCTCTAGTCTGAGCAAATGTTTCATCTGTGTCTTCTTTGTGGCATAGTCTTCTTCCCTCTCTTAGAGTTGTTTTCCTCAATTTGGACCTGTAGCCTTCTGTAAAAGATTTTCTCCTCTTCATCTTGATCACCAAGCATGGATTGCATAAACTTTAGAGTTTGATTAGATGCCTTATCCAGCTGGTCTTCCATCCTGAAGAATCTTCTGCAATTGTCCTTGTCCTTAAATAGTTAAATTCCATCATCTAGTAAGGTTGAAGATGGATCTTCTTTCCTGTTGAGGGCACTCTAAGCATCCTGGGAAGAGCCTCAGGCTTGTTCCAGCTAGCCTTTATCTGACAGATTTTGGAGACCACCTCAGACTTGGCTGTTTTGGTGAAGCCAAAGTCCTTCTTCAAGCATCTAAACACTGAGAGTAGTGTTTGATAGTCTTCTCCTAAAATTCTATAGAGAGGCCACACTTGTTCTCTACCTCCCTTGAATGTAAAAACTAGTATCTCAGGTAATTTTTGAGAAGCTGCAATGCCTCTTACTTCCACCAGGTTGTTTAAGTCAAGATGTAAACTGGATTCTTCCCTGATGTCAGCAATGTACATGCAGTCCTCTGAATTTGCAGGGATTTCTGAGGTTGTGGCTTTCTCACAAACACTGGCTTTGCCTTGACAACCCTTTTATTTGTCTTCATTGGTTGATCCTTCTCAAATAGGAACTTTGGAAAGTAGGCCTCATCAAATTCAAGAGGCTCCTCTTTTGGCACAATTGGTTGATCATGAAAGTTGACAGGATGTGCAGGATCACAGGCCAACTTTCCTTCATGAGGTAGATCAATAGGAATTTGATGTGCACTTGTTGTGGAAGAGTCTTGAGCAGTGTCCTGAGAATCATCTTTGTCAAAGTTCAGATTCCTTTTAGCTCTAGCCTTTGGCTGCCTTGCACTCTTCCTTTCCTTTCCAGCTTCCTTAGCTTCATCCTTAGCCTTTTTTTCCTGTAGGGTTTCTTCATCTTCAAGTGATTGAGCAACTGCTAGTGCTTGCATTGCTGTCCTTTCAGATTCTTCAGCTTTGGCCTTAGCAAAATTTGGGTGACCAACCCAAATGCAGATTTCTTTGCTATCCCTGTAGATGATGGCCCTTTTGTTCCTTATGCTTGGATGATTGCTCTCTTTGCTTTCCATGATCAGCTTCCCTAGGACTTTGAACTCATCTGGCTTTGGTGGAGGATAAAATATCCTTGCAATGTTCTTGCCCTTGGGTTTGACAGGTGATATTGGAGATATCCCTCTTGCATCCACATTCCTAAAGCATGAAGATTGTTCTTTCTCACTTCTTGAATCTTGAAGGACTCCATGCTGAAGGGGTTCTATAACATAAGAACTCTTGAACTGTGGCTCCCATTCCGTTGATGTTACAACCATGGCATTCGTTGATGGTTGATCCGTTGATGGATTTGAGTTCTTTGCAGTTCCAGCAATTCTCTTAACTCTTGCTTCTATGTTGGACCAATGATCTTTGATCTGTTCTGCAAGTCTCATCCTCATAGAAGCTTCCTGAATTAGGTCAATGCCATCCTTTTTCTTCTGTCCAAGCTCCCCCATTGCTAGTGGCTCATTTGGTAAGGAAATGGTTGGGACCAAAACCTTTGTGATTTGTATATCAAGCTCTTTAGATTTCTCTAGCTCCTTAGATTTCTCCCCCTTTTTGGTATCATCAAGTGAGATGAGAGGGAGTCCTTGAGCTGCCAAAAGCTGGGTGAGTAGCTGAGTTTGCTTCTCCTGTTCCTTTTGCATGTGAGAAAGTGTAGCCTCAACTTTGTCCACTCTAGAGGAAAGAGTCTTCAAAGATGAGGACACTTCAGGTTCCTTGGAGAAAAACCTGTTCATCTTGGACACAGTTAGAAGAGGAAGCTTTTCATCTAGCCTCCTGTCAGTAGCATCCCTGAGGTTGCTAATGGAATCCTTGATTTCTGTAGCTTCAATCCTTGTCTGCAACATCTGTAGCCTTTGGATTTCCAGTGAATCCATGATGGCCTTGTAGAATTTCTTGTCCCTTGCATTTGCAGACTCATGAGCTAGATATGCCTCATTTTACTGCCTTGTGATAGCAGCATCTATAGTGCATCTTCCTTGCATATCCTGAGAAAGCCAGTTTGGTCTAGGAGGCACCATAGAAGTCCCAGTCTGTGAAGTAGTGGCCACCTGTAGATTGTCACCAAAGCTGTCCTCATCATCAGAAAAGTCAAAGTCTCCACTTGCTGCAGCTGCTGGAGATAGATTGGTCAAGGCATCCTTTGCTCTTTGCATTGATGCAGTTGTATGAATTAGGTTTAGTGACCTCTCTGCCTCCACATTGCCCTGTTGAGCCATAACCTGATAGGCTGGTACAGGATGAGTAAAGGTCTCAGGATCCAGGGAAATACTATCCAGAGTTTGTTGATAATGCTCTTGGAAAGTAAGTTCCCTTTCTCCCTCACTGACCCCCATTAACTCACTAGCAATGGCTGCTTCCTCCCTTATGACTCCTGTAGTCCCTTCTCTCTCTCCACTCTTTTCTTTCATCATGGGCTCCCCATGGCTCACACCTCTCACACCCTCACCTTCATCTACTAAGGTGGTACTCTCAATCTCTCCTTTTTCCTGGCTGGAAGAAATAGACAGCCTCTCACTCTCATTCTCTCCTTTTGCCTGGCTGCAAGCCAGCCTCTCAGTTTCACTCTCTCTCAAACCTAAAAGTGTCTCAACTACCACCAGGTCATCTACACTAGTTGTGGAAATAACTTGATCTTCCATAAGGGGTGTAGAATGACCTATCAACGGAATGGTAGTTTGAACTGTCAACGGGATGGATACCGTTGATGGAGAAACACTTGTCAACGAAAGAGGCTGTTCTGTTGATGAAGT
This sequence comes from Heracleum sosnowskyi, assembly GCA_030848705.1. Taxonomy (NCBI): domain Eukaryota; kingdom Viridiplantae; phylum Streptophyta; class Magnoliopsida; order Apiales; family Apiaceae; genus Heracleum; species Heracleum sosnowskyi. Next base: position 37,751,632 of record CM061244.1, read on the forward strand.
CAATAAAGCATTTTGAGAAAGTGAAATTACAATTGAATCTGTGGTGATTGATGTGAGATTGGGGTCAACAGATCCTCTTGCAACTTCAGAAAAAATTGGTTGATGGCCCAACAAATCACTTAACAAGTGATGACCACCAGCTTCAGAGTGGGGCTTCTCCAAGATAAGAGTTGGAGAATCAGGAATAGATGTATGGATCATGTCCACATCTAAAGACTGAGTTGGTGAATTTGGTGGAGATGGTTCAAGGTTGATGTTTAGAGAATGGGACTATAACCCCAGAGTAATAATTGGGGTTACATCAAACTGAATTTGTGAAACTGGAAGTGTTGCTTCCAGAGTGTGTGCACCCTGTGTACCCTTGGATTTTTGCTTCACTCTCCTTTGGTATTGGGAAAATGTAGACTGTGGGCTTGAAGTGTCCCTTACCCTCTTGGAGTGTGCTCTTGGAGGAGAGCTTGTTTCAATAATCACATCCTTTTGGGAGGATGCAACTAGACTTGTGTTTAAATCCATTTTACTCATTATGTCTTGTTGGGAAGACACAATGGGGCATGGCTGGGACACACTATCCTTTCCTTCCTTATTCTTGGGGTTTCTTTGATTTTCACCCCTTCCCTCACCTCTCACAACTCCAGAATCACTCCCCTTTGGTTGTGAAGTAGTTTTTGCAACATGTGCCTTTTGAGAAGCACCTGAGGTTGGCTTTGAGGATTTCTTAGATTTAGGTTTTGCTGCTTGGGCAGGAGCCTGTTGGGACACAACTACAGACTCCATAGCAACATTGGTAGGTGAAACAATAGAAGTAACAACTACACTAACAGGGTTAGAAGAAGTTACCTCAATGATGGGCAGATACACCACTGGGACATCACCATTGTGGTTAAGTCTCAGTATATCTATCAAAACCCTCTTCTCTTGCACAAAACACTCGAACCTGGAAATAGGGTTAGAGATAACTAATGGTGCTGGACTAACATGGTTAGCCAACATCATCAGAAACCGAGCATAATAGATATTCTTTTTCCTATTAGCCTTATCACCCAACTTAGCACCAATTTCATACATAAGTTGAGTGCTAAAGTTGTAATATCTATCAGTTAGAAGCATGGTTAAGAGAATCAACATAGAATTAGTTAATGCATCAAACTTGCTAATCTTTCCAGAGAAGACCTTAATGAATGCATCAGCTAAGTAACTGTATTCCTTAACCAAACCTCTCCTAATAATCTTACCCAAATTATCAGTAGGCAAATAGTAGTTTATAGAATTTAGCATGTTAATCATTTCAGTATATGTAGGCAAAGCATTACAGTTATTTTCAGGAATATGTAGACATGCTTGCAATACATCAGAGTTAACTATATACTCATTACCTTGGATGGTGAATTGCAAAGTGCAATTTGTCCCACTATACTCACATGAGGTCCAAATCTCCTCGATTATCTCATTGTAGAGTGGTGTAGAGTGAAACATTGCATAGCTCAACTTGCAATTCTTCATGAAATCCATCATTTTGAAAAAGATGCTGTTCGGGCTTTCCTTGACAACAAAAGGGATGGAGTTGTTCTTCTCATAGATAAACCCTCCAGCAGACATAAGCTTGACTATTGGTGCCATTGTTGAGTGAAGAAAAGTTTCGAACTGAATTGTTTGTTAGAGAGAAGAAGAAAGGAAAGCCTTTGGAATTTTTGAGAACATGTAAAAAAGAATTAAAGAAAATAGAATTTCTTAAATACTCCCCCAAAAATTCTCAGAAATTAAGTCCAATAATCAATGTAAATTACTGGATTGGCTTAAAAATATGACTGTTACTTTTAAAGTATTACCATGATTTATACTTACAGGGGTGTATGTATAGATCGTGGTAAAAGACTTGTCAAATTTCAACGGTTCAGATTAACTGCGCTATATCAACGAATCAGGATTGGGCGGTTAAAGTCCCGTCTATTTCGTTGATAAAGCTGCGTTTCGTTGATATAAAAGAGCTATCAACGAAACACCCAGAAAAATGCTAAGACTGTCAACGAAATGGTGCGTTTCGTTGACATAGTAATTTTGACTTAGACAAAATTGCACTTTTTCCTGAGAAAATTAATTCACAGAAAAACATAGCAAATTTCTGGCTACATTGTAACTTGCAAAAATCTCAAAAATAATTAGGAGAAATTTAACATACCTAGCTCACTTACTAGTCTTGAGAATGTTGATTCATCAAGTGGCTTGGTAAAAATGTCTGCAAGTTGTTGTTCACTTGGAACAAAATGTAACTCCACAGTACCATTCATAACATGTTCTCTAATGAAATGGTACTTGATGTTAATGTGCTTGGTCCTTGAATGCTGCACTGGATTCTCAGTAATGGCAATGGCACTAGTGTTGTCACAGAAAATAGGAATTTTCTCAACTCTTAATCCATAATCAAGTAGTTGATTTTTCATCCATAAAATCTGTGCACAACAACTTCCAGCTGCAATATACTCAGCCTCAGCTGTGGAGGTAGAAACTGAGTTTTGTTTCTTGCTGAACCATGAGACAAGCTTGTTTCCTAAGAATTGACAGGTGTTAGTTGTGCTTTTCCTGTCAATTTTACATCCTGCATAATCTGCATCTGAATAACCAATTAGTTCAAAGCCAGATTCTATAGGATACCAAATGCCAAGGTTTGGTGTCCTTGTTGCTGAAAACTCATGCAAAATACCATTTTCTTCACAGAACACCTTCATGCTTGAATTCTTGAATTCTGTCCCATTGTCACTCCTAATCCTTCTTACTTTGAAATCAGGATGATTGCTTACCATCTTGATGTGATTGATAATGATTTCACTTGCCTCATCTTTGGAGTGCAAAAAGAAGGTCCATGTAAATCTAGAAAAATCATCAACAATCACAAGACAATATTTCATCTTTGAGATAGACATGACATTTACAGGGCCAAACAGATCCATATGAAGCAACTCAAGCTGATGGACAATTGATGACTCTGTCTTGCTTTTCAATGATGCCTTCTTTTGTTTCCCTTTTTGATAGGCATCACACAAACCATCCTTGGAGAATTCCACTTGTGGAATTCCTCTGGCAAGATCTTTCCTCACCAAATCATTCATAACCTTAAAATTCAGATGAGATAATTTCTTGTGCCATAGCCAACTTTCATCCTTGCTTGCCTTGCTGAATAAACAAGTGATGGTGTCTGGACTTGTGCTACTAAAGTCAGCAATGTACACATTCCCTCTTCTGAATCCAGTCATTACCACATTGTTGTTTCCTCCTTTAGAAACAACACAGGCTTCTTTAGAAAAAGTAACTAAAAATCCTTTGTCACAAAGTTGGCTGATACTAAGCAGATTGTGCTTAAGACCATCCACCAATGCAACCTCATCTATGATGACATTCTATTTTGAAATCAAGCCATATCCCTTAGTGTAGCCTTTGCCGTCATCTCCAAAAGCAATACAAGGGCCAGCTCTTTCCTGAAACTCTGTGAGCAGGGTAGAATCACCAGTCATGTGTCTTGAACAACCACTATCCAAGTACCAAAGATTCCTTTTGTCTCCCTGCACACAATAAAACCAAATCAAGTTGATTTTGGTACCCAAGTTACCTTGGGTCCTATTTTGTTAGCCTTTGCTTTTCCTTTTATATCATTTTTCACCTTGGGCTCAAATTGATTTAAATCAATCTTCACCTTTGGTGTTGATTTCTGAGGGTTGCTCACATTTTCATTCACAGCATGCATAGTTGGAGGAACAAACATGTTATTCACATTCCATGGCATTTGTGGCACATTAAACATATTCATGTATGGATTAGGCACAAATGACATGCTGGCATATGGATTTTGAAATTGTGCATATGGAGCAAACATGTTAGGCATAACAGGCATTGTAGGCATAGAACTATTCATTGTAGACTTGGGCATTTTCACATTAGCAGTCTTCTTAACAGATTTGCAGTTAGTAGATAAATGACTAACACTTCCACAATTGACGCATGTCTTTCTAGGAGCATATTTATCAGGTGTGTAATTGTTGTGTTTGTTAATCCCTACTTTTCCATTCCTGTTATTCTTTTTATTTCCCTTAGCCTCAACTTGAACTTTCTCTAACTTGTCTTTCAATTGCTTGTTAGACAAGTGACCTACATTAGCTCTCTCAACAGGCTTCTCAACTTTCTTTGATTTACTAGACTCACCTTGAACAAAGTTCTTGGTGACAGGACCATACTTGTTATTAAGTCTAGTGAGTTCATCTTTTCTTTTCTCTGTCAACGAAACAGCCTGATCGGTTGATGGTTCATCTGTCAACGGAACATTGCATTCCGTTGACATATCAACCTTCAACAAATGATCATTGTTGTTTGTTGACTCTGTTTCTGATTCTAAGGTTTCACCAACATACCCTAGCTTTTCTTTGTTCTTTTTCCATGATTGTTCACAGAAAGATTCCATACCTTGAACATTAATGATGTTCTTAGCAACATTCCTGGCATCTTTCCATTTTGCAATCACACTTTGTTCTATTTCAAGTTGTGTTTTAAGAATTTCTTCCCTTTCTAACACGTTCTCAAGTTCCTTCTTAGCATCCCTACTAACACACCTCATTTTCTCAAAATCAATGAGCTGTGCTTCTAACATTGCATTCCTATCACTTAAGAGCAAATTAGTCTCTTTTATTCTTGAATTCTCTTTGGTAAGTGATTTAAGAGTAACACGTAAATTATATAGTACAGTAGACATTTCATTTACTGCACTATCGCATTCCTCTTTAGAAAGCTCAGAAAGATTAGTAATTGTTACCTGGTTGCTTGAGGAGCTTGCTTCCTGCTCATGATTGTTAGCCATAAGAGCCAAGTTGACATACTCAACATCATCATCAGAATCTTCACCATTACCAGCCCAATCATACTCCTGAGACATGAAGGCCTTTTCTTTTTGCTTGAGAAGTTCAAAGTATTTCTTTTTATAATCAACAGGCTCAAATTTCCTGTTGCCCTTCTCAACCTTGGGCTTTCTGCAGTCTCCAGCAAAGTGACCAAGCATTCCACAATTGAAACATTTAGATTTAGACTTTTCAATCCAGTTATTTTTGCTAGGTTGAAAGTCTTTCCTTGGTGGCATTGCTTCTGAGTTTCTCTTGAACTTGAACTTAGAGAATTTCCTTGACAGAAAAGCAATGTGTTCATCAATCTCATCTAAGTCATCCAAGTTGGCTGGTTCTGGTTCTTCTTCTTCTGTCATCTTGCCTTTACCCTTGCTAACATTACTCCTACAACTAGCTCGACTAGTTGTGGCCTTTGCAGCTTCTTCATTGTCATCTTCCAGTTGGTTCACAGATGCTATCAATGCAATAGATCCACCTTTCTTCTGTACCTTTTCAATTTCTTCATCTTGCTCCATTTCCAACTCATATGTCTTTAAGGTTCCATAAAGCCTTTCAAGAGTGTAGTCTTTGTACTCTTGAGTGTTTCTGAGAGAAACAGTCATAGGCTTCCATTCTTTTGGAAGAGCTCTAAGAAATTTAAGGTTTGAATCCTTGGTTTGATAGATCCTCCCATACAACTTTAATCCATTCAAAAACTTTTGAAACCTACTAAACGTATCATTTAGGGTTTCACCAGCTTTAAAATGAAAATGCTCATATTGTTGTATAAGGAGTTGCATTTTGTTTTCCCTAACTTGCTCAGTTCCTTCACAGAGAGTTCTAACAGTGTCCCATACTTCTTTGGAGGTTGTACAGTTTATGACATTGTCAAACATCTCTTGCTCCAAACCATTAAACAGAATGTTCATGGTTCTTTTCTCTTTATGGATTTCTGCAACATCTTCAATAGTCCATTCTGAGACAGGTTTTGGAATCTCTACATCAGGAGCATCATCTAGAAATCCAACTCTAGATGCGAACTTCATGGGAACGTGTGGACCTTTCTCAATGCAGTCTACATACCTCTCATCCATAGACATGAGATGTAAATGCATCTTTACTTTCCAGTGAAAGTAATTGTCCTTATCAAGAACTGGTATCTTTACACCTGCATCCTTCTTCACCATGGTTACTGTTTTGGTCTTGATCTTTAAACTTCTTGTTTGTTAGAAGCTTTCTCTGATACCAATTGTTAATCCCAAATGACCTAACAAAATTGTAGAGGGGGGGGGGGGGGTTGAATACAATTCTTGATATTTTTCAAACTTAAAAATAACTTACAAATTAAAACTGAACTTATAAAATAAAAACCACAAGCACTTAATAATTTCAGTTGGATTGTTTGATGATCCAACTGAAGTGATTTTTATTGCGGAAATAATCTGTGATACAAAAAGTACACAGCTGCTCAGTTACAAGAATGTAGAGAAGTATGCTCTCAAAGATAGCTAATACAATCTATTTGTTTTTCTTCTCTTACTTCTTTTTTTAACTGCTACACTTGGTTATATATATATTCCCAAGTTTACAAAGCTATTTTTGGCTACACTAAAGTACACTAAAGGTAACCGTCAATAGCTTACTTTTCATCCCTTTTGTCCAATGGTCCTTGGAGATCTTTGTTTTCTGTCTTCAGTCTTATAGTGATCCCACTCAATAACCAGATTGGAAATTGGAATGTTTCCTTATTCCCCATGTCCATTTTAATGGTTTCCAATGCAAAGTACACTTCCACATCTCCTTTTGATCTGTCAGAAAACTGTCACTATCACTTTGTCAACTATTCAGAAAAGTGATAATGATTCGTTGATAACAGTAAGGTGTGTTTCGTTGATAGCTTTATTCTTCGTTTCGTTGATGAGTAATCTTCGTTTCGTTGATGAGTAAACTCCATACCGTTGACAGAGTAATCTTTGTTTCGTTGATGAGTAAACTCCATACCGTTGACAGAGTAATCTTCATACCGTTGACATGTCTTCACTTAGGCAAAATTACAAGGCATGATATATTTACAATTAACCAACCTATTTTGCCTATCTAGTACTTAGTCAACATGACTTAGAAAACCTATCCAATATCTACAACGAAATGCATATCAAACTAGAAGTATTGTACAGTGCAATTGCTACATCACTCATTTCGTTGATGAGCTTCCTGTCAACGGAATACTGCAAAGCATGCCATTTCGTTGACAGCTAAAAAATGACTTTACACAAATTCTACTAGGTGTTTTATGTTTATCATCAAGAACAACATATTCCTAACAGGTTGTATCGGTTGAAGGTTGAACGTGTATCCATTGAGACACAATTTCACTTATGTAAAATTACAAGGCATGTGATATTTACAGTTAGCCTCCCTATTCTTCATATCAATTGATAGTCAACATGACTTATTCAACCTGAACAACTACACTTCAACTGCTAATTACTTGAACAAAAAGAGTATGTTACATGAAGTCTTATCCGTAGATAAGCTATCCTTCAACGGATACTGTATACATATGTTATCCGTTGAAAGCTACATTTTTACTTATACAAATTTTGCTGAGTTTATTTAGTTATCATCAAGAATCAACATAATTTCTAACGATCGATGTGTCTGTGAATTAATATACGTCATGTTATGCCACATCATTTGGTAAAAATTTTGAGAACAAATTTAGGGTGTCTAGCACTACTCAATAGCAGTGTTGTAGATATCGGTGATTTACCCTATTTATCGGCCGGGCAATCAGTGGGGTACCGATCTAATTTGTTGAAATCGTTGAATAATACGTTTTTTGCTTTATCGGGTCAAAATCGGGTCGTTGAACTACCCCTCCGGCGTAAATCCGGCGATGCAGCTCTAATCTCCGGTGATAATTTATACTTTTTTGTTGAAAAAGACTCGTTATTCACTAACTATGATGTATACACGACGAAGTCAAGCAAAGTAAGTTAAATAGATAAGAGAACTGTCTAATATTTGTGACATGAAAATGGAAAAATGATCTCTGAGTGGTGAATATACGGCCGTTGACGGATGAGATTGATGAGGGAGAAGTAGTAGATGGCTTTAATTTGAAAAGGGGTAAGAATATCCTATACGACAACTACACTACTAATATTTTAATCAAGTACCGTCATTTATCAGCTCTTAGTAATATAATAATATTAATATATTATTAGTATTATGATAAATACTGAGTGAATAATAAATTTTTATATAAAATTTATTAATTTTAAATTTTAAATGTATATTTGTATATTTGTATATAAATAACAATGATCTAATTTAATATATATTATAATTTTATAAACTAATATTAAAATACATCCGATTTATATCCGATTTAACATTCCGATAAATCCCAATTTTCGATAAATTGCTAATCAGTACCTCAATCGATATGTTCCGAATTCCGAAATCTACGAACATGCTCGATAGAGAAAATGCATAGGTAATGGCCCATAATGGCGAAAAATATGATGATGTATGAAATATCATGCGCAAACTGTTTTGCTTCCAAAACCTAGGGCATGTTGAATGTGCCTTTCTGTTAGCATTTTATATACACGTACATTTCAAGTAAATTTTATAGCCATAATAAATTTGTTTTAATGAATCCATGTGAGACCAATATAAGTGGAGCAACCACTTAACCATGCCCAAGCTACGTTCATTTCGTGAAGGTTTTAAGTTTACACCTAATGAGTTCTCTAGCTACTTGAAACATTGCATGTGTTCTCATAACCATTCAGTCCCTCCTGCTAATTACTCCCTCAGTGCCTCTCATTTCTTTACATTTTTCTTTTTGGTACGTCCTTATCATTTTTTTATATATCAAAAATAGTAACATTTTATAATATAAAATTCAATCACATTCACTACTTTCCTCTACTATACCTACTTTATACCCATTTTATACATTAAATATTGATTGGTCCCACCACTTTACTCATTTTTCTTATTTTTCTCTATTAATTTACACTTTTTCTTAATTTTCGTATCGTTCACTCAATATAAAGAATTGAGGGGACGGAGGGAGTATAGTTTAGTACCAGCAGTCTGGAAATGTGAGCTGTTTGGTACGGTTCATTTGTTTAGACTTAAGCCCTACAACCCCACTCCTTGGAATGTTTGCATGTGCGTCTATATTTTTCTACGGGCATCGTTTCATTTAGGGGCGGAATTAAAATTACAAAATAATTGGGCTTGAAATTATCGTTAATTTCTAGAAGATTGCAGGGATTGAAAATAAAAATTTTACTAATTTTTAACTAAAAATTGTAATTTTACAAAAAAATATTACTCCCTTCATCCCCTCAATTCTTTACATTGAGGAAACGACACGTAGATTAAGAAAAAATGTAAATTAATAGGGAAAAAGTAAGAAAAATGAGTGACCAAATCAATATTTAATATATAAAGTGGGTATAAAATAGATATAGTGGAGGAAAATAGTGAATGTAATTGGATTTTATATTATAAAATATTACTATTTTTGATATGTAAAAAAAATGAGAATGACGTACCAAAAAAAAGTGTAAAAAAATAAGAGGGACATAAGCAGTATTACCAACTCTTCCGTCTGGCCGGGCCTTCAGCATGTGATGACTTACATAGAATGGGTTAATAATCAAGTGAGTCACTAAAGTGGACTCAATGTATCAAGTTGGTCACTGAACTGAAAACGGTATCAATAAGGTCATTAAAGTGGGTTACGGGTACATTTGATTAATTCTGTTAAATTTTTGTTAACGGTAAATGATGATGTGTTTAGTATAATCTGATGCAGGAATTCAGAACGTTTTTATCAGATGCTTGCCAAATCAGATTATACTAAACACATCAGATTATACTAAACACATCATCATTTACCGCTAACAAAAATTTAGCAGAATTAATTAAATGTACCTATAATCCACTTTAATGACCTTATTGATACCGTTTTCAGTTCAGTGACCAACTTGATACATTGAGCCCACTTTAGTGACTCACTTGATCATCAACCCCTCATTCAGCCCCTGGTTTCTTTCATATTAATTTGGTTCTTTATCAAAAAATCTCACACATAGAACATCTCGAATATTATTCATCATATTTACATACATTTTAGGTTGACATGTTTTCTCTTTATTTAAAACAAATTTTACCGATAAAAAATGTAATTTTCCACAGTATTAATATATCATAGTAACTGAACATTGTTAAACTTATGCATTACTATTCGTTAGATAATAGATAGCAGCTTATATGACGACAAAAGTTTTAGCAAAACAAATATAAATGGCTGGAAAAAAGAAAAATACAGTAGCTTATAAGTTTTATCCCGCGAGTTATCATCAATTAATCTAACATTTTTGCTAGAATTTCAAGTTATTCCATATTACTCGCATCAACAAACAACGCCACAAATTATATACATAGTGACTTGATATAAATGAATTTAAAACACATGACATATGAATATTACTCCCTCCCTTTCACCCAATAATTTAAATTGGGGTTGGGCACCGAGATTAACGAAAATAAGTAAAATAGAGAGAAAAATGAGTAGAATGAGTAAAGTTGGTGAGAACCATCAATATTTAAGGTGTAAAGTAAATAAAGTGGAGAAAGTAGCTGAAGTAGTTAATTTTTATATTATAAAATTTTAATATTTTGAAAAAGTTTTGAAATGTAAAAAAGTGAGAGAAACATAAAAAAAAAAATATAAAAAAATGAATGACATAGAAGGACAATAGAATACAGACAACCTATGGCCCGTTTGGGTTTTTAAAGTGAGTATAAGTGATAAACTATATATAGTATATTCTTCAACTTATAACCTACTTATAAGAATTACAAACAGGTCATAATAAGATTATTGGCAAACGTTATGTTTAGAGTGATTCTCACGAACTACACCTCCCACTCTCATTTCTTTATATGCAGGCGAAATATAAAAGTAAAAGAGTAAATAAAATAATAGAGAATAATTAGAAAATTGAGCTAAATAAATTAATATTTAATGTATAAAAATGAAAAGTATGAAGAAATGAATGGGGTAAAATCAATGTTCTAAAAATTGGTCGACTCAGGCGAGTACTCGGAAATTGGAGGTCAATCAATTCGGATTTAGGCAATGTACTCGGCTGCGCATTCGAATGTTGAAAATGAGTACTCAAAAATCGGTCGATTACTCGAATTTTGTAGACGAAACCGAATAGAACCGATTTTCGATTTTTAAAAACTTGGGTAAAATGAGTATTTATATGAGCTTCTTAGCTAAAATTTAGTACAAATTATTAATTGTAGTAAAATATCGTTCTACGTTTGAAGTTTGATACTCACTCACAATCTCACCCCAAGTTGTTAGAACATACTTATTCGTAAAGCATATACTTCTGATGGTACAAAAAAAAATAAAGCATATACTTTTAATACTCAAATATTCTTGAATTACTAGAAATTATTAGTTTAGTTTAGTATTATTTTTGAAAAAATATGCTAAAATTCTATAGAAGTTGATTAGCATGAGATGGGTAATACACAATATTATTAACTATATTAACACCTCACAAGTTCAGTGCATACAACAGAGGATACAATAAGAGCGTGTAGGTGCTTATATATAATAAGAGCGATGGAGGTGGGGAAAAATGTACTAAAACAAGTAAACAGGTCCATCATAAATAAATGGGTTATAAATGGATTTATAAAAGCGTTTATTAATTTTCACGGAAATGTGTAATCTTACCGACAAATTAATCTATTTCGTTAAATGTTACACCTCATATATATACACCTACGATGAAGCTACAATATCCCATATATATTCCACCTCTCTCACTTAGCTAGTTCCACCTCATTATCCTTTAGATTTATCATTCAACATTTTTCTCGACGAAAAAACAGAGAGGTCATCCCTGGACTGACAAGTTACGACACATGGTACAATCAAAGAAGTTCAGAGGTGTTCGCCAGCGCCACTGGGGCTCTTGGGTTGCTGAGATTCGCCATCCTCTATTGTATTTATTTTTATTTATACTTGCACACTTGTCTTTTATTTATTTTCTTTCATCGCAATCACACAAATATTGCCACTTATATTACATGTATCATGTAAATTAAATTTTAATTTGTTAATAAATTATTTATTATTATTTGATTTATGCAGGAAGAGAAGGGTGTGGCTAGGCACGTTTGAAACGGCGGTGGAGGCGGCGAGAGCTTACGATGAAGCTGCTGTGTTAATGAGTGGTCGGAATGCTAAGACGAATTTTCCTGTACCACCACAAGCAACACAACAAACAGATGATAAAGACAATATTATTAGCCCTGAGAATAATAATAATCCCGCACGACCTGGATTGTCTTCGTGGTCGTCGTCATCTTCTTCATCGCTTTCCGCTATTTTAAGCGCGAAGCTTCGAAAATGTTGCAAGTCTCCTTCTCCTTCAGTAACGTGCTTAAGGCTAGACACCGATAATTCTCATATTGGAGTGTGGCAAAAGCGAGCCGGGCCACGTTCGGGTTCCAGCTGGGTCATGACGGTTGACCTAGGAAACATCAAAAATAATAATAACGGGAGTCAACAGGAACAAAATGTTACGAATGTTGAACAAGTTGCACCTGCACCGACCCCGATCACAACCGGGAGTAACATGAGCAGTTCTGGAATTGAGTCTGGTAATTTGGTTGAAGAGGAAAGGATTGCACTTCAAATGATCGAAGAACTTTTGAACAGAAACTGATCGATCCCCTACTCAAGTAGGACGACGTACTCAAGTAAATTCATAGAATTTATTATGGTGATTCGGAGCTCCATGGATACAAGTTGTCAGCTACGTGCATGGTGTCTTGATGGTTTATTTACTGCAAAAAAAAGTGTGAACTTTTGGTTATTGGTATAATTTATATGTAAAGATGTAATTGTGACTAGTCGCATCAAATCATTAAGCTTTTTAAATAACTAAGATCAGATGTCAACTGTAATTAATTAAGTTTTACTATGTTTTAAAAAGACATGACCATGCATGCTTCATGAAAATTGGACTTTTTGGACTTTTGAAATTGATTGTTCGTAACATTACACAATTGAAACAAATATAAAATCACGTTATTCCATAATTGACTAAAATTTATTCAGGGTCCATTGAGTCGTTGATATACTAAACACACGTCTACACCAGAGTATAAAGGTTCTTGATGATGTTTACGTTGGATAAGAGGGTGTTTGCCCCGGCTTTAAGTCGGGGCTTAAAGTAATTTTTAACTTTAAGCCGAAAGAATTCTGTTTGTGTAATAAATTAAAAAATAATTTAAAGTTGAAAAAATAGTTTAAAGTCAGAAATTGATAGGAGGTACTTTTTTGAACGACTTATTTATTTTAATGATTTTATTTGATAAAAGTTAATATCATCATTCAAATGTATTGTTTATCAAATTTATTTTAATTGTTACAATTTTAATAACTCATAAGTTACTCATAATACAAAATTACCCAAACAGATATTAACTTAAAATTTTCACTTTTTACTTATAATTTTAAGCAACTTTAAGTCATAAGCAATACTTTTAAACTTAGCCAAACGAGCTCTAAGACACTGTAATTATCAATTATACCTTATTTACTACTCGTACATTTTGGTCATATCTGGTAATTATGTTAGTGGAAGCAGATTGAATTAGCTGTTTTGACTTCGATAGCCAAACGAGCTCTAAGACACCGTAATTATCAATTATACCTTATTTACTACTCATACATTTTGGTGTAATTATGTTAGTGGAAGCAGATTGAATTAGCTGTTTTGACTTCGATATAAATTTGATGTTTCACATGAACCATGTTAAGTAATTAATTGTTTGAATTAGCTTTTTGTATTTTAACTAAATACATTTACAAACATTTAATTGAAAAAACTCATTCAAGTAGCTTTTTGAAAATTAGTTAATTTAGTCTAAATCACTATTTCAATCTGTTAACTATCAAACATCCATATTAGAGATCAAGCCTCTAATTTGACTCAAAACTCTAATTTTAGTTCGAACTTATAGTAACTGTGTTTATATATATTTCTATATAGTAACTGTTTGAATTTAAGCTAAGAAACAAGAACTCTAGAGAATGCACGTCAAAGACATTACCTTTATTAATCTGATGCAGTACAAACTAAATAAGCTGAAGTTAAACAAGAAAGCTAAAAACAAGGAATGATTAACTACTTTCCTATCCTAAGTGACTGCTACCACTTTTCTTATTCCACGATCCTAAAATTTCTCCACTAATCAGTATGACCAAGACCAATTCGTTTAGCTGATTTAAACTACCTAATAATAAAAACATTACTTAAATAACAAGTTTAAGATTAACACCCAACATTACTCCCCCTTAATCTGAAACTTGTCCAACCAGATGTTTAACTCCCAGTAAGCTGCACATCTTCTCAAACTTTGTTGTTGACAGGACCTTCGTTAAAGTGTCAGCTCATTGTTCATCACTGCTAACATGTTTCAAAACAATCTCCCCGCGTTCAACACATTCTCGGATAAAGTGATAACGTATGTTAATATGTTTACTTCGCCCATGAAAAACTGGATTCCTAGAAAGATCAATTGCAGACTTATTATCGATATACAGAATCACTGGACCTATGTTTTCAGCAGTTACTTGCTTAATACATTTCGCAACCAAATCCCTTGACGCGCAGCGGACGTAGTTGCCATAAACTCTGCTTCGCACGATGATAACGCTACACCTTTGTTTTTGAGATACCCACGTAATCAAACTCTCGTTCAAGTAGAAAACCATACCTCCCGTACTCTTCCTATCATCCACTTGTCCTGCCAAATCGATGTTTGAATAGCCGGTTAACAAATGATTTCCACTGTTCTTTGTCTATATCAGTCCAAAATTCAGAGTACTGTAACACCCCCAGATCCGGGGTCGGAGATCCGGGTTGTCACGTCCTCAATCCCAACAATATCACTTTGAACTTGAATCACAATAATAATAAACAACATGATGTGACCCCACAATACAATCTACAACACTAATAATAGTCTCAGAGATGAAATTGAAATAAGTATCGAGTCATTAATCCACAAGGTAAGTTATTACAACCCAAAGTGATCACCGAATAAGTTACTCGTTTCTGGACATAACCTTACTTAAGTCATACATATAAATAAGTCTGATACACAAAAGTTGATAACTTAACCAACTGGTTATCCCCACCTCAGCCATGGCGGCTAGTATCTGTGTGTGGTACTGACGCGCGTTTCCCACCCGTTTGCGAGTAGTGTGCCTTGGCCTGGTCATCTCTCCTATCTGTTATTGTGTGATTTTATAAAACAAAGCAAGAGTGAGCAATAAAGCCCCACAATATAATCTATAATGAAATCTGTACTAGATTATTATCATGATAAATATTTGCAAGTTACCGGAAAATCTTTAACATAACATAAGTCAGCTTTTAAAACACCATGCTTATATCAAGTTAAATCAGGTAGCTTATTGAAAAATAACAGTTTCGAATATTTCTCAAAATACTGCCAACATTATCGGTAACTGAGCCACTGGGCTTTTGTTACAATGTTGCAGACTTAGTTCCAATTGGAAGATGGGGGCTATTACTGGAAACACCACGATAAGCGCTAATCATTTGATGTACCGCATAAACACTTTCTCTACTAGTAGAAGAACGACTTCCTATTTCGGTTATCACCCTGGCCGCATCTGGGCCCTTCATGCTATACTGACACCTATTTCATTGCCGAGCATGGAGTCATACTATACTAACACCTATTTCATTGCCGAGCATGGAGTTATACTATACTGGCACCTATTTCATTGCCAAGCAGGACTTCGTACTATACTGGCACCTATTTCATTGCCGAGCACGAGTTAATTCCAGTCACCAGATGAAAATCAACGTCACGGAAAACGGATGTTAATCCTATTTCCCCAAGTACGTAGTACTTGTCTCTCCTTTTAAAACATTTCTTGGCCTCCTTACTTCCAGAATAATACCGGAAGTAAGTTACCATGTGGGTTGACCTCTGTCAACAGAATTATGATCAGATAAGATTTCTCTTCAAAAGATTACGACCCGGGAGTCAAACTATTTGGAAATCCTTGAGGGTATTCCCGTCCCATTTGAGTGGTCAGCGAATATTTAAATCCTCTCTTAAATCATCTCTTAAAAAAGATTTAAATTAAAATAATATTTGGGAATCTCTACTTTAATTAAAATAAATATTATAAAGGTCGGAAATATTCTTCATAATCATTGAAAGTCAAAGATGACTTTTTAAACAATATACATCACTTTTAAATTAATTAAAAGAATAATAAATATTCAAATAATATTCATCAATTAATAATTGATTAAATAATAATCAAAAACTCAATAAATATTTGATAATCAAATCTAAGTGAATATTTAAAATAATATTCATTTTTGGTTTCAAAAAAAAAATAAAAATAAATATTCATTGAATAATGAATTAATTGAATATATCTATTCAATATACTTGAAAACAACCCTTAATGGTCTAAAGAAAATATACCGACTCCCGGTCTAAGTTTCAAAATACGATACACATGCTCTACTCTAAGAGTCTTTACAAAAACCCGACTTATAACTATCATAACATATAGCTTATAAACCAATCACAATTCAAAAGATTTAAGTACCACAACAATATTATATACGCAAAATATAATCGAAAGCATTTTTCATCACAACAACCGTAGAAAGTCATAGGTTTTGGAAACTTGCCTGGAAATCCTGAAGCAGTGGTAAACCTCGGATTGGTCCGGTAATCTAGAATCAACACAAGCTTCAAGATTAATAACTTAAACGCTTTCACCATACTAAGTATATACTATCTCAAGTAACAAGTTCATTTTCAAGTTAGCTCCTTAAGAACTTCCACTCGTGCATGCTCGCTCACGCATTTTTATAAAATTGAGATTTAATCCTTTTAACACGAAATATTTTCGAGGGTCTTCCTAAACGTACCTAGCATGTTATCACAAAGTTTCACATTCCAATAAGTCGCTTAAGGGATTTGATCATGGCCTCAAAGTTGGCTAAGTGGTATGGTTTGGTTTCTCGAAACATCCTTTATTAAACACTTGTTTCTCCTAAACCGTAAATCGGATTCACATGATCTTCGCACCAAAACGAACCTTGAAACAAGACCTACACTATCATGTTAGTGGTGATCCTTGGTCAGAAGTTACTAGGTTTGAATATTACAAGCAAAACACGGTTAAGGAAAATCGGGCATTATAACGGCTATGTTTTAATGATTCCAAAGTTTAAATCATAAACTTTACATGATTAAGCCAACCAAATCATCAAGTCCATTCCACAACATCATTAATAATCCACAATCATCATCAACCATAGTCAAAACCAACATCTACTCATTCACCATCAAAACAACATCAAACTTTCATCCTTATGATCATACTAACTAATCTACACTTAAAACTAACCATATAAATCAAATTATAACCAAGGGTTTCAAGAGTTATACCTTCCTTGATGCTTTATATACTCTCACAATAGCTTATAATCCTTTCTTGAGCTTTAAACTATCCTTAACAAGCTTAATCTTTAAGAACAAAATCAAGAACACAAAAGATTACTATTCACATCATTATTCATTCTCACCTTTGATCTAATATTCAAGCATGTTACAATCCATGGATGAAGCTAGGAATTAGAGTATATCTTAGTCTAGGAATTAGGAAACTTTTGAATCCAACATCATGATTTATGGAAGCTTGGAAGATGATCTTTGAAAAATGTGTCCTTGGATGAAATTTTGGGCCGAAAGTTTCTTTTCTTCAAGTGGTTATGGTTTGCTTTGATACTTGCTTGGTTCTTGACAATTTCCTAGATATTTTGTTGGTTAAGCACATGTCTAAAACAAAGGGGCAAGTGTTAGGTCCAAAGTATCGTAGAAGGGGGGGTTGAATTCGATACTCACAAATTCTTCGATTTCGTTCACGGATAATTCTTTGTGATATAGTTCAAAATCAAATACTCCAAATCAAAACACGAGTTGGGGAATATATCGTTTTATAAATATAAACCACGAAGGGTGCTACAAATTCTAATCCGTAGGATTAGCTACAATGAGTTCAGGTTAAACACAATCACTACAATAATAGAATTCTGAGCTATATTAAATTCTCTGTAAATTTCTCTGTCAAGAACTCTCTCCTCGTAAATGATCTTTCTGTGTTCTGCCTTAACTGAAGAAGAACACTTCTTCAAACTCTATTTATAGTCTTGATTTGAAAAACCATCAAACCAAAAGAATTGGTTTATTCCTAGCCGTTGGATCTTCATCAACTGATCAACAAAGCATTACTTTCCACCTGCTCCATTTGAGAAAACCATCGAATGAATTAAATCAATTTACCATTCGATAGTTTTTAATTCAAAACTATCGAATGTCAAATTGATTCTAAATGGTTTTCTGAGAATCACTTTTTATATCATTCGATAGTTTTCTAAATAGAAAAACTATCGAATCATTTCCTTGTCTTTTATCCTTTAATAAATCTTCTGAGCTCCAGGGTGTTTCAGTTTTAGACTGTATCAATTTCTTCTGAGACGATAAAACAACTTGATCTTTTTAAGTGCCGTCACCTAGTGCAACTGGTCTGGTTCACAGATGAATAACACTTGATCAATTCTTCTTTTATGTCTTCAATTCAGTGCTGCTGATAAGTCCTTTGTTGATCTGGTTGCTTAAATTAAATCACTGGAATCCCGTGGTACTAACCCTAAATCATTCACATACTTCTGTCGTCTTGAAAGTCTTGTTTTTTTTGCTGTCACTGAGGCTTGAACATTTTCATGAACTTCTTTCTGTGACCTGTTTACGGACTTCAAGAATACATAACGTATTTTGATTTTTTGAGTTTACCTTATCTTCTTTGATTCTGGATTCCTGTGCTTCTGTTAATATTATTGGCTGTCTTGTCCTTTGTTGAGTTGTAGTTATCTCTGTTTCATCTTATGTTACATTATGCTTTACAATCTCCCCCTATTTGATTGGATAGAGTTCGACAAACAAATACCTCGAGGATAACTCAACTAACTAAGGAAACATTAAACTAATTAAAGTAAGACAGCTTGAATAATATTAAATACATTCTGGATCAGATATATATACATTTCCAGATTTCATAAATCAAAAAACAATAAAACTTTATACAATGAAGTTGCTCCTCTAGTCTGAGCTGATAGTTCTTTTTGTCTTTTGCTTCTTGTCTTCAGTCCATTTCGATCTCACCTTCTTCAATCATTGGATCGGAGTTAGCAGCTTGATAATCAATCATTGATAGATAGTGCAGTGGTTCTCCAGGTTTAAGGATTGCTCCTTGAATGTGTCTTCCAATGTACTCAACCTCTTGACCCACTCATGCCCATAACCATGCAACGTTAACATCTTTCTTGTTTAGCTTTGGCATGTTTGGTAATCTGGGATGCAATTCCAATCCTCTTTCCACTCTTTTCCTATAGTAAGGAACATTCTCCATTAGAAATCTTCGAAGAGTGTCTGCTGCTTTGTCCTTCTCCGTTGATGAGAATCCAGTAGATCTAAGATACTTCTCAACTGATATCAGATAGTTGCTTGGATAGTCTCTCAGTTTGTCCTCAGCCAAATAGCAGATTCTGAACAAGTCATTCGTCATGAATCTAACCATTGGAGGATCTTCTGTAATCTCTGGACCGACTTTCATCACGATCTCTTTAACATGCTCACAGAGCAGTTCATTTAACCTTGTAGTCCTTTGAATCTTGATGAGCATAACCTGCAGTTCTGTGTATGTTCTCTGTTCAAAAAACTTAGTGGAAATCACAAAGGTACCTTTCTCAAGAAAGTTGATCACTATGTTCCAGGCACCATTTGCTTTAACCCCAGTCTTCAGAAAGATCACAGTATTTCTCAGTGCAGTGAAGTAAGTATGATCATCAGGATTTGCACTTCTTATGTCCTGAATGATAACTTCCACCTCCGTATTGTCGTTGACTTCAAATCCGTCTTCAACTCCACAAAAGGTTTTATAAGCCATCTCCTAGTCAGTACCTTGCTTATTTGCCAAATCCATCATCTTCTTCTTCCTTGCTTCAGCATACACCTTGGATCTTTTAAACTTCTCAATCCTTAGAACTGCTTGGTGTCTTTCTCTCTCAGCTTTCCTGGCACCTATTTCAGCTCTTTGAGCTTTCACCATCTCCAAGGCAGCTTCTTCTTCCAGTGATAGAGAATTTGCTTCTTCTTCCATATCATCATCCAAGATAGGATGTTCTATTGGCTCCGGATAATATGGCTCATGCTCCTCCTGAATCGGTTGCTCTTGCATGAATTCAAATTCCTCTTCACTTTCCTCTTCTTGTACTATGTCCTCCATCCAGTACTGTCTAACTGGAATAGCTTCATTGGTTTCCCAAACTCCCCATCCAGTTGTTTGCCAACCTTCATTAGTCACTTCATTTGTTTCCCCTTCTCCAACTTTCTCCCCCTTAGTTGAGGAATCCTTGATGTAGTTATCCTCATTGTAAAAGGCAGTAGAAGGATCAGGTTGTTGTTGTGAAGGTCCGGGTTGTTGGTTCCTCAACATATTCCAAATAGACTGTACCCCGTCACCTTGATTCTCCATGAACTCCATAATGTCTTTATTCATCTCATGCACAGAAGCTAGCTTCAGGTCAATGTTATCCAATCTGGAGTTGGTAGTCTTTTCAATGTGATCCAATCTCTTGTTTAGTTTAGACTTTACTCTTGAAAGGGTGTTCATTGCATCTTTTACCCTAGCTTGACCATCCCGGATAACTAGAACGTCTTCCTTCAAAGCTTCTTGTCCTTGTTGCAGAGCATTAACTTCATTCATGAATCCATCCTTAAGCTCTTTGACATCAGTCCTCAGTTCGACCAGTTCTTCCATAGCTTCCTTCTTCAAGGAGTCCACTGCCAGTTTAGTACCTGTTATAGTGCCAGATGCACTGCCTAAGACCCTGTATGTTCTTCTAGAATCAGCTGCAGCCAAGTCAATCTTCTCTTGAATTGTCTTTAAAGAAGCATCGGCTTGACCAGAGGAGATCCCTTGGTCAAAGGAAGGTCTCAGTGGAACCTTGAATAGTGGATTTCCTTGTTTGTCGTGAACTGTCATCTCCTTGAGGGTGGATTGAACATGTACCTCTCTTTCTGTCGGTAATAGCAGATCATCTATGTTTGGTAGGGTTAGGGTGTCACTCCCCATATATGGCTCTGGGTGTACACTCAACGTTTCTGTCGGTGTTTCACTCATTTTACCTTTCCCACTCAGGCCAGGTGTAAGTGTTTTTGTTGCACTCAATCCCTTTTTGCTAGTTGTACCTGCAGAAGAAAACACCGTAGTCGTCCTTAAGGAGGTCACCGGTGGTGCAATGGGGCTTCGCAAGTCCCCGTCCTTGGTTAGACCAAGTTGCTGATCATCCTTGGATGATATATCCTTAATAGGATCTAGAGTTTGAATCTCTAGGGGGTTAGAATCAGGCTCTATTAACAGCAGAGATCCTGAAACTTCCCCAATAGTCTGTGAAGACTTTAGCTCAGTTAACTCCTCAATGTGAATTGATTCATCATCACCGAGTTGCCGATCTGCACCTACGTCAGACCCTTTACCCGCAGGATCCAGATATGTTCCATCTGGGGAGCTAGGCAATGACCCTTTAGATTTTGAATTTAGGTCAAAACCTTCTCTCGACGTCTGTGAAGACCCTTGGTTCTTAGAACCTTCAACCAGTGAACCTGGCCGTAATATGGTCGGAACGCCAGTTGCTTCCGTCAATTCTTCCTTACTTGATTGAGCTATTGGTTCAGATATAGCTTTCGTTAGCATTGCCCAATCAAAATCAGAAAAATCTGTGAAGGGTTCTTTGGATGACAGAAATGAACTATCAACAGTTGCCTCGGTTTCTGTTTTTCTCCTTTTAGAGTTAGGCAGAGCTGCTGTTGAAGGGTGTATCTCCTTATGTGGTGCTGCTTTGGCACTATCTCGCTCTACACTCATGGATGTTTGTATACTGGGTATAGGAGGGGAAGGAGGTTCGTTTATGTTTTCATTTGGCTCGTCCAAAGGCTCTTCGACCGTGGTTAGAGATTGTGGGTTTGCAACCTCCTGGTCAGGAATGGCCACTGAGGGCTCTGGATCAACATCCATTGGTTCAGGTGCCATTTCAGGTTGAGGTGGAGGAATATTACCTTCTATTACCTGTTCCCCTAGGGGTAGAAGTGGTAGGGGCACCGTTCTTAGATATTCTGTGAGAACAGTGGGTACCCCTAGAAGATAGTTGTTCTTCCTTATAAGAGCGGTTAAGGCATTGCTCTTCATTCTCATGCACTCTTGTGTGTCTTCACCTTCAAATGTGTCCCGATCATCGTCTGTTAACACATCATTGAGAATTAGTTGTAGGAACCCAGGATAGAAACAAAGCACATCGTCCATGCCTGTTCTGTCATCCAGTGGTCCCATGCACAGAATCACTTGATCAATCACTAACTTTCCTATGTTTATATGCCTATTGTTAGCAATGGCAAACCCTATTTTCTGAAGAAATAAGGGAATACCATGCAGATTTGTAAGCTTAGCAGTAAAAACATGGATAAGTGTATGAAAGAAGAAATTCCATGGCTTAGTCAAATAATGCTTCAGAAACTCTCCCACCAGGAAGTTAGGTTGTTGACTTCTAATGAGAGTGAAGAAAGCATGTATTTCTTCAGTTGTGGGATCAGGAACAAGGTTTTCTGTTGGAAATTGTAAAACCCTATTAAAATCATGTTCCGTCACCCTTATTGTTCTGCCGCCAGGCATAATAAAACTGAATGCACTAATACCATTCGCAGATGTGTCAGTGGCTGTAGTGTACAATGCAGTCAATTGATCAATACAAAGAACTACAGGAGTACTCAAGGAATATGCCACCAACGATCGTGTGTTCAGAAATTCTGCCCATGCACGAAATTGTAAATTCGTAATGGCTTGCAGATTCTGAAACGAGACATGATTAGTTTTGGTTATAATAAATTCTCCGGCCATTGTCTTTTCACACTTTCCAGAAAATTTAAATCTTAAACCAAAACTAAATTTACCAATTAAATTTAATTAATTATCACTAATTAATCAAACTTAAACCAAATTAACAAAAATAACCCTTTTTGTTCGAATGTAACACTTTAACCAAAACAAAGCTTTTGACTTAGAACCTGAGAAGAAAAAAAAATGTAAATTAAACCTCAAGAACCCTTTTGTTAAAACAATAGAGTACGAAATGGTTTAATCTTATCAAAGTATCCACAGTTCTACTATTCCTCTCTCTCTCGATGGATTTCTCTGGAAATCAATTAACAATCCAACAGAACACAAGTACACAGTGATTCCACGGTTAAAAAGAAGTTACTGTTGTAAAAATGAATTGTTGAATATACAAATCAGTAACAAGATCCAGAAAAGTATCGAGTTCTTTGTTCTTGGCTGTTTAATATATGTAAGTATATATGTGTATCTTAGAACTGCAAAAGTAAAGAATGAAAAACGTCTAAGTGCAACATTTATACTTAAGAATTTACAGGGGTAATTCCGTCACTTAACTGTTCGATGGTTTTTATTTGTACCTTCGATAGATTTTTCAGAGGGGCAAAAACATCAATTGTACCTATATAGTTTTTCAAAAACTATCGAAGGTTTTGAAAAAGGTGAATTTAAAACGTTTTTTCTTAAAAACTATCGAAGGGTTTCTTTGAATAACCAAAAACTATCGAACTAATTTTAGATAAACTATCGAGAACTGTAATATTAATTTATTAAGTTCACTTCGATGGTTTTTCTACTGTATTTTAAAATGTATCGAGAATTTAATTATAAAATAAGGTAAATTCCTTCGATATATTTTAAAGTTGTTCTCAAAAACTATCGAAAGGTGTTTTCGATGGTTTTTCTTTTCCTATTTAAAAACTATCGAATTTATGTTCGATGGTTTTTATTTAGTACTTAGAAAAACTATCGAATTTTCTAAATTCGATGATTTTTGCTTCTGATTCAATTTTTTTAAAACCTGTTCTTGTTTTAAAAAATCAAACTTTTTAATTTCCTGTCAAGTTTTATTTTGAATAAACTTTTTCAAATTTACCAAAATCAATTGTTAACAGAAAATTCACAATTTTCTTAGAATAAAATCAACTAAATATCATTGAATGAGATTAATCAATTAAAATCCAATAAATTATGCTGCATTAATCTACAATGTTAAAAACAAAGTAAATTAATTCAAATTAAATAAATGCTTGAATATTTAGAACAAATATTAGCACCTAAATAATTTTTAGAATTAATAATCAATTAAATGCCAGAAGATATATCATCCATAAATATGACATAAAATTAGTACAAAAATCCTAACTACGAGAATCGCTCCAGAAAATAAATTCACAAGTCATATGAATATAGAAATTCTTAAACTCATGTATTCACTAGGATTCTTGCAGTTCCTGAGTTCTAATCAAAATCAATTAGAAGGTTTTAACCTCTGATCAAAATCAGTTAGAAAGATTTAACATCCCAAGTTCACCAACCAGCTTAGAAAAAGTGGATTCATCAAGCGGTTTAATAAAGATGTCTGCAATTTGTTCCTCTGTGGGTACAAAGTGTAACTCCACAGTTCCATTCATGACATGCTCTCGGATAAAATGATACCTGATGTCGATGTGCTTTGTCCTCGAGTGTTGCACTGGATTGTTAGAGATTGCTATGGCACTTGTGTTGTCACAAAATATTGGAATCTTTGTCAACAAAAGCCCATAGTCACGGAGTTGGTTTCTCATCCACAATATTTGAGCACAGCAGCTTCCAGCAGCAATGTATTCAGCCTTAGCTGTTGATGTGGAAACTGAATGCTGCTTCTTGCTATACCAAGAAACTAATCTTCTTCCAAGAAACTGACAGCTTCCTGAAGTACTCTTCCGATCAATCTTACAACCTGCATAATTAGAGTCTGTATATCCAATAAGATCAAATCCTGTATCTTTAGGGTACCAAATTCCAAGATTTGGGGTTCCCTTAAGATATCTAAATATTCGCTTAACAGCTATTAGATGAGATTCTTTAGGATCAGACTGAAACCTAGCACACAAGCATGTTGCAAACATTATATCTGGTCTACTTGCAGTGAGATAAAGTAATGAGCCTATCATACCTCTGTAGCCTGTGATGTCAACCTTCTTACCAGTTTCATCCTTATCAAGCTTAGTGGCAGTTGGCATAGGAGTCTTTGCTGTAGATGAGTCTTCCATTTGATACTTCTTCAGAAGATCTTTAATGTACTTGGACTGACAAATGAATATACCATCTTGCCTTTGATACACTTGTAGTCCAAGAAAGAATGACAATTCACCCATCATACTCATTTCATAACGACTCTGCATTAACTTTGCAAATCTCTTGCATAGATCGTCATTAGTAGAACCAAATATTATGTCATCAACATATACTTGCACCAATATCAAATCATTTTTGTGCTTTTTGTAAAAGAGAGTTTTGTCTACAACACCTCTTGTAAAATTATTTTCAAGTAAGAATTCAGAGAGAGTGTCATACCATGTCCTTGGAGCTTGTTTGAGTCCATAGAGAGCTTTGAATAGAAAGTACACAAAGTCTGCCAGTTTTGAATCTTCAAAACCTGGAGGTTGTTCCACATACACTTCTTCTTCTAACTCCCCGTTCAGAAAAGCACTCTTCACATCCATCTGATATACCTTGTAATTGGAATGTGCTGCGAATGCCAGAAACATTCTGATGGCCTCAAGTCTTGCTACTGGTGCATAGGTTTCATCATAATCTATACCCTCTTCTTGAGAGTAACCCTTTAGCAACCAGTCTGGCTTTGTTTCTCGTTACAATGCCATCTTCGTCCAACTTAATTCTGAATACCCATCTTGTTCCAATAACAGATTTTCCCTTAGGTCTGGGTACCAGCTTCCAAACTTCCTACCTTTCAAACTGATTGAGTTCCTCTTGCATAGCAATCACCCAATCTGGATCATCTAGAGCATCTTCAACTTTCTTAGGTTCTGTTTCTGAAAGAAACCCAGAATAGTGACATTCATTTTGTGATGTTCTCCTAGTTCTCACTCCTGTGTCCGGATCACCAATGATCAAGTGAAAGGGATAATCTCTATTCCATACCCTTTGTCTTGGCAGATGCGATCTTGATGATTCTCCTTGTTCTAGATGTTGTGGAGTGTGACTAGCTGATCCTTCTCCTGCTCCCCCTGAGTTGTTGACGGTATGATCTGTTGACCCTGTTGATTGACTGGTGGATCCAGTAGTAGTTTGAGTATGTCCACCACTATCACCACTTGGTCCAGAATCATTATCATCATAATTATTATTAATAACTGTAACAACTTCAGGTTCTTCTTCATTGTCAGAGAGATCTCCTGATAAATTTTCAAATACCAAGGATTCAGAGTTCTCTCTTGTTTGCAGGCCTGATCTTTTGGTGTCGTCAAATGTTACATTAAAGCTTTCCAACACCTTCTTATCTTCAATCACATATACCCTGAAAGCCTTAGATTCCAGAGAATAGCCCTGAAAAATGCCTTCATCTGCTTTGGCATCAAACTTGCCAAGATGTTCTCCATCTTTAAGTACAAAGCACTTTGCACCAAACACATGAAAGTACTTCAGTGTTGGTTTCTTGTTGGCCATTAACTCATACGGAGTCTTTTCATGATCTTTGTTGATCAGGGTTCGATTCTGAGTGTAGCAAGCTGTGTTCACTGCTTCAGCCCAAAAGTAAGTGGGAAGTTTTGCTTCATTCAACATGGTCCTTGCTGCTTCAACCAAGGTCCTGTTCGTCCTTTCCGCTACTCCATTCTGTTGAGGAGTTCTTGGTGCTGAAAACTGTTTTGATATTCCTTTCTCTGAGCAGAAATCATTAAGAACTGCATTCTTGAATTCAGTTCCATTGTCTGATCTGATTGTCCGCACAGGTAGCTTAGCTTCCACTTCTATCTTCTTGATGTGATCAATGATTAGTTGTGTTGCTTCATCCTTTGATTGTATGAACAACACCCACGTGTACTTGGAGTAGTCATCCACCATCACCAATGCATATCTTTTTCTTGAAAGTGACATAACATTGACTGGACCAAATAAATCCATATGAATCAGTTGTAATGGTTCCGCAATGTTTGTCATTGCTTTGCTTCCATGTGATGCTTTCTTCGACTTCCCCTTTTCACATGCTTCACATAGTCCCACCTGATTGAATTCCATCAGGGGCAACCCTCTCACTAACTCTCTATTTACCAAAGAGTTCATAGTTTTGAAGTTCAGATGTGAGAGCTTCTTGTGCCATAACCAAATTTGTTCTGAAGAAGCCTTTCCATAGAAACATGTAATTGCTCCTTCACTGGTAGAACTTAAGTCAGCTATGAACAAATTTCCTTTTCTTACTCCCAGTAGAGAAAGCTTCTCATCCTTCCTGTTTGAGATCAAGCATTTGTCTTTTCTGAAATCCACATTGTATCCTTTGTCACAGAACTGACTGATACTTAGCAGATTGTGCTTTAATCCTTCCACAAGAGAGATGTTTTCAACAATGACATTTCCAATCTTCAGATTACCATATCCCGTAGTGAATCCCTTGTTGTCATCTCCAAAGGTAACTATTGGGCCGGTCTTCTTAACCACATCTGTCAGCAGGGACTCTTCTCCTGTCATATGTTTGGAACAGCCACTATCCAGTGTCCATATCACATTTGCACTTTGTACCTTGCCCTGCAATCACAGATCAATTAAGCGGACTTTGGTACCCAAACATGTTTGGGTCCGTAAGGTTTAGGGGCTTTAACAAGAGTAACATTTAATTCTGTCTTAACACCTTTTCCTTTCATGTTAACTGTGGGATTTTCATTGTTAGTGATACCAGATGCATTCATTAACTTAAAATAAGCATGCATGATATTGTATGAACATAGTAAGCACTCTTTCTTTCCACAGGGTTCATGAGGCATGTCAGACATATTATGCAATCCAGAAGTGACAGCAGTTTCTACTTTAACCTTTTTACATGCATGTGTAAGGTGATTAGCAGAATTACAAGTAGCACACAACTTCCTAGATGCAATGGGAGATGTATTAACAATATTCTGATTAACTACATTCAGCTTCCCATTCCTGTTTTTCTTGTTCTTTCTAACCTTGTTGCCTATCTCAGTTTTAGGTTTTTCTTTAATCACTGACTTCCTAGGCAACTCAGTTGACTCTTCCTTTTCTTTCCTTACATCCTCCTCAAGCAATTCTTGTGCTATGACTAAGTCTCCTTCTTCAAAAAGTCCTGACATAGGCTTAAAAAAAACTGGACAGCTCACATTCTTGAGAACGTGTGGAATGTTCTTCTTGACAGGTTTAGGTGTCTGAGGAAATTCCAAAACTTTCTTGCCAGATTTCTTGCTATAGTCTAGACCTATTGCAGTCATCTTCCCTATGGTCTGATTATCAATTATTTCCTTTTGAATCAGGGCGGAGTTCTTATAAGAGTTCAGTTTCAACTCTAGGTCAGAAATCTACTTCCTCAGGATAGTCTCTATCTCTTCATTACACTTGACCTTGTTGTCTAAGTACTCAATCCTCTGTTTCAGACTTTCTATTGTGACACTTACAAGCTCTAGTTCTTGATTTCTAGATTCTAAATCCTTAACCTTTTGAACTAGTTTAGCATTTTCAATTTCAGATGCTAGCATGCTTGTGTGTACATTAAACAATTCAACACTTAAGTCTTGCACAGTTTTCTTGAACTCAGAATTAGACATGTCAACTGTAGTTAGGATAGGTACCTGTGATGATTGAGGTGATTCCTCTGAAGAGTCTGCCATCAGGGCCATGTTCACATACTCTTGCTCTTCATCCGAATCAGTATCATCCCAGCTTTTACCCTCAGCTATATAAGCTCTCCCTTTCTGCTTTCCAGATGAGTTTTCCAGTTGTTGTTTCAACCTAGAATTTTCTTTCTTCAACTCATCATAAGAATCCTTTCTATCATAACCACCTTTCTTGTCTCTTGCTTGACGAGGCTTCTGGCATTCAGTAGCAAAATGCCCTATCTCATTGCAGTTGTAGCATCTTGACTTGCTTCTATCAATCATGCCTGTCTTGTAGCCTCCCTTAGTTCCTGTACTTGGTGAATAATTGCTTTTCTGAAATCTGTTGGTTGGTCCCCTGAACTTGTACTTAGGGTTTCTTTTGAAACGAATGTGGCTAAACTTTGCAGCTAAGTACGCCATGGTTTTGTCTTCCATTTGCTCAAGCTCTTCTAGGGTGTAGTAGACACTTTCATCAACACCCAGATTTGCAGAATCCATTTCAGCTTCTATTATCACCTCCTTTCCAGCTCTAGGGATCTGAACCTGAACTTCAGAAGTTGTTGGTTCATCCACTACAAGTGCGGCTGATCTTGCGAGTGCAGTACTCTTGTTGTCCACTATCCCTTGTCCGTAGATTATTACTCTCTATTCCTGTTCCATCTTATAAGTCTTCAACTTGCCATAGATCATCTCTAATGACATCTTTGTGAAGTCTATTCTTTCCCTTATGGATGATGACTTATGTTCTACATGGTGGGGCAGCGTCATCATGAACTTCCTGTTTGATTCTCTCAGAGGATAGGTCTTTCCTTTCATTGCCAATTCATTCAGAAGCTTAGTATACTTCTCAAAGACCTGAGTTATACTTTCTCCTGGTTGAGACCTAAATGACTCATACTGAGAAGTCAGGATGTCCAATCTGTTTTCCTGCACGTCTTCAGTTTCTTCCATTATTAGATTGATGGTATCCCACATGTGCTTCCCGCTTGTACAGCTCATTATCTGATAGCTCATCTCTTTGTCTGCGGAGTCCGTCAATATAAGCATCAGACCTGTATCCAATCTAATCAATTCTTTATCTGTATCAGTGTACTCAGATAATTCCTTAGGAATAGAACTTCTAGGAACTCTAGTACCATCTGGAGTTGTAGATTCTTCAATTGATTTCATTGGTACAAATGGTCCATTCTCCAGTATGCCAAGATACAAAGGATTTGATGCCTTTATAAATAATAGCATTTTCTGTTGCCCAGTAATAATCTATTGTAGAAGGGGGGTTGAATACAATAGAGTAAGATAATCAACTTCTTAATGTATATATCACAAATATGAAAAGAAAGATAACAGCTTTATTAAATCTGATATAAAACTGTTACAAACTCTCTCAAGAAATTCTGATGTTCTTGAGAGCTGCTAGTTTACAAAAACTCTCTCAAGAAATTCTATGTTCTCGAGAGCTTCTATTCGATTATGTTCTCTCTCGAATGAATACATAAATCGAAACCAAGACTGTGTTTATATAGTGCACACAGCTTCTCTACCAATAACAAGATAAGTCCTAATCAATAACAAAGATAGAAACCTATCCTTAATCGATAGCTACATTCTACAAACCAGGAACAAATAGAATAAACTTCCATGTTTATCTAGACTCCAAATATAACTCGAAGTAGGAATCCTGATCAGCTTCAAGTTCTGATGATCAATCCTGATCATAGTCTGAGTAGGAATCCTGATGATCAATAAGATACTGACGCTTGATCAAATACTGATGACCATGCAATACTGATGACGTCAGCAATCCTGATCAGTTGAGTCTAGCTTCTGACGATCATTGAATTCTGATCTAACAATCTTCCCCAATCTCATACTTTGTGAAATAAAGTATAGATTCCAAATATTCAATGATGTCAAAAACATGTATCAAAATGTACGAGTATCTTCAGAAACAACTTATCTGTTTAAGCTTTTTGATAGAACAGATTCATCTTCAAGAAGTTGGATAATAAACTTTCTTCTTTTTCTTCAAGAATTTGAATCAGTCTTTCCTTAAGATTTCTGAGTTCTTCATCTTCCTCATTAATCTGGTAGATAGCTGCTCTGAGATTCTGTATGGAGCTTTTCTGTAGACTGTGCTCTTCAAGCAAAAGATAAGCAATTTTCTTCCCATCAGGATTGAGAGTAAGTTGGGTCATACCAAAAGTTACTTCTTTAACAGCAGTACCTCTTTGCATTTCCACATCCTGACCTCTTTGATTTAAGTACATGGGAATATAATTACCATCGAAATTACTGTTTCCATCCAGTCTTCTTCTTATAGTTGACAAAATCATGTCAGCCCATACTTTGTACACTTGGTTCTTCCATCTTAACAGATAGTGAACATATTTCAGTTCCTGTGTAGTTTTCATCAGCAGATCTTGAATAGATAGAATCTTCACACTACCATCTTTCATGAAGTACAGAAGCTTTTCTTTCTTTTCAAAACCATCATGACAATCTATAACTATATCAACAGCTAATAAATTGTTCAGATTTTCAGAAGTTAAAGTACCTCCAATTTCAGTTAAGGAGTAAGGATCAACATAAGTCATGTTTAGAAATTCAGCATCCCTGTGTCCAATACCTCCTCTTGTGTAACTTGACATTTGCTTCAGATTCAAAAACATCTTTAACCAGAGTGTTTTTGATCTAGCCATATCAGATAAATCAACAACACTTGAAGCACTTGTAATAATTCCACCAGTCTGAAAATTGATAGGTGTATCACACTTCAGTGTACTTATGTGTTCCCACTTCTTGTCTTTCTCCTTTTCATGAGTGTAGCTTCTTTCAAGTAAAGATTCTTGCCTGCTTGTATTTCTCCATTGTCTTTCATTTGAAACTTTAAGCCTTTGTAGATAGAGATTGAAATCTTCATATGTTCTTTTTGTAATATCTCTTCTTCTGGTTTCTTCTTCTTCATCTACTTCTTTGTTGTGACAATCAACAACAGTAGATAAGATTATCAAATCAACCTCTTGCAGAATTTCTGATTCGTCAGGATCTTGAATATTGTCAGGATTAGAATCTTCAATTTGATTTGTATTGCTGAGAGTTGATTTACTTGTTTTTCTTCTCAATTCAGGTTCTTCTTCAACAAATTCCTTGTCTTCTTTCTCCATGATATCCTTGATAACAGGATCTGTTAGATTTTGTGAAGCTTCAGGAATTTCTTCAATTCTTAACCCTCTAGACCCTGTCTGTCTAGGTACTGTTTGAGTTGAAGAACCTCTTTTACTTCTTCTAGCACCTCTCCTACCTCTGCTTCCTCTACCTCTAGCAGGAGCAGTATAGCTTTCCATTGTCTCTCTTTGTAGTCTCAAGAATTCTTCATGTGAGAGATCTGGATATTCTTCACTTGCTGTAGAGAGTGCTTTTCTTGCATATAATTGTTGAACTCTTTTATCAGTGTGATATAGAGTAACAATTCTGCCATCTTTTGTAGAAAACTTCTGGAATAAATTTGATGCATCTTCAGGATTATCAATAATTACATCTTCATCACCTTCAGGAATTGTAGCAAGAATGTGTCCATGACCAGGTGTCAGGATTTGATCTTCCGTCAGGATCTGAGATTGCACCAATGTTCTTACTGTCTTAACTCCAGAATCAGAAACATGAGTTGACTGCGTTGTTTGACTTTGAGAAGTTTGGATTGTCTTCATAACAACAGCATCAGAGGTTTCTCCTTGTATCACTTTGTCACCACCATCATCTCCAGTATCATCATCATTATTTCTTAATACTAGATCAGGTGTACATTTTGTCTGAATAACCTTCTCCCCCTTTTTGACATCAGGATTTGACAATAATTGCAAAATTAAGGAAAGAGAGGCTTGAATTTCAGTTACCTTAGTATCCAGAGAATCAATTCTTTGATTGATTGAGGTTTGTTCTGAAACAACAGATTTCACTTGGGATTCCACTACCCTTAGTTGTAAAGTAGTAGGCACCTTTGTAAAATTATTAAAGATATCAGTCCTCACTTTTTCAGTTGAGCCCTTGATAGAATCAATCTCACTTTTCAGGCTTTTGGATAACAGAGTAGTAGCCTTCAGATGATTCTTCAAGTCTTGATTCTCTATAGATTTCATTGCATGATAGGCATGTTCAATAGCAGAAGAAAAACTGATAGATTCATCAGATTGGTGCCATGAATTGTTCCATTCATTCTGTCTAAATGCCTCTGCAGGATCAAAGGAAGGAGTAGAAAAATCTTGTCTCTGATCTTTCCTAGTGAAAGCATTGCTAGCCATATATGTACTTGATGAACCAAAATTAGTTCCAAGACTAATTTTGAGTGTTGTAGCAAGCTGTTCCTTCTCTTTTCGATTCTCATTATCATCATCACTATCATCAGAAGTATCATCAGCAGTATCATGAGTAATATCAGGATCAGGAATAGCAATACCTTTCAGTTTATCCTGTGGTTCTGAGATAGGATGATCCATTGGTCTTGAACGAAGTGGCTGTATCAAAATAGGTTCATTATCAGGAGCACCACTAGCGTCAGGATGAACATCGTCAGGATTTGATATGCTTGCATCAGTATTTGCTACCAATGGTTCTTGTGGAGCTTGAGGTTCAGAAGCTGCTTCAACACTTTGAGTTAAAGGTTCTTGTGTGCTTCCCTCATTGACAATGTTCTTGACCAATCTTTCAACAGAAGCTGTAGCTTTGCCTGCATCTTCACTTTGAGAAGATGGTTCTTGTGTAGCTGGAATGTTGATGTCTTCATTCTCCCTTTGAGAAAATGGTTCTTGTGTGACCATTCCACTAGCTAAGCCTTCACCCAAACTTTGATTGAGTGGTTCTTGTGTGGCAGGATCAACAGTAGCTGCTGAATTACTCTGAAATTCAGGTTCTTGTGGGCTTGATCCTTTCAGCTTCTTCTGTCTCTGATAGACTAACTCTTCTGCATTCCTCTTTTTCTTTGATGTAGGTGTAAGACCAACCAAGGAAGCAGTTGTAGAAACCTTCTCCCAAGAAATTTCTCTAATCTGAGATGGAGAGGCTGGAGAGTCTGATAGAGAGACAACTTTTGTTGTTGCATCAGGAATACTAACATCAGGATTTGCTAGAGCATCAGGAGTAGATGACTCATCAGGATTTGATGTCTGAATATCAGTATCCTTCATTTGCACTGTCAAAGGAATATGATACCTGCTCTTTGATAATTTCCTTGTCTTTTGTGGTTTTGATAAAGGTACCACAGCTTTAGTAGCAGTATCAGCAACTTCCTTGTTCACATTCATCACAGAGGATATAGGTAAGTCATCCTCTGAATCACTTTCATCAATCAACCTTAACTTCCTTTTCACAGGAACATTCTTAACAACCTTATCAGCTTTCTTCACCAGGACCCCTTGTACACCCCCTTGTATCTTCTTTTTAGTGAGTGGTGTAGAGGAAAAATCCTTTGAACCTGATTGCCTTCCAGACACATCAGTTCTAGCTGATTTCTTTGATTTTACAACTAAAGTCTTTTGAGAGACAGTAGAGGTGGTTGTTAACTGTTTAGACTGTTTAGGTTGCATGCTTGTGTCAGGAACAAGGTGGGTTGGACCTTGCCCCATAGCATTAGAAAGTAGTCCATAACGAGTAGGCATTTTCTGATGTAAGAAAAACCTAACCTCATCAGGAATAAAAGCATTTCCGCACAAAATATTTTGCCATATCAGGATTGAAAAAAAAAATATTCAATAAGATTAAAATAAAATTTTATTTAAGAAAACAAAATTTATTTTAACAATCCTGAATAGCGTTTTGGTTTAAGAAAAATAACCAAATTAATGGTCATAGAATTAAAACACGCTTACCAGCAAACGAGGCAAAAATATTTATGGAAAACCGAACCGTCTCCTTGAGATTGTAAAAATGACCTGCATTCTTAAAATACATTCTCTATAAAAGAGAACTGTTAATCATAACAGCATCTATCTAACAAAAACCCTCGCCAAAGAATAAAAACTTACCAAAAACTTTCCACCTTATTCATTTTTCAATGGCTGCCAATAATCAAAACAACATACCTGATGAAGAGCTTGACTTGATTTGGCAGGAGATGGAGGAGGCTCTTGCTGATATGGAGCCACAACCAGTTCCTGACCCTCAGGAATATGAAGCGTTTATAAACGCTATGGTTGATGTGGTGTGGCACGACTTTGTGCAAGCCAATCCTGGCTGGAATCCTCTTGAGAATCTCATCTATGAAGAGGATGAAGACGATGAGGATGATGAAGAGGATGAGGACCTCGTTGAAGAGCGAGAGAGGAGAAGAAGGAAAGTGCTTGATGCAAGTGCTTCATGCACGGTGGAGGCAAGGAAGCATCCCGGTGATCACGATGACGATCTGCCTTCAAGTGCATCAGTTCCTCTTCTTGTCCTTTAAGGACATAGAAATCTTCCAATCCTGATGGACTGTGAAGCTGCTCAGGAGCATTCATGCTAATTTGCAGGGCACGTGTTCATGCTTATCTGTAAAGCACGAGTTCCTGAGTAGAAAATAGACTAGGAAAACAAATATGTAATTTCCATATTTCATGTGTAATGTATCTTCAAGTATTAATGAAATTTGTCTATTTTCTCAATTGTTTTCTTCCTGTTCTTGCCTGCAAAATTTGTTAGTAACACTCATAGTGATATAGAGATGATAAATAATAAACACTGATAATAATGAAATTGAAATTGATAATTAAGACTGAAAACTTAATCAAAGACTAAGTAATAATCTAATTGTCCAGAGTTTACCAGGAGTGTTAATGACAAATTAGCATAGAACCTCTGGTTTTCATACCAGCTTCAATATCTGAACATCAGGATTTGACCAATTGATTTCCTGTCAGGATTGAGTCCTATCAGGATTTGATCAAAGATACATACCTTTCTGAATAACCATCAGAATTTGACAGTTATCAGGATTTCCTCTCTGTAGCTTTTCCTCAGAAATTCTCAAAATTCATCATTCCAAGTTCATTCACCAATTTATTGAAAATAGCTTCAGGTAGTGGCTTGGTGAATATATCAGCTAGTTGTTGATCAGTAGGAACAAAGTGAAGTTCAATTGTTCCTTCCAGAACCTGTTCTCTTATAAAGTGATATCTGATACTTATGTGTTTAGTAAGAGAATGCTGAACTGGATTTCCTGTCATTGCAATAGCACTTTGGTTATCACAATAAATAGGGATTTTTGAGTATGACAGGCCATAATCTAACAACTGATTTCTCATCCACATTATCTGAGCACAACAACTTCCTGCAGCAATGTACTCAGCTTCTGCAGTTGAAGTGGAAATAGATTTCTGCTTTTTACTGAACCATGAAACTAGTCTTCCACCCAAAAACTGACAACTTCCTGAAGTACTTTTCCTGTCTATTTTGCATCCTACAAAATCAGCATCTGAATAACCACACAACCCAAAATCTGATTCCCTTGCATACCAAAGGCCAAGTGAAGGAGTGCCTTTGAGATATCTGAAAATTCTTTTGACTGCAATCAGATGTGGTTCTCTAGGTTTTGCTTGAAATCTTGCACATAGACAGGTTGCAAACATGATATCTGGTCTACTGGCAGTGAGATACAATAAAGAGCCAATCATTCCTCTGTAGAGAGTTACATCTACCTCTTCACCTTGATCAGGATCAAGTTTGGTAGCTGTAGCTATGGGAGTTGAAGCAGGAGTACTGTCTTGCATGTTAAACCTTGTCAGTAAATTCCTTGTGTATTTAGACTGATTAATAAAAATCCCTTCATCAGTCTGTTTAACTTGAAGACCCAGAAAGTAACTCATTTCTCCCATCATGCTCATTTGATATCTTGACTGTATAAGCTTGGAAAACTTTTCACACAGCTTATTGTTTGTTGACCCAAAAATGATATCATCAACATAAATCTGAACTAACAGCAACTCCTTACCATGATTCAAATAAAATAGAGTTTTATCAATTGCACCTCTTTTGAATCCACTTTCCAGTAAGAATTGAGCTAAGGTTTCATACCATGCTCTTGGAGCTTGCTTTAGTCTATAAAGTGCCTTATCCAGTCTGTAGACATGATCTGGATATGTAGGATCAATGAAACCAGGAGGTTGTTCAACATAAACTTCTTCCTCCAGTTCACCATTTAAGAAAGCACTTTTAACATCCATCTGGAAAACCTTGAATTTCTTATGTGCTGCATAAGCAAGAAATATCCTGATGGCTTCTAGTCTTGCAACAGGAGCAAAAGTTTCATCATAGTCAATTCCCTCTTGTTGGGAATACCCCTTTGCAACTAGTCTAGCTTTATTTCTGATAATGACTCCATCAGAATCAGTCTTGTTCTTGAAAATCCACTTTGTACCAACAATTGATCTATTCTTTGGTCTTGGTACCAGTTTCCAGACTTCATTCCTTTCAAATTCATTCAATTCTTCTTGCATTGCAGTAACCCAATCAGCATCTTTAAGTGCATCTTCAACTTTCTTAGGCTCCTCCTTGGATAGAAAGTTATTATATAAACATTCATTCTGAGTTGCACTTCTTGTTTGAACACCTGCATCAGGATCTCCAATTATCAAATCAGGAGAATGATCTTTTGTCCATTTCCTAGCTGGTGTCAAATTGTTTCTTGAAGTAGATGCTCCCCTGGATTGGTGTTATCTTGATTGAAAGAATTTGATTGATTTGAAGCTCTCCCTGAATTATTGTTATGCCCTCCTGATGTGTTATCAGGATCTTCACTTGAATCAGTATCTGAAGAATTCTGTCCTGATGATTGAGTTGACTCTGAACTTGTAGTTGAATGCCGTTGCTCCCCCTCAACATTAGCACTACTAGTTGTATCACTGTTGTTTGCATCATCAGTATTAGCACCATCAGTACCTGGTGAGTCATCAGGATTTGGTGACCCATCAGTATCTGATGAATTGACAGGATCTGATTCAATTTCTTCAGGTTCCTTGGAAGCTTCATTTTCAAATGACAATCTATCATGCGAGTCTTCAATGATTCCAGTTATCTTCTTATCATCAAAAGATACATGAATTGACTCCATGACAGTTCTTGTTCTCAAATTAAAAACTCTGAAGGCTCTTGATGTAGGATAACCTATGAATATTCCTTCATCAGCCTTTGTTTCAAATTTCCCTAGCTGTTCAGGATGAGTTCTGAGAACAAAACATTTACAGCCAAACACATGCAAATGCTTCAGACTTGGTTTCTTCTCCTTGAGTGACTGATAAGGAGTGACACCATGCCTGTTTATCAATGTGAGATTTTGTGTATAGCATGCTGTGTTGACTGCTTCTGCCCAGAAATATGTAGGTAATTTAGCTTCTTCCAACATAGTTCTGCCAGCTTCAATAAGAGTTCTAATCTTCCTTTCTACTACTCCATTTTGCTGAGGTGTGCCAGGAGCAGAGAATTGTTGAATGATTCCTTTGTATTTGCAGAACTCTTCCATCTTTGAATTCTTAAATTCAGTACCATTATCACTTCTCAGAATCTTGACTTTGTACTTTGTGGTTGTCTCAATCATCCTCACATGATCCAACAGAACTTCAGGAGTTTCATCTTTTCTATGCAGAAAATACACCCAGGTGAATCTAGAATATTCATCAACAATTACAAGAGTGTACCTTTTCTTACTGATGGACATGATGTTGACTGGACCAAACAGATCAAGATGTAGCATGTGATATGGTTCTTCAATAGAGGATACTGATTTACTCTGGAATGATGTCCTTCTTTGTTTTGCTTTTTGGCATGCATCACAGAGTCCATCAGGTGTATATAAGACATTAGGTAATCCTCTTACTAACTCTTTCTTAACCAACTCATTGATGTTGCTGAAGTTGAGATGAGAAAGCTTCTTGTGCCAATTCCAACTTTCATCTACTGAAGCTTTACTGATGAAACATGTAGGGGAGCCATCAGTATCTGAGAGAATGTTGGCTTCATATATGTTACCATGCCTGTAGCCAGTTAGTGCTATCTTCCCTGTTGCTTTACTGACTACTTCACAATGTGTGGAATAGAAATTGACATGATAACCTCTGTCAGTGATTTGACTAATACTCAACAAGTTGTGTTTTAGTCCCTTCACTAGAGCTACTTTTTCAATGATGACATTTCCAATGATTATATTGCCATATCCCAAGGTTTGTCCAATGTTGCCATCTCCATAAGACACAGTTGGGCCAGCTTTTTCCTCATATTCTGATAACAGGGCTTTGTTTCCAGTCATGTGCACAGAACATCCACTATCCATGACTAACACATTTTTCCTTTTACCCTGCATCAGAATAGTAAAACACTAGTCAGAATGTTTAGGAACCCACACTTGTTGGATTCCTTGTTCATGCATTTTATTAAATTTAACAGCAGAAGACTTTTTGACTTTAGCAGTCCTGACAGGATTTACTCCATCAGGATTTGCTTTGTCAGTATCAGTATTAACAAAAGCATGCTTCACTATGACATTTTCAGTTCTATCAGACTTTGTACTACTTTCAAACTTAGGCAATGGATCATAAAAGTTATAGTACAAATCATGATACTCTTTACATGTATAAATAGAATGCCATAGACTACCACAATGAAAACAGGAATTTTGTGGTTTGTAAAATACTGATTTATTCCTAACATCAGACTTAGGAATTTCAGCAATTTTCTTCTTACTCTTTTTACAATCAATAGCAAGATGATTAGAGTTACCACAATTAAAACAACTCTTTCTAGGTGCATTTGGGATATACTTATAACCATTTTCTTTATTGATCCCAATTTTACCATTCCTGTTTCTCTTAACAGTAGCTCCCTTTTTCTTATCTGTAACCTCACAGATTTTATCTTTAAGCTGTTTCTGAGACAATAGACCTACATTCTTAGTGACTTTGTTCATGACAGGTTTAGACTTTATAATTTTAATTCCTTGAGTAGAAGAAGATCCCTTTTCAAAAGTAGAATTGGAATCCTTACCAAAAACAAAATTAACAGGAGTAATCTTAGATTTGGTTGAGTCTATAACATGTCTATAGGTCTTTGGACTGACTGTCTCATCAATGACAATTTTCTGTGCTAATTTCTTATCTTCATCTGACTTATATCCTAGACACTCTTTCCAATTCTTAGAGGTATTAATCTCATGAAATTTCCTACCAGAGTTTGTCCAGGTTCTGATTTTCTCATTAGCATATTCAAGTTTTTTTTCAAGGGAAGTACATTTAGATGTCATCTCTAAGTGCATGTGTTTAGCATTATCACATTCTTTTTGTACTTCTTGCATACGAGAAAATTCAGCTTCTAATATCTCATTCCTCTTTCTAAGGTCAGACATCTCAGATAAGATTCTAGTATTCTCAGCAGTTTGACTTCTAAAGCTAATATGTAATGACTTTAGAAAACGTCTTAACTCAGAAGCATTATCAGTATCAAAATCAAAGATAGTATTTAGTACCTTATCATCAGGAGCAGCAGTTACATCAGCATTGGCCATTAACGCATAGTTGACTACCTCAGTATCAGATTCTGAGGAAGAGTCCATCCAATCCTTGCTTGATGTGATGAGTGCCTTTGTCTTGTTGCATTCAGAAGCAAAGTGACCCATACCATTACACTTGTAGCATCTAACCTTTGACTTGTCAAATTTGCTACCCTTGCTGTCCTTTTTGATATACTTGTCTTTGTCTGCTTTGAAGATCTTTTTCTGAAAGTTGCCTTGTCTTCTATTCTTCCTGAACTTCATCCTTCTGAAGTTTCTGACAATCATAGCAACCATCTCTTCCATGTCTGAATCAGAAGATTCATCACCAGTATTGGCATCAGAATTGCCATCAGTATCTGATGAAGAGTCGTCAGGATCTGACTCAGCTACTCTTGCTTTCCTTCTAGAGACCTCCATAGCTTTCCCTTTTGATTTTGCTTCTACATTCAAAGCAATTGACTTTGCCTTGCTGCTTTTCTTGTTCTTTCTCTGTTGAACTTCAAGATCATGAGTTCTTAGCATCCCATAGATCTCATCAAGAGACACAATGTTCAGATCATACTGGTGTCTAATGATTGAGGTCTGAGTATCCCATTCTTCAGGTAAAGCTCTAAGAAATTTGGTGTTTGAATCTTCAGTTTCATATACTTTGTCAACTAAGGATAAGCTGTTCAATAGTGTCAGAAATCTATCATATAGATCAGTCAGGCTCTCTTCAGGTCTTGCATCGAATTGTTCATATTCTTGAATCAAAAGAGCCCTTCTGTTTTTCTTAACAGATGCAGATCCCTGGCACTGAGTTTCCAAAGTATCCCAGATTTCTTTTGAAGACTTGCATGCAATCACTC
Source organism: Heracleum sosnowskyi (assembly GCA_030848705.1). Taxonomy (NCBI): domain Eukaryota; kingdom Viridiplantae; phylum Streptophyta; class Magnoliopsida; order Apiales; family Apiaceae; genus Heracleum; species Heracleum sosnowskyi. The sequence goes on from CM061244.1 coordinate 37,792,812, forward strand.
TGTTTGACATGACAGCATCAAGGCTATTATGCAAGATATTCTTTATCTTTGGTTCCCTGAGTACATGAGCTTTTTCTTCTGGAGTCCATTCAGCTTTAGCTTTGACCACATAATGTTCTGGTACTGTATCTGTTCGTTCTACGAACTTTGTTGGTATATATGGTCCATCACGAATCATGTCCAAGTAGTCAGGATCCATAGCCTCCAGGTACATCAGCATCTTTACCCTCCATGTAGGATATTCTGATATCTTTAAGATGGGAATCTTCATGCTTTCATACTTGGTTGTCGACATCTTTAGATCGTATCTGATTCAGAATTAAATCAGTTTGCTCTGATACCAATTGTTGCCCAGTAATAATCTATTGTAGAAGGGGGGTTGAATACAATAGAGTAAGATAATCGACTTCTTAATGTATATATCACAAATATGAAAAGAAAGATAACAGCTTTATTAAATCTGATATAAAACTGTTACAAACTCTCTCAAGAAATTCTGATGTTCTTGAGAGCTGCTAGTTTACAAAAACTCTCTCAAGAAATTCTATGTTCTCGAGAGCTTCTATTCGATTATGTTCTCTCTCGAATGAATACATAAATCGAAACCAAGACTGTGTTTATATAGTGCACACAGCTTCTCTATCAATAACAAGATAAGTCCTAATCAATAACAAAGATAGAAACCTATCCTTAATCGATAGCTACATTCTACAAACCAGGAACAAATAGAATAAACTTCCATGTTTATCTAGACTCCAAATATAACTCGAAGTAGGAATCCTGATCAGCTTCAAGTTCTGATGATCAATCCTGATCATAGTCTGAGTAGGAATCCTGATGATCAATAAGATACTGACGCTTGATCAAATACTGATGACCATGCAATACTGATGACGTCAGCAATCCTGATCAGTTGAGTCTAGCTTCTGACGATCATTGAATTCTGATCTAACATTTTCATTTTCCACAGACCAAAGTTATCTCTTGTAAACGGGGGCACCTTGATACCTGCTGTTGTCTTTGGAGCACTCATGGTAGAAAATTTCAAATTGTTTAAAATTCAAGAAATTCCAATCAAATGAAAATTTTTGAAAGTTAAAAATTTTGCTTCAAATTTTCAAGCTATGTTTGATTTTGGTCTCATTCACCGGATTTGATTTGTACGTCAATCAAGTAGCTCTGATACCAATTGTTAGGTCCAAAGTATCGTAGAATGGGGGGTTGAATACGATACTCACAAATTCTTCGATTTCGTTCACGGATAATTCTTTGTGATATAGTTCAAAATCAAATACTCCAAATCAAAACACGAGTCGGGGAATATATCGTTTTATAAATATAAACCACGAAGGGTACTACAAATTCTAATCCGTAGGATTAGCTACAATGAGTTCATGTTACACACAATCACTACAATAATAGAATTCTGAGCTATATTAAATTCTTTGTAAATTTCTCTGTCAAGAACTCTCTCCTCGTAAATGATCTTTCTGTGTTCTGCCTTAACTGAAGAAGAACACTTCTTTAAACTCTATTTATAGTCTTGATTTGAAAAACCATCGAACCAAAAGAATTGGTTTATTCCTGGCCGTTGGATCTTCATCAACTGATCAACAAAGCATTACTTTCCACCTGCTCCATTTGAGAAAACCATCGAATGAATTAAATCAATTTACCATTCGATAGTTTTTAATTCAAAACTATCGAATGTCAAATTGATTCTAAATGGTTTTCTGAGAATCACTTTTTATATCATTCGATAGTTTTCTAAATAGAAAAACTATCGAATCATTTCCTTGTCTTTTATCCTTTAATAAATCTTCTGAGCTCCAGGGTGTTTCAGTTTTAGACTGTATCAATTTCTTTTGAGACGATAAAACAACTTGATCTTTTTAAGTGTCGTCACGTAGTGCAACTGGTCTGGTTCACAGATGAATAACACTTGATCAATTCTTCTTTTATGTCTTCAATTCAGTGCTGCTGATAAGTCCTTTGTTGATCTGGTTGCTTCAATTAAATCACTGGAATCCCGTGGTACTAACCCTAAATCATTCACATACTTCTGTCGTCTTGAAAGTCTTGTTTCTTTTGCTGTCACTGAGGCTTGAACATTTTCATGAACTTCTTTCCGTGACCTGTTTACGGACTTCAAGAATACATAACGTATTTTGATTTTTTGAGTTTACCTTATCTTCTTTGATTCTGGATTCCTGTGCTTCTGTTAATATTATTGTCTGTCTTGTCCTTTGTTGAGTTGTAGTTATCTCTGTTTCATCTTATGTTACATTATGCTTTACATCAAGTATTAGCATTGACGGTGGATTAAAAATGGTGTCATCTTTCACCAAAGGTCAAGTTAAAAGTGTTTACAAGTATCTTGCTTGGCAATCTTTGGTTTGGTTTCACATGGATGATCCAAATGTTACATTCCTTGGATTAATCTTGTTACATGTTACTTCCATGCTTGTATTTAATCCTGTAAGTTTCGCGTTGTTCCGTCACCACTTAATCTCGTAGAACGTTCGCAGGTTAAGTGTTCTATCGAAGTAGTTTACCGTAAACGTTCTTGATATCTTAATACCTTTACTAAATCCATATCCATGGAATTGATAATTTAAAATCCTCCAATATATTTAAATAATGATTAATCCATCAGTTATTGGTAAAATTTCGGAGAAAACGGAAAATGCTATTCTTCTGATTCTGACAGCTTTTGCATTCAATCATTTACATAGTAGATCACTAATACGACTTTGAAAGTTCATTATACCGTCCCGTACATAGGGTGGTCTGAAAACTTTCTAAACGACAAAAGTTACTATTCATCAGTGGTTTTTAACAAAAGTTACTATTCATCAGTGGTTTTTAAATAAGTGCAAAATTTGGGGATATTACAGTACCCTTCACGTAACGCATGATTCTTTTAACAACATTTTTGGTGCATTGTTGTTGGATGCTTCATATACCTGCTTACGATTCCTACTGAATATGCAATGTCAGGTCTGGTGTGTACTAAATACCGAAGACCTCCAACCATGCTCTTCAACGCTGTTGTGTCAACTGCCTTGCCTCCCTCGTCCTTGGTGAGTTGCTCTTTGGGATCCATGGGATATTTCGTTGGATTGCAATCACTCATTCCAGCCTGTTGGGTTTTATTGCATACGCGGAAGCATGGTTAACAATTTATTACATATAAAACTCGTAAAATCGCATACGATTCATGAATAAAATTAGAGAATCGATTACTAACCTTTAAAAGCGATCCAAGGATGATGAATAGTGACTCATAGCAGTTGCTCCTCAATGTGTGAAGCACTCTACCGGTATCCACCAAGAGATTGAGTCCATGGAGCGAGGAAGAGCCCGAGAGAGAATTAAGGTTGCCTCCCTTTTCTTTTTCTTGTAAAAATATTAGGGTTCGAGGCAATAGGGTTTATAATAGTATATTTATAGGCAAAATATTCAGCTGAATATTTGTCCTATAAAATATTATTATTATTAACCCTTTAATTAATTAATCTCATTAATCAATTAATTAATAATTAAAACTCTTTTAATAATAAATTATTTTTCTAAACTCTTTAGAAAATAATTCTCTCACTTAATTTAATTTCTTAAATTAAATTATTAATTAATAATATTAAGAACACTTCTTAATTATTTTATAATTAATTAAATCATATTTAATTGATTATAAAAAATGCTATCAAATATTTATTTCGTAAATAAATAGTGACTGGCCATTATTAATTAATTCCTTCACCATTAAATTATTCTCTTTTATGGTGTGACCCTTTAGGTTCAAAATTAAGCTGGTAGTAGAAATAAATAATAATAAAACAATTTTATTATTATTTATATGAATTCTTTTAATTCATTAAATACGATTAGTAAAACTAATCATATTAATTCTACATCGTGAGCGATACTTCTCGGCATATCGCGACTATTCGGATAATATGAATTCACTGCTTAGAATACCAAGAACATATTCAGTGACTAGTTACCGTACAATTAATTCCTTCTACCCAGCAATGTCCCGATTAAATACAAGGCATGGATCTCGTGTCAAGCCTATCCAATTTAATCATATATGTTAGGAATATGTTGTTCTTGATGATAATTATAAAAACACTTAGTAGATTTTGTGTTAAGTCACTTTTGTAACTGTCAACGGAATGGTATGCTTTGCAGCTTCCGTTGACAGGTAGCTCATCAACGAAATGAGTAATGTAGCAATTGCACTGTACAATACTTCACTACTTGATAGGCATTTGTTGTAGGTATTAGATAGGTTTTCTAAGTCATGTTGACTAAGTACTAGATAGGCAAAATAGGTTGGCTAATTATAAATATAATGTGCCTTGTAATTTTGCCTAAGTGAAGACATGTCAACGGAATGGAGATTACACTATCAACGGAATGAAGAATGTACCATCAACGGATTGAAGAATAAAGCTATCAACGGAATACATCTCACTGCTATCAACGAATCATTATCACTTTTCTGAATAGTTGACAAAGTGATAGTGACAATTTTCTGACAGATCAAAAGGTGATGTAGAAGTGTACTTTGCATTGGGAGCCATCAAAATGGTCATTGGGAATGAGGAAACATTCCAATTACCAATTAAGTTCTTGAGTGGGATCATAATAAGCATGAAGACAAAAGACAAGATCTCCAAGGACCATTGGATAAAAGGAATGAAAAGCAAACTACTGGCGGTTACCTTTAGTACTCTTTAGTGTAGCCAAAAATAGCATTTGTAAACTTGGGATATATAACCAAGTGTAGCAGTTCATTTTAGAGTAAGAAGTGAGATAGAATATTTTTGTATTAGCTTTCTTTTAAGAGCACTCTCACTCTACATTAGGAACTGAGCAGCTGTGCTACATTTGTAACACAGATTATTTCCGCAATAAAAACATCTCAGTTGGATCCTCAGAACATCCAACTGAAATTTTATATTTGCTTGTGTGTTTTTATTTTCTCAGTCAAGTTATTTAAAAGTTGTTTTAAGTTTAAAAATATCTAGAATTGTATTCAACCCCCCCCCCCTTCTACAATTCTGTTAGGTCATTTGGGATTAACAATATACTTTCCGATTCACTATGCTTAGTTCCGATTAATGCAAATTAGAAACTTCTTTCTAATTTAATTCACTCTGGCCAGAGATTCCTGAACTAGCACAAATGGAATAGCATAGGACATTCTCTTCCTTCATTGGAAGGGGAAGATTCTTTATTGATCATTCACTATCTTCGTGTACAAATTCTCATACCCAGAAGAGCACTTATTATTGTCCCTCGAGACTAAGAGCTAAACCAAAGTATAGTTTAGTATGCACAAGACGATTATGATAATCTCAAATCTAAGGACACTTGTACAACCATCACTATATGAATAACTACTGACACATGAGTGAACTCCATTAGTTGTTCAACTATTCGAGACATGTTCAGTGAACTTATTCTATAATAAGCAACCACATACTAGCTATAGTGTCACCACACAAATGCCTATGAGAACGGACATCCTTCACAATGAAGCAAGCATAGTATGTACCGATCTTTGCGGATTAGTTAACTACCAATTAATTATCCTACGACCGAGAACTATTTAAGTTTAGAGTTATCATCTTTAAGGTCTCATTATCATGATCTCATCATAATCCATTAAAACTTTACTCTAAACTATGGATCATCTAATTTAAACACTTCAAATAGATAAAGCCCGTAATAAAACACATAACTATTTTATTATTTTAAACAAACTTGAATCAGATTGAACAAAGTGTCTCATAACTCATCATCCATTATTGGATTTAGGACACACATCTTTCAATCCTTCTCAAGGATTTTCTTTGCATAGCCAGTTTTCTTCAACTCAATAAACCCAGTTCCCTGCTCTACCTCAATTCCTATGTAGTAGCTTAACTTGCTCAGGTCGCTCATTTCGAACTTGTTTTTCATCTATTTCTTGAATTCTTCAATGATAGACACATTAGTTCCCGTGATCAAAAGATCATCTACATATACCCCAACAATTAGAATATCATATCCTTCCTTCCTTGTGTACACAGCAGGCTCGTATGGACACTTTGTGAAACCTAGACTTTCCAGGCATTGGTTAAGTTTTGCATACCAAGCACGAGGTGCCTGTCTCAAACCATACAACGCCTTTGCTAATTTATAAACCATGTGTTCTTGTCCTTACTTTTCAAATCCCTCCGGCTGAGCAACATAGACTTCTTCACTAATTTCCCCATTCAAGAATGTTGTTTTTACGTCCATATGATGCACTTGCCAATTATTCTTTGTCGAGAGTGCCAATAACAAACGAACTATCTCAAGGCGAGTAACTGGTGCGAAGATCTCATCGAAATCCACCCCGCGTTCTTGAACGTACCCTTTTGCAACAAGTCTCGCCTTGTGTTTAACAATTTTTCCACTGGCATCCATTTTGAGCTTGAATATCCACTTCAAACCAATTACTTTGTGACCTTGTGGGAGTTCAGTTAAGATCCAGGTGTCATTCCGTTCGATCGAATCCAGTTTTCTCTCCATAGCTTGTCTCAAGGGACGTTCTTTTACAGCTTGACCATACGTTGTTGGTTCACCCACTCCCATAAGAAGCAATTCTTCGTCCAGTACAACCTCTTCATTGTCATTATAAACATCATTTAGAGGCCTGAGCGTCTTAGGCTCACCACTGTCATCATAAGTATTTCGATCATGCCTCGATGATTGTGACAAAGGTGTTTCAGCTTGAAAGTCATCACCAATAGTATTAGTTTGGTGGTGAAAACTGAGAGGCATCCTCAGTTTGTGCACTTCTAGTGTAACCTTAACCTCATTGAAGCTAATCTACGGATTAGAAATTGTAGCACCCCTCGAGGTTTATATTTATAAAAAGATATATTCCCCGAATCTTGGTTTGGTTTGGTGTGTTTGATTTCGTTATAGAACTGAATGAATTATCCGCGAACGAAATTAAATTATTTGTGAGTATCGTATTCAACCCCCCCTTCTACGATACTTTGAACCTAACAATTGGTATCAGAGCTACTTGATTGATATACAAATCAGATCCGGTGAATGAGACCAAAATCAAATGTAGCGTGAAAATACGAAGCAAATTTTTTAACTTTCAAAATTTTTCATTTAATTGGAATTTCTTGAATTTTAAACAATTTGAAATTTTCAGAAACCATGAGTGCTTCAAAGACAACCGCTGGTATTAAAGTTCCCCCGTTTACTAGAGATGATTTCGGTTTGTGGAAGATGAAGATGTTGTTATTTATCAAGGCATCTAATCCGTTGTATATTGGCATATTAGAAAATGGACCTTTTGTACCAATGAAACCAGTTAGTGAATCTACAGCTCCTGATGGTAGCAGGATTCCTTCAGGCACCCAACCTAAGGATATTACTGAGTATACAGATTCTGACAAAGAACTGATTCGATTGGACACAGGTTTGATGTTGATATTGGCGGACTCCGCAGACAAGGAAATGAGCTATCAGTTGATGAACTGGACAAGCGGGAAACATATGTGGGATACCATTAACTTGATAATGGAAGGAACTGAAGACGTGCAGGAAAACAGATTGGACATCCTGACTTCTCAGTACGAAGCTTTTAGGTCTCTTCCAGGAGAAAGTATAACTCAGGTCTTTGAGAAATATACTAAGCTCCTAAATGAATTGGCAATGAAAGGAAAGACCTATCCACTGAGAGAATCAAACAGGAAGTTCATGATGACGCTGCCCCTTCATGTAGAACACAAGTCATCATCCATAAGGGAAAGAATTGACTTCACAAAGATGTCATTAGAGATGATCTATGGCAAGTTGAAGACCTATGAGATGGAACAGGAACAAAGAGTGATAATCTACGGATCAGGGACAGTGGACAGCAAGCACAATGCACTTGTGAGATCAGCAGCACTTGTAGTGGATGAACCAATAACTTCTGAGATTCAGGTTCAAACCCCTAGAGCTGGAAATGAGGTGATAATAGAAGCAGAAATGGATTCTGTGAATCTGGGTGTTGATGAAAGTGATTACTACACCCTAGAAGAGCTTGAGCAAATGGAAGACAAAACCATGGCGTACTTAGCTGCAAAGTTTAGCCACATTCGTTTCAAGAGAAACCCTAAGTACAAGTTCAAGGGTTCAACCAACAGATTCCAGAAGAGCAATTATACACCTAGTACAGGCTTTAAGGGAGGCTACAAGACTGGCATGATTGATAGAAGCAAATCAAGATGCTACAACTGCAATGAGTTAGGGCATTTCGCCACTGAATGCCGGAAGCCTCGTCAAGCAAGAGACATGAAAGATGTCCATGGAAAGAAAGACTCATATGAGGATTTGAAGAAGGAGAATGCCAAGCTTAAACAGCAACTGGAGGCATTTTCTGGAAAGCAGAAAGGGAAGGCTTATATAGCAGAGGGAAAGCACTGGGATGATACTGATTCGGATGAAGAGGAGGAATATGTAAATGTTGCTCTAATGGCTGACTCTTCAGAGGAATCACCACAATCATCTCAGGTACCTATCTTAACTACAATTGATATGTCTAACTCTGAGTACAAGAAAACTGTGCAAGATCTTAGTGTAGAATTGTTTAATGTACACACAAGCATGCTAGCATCAGAAATGAAAAATGCTAAACTAGTTCTTAAGATTAAAAAGTTAGAATCTAAAAATGAAGAACTAGAGCTTGTAGCTGTAACATTAGAAGATCTTAAGCAAAAGAATGCGTACTTAGAGAACAAGGTCAAGTGTAATGATGAGATAGAGACTATCCTCAGGAAGCAGATTTCAGATTTAGATTTGAAGCTGAATGCTTTTAAGAATTCCGCCCTGATTGCTAAGGAGATAACAGATACTCAGACCCAGGGTAATAAAACTGCTATAGGACTTGACTATTCCAAAAAGGCTGGGAAAAAGGTCTTGGAATTCCCTGTGACATCTTCTGTTGTCAAGAAGGATATTCCACACATTCTTAAGAATGTGGACAGTCCAGTCTTTGTCAGGCCCTTCTCAGAACCTTTTCATGAGGATGACCTTTACATAGCACAAGAATTGCTTGAGGAGGATTTGTTGAAGGAAAAAGAGGTAAAGACTAAGTTGCCTAGGAAATCAGTAAAACCTGTTATACCTAAAACTGAAGTAGGTGACTTAGTTAGTAATGTTAAAAAGAACATGAATGGGAAAAAGAAGATTGTTAATCAGGAAATTGTTCCATTTTCTCCCATTGCATCTAGGAAGTTGTGCACTATTTGTAATTCTGCTGGACACCTTACACATGCATGTAAAAAGGTTAAAGTAGAAACTGCTAACACTTCTGAAATGCATAACATGTCTGACATGCCTGATCTTCATGAACCCTGTGGAAAGAAAGAGTGTTTGCCATGTAAGTACAACATCATGCATGCTTATTTTAAGTTGATGAATGATAGTAGCAATAGCACTGTTAATGTTAAATCCACAGATACTATGAATATCAAACAGGGTAAGACTAAATTGAATGTTACTCCAGTTAAATCATCTAAACCTTCAGGACCCAAACAATTTTGGGTACCAAAGTCCGCTTAATCAATCTGTGATTGCAGGGTAAGGTTAAAAGCTCAAAGGTTGTGTGGATTCTGGATAGTGGCTGTTCTAGACACATGACAGGTGAAGAGTCCCTGCTTACAGAGGTGGTTAAGAAGACCGGCCCGATTGTAACCTTTGGAGATGACAGCAAAGGATTCACTACGGGATATGGTAAATTGAAAGCTTGAAATGTCATCATTGAGAACATCTCTCTTGTTGAAGGATTAAAGCACAATCTTCTAAGTATCAGTCAGTTCTGTGATAAAGGCTACAATGTAGATTTCAGAAAGGACAATTGCTTGATCACCAACAGGAAGGATGAGAAGCTTACTCTACTGGGAGTGAGAAAATGAAATTTGTTTATAGCTGACTTAAGTTCTACCAGTGAAGGAGAAGTTACATGTTTCTATGCAAAGGCATCTTCAGAACAAAGTTGGCTATGGCACAAGAAGCTCTCACATCTGAACTTCAAAACTATGAACTCTTTGGTAAAGAGAGAGTTAGTGAGAGGGTTGCCCCTGATGGAATTCAATCAGGAGGGACTATGTGAAGCATGTGAAAAAGGGAAGTCGAAGAAAGCATCACATGGAAGCAAAGGAATGACAAGCATTACTGAACCATTACAACTGATTCATATGGATTTATTTGGTCCAGTCAATGTTATGTCACTTTCAAGAAATAGATATGCATTGGTGATGGTGGATGACTACTCCAAGTACACGTGGGTGTTGTTCATACAAACAAAGGATAAAGCAACACAACTAATCATTGATCACATCAAAAAGATAGAAGTGGAAGCTAAGCTACATGTGCGGACAATCAGATCAGACAATGGAACTGAATTCAAGAATGCAGTTCTTAATGATTTCTGCTCAGAGAAAGGAATATCAAGACAGTTTTCAGCACCAAGAACTCCTCAACAGAATGGAGTAGTGGAAAGGACGAACAGGACCTTGGTTGAAGCAGCAAGGACCATGTTGAGTGAATCAAAACTTCCCACTTACTTTTGGGCTGAAGCAGTGAACACAGCTTGCTACACTCAGAATCGAACCCTGATCAACAAAGATCATGAAAAGACTCCGTATGAGTTAATGGCCAACAAGAAACCAACACTGAAGTACTTTCAGGTGTTTGGTGCAAAGTGCTTTGTACTTAAAGATGGAGAACATCTTGGCAAGTTTGATGCCAAAGCAGATGAAGGCATTTTTCTGGGCTATTCTCTGGAATCTAAGGCTTTCAGGGTATATGTGATTGAAGATAAGAAGGTGTTAGAAAGCTTTAATGTAACATTTGACGACACCAAAAGACCAGGCCTGCAAACTGGAGAGAACTCTGAATCCTTGGTATTTAAAAATCTATCAGGAGATCTCTCTGACAATGAAGAAGTACCTGAAGTTGTTACAGTTATTAATAATAATCATAATGATAATGATTCTGGACAAAGTGGTGACCAAAGTGGAGATCCTCAAAATTCTACAGGATCCACTAGTCAGTCTTCAGAATCAACAGATAAAACCGTCAACAACTCAGGGGGAGCAGGAGAAGGATCAACTAGTCACACTCCACAACATCTAGAACAAGGAGAATCATCAAGATCTCATCTGCCAAGACAAAGGGTATGGAATAGAGATCATCCCTTTCACTTGATCATTGGTGATCCGGACACAGGAGTGAGAACTAGGAGAACATCACAAAATGAATGTCACTATTCTGGGTTTCTTTCATAAACAGAACCTAAGAAAGTTGAAGATGCTCTAGATGATCCAGATTGGGTGATTGCTATGCAAGAGGAACTCAATCAGTTTGAAAGGCAGAAAGTTTGGAAGCTGGTACCCAGGCCTAAGGGAAAATCTGTTATTGGAACAAGATGGGTATTCAGAATTAAGTTGGACGAAGATGGCATTGTAACGAGAAACAAAGCCAGACTGGTTGCTAAAGGTTACTCTCAAGAAGAGGGTATAGATTATGATGAAACCTATGCACCAGTAGCAAGACTTGAGGCCATCAGAATGTTTCTGGCATTCGAAGCACATTCCAATTACAAGGTATATCAGATGGATGTGAAGAGTGCTTTTCTGAACGGGGAGTTAGAAGAAGAAGTGTATGTGGAACAACCTCCAGGTTTTGAGGATTCAAAACTGGCAGACTTTGTGTACTTTCTATTCAAAGCTCTCTATGGACTCAAACAAGCTCCAAGGACATGGTATGACACTCTCTCTGAATTCTTACTTGAAAATGATTTTACAAGAGGTGTTGTAGACAAAACTCTCTTTGTCAAAAAGCATAAAAATGATTTGATATTGGTGCAAGTATATGTTGATGACATAATATTTGGTTCTACTAATGATGATCTATGTAAGAGATTTGCTAAGTTAATGCAGAGTCTTTATGAAATGAGCATGATGGGTGAATTGTCATTCTTCCTTGGACTGCAAGTATACCAAAAACAAGATGGTATATTCATTTGTCAGTCCAAGTACATCAAGGATCTTCTTAAGAAGTATCAAATGGAAGACTCATCTACAGCAAAGACTCCTATGCCAACTGCCACTAAGCTTGATAAGGATGAAACTGGTAAGAAGGTTGACATCACAGGCTACAGAGGTATGATAGGCTCATTACTTTATCTCACTGCAAGTAGACCAGATATAATGTTTGCAACATGCTTGTGTGCTAGGTTTCAGTCTGATCCTAAAGAATCTCATCTAATAGCTGTTAAGCGAATATTTAGATATCTTAAGGGGACCCCAAATCTTGGAATTTGGTACCCTAAAGATACAGGATTTGATCTTATTGGATATACAGACTCTGATTTTGCAGGTTGTAAGATTGATCGGAAGAGTACTTCAGGAAGTTGTCAGTTTCTTGGAAGAAGGTTAGTTTCCTGGTATAGCAAGAAGCAGCATTCAGTTTCCATATCAACAGCTGAGGCTGAATACATTGCTGCTGGAAGCTGCTGTGCTCAGATCTTGTGGATGAGAAACCAACTCCGTGACTATGGGCTTTTGTTGACAAAGATTCCAATATTTTGCGACAACACAAGTGCCATAGAAATCTCAAACAACCAGTGCAACACTCGAGGACGAAGCACATCGACATCAGGTATCATTTTATCCGAGAGCATGTCATGAATGGAACTGTGGAGTTACATTTTGTACCCACAGAGGATCAAATTGCAGACATCTTTACTAAACCGCTTGATGAATCCACTTTTTCTAAGCTGGTTGGTGAACTTGGGATGTTAAATCTTTCTAATTGATTTTGATTAGAAGTCAGTAACTGCAGATAGTCCTAGTAAATACATGAGTTTAAGAATTTCTATATCCTTAGGACTCGTGAATTTATTTTCTGGAGCAATTCTCGTAGTTAGGATTATTGTACTAATTTTATGTCATAATTATGGATGATATATCTTCTGGCATTTAATTAGTCATTAATTCTAAAAATTATTTAGGTGCTAATATTTGTTCTAAATATTTAAGCATCTATTTAATTTGAATTAATTTACTTTGTTTTTAACATTGTAGATTAATGCAGCATAATTTATTGGATTTTAATTGATTAATATCATTTTATGATATTTAGTTGATTTTATTCTAAGAAAATTGTGAATTTTCTGTTAATAATTGATTTTGGTAAATTTTAAAAGATTTATTCAAAATAAAACTTGACAGAAAATAAAAATTTTGAATTTTAGAACATGAACAGGTTTTAAAATTTGAAAAGAAGCAAAAAATATCGAATTTAGAAAATTCGATAGTTTTTCTAAGTACTAATTAAAAACCATCGAACTCACATTCGATAGTTTTTTATTTGGAAAAGAAAAACCATTGAAATACATTTTTCGATAGTTTTTGAAATCAAAATGAAAATATATCAGAGGATTTAATTTTTCAATAATTAAACTCCTCGATAGTTTTTCAACAAAGAAAAACTCGATAGTTTTTCAGGTTTTAAGAAAACCAAGTTCGATAGTTTATTTAAAAAACTATCGAACCAGGATTGACAAATTTACCCCTAAAAGTTTTAAAAAGGTATAAATACGTGCCTTCTCTTTTTTCTTTCTCACTTTTACAGATCTGAGAAATTGAAAGTGGCCGTTTATATATATACTTACATATTTTATACAGTTTCAAGAACAAATCTCGATAGTTTCTTCAATTTTAACCGAGTAAAACTCAAAAAGATTACTGTTCTTCACTGTTGATTCTCTTTTAACAGTGAATACCTGATTGTTTTTGAGTTTTGGAACATAGTGAAGGAGAAACCATCGAACCAAAACTTCAAACCTCAAAGAAATTGTTAACAGAACACCTCTTAGAATTTAATTGCTTAAACAATTGAGTTCTTTTGATTTTGTTGGATAGTTGGTTTTAACAATTAGGGTTCGTACTTTTGATAGTTTTCGAAGTTGTGTTTTCAAGGAAAAGGGGTAATTTTGTTAAGAGTTTGATTAATTGAAAATAATTAATTAAATTCAAGTGGAATTAGTTTTGGTTTAAGAAATAATTTTCTGGAAATTTGAAAAATAATGGCTGGAGAATTTATTATTACCAAGACTAATCATGTCTCGTTTCAAAACCTGCAAGCCATTACGAACTTACAGTTTCGTGCATGGGCAGAGTTTTTGAACACACGTTCATTAGTGGCATATTCTTTGAGTACTCCCGCGGTCCTTTGTATCGATCAATTGACTGCGTTGTACACAACCGCCACGGATACGAGTGAGAATAATATAAGGTCCTTCAGTTTTGTTGTGCTAGGGGGCAGAACAATAAGGGTGACGGAACATGATTTTAATAGAATCTTACATTTTCCTACAGAAAACCTTGTTCCGGATCCCACGACTGAGGATATACATGATTTCTTCACTCTCATAAGAAGTCAACAACCTAACTTCTTTGTGGGAGAGTTTCTGAAGCATTACTTGCCAAAGCCATGGAACTTTTTCTTTCATACCCTAATCCATGTTTTTACTGCCAAGTTAACAAATCTGCATGGTATTCCCTTATTCCTTCAAAAGATAGGGTTTGCCATTGCGTACAATAGGCATATTAACATAGGAAGGTTATTGATCGATCAAGTCATTCTGTGCATGGGACCACTGGATGAAAGAACAGGCATAGATGATGTGCTTTGTTTCTATCCTAGGTTCCTACATCTAATTCTCAATGATATCTTAACAGATAATGAACGCGAGACATTCGAAGGCGAGGAGACGCAGGAGTGCATGAAGATGAAGAGCAATGCCATAACCGCTCTCATAAGGAAGAACAACTATCTTCCAGGGGTACCCACTGTTCTCACTGAATATCTAAGAACGGTGCCCCTACCACTTCTACCCCCAGGGGAACAGGTAATTCAAGGTAACATTCCTGAACCTGAGCTGGCTCCTGAGCCACAACCAATGGATGTTGATCCAGAGCCCTCAGTGGCCATCACTGACCAGGAGGTTGCAAACCCACAACCTCTAACCACGGTCGAAGAGCCTTTGGAAGAGCTAAATGAAACCATAAACGCACCTCCTTCCCCTCCTATACCCAGTACACAAACATCCTTGAGTGTAGAGGGAGATAGTGCCATAGCAGCACCACATAAGGAGATACACCCTTCAACAATAGCTCTGACTTCCTCTAAAAGGAGAAGAACAGAAACCGAGGCAACTGTTGATACTTCATTTCTCTCATCCAAAGAACCCTTCACAGATTTTTCTGATTTTGATTGGGCAATGCTAACGAAAGCTATATCTGAACCAATAGCTCAATCAAGTAATGAAGAATTGACGGAAGCAACTGGTGTTCCGACCATATTACGGTCAGGTTCACTGGTTGAAGGTTCTAAGAACCAAGAGTCTTCACATACGTCGAGAGAAGGCTTTGACCTAAATGCACAATCTAAAGGGTCATTGTCTACCTCCCCAGATGGAACATATCTGGATCCTGCGGGTAAAGGGTCTGACGTAGGTGCAGATCGGCAACTCGGTGACAATGAATCAATTTCAATTGAGGAGTTAACTGAGGTAAAGTCTTCACAGACTATTGGGGAAGATTCGGGATCTCTGCTGTTAATAGAGCCTGTTTCTAACCCCCTAGAGATTCAAACTCTAGATCCTTCAAAGGATATATCATCTACGGATGATCAGCAACTTGGTTTAACCAAGGACGGGGACTTGCGAAGCCCCATTGAACCATCGGTGACCTCCTTAAGGACGGCTACAGTGTTTTCTTCTGCAGGTACATTGAGCAAAAAGGGATTGAGTGAAACAAAAACACTTACACCTGGCCTGAGTGAGAAAGGTAAAATGAGTGAAACACCGACAGAAACGTTGAGTGTACACCCAGAGCCAAACGTGAGGAGTGACACCCTAACCCTTCCAAATATTGATGATTTGCTATTACCGACAGAACGAGAGTTACAAGTTCAATCTACCCTCAAGGAGATGACAGTTCGTGACAAAGAAGGAAATCCACTATTCAAAGTTCCACTGCGACCTTCCTTTGACCAAGGGATCACCTCTAGTCAAGCCAATGCTTCTTTAAAGTCTATTCAGGAGAAGGTTGACTTGGCTGCAGCTGATTCCAGAAGAACATTCAGGGTCATTGGCAGTGCATCTGGCACTATAACAGGTACGAAGCAGGCAGTGGACTCCTTAAAGAAGGAAGCTATGGAAGAGCTGATCGAGTTGAGGACGGACGTCAAGGAACTTAAAGATGGATTCATGAATGAAGTAGATGCTTTGTCGCAAGGACAAGAAGCTTTGAAAGAAGACGTTCTGGTTATCCGGGATGGTCAAGCTAGGGTAAAAGATGCAATGAACACCCTTTCTAGAGTGGAGTCTAAGCTGAACCAGAGACTGGACAAGATTGAGAAGACTACCAACTCCAGATTGGATGACATTGACCTGAAGCTGGCTTCTATGCAAGAGATGAATAAGGATCTATTGGATTTCATGGAAAATCAAAGTGACGGAGGTACAGTCTATTTGGACTATGCTAAAGAACCAACAAAGTGGACAACCTGGACCTTCAAATCAACAACCTGAACCTTCTACTGCCTTTTATGCTGAGGATGCTTTTATCGAGGATTCCTCAACTAAGGGGGAGAAAGTTGGAGATGGGAAGAAGGATGGATGGGGAGTTTGGGAAACGGTTGAAGCTATTCCGATAAGACAGTACTGGATAGAAGAACTTGTACTAGAAAAAGAGAAGAGTGAAGAGGTATTTGAGGTCATGCAAGAGCAACCAATTCAGGAGGAGCATGAGCCATATTATCCAGAGCCTGTTGAATATCCAATCTGGGAGGATAATATGGAAGAAGAAGCAAATCCTCTGTCACAAGAAGAAGAAGCTGCCTTGGAAGCGGTAAGAGCTCAAAGAGCTGCAATAGATGCCAGGCATGCTGAAAGAGAAAGACACCAAGCAGTTCTAAGGATTGAAAAGCTAAAAAGATCCAAGGTGCAAGCTGAAGTAAGGAAGAAAAAGATGATGGATTTGGAAAGCAAGCATGGAAGTGAATGGGAGATGGCTTATAAAACCTTTTGTGGAGTTGAAGACGGATTAGAAGTCAACGACAATGCAGAGGTGGAAGTCATAATTCAGAACATAAGAAGTGCAAATCCTGATGATCATGTTTACTTCACTGCACTGAGGAATACTGTGATCTTTCTGAAAGCTGGGGTTAAAGCAAATGGAGCCTGGAACTTATTAATCAGTTTTCTTGAGAAAGGTACATTTGTGATTTCCACTAAGTTTTTAGAACAGAGAACATACACAGAACTGCAGGTGATACTCATCAAGATTCAAAGAACTACAAGACTAAATGAACTGCTCCGTGAGCATGTTAAGGAGATCTTGATGAAAGTCGGTCCAGAGATTACTGAAGATCCTCCAATGGTTAGATTCATGACGAATGACTTGTTCAGAATCTGCTATTTGGCTGAGGACAAACTGAGAGACTATCCAAGCAACTATCTAATATCAGTTGAGAAGTATCTTAGATCCACTGGATTCTCATCAACGGAGAAGGACAAAGCAGCAGACACTCTTAGAAGATTTCCAATGGAGAATGTTCCTTACTATAGGAAAAGAGTGGAAAGAGGATTGGAAGTGCATACCAGATTACCAGACATGCCAAAGCTAAACAAGAAAGATGTTAACATTGCATGGTTATGGGCTGGAGTGGGTCAAGAGGTTGAATATATTGGAAGACACATCCAAGGAGCAATCCTTAAACCTGGAGAACCACTGCACTATCTATCAGTGATTGATTATCAAGCTGCTAACTCCGATCCAATGATTGAAGAAGGTGAGATCGGAATGGACTGAAGATTGAAGCAAAGAACAAAAGAACTATCAGCTCAGACTAGAGGAGCAAATTCATTGTATAAAGTTTTATTGTTTTTTTATTTATGAAATCTGGAAATGTATATATATCTGATCCAGGATGCATTTAATATTATTACGCTGTCTTACTTTAATTAGTTTCATGTTTCCTTAGTTAGTTGAGTTATCCTCGAAGTATTTGCTTGTCGAACTCTATCCAATCAAATAGGGGGAGATTGTAAAGCATAATGTAACATAAGATGTAAAAGAGATAACTACAACTCAACAAAGGACAAGACAGACAATAGTATTAACAGAAGCACAGGAATCCAGAATCAAAGAAGAAAAGGTAAACTCAAAAAATCAAAATACGTTATGTATTATTGAAGTCCGTAAACAGGTCACGGAAAGAAGTTCATGAAAATGTTCAAGCCTCAGTGACCGCAAAAGAAACAAGACTTGCAAGACGACAGAAGTATGTGAATGATTTAGGGTTAAGTACCATGGGATTCCAATGATTTAATCGAAGCAACCAGAACGACAAAGGACTTATCAGCAGCATTGAATTGAAGACATAGAAGAAGAATTGATCAAGTGTTATTCATCTGTGAACCAGACCAGTTGCACTAGGTGACGACACTAAAAAGATCAAGTTGTTTTATCGTCTCAGAAGAAATTGATACAGTCTAAAACTAAGACACCCAGGAGCTCAGGAGTAATTACTAAAGGACAAAAGACAAGAAAAAGAATTCGATAGTTTTTCATTTCAGAAAACTATCGAATGGTGTTAAAAGTAATTCAATTTAAACCAAAGTAAATCAATTTGGCATTCGATAGTTTTTGAATTAAAATCTATCGAATGGTAAATTGATTTAAACCATTCGATGGTTTTTAAATAGGGAGCAGGTGAAAAGTATTCTTTGTTTTTCAAGTTGATGAAGATCCAACGGCCAAGATTGTTTCTACAAGTTTGGTTCGATGGTTTTTCAAACCAAAGTCTGCAGTTAATACAGAGATGAAGAAGTGTCTTCTTCAGTTAAGGCAAAACACACAGAGACATTAATGAGAGAGAGAATCGAGCCGGAGAAATTATCAGAGAATTAATAGTGCTCAGAACTTGATCATTGTATTGAATTTGTGTAACCTTAAACTCATTGAAGCTAATCTATGGATTATAAATTGTAGCACCCCTCGAGGTTTATATTTATAAAAAGATATATTCCCCGAATCTTGGTTTGGTTTGGTGTGTTTGATTTCGTTATAGAACTGAATGAATTATCCGCGAACGAAATTAAATTATTTGTGAGTATCGTATTCAACCCCCCCCCCCCCCCCTTCTACGATACTTTGGACCTAACAGTAGACAACATCTATGAGAGGAATAATATATACCCAATGAAGATCCGTATAAGTAGGCTCATCCACGAAAAACCTTAGCTCAGTTGCCTCTTCGTCTGCAATATCACCATTATAATTATGTAAGAAACAAAACCAAAACTGAAATGTAATTGCTTCATTCTCCTTGGCCTTACTACACATAAATTAATTAGAGAAAACTTCATTGAATACCCACAAGTTAGATTAAGTTCATTCATTCTCTTGAATGCATGAGCTGATTTTTTAAGGGAGGTCGTAAACAAGTCCTTCCGACTGAGCATAGTTCTGTCATCCTTTCGAAAAACCTAAATCCATGACAGAGATGTTAAACATTATTCAAACCAAAAACAGTAATCAGACGAAATGCAAAATGCATATAGTACTTGACAACACAAAATGATCTTGCTACAGACTAGCGCGATTTATTAAAAGCGACATGCTAAACAATTTGGCACTCTTGTGCTAAAATCTTGTTTTTACGGCACAAACGACCAATTAATAGTCCTATACTCAGAAGCCAAAAACATTTTTCAAAATTTAGGTTTTCAACAGTACTTTCTCATTAAGACTAGCATTGGCTCAATAATATGTACCAGCTATCTGATGTAGTCAGGTTAGAGTTATGAAACAGAAGTCGCTATGATCATTCCTTTGGAAGACTAATTTAATCAGTCCAAGACATAATTGAACATTAAGTTACGATTTTCCAATAAATCCAAGTTTCATAACTGGAAGAACATGATAACAGTAGCAAGTAAAACCAAACATTCACTAACTAAATGTAGAACAAGAAATAAGACTTTAGAAAGGAGAAAGAAGATTACTGGATCAGCCGCAACAAGCTTAGACATGCGATCAACGACATCGAAAACCTGCTTAGAACCAGCCCAAACAATCTTCATCGAATCAACATCGAACTCTGCTTTTCTCCTCTCATCAACCAAGTAATCAACTCCTTCCATTTTTCACTCGAAACTCAGACAAGACTTAAATATTACCAGGACTATACAAACTCCTCAAGATGAACTGAGAAAAGAAAGATGCAAGTACAAAATTCACTACTAAAAACATAAGTTGTATCGTAGAAATGAGTAATGATAAACGTGAGTAGTAGTATAATAGTAGACACTCCATCTTATCATATTAATTACCTGGAAGAAACTTGTCATGATTGGCAACACAAAGAAACAAAGAGAGATGATTAGACATCACAGCCTTGAGGGTAAATCAAGATATACTTGCCAAAACAACTGAAGGCTTAACTATTTCCTGAGATGGATCCATTAGAAAGTGAGTGCAATAATTATCTATTAATACTTAGAACAAGAAAATAAAGAAATAATTGTTTTTAATATCCTATTACGAAAAACAAGACCTACCATTTGTAGCCGCCAACCTCAAATGCATTACTACGAAGTTCCCTCTTGTTGATGTGAGATAACTTGTCTATCTTCCATGTATACCTCCCATATAAGTCAGAAGGTTTTGGCCCTGCAGATGAATGACCACAGCAGAAATATTAAAAAATTGAACTTGCACAAAGAACTGCTATGCTTCTAGCCAGAGAAAGGGAATTTGGAAACTGCAATTGAATTTATAATTCTTGAACAGAAATTATAAAAGTTCTAGAATTTAAGGAATAAAGTCAATTTAGGCTATTGCAAATACCTAGTCATAATAAAAGGGATGTAATTTAGATAAATAGAACCACTTATGACATATGATGAATACAAAAAAAGAGCATGTTTAGAGGTAACAAGATATTCGATTTGATTCAGATAGTCAGGAAGAAAATTTATAGAGTTTTAAGAACTTAAAGAATAGTGATGCTGTTGTAACACTAATGCATATGAATTCAATAAGATAAAGCTGGACCTTAAATGCAAGTGTGACTTCCTAACTAGACAGAGAGAGATGCATAGAGAGAGAGGGATAAAGAGATACAGAGAGAGATGCAGAGAGTGAGAGATAGAGTGATACAGAGAGTGCGAGAGAGGGCATAGATCTATACATCTATACATCTATACATACAAAACACAAAGTTAACAACTTAAACTAACACAAATTATAAATATAAAGTCAGGGAGAATGTTACCTTTAGCTTAATTGAATCATTTAACTTAAATCGAAACCCTAATTGAATCCCTAATTTGTAAATCTCCTTGCTCTGAAACCTTAATTAAGCTTGAAGCCCTTTAAATCCCAAATTGAAACTCGTTGCTCCTACTCGAAACCTTGAAATCTTGAAACTCCTTGCCCCTACTCAAAACCCTAATTTGCGCAGTAGACCGGAGAGAGTGAGTGAGAGTTAGCGAGAGTTTTCTTTTTTTACATAAAAATTTGGGCAAAGTCAAGAGGCGGTAGATTTGCCGCTCTCTAACAATTTGGACAATAATTGTCCCTTACATGTAAGACTTTGTACGTAATTTAATTTAAATTATAAAAATAATTTTTTATTTGTTTATTTTAATATTATTAAATAAATCATCATGAAACTGCTAGTTGAATAACATTTTCAATATAACTAATAAATGCTTTTTATATTTTATGTAATTAATTATTTAATTTAATTTTATATTAATATTATAAAGTTTTTTCTTGAATAACATATATTTTTATTTTTAAAATTTATTCATTTTAAAATTATTAAAAATACCTTAATTTACAGGGGAAAAAAATTATCCTTCACTACAATTCAAATTTCAATAAAATTATAAATAAATCATTTACATAAATTTTATACTTTTAATATAAAATTATAATTTAATTTAATTTTTATTATATGTATTAATATAAGTTTTGTTGTGTACAATAACTATGCCAACACTTTATCATGTCTACACTAACACAACGAATTGATGTTGTAATAGGTAGGATTCAATAGGGCTATTACAACGCTTATGGTTGGCAACAGCTTGTAAAAGCGTTGTAGAAAGTCATTTATGGCGTAGTTAAATAAGAATTGTGTTCTCCTAATAATTCATATAGTTTTTCTATCAAAAAGTTGAGTTCTTTATAAATTCGAATTTTTTATTTTGAATATGTTAAATGAACTTTTAGTTATTTTGAATATAAATTTATTCTATATTTTAGTGAGATTTATAATGTTTTGTAATAAACTTTTATTATCTATATAAAAAAAGACCTAGTTTACTAAATATTTTGTATATTCGAATTCTTCTACTTTATAAATTCAAAGACCTATATTCTACTTTCAATAAGTATAAATTGGAACTTCTATCATACTTCCGATAAAACTTTTAATTATATCTTACCTATAAATTTCTCATTTATAAATTAGAACAACAATTCTGCTTCAAACAAACAAAGCTTTCATGTATACGTCTTTCTTATAAATTTGAACTCTTCTCCTCTATAAACTCGAACACCTATTCTACTTCTAATTTGTTAAATGATATTTTTTTATTACTATTAAAAATTCTAAAATTTTAGAAAATTAGAAAAATAAATTGAGACGATCGTAAAGGCGCCATCTAACCTTCACATATCCCCTTTATATATACTAGCATATAACCCGTGCGATGCACGGATGAATTTTAAAATTTTTTATCTTACTATCTGTATTTTGATTATATGATTTTATCAGAAGAAAATAAATTTTTAAAAATTAATAATGTATGTATGATGTTATTGTAAGCATTTGTTTATATTTTGATGATAAATGTTTTTAAATATATTGTCAACGGGAATAATATCTTAAATTTTTGAATGTAGCTTAGAAAAATAGGTAATATAAATATTTAATAATAATATGTTGTTGACGGGATTCGAACCTTGAACCCGTGAGAGCATTTTGAATATCAAGAAAAAAATGTTCTTTTAACATTACATCCAACGGTTCTCCTTTTATCTATTTTTCAATCTAACGTTTGTTATTTAAACGACCAACGACCAACCAAATATAAGTTAGTTTGCTTATAATAATAGTATAGATAGATATATATTGATATTGATTGATTGTCATAATATAAAATTAGTTTTGAATAATAATCCGATTAATTCCTGATTATGCCCTTTTTATAACACTTATTACAACTCAAGTGAGATAGATCCCATGCTTTATGTAATTGGTAATTTTCTGACAGTGGTAATCACTAGTTACACGGTAAGAATAAGCAGTAACAGCAAGCGTATTTATACCATTTCGTTACGGGTTAAATGACGTTTTGGTCACTCAACTCACTATAAACTTTCAATTGGGTCATCGAACTTAAAAAGCTTTCAGTCACATCATTGTACTCTTAAAAATTTTCATTTAGGTCACTGGCCGTTACACTCCGTTAAAAATTAGACGGAAAGTTGACTAAGTTTTGTGATTTAGCTTGAATAAATCCACTGTGGCATGTACAGTCAGCTGAAGTGGCGTTTTGGTCACTCAACTGACTAGAAACTTGCAATTGGGTCATCAAACTGAGTAAACTTTCATTCAGGTCACTGACGATTACATCCGTTAAAAATTAAAAAGAAATCAGACTAAGAGTTTTCCTGCAACAACGTTAATGGCTCTCCTACAACAAATACACACACATTATCATTAAGGGTTATATTTTATCATATTAGAATTTTTTTAAATTCAAAATGGAAAATACACATTCAATTAATATACTTATAAATCGATACATACGAACAAATATTTTAAAGATATCATATTTTTTTCAATCCAAAGTGTAATTTTTTCAATTTGTAATTTTTTCGGATGATTAGAATTTAATTTAATTTAAAATTGAACATACCCATTCAATTTATATGCTTCTAAATCGATACATGTGAACAATGTTTTTTAAGATATCACGTCTTTTCAATCCAAAGTGTAATTTTTTTTCAATTTGTAATTTTTTTCGGATGATTAGAATTTAATTTAATTTAAAATTGAACATGCCCATTCAATTTTTATGCTTGTAAATCGATACATGTGAACAATGTTTTTTAAGATATGCGAAATAGGGTTCTACCGGTAAACCATGGATTTTTGAGTTTTCGTCATTGGTTACTGGTTGAGCCACTGGAATGGAATGAGATAAGAATCTCTGCTGTCGGATGCGCCAAGGATGCTTAATTTAAAATTGAACATACTCATTCAATTTATATGTTTGTAAATCGATACATGTGAATAATGTTTTTTAAGATATCACGTCTTTTCAATCCAAAGTGTAATTTAATTTTTAAAGTGAAACCATGAATCTTTAGGTCAGTGACCTGAATGAAAGTTTCTTGAGTTTGATGACCCGATTGCAAGTTTGTAGTCAGTTGAGTGACGAAAACGCCGCTTCAGTTGACTGTACATGCCATTGTGGATTTATTCAAGCCAACTCACCAAACTTAGTCAGCTTTCCGTCTAATTTTTAACGGAGTGTAACGGTCAGTGACCTGAATGAAAATTTTTAAGAGTACAATGATATAACTGAAAGTATTTTGAGTTCGATGACCCAATTGCAAGTTTATAATGAGTTAAGTGACAAAAACGCCCTTTAACCCATTTCGTTACTTACTGTACTACACAGTAAGCAACTTCTCTCCCTCACTACTTTCGCCCAAATTCGGTCTCCTCTCTCTCTCTCTCTCTCTCTCTCTCTCTTCAAAGGTACTGCTTCTAAGTTCTATAATCAATTCATTTTGCAATCTGCTTCCACCAAATTGATATACATATGTTGATTTTTTTGTCTCCATGCTTCTATCTTCCAGCACATGTCGATATCTATACATCTATCTTTTACTAGTAATGAGATGATCTTAGGCTAATCTAGCTTCTTTACTCTCTGTGTAAATAATGGCCTATCTTTTGAATCCTGAGTTTGAAGATTTTTAAAATATTAAGTTCAAATTTGTGTGCCTTTTTAGTTTAATTTTTTTATGCTCTTGAAATTTTATTTGTTGCAGGTTTATTTAAGTTAGATTAAAGGATCAATCAGCATGACTAGTACAGCGTGTTTTGTGATTGTGAGCCGAAATGACATTCCTATTTACGAAGCTGAAGTCGGTACTGCCCCTAAAGTATGTTGTTATCATTCTACTTCTTTTGCGATGTTTATGCGGTTTAATTTTTCTAAATGTTGTTGTTTATTGATGGTAGAACATATACTATTTGTAAACAAGTTTAAATTTCGGTTAAGTCAAGTAAGTATTGCACATGAATATTCGGTTCCGGATTTTTCTGGTTTTTTAAATTGTTGTCCTTTAAGTGTAATTTAAAGAACTCTATAGACAGTAGTCTAAGCACCAGACTAGAAACTTTGTAAAGTCGGAAAGTATATTTAAACTTGCTTGTGTTGTTATCTGCGGTTAAAAGGTAGTTATGTTGGTTCTTTGTCGAGTTAATGTGCTCATTATTAAGTTACCGGTTCTCCTAAACCCCAAGGTGTTTGGAGGAGGATTTAAGTGGATCATATATCATCTTACACTCATATGTGACACGTGTATATTATTTTCTCTTGCTAGAAAGAAGAAGCTGCCCATGAGCACCAGTTCATATTGCATGCTGCACTGGATATTGTCCAGGACCTTGCATGGACAACAAGTGCTATGTGAGATTTCGTCTCTTGTCATCCTGTGTATTTTCTTAATCTGTGAGCAAGAGACAGTTGATAATTATCTTGCTTCTTTTCTGTTTATATTGTTGTTGTACTGAATTTCCCATTCCCTTTGTTTTTGTGTACTTCCTTTCCAAGTATTAATTGAACTTTTTCTGTCTTCCAGGTTTCTAAAATCAGTCGACAGGTTTAATGATTTGGTTGTTTCAGTCTATGTGACTGCGGGTCATATCCTACTTGTTTTCTTCTAACATTATTTATGGATTACCCGTTCATAAGATTTTCAAAAACTAGCTAAATGTTGAAGTAATCCTGTTATTACTTTTTAACCCACCAATCAGGAACAGGTTTATTCTCCTGTTATTATTCACAGCTTCACAGCCACAAACACAATTATGTCGAAATATTAATCGTAAGGCCTAAATATGGGACTGCTAATGCATTGAGGTTTTTGAGTTAGGTACTTTGTTATTATTTAAAATAAATTACAAAAACTATAAATTTACTCCAAGCATTTGGACAAGGATTTTGTACTTCCCACAACTTGTCATGTGCTTTTTCTTACAAGATAAGTTCAAGCATTTAACTTTACAATCTTTTTACATAGTTTCTTGGGTAATTCTTCCGAGTTTGAGAATTTAATGTAAATTTAAATGTTAGAAATCAATGCATATAATCCATTTCACCTTTAAGTTTCCATAACGGATCAAGCCATACATACTCGCTTGATGCTGCTGCATGACTCACGGAATGATGACGGAATCAAAAGCTTCTTTCAAGAAGTTCATGAATTATATATCAAGGTAACTTCATTCTCTTGTTTCAGTGTGCTTTTTTCCTCTTCGGTTTGGGTCATTCGCCAACATATTATTGCATCCAGTGAAGCCTGGCCCGTGAAACTCTTGGTCTCGTGATAACCAAGAGAAGAGGGTAACCATTGGGCTAAAAATCAGCTCAGTAATATGTGCTACTTGTTGTGCTTGCTATTTGTATTTTGTACTGTGCTTTTTTATACTTTCACCTCTTTCTATCTTCTTCCTTTCTTTTTTGTTTAAAGCCCTCCTGTATAATTTAAGAAACACTAAATGGGAATTCAACAATCTTCTTAGAACTCCATAGAGCTTTCCTGCAAGAAACTGTGTATGAAATATCAAGGTAACATTTGATTGAGTGGAAATATGCAGACAGATTTTGTGATGACTGATGAGCAATGTATTAACAATTGGTAGAAACCGAACCGATTTTTGACTCATACTTCACGAATGTAGACAACTTCATAAATTATAGTAAAGAATTCTGTATGTAAAATATGCAGCAAGATTAGATCTGTGTTTTCTTATAGTTTTACTGTGCTTCTCTACAAATCTGATTGTGCAATTTTTTTTGAGATTACTTAATGTTTAGCGAAACAGAAATGTTTTTAAGAGGTAACACCAGTTTTTTGCTCATGGTGTGAGCATATCTTATTGTGCTTTTTCAATCAAACATATGCCCAAGAATAAAGAACTAGTTTCTGTTTCAGAAGCTTAGGTTCAACACAGACACACCCACATTCTTACCTCTTGGTAGCCTAAAGTACACCTGCTTATGTTTTGTAGTCTTCTGGTGCTTCTACTTCCAGTACAAACGATTGTTGTTTTTCTTTGATTTGAAACCATATGATGACTTTTTTGCCTTTCTCCCTGGGTGCTTTTGTTTATGAAAGACGTTCTCCTTGGCCTGTAAAATTACAATCCTCAGAAATTAAAGGAGAAAATATAACTTCGTTGTTCTAGAAAAGTGAAATTCAGTTCTTAAACCCCCCTCCCCCCTCCCTTCGTTTTTTTTTTTGCTAAGCACTCTCCGCCCTTCTTAAAGTGGCCTATTTATCACTTTTCTTATCTTAGTTCTACTACCAAATCCTAAGCTTCCCTCTATCTGAATAAGTCTGACATCACGTTTTTAAGCTGCCGGAAAGAATTGGCTTGTATTTCTAGTGGTATACCGGTTTTGTCTCCATGCCTTATTTAAAATTAGAACATTGATATTTCTAATAACCTCTGTTTGATTGATGAATGGACTGCAGATTCTTCAAAATCCTCTGTATCTACCTGGATCTTGCATCAAATCGCCTCATTTCGATACCAAAGTTCGTGCCCTTGCAAGAAAATATTTGTGAGACCCTCTTGCCATGTACTGAAAAAAACAAGTTTGTCTGATTTTTGTTCCTTTTATTTGCAGCGTGAATTTAGATAGTGAAATATTAATTCTGTACTATGTTTCTTTTCTTTTGCCTTTAAACCTTTGATTTCCAAGTTTTTCGTGTCATATTTAATATTTTACGATTTCCTTGTAAAAATTTAATTGGTTCAGCAATCGAATTCTTCATTTTATGAAAAATGACACTCAAACACAGATCTTGCATTTTGTTATCATCTTTACTATGAGCATCTCCAACCCATTACTTATTTTGGTGTGATTTTGAAAGTTACACTGTTTTTTCAAATCAACTCCAACCCACTTGCACTTAATTTTACACCAAACAAATATTTCTTGTACTATATAGGTTATTTTATTGTTAAAGTACAAAAGTATTAGAGTTACTGGGATAGGAACTGAATGAATTTGTTTTAGGTAATGATTGTAAAGGCAATTTTGAATTTATAAAAAACTTAGTTACACCAAATTTTGGTATGATGCCAAACTTCTTGTAATTTTTTGTGCGGGCACCAAAATGGTTTAGAGTTGGGTTGAAGTTATCTTTGCCACCGGAATGGTGTTAAAGGTCTGATTTCGCCCCTCATTCCTTGATCGAGGTAAAAGAAATGGAAGGGGTAGTCTTTATTTTGCTTATAACTTTGCTGAATGAAAAGAACAAATCTCTCAACTTCATTCTGTTCTCTAGGCTGAAAAGGCTTTTCGTGTTTTACTTCTTGAGTATGTACTCTATCTAAGATCAAATGTGCCCAGTTTATCCTTTCAATTGACTTTTGATCGACTCTAAATCGTCTAGAAGGCTAGAAACAAGACCTCTTTGTTCTGTTGTGCGAAGTTGAAAATGTAACGAAGCAAAACATGTATAAGTAGATTAATTTTGTGAAGACTTCCCTTCAGAATCAATGTTTGTGATTAATTTTTTCTTATGCATCTCATGAAGGATTCTCTTTGAAAGTTCTGATGGAATACATATCATGTTTAGTGTAATATGTATAGATAGTACTAGAGGAGAAAGAACCATTGTAACAAACTAAAAATAATCCGTAATTTTTATCCCAAGAAGATAGACGATTTTCCCGTTAGTATTTTGCACAAAGTGTTTCGTGTCAGGAAGTTTTTTCGTCTAAGATCATACATACACTTGCAGAATTCACAAGAATCGCTTTTCTGTTCGGTTGTTGCCAAAAGTTTGTGAAATTAAGAATTTTTCGTGACACTCAATCTCTTATTTGTTAGTAGGGATTTTCACGAACCGAGTTGTTCGCGAACAATCTCGAGCTCGGCTCGTTAATGACTCGACTCGGCTCGGTTTGTTTAGAACTCGAGCTTGAGCTCGAACACAAAAAATTGTTCGTTAAGAAAATCGAGCCGAGCTATTAATGAGCTCGACTCGAGTTCGTTCGGCTCGAACTTGGCTAGATAAAATTCTAAAAAATTAAGATGTATCATGTATGTCTTCATAGTAGTTGCGGTACTTTCTAACATTTTAAATTAAATTTTCAATTTAAAGTCTTAACGGACTCGACTTGACTCGGTTCATTTTTATTCGATAAAAGCACGTGTTCGGCTCGTTAGTTAACGAGCTTGAGTTCGAACACATATTTTGTACGATAAAAAAGCTTGACTCGGTTCGTTAAGAAAAAAATAAAATTCAGCTTATTTAAGTCGAAGCTTAGCTTGACTCGGTTCGTGAAAAACTTTATTTGTTAACTTCTGGAGTCGGGCACGTTTGCCCTTGAATAAATTAACTTTTTATGTACTCCAAAAATTATTATTTTTTATTTTACTCCAGAAATTATTCTTTATTTGCTGGAAATTATCTAATTAACAAGCATTTAATAGATGTTGTTAAAATTTTGTAGGTATTAAGATGTTACTAACTTTTGTTCGTGCCTGTAAAAAAAAGCTTTTGTTCGTGAAAAGCAAGGTTTATTTTTATGTATATTTGTAGTTTGTTAATGTAATACTATTCAAAATCTACCATTTTGTTAACTTGAAAAATAAAATAAAATTAAAGCTCATACCTCAAAATCACATGGTAGGGTGCGAAATAGAGAAATACAAAAAATTAATTCTATTTCTATTATTTGTATCTTTATTTAAGTAATTACATATGAATATTTGATAAAAAATTAATCAACTATACAAAAAGATTTAAAATAATAATTAAGTAACATTTTAAGTTAATTAAAATTAATGAGTTACAATATTTTAACTCGCAAATTATTTTTTCCTATATTCAGCAACCCAATACCGCTTTAATCGAACTAGCGTAACAGCCCGTGCAAGGCACGGGCCTGCATAGAAATGTCAATTTTTTTTGCGAGACAGTCGATTTATTAACGTGAGGTTTGTGTAATCGTAAGTTTGATCGTGTAAGATGAAAAGTGTGAGTTGTGCAGAGTAGTAAGAAATTTTGTTGGCGAATAATGTAACTACTTTGAATGATGAACGTACCTTTGTCAGGTTTTGAGACTTGATCATATATTAATTAAATAATTTTTCACTGAATTTGTTCATATATCAAAATAATTTTATAATTAAAAATACAATAGATGATAATATTTGCAATTTATCGTAAATTTGTAATATTGCGTACCATTTTCATGAATCAAATACTTGTAAATTTGATTAGATTTCATAATATTCAACTAATATCTATATGATAAAAGGCACATGATTATTTTTATCGATGTAAGAATGATTAGACAACATTAATGACTTGTGCATATATATAATTTCCAAACAACTATTTTTTGGTTCCATCTTTTTTTCCCTTCATATAGAGTAGGTTCATGTTATAATGACATAAGTAAATGTTTCAACTCAATCATCATAAATAATTAAAATCCTAAATTTTAAAAATTCATATATAACTCAAATTGAATTCTCTTATATATATTTCTCAAAATTCATGTATTTTGCTCAGTTATATAATTTTATAAATATATGGTACAAATTAATGAATTCTGAATCAATTATAATCTATACTAAACTATAATAAACAAAATGGGGTATAATTTATCATTTGGTTCACAACTCATATTGATTATCTTTTTCAATCACAATCGATACTGATGGGTCTTTGAAGTCAAATTGATTGGAACATCTAGATGTATTACTAAAAGTTATGCTACATAGTTTAAGGTTCGACTCTCACTAACAACATATTAAAATAAACATTTATTACAAATATATTAAAATTAACATTTACTCTGAACGGCTGATCCGACAGAACAACTCAAAAATTAAAAACATAAATAAAGGTAAAATACGTGAACCACTCGTTACTATATTTATTTAATTATAATAATTTAAATAAAAAAGTAAAAAAATAAAAAAATAACTCGTGCTTTGCACGTGTTATAAATAAATATATACTGATAAATATATCATTTTTAAGACTATTTTTTTTAAAAATAATGTAAATGTGATAACTTTATAAATGTTCAGGGATTATTCATCTATTTAAAAGTGAAAAATAACCATGATTTTGACCTGAAGACTTATACGAGGTTATACTGTTTTTTCAATACAAATTTTGAATGACATTTTTGTAATAATAAACTCAACCTTTTCATATACAAAAAATAAACTTTACTTGTATTTTATTTTGTATTAGCTTCAGTGTTGTAATTCGACGATGTCCTCAAAGCCCACAAACCATATTTAGAATTTCATTTATCAAGATTTTATGATATTACGCATCCAATTAATATATTTTATAAAATTCTATTATTATTAAAGACTTATACTTTTTTTTAATATCATTCAATAATTTTTTACATACAATTTGAATTTTTATTGTTAAAACTTATAGTCTAACTGGTCGTCATTAATAATTAGACAATTTTATAATTCTTATGATCGAGAAAAATCATATCTTATTTTCATCTATTGCATATTAATCATGTTGATTTTTTATTTAAAATATAGATCATGTTTTTGAGTTATCGTCTTTTTGGAATCAATTCAATTGTATCTTCTACATTTTCAAATATTTATCTTTTTAGTCGAATTATACATTTAAACCCCTCAAAGTCTAAATGTTTGATCAATAAAACATTTCTAATTTAACTCAAATATTTGATATTTTATATACTTAAAAATTATGATAAATAGTTCATACTTTGATGTAGTTATATATTATGTATGATTTTATAGATAGAATTTATATATTTTTATTTAAATAGTATAATACATTTATATATATTCAAAGAGAAAAATGAAAATGAAAATATTTTTTTATCCGGAATAATTTACATTCATGTGTAACATGTGAAATTATATCATATAAATTTTATTTTCCATACTCATCATTTATCATGACAAAGAGAGTGTAAAGATTTTATTTTTTACATTTATCATTTATAATGAAAGAAAACATTTTTTTGTAATTATATACTCCGTAATATTCTACATT
Organism: Heracleum sosnowskyi; assembly: GCA_030848705.1. Classification (NCBI taxonomy): domain Eukaryota; kingdom Viridiplantae; phylum Streptophyta; class Magnoliopsida; order Apiales; family Apiaceae; genus Heracleum; species Heracleum sosnowskyi. Next base: position 37,825,283 of record CM061244.1, read on the forward strand.
TTAAATCATCACCCCGATTTTTGACTCGGACATCAACCGGGGTATTAAAATGGTGGAAAAAGTGAAAAAATTGACGAAAAAATGAGTAAATTAGAGATATGCCGAAGTTAATAAAGAATGACATGTAATATTAGAAAATATCAACAAATGAAGTGTTCATTTTGAAAAGAAATTTGTTAAGAAATGAATGTGACGAACATAGTGTATAAACATTAGCATTGCATAATTTTGATGCTAATTTTTTAATTTTAAATTATAGACTTAACAAATAATGAGATATATAACATATAAAATAGTTCTTATATTAGATCAAGTTCATTACTATATTTTATGTATAATTAATTAATTCTAATAATGTAAAATAGTGATATATAATATGATATAAAAATATGAATTATCAACAACATAACTAAAGTATATTTAATCAAAAATATACAACTCTAATAAAAATTTAAAACGATAATAGATCATTTACCTATATATATATATATATAACGTAAATAAAAAATACAGATTTATATAAATAATATGGACCAATATTTTCTTTACTCAAAGGTTCAAAATAAAAAAAAGAATATAGAATTAGAGGAAATAATGTGACTTATCTAATAAAATCTTTAAAGTAAACTCAAAAAGCAATATAGCATAGTGGTTAGGCTTTGGACTTCTTCGAAGGAGGTTGGAGGTTCGATTCTCTACATTAACAAACATTAACATATTTTTGCATAATAATATAACAGTGGTATTTTTGTTATTTTTTAAAAAATAGGGGTAAAATTGTAACTTCACAAGCATTAAAATGGCAAACTTTGCCCTTGTGTTGGCATATAATATATAGTAATAGATAGATAGATTTGTTGATCAAAGTATAATTCAGGGCTGGTGCTACGTAGCTTCTATCTCCGATGGAGAAGGCCAACGCCACATGGTATGGTATGATGTGGCATGATATTTTGTTAGCAATAAGCATTTTATTGGAATTGTTGAAATGTTATTGGGGTGTCAAGTGATGTGGTAAGGGTGTTAATTTAGAGCAATTCCAAGAGACTAGCTAAATAGGTTCCTAAACTGAAATATAAGGAATTTGAAGCAAAAATTTGCTACAACGGTCTCCTTAATCATCGTTAAGAACTTCTCTTCCTTTCTTATGTTTAAGGATTGTTGAGTAATTATATCATTTTCTTAAATAAAATATTCACTTCCCTAATAAAGAGTATATATAAGAAATATTGTTGCAGTTGTCATTACTTATAATATCTTAAATCATTAGGAGGTTATTTTTTATAATTAACTCCTTATATATAATAAGCATAAGGGAGATCTTATCCAAAATTTTGGTCTGTCACTGTACTACCAAAAGTATATGATCCGTTGGATTATAAAACTATAAATATTCAAATAGATCAGGACCGTTAGATATAATATTAAAAATTGTATTTGATTAATAATAGGATAGTATTTAAATACTAAAAGATGTATTTTGATAATTTAAACCAATTATAAATGGATTTTCTATATTGAATAGAAATCTTTAGGTAAAAATTCGTAATTATCTTTTCTCTTTAGTTTATGGATATTTCCAGTTAGATAAAAATTATTAAACCATCATTAAATTAAAGATAATTTTGTTAGCTTCGCATGAGCTGTAAAATCGTTAAAATCTGTTGTCTAAAACTCAAGATAGAGCCCAAACAGTAAAATGATTATCTAAATTTTAATAAATATTTTTTTTATTGCAGCACCAATTTAATTTTTTTCCTAATTCTTTTAAATTTATAAATTCTATTTTTATTTCAATAAAATATTAAAATCAATTTAAGAAAAAATTAAAATCGATCTGGTCCGTGTACGATCACTATACGACCAAATTAATAATTACAGTTAGATCTTAAATAGATCGATGAGAATTGTTAGATCTAATATTAAAAAGTGTATCTGATTAATAATAGAATTATATTTAAATACTAAAAAGTGTATTTTGATAATTTAAAAGTTTTCTATGTAAAAATTCTTAAATATCTTTTCTCTTGAATTTATGTATAATTCCAATTAGATAATAATTGTTAAACCAAATATCAAGATAACAATTCATATTGATTACAATATTAAAAATTATCAATATAATGCTGATGTATATCATACTAACAATGATACAGGTGAACCTACAGAGACTTACGAGAACTCTTGTACATAAATAAATTTAAACACTTTTTTTCTGAAGGAACATAACAATTTGATTAATCCAAATTATAATTATATTATTTTACATATAACAAACATAAAAGGATAATATCAAAATATTATTAAAATATTGAGGGTTTTATATTCATAAACGAAAATTTTGAATATAATACTTATATTAAAATGTGTATTTGATTAAAGGTATGATTATATTTAAATACTAAGAAGTGTGTTTTGATAATTTAAACCAATTATAAATTGGTTTTCTATATTGAATTGAATTTTTTATGTAAAAATTCTTAATCATCTTTTCTTTTCGGTTTATGGGTAGGTCAACAGGTCAAGTTAGATAATAATTATTAAACCATCATTAAATTAAAGATAATTTCGTTAGTTTCGCATGGGTTGTAAAATCGTCAAAATTCAATTTCTAAAACTTAGGATAGACCCAAATAGTAAAGTGAGTATCTAAATTTTAATAAATTTTATTTCTTTTATTTTTGTAGTACCAATTTATTTATTTTTCCACTAATTGTTTTAAATATAGAAATTTTATGTTTCTTTCAATAAAGTATTAAAATTAATTAAGAACAAATTCAAATCGATAAAGAATATAATAATATGAGAATAAAATTTTATATAATTATAACATAATTTTTATTCTATTTAATAATTTTTAAGTAATAATGTACTTTAAAATTTTATATACACTGTAAATAAAACTGAAACATTAAAAGTAAAAGCAGTTAGTAAGATACTTATATCAGCAGTATATACTTGATATCCTTATTATATTAAATCCTTATATATAATAAGCATAATAGGATTTTATCCAAAATTTTGATTGTACGGTCTTGGACAACCAAACTAATAAAGATCGTTAGATCTTAACTAGATAAATGAAAATCGTTAGATCAAATATTAAAAAAGTGTATTTTATTAATAGTAAGATTATATTTAAATTCTAAAAAGTGTATTTTGATAATTTAAACAAAATATAAATAAGTTTTCTATATTGAATAGAATTCTCCATGTAAAAAATTCGTGACTTTCTTTTCTTGGACAATTCGAGTTAGATAAAAATTGTTAAGCCATCTTTTAATTAAAGATAATTTACTTATCTTCATGTGGGGTGTAAAATCGCCAAAATTTAATTTTTAAAACACAAGATAAAGCCCAAATTAGTAAAAGTGGGTATTTAAATTCTAATAATAATTATTATGTCATCATTATTTTAATATCAATTTAATTACTTTTTTCTAACTGTTTTAAATTTAGAAATCTATGTTCAAAAATTCAAATCAATCTAAGAAAAATTCAAATCAACAAAGAATATAATAATACGAGGATAAAATTTTATAAAATTGTGCATATTTTTTATCTTATTTTATTAAACTTTATATCATAACTAATTAAATATTATTTATAATTAAATAATAAATTATACGCAAATGGTGATTTTGTTTTATAAGAACTCATAGAGACCTAATTTCATTGTTAGCAGGACTATATTCATATTTAAAAAAACCGTATTTTGAAATTTTAGACTCAGCTACAGAAGAGGCCTAACTTTTTTAACATATATACATTTTAAATTATTAAATTCGAAACTTTAAAAGTTTGTTAATCAATTAGTATAGTACTTTTTTGAAAAATCGTACTTTATAAAAAATATTATCAAATAACCCATGTCTACAAGAAAAAAAAAATGAAAAAATTCTTATTTTTCAAAAAAACCCTGTAAATTTTAATATGTTGTTGGTATTAGATCATTCTACGTGATAATTTTACTGTTATATCTAATGTTTCTCAACAATTTAATTTGAAAGATCCAACGATTATGAATTGAGTGATCAAGCGACCAGACTTATAAGAAAGCTTTCATTTAGTCTTTAATATAATAACATAGATTTTTACGGGATATACTATAAAAAAAATGAATTTCATACAGAATTTTGATCGTCACGATGTACTACTTTAAAAGAAGAACTATTACAAAAAAAATTATATTTTAATTGATAATTTATTTTCTCAAAAGTTCAAAGTTCCCGCATCATTAACATATTACAAAAAAGAGTATATTATATTTTAGAAATAAATATTTTTAAAAAATAAAAATTAAAAAAAAATATTAAAAAAATTAATGATGTTATCCCAGTAGTTTGGTCCTAAATACCGCCAAAACATTCTCAACCGTTAGATCCAATACTTTTAAAAATAGACGATCAAGATTATATCATATAAAAATAAGTTATTATCTGAAAATGATATAAGTTAAAAGATATTATATTAGGATTGGATTTTCCAAAAAGTTAAAACATAAAAATAGTTGTAATTAAATAAGGAAACCCATTTAATATCAAAATAATAAAAATCTTTTAATCTTAAATAGATAGGTGAAAACCGTTAGATTTAACATTAAAAACTGTATTCGGTTAATAAAGGGTATTCTAATAATCTAAACTACATATAAGTAGATTTTCTAAATCGAATAGAATTCTCAATATTAAATTTCGTCACTTTATTCTCTTTTTAGTTTTAGAATAGTTTTTAATTGAAAAAGAACTATTAAACCACAACTAAGATTAAAGATTATTTTATGAATTTCATGTGGACCGTAAAATTCGACAAATCTAACTTTTATAACTCAATATAAACAAATATTAAATTGAGCGTGTAAATTATAATAAATATCAAATTTTTAACTATAATTGTTTTTTTGGCTAAATCTTTTTTAACAATAATTTAATCATGTAAACTAATAACTTTTAAACATTAAAATATTCATAAATAAATATAATTATAAATATTAAAAAACAATCGTGTGTTCCATGGGTAATTAAAATATAATTATAAACAAAATAATTATAAATAAAATTTAAGTAACCGTGCATCGCACGGGCTATAAGCTAGTATTTATAACGAACACATTAGGAGGCTTTTGGAGTTGCTCTTAGGGTATCCTTGTCAACTTCATTAAAATAAATAAATAAATTATTATTATTTCTCTTTTTTTTATATTATACATGTTTTTGTGAAATTTATTTATATTATATTTTTTATTATTACATATTAGGTAAATAAATTATTATTCTTAAAATGTTTTTCTTGTGTTATTTAACTTTTAATTTGTAATTTGTTTATTATTTTTAAATTTTAACAAATTGTATTAAAAACAAAATGACTTCATTAATATGATCAAACGTAATACCAGTAATATTTGTAATTTGTTTATTATTTTTTTTGTTTTTGTAATTTGATTGCATAAGATTTGCATGCACCAACTAATTATTTATTTAATAACTAATTAATTCAATGTTATTTAATAAAGTAATTAAATTATAATAATATATAGATCCAACACTTTTTTAAAGTTTGCATCTTTTGTGGGATGCCAACTTGAAATGTTTTTTGAGAAAATGGTGTCATAAATGATATGAAAGAGAGAATATAATTTATAATATTATAATGTGATTTATACAAGTGTTGAAGTGCCCCTTGAAAATGGAACGTGTCACATCTAGAGGCTTCTTATAACAGATGCGTTCACCAAGTAAAGTAGTTTCCTTGTCAAAGATTCACATTTTATGCATGAGCTGTACCATATCTTTCTAAAATAATTCAAAATATAATAGCAATAATGTAAAGAAAAATGTTAAGAGTATAAAATTAGTTTCCTAAATATTTACAAAATATCATATAACACCTTTTAATTAGTTGTAAGAAAATTAAATAAAAGTGAACTTCCTGCATTTTACTAACAAAGACAGGTCAAAATATTCTATACTATCCATATCATTTTAAAATAATTTTGTATATCCAATTTTGTAACGGTAACACTTTTACTCATAATGTAAAATTGTAAATCTCGAAATTGTCCTGAAAAAATGAAACAATTTTGATATTATTTTTACAACTAAAACTGTCACAAACGTATATGGTCAAAATCTAATCCACAGACATCAACAATAAACAAAGTTGTCTCGATTTCCAAAGCATACCCAAGCTAACCAATTATCGCCACCTGTCCTTACACGAGTCACAATTCTAGACACGTGCCCTACATGCTGACCCTGAGTGACCCCTCACAGGGCTATATAAACCCCTGTAACCCAGCTCTCTATTCCACCAAAACATTTGCCAAGAAAAATATCGAATCACAAAATTCAAATCGTAAACTTTTTGTAGTTTTTCTGAAAAACACTTTTCACTCATTTTATATACTCATTTTTCTAGTAGCATCAAAATCATCATTTGAAAATGGCATCTTATCAAGATCAGAGCTACCAGGCTGGTGAAGCCAAAGGCCATGCTCAGGTACCTATAAATTTTCACTAGAAGTAAATGATCTTTGGTACTGTAATCTGTAAATTGTACTTGTGTATATTTAAGCACTAAAAATGAATGTGTGGTCGTGTAACAGGAAAAGACAGGACAGATGGCTGATACAATGAAAGACAAGGCTCAAGCTGCCAAGGACAAGGCTTCAGAAATGGCTGGATCTGGCAAAGACCGGACAGTAGAGTCCAAAGATCAGACAGGCAGCTACGTTTCGGACAAGGCAGGCGCGGCCAAGGACAAGACTTGTGAGACAGCCCAAGCGGCTAAGGAGAAAACAGGGGGAGCAATGCAAGCCACAAAGGAGAAGGCTTCTCAGATGGGAGAGTCTGCTAAAGAGACTGCACAATCTGGGAAAGAAAAGACTGGAGGCCTTATGTCTTCGGCAGCGGAGCAAGTGAAAGGAATGGCTCAAGGGGCTACTGAAGCTGCGAAGAATACTTTTGGTATGGCCGGTGCTGATGAGGAGGAGAAGACTACTGCTACCACTCGCGTCACTAGGTCGTCCGCAAGAACCGACTAGTTATGTTTTTTTCCTATGTAATTGTCGGTGATGTTTCCTTTATTTTTCTTTTTGTTGTTAAATAATGGGAGTGATCGTTATAGATCGGAGTGGGGATGCTTAGCTTGTTTGATGATGCTTAGTTATGTCGCTCTTACATTGATCATGTGGAATGTCATTGTTGTAGTCCTGCAGATCTGATATCGAAATGATCATGTAATGTTCTCTTTATGTTTTCTAGTTGTTGGTTTTCCTTTTTGCGAAAGGGTGAGGCGCGTATCCCTTCCGGCTATGTTTCTTGCAATAAAATTTAAAAGATACTTGCAACAAGCATTTGCCAAGGTAGAACATTACAAGTGTTGTCGTCCAGTTGATTCTCTTGATTGGTAAGTAATAAGATAGCAAGGGTTGGATTCTGGTTATGCCCCCTTCATTTTCAACAAATTTGAAAACTAAGAGCATCATTTATTGGTTAAGCTATAATGATCGGTTAAAATAATATTAAATAATAATTAATTAAAATTTGTTACTTAAAGTATATTAACTTTAAAATATACTCCCTCCGTCTCACTGAATTCTATATATCACGTACACTAAGAAAAGATATAAAAAATGAGTAAAATTAGATGAAAAGTGAGTAAAGTGGTGGGACCTATTAATATTTAATAATAGATTTGAGATAGTGGAAGAAAATAGTGGGTGTATTAGTGTTTTATATTATTATAGAATAGAGATAGTGGAGAAAGTAGTGGATGTAATAGTGTTTTATATTATTAAAAGTTACTATTTTTGTAATGTATAGAAATGAGAGGGACATCCAAAATGGAAAGTGTATAGAAATGACTAGGGAGTATAATATAAAAATTTAAAATATGTATCTTAACTTCCTAACTTCGTGCACAATTATAATTAATTTGTAATTAGTAACGTTAATTAAAGTCTAGTTAATAAATATATAACATAAATTAAATTAGTTACATCCATAAATAATTCTAAATCTAAAAGGTTAAATGACCTTAAATTGAAGTAAATTAAATTTTATTTATTATGATTAAATTATTAACTAATAAATATATGTCTGACGTATAATTTTTTGTTAATATGATATAATTCATGATATTATTATAAATATAAAAATTATATGTGTAATTTAAATACAAGCATTATCTTTGAACTATCTCAAACAATATTATACTAAATATTCTAGATTATTTCTATTCGATGATTGTATTTCTAATATTTATTTTATTTTATTATCGTACATTTCTAAATGAAATTTTAATTAATAATTGAAAATGCACAATTAGAGGGGGGTGAATAGGTGTTATGACCAACTATATCCAATTTTAAAGTATTACCAAATAATTAACTGCTAACTAGTCAGGTAGCTAAGATGAACAGAATGTAGTCTGTCAGCTAGCTAAGATAAACAATGCAATGCAGAATTGAAATAACGGTAAGTAAAAACACCAAGAGTTTTAGCCAGGTTCGACCCTTAACACTAATGGTCTACGTCCTGGTCTCCTACCAAACCTGGTAAGAGAATATACTATTAATCACTATAAAAACCGATTACAAGATTAATAAATATATATCCCTTCTTCCCTGTCACTGGTAGCAGCTAGCTGACACCCTTGTTCCCTGAATCAAATGATCTCTAAGTACTATACTACCAAAGTATAAACTTCTCTATCAAACTAATTCCCGAACCCTTGTGTCCTAGCTTGCACCTCAGCAACAAACCTTACAATCTGAACAATACAATCAATTAAGAATGATACAACTCAAACTATGAACTCTTGATTAGAATATAAACGTATATGTAATAGTAGAGCTCAAGTAAAAAGATTTGAAAGTAGGTATTGAGTTGTTCTTGTGTGTTCTTGAAGGTGTTCACTAGCGAAAGAAACAGCCACACAAGTATTTATAGGAAAGAAGAAGGTTCAACCCTCAAGAGAGAAGAAAAAGAATTAAATCTGCTCAGCCTAAAGGAGCAGTCTCTATGTACATTTCTCAACTCTTCAGTATTTCCATTATGTAGCTTAATACAATTTTTACTATTTACTGTTTATTTATTAGGAGTGGTTTTGTTATCATCAAGACTCTTAATTTATGTCTAATTCTCAACCAGGCATAAATTGGGGGAGATTGTTAGGAACTATGTTGTTTCTTGATGATAACTAAACTAACTTAGTGAAAATTGTATAAGTAAATGTAGCCTTCAACGGATAACATGCTTTTACAGTATCCGTAGAAGGGTAGCTTATCTACGGATAAGACTCAATGTAACATGCTTGTGTAATCCTGATGTACAATCCTGATGTGCAGTCCTGATGTGTATTCCTGATTTGTAATCCAGATTTTGAAGTTGGAGTATTAGTTTTTAGGCTGAATAGGTCATGTTGACTATTAATGGATATGTAGAATAGGGAGGCTAATTGTAAATAGTCTATGCCTTGTAATTTTACATAAGTGAAATTAACTGTCTACGGATAGCAACACTAGCCTTCTACGGATGTGGACAATGTACTGTCTACGGATAACAGTACTAGCTGTCTACGGATGTGATCAAGATACTCTCAACGGATACAACTCAAATGGCTTCTACTGATACACACTGTACGTGGTGAAAGGGACAGTTCAGATAGTGCACATGGATTGATAGATTTCACAGAGCATGGAAACAGTATTTCTGGAAACTCACGAGAAGAAAGAAGCATTCTGTCTGTCTGGTCAAAAAGTAGCATTTCTATAAAAGACAATCAGCCAAGAAGGACAAGCTACCAAGACATGGACCACTACTCAGAATGGAGAAACAATGATCTTGAATAGATTTACTTTTTGTATTATTGACTGTTCGAAATATCTTGTAAACTTGGGGTATATAACCAAGTTAAGCATTATTCTAGGATAAGAAAAAATCAGTTAGGCAATTTAGAGAGCTCAAAGCAATATCCTTTGTAAATTGCCGAAGCTAGAATAGTGTGTATGCAGCTGTGTGTTTATTCATAAACATCACAGAGATTTCTTCAAATAAAAATCTCTCAGGTGGACAAATCAATCCACCCGAATTTTTAATTCTTGTGTTATCTTATCTTGTTTGTTTTTCTGTTCTTGAATTTACTTTCATATCTTTATTGTCAAGAACTAAAGAATTTTTAAAGATTGTATTCAACCCCCCATCTACAATCTTGATTCATTGTCTGGGAATAACACAGATAGTGATCACGGCTACCCTTCGGACAATTTGGACTTGTAGGAATGAAGCTGTGTTTAGGAATGTCTGCAGCAGCATATAATTGGTTTTTTATTTATCAAAATTTAGAATCAGGGAATGGGCTTTAGCAGCAGACTTGATAGCTCAGGAAACGTGTTGTTGGTGGAATAATAACCCAGTTGGCTGTGTCACCAGGACATTAGTTTAAAAAAAAAACATATGTTAGATGGTTTCAGCTTTATGGGAAATATTGATGGTTCGTTTAGATCTCTGAGCAAGGACAGGTATGAAGCAGGTTTGGGTGGGTTGATAAGAGATAGTAAGGAAAAAATCATCATGCAGTTTTCAGGACCAACTCTAGCATGTAATGCTTTCGAGTCAGAGGTGGCAGCATTGGGTAAGCTTGTCGAAATAATCTCTAGTAGTGAGTTTAGTAAAGAAAATTTTATGATTTTTTCTAATAATGCTCAGTTGGTTAATTTGGCGATGAGTTCACAAGGTAATAAATTTTTAGCTGATTTTTCGATGAAAGGTTATCCATTTGGTTTTTAGAAAGAAAAATTACTATTAGGAAAATAGATAGGGATTATAATGATGTAGCTGATTTGCTAGCAAAGCATGGAGCCTCTTTGCGAGATTGCAAAGTCCTTTGGTTTTTAAAGTAATCGACCTTTCTTAGCGGGATTTTTTTGGGCTATATATTGGTTCTTTTTAAGGTTCTTTTAATGATGATTTTCATTGGTCAAATAAAGGAAACAGAGAGTCTCTTAGGATATTTGTTTATATTTAGGGACTAGAGTTGTACATAAGCCTTAAAGGCCTGGGAATCCGGAAAGGCCGCCTGGGAATATATGAGAACGTTCCGGTGCTTCTTCCAGTATCACTATAAATACCTTGGTATAGAAGAGTTAAAAGCATATCTTCCTTTTCTTATAAAAATCCCAATCTATGCCATGGAAAATGTAAACATTAGATGGAAAATGCCAAGAAAAGGTTTTGTGAAGATCAATGTATGTGGCTATTTTTCTGACCAGCCGCTAGAAAATGGAAATCGATCGGGTATTGACGTTGTAATAAGAAGCAGCAGGGGATCTATTTTAAGGATGTATGCAGGATCTCTTCAAATAGATGATAGGAGACTCAATAAATTTTATGCTTTTCTTGAAGGAATGAAGAGAGCGTACTATGCAGACTTTCCTCGGTTCATACTCGAGGCGCACCATGTTGATGTTTACTGGGAGTGGAGACACTCCACAATAGAAGGCGCAATTTTGGAACATGCTTACATAGTACATCAGCTCAATCAATGTAGAGGGGACAGAAATTTTCTCAAAGATGTTCGTTTTCCCGATGCAGTTGATAATGATCTGGCCTCTTACCTAGCAAAGTATGGGGCTGCTCACTGGACTATAATGGTGAGAATTAAGAAACCTTTTGGTCGGGTTCACAAACTATGGAATCATGACATGAGATTGGGTCCAGTGCTCCCATTATTTGAAATTGTAAATGAAGATGACTTGGTCCCGGAAGTGGTGGAACCGGAGTTTGATCCTCCAATGGTTGAAGCGATGATTGATGAAGAAGATGCAGAGGAAGTAGTGCATATGGTTAATGATCAAGAAGTTGTAGTGGGTATGGAGTATCAGATAGTGGATATGGCTGTTTAATCAAATGAGATTTCAGGCGGGAAGTTGAAGAGTTGTTTTCTTTTGGTTATTATGTTTTTTAGTTTTCAACTTTTTAAGACCTATTACAGTTTCTAGGGGCTTGGTTCTTTTCTATGTTTTGATAGGGCTCAATAGTTGTTTACGGATGGTTCCAACTGTTCTCTTTTGGTGCATTTCATATAATGGCCGGATGCTTTATCTATTATTTTTCTCTTGTCTTTCAAAACAAAAAAGTCCAAAGTTTTTGCTTTGTATTTCATCGAGCTCATATTTGTGTTTACATTTAGAATATTTATATTCTCATCTCCGAACTTTTCCTCACCTGCTCTTGGTTTTGATTATTTTTGTTTTTATAAAGATACAAGAACCTCAAAGTTTTGTTATACTACAAAAAATAGGAATTTGATGACATTAGTTGTATTATCAAAAAAAGAAAATGGATGCATGTATTACGACATTTTGCACATATCAATTCTAATTCACATAAATCCACTGAGACCATATAATAGAGTATAAGGTGAAGATTCCACGCCATCTAATTTAGTTTTTATATTATTTTGATAAATTTTTTGTTATTTATTCTCTCTTTTTGTATGTTTTTTTCCGGAGTCTCTCATTCAATGTAGTACATCTCATCGTTATTAAATATAGTTTTTGGTCCAAAATTGCTCAAAAGAATTTAAAAATTTTATCTTCAAGACAATAAAGGTAAGCTTTTGTAACTATTGTATTATATGCCAAGAATACAAAACAAATTTGAAAATCATGTAATTTATTTAGTAGAGTAATTTTAATGTTTTATCTATTAAATTAATGTGTTATCCGGTAAATTATTGGGAGGAAACATAGGGCGGTTCATTAAGGGCACGTATTATATGCTATAATTAAAATTTGATGTCACATTATGTATTTAACATTTAAGTTGGGATTTAAATTTTGAAAAAAAATATATAAAAGGTAATCAATATAATAATATTCGACATAATATTAAAATAATGAAAATCTTAAACAATTGCATTTTTTATATTTATTCAGAATTTTCGTGAATGACCAAGACGACATGAAAAAAAATTATGTTAGAAATATTATTATTTATTTTATTTAAGAACATATTTTGTAGAATATTTTTAAAAAATTTAGAGAAATTACTATAAGACCGCTGCGAAGTGCGAATTAGTAAACTAGTTAATAATAATTTATAATAAAATTAATGGTGTATTATGAGATTACATAAAATGTTCTAGTCAACATGTTAATTGGTGTTTAATATCTTTTTTATAATAACTGATATTTAATTTTAAACCAAAAATATTATCTATAATTAATAAGTTGGCAATGTAAAGATATTTGCAATCACGTAAAATTGGACTTGAATAATAACAAAATTTTCAAGTTCCATTCGTTTAAAAGAAAACAAAATAAACAAAGGGGGGAATCAAAACCTAGCTTATAATACTTGTCCTCCAAAACGAAGGAACGTGTATCTATATCTATCATAATCTGTATCTCTCTCTGCTGCTAATGGCGAAATCATTATCTAGCATACTCTTCAAAGGCATCTCGGCCTTTCCATCTACTCGTTCTATCTCACTGGTATTAAATCAACCTTCCTTTAACATCTCTTTTTTTATATAATTAATTTTAATTCGTTCTAGGTATTATTCTCAACTATAATTTATGTTTAATCAGTAATCAGGACTTTGTCTTTGTTGTTAATTGTGAATTTGATCATACTACTCAGTAAGTTTGAATTAGTTTGGCAGTTCTTCATGTAGTGTCTAATTATCGGTCTTGTACGTTTCTTGTTCAGATACTTGTTATTTATTCTCCGCATCTTTAAATAGGATTGTTTAATCAGTTTCTTGTTTGCTGCGACTCGGATTGTTTTCGTATTACCTAGTTAACTGTGTATAGGTGAGGTTGGCAAGAGGAGGAGCTCGTCCCATAGGGTAGGCTTGTTCTTCAACTGGAATTTTTTAGTTACTTTCGTGTTTAGGTTGTAGGAGTTGCAAGAAGTTTAACTCCGCATTTCCCTAAACAAATTGGCTTGTTAGGTGTTTGGTACAACTTAAGGTTTTAGCATTCTTCGTGACAATAAAAGTGAGTTTGTTTCACAGTTCATTAATTATTTCTTATTTTAAAATGCTTGCTGGTTCTTTTTGTTTATTTTTTTCTTGTGGTTTTTAAGGGGGTTTAAGTTAATGGTGTCTCATTCTAATGTATTTGCTAAGATTTTTTCTAGATCTTTTATTTTTTATGTTTTTTTTTTGGAAACTACCGTACTTACAATTTTTAAGTTGAAAAATAAATCATGGGGATAACTTAAATTTATTACTAAACAACTGATCCAACTGTAATTTGAACAGTTACAAAGTCCACCCCTCCACCGTATATAGTCCGCCACTAGGCTCTGTAAAGTTAGTGTGCCATTTTGGATAAGTGAATATGTCGTCTACTGCAATCTTAATCGTATATACATGTTATTTTGTATTTAAAACATACCTTTTGCATCTGAAAAATAAATTAATTTTTAAACATATATCGACACATGTGCTTATTATACTATAATTGACAAGGCAAAGATGAATCTTTTAGTTGCTTTACTTGCTGATTTAAAAGTTTAATTGCATATGTTGAAGGGTACTTACTGAATTGACTTGTGTTGATACGTATTATGTCATTGTTTAAAAATTTAATAGGCATCCCGGTCAACTTACTTGCATGGAATGCAATTCTCAACGTCTGTGCCAAATGATCCTGACACCCACGATGACTTTAAGCCCAAAAATAAGCTTGAGAATGCTGACATCTCAGTGAAGGACATTGTTGAACAGGTAAGTTACCAAAACTTTTACATATTGTGATAGGATTATAACACGTCTCTTTCTTGTTGACTGATCAGTGGAACTGATTTTTAAGGTAATCTATTAATACTAATGGTTTATACCCTTGTTGAATTGTGAGTTCTCTGTTACCTTTTTGCGTCTTCTCTTGCATTTATTAATTGTCGCAAGATTGTATTGTAGGATGTTAAGGGCAATCCAGTGATGCTCTACATGAAAGGGGATCCTGAAATTCCACGTTGCGGGTTTAGCTCTCTTGCAGTGAGAGTGCTGCAGGAGTACAGTATGTTTATAATGGCCTTCATATATATATACTGAAAACTGTAGCTTAAAGAGTAATGTATAAATTGTTATTTTATCTTTCTCGAAAAACTTTGGATCCTGAGAGTTGTAAGATGGTGCAACATCGAATCCTGTTATGTTACTTGTATAATTTGTTATTGTATCTACACAATGAAGGAACCTAGGGGTTGCAGATTATGTTCATATATGATATAAACATTAGTTATATTTTTAAAATTCTGCAGAGGAAAATGAGCTGATGAGCTGATAATCTGACTACAGAATTTCTTTTAAGTTTAAAAGCACAATATGAAGTTTGTAAGTACTCGATTATGATTAACTGTGTAGACAAATATCTTCACTGTTCAGTGTACCTTGTGAAGCATTTGAAAGCAAAATTTGGTTTTATTCAATTATTGGCTATTATGGTTGTTTGTAGCGTAGTCTTTTATGTTATTGTTAGTATCAGGATAAGCTGCTATTTACAAGGGTTTGGTCAATTATCTAATCCTGTATAATTTGGCCGCAAAATAGAATTGACAATTCAAATTGCAGCATGTGCTAGATTAGCTCTCTAGATGTAAATTTTCGAAGTGTTTATATCTTCTTCCTTTACATGTACAGTGCTTGTTTTGTGGCTTGCACCTTATTGTTGCAATGTTTATTCTGTGCACACTTTTGGGTGTATATATTCTTCTTTCTGGTAGTACTCCGTACGTACTAAACAAATGAATATTCGTCTTGTTTTTTAAGTCAATATCCTGAAATCTTTATGGCATTCTAATTCTTCTATTTGCACTATGCAGGAATTCCAATTGCTTCAAGAAATATATTAGAAGATCCTGAGCTTAAGCTTGCCGTAAGAGATTTCAGGTAAGCTGATGCTATTTGGACTGCAGATAAAAAAGAAATTGAGATCTCAAACCATCTATTTCTTGTTACTCCAACCTTGGAAACCATCTATCATAGTCTTTTATCCACAAAGTAAATATTGTTGATTGGAGCATGTAGAAAGACTGGAAATAGATCATGATAGGATTTAGTTTGGTTCGATAGACCATATTATTATTTGAAAAAGATATGATAACATAGACTAGGCTTTATTGTGCAATCTATATGACCATCTATTGGCTTTCTTTTCCCTTCTCTATCCAAATACCCAGCTACTTACATTATATTTAAATAGTAGACTTTCTTCCTTTCTCTATAAATGACAAAATGTTTGCATCGCTCATCTTCTTCTCTAATTGAATCCCTCTTTTCAATATTTAGGTTGTTTCTTTCTTAATTTTATGTCGCCTTGTATGTTTTTGGAGAAAATGGGGGGTTGTGATGGTGGTAGTGGACATATGGGTTTAAGTATTTTAACGGTGGTGGTTATCATTGATTATTTAGTGGTTGAATGAAAGTATGCTTGCATGTTAAATGTCCATTGGGAATTTCTTAAAGTTGTACTCTTAAATTTATAAAAAAAATACCCTACGTCTATAGGTCTTTTTTCTCCCTTAAAATTTTGGCTCAAGGCCTGAGTTGTCACACATACTTGATTATGATGGCACCATTGATCTATCAACAATATAGTATTGATTCGTCACACATATATGGTTGTGATGGCACCATTTTATCAACAATATGCTAATGTAGAATTACGTGTGATGCAGATATATATATGTATATTAATTTATATACAAGTTCATGTTCCACTAGTACTACAAACCTTACGAATCACCAATTATAACTGCCAAATCATATGAAAATCACCTTATAACTGCACAAATCACCGATTGTAACTGTATAAAAAAACAACCGATAACATAGTTCCGCAACTAATGCTTTCAAGGGCCTTTTCCTATGTAGAAGTAACTTATAATGTTGTTGGCTGGAACAATATTTAGATCAAGTAGTTGGTTTTGTGCGTTCTAGAAAAGTAATGTTTTGATGAGTTTTGCAAAGTTAGCATTTATTTTTCACGCTTTGCTATCATCGTAAGTTTTTTTTTGTCACCAAATTAAAATATTAAGTTGTTTCCAGTTTGAATATTATACCTTCACATGCTGGCAATAGTTCTTTTTTTTTCACCAGCTCATGTTAATATGCTACATATTAGAAATGTTTATGTGGACGTGCATCGATCGTATTAGTTTCTATGGCTTAATTTTGTGTTTATATTGCTATGCAGCCACTGGCCCACCTTTCCACAGATATTCATCAAGGGGGAGTTCATCGGAGGATCAGACATCATTCTTAATATGCATCAGGCAAATTTACATTCCCTTCTTTGACATTTGTTGTTTACTTGTGTTTGTATATGGCTCACTGGATGTAAATTTTACAGAATGGTGAACTGAAGGAGAAGCTCAAGGACATAGTTGCTCAATCAGAATCTAAATAGTCGTGTGTTCTTATGTCGCTAAACAGTGAAGAGTTTAAATTTTGAAGTCGAATAGATCCTATTTACAATAAAACTATGTGTATTGATTTCTGTGTTAAGTCTGATCGTGTGCTATTGTGTTTTTACTTATAAATGTTGGCGAAAGAGACCAAAGTAATTATCGGGATGTTATTTTTATTTTATTTATAAAATAAGAAGGTATGATGCTTGTACCTCTTTTAATACTTCTGATCACAATAATTCAACACAATAATTCAACATGATTTACTGGAAAGGAAAAAAAAAACTTATGTCAAGCAATTAGTCCTATTTGCAGAAGACCATAAAGTTATTTTGATATTGAAAGCCTAGTTGGAAATTTGTGGGGATGTGGTTCTTAATTTTAATATAGGCTTGCTGCTCTTACTGGCGTTTCCATTTCAGAGTTAATACAGCTTTAATCAGGAACTGGTAGCACCACAACTACCTCTTTTTGAGTATGTCAAGTATAAAATTAATCTTAATCTTATTGCGAGGGTCTAAGTTTCAAGTTATTAATGTTGTACATTTCTCGAACGGAAGTCGTCCAAACAAACAGTATGCGAGTCTATGCATTTCAATGCAGAAT
Organism: Heracleum sosnowskyi; assembly: GCA_030848705.1. Taxonomy (NCBI): domain Eukaryota; kingdom Viridiplantae; phylum Streptophyta; class Magnoliopsida; order Apiales; family Apiaceae; genus Heracleum; species Heracleum sosnowskyi. The sequence continues at coordinate 37,843,312 of CM061244.1, forward strand.
GCACTTACCCTTGTGGCAATCATGCAGCTCATTTGTGTTGATAGAGGAGGATAAACGCCTATCACTTGGGCTATTCATATGTGTCTAACATTGTAAACAAGTTAACTACTCTCCTGTGTCAGCCGGAGGGTTTGAGGAAGTTCCAGAAATTCTTATATATCTTGAAGGAGATCGATGCACAACAAAGGGCTACATAGCCCGTTTAAATTATATTTGAGTATTACATGGTACAATGAATATCAGAATGACCTGTTAACACAGAAGTGGAATCCACCTAAACAACTCTAAATAAGTGCCTGCAAGCCAATCCAAAATATACAGGAACATATGGAAATTCTTTTATTTTGGTATTAAATGAAGAACTCAAAACATGAAGACTAGTTACTCATCTCCATACCACCACCCCTCCTTCAAAATCTACCATTTTATCTGTATATATATATAATGTATGCTTGTTTTCCTGTTATTGTCTCCCTCTTTCACCTCAGCAACTGAATATAAACGCGAACCGCAATGCCATGGTCATCAGCGTGACCCTTTGAGCCCCAGCATGCTGTGTAGCCAATTGCAGACCTCTTCCATTTCCTTGGGGACTGTGTAATGTCCAAGCCTGCAGATCGAGACCAAACCCCCTCAGTATGTATTAGTTTTGTGATACCAAGAGCAAGGGATGATACTTGCGTTAATATATAACTACAATTAATTTTCTTAATACCCTTCATAAGTCTTGAATGTAAGGTATCGAAATCCAGCTGAGCTCAAAAAGTAGCTTGAGTTTTCTCCATGCTTGAAAGGAACTATATCGTCAGCTGACATATAAGATAACACGAGTGAGAATTTGAACAATCAAAAGCCCTTTTGTTCCTTTTATTGCTGATATAAGCTAATAAGAGAATTCATTAACTGAACACTAGTACTAGACTTGAAAAGGATCATGACAATAGCAATATATAGGCCGATTTATTAGCAAAATGCATCTATATTAATTTATTATTGGATATAAGAGGTTTAAGGAATTCTTGAGATATCAATTCTTAGGAGTTATTGAATGAAGAAAGCGTACAAGTTCCATGGCACAGTAATATTGGCAAGAATGCAGCACGCCTTGCAGCCTCATGTGAAGATTGTATCTGGTTCCTCAAGCTCCTGATAATAGTGACTAATTAGCATAGGAACGTGTATTATGGACTTTGAAAGTTAGATCACACATTCATTACTACTGCATGTATTCATGAGATCTGATAGACAAAGTAAGGAAGTCATGAATATTTTCAAATCATACCCTGAACATGGAAGCCAGCCACTTAGACCTACAATAGCTCTTAGGTTTATAGGGTAAGGATTCCCATTTCCATATCTCCCCTGAGCATAGCAAGACGCAGAGTAGAGGGCAGCGGCAGCACCCATGCTAAAGCCCCCAATACCAAGATTAACTGTTATGGAACATTGAGATATGTCTTAGCTTCGTAGCAAAACAATCTAGATGTAGTGGCCTAAACAAAGTAAACTTTAATAGCCAACATAATTTTCAACAACATTTTGGGAAAATTAAGGAAATGACTGTTTGAAGAAAAATTGACATGCCAATAGCGATGCAGTGTTGAGATATTAAAGTAATACAACGGATAAACTTACTGTCAGAAGGCTCTGTTGATAATAACTTGGCAATATGTGCTACTGAAGAGTCTAAACCCTCTATATCATCGGGACCATCTTCAGAAAGCTCTGCTACATCGAACCCTGATATAGACAAAAGTTTTTTGTTTAGAAATATTCCATTGTAACAACATCAATATGTTTGGTGTCATCTTATTCTTACATGCAGTGCGAGGGAAACCCCCAAGTAGAGCTACCGGGCGAGTAGGAGCAGTTGGGCATATCCACTTAATCTGAATCATAGTATCGTTTAATCATCAGCATGAATTGATAAAAGAGCAATGATGACTGGGGAAACTATAGTAAAGTGAGATAAATACGTACATTTGGAAGGGGGAGATTTTCCAATAGTTGGGATGAGCTGCAATTAGCAAGTTATTTTAGAGAAGGTTAGAGCGAGAGGAAGTAGTAGAATACAAGAACATTATTCATCAGGAATTCCAGATGGTGCCAATCTTGTGAAGATAGACCAACTTTTTTTATTGATATTCTAGTAGGTTTTTGTTTTGCTAAATAAAAATTATTTGACTAGTAGTTTATTGAACTGAAGTAATATTGTGATTATTACCTTGAGCCATTATCACCGAGACCATGTAGCCAAACTATTGTTGCTTGGTGTTTACCTTTGGGTTTCACCACATAGGTCCTTCCAAATTCGAGTTGTCTTCTAACTGTTTGGCTCCCTGTGGGAAAAAAATCTTATGAGTGAAGTCATAACACACAATGACGGTTATCCAGAATGGGAAAGAAGAAAAGAAAGTCATTAGAACTAACCAGAACCCACAGAGGAACTTGAATAGCTCATCTTCACAAATCAAGAACCTGCCCTAATATAAGACCGACAAGTATAACGTGTGATATATATTTCAAAGTACAATGAAGAAACCTCATACAGGTTATCTCTATTTATACTATGCAGGTAGCTGGAAAATGGAATAAGAACAAGTGAATATTCAAGCATAAGGTATGTGTGAAACAGCTGCACAATGTGTGAAAGCATCTATGAAAAGGAAAGACAAGGACAAAAGCAAGAAAAATATATTTCATAAGCAGAAGGAATCAATGTAGGATAAAACTAAGAGCCCGTTCATTTGGCTATAATTTTACAAGTTATTGAAAGAACTTATGCTCATTAGAAGTGGCTAAAATGAATAAAACCCACATCTGGAAATTAAGAACATTACCGATAATGATAAAGAACAATCCGATGTAGTAAACAGGAAGAACCTTTCTTTCGATCATTTTAATATTATTATTTTTGTGTTGATTGATGGATACCCATTAATTTGAAAGAGGAGTTGTGAGTGCCCAACTGACCATAATTCATAAATCTGGGAATAATAATCAAGAAGCTGACAGGACAATGGAAACTGATATTTTGCTATGACCAAAATGTTGAAGTTTCAATACAATTTGAATTGATGAGAATGAACAAGTGTGCTTATCAGTTTCCTGCTTAGCTGGTATTGCACATTACCTTATCATCAATTATCATAAAAAAAACTGGAACATACGTAAAAAAAAATCTAGCACTCGCGGTTTCAGATTATTCGCATGCAATCAAGAATCAGCCTGCACATCTGATTAGAAAAACATGAACTGGATTGCAGTTCATAATGTAAGCCGAAAAATTATGTAATTTATAATTAAGTTGACTTAAAACAAAGCATCTGAATTCATTAAGAGTATGAATCATACTTTAGCATTGTTCCTTATCCCACCCAGACTTTTGCTGATTGTCAACCCCTTGCCCAGTGTCCACCGAGGAACATTCTATTAAATATTTTAGGAATACCAGTTGTGTGCTTCATAGACAATATATATGCTTTTGGCACTACATTTTATCGGTGATAAAACAACTTCTGTGCAGAGCGGACCCATGGAAGTTGAGTGTGCGAAAAATAAAACAAAGAAAAATGCATGTTAGTACGTATTTAAGGGAATTACACGAGTACGTAGTAGTTTGATGGCAAGAATATAATAATTTCATCAAATTCTGCAACTATAAAAGTACCCAGGAGCATCAAACTCATTTTAAAATTAAGCATACTTTGATTTTCTTAAACTGGACAGGACTCTGATTGCGCGTCTGTGTATGTTTTGGATGAGTAGATAAAAGGTAAGAAATTGCATGAGCATTGTTAAAAGTTGGTTCAAGTTATAAACAAGCATTGTGTGTGAATGGAGTATTATAATAAGTACCGTTAATCTGGAATAAGAATTTTATAACAACGGTGGTTTCTATAACCAGATGTTCCTCTCTGCTTTCTCCACAAATAATAATATTCCAATCTTTTTGTTCTAGCTTATAAGGGTAACATCAATTTCTTTCTCCTTTCTGTTCTCTCTGTTCTTTTCAAAAGTATGCATCAATTTCATGCACCTAATCAATTCTATTTTGATTCTCTTTATTAAATTAACACATTACATTGTGTCTTCATCTGCTTTTTTACATCCACATTGTCACCAGACATTTGATTTCTTTTATCTTTATTCACTCGTTTTCGCAAAAGCAGGTACTATGTTTCGTGTGTCTTGATTTTGATTTCATACTGCCTGGGATCAGATGGGACTTCAGAGCAAAACAGATATTTAGAGTAATGCCATGTAAATATTCATATATCATTTGTACTACTTTGCTAGTTTTATTTTAATTATTATATTTTGTCAGTCTAAAGGTAACATTATACTTTTAAATCAATCGGTAATTAAATTGCAGGTGATTGCAAATTTGCATGCAGTGGATTAGGGCATTCTCATTGGAGTATTCAAACTCACCCTAATCCTGTAATTTAGGAAAATTTGCTAAATTTTGTTAAAACGTTATCTACATTGGGAACCCAAAATGGGGTATAGTTTTACGGACTAAAACTAAATACCCATATTTGGGGTTTCACTATTTATTCTCATCTTATTAAATAATTTTTTTTATCTCATAACTTTTCTTTTAACTCTTACACACATGCTAATAAACAAAAATAGGGATAGAGATGGGGAATGGAATGTAGGAAAGTTTTGAAATAGAAAAAGAATTTGAATTTTTTTTTGGGAAATTACTACTTTTAATAAGTTTTTGGGATGAGAATGGGGTTCCGATGTAAATGCTCTTACTCGTACAAAGTATGCAAACATTCTACGTCCGGATTACATATCTCCGGTCTATTATGCACATTTATTTGTGTTTGTTACCTGCAAAATGCAGATTTTCTTAAGCAGTTTAGGCACGGTTCAAAACCCAACCACAACCGAAGTAACAATATTTTAAAAATTGAACTGGACCCGTTTCTATGGACGCACCCTTACTTCGTTTCAGCTCACCTTCGAATCAAAAGAACCAATTTCAGTGTACTCCATATTTATTTATTTTGCAAAACTATTTGTTATTTTAAATTTATTTATTATGATTTGCAATTCCGTTAAAAATATTATTTATTAGGTGTATATACTCTTGTGTTTTACTTTGTAAAATCTATAATAATATATTAGTAAAAACCATCAAGCATCATACGTATTTAGACAACTAAATAATAAAATAGTATAATATCTTTTTGAAACCTATTGTAATAAGAAACGATATGATATAATTAACTCCTTATATATAATAAGCGTAAGGGAGATCTTATCCAAAACTTTGGTCGGTCACTGTACTACCAAAAGTATATGATCCGTTGGATTATAAAACTATAAATATTCAAATAAATGAGGACCGTTAGATATAATATTAAAAATTATATTTGATTAATAATAGGATAGTATTTAAATACTAAAAGGTGTATTTTGATAATTTAAACCAATTATAAATAGGTTTTCTATATTAAATAGAAATCTTTATGTAAAAAATCGTAATTATCTTTTCTGTTTAGTTTATGGATAGTTCCAGTTAAATAATAATTATTAAACCATCATTAAATTAAAGATAATTTTGTTAGCTTCGCGTGGGCTGTAAAATTATTAAAATCTGTTGTCTAAAACTCAAGATAGAGCCCAAACAGTAAAGTGATTATCTAAATTTTAATATATTTTTTTAATTTAAACCAATTATAAATAGGTTTTCTATATTGAATAGAAATCTTTATGTAAAAAATCGTAAATATCTTTTCTCTTTAGTTTATGGATAGTTCCAGTTATATAATAATTATTAAACCATCATTAAATTAAAGATTATTTTGTTAGCTTCGCGTGGGCTGTAAAATTGTTAAAATCTGTTGTCTAAAACTCAAGATAGAGCCCAAACAGTAAAGTGATTATCTAAATTTTAATAATTTTTTTTTATTATTGTAGCACAAATTTAATTTTTTTCCTAATTCTTTTAAATTTATAAATTCTATGTTTATTTCAATAAAATATTAAAATCAATTTAAGAAAAAATTAAAATCGATCTGGTCCGTGTACGACCACTATACCGTGTACGACCACTATACGACCAAATTAATTATTACAGTTAGATCTTAAATAGATCGATGAGAATTGTTTGATCTAATATTAAAAAGTGTATCTGATTAATAATAGAATTATATTTAAATACTAAAAAGTGTATTTTGATAATTTAAAATTTTTCTATGTAAAAATTCTTAAATATCTTTTCTCTTTAATTTATGTATAGTTCGAGTTAGATAATAATTGTTAAACCAAATATCAGATAACAATTCATATCGATTACAATATTAAAAATTATCAATATAATGCTCATGTATATCATATAACAATGATACATTTGGACCCTGCGTTATAAGAGACTTAGGAGAAAATTTAAACATTTTTTTTCCGAAGGAACATAACAATTTGATTAATCCAAATTATAATTATATTATTTTACATATAACAAACATAAAAGGATAATATCAAAATATTATTAAAATATTGAGGGTTTCATATTCATAAACAATAATTTTGAATATAATACTTAACCATCTTTTCTTTTCGGTTCATGGGTAGGTCACTGGTCAAGTTAGATAATAATTATTAAATTATCATTAAATTAAATATAATTTCGTTAGTTTCGCATGATTCTAATAATAATTATTATATCATCATTATTGTAACGTCAATCTAATTACTTTTTTCTAACTATTTTAAATTTAGAAATCTATGTTCAAAAATTAAAATCAATCTAAGAAAAAATCAAATCAACAAAGAATATAATAATACGAGGATAAAATTTTATAAAATTGTGCATATTTTTTATCCTATTTTATTAAGTTTTAGATCATAACTAATCAAATATTATTTATTATTAAATAATAAATTATATGCAAATGGTGATTTTGTTTTATAAGAACTCATAGAAACCTAATTTCATTGCTAGCACGACTATATTCATATTAAAAAAAACCGTATTTTGAAATTTTAGACTCAGCTACAGAAGAGGCCAAACTTTTTTAACCTATATACATTGTAAATTTTTAAATTCGAAACTTTAAAAATTTGTTAATCAATTACTATTCCACTTTTCTGAAAAATCGTACTTTACAAAAAATATTATCAAATAATCTATGTCTGCAAGAAAAAAAATGAAAAAATTCTTATTTTAAAAAAAAAACCTGTAAATTTTAATATGTTGTTGGTAGATTCAAACCTTAGATCATTCTACATGATAATTTACTGTTATATCTAACGTTTCTCAACAATTTAATTTGAAAAATCCGACGATTATGGATTGAGTGATCAAACAAAGCGACCATAAGCTTTCATTATTTAGTCTTTAATATAATAACATAAATATTTACGAGATATACTATAAAAAATGAATTTTATACAGAATTTTGATCGTCACAGTGTACTACTTTAAAAGAAGAACTATTACAAAAAAAAAATTATATTTTAATTGATAATTTATTTCCTCAAAAGTTCAAAGTTCCCGCATCATTAACATATTACAAAAAAGAGTATATTATATTTTAGCAATAAATATTTTAAAATTTTAAAAATTAATTTTTTTTATAAATATTAAGAAAAATTATTGATATTATCCTGGTAGTTTGGTCCTAAATACCGTCAAAACATTCTCAACCGTTAGATCCAATACTTTTAAAAATAGACGATCATGATTATATCATATAAAAAGAAGTTATTATCTAAAAATGATATAAGTTAAAAGATATTATATTAGGATTGGATTTTCTAAAAAGTCAAAACATAAAAATAGTTGTAATTAAATAAGGAAACTCATTTAATAACAAAATAATAAAAATCGTTTAATCTTAAATAGATAGGTGAAAATCATTATATTTAACATTAAAAACTGTATTTGGTTAATAAAGGGTATTCTAATAATTTAAACTACATATAAGTAGATTTCCTAAATCGAATATAATTCTCAACATTAAATTTCGTCATTTTATTCTCTTTTTAGTTTTAGAATAGTTTTTAATTGAAAAAGAACTATTAAACCACAACTAAATTAAAGATTATTTTGTGAATTTCATGTGGACTATAAAATTTGTCAAATCTAACTTTTATAACTCAATATAAACAAATATTAAATTGAGCGTGTAAAATATAATAAATATCAAATTTGTAACTACAATTTTTTTGACTAAATCTTTTTTAACAATAATTTAATCATTTAAACTAATAACTTTTAAATATTAAAATATTCATAAATAAATATAATTATAAATATTAAAAAAAAATCGTGTGTTGCATGGGTAATAAAAATATAATTATAAATAAAATTTAAGTAACCGTGCATCGCACGGGCTATAAGCTAGTATATGAAAAAACTCAGTATTATATATTATATATTCGGTTCGGTTCAATTTTTACGTTTCTAGGTGCTAAAGAACTAAACCGAACCGAAACCACCGGACCTGAATTGTAAAAAATCCCGAACCGAAACTGAATTTTTTTGTCGGTGCCCTTCATTTGCCAGTTCAGAACAGAGAAATGCTCAATGCTCATTCCTAGAGCCGACACCAAGTACACTACATCTATCTGTCTACACATGGTACTCTTTATAATCTAGGAACCGATAAATAGTAAATTATTACATACTCACAGCACATTCTTTGATCAACCTGCTCTACGGCAAGAACATGTACTTGTTTCATATTAAAATTTTAGAATACATATCACTATATCAGCATTTACATGATTCGGACAATTTGCAGAGAAACACTATGGAATTTGATACTTAAGAAGGGAGTATCTTTTATATCAATTTCTGGTTATACTAGACAGCATAGGATCGATGAACAAACCAACTAGTAGCCATCACTTACTAATGATGCTCTAGAAAAGCCAAAGCCCTTCATAGTTCCAGTAGATAAGTAACTACCCCTTGCTCAAAATACTTATCGAAAAATCATAATACAATAATTTTCACTAAGGTTATAACTACGAGATTAAAGAGCCCATCATCAACCAGCAATTGTTTCATCAAGTATTTAAATTGTGAAGCTTTCTGTACTATACTTTCCTCATCTCACCAGATTTTCCATCAAGTAGAGACTTCGGAAATGTGTTGATCTTCATTCCCGTGCTCATCCGGATCTCCTCCCGGGACAACTACTTCCAACTGTGAAAGCAAAATACATCACTCAAATGGTAAAATTGCAAACTAACTGGCTTATTAACAAAAGGTCCTATGTGATAGTTGGATTTGAAAAAAAATAATAATCAAAGAAAGCTCATGTTAAACTAATCTCAAGATGAGTAGACTCACTAAGTAGCTATTAAATTAACATGATCTCAAAAATAAAGAACCCTTTTTAAAGTATCGATATTATGTATGACCAAATTCGGTCCAAAAACTGTGACACGTAACTCAGAGAGTGAAAAACACTTACTATAAAATACTGTGAACATACTGGGCACTCGTGGGGCTTTCCCTTTTCTAACCAGAACCAAGCAATATCATGCTCATCATCTATTTGGAACAGAAACGAGCAAAAATAATAATTAGTATTACTATAATAGGAAGCCAAGGGAACACTTAAAACATTTAATTTTTATGCCATGAACTGAGAAAATATATGATTCACCTCCATCAGGTCCAGGGCATCCAATAATTCTCTTATCATAGTAGGATCTAATTACAGCGGGTGATTCCTGCAGTCAAAATACTGAATACATGTGACAAGAACACTTTATTCTTGACCAAAAACTTGTCACTCAAGTAGTCAAGCTCAAGCATGAGATAATTATGGTAATACGATGACAACACCACAAAAAAAAAATGCTCATTTCATATTTATCCTTTCTTGAGCAAGGATGTCTGCATACAGTCAAAGTGACCATATGCTGAAACAGTTCAAACACACTCCACATATCCGCATAGTTACATAATGTGTGCTTTTGAGTTTTAACACTGGAATCCATACCAAAGTTTTTGTACAAAAAACGACAAACTATATTTTATACATATGTTGCATTCGAAAAAAAAATGAAATCATGGAGATGCCAGACAAGATTAAGCAAGGGTTGGAAACTGAGACAAAAAGTCACAAAATCTATCTCCACAGGGAATCAATAGAAACACAAATAGATAATCACATTTAAAAAATATTCAACAATATTACATCTTATTATATACATATATAACTCTATCTTAAATAATAGAAAAATTAATCTTAATAATTATCTTGATTCCCAATTAATAACTATTATTGTATAACTAAATTTTAAATACATTCTTAATAAATAAAACAATTGCTTGATCACAAATACACTTCTATCTACAAAATTATATAAGACATTTGATATAACTCTGTCCTGCTCCACATCATTCTCACATCTAATGATAAATCTGGCCTCAAGTTTAAAATGAAGAATCTATAAGGCTCGAACAAGGTCACTTTATAGAAAGATTTACATGCTACACTGAAACATGGATGAAATGAGCTCGTGGAGGCTAATATTAGATATCATTTCTAAACTTGACTTTGTTCAAGCCTTATGGAATAACAAAGTCAACGCCAACAATAATGGAAGCCTCTTTGACATATTCAAGGAGAGGCTTGTAATTGTTGGCTTCCCTGAAAATTTAGAGTTTTGTCATCTTAGGTGCAAAAATTATTGAATAGCTTCAATTGATGCTTCTTGGCATTCTCATATTAGTCGTATAATTGTTGGAGATTGGAATTCCCTCATAAGTCATTTTATCAATTGTATCCAAATAATTCAGATCAAGTGTATATAAATTCTTTAAGGATAGCCCTCAGAGCACTTAATAATCCATCAAGTTGCAAAATTTGAGCTCTGAGTACAAAATTTATATAAAAATATCTGTTATTCTTATCTTGTTGGAGAGTCTAAGCTATGGAATTCAGAAATATGCGCTGGTTATGGGCTGGGGGTTGTTTTCAGTGAATCGAAGTCTATGACATTAATGGTTTATTTTCTTTTGATTGGTTGCTTGATGGCGCTAAGGACAAACTTGATTATTGGCTAGAAGAGTGGTTGAAACACACAAAAAAATCATCACATTTATCGAACATTCAAGATAGGATGCTTACATCTCATTATATAGGTAAACCCTATCCTAGATTAAGAAGCTGCTCCTAGATTTGTAATAGATAAGCACTACCATGTAAATTAAATTTTAGAATATTCTTCATAGAGAATGGAATTAAGCTTTACTGAATTACATAAATACAATTCTATCTAAACAATAAAAAAAACAAATACATGTAAACATTTTAAGTGAACATATTGCAGTGTAACATAACTAGATTTGATGTAAACAGAGAAACCTTTTGGATATGCCCTCAATAAGCAATCAATGAACCAAACAAAGAGTGATGCTATATGAGGACAAAACACAAAAAACGATATCCTTGGGTATATTAGCAGAAGAAAATTCACTTCCCCTAGGGTTTCCCAACAGCAGAAAGGAGACAATAACATGGATTGCAACCCAAATTCAAGACTCAAATCAATGTTGATATCCCAACCACCTAGTCTATGTGAGGATTACATGATTATATAGAGATAATGGAATTCCTAATGAAATGACAGAATGGATGAAACTCCGTAAACAATTGCGCATCAAAGAGTGTTCCCACACAGACTTCATTTAAGTTTTGTATGATGTGGACAAACAAACATGGAAACTGAAATGCCCAACCACCTAGTCTATGTGAGGATTACATGATTATATAGAGATAATGGAATTCCTAATGAAATGACAGAATGGATGAAACTCCGTAAACAATTGCGCATCAAAGAGTGTTCCCACACAGACTTCATTTAAGTTTTGTATGATGTGGACAAACAAACATGGAAACTGAAATGCCCAACCACCTAGTCTATGTGAGGATTACATGATTATATAGAGATAATGGAATTCCTAATGAAATGACAGAATGGATGAAACTCCGTAAACAATTGCGCATCAAAGAGTGTTCCCACACAGACTTCATTTAAGTTTTGTATGATGTGGACAAACAAACATGGAAACTGAAATGCCCAACCACCTAGTCTATGTGAGGATTACATGATTATATAGAGATAATGGAATTCCTAATGAAATGACAGAATGGATGAAACTCCGTAAACAATTGCGCATCAAAGAGTGTTCCCACACAGACTTCATTTAAGTTTTGTATGATGTGGACAAACAAACATGGAAACTGAAATGGAATTAAACATTCCATCATTATATGATTAACAGAAAATGACTTGACTAACATACTACAGAAATTTCATACAAACTGCAACTCCGGAAGCAATTCTAAAAAAAATTAACACTGATTGAGAAAGCACTAGAGACCTTTGTACCGAAAGGACCTTCAGGATAGTCTACATCCCGAACTTGCCGTCCCTAAAAAATCGGAAAAACAAAATAAATACTGACATACATTCAAAGATAGCTAAACTGGCGACAAATATGAATTGGCAATGATATAAGAGCATTTAAACTGACATCAAGCAAGGCTTCGAGCTCCTCTTTGCAGGGATTGGTGGGAATTGGCCTCACATCTTCAACTTTACTAGAAACTACATTCTCTGCTGCTGCTGCTATGATTAAACTAAATCATAAAAAATAGAGAGAGAGAGAGAGAGAGAGAGAGAGAGAGAGAGAGAGAGAGAGAGAGTAATAATAACATTGGTAGGGAGAGACTAGAAAGGAGGAAAGAGTGAAGTACCAGAGGGAGCAGTGAATTGACGAGAGAACTTAGGGCAAAACGACGACGTCGAAGAGACGGCGGCGAAACGTGAAATGAAGGGGAGAGAACGACGGGAAAGAGAAAGAGTAGCGAGGTGCGTCGAGAGGCTTCTTCTCCACATAGTTTGCAAGTAGGATAGCTGCTAGGGGTTTTTCAACTCTTGCTTTCTGTGAATGAATCGATACAAATAGGCGCGGTGTGGCGGTTGCACTAGCACGTGTTAATGTCCAAGGCCCCGTTGCTGCCCTCACGTGGATGTTTTGTTTGGCCCAAAATATGGCCGGACCGACCCATCGTTGGGGCGCCTAAAATTTGGGAAAAACTCAGAAGGTTTTAGCAAACCAAACGAGAGAACAGGAAAAAAATAATAAGTAAGGAATATAATTGGATTAAATCTCAAACGAAGTAAGGCCGTGGTATCAAAATCTTGATAGTATATTTTTTTTTCCCGGAAAAGAGATGATATTATTATTAATTCAAATCATTTGCTAATACATGAATAACAGTGGGTGGACATTACTCGTATCTCAGGTACGATCAGCTAGAGAACTAGAATATATCGCTATAAAGTAAGCTACTTTGTTCGCGGATCGTCTCACAAATTTTAAGGTTACATTACGCAACCTTAAATCAACAAGAAGTTTTCTGTAGTCATCAATTACTCTCCCCAGGTATGAGAAGTTGATCGATGAACATCGGATGACCTGGACTGCTCCTATGCAATCAGTCTCGACCTCCACCCAACTCAAGGCTTCTCTTATCCCGATGGCTTCGGTAAGATCTGGGTTCAAAATGCCTTGTTTACAACTTGACTGAGCTTATTTATTGGCCAAGTCACTATTATGTAATAAATATTTTATTGGTGTTTATGTCACTATTATGTAATAAATATGTGATGATTAATTCGCATCTGAATTAATTTAATAGAAATTGTAACGCCGTCTAGATCACTATTACGTGACTAATATGTGACGATTACTTTGCAGCTTAGTAGTATACATGTACTTGGCTTTTTAATTATCCTTTCTTATAAAAGCCCAGTTAACCACAATGTTGAGTTAATCGATCACAATTTTTTTGATTTATTATTAATCAATCATATTTCAGCATTTAACCAGCAACCAATCATGTGTGATTTAAACATTTTTTTTTTAATTTTTTAACCACCATTACTAACCCGGTACATATTTCTAGACCATGAGTTTAAATATAATAAAAACTATTCCATAATTAAAGGGAACATAATTTAATGTCCGAATTTTTTGTAAATAAATTTTGTAAACGGTTTTTAAAATTACTTAAAATAAAACTTGCTTAATTAATTATAAAGTAAAAATTACCTATATCATTCAAGAATTGCATTCTTTTTACAAATGTTTTCTTAACATCTCCCTGAAAATCAAAAATTAGTTTATTTCTATTATTAATTTTACTCCTTTTATAATTGATTTACTGGGTCCAAAGTCCAAATTCCATTGCAATAGTGAATGCTTCAGACAAAACAGGTACCATGTTACTCTTAATTGTTGGTGTATACACGATTAATTCCTTGCATATATACCGTATACCATATCTAGTACATAAGTGTAAGAATTCAATTATATTATCTTCTTGCTTAACTGGTGTGATATGAAATGCTCTCGAGATGTTTGGTGAATTATCTTTGTCTACAATTCATATTCTTTAATAGAAGTTTGTTCTCTATTAGGAATAGGTGTAGTAGTGATGTGCCATTTAGGCCAAAAATTACCTAATAATTTAAGTATAATGATTCTCAAATTCTTTTGGCCTATACTCCTTTAGCTTTTTAACATTTATAAATTTTTGATTTTTTCAAGCTAGGATCCTGCCATTCCTCAAGAACTAAGACATCTACTATCTTGTAGAGATGGAAAACTCTAATCCTCAACAAAGAAATGTTGAAAATAGAAGCTTAATGAATACATAAAACATAATTGAAAGTAGGTGTACAGAGGATTCCAATGTATTTTTGAACAAGCTAGTTTTTTTACTGCTTTTTCTTGTGTTCTCAATCATCGTCTTATATGGGCATACAAAATACATCTCTACCCTCTAAATAAAACTGCCATATTCATTGCATAATCAATATATTTAATACCACAATTTGTAACTTATTTAGTCATCACTTACTAAATAGAATCAATATATGTAACTCCCACATTTATTTTTTTCTATTTTGTATTTTGAAAATGATAGTCAACTAACATCTCCCACTTGACTTCAATTTTCAAATAATTCACCCAACTCCCACTTTTCGCGGAGTTTACATATGTTCTCATTATTTATCAAAGTTACACACAAATGTTTCCGCAAGAATATCTTTTGTCAAAGTATCTACAATCATATCACTAGACTGTGTAACTTTTACTTCTTTCTTTTCTACTACAACATCATGAATATAGTGATAGTGTATATCAATATGTATTGTCTTGACCGCATGTTTGATGTTTATGGTAAAGTTGTTGTCTTCAAGAATCTTGACAGCATGTTTATTCCTTGTACTAGTCATGGTAGAATATCTTCTGAGGCTTGAACAGGGTGAACTTCTTCCAGATTACATTCCTTATTACATGTATGTATGATAGTACAATTTGAACAAAGAACATTTTAATTGGCTATGACAGTATCTTTCTCTTAGTCTAATTAAAGACTAATTACATAGTTAAGTTGCCTTCCTGCAATTAGCCATAAATTCTAACAATCTCCCCCAATTTGTTTTTATGGACAATAACAACAAATTCGAATTTAAAGCTAACAACTTAACTAACAAAGATCAGAACAGTAGAAACAACTATAGTTCTGAACTGTGTAAATTCTGTAAATGTTTTTGATAGAAATTGAGAACTATATGCACAAGCATTTTCAGCTTCAGTAAACTAATGATTCTTATGCATTTTGCAAGATAAATTTGATAGAATCACTTAGCTTTTCTTTGCTTCCTTTTCTGCCTTGCTTCATCTTCTCTTTCCAATGCACTTTGAAGAAAGGCTCTTAATTTTCCAACTACATCTTACTCATTGTCATCTCTGGCAAAGTCTTCAATCTCCTCAATGACATTTTGAATTCTTCTAGAGATCCAGTGCTTTGTGTCTTCAGGAATTAACTAGAAATTTCCAATATTTGTGATAGATCTGGACTCATGTATGTCCCTCTCAATTCTAAATCTGTTTCTAGGATAGGCTTTTAAGGAGTTTCTTCTTTTTGAGTCAAGCTCTGGGTTTTCACCTTCTCTTTGTTTCAGAATTATTTCCAATTCAATTTCACATAGAGCTTCCAGACTATGTCTAGATCCAACAACTTTGTAGAACAGGTTCTTCAAAGTTTTTGTCTTGAGTTTGTGAAAACTGAAGGAATTTACGGATGAGCGGAAGCGTGATATAAAATTTATTCCGTAAAAACCATGTATCGCACATATAGAAAAATATATAAAATGAAAGAGCGGAGGAATCGTAACCATACCTTGACAATCGAAGCTTTATAAAAATGGATTCTAGTAGTTGCTCCTCAGAGTGTGAAGCACTCTACCGGTATCCACCAAGAATAATCCTTCGATGAAGCTTTTTATAAAACTAAGCTTTTATAAAAATGGAGTTTTTCTTCTTTTGAGAGAGAGAGAGAGATGAAGAAGAAGAGGGTGGCAACTAGGTTTTCACAAAAACTCAAGTCCTTTAGAATGAACTATCTCATTCTATTTATAGGGCTCTCCTAGGGTTTTTTTAATATATCTTTATATATATATATTAACCCCACATTTTATCTTATAAAATGCTTTAATAATAATTAAAACTATTTTAATCATTATTTCCTTTTCTAAACTATTTAGAAAATAACTTGCTCTCTCAAAATACCTTCATCAATAAATTAATCTTTTATGGTGTGACCCTGTAGGACTGTAGGTTCAATATTAAGCCGGTAGTAGAAATAAATAATAATAATAAACTTTTTATTTATTAATTATATGAATTCTAAAATTCATTAAATATAATTAACTGATTAATTATATTTATTCTACACCGTGAGGGATGCTTCTCAACATATCGCGACTATCCGGATAATATGAATTCACTGCTTAGAATACCAAGAACCTGTCAGTGACTAGTTACCGTACAATGAATTCCTTCTACCCTACAATATCCCGATTAAATATAAGGCATGGATCTCTTGTCAGGCCTTATCAAATTTAATCATATGATTTCTTATTCATAATGCTAAGTTCATATTAATGCAAATTAGAAACTCCTTTCTAATTTCATACACTCTGGTCAGAGATTCCAGAACTCGCATACTAAGAATAACATAGGATATTCTCTTCCTATACTGGAAGGGGTAGATCCTCTATTGACGTTAACTATCTCCATACACAAATCCCTATGCCCAGAATAGACCTAATGGATGTCCTTGAGACTAAGGACTAATCCAAAGCATAGTTCATTATATACAAGATAACTCTAACGATCTGAAGTCTAAGGACACTTGTACAACTATCACTCAGTGAATAACTATTGACACGTGAGTAAACTCCATTAGCTATTCAACTTATCGAGTCATGTTCAGTGAACTTATTCCCTAACAAGCACCTACATACTAGCTATAGTGTCACCACACAAATGCCTATGAGAACAGACATCCTCCTGACGGGAGCAAACATAGTATGTACCAATCTTTGCGGATTCACCAACTTCCGATTAGTTATCCTATGATCAGGAACTGTTTAAGTCTAGAGTTATCATCTTCTAGATCTCACTATTATAATCTCATTATAATTCTAAAAGCTTTACTCTAAACTATGGAACATCTTATTTAAAACACTTTAAATAGATAAGGCCCGTAATAAAAACAAAACAAGTCTTTTATTAACATTAATGAAATCAAATAAGAATACAAGAAAGTTCTTCCTAACTCATCATACATGATTGGATTTAGGACAAACACTTTCAATCTCCCACTTGAACTAAAGCCAATCACACTGGTATCTAATACCCATCTTCTCTTTATGACGATCAAAGTGAATCTGAGACAATGTCTTTGTGAGTGGGTCTGCTACGTTGTTATATGTATCAACTCTCTCAATTTTGACATCTCCTCTTTCAATGATCTCCCTAATCAAATGAAAGCGCCGCAAAACATGTTTGGTATTTTTATGATACCTAGGTTCCTTGGCTTGTGCTATTGCTGCGTTGTTGTCACAATACAAAACAATAGGCTCCTCAATGCTAGGAACAACTCCCAACTCAGAAACAAATTTCCTCATCCAAACGGCTTCTTTTGCAGCCTCACTTGCAGCTATATACTCTGCTTCCGCTGTGGAGTCAGCCGTTGTAGACTGTTTGGAACTCTTCCAACTAATCGCTCCACCATTCAGAGTAAACACGTACCCTGACATGGATGTGCTATCATCACTTTCTGATTGAAAACTAGAGTCAGTATAACCCTCTATTTTCAACTCAGATCCACCAAAAACAAGAAAAATATCCTTAGTCCTTCGCAAATACTTAAGGATGTTCTTCACTGCTTTCCAGTGGTCTTCACCTGGATTGGACTGATATCCGCTCGTCACACTAATTGAATGAGCAACATCAGGCCTAGTACATAACATCGCGTACATGATAGATCCTATTGCCGAAGCATAAGGAATCTTACTCATACGCTCCCTTTCTTCAGGTGTCTTAGGAGACATCTTCTTGGAAAGGGATACTCCATGGCTCATTGGTATGAGACCTCTCTTGGAGTTTTCCATGCTGAACCTTTTAAGCACTTTCTCGATGTATGTACCCTGGGTAAGACCTATCATTCTTCTAGATCTATCTCTATAGATCTTCATACCGAGAATGTAGGATGCTTCTCCCATGTCCTTCATAGTGAAGTTCTTTGATAGCCACACTTTGACTGATTGTAGCATCAGTATATCATTTCCTATCAGAAGTATGTCATCCACATACAACACAAGAAATGTTACCACGCTCCCTCTAACCTTCTTGTAGACACATGGTTCATCTATGTTTTTGATAAAATCAAACTCTTTGATTGTCTCATCAAAACGGATGTTCCATCTACGAGAAGCTTGCCTTAATCCATATATGGTCCGTAGCAGCTTACACACCAGGTGTTCATTCCCTTTGGAAACAAAACCCTCTGGCTGTGTCATATACACTTCCTCTTCAAGTTTCCCATTGAGGAAGGCTGTTTTCACGTCCATTTGCCAGATCTCATAGTCGTAGTAAGCAGCAATGGCAAGCAAAATCCGAATCGATTTTAACAGGGCTACAGGCGAAAAAGTTTCATCAAAGTCAATCCCTTGCCTTTGTCTGAATCCTTTTGCCACAAGCCTGGCCTTATAGGTCTCCACCTCGCCATCTGCTCCAATCTTTCTCTTGTATACCCATTTGCACCCAATAGGCTTCACATCCTTGGGTGCTTCAACCAAAGTCCATACTTGGTTGGTATACATAGAACCCATTTCGGATTTCATGGCACTCTGCCATTTCTCTGAGTCAATACTACTCATAGCCTCATTATAGGTCATAGGGTCGTCATCATCAATGATTGACAACTCATTGTCATTCTCAATGACAAGGCCATAATACCTCTCAGGTTGGCGAGACACTCTCTCTGACCTACGAATGGGCTGTTCCACAGAAGGTTGTTCAGTCTGAACATGTGTTTCCTCTTGAACCGTGGTAGTTTGTGCTTCTTGAACTTCATTAAGTTCTATTTTGCTCCCACTGTTCCCTTCAAGGATAAACTGTTTTTCCAAGAAGGTAGCATGTCTGGAGACAAATACCCTATGATCGGTGTAAAAGTAATACCCTAAAGTCTCTTTAGGATATCCCACAAACTTACATTTAACGGATCGAGATTCCAGCTTATCAGGGTCAACTTTCTTGACATAAGCTGGACATCCCCAAATCTTAACGTGTTTAAGACTCGGTTTCCTTTCTTTCCATATCTCATATGGAGTTTGAGGAACAGATTTGGAAGGCACCTTATTCAGTAAATATGCTGAGGTTTCCAATGCATAACCCCAAAGGAATACTGGAAGATCTGCATAGCTCATCAAGGATCGAACCATGTCTAACAAAGTTCGATTTCTCCTTTCAGATACCCCATTCAACTGTGGAGTATATGGAGGAGTCCACTGAGATACTATACCATTTTCTTTGAGATAATCTAGAAACTCACCATTCAAGTATTCACCTCCTCGATCTGATCGAAGGGTTTTAATACTATGTTTGGTTTGTTTCTCCACTTCATTCTTGTATTCTTTGAACTTTTCAAAGGCTTCAGACTTGTGTTTCATCAAATACACATATCCGAATCTAGATCGATCATCTGTGAAAGTAATGAAGTATGAAAATCCACCCATGGCTTGCGTAGACATCAGTCCACATACATCTGTGTGTACCAATCCTAGCAAATCTGCAGCCCTATCTCCATGTCCACTAAATGGAGATTTGGTCATTTTACCCAATAGACAAGACTCGCATGTAGGATATGATTCAAAATCAAAGGGTTCAATTAACCCTTCCTTATGCAATGTACGAAGTCTATTTTCACTAATATGACCAAGTCTGCAGTGCCACAAATAGGTGAGATTTTCATCATCCCTTTTCCTTTTATTAGTACGTTCAATTTGTAGTAAATTATGCTCTACGTCACATACATACAGACCATTATTTAAAATACCACTACCATAAAGAATATTATCTCTAAGAATTGAACATTCATTATTCTGAATAACAAACGAAAATCCAGCCAAGTCTAACATGGGAATAGAAATAATATTCCTCACAATCGAGGGAACAAAATAACAATTATTTAAAACAATAGTCTTGCTCGTAGGCATATGTAAATCAAATGATCCTACAGCTTCAGCAGAAACTCTTGCTCCATTTCCCATCCGTAGAATCACCTCCTCTTCCTCAAGAGTCCTACTTCTCCTTAGTCCCTGCAACGAATTGCAAATGTGAGAACCACAGGCGGTATCTAATACCCAAGTAGCAATTTGATTTAATGACATATTCACTTCAATCATGAACATACCTGAATCAGAAGCGGCAGTCTCACTACCCTTCTTCTTCTTCAATTCTGCAAGGTAAACCTTGCAGTTCCTCTTCCAGTGCCCCACCTTGTTACAGTGGAAGCAAACAGCTTTGCTTTTGGGGTCTTCAGCTTTTGGTGGAACAAGCCTTTTTTCACCTACTTTCTTCTTCTTGGGGGGGGGGGGGGTTCTTCTTCCTTTTCTTAGGATTGGAACCTTCGCCAATTAGAAGAACAAAACTCTTCTTAGAGGGAAAATTCGATTCCGCAGTCTTCAACATGTTGTGGAGTTCAGCCAGGCTGGCGTCCAACTTATTCATATGAAAGTTCACAACAAACTGCGAAAACGAACCCGGAAGTGATTGCAAGACCAAGTCTTGACTCAGCTCCCCATCCATGTTGAAACCAAGTTGTCCAAGACGTTCAATCAAATTGATCATCTTAAGTACATGGTCATTCACAGACGATCCCTCAGACATCCTACAGCGGAACAGCTCCTTCGATATATCATATCGAGCTATCCTCCCTGCCACATTGAGCAACATTTGCATCATCTATCCACTTACGATACACAACATGTTCATCATTATGTGCATCGTTAGCAGGTTCAGCAGGCTTAGGTGAGTTAAGCACATATTCCAGCTTCTCAACTCTGAGAACAATTTTCAGGTTTCGAAGCCAGTCAGCAAAATTAGGACCAGTCAATTTGTGAGCATCCAGTATGCTCCGGAGTGATAGTGCAGAAGACATAATGTATATAGTAAATCTGTAAATGATAAACACATAACAACACTTAGCAAATATTCAATTTCATTTTAAAATACTATATGAATTGGGTCTTTATTCATAAGTGGCTCCCACTAGTTTACCTAATTTATACAACCCCTAAGTGAAAAATTAAGCATTCATAATGCTAGTGGGAATAGGGATCCTACATTCCATCACACAACCTCGGTTGTGGCACGAAACGCCATGTGATGTTCAGTAGGCAGACAACTCTTGTCAATTACATCTCATGTTATTCCCTAATAAAACTTTAGCCTCTTGAATAATTGAGTCACGGCTGTAGCACGACAAACTCAATATTCTAAGTCAAGTCTAACCCAACATTTCATACAATTGAATCAGTCTCCAACAGCCCACGGCTGTAGCACGTAACGACCATTAGATTCTAATTCATTGTACACATCTCTATGTAATAGACAAGTATTTCTTATTTCGAAATCAAAGCCCTCGGCTGTAGCACGAAACGACAATGATTCAAAAATAAGAACTACTTTCTACCATGTTG
This sequence comes from Heracleum sosnowskyi, assembly GCA_030848705.1. NCBI lineage: Eukaryota > Viridiplantae > Streptophyta > Magnoliopsida > Apiales > Apiaceae > Heracleum > Heracleum sosnowskyi. The sequence goes on from CM061244.1 coordinate 37,865,425, forward strand.
GAAGGCTATGACCGACACAAGCCCGTTGTGTCATTGGCCAATTACTACTTGATATTATTTAATTTTAGAGGGATTATATTATGTTACAACCATAATCATATTACTAGGAGATTCTTTTTTTCTTGAACAAAATACAATTATGATATTTAAATGAAAAATTCCCAGTGTGTTGGAGGGGTCACATCAGTCCCGCTTAAAACCCAACGACCTAGACAAAAAATTTCATTTTCAACATCAAAAGAGTATTTCACTCTATGTTTCATAAATATAATAATCTCATGGTTGTACTCATAATATTATTGTTAAGGCAAGAAACGATTCCTATTCTAGATTTTCTAGAGCACGCCTTATATTGATTTAAGTTCACCTAAATCTATCATCGCATGGTAAATATAGGCATATATCTCATATATAAAAATAAATAAACAAGTAAGCATGCAAGTAATATCATGTCATACAATGATATAATGATGTATGGATTTATTATAGTATTTAAAAGCAATTAAAACAATTAATACATGCTTTAAAACACATCCGGGAATATAAACAGTTCCAAACTTTTATATAAAAAATATTTGACCACTCCATTAGATCCGTCTCGGAAAAACGAATCCAACGGTATATTGCACGCCCAAAACGGAGTTACCAAACTCCCAAAAAATCAAATTTAATGTGGACAGAGGGGCTATGCGTTACAACAATTAAAAGATATTAAATGTGTAACGCATGACGCTCATGCGTTACAGGCCCTGTAACGCATTCCCGGCATGCGTTACAGGCTCTTCCCAGCAGTTTTTTTGTTTTGTTTTTTTGTTTTGTTTTGTTTTTTTGTTTTTTTTTAAATTTAATGATAAGTAAGTTACAACAATTCTATGCTATTTTATTTAATGCTTGTAACTCCTTTAACATTAAAACACTAACTTAGCATTTATAACACTTAAAAAAAAAAAAAAAAACTCCTCTAGCCATTAATGCCCTTTATTGTTATTATTATTTTATTTTAATATTAATAAATTAATAAAAAAATCAAAATAATATGATTTCTTGAATCAGGCAGTAGCAAAAATTACCAGGTGGATATAGGGTCCTTGTGCAATCTTAATTTCATATTATTCACATGTATGATTATTTTATGAATTTTAATTAAAACAATTTAAAAAAATTCATAACAAATAATATACACATCAAAAAATTATAAAAAAAAATACCTAGATCATCTACAACACTGGTAGAACCCAGATCAGTAGTCAAAATCCAATGCAAAAATTATTTTGAATTAATTCATAATTAAATCTAAATAAACTTGCAAAAATCATAATAAATCCATACATGCATAAAAAAATCTGAAATTTTTATATGAATCTCTATATGCAGAACCTAGGCTCTGATACCAATGAAGGAATTTACGGATGAGCGTAAGCGTGATATAACATTTATTCCGTAAAAACCATGTATCACATATATAGAAAAATATATAAAATGAAAGAGCGGAGGAATCGTAACCATACCTTGACAATCGAAGCTTTATAAAAATGGATTCTAGCAGTTGCTCCTCAGAGTGTGAAGCACTCTACCGGTATCCATCAAGAATAATCCTTCGATGAAGCTTTTTATAAAACTAAGCTTTTATAAAAATTGAGTTTTTCTTCTTTTGAGAGAGAGAGAGAGAGATGAAGAAGAAGAGGGTGGCAACTAGGTTTTCACAAAAACTCAAGTCCTTTAGAATGAACTATCTCATTCTATTTATAGGGCTCTTCTAGGGTTTTTTTTAATATATCTTTATATATATATATTAACCCCACATTTTATCTTATAAAATGCTTTAATAATAATTAAAACTATTTTAATCATTATTTCCTTTTCTAAACTATTTAGAAAATAACTTGCTCTCTCAAAATACATTCATCAATAAATTAATCTTTTATGGTGTGACCCTGTAGGTTCAATATTAAGCCGGTAGTAGAAATAAATAATAATAATAAACTTTTTATTTATTAATTATATGAATTCTAAAATTCATTAAATATAATTAACTGATTAATTATATTTATTCTACATCGTGAGGGATGCTTCTCAACATATCGCGACTATCCGGATAATATGAATTCACTGCTTAGAATACCAAGAACCTGTCAGTGACTAGTTACCGTACAATGAATTCCTTCTACCCTACAATATCCCGATTAAATATAAGGCATAGATCTCGTGTCAGGCCTTATCAAATTTAATCATATGATTTCTTATTCATAATGCTAAGTTCATATTAATGCAAATTAGAAACTCCTTTCTAATTTCATACACTCTGGCCAGAGATTCCAGAACTCGCATACTAAGAATAACATAGGATATTCTCTTCATATACTGGAAGGGGTAGATCCTCTATTGACGTTAACTATCTCCATACACAAATCCCTATGCCCAGAATAGACCTAATGGATGTCCTTGAGACTAAGGACTAATCCAAAGCATAGTTCATTATATACAAGATAACTCTAACGATCTGAAGTCTAAGGACACTTGTACAACTATCACTCAGTGAATAACTATTGACACGTGAGTAAACTCCATTAGCTATTCAACTTATCGAGTCATGTTCAGTGAACTTATTCCCTAACAAGCACCTACATACTAGCTATAGTGTCACCACACAAATGCCTATGAGAACAAACATCCTCCTGACGGGAGCAAACATAGTATGTACCAATCTTTGCGGATTCACCAACTTCCGATTAGTTATCCTATGATCAGGAACTGTTTAAGTCTAGAGTTATCATCTTCTAGATCTCACTATTATAATCTCATTATAATTCTAGAAGCTTTACTCTAAACTATGGAACATCTTATTTAAAACACTTTAAATAGATAAGGCCCGTAATAAAAACAAAACAAGTCTTTTATTAACATTAATGAAATCAAATAAGAATACAAGAAAGTTCTTCCTAACTCATCATACATGATTGGATTTAGGACAAAAACTTTCAAAAACTGTCTAGACAAATTTACTCAGGTCCTTCTATGATTCTGTAGGGATTTTCCAAGACACAAGATTGATGATCAGGATACTGACTTACAATGTAATTGTATTCCCTGTAAGTTTTGATGATTTCAGCTTCAATTTCTTCTGCAGACATATCCTTGACATCAGTCTTATTTCTTTGAGTTTTAGAATTTTTAGGAGCTTCATTTGGATTAGCTGGAACAGCTTCTTCTTCTCCTTCAGATTCACTCGAAGACGTGTCTCCATATTTCATCCAATCATATCCATATTTGCCATAAAATTCACTTTCTCTCTCATCCAGATAATCATTTAGGTGATGATCAGGAACATAGTTATACCCATCAAGTAAGAATACCATCCTTTTGAGCATGAAGAATTCTACCCTTGAAAAGTCATTCTTTTGGAATTCAATGGTAAAATCCTTAGTGATTATCACCTTTGAATCATCTTTATATGTGAGCTCATAAGATTCTGCATTCGGCTTGTCATCAAGGTGTACATGTACACTTGTGATGTTTCTAGCTTTGCTGCACATAAGTGAGAGATTACGGGGTCCATGAGAATAAATTGGATCCATCAAAGGTAATTTTTCTATGGCTGGATCAATATTTTTCTTAGGAACCTGAGTTTCATTTGCTTCCAAGTCTTGAGATAGAGGAGTAATTCTGTACAGCTTTTTCAATTCAGGACCACCAACAGGAATGTGTTTTCTCCTTGGATTTTTGGTCACAACTTTGGGCTTAGCTTCTTCTGATATGACTTTGTTCAACCAAACCTTTGCACGAGTTCTCCTCTTCAATTTCTTGCTTGAGACTGGAAGTTCTTTGACAGTGTCTTTTGTGACAATTAGTTCTGAGACAGTATCTTTAACTAGGTTTGTCATGACAACATCTTTTGTGACAACATCTTTTAGTTTTGTCATGACAGTAACTTTTACTGAGACACCTTCCTTGACAACATCTTTTATGACAGTATCTTTTGTGACAACATCTTTTTCAAGATTTGCACTATCCACATCAGTCCTTAGGAAGTTTACCTCTAGTTTCTCAAGCTCTTCAACTTCCCAGATTTCTTCTTGACTTGGAGTTTCACTCTCCTTTCCTTTGCTTGAAGATTTACCAGTTTCTTGATTCTTACTGGTTTGACCAGATTCTTCAGTTGCAATTATGTTGATAGGTTTGCTAGTTTCAATTGGTTTACTAGCTTCACCTACACCTCCAGTACCATCATCCTTGTCATCTTTTCTCTTTGTTGATGATTGGTCAACTGTTGGTTCATGAACTTCAGGAGTTTTATCTTCATCAATTTCTTCAATGTACATGTAGCTTCTTCTTTTGTCCCCTCTTCTTCTGTTTGCATCTACAATCATCTTTTTTATTTCTTCTTTCATTCTTTTCTTTGCTAGATGAGTGTAGATTGCATGTACAGCTTCAACTTTGTCCTTGTTGATCTTGGATTGCAGAATTTAGTTAAGAACTAGCTTGATTCTTCTATCCTCCACACTTGATAGATTCCTCAAATTCAAGCATCCAACTTGCTCATGTCCAGACTTAGGAATGTAACCATAGTAGACAGAGAATGGATTGAGATCAATTTCTGGAATCTTGCTCTAGATAATTTTCTCAATTCAGCCTTGAGCCTTTCATTGAAGACAAATACATTTGACTTGAATTTTGCTCCTAAAGCATTTATCACTGGAGCTGATAGACTCTGGATTTGCTCCATAGTGATGAAATAGTTTAGGTTGCCTTCAACATTGATGCTCATAGCCCATCTCTTCTCACCATTCACCTTCACTCTGATGTCATGGATTTCAGATCTGATCAAGTCACATAATTTCTTGAATTTCCTTTCAGTTTGGATCTTCAATATTTGCACCGGTTTTGTGATTTCATTATCCTTGTTGTATAGGGTGCTTTCAAGGTGAGAAAACATGATGTTGTCTGCTTCTTGTTGACTATATTCTTTACCGTATGTCCATTTCATGGATTTCTCAGAAGTCTGTTAAAGTAGCTTTTCTTTGCCTTTTCCCTTAGAATTCTTCAGTTCATTTCTTTGAACAATGCTTTGCAATCCTTCAGTTGTGGCAACAGTGACTGGTTCTTTGATTGAAATACCAGGAAGAATTGCTCTGCTTGCCTTTTCCTTTGATATGGGCTTCTTTCCTTGAGCAGGATTCATTCTCTTTATCTCTTTCAATACTTTCTCAGAAACTAGAACAGTTTCTCCATCCAGCTCATGCTCTACTAACTTTTCTCCAGTTTTGCTTGATTTGAGTTTGTCAGCATGACTTGGTTCTTCTTGAAACTCCCCCTCAATATGCTCATCATCTATTTGTGACTCCTCCTCAATTAAATGCTCCTCCTCAACTGCATCTCCAGGTTGTTCTGATCTTTCTTTTCTTTTCTCCCCCTTAGTTGAGTTAACAACTTGCAAATTTACAGATATAGTGGCTTCAAGTTTGGCAATGTCAGACCTGTAAGAGATAGATGGACCACTACTTCTCTTCCTTTTTCCAGAAATAGGGAAACGAGAAAAATAGGGCAAGTAGGCTAGTGGGGTTCTCACACTCTCATTATTTTTTTGAATGATCTCATCATTCCTCACAAATGATCTCTCAAGGCCTAGTGTCTGGGTAGTGTGGGCTCCCTCAATTTCTCTCTGGACATGCTCAAGTTCGTCTCCTTTTTCCAGCTCATTTGGTTGTCTCTTATATTTTTGATCACCTCTCTTTTCGTTTTCTCTCCCTCACTCATCCTAGGTGCATGTGTGTGAGTAGTACTATCATGCACAAAAGTAGAAGGTTTAGTGTGTACCTTGATAAGAGCATAAAGTGGAAGATCATCTTCTGAAGAGACATCTTCAAGCAGAACCTCCTCTATCAATGGATTGTGAGTTGTAGATATTGGAGGAGGAACTGTAGAGGTGACAGTAACTTCAGGTGTGACAGCAACTTTAGGTGTGATATTGACTCCAGCTTCCAAAATGTTACTATCAAGGTGTTTGGTGACAACAACGTTTGGTGTGTCATTAACAACAACTGAGGTTGTGACAACAACTTCCTCATGGTAAGTTGCTTGTTGGAGATCAAGCATACTGTTGGTTGTTTCAATTTTTGACAAAGTGGCAACATGCTCTTTCTCAGTGTTTGGAGAGGTGGTGTCCATTGAACTTTGATGGTTAAAAGATGATTTCTCTCTGTGCTCTCTCTCACTGTGAGTTTCTGCAAGTGGAGGCTCCTCATGAGTGAGTACATGAGGTTGTGTAGACTCAGTACAGGTTGCCTTGGGGGAGGCTAGTTTTAATAGATGTCTCTTGTTGAGAAGGGGCATCTAAGGATGTGTTTAACTCCCTTTTATCCTATACAGTCTTTTGAGAGACTTTAGGGAGGCTGACAGTAACCTTTACCCTATTAACTCTATTCTTCTTTGGTTCAGGAGGGGTTACTGTTGGTTCATTCTCAAAGACTGCCTTATTTGCTGCATTAGATGCAGTTTCTCTCTCTTTACCCTCAATGGTACCACTAACACCAGCTTTTAATGGGCGTTTTCTGGATTCAGTGATGGCAATTATTTGGGCTTTAGGTAGTCTAGAGAGCCTAGGGATTGTGTATGGAGTAGAGTGTGGGTTAGCCAAATTTGGGTCTAATTCAGCTTTACTCTCAAGAGTAAATGTCTCATACCCAGTGGGTAATGGATAATCAGGGTTGAACACCTGATCAACCATATGTTATGTGAAACATAATGGAATAAAGATGTTTAGATTCTGTGTGTTCAGTGCAGTGTGTGTGTGTTTTTCTTTAAAATAAGGCACTCCTCTGTGAGAGGGGCTTCAGAACGCACACCATATATATGATTAATGCACATCATTAAGAATCTTGGATAAAGGATTACTTGTTTCCTTGAGCTTGACTTCCCAAGGGTTGCTTTGAGTTGAGTAATTAGCAGCTTCCCAATATCCACTTTGTATCCATGAGCTAAGGAGTGAGTGATTCTCTTTATGTAGGAGGGGATACCATTCCATCCAGTTGTTTTTGCAGAGAATTTCCTTACCATAGCATCAATCAACATGCTCCATTCCTTCCCGAGGTACACTCTATCCATTTCCCCAGTTGGAAACCACTTGTTTGAGCTTTCTTCCAAACAAGGACCAGAATAACCAATTTTGAAGAAAAATTTGGTTAGGGTTTCATCATTTGGAAGATTTTGAAATTATTCTTCTTGAGACAAAGTGATTCCCAGAGCTTCATTGATGGTTTTTGCAGTTAGAGAGTGAGAAGTGTCTCCAACCCTGAAATAGATTGACCCACCATCAATTGCTCCAACTAGTTCTGCAGAATGCCAGAACTGCTCCAATCTTTCAACATCAAGAACATGACAATAAGTGATAGTCTGTCCAAGATACGACTTGTTCATGAAGTGTACAAGTCTTTTGAATCCTTCACCAACATCTACGGGAGAGTGAATGCCAACATAGTTTGTTTGGCCAATGGTGACAATTGGTTTGTAACTTTGAGAAGATGATTGAGAAGTTCTTTTTGGTGCCATTGTTATGAGTTTTTTTTAGAGTCTGAGTGTTTGTGAGTTTTTGTGATTGATTATCTCTTAGAGCAAGTGGATTTAGACAATGATTTTTGGAGTTTGTTGAGCTTCAATCAAACAATTATACTGAAAATTAGGAAAGTGGCTTCATGTCTTAACCCACGTTTTGACGCACGTGTTGTCGTGGACTAACGGTTAAAAACGTTCCGCATTCTTTGATAGGAACCTGTTTGCTACAGTAAAATCGTTAGTACATTTACTTTGTGACAGTATGTTTTGTCGACAGTAACTATCAGGCAAACATGCTGTCGCGAATAACTTAATGATAGTATCTTTGTTGTTCAAGACAGTAAGTTTTTCAAGCTGCCGAGCTACTTTGCTGTCACACCCTATGACAACAACTTTTCTCATGACAGTGACTTTAAAAATACTAACTGTTATGAATTGCAATTATAAATATCATTAACTTATCTCAAGTAAATCATGTTAAATGCAATAATCCACTTAATTTCACATTCAACATTTATGCATGTAGAAGTAAAGCATATAAACGATTCATAAACTCAACTGAAGAAGAAGATAAACATAGAACATAGAAAAATTAAGAACAGGAAGAACTTTATTTCATTAAAAAATTACAAGGATACTTTTAATTCTAACTAACAATTCCCCTAAAGAATAAAACTAATTAGGTTTGTTCCTCTCCTCCTCAAGCTTCTCCTTCACAACCTCCAAGGCATCGATTTGTGCATTGGTTTGCCTTGATTGCTGATTGAGGGTTTCAAGAGTATTGAAATACTGTTCCACCTTCTGAAAATATTCATCCATTTGCTTCTTGAGATCGATCATTAATCTGAGAAATGGGTTCACCTTTGTCAGCCATTGTGCTTATGTGCTAGTTGAATGAATAACCCCTTTAACCCTCTATCCTTTAAATAAGCATTCATATCCTTTAAATATAGATAAATATTTTTTGCTTATATCATCGTAAGTTAAAATTGCTCATATGCCTTCTGAGTTATGTCAGTGTTTTGACAATGAATTCATCCTTTATTTTTTTTCAAAATACACATCTTTAATAATTAAAACACGGGTCATTTTTCTAGCAATTAACATAAATTTCTATTCTTTGCGGTTAATTTTTATTTTTCTATGTATTGTTGCACATTTTTTTTCATCTGTTACAATGTACTTACTTTAATTTATATAGATAATTTGATTGACTGGGGACTATAATTTTAAATAACACGGGTTGTATAATGTGATTTGATTTGATCATAATGTATGATATGCAATATCATGTTTTTTTTAAATTTGTTATGGACTATATATTTTAATCTGTTTATTGTTTACACAAATTATTATCAAAATTTTAGAATATATAATTCATTTAATTGTTTTGTTGTACTATCTATTTATTTTTATTATCTCGTCTTTTACAATATTTTAACTCAAAACAAATAGTTTTTCATATATTTTATTTATGTTTTTTAGTTATTTTACACGCACGCACGCACGCACGCACGCACGCACACACACACACACACACACACATATATATATGTTTGTGTGTGTGTGTGTGTGTGTATTGATTCAATTCCAAATAACTAATTATTTTCTTTCATAAAATTAATTTAAAATTCATTTGATGATAACAAAAAATGTGTCATATATATAATGCTTCCAATCTAATTACAAATCTAGTCACTCCTATTATATATATATATATATATATATATATATATATATATTAAACATTGAAAGTTTGATAGTCGGTCGATACAGTTCTCATATTTTGATATTTGTACTTTAGTTCTTTTATTTTAACTACTTTCTTTAATTTTTTAAAAACAACAATTTTATTCGAAATATAGTTTGGTAGTCGGTCGGTCAATACGACATTCATATTCTGATATTTGCACTTTAGTCCTTTTTCTTTTGCAATTTGACCTTAATTTATTAAAAACAACAATTTTAATTAAATATATTTTTAAAATATTGTTAAACACAAAACTCTTAAAACACAATTTAATCACGCTCAAACAGAAACACACACGTCAATTCAACATTAAGTTCAACAATCACATAAAACTATTCAAATTTAAGATGAACTTCAAACAAAGTAAATATAAATGTAAAATAAGAAGAATATGAATGTCGTATGCATCACACTGACTTTATACTTGTAGTATAGATAAGAACAAATAATTATAAATATCATATATACATGTTATCAATATGTGCTATTTAACAATGATTATTGTGCGATAAATAAAGTAATCCTCGTTCGAGAATTGAGGCGGGTTCGACGAATGAGTTCATGTTCGGAGTCTCCCCGACTCCGAAGTGACCGATCGCCCATACCTAAATTATTGTCTAATTTTTACACATGTTTTAACACTAATTTCATTACTTTAAAAATAAATAAGTCATAAATATGTAAATAAACTACTTGTAATATGTTATTTATGTTATATAAACATTTAATAATACATTTTATATATTAATTATTTGAATAATTCAAATATATTGCGTAGTACAAGAAAAGTTCGACTCTGATGCAAGAAAATAAAATATATTATAGTTATCGATACATATACAAAATATTTGTTTAGTTAAAAGAAAGATAAAAAGAACCACACATGATATTGTTTTTAAAACTTAATATTAATATTTTATAAGACTGGTAGTATATATGATTCTGTATGATATTTTAAGTATTAAAAAAATAAAGTTTAATAAATATTATAAATCACCTTAATTTTTACTCAAAAATTTAAATAATAATAAATATAGGATAAGAAAGATGTGAGGTTTATGTCATATGATTTTTAGATCAAAATCAAAAAGAATCATGTAGCTGAATGGTTATAAGGATGACTTCTTTAGCGAATGTCACAGGTTCAATCCCTGACTAAAACATTATTTACTCAATTTTTTCCTCTAGATAAGAGAGTAGTGGCATGACATGTAATTTCGTAATATATAAGGGTAAAATGGTAACTTCACAGGGGGTTTATTGGCTCAAAATGCCGTTAAATTATCCCTTGTTCTCCTATTATATATAGAAGAGATAAATCAATAATTCGATAAATTTATAAGATAATATTTTTTATTAAAGCATATAAGTCTCATTAAATATATAAATTAATAATTACATATTACAATCAAAATTATTGATATTTATTATATGATGCACTTTTATAATAACACTCCACTATAACTTGTTTCTTTTAAAATTGATTTTTCATGTACTTCATCTTGAATTCTTCTTCATGCATTATGGAGTTCTGGCGTACTATGTTCATATTGCATGAGAAAAATACGTAATGTAACTAGGTTTAGTTAATATTTATGAATGTACTTAATTTATTTAAATTCATGTATCTATAATTTAATTAAATTCATGAATCTATTCAATTTACTTGAATTCATAAATATTATTTACTCATATTTATGATTCTTTTTGAGTATTTATAGATGAAATCACAAAAAATATAAATTTATAAAATCTATTATTCTGAGAATTGTATATGTTATAAAATTTTAAAATGATATATCTCGAAAAATTAATCTCTTCTATATATAATAGGAGAACATAGGGGTAATTTGAGCAACAAAATCCCTTGTTAAATTACTGATATACCCTTTCATGTTATAAAATTACATGCATATGTCACTCATTTAATTTGAAAAAAATAAGTTAATTTTGTTTAATTGGTGATTTGAACCACTAACCTCCTCTAAATAATCCATCCTTCTAACCATTGTTCTACATTGTCATTTGATTTCTATTTTCAAATCCTTTTAGATAAACCCGACCTCTTATTTGTCCTATACTTTAAAGTAAAAATAATGGTGATTCACATTATTTTTAAAATTTTGTATATTAGTTTTCTAATATGGTACGTAAAACCAATTTAGAAAACAAATTGTCACTCTATTATTTAATGGAAAAAATGAGTTAATTTACTTCTTGTGGTGAACTAAACCGCTAATCTCATTTAAATAATTCATCCTTCTAATCATTGTGTTACATAATTTTCTAATTTTGAATAAAAAATTCTTTTACATAAATCCAACATGTATCCTGTTTTTACCATTACTTTAACATTTGAGTAAAATGATGTTATGTTTAAAATTTTCTATTTTTAAAAGAAATATGGTACGTGATTATGTATTATACCAATTTCAAAAATATTGATAATAATATCACGTAATGTAAATTTGTCTTATCATATTTTTAGTTAATATTAATATGAATTTATATAGTAATTTTATCAAAGAAAAATAAATTGATTTGTCAGAATCGAATTAATCAATAAATGTAACTATGTTTGAAAAAGTTATTTGATCATGAGGTAAAATAATTGAAAGATGAAATTCTTAAAAATATTAGATAGTAACAAAAAAGGTCGTTAAATGAATCTTATATAAATCAAAAAAAGGATCATATATAATATATAATAGGACAAAATATAAAAAATAATCTATATGTACATCGATTATAATGTCGGATAATATGCACTTAGAAATTTCGGTTGGAAATTAAAGATAATAAACTTTGAAAAAATTGGATTAAAATAGTCAAATTAACAAGAATCAATACATTTTAGAAAATAGGATAACACATGGCAGACACGTACACAAAATATTATGGTCGATCAACCACATTATACCTATGAGTAAGTTAAATTATTAATAATTTAAAAGATATTATTAAATTTTCACATTTTGATTGAAAGACATCTCAACCGCTTATCAACATTATGTTGATAAATAGTCTGTTTCTTGAGGTGTCAAAATTATAACTGATATAAGATCAAAATATGTCATCCTTGTACGACTCATTTATATTATAACCGTGTTTTCAGATATACCTTGGAAAAGAAAGAAATTAAAATATTAAACAACTTCATTCCAAAATTTAATTTGTGTCGATGAAAAACTCTAAGAAGAAAAAAAAACACTCTTATTTTAAACTTTATGTTCTCTTGCCCAGAGTTCAGAGTTATTATAAGATCAAATTACTAGATATTTTCTACTTATGACGTAAATTCGAACATTTTAAAAGAATTGGTCTGATATGGACAGAAAAGTAATCCTAGAAATATAATTAATGATACATTAATTAGACCTAGAATGGTCCAAGAATACGGCCCAATAAACAAGGCCCGAAACCCTAATTATTTATTAATTTCGTAATTAATAAATAGGGAAAATATACAGCTCAGGAAATGAGTCCAAAATATGGTAAATTCATCAAAGAAGGATCCAGAATCCCAATTAAAAAGAAATAATGAGTCATAGTCCTTATCAACAAGGAAAAGACTTGTCCACCAAGAAATACAATGTTTATCCATCATCAAAAAGGAGACTTATTCTCTAAGTCTCCTAAACTTACTCTAAATACGAGTCTCTAGACGCCTATATAAGGACCTTGATCCTTCACAATAGAACTACGTTTTCTGGCTTGATTCTCAACACTGATTGAGATACGTAGGCATCTTGTGAGGACCGATTTAGTCACGAAACACAAGAGCAGCCATTAAAGCTCGAAAGCTCTTTAAACCCTAGCAATTAATTTACAAGTATACTTTTTAATCCATAACATTTGGCTTCGTCTGTGGGAAGACAACATCAACCATGACAAACACACGAAGAACGACTCGAGATACTCAAACTTCTGAAGAGCTTCCTCTCATCTCTGAGGCAGGCGCTCAAGGAAGCCAGCCACCACCGATCACCACCACTCAAGGACCGGAAGTCCCAATTTCGGTTGAAGGGACGAATCCCCTGCAAATGGTCGTTCATGGATCTGATCCACAAGAGACCATTCTCCAGCAACCAATCACAAACTCTCCACTGCTCATGAATGCACCAAGCGGCCTTCAACTTCATACCACCGATCTCCCCCAATATGCAACTCAAATTCTTGGGATGCCAAGCTATGGCATGCCCTCTCGAACCCCGATGGGCAGTAGTGGTCTCAATCCCGCTTATCATGAATCATATGTTCCCCCATACATACAAGGTCTGGGACCCCTAAATCAACAAACTCAAACTCGAAGGACCCCTTTGATTTGAGATTACTCGGGACCCTACACTGAGGATGAGAATGACTCAACTGGAGAAGAAAGGGATGTTGCCCCAAGGAGAAGACGTTCTTCCCAAACAAATCGGGAACAACCCCAAATTACTAAGGAAAAGATTGCGGCCCATGAGGCGGAGGATGCAAGGTTCAAGAAATTTACTGGCAGAACAGGAGGCCGCGAAAGCACAAAGCCAAGCAAGTGGAAGAGTCCCGATAATCAACCTGGACCCAACACCGAGAAGAACCAAGAGGGCTGAAGCCCCAAGGGATGATCCTAGTGTCTTGTTACCCCTAGGAGACCCCGATGATCCTACACCCCCTTTTACTCAGGACATCATGAAGGCCAGTATATCTAGGAAATTTAAGATGCCAACGATTAAAGCTTATGATGGAACAGGAGATCCCCAAATCACGTGAGAACTTTCTCTAATGCACTGTTGTTGCAGCCAACCAATGATGCGGTCAAGTGTAGGGCGTTTCCACAAACCTTGGCAGGCATGGCCCAACGTTGGTATAGCCGTCTACCTCCCAATTCCATTGGGTCTTTTAAGGAACTAAGCAAAGCGTTCATCAATCAATTTGTTAGTGGAAGGGTACATGAGAAAATTTCTGCATCGCTCATGGGAATCCAGCAAGGAAAGAATGAAGCTTTAAGGGATTATATCAACCGATTCACCCGGGAGGCTCTGAAAGTCCCGGACTTGGAGGACAAAGTAGCTATGATAGCCCTGCAGCAAGGAACCACTGATGATCACTTCAAAAGATCATTGGCAAAACATCCACCCGAGAGCATGCTGAAGCTCCAAGATAGAGCCGGAAAGTACATCAAGGCCGAAGAAAGCATGAGAAAGTATGAACCCACTACTAGTGGCAGTGGAAATTCAAAGAAAAGAAACTCAAGAGTACGACGTCAAGGAAAAGTTTCCCAGAACGTCAAAGGATTCTGATTCTCCACCCAAGAGGAACAATTTTGGGCCAAAGTTTACGGAGTATGCAAGATTAAACACTCCCAGGAGCCAAATTTTGTTGGAAATAGCAAAAGAGGAGGAACTCCGATGGCCGAAGCCACTAAGGACTGATATGTCTAAACGGAATCAAAATCAATTCTGTCGGTTCTACAAGGAAGTCGGTCACGACACGAATGATTGCAGACAATTGAAAGATGAGATCGAGTTTCTGATACGAAGAGGAAAGCTCAATAAATTCACAAAGGATGCAAATCAAGGGAGTCAAAGAGGGAACTATGAAAGAAAGGATTATGACAGAAGGGACAACGATCAAGATCGTAATCCCAAGCCCCGAGGGCCAGTCATCAACATGATATTCGGAGGACCAACCGCTGCTGGGTCTTCCCGAAACTCAAGGAAATCATATGCCCGAGAGGTAATGACTGTGGTTGGAGAAGCACCGAAACGTGCCCGAACGGAGATATCAATAGGTTTTGATGATTCTGACTTGGAAGGAGTGAAATTTCCCCACGATGATCCCTTAGTCATCGTACCTGTGATAGGGAATTCTGAAACAAAGAGAGTTTTGGTCGACAATGGAGCTTCAGTGGACATCTTGTTCCATGATGCTTTTATCAAGATGGGATATACTGACTCTCAGTTGACACCCTCGAATATTCCCATATATAGATTCAATGGAGTGGAGTCGAAGGTGGAAGGCACTATCCAACTCCCAATGACAATGGGGCAAGGGTCGAATACGTCTACTCAGATGTTGAACTTTATAGTTATAAAGGCAACTTCGACCTACAATGCAATGCTGGGAAGGATGGGTCTTCATGCGTTCAAGGCCGTTGCCTCATCTTATCATCTGAAAATCAAGTTCCCAACGAGGAATGGAATTGGTGAAGAACGGGGAGACCAAAAGATGGCCAGAAGCTGTTACGTAGCCGCGTTAAGGCCTAATGGAATCGAGGGGCAGGTTCTCCCCATTGAAGACATGGATACTAGTGATAATGAGGACATAAGAGGGAAACCAGCTGAGGATTTAATCCCAATTCCCTTAGTCCCTGGTGAACCAGAGAAGTTGACTTACGTTGGAGCACTATTGCCTGAACCATTGAAAATAAAGCTCATATCTTTTCTTCAAGAGAACAATGATTTTTTTGCTTGGACAGCGGCTGACATGCCAGGGATTGATCCCCAGTTGATAACCCACATACTGAATGTGGATCCTGAAAGGAAGACGGTGAAACAGAAAAAGAGAAATTTTGCTCCAGAAAGACAAGAGGCCATCAAACAGGAAGTAGATAATCTTCTGGAGGCCGGCTTCATTGAAGAAATACAATTTCCAGAATGGTTGGCTAACCCAGTGATGGTCAAAAAGGCCAATGGAAAATGGAGGATATGTGTGGACTTCACTGATTTGAATGATGCATGTCCTAAGGATTGTTTTCCCTTACCAAGGATTGATGCCCTAATAGATGCCACGGATGGCACGAAATGCTGAGTTTCATGGATGGCTTCAGTGGATACAACCAAATCAAAATGCACAAAGATGACATCTCTGAGGTATCAATTATCACTGACTTTGGTGTTTTCTGTTATCTAGTCATGGCATTTGGACTTAAGAATGCAGGGGCAACATACCAAAGGTTGGTGAACAAAATTTTTGAACACCTGATTGGAAAAACCATGAAGGTCTATGTGGATGACATGTTGGTTAAAAGCCTCGATAAGGCCGATCATATAAACCATCTACGGGAAGCGTTTGAAGTGCTGAGGCACCACTAGATGATGTTAAATCCAACTAAGTGTGCCTTTGGTGTAGGCTCGGGAAAGTTCTTAGGCCTGATGGTTTCCAAGAGAGGAATCGAGGCTAACCCCGACAAAATCAAAGCAATTCTAGACATGGAACCACCACGGACTGTCAAGGATGTCCAAAAACTAATGGGAAGAGTGGCAGCATTGGGAAGATTCATCTCCAAGTCAGGAGAGAAGTGTTTACCCTTCTTCAAAGCACTCAAGAACGTGAAAAATTTTGAGTGGACAACTGAAAGCCAGGAGGCCTTTGAGGCCTTGAAGAAGTACATGGCTGAGGCACCACTATTGGTGTTGCCCAGTAATAATCTATTGTAGAAGGGGGGTTGAATACAATAGTATAAGATAATCGACTTCTTAATGTATATATCACAAATATGAAAGAAAGATAACAGCTTTATTAAATCTGATATAAAACTGTTACAAACTCTCTCAAGAAATTCTGATGTTCTTGAGAGCTACTAGTTTACAAAAACTCTCTCAAGAAATTCTATGTTCTTGAGAGCTGCTATCTTAATTCATAAATACTCGATTATGTTCGTGTGTGTTCATAAATCGAAACCAAGACTGTGTTTATATACTACACAGCTTCTCTATCAATGATAAGTCCTAATCAATTACAAAGATTGAAACCTATCCATAATTGATAGCTACATTCTACAAACCAGGAACCGACAGAATAAACTTCCATGTTTAACTAGACTCCAAATATAACTCGAAGTAGGAATCCTGATCAGCTTCCAGTCCTGATGATCAATCCTGATCCCAGTCCTGATATGTATCTTGATCCTGACGACCATGCAATCCTGATGATGTCAGCAATCCTGATCAGTTGAGTCTAGCTTCTGACGATCATTGAATTCTGATCTAACAATCTCCCCCAATCTCATACTTTGTGAAATAAAGTATAGATTTCTAAGATTCAATGATGTCAAAAACATATATACAAAATGTACAGTATCTGCAGCAACAACTTATCTGTTTAAATTCTTTGATAGAACAGATTCATCTTCAAGAAGTTGGATAACAAATTTTCTTCTTTTTCTTCAAGAATTTGAATCAGTCTTTCCTTAAGATTTCTGAGTTCTTCATCTTTCTCATTAATCTGGTAGATAGCTGCTCTGAGATTCAATATGGAGCTTTTCTGAAGACTATGATCTTCAAGCAAAAGATAAGCAATTTCCTTCCCATCAGGATTGAGAGTAAGTTGAGTCATGCCAAAGGTTACTTCTTTAACAGCAGTACCCCTTTGCATTCCACATCCTGACCTCTTTGATTTAAGTACATGGGAGTATAATTACCATTGAAATTACTGTTTTCATCCAGTCTTCTTCTTATTGTTGACAAAATCATGTCACTCCATTCCTTGCACATTTGATTCTTCGATCTCAAAAGATAATGAACATATTTCAGTTCCTGTGTAGTTTTCATCAGCAGATATTGAATAGATAAAATCTTCACACTACCATCTTTCATGAAGTACAGAAGATTTTCTTTCTTGTCAAAACCATCATGACAATCTATAACTATATCAATAGCTAGTAAATTGTTCAGGTTTTTAGAAGTTAAAGTACCTCCAATTTCAGTTAAGGAGTAAGGATCAACATATGACATATTTAGATATTCAACATCCCTGTGTCCAATACCTCCTCTCGAATTACTTGTCAATTGCTTCAGATTTGAAAACATCTTTAACCAGAGTGCTTTTGATCTAACCATCCCAGATAAATCAACAACACTTGAAGCGCTTGTAATAATTCCTCCAGACTGAAAATTGATAAGTGTATCACACCTTAGTGTACTAATATGTTTCCACTTCTTATCCTTTTCCTTTTCAAAGGCATGGCTTCTTTCCAGTGAAGATTCTTGTCTGCTTGGGTTCCTCCACTTTCTTCTGTTTGAGAGTTTAAGCCTTTGTACATAGAGATTGAAATCTCTATTTGTTGATTTTGTAATTTCACTTCTTCTTCTTCATCTACTTCCTTGTTGTGAGAATCAACCACAGTAGATAAAATTATCAAATGAATCTCTTGCATAATTTCAGAATCATCAGGATCTTGAATATTATCAGAAACAACATCAGGATTAGATTCTTCAATTTGATTTGTATTGCATAGAGTTGATTTTCTTGATTTTCTTCTTAATTCAGGTTCTTCTTCAATATTTCCATCATCACCAAAAGTAGATCTGTCAGGAACTACTAGAGTTTGAATAGGTTCAGGAATTTCTTCAATTCTTAACCCTCTAGACCTTGTCTGTCTAGTTATTGTTTGAGTTGAAGAACCTCTTCTACTTCTTCTAGCTCCTCTCCTACCTCTGCTTCCTCTACCTCTAGCAGAAACAGGGTTATTAAAGCTTTCCATCATTTCTCTCTGTTGTCTTAAGAATTCTTCATGTGAGAGATCAGGATATTCTTCACTTGCTGTAGAGAGTTCTTTTCTTGCAAATAATTGTTGAACTCTTTTATCAGTGTGTATAGAGTAACAATTCTGCCATCTTTCGTAGAAAACTTCTGGAATAAATTTGATGCATCTTCAGAATTATCAATAAAAATATCTTCATCACCTTCAGGAATTGTAGCAAGAGTATGTCCATGACCAGGTGTCAGGATTTGTTCTTCCGTCAGGATCTGAGATTGCACCAACGTTCTTACTGTCTTAACTCCAGAATCAGAAACATGAGTTGACTGTGTTGTTTGACTTTGTGAAGTTTGAATTGTAGACTTCATAACAGCAGCATCAGAGGTTTCTCCTTGTATCACTTTGTCACAACCATCATCTCCAGTATCATCATCATTATTCCTTAATACTAGATCAGGTGTGCATTTTGTCTGACTAACCTTCTCCCCTTTTTGACATCAGGATTTGACAATAAATTCAAAATTAAGGAAAGAGAGGCTTGAATGTCAGTTACCTTAGTATCCAGAGAATCAATCCTTCTGTTGATAGAGGTTTGTTCAGAAATAACAGATTTCACTTGGGATTCTACTACCCTTAGCTGAAAAGCAGTAGGCACCTTTGTAAAACTTTGAGAAATATCATTCCTCACCAACTCAGTTGAGTTCTTGATAGAATCAATCTCACTTTTTAGACTTTTGGATAACAGAGTTGTAGCCTTCAGATGATTCTTCAAGTCTTGATTCTCTATAGATTTCACTGCATCATAGGCATGTTCCAAAGCAGAAGAATAATTTACAGATTCAGTAGATCTGTGCCATGAATTGTTCCATTCATTCTGTCTAAGTGCCTCAGCAGGATTAAAGGAAGGAATAGAAAAATCTTGTCTCTGATCTTTCCCAGTGGAAGCTGTTCCTTCTCTTTTCGATTCTCATCATCATCATTATCATCAGAGTCATCATCATCAGTACTATGTGTAAAATTAGGATCAGGAATAGCTATACCTTTCAGTTTATCCTGTGAATCTGAGATAGGATGATCCATTGGTCTTGAACGAAGTGGCTGTATCAGGATAGGTTCAACATCAGGAGCACCACTAGCGTCAGGATGAACACCGTCAGGATTTGATATGCTTGCATCAGTATTTGCTACCAATGGTTCTTGTGGAACTTGAGGTTCAGAAGCTTCTTCAACACTTTGAGTCAAAGGTTCTTGTGTGCTTCCCTCATTGACAGTGTCCTCGACCAATCTTTGAACTTCATCTGCACCAGAAATCCCTTGAGCATTGTCAGGAAATTTCTCAGAAACTATAGCTTGGCCCGCATCTTCACTTTGAGAAGATGGTTCTTGTGTAGCTGGAATGTCGATGTCTGCATTCTCCCTTTGAGAAAATGGTTCTTGTGGGACCATTCCACTAGCTAAGCCTTCACTCAAACTTTGATTGAGTGGTTCTTGTATGGCTGGATCATCAGAAAGAGATGCTGAACCACTTTGAGGTTCAGGTTCTTGTGGGCTTGATCCTTTCAGTTTCTTCTGTCTCTGATAGACTAACTCTTCTGCCTTCATTAGCTTTTCCATTGGATGTTTTATCCCAAGATTGGAAGCAGCAGCACCATACTTCTCCCATGAAATATCAACATGTCTTTTTTTTTGGAGAGTCCTGTGCTGGAGAGTCTGAAATATTAACCACTTGACTTGGTGCAGCATCAGGAATAATAACAACAGGATTTGCTTGAGCAGTAGAAACTGATTGCTCATTCAGAATAGAAGTGTCCTGTACATCAGTATCCTGCTTCTTTTCTAAAGGAATATGAAACTTGCTTTTTGATAACTTCCTTTTCTTCTGTGGTGTAGACAATGGAACCACAGCTGCAGTAGCAGTATCAGCAACTTCCTTATTCACATTCATCACAGAGGATATAGGTAAGTCATCCTCTGAATCAGTCTCATCCCTGAGTACTAACTTTCTTTTAACATAAATAGCCTCACCTCCCTTTGCAGCTTTCTTCACCAGGACCCCTTGTACACCCCCTTGTAACTTCCTTTTAGTGAGTGGTGTAGAAGAAAAATCCTTTGAACCTGATTGCCTTCCTGACACATTAGTTCTAGCTGACTTCTTTGCTTTTACAACTAAAGTCTTTTGAGAGACAATAGAGGTGGCAGTTGACTGTTTAGACTGTTTAGGATGAATGCTTGGGTTAGGAACAAGGTGTGATTGGCCTTGCCCCATAGCATTAGAAATTAAACCATAACGAGTAGGCATTTTCCTATGTAAGAAAAACCTAACCTCATCAGGAATAAAAGCATTTCCTATGAAACCATTTGCCTTATCACTGTTGACTAAGGACTTAATATTATTCTCAGTAATTCTACAGATAGGTAGAATTACATCATTTTCAAAAACAACATTAGGACACAAGTGATTAAATATCAACTGTAAAAATCTAAGAAAACAGACAGAACCTAACTTATCTGATTTCCTATCACTTAAAGCTTTTAAGATAAACGACCCATAATCAAACACTGTAGAGTGGATAAGAGAGTACCCAATTTTAAGAGATCCTGATGGAAGAGCATCAAAATTTGATGTCTTGTTCAGGAAACAGCGGCTGATCGTATCAAAGAAGAAATTCCATTCCTTCTTAAGCTTTGTCCTAAAGAGATTGCCATATCTCTTTACTTCACCATTGTAGCCCAACTTTGTAACAAACTCAAAAAGAGTAGAGTCCGAAACATTAGCAGGAATAGCATCACCAAGAACAGGTAAATGCAGGGCTTCCTCCACAATTGCAGGAGTCACATAGTGAGTAATTCCATTATGTTCAAAACTCATCAAGATGGTGTCAGAATACCCTTTGTCATAAGTAACTGAGTTCCACACCTGCATTACAGACTTAAAAGAAACACTTGCAGGTTCTGTTAAAGCAAACTTCAATGGGCTTGAAGCTAGAAAATCTTGAATTATATGAAACTTGTTAGATATAATTGCTGATGTTTGTTTAATCAGTGTTTAAGTAACAGGTACTGTTCAGAGTTTAGTCTGAAGTACTTATCAAAGTTTACTGGAAGCCGGTCAGAGTTTGTTAAAGTCTGACAGGGTGAAAGTTGACTTAGCTGTCGGTGCATATCATGAAGATTCTAGAAGCAATATATTCTGAAGATGGAAAGAAGCAGAATATATTGATACAACTAAGGAGACTGGACAGAGGACTGAAGCAATTCTAATTGATTACAAATTGTATAGCTAATTTGTAGGAGTATCAATTAGAGATTGATTGTAACTGTGTACTATATAAACACAGATAGGTTATCCCTAGAAGGGATGCGATTATTGATATATTATTCTTGTAATCTAGTAGCTCTTTGTGATTCATTAACATCACTAAGAGAGAATTATTTAATATAATTCAGTTTGTTGATTTACACACTTGTGTTCTTGATTGTTATTCTCATACATACTTGATTATATATTGTGTATTCGGCCTAACAATTGGTATCAGAGCCAAGGCTGTTTAATATATACAGTTTTTGGTTTTAAACACAATAATAATCATGTCTGAAGAAAATCAAGCTCCTCCCAAGGTTGAACAGGTTAAACCTAATTCTGTGAGTCGATATGAAACAATCAGGGTTCCAATTCTCAGGCCAGTGGAGTATCCAATTTGGAAGGTGAATATGACCATGTTTCTGGAGGCTACAGATCCAGAATATCTTGACAGAATCAATGATGGTCCTCATATGCCGACTAAATTGTCTCCTGTTGTTGATGGTCAAGAACAAAAGACTGTTCCAAAAAAAAAGAAAGATATGACTCCTGAGGACATCTCATCAATTGCAAAGGATGCAAAAGTTAGACATCTACTCCACAGTGCTTTAGACAATGTTATGTCTAACAGAGTAATTGGCTGTAAAACTGCCAAGGAGATATGGGATGCTTTAGAAGTCAGGTGTCAAGGAACCAGTGCTATAAAGAAAAACAGGAAAACAATACTCACTCAGGAGTATGAGCACTTTGATTCAAGAACCAATGAAACCTTGACTGAGACATATGACAGATTCTGTAAACTGCTGAATGATCTGTCTCTGGTTGATAAAGAATATGAGCTTGAAGAGTCAAATCTCAAATTTCTCTTATCCCTACCTGAAAGATGGGATTTAAAGGCGACAACAATCAGAGATAATTATGATCTTGCAGATACAGATCTTGATGAGATCTATGGATTGTTAAAGACTCATGAACTTGAGATAGAACAAAGAAACAGGAGATCCAGCAAGAAGACAAAATCTGTTGCTCTCAAAGTTGAGGAGAAGCCTATCAAGAAGGAATCATCAAAGAAGAAAGCCAAGGGAAAGGCTTTAGTCATTAAATCTGAAAGTGAGTCATCAAACTCTGATGATGACTCAAACTCTGATGAAGCTTCTGACTCTGAGGATGATGAAGAACAGATGATGCAAATGGCTGCATTGATGGTGAAGACCTTCAAGAAGATGGGATTCAAGAACTTCAAGAAAGGAAAGAAATTCTCAAGGAAAGATTCAAACTCTGAAAGGAAAAGTTTTAGAAAGTCTGATGGAAGGGAGACCAAGTCTGGCAAGAAGAATAAATCTGAAATCCAGTGCTACAAGTGTAAGGAGATGGGTCACTATGCCCCAGAGTGCAAGAAAGGAAAATCTGAAAAAGCACTTATCTCTAAAGGCAAAGACTGGGCAGATACTTCAGACTCTGATGATGGAGTAAATTATGCTCTTATGGCAACTGTCAAAGATGAGACTGAATCATCTGAAAATAAGGTACCCCTAACTACTTATGCTTATGATACTGATAATATATCTGAGTTAAGAGTATATCTGAAAAGCGTTCATGTTAGTTATAGGGATCAGACTTTAGAGAATGAGAGAATTAAATCTGAGAATCTTAGCCTTAAAGATAGAAACAAGTTCCTTGAAGGAGAACTTGAAAATATGAAGCAGATTCAAAAAGAAAGAGATGATGCTGTTTATATTGAACAGGAGTTGACTAAGAGATATAAGCAGCTAGAATCTGATCTAGAAAAAGAAAGAAAAATAATCAAGACTTGGACAAACTCTGGAAGAGACACTCATCAAGTGTTTCAGACAGACTCTGTAGGTTTAGGCTATTGTGAAAATGATGAACTTAGATTTAAAGACAAGGTTAAGGTTAAACCACAACTTAAACCTGTGAAATTTGTTCCAGAGTCCACTAAGTTAAAATCTGTTGTAGTAAGAGAAGCTGATATGGAATCAGATGAAACCTGTGAAAGACAGGAAAATATTATAACAGAAAATCTTATGGAAAAAGAAGCTGTTAGAAAGCCAGTAAAAACTTGTGAAAAACAAGTTAATGTTGGCTTGATGACAGGAAAACAGTTCAATCATAAGCTCAAAGAGGTAAAGTCTGCCATGAAACCAAAAGGGTCCAAGAAGAATAGGAATGGAAAGCTAGGCATAAATAAAAGGAATAATCATTTGCCTACTGATGCTGCTCCAAGGAAAACATGTTATAACTGTGGTAGTACTAACCATCTTGCTAGATTTTGCAATAAGAACAAAGATATTAATTCTTTACCTTCTACATCAGGAGTAAAGAATGATTATGTAAGGGTTAAACCACAGACTTTATGCACACACTGTGGGATCACTTGGCATTCTATTTATACTTGTAAGAGTTATCATGCTATTTATCACAACTATTATGAGCCAAAACCCAACTTGAAGTGGGTTAGGGCAAACTCTGCAAGTGTAAAGTCTGACAATGTTAGTTTAAACTCTGTTGATAGTGATTCCGCTGCAAAAGCTAACAATGTTAAGAAAGGCAAAGGATCCAAGCAAGTCTGGATCCTTAAAACTAACTCTTTGTAATTGGTTGTGATTGCAGGGCATAAAAGAGAGCACCCTTATCTTGGACAGTGGATGCTCAGGACACATGACTGGAAATAAAGCCCTGCTATCAGATTTTGAGGAGAAGGCTGGCCCAAAAGTTTCCTATGGAGATGGCAACATAGGACGTACTATGGGATATGGCAATATCAATCTTGGAAGTGTCATCATCAAAAATGTAGCTCTAGTCTCAGGACTCAAGCATAATCTGCTATCTGTGAGTCAAATCTGTGACAGAGGAAACCATGTAGATTTTCATACTGAACACTGTGAAGTTATCAGTAA
Organism: Heracleum sosnowskyi; assembly: GCA_030848705.1. NCBI lineage: Eukaryota > Viridiplantae > Streptophyta > Magnoliopsida > Apiales > Apiaceae > Heracleum > Heracleum sosnowskyi. Next base: position 37,890,405 of record CM061244.1, read on the forward strand.
ATCTACTGGAAAAGTTGTTCTAGTTGGACACAGGCGCAACAACATTTATGAAGCAAGTTTGGTAACAAACTCTGATGGAAAAACAGTGTGTCTGACTGCAAGAATGTCAAATGAAGAGAGTTGGAATTGGCATAAGAAGCTCTCTCATCTCAATTTGAACAACATCAATGAGCTAATAAGAAAGGATCTTGTAAGGGGACTTCCAAAATCAATACTCAGTCTAGATGGCCTATGTGATTCTTGTCAAAAGGCCAAGCAAAGGAAGTCATCTTTCAAGAGCAAATCTGAATCTTCAGTAGTGGAACCTTATCATCTTCTACATGTTGATCTCTTTGGACCAGTGAATGTGATGTCTATGGGCAGAAAGAAATATGCTCTAGTAATTGTTGATGAATATACTAGATATACATGGGTGTATTTTTTATCAAAGAAGGAAGGAACTGCTCAAACTCAGATGGATCATGTAAATCTACTGGACAAAGGATCACAGCACAAAGTCAAAATTATAAGGAGTGATAATGGAACTGAATTCAGAAACTCAATCGTGGAAGCTTTCTGCAAGGAAAGAGGAGTGAAACAAGAATTTTCTGCACCTGGAACTCCACAGCAAAATGGTGTAGTTGAAAGAAAGAACAGAACTCTAATTGAAGCTGCCAGAACAATGCTTGATGAAGCAAAGTTACCAACCTATTTCTGGGCAGAAGCTGTTCAAACTGCTTGTTTTACTCAAAATGCTACACTGATCAACAAGCATGGGAAAACACCATATGAGATGGTGAAAAATAAGAAGCCAAATTTGAAATATTTTCATATATTTGGATGCAAATGCTTTGTGTTGAAGACTCATCCTGAACAGTTGACCAAATTTGAGTTAAAAGCTGATGAAGGAATTTTTGTTGGCTATCCATTGTCAACAAAAGCATTCAGAGTATACAATCTGAGAACAAAGGTGATCATGGAATCTATACATGTGTCATTTGATGACAAGAAAATAACTGGACTTGATGACTTAGATGAATATGATCAACTGCGCTTTGAAAATGAAGATTTATTCTCTGATGATGTAAACTCTGATGAAGCAGTACCGACAAACTCTGATGAAGCGGTTCTGACAAACTCTGACGAAGCATACTCTGAACCTCTACTGGTAAATACTGGAGAAACTGGAAATTCTCAAATTGAACAAAATAGAGAACCAGTTGAGGGGGAGCGTGAAGAAGCTCAACAAGACACATCAAGTGAGTCAGTTGAGGAAACTGATTCAAACTCTGACAGTTCAAACTCTGAGCCATCCAATTCAGGGGGAGCTTCAGATGCTGCAGAAAGTCAACATATGAATCAGGAGAGCATGGATCAAGGGGGAGGATTCAATAATGATGCAAGAAACCACTTACCAACAGCAAGAAACTGGACACAGGCACAAACACCTGATCTTATAATTGGAGATCCTGATGCTAGTGTAAGAACTAGAAGTGCTACAACAAATGAATGCATGTATCATGCTTTCTTGTCTCAAACAGAACCAAAGAAAGTGGAAGAAGCTCTTCAAGATGCTAACTGGATAACAACAATGCAAGAAGAGTTAAATGAATTTGAAAGAAATGAAGTCTGGACACTTGTACCTAGACCAAAGAATAAATCAATTGTAGGTACAAAGTGGGTTTTCAGAAACAAGACCGACAGTGAAGGTGTAATTACAAGAAACAAGGCTAGACTTGTGGCTAAAGGTTATTCACAACAGGAAGGAATTGACTATGATGAAACCTTTGCTCCAGTTGCAAGATTGGAGGCCATAAGAATTTTTCTGGCCTATGCTGCACACAAGAAGTTTAAAGTCTTTCAGATGGATGTGAAAAGTGCTTTTCTCAATGGGAAGCTTGAAGAAGAAGTGTTTGTTGAACAACCACCAGGATTTGTAGATTCCAAGCATCCAGATTATGTCTACAGGCTTGACAAGGCATTATATGGACTAAAGCAAGCACCAAGAGCATGGTATGAAACTCTTGCTCAATTTCTTTTAGAAAGTGGGTTCACAAGAGGTACAATTGATAAAACCTTGTTTTATTTCAATTCTGGTGATGATTTGCTTTTAGTTCAAATTTATGTAGATGATATTATTTTTGGATCTACTAATGACAAACTTTGTAAGAAGTTTGCAAAGCTTATGCAGTCCAGGTACCAAATGAGCATGATGGGAGAGCTTAGTTATTTTCTGGGCTTACAGGTCAAGCAAACAGATGATGGGATTTTTATCAATCAAGCAAAGTATACCAGAAATCTTCTAAAGAAATTTGGTATGCTTGATAGTTCATCTGCTCCAACTCCCATGGCTACTGCAACAAAGCTAGACAAAGACACAGGTGCTACAGTGGATATGACAACCTACAGAGGCATGATTGGGTCTTTACTGTATCTCACTGCAAGTAGACCTGATATCATGTATGCCACATGTCTTTGTGCAAGATTTCAAGCAGATCCCAGAGAGCCTCATCTAACAGCTGTAAAAAGGATTTTCAAATATCTCAAAGGAACCATAACCTTGGGTTTGTGGTATCCTAGAGAATCAGAGTTTAAGCTAATTGGTTACTCTGATGCAGATTTTGCAGGCTGTAAGATAGACAGAAAAAGTACAAGTGGAAGCTGTCAATTCTTAGGTGACAGATTGGTTTCTTGGTATAGCAAGAAATAGAAGTCAATTTCCACATCCACTGCAGAAGCAGAGTATATAGCTGCTGGTAGCTGTTGTGCACATATTCTGTGGATGAAGAATCAGTTGCTGGATTATGGTTTGAGGTACTCTAAAATACCTATTTTCTGTGATAACCAAAGTGCCATTGCTATGACAGGTAATCCAGTACAGCACTCCATGACGAAGCACATCAGCATAAGGTATCATTTTATCAGGGAACATGTGGAAGAAGGAAACATTGAGCTTCATTTTGTGTCTACAGACCAACAACTTGCAGATATCTTCACCAAACCTTTGAGTGAAGCTACCTTTACAAGATTGGTAAATGAACTTGGAATGATCTCTGGTTTTGACTAGAGATACGGGTTAGACTCAAAAACTATACATGTTTGATTTTTATGCTCATGATTCCTTGCATGTGTTAACTGTTATGAGTACCAGTGTCATAAACTCTGAAAGTAAACTCTGATGCTATACTCTGTTAGTCATAAAGTGTTGGTCATACTCTGATAGTTACAGTCTAATGCTATACTCTGATTGTAATTTTGTCTGAAACATATGGACCAATGAAGAAATTTGTATGAAGCATAATTCTCAGTAAGTAATTATGAATCCTTAAGAATTGTATAGATTCTGATCTCAAATATGTGCAGTAAGTTAACACAGCATGATACTGTCTCTGTATTTATAGCATCTCTTAGTTTATTAATCCTATACACTGAGTCTGTATTAGCTGTTTGCATTTTCTCTCATAAATTAATTATATTAACTGATGAAAAGTCTAAACTCTGCTAATTAATAGCAAAAATTTCACCCTCATATCAAAAGATGCCAAAAAGAGCACAAATTCCTTTGAGATCATGTTGTGCCTAGGACGATCCAGGAACTTATTGTATGAAATAAGGGCTAAAATCTTTGATTTTTGGTGACTAGTGCCAACCACTGATTACTGGAAAAATAAAGAAAAATAAAAAAAATAAAATAAAAAATAATAAATAAATAAATATATATATATATATATAAAGGGGGTGAAAAATAAAAGATATATCCAAATGAAAGGATATCAAAATACAGAGTTTAGATATAAAAATCAGATTTTATGTTAGATGAGAGTTTGAGCAATCAGTTTTTACTGTTTTAGTTTGTGGATTTTATGCACTTTGAGATGATCTAAATATTGATTTCGGTAAACTCTGCTATTGCACACACAATTATTCACACCTGTACAGTTTGAGAAAAGAGTTTATTGACAAAGAAGGACAAATGGTAAACACTGATGTATTGTGTAAAATACGCCGAGGTAACTTTGTTTTAATCTCTGATGGTTAAAATGATTTCTTTGTTTCAGACATTTTATAATTTTGAGATTAGACATTTGTTTAGAAATTCGAAAGAGTATGATTACAAACGGTTCATATTTGTATTAAATAGAGGAGAGAGAGGTTGAGTGTTTTGAACAATGTGAAACGCGGTAATTTTGGCTATTTTTACTGCGCGTGTGTATTGGAAGTTGTTACATACAGCTGTCAGCGTATGCCTGTTTGACATATGTCCCACTCACACATTTTTCAAAGACGCCTGCTGTGTGTAGTAATGATTAAAACGATTGAGTTTTAATTTTCACAGTTATTATTTAAACTTACTACACATAAACGGTTCATTCTTTTACACACTTCATAGTTTCATAAGTTTTTACTCACAAACACTGTCTCAAACACTTTCACTGCATACATTCTACACTTATCTCTGTTTTATTTCTTGCTTTCTTCAAAACTTTTCTAATGGCTACAACAATGTTTACTGCTTCTGGGTTAGAATTTGTCCCGAATAACTATTCAGCTCCTTTGGCAAATGAGAACGCACCGGAGGCGTTTCATTTGATTCAGGATTTCTTGTCAAACTCTGATATTGGCACTGCTCTCACCGCACCTCTGAAGTTGTCTGCATCTCAAATCAGGACTCTTTGGCAGACAGGCACTTATGATAATGGAGGAGAGTCTGGGTCTCCGTCCATAATTTTTGAATTTCAAGGCGACGAATTTACAGTTACTCCAACTACTGTTCGTGATGCTTTGGGTCTTGAGGATTTCAATGCTTTCACAATCTCTGTTGGCGATTTTGAGTTGGTTAAAATGATGAGAGAAATAGGCTACTCTGGACCATTGACAAAGATTGGTCAACTGAAAAGGCCGTTTTTGTGCAAGGAATGGAGTTTCTTTTTCGACTGCATCACTAGGGCTTTTGGAAAGAAGTGCACAAATTGGGATGCAATTCCCACTGATAGTCTGCAAATCGGGTATTCTCTTCTTTATGGAAGTAATTTTGATGTTGCTAGGCTAGTTTTAACTAATATTGGTGAGAAAATGCTAGAGAATAGGAATGTTGTTTATTTCTCTAGATTTTGTCAATTGTTATTCAACTTTTGCTGTCCTGATGTTGAGATCTTAGAGGATGATGTCATTCTCTCGTTTAAATTGCATAAACGCATATTCTCTGATCTCACTAATAAAGATAACAAGAAAGGAGATGTTGGTGTTTTAATGTTGCCTGAGTCTGTGCAACAATTTCTGGTCAATTCACAACAACAACAACTACTTGCAAATGCTGAAGCTGGACCTTCTGTGTCTCAATCACAGAGGTCAAAGAAATCTAAATTGAGGGCTGTTAAGTCTGCTAGAGTGAACCCATCAAATACTGAAGCTGGGGTATCAAACACTGATGGTATGCCTCAGAAGAAAAAGTTAAAGAAAAGAAGGGCCAACAGGGCAAAGACTGATGATGTTGATGAGGAGAGTGAAACTGATGATGAAACTTTTCATCAAAGGAAAAGAAGATTGGTGGCTGCACATCTGTTTGGTGCATCAAATGTCCATGCTGAAGCAGCACCTATGCCTGAAATGGCAAGTGCTGATATTGAAGCTCCTGAAGTTGAGTCTCAGGAGGATGAAGCTGTCAATGTGGACAGAGTGTCTATGGAAGTTGCAGCTCCTGATACTGCTAATCAGGAGATTATGAATAAAGCTACTGTGCCTACTGAGGACATAGCAAATACTGATGCAGAGGATGCTATGCTTGCTAAGGATAATTTCTTTGAAGATTCTGCATTGGATTTTGATTTTGAAGCACATCCTAGTATCAGTGTTTGTGATACTGAGGATGTGGCAGCTGATCAAGCCACCTTGGTCCTTGAAGATTCTGTTGCTTCTCACACAGAGAATCTTTCAGTTCACAATTTACAATCTGACCAAGGTGAGGAGGTTGATCAGAGGATAGCAGTTGCTACAGAGACAATTCTTGATGAAGCTGTAGCAGAGAATGTACAAAAGGCTGCTGATAAGCTAAACTCTGAGGATATTATTCTTGAAGCTTTGCAACAATCTGTTGTTGAGATTGTTCAAACAGAAACAGCGTTTGATACTAATGCCCACTCTGATGATCCAGAAAGAATGGCCGAGAATGTTCCTGCAGAGAATACAGCAGAGGATGATAATGTTGAAGATAGTTCTGCTCATTCAAGAGGAGGTCAATCTGATATTCGATTAAACTCTGATGAGGAAAGAGAGGTCAATCGAGCTACTGCTGAGCATTTTCAGGATATGTACTACAATCGATGGGCTGCTGCAGATTGTATCTTTTCTGCACAGAGGGCTGCTGATTTTCTTAATGATTCTGTGAAGCAAATTTCAAACACTGATGTTCTTACAAGTCTGAAGGCCACTGTGGTTCAAGTCAAAGCCTTAAACAATAGGTTTGATGAAACACATACAGTGGTTACAAATCTTAGGAATGAAGTTGGTCTAAGGGATCTTACCTTAAAGACTGATAGATCTTATTATTCTGCTATGTTCAAGCAGCAAGCCAAGGATTCTGATGAACTTAAGAAGAGGCTTGGGAAAGTTGAGGAGAATCAGACTGCAATGTCTGCACAATTGAATTCTATTTCTACTGCTCTAGAATTGCTGACATCAGTACTACTTTCTGATGATGTCAAAAAGGGGGAGAGTGTACCAAATGACAAATGCAAAGACACTAAAACTCTGAGACGGAGGGATGATTCTGCTGATGGTGGAAGCAAGGAAACTGAGAGGAATTTAACTTCTGCTCAAGGGAAAGGAAGATCAGGAAGATCAAGATTAAACTCTGATAGGTTGACAAACTATGGTAAAGGAATCTCAAACTCTGCCAGTGGTTCAAGACTTAAGAGTTTAATTATTTCAGCGAATCCACTTACTGATGAAGAAATTGCTACGAAGATGTTTTTAGAAGAACATGGTAATGAAGCTACAGTTGAAGACATGGAAGCTGAAATGCTAAGTCTTGCTGAAGAGCATGAGAAGAAATTGAAGGATGGTACTTACAGAAAGAAAGCTGTCAAGGCTCCTAGAAAGAAAGAAATTGGAATTTCTATCAAGGAAAATTCTCAACAGAGTATACAAGACTCAAGGAAGCCTATGATAGCAAACGCTGATAAGGGCAAGGGTAAACTGGTAGAAGAAGAACAGTTACCAAAGAAGATTTATTCAACCTCTGACATTGCTCAAGTTGAATCAAGGATAAACAAATCAACCTCTGACATTGCTCATGTTGATATTGCTACTAAAATTGTGACAACCTCTGACAAGGCTCAAGTTGTACAAACTCAACTCAAAGGTTTCTTAAGACCTGTACTTTCTGAAACTCTGACATTAGAACCTGTGGATTTTTCTCAAACCAGGACAGTACATGGAAAACAATCTTATGACAAGTCTGGTTTAGGTTCATACAGAGAGAAGAGGATAAATAACAGTCCAATGGATCAAACATCACTGGCAGAACCTGGTGTTGGGGTTACTCAAGAGAACCTTGACAAGCTAGAGTCTGTTCAGTTAATTCATCATAAGGGACTTAGGAAGGACTTTCTGTTATACTTCATGGCTGATGGCAGAGTATACAGAATAGGTGAAAATGATATACATTTGAAAATGGCTGAAGAGTTAGAATATGTCTTATATCTACTCAAAGTCAGAAATCAAAGGACTCAAAATGCTGCTGAAGTTTTGAGAGTAAGGATGATGAGAGCAAAGGTTCTTAGTGGTGCTAAAATTACAAGTGCTTACATCCCTAAGTACAAAGATGCTCATGGAAAGATTGTGGAAATGAAAAGAAACAGTGCAAGACTAAGGACTGATCTGGGAGTTAAAGTCTTAGAATTCAATCTAGACTCTGATAAACCATATTTTATTAGGCTAGGGAATGAGATGAGGAAAAATTCCATCTATTCTTTGAGAGCTGCAATTTATCAGACTGGAGAATCTGATCCAGAGTTGAGAGAGTTGAAGAAAGTTATGGTTGAAGAGCTGGAAAGGGCTGAAAGAAGACTACTCATGGATTATCTCAGAACTGTTCCTGATATTCAAGAAATCAAATAAAGTCTGACTGTAAGTTTTTAAAGTTTTCTGTTCTAAGTTAAAATTAAACTCTGTTATGATTAAACACTGCATTTGTTATATGTTTTGACATCATCAATTATCTGTTTAACTTGTACATTTTTATTATGCACAAGTTGGGGGAGATTGTTAGATATAATTGCTGATGTTTGTTTAATCAGTGTTTAAGTAACATGTACTGTTCAGAGTTTAGTCTGAAGTACTTATCAAAGTTTACTGGAAGCCGGTCAGAGTTTGTTAAAGTCTGACAGGGTGAAAGTTGACTTAGCTGTCGGTGCATATCATGAAGATTCTAGAAGCAATATATTCTGAAGATGGAAAGAAGCAGAATATATTGATACAGCTAAGGAGACTGGACAGAGGACTGAAGCAATTCTAATTGATTACAAATTGTATAGCTAATTTGTAGGAGTATCAATTAGAGATTGATTGTAACTATGTACTATGTAAACACAGATAGGTTATCCCTAGAAGGGATGCGATTATTGATATATTATTCTTGTAATCTAGTAGCTCTTTGTGATTCATTAACATCACTAAGAGAGAATTATTTAATATAATTCAGTTTGTTGATTTACACACTTGTGTTCTTGATTGTTATTCTCATACATACTTGATTATATATTGTGTATTCGGCCTAACAAAACTCATTGGGTAAATCTTGATGATTTAGAATAGCCACAAAATTGTTAGTGGCAAAAGTAACACCACTAATCACTGTTTGTTTATTCATGAATGATGAAGACGCCATTGTAATTCTTAAAAAATCTTGAGAATTGATGTGTGAATATAGTTAGGGTTCGTAAGCACAGAGAGATAGAAAATCGAAAAACTGATGATGAGAGAGTAATTAATGATGTAGAATAAGTAAAAGTATTTTGTCAGAACAAAACTTTACTCTCAATAACAGGTGGCAAAATATGATTTGTGCACAAATAATTAGTGGACAGATTACGTGTGAAATTTAAATGAACCTGCACCGCTTTTTATGTGTATGTATATGTATATATATAACAGTGCAACACACGCGCGCATACAGTTGTCCTACTAAAACTCAACCGTCCATCAGCAGATACTGACGAAAAATTAGGCACAAATTAAGCAATGAAATACTGACCTGAACATCAGGATTGACCAGTTGACTTCCTGTCAGGATTGCATCCTATCAGGATTTGATCAAAGAAAACATACCTTTCTGAATAACCATCAGGATTTGACAGTTATCAGGATTTCCTCTCTGTAGCTTTCCTGAGAAATTCTCAAAGTTCATCATTCCAAGTTCATTCACCAATTTATTGAAAGTAGCTTCAGGTAGTGGCTTGGTGAATATATCAGCTAGTTGTTGATCAGTAGGAACAAAGTGAAGTTCAATTGTTCCTTCCAGAAGTTGTTCTCTTATGAAGTGATATCGAATACTGATGTGTTTAGTAAGAGAATGTTGAACTGGATTTCCTGTCATTGCAATAGCACTTTGGTTATCACAATAAATAGGGATTTTTGAGTATGACAGGCCATAATCTAACAACTGATTTCTCATCCACATTATCTGAGCACAACAACTTCCTGCACCAATGTACTCAGCTTCTGCAGTTGAAGTGGAAATGGATTTTTGCTTTTTACTGAACCATGAAACTAGTCTTCCACCCAAAAACTGACAGCTTCCTGAAGTACTTTTCCTGTCTATTTTGCATCCTGCAAAATCAGCATCTGAATAACCACACAACCCAAAATCTGATTCCCTGGCATACCAAAGGCCAAGTGAAGAAGTGCCTTTGAGATATCTGAAAATTCTTTTGACTGCAATCAGATGGGGTTCTCTAGGTTTTGCTTGAAATCTTGCACACAGACAGGTTGCAAACATGATATCTGGTCTACTTGCAGTGAGATACAATAAAGATCCAATCATTCCTCTATAGTGAGTTACATCTACCTCAGCACCTTGATCAGGATCAAGTTTGGTAGTTGTAGCTATGGGAGTTGTAGCAGGAGAACTATCTTGCATGTTAAACCTTGTCAATAAATTCCTTGTATATTTAGACTAATTGATAAAAATCCCTTCATCAGTCTGTTTAACTTGAAGACCAAGAAAGTAACTCATTTCTCCCATCATGCTCATTTGATATCTTGACTGCATAAGCTTGGAAAACTTTTCAAAAAGCTTATTGTTTGTTGACCCAAAAATGATAACATCAACATAAATCTGAACTAACAACAAGTCCTTACCATGATTCAAATAAAATAGAGTTTTATCAATAGCACCTCTTTTGAATCCACTTTCCAGTAAGAATAGAGCTAAAGTTTCATACCATGCTCTTGGAGCTTGCTTTAGTCCATAAAGTGCCTTATCCAATCTGTAGACATGATCTGGATATTTAGGATCAATGAAACCAGGAGGTTACTCAACATAGACTTCTTCCTCCAGTTCTCCATTTAAGAAAGCACTTTTAACATCCATCTGGAAAACCTTGAATTTCTTATGTGCTGCATAAGCAAGAAATATCCTGATGGCTTCTAGTCTTGCAACAGGAGCAAAAGTTTCATCATAATCAATTCCCTCTTGTTGAGAATACCCCTTTGCAACTAGTCTTGATTTGTTTCTGATTATTACTCCATCAGAATCAGTCTTGTTCTTGAAAATCCACTTTTTACCAACAATTGATCTATTCTTTGGTCTTGGTACCAGTTTCCAGACTTCATTTCTTTCAAATTCATTCAGTTCCTCTTGCATTGCAGTAACCCAATCAGCATCTCTAAGTGCATCTTCAACTTTCTTTGGCTCCTCCTTGGATAGAAAGTTATTGTATAGACATTCATTTTGAGTTGCACTTCTTGTTTGAACACCTGCATCAGGATTCCCAATTATCAAATCAGGAGTATGACTTGCAGTCCATTTCCTTGCTGGTGTTAAATTGTTTCTTGACGTAGATGATCTCCCTGGATTGGTGTTATCTTGATTTGAAGAACTTGCTTGTCTTGAAGCTCCCCCTGAATTATTGCTATGTCCTCCTGATAAGTTATCAGGATCATCACTTGAATCAGTATCTGAAAAATTCTGTCCTGATGATTGAGTTGACTCTGAACTTGTAGTAGAATGATGTTTCTCCCCCTCAACATTAGCACTACTAGAAGTATCACTATTGATTGCATCATCAGTATTTGCACCATCAGCATCTGGTGTGTCATCAGGATTTGGTGACCCATCAGGATCTGATGTATTGACATGATCTGATTCCCTTTCTTCAGGTTCCTTGGTAACTTCATTTTCAAAAATCAATCTATCATGAGAGTCTTCATTGATTCCAGCTATCTTCTTGTCATCAAAAGATACATGTATTGACTCCATGACAGTCCTTGTCCTCAAATTAAAAACTCTGAAGACTCTTGATGCAGGATAGCCTATGAAAATTCCTTCATCAGCCTTTGTTTCAAATTTCCCTAGTTGTTCAGGATAAGTTCTGAGAACAAAACATTTACAGCCAAACACATGCAGATGCTTCAGACTTGGTTTCTTCTCCTTGAGAGACTGATAAGGAGTAACACCATGCCTGTTTATTAATGTGAGATTTTGAGTATAGCATGTTGTGTTGACTGCTTCTGCCCAGAAATATGTAGGTAATTTTGCTTCTTCCAACATAGTTCTGCCAGCTTCAATAAGCGTTCTATTTTTCCTTTCAACTACTCCATTTTGCTGAGGTGTGCCAGGAGCAGAGAATTGTTGAATGATTCCTTTGTACTTGCAGAACTCTTCCATCTTTGAATTCTTAAATTCAGTACCATTATCACTTCTCAGTATCTTGACTTTGTACTTTGTGGTTGTCTCAATCATTCTCACATGATCCAACAGAACTTCAGGAGTCTCATCTTTTCTGTGCAGAAAATACACCCAGGTGAATCTAGAATATTCATCAACAATTACAAGAGTGTACCTTTTCTTACTGATGGATATGATGTTGACTGGACCAAATAGATCAAGATGTAGCATGTGATATGGTTCTTCAATAGAGGATTCTGATTTACTCTGGAATGATGTCCTTCTTTGTTTTGCTTTCTGACATGCATCACAGAGTCCATCAGGAGTATATAACACTTTTGGTAATCCTCTCACTAAATCTTTCTTAACCAACTCATTGATATTGCTGAAGTTGAGATGAGAAAGCTTCTTGTGCCAATTCCAACTTTCATCTACTGATGCTTTACTGATCAGACAGGTAGGGAAGTCATCAGTATTTGATTGAATGTTGGCTTCATATATGTTACCATGCCTGTAGCCAGTCAGTGCTATCTTTCCTGTTGCTTTACTGACTACTTCACAATGTGTGGAATAGAAGTTGACATGATAACCTCTGTCAGTGATTTGACTAATACTCAACAAGTTGTGTTTCAGTCCTTTCACTAGAGCTACTTTTTCAATGATGACATTTTCAATGATTATGTTGCCATATCCCAAGGTTTGTCCAATGTTACCATCTCCATAAGACACAGTTGGGCCAAATTTTTCCTCATATTCTGATAACAGGGCTTTGTTTCCAGTCATGTGCACAGAACATCCACTATCCATGACTAACACATTTTTCTTTTTACCCTGCAATCAGAATAGAAACACACTAGTTAGAACATTTAGGAACCCATACTTGTTGGGTTCCTTTTCCATGCAATTTATTAACTTTCACAGCAGAAGACTTTCTGACCTTAGCAGTCCTGACAGGATTTACTCCATCAGGATTTGCTTTGTCAGTATCAGTATTAATAACAGCATGTTCAAACTTGACATTCTTAATGCTACCAGAGTTTGCACTATTTTTATCAACTTTAGGCAATGGATCATAAAAGTTATAGTACAACTCATGATAATCTTTACAAGTATAAATAGAATGCCATATACTACCACAATGAAAACAGGACTTCTGTGGTTTATAAAATACTGATTTATTCCTAACATCAAACTTAGAAATATCAGCAATCTTCTTCTTACTCTTCTTACAATCAATAGCAAGATGATTAGAGTTACCACAGTTAAAACAACACTTTCTAGGTGCATTTGGGATATATTTGTAACCATTCTCTTTATTGATCCCAACTTTACCATTCCTGTTTCTCTTAACAGTAGCTTCTTTTTTCTTATCTGTCACCTCACAGATTTTATCCTTAAGCTGTTTCTGAGACAATAGACCTACATTTTCAGTGACTTTATTCATGACAGGTTTAGACTTTATAATTTTATTTCCTTGAGTAGAAGTAGATCCCTTTTCAAAAGTAGAATTGGAATCCTTACCAAAAACAAAATTAACAGGAGTAATCTTAGATTTGGTTGTATCTATAACATGTCTATATGTCTTTGGACTGACTGTCTCATCAATGACAATTTTCTCTTTGAATTTCTTATCCTCATCTGACTTATATCCTCGACACTCTTTCCAATTCTTAGAGGTATTAATCTCATGAAATTTCCTACCAGAGTCTGTCCAGGTTCTGATTTTCTCATTAGCATTTTCAAGTTCCTTTTCAAGAGCAGTACATTTGGATTTCATCTCTAAATACATGTGATTCGCATTATCACATTCTTTTTGTACTTCTTGCATACGAGAAAATTCAGCTTCTAATATATCATTCCTTTTTCTAAGTTCAGACATCTCAGATAAGATCCTAGTATTTTCAGCAGTTTGACTTCTAAAGCTAATATGTAAAGACTTTAGAAAATGTCTTAACTCAGAAGCATTATCAGTATCAAAATCAAAGATAGTATTTAGTACCTTATCATCAGGAGCAGAAATTACATCAGCGTTGGCCATTAGAGCATAGTTGACCACCTTAGTATCAGATTCTGAGGAAGAGTCCATCCAATCCTTGCTTGATGTGATAAGTGCCTTTGTCTTCTTGCACTCAGAAGCAAAGTGACCCATACCATTGCACTTGTAGCATCTAACCTTTGACTTGTCAATTTTGGTACCCTTGCTGTCCTTTTTGATATACTTATCTTTGTTTGAGTTGAAAGCCTTTTTCTGAAAGTTGCCTTGTCTTCTATTCTTCCTGAACTTCATCCTTCTGAAGTTTCTGACAATCATAGCAACCATCTCTTCCATGTCTGAGTCAGAAGAATCATCATCAGTATTGGCATCAGGATTGCCATCAGTATCTGATGAAGAGTCATCAGGATCTGACTCAACTATTCTTGTTTTACTTCTAGAGACCTCCATAGCTTTTCCTTTTGATTTAGCCTCTGCTTTCAAAGCAATTGATTTTGCCTTGCTGCTTTTCTTGTTCTTTCTCTGTTGGACTTCAAGATCATGAGTTCTTAGCATCCCATAGACTTCATCAAGAGACACAGTGTTAAGATCATACTGATGTCTAATGATCGAGGTCTGAGTGTCCCATTCTTCAGGTAAAGCTCTTAGAAACTTGGTGTTTGAATCTTCAGTTTCATATTCCTTGTCAACTAAAGATAAACTGTGCAATAGTGTCAGAAATCTATCATATAGATCAGTTAGGCTCTCATAAGGTCTTGCATCAAATTGTTCATATTCTTGAATCAAAAGAGCCCTTCTGTTTTTCTTGACAGATGCAGATCCCTGGCACTGAGTTTCCAAAGTATCCCAGATTTCTTTTGAAGACTTGCACGCAATCATTCTATTTGACATGACAACATCAAGACTACTGTGCAAGATATTCTTTATCTTTGGTTCTCTGAGTACATGAGCTTTTTCTTCTGGAGTCCATTCACTTTTAGCCTTGACCACATAGTGTTCAGGTACTGTATCTGTTCGTTCTACAATCCTTGTAGGAATATATGGTCCATCACGAATCCTGTCCAAATAGTCAGGATCCATAGCCTCCAGGTACATCAGCATCTTTACCCTCCATGTTGGATATTCTGATTTCTTCAAGATGGGAATCTTCATGCTTTCATACTTGGTTGTCGACATCTTTAGATCGTATCTGATTCAGAATTAAATCAGTTTGCTCTGATACCAATTGTTGCCCAGTAATAATCTATTGTAGAAGGGGGGTTGAATACAATAGTATAAGATAATCGACTTCTTAATGTATATATCACAAATATGAAAGAAAGATAACAACTTTATTAAATCTGATATAAAACTGTTACAAACTCTCTCAAGAAATTCTGATGTTCTTGAGAGCTACTAGTTTACAAAAACTCTCTCAAGAAATTCTATGTTCTTGAGAGCTGCTATCTTAATTCACAAATACTCGATTATGTTCGCGTGTGTTCATAAATCGAAACCAAGACTGTGTTTATATACTACACAGCTTCTCTATCAATGATAAGTCCTAATCAATTACAAAGATTGAAACCTATCCATAATTGATAGCTACATTCTACAAACCAGGAGCCGACATAATAAACTTCCATGTTTAACTAGACTCCAAATATAACTCGAAGTAGGAATCCTGATCAGCTTCCAGTCCTGATGATCAATCCTGATCCCAGTCCTGATATGTATCTTGATCCTGACGACCATGCAATCCTGATGATGTCAGCAATCCAGATCAGTTTAGTCTAGCTTCTGACGATCATTGAATTATGATCTAACAGTTGGCAAAACCAAAACCAGGAGAAATTCTCTATTTGTACTTGGCGGTTTCTAACACAGCCCTAGGAGCCATTTTGGTAAAAGAAGAGTTGAAGGTTCAGAAGCCCGTTTATTACGTGAGCAAGATTCTACATGGGGCAGAAATAAACTACTCTACGATAGAGAAGTTTGCCTTAGCCTTGATTATGGCCTCAAGAAAGCTACGCCCATACTTCCAGGCACACAAGATAGAGGTCTTGACCAATCAACCTTTAAGAAATATCTTGCATAGCCCTCAAGTTAGTGGAATGTTGATCAAATGGGCTATTGAATTGGGAGAATTTGACATCAAGTATAAGCCTCGAACGACCATAAAAGCTCAAGCACTCGCTGACTTCATGGTTGAATGCACCATTGACAACCAAGAAGTCGGGGGGCAGGAAGTAATAGTGGAAGACAAGAAAGATGAAGACATGGTGTCCAAAGAATGTTGGGTGCTCTATTTTGATGGAGCATCAAAAACAAAATCAGGTGGAGCAGGTTTGGTGCTACAAAGTCCTGATGGATTTCTCATAGAGTATGCACTAAAACTGGACTTCCCAACGACAAACAATGAAGCTGAGTACGAAACCCTGATAGCTGGCTTAGGGCTGGCTGGAGCCTTGAGAGTTAAAACTCTGAAAGTGTGTGGAGACTCGAGGCTAGTGGTTTCCCAAGTAAATGAGGAGTTTGAGGCCAGAGATGAAGTCATGGCCAAGTACCTAAAACTTGTCAAGGCCATCATGACTCAGTTCGATGAATGCTATGTGGAACACATTCCAAGGGAAGAGAACATGAAGGCCGATGCCTTGTCTAAATTTGCCTCTTCTGAAATTGAAAACTACACAAGAAGTGTATACTTCCAAGTCTTGAAGACCCCAAACATCAATGGAAAGTTGGTAGCACCCATTGATGTTGCTAGCTGTTGGATGGATCCCATCAAACCTCATCTGGAAACTGGGTGGTTACCCAACGACACTTCAGAAGCGCGAAAGTTATATGTGAGAGCACTAAGGTATACCTTGATTGAGGGAATCCTATACAAAAAATCTTTCATTGTTCCTTATCTGAAGTGCTTGAGACCCCAAGAGGCAGAATTGGCCCTAAGGGAAGTGCATGAAGGAATTTGTGGACAGCACTTGGGGGGCAGAGCCCTTGCTCATAAAATCACTCGTCTAGGCTTCTATTGGCCAAGCATACTTGCAGATGCTAAAAGCTATGTGAAGAAATGTGAACGGTGCCAAAAGCATGCACCAGTGGTTTGACAACCACCAGAGATGTTGACATCCATAAACTCTCCTATCCCATTTGCTACGTGGGGGATGGATATACTTGGACCATTTCCAATGGCAAGTGCACAAAGAAAGTTCTTGATAGTGGCAATCGACTACTTCACTAAGTGGATTGAGGCTAAACCTTTAGCCAAGATAACCACCAAGCAAGTAATGCATTTCTTCTGGGAGAATGTAATATGCAGATACGGGATTCCACGAATCTTGGTCACGGATAATGGAACTTAGTTTAACAACGATGAATTCAAGAAGTATTGTGACGAGAATGATATCAAGTTACGTTTTACTTCTGTTGCTCATCCTCAAGCAAATGGGCAAGCTGAGGTCCCCAATCGAATTATCCTAGATGGAATGAAGAAGAGAGTTGAACGCTCTAGAAACACTTGGGTAGACGAATTACTCCCCATACTATGGGCATATCGTACTACTTGCAAAGTCACCACTGGAGCAACCCCCTTTCTCCTGGCATATGGGCGGAAGCAGTGGTTCCAGTGGAGATTACTCACACATCTCCAAGAATCGAAACTTATGAGCCAGAGACAAATGAAGAAGGCATGAGATTGTCCTTAGATCTAATTGATGAAGTGAGAGATGAGGCGAATGCTAAAGTAGTTGAACATCAAAAAGGGCATCTTTCTACTACAACCTAAGGGTTAAAGAGAGATTCTTCCGTCAAGGAGACTTAGTCCTCCGAAAGATTGAGGCATCCGGAGTTGGACAAAAAGGCAAGTTGGCCCCAAATTGGGAAGGACCATATCGCGTTAAGAACGTATTTGGTCGAGGCTCCTACAAATTGGAAACCATGGAAGGGATCGAAGTGCCAAGAACTTGGCATGCTGCAAACTTGAAAGTCTATTATGTTTAAAGTGTGTCCTGACTGGACTCACTATTAGGACAAGTAGAAATAAGGTCGACGAAACCAATCCTAGTTTTTAAACTTGAGGTAGAAAGTAGAGTATTATGTAAGGGTTGAACCCATTTTCAAGTTATGACTCTATTCAACATTTTCATGTTTCTATGATAAGTTTATATGCATTGAGTGTTGACAAACATTCGAAAAATTCAGAAAAGAAAGGATGAGAAATGATAAATTAAACCTTACGAAAAGTTAAGTTATGCTCGAAGGCAGATATTACATAAATAAAAGCCAAAAACGGCTACAAAAGAAAAAACTACATAAAACTAGGCTTCTCCTCCCTTGTCGCCGGTATCAGCCTCCTCTTCTCCTGAGCTAGAGCCAGAACTAGAGTGAGTAGCTGCAGAATCAATGCCGGCTGCTTGACCAGGAGGAGAGGAATGCCCTAGGTCCAGAATCCTGTCATCCTCGTCCATATCATCCTCCCCAGCTAAAGCCCTCTCTAAAGGAGTAGGAGCATAAGGGCTCGGGAAGTCAGCAAGGCAAAGCGACCCAGGAATCTTCTCCAATACATCTGCTAAGGCACCATCCCATCCCTTGGTAAACTGAACTGGGAAGAGGAGCTCGTCATGCTTATCGATTAAGTCCCTGTACTCCTGAGAGTCAAGGTACTCATCGATAAAGTCATCCTTGCTCTTCCTAAGCGCAACCAGATCAGCTTGGGAATCAGCTAACTCCTTCTCCCTCCTAGCCAGGGTAGCTTTGAGAGAACCTACTTCCTCCTGAGACTTCTCAAACTTGCCTTGGTTGGCCTCAGAAGATGAGTGCCAAGCCTTGGCTTGAAAGAGAGCCCCTTGGAAGTTAGCATTAGTCTACAAACAAAGCACAAGTCAAGAAAGAGACTTGTAACATATTAAGTAAACTACAAAAAGAAAAGGAAGCAAAAAGCTTACCGCAACCATGGCTTGAGAGCCTGCATGCTCCACTCCCTCAATAGTTGAGTTGGTCACAAAGTCCTTGTAGTCACAAAGTCCTTGTAATCACAAGGAGTAAGAGAATGATAAGACCACTCAGTAGCATGTTTGGACACCCCAACAACAGTGTCTTTCTTTCTAATACCCCAGTTGGGGCGCCAAACAGAGGCCTTGGATGAGGGAGGAGCCTCAACCTCCTCCACAGAATCCTCGTGAGGCCTTAGAAATGCTGGGCCATCAAAAGCACCCCGAGGATCTTTGCCTCCCAAACGAGCCCTTTTCATCCTCGCAGTTTCTCCATCTGCGGGCTCGTTACCTGTATTTATAAAGGTCGTAGTTGCAAAAGCAAATGAGAAAGAAATAATGGGTATGAGAAAATCTTAGATAAATAAAAGGAACTAAAGAATGAGAGTTACCCTTGTCGGATACGTTCGATAAACCCAGAGACTTGAGGAGAAACTCGTCCAGAAGCTCCCAAGCCATGGTAGCATAATTGTCTTTGGTTAGCTCAGCATAGGCATGAGCCTCCTCCTCAGTCAGGACTATCTTATTGGGACTACCATCTGAGACTCTACTAAACGACTTACGGAATAGGGTACCCCAATCCCCTCCTTCCCAAACTAGATACATAAACTCATTTTTCCATCTTGGGTTATTATCAGGAATGGATTTTGGGTGAAATATTGGAGGTGTGGAAGCCCTGTGGTTAATATAAACCTAACCCGGGGAAATTCCAGAACTATTATTAAATTGAAAGATTTTTCTGAATAAAGAAACAGAAAGAGGAAAATTGTTCTTTAAACAAAGGACTATAAAACTCATTATAATTCTCCAAGCATTGGGAGGAAGTTGGCAAGGGTTAATCCTAACGTCTGCTAACAATTTGGGAATGAAATCATGAAAAGGAAACCTAAGTCCTGCAACAATGGCGTCCTTATAAATGCAGAGAGCATCAGGACGCCAATGGCAAGAACGGTCTCCTGGACCAGCTGGGATATGCCTATAGGGGGATTTAATTCTATACATTTTGTTATAGTCCCTAATTTTATCAACTTCGTGAAATTTGTTACTACAGTCAAAAGAATCTAAGTGAGATACAGAGGGGTAATCATCGCCACGTTCGCTAATCATATCTTGCAGAGACATATATGAAGAGTGAATAGTGACTATACCTCTCTTAGATGCTTGATTCATCTTTTGAAGGCGTTGTGTTGCACGGTCAGCCATGGATCTTCAAATCTTCAAAGCAAATTCCCAGAAATCTTCAAATCTTCAAAGGAATTCCCAGAAATCTTCAAATCTTCAAAGGAATCTCCAGAAAACTTCAAATCTTCAAAGAAGAAATCCCAGAAATCTTCAAATGATGAAGAATAAAACCCAGAAAATGATGAATATGGCTGAAGAAAACTCACCGGGAATCGCCTCACCACGGAGAAACTAGAGAGAAATTTTTATAAATTGAAATGTGAAGTGAAGAGTGAAAATGGAAATCTCACTCTTTTATAACCAAAGTAGCCGGTCACCCAACCAGTCAAGAGAATGACAACCGACTACAACCAGTCAAGGCCCATAAATCTTTTATTGGGCTTCGAGAATCGAGGCCCAAAAATGATTAAAGCCCAATACGAATTAAGGCCCAAACAATTTGAGGCCGAAAAAAATAATTAAGGCCCAATAAAGTTTGAGGCTCAGGCGAAAACAAGGCCCAATAGAATTTAAGGTCGAAAAAACCTTAGGTCAAGGTCGAAAGGCTGAGATCGAAAATATACGTGGAAATTAAGTCAATTTAATCGACCTAAGACCAATTTGAGGTCGAAAGAATGTTAGACTGAGGTCGAAAAAGACTGCGTTGAGGTCGAACGACTAAAGTCGATATAAAAAAGAAAATCGAGGTTGAATCCATCGACCTCATACCAATTTGAGGTCGAAAAGGAATGGATTCGAGGTCGAAAAAGAATTGATTGAGATCGAAAATATACTGGGAATAGAGGTCGAATCCATCGACCTCATACCAATTTGAGGTCGAAAAGGAATGGATTCGAGGTCGAAAAAGAATTGATTGAGCTCGCATGATCGAGATCGAAAATATACTAAGAATCGAGGTCGAATCCATCGACCTCATACCAATTTGAGGTCGAAAAGGAATGGATTCGAGGTCGAAAAAGAACTGATTGAGCTCGCATGATCGAGATCGAAAATATACTAAGAATCGAGGTCGAATCCATCGACCTCATACCAATTTGAGGTCGAAAAGGAATGGATTCGAGGTCGAAAAAGAACTGATTGAGCTCGCATGTTCGAGGTCGAAATTATACTATAAATTGAGGTCGAATCCTTCGACCTCATACTAGTTTGAGGTCGAATTCGAGGTCAAAAATGACCTAAATTGAGGTCGAAATCGAGGTCGAAAATGACCTAAATTGAGGTCGAAATTGAGGTCGAAAATGACCTAAATTGAGGTCGAATTTGAGGTCGAAAATTCCTTTAAAATAGAAAATTTTGAGGAAAAATACGCAGTAACTTCTGTGAAAACCCCAGGAAGATTTTCCCCGAAGTTGGGGGGCAAATGATATGGACAGAAAAGTAATCCTAGAAATATAATTAATGATACATTAATTAGACCTAGAATGGTTGTTAGGTCCAAAGTATCGTAGAAGGGGGGGGGGGGTTGAATAAGATACTCACAAATAATTTAATTTCATTCGCGGATTAATCATTCAGTTCTATAACGAAATCAAACACACCAAACCAAATCAAGTTTCGGGGAATATATCTTTTTATAAATATAAACCTCGAGGGGTGCTACAATTTCTAATCCGTAGATTAGCTTCAATGAGTTTAAGGTTACACAAATTCAATACAATGATCAAGTTCTGAGCACTATTAAATTCTCTGATAATTTCTCCGGCTCAATTCTCTCTCTCAGTAATGTCTCTGTGTAGAATGCCTTAACTGAAGAAAACACACTTCCTCTGTTAGTAATTGTAGAATTTGGTTTGAAAAACCATCGAACCAAATTAATAGAATTAATCTTGGCCGTTGGATCTTCATCAACCTGACAAACAAAGAATACTTTTCACCTGCTCCTGAATAAAAAACCATCGAATGATTTAAGTTACTTTGTCATTCGATAGTTTTTAAATCAAAACTATCGAATACCAAATTAACTTGTAATGGTTTTCTATGAATTACTTTTTATATCATTCGATAGTTTTCTAAAAAGAAAAACTATCGAATCATTTTTCTTGTCTTATATCTTTTAATAATTACTCCTGAGCTCCTGGGTGTTAAAGTAATAGACTGTATTACTTTCTTCTGAGACGATAAAACAACTTGATCTTTTTAGTGACGTCAACAAGTGTAACTGGTCTGGTTCACAGATGAATAACACTTGATCAATTCTTCTTCTATGTCTTGAATTTTATGCTGCTGATAAGTCCTTTGTCGTTCTGGTTGCTTCAATTAAATCACTGGAATCCTGTGGTACTTAACCCTAAATCATTCACATACTTTTGTCGTCTTGAAAGTCTTGTTTTTATTGTTGTCACTGAGGCTTGAACATTTTCATGAACTTCTTTCCGTGACCTGTTTACGGACTTCAAGAATACATACCGTATTTTGATTTTTTGAGTTTACCTTTTCTTCTTTGATTCTGGATTCCTGTGCTTCTGTTAATACTATTGTATGTCTTGTCCTTTGTTGAGTTGTAGTTATCTCTTTTACATCTTATGTTACATTATGCTTTACAATCTCCCCCTATTTGATTGAATAGAGTTTGAGAAGCAAATACTTCGAGAATAACTCAACTAACTAAGGAAACATTAAACTAATTAAAGTAAGACAGCGTAATAATATTAAATGCATTCTGGATCAGATATATATACATTTCCAGATTTCATGAATCAAAAAACAATAAAACTTTATACAATGAAGTTGCTCCTCTATTCTGAGCTGATAGTTCTTTTTGTCTTTTGCTTCTTGTCTTCAGTCCATTCCTATCTCACCTTCTTCAATCATTGGATCAGAGTTAGCAGCTTGATAATCAATCACAGAAGGATAGTGCAGTGGTTCTCCAGGTTTAAGGATTGCTCCTTGGATGTGTCTTCCAATGTACTCTACCTCTTGTCCCACTCCAGCCCATAACCATGCAATGTTAACATCTTTCTTGTTTAGCTTTGGCATGTTTGGTAGTCTGGGATGCACTTCCAATCCTCTTTCCACTCTTTTCCTATATTAAGGAACATTCTCCATTATAAATCTTCTAAGAGTGTCTGCTGCTTTGTCCTTCTCCGTTGATGAGAATCCAGTGGATCTAAGATACTTCTCAACTGATATTAGATAGTTTCTTGGATAGTGTCTCAGTTTGTCCTCAGCCAAATAGCAGATTCTGAACAAGTCATTCGTCATGAATCTAACCATTAGAGGATTTTCAGTAATCTCTGGACCGACTTTCATCAAGATCTCTTTAAAATTCTCACGGAGCAGTTCATTTAGCCTTGTAGCCCTTTGTATCTTGAGAGCAACGCCTGCAATTCTGTGTATATCCTCTGTTCAAAAAACTTAGTGGAAATCACAAAGGTACCTTTCTCAAGAAAATTGATTACTATGTTCCAGGCACTGTTTGCTTTAACCCCAGCTTTCAGAAAGATCATAGAGTTTCTCAATGCAGTGAAGTAATTCTGATCTTCAAGATTGGCACTTCTGATGTTCTGAATGATAACCTCCACCTCAGCATTGTCGTTGACTTCTAATCCGTCTTCAACTCCGCAAAAGGTTTTATAAGCCATCTCCCAGTCACTTCCTTCTTTCTTTGCCAGATCCATCATCTTCTTCTTCCTCATTTCACTATACATTTTGAGCCTCTTCAGTTTTTCACTTCGCAGAACTGCTTGTTGTTTCCCTTTCTCAGCTTGCCTGGCATCTATTGCAGCTCTTTGAGCTCTTAACGCTTCCAAGGCAGCTTCTTCTTCTTGTGACAGAGAATTTGCTTCTTCTTCCATATTATCCTCCCAGATTGGATATTCAACAGGCTCTGGATAATATGGCTCATGCTCCTCCTGAATTGGTTGCTCTTGCATGACCTCAAATTCCTCTTCACTATTCTCTTCTTGCACCATGTCCTCAATCCAGTACTGTCTAACTGGAATAGCTTCAACCGTTTCCCAAACTCCCCATCCATCCATACCTTTCTCCCCATCTCCAACTTTCTCCCCCTTAGTTGAGGAATCCTCGACAAAAGCATCCTCAGCATAAAAGGCAGTAGAAGGATCAGGTTGCTGATTTGAAGGATCAGGTTGTCCAATTTGTTGGTTTCTTAGCATAGTCCAGATTGACTGTACCCCATCACTTTGATTCTCCATGAAGTCCATCAGCTCCTTATTCATCTCATGCATAGAAGCCAGCTTCAGGTCAATGTCATCCAATCTGGAGTTGGTAGTCTTTTCAATCTTGTCCAGTTCAGCTTAGACTCCACTCTAGAAAGGGTGTTCATTGCATCTTTTACCCTAGCTTGACTATCCCGGATAACCAGAACGTCTTCTCTCAAAGCTTCCTGTCCTTGTTCAGAGCATCAACTTCATTCATGAATCCATCTTTAAGCTCTTTGACATCAGTCCTCAGTTCGACCAGTTCTTCCATAGCTTCCTTCTTCAAGGAGTCCACTGCCAGTTTAGTACCTGTTATAGTGCCAGATGCACTTCCTAAGACCCGATAAGTTCTTCTAGAATCAGCTGCAGCCAAGTCAATCTTCTCTTGAATTGTCTTTAAAGAAGCATCGGCTTGACCAAAGGAGATCCCTTGGTCAAAGGAAGGTCTCAGTGGAACCTTGAATAGTGGATTTCCTTGTTTGTCGTGAACTGTCATCTCCTTGAGGGTGGATTGAACATGTACCTCTCTTTCTGTCGGTAATAGCAGATCATCTATATTTGGTAGGGTTAGGGTGTCACTCCTCACATATGGCTCTGGGTGTACATTCAACGTTTCTGTCGGTGTTTCACTCATTTTTCCTTTCCCACTCAGGCCAGGTGTAAGTGTTTTTGTTTCACTTAATCCCCTTGTGCTAGTTGTACCTGCAGAAGAAAACACCGTAGCCGTCCTTAAGGAGGTCACCGGTGGTGCAATGGGGCTTCGCAAGTCCACGTCCTTGGTTAAACCAAGTTGCTGATCATCCTTAGATGATGTATCCTTTGTAGGATCTAGAATTTGAATCTCTAGGAGGTTAGAATCAGGCTCTATTAACAGCAGAGATCCTGAAACTTCCTCAATAGTCTGTGAAGACTTTACCTCGGTTAACTCCTTAATAGTAATTGATTCATTGTCACCGAGTTGCCGATCTGCACCTACGTCAGACCCTTTACCCGCAGGATCCAGATATGTTCTATCTGGGGAGGTAGACAATGACCCTTTAGATTGTGCATTTAGGTCAAAGCCTTCTCTTGACGTCTGTGAAGACTCTTGGTTCTTAAAACCTTCAACCAGTGAACCTGACCGTAATATGGTCAGAACACCAGTTGCTTCCGTCAATTCTTCCTTACTTGATTGAGCTATTGGTTCAGATATAGCTTTCGTTAGCATTGCCCAATCAAAATCAAAAAAATCTGTGAAGGGTTCTTTGGATGAAAGAAATGAATTATCAACAGTTGCCTCGGTTTCTGTTCTTCTCCTTTTAGAGGTAGGCAGAGCTGCTGTTGAAGGACGTGTCTCCTTATGTGATGCTGCTTTGGCACTAACTCCCTCTACACTCATGGATGTTTGTATACTGGGTATAGGAGGGGCAGGAGGTTCGTTTATGGTTTCATTTGGCTCGTCCAAAGGCTCTTCGACCGTGGTTAGAGATTGTGGGTTTGCAATCTCCTGGTCAGTGATGGCCACTGAGGGCTCTGGATCAACATCCATTGGTTGTGGTTCAGGAGCCAGTTCAGGTTCAGGAATGTTACCTTCATTTACCTGTTCCCCTGGGGGTAGAAGTGATAGGGGCACCATTCTTAGATATTCAGTGAGAACAGTGGGTACCCCTGGAAGATAGTTGTTCTTCCTTATAAGAGCGGTTATTGCATTGCTCTTCATCTTCATGCACTCCTGGTTCTCCTCGCCATCAAATGTCTCACGTTCATCATCTGTTAAGACATCATTGAGAATTAGCTGTAGGAACCTAGGATAGAAACAAAGCACATCATCTATGCATGTTCTTTCTTCCAGTGGTCCCATGCATAGAATGACTTGATCAATCACTAGCCTTCCTATGTTAATATGCCTATTGTTAGCAATGGCAAACCCTATCTTTTGAAGGAATAAGGGAATACCATGCAGATTTGTAAGCTTGGCAGTAAAAACATGGATTAGGGTAAGAAAGAAAAAGTTCCATGGCTTTGTCAAGTAATGCTTAAGGAACTCTCCCACAAAGAAGTTAAGTTGTTGACTTCTAATGAGAGTGAAGAAAGCATGTATCTCCTCAGTTGTGGGATCCAGAACATGGGTTTCTGTTGGAAAACGAAGTATTCTGTTAAAGTCATGTTCCGTCACCCTAATTGTTCTGCTCCCTGGCACAACAAAACTGAAGGACCTTACATTATTCTCACTTGTGTCCATGGCAGATGTGTACATCGCAGTCAATTGATCGATGCAAAGGACTACGGGAGTACTTAAAGAATATGCCACTAATGAACGTGTATTCAAAAACTCTGCCCATGCACGAAACTGTAAGTTCGTAATGGCTTGCAGGTTTTGAAACGAGACATGATTAGTTTTGGTAACAATAAATTCTCCAGCCATTATTTTTCAAATTTCCAGAAAATTAATTTAAAAACCAAAACCAATTTTTTTTTAATTAATTATTTCTAATTAATTAAACTTAACAAAATTACCTTAAAACAAAATTACCCCCTTTTTTTTAAACAAACACAACTTCGAATCACTATTATCAAGAACCCTAATTTTGGTAACACAAATAATCAGAATTATCTGAAGAAATCAATTGAAGCAATTAACTTCTAAAGAACAATAGTGACAATAGTTTTCTTAGTAACAATTTCTTGAGTTCGATGGTTTCTTCTTAACTGATGCTTTAAAAACTTAAAAGAAACAAAGTTCACGGTTAAAATGAATTAACATTGATAGAACTGTAACTTTTCCAAGTTTTGATCGGTTAAAAATGAAGAATTCTATCGACAGTGATGTTCTTGGTTATATGTATTCTTGTAAGTATAAACAAAAGCCCTTAGATCTGAGAATAAGAACAAAAAAAAACGTAAGGGGTTGTTATATACTTTTTGAATTGTCAGGGGCAATATTGTCTTTACAGTGTTCGATGTTTTTTAATTGTATGTTCGATGGTTTTCAGTTAGGGGTAAAACTGTCAACTTTACTTCGATAGTTTTTGAAAAACTATCGAAGATTTGAAAATCAGAAGTTGAAAAGGTTTTTCTGAAAACTATCGAACTTGTTTCTTTTGAAAACCTGAAAAACTATCGAGGGATCCTTTGTTAAAAGAAAAACTATCGAGAATTAAAATAATGGAAAAATTAATTCTCTTCGATAGTTTTCTCTATTTATTTCAAAAACCATCGAGAATTCAGATATTGAGTGATAGAAATTCAATTCGATGCTTTTTCAAATCAGTTTCAAAATCTATCGATAATTGTATTCGATAGTTTTCTTTTCCTATACCAAAAACCATCGAAAGTTAATTTCGATAGATTTCTTCTAGACTTAGAAAAACTATCGAATTTTCTAAATTCGATATTTTTTGCTTCTGTCTAAATTTCAAAACCTGTTCTATTTTAAAATTCAGACTTTTATATTTCCTGTCAAGTTTTATTTTGAATAAACTTTTTCAAATTTACCAAAATCAATTGTTAATAGAAAATTCACAATTTTCTTAGAATAAAATCAACTAAATATCATCAAATGATATTAATCAATTAAAATCCAATAAATTATGCTGCATTAATCTACAATGTTAAAAACAAAGTAAATTAATTCAAATTAAATAAATGCTTGAATATTTAGAACAAATATTAGCACCTAAATAATTTTTAGAATTAATAACCAACTAAATGCCAGAAGATATATCATCCATAATTATGACATAAAATTAGTACAATAATCCTAACTACGAGAATTGCTCCAGAAAATAAATTCACAAGTCCTAAGGATATAGAAATTCTTAAACTCATGTATTCACTAGGACTATCTGCAGTTATTGACTTTTAATCAAAATCAATTAGAAAGATTTAACATCCCAAGTTCACCAACCAACTTTGAAAAAGTGGATTCATCAAGTGGTTTAGTAAAGATGTCTGCAATTTGTTCCTCTGTGGGTACAAAATGTAACTCCACAGTTCCATTCATGACATGCTCTCGGATAAAATGATACCTGATGTCGATGTTCTTCATCCTCGAGTGTTGCACTGGATTGTTAGAGATTGTTATGGCACTTGTGTTGTCGCAAAATATTGGAATCTTTGTCAACAAAAGCCCATAGTCACGGAGTTGGTTTCTCATCCACAAGATCTGAGCACAGCAGCTACTAGCAACAATGTATTCAGCCTCAGCTGTTGATGTGGACACTGAAGGCTGCTTCTTGCTATACCAGGAAATTAACCTTCTTCCAAGAAACTGACAGCTTCCTGAAGTACTCTTCCGATCAATCTTACAACCTGCAAAATCAGAGTCTGTGTATCCAATAAGATCAAATCCTGTATCTTTAGGGTACCAAATTCCAAGATTTGGGGTCCCCTTAAGATATCTAAATATTCGCTTAACAGCTATTAGATGAGATTCTTTAGGATCAGACTGAAACCTAGCACACAAGCATGTTGCAAACATTATATCTGGTCTACTTGCAGTGAGATAAAGTAATGAGCCTATCATACCTCTGTAGCCTGTGATGTCAACCTTCTTACCAGTTTCATCCTTATCAAGCTCAGTGGCAGCTGGCATATGAGTCTTTGCTGTAGATGAGTCTTCCATTTGATACTTCTTAAGAAGATCCTTGATGTACTTGGACTGACAAATGAATATACCATCTTGTCTTTGGTATACTTGCAGTCCAAGAAAGAATGACAATTCACCCATCATGCTCATTTCATAACGACTCTGCATTAACTTAGCAAATCTCTTGCATAGATCATCATTAGTAGAACCAAATATTATGTCATCAACATATACTTGCACCAATATCAAATCATTTTTGTGCTTTTTGTAAAAGAGAGTCTTGTCTACAACACCTCTTGTAAAATCATTTTCAAGTAAGAATTCAGAGAGAGTGTCATACCATGTCCTTGGAGCTTGTTTGAGTCCATAGAGAGCTTTGAATAGAAAGTACACAAAGTCTGCCAGTTTTGAATCCTCAAAACCTGGAGGTTGTTCCACATACACTTCTTCTTCTAACTCCCCGTTCAGAAAATCACTCTTCACATCCATCTGATATACCTTGTAATTGGAATGTGCAGCAAATGCCAGAAACATTCTGATGGCCTCAAGTCTTGCTATTGGTGCATAGGTTTCATCATAATCTATACCCTCTTCTTGAGAGTAACCTTTAGCAACCAGTCTGGCTTTGTTTCTCGTTACAATGCCATCTTCGTCCAACTTAATTCTGAATACCCATCTTGTTCCAATAACAGATTTTCCCTTAGTCCTGGGTACCAGCTTCCAAACTTTTTGCCTTTCAAACTGATTGAGTTCCTCTTGCATAACAATCACCCAATCTGGATCATCTAGAGCATCTTCAACTTTCTTAGGTTCTGTTTCTGAAAGAAACCCAGAATAGTGACATTCATTTTGTGATGTTCTCCTAGTTCTCACTCCTGTGTCCGGATCACCAATGATCAAGTGAAAGGGATGATCTCTATTCCATACCCTTTGTCTTGGCAGATGCGATCTTGATGATTCTCCTTGTTCTAGATGTTGTGGAGTGTGACTAGTTGATCCTTCTCCTGCTCCCCCTGAGTTGTTGACGGTATGATCTGTTGACCCTGTTGATTGACTAGTGGATCCAGTAGTAGTTTGAGTATGTCCACCACTATCACCACTTGGTCCAGAATCATTATCATCATGATTATTATTAATAACTGTAACAACTTCAGGTTCTTCTTCATTGTCAGAGAGATCTCTTGATAAATTTTCAAATACCAAGGATTCAGAGTTCTCTCCAGTTTGTAGGCCTGGTCTTTTGGTGTCATCAAATGTTACATTAAAGCTTTCCAACACCTTCTTATCTTCAATCACATATACCCTGAAAGCCTTAGATTCCAGAGAATAGCCCAGAAAAATGCCTTCATCTGCTTTGGCATCAAACTTGCCAAGATGTTCTCCATCTTTAAGTACAAAGCACTTTGCACCAAACACATGAAAGTACTTCAGTGTTGGTTTCTTGTTGGCCATTAACTCATACAGAGTCTTTTCATGATCTTTGTTGATCAGGGTTCGATTCTGAGTGTAGAAAGCTGTGTTCACTGCTTCTGCCCAAAAGTAAGTGGGAAGTTTTGCTTCATTCAACATGGTCCTTGCTGCTTCAACCAAGGTCCTGTTCTTCCTTTCCACTACTCCATTCTGTTGAGGAGTTCTTGGTGCTGAAAACTGTCTTGATATTCCTTTCTCTGAGCAGAAATCATTAAGAACTGCATTCTTGAATTCAGTTCCATTGTCTGATCTGATTGTCCGCACAGGTAGCTTAGCTTCCACTTCTATCTTCTTGATGTGATCAATGATTAGTTGTGTTGCTTCATCCTTTGATTGTATGAACAACACCCACGTGTACTTGGAGTAGTCATCCACCATCACCAATGCATATCTTTTTCTTGAAAGTGACATAACATTGACTGGACCAAATAAATCCATATGAATCAGTTGTAATGGTTCAGCAATGCTTGTCATTTCTTTGCTTCCATGTGATGCTTTCTTCGACTTCCCTTTTTCACATGCTTCACATAGTCCCTCCTGATTGAATTCCATCAGGGGCAACCCTCTCACTAACTCTCTCTTTACCAAAGAGTTCATAGTTTTGAAGTTCAGATGTGAGAGCTTCTTGTGCCATAGCCAACTTTGTTCTGAAGAAGCCTTACTGTAGAAACAAGTAACATCTCCTTCACTGGTAGAATTCAAGTCAGCTATAAACAAATTTCCTTTTCTTACTCCCAGTAGAGCAAGCTTCTCATCCTTCCTGTTTGTGATCAAGCACTTGTCTTTTCTGAAATCTACATTGTAGCCTTTATCACAGAATTGACTGATACTTAGAAGATTGTGCTTTAATCCTTCAACAAGAGAGATGTTTTCTATGATGACATTCCCAATTTTCAATTTACCATATCCAGTAGTGAATCCTTTGTTGTCATCTCCAAAGGTTACAATCGGGCCGGTCTTCTTAACCACCTCTGTAAGTAGGGACTCTTCACCTATCATGTGTCTAGAACAACCACTATCCAGAATCCACACAACCTTTGAGCTTTTAACCTTACCCTGCAATCACAGATTGATTAAGCGGACTTTGGTACCCAAAATTGTTTGGGTCCTGAAGGTTTAGATACTTTAACAGGAGTAACATTCAATTTAGTCTTACCCTGTTTGATATTCATAGTATCTGTGGATTTAACATTATCAGTGCTTTTGCTACTATCATTCATCAACTTAAAATAAGCATGCATGATGTTGTACTTACATAGCAAACACTCTTTCTTTCCACAGGGTTCATGAAGATCAGGCATGTCAGACATGTTATGCATTTCAGAAGTATTAGTAGTTTCTACTTTAACCTTTTTACATGCATGTGTAAGGTGTCCAGCAGAATTACAAATAGTGCACAACTTTCTAGATGCAATGGGAGAAAATGGAACAATTTCCTGATTAACAATCTTCTTTTTCCCATTCCTGTTCTTTTTAGCAATACTAACTAAGTCACCTACTTCAGTTTTAGGTATAACAGTTTTTACTGATTTCCTAGGCAACTTAGTCTTTACCTCTTTTTCCTTCAATAAATCCTCCTCAAGCAATTCTTGTCTTATGAAAAGGTCATCCTCATCAAAAGGTTCTGAGAAAGGCTTGACAAAGACTGGACTGACCACATTCTTAAGAATATGTGGAATATCCTTCTTGACAACAGAAGATGTCATAGGAAATTCCAGAGTCCTTTTCCCAGCCTTTTTGGAATAGTCAAGTCCTATAGCAGTTTTATTACCCTGGGTCTGAGTATCAATGATCTCCTTAGCAATCAGGGCGGAATTCTTAAAAGCATTCAACTTCAAATCTAAATCTGAAATCTGCTTCCTGAGGATAGTCTCTATCTCATCATTACACTTGACCTTGTTCTCTAAGTACGCATTCTTTTGCTTAAGATCTTCTAATGTGACAGCTACAAGATCTAGTTCTTCATTTTTAGATTCTAACTTTTTAATCTTAAGAACTAGTTTAGCATTTTCCATTTCTGATGCTAGCATGCTTGTGTGTACATTAAACAATTCTACACTAATATCTTGCACAGTTTTCTTGTACTCAGAGTTAGACATATCAATTGTAGTTAAGATAGGTACCTGAGATGATTGTGGTGATTCCTCTGAAGAGTCAGCCATTAGGGCAACATTTACATATTCCTCCTCTTCATCTGAATCAGTATCATCCCAGTGTTTTCCATATGCTATATAAGCCTTCCCTTTCTGCTTTCCAGAAAATGCCTCCAGTTGCTGTTTAAGCTTGGCATTCTCCTTCTTCAAATCCTCATATGAGTCTTTCTTTCCATAGACATCTTTCATGTCTCTTGCTTGACGAGGCTTCCGGCATTCAGTGGCGAAATGCCCTAACTCATTGCAGTTGTAGCATCTTGATTTTCTTCTATCAATCATGCCAGTCTTGTAGCCTCCCTTAAAGCCTGTACTAGGTGCATACTTGCTCTTCTGGAATCTGTTGGTTGAGCCCTTGAACTTGTACTTAGGGTTTCTCTTGAAACGAATATGACTAAACTTTGTAGCTAAGTACGCCATGGTTTTGTCTTCCATTTGCTCAAGCTCTTCTAGGGTGTAGTAATCACTTTCATCAACACACAGATTCACAGAATCCATTTCAGCTTCTATGATCACCTCCTTTCCAGCTCTAGGGGTTTGAACCTGAATCTCAGAAGTTGTAGGTTCATCCACCACAAGTGCTGCTGATCTCACAAGTGCATTGTGCTTGTTATCCACTGTCCCTGGTCCGTAGATTATCACTCGTTGTTCTTGCTCCATCTCATAAGTCTTCAACTTGCCGTAGATCATCTCTAATGGCATCTTCGTGAAGTCAATTCTTTCCCTTATGGATGAGGACTTGTGTTCTACATGATGGGGTAGTGTCATCATGAACTTCCTGTTTGATTCTCTCAGTGGATAGGTCTTCCCTTTCATTGCCAATTCATTTAGAAGTTTAGTATATTTCTCAAAGACCTGAGTTATACTTTCTCCTGGAAGAGACCTAAAACCTTCGTACTGAGAAGTCAGGATGTCCAATCTGTTTTCCTGCACGTCTTCAGTTCCTTCCATTATCAAGTTAATGGTATCCCACATATGTTTCCCGCTTGTACATTTCATCAACTGATAGCACATTTCCTTGTCTGCGGAGTCTACCAATATCAACATCAAACCTGTGTCCAATCGAATCAGTTCTTTGTCAGAATCTGTATACTCAGTAATATCCTTAGGTTGGGTGCCTTGAGGAATCCTGCTACCATCAGGAGCTGTAGATTCACTAACTGGTTTCATTGGTACAAACGGTCTGTTTTCTAATATGCCAATATACAACGGATTAGATGCCTTGATAAATAACAGCATCTTCATCTTCCACAAACCGAAATCATCTCTAGTAAACGGGGGAACTTTAATACCAGCGGTTGTCTTTGAAGCACTCATGGTTTCTGAAAATTTCAAATTGTTTAAAATTCAAGAAATTCCAATTAAATGAAAAATTTTGAAAGTTAAAAAATTTGCTTCGAAATTTCACGCTACGTTTGATTTTGGTCTCATTCACCGAATCTGATTTGTACGTCAATCAAGTAGCTCTGATACCAATTGTTAGGTCCAAAGTATCGTAGAAGGGGGGGGGGGTTGAATACGATACTCACAAATAATTTAATTTCGTTCGCGGATTAATCATTCAGTTCTATAACGAAATCAAACACACCAAACCAAATCAAGTTTCGGGGAATATATATTTTTATAAATATAAATCTCGAGGGGTGCTACAATTTTTAATCCGTAGATTAGCTTCAATGAGTTTAAGGTTACA
This sequence comes from Heracleum sosnowskyi, assembly GCA_030848705.1. NCBI lineage: Eukaryota > Viridiplantae > Streptophyta > Magnoliopsida > Apiales > Apiaceae > Heracleum > Heracleum sosnowskyi. The sequence continues at coordinate 37,924,456 of CM061244.1, forward strand.
CAAATTCAATACAATGATCAAGTTCTGAGCACTATTAAATTCTCTGATAATTTCTCCGGCTCAATTCTCTCTCTCAATAATGTCTCTGTGTAGAATGCCTTAACTGAAGAAGACACACTTCCTCTGTTAGTAATTGTAGACTTTGGTTTGAAAAATCATCGAACCAAATTAATAGAATTAACCTTGGCCGTTGGATCTTCATCAACCTGACAAACAAAGAATACTTTTCACCTGCTCCTGAATAAAAAACCATCGAATGATTTAAGTTACTTTGCCATTCGATAGTTTTTAAATCAAAACTATCGAATACCAAATTAACTTGTAATGGTTTTCTATGAATTACTTTTTATATCATTCAATAGTTTTCTAAAAAGAAAAACTATCGAATCATTTTTCTTGTCTTATATCTTTTAATAATTACTCCTGAGCTCCTGGGTGTTAAAGTAATAGACTGTATTACTTTCTTCTGAGACGATAAAACAACTTGATCTTTTTAGTGCCGTCAACTAGTGCAACTGGTCTGGTTCACAGATGAATAACACTTGATCAATTCTTCTTCTATGTCTTCAATTTAATGTTGCTGATAAGTCCTTTGTCGTTCTGGTTGCTTCAATTAAATCACTGGAATCCTGTGGTACTTAACCCTAAATCATTCACATACTTCTGTCGTCTTGAAAGTCTTGTTTCTATTGCTGTCAGTGAGGCTTGAACATTTTCATGAACTTCTTTCCGTGACCTGTTTACGGACTTCAAGAATACATACCGTATTTTGATTTTTTGAGTTTACCTTTTCTTCTTTGATTCTGGATTACCGTGCTTCTGTTAATACTATTGTCTGTCTTGTCCTTTGTTGAGTTGTAGTTATCTCTTTTACATCTTATGTTACATTATGCTTTACAATGGTCCAAGAATACGACCCAATAAACAAGGCCCGAAACCCTAATTATTTATTAATTTCGTAATTAATAAATAGGGAAAATATACAGCTCAGGAAAAGAGTCCAAAATATGACAAATTCATCAAAGAAGGATCCAAAATCCCAATTAAAAAGAAATAATGAGTCATAGTCCTTATCAACAAGGAAAAGACTTGTCCACCAAGAAATACAATGTTTATCCATCATAAAAAAGGAGACTTATTCGCTAAGTCTCCTAAACTTACTCTAAATACGAGGCTCTAGACGCCTATATAAGGACATTGATCCTTCACAATAGAACTACGTTTTTTGGCTTGATTCTCATCACTGATTGAGATACGTAGGCATCTTGTGAGTACCGATTTAGTCACGAAACACAAGAGCAACCATTAAAGCTCGAAAGCTCTTTAAACCCTAGCAATTAATTTACAAGTATACTTTTTAATCCATAACACGATCTATTTGTGTTAGTTTGTACAATAAACTACAAAATATCTTATTTTTAATGCTTATATGAACAAGTAAGTCAAATTATATGTAAATTAAAACAGGGACATTATAAGTAAACATGTATAAACGAAATATATATAATTACACTCAAATATATCTTTTAAGTCGCAAAAGTAAACGAATTATGTCAATTGCTACTGTTCCCTATTCCCTATAGAAGAGATGAGTATCAAACTAATATCAAGCACCGTGATGTGGAAAGTTCACAACATCAGAGGAATAGTACAATTAGTATTCATGAATTTTATATAGTTAGAACACACTACTGCACTGTTGAGGGATATGCTTTATTGCTTGGGGCAGACTATTTCTACATACGTGGTTGACGCTTGGTGCTTTATAAAACGCACCAGGTTACTCTGGGTTGAAAAATATCGATCTTTAATTATGTCAGATCTTTATAACAATATTATTGATAGCCTCAAGTTTTATTATGTAATTGTTAGATGTTGGTTGACGTGTGATCTTGCACTTGAGTTTCATTAGGGGATATAAGTAAATGCAACAAAATTTTCAGAAAATTATTTCATTCAAACCATTTAAAATTAAAAATGATATGTATTTTGGTACAATGCTAGAGAATGACCCGTGCCTCGCACGGGTTATTATGCTAGTAAGTTATTAATATATCAATAAATTATTAATTTATCTAGTAATTAATATTTTGATTAATTAATAATTTTTTCTGATCTCAATGATATTATATCGAGATTTTACTGTACAAAATGACGTGTCGATGGTAATGCGACATTATGCTATGTTTTTATCGGTGAAACTGGTATTAATGTATGCGGATCCATTATCATATAGCGAATTAAAATCTAACATATGTTATTTAATAATTTTTTTTATCCAATTTAATGCATCTAACATTTTTCGTGATCAAAAAGCTTAAATTATGTTTCAAAAAAATTAAGCGTTAATTATTTAAAAGTAGAAGAAATATGTAATTAACTCTCAAAACGATTGTGACTAGGGGTGAGCGCGGGTCGGATCGGTTCGGTTTTAAGTTAAAACCGAAACCGAAACCGCATATCCTCGGTTTTTAAAATCGAAAACCGAAACCGCAACCGAAACCGTCGGTTCGGTTTCGGTTTTAAAATGATCGGATCGGTTACAATCGGTTCGGTTTCGGTTTTAAAACCGCCTCAAATAAATATAACAAAATAAATAAAATAACTTCGAATTTTTAAGCTTGCAAAGTTACAAATTATTTTTTCGTCCAAAATAAACATACAAAGTTTTCATAATAAATTATTTAAGTCCAACATAATCCAAGAATAATAAAAATTTAACATGATCTTCAAAAATATTTTATTTGAAATTTATATAAGACAATGTTAGAAATTCAACAATCTCGAGTCTATCTGAAGTCTTTGTATAAGTAAAGAGTTTTTCCAGAAAGTCAAGAAAAATCGTCACATCCAAAAATAAAACAACATATAAAATACCTAGATATAGAAGTTTATTAAACTACATTTATTAATCAACTATTACAAATTAAAATTTCAAAAACAAGAACAAAATAGTATAATTATTAAAAGGAATGTCACGGTCTTTATTAATCTACTCCCACTACTCATAAAAATTGGTGTAGTAGAATATATAATATATTTATTTCTTTATTTTTATTAATCGGATCGGTTCGGTTTTTTTCGGTTCGGTTTGGACCTAAAACCGAAACCGAAACCTCAAGAACGGTTCGGTTTTTTAATTTTCGGTTTCGGTTCGGTTTCAACTCGGTTTCGGTTTTTTGCGGTTCGGTTTTTATCGGTTTCGGTTCGGTTTCGGTTTTAATTCGGTTTTTTGCTCACCCCTAATTGTGACCATCATAATTCAAATCAGTTATTATCCATTTCCGGAACTAAAGTTGTGTGTACTCTCCTGACAAAAAAAATAAAAAAGGTTGTTCGCACTCTTTACATGTTGTTTTAAGCCATTTATTATAATAAATCCACTTGGACAAAAAATAAAAATCCGATCTGCCCTTTAGCATTCTCGTATTTTGATCTGCAAATAAGACCTTGAAACGGTAGATTTATCCAACGATCAAACTACTTATCTTTGGGCTTTCCTCCATTATAACAAAACACAATACAAACATAATCATGTTTCTCTTCACTTTCCTGCTTTAAATCCTTACAATCCAATTTATTAATTTAGGAATTTAATAGTTTATATACACTACTTACATATATTTACATGGAGAAGAAGAAAGCTGCAGTGCCACTTGTGTGCCATGGCCACTCTCGACCTGTGGTTGATTTGTTTTACAGTCCTGTTACGCCTGACGGTTACTTTCTCATTAGTGCTAGCAAAGGTAGCTTTTAATTCTAGTTTCTTTTTTTTTTATTAATTTAATGTTATTATTGCATATAAGTTGTTGCTTCTTGGTCAGTTGAATCGTTTTAATAGCTAGTGAATTTGTTGTGGACCTTGCTTCTATGTGATAGGCTGTGAAAAATGATTTGAGCATCAAATAATTTTGGATTTCGAGCTCAATGTGTACTAGGTTCGAGATCGTACTTGTTTTATTAGATAGAGTTTCTACTTGCAAGTTCAATGAGGTTAATTATAGCTTCATAAGTGTTGATAATAATCGTGTTGATTGATGTGATCCTGTATACTTGGAATTGGAAATAAGACGATATATGCAGTTATTTTCTTGGCCTAAAGTGTTGCTAGATATTCTAATTCTTGGGTATACTCTGTGTAACGTAATGTGTTATGATAGGATAATGCTATAAGTTACAGTAGGATACTACTCAAAGTAAATGGCTGAAGCTTCTACGTGGTTAAATTAGTTAGGGATTTACCCAATCATGTGTCTGTGTAATGTTCACTTTATCCAGTTTCTGGATATAGGCAATTACATTTAATGTTCGAAAAGTCGGTCTAGGCGGTTGATCAATTGGAAGCCAAGGTGTAGTTATGTGAAAATACTTCATGCCTTGACACTTTCTTTCTCATAAAAATTATTTACTACTTTAATTACAATAACATTTATTTGCCTAGGCGGTCGATCAATTGGCAGCCAAGGCGTAGTTATGTGAAAATAGTTTTTGCCCTGGAACACTTTCTTTCTCATAAAAATTATATACTACTTTAATTACAATGACACTTATTTCTGTTTCTACGTGGAAGTTATTGCTTTGTGGACATGTTATTTAACCAATTTAAGTTTGATGCATATTTGTATGTTTATGCTACACGCCTACACACTTATGCCTGTCAGTATCATATTGCACACAAAATTTGACTTGAAATACTATCTACACAACCTAAACTCAATCAACATACCAAATTTGTTTAATATTAATATGAGGAAGACCTTTGATGAAAGGAAGTATTTACATCACATTACGAGAATAAAGATTGAAGAAATCCCATTTAGTGCATCTTCTTTAATATTAAGATAGAAACCCTCAGTTTCGGTAAAACTTGATCAAATTTATAGTAGAACTAAATTAATATATTCAAATCACCAACTTAAACATTAATGAAGTTGCTTATTTTTTCAATATTCCAAGTACAGATTGGTTGGAGTAATGGTTTTCGAAATCAAGTTACTACAATGTTTCTTGATTTTTTTTAAAGATCAACTATATAATGCAAGGATTACATATAGTTATAAGACAGTAGATACTCAAGGTTCACAATTCTTATTGTTGGTATCTAACCTTTTCAGTGTGTTAAAGCCTGCAATAATGCAGGATCAGGGTATATAAATATTGTGGCCTCTACATAATTCATAGTATTTGGACTGTTGAAAATTATTTCTAAATATTATTATCTTTATTTGCCTAATGGCTAATATGATGTTTTCGGTAACTTCAAAACTATAATTTGTAATAATATTTTACATAAATATTATTGCTTAATATTCGTATAAAGTTGTAAAATTCAAAATTTTATCATTTTGTGGCTATCAGTATTTACATATTTCATAGTTTCTTTTCGTTTAAAGTAATTTCAAAGAGCCCATGCAAAACGGGCAACAATACTAATATATAAGTGTATGCTATAAACTAATTCTTATTAGTATCATCAGTTGACACGTGTAATTGATAGTAAATTATTGTCTTTTCAGAATAATGGTAAAAGACATCCAATTAATTCTTCCAATTTATCCCCGATTATCTGTTGCAAGAAGTTATCTTAACCGCTAGACTTGCCTTGCGATTTTTTGAACCTTGGATATATGTCATAATAATCTGTCTTATTAGGTCAATAAGTGTTTGAGAAATGGGAAGTTACTACATTATTACATTAAACGTGTTTGGACCTGAACATTGCTGTGATATAGTCCAGTATTGGTATGTTTCTATTGCGACATTTTCTTCTGTAAAATACTCAGGTTATTACTGTCATTTAGAGCTAAGTTATGTTTTCGTTTTAACTCTGCTTATCACCTTATTTGCTGCTATTAAGATTCTTTTGAAGTGTTGGTTTCTGAGCTTGCATGTAATTATCTTAAAAGTTAAAATGTTCCTCTCCATAGATTGGATAGTTAATAACTCCGTCATTAGTCCCAAGAGAGCTTAAGCCTACAGATGCCAGTTTTATTAACTTTTGTATGTATCGTACATGTATATTACAAAAATTAAAATCCTCAATTGTGTTTCAGCCATATGTATGTCATCTATTCGCTTTATGTTTTGAAGATTAAGAATCATTGTTATATTGCTGTATGTATCATACATGTATATTACAAAAATTAAAATCCTCAATTGTGTATCAGCCATTTGTATGTCATCTATTTGCTGTATGTTTTTTAAGATTAAGAATGATGGTTATATCGCTTGTTTCTAGATTCTACTCCGATGCTAAGAAATGGAGAGACTGGAGATTGGATTGGGACATTTGAAGGGCATAAAGGTGCAGTGTGGAGCTGTTGCCTTGATAGCAATGCATTACGCGCTGCATCTGCATCAGCTGATTTTTCTGCGTACTTGATCGAGCCTTTTCTCTCTCCCCATCTTGAAACATGTTAAAGATAGTAGCTTAGTTTCTAATGATCTTAAAAGGATCAAGTATTTCTCATTCTATTTGAACGTCCAGGGTGTGGGGGGGGGGGGGGGGGGGGGGGGGGGTTCACATAGTAACTGCTAGTTAATCTAATAGGCACATTGACATTCTCAAACTGTTACAAATGTTAGTCTGCTGGGACTTTTTTTCCTTAATACATCATTCTTGTCTAACAGGAAAATATGGGATGCATTGACCGGGGACGTATTACATTCATTTGAACACAAACACATTGTCCGGGCCTGTGCATTTGCAGAGGTATTTTCACTTATTTTTCGCTAGCCCGTAAATTTATGCTGGTTCTTCCTTATTTAGGATTAGATTATTCCCCAGGCATCTGTCAAAGGGACATTGTAAATTTTGATTATGTATCGTAACACTTGCATGCTACTAGTTGAAAAATATTGTTTACAGGCAAGAATTGATCAATCTCTCGCTTGTTTCTTTAGACAGGGACCTTATTCAAGACGATTGCCTGAATTAAGATTTAATAAAAATTGGACCCTTAACTATGTCTCTGAATAGATGTCAAGATTCCTTTAAAGTTAAATATGTTATTTAATCATGCTAATCAATTTTCAAAATGAATGAGCTGTTGTTTATACGTGGATGTTTGAGCCCAATGGATAACTAATTTATACCTAAAGCCATCTGTTGTCACAGGAAGAATATAAAATTCCTAGAAGTTACTTTTTTGTTTATGTTAAATCTTACAAACTAATTTAAATTATTAAGATTACCTGGGACCAGTATTAGCATTTATCCAATTTGAAATGCCCAGAATTTTCAGGGGAGTTCTCTTTTGTTAGATTGTATTCGGGGGCTTAAATTATTTCATTTCAAATTCCGTTGAATGCAGAGTACCGACATAATTTGAGTTGTGTACCGTTCAGATAGTCTGTATTTTAGATCTTTATCAGCAAGTATACATTGCTTTTGAGATAAATATTGTGTTGTGATCACACCTTCACGAGGTTCCAGTATTTACACATATGCTACCAGGATCAGTATGACTAAAACTAATCTCGAGGTTGTTTTTGTATTGCAGAATAAGCACCTTTTTCTCACAGGTGGTTTTGAAAAAATTCTTCGCATTTTTGATTTAAATAGACCAGATGCGCCTCCAAGAGAAGTCAATAGTTCCCCAGGTTCAGTTAGGACAGTTGCATGGCTACACAATGATCAGACTATATTAAGTTCTTGCAGTGATTCAGGCGGGGTGCGGTAAGCACACATTTTGATGCTATCATGCTGAATCTGTTTTAGTTTGGTCAATTTCACAGCAGTGATTTGTTTTAACCTTTCTTTCTTGGAGTACTGAAATCAAACGATAATACAACTTGTATTTTTGATGTTAATCCGCGGGTCTTGAATTTTGGAGCACATCCCGGTCATGCGACATACTAAACTCTATGCAATTTTGAGAGTTGAAAAATTGTTTTGATGACATTTTACTGTTTTAAAAGCATGTCTTGTTTTAGTCTAGATTATTGTTACAGAACTTCTCAATGACAATTAGATAAACTGTTGAATGACTAGGTTGTGGGATGTTAGAAGCGACAAAATTGTCCGAACACTTGAGACCAAGTCATCCGTTACCAGTACAGAAGTTAGTCAGGATGGACGATATATAACCACCGCAGATGGCTCCACTGTCAAATTCTGGGATGCTAATCAGTAAGTTCTTTTTCCTGGATGAGTAATTAATAAGTTTTCAGATTAGCATTTTTCTTTGCCTTACACGCTACATTGCGAAATTTCATGGCTTGTGTGTTCTGATCTGATTTGTTGAAATTTTGGCTTGTCAGTTTTGGATTGGTGAAGAGTTATGACATGCCCTGCAGTGTGGAATCTGCATCATTGGAACCAAAGCTTGGTAATAAGTTCATTGCCGGAGGAGAAGACATGTGGGTTCACTTATATGATTTCCATACTGGAAAAGAGATCGGTAAGTATCTCTTGAACTTGAGAAGCTCTAGCCTACTACCTTTTTATCTTTTTGTATGTCCGTTTGACCTCTCTTTTTTTCCTACCGTACTGCAAGGTTTTGTACTGAAGGTACATGATATTTTCTTGTGTATTCTATTGTGGATAATAATCCAAAAACGAAATTTTTTGCAAGTACACATCCTTAAAGTATGCAAAAAAGAAATTAAAAAGAATTACTCCTTAATAAAACAGAGGAAGAGGAAATACCTGACACATTTCGAGACCTTAATAAAGCTTGTTACTCTCTTCTTTTCTTATGATATGTTTGTGTAATACGTATTCTTCCATTCAATTGATATTTGAATAATTCACACTTGTTAAATAATTCACTTGTTTTTTATTTGTGTAAGGTATTAATAGTGATAGATTGCTAGTTTGGCACTGTTCAAGTGCCTCGTTATATACTAACATTTGATGTAGTACGCCTCTTTGAGTAAACCACTTTTGGTCCCATTTCACATCGTCTCAACCCTTAATATAAATTATTACTTCAACTCTCTTTAGTCACCTGCTTCATAGTCTGTGTAGATGCAAGTTGCTGACAGGTATGGGCTGGTTCCGTCGTTTGGTCCCGTATCGAATTTTATGTATCTGGAAAGGAAAATCGATTGCTATTTCATTTCATAAACTTGATGTCATATCTAAATATTTTAAATCATCTGTATTGTAGGATGCAACAAGGGCCACCATGGTCCTGTTCACTGTGTGAGATTTGCACCTGGAGGGGAATCATATGCTTCAGGATCAGAGGATGGAACCATAAGGATATGGCAGATGAGTCCTTTAGAAATCGAACATCAATCCTCTATCCCAAATGGGCCAAATGAGGAAGTAAAGGTTTCTGCTGATGAGGTCACTACAAAATTTGAAGACACACATATTGCTGAGGGAAAGACAAGTGAGAAGGAGAAAGCAGCCGGGCTCTGAGTCAAAATTTCAGATATAGCTGTTATATGGTGCTTAAACTGGAGTTGTAAGCCATGTTGCTGCAATTATCCTTACTTGATCATGGACTCCTTGCGTTTTTTCGGTTAATTGTATCTTTCTTTCGTCAACTCTTTACATCTTATCTCTTGGCATTATGATGAACAAAGTGCAGGTGCAAGTAACTACATTACCAGATAATATAGTAAACACTTTTATCTTGTAAATCATCACATATTGACAGTACCTTAAGTTCTAATCAAGTCTAATACTTAGCTGGCTGGAGACAAGTTAGTGCAAGACGCAAGACAGGGTTAGTTGCTTAGTCTAAAATGGCTGACTGGATTCTTTTGCTTAACAAGAAATCAGTCAACAGCTCACCTACCTCTCACGAGGCCTGCCTTGACAAAGACTATTCAGTTCGGGAGGTCTAAGGTATCTGAGATTTGACTTGTATAATAAATAATAAAACTATTACTAATAGTTTAACAAAACGGAAATTATAGTTATAGCTTACTATTTTATACAGTAATAATTACTCCTTTCGTGATTATAAACACTTTTCTTTTTTGGACGTCCCAACTATTTCTTTACATTTCTAAAGTTTCCAAAAATATTAAAGTTTTATAATATAAAATTAATTTTACCCATTATTTCCTCTACTACTTTCATCCACTATACTCATTTAATAATTTAATGATTTTATCATTTTACTCACTTTTCTTATATTGTTTCACTACTTTATTTATTTTTCTTAACCTCCGTGTCTAAATTATTTGTAAATAAATGGCCGGGACGGAGAGAGTAATATTTTACCTGTACTACGCACCGAAAATACTATGTCAAAAGTTGCAAATTTATTTCTATTGTAATTGAAAATTTTTCTTTAAGTTTTTAGAAAATTTTAAAATCAAATCCATATTCAATATTTTTGTCATATCTTTACGAATTATGGTAACATATCTACATGTATTAATAAATATAATAAATGCTAAATGAATATAATCTTGTTAGAGTATAAATATTTGTACCTGTAAATTTAAATATGCGAAGATAACCAATTCCTCAATTAATTAAAATGACAAATTAACACAAAATTAAGAAATTAAAAATTGTTTGAAACGTAACATCAATGTCAAATGAATGAAAATATTGAATGACCTATACTATTTTAAATTTATTCTTGTTATTAAATTCATTATTATTCATGAGGATGCGTTTTTCTGTTCTTGATTTTAACTTTAGAGGTCAATAGCACTCTTATTGTTAGCATAGTCAGATACATATTTCAAAATAAATAAATAATATATTATAAGGTGTGTGAAAGGTGATCGTCGATCTTCATTTTTTTCGATGAATTTGCAAAAATTAATTTTTATTATCATTTCCTATTTTTTCACCCCCTCAATTTTTTTCGGATCTATTTATGTTGTATCGATTTAATCGACTATTCACCAACACATGCTTCTATGACACATTATTTATTTCTTCTAGTTTATCTTCTTCATGTTTTTCCTCACTTTCAAACATATGATTAGTTAATTTTTGTCAAGTTTTGTGGTTTTTTATGGTGATTTTGACTTGTATTTGGTTATCAATCAAATAATGATGATATGTAGATATTGGTGGTAATGATGGTGATAGTGGTGGTGGACATGCCAGTGATAAGTTAAGGCAATGTGATTATTGTGGTTGTTTGATTGTGGTTATTTCAATGTTAAGACAATGTGATTATTTTGGTTGTTTGATTGTGGTTATTTCAACATGCAGATGAAAAATTGTAGGTGATTATCAGAAGTGGTGGTTTGAGGTTGTGACAATTTGATTTTGCTAACTTTTGTTTGATTGTGGTCTTATTTATTTGAATATGATTATTTGATATGATATTGAGTTGATGAATGTGGTGTTTGGAGATGGCAGTCATGTCATGGTTTTAATGTTATCATTTTTTTTTAAAAAAAATTGTCATTATAGAATGATGCTGGCCCCCAAAATTGGTGTTTGGATGCGGTGATTGCTGGTGGTCGGAGATTGTGATTGAAATAAAAAGGAGATTGTAACGGTGGATATAGATGTGGATAAGATTACTGGGTGGTAGAAGATGAAGATGGAGCATCGATTATGAGAATAAGATTAGATCTCATACATTGAAATGTGCGATTATAATTAAATTTTATAATTCATTTAAGAAGGATTTTCATCAAAATATGATTATATCTCTATATATACATTCTTAAGCATTCAAATGATTGATATCTTTAATTTTCATTTCAAAAGTCGACTAAATATATAAAATAACAATGAAAAAAAATCCCCAAATTAAGTAGAATAGGAAACTAATGGTAAAGGAAAAAAAATATTTTTTCAATTTAATTTTTCATATTACTCTCAAAAGATACACATCTGGTTCCACACTCGAACAATAAAATGTTGAAGATTTTGTCTCATTATTCTTTATAACATATCCTTTTTTAGTTGATTATATGTGTTTGAGTCCATGTTATTAACATTCATACTATGATGATGGTCGATTATCAAGACTTCTAAATAGTGATCAATTTAGATCATAGTAGGTTGACTATGTATCTGTTTGATTATTATGATTTATCGTCATTCTACAAATTTGTGCTACATTATTTTTGCATTATTTGTTGTCTTAACTATTACGCTATTATTTTCGCATTATTTGATTGAGTCTAAATTTATACTTTTTACGGATATTTTTATTTCATTTTAAATTTATATAAATTAATACTTGAATCAGTGTTATAAAAGTCACCAATTTCGGCGATTAATCGGCCAACATATTAGAAATCGGCCAACATATTAGAAATCGGCCAACTTCCGATCTCATTTGCCAAAATCGGTGTGATAAAATCCCCCGATTTTCTATAAATCTCAAATCGGTACCTCGACTGATTTATTTTGATTAGCGATTGTTGCAACACTGACTTGCACACATAATTAGGATTTTGTTGTATATCGATAGATGAAAATAAATATATTTTTGTTTTATAAATTGTTTAATTTAATGTAATCACAAATACTAAAATTTGACTACGTCTTATAAATCATGATTTGAAAAGTACCTTGTAAATTATATGTAGAGAGTAATGTTAGAGGTAACGAATTGGGTACAAAATGACGTGGCATTGATGATATGTCAATTTCAAATGTTTTAATTGGTGGAAATAATGTGAATACAGGGGATCCATTAATTTATAATCAATTAGATAACAGGACACGTGTCGTTTTGTAACTATTTTGGTACACAATTCGGTGTCCGTAGCATTATTCATATATAGGGCTATAAGCAAATCGAATTGAAAACAGAAGATATCTTATTGGACTTGAGCAGTTTTTTATCGAACGAAATAATGTTCGATTACATTATCAAACAAATATTTTTGTCAAAATTCTAGTTCAAAAATCTATAAATTCGGGGTTATTGATTTTGAAGCGAGCCCAACTCGAAAAATAATCAAAATGTTCAATAAATCTTCAACCTTATAAAAAAAAACTATAGTTCAAACTCAAGCAATGATTTAACGATTTGAACAATGTTTGATAATTTTATTGAACATAATTTCGATAATATATCAAACCGAAATTATCGAGTTTGGACCAAGTGAGACTCGAACAAAATTATTGAATATCTCAATTCGTCTACGGCTCCAATTATATGTTCATTAGATTATAAAAAATAGAAAAAAAAACATTGAGTACCTATGGCTGTTTGAAAAATAATGATCCGTTTTAAATTTCTTGGAAAATAATTTTTAGATTTTAATCGGTAATTATATATAATTGTTTTCCGAACTCGAGTTCGATAACATATCAAATTGGACTTATCGAGTTTGGACCAAGTAGACTCGAACGAAATTATTGAATTTCTCAATTCGTCTGCAACTCCAATTATATGTTCATCAGATTATAAAAAATGAAAAAAATATCACTGAGTACCTATTGTTGTTTGAAAAATAATGATCTATTTTGAATTTCTTGGAAAATATTTTTTAGATTTTGATTGGTAATTGTACATAATTTTTTTGCCGAATTCGAGTTCGATAAAAATCAAACCGAACTTATCGAGTTTGGACCAAACTAGACTCGAACAAACTTATTGAATATCTCAATTTGTCTACATCTCCAATTATATGTTCATTAGATTATAAAAATTGAAAAAAAAAATCACTGAGCACATATGACTATTTGAAAAATAATGATCTATTTTGAATTGCTTGAAAAATAATTTTTAGATTTTGATTGGTAATTGTATTAAAATAATATAACATTAATAGAGTTTTTTTTGCTAATCCTATATTATACTCGTTATATTTTATTGAATATAATAATAATATTCAATAATAATAATAATATTATAGTGATAATATTATAAAAATAATATAATGATTAATTTTCAATAATAAATTTAATTATGATAATTGAATACTATTAATAATAAAATTTATTAAATATTATTATTGTCAATAATAAATTTCATTGAATATTATGTTATTACAATTATAAATACATTTATAACTTAATTCATAATGTATAATAATATTATTGTGATTGAATTAATACTAAAAAAGTGATTTATTAGTAAATATTTAAGAAAATCAACTCATAATATATATAATAATATATTGAATATAATGTTAATAGCATTATAAATATATTTAAAACTTAATTCATAAAATATAATAATATTATTGTGATTGAATTTATACTAAAAAATGATTTATTAGTAAATATTTTATGCAAATCAGTTCATAATATATAATAATATAATTTCAATTTGTTTTAAATTAAAAAAGTAAATTATTAATACTACTGTATTTAGATTAGAATTTTGTAATATATGGCAATTTTAAATTAAGTAAATAATGTATTTAAATTAGAACTATTAATTAACTATGGTTAGTATAATAGGATTAGAATAATAAATAAGAAATTTTTTTTAATATAATATGACTGGTATAAAATTTAAGAATGGTCTATGATTGATTTTAAAATAATTCATATTTTCTGATTGATTAAATTTAAATTATGTAATATGGTGAATTATATTTAAAGTAAATTTAATTTACAAAAGATTAAGCGGAACCCACTATGCCATAGTCAACCGAGTCATCTCACCAACCCCCACCTGCTTAAATATATCTCCCCCGCATATCATCCTTATTTAAAAAAGTTGGTAAACCTCCATTCTTTATTCACAAAAATCCCCACCCTGTATCCACACACTACTCCAAAAACAATGGCCACCACAGTTTCTGCAAGAATAGCAACCACAGCCAACTTCTGGGGAGACTTACCGGAAAACGAATACTACAAATCACAAGGTGTCAGAAACTCAAAATCTTACTTCGAAACTCCAAACGGCAAAATCTTCACACAATCATTCTTGCCTATCACAAACACTGACACTCCGATAAAAGGAACTGTTTTCATGACACACGGGTACGCATCCGATTCAGGCTGGATGTTTCAGAAGATTTGCATTAATTACGCTACCTGGGGATACGCTGTCTTCGCAGCTGATTTACTAGGCCATGGACGTTCAGAGGGGCTGCATGGTTATTGAGGTAATGTTGACAAGGTCGCTGAATCGTCGCTTTCTTTTTTCGTTAGTGTTCGGAAGAGTGAAGAGTACAAAGACTTGCCTGCGTTTTTGTTTGGGGAGTCGATGGGAGGTATGATTAGTATGGTTATGTACTTCCAGTCTGAGGCTGAGATGTGGACAGGCTTCATTCTTTCCGCACCGTTAATTGTTATTCCTCAACCGATGATACCATCTAAGGTATTTTCTAATCATTTCTTAGCTGTTGATTACTTCCGTGTTCTATCCTACCGCATTTTTCCCTCTTTCTTCCTAACCGGATAGGATGGAAAACGAATTTAAATTGAATCAGATCCAAATCGTTAAAAAACAAACAGAAATCGTGTTTTGTATAAAATTAAATAAATCTGAACTCTTTTAATATCGACCTGAATACTTTAATCTTAACCGTGTGATAATTCATTTGTACCTTGTATCTGTTTAGAGTAGTTTGTTTTTCTTTGAAGTAGTCTCAACAGTTTAACAGCAATTGAATACATAGTTTGATAAAGGGTTATTAACATTTTGACCCTCAAAGTTTTCTCAAAAATACATAGTAGTCCACAAAATAAAAAACCGTACTTTCACGCCCTTAATATTTGACATTTGTACATCCTGACCCTTTTTCATTTTTTTTCATTTTTCCCTCATAAATTCAATTTTGACCCTCAAA
The DNA here is from genome assembly GCA_030848705.1 of Heracleum sosnowskyi. Lineage (NCBI taxonomy): Eukaryota > Viridiplantae > Streptophyta > Magnoliopsida > Apiales > Apiaceae > Heracleum > Heracleum sosnowskyi. Next base: position 37,940,101 of record CM061244.1, read on the forward strand.
GTTTGCATAAGTCCTCAGAATATGGCGCACTTGTACATCTTGACTCTTATATTGATTTTTTCATAATCCTCTCAACATTCGATTTGCTGATCTTTTGAATGAATATGCTGATTTTTTGGATGAATAGTAAATATAGAAAAGTAGTTATGGGTGGGATATGGATCAGTAACTAGTTTTCCCACCACAACACTGCATTCATGTCTAATGCAATACTTTTCGAGTAACGTTGCAGCAGACCTAAACGAAGCATAACTAATGCAATGTTTTGCTTGCAACACTTACAAAAAACATTGCATATGAGCACTTATGGCGTAGTGAGCACTAGTAGCAACAATTAGAAGTTAATGAAGATGTTTTCAAAACTCGTTCTGCACTATAATGTAACCATTTCAAAGTTGTACACTAGATAATGGAGGGATCCTAGACACTGATGTCTCATTACATGTGCAAGGAGAGAAAAAACAATATTGAATTAAGATCTTAATCACATAAAACAAAGTTGAGGGTAAAATAGGAAAAAAAAATTTGAAAGATAATTTCAAGGGTCCGGATGTACAATTTTCAAATTTCAAGGGTATGGAAGTACGTTTTTTTTTACTTTAAGGGCTGATAGTGTATTTTATTAAAAACTTTGAGGGTTGAAATGTTAATAACCCTTTGATAAATGATCAATATATGGACTCCCCAACCATTACTTATAAGTTATACTCGAAAGGATGATTTGATATCTGAATTGAAAGTAAAATCCAATCATTTTAGTAATATTTGTAGGTGTTTGATTTGATTTCACCCCTAGTTGAAGGCAAATAAATTTTGGTTAGATTTCTCAGATAGTAATCAGGGCTAGTCGTTGATAAGTGTGATTCAGGAACTTGATAACATCAACACAAACAAGAAGAAAACATTCAACTTTTAAGACAATTTAACATTGGCTTAGAATATTTACTAACCTACAAATAAAATACATTGCTAATGAATCTACTCTTATATTGGATTGAACAACAAACAACATTTATATAGGATTTGGTTAGATTAAGATTCGCTGTTTGCTAATTTTTCTTTCTTTCTCGGATTTATATTAATCCGAAAGATTATTCCTGTATGTGTCATAGATAGTAAATTGTGAATAATAATTACCACTGAGCTTATTTCAAAAAAAAATAAAAAAAATAATTACCACTGAGCTGTTGTATATGTTCTCTTGATTTTTGTACTGACCATTCAAATAAAGTGCAATAGTATAATATTTGATTAACTTAGGTTGGTTCGGATTCCTGGTTGTACAGTTTTTACGGAGTGGACTCAACTACTTTGTTTTTAGTCTTTACGATATAAAGAACGTATTTTAAGCAAGTTTCAAGGGTAACTTGATTTGGAATCCGAAATATATATGAATCTTTTCCTGATAAAATGTGTGTGTTGTTAAAGGTGCATTTGTTTGCATATGGATTGCTATTTGGTCTGGCAGACACTTGGGCAGCAATGCCGGACAATAAGATGGTGGGCAAGGCGGTAAAGGACATGGAAAAATTAAAGATCATAGCCGGTAATCCGAGACGATACTCTGGTCGGCCAAGGATAGGAACGATGAGGGAAGTTGTTAGGGTAACCAACTACATTCAGGACAATTTTGATAAGGTTACAGTGCCATTTTTGACCTGCCACGGGACCTCAGATGGACTTACTTGTCCAACTGGGTCGGAGATGTTATACGAGAAAGCGTCAAGCGTTGATAAAACACTCAAACTGTATGAAGGAATGTACCACTCATTGATACAGGGGGAGCCTGATGAGAGTGCCAATCTGGTGCTGGGAGATATGAGGGCCTGGATTGATGAAAGAGTCCAGATATATGGTTCCAAGTGTGACACACGAGCTTAAATTATCTCATCATGTTTCGAATTCTAAAGATATGGATTCATTTATGCTTCACTCATTTATGTGTGATGCATTTCTTAAAATTAAATTTTTTTATGTAAAAGTTTACTTGCTGTGTGTCGCAACTCGCAATAGAATGGGGCTACTTCTACATCATTACTTAGTGCACTATTTTAGTAGCATTTTGTAATTTTCACATTTCCAATAATTTTCTTTAATCAACAAATGGCATAATTTTTTAACAAGATGGCCAACAAAAAGTTGAGATACTGAAATTAAAATCACATTTCAATCTTTTTAATATTGTTGGCAGACAATTTTATGATAAAAGACCAAAATATGCTCTTTAGTCAAAGAACTTGTTCCTTCTCACTTTTGCTACATAAAATATATTACTTTTTTAATTAGTTTCATACTTTTTGAATAAAAATTTAATATTAAAATTTCATATACAAAAGAATAATTTAAACATTTTGTTATGGATTAAAAAGTGTACTTATAAATTAATCGCTAGGGTTTAAGAGAGCTTCGAGCTTTAATGACTGCTCTTGTGTTTCGTGACTAAATCGGTCCTCACAAGATGCCTACGTATCTCAATCAGTGCTGAGAATCAAGCCAGAAAACGTAATTCTATTTGTGAAGGAGCAGGGTCCTTATATAGGCGTCTAGGCGTCTGGAGCTTCGTATTTAGAGTATGTTTAGGAGACTTAGCGAATAAGTCTCCTTTTTGATAATGGATAAACATTGTATTTCTTGATGGACAAGTCTTTTCCTTGTTGATAAGGACTATGACTCATTATTTCTTTTAATTGAGGATTCTGGATCCTTCTTTGATGAATTTACCATATTTTGGACTCTTTTCCTGAGCTGTATATTTTCCCTATTTATTAATTACGAAATTAATAAATAACTAGGGTTTCGGGCCTTGCTTATTGGGCCGTGTTCTTGGACCAATCCGGGTCTAATTAATACGTAATTAATTGCACTTCTAGGATTATTTTTTAGCCCATATCATTTGCCCCCCAACTTCTAGGAAAATCTCTTTTGGATTATCATAGAAGTTATTTTATTCGGGAGTTACGAAGTTTTCTTTCATACTACTCTGGCTTAGTGAACATACAGTCCTTAACCAACATTTTTCCAGAACATGAATTGGGATTTTTTCCTTTATTTTATGAAAATAACCCATTTTTTTTTAAAATTTAGTATAATTTCGACCAGGATTCTGGTCGAAAATGGCCTCATTTTTTACTCCTGGTCGAACCCTTTTGACCAGGATTCTGGTCGAATTTGGGTGCCATTTTGGCTCCTGGTCGAACCCTTTCGACCAGGATTCTGCTCGAATTTGGGTGCCATTTTGGCTCATGGTCGAACCCTTTCGACCAAGATTCTGGTCGAACATATGTTCCATTTTGGGCCCTGGTCGAATACTTTCGACCAAGATGTGTATTTGTGGAATTCAACTATTTTTTAGGTCGAACTTTTTGTCCATTTTGAGCCCTGGTCGAACTCTTTCGACCAGGATGCTAGTTAGCCATTTCGATCTCGCTTAGGGTCGAACATAAAATCGTGGATTTCTTCAAGTTGTACCTCTTGTGCCATGAGGTCCATACTTGTTTGGGCTCAAGTTGGGCCCAGGGCTTTAAATTGTCCAATTTAAACAATTGGGCCTGTAGTCTTTTATGGGCTATACCGGCTGCCCTTCCTTTAACCAGCCCAATGACCGGTTGTTTTTTCTATATAAGTGGGAAGTCTCACTTATCTTTATTCACTTCTCACTTTCCATTTTCTCAAAGATACTCTGCTAAATTTTCTCCAAAATTCTCTCTGCAAAGCTCTGATAGGGTTCTGTCATAAGACGATTCCCGGCGAGATTTTCCGTTCAATCTCACCGGTTTCTGGGTTTTTCCGCTTGAAGATTTGAAGATTTCTTGAAGATTCTGGGTTTTCTCCCTTGAAGATTTGAAGATTATGGGTTTCTGCTTTGAAGATTTGAACATTTCTGGGCATTTTCTGGGTTTAGAAATGACTGATCGCGCTTCCCAACGTCTTCAAAAGATGAATTCTGCATCCAAACGAGGTATCCCCATTCCTATTTGTTCTAAATACATGTCTTTGCATGATATGATTAATGAACGTGGGGATGAGTACCCGTCTGTGTCTGCTTTAGATTCATACGATTACAGTAATAAGTTTCATGATGCAGATAAAATCAAAGATTATAATAAGATGTATAGGGTGAAAGCCCCTTTAAAATTAGTTCATGCCGGTGCCGGTGACCATTCTTGTCACTGGCGGTCTAATGCCTTGTGTATCTACAAAGATTCCATAGTTGCTGGCCTTAGGTTTCCCTTTCACGAGTTTATACCTAGGCTCCTTGTTAGTCCTTGTGTATTGCAGAAGGGGGGGGGGGGATGAATGCAATACTGATAAAATTCAATCTAAATTTCAACAACTAAAATCAAGATTAAACGTTATCAGCAATATATGCAATCACGAACAGTATTTAGTAAGAACAAGATTCACAAAATAAATGTTTTATTTATTTTGCAAAGTGTTGCTACAACCTCAAGAAAAAGATCTCGAGCTTCGGGTTTTTCTTCTTAGACACTTGCTTGTGTTCGTTACTGTTCTAGAATGAGTTGATAGTAGGTATATGACTAACCCTATCACTATCAGTCACGGGTTTGTAAAGCTGCTGTCACTGTCAAGTGGCAGCTTCTTACAGATTGTCTTACCCATGTGACTTTCCTAAATTGCTAACATGTCAGATATACATTACAAAGAAAGCAACCTAGATTCATTCTATTTCCAGCTAAACCAATTCAGCAGATAAAGACTTGACCTTGCTCTTGAATTGATTCGCTTTTGATTTGTAGTGCCTTGAAGCTTCTGTCGTAGTCTTGCAGACTTGGTGCAGCTTAGGGATGCTGCATCACGCCTGTTTCTTGAACATTTAAACTGTCACGGGATTTGACTGAGAAAGATACCTAGCATAAGGATCTTTATTGAGACAGTTACTTTTGCCGCAAAGCTTGCTGTCACAGGAATGATCTTTTGGTGACAGTATGAGTTCCCCGCATAGAGTGCTGTCGAGGATCCCAAACTTGCTGTCGAGGGCAATAGTTGCTGTCGCGTAGTCTTCCGCCAATGTTGCTGTCAGAGTAAATATGCTGTCGTGACTTGCAACATTCTGTCTTCTTGTAATCTTACTGTCACAGCTTTAGGACAGTAACCTTTATTCATGTTGTCATCCAAAAAGCATTCTTTGAGGCTTGAACACACAAGTGAACTTCTTTCAAATAATACAACTAGAATAACATTACATACTGATTACAAGAACATACTTTGGCTATGACAGTATGTTCTACTTAATTTAAAAAATTAAGTACAATCAAAGTTAAGTTGTTTCTATGCTATCACCCATAAATCCCAACAATCTCCCCCAATTTGTTTTTATGGAAAATAACAGCAAATTTACAATATGTGCTGACAACTTAACTAACAAGATCAGAATTCAAGAATTTTCACTTAGCTTGAGATTTCCTCTTCTGTCTTGCTGCATCCTCTCTTTTGAGAGCTTCTGCCAAGCCGCTTCTTAGACTTTCTACAAGAGAGATTTCAGCAGCAGACACTGCATCATCCTCTACTTCATCAATGATCTTCTTTATGGAAGGAGATATGAGAGAGCTAACATCCTTGAGATTCAGCCATTGCTCTATATCATATGGATAAGTTCTGAAATGAAGTTCTTCATTAATGAGCTTGAATCTTCTTCCAGGATGAGCATTGAGAGACTTCCTTCTTTGCTTGTCCACCTTTGAGTCTTCTCCTTTTCTCCCTTCCAATAACTTCTCTATCTCATAAGAACAAATCTGTTCCAAGGGATGAATTGAACCAGCTACCATATACTGTAAATCCTTCAGAGTGGATGTTTTAAGCTTATGCAAGCTGCAAACATAGATTTCTTCTTTTAGGAACTTGACTCTTAGGGGATTTTCCAGCATATATGGTTGATAATTTGGAGCTTCACTTTCTGCCTTGTTAGAGGCCTTGTGAATTTCTAGTAATTCAGCTTCCTTCTTATCAAGTTCTGTCTGAGCTTGAGAATATGCAGAAGATTCAGGTCCTTTGCTTGGCTTGGGTTGCCCTTCCTGAGTTGGTTGGGCTTGCCCTTCTTCTGTGGGTGAGTCATCAAACTCATAGTACCAGTGGTATGGTATAGGAGAGGCTGGGAGATCAGTAAGAATATCAGCATCATCAAAATCTGCAAAGTTATAGCCAAATTTCTGATAAAATTCAGCATCCCTATCTGCCTGATATTTTAGAACATGTTCCATGACAGCCTCTGAAACATTATCATAGCTCTCCAGCAACTCTACCATTCTTTCCAGGTAGAAGAAATCAATTCTTCTTTTATCTATGGTTGATGTGCTGTTCTTGGTTGATGTGGCTACCAGATTGAAGTCCTTGTCAATCTTGGCAGACCTTGATTCTTCCCACCACAGAATGTACTCAGAGGCCTCTTGATTTGCATCCAGCTTAACCTCAACACTCTTAATTTCTTTTGATTTCATTTGTTGAATCTTAAGACTGTTGGGAGGAATTGATTGAATTGGCTTCCTTAGATTTCTGCCAAATCCAGTGGCCTTTTCCTTTCCTGAGTATTTGTGCTTTCCTGCAGGTTTCTGTCTAGAAAACCATGCCTTAGCATTAGCTTTCAGTCTCTTGGGTTTGACAGCAGCTTTGGTTTCATCCTTGACAGAACCTTCCTTGACAGTACCTCTGTCGACAGCATCTTTCAAGACAGCATCTTCTATGACAGTATCCTTGTCGACAGTACCTTTGATGACAGCATCTTTTTCAGCATTTATGCAATCAATAGCACATCTAAGAATGCTTGCCTCCAAAGCTTCCAGTATTCTTGACTCCTCTTCATCTGTTGCACCAGCATCTTTCTTTTCCTGGCTAGGAGTTTCTTCATTGCCTTCATTCTGAGATTGAATACCAGTATTCCCAGAATTACTTCCACCAGCATTTCCAGCATTTCCAGAAGCTTCACCACCTCCATCCTTACCATCTTCATCATCATCATCATCATGGGGAGGAATGTTATAGAAGCAACTTCCACCTTGATCATTTCTTTTGGCATTGGCTCTAGTGATTAGCTCCTTCATTCTAGCTCCCAGTGCCTTGTCTCTCAACATCAGCATTTTGTAGATTTCTTGAACAGCATGAACTCTTCCTGGATTGGCATTTGAACTGAGTATTCCATCTAGTACCTTCAGAATTGACTTGGTTTCCATTTTGGATGGGCTACCAATATTCATGTAGCAGTTCCTTCTAATGCCATCCTTAGATTTAGATCTGTAGAAAACACATGATGGATTTGAGTAGACTTCAGGTAGCTTCTGTATGATCAGGTTCTGGATTTGCATATCCAATATTTCATTGAATGGTGTTTGAGTTGCCCTGATCTTTCCCTTCAAAGCACACAACACCTTTGCTGGTAGACTCTGCAATAGCTGCATTGTGATGAAATAAGATATGCCAGAAGTTAGATAAATACTTACAGCCCATCTTTTCTCATCATTCACCATTACACTGACACTGGTAATTTGTTCCTTTAACAGTTTTGTGGTGTTGGTTGGACGGTTGCTAGGAGCATTCATTGCTTCTTCCACCAAACTGCTAAACTCATTGTCATGGTTGTGTAATGTGCTCTCCCTGTAATCCACCATCAAGACATTGGCTTCCTCTTGATCATACTCAGTACCATTGGACCAAGTAGTTCCTTTATGGATGGATTCAGGCAGTTTCCCTTTACCTTTCCCAAGTTTGTTTTGTTCCTCCATTTCTCTCCATTTCTTGTGCAGAGTAGTTTCTTGAGTTTCTTGATTAGGTTCTCTAATCACCACAGGAGGCAAGATTGGATGTCTAGATGCAGGTCTTCTGTGCAATGCATCTTGAGTTTCCTTTGACATTAACACCCTTTCTCCATCCATTTCCATTTCAACAGGCTGTTCAGCTTTATCCTGTGGTTTTGCACTGCTTGGTTTGACTTGCTCCCCCTGAGACATTGCTTTCCTTTTAGCTCCCCCTCTGGTCTTCACAGCTACAGGCTCCCCCTGAGTTCCACCTGATTCTTGAATAGGCATTGATTCTGATCTTGCTACCTTCTCCCCCTTAGTTGAGTTGGCAGCTACCAGGTCAGTAAGGAACTGAATAGAAAGTTGAGTAGCAGCAAAACCATCAACCACCAGTTGAGAGAGAGAGTCCAGCTTGGAGTCCAAAGTAGCACACTGTCCTTCAAGAGCTGCAATCCTGTTACCAAAAGTAGCAGAGGGGCCACCAGATCTGAACCTTCTTGGAGGGGAATGAAAAGACAGGGGCTTGGAGGCTATGGGGGTTCTCACACTCTCAGGGTGTTTTTGAGTGATCTCATCACCCCTCACAGTTTGACTCTCAAGGCCTAGTGCCTGAATAGTGTGGGCTCCCTCAATATCTCTCTGGACATGCTCAAGTCCCTCTCCTTTTTCCAGCTCATTTGGCTGCCTCTCATTTTTATGCTCACCTCTCTTTTCTTTTATCTCTCTTTTCTTTTGCACACCCTCACTCAACCTAGATGCATGGGTATGAGCAGTACTAACATGCATGGAAGGAGAAGATTTAGAATGTACCTTTAGGAGTTTGGCAAGAGGTAGGTCATCATCAGAGGCATCCTCAACAAGTACAGCATCAAAATTAGGCTGGGAGGACTTGACAGCATCTTTGGGAGGAATGTTACTGTCAGTTGTAGTCTGGACAGCAGGTTCTGGCATGACAGCATCTTTGGGAGGTGGAGTGACAGTATATTCTGTAGTGACAGCATCTTTCTCTCCACCTTTGACAGTAGCTGTGCCCAGGACAGTAGCATCCCCAGTGTCTTTGACAGCAACAGAGGCTGTGACAGCATCTTCTTGAAGGTAAGATGCTCCTTGGAGGTCAGACAAAGTGTTGGCTGTTTCAGTTTCTGACAAAATACCACTTTGCCCTAGCTCAGTGTTTGGAGGAGTGGTGTCCATCTCACTTTGAGAAATGGGTTCTTGTGGACCACTAGAGGGGGGCTCATCCATGATTGGAGATGGATGATCAAAACCTGAAGGGTTGGGACTGTCCCCTTCTCTAGGTTGTGGAGAAGAAACAAAAGAATGTGTAGGGAAGGAAGAAGGTGAAAGTGTAGTAGAGAGTGGGGGCTGATTCACAGATGAAACATGTGAACCATCAATAGGAGTAGAGAAATCCTCACTGTGCCCTAACTCACTGTGTGTTTCTTCAAGTGGGGGTTTCTCAGGTTGGGAACCATGAGTTTGTGCAGACTCTGTACAGGGTGCCTTGGGAGACAGACCAAATTCAATAGAAGCACCTTGTTGAGAAGGCACATCTAGGGAGGAGTGTATTTCCCTGGTTTCCTCCACAGTCTTTTGGGAGACTGCAGGGTGGCTGACAGTGGTTTTGGTCCTCCTAGCTCTCTTCTTCTTAGGCTCAGGGGGAACCACTGTGGGTTCTGCTTGACTACCTTCCTTATTTGCTGCACTAGGTGCAGTGTCTCCCTCTTGACTAACAGAGCTACCACCAACATCAGCTTCTAAGGATCTTTTTCTGGATTCTTGCAAGGCTTCTCTTTGGGCTTTGGGAAGTCTAGAGGGCCTTGGCTGAGTGTATGGTGTTGAATGGGGGTTAACTGAATTTGGGTCTAATCCAGCTTCATCCTCAAGGGAAAAAGAATCATAACCAGTAGGTAATGGATAATCAAGGTTGGTCACTTGATCAACCATGTGCTGAGTGAAGCAAAGTGGAATATGTGCATTTAGATCCTGTGAAGATAACAGTGTGTGTGTGTTCTTTTTCAAGACAGAACAAACCTCTAGACGAGGGGCATCATTATTAAAGTCACAGAAAGTATTGATACACATCATAAGAAAGCGAGGGTAGTGTGATACCTTCTTACCTATGGCAGCTTTGAGTTGTGCCATGAGGAGAGCACCAACATTCACCTTGTATCCATGGACAAGAGAATGTGTCAGTTTCTTGATGTAAGAGGGTATCCCATTCCAGCCTGTGGACTTGGTAGAGAACACCTTGACCATTGCATCAAATATCATGCTCCACTCCTTCCTTAGATACTTCCTGTCCATTTCACCAGACGGGTACCACTTGGTTGTCCCCTCTTCGAGAATAGGGCCTGCATACCCAATCTTCAAGAAGAGCTTCTTCAGAGTGTCATCATTAGCAAGTGGAGCAAAGTTTTGGCCTGCTTCCAGTGTAATTCCAAGAGCTGTATTGATGACCTCAGCTGTGAGAATGTATTGTTGCCCATTAATTGTGAATTGAATAGCTGGGTGGTCACCCTCAGTTGGAGCAACAGCAGTGCGCCAAAATTCCTCAAGTTTGTCTAGGTCGAGAATTGGAGTTGAGGTAATGGCTGAACGAAGATAGGACTTGTTCAAGAAAAACACCAGTCCTTTGAAATCCTCACCAGCATCATTTGGGGAAAAGATGCCAGCAAAGTTTGTTTGAGAGAGAGTCTGTTTGGGGGCCATGGAGATTTCAAGAAAGGAAGAAAGTGAGAAAGTAGCTTTTTGCTTGAAGAAAAGTATTTTGCCTTGAGTTTTGTGAGAGTGATATGTCTGAGTAACTGGAGAATAAATATGGGTTTCTCAAACGTTTGCTCAAAAAGTGGAGTTAAAGGACGTGTCTTAATCCACTCTCTTAACACGTGAGTTACTGCCCGTTATTCACTGTCAATCGTGGGGTGAATGTCCAATTACAACGGTCCACTATTGTTGACAGTAACCTGTGCGCTAGAAACAATCTGTCAGTAAGAGGAGGTGGTGACAGTAGGTTTTGCGCGACAGCAACTATTGCGCAAAAACTTGCTGTCACCGTTAAGCCTATGAATGACAGTATCCTTTACAAGTCTTGACAGAAAGTCTTTTCCTGCTGTCAAGAAGGTTGCTGTCAAGAAACACATGACAGTATCCTTCTCAACGACAGTAACTTCGATTAGGAAATGGTTCTGTCATGAACTTATTAGAATGCTTGATTCATATACTTAACTTAATATTGACAAATTATGGATTTAGCAATGTAATCTTTTGAACACAGATATTAAGCAATTAACACAGACAAATCATAAACTCAAAAACCACATAAACAGGAACTTTTATTAACTAGTTCTAAGACTTCTTCCTTAATCTCTTCTTCAGAGCGGCCTTCTTTTTCAAGAAGGGCCTGAAGCTCCTTCTCTTCTTCCACAGCCTTGGCTTCTTCTTCCTTAGCCTTGGCCTCCTTTTCCTCATCAATCTCATCCATGGCGTCCAACAACATTTCAAAGAGCTCGTCGATCTCTTCATTGTCTGGTTCACTATCACACTTCTTTAGACCAACTTCAATTCCTACTTTGTTTTCCATTATTTACTTTAAAACTGAGAGCAGACAGGTGAAACCTAAGGTTAATTTATAGGCAAAACCGTCTAAGGATTAAAGTCTAATGGTCAACAGTTAGAGTACCCATACAACTACCACAAAAGTAATTAATGGTCGTGTCCTCCTTTAATCCTACAGATTAATGCAAAAGAGTGTGAAAGTCCAATGGAACAGATTTTTAACTCTCAAACTTAACAGATAACCACATTAAAGTCATACACGGTTTAAAAATATGAGACTGGCACAAAAATACTGACATGAGTAGTCAAATCAACACATGCTGTCACATAACAGACATAAACCAAGTAGACAGTAACTTCTCTTGACAGCAGGTTTGAAGTTGCTGTCATGAGCTTCAAAAAAAATTGAAAATTTAGAAACCTTAGTAAATTAACATACCAGATTCAGCATTCCTAATTCACTTACCAACCTGTTGAAGGTTGCTTCATCCAATGGCTTAGTGAAGATGTCAGCAAGTTGCTTGTCAGTTGGGACATAAATCAGCTTCACAGTTCCTTGTTCAACATGCTCTCTGATAAAGTGATGTCTTATATCAATGTGCTTTGTCCTAGAGTGTTGAACTGGATTGTCTGAGATGGCTATGGCACTAGTGTTGTCACAGTAAATAGGAATATCTCTTAACACTAGACCATAATCTAGAAGTTGACTTTTCATCCATAGAATTTGTGCACAGCAACTGCCTGCAGCAATGTACTCAGCTTCTGCTGTTGATGTAGAAACTGAATGCTGCTTCTTGCTAAACCATGATACCAATCTTCCACCAAGAAATTGACAGCTACCAGTAGTACTTTTTCTGTCAATCTTGCATCCAGCATAGTCTGAGTCTGAGTAACCAATTAGATCAAATCCAGTATTCTTAGGATACCAAAGGCCTAGGTTAGGAGTGCCTTTTAAGTATCTAAAGATTCTCTTGATGGCTACCAAGTGTGACTCCTTTGGATCACTTTGAAACCTTGCACAAAGACATGTAGCAAACATGATGTCAGGTCTGCTAGCTGTTAGGTATAGGAGGGATCCTACCATGCCTCTATAAGTGCTTGAGTCAACTTTCTTTCCTTTAGGATCAAGATCCAGACTAGTTGCTGTGGACATTGGTGTCCTTGCAGGAGATGAATCTTCCAAGTTGAACTTTTTGAGAAGTTCCTTGATATACTTAGCTTGACATATGAAGATTCCATCAGTTTGTTGAAGAATTTGTAACCCTAGAAAGAATGACAATTCTCCCATCATGCTCATCTCATATTTGTTGCTCATGAGATGAGAAAACTTCTCACACAGCTTCTCATTTGTAGAACCAAAAATGATATCATCCACATAGATTTGTACCAGAATGATGTCCTTGCCATGATGCTTGTAGAAAAGTGTCTTGTCCACAACTCCTCTGGTAAACTGGTTTTCCAGAAGAAAGGTGGAAAGTGTGTCATACCATGCCCTGGGTGCTTGCTTTAGTCCATACAAAGCTTTGAAGAGTTTGTACACAAAGTTATGCATGTCAGCATCCTCAAACCCTGGTGGCTGTTCCACATACACTTCTTCTTCCAGTTCTCCATTTAGAAAGGCACTTTTGACATCCATCTGAAATACTTTGAAGTTGCAGTGTGCAGCATAAGCTAGAAAGATTCTTATAGCTTCAAGTCTGGCAACGGGAGCAAATGTCTCATCATAATCTATTCCCTCCTGTTGACAGTAACCTTTAGCCACTAGCCTTGCTTTGTTCCTTGTCACCAATCCATTTTCATCAAGTTTGTTTCTGAAAACCCACTTGGTCTCAATAACTGACTTTCCCTTAGGTCTTGGAACCAATCTCCATACATTGTTTCTTTCAAACTGATTTAGCTCTTCTTGCATGGCTATCACCCAGTCAGAATCCAACAATGCTTCATCAATTGTCTTGGGTTCCATTTGTGACAGGAAGCATGAGAACATGCTGTCAGCAGAGACTTTGTTCCTTGTCCTCACACCAGAATTGGGATCACCAATTATAAGGTCATTTGTGTGGTCCTTGGTCCACCTGGTGATTCTGGGCAAGCTGCTTGATTGAACAGGAACATTTGCTTCAGCTTGTTGAGTTGAATGCTCATCAATTTCATTGTCTCCACCATGTTCTTCATTGTCTCCAGAGTCAACACTGTTCTGAATGTTAGATGTTATGGTGTGTGATTGAGCTGGAGTTTGAATGACAGTAGTGGTGTTGACAGCATCTTTGTCAACTTCAACAATTTGAGTGAAGCTAGGTTCTTCATCTACAATCTCCTCAGCTTCCAGGTATCCTTGATTCTCAAATCTAAATGTCTGCATCTTTCCTTCTTCATGCAGTCCTGGAAACTTGGTTTCATCAAATGTGACATTAACACTTTCTTCAATAATCCTGTGTTCTATGACATAAACTCTGTAGGCAGTCCTTTCTGTGCTGTAACCCATGAATAATCCTTCAAAAGCCTTGGTGTCAAATTTTCCTTTCTTCTCATGGTTGTCTTTCATCATAAAGCATTTGCTCCCAAACACATGAAAATATTTGACAGTAGGTTTCTTTCTAGTTAGCAGACAGTAAGGAGTACTTGCATGAGTTTTGTTGATCATGGTTCTGTTCTGAGTATAACAGGCTGTGTTGATAGCTTCAGCCCAGAAATATGTTGGCAACTTAGCATCATGCAACATAGTTCTAGCTGCTTCAATGAGAGTCCTGTTCTTTCTTTCTACAACTCCATTCTGCTGTGGAGTTCTTGCAGCAGAGAATTGTTGTATAATTCCTTCATCTTTACAGAAATTTCCAAGAGTGGCATTTCTGAATTCTGTACCATTGTCACTCCTCAAGATTTGAACTTTTGAGTTTGGGGTTCTATCAAGAACTCTGACTTGATCAATAATCACTTGAGCAGCTTCATCTTTGGATTCAAGAAATTTCACCCAAGTGTACCTTGAGTAATCATCCACCATTACCAAGGCATACCTCTTTCTGGCCATAGATGGTACATTGACTGGTCCAAAGAGGTCCATGTGAATCAACTTGAGTGCTTCTGTGTTGGTGTTTACTTGTTTGGACTTGTGCACAGCTCTTCTCAGTTTGCCCATTTGACAATCTTCACACAGTCCTTCTTGACAGAATTCCTGTTGGGGCAAACCTCTCACTAACTCCTTCTTCATCAGAATATTCATTGTCTTGAAGTTGAGATGTGAGAGCTTCCTGTGCCAAAGCATACTGTCACCAACAGTAGCCTTACTGTAAAAACAGTAAACTTTATCCTTCTTTGTTGAGCTTAGATCAGCAACAAACAAGCTTCCTTTTCTGACCCCTTTTAGAGAGAGGCTTCCATCCTTCTTGTGATAGATGTTGCAAACCATCATGTCAAAGTCAACCTTAAATCCTCTGTCACTGAATTGGCTGACACTGAGTAGGTTGTGCTTCAATCCATCCACAAGAGCAATATCTTCAATGACAACATTCCCAATTTCCAGACAGCCATATCCCACTGTGTAACCCTTGCTGTTGTCTCCAAAGGTTATGATTGGGCCAGCTTTCTCTACATAATGTGATAGCAGGGCTTTATCACCTGTCATGTGTCTTGAGCAACCACTGTCAATTATCCACATGACCTGATTTTTCTTCTTACCCTGCAAAACAGAATGTTTCTAAGTTGCATATGGTACCCAATCTTTGTTGGGTCCTTCATTTTCAGTGTTCCCTGAGTTTCTTCCAGTCACAACATCGCAAGCATTATCAAAGACTTCCTGTTTGACTTCTCTTTTCACCCACTTAGGTTTAGAGTTGGACTTGGTCCTTTTCTTAGTGGATGAAGCCTTTTTGCTGTTGCCAGCAGGCTCAGAAGTCTCAACAGTGTTTAGGTATGAGCATTTTTCAGTAGAGAGAACAGGTAAGTTAAAGCATGTACTCATGGCAGTGATTTTGCATGGCATACAATCAATGTTATTACAGACACTCATAGTTCTATGCATAAGGGGGGTTCTGTGTAAGTTACCATTGAGTTCAGTTGCATTGATCTTATCCTCAATTGGTTTCTTACAAACATGTGTTACGTGATGTGTAGATCCACAGTTATTGCATAGTTTCCTAGAAGCACCTCCAACATTAGTGTATCCATTTCCTTTGTTGACACCTACCTTACCATTCCTGTTCCTAGACTTGGGAGTCACTGGATTGACAGTATGTTCAGAAGTTGCTGTCGAACTATCCTTGACAGTATCTTTTAATCCTACTGTCTTGACAGAAGGTTTGAGAGTTACTGTCTTGGAATCATTCTTGACAGTATCTTTGAAAGATTCTGTCTTGCCAATCGTGACAACATCCTTTGAACTTACTGTCTGATCGCTTGGTAAGTTTACTGTCTTGGGGATTGTGACAGTATCCTTTCCTTCCTTGAATGTGCTGTCAACACCTTCATCCTCATCAAGAATTTCTTGTTTGATGAGCATGGCTTCTTCATCAAACTCAATTTCAGCAGCTTTGAAAATAGGAGTTTTAACTTTCTTGAGAATGGTGGGTTTGACAGCAGCTATTCCAGGACAATCTTGAATCACAGTTTCCTTTCCAGGTCTTCTACCATAAGAAAAACCTATACCAACAGACTGATTTTCTGTATGCTTATCATTGTAATCCTGAAGTATCTTTGATGAGTTTCTATAGGCCTTAATCTTAAATTCATTTTCAGCAATCTCATTCCTCAGGAATTCCTCAACCTCCTTAGCACATTTTAATTCATTTTTAAGTTTGGCATTCTCTTGAGCTAAAGAGCCTAGAGAACTGGTTTTGAGAAAAAGAGAATCATTTTCAGACTGAAGTGTTTCATTTAGCTTACTTAGTCTAGAGATTTCCTCATTAGCAGCAGACAAGCTAGTATAGACATTGAACATTTCAGCACTTAAGTCTTTAATGGTTTTCTTATACTCATCAGTAGACATATCAAGTAAGACAAGTGAAGGTACCTGACTTGAAGGAGTTGATGCTACCTCATCAGTGCTAGCCATGAGAGCTAGGTTAACATATTCTTCCTCTTCTTCATCATCAGAATCATCCCAACACTTTCCTTCAGCCACATAGGCTCTACCTTGATTTTTCTTAGAGTATCCACCAGTTCCTTTCTCATATCTTTGAACCTGTTTGGGTCTTTTGCATTCAGTAGCAAAATGACCAGGTTCTCCACAGTTGTAACATTTGAACTTTGATCTATCCACAAATCCAGTTTTGTATCCTCCTTTGGTTGAACTTCCCACAGCAGCCTTTGATGAGCTTCCTTTGCTGAACTTGGATGCTTGGCCTTGAGGCTTGTATGACCTATCCTTCTTGAACCTAAAGTTCTTGAATTTCTTGGCCATGTAAGCCATAGTAGGGTTGTCCATGCTTTCCAGTTCCTCCATTGTGTAGAAGTCTTCATCTTCCACATCTTTAATCTGTAGTACCACTTTCTCATCATCTTCAACCACCTCTTCTATCTTCAAGGTCTGTGTTGGGATTGATTGTGTGATCTGTGGTACTTCACTTGGCTGTGTGATCCTTGGCACATGTGCTACTAGGGCACTTGACATATTAGCCATCTTGTTCCTTGTTCCACTTTGTATGGCTCTCTTTTGAAAGAGTTCGAGTTCATAGGATTTCAGAATACCATAAAGTGTCTCAAAGGTTATAGTGTTGAGATCTCTTCCTTCTCGTATGGCTGTTGTCTTGTGTTCAAGGTGATCAGGCAGTGTGAGCAGGAACTTGACGTTTAATTCTTTTCTGTCATAGTACTTGCCATGTATCTGTAATTCAGTTAAGAGCTTACTGAACCTTTCGAACATGGAGGTTAAGTCTTCACCAGGCTTGGCCATGAATGCCTCATATTGAGATATTAGAATTTGCCTTTGGTTGCCCTTAACCTCTTCACTTCCTTCACAGAGTAAGGCTAACCTGATCCACATCTCCTTGGCTGATGTGCAGCTTATTACACTTCCACACATGGATTTATCCAGTGTGAGAGAATCGAGCAAGATAAGTTGCAAATGATCATCTAGCACCATTTTCTCCTTTTCAGGTTCCAAGAATTCTGAGGGATCTTTGGGAACCCAATGTGCAGGAATAATCTCACCATTCACTGTTGTGGCTTCAATTTCCTTTCTTGGAATGAAAGGACCATTCTCGAGTATACCTGGGTATAGTGGATTTGCAGCTTTGATAAACAACAAGATTTTTCTTTTCCAAATGCTGTAGTTCTCTTTATCAAAAGCTGGGATCTTGATACTGTTTGATTTCTGCATTTTCTCCGGGATCTCAGATATGTATGTTAATCTGAGCGCTCTGATACCAGTTGTTAGTCCTTGTGTATTGCAGAAGGGGGGGGGGATGAATGCAATACTGATAAAATTCAATCTAAATTTCAACAACTAAAATCAAGATTAAACGTTATCAGCAATATATGCAATCACGAACAGTATTTAGTAAGAACAAGATTCACAAAATAAATGTTTTATTTATTTTGCAAAGTGTTGCTACAACCTCAAGAAAAAGATCTCGAGCTTCGGGTTTTTCTTCTTAGACACTTGCTTGTGTTCGTTACTGTTCTAGAATGAGTTGATAGTAGGTATATGACTAACCCTATCACTATCAGTCACGGGTTTGTAAAGCTGCTGTCACTGTCAAGTGGCAGCTTCTTACAGATTGTCTTACCCATGTGACTTTCCTAAATTGCTAACATGTCAGATATACATTACAAAGAAAGCAACCTAGATTCATTCTATTTCCAGCTAAACCAATTCAGCAGATAAAGACTTGACCTTGCTCTTGAATTGATTCGCTTTTGATTTGTAGTGCCTTGAAGCTTCTGTCGTAGTCTTGCAGACTTGGTGCAGCTTAGGGATGCTGCATCACGCCTGTTTCTTGAACATTTAAACTGTCACGGGATTTGACTGAGAAAGATACCTAGCATAAGGATCTTTATTGAGACAGTTACTTTTGCCGCAAAGCTTGCTGTCACAGGAATGATCTTTTGGTGACAGTATGAGTTCCCCGCATAGAGTGCTGTCGAGGATCCCAAACTTGCTGTCGAGGGCAATAGTTGCTGTCGCGTAGTCTTCCGCCAATGTTGCTGTCAGAGTAAATATGCTGTCGTGACTTGCAACATTCTGTCTTCTTGTAATCTTACTGTCACAGCTTTAGGACAGTAACCTTTATTCATGTTGTCATCCAAAAAGCATTCTTTGAGGCTTGAACACACAAGTGAACTTCTTTCAAATAATACAACTAGAATAACATTACATACTGATTACAAGAACATACTTTGGCTATGACAGTATGTTCTACTTAATTTAAAAAATTAAGTACAATCAAAGTTAAGTTGTTTCTATGCTATCACCCATAAATCCCAACACTCCTGGCCGATGTTCAAATAAACCCGAGCCAATTACCCCCAAACGCATGGAGGATAATTCACTATTTTATGGTTTTATGTCTTAGAAATAAATTGCCTCTTTCTGTTCCCTTATTTAGAAAGATTTTCCAATTTAAGAACAGTTCTGCCAACAACTTGGGTTGGGTATACATTAGCCATAGGGTTGGCTTTCCTTTTATCTTCCACCCAAAGTCTATCCCAGATAATAACCCTAGGTGGAAGAATGAGTTCATGTACCTTGTCTGGGAATGTGGGGGCTGGGGAACCCTGTTCCGTAAGTCTTTTGGGAGAGTTTCAGATGGTAGTCCCAACAACATAGTCTTGAATGAAGAGGAGTCCTTTGCCTACTCTGAGCTAATCAAGGATAATGGGACTACTGTGGCTTGGGAGCTACTGGACGAATTCGTCCTCAAATCTGTTCATCTCTCAACTGTTTCTGATAAGGGTAATTTCACTTATCCTTTTTGTTTTATTACTTTCTTTCATTTGGTGATTTTCTGTTAACCATTTTTTGGTTGTACTTGCAGCTGCGGCCTTTATAAACAAGACCAATGAGCCCAAGGATGATGAGACCTCGAGGATGAAGAGGGCCAGGATAGGAGATGATCCACGGGGAAAGTCTAGTGTTCCCAGTTTCCTGATCCCTTCTCAGATTCCTGTGAACGAGGCATACATCCCTGTGTCTACCAAGTCTTCAGTTTGGCGCCCCAACTAGGGTATCAGGAAAAGGGACACCATCACTGGGGTGTCCAAGCATGCTGTGGATTGGTCATATCATTCCCTCACTCCCTACGATTACAAGGACTTTGTCGCAGATTCTACCATCGAGGGAGTTGAGCATCTGGGAGATCAGGCTATTGCTGCGGTATTTTTCTTACCTTAGCCCTTCTCTTTCTTTTGAGTCTTTACTTTTCTTTTTTAACTTTAATTTTTTTTAGCAGACTAATGCCAACTTCCAAGGGCTCTCTTCCAAGCCAAAGCTTGGCGTACCTCTTCTGAGGCCAACATGATCAAGCTGGAGAGGTCCGAGGATGAGGTGAAGTCTCTAAAGGAGACTTTAGCTAGGAGGGAGAAGGAGCTTGCTGATGCTCAGGATGATCTTGTAGAGCTGAGGAAGAGCAAGGAGGATTGCATCGACGAGTACCTTGACTCTCAGGAGTACAAGGACTTGATCGAGAAGCACGATGAGATCCTCTTCCTAGTCCAGCATACATCAGGATGGGAGGATGCTGTTCAGGCTATCTTGGCCAAGCATCCTAGAGTTTTTGATTCTGCTGACTTCCCAGCTCCTCACCCTCCTACTCCTCTAGAGCGCATCCTGGCTGGGGCAAATGACATGGAGGAGGATGAGAGGATATTAGATCCATTGCAGTCATCACCCCTTGGTGACACATCTGTTGATGACCCTGATGCCAACGAGCATTCTTCTGGTTCTAGCTCAGGGGAGGAGACAGATGCTGGTGACAAGGGGGTGAAGCGTAGTTCATAGCTTATTTATGGTCATCCATGGCTTGTATTACTTTTTATGTATTTCCAGCCTTCGGGCTTAACTTAAACTCTTAGCAAGTTTAGTTTTATTTATCTTCCATGGCCATCCATGGCTTGTATTATTTTCCCGATTCTTGACTTTGCATGTTTAGTTAGCATTTTGTGCATATCTATCAGTATGTAATGCACACAAAACATGATGAAGAACATAAGAATATATAACTTTGACAGTGGGTTCAACCCTTACATCATACTCTACTTTCTACCTCAAGTTTAAAAACTTGGATTGGTTTCGTCGACCTTATTTCTACTTGTCCTAATAGTGAGTCCAGTCAAGACACACTTTAAACATAATAGACTTTCAAGTTTGCAGCATGCCAAGTTCTTGGCACTTCGGTCCCTTCCAAGGTTTCCAATTTGTAGGAGCCTCGACCAAATACGTTCTTAACGCGATATGGTCCTTCCCAATTAGGGGCCAACTTGCCTTTTTGTTCAACTCTGGATGCCTCAATCTTTCGGAGGACTAAGTCTCCTTGACGGAAGAATCTCTCTTTAACCCTTAGGTTATAGTAGAAAGATGCCCTTTTTTGATGTTCAACTACTTTAGCATCTACCTCATCTCTAACTTCATCAATTAGATCTAAGGCCAGCCTTATGCCTTCTTCATTTGTCTCTGGCTCATAAGCTTCGATTCTTGGAGATGTGTGAGTAATCTCCACTGGAACCACTGCCTCTGCCCCATATGCCAACAGAAAGGGGGTTGCTCCAGTGGTGACTTTACAAGTAGTACGATATGCCCATAGTATGGGGAGCAATTCGTCTACCCAAGTGTTTCTAGAGCGTTCAACTCTTTTCTTCAGTCCATCCAGGATAATTCGATTGGCAACCTCAGCTTGCCCATTTTCTTGAGGATGGGCAACAGAAGTGAAGCGTAACTTGATATCATTCTCTTCACAATACTTCTTGAATTCATCGTTGTTAAACTGAGTTCCATTATCCGTGATCAAGATTCATGGAATCCCGTATCTGCATATTACATTCTCCCAGAAGAAATGCATTACTTGCTTGGTGGTTATCTTGGCTAAAGGTTTAGCCTCAATCTACTTGGTGAAGTAGTCGATTGCCACTATCAAGAACTTTCTTTGTGCACTTGCCATTGGAAATGGTCCAAGTATATCCATTCCCCACATGGCGAATGGGATAGGTGAGTTTATGGATGTCAACATCTCTGGTGGTTGCCTAACCACCAGTGCATGCTTTTGGCACCGTTCACATTTCTTCACGTAGCTTTTAGCATCTACAAGTATGCTTGGCCAATAGAAACCTAGACAAGTGATTTTATGGGCAAGGGCTCTGCCCCCCAAGTGCTGTCCACAAATCCCTTCATGCACTTCCCTAAGGGCCAACTCTGCCTCTTGAGGTCTCAAACATTTCAGATAAGGAACAATGAAAGACTTTTTGTATAGGATTCCCTCAATCAGGGTATACCTTAGTGCTCTCACATATAACTTTCGTGCTTCTGAAGTGTTGTTGGGTAACCACCCAGTTTCCAGATGGGATTTGATGGGATCCATCCAACAGCTGGCAACATCAATGGGTGCTACAAACTTTCCATTGATGTTTGGGGTCTTCAAGACTTGGAAGTATACACTTCCTGCGTAGTTTTCAATTTCAGAAGAGGCAAATTTAGACAAGGCATCGACCTTCATGTTCTTTTCCCTTGGAATGTGTTCCACATAGCATTCATCAAACTGAGTCATGATGACCTTGACAAGTTTTAAGTACTTGGCCATGACTTCATCTCTAGCCTCAAACTCCCCATTTACTTGGGAAACCACTAGCCTCGAGTCTCCACACACTTTTAGAGTTTTAACTCTCAAGGCTCCAGCCAGCCCTAAACCAGCTATCAGGGCTTCGTACTCAGCTTCATTGTTTGTCGTTGGGAAGTCCAGTTTTAGTGCGTACTCTATGAGAAATCCATCAGGACTTTGTAGCACCAAACCTGCTCCACTTGATTTTGTTTTTGATGCTCCATCAAAATAGAGCACCCAACATTCTTTGGACACCATGTCTTCATCTTTCTTGTCTTCCACTATTACTTCCTGCCCCCCGACTTCCTAGTTGTCAATAGTGCATTCAATCATGAAGTCAGCGAGTGTTTGAGCTTTTATGGCCGTTCGAGGCTTATACTTGATGTCAAATTCTCCCAATTCGATAGCCCATTTGATCAACCTTCCACTAACTTGAGGGCTATGCAAGATGTTTCTTAGAGGCTAATTGGTCAAAACCTCTATCTTGTGTGCCTGGAAGTATGGGCGCAGCTTTCTTGAGGCCATAATCAAGGCTAAGGCCAACTTCACTATCGTAGAGTAGTTTATTTCTGCCCCATGTAGAATCTTGCTCACGTAATAAATGGGTTTCTGAACCTTCAACTCTTCTTTTACCAAAACAGCTCCAAGGGCTGTGTTAGAAACCGCCAAGTACAAATAGAGAATTTCTCCTGGATTTGGCTTTGCCAACAGTGGTGCCTCAGCCATGTACTTCTTCAAGGCCTCAAAGGCCTCCTAGCTTTCAGTTGTCCACTCAAAATTTTTCACGTTTTTGAGTGCTTTGAAGAAGGGTAAACACTTCTCTCCCGACTTGGAGATGAATCTTCCCAATGCTGTCACTCTTCCCGTTAGTTTCTGGACATCCTTGACGGTCCGTGGTGGTTCAATGTCTAGAATTGCTTTGATTTTGTCGGGGTTAGCCTCGATTCTTCTCTTGGAAACCATCAGGCCTAAGAACTTTCCCGAGCCTACACCAAAGGCACACTTAGCTGGATTTAACATCATTTTGTGGTGCCTTAGCACTTCAAATGCTTCCCGTAGATGGTTTATATGATCGTCCTTATCGAGGCTTTTAACCAACATGTCATCCACATAGACCTCCATGGTTTTTCCAATCAAGTATTCAAAAATTTTGTTCACCAATCTTTGTTATGTTGCCCCTACATTCTTAAGTCCAAATGCCATGACTAGATAATAGAAAACACCAAAGTCAGTGAAGAATGATACCTTGGAGATGTCATCTTTGTGCATTTTGATTTGGTTGTATCCGCTGAAGCCATCCATGAAACTCAGCATCTCGTGCCCAGCTGTGGCATCTATTAAGGCATCAATCCTTGGTAAGGGAAAACAATCCTTAGGACATGCATCGTTTAAATCAGTGAAGTCCATACACATCCTCCATTTCCCATTGGCCTTTTTGACCATCACCGGGTTAGCCAACCATTCTGGAAATTGAATTTCTTCAATGAACCCGGCCTCCGAAAGCTTTTCTACTTCTTGTTTAATGGCCTCTTGCCTTTCTGGAGCAAAATTTCTCTTTTTCTGTTTCACCGTCTTTCTTTCAGGATCCACATTCAATTTATGGGTTATCAACTGGGGATCAATCCCTGGCATGTCAGCCGCTGTCCAAACAAAAACGTCATTGTTCTCTTGAAGAAAAGATATGAGCTTGCTTTTCAATGGTTCAGGCAATAGTGCTCCAACATAAGTCACCTTCTCCGGTTCACCAAGGACTAAGGGAATTGGGATTAAATCCTCAGCTGGTTTCCCTCTTCGGTCCTCATTATCACTAGTATCCATGTCTTCAATGGGGAGAACCTAACCCCCGATTCCGTCAGGCCTTAACGCGGCTACGTAACAGCTTCTAGCCATCTTTTGGTCTCCCCGTTCTTCACCAATTTCATTCCTCGTTGAGAACTTGATTTTCAGATGATAAGATGAGGCAACGGCCTTGAATGCATGAAGACCCGTCCTTCCCAGGATTGCATTGTAGGTCAAAGTTGTCTTTATAACTATGAAGTTCAACATCTGAGTAGATGTATTCGACCCTTGCCCCATTGTCATTGGGAGTTGGATAGTTCCTTCCACCTTCAACTCCACTCCATTGAATCCATATATGGGCATATTCGAGGGTGTCAACTGAGCGTCAGTATAGCCCATCTTGATAAAAGCATCATGGAACAAGATGTCCACTGAAGCTCCATTGTCGACCAAAACTCTCTTTGTTTCAGAATTCCCTATCACAGGTACGATGACTAAGGGATCATCGTGGGGAAACTTCACTCCCTCCAAGTCATTACTTCTCGGGCACGTTTCGGTGCTTCTCCGACCACAGTCATTACTTCTCGGGCATAGGCCTTTCTTGAGTTTCGGGAGGACCCAGCAGCAGTTGGTCCTCTGAATATCATGTTGATGACTGGCCCTCGGGGCTTGGGATTTCGATCTTGATCGTTGTCCCTTCTGTCATAATCCCTCCTTTCATAGTTTCCTCTTTGACTCCATTGATTTCCATCCTTGGTGAATTTATTGAGCTTTCCTCTCCATATCAGAAACTCGATCTCATCTTTCAATTGTCTACAATCGTCGGTGTCGTGACCGACTTCCTTGTGGAACCGATAGAATTGGTTTTGATTCCGTTTAGACATATCAGTCCTTAGTGGCTTCGGCCATCGGAGATCCTCCTCTTTTGCTATTTCCATCAGAATTTGGCTCCTGGGAGTGTTCAATCTTGCATACTCCGTAAACTTTGGCCCAAAATTGTTCCTCTTGGGTAGAGAATCAGAATCCTTTGACGTTCTGGGAAACTTTTCCTTGACGTTGTACTCCTGAGTTTCCTTTCTTTTCTTCGAATTTCTACTGCCACCAGCAGTGGGTTCATACTTTCTCATGCTTTCTTCAGCCTTGATGTACTTTCCGGTTCTATCTTGGAGCTTCAGCATGCTCTCGGGTGGATGTTTTGCCAATGATCTTTTGAAGTGATCATCAGTGGTTCCTTGCTGCAAGGCTATCATAGCCACTTTGTCCTCCAAGTCTGGGACTTTCAGAGCCTCCCGGGTGAATCGGTTGATATAATCCCTTAAAGCTTCATTCTTTCCTTGCTGGATTCCCATGAGTGATGCAAAACTTTTCTCGTGCACCCTTCCACTAAAAAATTGGTTGATGAACGCTTTTTTTAGTTCCTTAAAAGACCCAATGGAATTCGGAGGTAGACGGCTATACCAACGTTGGGCCATGCCCGCCAAGGTTTGTGGAAACGCCCTACACTTGACCGCATCATTGGTTGGCTACAACAGTAGTGCATTAGAGAAGGTTCTTACATGATTCGCGAGATCTCCCGTTCCATCATAAGCTTTAATCGTTGGCATCTTGAATTTCCTGGATATGGTAGCTTTCATGATGTCTTGAGTGAATGGTGGTGTAGGATCATCAGGATCTCCTAGGGGCAACAAAACACTAGGATCACCCCTTGGGGCTTCAGCCCTCTTCGTTCTTCTTGGTGTTGGGTCCAGGTTGATTATCAGGACTCTTCCACTTTCTTGGCTTTGTGCTTTCGCGGCCTCCTGTTCTGCTAGTAATTTCTTGAGCCTTGCAGCCTCCGCCTCATGGGCCGCAATCTTTTCCTTAGTAGTTTGGGGTTGTTCCCGATTTGTTTGGGAAGAACGCCTCCTCCTTGGGGCAACATCCCTCTCTTCTGCAGATGTATAATTCTCGTCCTCAGTATAAGGACCCGAGTAGTCTTGAATCAAAGGGGTCTGTCGAGTTTGTTGATTTTGGGGTCCCAGACCTTGTATATAAGGAGGAACGTATGCCTCATGGTAAGTGGGATTGAGACCACTACCGTCTGCCATGGGTCAAGGGGGCATGCCATAGCTTGGCATCCCCAGAGTTTGAGTGGCGTATTGGGGAAGATCTGTAGTATGGAGTTGAAGACCACTTGGTGCTTTCATGAGCAGTGGGGAGGTCGTGATTGGTTGCTGGTGAGCGGTCGCTTGTGGATTAGATCCATGAACGAGCATCTGCAAGGGATTCGTCCATTCAATTGAAATTGGGATTTCCGGTCCTCGAGTGGTGGTGAGGGGGATATTCGCCCCTTGAATGCCAGTAGTTGGCGGTGGTTGATTTCCGTGAGTATCAGCCTCAGAGGTGATAGGAAGCTCCTCAGAAGTTTGAGTATCTCGAGTTGTTCATCGTGTGTTTGCCATGGTTGATGTTGTCTTCCCACAGACAACGCCAAATGTTATGGATTAAAAAGTGTACTTGTAAATTAATCGCTAGGGTTTAAGAGAGATTTGAGCTTTAATGGCCGCTCTTGTGTTTTGTGACTAAATCGGTCCTCACAAGATGCCTACGTATCTCAATCAGTGCTGAGAATCAAGCCAGAAAACGTAGTTCTATTTGTGAAGGAGCAGGGTCCTTATATAGGCCTCTGGAGCTTCGTATTTATAGTATGTTTAGGAGACTTAGCGAATAAGTCTCCTTTTTGATAATGGATAAACATTGTATTTTTTGATGGACAAGTCTTTTCCTTGTTGATAAGGACTATGACTCATTATTTCTTTTAATTGGGGATTCTGGATCCTTCTTTGATGAATTTACCATATTTTGGACTCCTTTCCCGAGCTGTATATTTTCCCTATTTATTAATTACGAAATTAATAAATAATTAGGGTTTCAGGCCTTGCTTATTGGGCCGTGTTCTTGGATCAATCCGGGTCTAATTAAAACGTAATTAATTGCACTTCTAGGATTATTTTTCAGCCCATATCACATTTATATAACTAGTGTATTTTTTTATATAACTAGTATATCTTAAAATATGTTTAAAAATTTAAAAGGAACTAATAATTTGAGAGGGAGTAGACTATCCGCTATAATTTTATTAAGAAAATTATAGTAAGAAAAATTATTTCATAGTTAATTTTTGTAGAATTAGTTAGTTTGTTTTTATAGTTCTTTTTATAGTAATAAAAATTGTAAAATTATAACTGTAAAAATTATAACTATTTGAAAAAAGTTATAATTAGATTATTTCATTTAATTCACTAAACTTTAATTTTACAGTTTTAACAATATCTTCACACATAAATTATAACTGTAAAAAATATTACTATTTGAAAAAAGTTATAATTAGATTATTTCATTTAATTCACGAAGCTTTAATTTTACAGTTTTTCTTACTATAAAAAGAACTATGTAAAAAAAACAAACTAATTCTATAAAAAATAACTATAAAATAATTTTTCTTAATAAAATTATAGCGGATAGTCTAAAATTTTATTTCAAGTATAGAGAAATTTTATATAATTGATCATATTATTTAAATAAAATTGAGATACTAATACAATATTTTCACAACCAATATATATTTTAGTATACTTCTTGTCATTTAGTTAAAATTATGAAAAATATACTATGTTTTTTAAGCTTTCAATTTTAAATTATTTATAAAAGTGTTCAGGTGATTATTTTAGTGTATTGAAAATGTAAATTTTAAAACATAAAAATTGATTTTTAGGGTAGCTAATTATGGATAAACAATTAAGAAAAACTAAAATATTTTTTAGGGAAAGAACAATTAATATAATTAAAATTAAGAGAAGATCAATTAAAATAATTAAAAGTATAAAGATATTAGTTTTTAAGGTGTGATTAGATTTAGCTTAATTATTTTCGGTACAAGCCCATCCGGAAGCGCCGAGGTTACTAAGCGAAAACACCACACCGTGGTAATTTAGAGCGGACAACTAGGCTCCGCGGAAAATTATAGCGGATAGACTAATTTTTTTTTTTTAATTCTAATCGTTAAAATCTCAATCCCAACGATTAAAAAACTAATGGTTAGATAAACCGTCCCTGACAATCTTGACAATTGATTGTCGGCGACCAGGACCCATTATACTAACATGAGTCGTTGGAAAAAGGTACATCTTAAACATTTGATGACTAATGTTCCGTTCTCAGATTTTGTTTGTTGGAATGGATTTTTGTTTTCCAACCACCAAGTGTAATGATTCTATAGCCGTCGTCATGAGCTTTCGGGATGACGTATTGAGTATTCATAAAATTAAAATTAACTTGTGGACGTTGGATAATGGAGAATGTTTCGTGATCATGGAGTTGAAGCATCCTGGACTCTAATACATAGCTTCAATGTAAGCCGAGCAAAATTATGCGTTGATGACTACATAAACAATGGTGATTTCATAATATCAAATAGTGAAAATATCTTTGAAGATGAGGTTTGGTTTTCGTATAACCTCGATAGGAAAGAGGTAAAAGATTTCCCAAATTTGTGTGGACTTCTAAATTTTGTCAAGTATAAAGAGAGCCTGATTTCAATCAGATGATTGAAATAGGTCAAATGGAATGCTAATCAAGATGATATTAAGAAACAAAGAATATTATGGTTTTGTTGAATAATGTGTCAAACTCCGGTTGGATTGTTGTTGCTTCTTAGTGATGGCTACATCTGAATACTTGTTCTACATTCATTTTTCTCATGTTATCTTACTCTTTTTAAATCATATATTATTATGTTATACACTACTTTGCTGTAGTAAGGGCGGATGATTTTGAATGATTAGCTTTTCAAAGATTTTGTTTTCTATTGATATGTTGTATGAGTTCAAAATATAGATGGTCATCGGAAACAGAACAGTGAAATGTCTTTTTCTGACTTGCACAACATTTTGTTTTCTTCTGACGGTTTAATGGGTTTGATTTGTTTTTTTACTTAGATACATGTAATATTCTTCTTAGAACTAATGAAGTCAGGTGATAGTAGTGACAAAGGTGCTCCTAGTTCTTGATAAGGTTTATCAGTGTTAGATTCTGAGATTTCCCTCCCATGTAGTACTAAATAGTTTAGCAACTACAAAAAAAAAGAGTCTTAATTCGAATATTATGAGGTTAATATAGACGGGACAACATATGTTTGGACTATGTCATGAAGTCTAATGCATAGTATGGACCTAGATCTCCATGCACGATTTGTTTATGGCTACTTCAATTGTGGTGAAATCCTTCTATTAGGTGAAGGTGACCTGTGGTTTTCCTGTAACTTGGACGAGAATGAGGTTCGGGATTCTCAGATGCAGTTGATATATTTCAAATTATCAAGTATGAAGAGAGCCTGGTAGCAACCAAAATTCAGAGGTTCAATCAGAGTAAAGTAAAATGCAAATTAAGATGATAAGTTTTCCTAGATGTCTGCTTCTATCTGGATACTTCTTCTATAATGTTCATTCTCTTGATGTTAAATTGCACTTTCCAAAACATCCATGTTAATACTATATTCTTATGTTAGTTATTGTTTTAACTTAAATTGACAAAATGTAATTATAACTGCAGTCATGATATCAACAACGATTCTCTGGTTAAAAACTGATTTAAAGTATGATACCTGTACCATTTGTAATACGATATACAGTTAAACCTCTTTAAAGTAATAGCCTTGGGACAGGAGAAAATATTACTTTATCGAGTTTATTACTTTATCGAGAGTAAAAATACACTGTCTTCATTATGTTGGGACCGAAAAAAAATATTATTTTAACGAGGTTATTACTTTATCGATTATTACTTAATCGAGGTTCAACTGTAGATGTTGAGAAACTAGGGTTCTCAGTGGGGAGGGTTCGGGGCGGGGATCACCATTCCCATACCCGCCCCACATAAAAATAGTTTGCCCCATCCCCGCCCCATTTTCCCGCGGGGATTTATTGTTTATCCCCATCCCCGCCCCACGGGGCAACAATAAATCCCCGCCCCGCCCCGTTTTCACACTCTGCATATAATAATTAACTTTTTAAAAATATATATTTTTAACAAATATTTATTATTATGTATTTTAATATATAAAATTAAAAATAAAACAAATGCATATGTAATTTAAAACACAATCTACAATATATTAGGCACGTATTATATAAAACTACTATAAATAAGTTATAATTTATTATATATTACAAACATATGATATTATATGATAAAGAATAGATTTTATATATATATATATTATATTTAATTCGGGGCGGGGCGGGTTTTCCCCGCGGGGATTGTACAAATACCAAACCTGCCCCGTATTTAAACGGGGTAAATATTTATTCCCCGTCACTGTCCCATTCCCCATTTAAGCGGGACGGGGTAACCCCATTTGGGGCGGGTTCCCCATTTTCCCCGCCCCATTGAGAAGCCTATGAGAAACTACATTTATAATAGTCCTATTATTGTTTAATTTATTGACTATTACAAGGCTGTATTCTTCGTATAAACAGAAGAGTTCATAAGCCACTAGAACATAGACATAACTAGAATCCCACCTCGAACATATACATATCACGAGGGCTTAAATCTTAATTTCAAAAAGTTTCAACTTTATTTTCTCTCCCCTCTCTAAACGAAAGAAATGAAAAACTGCAGTCAAGTTTAACGTTTTTGTGATCCTAAGAGAGTGAATAGTTTAGACGTTTGAGTGGTTAATTTATTTCTTTTCATAACAAACAATATTAATAACATAATAATAATCACTGCAGGAAATGCCTGAAATGGGGGACAGAGGATAGCTTGAAGTTTTTTGTGTCCTCACCCTACATAAGGGATCTTGCTAAGCTAGTGGTAGCATATAGTGTCAGTATTAACCTTGTTGAGGTTACATGAAAATCTAAGCTAAAAGCTCAGGTGCAACTTAAAACGACCACCAAATTTAATAGTCTAGTACTCTTCCTGGTTTGTTTCTCTTTATTTCTTACGACAGTTCCTGTAGCCCCAATGAACACTCTTCCTTCATTGGAGACTTCTCTACTGCCACCAAAATTGCAACTTTCATGATGATGTTGCAAAGTCAGTATATCTTTAATAACTATTGCTGGGGAATGGCACCAAGGATTACAACACCTGTCCAGCTACTCACAGGAGTGGGGATCGATCCTTCTCTTTACTAAATGTTTGATGACGCACTTGCACCCGCTCTATTGATTTTTGGGGTTACTCACTATTAACGGCGGTTTAAGTTGGTGCAATGCAAAATACATATGCAATAGAAGTGCTAAATACAGTTTATTTGATCCTTGCCAGGAAATGGCCTACTTTATTGAGGTATCTACACATTATCAAGATCAAGCAGCAGCTCAAGCATTACTAGCAAAAAGTAGTGCATCAACAAGTAGTAGTGTCCTAGTTGACTTAAGTTTATTTTGTAAACACATAGTTGAATCAGTTACATGATCAGTTACATGATGAGCTCGAATGAGCTGGATTGAGCTGGAAATAGTTAGTTAGAAATGTAGATATAGATAGGAGTAAGTATAGAAGTTAGTTAGGAAAGATTAGTATATATAGATGATCAAACTCTACATATTGTATTACTTCTTCTTCTTCTTCTTCTTTACTTGAATACAAAAGTTGTTCATCTCCATTCTGTTACATTCATACATTCATGAAAATTAATATGGTATCAGAGCTAGCTGAATCTTCTGTTTAAGTGTATCAATGGCGGATGAAAGAGATTTGTGTACTGGTTCGTTTTATTACTAACGATCAAATCAGGTTTCTTTGAAAATCTCAAATTGTTCTTGTTTAATCCTTCGTTTCATATCATCTTTTGATCTTGTTCTGATTGTGATTGTTCTTAAAGATTAGAGATCACATCTTGTTTACAGTCTGTTTCTTGTTTAGTTTTTTTAATAATCCTCTGAACTCGAGCTTTTCTGGTAATCTTTGTTACATTTTCTTCATACCTGCAAACTTTCATATCAATTTTCTACAAAATTGCTTTCGTTTTCCTGAAAAATGTCCACATCAAACACAAACCGAACTACTACACCAAACACAAATCAAGATCCATCAAGTGTGTACTACATACATCCATCTGATGCAACGACAAATCAATTAGTTTCAGTGAAGTTTAATGGAACTAACTATGCTAACTGGAAGCGTTCGATGACTCTTACTCATTCTGCTAAGAACAAATTGAGTTTTGTGAATGGAACAATTGTTATGCCTGAATCTGATTCTAATGAATTTTTTTCTTGGGAAAGATGTAATTTTCTGGTCACATCTTGGCTTTTATTCAATTTGGATGAAAACATTGCTCGAAGTGTATTGTTTCTCAAAACTGCTAGAGCTATACGGACAGATCTTGAAGATCGTTTTGGATATGTGTCAATGACACAGGCTTACTCTTTAGAACAGAAATTGGCTGATATTGCTCAAGGTAAACAAAGTGTTTCTGAATTTTATACTACTATCAAGGGATTATGGGATAATTTTGATGATGCCAGTCCATTGCCTCAATGTACATGTAATAATTGTACCTGTAATCTGAATCTGAAAGTGCAGCAGAAGCATCATGAAAACAGATTGTTACAATTCTTGATGAAATTGAATGAACAATACTCTACAGTGAGAGGTCATTTACTGCTTATGAATCCCTCTCCTACAGTTGCTCAAGCTTACATGATGATTGCTCAAGAAGAGAATCATAAGGAAATGTCAAATAATCAACTGGATAACATGACTTTCTTCGCAGATAAGATATTCTCAAATCATGGAAATAATAATGGAATGTCAGGTTTTACTGGAGCAGGTTTTACTGGACATTATACTGGTAATCGAAATGGTGGTAATATTGATATTCATAATGGTAATTCTGGCAATTCTGGACAGATTGGTAACATTGGAGGAAACAGAAAACAAAAGCCATGATCCAACTACTATTGCACTCATTGTAAGGTACCTGGACATAGTATTGACAAATGTTTCAAGTTACATGGCTATCATGCAGATTTTAAACCAAAAGAAAGAAAATTTGTTGCTGCAGTTACTACTAATGATGAAGAAAATTATAGTGTTGATAATGAAGGGCCAAATATGCTTTCAGCTGAACAATATAGTCGTCTTATTGATCTGTTGTCCACTCATAAAATGGCTTAATCAAATGCTGGAGCCAAACTTCATCTAGACAGCAACACATATATCAATCAAGCTAATTTAGCAGGTAAACTCTGCATGGTATCTTGTCTTGATTACAACTGGCTCTTAGACAGTGGAGCCACATATCATATTTCTCCTCATTTAACTAATTTTATCGAATATAGACCTGTCAACAGTGCAGCAGACCATTGTATAACTATTCCAAATGGTAAGGAAATACAGGCATTACATATTGGGAAAGTTGACTTGGGATATAATATCATTCTAGAGGATGTTTTGCATGTGCCAGAATTTCAATTTCGACTTATATCAGTATATAAGTTGTGCAGAGATTTAAAATGCCAATTGACATTTAGTATTGATCAGTGCATATTACAGGACCATTCTCAGAAAAGACAGCAAATTCATCTTGGTAAAATACAGAATGGACTCTATACAGTGGATTCCAGCTCAGTCTCTTCCAAATATTGTTTTACTGCAGCAAATGAAGCACAGTTATGGCATATCAGACTTGGTCATTTGCCTTATTCTCAATTGAAGATTTTACAACCTTCTTGTGATTTTACTTCTCTTCGAAATTCAATCTATCAAGTTTGTCCACTAGAAAGACAAACTAGAACTTCTTTTCCTCATAGTACTATTAAAAGTACTTCTGTATTACAGTTGATACATGTGGATTTATGGGGGCCATACAAAGTAAAGACTCATCTTGGTTGCTCAATGTTCGTTACCATTGTAGATGATTTTAGTCGATATACATGGATACAACTTATTAAGTTCAAGTCTGAAGTTGCTGTTGTTTTAGAAAATTTTATTCGATATGCAGAAAGATAGCTTGGTACTCCAGTCTTGTGTTTGAGATCAGATAATGCAACAGAATTGTGTGAGGGCAGATTAAAAAGTTTTCGTTAATAAAGGAATAACTCATCAGACTAGTTGTGCTTACACACCCCAACAAAATGGGGTGGTAGAAAGGAAACATCGTCATTTGCTAGAAACGGCTCGGGCTTTGCTATTTCAGTCTAGAATACCAGACAAGTACTGGGGCCAATGCATTCTTTGTGCTTCTTATTTGATTAATCGAATGCCACTGTCCAGTATTAATAATCAAGTTCCTTACAAAATACTATATACTGAAGAGCCTGTTATGAACTTTTGAAACCGTTCAGATGTTTATGCTATGTTTCTACCTGTAAGGTTGACAGATCAAAGTTAGATCCCAGGGCTTCTCCATGTGTGTTTCTCGGGTATCCACCAAATCAAAAAGGGTATAAGGTACTTGATTTACACACTCACAAACTATTTGTTTCCAGGGATGTCATTTTCCATAAATTGAATTTTCCATACCATACTATTGTTCAAAACAGTTTAATACCACTGTCTAAAAACATACATTTTCCACATGTTACTACTCCTCAATTTGATTTCTATTCAGACATTTTGTCATCATCATATTCTACTCCTGTTCTAAGTGATAATCATTTTGATTCTTCTTCACCATCTTTTACGAATCCTACATCTAGTACTTCATCTATTTCAAATATTCAAACCAGGCATTCTACTCGTGTTCGAACACAACCTGAGTATCATAAAGACTTTTATTGTCACACAGATTTTCAACATCACACATCTTTATCATCCCATTTGACTCACATTTTCGAACCTAAAACTTTTAAAGAAGCTTCTTCATATCCACTTTGGAGAGAAGCAATGGCAAAGGAAATTACAGCTCTAAACGAGAATAAAACATGGGATTTGGTACCTCTACCTAAAGGTAAGAAGGCTATTGGACATAAGTGGGTGTATAAAGTAAAGTTGAAAGCAGATGGATCACTTGAACATTGTAAGGCACGTTTAGTTGCTAAAGGATATAATCAGCAATATGGTATTGATTATGAAGAAACGTTTTCTCATGTGGTCAAAATGAATACCATACGCTGTTTGATTGCTCTTGCTGGTCATAGAAACTGGCCATTGTATCAATTGGATGTTAACAACGCGTTTCTTCATGGAGATTTGACTGAGGAAGTGTATATGACTGTTCCAGAAGGGATTGATAATCCATATAATTTGGTTTGCAAATTACGAAAATCATTATATGGTCTTAAGCAAGCCTCGCGAGAATGGTTTGACAAGGTTTTACATGAACTTACAGCTCAAGGATTTGTGCAGTCTAAAAACGATTATAGTCTTTTTATCAAAAAGTCTGAGGATCATATCACAATAATGGCAGTTTACGTGGATGATATCATCATTACCGGTACTTATTCTGAAAGTATTAATGCCATCAAGTCTCATCTTCACAATACGTTTAGCATCAAAGACTTAGGCAAGTTGCACTATTTTCTGGGCATTGAAGTGGACTACCTTAACTTTGGTATTGCTCTTACACAATCTAAGTTTACTAGAGATTTGTTACAAGATTTATATTTTGACCTTTCTAAGAAAGCTACTACGCCTTTACCACAATCACTTAAGCTTGATTCTACTACTGGACCTTTGTTTCCAACTCCTGAATTATATCATTCTTTAGTAGGAAAGCTTAACTATTTAACTAACACTCGACCAGATCTCAACTATTCTGTTCAAGTGCTTAGTCAGTTTATGCATACTCCAAGGTTACCTCATTAGGATGCTTTACAACACACTATTCGCTATGTGGCACAATCTAAACATCAAGGTATTTTACTACGAGCCACTGATCAATTGACGTTACAAGCTTATTCTGATAGTGACTGGGCCTCTTGCCCTGACACTAGACGTTCCATTACTGGTTACATTTTACTCTTGGGTTCCTCTCCTATTGCCTGGAAATCCAAGAAACAAGGCACTGTTTCTCGTTCTTCATCGGAGAGTGAATATAGAGCAATGGCTTCTGCTGCTGCTGATGTTACCTGGACTGTCCGTTTGCTTGAGGAACTTGGTATCACACAGCTTAAACCTATTGTTCTTCATTGTGATAATCAGTCTGCGATTGCTATAGCTAAAAATCCGGTGTTTCATGAAAGAACAAAACACATCGAGATAGATTGTCATTTTACTCGTGACAAAGTAATGGAAGGACTACTACAGCTTACTTATCTTCCTACTACTCATCAACTTGCGGATGTTTTCACCAAAATTTTACCTGCACATCAGTTCAATACTCTTCTATCCAAGTTGGGAGTGTGTTCTTCTTCCCCTCCCACCTTGAGGGGGGGGGGGGGGTATTGAGGTATCTACACATTATCAAGATCAAGCAGCAGCTCAAGCATTACTAGCAACAAGTAGTGCATCAACAAGTAGTAGTGTCCTAGTTGACTTAAGTTTATTTTGTAAACACATAGTTGAATCAGTTACATGATCAGTTACATGATGAGCTGGAATGAGCTGGAAATAGTTAGTTAGAAATGTAGATATAGATAGGTGTAAGTATAAAAGTTAGTTAGGAAATATTAGTATATAAAGATGATCAAACTCTACATATTGTATTACTTCTTCTTCTTCTTTACTTGAATACAAAAGTTGTTCATCTCCATTCTGTTACATTCATGAAAATTAATATACTTCCCTTTGGATCAATTGAGATTTTAAAGGATTTTTATGAATTTCTGCAATCTTGGTGTATTCATTCTAGATTTTAAAAAATACTTTAAAATTTTGTGGTATTCAAGAAAGATTTCAAAAAGTCTTTTAAAATCTGGGTGTATTCAATTTAGATTTTAAAAAGTCCTTTAAAATCTAGTGGTATTCAATATGGATTTTGAAGAATACATTAAAATCTTGTGGTATTCAAAAGTCCATGGACTTTTTTTTATTTGATAAAGTTGTGCATTTTTAAGGATTTGCTAGTGTATTTTGTATGTCTTGAAATCTTGTTAAAATCCATGAGATTTTGAAGGATTTGTCGGAAACTCCACTTTAAATCGGCAAGACTCTACGAGATTTTACACAAACTCTGTCAAAATCTATGTAAAATTAAAATCAACAACAATCTGTTAAAATCTATATATTTTTATCAAACCCTAAAGTTTGATACCTTATCTTCCACTTATAAGATTATAATTTATTTGCACCTATGAGTACATGGTTTGAGATTGCAAACCTGATTTCATTCTGAAGAAGTTTCCGACATTTGATGAAAGAGTAAACTTCTGCAGTAGTTTAATTGAATATTATAAAATGTTTCGGATCATTTAAAACTGTGATCCCAATTCGCTGAAATTTATATTATTGCAATTTATACATTTTAGAACATGGCTGTGATTCAACTGATTTTCCCATCGGTTAAGGAAAAGCTGCGTTTTATATTATTGCAATTCAGAAATTCATGATCTTGACTTTTGGATCACTCGCAAACTCAACCCCCTACCTTGGAGAAGTACTAGTGATTGTTATTTCTCAAAATGATCCCACGAATGGTTCTATTGGAAGTGGGCCGGAACTGAAGCCAATAAGAGGCAATTCTACAGCAAATTCCTGAACCTCATGTACTAAGCCAATAAGACTTATTTGGGGCCCTAAGCGAAGACTTATTCAACCTTGTTAAGCCGGTTATCTGGGAATTACTACAACAGAACATATGTACTAGATTCTATATAGAATGAATGTGTCCTGTCCTGATTAATAGGTACAAGAACGTAACATGTTAACTACAAAACTTCTGTAATATCACGCCATTTAAGTAATGTTATAGCTGACAAGGACTGCTTGAAAAATCCAAGACTTTAAGAAGGTTTTGTTTTTTGTCTTGTCTTTATAATATGTGACATAGGAATCATCGAGGCTATGTCTACTAGTATTTGGTCCAAACTCAGTCATCAACTCTTTTTATTACCAGGCGCACTACTTAGAATCTCCAAATTCAATCCATGACTTTGGTACACACTCTCGTGTTTATTTCAATCTCTGTGACTGTTTTGTTTACTGTCACATCCTCATTTTTACATTCTGATACTTATGATGATCCTGATGATCCCACAAGTATCTGCAAATTCACACGCTCTGTAGAGCTCGAAAGAGAATGCAGTCCTGTTTTATCTTCAGTAGTATCCAGAGCTGAACTTGGAAATGATAAATTTTATCGAATAGCAAGAGACATTTCTTTCCAGAATGGAGATTGGACGCAAGAGCCTAATGGTTCACCATTAATGCCGTTTGACGATACTGACATGCCTAATTACAACAGTTCTGCTTTTGAAAGTCTCCTAAAGTTGGCATCTTTCTATATTATGGGCATTGATTTTGCTCACCAGACCGATACGACTGTTGGTCTTTGTGGACTGTTATCTATAGGAATAACAAGAAACAGGACCATGTCTTACTCTCCACAAAAATGGTCACCTTGGTTTCACAAGAGTCCCGGATACTCTGATCTTACGATTGTGTTTGAAGGACTCTATGTGGAGTCTCAAGAAACTGGTGAGAGATTGATGTGTTTGTTAGGAACTACATTGTTTCCTTACTCAAATATATATGCTAATTCTTATGATTATTGGGAACAACATCATAGTTGCAAAATAGATCAGTCTCATAATCTTGAGAATGATCAGATCATGCTTGTTCTTAGTTATCCTCAGAACTTCAGCTTAACCAACAGAGCAATCATTGGAGAAATGAGGAGTTTGCACAGAAAAACTGATGCCATGTATTTTGATAATGTCTATATTTCTTCTGTGATGAGTCGTGACACAAAATATCAATTTTCATCAGAAGAACTTGTGGCCAGTGCTTGCAAGGATTCGTCTTGCCATGATACTTTGGTAGATGAAAATATTCATATCTCTAAAGGTTTTCAGTTTTGCGATGTTTTCCAAAGGTTTGCTAGTTCACAAGCATTTGACATTGTGGTGGTAAAATCAAATTGCAACGGCAAGTACTGCAACAAATTGGGTCCATTTGTGCTTGAAAGGAACTTGGAAGAGACAAATCAGACATTTGATGACTTTAAGCTGATTGTGGCAAATCATCGTTGTGTTCTTGGCAATAATAATTCAAAAAAGCAGAACACTGCAAAGGTATTTGCTGTTTTTCGAGCAATTTCTTCGCAGGCGAATCGTCACACTTCTCATTCAAGATCAGGCCTTTCTGGAATGACCATTTCTGCAGAGGGATCATGGGATTCCTCAACCGGTCAACTCTGCATGATTGGTTGTGTGGGAATTGAAAAGGGTTCAGACCAATGCAACTGCAGAATTTGCATATATTTCCCAAAGACATTTTCCATCACCCAAAGGAAAATTTTCATTGGCACCATTTCTAGCATGAGCAATACAGATCCTTATGCTTCTTTAATCTTCAAAAAAGAACTCCGGCCTAAAGATCTTTGGAATTACTACAATGAATACACCAAGTCAAATCTAGTTTACAAGTATTCCAAGATTGAATTGGCGACCAAACTTCTAAAGAGAAACAAGAAGCTTGTATATGAGACTTTCATCAAGAAATTTCTGATCCTCAGGTATCCTTTTGTAAAAGACCAAAACAACATAACATCTCTTTCTTTTCTATCAAGTGAACTAGGTTTCAGCACCAGGGTTCTTCCACAGATTTTGTACAATGGATCCCCTTTGGAGCAGGTAGTTCGACTGGAGGTTCTAACTTTAGGATCCATGTTTGGCTTTTACTGGGAACTTCATAAAGTTCAGACAGGTGAAGTGATGGCTGCTGATTCTAATGAGACTTCTGCTTTTAAGGAAGATGGATTACATTTGAATATCTCAGCACAACTTTCCCTCACTGGAACGCGCTATAGCCATGTTGCAGAGCTACTTGTTGAGGGCTTATATGATCCATTTGAGGGGAAAATGCATCTAATAGGCTGCAGAAGTGTCCCCAATTCCATGAAGTTCGGGAAAGAGAACCTTACTCTTGAAAACAATATGGACTGTTTGATAGAGGTGAAGGTAGAGTATACATCAAAGACTACAAGATGGTTAGTAAATCCAACAGTTAAGGTTTCTATTATCAGTCAAAGGAAACAGACTAACCCACTATATTTTAGCCCTATCAGCTTAAAAACTGCTCTCATTACATACAACAACTTCATAGAGGTCACATTTCGGCAAAACTTCGAAGTGTTTCTGCGAGTGGTAGTTCTGTTATCCACAGTTGCATTTGTACTAAGACAATTGTACTATGTAGACCAAAAAGTTGAAGCCATTCACATAATTTCTTTAGTAATGCTTGGAATACAGATGACAGGTTACACACTTCCCCTAGTCATGAACACCGAGATTTTCTTTAAATGGAAAGAATGCCAGTATCATGAAAGCCGAATAATCAAAAGTGGGAAAAACTTGTGGCTTGAAAGGCTAGACTGTGCCTTAAAATGTCTCCTCTTAGTTGCATTTATACTCACTCTTAGACTCTTTCAGAAGGTTTGGGACTCGCGAAAGGAGCCCAGAAAATCTTTATCTTGGAAGAAAATTCCTAGTGAAAAAAGAAATTTCTTGTTATCATTCTTAATTCACATCTTTGGATTTCTGGCTGTTTACACAAGTAACAAGACGAACACAGAAAGCATCAGAAACTCAGGGACTTATGGGAAGGTACCCGAATGGGCGAATGCTCTTGAAAAGTACATGGCTATTGTTCAAGATTTATTTTTGCTTCCTCAGATAATGGGAAATCTGCAGTGGAAAGTACAAGGAAAGCCATTGAGTAAAGTGTACTACATTGGATTCTCAGTTTTAAGATTTGTTGTTAGAGGTTATGATTACATCAGAGACCCTATCTTTAGTTCTTACTTCCACAAGTATGACTCCATCACTAGCTCAGTGTTCTTCACAGAATTTGAGAATTGTGTGATTATGGTTATTGTGGTTGCTCTTGCAATCATAGTTCATGTCCAGCAATCTCATTTAAAGTTTTAGTATCCCTTTCCCTTGGTTTTTTCTTGCAAAGTTAAATTATAGATTTATTCTCGACAAAAAGAGTTCAAATTGTTAAGTTTATGTTTAGTACTTATCTTGTTAAAGTTCATGGCATGTCCTTTGAAACTGTAGATTCCAATGTGTGTACCATGGGATTGTGTAATATACAAACAAATCTTTTCAAATAACAAATATGTTAGAAAATAGAAAGTTTGAGGTATATTTTAAATATGTTCTTGATGGAATTTCCGGAAACTAACGATTGGAGGTTGTTCCTTGTTATGAGGACTTAAACTTTCATGTTTGGATCTAAGACATTTTTCAATGTAATCCATAAATAAATTGAGATGAAATAGGTTGCTTGAAATGGGTTATGTGGGTTGGTTATATTAAAATAACTTGTATCCCACATAGCATTGGTAATGAGAGGTTGGTGAGTTTATATAGAAACATGTGCAAGAGTAGTGTACAACTACTAAGGCATGTGGGTGTGCATGGTGTTAGTATGTGCCTCGCGCACACACACACGCGCCGCCGCCGCCCGCCTCATCACGTCACGACTCGGGTCGAAGGGCGATTTGGGCGAATGTCTCGGCGTCTCGCGTACGCGAGCCGACCTGGGCGAGGAATTTTATTACCTGTTTATTTAATATTATTTATTGATTTAATTTAACAGTATCAATATTTATTTGTAACAGCTAAACGAACTGGGTCAGCTATAACTGTTATTAAATCCTGATGACTACTGTTATGGTAATTAAATCAGAATATTTAGTATTAAATGTCATATCTTCAGTTACAATATTTTTGGTCTGTTTACGTTTTATTTTGTATTTTATATAGATACAAAACATAACGTTTGACATGAGTGAGATATACGTAACTGTGTGAAAAACCCTAGGCATCAGTTTTCTTCTCTGCTCTCTCTCTCAACACATTAAGAAGATATATAGGTTTTTGGGCGAACTGAGGTGCAGGTCATTGTTGATCATTGCCATATCTGTGAGTGGATTGATCTGTGTTGTTTTATCCTAGAAGTGATATTGCTGCAACCCAACACAGCGTAAGTGGGGCAATAATCTCTTCAAGAACAGTCAAGACTTCTCGAAGGCTTGGCTTAAAACAAGCTCCTAGAGACTGGCATAAAAAGTTTGATG
This sequence comes from Heracleum sosnowskyi, assembly GCA_030848705.1. NCBI lineage: Eukaryota > Viridiplantae > Streptophyta > Magnoliopsida > Apiales > Apiaceae > Heracleum > Heracleum sosnowskyi. The sequence goes on from CM061244.1 coordinate 37,982,106, forward strand.
ACACTGTTTTAGAATCAGTATTTGTAGTTAATGAAAGTGACAAGTGTGTCTACTATATGGTTAAAGGAAATGAATGTATTATCGTGTGCCTATATGTGGATGATATATTATTGTTTGGAACCAATATTGAGATTATTAATTAGACAAAAAGTTTCTTGAAAAGGCACTTTGAAATGAAGGATATGGGTGAGGCTAGTGTGATTCTTGGGGTCAAGTTGACACAGTCAACTGATGGAATAACATTGTCACAATCTCATTATATAGAGAAATCTATACTTGAGAAGTATGGTTATTCAAATTGTAGAATCGCTAGTACACCGTGCGATCCTAAAGTTGCCCTAGTCAAGAATAGTTCGGGAATTCCCGTGTCTCAGTTAAGGTATTCTCAGATTATTGGGAGTTTGCAATATCTTGCTAATGTGACTAGACCAGATATTTCTTATTCTGTGTCTAAGTTAGCTAGATATACAAGTTGTCCGAACAAGACTCATTGGGAGGAACTAGATAGAGTTCTTAGATATCTTAAGGGAACTATTTCCCTTGGTTTGCATTATCGAAGATTCCCTGGAGTACTCGAGGGATACAGTGATGCAAGTTGGATAGCTAAGAAATCTGGTACCAATGGAGTGACTGGATATTTGTTTACCCTAGCAGGTGGAGCAATATCCTGGAAGTCTACTAGACAGACTTTGATAACTCGGTCTACTTTTGAGGTTGAGTTGTGTGCACTAGATGCCACGGGGACGGAGGCTGAATGGTTGCATGGACTTATGTCAGTGTTACCTGTAGTAAGCAGACCGCTTCCAGCCATTGCTGTTCATTGTGATAGCCGTACAACTATCGACAAGATCAGTAGTGAAAAGTATAGTGCTAAAACAAAGAGACACATCCAAGTTCGACTTAAGTCTATAAGGGGTCTAGTGTCTGAAAGGATTATTGCTGTAGAGTTCATTGGAACTCAGGATAATATAGCTGATCCTTTGACCAAAGGACTTGAGCATGCAGTAGTTCTTAAGTCTAGGTTGGGGATGAGACTGATAGCCCATAATGATTCATCAGCAGCGGGAACCCAATACACCTGAGAGGAGATCCCTTGAAGTGTATTCAATGTGGTAATAACAAGCTGAGAGGGTGAGTTGGTAGTACCTTTACTATATACCTTGATACGCACGTATCTGTGTCTATTCCCTGTAAACCTAAAAGGTACTGTTACTGCCAGTATAGCAAGAGTTAGTTTGAACTCTGAATGGGGTCAAGTCATTTGACGAGATGATCGCAGTACATCTCTGGAGATGCCCAGCTAAGCGAATGTAATTGTGTGGTCGCAATTAGAGGAAAGGGTTATTCCTTGAAGCATTCGGCGAACAGGATCGAGACAGGACCATTAACGTCTCAAAGCCGTAGATCAGCACCATAGCCTTTGATTTGTCGTCGTCTATGGAGTGTGGTTACACCAAACGGATAAAGATTCAAGGTGAAACATTCCATCTAGATCCGGTAGCCATCGAAGTAGAGGACTTAGGAGGGTTCAAACCCGGAAGGGTACCGACTCTGACAAACAAGTCATGATAAGGACCAATATGCATTTCTGTATGGATTTGTGGGGGATTGTTAGAAAATGGAAAGTTTGAGGCATATTTTAAATATGTTCTTGATGGAATTTCCGGAAACTAACGATTGGAGGTTGTTCCTTGTTATGAGGACTTAAACTTTCATGTTTGGATCTAAGACATTTTCTTAGTGTAATCCATAAATAAATTGAGTTGAAATAGGTTGCTTGAAATGGGTTATGTGGGTTGGTTATATTAAAATAACTTGTATCCCACATAGCATTGGTAATGAGAGGTTGGTGGGTTTATATAGAAACATGTGCAAGAGTAGTGTACAACTACTAAGGCATGTGGGTGTGCATGTTGTTAGTATGTGCCTCGCGCGCACACACACACGCGCGCCGACGCTGCCCACCTCACCACGCCACGCCACGTCACGTCACGTCACGTCACGTCATGACTCGGGTCGAAGGGCGATTTGGGCGAATGTCTCGGCGTACGCGAGGCGACCTGGGTGAGGAATTTTATTACCTGTTTATTTAATATTATTTATTGATTTAATTTAACAGTATCAGTATTTATTTGTAACATCTAAACGAACTGGGTCAGGATTTATATTAAATCCTGATGGACCTGTTCGTGGATTAAATCCTGATGGCTAGTGTCAGTATGTGGATCAAATCCTGATGACTACTGATCCTGATGCCTGGGTCAGTACTTGGATCCTGACGGAGTTAAATCCTGACGAAATATCCTGACTGAGCTGTAACTGTTATTAAATCCTGATGACTACTGTTATGGTAATTAAATCAGAATATTTAGTATTAAATGTCATATCTTCAGTTACAGTATTTTTTGGTATGTTTACGTTTTATTTTGTATTTTATATAGATACAAAACATAACGTTTGACATGAGTGAGATATACGTAACTGTGTGAAAAACCCTAGGCATCAGTTTTCTTCTCTGCTCTCTCTCTCAACACATTAAGAAGATACATAGATTTTTGGGCGAACTGAGGTGCAGGTCGTTGTTGATCATTGACATATCTGTGAGTGGATTGATCTGTGCTGTTTTATCCTGGGAGTGATATTGCTGCAACCCAACACAGCGTAAGTGGGGCAATAATCTCTTCAAGAACAGTCAAGACTTCTCGAAGGCTTGGCGACTCAGCTGTTTCTTTATCTTTCAGTATTTGTTAAAGCTCCTGAGAGATAAGTGTTCTTTCTTGACTTGTTATTTTCAGTCTCTGATTATACTTTTGTTTCGACCTTTGTGTTTGTTTCGTTATTTGATATTTTTGCCTGTTTTTGTTAATACAAAATATATATAACTGCCCTATTATTACTGTGTAGTTAGTAATTATACCCAACAAAATCTTAATGATGTATAGCCAATAGCCAAGCCATGTACTATTATTGTTCACATCTTGTTAGAAGAAATAATCATGCTGGTACATTTTTAGGACAAAAAATATGTGATATCAATGACTTCTGTAAACCTCGATGGCTCAATGTTTCCTTATGCATGATTCCTTGAGAAGGATACGAGTACATCGAAAAATTTGGATATTAGCACTCTGTCCATCACGACAAAAAAAATAGCATATGTCTGGTAAGCTCAATGTAATTCTGAAACAGATGAATAAAACATAAGAGGCTGTCTGGTGCCGAATATGATTCGAAATACGAGATTCGATTTAAATCCGAACTAAAAAAAATGATGAATTCAGTTTTAGTTGAGTTATGATATTTACGTATCATAATCCACATATATTAGGCCACTTTTAATTCAATAAATTAATCTATTTATAAGCAAAATTCTTAATTAGAATAATTTCATGTAAAAAAAATATCATAGATATTTAATCAATACTTTTGAAAAAGTACTTTATTTTATATAAAACTAATATATTTAATAATAAGATATTTTTAAAGTATTACAAATTAAAAAAAAAATGAATGAGTAATGATCCGAAAAGATCCCCGAATTTGATCCGAACCAAATTCATCCGATTTTAATCCAAATTTCATCCGATTTTAATCCGAATTAGACCCGAACCGAATCAAATCCGATCCGATCCGAACTATACCAAAAATATATCATAACCGAACATTAATCCGATCCGAGATTGATCCGATCCGAAACCGAACCGATTATCCGATTTGCCAAGTCTAAGTTACATCTATATCAGAAGTACGTCATTTACAAAATTAAGGCATGGTATGTACTAAGTCGATCACATATGCTAATTGCTAAAATATCACTATATGTTGGCTTTGGTACTATCTGATTGTCACTAATCCTCTTTTTAATCTTCAATAGCTTGCTTCACTAGCATTTGTTTGCATGATACTGTTCTTAAGAACTGAAATGGACCACAATAGATTTTAATTTCTTTTTTTTTTGGCATTAATTACTCAAGTGGATTGGGCTGTTTGCTGAAAGGCCTACCCTACCATGTACTCTCTCCGTCCCACCCATTTGTTTATATTTGGGTTGGGTACGGAGGTTAAGAAAAATTAATATATTAATGAAAAAAGTAGAAAAAGTGAGTTAAGTGGTGGTCCAATCAATTTTTAATGTATAAAGTGAGGATAGTGGAGAAGAGTAGTGGAAGTAGTTGATTTTAATATTGTTAAAAGTTTACTACTTTTAGAAAGTTTAGAAATATAAAGAATTTGATAGAATATCCCAAAAAAAAAAAGTGTAAAGAAATGATTGAGACAAAGCTAGGAGTAGTATTTTAGTTTTTATTTTCGAAATTGTTTCAAGAACATGAATGAAGTTCCTTACTTTTTCATCCTGTCCTGCTTAGGACTCTTATTTTTAAAGCCCAAATATTCCAACTACCAGTAAGTGGATTGCATGCAATAGCCGAACTAGAACTCTGAGGAATCGAGCTAAAAAATTGATACTAAATCTTAAAGGTTAGCCGTGTGGCTGAAGAAGAAAATTCAAATATTTTTTTAAAGTTCATTCGATTTAAATATTTTTAAGGTCAATCGGGGTAGAACTTGGTTCAACCCGGCCTAGTTAATTAAAAACACCTTAGCTGATTTCTTCATAATCTTATCATAACTGCTGGTTCTTTCGAGGAAAATCATTAAAAACACATTTTTGAATTGATGCAGGAAGCATGAATGGATTACAGGAAAATTGTATTCCGCCTCTGTCATAGCGTAATATAGTGCGTGTTTGAGATATCACAAAAAAGTTGATTTATATCTTAAAATGAGTAAGTGATAAGTTGATAAATTCTTATAAGTTATATGGATGTTTGCATAAATTTACTTATAAATTAGTTAAGAGTTTGCTAAATTAAATTTGAAAAAAATAATTATTAAATACAATGATTTCAACACTTGTATTTTAAATTAAAAAAATATTTAAAAACACAAAGGTAAAAATATAAAATATTAAAAAACAAAGAAATCAAAGAATAAGTTAATAAGTTAAGTAAAATGTTCGTGATTTCTAACATTCAATTTATCAATTTATAAGTTATAAGTTATAAACTGAATACACAACCGCCCCTTATAAACTTTTATTAATTTATAAGCTATAAACCGTAGTGGTCAAACAGGCACATAATAATTGATCGGAATCAAGGTACTCGGTTGGAATGTTTTCAGTGCTGAATATAATAAATACATATATGCATCTTTACTGTTGAAGGCATTAGATCATGCATGTGGTGTTTCTTGGATTTTACTATACAAAGTCTGGCCAAACATGTCTCAATCTGCACTTGAAAACTTACTGTTGCGTTAAATTGTCTGCTGCTCCCGAGTCCCGACGTAAGTAGGGCTGCAACTAATTAAACAACTTCAATCTGTTCTATAAATGTTGGTTGTTTTGCGTTTGTTGTCAACGTTGTACTTGATGGAACTTCAGATACCGTTTGATTCTGTTATATTATGGGCCCTTTGAATCATGAAATTTAAATTTAATTAAAACAAATGATTCTTTTTCACATCGTGAAAACAACACATATATTATTTCATACCTTTTCAACTTAATTATGATATAGAACTGTGAGTTCTATTGTTAAAGTCAAAACTGTAATTAGTCAAAATAGTCAAATAATCAACAAAGAAGGTTTTGGCGCCAAAGTTAGTTAGAATTGGATAGGGTCTTATATAACAAACTTGTATTCATTATTTGAGATATCAAGAAATATACAGAATGCTAATCCCTCTCTCTCTACAATCTCTCTCTCTAGCTCCCTGGTTATTTCAATTACAGTATTAAGGTCTAGTTTACTGTAACAATGGTATCTGAGCAATCATCTTGGGCACCGGTTCTAGCTTAGTGGAACGATAATCTGGCGCCTGTAACAAGAAAATCAACGACGGTAACAATGGCGGCGATGCCGAACGATGACCATTGGAAGGTTCTAGAGAAAAAAATCGATGAACAACATCATCGATTAGAGGATTTGATGAAGATAATCATGGAGATGCAAAACCCTAATCCTGCTTCAACATCACAAAACGCCCAAAATACAGGTACTAATTCCTACAGACCTCTAGGCTATACTCCTAAACTAGAATTCCCTAAGTTTGATGGTTCTAGTTCGAGGAATTGGATTAAGAAATGTGAGAAGTATTTTGGATTGTGTAAAATTCCTGATGAACAGAAAGTTGATTTAGCTTCATTGTATATGGTTGATAATGCTGAGGTTTGGGTTTCTGATTATTTATCTGTGAGGAGAAATGTAGTTTGGAGTGAGTTTATCATGGATTTGGATGCTAGGTTTAGGGATGAAGTGGGAGATAGTATAGTGGAACAGTTTAACAAATTGTATCAATCAGGTTCACTAGAGAACTATATTGATGAATTTAAGAGTGTGAAATCTGTGTTATTCCAGCAGAACCATAGATTGCCTGTTCCCTATATGCTAGAAAATTTTGTGGGAGGTCTTAAGCCAACCATTAAGCCTTTAGTGAAAGCTTTTAAGCCCACAACTATAACAGAGGCTATTAGATATGCAAGACTGCAAGAAGAGGTTTTAGTGGCAAATTCTGCTAAACAGACTAAATCTATTTTTCATGTGTATCCTACCGTCAAGAATGCCTCAGTAACCAATAACAATAAGCCACCCTTGCTACCTACACCTCAGATGAAACCATTGAATGTGGGCATTTCCAAAGAAAATTCAAGGCCATTTAAGTATATTCCAGCAGAGGTGAGAGTAGAAAAGCTTGCTAAAGGATTATGCTACTATTGTGATCAAAAGTATGAAAGATGACATAAATGTAAATTTAAGGAACCTCAATTGTTTACTGTGGAGATTCCATGTGAGTGTGAAGAGGAGTGGATGGATGGGAATGAATTGGAAAAAAATGGTGTGGGGGAGCCTTGTATTTCTGTGAATGCTTTGACTGGAAATCAGAATTTCCAGACAATGAGAGTAAAAGGGGTAACACAGAGCCAACCATTGTGCATTTTAATAGACTCAGGAAGCACTCGCAATTTTTTGGATATTGAGGTAGCTAGGAAGATGGGGTTGACAGTGCATAAAATTGATACTCAAGTAGTGACAATAGCAGATGGGAATCATATTGTCTGTCAACATATGGTGAAACAGTTTGTATGGAGGCTAAACGGTGTGCAGTTTCAAGCTGATTTGTTGTTGATATCTTTGGGTAGTTGTGACATGGTATTAGGGGTTCAATGGTTGAGTACACTGGGTGCTGTGTCTTGGGATTTTAAGGAACTGATAATGCAATTCAATTTACAAGGCAGAACTGTCAAATTGAAAGGGATGGCTCCAAAGAAACTTAAAGTGCTAAAAGGGACAGTAACACATACGATGATGACCAATGCCTCTCAACTCTGTTTCCTACAAGTAAGAGAAATAGAGCCTGACAAGGTACTTGAGAATGCTATCCAGTTGAACAAGGTAGAATTAACAGAACCTGCAGAGGTGGAAGTTTTGAAGCATAAATTTGCATGTGTATTTGAGGAGCCTACTGAATTACCTCCTTCCAGGGGTGTATTTGATCATAGAATTCCCTTGGAACCTAATGCCAAGCCAGTTAATATCAGGCCATACAGGTATTCTATCAAGCAAAGAGACATTATTGAACAAAGTGTACAAGAAATGTTGGATAGAGGCATTATTCAAAAGAGCTCAAGTCCTTTTGCTTCTCCAGTGGTTTTAGTAGGGAAGAAAGATGGGACTTGGAGGCTGTGTGTTGATTATAGGGATTTGAACAAAAAGACTATAAAAGATAAGTTTCCTATTCCAATAGTGGAAGAATTAATTGATGAATTAGCTGGAGCTACTGTTTTCAGCAAAGTGGATCTGAGATCTGGGTATCATCAGATGAGGGTGTGTCAAGAAGATGTTTATAAGACAGCTTTTAAAACTCACACTGGTCACTATGAGTTTTTGGTAATGCCATTTGGCCTTACCAATGCTCCTGCTTCCTTCTAGGGCTGGATGAATGACATCTTTAAGCACTTACTCAGGAAACATGTATTAATTTTCTTTGATGACATTCTGGTTTACAGCAAGTCACATGAGGAGCGTTGGATACATTTGGAGGAGGTCTTTGAATTAATGAAAATTAATCAACTGTATGCCAAGGCTAGTAAGTGCAATTTTGCCCTAGAGAAGATTGAGTATTTGGGCCATTTCATTTCCAGGTATGGGGTGGAAACTAATCCTAACAAAATTAAAGCTGTAGAAAATTGGCCAGTTCCTATGAATGTTAAGGATTTGAGAAGTTTTTTGGGTCTTGCTGGATATTACAGAAAATTTGTTCATAATTTTGCATGGATTAGTAAGGATTTGACCGTGTTGTTAAAAAAAGGAGAATTTATTTGGAATGAGAAAGCTCAAAGGGCATTTGATGCTTTAAAGAAAGCTCTTACATCTACACCTGTACTTGCAGTCCCTGACTTTAATAAACAATTTGTAGTTGAGACCGATGCTTCTAAAGATGGCATTGGAGCTGTTCTTATGCAGGAAGGGCATCCTATCTGTTTCTTTAGTAAATCATTAGGACCAAGGTGGCAGAAATTATCAGTATATGAGAAGGAACTATTAGCTATTGTTTGTGCTATTCAAAAATGGGAACAATATTTGAGTGGGGGTCATTTTTTGATTAAGACAGATCAGAAGAGTTTGAAATGGTTGTTGCAGCAAAAGATATCTACCCCATTTCAGCAATTCTGGTTATCTAAACTGATGGGGTTTACCTATGATATTCAGTATAAGCAAGGTAAAGAAAATTTAGCTGCTGATGCACTTTCTAGAGTACCTGGTTCAGAGGTGATGTGTTTGGCAATCTCAGTAGTGGATTCTGATTTATGTTCTCAAATTACCAACAATTATAATCAGGATCCTGGTATGCTTCAAATCATTAGTAATTTGCAAAATAGGGTGGATGTGGTTCATTTTAAGTGGTATAATGATTTGTTGAGGAGGAAAGGAAAGATACTGATTGGAACTGATTTTCCACTTAGAAGCAAACTTATAGCTTAGCAACATGGATCGAGGCTACATATCAAAGGGCCAAAGAGTTGTTCTATTGGTCTGGAATGTCTAAGGATGTCAGTAGTTATGTCAGGAATTGCCATGTATGTCAAAGTGCTAAGTACGACACTCAAGCATATCCAGGGTTACTCCAACCTTTGCCTATTCCTGAGGATGTTTGGATTGACATCTCCATGAACTTCATTACTGGTCTTCCCAAATCCCAAGGAAAAGAGGTTATTCTGGTAGTGGTGGACATGTTTAATAAATATGCACATTTTATTCCTTTAGCACATCATTTTACTGCTAAACAAGTGGCTCATTGTTATTTGGATTCTGTTTTCCAACTTCATGGATGGCCAAGAACCATAGTCAGTGATAGGGATGCTATTTTCTTAAGTCAATTCTGGCAACATTTGTTTGCTTTACATGGAACAGAACTACTATTGTCTTCTTCTTACCATCCTCAAACTGATGGCCAATCTGAGGTTGTTAATAGGTGTTTGGAGACTTACTTAAGATGTATGTGTGGTGATTGTCCACAGGAGTGGAGTCTTTGGCTTTCCTTGGCTGAATGATGGTATAATACCCATTACCAGTCAGCAACTAGTTTGACTCCCTATGAGATTGTCTACAATCAAAATCCTCCATTACACTTGCCATATTTGCCTGGAGAATCTACTAACAAGGAGGTAGATAGGTCCATGCAACAAAGGGAGGTTATGATTGATGCTGTGAAATTTCATTTATCTCAGGCTCAAACCAGAGTGAAGATTCAAGCAGACAAACATAGGAGTGATAGGACTTTTATAGTAGGAGATTGGGTCTGGGTGAAGTTGCAACCTTATAGGCAGCAGTCTCTTCAGAGGAGATCAAATCAGAAGTTGGCTTACAAGTATTATGGTCCTTTTCTAGTCACAGCTATCATTGGACAGGTGGCCTATAAGTTGCAGTTGCCTGCTCAAGCTGCAATTCATAATGTCTTTCATATTTCTTAATTGAAGAAATATTATAGAATTCCACTTGTAGCATCTATTTTTCCTGATTGGTGGATTGGAGGGAAAGTGGTGTCTTCTGGAAGGATGCCACAAGTTATTCTGGATAAACGTATGGTGAAGGTTCAGAATAAGGCTCAGGTTCAATACCTAGTGTAGTGGGAGGACTTGACAGAAACTTCATGGGAAAATGCTGAAGAATTTGTTCTTAAGTTTCCCCAGTTTCCTAAACTTTGAGTTGTTTGTTGGCTTCTGAGTTGTTTTCTGGTGTTCGACTTGAGGTCAAGTCTTGTTGAAGAGGAGTGGTATGATATAGAACTGTGAGTTCTATTGTTAAAGTCAAAGCTGTAATTAGTCAAAATAGTCAAATAGTCAACAAATTAAGAAGGTTTTGGCGCCAAAGTTAGTTAGAATTGGATAGGGTCTTATATAACAAACTTGTATTCATTATTTGAGATATCAAGAAATATACAGAATTCTAATCCCTCTCTCTCTACAATCTCTCTCTCTCTCTCTCTCTCTCTCTCTCTCTCTCTCTCTCTCTCTCTCTCTCTCTCTCTCTCTCTCTCTCTCTCTCTCTCTCTCTGGTTGTTTCAATTACAGTATTAAGGTCTAGTTTACTGTAACAAATTATTGTGCAATTTTATGTATTTTCTTGTCTAATTCTCAAGTTGTTTGGTGGACCTAGCATTACTCATATTTTATTCATATTTTATTCATGTGATGCATTTAAGTAATAAATTTTTTTGGAGTTGAATTTTCATTCATTTGATGCTGTAATAACTTATAATATGTTTTCATATATGAACTGTATTTAATAAAATTAGTGCAGTTAAGTGTGAAATAATATTAGAAGTGTAGATTAAATCCTAGGTCGTATTAAGGGCCTGTTTGGCCACCTCAGCTCATATTTATGGACAGTGTTTGTTAGCACAATTTATATGTTGATAAGTTGAATGTTAGTAATCACGTACATTTTGTCTAATTTATTTCTTATTACTTGATTTTCTTTGATTTTTCAATGCTTTATGTTTTCATTGCGTTTTTAAATATTTTTTAAATTTAAAATGCATGTATTGAGATTGTTGTATTAAATAATTATTTTAAAATTTTAGTTTAACAAACACTTCACTAACTTATAAGTAAATTTATCCAAACATCTATATAACTTATAAAATTTTATTTAATTATCACTTATATGACACTTATTCATTTAAAGGTAAAAATTACTTTTTCTATGATACCCAAATACGCACTAAATCTTTGGACATAAAAAATAGAAGAAAAACGGACAATTGCATCACAAATTTGATTCTTGACCTTTTTAATGAATATAAATTTGGTTAAAAAAATTGATTCAAAATTTGGCAAGTGATCAAATAGAAACTAAAATTTAAATAGAAACTAGAAACTAATTCAAGCGCTTAGATCAATATAATCTAATGGCCCCCTAGAACCACCACATAACTAATATATATATATATATATATATATATATATATATATGTGTGTGTGTGTGTGTGTGTGTGTTTAAATATCTAATTTTATGTTCTAATTTGTATTTTAAACTTTAAATATTATTACTTTGACATCCTACTTTGACTCTGAAAGAGCATCATTTACTGATTAAGTTTTCACCGCATTACTAATTTGCTAATTACTTATTTCTTGTTACTTTATCCTGCGATCAAATCTATAACAAATAAGCAAAGCAGCAAAAAACATATGAGAGTCGTATTCTTTCTCTTCCATTCTAAACCTTTTTTCTTCCTTCTTCCTCCAACACTAACCCTAGCCACCCTTCTCCCAATCCTCTCACTCCTAATCCTCTCGTCATCAATCTTTCGGCCATGTCGCTTCCGCACCACTTCACCCCTTCCTCCCCGAATTCTTCGGACTCGGATGACACCTTGACTTGGGATGAGTCACCCTTTGGGGGTGGAGTCCTCAGCCATTATTGATGATTCATTTCCGGAATTGTTGGATGATTACTCTGTGAATCTCTCTCCACAAGTGAATTATGAAAGTTTCTTTGGAAAAGACAAAGGGGTAGCATCGAGACGTACATTCTCACCCATCATTTGGCTCTAGCAAGATTAGCGGTGGAAATAGAACCATAGATGTTCCTAAAGGCTCGAATAGAGGGTACATTCGGCTTGATGGAGCAGTGGAAGCAGGTGTGCCTTACACCTTCCCAAAGAAACATACTCTTGATGATAATGGGTTTGTCTTCTTTTCTTCTGCCTTAAATCAGGATAGTGATTCTGTTCATAATATTATAACTAGGGATAATATGATTAATGTTGTTGAAGTGGTTGAGAATGTGAATTTGAACAATATTGATGATATGATTAGTTTCTATGATTGGTTTTTTGGTTGGGGAGTCTCTTTCTCACCAATTTATGTGTGCTTGTGTCTTTAAACGCTGAGAAGGGTTATGTGATATGACTTATCATGTTGAAGGTTTCTTTGATTTTACTTTTGATTATGAAAACTCTAAAAATGAAGCACTCTCCATGGAGTTTATAATCTTGAGTGATAGTGTAATGATTTTTAAGCCTTGGCAGAATAAGGTTGGATTAATTTATTATGAGATAGTGACTAAGTTTGTCTTGATCACCTTGTCTAATATACCTCTCTCTTTGCTGGCAACGGAAGAGATTGGTTATATTGCCGGTGCTATTGGCAAAGTGCTATATTCTAAAAAATCCACTCCTGAGTTGGAAGAGGCACAAGGTGCGAAGCTGTTGATCGAATTAGACTGTGTGAATCATAAACCTTTGTGTTTTTGGGTCCAAATTCCAAATGATTGATTCCACCGATTTTGTATAGGCCCATGTTCGTATTGTCTATCATGAAACTCACAATCATACTTTGGTTGCTCGATATTACCCCAAGAAGCACGATCAGATACTATGCAGATCTGAGGTTGATGTTAACACTTCTGTTAAGTGCAGTGCAGGTTGCTCTATCTGGCCCAGGGCAAAGTCACACCGGGATAAGTCAGAGCGGAAACAGTGGAAGTAACAACATGAAAGGGTGAGACAACAGAGTTCATGTGCAACAAAGACTTGGAGGTACAAGCATGGAGGCTCTTAGAAGGGATGGTGCTAGTATTGGCATGATTGGAAGCACTAAAGGGAAAGGATCTACCTTGCAGGATCATGCTCAGGTTGGAACAACTGATGCTCGAGCTAGTGTGAAGACAGAGGCATAGAGGGAGAAGTGGAGGTAGAAACAGGGCAGGCTTTCGCAGTGGGTCATCAGGAACGAGGATCATAGGCAGTACATGCAGTGTAGGTAGTAGCAGGGTGGGCAGTAGTGCAGGAGGTACTGAAGAGAACAAATCCATCAAGCGTGACCAGCGCTTTGTTGTTGCTGCAGAACTTCAAGCTATCCAAGAGGAGAAGACCTTGGATTGTTAACCTTTTTAGTTTATGTTCCTTTAGTAAGACTTTAACTATGATTTGTAATATTGTGATCATTGTTGGTCCTTTTAGAACCGGCTTGAACTTTGCTCCGTCTTGGAGCTAGGTATCTGTCATGGATTCCCATTATTTATTTATAAAAACTATATGAATTAAAAAAAATCTATAACAAATCAGTTATCTATGGAATGATTTTAATTTTTATCTATTTATCATTTTTCGTGAATTTTAAGATGAAATTTTGCAAGTGCAATTATTATGTCTAATAGTAGATACGCATAGGCTAAATGTGTGTTGTAAAGGCTTTGTGGCCGAGTTTAACAAAACAGTAGTTGACTCTATTTTGCAGGAACCTAGCTAATAAGATGGCATCTCTTGCTAATAATTTTAATTATATATTAATTTAAAATTATGCTAATTATATTAAGATAATTAAGCTAATAATAAGATGTATACCGCGGTATACATGACATGCTGTACATTAAGAGGGAATTTTTGTTTTTAATAAATAGTATAAATATATTCATATCCACACACTCTCTCTTCCCACTTTATTTTGCATTCTTATGAACTAAATAATAAAATATTAATTAAGAAGAAAATATAAAAAGTATTGTTGGTGATTAACATGTACTAAATTACTAAGAGTTTGTATTTTATATTATTTATAATGAGTAAATTAAGAGTCTCTTAGAAATGTTCTGGTAGTCTATTCTCTATAATCGATGAAGTCTCTCCTAGCGTCAAACGAGACTCTTCTGCAACATTGTGTCATTGTGGCACGTGTAGGATAGTTCTTTTTTTGTCAATATTATTCCAAATAAAACTTTAATTTATATATATGTTTAAATATTTAATTTTATAAAATGTTAGGTATCTTAAAATTTTTTCACAAATGAAAACGTGTCCAAATATTGTACCATGGTATTTGGTAAACTATTTGGTAAAAGTTTTGGGTACTTAGAATTTGTATTTTGAATTTTAAATATCATTATCTAATGAAAAATGTTAGATATCCCAAAAAAATTCCCAAAAATGTTTCCGAATGATTATGTGTCTATAAATATTTGATAACTTTCTAATAATAATATAAGAATCTCACGTGCATAAATATGAGCACACAAATTAAAAACTTTCACATGTCATCATATCACCTCATTTGAGAAGAATTTTAGAAAAATATTTAAGGTATCTAGCATTGTCTTGCTTTATTTTCTATCTCACGGTCAAGATATCGTAGAATTTTCCAATATCCCGAAATGTTGTACACAAGTATCCGTGATTGGACGTGGTTGACATCATACTTTGACGGTGAAGGAGCATCATTTACCGATTAAGGCTCCGTTTGGCATTGATGTTGCAGAGAGTTTTTTTTTGAAAAACAGCTAAAAAAATGTTTGGTAAAATTTAAAAGCTACTTTTCTGAAAAGCGTTTTTGGCTGAAAAGCTGCTTTTAGAGAAAGCTGGTCCCCCATGCTTTTGAAAAAAGCTGTTTTTCAGCTTTTGCGGGAAGGAGCTACTGGTTTCAACATCAAAACTCACCAAAAACATTAATTTTTTATATTATAAACCAAAACATGCACATATCAAAAATATTACCAAACAGTTTTCTGATTTTCACAACAGCACTTATTTTAACAGCACTTTTTTCAACAGCACATCAATTTTTAACAGCAATCCCAAACAGAGCCTAAGTTTTCACCACATTACTAATTTGCTAATTACTTATTTCTTGTTACTTTATCTTGCGATCAAATCTATAACAAATCTGTCATCAACGACAAAATAATAGACACATCTATGGTAATGATTTTAGAGTAAATAGTAGTTTGCACCCCTTTACTTTGGGCGTTTTTTCGATTTGGTCCTGAATAATGTTCTGTAGCAGAATGCACCCTTATGTTTAATTGTCGCTTCGATTTGCATGACCAAATTCCGTTAATTTTGACTGTCACCGTTAATTAGAGCAGGGGTAAAATTGGAAAATATATTCCAGAAACACTATTCATGAAATACAACTTCAAGCCATTTCCCTCATAATAAAACAAGCAAACAAGATAATGCTACCCAGATTTAACTTTATTTTTGAAGAATAACCAGAGAATGTAACTGTTGTGCAGAAGTTTAAACACAGGAAAAAGGCAAACCACAGTAAATAAAGAACTACAAAAAATAGATCCAAATTTGAAATCATATAAATCATTAATCCAAAACAGTGATAGATACATAACATCATAAACAGATAACAAAAGACCTAATTAATCTCCTAGACATTTAATCAAACACTTTCAGGACAACATCTAGACATTTAATCACCAGGGAGCACAAGCCTCACAGCAGTCTGAATCTCCCGGGAAGTAATGGTTGGCTTCCTGTTGTACCTGGCAAGCTTAGAAGACTCCTGAGCGAGTTTCTCGAAGATATCGTTGATGAAGTTGTTCATGATTCCGATAGCCTTGCTGGAGATACCTATATCGGGATGAACTTGTTTGAGCACCTTGAAGATGTATATCTTGTAAGTCTCCACGCTCTTCTTGCTTCTCTTCTTCTTCTTGTCGACAGCGCCTGCTCCGGCTTCTTTGGGGAGCTTCTTGCCGGCCTTGGGCTTCTTCTGTGCCGGAGCTTTCTCGGCGGGTGCGGCTTTCTCAGCGACTGGCTTCTTCTCGGCCGGCTTCTTCTCTGCTTTGGGAGCCATTACACAAATCTAGGGTTTGAGTATTGGGGGAGAAAGAGAGATAGAGAGAGAGAATTAGGAGAGAGATTGGTTTGTAATTAGGAGAGAGAGAATTAGGAGAGAGATTGGTTTGTAATTGTGAGAATATATTTTCCAATTTTACCCCTGCTCTAATTAACGGTGACAGTCAAAATTAACGGAATTTGGTCAAATGGGTGCAAATCGAAGCGACAATTAAACATAAGGGTGCATTCTGCTACAGAACATTATTCAGGACCAAATCGAAAAAACGTCCAAAGTAATGGGGTGCAAACTGCTATTTACTCATGATTTTAATTTGTATCTGTTTATCATCTTTCGTGAATTTTAAGATGAAATTTTGCAACTGCATTATTCTGTCTGACAGTAGATACGCAAAGGCTAAATGTGTGTTGTAGAGTCTCTGTGGCCGAGTTTAACAAAACAGTATTTGACTCTATTTTGCAGGAACCTAGTTACCTAGCTAATAAGATGGTATCTCTTGCTACAGGGAACATCTAGCAAATGCTAGTGAAGTTGTTAGAATGCTAAGATGACAAGGGGCGGTAGAAAGTTGGGTGCTGACCACCGAAGGGCTGATGGGGTGACAATGTTGAAAGATGCATGAAGGGCCAGCTGATACGGCTGATGGTAGTCGCAAATGTTGGAACATTTTAGGCAATAGTCGAACTTTTGTATCTGAGCTAGTTGAAATCAAAAGTTGTTTAAATTTTTATTGTAACAAATTGTAATATCTCAGAACACCTTTTGATCTTAAATAAAAATATTTTAAGTATTAATTAAAACTTGTAATATACATTGATAAAATTTTATTATTGTGTGATTCAAATGATTTGGAATTTATTAATTATTTAGAAGGAAAAAATTGAGAATCCGCATCGTTCAAATATTTTGTTAATTTATGTACCAAATAATCTTATTTATTAAGAATTCAGATTGATGAATGATTCAGATATTTTAATTATTCAAATTTTTTTGTTCAAATTTACTAAATGACCCCTTAGAGTTGGAAAATTTAACCCAACAGCTTAAATATCTCAGTCACAAACCACCTAGCGTATAAACTATTTTATATGCTATTCCGATCTTGATTTGACGGTATTGCTTTAGCTCTATTTAGAACGATATCGCTTTAGCTCTCTTTATCAAGGAGGATTCAAACAAAATTCTTTTGAGGAAAATAAAGTAAATATTTGAAAAACACACTTCATTTCTTAAATTTTAATGAGAACACATTATATGTAAAATTTTATTTTAGAGAAGATACGTGTCCTGGTGCCCATTATTAGCTCTTCATCCATATTCTTTTGTGTTTAAGTTTGTTAAGAAGCAAGTTGTGTGAGCGTATTTAATTATTAATGAAAAAGAAAAGAGCTAGAAACGTGTGAAACATGGTTTTTCACCGTTAACGTTGGCCAGGACACTGCTACCAAAATTAACATAGGCCCTTGTTGTGCTGCCTATAATTCGAACAACTTTATATTTGATTTGATAATCTTTTTCATGGGAAAAGTGAATTTGCATGATTGATTGCATGATTTCAAATATTCCAAACAGTGAAATCTTGGATTTTTAAAGCATACAACATCCTCAGATAATTAAAATTGAAGTAGTCTAGAAAATACAGCAGCAACATACTAGTAGCTAAACAGTAATATAATGTACTAAAACTAAACACCAACATGATCTAGGATAGCTCAAATCCTAAGAGAAGAAAGTGTGTTATGGAAAAACTTTGCTTTCATTCCAAGATATTCGCTCCAAGTAACCGGCCTATAAAGAGGAGGGTGATGAAGATCCACTAATTTTGATAGAGGCGAGATCTCAACACTGTTTGGTGGACCATATAGGTATGCCATAGAAAAACGGTGTTGCTCCCGGTTGACAGTGACCCGGTGGAGCACAGACGGGTATGACCCGTTTGATAGTATGTGGAGCAAATCACCTATGTTCACCACTAGTGCTCCTTCAACTGGAGGGACAGTGACCCATCCGATTTCTTCCCGAAATATTTGTAGCCCAGTTTGATTGCTTTGGTGTAGAATAGTGAGCAGGGTAGAATCCGTATGATCTGCTAGACCCATGGCCCGATCCGGATCCGGACAAACCGGATAGGAGTTCAACTGTAAAGCAGCTTCGGAACCCTCAAACTGTCCATTTGGCCCTGCCCATTTAATGTCTTCCTTGGTTATGCCTAGTGCCTCCAGCATTATCCACATAAGCTTTCCAGCTAGTTTTTTCATTTCATTCTGGTATTCGTCTGTTACATCACTACAATGCAGAAAAAAACTGTTGATACTGTTTTACGAGATAAGAAAAAATAATTATTGTCGGATAAGAGAACAAATCTTATAAAAGCTGATTTGATTTATGTGAATCCTATATCACCATATATCTTTTACATGGGTCCATAATTTCATTAATAATTCATTTCATACCTTTTTTTGGACAAGGCAACTAGTAAATTTAAGAAATCTGCTTATCTTTATCTAATATATAGGATCCACCAATGCAATATATCTTTGTGGCCTTGTTTCGTTTCAAATATATAGCCTATAGCCTCCCCTCCAATTTCATGGAATAAATTTGACACTGATATTGGAAGATTAATTGTTTACGGATTTTCATGAAATAGGGGCTTTCCAGGATTATGTGCATGCAATTTAAGATGTGAAAAACAATTAAATGCAAATTTATAACTATACATACCAGAAAGCAGAGTAATCCTCTGGCCAAAGTTTGCGAGCATGCTGGACAGGCGAACCAACAATGGTAAAGCCCTCAGACCACATGCGTTTCGGGAAGAAAGAAGAGATCCGAAAAGGGCCATAACCACCAGCTCCGTCTTTAGGGCGCTCAGCTTTAAGCTTTTGTTCGAGGGGTAGTGAGAAGAGTTTTCTTGCAGCATCCTCCATTTTTCCGATAAGTTGATTAGAAATTCCATGGTTTGTTATTTGAAAAGCTCCCCAGGTCTTGCATGCATGAACCACGTGTTTCCGGCCATTAATCGAGTCATTCAAGTCGATAACAGGTAACTTGAACTGACCATGAATATCATCGGGGCTAGACGAATACTCATCTAGATCAGAAATCCATGCATGCGAATCAGGTAGCTCTTCGAGGGAGTTCAAGTCCAAATATTGGTTGAGGTTATGTTGGAAAACAGGATGAGTAACAAAAGAATCAGAAAGTCTTGAAGGCATGACTACTGAAGCTAGGAATTTAAGACAATGTGTGTATAAAATAGGAGCAGAGTGAAAGGAGAAGAAGCTTCTTTTACTTGGAAACAAAAGTTTTAAGCTCTAGAAATGGATAGCTAGCTAGTGATATGAGGTAGAATATTCTGAATGTAATTTTGATGAGGAAACTTGATTGGTTAGGCTGTTTATATAGAGGGTAAAATGTGAAGGCATGAAAGGGTTACTAGCTAGCTAGAGATCGAGTGTTGGGAAGTGTGTTGATAAGGAGACCATTTTTATATGAAAAGAAGTTTGAGGATAATTGTCATTAGACAAACTAATTAACAAAAATCTATACACTAATATAACCAACATCTTGTCCCAACAGACAAACAAAATAATATTGGAATTGCAGCTCATGGTCACCAACGTTTATGTCCCTGGGCGATTTTATCTTGACTTAACTACCACTACAAGAAATTCGGGCAAAATTCCCACCAAAACTAGAAAATGAATTTGATCGACTTCAGTCAAATTTATATCATTTTTGACGGGATGTTTCCCTCCTTCCTTTGACGGGTTTTGAATTCGATCATATAAATAATTCAGTCGAATTTAGCCTGAAATTCGACCAATTATATTCGACTCCTCCTGATTTCGACCGAAATCGGTCGAATTTAGCCGATGACCATATGTTTGACTGATGTCAGTCGAATTTAACCGCAGTCGAATTTGTTTGGTCGAATTTAGCCTTATTTTCTTGTAGTGTACGAACTTGGTAAGTTTGTGTCATTGCAAGTTTTTTTTTTTACATCAAATGAAATATTTCATTAAAAAGCATCAAACAAACAAGTGTCCACCAAATGTGTAGGAGAAGACATAAATACATTCAAACAATTAATCATACAAAGCAATCTAATATGAGCTATCTTGTTGACTTGTTTTCGAACATATTTGACAATAACATTTTGCAACATAAGAAGTATCATTTTGCATTGATCAATTATACCGACCTCTAGAGCATACTCTCGCTGGCCATTAACTGCATCAACCGTTAACAATGAGTCTGACTCCACTTCAAATTAATTAATTTGTTTTGTTCGTTAATGAAAATTAACGAGTTAATTAACCGTGTTTCAATCTTAGGGCTGATTTCTCTCCAAAAAATATAATCTTAGGGCTGAGTGCTGTCAAAAGGTTAAAGTATTTTAGTTACTCGATCCGTTTTATACTCAAATAATTTTATCTTGAATTTTTGAAATTAAAATGACCAAATTTTAACTAATTATTTTAAAATTATTGTAAAACATAAATAAAAAAACATACTTGATCTACGTTTGTATTTTTTCAAGATTTGTAAAAAAATTATTTTTATTTTTATTCAATTTTAAAAAAAAGAAGTACAAATCAGTATTATTATGATTATTACCATCTTAATCACCATTTAAGATTAGTGTCAAGGATTTTGACTCTGTCTTCTGCCTTCGTTCTTCTTCTGCAATAGCCCATTGATGATTTGATTCCCTCTTCTTACTTCTTATAATTAAGTGTCCCTCTGCATGTTGTGTTTATCAACGTGTATATATGTGTTTTTGTTATTATTTTTATTATATGCATTATTTGTTTATTTTGTTTTAAGAATACCTAATAAATATTGTTTATCAATTCACTAATCTCAATAAATCAATATCTATAATATATTATGATAAGCTTAGAGGATTATTTATAGTCAAATCAAATTAACTGGATAGGGACATCGCTCTTCTCCTCTTCTGGTGTTTGTTGGTCTTTGTTACTATATAATTAGAGTAATTAGTAAGTAATTAGTGTATGAACATTGTAAAAGTATGACACTGTTAAATTTTAAACTATCATTTAATATTAATAATTATATATAATATTTATCCGGGTCAAGGTCAAGGTCAGTAGTTTATAGTTTATCAGAACATTATTGTCTGATATCGTCTTGTTATCCGGATTTGTCTGATACAGATTTGAAACATGAATGTATTATAGATGAAAGGTCATTTTTCAGTCTTTCAGGGATGAAAGGTGTCTCTCAGGGATTATAATATACCAAAGGTCACCCTTCATCTTCATTATTATCTGATACACATTTGAAACATGAATATATTATTGATGAAAGGTCATTCTTCAGAGTTCTCTCTGATGCACATGATTATAATATATATCAAAGGTCACTCTTCACCTTCATAGATCATTCTTGAATTGTATGATGCATATGTTTACTATGTAACAAAGGTCATTTTTCATCTCTCTAAATCAAGATCACTCCTCACCTTCATAGATCATTCTTGAATTGTATGATACATATGTTTACTATGTAACAAAGATCATTTTTCATCTCTATAAATTATTGATCATACACATGATTGTTATATATGAGATATCAGTAAGCTCCAACTTCAAAAATCATTCTCAGTCTCTCATATACATGATTCTTATATATTAAAAATTACTCTTCATGTCATTCTTCACTTGTTTGATACACATTATTATATATTAAATATCACTCTTTATTTATATATAAATTTAACCAAAATTAAAATTCTAAAATATCGGAGATATCAGTCACCTGAACGTGATCAAAATACCACAAAGCCCATACCTGAAATTCTATATCTTTGTGAGGACTAGAAAGTTAGAATGTTAGATTTATTGTTCAAGGTCGGTTTATATGTTACTGTATATCATATGGAGGTTATTGTCTAGAAAATTTACTAAACACTCCTATATGTTCTAAATATATATTTGATTTATGTGTTAGGTATGATATGTACATAGATTTTGCATTTCTCTAAATTTTTTATTTATATAATATCTTTTTGTATTATTACAATCGTAAAATATTAATATATCTTTTACTAAAAAGCACCTTAAAGCTATCATGTGGATATATAAATTAAATTACTATATTGTATTAAAGGCTTGATAAGATTGAAAAAAGCACTTAATTTTACATTTCTAGTCTCTTTTAAACACATCCTACGACGACAAAATTTGAATTACCTGTATGAAAGTGCTACCCGGGCTTGCTCACGAGTCACGACCAAAACCAGCTTTGGACAGCTACAGTAGCTTATTCAATGGAGTAACTGTGTAGCACATTCTTCTCACGTGAAATTCAACATGGTGAGGTTCCACTTATTTCCTTTTACGTAAATCTCTTGTATTTATATTTTCTTGTTTTGTTGCATAGTTTTTGTTAATTTGTCCTTTTTTCTTTAATTTTTATTTGCTTGCAAGCCCCACACACACACACACACACACACACACACACATATATATATATATATATATATATATAAAAGTTCTATGTATATCATATTTAGTTGGAGACTTGAATACCATATATGTTTTGCAACTAAAATACATTCGTAAAATGCTCATTAAAAATAATACGTAGAGTAATATTTAGTAAACATAACATATATGATCTATAAAATATTCAATTTGATTGTAATTTTAGTTCTACAAAGATATTATGTACATATCTTATTTGCAGAACATTTATAATGTGGTAATATGCATGACAATGTTCGCAAGTATAACATGCGTGATTTACAAAAATATTCAATTTGATGATGATTTTATACTGCAAGATATCTAATTTGACAATGATTTTGTTACGTAAAGTATGTTCTACACGTTATTTAAGTAATGGTCTACAAGTCTTCAACTAAATATGGTCTCCATAGAACTTGACTATATATATATATATATGTTTTTCAATGTAAGCTATCTTTTTAATGTAAGCAAATATTAATTATGAAAAATTGACACAAAATTATTTGCTTAAAAATATCTTGTAAGAATTGAATAGTTATAATTTGAACAAAAAAAATACAGTGGAACCTCCATTTAGTAATAATAGATAAAATCATACTTTCGGATCCTGACATTTAGTAATAATAGATAAAATCATACTTTCGGATCCTGAAATAAGTCGTGTTTTTCTTTCAAACTGTCATGAAATAAAAACTAGGATGTGTTTAATGTGTATTCAATGTTAAGGTTCGGGAGTTTCGAGCTTTAATGAATTATCTTGTATTTCGTGACTGAATCGGTCCGGACAACATGCCTACGTATCTCAACAAGTGTTGAGAATCAAGTCAATAAAACGTAGTTCTATTATGAGGGGTTATACCATTTATATAGGCATTGAGAGTCTTTGATTTAGAGTAGGTTTAGGAGAGTTGGTGGACAAGCCTCATTCTTCGATTAGGATTTTAGATCCTTCTTTGCAGGAGGCTAACCCCTTTTAGGTCTGGGTGATTTGGAGGCTACTCTTTGTAGGAGTTAGCTATTATTAGGACACATTTAATGGGTTGTGTAATTATCACATTTATTAATTACGAACTTAATAAGTAATTAGAGTTTTAAGCCTCATTAATTGGGCTTCATATTTGGACCACTTTGGGTATAATTAATGCATCATTAATTATGTCCTTAAGGTTATCTTCAGTCCATATCATTTGTCCCCCAATTTTTAGGAAAATTTTCGAGCTTTTATAGAAGTTACTCCCTCTGTCCCAATCATTTTTTTACAATTTTCTTTTTGGGATATCCCTCCCAATTCTTTACATTTGTAAACTTTCCAAAAATAGTAAATTTTTATAATAAAAAAATCAACTACTTCCCACTACTTTCCTCCATTATCATTACTTTATACATCAAATATTGATTAGTCCCACCACTTAACCCACTTTTTCTACTTTTTCCACTACTTTATTACTTTTTCTTAACCTCCGTCCCCAACCCAAATGTAAACAAATGGGTGGGACAGAGGGAGTATATTGATCTTTTTTGAGACTCGGGGTTCTTTTTATCCTTTACCTAAGACTTTATGTACACTAGTGTTTCACGAGTATTGATTTGTTGTAAAGTGTGGAGCGACCTACATATTTACGACGACTTCGCTTTATTCGAGGCTAACTTAACATTTGTACTATTAGAAAATACTAAGAAAATATTCTAATAATTTTCCTTGTATTTTCCCTATCTTTCCTTATTTTTCCTAACATTTTAGGAATTTTCTTGTACCAACTGATATTTTTCTCAATTTTTGATAAACTAATAAAAAATATTCAGTTGTGCAACATGCATAGAAATAATCAAAAGTTATTTTTTTGGATATTCCCTCATTTTTCAAGGATTTTTCGATACTTTTTTACGAAGTTTTTGTAAAAAAAAAAAAATTCGTTGTACCCTCGGGTATTTTCAAAAATATTTTTGAAATACCCAAAAATATTTAAAAAGTGCTAACCAACATATAATATTTTCCAAGATATGTTTTTAGGAAATTTCAGGAATTTGAAATAATTTATTTGCTATTTATTAGCAATTTTCAGATTTCGTTTCTAAAATAATTGAAATTGCGGGGCCCATCAACTCAACCATTTCAATCGAAATGGTTTTGGGCTTGAGTAGGAAAATGTCAGTCGAAAATGTTGGGTTTTATACTGAATTATCTATTACTATATATTAAACCACAACACAAGGGCAAAAAATTTCACTTTAATGCTTGTGAAATTACGATTTTGCCCCTATTTTTTGAAAAATTACAAAAACTTCACCATTTTAATGTTTATGCAAAAAATAAATTACATTATGTTAGTCTTGATAATTGAACATGTGACCTTCTACACTCAAACTTGCACCACAACCATTGTGCTACACTTTGTTTTGAGTTTACTTTCAAAATCTTAATACATAAACCACATCTTCTCCCATCTTTTTTTTATTATAGAGTAAATAAATATTGATTTATATTATTTCTAGAATATTACACAATATTTAATTACAAAAAATATTTTTATCGATTGAGCATAATCTATATTTTTTTTTGTCAATTTAAATGATTGATATATGTCATTTTGATACCTATGAATTTATGATTTTGCTCCTATATGTTAAAAAATTACAAAAAACACATTCTCTTTTATATTTATGCAAAGAGTAGATGAAATTATGTTAGTGTTGAAAATCGAACCACTAACCTTCTCTAATCAAACTCATACCATAACCATTATAATATACGTTATTTTGAGTTTTCTTTAAAAATATTTTTAGATAAATCACATTTTCTCTTCTTCTACCATTTTTTTATTTTTACTTTTGAGTAAATAAAACATTGGTTTATATTATTTATAGAATGTTGCATAGTATATAATTACAAAAAATATTTTAATGGATTGAGTATACTCTATAATTCTCTTTTGCCATTTTAAATGATTGATATAAAAAATAAAATTATAAATAATATAAAATTATACATAAATTTAATCGAGTCCTAAAAAAATATTAATTTATTTACATTCTCCTCTGTGTAGATATTAAACTATTGAAATTAAAAAAAAGATTTATTTTTAAAAAATATTTAATTTTATTTATAAAATTAAACATAATAAATGATTGTCTCGCATAATTTTTATGTATATAAAATTTTAAAGATGCAAGTCATATTAGAGATTTTTGGTCGACTAACTATTTAGACTTTCAGCGATTTAAAAGTGTGATTGATCTAAAAACATAAATATTAAAAGAAACTAAAATAATTGAATTTATGTTTTAAAAAATGACAACTCCAAAAATAGGATTTATGTTGTATATATAAAAAATAACATAATTAATATTCAATATAAAATGAAAAAAGATATGTTTTTTTGAATTGTAAATATTAAAAAATTGCAATAATTATTAGCAATGACCAATTAGACTATAACTCAAAGTATGGTAATATGAATTTTATATAGTATACTAAATTGATCAAACAATCAGCATAATATATGATGGTTGAGTTATAACATAGACTTAGATCAACTTATGATGAAATCAAAAAGTTTCATCTTAGATATTATGTTGATGCACAATCATTAAGGTCGTCTAATCATAATTTACATTGATCAAAATATTTGTAAAAATTCAAGTTCAGTTAAAAAATAATTCATATTATAACATAAAAAATGTTTCAATTTACCAAAATTTTAAAATAGAATTTCGATATTGTGTAATAAATTTTAGACTAAAACTAAACATTTGAGTTTAAAAATATAAAAATATGTATGTAATATATAAAAAAATGAGCTATACACCACAAGGACGACTTTCACATAATATTAATAGTTTCATAATATGTTTTCGCCTTATGCATATATCGATTCTTTGTAAATGTACTCTAACTAAGTTAAAATCACGTTGCCTATGTTATATATTGATAATTTTCAAACGGCTTAATGACCTTTTAGCCCTTAAAGTTTGACGGTTTATACTCATCAGCCCTAAAACTTTGAACCCGTACCTTTTAGCCCCTGAGGTATCCAGTAACGGCCAATTAGCCCTTTTAACGGTACAGACCACAAAAAAGTCAATATCGGTATATATCGGAAGGGTAAAACAGACATTTGACATTTAGTAAGGGCAACAGTATAAGGGTTAATTGGACCTTTACGAAACTTCAGGGGCTATAAGGAATACTTTTGCTAAACTTCAGGGGCTAAAAGAAATACTTTTCATAATTAGTAATTGTTCATTTGTTTTCTTTTCATAATTGTGGCCAGCGAAAACCATGTCTTAAATATACTGTAGAAGATTAAACTTTAATATTAGCTGAAAATATATTAAAACAGTTCCATTGGTTGTGTGTACTTCTTTTAGATCTCTAAAGCGAGTCAGTGTTGTTCTATAATCTAGATGATCATTGCATGCATCATGCAAGTACAAACAGCAAGTAAAGTTCTATTATTTGTACACATTACCTTATTATATATCATGTGCTTAACTAGTCAACTGATTCTTGGTTCTTCTAAATTGTTGCCACCAGGTTTCTGTATTCAGACATACCAAATTATTTCAAGATATATCATTACAAAAGATGAAGTTTGAAATAGTAGGAATTTTCATATTTACCTACCTTTTCTATTAGATCTAAAACATCTTGGTTGTCCACAAATTCTACATAACTCCAGTTGATTTCCTCCTTTGTGTACTCTTCTTGCTCCATCTTGAAAACATGCTGTAAAAATACTTATCTATTTATATACCTATAATACTACAGGATGTTGCCTATACGTTTGAGATAATGAAACTTCAGAGTTCAATTACTGGAGAGGTAAATATATTAAATAAAAAGTACTTGATTAAAATGTTGTTGCAGCTTTTCATTTGTCAAGTTGATGCATAGCTGCTCAAAACTGAGAAAATGAGCACATATAAGTTTTCTTTTTAAGATAAGAATTATTATTTTGGGAAGACAAATTAGTACTGGTATAGATTACCTGTTTATCTTGAAGCTTTCAAATCCATAGATATCAAGGACTCCGATTATGCTTTTTGCAGTGGGATCCTGACCAATCGAATTGTTTATTTTGTCCACGAGCCTGGATTAGTTAACTAAAGTAGTAAAATATCATTCTTGACTTGCTATTTGTAAATGCTTTTTAATTTAATTGAACATTGTTTTTAAATGTTTATGATATCATATACAGTAGTATTGCTTTTCCGAATCTGCTCAGCGCGACATGATTGTTCTGAACATTAATCTTCTTGATTGACACATAGTACTGATACAATGATTGCTCAGTTCAAAGTTTGGTTTATAGGAACTGAGATGAAACTTTAACTAAGCAAAGTAGTGCGTAATTGAATTTATTTTATACAATACATTATTCATATGTATACTGCTTTGGTATTTCTATTATCCATTTAGGTTTATATTCTTTTCTGTAAATGTAGGCTAGCACTCTGAACAATGTTAGTGTTTCCTCAGTCTATTAATTGATAAGTGCATGTCTAGTAGACACTAGTAATCTTTGTGTTTCTTGTTATTGCTTTTACGGTGTCTGTTTGAAACATAAGTAGGCACAGATTGGTAGCATCTTGGAGAATTTTAGCATTGGTGACATGAAAGTGGAAGGATATTTAGTTACCAATCAAATAATCTGGAGTAGATAGTTTTTGCCAGGGCATCACGACTCAAGACAGCTGCAGCTGGATCCAGTGGTTTTGTAATGTTCCCATCTGGAGTTACAATCACACGCTGGCAAAGCGAGTCTTCTAGGGACTTCGCATTGCACCTGAATATAAACACAAAAATAAAGGATTTTTAGTAAAACGGTGAGAAACTAAATGAGACTAATATGATGAGCCAAGTAAAAGAGTTCGAACATGAGGAGCTCTGCAGCAGTCTGCAGATGATAGAGTGATTTTTCATCTTTCAGTTTGGAAGAATCAAATTCCTTGCCTTTGACGAAGTCAATGTTTCCAAGATGGAGGATTGCAGCTACAACACGAAATATAGCATCCTACACAACATCAATGTGATTAAACGATACAGATATATTTATGGTCTTGGTGTCTCATAACTTTTGCTGTTTTCCAACAACGTAAAACAAATGAAAGACATGGTTTTCGCTGGCCACAATTATGAAAAGAAAACAAATGAACACTCACTAATTATGAAAAGTATTTATTTTAGCCCCTGAAGTTTAGCAGAAGTATTCCTTATAACCCCTGAAGTTTCCGTAAAGGTCCAATTAACCCTTATACTGTTACCTTTACTAAATGTCAAATGTCTGTTTTACCCTTCCGATATATACCGATATTGACTTTTTTGTCGTCTGTACCGTTAAAAAGGCTAATTGGCCGTTACTGGATACCTCGGGGGCTAAAAGGTACGGATTCAAAGTTTTAGGGCTGATGGGTATAAACCGTCAAACTTTAAGGGCTAAAAGGTTATTAAGCCTTTTCAAAAATATTTATTTATTTTTTACTCAAATGTTCAATTTGATAAAGTTCCGTTATCAAAAATCATATTATTATATACTCAAATGTTCAATTTGATAAAGTTCCTATCACGTCATCGAAAATCATATTAATATTTTAGCAATTAAATGTAATCATGCGATTATTATCGTATGGATATTTATCCAAATTTTATGAAATTTAATCAAGTTATAGAATATCTGGTTAATGTAATTGGTATGCCATATTTCAAAAATACTATTAAAATATGAGATAAAATCAAAATATTATCCTTTTTCGAATTTTAAAATATAAAATTATCTCAATATATAAACAATTTTGGGCAAGAAATTATTGCAGTGTCCGTGCCTCGCACGGGCTTTTACGCTAGTTCATTTGAAGTATATAAACATTGACCATTTTATTGAGAATCTTGATTGCATATTAATACATTGTCTGTTTATTATATATTATGGATAATCTAGTATCAAATGGGATAACAGAAGATTAGATTATCAGTGTATGTATATAACATAATAAAGCTTCACAGTCTAAGTGGTACTAGACAAACCAGTGGAATGACTGAAGTATTATTTGGGATTAGTATATCTTGACTATTGAATAATACTTGTATACTTTGTGTATATTGAATATGATCAAAATATTAGAATTGTTATTCTATTCTGACAATAAAGAAGAACTAAGATTCTATGATATTATTATTGTTTAGGTTCTTAATCCGAATGTAGTGATTGGCACTTGTATGCAATGCACATGCTTTGATTCATACAAGATGTAATTAATTATTAATTATAATATTATGTGTTGAGCAATGACATTGCATGCAGAGTGAGATATTAATTACAGAAGAAATCCATGTCTTGATAATATTCAGGTTGATGGTGTCCTCTTGAAAGCTCAGAAAGATAATTATGTGAAGCACTGCCGGCAGATTAATTTCTGACATAATTATAAGGTTGAGTGGATGATCAAGGATAAATAAGATATTAATTAAATTAATTGTCAGTGATTACATTAATTAATGGACATGCGATATCTTAAATGTGGAGAATTTAATAAGCAAATAATATAGGAGCCGAATTAAATAATAAAAGAATTGTGGTATTAGGAACAGTAGTGCAAATATTAATTCTTTAGTGGATTGAATTAATATTTAATGACATTGGGATTTACTTGGAATGTCGTTGGAAGGCCCGAACTAATTGTCCATGATCCCTACTAAAACCTATATATATTCTCGTTCTCCTTAAAGCTGGAAAAAAAACAGAAATCGAAATTGAGACCTAGAGCAGCCTCCCGAAGCTAGGGTTTTGGAATTTCGAGGCTTTGAGGAGAGGAAATTTTGGGAGATCAAAGGCCACACTTCACTCAAAGGGAATCAAGGAATTCAGTAGAAGACGTGGAATTGAATCTCTTGCGCCGTAGCTATTAAGGTTAATCTTCTTTTCGAACTCTTTAACTTATATCATAAAATGTAGTCTTATATATCGTACGTTCCAACGGAAAATTCCTTTTTCCTTTTTTTTTTATTTCTTATGCATCAGGGACTATTTTGTAAAAGTGCTGGAACCTCAGGCACTTAGTTGCATTCTTGCTAACTTTGGCTCCTTCCCGAAAATGCCCAATCGAAGTTTTTTTTTTCTTAAAGAAAAGGCATCAGGGATCAGTTTGCAAAGAGTCGAAAGCTCAGGTATTAATTAGCATTTTTTACGGGTTGGTCACTTCGCCTCCTACTCGAATATATTCAATCGAATATTAATTTTTCTTTTTTATTAAAAGAAAAGCCATGAGGGACCATATTGTAAACAACCCAAACTTTGGGTATTAAAAGTCACTTTCGCCAAGTTGGACATTTTGCCTCCGTCTCGAAAATGTTCAGTCGAATATTCATTTTATTTTTTTTAAAGAAAAGGCATGAGGGGGCATTTCGCAAATTGTCGAAAGTTTGGGTATTAATCAGCATTTTTTCCATCCAATTTCTCCCGGATTCATTTGGCTTCTCACTCGAAAATTCCCAATCGAATATTCTTTTTTTTGAATGATTTTCGCCTTTTGTTCAAAAATTGTTGCTCGAAAATTCTTCTCTTTTTGCAATTGACGATTGAAAATTTATTTCCATTTGAAACTTTCTCAATCAATTTTTTTTATGTTCATGGAGCCTTTTTTAAGACTTAAAATTTCAAATCTTCCCCCTCTTTTTAGCCTCCAAGGCTAAGGATCCATTTTTCAAATTTCAAATTTTAAAATTTCTCCACCTCTTTTTTAACTTGTAACCTGCTATTGTAGGTTAAAGTGCCTGCTCGGCTTGCTATATAAGAATGGTAGAAGTAAGATTCTTACTCACATTTCTCATTAACAAAATTTTTCCTTCTCAAATTTTCTCTCAAACACTCTCTCAAGTTCTTAGAGGTTTAGGAGGAATCACTCATATTTTTTGAAGTGTTCTTGAGTTTTTTTTGCTCCCGAGTGCATATTTTGGAGTTTGATTCAAGAATTCAAGTGTTTGTTCTTCGTTTCACTTGAAACTTTGAAGATTTGAAGATTTGAAGATTGAAAGAAGCTTTTCAAAAGTTTTTCGTTGAAGATCAAACATTGTTCTTGAAGTTTCATCCATTGTGTTCGGCATTTCCCAACTTTTGATCTTGAAGATTCAAAATGGCTGGAAGTTCACAACAAGACATTGTTGCCAGAATTGCTGCTAGATCTTTAGGAAGAGGTAATTATTCCCCCCCTTCTTGTTTTAGAGCGTATAATTTACACAATTCCAGAATTATTAGAGGAATTAGGAGATGCTTTCCCAAATAATTCAGTGCTAGATTCTTATTTATATCCCTCCTTCATAGATGAAACCAAGGCTCGTAAAATAGCCGATAATTATGCCATTAGACCCCCTTTTGAGGTTGTTGTTACGAAATAGTGCTAAGACTCAGAAGGCGGGGTGCCTCGTATCTTTGATTTCTTGTCTTGTCTTGAATCTATTCCTAACTGGATAAGGAATTTTATCATTGTTCGCTGGAGAGGCGGAGATTGGGACAGATTTTTCAGGCCTCAATTTTGCCAAGTTAGTGATCCGGGGAAATTTGATAAGAAGCTTTTCCCGAGTGAACTGCTGCAACTAAAAGAGCTTGGTACAGATGAGGGAAGGACCCATTACAAGACCATAATAAAAGAATCCAATCTCAGGGCCGTTGGACTTAGTTCAGTCAGTGAAGAGGGTAATTTCACTTATGTCTTTGTTTTTATTTGAACTATATATGTTCTTATTCCGACACTTGTCTTATTTTGTGTTTCCAGCTTCGGAGATCATTGATTTGGAACTTGGGACGGGAAATAAGGTCTCTCGAAAGACGATCGAAAAGAGGTTAAATGAAGCTAACCCTCCCGAGCTTAAGATTCCCGAGTTCTTATTTTATGGCCAGAATGCGGAGAAGAAAAGGCAGGATTTAGAGGGTTCTTCCATTGTTGCTTTCGAGCCCGAATGGGGCATTTGTGATCGTGACCCGATCATGGGGAATACTGCTTTGGCAGCCGAGTGGTCAAAGCACGGAATTCCTCCTGCCGATCAGGTGAACATTGTTCATCGGGAAGAATTTCTTGATGAAACTGAGTTGCAAGGTGCTCATGCTGCATATGCGGTTAGTTTTTAGCTTTCTGGTTGTGACTATTCGGGCCTCTACTCGTCTTATGTTTTATTTTATATTTTTCTAGTATTTTGACCTATTTTCTTTCTTCCTTATTTCAGGTTAACGCATATTTTCAGTCGGCTATTCATCAGGCCAAAGTCCTTCGGGACTCTGAATGGGCGACCAAGAAAGAGAATAAGCGTCTTTCCAAGGAGGTGAAGGTAGATGAAGCGCGTATGTTGCCCAGTAATAAACAATTGTAGAGGGGGGGTTGAATATAATTGTATAAGATTCTCGACTTAATAAGATATGAATCACAAATATGAAAGAATAATAACAGCTTTATTAAATCTGATATAAAACTGTTACAAACTCTCTCAAGAAATTCTGATGTTCTTGAGAGCTGCTATGTTACAAAGATACTCGTGTATGCGATTGGTTTTTTTTAAACCAAAACCTAAACTGTGTTTATATACTATACAGCTTCTCTATCAATTACATGATAAGTCCTAATCAATAACAAAGATTGAAACATATCCTAAATTGATAGCTGCATCCCTACAGACCAGGAACCGACAGAATAATCTTCCTTATTTAACTAGACTCCAAATATAACTCGAAGTAGGAATCCTGATCAGCTTCCAGTCCTGATGATCAATCCTGATCCCAGTCCTGATATTCATCCTGATCCTGACGATCATGCAATCCTGATGACTATGCATTAATGATGACGTCAACAATCCTGATCAGTTGAGTCTAGATCCTGACGATCATTGAATCCTGATCTAACAATCTCCCCCAATCTTATACTTTGTGAAGTATTATATGTGTAGAATACTTATTATGAAGTATTTTGAGTTATAATGATAAGGATTGTTAAGTGTTTATGTGTAAATTGGTGTGTCGAAAGCCCCGTTCAAATATTTTGTCATTTGAAAATATCTTCAATTTTGAGCCCCGTTTTGATAATCCAAGGGCCCCGTTGAAATTTTGTTCATCATTATTATTCCTTCGTCATTCATGTTCGAATCATTATCGGAGGATTTCTTTGTATTATTATATCCCTTATTATCCGATATGATCAATAGTATTTGTTTTATTCAAAGGAAGAAAAATTATTCTAAACCCTAACCCTAATTTTTCTAGGGTAATTGATATATCGTCCGTATCAATAAATACATCTGTTATAGCCCCAGTATTCTTGAGCATTAGTTATATAAATGATATGTATTGATTTGGATAACTATCAGTCTTTTTGGATAGCTATCACCTCGTAAAACATGTATTTTACATTATTAGGGTTTTAAAGCGAACCAGTGGATCAATATCGATCCAAAAATGTCGTTTAGGATATTATTTTCCACTAAGTATAAAAAGGATAATCGTACATTATCCTTCATACAATCCGTATTAAAAATACAGAAAAATATAAAATTCCAGAACCGTGTTTTTCGTGTTCTTGAAAATCAAAATCAAATTCGAAGGTGTTATTGAAATCCAAATTCAAAGTTCAAGTACTCAAATCAAAGATCTTGAGCTCTAGTTTCAAAATCTTCCAACCTCATCATCATCTGGTAATTTTTCGATTTTATATGAATTTTTCAAATTTCGAATTAAAATTAGGGTTTATATTCGAATTGGGGATTTTCATTCTGTTGATTCTCCATTCAATTGATTGCTTCCAACATGTTCCTAGGGTTCTAATTAGTAGGAATTCATGCTTTAATTTCATGTTTATGTTCAATTTGTTCGGGTTTGATTTTCGGGTTTTGACCCAAATTCTTCTTTTTAATAGTCCGTTCTTGTTATTGATCTGACATGATTTTGGATATAGGGCTTTCATTGTATGTGTTCTTAGCTTCATTTTAACATAAAGAACGTAGAGTTTCATGTACGATTTTAGTAGCTCGGAAAATTTGTTTAAGGTCGCTGGAAAATAGTCGGGTTTTTGATTCCGGTGATGTTTTTGGTTTGTTTTTGATCGGAATGTATTGGGATGGTTATAAGGAACGTTTTGGTATAAAAAGCCCCAAATTTTGTTCAGTTTTCAGGTCGCCGGAATCTGGGTTTTGTCGCCGGATTCTGGAAAATTCCGGGTTGTTCTTGGTGACCCGTTTGTGTTCTTCCCGACCCGTTAACCCGTTTTATTGACCCGGTTTCAATCTGCGAAACCCTAAAATATTTTCAGAAAACTGTTTTTGAATTTTATTTTTAAATTTAATTTGAAAATAGTTTAAAATCTTTTAAAATTCATATTTTTATTTTAAAAATATATTTTTAATTTCAGAAAATTCTGAAAAATTATATATATTATTTTAAATTCGAAAATTGATTAAACTTAATTATGTTAATTATTTTTAATTAATAATTAATTTAGTTATTAATTCTTTTAATCAGTTAATTCTTAAAAATTAATTAGTAATTATATTTAATTAATTTAAAATTCAGTTTAATTATTTTCAAGCCTGATTTATTATTTAAAAATAGTTTGAACATTTAAATAGTGTCAATTAATTTTTATTAATTGATTTAATTGACTTTAAATACTTATATTGGGATTAAAAATCCGATTTTTGATTTAAAAATTATTTGTGACTTATTTAAATTCGAATAAGCTTCGTGTGATGTTTTAAAAATGTTTATAAGTACTATATGGTTCGTATGAGTTGTGTAATGTGTTTTATAGTCCGTATATGCCCGTACGATGGCTAGTGTCTGAGTTTTAAATATCGTAAATTAGACCGGACGTCCGATACGTAACCAATTACTAGTTTAAAATGTGTTATTGATTGATTGTGTGTCGAGGATAGAATGAAGATAGTTAGACTTACTGTGATGAGTTGTTTATATTATAGAATCGAGTTCCCGGAGCAAGGGAAAGGGGAAAGTTGAGTGATCAAAGTAGAACCGACAGCGACGTAGACCAGGCAAGTATCTGTGCCTTTATTTGTGATAAATTGTTATTGTCTTCAATACTTACATGTTATTTCCCCAGAACAATTCAGATTATCAATCCTTACCCGTACTTGGGCAACTGATTCCATTTTCGTAAATTCTCTCAACTCTTTGATTTGATCCGCATCGGAAACCCTTATTTCCAAATTCATCTGATTTTGTCTACAACCATTGATTGTTGATTATCACCATTTGATTATTGCTTACAACCATTGATTGTTTGATTTCTATCATTGACTATTGATTACAGTCATTGATTACTGATTACAACTACTGATTACCTTCTTGAACAAGTACACTGTACCATTGAAATTATTCCATGATTATATTCTCAATCTTCATTTGATACTGAGCAGTTGAAGCTCTTTTGAAATTATTATATCTTGACATTGTGCATTATCTTATTGAGCATGTTATTTCTTATACCTTGTGATAGAATTGGCATGTTTTTAAATAGGACCAGTAATGGTCGGGCCATACTTATGGTCAGAATAATTTAAGGCCCAGATTGGCTTAGGATCCAGTAGAGGACTTTGCTATAAGCAAGTCCGGGGTTGTTGCGTGACTGATTAGAAGCACAACCTTTGTATTTGAAAAATGTAGAAGTCCAATTCTAATTCCTCTTTCTTCATTAAAGATTGTTAAAAGCATATGTTTGACTTGTGTATTGTTGATTCAGATAATTGAATTCTTTCCTTTCATTATAGAACTGTGATTGATACATATATCATGCTTGCTGAGCACATGTGGCTCATACTTGTTTTGTTTCTAACCCTATACCAGTGAAGCGAGAGAATGAGCAGACACAACGCTAGTGACAGTTCTCCCGATGCTAGGAGACCACCCCGAGTGATTGTCATTGGACGGGTAGTTGTTTTACTTGGAAGTTAGACTAGATGTCTAGCTTTGTATATTAAGTATGTAATAACTCTGAAAACTGGTTTGTAATAATTATGACTTAGAAGCTTGTTCCATGCCATAATCTGGATGCGGTCTTGGATAAGGGGTAATTTATGTCATTATATATTATGCATGTGTTATATTCAGGTTTATATTGTGTTCCGTTGGTCGGGTGACTCCCCAAATCTGTACCCCGGGTTTGGAGGGCGGCACAGATTGGTATCAGAGAAACAGGTTATGGCATTTGAAACAAGTTAGGATTTAGGGTCCAGGATAACATAGAGGGTTATGAATTCACCTAATGGTCATAGAAGTTCGATTAGAGATATTATGTGTTGTAATCGAGTATGGTTATAATTGCAGCCACCTAGCTCTAGTTCCGATTCAGATCCGTCAGAGCACCCGATAGAGGAGAGACCTGTACCAGATATGAGAGCAGGACCGTCGCGACCGACACTACCTCAGTCTGGACCTATAGTGGTCAGGAGAGATCCTATACCTTGTCCCGTTCCACTTCGACGCATACCCGCAGCACCGCGATCTCAGGCTTCAGTTTCCGGACCTTTGTTCCAGATCTCTGAGCCACCGGTTCCACATCACCGTTATCAGAGGATGAGAGAGGAGAGACACGGATGAGACTCAGGGTTGTGAGGACATTGGTAGAGACGAGGTTGCATGGACTAGCTACTAGCAGAGAGGGAGAGACTGTAGCAGGGATGAGAGAGATTTTGGACTTTGTGATGAGGGAGATTAGGGAGATTTCCGGACCAGCACTATGGGAGACTAGAGATGATGATCCATGAGCCGGTAGAGACGAGGTTGGATATTATGTGGATTCCAGTCAGATAGTACATAGATGCATAGTATAGTACCAACCGTGCACCAGGCTTATAGTATCGCCTTGGATTGTTGTTGTATTTTGTTGTACTGTTGATCGGCAGTTGTAGTTCAGCTATGACACACTTTACTTTTGAAAGCGTTCTACGCTTGTATCGAATCTATGTATATATTTATGATAATCATCCTTTGTAGAACTATTATTATTCTGTTGTTATTCATTTTCACTATTGTAATTGTTATTCTACTTGTGCAACGAGTGTACCCTTACGCCGTTGAAAATCCGTAAATCATGGTTCTACCAATTGTGTTCTTTTCTCTTCTATTTATGAATTATTAAATCAGTTATTGTTTGTTCATCAGCAATATTAGGGGTGAGCAAAAAACCGAATTAAAACCGAAACCGAACCGAAACCGATAAAAACCAAACCGTAAAAAACCGAAACCGAGTTGAAACCGAACCGAAACCGAAAATTAAAAAACTGAACCGTTCTTGAGGTTTCGGTTTCGGTTTTAGGTCCAAACCGAACCGAAAAAAACCGAACCGATCCAATTAATAAAAATAAAGAAATAAATATATTATATATTCTACTATACCAATTTTTATGAGTAGTGAGAGTAGATTAATAAAGATCCTGACATTCCTTTTAATAATTATACTATTTTGTTCTTGTTTTTGAAGTTTTAATTTGTAATAGTTTATTAATAAATGTAGTTTAATAAACTTCTATATCTAGGTGTTTTATATGTTGCTTTATTTTTGGATGTGATAGTTTTTCTTAGCTTTCCTGGAAAAATTCTTTACTTATACAAAGACTTCGGATAGACTCGGGATTGTTGAATTTCTAACATTGTCTTATATACATTTCAAAGAAAATATTTTTG
This sequence comes from Heracleum sosnowskyi, assembly GCA_030848705.1. NCBI lineage: Eukaryota > Viridiplantae > Streptophyta > Magnoliopsida > Apiales > Apiaceae > Heracleum > Heracleum sosnowskyi. Next base: position 38,020,442 of record CM061244.1, read on the forward strand.
AAGATCATGTTAAATTTTCATTATTCTCGGATCATGTTGGACTTAAATAATTTATTATGAAAACTTTGTATTTTTATTTTGGACAAAAAAATAATTTGTAACTTTGCAAGCTTAAAAATTCGTAGTCATTTTATTTATTTTGTTATGTTTATTTGAGGCGGTTTTAAAACCGAAACCGAACCGATTGTAACCGATCCGATCATTTTAAAACCAAAACCGAACCGACGGTTTCGATTGCGGTTTCGGTTTTCGATTTTAAAAACCGAGGATATGCGGTTTTGGTTTCGGTTTTAACCTAAAACCGAACCAATCCGACCCGCGCTCACCCCTAAGCAATATGCCTCCTAGACGAAATACCCGTTCGAATAGTTCAGCTGACCAAGAAGGTCAACAGAATACACCCCCAACGGGTCATTTAGATCCGGTTGTAATACAGCTTTTGAACACCCTCACTCAACAAACTACTGCTCTAGCTCAACAACAACGACAGATTCAACAGTAGTGGCAACAGCAGCAGCAACAACAGCAGCAGCAGCATCAACAACATCAGCATCACCAACAGCCGCACTAGCAGGTAGTACCCGTGGTTACGTTTAAATCCTTTCAAGCAGCAAAACCTCCAGAGTTTAAAGGATCTGCTGATCCAGTTGAGGCAAAGGCATGGTTAAAGGAAATGGAGAAAGCTTTTACGTTGATAGAGGTAACGGGAGAAAAGAAAACTGAGTATGCTAGTTATTTTCTGAAAAATGAGGCAAGTTATTGGTGGGAAACTAGTAAGGCTTTAGAACCTGAAGGATTAATTACGTGGGAGAGATTTACAGAATTGTTTTTAGAGAAGTATTTTCCTGACTTTATGCGAGATCAAATGGAGTTGAAATTTTTAGAATTGAAGCAAGGTAGTATGACTGTTTTGCAGTACGAGACCAAGTTTACCGAGTTGTCTAGGTTTGTTCCGACATACGTTGATACGGAGAAGAAGAAGGCCAAGAGGTTCCAACAGGGACTGAGGTCATGGATTCGTAGTAAGTTAGCAGTTTTGGAATTAGATACATATGCAGCCGTGGTACAGAAGGCAATGATTGCGGAAGGAGAAAGTGATTCATACATGAGGGAGAAAGAGAATAAGAAAAGAAAGGTAGGGACATCTGATAAGGTCCAGTCACCGGGAGATATTCAGAACCATCCAAAAAAGAAGCTAGGATTCCAGCCGAGCAGAGGTACAACTTTCAAGAAACCAGACACCGGAAATGCAGGACCAATCTATCATCCACCAAACAATAATCAGCAAGTAGTTTCCAGACCTCCACTACCAGAATGAAAAACATGCGGGAAAAGACATCCAGGTATTTGTTAGTATTAGTGCTCTAGAGACAATACTTTTATGTTTTAAAGAAAACATTTTATTATTATAAATTATGTTTTATTGATTATTATAATTAGTTTATTATGTCTTTATTTACCGTGTTATAAATGTTACCATAATAAATGTCCTTGGAATTATGATACGTATCCGATATCTTTAAGTATGTGACTTAAAAATGAGATTATATGAATAGTATCTTTATTCCTAAATATCCCTAGTCGAGTGTTATTATTTAAGGACAATAATAATGCACAGAGACTAGTATGTTTATTGACTGATGACCACATCTCATTGGTCATAGGTATGGTGATACTAAAGTCAAAACATAGGTGCATGTAAGAGTACATGACACTGGATTGACCCGCCGTGAGATTACACATGTTAATAGTGTCATAAGTAATTCTCACTGTGATAATGGTGTAATGATCCTTAGACCTGGAATCATTATATTTTATACGAGAATTAATATACTTTGATTACATTAAAAGTTACCTTTGACCGGGTGATGATAAAAGTAGACATTGGGTATATTATGAATCGTATGAGAAATATGAATGATCTAGATGAGATTTAACCCTCCTAATTTTAGGAGCGATATTATTGGCCTCTTGTTTGAGTGAGACTAAGAAATGCACGACCGTGCTCAAATGTTGATTTGATTTATTAGACTACTCATCGATCAAGAAAACTAAGATTAAATTATGAAGAGGATGACACATTACATGCCTCGAGTTTAATCTATAATATTAAGGTTAAAGGGATTATATTACATGGAACATTATTCACGAAAGGCTTAATCGAATCACTGATTTAATTATTATTACTTGGGTGACAATGATGTATTACTAGATGCCGCTCATTGTTTACAATTTTAATTAGTCATTAAAATTGTTACCAACGTAATAATAACCTACATGGTCACACACAAAGAACGATTGAAGGAGAAATAATTTAAATTATGAATTTAAATTTAAATAAGTAATTTATTCTATTTATAATATTAATTAAGTATGACTTGATTAATTATTTAAATAGAAAATGGAATTACTTAAACTAATTCTGAAATTAGTTATTAATTAATTAAGTGCGACTTAATTAAATAATAAATTGGAATTTCGGATTAGTATTTATTATAATTGGATTATAATTAGAAAACTTATTTTCCTCTCTATATAAACTCTCAAAGAGGGCTGATTTTATTAATGAAAAACGTTTTTATTAAAACCCTAGCCGCTTACGAGAGCAAGAAAAGAGAGAGAGAGAGAGAGAGAGAGAGAGAGAGAGAGAAAGAAGCAGTTTTCGGGTGCTAGTACACATCAATCCTTCAAGAAAAGCGTTCGTGTGGATACCGTAGAGTGTAGATCGCGAGAGCGGGATACATGGTGATTGAACAAGCTTTGGATCTCCATTAATCTTCCATTAATGAACTGTTAAAGCTTCTTAAGGTATTTGTTCTTAATCTCCGAATTAAATCTTTTGTTTTCGCATGGATCCTGCGGAGGGGTTTCGAATTTTTGATTTATTTTTACGTTTTCCGTTGCGTTTATGTGCTCGAAACCCTTCAATGGTATCAGAGCTACTTGCGAAACGTTTTAATTCGGTTGTGTGTTTAACAGTTTTCGATATATATGCATGTTTGCGATCTACCATGTTTTTGTGTTGATTTATATATATGTATGTATATGTTTTTGAATATATGCTATTCATGAGGATTGAATAATCATGAGATGATTGTGTAAATTGCTGTATGTATATGATACATGTTATATCGAATTATGAGAATCGTATTCGATACGATTTCTGAATACGTTGCGCAGATTTGGTGAAATTTGCATACTATGTCAGATTTTCACCAAAACTACCTTTTCGGAAAGGGAAACGGGCGTCTGAACAAAACGGACTAAGTCACTCGTTCGGTTTTAAGGCGTTTGACGTCGTTTACTGTCTGTAAACAGCGATTTAATGTTTTCAGAATTCTGATTTTGATTTTCTGATTTACACTTTATTTGATTTCTATGATTGGATCATGAGAAATATGATATGGTATGATATGTTAATGAAATATGAGATGTTCTTAATTGTTATATGAGCATGGTGATTGGTTATGGCCTAAAGACCCATAGGATAATGGTTTTGTTTTTATGGTTTGGTTTCTAAATACGACTTGCATGTCGTTATTCCTTGTAATGTTTAAATCTCGAATGTAACTCGAGTTCAACTTGTAAGTTCAGTAGGATAGGTTGTTTTATTTATGTAATATATATGAAGACGTCCAAGATGGAGAACCAAGGAAGCATTACAAGGAGGCAAACAAGGAGGCAAGTTAAAGCTTGAATACTTGTAACATTGTATTGTATTTTGATACCACCATAGATTGACCTTGATCTTTCCATTAGCTTGGAAATATCACTTAGGTTGGGCCATAACCAAACACATTTACTTTACGCACTTTACATATATGATGCATGTGATGTAGATATGTATGCGTAGATAATGATGCATGCTTTAATTAGATTAAACATGTATGGATTATATACGTCACCCATGCCATGTTTGCTAAACAAGATAAAATCTGTAACGATTCAAGATTTTAAAAATTGAACAAAAACGAACATGAGATTCCTGTGTTTATGAAACACGGAAATAAGTATGAATTTCAAATTTTGATATGGGGTGATTTTGACAAAAATACAAGCAGCGCTTGTAAGAAAGGCGGGTTTTAAGTGAGACCACTGTGACTCCTCCCACGGACTGGAAATCAAACCATTGATGAATTTTGATTTGAAGTACTTAGTTCAAGGAAAAATTGGGAATCTCTTGATGATGGGATCATGGTCATTTTAATAATAACAAATCCCTAAAGTTAAAATATTAAGTCAATTAGATGCCTTCCAATGGGCAACACTCGTCAAGACCTAGATCGAGAAAGAGTGGGTTCGCCAAAGTGAAGCACTCCAATCTATCGTGGTAAGACGCGATGAAGTAAATGTGATACTTAACTGTTAGACCATTGGGTTAGACTTAACTAAGTTACCACAATAGGATTGTGAACTTAGAGGCATGGAGTTTGGTATGATTTATTGGATAAATGGGAACAAATTTTGTTCTACCAAACTTTCCAAGAGTTATATATGATATAATTGACAAGAGTTGTCTACCTAAATAAATCATGTTTTGGGAGTAAAGCCAAAGCTGACCTTAAGCATGACGAAATATGGATCTTGGCTCACTAGAAGGATTTAGAGTAATGCCTTCCGAATTAATAGTTAGGGCTATTTATTTGATAAAAATAGTGGGAGGTATATAATGATATACCATAATCACTTAAACATAATAATTAAAAATTTGCAACCTAGATTAATTTTATGCACTTTAATATTGTAGTTATCAAATGACAAATAACACAAACAACTTCTCTATGCGATCAGTCCTTGAGAAGGACAAGCTGACAGGAACAAATTTCCTCGATTGATATAAGAGCTTGAGGATCGTCCTCAAGCACCACGATGTTAGTCAAATTCTTCCCTTACCTTTTAGCTGAGAATGTAACATGTGCCGAACATAATGCTTATTGGAAGCAAGTTGATGATTTGACTACTGATGTTTCATGTCTCATGCTTGCAACTATGAGTGTTGAGCTTAATAAACAATATGAGCATATGGATGCTTATGAGATATTTGAGCACCTTAAAAGATGTTTGAGGAAAAGGTTAGTCAAAAGGGATTTGACAATAGCAAGACACCATACCTATAAGTAGGGAACATGAGATTCGGTTGGACCAGATGTTCTAAAGATGATAGGGTATAATGAGTACCTTGATTATTATTTTTGGGTTTCAAGATTGGTCCAGAGACTCGGAATGATTTGATCATACAAATCTTTGAACAATAACTATTCTCAATTAGTTAGTGAACAACGAAATAAATGAGATAGACATAGCAACCACTAAGTTGTGAAGCACGTTGAGAACTGGTGTAAGCAACATGATAAGTGCATGGACTACTCCCATAATGATGGTGAATGTAGGAATGTTTTGGGAAAGGAAAATGGAATGGAATGAAGAAGATTTGATCTAATTCTATAGCCATATTAAACTCCAATCCCAAAGAGGTTTTGTCGCCTAAAGGAGGTGTTGCTAATTAAAGAAGACGATTGTCGCTTCTGTGGAAAACCGAAAGACTGGAAGTTAAACTGTCATGCTTATTTGGAAGATCTAAGAAGAAGACCGGTGAGGGTCAAGCTTCAGGTTTCGGGTTATAATTGGAGAAAAAGTTGTTGCTCTAGTTGAAGTAACTCGTTACTTAATTTTGCCTATAAGGCTAAGTTTAGAACTTGATAATTGTAACTACGTGCCTCTAAGAGTAGAGACATTATATTGGTTTCTTGTATGGACAAGAAAGGTTTTTCATTTTAATTGGATATATAACAATTGTTGTTTATTACATTTCAATGAAAAGGTTAATAATGTTGCACAATTAGTTAACAATTTATATGTTCTAAAAATGACTCAAATCAAACATTACCTTTGGCACTGTAATTAAGGCCATATTATAAGAAATGCATTTCCAATTTACATACTGATGGATGATTGGATAAGTTTGATTATGAATCATGCGAAGAATGCGAATCTTGGTTTATTTGGTAAAAAGACAAAAAGCCCCTTTTACTAGAAATGGTGAAAGGGTCATCGAACGATTATGACTTATACATGGTGATGTATGTGGTCATATACGTACGATGACAGAAGGTAGGTTTTACTACTTTATAGCGGTTACTGATGATTTCAGTAGATACGAATATGGGTATCTTTTGAAGAACAAATTCGAATCTTTTGAAAAGTTCAAAGAATATTAAGCTGAAGTAGAAAAGGTTCAAAGAAAGGGGTTTCTAAGAACTAAAATCACACTTTGTTGGACATAGTGCGATGGATGATGAGTCAAGATGATCTTCCAATAAGTTTCTGGGGTTATACCCTAGAGACATGTGCATATACACTAAACCGTGTTCCTACTAAAATGGTTCAGGAGACACCATATAAGATATGGACTGAGAAAAGTCATAGCATGTCATTTATGAAAATTAGGGGATGCCAAGCGTTTGTGAAACGTTTAACCTCTGACAAGCTAGGACCAAAATCAGATAAATGTAATTTTGTGGGATACCAAATTAAAACAAAATGGGTATTACGTCTTTAATCCTCCAGGGAACAAAGTGTTTGTTGCTCGGACTGTTGTATTTCTTGAGAGAGAATTTCTTTCTAAAAGAAATAGTGGGAGGAAAATAGATCTCGATGAGGATCGAGAACCACGAGATAACATTGAACCAAAGTTGGAACAAGAGCAGAATGTACAAGAAAATGTTAATGACAATACTGCTCAAGAAACACAGGTTCTTCGTAGGTCTGGTAGGATTCACCATGAGTCCGAGAGATATTATGAATTTCTCTTGACTCGGGATGGTGATGTAATTCTTGTGAATAATGATAATGAGCCTCTTACCCACCAAGACGCTATGAAAATGCCAAGATCTAAAAGTTGGCATGAGGCCATGAAATCTAAGATGGATTCCATGTATGAAAAACCAAGTATGGACTTTGGTTGATCCACCTAAAGGGGTAAAACCTATAAGGTGAAAATGCGTTTGTAAGAAGAAAACTGACATGGATAGTAATGTACAGGCCTATAAGGCACGACTGGTGGCAAAAGGTTTCAAGTAAATTCATGGTACTGACTATGATGAAACTTTCTCACCAGTGGCAATGGTCAAGTCCATCAAGATTTTGCTTGCTTACTATGACTACGAAATCTGGCAAATGGATGTCAAGACTACTTTCTTAAATGAGAGCGTAGAAGAGGTTGTGTACATGACACAACCTGAAGGTTTTGTAGATCCAAGGTCTGCTAGAATGGTTTATAAGATAATTCGATCCATTTATGGATTAAAGTAAGCCTCGAGGAGATGGAATATACGTTTTGATGAAACAGTCAAATAGTTTGGCTCTATTCAAAATGAAGATGAACCGTGTGTTTACAAGAATGTTAGTGGGAGCCATGTGGCATTCCTAGTATCATATGTAGATGATATATTACAAATAAGGAATGACATTCTTCCTCAACAGACTGTTAAGACTTGGTAGAGAAATAGTTTCTTGATGAAAGACTTAGGAGATGTGTCCTATATCTTAGGGATCAGGATCTATAGAGATAGATCACGAAGATTTTTCGGCTTAAGTCAAAGTACATACATTGACAATGTATTGCACCAATTAGGGATGTAAAGAGGCTAAAAGGGAAATGTTCCCATGTCTATGAGATAGTGATCTCAAAATAAATGGTCTAAAATCATTGGATGATATGGACCACATTAGTATAGTTCTATATGCTTCGGAAATTGGTTTCATAATGTATTTGATGATATGTACTCGTCATGTTGTCTCGTATGCTTTAAGCATGATGAGCACGTACCAGTCTAATCCAAGTGATGGTCACTTGATTGGAATCAAGAATATTCTTAAGTGCCTAAAGAGGACTAAAGACTCATTCTTGGTATATGGAGGAGATGGGAAGCTGGATGTAAAGTGTTACATGGATGCTAGTTCCTAGACAGACATGATTGTTTTGTGTCTTAGTCTGGATTTGTGTTTTGTCTAAATAGATGTGTTGTAAGCTAGAATAGTTCACAGCAAGAACTGTAAATGATTCTACAATCGAGGCTTAGTATATTGATACTAGCGAAGTAGCCAAAAAGGGATGTTTTGGGAATTTACTAAGGCGATATCACCTTATTAATAAGATTAATGATCAAGGAGATATACTTATATGTAAAGTGCATACTACTGATAATAGTGCAGCACCACTGACTAAGGCTTTGTCCCAGCAGAAGCATGTAAGTCACACTAGTTCCAAATGTATTGGATACATGGGATATTGGCTCTAGTGCAAGTGGGAGATTGTTAGTATTAGTGCTCTAGAGACAATACTTTTATGTTTTAAAGAAAACATTTTATTATTATAAATTATGTTTTATTGATTATTATTATTAGTTTATTATGTCTTTATTTACTGCGTTATAAATGTTACCATAATAAATGTCCTTGGAATTATGATACGTATCCGATATCTTTAAGTATGTGACTTAAAAATGAGATTATATGAATAGTATCTTTATTCCTAAATATCCCTAGTCGAGTGTTATTATTTAAGGACAATAATAATGCACAGAGACTAGTATGTTTATTGACTGATGACCACATCTCATTGGTCATAGGTATGGTGATACTAAAGTCAAAACATAGGTGCATGTAAGAGTACATGACACTGGATTGACCCGCCGTGAGATTACACATGTTAATAGTGTCATAAGTAATTCTCACTGTGATAATGGTGTAATGATCCTTAGACCTGAAATCAATATATTTTATACGAGAATTAATATACTTTGATTACATTAAAAGTTACCTTTGACCGGGTGATGATAAAAGTGGACATTGGGTATATTATGAATCATATGAGAAATATGAATGATCTAGATGGGATTTAACCCTCCTAATTTTAGGAGCGATATTATTGGCCTCTTGTTTGAGTGAGACTAAGAAATGCACGGCCGTGCTCAAATGTTGATTTGATTTATTAGACTACTCATCGATCAAGAAAACTAAGATTAAATTATGAAGAGGATGACACATTACATGCCTCGAGTTTAATCTATAATATTAAGGTTAAAGGGATTATATTACATGGAACATTATTCACGAAAGGCTTAATCGAATCACTGATTTAATTATTATTACTTGGGTGACAATGATGTATTACTAGATGCCGCTCATTGTTTACAATTTTAATTAGTCATTAAAATTGTTACCAACGTAATAATAACCTACAGGGTCACACACAAAGAACGCTTGAAGGAGAAATAATTTAAATTATGAATTTAAATTTAAATAAGTAATTTATTCTATTTATAATATTAATTAAGTATGACTTGATTAATTATTTAAATAGAAAATGGAATTACTTAAACTAATTCTGAAATTAGTTATTAATTAATTAAGTGCGACTTAATTAAATAATAAATTGGAATTTTGGATTAGTATTTATTATAATTGGATTATAATTAGAAAACTTATTTTCCTCTCTATATAAACTCTCAAAGAGGGCTGATTTTATTAATGAAAAACATTTTTATTAAAACCCTAGCCGCTTACGAGAGCAAGAAAAGAGAGAGAGAGAAAGAAGCAGTTTTCGGGTGCTAGTACACATCAATCCTTCAAGAAAAACGTTCGTGTGGATACCGTAGAGTGTAGATCGCGAGAGCGGGATACATGGTGATTGAACAAGCTTTGGATCTCCATTAATCTTCCATTAATGAACTGTTAAAGCTTCTTAAGGTATTTGTTCTTAATCTCCGAATTAAATCTTTTGTTTTCGCATGGATCCTGCGGAGGGGTTTCGAATTTTTGATTTATTTTTACGTTTTCCGTTGCGTTTATGTGCTCGAAACCCTTCAGTATTGTAACACCCCCAGATCCGGGGCCAGGAATCTGGGTTGTCACGCTCCATCAATTATACAATACCTGCATTACTTACAACATTCTAATAATACAACTCCAAAGACCCGAATCACTTACGCACACACACAAGTTATAGCCTTGGAAATGAGCAACAAAAGTAACACTTGTTATTACAAACCAAATGTACTATCCAGGATCTCATCTATTATCTACAACCTCTACCTGAAGTTAAAAAATAGACCTCACAATTCTATACAAGGTTTAATAATACAAACCTACTCGAAAACAACTCTTACTAAATCGAGCTGCAACTCTTCTGCTAACTCCGGCAGTATCCATCCTGCTGAACTAACTCAAGGGTGGTCTCTCCATTCCCTTACTCTCGTAACACGAGGCGAATCGGCAATGTTTTCTTCATGCTGAAAGATTTAATAAAGCAAGAATGAGCTAATAATGCTCAGCAATAAATATATCCCAGTTTAAATCTTTAAACCTTTTAGGTAAATAATCCATATAGGATCCATGTTTTAAAACTACTAGGGTTTGACCCCAAAATAGTATATCGTTCAAAATACCGTATGACTTATAATAATACTCAAATACTCTTCGTAAATCCTTTAGGAATCCTGGGTATCAATATGATAAACCAAGTCTCAAACATATCTTTTTAAAATAGATATTAATATTGGAATCAAGGCTTAAAGCCTATCCATTGATTCAAAATACTATACAGTTCAATATACTGTATATCTTAAATACCTTCTCAACATATATACATGAATTTCTATTTAGATATCTCATATTGTTCAAAATACTGTAAAATATCAGTAATGAACACCTTTTATAAAAGAAGCAAGAATGAGCACTATAGCTCGACAATCAGATATAGCAGCATAATCATATATGTAAGCTGATGTCATAATTGAAAACATTTAAAACCCCGTTCATATACCGAACGATATGTTTAAATATTCTTCTTGTCAAAACAAGCCATACAGTACAACTACTGTATGAGGAACATCATTACTCATTATTGCCACATTATCAGTAACTCAGCACCTAGGCTTTCGTTACAATGTGCAGCACAACTCCAATTGGAGGGAAGGGAATATACTGGAACACCCGATACACGGTGATCAACCGTTGTATCGTAACGTAACTTTTCTACTAGTAGAAGGACGACTTCCTATTCGGTTATCACCCTGGCCACATACGGGCCACTGTGCTAAGAGATCACTACCTCAGCGCCTGTTTCATCACCGAGTAAGCCTTAGCACGCAAGAGATCACTACCTCGGCGCCTGTTTTATCATCGGGTAAGCCTTGATAATTTTTGGCACTACCCCGACACTTGTTTCATTACCGTGTAAGCCCTTCCAGTTCCCATGATAATTTCAATAAAACGGAAATCAGAATTTAATCCTATTTCCCCCAAGTACAAATACTTGAAAAAAACTGTGTATCCATTCAGAATTCCTTACTCTAGAGTATTTGAAGGGAGTAAGTCACAGTGTGGGTTGACATTAGTCAACGAAACTACAGATGATTACCACGTATTTTGAAATCATGACCAGGGAGTTTATTGAAATTTTCAGAGTTTAGCAAGTTTGAAATTCTTTACTTGAATGCGGAAGTCATCCCCAGCTATAGGTATTTTAGAGGAACAGTGGAAGTAAAAATCTGTCCTCGACTTCTTGAACTAGATTCCCAATTTCCGATGAGTTAGAAAACACTATTCACATTTAATTATCTTTAAATATCTTAAGATAATAGTTGGGAATCTCTGTTTTAATATCTTTTCTGAAGATCAGAAAATTATATTTTTGTGTAAATAGTAGAACCTTTAATCATATAATAAGGTTCTATGATTTTTAAATCATATTTGAAATATTTAATAAATACCCAAATAATAAATATTGAATTATTATTCAATAATAATCCACTTAAATGAATATTCAAAGTAATATTTACTTAGTTAATAGATATTCAAAATAATATTTTTAATAATATTATTTAATATCGCACATTAAATATCCAATAGTATATATATATTGGAATATTTAATCATCATATATAAAACATAGTTGTCCCTGGACCCTCCAGTATCTGACAGTATTATTAAAATAAAGTAGTAATTTAACTCCCGGTCTATTATTTTAAAATCATCGTACGACTGCTCTATACTTAGAGCCTTTAAACCTCGGTTTATATCTAGTATTTAGCTAGCATATAAACCTTATATCTTACGAAAGCTTTTACTAAAAGCGTAAACAGTTTAAAAAGTTCTCACAGCATTAAAGCATAATATATATATATATATATATATATCAATCACATAAATCACAACAACATCATTTATATGATGTATGGTTTGAAAACTTGCATGCATCTATCATATGCATATATTTCATCTCAACAATTTTAATGCCATCACATCTATATACGACGTGAGATTTGAAAGCATGCATAATACCATATGCATATAGTTCATCTCAACAATTTTATACCATCACATCTATATACGATGTAAGGTTTGAAAGCATGCATGATACCATATGCATATAGTTCATCTCAACAATTTTATACCATCACATCTATATACGATGTGAGGTTTGGAAGCCTGCATAACACATATCACATGCATCATCAGAATATTATAATTTAAAATAAAGCATGGAATGAGAAAACTTGCCTCGGGTCCTTGGTTGTTAGGGATTCGAGAACTTGCCGGGAAATCTATAAACAAAGAAATACTCGATCAGTCCCCTGGCTTAATCATTTAAAGTCAACTATATGTTAAACACATCATGTAGTCACGTTATTCCTCAACAAAGTTCGTATTTTAATCGACTCGAAATACTCCTTTTATCTTAGTCGCAATGGTTGGTCAAAGTAGTACTCTAGAGTTGACTTTTCATAAAATTACTATTACGCGACTCGCAGTCTAACATTTTTAATGAATCCGAAAACTCATATTTAAATACGAGACCACTTCTAAAATCATCTTGGGTATTTTTAATATTTATCATAAAAGTTTCGATCTCAAAACAGGGGTTTCACTTGGTGAAATGTATTCTCAAACTTGGATGAGCTACGGAAAGTTACTATTCACACGTCTTTCACTAAAACGCTCATATCTCCTTAACCGTTAGTCGAAATGACATACCGTTTTCGCGTGCGCGATCTAGGGAAAGAATAGAACAAAATGATTTAACATTTGTTTCTGCCTAAGGGGATCAAAATCCCGAGAGCAGCAGGTTTAGGGCAGTAGAGTGCAGAACCACTTACTCCTCGCAGAGCTTTGGTTCCGACATTTTTATAAAATCGAAAAATTATCTTTTTAACCCGAAACCTTCTCGATTCACTTACTAACTGTCCGTGTTAGTATCCATTTTAATATCATGACCTAATTCCATTTTTAAGGGGCTTGATCATATTCTCAAAGTTCATATAGTGAACCACTTGGTTTCCCGAAACCACTTCTACTAAAACGGGTGTTTCTCCTAAACCGTAAATCGAAACGATGCGATTCTTTCGCCAAAACAAACTACACAACAAGATCTACATGATCATGGTCAGTTAGGGTTGCTTAAATATCATGGAGTTACCCGAGGTTTCTGCCTAAACAACCTAATGAAAATCCGGCATGGTAACGACGCTTAAACATGATTCCCGTGTTTAAAACACTCAAACAAACCACCAATCTTCAACCAAGCAACCATACTTCTAATTTCCCAAATCAAGCAACTTATATTCTGCCTAAACATGTTCATATCAATACTCATAAGTTTAACCACTAATTAACCACTAAACATCATCATAATCATGCAAATATCCTTAATATCACATCATCACTAAACATTATCCATATCATCATTATAATCAAAGTATAACAAATGGTGTGAGAGGTTTATACCTTCCTTGGTACTTGGTAAAGACTAACAATAGATTTTATACTCTCCCTTGATCCTTAATCATCCTTAACAATCCTTAAAACTCAAGAACAAAACAAAAAATTTCATGAGTCACTATTCATGCCTCAACTTCGATCCATTCTTTAACTATGCTATACTCCTTTGATGGCCATGAGATTTTGAACGTACCTTGGGTATATACTGAGGGAGCTAATTTCCAAATTTGGTGATTTATGGATTAGTAGAACTTGAGTTATGAATTTTTCTTTCCACCATGGTCAAGCTGGGCAGAATTTTGGAGAAATGAAAGAGATGGTTACTTTCTTGCTTTTTCTTTTCATTTCTTTTGTTAAAACAATTCTAATGACCAGCTTCTCATGCTTGTGTGGTTTAGGAAGTGTTTTTTCATCAATGACACACCTCATTTTGAATTTGTGGTTGTGGTGAAAGTGGTGACAAGGTGGTGATTCACCACTTTGTCATCACTTGTCATCACTTTGTCACACTCCTGCATCATGCTTATGTCATCATTTGTATCCTCAATACTCTTATATGGTACACTTGATGATCTTATATGATACTTCCCCTTCAGTTAGGGTTTAATCCATAATTCGCTACGCTTCTGTTTCACGATAGGTTCAAGTGATTTTAAAAACGTTCATCTGTACCAATGCTAGGGATACTTCCTTGATCTTTCCATTACCTTGGCTTAATATACGATCCTAGATTTCTCTCCTTGGCTTAAGGTATGATCATGGATTTCTCATCCTATACACTTTCTCAAAACGATCAAATCAATTCACCCTTGATTGTCCGATGAATAGTGATCAAAATTTAAAGTTGGAATCTCATGATTCTGATCGCGTTTACATTCTTTTATTCTTCCTATACATCAATAATATAACCTCGAAACATTCATTCCATATCATCCACATAGTGTGGTCTGAAAAATTTTCCATCAGCAAATTTACTATTCATCAAAATTTTTTAACTAAGTCCAAAATTTGGGGTTATTACAGTCTCCCCTCCTTAAAAGGATTTCGTCCCGGAATCTAAGAAAATAGCTGAGGTTACTCTTCCAATATAGAAATATCCAGTTTCCAGGTTGACTCCTCAACCCTCTGGTTTCATTACAACACTTACTCATTCCGGTGTGTGATATCTACCGGACGCTTTATATAAGCCAATTCTGGTGGTACTCTTATACACCCATTTTCTATCAACATCCGATTATTCTTGAAATTGGCGGTACAACGCTTACCGTAACTTCGGTTCTCTGAAATGTTTCTTCAGGTCGGTCCGTCGATCTGCGGATCCTACGTAGTGCTCACACTCAAACTCGTTGCCAAACATGTTTGGAAAACTCCTCCCGAATGGAGAGTTCAATCATTGGTTCTTATTTGACACGATCACTACGCCATAAGTGCTCATATGCAACGCTTTTTTAATGTGGCTGTAGACCAAACAAGCGTTGCATTCAGCTTCTTTTTCAAAAATGCAACACGAAATGGGCGTTGCATCCGCGGGCGTGGCCTTTGATATATAATGCAACACTTTTGGTCATCTACTGCAACGGCGTGAAAGTATTGCATTATAAGTATACTGCAACACCAAAATCAAGGAAATGCAACACCAATGAGTGTTGCCTTAAACACAGGGCCACTTGCATGCCACGTCAGCAATGGGGCCCACTAAAATGCCACGTCAGTAGTAGGGCATGCATGCCAGGTAAGTAGTGGGGCCCACATGCCATAATGCAACGCTTTTCATTGTCTTCTGAAACAGTAATTTTTTTAATGCAACAGTATATTTACTAATGCAACACCATTAGATTCTATAATTCAATACCATTTTCTTGAAATGCAACACTTTAATAAAAAAAATGCAATATTTGTTTTGTACATACATAAATACCATTCAAAACATTCAACATTCCATCTAAAACATTATAAAACCAATCCAAAACAACCAAGGCATCTAACAACATACTAAATACCTAACTTAATCACAAAAAATTTAATTAATACAAATAATCTCGTCCCCAAAATCCCAACATCGTGAAATGTGTACTATCCCAACATCGTGAAATGACCAATCCAGTCGAGAAGCACTGGGATGCCAACCTGAAACATATAGCAATATGTTGAGAAATTGGTATAAGCATAATATTGCACTTGATTTAAGGTATTGCAGGACTTAGAGATAGAGTACTCAAAATATGATGCATGACTTACAACAAGTGTAATAGGACCGACATGAGAAGTAAGGTTCTGTTTGACAGGTCCACCTGTACGGAACTCATCTATTAGCACAGAACAAGACAGGACAAAGAGTAACATACTATTAAAACTCACAATGCAAAGCATCTTAACCTCAGTGCATAGATACAAATTAATCAGAACTGTGACAAATAGCAATTAAGTAAAATTTTGGTGGATCTAAATTATCAGTATCATAATCAACTCTATATATTAAAGAAAACTCTGAACTAAAACTACACGCAATCTCAAGAAATGCGACATAACCAAACACAAACAAATTACAGAGGAAAATATATCATGTTTCAGTTTTATAACCTCCAATTAAAGACTTTAAGAAAAAAACACCAGTCCAAACATGTGCAAAAACCAGACCTATTGTGAAAATATATCATGTTCTGTCTCAACTTTTCCTCTTCTATACGTTATCTTCGTATGTTTGTTTTATAGGGGCTAAAATAAATTCTCCGTTTTACGTAATATTTGGTATAGTGAAAATACATGTGGAACAGTTAACAAAGAAATCACTTGATGGAAACCATCCTATTAAGGTGTTAAAAAAGCTCTATTTTTATTAGTTGTACATCTGCTCCCTAATTTAACAATTTTTAATCATCTTCTAGCCACAACAACTCTTAGTTTAAGCAGAAAGCAGTCAAATAAATGACCATCTTTGGTCCAAAAGTCGCCAACAGCATCACCTATTTCGCAGAAAAATAATTTCACAATCAATAATATAGTAAGGAAAGGTCAGAAATCAGACAGGGAGAAGTGTCCTAAATATATCATTTGTCCACCGGCATGAGCATGCTTTTAAAAAAAATATATGAAACAAAGATTGTATGTCTCAAAAACTTAAGTTGACCTGAAGTATCAGTTTTCTGAAAAGCTCCATATGAAGGATTGATATCAGGAAGTGAAGTTGGTTTCTGAGGAGCTCCACAAGAATTATTAGAGTCGAGCTGTTTTGGGTGCTTGAAGGACAACTCCTGTAAACCTTCCTCATCAAAAGCACGGTTCAGTCCCATTTCAGTCTGCAAAATAACAAAAGACATTATAAGGTAATTAAGTATAG
The DNA here is from genome assembly GCA_030848705.1 of Heracleum sosnowskyi. Classification (NCBI taxonomy): domain Eukaryota; kingdom Viridiplantae; phylum Streptophyta; class Magnoliopsida; order Apiales; family Apiaceae; genus Heracleum; species Heracleum sosnowskyi. The sequence goes on from CM061244.1 coordinate 38,037,561, forward strand.
TTCTTGTATAATATGATTCTATGCAACAGGACAATATCTAGACTTTTTTCTTTAATCTAATTGCAATATCTTGAAAAAATTTCAATTTTCAGCTGATAACTTAAATTTTAGTCTCTGTATTGAGGTACTAGTAAGCTTCTTCTAATTACTAACATATCTAGCTTCTTTTTCTGGTAAAACTTGCTGGTACTTTTATTTGCTGGTACTTTTATTTGCTTAATGTGTCATTACGCTGTCTCAAGCAATTCTTCTAATTTATTTCGGTCAATTGAACACACCCAGGGCTGCTACATGATGTGGGCCATGGACCTTTCAGCCACCTGTTTGAGAGAGAATTTCTCCCCAGGGTCCTTCACAGCAACAAATGGTAATCTTCTGTCTACAATACACTTCACTAGTTTAAACATTAAAAGTAACAATTAGATTTTCATTTCATTTAGACTTTCGGTGCTTTAACTTCTACATAGTGATCAATTTAGCAAAACTAGAAACATGACTAATCCCGAAACCGCAATTTGAATTTTTATTTTACTTGCATCATTCGATGGATCAGTATATTGAATTCATTGTTCAGCAGAATAAATGTTTTCTATATAGAGTGCTAAGGTCAGTGTAGACAATTGCAACTTCTACGATATGCTATAGCCTATAATAAGAAAAGGAGCTTTTGAATGTATTGATACTTACACTATCGTCATCTAGTCTAGAAAAGGAGCTTTTTTCTTTTATTTCAAGTAGGATGATGTGCAATTGCATCATAATTACATTGGGGAAGGGTTAATATTTCAATTTACATCTTATAACATCAACAATCAAAAACACTAACTTCGCATTTGCCTAAATCGTACTTTTAGAGAGTCAGTCAAGAGAATAACACAGTAAACCAACAAAAGAAAGAAACTAAAAATCTAAATATATTTCTTTTAATGTCCCTGCAGTAGCAACAAAGTACTAAAGGATAAACATACAGAATATTAAACAGAATTCAAACTGCAATTGTTAGAATATTGAACCTTAACCAGCTGACAATACCTTGCCATCCTCTTGAATTTCAGGAACAATTAGGCCAGCACCCGTATGTACAATAAAACTGCATATTATGGAAAAACAAGTGTAAATCACTCTCGTGATACCTCAAAATACTAGTACATAATTAGCAATCAGAGATAAGCTATTACAAATGCTTAGAATTACAGCAACAGTAGCTATAATGTTATATAGGGCTGGAAGATGGAGTTCAAGTTGTATGTCAAGCAAAATGTTCAACCATCAATTACACTAGTTTTTAGGATATGCTTTCAAAACATTACTAAACCGTATATACTAGAAACACACCTTTGTTTTCCTTGCAAATTCTCAAGCTCAGCAAGGAATTTGCCAAAAACGATATATATGAATGGAAGGCAACAACATAAGTTAGCAATTAGATATTTCTCTACCAGTTCCAATGTTCAAATAATCAATTATGATCCTATGTACCATAGTTGTACACACCACAAATAACAGAGCCACCTAATACCCTTCTCTTTCATATTAAATTTCCTCAATTTTATCATTCCTTTCAACCAACAGCTTTAGCAAATTCTCGTATAAAGTTCTAAAAATAGAAACTAAAACAAGCAACCTAGTCGTAAATATCAACAAAACCAACTTGACATAAACAATTCCACTCTTTCTACCACATAAATCAAGCATAAATAAGTTGATATGAACCAATCAAGATTAAACAAGAACAAACACCCCAAATTACTAAACCTCAAGAAACACAAACACGTATACACACACAAATAGACACAACAAGTATGGTTCAAACCTCAGTTTCAAGATTCATCAATTTAGCCTTCAAACCCATATTTTCCCCTGTATTTTCAACCCGGCCCATCAACCCATCTTCATCAAAAACAACATCTTTACCCTTAGAAACATCACCACCCCCTGAACCACTTTTCCGAGTCGGGTCGGTTCTTGGAGACCAACCCGAAAAAATCTTCTTTGGTGGAGTAACATCACAATTTCACTCCTATTCAAATTTCTTGAACCCTAATTTCACAGATCTTTAGAACAGCGTTTGTAGAGAGAAAGATGGAGAGAAAGAGTAGTGAGAAGGCAGTTAAGAGAGAGAGAGTTTTTTGAGAGAGAATAGATAGAGAAATGAGAGAATAAAGAGTATGGAGTCCGTCTGAATTTTGTCTAAGGGGGAAAGTTTCCGCCCAAAATTTTCACTTTCCGCCCAAAATTTTCACCTCGGGACCAGTGCATTGTCTGTTATTTACGTGTATTTTTTATTTTTTATTTTTTTTTAACTTATAAAATTTAGAAAAGAATAAGAAAATAATAGATACATATGAAAAAACATATCTAAAAATAGTTTAATTTTTAAAATAAATTATTTTAAAATAAATTATTTTAAAGTATTAAAAAAGTAGAAATTTAAATTAATTGTATATATTTTGATAATATATATATATATATATATATATATATATATATATTTCATAATTATAAAAATTAAGTAGTATAATGCAACGCATGCATTCACATTGCAACGGTGCATTCACGTCGCAACACTAGAATTTTCATCGCAACGCTGCATTCACGTCTAATGCAATGCTTTTTTAGTTCTGTTGCAGAAAACCAAAACTAAGCATAGCTTCTGCAACGCTTTGCTTGCAACCCTCACAAAAAGCATTGCATATGAGCACTTATGGCGTAGTGGATGGTGACTGGAACTCCACGTCACCCAACTATCTCTTTCGTAACTCTTCGTTTAACGATCTCTTGCTGATAACAAAATATGAGTAGACTCATTTGATCCATCAATTATAGCTCAATTGACGTCATAGTTCGACTTGGTTCTTGTTGATCCTATCACAAATCCATTACAAAAAATTACATTCCTAATCAGGAATCTCTACTAACTAGGGGTGAGCGCGGGTCGGATCGGTTCGGTTTTAGGTTAAAACCGAAACCGAAACCGCATATCCTCGGTTTTTAAAATCGAAAACCGAAACCGCAACCGTCGGTTCGGTTTCGGTTTTAAAATGATCGGATCGGTTATAATCGGTTCAGTTTCGGTTTTAAAACCGCCTCAAATAAACATAACAAAATAAATAAAATAACTTCATATTTTTAAGCTTGTAAAGTTACAAATTATTTTTTCGTCCAAAATAAACATACACAATTTTCATAATAAATTATTTAAGTCCAACATGATCCGTGAATAATGAAAATTTAACATGATCTTCAAAAACATTTTCTTTGAAATGTATATAAGACAATGTTAGAAATTCAACAATCTCGAGTCTATCTGAAGTCTTTGTATAAGTAAAGAGTTTTTCTAGGAAAGCCAAGAAAAATCGCCACATCAAAAAATAAAGCAACATATAAAACACCTAGATATAGAAGTTTATTAAACTACATTTATTAATCAACTATTACAAATTAAAACTTCAAAAACAAGAACAAAATAGTATAATTATTAAAATGAATGTCAAGATCTTTATTAATCTACTTCCACTACTCGTAAAAATTGGTCTAGTAGAATATCTAATATATTTATTTCTTTATTTTTATTAATCGGATCGGTTCGGTTTTTTTCGGTTCGGTTTGGACCTAAAACCGAAACCGAAACCTCAAGAACGGTTCGGTTTTTTAATTTTCGGTTTCGGTTCGGTTTCAACTCGGTTTCGGTTTTTTACGGTTCGGTTTTTATCGGTTTCGGTTCGGTTTCGGTTTTAATTCGGTTTTTGCTCACCCCTACTACTAACTGTGATAGTCAACTAGGTCTTTGTTCTGCCTTCATTTTCTGACATATCCAATATTTGTTTACCAATCGATAAATCCTTTTATTTATCCGTCCGAAAATAACATTGCCTTAACTTTCTTTACTCTCGGTGTAGCTGTCTCTCTATGACAGATCTTTATTCCTTAATTTATTCAAGCTCAATCAGGACTTTTAAATAATCCTTGTTGTACTCTTAACTTCAACTTCATCCTTTCAGTTCCTCTTATTAGTCCTTCTGAAAAATTTAGCATCCTTTATCTTTTGAACATTAGGAACTCAAACTCGGTAAAAATACCTCATGATTCCTTTATCATCTTTCTCAGTCTTTAATTCTTTCTCCAACATTGACTTTATACCTTCACTCGTCATTCGTTCTTGACATAACTGTATTTTCTGTAGCAATTCCGGTTGCATTGCAATCTCAAATAGTCTCTCAGTACCATTTCCGGTTATTTTAACCTCAATTTCCATTTTCTCAAATCCTTGGATTAACTTTATCTGATGATGTTACCATCTTAAGTCTCTCAGACTAAGGGCATCGGCCACCACATTGGCCTTCCCTGGGTGGTAAAGAATCACGTCGTCATAATCCTTGATTGGCTTTAGCTATCTTTTCAATTCTCATGGTAAGTTCTTTCTGGGAGAGTGTACCTAATGCTCTTATGATTTGTATCAGTCTCGCACTTCTTTCCATACAGTTAGTGCCTCTAAAATTTTAAAGCGAGAACTATCGCTGCCAATTCTAAGTCACGTGTAGGGTATCTAAATTCATATTCCTTTAATTGTCTGGATGCATACACAATTACCTTTCTGTGCTGCATAAGCACATACTCTAATCCTTTATGTGATGCGTCTCTATAGATCACAAAATCTCCCTTCCCGTCTGGCAGTACCAGCACAGGGCGGTGACTAGTCTCTTCTTTAATTCCTGGAAACTTTTCTCATATTTCTCGGTCCATTCAACTCTTCAGTCTTTCGAGTAAGTCGGGTCAGTGGGGTTGCTATTTTAGCGAAATCTTGTACACATCTCCGGTAATATCCGGCTAAACCCACAAAATTACTTACCTCGGTTGGTGGGGCTGGTATTTTAAGTGTAACCAGAAGGGGCATTATGCCAGGGATTGCAAGATGGGTATCGTGTGCCATCGATGTAAGAGACCAGGCCATATGATCAAGGATTATAGAGCGCTAGCACCTGTGAACAACATGATTCGAGCTATAGAGGCACCTCCAGCTGTTGATGTTCAGACGTTAGCCAGAACCTATAATATGTCAATGAGGGAAGCAGTGCCAGACTCCGATGTGGTGGCAGGTACACTTCTAGTAAATTCTGTTAATGCTAAAGTGCTGATAGATTCAGGAGCTACTAAGTCGTTTATTTCGGAAACGTTTGCTCGTAAATTGAATGGTTTAATGGAACCCTTAAATGGAGTGTTGAGTGTAGAAATAGCTAACCAGGATCGTATACCGGTCAGCTCGTATTATCCCCGTTGTGAAATTGAGATTTTAGGGAGTCGTTTTTATGCTGATTTATTACCTTTCAAGTTGGGAGAATTTGATGTTATTTTAGGAATGGATTGGTTAATTGATTATGATGCGCGTATTGATTGTAAGGATAAGAGGGTTACTTTAGTTACCCCAGAAAAGAAAGAAGTGATATTTAAAGGAGAGAAACAAACGAAGAAATTTTTGTCGATGATTCAGACTAAGAGATTATTAAAACAAGGATGTGAGGCTTATCTCGCATATGTGATAAATACAGAGAAGGAAGTTTCTAAGTTAGAAGATATTCCAGTCGTGAGTGCGTTTCCAGATGTTTTTCCAGAAGAGTTACCAGGACTACCTCCGGATAGAGAGATTGAGTTCGCGATAGACTTAACACCAGCCCCAGAACCAGTATCCAAAGCACCATACAGAATGGCACCAGTGGAGATGAAGGAGTTAGCTAAGCAATTGCAGGAATTGTTAGACAAAGGAATTATCAGACCTAGCATTTCACCGTGGGGAGAACCAGTGTTGTTTGTCAAAAAGAAGGATGGGAGTATGAGACTATGCATAGATTATCGGGAGTTAAACAAACTAACCATCAAGAACAAGTATCCATTGCCCAGAATAGATGATATGTTTGACCAATTGAAAGGAGCGGTTCAGTTTTCTAAGATTGATCTACGATCAGGATATCACCAATTGAAGGTTAAACCAGACGATATACCGAAGACAGCTTTTCGAACAAGGTATGGACATTATGAGTTTTTAGGAATGGTGTTTGGATTGACGAATGCACCAGCAGCTTTTATGGATTTAATGAACAGGATTTTTAAGAAGTATTTGGATGAGTTTGTAGTGGTATTCATCGATGATATTTTGATATATTCTAAGACGGAAGAAGAACATCCGAATCACTTGTAGATTGTGTTGGAGATTTTAAGACAAGAAGAAATATACGCAAAGTTTTCAAAGTGTGAATTCTGGTTAAGGGAAGTTCATTTCCTAGGGCACGTGGTAAGTAGTGAAGGCATCAAAGTAGATCCAGCCAAGATTGAAGCAGTGAAAGATTGGGAAAGACCAAGGACACCAACTGAAGTTAGAAGTTTTTTGGGATTAGCCGGATATTATCGGAGATTTGTACAGGATTTTGCAAAGATAGCTACTCCAATGACCAAGCTGACAAGGAAAAATGAATGATTCATATGGAACGACAAATGCGAAGAGAGTTTCCAAGAGTTAAAGAAAAGATTAACTACGGCACCAGTGTTAATTTGTAATCTATAGTGATGCGACTTACAAAGGATTGGGTTGTGTACTTATGCAACATGACAAAGTAATTGCTTATGCGTCGAGACAATTGAGACCTCACGAACAGAAATATCCTACACATGATTTGGAATTAGCAGCGATCGTATTTGCACTGAAAATATGGAGACATTACTTGTACGGAGAGAGATGTGAAATTTACACCGATCACAAAAGTCTGAAGTATATCTTTACTCAGAAGGAGCTGAACATGAGGCAGAGAAGATGGTTGGAACTAATCAAGGATTACGACGTTTCTATAAATTATCACCCCGGCAAGGCAAACGTGGTAGCAGATGCATTGAGCAGAAAAGAAAGATTGAATATGATGACGATGACCAAAGAATTGTATAGAGAGTTTGAAAAGTTAGATATAGAAGTACGTGTTCCGAAGGACGCGACAGAAATGATTTACGCCATAACGTTTCAACCTGAATTGTTGGAAAAGATACGGAAATGCCAAGAGCAAGTCATGAACGACAATGCAAATAGTTTAACAGGCGAGGAAATATGTAGCCAACTGGACGACAAAGGAATCTTAAGGTTTGCCTCTCGAATATGGGTACCTAATGTAGCAGAACTAAAGAGTGAAATTTTGCACGAAGCGCATAACTCGAAGTATTCAATTCATCCTGGAAGCACGAAGATGTATCGAGATCTTAAAATGAACTTGTGGTGGCCAGATATGAAAAGAGAAATTGCTGAATGGGTGAGTAAATGTAAATTCCTGAGTGGAAGTGGGAACACATCGCAATGGACTTTGTGGTAGGATTGCCAAGAATGAAGACTAACCACGATGCTATTTGGGTTATTGTAGATCGATTGACGAAATCCTGACATTTTCTTCCTATTAACGAGAGATTCTCGCTGGATACGTTAGTTCGTTTATATGTTAAGGAAATCGTGGTACGGCATGGAGTTCCAGTGTCAATAGTATCTGATCGAGACCCTCGATTCAACTCAAGATTCTGGAAAAGTTTTCAAGAATGTTTAGGCACCGAATTGAGAAAGACTACGGCTTATCACCGCAGACAGACGGAAGTGTCGATCTCCAGTATATTGGGAAGAAGTTGGTGAACGGAAAGTGATAGGACCAGAATTAGTACAGCAAACAAAGGAAGTGATTGAATTGATTCAGAAAAAGGTTGATAACAGCTCAGAACCGGCAGAAGAAATATGCTGACCTAGCAAGAAAGGATATGGGATTCGAAGTCGGAGAACAAGTGTTACTAATATTTTCACCATGGAAAGGATTAGTTAGGTTTGGAAAGAAAGGGAAATTGAGTCCGAGATACGTTGGACCATTTGAGATTTTGAAGCAAATTGGGAAAGTAGCTTACGAGTTAGCAATACCCCTGCATATGCAGCACGTTCATATTATGTTTCACGTATCCATGCTTAAGAAGTATCGACCATATTCGAACCATGTAATAGAGTATGAACCCATAGAGGTCCAGTCATATTTATCTTATGTAGAGCGACCAATTCAGATATTGGATCGTAAGGAAAAAGTATTAACAAATAAGACTGTAGTGATAGTCAGAGTTTTGTGGCGGAATCCTAAGGTGGAAGAGTCTACATGGGAGTTAGATAGTGAGATGTTATAAAAGTATCCCCAGTTGTTTCCTTGACCTGATTCTGAGGACAGAATCCTATTAAGGGGGGAAGGATGTAAGATCCGTGAACTTTATTCATAATATAAATTGTATTATATGTGTAGAATACTTATTATGAAGTATTTTGAGTTATAATGATAAGGATTGTTAAGTGTTTATGTGTAAATTGGTGTGTCGAAAGCCCCGTTCAAATATTTTGTCATTTGAAAATATCTTCAATTTTGAGCCCCGTTTTGATAATTCAAGGGTCCTGTTAAAATTTTGTTCATCATTATTATTCCTTCGTCATTTGTGTTCGAATCATTATCGGAGGATTTCTTTGTATTATTATATCCCTTATTATCCGATATGATCAATAGTAATTGTTTTATTCAAAGGAAGAAAAATTATTTTAAACCCTAACCCTAATTTTTCTAGGAAAATTGATATATCGTCCGTATCAATAAATACATATGTTATAGCCCCAGTATTCTTGAGCATTAGTTATATAAATGATATGTATTGATTTGGATAACTATCAGTCTTTTTGGATAGCTATCACCTCGTAAAACGTGTATTTTACATTATTAGGGTTTTAAAGCGAACCAGTGGATCAATATCGATCCAAAAATGTCGTTTAGGGTATTATTTTCCACTAAGTATAAAAAGGAGAATCGTACATTATACTTCATATAATCCGTATTAAAAATAAACAAAAATATAAAATTCCCGAACCGTGTTCTTCGTGTTCTTGAAAATCAAAATCAATTTCGAAGGTGTTATTGAAATCCAAATTCAAAGTTCAAGTACTCAAATCAAAGATCTTGAGCTCTAGTTTCAGAATCTTCAAACCTCATCATCATCTGGTAATTGTTCGATTTTATATGAATTTTTCAAATTTCGAATTAAAATTAGGGTTTATATTCGAATTGAGGATTTTCATTCTGTTGATTCTCCGTTCAATTGATTGCTTCCAACATGTTCCTAGGGTTCTAATTAGTAGGAATTCATGCTTTAATTTCATGTTTATGTTCAATTTGTTCGGGTTTGATTTTCGGGTTTTGACCCGAATTCTTCTTTTTAATAGTTCGTTCTTGTTATTGATCTGACATGATTTTGGATATAGGGCTTTCATTGTATGTGTTTTTAGCTTCATTTTAACATAAGGAACGTAGAGTTTCATGTACGATTTTAGTAGATCGGAAAATTTGTTTAAGGTCGCTGGAAAATAGTCGGGTTTTTGATTCCGGTGATGTTTTTGGTTTGTTTTTGATCGGAATGTATTGGTATGGTTATAAGGAATGTTTTGGTATAAAAAGCCCCAAATTTTGTTCAGTTTTCAGGTCGCCGGAATCTGGGTTTGGTCGCCGGATTCTGGAAAATTCCGGGTTGTTCTTGGTGACCCGTTTGTGTTCTTCCAGACCGGTTAACCCATTTTCTTGACCCGGTTTCAATCTTCGAAACCCTAAAATATTTTCAGAAAACTGTTTTTGAATTTTAATTTTAAATTTAATTCGAAAATAGTTTAAAATCTTTTAAAATTCATATTTTTATTTTAAAAATATATTTTTAATTTCAGAAAATTTTGAAAAATTATATTTATTATTTTAAATTCGAAAATTGATTAATTCTTTTAATCAGTTAATTCTTAAAAATTAATTAGTAATTAGATTTAATTAATTTAAAATGCAGTTTAATTATTTTCAAGCCTGATTTATTATTTAAAAATAGGTTGAGAATTTAAATAGTGTTAATTAATTTTTATTAATTGATTTAATTGACTTTAAATACTTATATTGGGATTAAAAATACGATTTTTGATTTAAAAATTATTTGTGACTTATTTAAATTCGAATAAGCTTCGTGTGATGTTTTAAAAATGTTTATAAGTACTATATGGTTCGTATGAGTTGTGTAATGTGTTTTATAGTCCGTATATGCCCGTACGAGGGCTAGTGTCTGAGTTTTAAATACCGTAAATTAAACCGGACGTCCGATACGTAACCGGTTACTAGTTTAAAATGTGTTATTGATTGATTGTGTGTCGAGGACAGAATGAAGATAGTTAGACTTACTGTGATGACTTGTTTATATTATAGAATCGAGTTCCCGGAGCAAGGGAAAGGGGAAAGTTGAGTGATCAAAGTAGAACCGACAGCGACGTAGACGAGGCAAGTATCTGTGCCTTTATTTGTGATAAATTGTTATTGTCTTCAATAATTACATGTTATTTCCCCAGAACAATTCAGATTATCAATCCTTACCCGTACTTGGGCAACTGATTCCATTTTCGTAAATTCTCTCAACTCTTTGATTTGATCCGCATCGGAAACCCTTATTTCCAAATTTATCTGATTTTGTCTACAACCATTGATTGTTGATTATCACCATTTGATTATTGCTTACAACCATTGATTGTTTGATTTCTATCACTGACTATTGATTACAGTCATTGATTACTGATTACAACTACTGATTACCTTCTTGAACAAGTACACTGTACCGTTGAAATTATTCCATGATTATATTCTCAATCTTCATTTGATACTGAGCAGTTGAAGCTCTTTTGCAATTATTATATCTTGACATTGTGCATTATCTTATTGAGCATGTTATTGCTTATACCTTGTGATAGAATTGGTATGTTTTTAAATAGGACCAGTAATGGTCGGGCCATACTTATGGTCGGAATAATTTAAGGCCCAGATTGGCTTAGGATCCAGTAGAGGACTTTGCTATAAGCAAGTCCGGAGTTGTTGCGTGACTGATTAGCAGCACAACCTTTGTATTTGAAAAATGTAGAAGTCCAATTCTAATTCCTCTTTCTTCATATAAGATTGTTAAAAGCATATGTTTGACTTGTGTATTCTTGATTCAGATAATTGAATTCTTTCATTTCATTATAGAACTGTGATTGATACATATATCATGCTTGCTAAGCACATGTGGCTCATACTTGTTTTGTTTCTAACCCTATTCCAGTGAAGCGAGAGAATGAGCAGACACAACGCTAGTAACAGTTCTCCCGATGCTAGGAGACCACCCCGAGTGATTGTCATTGGACGGGTTGTTGTTTTACTTTTAAGTTAGACTAGATGTCTAGCTTTGTATATTAAGTATGTAATAACTCTGAAAACTGGTTTGTAATAATTATGACTTAGAAGCTTGTTTCATGCCATAATCTGGATGCGGTCTTGGATAAGGGGTAATTTATGTCATTATATATTATGCATGTGTTATATTCAGGTTTATATTGTGTTCCGTTGGTCGGGTGACTCCCCAAATCTGTACCCCGGGTTTGGAGGGCGTCACAGATTTACAGAATTGTTTTTAGAGAAGTATTTTCCCGACTTTATGCGAGATCAAATGGAGTTGAAATTTTTAGAATTGAAGCAAAGTAGTATGACTGTTTCCTACGAGACCAAGTTTACCGAGTTGTCTAGGTTTGTTCCGACATACGTTGATACAGAGAAGAAGGAGGCCAAGAGGTTCCAACAGGGATTGAGGTCATGGATTCGTAGTAAGTTAGCAGTTTTGGAGTTAGATACATATGCAGCCGTGGTACAGAAGGCAATGATTGCGGAAGGAGAAAGTGATTCATACATGAGAGAGAGAGAATAAGAAAAGAAAGGTAGGGACATCTGATAAGGTCCAGTCACCGGGAGATATTCAGAACCATCCAAACAAGAAACCAGGATTCCAGCCGAGCAGAGGTATAACTTTCAAGAAACCAGATACCGGAAATGCAGGACCAATCAATCGTCCACCAAACAATAATCAGCAAGTAGTTTCCAGACCTCCACTGCCAGAATGCAAGACATGCGGGAAGAGACATCCAGGTATATGCCACAGATTGAGTATCACATGTTTTAAGTGTAACCAGAAGGGGCATTATGCCAGGGATTGCAAGATAGGTATCATGTGCCATCGATGTAAGAGACCGGGCCATATGATCAAGGATTGTAGAGCGCCAGCACCCGTGAACAACATGATTCGAGCTATAGAGGCACCTCCAGCTGTTGATGTTCAGCCGTTAGCCAGAACCTATAATATGTCAATGAGGGAAGCAGTGAGAGACTCCGATGTGGTGGCAGGTACACTTCTAGTAAATTCTGTTAATGCTAAAGTGCTGATAGATTCATGAGCTACTAAGTCGTTTATTTCGGAAATGTTTGCTCATAAATTGAATTGTTTAATGGAACCCTTAAATGGAGTGTTGAGTGTAGAAATAGCTAACCAGGATCGTATACCGGTCAGCTCGTATTGTCCCCGTTGTGAAATTGAGATTTTAGGGAGTCGTTTTTATGCTGATTTATTACCTTTCAAGTTGGGAGAATTTGATGTTATTTTAGGAATGGATTGGTTAACTGATTATGATGCGCATATTGATTGTAAGGATAAGAGGGTTACTTTATTTACCCCAGAAAAGAAAGAAGTGATATTTAAAGGAGAGAAACAAACGAAGAAATTTTTGTCAATGATTCAGACTAAGAGATTATTAATACAAGGATGTGAGGCTTATCTCGCATATGTGATAGATACAGAGAAGGAAGTTTCTAAGTTAGAAGATATTCCAGTCGCGAGTGAGTTTCCAGATGTTTTTCCAGAAGAGTTACCAGGACTACCTCCGGATAGAGAGATTGAGTTCGCGATAGATTTAACACCAGGCGCGGAACCAGTTTCCAAAGCACCATACAGAATGGCACCAGTGGAGATTAAGGAGTTAGCTAAGCAATTGCAGGAATTATTAGACAAAGGAATTATCAGACCTAGCGTTTCACCGTGGGGAGCACCAATGTTGTTTGTCAAAAAGAAGGATGGGAGTATGAGACTTTGTATAGATTATCGGGAGTTAAACAAACTAACTGTTAGATATAATTGCTGACGTTTGTTCATCAGTGTTTAAGTACCAGGTACTCATCAGAGTTTACTGGAAGCCAGTCAGAGTTTATTAAAGTCTGACGGGGAGAAAGTTTACCTTAGTTGTCGGTGCTAATATCAAGATTCTAGAAGCAATATATCTTGAAGATGGAAAGAAGCAAGATATATTGAGACAGATAAGGAAACGGAACAGAAGACAGAAGCAATCCTAATTTGATATAATTTGTATAGATAATTTATAGGATATCAATTAGAGATTGATTATGTAGTTGTGTACTATATAAACACAGATAGGTTAACCCTAAAAGGGATGCGAATACTGAATACATTATTCTTGTAACCTAGCAGCTCTCTGTGATTCTTTAACATCACTGAGAGAAGAGTTATTTATATAATTCAGTTGTTGATTCATAAACAGTGTTCTTAATTGTTCTTCTCATACATATATTGATTATATATTGTGTATTCGGCCTAACAATTGGTATCAGAGCCAAGGCTGCTTAATATATACATTTTATCGATCCAAACACAAGTATAATCATGACTGACAACTCTAAGGAAGGTTCAAATGCAGGTTCTAATGCTCAGAAGGTTCAACCTACTTCTGTGAGTCGATATGAGACTATCAGGGTTCCAATTCTGAGACCAGTTGAATATCCAATATGGAAGGTGAAGATGACTATGTTTCTGGAAGCCACAGATCCAGAATACCTTGATAGAATCAATGATGGTCCTCATATGCCAACTAAATTGTCTCCTGTTATAACTGGTCAAGAACAAAAGACTGTTCCAAAAGAGAAGAAAGATTTGACTCCTGAAGATATCTCATCAATTGCAAAGGATGCAAATGTTAGACATCTACTCCACAGTGCCTTAGATAATGTCATGTCTAACAGAGTTATTGGCTGCAAAACTCCCAAAGAAATTTGGGATGCTTTATAAGTCAGGTGTCAAGGAACAAGTGCTATAAAGAAGAACAGGAAGACTATTCTAACACAGGAGTATGGACACTTTGACTCTAGATCTGATGAAAGTTTGACAGATACATATGACAGATTTTGTAAATTGTTGAATGATTTGTCCCTGGTTGATAAAGAATATGAACTTGAAGAGTCAAATCTCAAGTTTCTTCTATCCCTACCTGAAAGATGGGATTTAAAGGCGACAACAATCAGAGACAATTATGATCTTGCAGATACAGATCTTGATGAAATCTATGGGTTGCTCAAAACTCATGAACTGGAGATAGAACAAAGAAACATAAGATCTGGAAAGAAGACAAAATTTGTTGCTCTTAAAGTTGAAGAAAAGCCTGTCAAGAAGGAATCATCAAGAAAGAAAGCCAAAGGTAAGGCTTTAGTCATTAAATCTGACAGTGAGTCATCAAACTCTGATGATGGCTCAAACACTGATGATGAAGCTTCTGATTCTGAGGATGATGAAGAAGAGATGATGAGAATGGTTGCTTTAATGGTGAAGACCTTCAAGAAGATGGGATTCAAGAACTTCAAGAAAGGAAAGAGATTCTCAAGGAAAATTCAAATTCTGATAAGAAAAATTTCAGAAAGTCTGATGGAAAATATACTAAGTCTGGAAAGAAAGACAAGTCTGAGATCCAGTGCTACAAGTGTAAAGAGATGGGTCATTATGCTCCAGAATGCAAGAAAGGAAAATCTGAGAAAGCACTCATCACTAAAGGCAAGGACTGGGCAGACACTTCAGACTCAGATGAGGGAGTCAATTATGCTCTCATGGCAACTGTTAAAGATGAAGCTGAGTCATCTGGAAACAAGGTACCCCTAACAACTTATGCTTATGATACTGATAATATATCTGAATTAAGAATTTATCTTAAAAGCATACATGTTAGTTATAGGGATCAGACTTTAGAAAATGAAAGAATCAAATCTGAGAATCTAGGTCTTAAAGAGAGGAATAAATTTCTTGAAGAGAAACTTGTTAACATGCAACAAGTTCAAAAGGAGAGAGATGATGTTGTTTATGTTGAACAGGAGTTGCTTAAAAGATATAGGCAAATAGAATCTGAGTTGGAAAAAGAGAGGAAAGTAATTAAAACCTGGACCAATTCTGGAAAAGACACACATCAGGTTTTTCAGACAGATACTGTAGGTTTAGGTTACTGTGAGGAAGATGAACTTAGGTTTAAAGATAAAGTTAAAGTGAAACCACAACTTAAACCTGTGAAATTTGTTCCTGAATCCAGTAAGCTAAAGTCTGTAGTTGTGAAAGAAGCTGTTATGGAGCCAATTGAAACTTGTGAAAAACAGGTTAATATTGGTTCAATAACAGAGAATAAGATTGAGATAGAAGCTGTTAAAGAACCAGTAAAAATCTGTGATAAACAGGTTAATGTTGGTTTAATGACAGAAAAACAATGCAATCATAAGCTCAAAGAAGTAAAGTCTGTCATGAAACAGAAAGGGTTCAAGAAGAACAGGAATGGAAAGATAGGCATAAATAAAAGGAATAATCATTTGCCTACTACTGTTGCTCCAAGAAAAACTTGTTATAACTGTGGAAGTACTAACCATCTTGCTTGTTTTTGCAAGAAGAACAAAGATATTAATTCTTTACCCTCCAAACCTAGAGTAAAGAATGATTATGTTAGAGTTAGACCACAGACTTTATGCACACACTGTGGGAGCACTTGGCATTCCATTTATACTTGTAAGAGTTATCATGCTATTTATCACAACTATTATGAGCTAAAACCCAACTTAAAATGGGTTAGAGCAAACTCTGCAAGTGTAAAGTCTGACAATGTTAGTTTAAACTCTGTTGATAGTGATTCCGCTGCCAAAGCTAACAATGTTAAGAAAGCCAAAGGATCCAAGCAAGTCTGGATCCTTAAATCTAACACTCAGTGATTGTTCGTGATTGCAGGGCATAAAAGAGAGCACTCTTATCTTGGACAGTGGATGCTCAGGACATATGACTGGAAATAAAGCCCTGCTATCAGATTTTGAGGAAAAAGCTGGCCCAAAAGTTTCCTATGGAGATGGCAACATAGGACATACTCTGGGATATGGCAATATCAATCTTGGAAGTGTCATCATTACAAATGTAGCTCTAGTCTCAGGACTCAAGCATGATCTGCTTTCTGTGAGTCAAATCTGTGACAGAGGATACCATGTAGATTTTCATACTGAACATTGTAAGGTTATCAGCAAATCTACTGGGAAAGTTGTTCTAGTTGGACACAGACGCAATAACATTTATGAAGCAAGTTTGATAACAAACTCTGAAGGAAAAGCTGTGTGTCTGTCTGCAAAAATGTCAAATGAAGAGAGTTGGAATTGGCACAAGAAGCTCTCTCATATAAACTTGAACAACATCAATGAGCTAATTCGAAAAGATCTTGTAAGGGGACTTCCAAAATCAATACTCAGCTTAAATGGTCTGTGTGATTCTTGTCAAAAGGCCAAGCAAAGGAAGTCATCTTTCAAGAGTAAATCTGAATCTTCAGTTGTGGATCCTTATCATCTTCTACATGTTGATCTTTTTGGTCCAGTGAATATAATGTCATTGGGCAGAAAGAAATATGCTCTAGTCATTGTTGATGAGTACACTAGGTACACATGGGTGTACTTCTTAGCAAAGAAGGATGAAACTGCCTCAATTCTAATGGATCATGTAAAACTACTAGACAAAGGATCACAGTACAAAGTGAAAATTCTAAGGAGTGATAATGGTACTGAATTCAGAAATTCTGAAATGGAAGCTTTCTGCAAGGAAAGAGGAGTAAAGCAAGAATTTTCTGCACCTGGAACTCCACAGCAAAATGGTGTAGTTGAAAGAAAGAACAGAACTCTAATTGAAGCTGCCAGAACGATGCTTGATGAAGCAAAATTGCCAACTTATTTCTGGGCAGAAGCTGTTCAAACTTCTTGTTTTACTCAAAATGCTACACTGATCAACAAGCATGGGAAAACACCATATGAGATGGTGAAGAATAAGAAGCTAAATTTGAAGTATTTTCACATTTTTGGATGTAAGTGCTTTGTGTTGAAAACTCATCCTGAACAGTTGACCAAGTTTGACTTAAAAGCTGATGAAGGAATTTTTGTTGGATACCCACTATCAACTAAAGCATTCAGAGTCTACAATCTAAGAACTAAAGTGATCATGGAATCTATACATGTGTCATTTGATGACAAGAAAATAACTGGAATAGAAGATGAAGAATATCATGATCAACTTCGCTTTGAAAATGAAGATCTATACTCTGATGATGTAAACTCTGATGCAGTAAATCCAAAAAACTCTGATGAAGCATACTCTGATCCTCTACTGGTAAACACTGACGAATTTTCTCTGACAGAACAAAATAGAAAACCAGTTGAGGGGGAGCGTGAAGAAACTTCAGAAACTTCTCAAAGTGATGACTCAAATTCTGAAAGAGAGTCAAATAAAGAATCAAACAGAAACTCTGAGTCAAACTCTGAAAGTTCAAATACTGAACAGTCCAATTCAGGGGGAGCCTCAGAGAATGCAAATAGTCAAGAAGAAAATCAGGAGAGCATGGATCAAGGGGGAGGATCTAATAATGAAGTTAGAAGCCAATTACCAACAACAAGAAGGTGGACACAAGCCCATACACCTGACTTGATAATTGGAGATCCAGAACCTAGTGTAAGAACTAGAAGTGCTACAAATAATGAATGTCTGTTTCATGCATTCTTATCTCAAACAGAGCCCAAGAAAGTGGAAGAAGCTTTTCAAGATGCTAACTGGATAACAGCAATGCAAGAGGAGTTAAATGAATTTGAGAGGAATGAAGTCTGGACACTTGTACCTAGACCAAAGAACAGATCTATTGTTGGTACAAAGTGGGTTTTCAGAAACAAAATAGACAGTGATGGAGTGATTACAAGGAATAAAGCTAGACTTGTGGCTAAAGGCTATTCACAGCAGGAAGGAATTGACTATGATGAAACCTTTGCTCCAGTTGCAAGATTGGAGGCAATAAGGATTTTTCTGGCCTATGCTGCTCACAAGAAGTTTAAAGTCTTTCAGATGGATGTGAAAAGTGCTTTTCTCAATGGGAAACTTGAAGAAGAAGTGTTTGTTGAACAACCACCAGGGTTTGTAGATCCCAAACATCCAGATTATGTCTACAGGCTTGATAAGGCATTATATGGACTAAAGCAGGCACCTAGAGCATGGTATGAAACTCTGGCTCAATTTCTTTTAGAAAGTGGGTTCACTAGAGGTACAATTGACAAAACCTTCTTCTATTTTAATTTTGGTGATGATTTGCTGTTAGTTCAAATCTATGTGGATGACATAATTTTTGGGTCTACTAATGACAAACTCTGTAAGAAATTTGCCAAGCTTATGCAATCAAGGTATCAAATGAGCATGATGTGAGAGCTTAGTTATTTTCTAGGCTTACAGGTCAAACAAACAGATGATGGGATTTTTATAAATCAAGCAAAATATACCAGAAATCTTCTCAAGAAATTTGGTATGCTTGATAGTTCATCTGCTACAACTCTCATGGCTACTGCAACAAAGCTAGACAAAGACACAGGAGCCTCAGTAGATATGACAAACTATAGAGGGATGATAGGGTCTCTTCTTTATCTGACAGCAAGTAGACCAGATATCATGTATGCATCATGTCTTTGTGCAAGATTTCAAGAAGACCCCAGAGAGCCACATCTAACAGCTGTAAAAAGGATTTTCAAATATCTCAAAGGAACCATAACTCTTGGTTTGTGGTACCCTAGAGAATCAGAGTTTAAGTTAATTGGTTACTCTGATGCAGATTTTGCAGGCTGTAAGATAGACAGAAAAAGCACAAGTGGAAGCTGTCAATTTCTTGGTGACAGATTAGTTTCTTGGTACAGCAAGAAACAGAAATCAATTTCCACATCCACAGCAGAAGCAGAGTATATTGCTGCTGGTAGCTGTTGTGCACAGATTTTATGGATGAAGAATCAATTGCTGGACTATGGATTAAGGTACTCTAAAATACCTATTTACTGTGATAATCAAAGTGCTATTGCTATGACAGGTAATCCAGTACATCACTCCATGACCAAGCACATCAGCATAAGGTATCATTTTATCAGGGAACATGTGGAAGAAGGAGATATTGAGCTTCATTTTGTGTCTACAGACCAACAGCTTGCAGATATCTTCACCAAACCTTTGAGTGAAGCTACCTTTACAAGACTGGTAAATGAACTTGGAATGATTTCTGGTTTTGACTAGAAATACTGGTTAGATTCAAAATCTATACATGATTGATTTTATGCTCATGGTTCTTTGCATGTGTTAACTGTTATTTGTACCAGTATTTTAAACTCTGATAGTAAACTCTGATAGTAAACTCTGTTAGTAATAAAGTGTCAGTCATACTCTGTCGGTTAAAGTATGATGTTAAACTCTGATTGTGATTTTTGTCTGAAACACATGGACCAATGAAGAAACTTGTATGAAGCATGACTCTCAGTAAGTAATCATGAATCCTTTTGAATGATAATTCTGATTTCAAAATGTGCAGAAATTTTACACAAGCATGATACTGTCTCTATATTTATAGCATCTCTAAGTTCATTGATCCTATACACTGAGTCTGTATTAGTTGTTTGCACTTTCTCTCATAAATTAATTGTATTAACTGATGAAAAGTCTAAACTCTGATAATTAGTTGCAAATATTTCACCCTCAAAAGATGCCAAAAAGAGCACAAATTCCTTTGAGATCAAGCTGTGCCTAGGAAGACCCAGGAACTTATTGTATGAAATAAGGGCTAAAATCTTTGATTTTTGGTGACTAGAGCCAACCACTGATTACTGGAAAAATAAAAAAAAAAAAAAAAAAAAAATTTATTAAAGGGGGTGTAAATAATAATTTTTAGGTACAGAGTTTAGATACTATCAGATTTTGTGTTATAAATGAGAGTTTGGGCAACCAGTTTTTACTGATTTATTTTGTGGATTTTATGCACTTTGAGATGATCTAAATATTTATATTCAGTAAACTCTGCTAATTCACACACAATCATTCACACCTGTACAGTTTGTGAACAGAGTTTATTTATAAAGAAGAAGGATTGGTAAACACTGATGAACTGTGTACTCTACGCCGAGGTAATTTAATTTTAATCTCTGATGATTAAAATAAATTTTGTTTGTTTCAGACATATTATGATTTTGAGAAAAGACATTTGTTTTGAAAATTCAAAAAGAGTATGATTGGACAGTTGTTCAAAAGTGTATTAAACAGAAGAGAGAGGTTGCGTGTCTAGGAAAGTGTAAAGGGTGGTAATTATTGCTATTTTTACTGCGCATGCGCATTGGAAACTGTCAATTACTGCTGTCAGTCATTGCATGTGTGCCACGTTTCCCACTCACACAATTAACGGAGTAAGACAGTTGTGTATTAATGATTAAAAACTGTTCAGTTTTTAATTTTGAATTTCGTATTTAAACAATACACACACATACGTCTAAACCTTTCACATCTTACTCTAATTCACTTCTATTGTCACAAACACTTTTCTGCTTTCAAACTCTTTCGTGCTTTTGCACCTGTTTCTTTGTTATTCTTTCAAATCTTGCTAATGGCAACTACAGCGTTTGTTTCTTCTGGGTTAGAGTTTGTTCCTAACAACTATTCTGCTCCTTTGAGTAATGAGAACGCACCGGCGGTGTTTCATTTGTTACAAAGTTTTCTTGCTCAATCTCCTATTGGGCGTGCTCTTGTCGAACTAGTGAAGCTGTCTGCAGTTCAAATCAAAAGCTTCTGGGAAACTGGTCTTTATGATAATGGTGGAGATTCTGGTACTCCATCAATTGTTTTTGAGTTTGAAGAAGCCGAGTATGTTATTACTCCTGGTACAGTTCGTGCAGCTATGGGATTTCCTGACCTCAATGCTTACACTATTGATGTTGGTGAGGCTGAATTATTGAGGATGATGAGGGAAATTGGTTATGGTGGGTCTTTAGCAAAGATTGGTCAACTGAAGCGACCGTTCTTGAGGAAAGAGTGGAGCTTTTTCTTCGACTGCATCACTAGAACGTTCGGTAAGAAGTGCACAAACTGGGATGCCATACCTACTGAAAGTTTTCAAATTGGGTATTCTCTGATCTATGGTACTTCTTTTGATTATGGTAGATTAGTTCTTAGCAATTTGGGTGATAAGATGACAGAAAATAGGGGAGTTGTTTACTTTTCAAGATTTTGTCAACTTTTATTTACTGCTTGTGTTGCTGGGGTGGAAATTTCTGATGAAGATGTGATTCCTTGTTTTAAATTGCACAAACGTATATTCTCTGATCTTATTAATAAGGATGTTAAGAAAGGGGTTGTTGGAGAATTGTTGCTACCTGCTTCTGTGCAACAGTTTGTAAATGATCAACTTAATCCACAAACACAACCACAACCACAATTACAACCAGAACCTCAAACTCTAAATACTGAACCTCTACCCTCTACTTCTCAACAACCAAAATCTGGTGGTAGAATTAAGAAAAGAGCTTTCAAGAGGAAAGTTAGAGCAAATAGACCAAAGTCTGATGATGAAGATGATGCTGATCATGAGGTTCTTCATCACAAAAAGAGGAAGTTGGTAGCCA
Source organism: Heracleum sosnowskyi (assembly GCA_030848705.1). Lineage (NCBI taxonomy): Eukaryota > Viridiplantae > Streptophyta > Magnoliopsida > Apiales > Apiaceae > Heracleum > Heracleum sosnowskyi. The sequence continues at coordinate 38,059,223 of CM061244.1, forward strand.
ATTATCTTTTTGATAATTTGGATGAAGCTGTTCCTGAAGCTGTCCAGCATGAAGCTCCTACGGTTGTTGTTGAGGAGTCTACTGCAAATGCTGATATTGAGGACATGGTTTTTCTAAACACTGAAGCTCCTGAAGTTATTATTCAGGAGGCTACTGAAGATGATGCAGCAGCTACTGAGCCTGAGATGGCACAAGCTGATAAAGAGGCTGAAGTTTTTGAGCAAGATAATTTATTTGCTGATTTTGAAATTGAAGCACATCCTAGTATCAGTGTTTGTGATACTGAGGATGTGGCAGCTGATCAATCCACCCAAATTCTAGATGAGTCTCTTGCAACTCATACAGAGATTCTCTCTGTCAATAATACAATTCCTGAACAGGGTGAGGAGGTTGATCAGGTAATTGAAGCTGCTGTCAATAACTTGGATGATGCTACAGCAGAGAAATTGAATGACATTGTTGCAGAGTCTATTCCTGTCGAAACAGAGGTTCTTGTAAACCCTGACATTCCTGAAATTGCAAAGATAAATGCAAAAAATGTAGATGAAGAATTTGTTGAAGCTGTTGCAGCAAATGTTGAAGAAGCTGCACAGTTACATACTGAAGTTACTGCAGAAGCTGCAAACTCTGAACATTCTCTTCATGCCAATTCTAACATTAATCTTGAATTTTCAAACTCTGATGAATCCATACCTTTTCTAAGGGATCCTACAGCTGAGCATATCAAGGAAAATGTCAATGCCACTGAAGCACATTATAGAGATATGTACTATGCCAACTGGTCAGGGGCAGATTGTATTTTCTCCAAGCAAAGGACTGCTGATTTTATCGCTCAATCTGCCAAGGAGATCACAAATTCTGAGCTTTTATCACATAATCATTGCACAATCGCTTTGATGAGACTCACAAGGTAGTTCTTGGATTAAGTAATGATATAGCTCTTAAAGAATTAGCTTTGAAGAAAGACAGAGCTCAGTTTTCATCTTTGATCAAGGATCAAGAAACCATCAAGCAGAGGCTAACAAATGTTGAGAGCAATCAGGCTGAACTATCTACTAAGATAGTTTCTATTGCTGCCTCACTGGAGTTGCTGACATCAGTGCTTATTCCTGATGATGTCAAAAAGGGGGAGAGAGTTTCTAAAGACAAATGCAAAAGGACTCCAACCTTAAGACTGAGGGATGATGCAAATGATGGTGGAAGCAGAGGAGCAGAGCAAAGGTCAAAATCTTCTCAAGAGCAAGGGAGACTTAGGTCAAACTCTGCTAGACAGACAAACTCTGATATGATAAACTCTGGTGCTACTGGTTCTGGTACTCATGCTCAATCTTCTTCAAGACTTAAGAGTCTAGTGATTTCAGCTAATCCAATAACTGATGAAGAGATTGCAGCCAAGCTGTTTTTAGATGAGCATGATGGTGAAGTGACGGTTGAGGATTTGGAAGCAGAAATGAAGATGCTATCTGAAGAACATAGAAAGAAAGTTGCTTCTGGAAATTACAAGAAGAAAGCTGTAAAAGTTCCAAGAAAGAAAGAACTAGGTATCTCTATCAAGGAAAACTCTCAACAGAGCATGCAATATTCAAGAAGGCCAACAGATACTATTTCTGGTAAGGGCAAAGGGAAGCTGATAGAAGATATAGTAACAAAGAAAAATTATTCAACCTCTGACATAGCTCAAGTTGAATCTGTTCTAAATCAATCAACCACTGACAAAGCTCAAGTTGATGATTCTTCTAAAGTTGTGACAACCTCTGACGTTGCTCAAGTTGTGCAAACTCAATTATCTACACAACTCCAAGGATTCAAAAGACCTATACTGCCTGAAACTCTGAAGCCAGAATCTGTGAATTTTCTTCATACCAGAACAGTACTTGGAAAAGAATCTTATGATAAGTCTGGTTTGGGTTCACATAGAGAGAAAAGGATAAATAACAGACCTCTAGATCAAACATCACTGGCAGAACCTGGTGTTGGGGTTACTCAAGAAAATCTTGACAAACTAGTGTCTGTTCAGATGATTTACCACAAAGGGTTAAAGAAAGAGTTTCTGTTATACTTTATGTCTGATGGAAGAGTATACAGAATAGGGGAAGCTGATGTTCAAATGAAGCTATGGGAAGAGCTTGAGTATGTTCTATATCTTCTCAAAATCAAAAATAGAAGTACTCACAATGCTGCTCTAGTTCTAAGAGAAAGGATGCTGAAAACAAAAGCTATGCTTGGAGGAGGTGTTTCAAGTGCATATATTCCTAAGTACAGAGATGCTTATGGAAAGATTGTTGAGATGAAGAGAAACAGTGCCAAGTTCAAGACAGCACTGGGAATAAAAGTCTTGGAGTTCAACTTAGAGTCTGACAAATCTTACTATATCCGGCTGGGGAATGAAATGAGGAAGAACATCATTTATTCTCTAAGAGCTGCTATATACCAGACTGGAGAAAGTGATCCAGAGCTTAAGGAATTAAAAGAAATCATGGTAGAAGAGCTAGAAAAGGATGAAAGGAGGCGTCTCATCGATTATCTCAGGACAGTACCTGATATTGAAGAGATTAAGTAAAGTCTGACTGTAAGTTTTTATAGTTTTCTGTTCTAAGTTAAAGTTAAACTCTGTTATATTTAAACACTGCATTTGTTATATGTTTTGACATCATCAATTATCTATTTAACTTGTACATCTTCATTATGCACAAGTTGGGGGAGATTGTTAGATATAATTGTTGACGTTTGTTCATCAGTGTTTAAGTACCAGGTACTCATCAGAGTTTACTGGAAGCCAGTCAGAGTTTATTAAAGTCTGACGGGGAGAAAGTTTACCTTAGCTGTCGGTGCTAATATCAAGATTCTAGAAGCAATATATCTTGAAGATGGAAAGAAGCAAGATATATTGAGACAGATAAGGAAACGGAACAGAAGACAGAAGCAATCCTAATTTGATATAATTTGTATAGCTAATTTATAGGATATCAATTAGAGATTGATTATGTAGCTGTGTACTATATAAACACAGATAGGTTAACCCTAAAAGGGATGCGAATACTGAATACATTATTCTTGTAACCTAGCAGCTCTCTGTGATTCTTTAACATCACTGAGAGAAGAGTTATTTATTTAATTCAGTTGTTGATTCATAAACAGTGTTCTTAATTGTTCTTCTCATACATATATTGATTATATATTGTGTATTCGGCCTAACACTAACCATCAAGAACAAGTATCCATTGCCCAGAATAGATGATCTGTTTGACCAGTTAAAAGGAGCGGTTCATTTTTCTAAGATTGATCTACGATCAGGATATCACCAATTGAAGGTTAAACCAGACGATATACCGAAGACAACTTTTCGAACAAGGTATGGACATTATGAGTGTTTAGTAATGGCGTTTGGATTGACGAATGCACCAGCAGCTTTTATGGATTTAATGAACATGATTTTTAAGAAGTATTTGGATGAGTTTGTAGTGGTATTCATCGATGATATTTTGATATATTCTAAGACGGAAGAAGAACATATGAATCACTTGTGGATTGTGTTGGAGATTTTAAGACAAGAAGAACTATACGTAAAGTTTTCAAAGTGTGAATTCTGGTTAAGGGAAGTTCATTTCCTAGGGCACGTGGTAAGTAGTGAAGGCATCAAAGTAGATCCAACCAAGATTGAAGCAGTGAAGGATTGGGAAAGACCAAGGACACCAACTGAAGTTAGAAGTTTCTTGGGATTAGCCGGATATTATCGGAGATTTGTACAGGATTTTGCAAAGATAGCTACTCCAATGACCAAGCTGACAAGGAAAAGCGAACGATTCATATGGAACGACAAATGCGAAGAGAGTTTCCAAGAGTTAAAGAAGAGATTAACTACGGCACCAGTGTTAATGCTACCAGACGATCAAGGCCAATTTGTAATCTATAGTGATGCGTCTTACAAAGGATTGGGTTGTGTACTTATGCAACATGACAAAGTAATTGCTTATGCGTCGAGACAATTGAGACCTCACGAACAAAAATATCCTACACATGATTTGGAATTAGCAGCGATCGTATTTGCACTGAAGATATGGAGACATTACTTGTACGGACAGAGATGTGAAATTTACACCGATCACAAAAGTCTGAAGTATATCTTTACTCAGAAGGAGCTGAACATGAGACATAGAAGATGGTTGGAGCTAATCAAGGATTACGACGTTTCTATAAATTATCACCCCGGCAAGGCAAACGTGGTAGCAGATGCATTGAGCATAAAAGAAAGATTGAATATGCTGACGATGACCAAAGAATTGTACAGAGAGTTTGAAAAGTTAGAGATAGAAGTACGTGTTCCGAAGGACGCGACAGAAATGATTTACACCATAACGTTTCAACCTGAATTGTTGGAAAAGATACGGAAATGCCAAGAGCAAGTCATGAACGACAATACAAATAGTTTAACAGGCGAGGAAATATGTAGCCAACTGGATGACAAAGGAATCTTAAGGTTTGCTTCTCGAATATGGGTACCTAATGTAGCAGAACTAAAGAATGAAATTTTGCACGAAGCGCATAACTCGAAGTATTCAATTCATCCTGGAAGCACGAAGATGTATCGAGATGTTAAAATGAACTTTTGGTGGCCAGATATGAAAAGAGAAATTGCTGAATGAGTGAGTAAATGTTTTACATGTCAAAGGGCCAAGGCGGAACATCAAAGACCAAGTGGATTACTGCAGCCGTTAGAAATTCCTGAGTGGAAGTGGGAACACATCGCAATGGACTTTGTGGTAGGATTTCCTAGAACGAAGACTAACCATGATGCTATTTGGGTTATTGTAGATCGATTGACGAAATCCGCACATTTTCTTCCTATTAACGAGAGATTCTCGCAGGATAAGTTAGTTCGTTTATATGTTAAAGAAATCGTGGTACGACATGGAGTTCCAGTGTCAATAGTATCTGATCGAGTCCCTCGATTCAACTCAAGATTCTGGAGAAGTTTTCAAGAATGTTTAGGCACCGAATTGAGAATGAGTACGGCTTATCACCCGCAGACAGACGGTCAAAGTGAAAGGACAATTCAAACCATCGAAGACATTCTTAGGACGTGTGCACTTGATTTTAAAGGTAATTGGGATGATCATCTACCATTAGTAGAATTCTCATATAATAATAGTTTTCATGCGAGTATCGGGATGCCACCTTACGAAGCTTTATATGGACGGAAGTGTCGATCTCCAGTATATTGGGAAGAAGTTGGTGAACGGAAAGTGATAGGACCAGAATTAGTACAGCAGACAAAGGAAGTGATTGAATTGATTCAGAAAAAGGTTGATAACAGCTCAGAACCGGCAGAAGAAATATGCTGACCTAGCAAGAAAGGATATGGGATTCGAAGTCGGAGAACAAGTGTTAGTAAAAGTTTCACCATGGAAAGGATTAGTTAGGTTTGGAAAGAAAGGGAAATTGAGTCCGAGATACGTTGGACCATTTGAGATTTTGAAGCAAATTGGGAAAGTAGCTTACGAGTTAGCATTACCCCCGCATATGCAGCACGTTCATAATGTGTTTCACGTATCCATGCTTAAGAAGTATCGACCAGATTCGAACCATGATAGAGTATGAACCCATAGAGGTCCAGTCAGATTTATCTTATGTAGAGCGACCAATTCAGATATTGGATCGTAAGGAAAAAGTATTAAGAAATAAGACTGTAGTGATAGTAAGAGTTTTGTGGAGAAATCCTAAGGTGGAAGAGTCTACCTGGGAGTTAGAGAGTGAGATGTTAGAAAAGTATCCCCAGTTGTTTCCTTGACCTTATTCTGAGGACAGAATCCTATTAAGGGGGGAAGGATGTAAGATCCGTGAACTTTATTCATAATATAAATTGTATTATATGTGTAGAATACTTATTATGAAGTATTTTGAGTTGTAATGATAAGGATTGTTAAGTGTTTATGTGTAAATTGGTGTGTCGAAAGCCCCATTCAAATATTTTGTCATTTGAAAATATCTTCAATTTTGAGCCCCGTTTTGATAATTCAAGGGCCCCGTTAAGATTTGGTTCATCATTATTATTCCTTCGTCATTTGTGTTCGAATCATTATCGGAGGATTTCTTTGTATTATTATATCCCTTATTATCCGATATGATCAATAGTAATTGTTTTATTCAAAGGAAGAAAAATTATTCTAAACCCTAACCCTAATTTTTCTAGGATAATTGATATATTGTCCGTATCAATAAGTACATCTGTTATAGCCCCAGTATTCTTGAGCATTAGTTATATAAATGATATGTATTGATTTGGATAACTATCAGTCTTTTTTTATAGTTATCACCTCGTAAAACGTGTATTTTACATTATTAGGGTTTTAAAGCGAACCAGTGGATCAATATCGATCCAAAAATGTCATTTAGGGTATTATTTTCCACTAAGTATAAAAAGGAGAATCGTACATTATACTTCATATAATCAGTATTAAAAATATACAAAAATATAAAATTCCTGAACCGTGTTCTTCGTGTTCTTGAAAATCAAAATCAATTTCGAAGGTGTTATTGAAATCCAAATCCAAAGTTCAAGTACTCAAATCAAAGATCTTGAGCTCTAGTTTCAGAATCTTCCAACATCATCATCATCTGGTAATTTTTAGATTTTATATGAATTTTTCAAATTTCGAATTAAAATTAGAGTTTATATTCGAATTGGTGATTTTCGTTCTATTGATTCTCCGTTCAATTGATTGCTTCCAACATGTTCCTAGGGTTCTAATTAGTAAGAATACATGCATTAATTTCATGTTTATGTTCAATTTTTACGGGTTTGATTTTCGGATTTTAACCCGAATTCTTCTTTTTAATAGTCTGTTCTTGTTATTGATCTGACATGATTTTGGATATAGGGCTTTCATTGTATGTGTTCTTAGCTTCATTTTAACATAAAGAACGTAGAGTTTCATGTACGATTTTAGTAGATCGGAAAATGTGTTTAAGGTCGCCGGAAAATAGTCGGGTTTGAAGTTTCGGTGATGTTTTTGGTTTGTTTTTTGATCGGAATGTGTTGATATCGTTATAAGGAATGTTTTGATTTAAAAAGCCCCAATTTTTATCAAGTTTTTGGCTCGTCAGAATCTGGGAATTGTCGCCGGATTCGGGAATTTTCCGGGTTGTTCTTCCCGACCCGTTTGTGTTCTTCCCGACCCGTTAACCCGTTTTCTTGACCCGGTTTCAATCTTCAAAACCCTAATTCATTTTCAGAAAACTGTTTTTGAATTTTATTTTTAAATTTAATTCGAAAATAGTTTAATTATTTATAAAAATCATATTTTTATTCTAAAAATACATTTTTAAATTCAGAAAATTCTGGAAAATTATATTTAATTATTTAAATTCGAAAACTGATTAAATTTAATTATTTTAATTGTTTTTAATTAATAATTAATTTATTTAATCAATTGATTAATTCTTTTAATCAGTTAATTCTTAATTCTTAATAATTAATTATTAATTAGATTTAATTAATTTAAATTAAATTTAATTATTTTCTAGCTTGATTTAATTATTTAAAAATAGTTGGAGTGTTTAAAATGTGTCAATTAATTTTTATTAATTGATTTAATTGCTTTTAAATACTTATAATGGGATTAAAAATCCGATTTTTTGATTTAAAACTTATTTGTGACTTATTTAAATTCAAATAAGCCTCGAATATTGTTTTAAAAATATTTATAAGTGCTATATGGTTTATATGAGTAGATTAAAGTGTGTTAATAGTCCGTAAATGCCCGTACGAGGGCTAATGTTTGAGTTTTAATTACCGTAAAATTAGATCGGGCGTCTGATAAATACCCAGTTACTTGTTTAAATGTGATAATGATTATGATTGTGTGTCGATGATAGAATGAGGATAGTTAGACTTACTGTTATAAGTTGTTTATTATAGAATCGAGTTCCCGGAGCAAGGGAAAGGGGAAAGTAGAGTGAACGAGATAGAATCTCGTCAGCGACATAGACCAAGCAAGTATCTGTGCCTTTACTTGTGATAAATTGTTATTGTTTTCAATGCTTAAATGATTGTTATTCCCAGAACAAATCAGATTATCAAATCTTCACCCCGTATTTGAATAACTGATTCCATTTCCTTGAATATTCCTAATTCCTTAATTAATCCACAATCATGTTGGTTATCGAAACCTTCACCTTCAATTTATTTCATATTGAATACAACCATTGATTATTGACTACCACTGTTGATTATTGATTACAACCATTGACTGTTGACTACAACCATTGATTAACTTCTTGAACGAGTACATCGTACCGTTGAAACCATTCCGCTATTATTTCTTGAACTTTATTTGATATTGAGCAGTTGAAGCTCTTTTGCAATATCTTGACATTGTGCATTTATTTTGTTAAGCATGTTATTGCTTATCCTCTATGATATAATTGGCATGTTTTTAAATAGGACCAGTAATGGTCGGGCCATATTTATGGTCGGAATAATTGAAGGCCCAGATTGGCTTAGGATCCAGTAGAGGACTTTACTATAAGCAAGTCCAGGGTTGTTGCGTGACTGATCAGCAACACAACCTTTGTATTTGAAAAATGTAGAAGTCCAATTCTAATTCCTTTTTCTTCATTAAAGATTGTTAAAAGCATATGTTTGACTCGTGTATTGTTGATTCAGATAATTGAATTCTTTCCTTTTATAATAGAACTGTGATTGATATAAATATCATGCTTGCTGAGCACATGTGGCTCATACTTGTTTTGTTTCTAACCCTATTCCAGTGAAGTGAGAGAATGAGCAGACACAACGCTAGTCACGGTTTTCTCGATGCTAGGAGACCACCCCGAGTGATTGTCATTGGACGGGTAGTTGTTTTATTTTGGAAGTTAGACTAGATATCTAGCTTTGTATATTAAGTGTGTAATAACTCTGAAAACTGGTTTGTAATAAATATGACTTAGAAGCTTGTTTCATGCCATAATCTGGATGCGGTCTTGGATAAGGGGTATTTTATGTCATTATATATTATGCATGTGTTATATTCAGGTTTATATTGTGTTCCGTTGGTCGGGTGACTCCCCAAATCTGTACCCCGGGTTTGGAGGGCGTCACAACAATAGTCAGAAACTGATTACAACCAGTGTAGGACTTGACTTTGTATGGTCCCCATACATCGATATGTATCAATTCAAAGGGAGATTTAGTTTTGATATTACTATGAGGAAATGAAGCTCTAGTTTGCTTAGCTAATGGACAGATTTGACATATAAGATTGGCTGAGGAATTATGTAATCCTACCAGAGCTGGAATCATCTTCAGTCTATCAAAAGGCACATGTCCTAGCCTTAAATGCCAGATGCTCAGATCCTCTTTAACAGTCAAAAAACGTCTGCTTTCAGACTTGACTTCATGAACCCCTGAAGTGCTGTATAAACCACCTTGAGATCTACCAAGAAGAATTTGCTTCCCTTTCTGCAAATGGTCATGTATTATGCAGGTTTGACCATCAAATAACATTGAACAATGCATGTCCTTGCATAATTTCTGAACTGAAATTAAGTTGTATTGAAAATGAGGGATATGTAAAACATTGTGAAGAACCATATCTTGATGAACTCGAACAGAACCTGTATGCAATATTAGAACCTGACTTCTATCAGGAATCACAATATACTCATGTGCTCTATGTACAGGTTTATAAGTAATAAACAAACTAAGATTCGAACAAATGTGGTTAGTAGCACCACTATCAATCAGCCATTCAGTCTTAGAAATATTCTCAGCCAGTAAACAAGTCTTACCAGCTAACATAGCATGCCCAGAATGCTCAGAAAGTCCCTGTGAAGACTGTGAACCACCAGAAGAATTAAAAGTCTGCTTGTGAAGTAAATCCATTAACTGTTGATATTGAGCCACAGAAATAGAAGTAGAACCATTGGTCTCAGATTTGTCATCACAAGGAAGAACTGCTGCTACTGCCATTCGTTTATCTTTATTACTCTTGAAGTTAGTAGGATAGCCATGAATTTTGAAACACCAATCTACAGTATGACCATTCATCTTGCAGTGTGTGCAAAAATAAGTGCTTCCCTTCTTAAAATTGCCAGGTCCAGCACTAGTACCACTTGAGTTACCTGAAAAACCAGATTGCCTTGGAAAACCACCAGTATTGTTACCAATAGCATTGGAACCAGTCCTATAAGACCTCTTATTATCTGCCACGAAAGCTAAAGAATCACTCTGAGTATTGACCTGAGACAACGCTTGGTGTCTTTCTTCCTGAGAAAAAACTCTAAAAGCATTGGACAGACTAGGCAAAGGCTGTTGCATCAAAATGTTACCCCTCACAGTAGCAAACTTATCATTAAGTTTCATCATAAATTGCAAAAGCCTATGATCTTGCTCCATTTGAAGAACTTTCTGACTCATATTGCAAGTACACTTATGACAGGTACAACAGGGCAAAGGACTTATGTCACTCATAGCATCCCACAAAGTCTTAATCTCAGTGAAAAAATCAGATACACTTTTAGAACCTTGATTCAGATCAGCCAGTTGATGTTCAATAGAAAAAATCTATGTCATAGAAGCATACCCAAACCTATCCTCTAGGTCAAGCCAAATCTCTCTAGCAGTCTTAAAAAACAACACACTCCTTGACAAAGAATCATCCAAATTACTAAGTAACCAAGAACAGACCAAGTCATTACATCGTTCCCAAGCTTTAAAATCAACAGAATTTGGATCAGGTTTTACAATCGTTCCATCAACAAAACCAAGTTTATTCTTAGCTGACAAACTCAACGTAATCGACCGTTTCCAATTACTATAGCCTATACCATTGAATTTTGCCGAAACTAATTGTGAAACATTGGCATATGAAGGATGGATATAATACACACTTGACACATCTTGACTAGCCATAGGTCTCCAAGCATTTGTACTTGTGGAAGCCATGAAATCAATTGATAGACACTTATGATGAACAAACCAAATCGATAAAACGATATCAGGAGATTTAGAAAGATTGAGTAGAAATTAAGATTGTAATCAAGAGAGATTAAAATCGATATCAAGAAGGATTAAGATCAAGAAAGCAACAATCAACGGAAGAAATAGAATCAAGATATACGATCAAATCACAAGATATACGATGATTTACACAGTTTATGCTGCGAAATAGATAGATCGATGAATATGATCAATATCAACGAAAGTGATTTATAAGCAAAAGGTTCGAAAACACCTGAATTCATGAGAATTGAACAGTAAACGAGTAAAAGATCAGGATCAACTCCATCGATGCTCTGATACCATGTTAAACGTAGCTATTCTTCATCTTGTTTATGTTAGAAAATGGAAAGTTTGAGACATATTTTATATATGTTCTTGATGGAATTTCTGGAAACTAACAAGTGGAGGTTGTTCCTTGTTATGAGGACTTAAACTTTCATGTTTGGATCTAAGACATTTTCTTAGTGTAATCCATAAATAAATTGAGTTGAAATAGGTTGCTTGAAATGGGTTATGTGGGTTGGTTATATTGAAATAACTTGTATCTCACATAGCATTGGTAATGAGAGGTTGGTGGGTTTATATAGAAACATGTGCAAGAGTAGTGTACAACTACTAAGGCATGTGGGTGTGCATGGTGTTAGTATGTGCCTCGCACACACACACACACGCGCGCCGCCGCCGCTCGCCTCGCCTCGCCCCGCCACGCCACGTCACGACTCGACTCGGGTCGAAGGGCGATTTGGGCGAATGTCTCGGCGTCTCGCGTACGCGAGGCGACCTAGGCGAGGAATTTTATTACCTGTTTATTTAATATTATTTATTGATTTAATTTAACAGTATCAGTATTTATTTGTAACAGCTAAACGAACTGGATCAGGATTTATATTAAATCCTGATGGCCTGGTCAGCACTTGGAGTGAAATCCTGATGACTACTGATCCTGATGGCTTGTGTCAGTATTTGGATCCTGATGATGGTCCAGTCCTGACGAAATCCTGATGGTCGATCAAGTACTGATGCCACTCCTGACGGACAACAAGTCCTGATGGCTTGGAGTACTGATGATGATCAAATCCTGATGGACCAGGAAATCCTGACTGAGCTGTAACTGTTATTAAATCCTGATGACTGCTGTTATGGTAATTAAATCAGAATATTTAGTATTAAATGCCATATCTTCAGTTACAATAATTTTGGTCTGTTTACGTTTTATTTTGTATTTTATATAGATACAAAACATAACTTTTGACAGTGGGTGAAAATATACGTAACTCTGTAAACCCTAGGCAACTATTATCTTCTCTGGTTTTTCTCTCAACACAAACATATTACATAGTTCTTGGGTGAAGTGAGGTGCTGTTCGCTGTTGATCATTGCCATATCTGTGAGTGGATTGATCTGTGTTGTTTTATCCTGGGAGTGATATTGCTGCAACCCAACACAGCGTAAGTGGGGCAATAATCTCTTCAAGAACAGTCAAGACTTCTCGAAGGCTTGGCGACTCAGCTGTTTCTTTAATCCTTCAGTATTGTGTTAAATCTCCTGAGAGATAAGTGTTCTTTCTTATCTTGTTTTTTACAGTCTCTAATTACTTTATTGTTTCGACCTTTGTTTTGTTTCGTTTATTGGTTATTTGTCTGTTCTTGTTAATACAAAATATATATAACTGCCCTATTGTTGCTGTGTAGTTAGTAATTATACCCAACAATCTTGAAGAGATTAATTTCTGTGTTATATATTGTTAATTAACAAGATGGTTAACGGAACTGTAACTCCTGATGGTGCTATTACTTCTGGTTCTGGTGTTACTGTACCCACCATTGATTGGACCACGTACCGTTTCCCACAGCCTATTGATTTGTCAGGAATGCCTGATAAATTCGGTGGGGGTGTTGGTTTTTCTCGTTGGCAGAAAAAGATGAAACTGTGGCTTACGGTAAAGGGTCTATGGCCGGTGGTGCAGTATGAGAAACCGGTTATTGATCAGGAAAAGGCTGAAACTCTTAAGGCTTATGCCATGTGGGAGGAAAAAGATGGGGTGGCTAGGGCTGCTATACTGGCAGCTTTAGCGAACACTCTATTTGATGTGTATTCATCTGACTCCTTCACTGCTAAGCTCTTATGGGAGAAGCTGGACCAGACACACAATACTGATTAACAGCATGCTTATTAATTCTGGGTTACCAAAGTACATGTGGGGAGAGGCTTTGAATACGGCTTGCCATATTCTGAATAGAGTCCCTCTGAAACATATGGACAAGACACCTTATGAATTATGGAAAAGTAGAAAGACAAGTTTAAAGTATCTTCGTGTGTGGGGGTGCCTTGCAAAGGTGCTTGTCCTTGAACACAAGAGAAAGAAACTAGGTCTGAAAACTGTTGATTGCATCTTTCTGGGCTATATTGAAACCACTACAGCTATGAGATTTTTAGTATTAAAATCTGACATAGATGGTATAGTGGCTAACACTATAGTTGAGTTTCGTGATGCAACATTCTTTGAGGATGTGTTCCCTATGAAGACTGGCATACCTCAAGATATTTCTAATGATGATCCTACTCACACATCGAGTTCTATTCCTGATCATGTGGAAAAGATGACAAATGTGGGGGCAAATCCTGATAGTAGTTCTACTCCTGACGAAGTAGATGAACCGAGAAGGATTAAGCGTGCAAAGGTAGTCAAGGACTTTGGAAGTGATTTTGTCACTTACAATGTCGAGGATGAACCTTTGACTTTCCGACAGGCCATGGATTCTTCGGAGTCAAGGCATTGGAAAGGTGCTGTAAAGAGTGAGATCGACTCTATTGTTTCTAACGGAACATGGGAGTTGGTTGACCTACCTCCTGGGTGTACTACTATAGGATGTAAATGGATCTTCAAAAGGAAGATGAATCCTGATGGCTCAATAGATAAGTATAAGGCTAGGCTGGTAGCTAAGGGCTTTAGGCAAAAGGAAGGCATTGATTACTTTGACACATACTCTCCTGTTGCAAGGATGACTACAATCCGAATGCTTATAGCATTGGCTTCTGTACATGGTCTTATCATCCATCAAATGGATGTAAAGACAACTTTTCTTCATGGTGATCTTGAAGAGGAGATTTATATGGATCAGCCTGAGGGATTTGTTGATTCGGGTAACGAGAGGAAAGTATGTAAGTTGATCAAGTCTATATATGGCTTAAAACAAGCTCCTAGAGACTGGCATAAAAAGTTTGATGATACTGTTTTAGAATCAGAATTTGTAGTTAATGAAAGTGACAAGTGTGTCTACTATATGGTTAAAGGAAATGAATGTATTATCGTGTGCCTATATGTGGATGATATATTATTGGTTGGAACCAATATTGAGATTATTAACGAGACAAAAAGTTTCTTGAAAAGGCACTTTGAAATGAAGGATATGGGTGAGGCTAGTGTGATTCTTGGGGTCAAGTTGACACAGTCAACTGATGGAATAACATTGTCACAATCTCATTATATAGAGAAATCTATACTTGAGAAGTATGGTTATTCAAATTGTAGAATCGCTAGTACACCGTACGATCCTAAAGTTGCCCTAGTCAAGAATAGTTCAGGTATACCTGTGTCTCAGTTAAGGTATTCTCAGATTATTGGGAGTTTGCAATATCTTGCTAATGTGACTAGACCAGATATTTCTTATTCCGTGTCTAAGTTAGCTAGATATACAAGCTGTCCGAACAAGACTCATTGGGAGGCCCTGGATAGAGTTCTTAGATATCTTAAGGGAACTATCTCCCTTGGATTGCATTATCGAAGATTTCCTGGAGTTCTCGAGGGATATAGTGATGCAAGTTGGATAGCTAAGAAATCTGGTACCAATGGAGTGACTGGATATTTGTTTACCCTAGCAGGTGGAGCAATATCCTGGAAGTCTACTAGAAAGACTTTGATAACTCGGTCTACTTTTGAGGCTGAGTTGTGTGCACTAGATGCCACGGGGACGGAGGCTGAATGGTTGCATGGACTTATGTCAGTGTTACATGTAGTAAGCAGACCGCTTCCAGCCATTGCTGTTCATTGTGATAGCCGTACAACTATCGACAAGATCAGTAGTGAAAAGTATAATGCTAAAACAAAGAGACACATCCAAGTTAGACTTAAGTCTATAAGGGGTCTTGTGTCTGAAAGGATTATTGCTGTAGAGTTCATTGGAACTCAGGATAATATAGCTGATCCTTTGACTAAAGGACTTGAGCATGCAGTAGTTCTTAAGTCTAGGTTGGGGATGGGACTGATAGCCCATAATGATTCATCAGCAGCGGGAACCCAATACACCTGAGAGGAGATCCCTTGAAGTGTATTCAATGTGGTAATAACAAGCTGTGAGGGTGAGTTGGTAGTACCTTTACTATATTCCTTGATACTTACGTATCTGTGTTTATCCCCTGTAAACCTAAAAGGTACTGTTACTGCCAGTATAGCAAGAGTTATTTTGAACTCTGAATGGGGTCAAGTCATTTGACGAGATGATCGCAGTACATCTCTGGAGATGCCCAGCTAAGTGAATGTAATTGTGTGGTCGCATTAGAGGAAAGGGTTATTCCTTGAAGCATTCGACGAACAGGATCGAGACAGGACCATTAACGTCTCAAAGCCGTAGATCAGCACCATAGCCTTTGATTTGTCGTCATCTATGGAGTGTGGTTACACCAAACAGGTAAAGATTCAAGGTGAAACATTCCATCTAGATCCGGTAGCCATCGAAGTAGAGGACTTAGGAGGGTTCAAACCCGGAAGGGTACCGACTCTGAAAAACAAGTCATAATAAGGACCGATATGCATTTCTGTATGGATTTGTGGGGGATTGTTAGAAAATGGAAAGTTTGAGAAATATTTTATATATGTTCTTGATGGAATTTCTGGAAACTAACAAGTGGAGGTTGTTCCTTGTAATGAGGACTTAAACTTTCATGTTTGGATCTAAGACATTTTCTTAGTGTAATCCATAAATAAATTAAGTTGAAATAAATTGCTTGAAATGGGTTATGTGGGTTGGTTATGAAACCCTATTGGTTTTGATGATGACACATATCAGCAAGCTGATTACTTGTTATCTCCTTGTCTACATTGCTAATATTTTTGCAGGAGAAGCATAAATTTAGGGGGAGTTTTTAGCTCCTGAATATTGGTGTGTAATCATCAAAAAGGGGGAGATTGAAACCCTATTGGTTTTGATGATGACACATAACAGTAAGCTGATTGCTTGTCATTGAATATATTAGCTTGTTATTTTGTTAACTTGTTTTGCTTGATGCTTTAATTGAGGGGGAGCTTTTAGCTCAATCACATATGGATATATTATCATCAAAAAGGGGGAGATTGAAACTCTATGAATTTTGATGATCACATAGTGGCAAAGATGTTTGTATTTATAAATGTAAAGCAGCAAGCTATATGCTCTATCTTAACTTGTTGTTGCAGGGAAAGATGGCTTACTGATATGAAATATCAGTGCATATAAAATAGCATGCCATTATCATATGTACTAACTTGGTTTTGCAGGGCAAAATAGGTTACTGATATGAATGTCAGTTTATCTAAACAGCAAGCCATTAGTGCTGGACTGAGTCAGTTTGGCAAGCCAACTTCACATGTTCAATATACAAACAGCAAGTGAAGTTGTTCTGCTCAGAATCTGTCAAGATCGTGGATCATGGATCTATCTTAGGAAACTTGATTAAATATATTGTGAGGGCTCTTTTAAGACTTAATACATACATAATATATTTAGAGCTCAAAATCTTTTATCAAATCCTTTTTAATAATCGCTTTCCAAAATTATAGGAGCTTGCCATGTTTAAAAGATTTTCTCTTACAAAACCTCCTATACATGTTTTTGATACACACAAACAGAAGGGTTTTGTTTTGTCTTCGATTTATCTTCTCCAAACCTCTGTTAAACGGTCACATGAACGTTGCTAAAATCTCTCCAACCAATTGAACGTTAGAATTGGATTCTAGACGTTGGTAATTGATTGGTTGATTTTTGAACGTTGTTTGTGAAGCTATTTAAACCTGTTCTTGTGCCTTTTTCTATTATCCATCCAAGCACAACAAGAACACACAACTCAGTTTTACTTTGCTATATTCAAACAAATTTTCTTGAGCTCTTTATATATCATATATGTACTATATCTTTGAGAGTTCATAGGTTTTGAGTTGTAATCACTTTATTGATTTGTATTACTCTATTTGTAATCAGTAGTTGCTGGATATATTGGCTAGGGAACAAGGGTTTAGTGAACGTTGTTAGAGAAGTATACTTGGGAAGTATAGCTTAGAGAGCAAGTTCTGAAACAGGTGTTCAGCAAGCCATTTGTCAGCAACCGGGAAGAAGGGTGGTATATTATTGTATCTTGTAATTGTTATTATCCTTGATCAATAATATATTCTCTTACCAAGTTGGTAAGGGACCAGGACGTAGACCATAGAGATTAGGGGTCGAACCTGGCTAAACGTTTATTGTGTTCTTTATCTTTCTGTCTTACTTACTGTTCTGTATTTTGTTATAAACAGCGTGCCATTTGTGTCTGCATTAGTAACAGTCAGCGTGCCATTTAAGTCTGCATAATTTGTAAACAGCAAGCCATTTTTGGTAATTACTAAAATTGGTATTAGTTAGCCATATACACCTATTCACCCCCCTCTAGGTGTGCATTTTCATTTGGTATCAGAGCTCTAAATATATTATGTACGTATTAAGTCTTAAAAGAGCCCTCACAATATATTTAATCAAGTTTCCTAAGATAGATCCATGATCCACGATCTTGACAGATTCTGAGCAGAACAACTTGGCTTGCTGTTTGTATATTGAACATGTGAAGTTGGCTTGCCAAACTGACTCAGTCCAGCACTAATGGCTTGCTATTTAGATAAACTGACATTCATATCAGTAAGCTATTTTGCCCTGCAAAACCAAGTTAGTACATATGATAATGGCATGCTATTTTATATGCACTGATATTTCATATCAGTAAGCCATCTTTCCCTGCAACAACAAGTTAGGATAGAGCATATAGCTTGCTGCTTTACATTTATAAATACAAATATCTTTGCCACTATGTGATCATCAAAATTCATAGAGTTTCAATAATGAAAATGCACACCTAGAGGGGGGTGAATAGGTGTATATGGCTAACTAATACCAATTTTAGTAATTACCAAAAATGGCTTGCTGTTTACAAATTATGCAGACTTAAATGGCACGCTGACTGTTACTAATGCAGACACAAATGGCACGCTATTTATAACAAAATGCAGAACAGTAAGTAAGACAGAAAGATAAAGAACACAATAAACTTTTAGCCAGGTTCGACCCCTAATCTCTATGGTCTACGTCCTGGTCCCTTACCAACTTGGTAAGAGAATATATTATTGATCAAGGATAATAACAATTACAAGATACAATAATATACCACCCTTCTTCTCGGTTGCTGACAAATGGCTTGCTGAACACCTGTTTCAGAACTTGCTCTCTAAGCTATACTTCCCAAGTATACTTCTCTAACAACGTTCACCAAACCCTTGTTCCCTAGGCAATATATCCAGCAACTACTGATTACAAATAGAGTAATACAAATCAATAAAGTGATTACAACTCAAAACCTATGAACTCTCAAAGATATAGTACATATATGATATATAAAGAGCTTAAGAAAATTTGTTTGAATATAGCAAAGTAAAACTGAGTTGTGTGTTCTTGTTGTGCTTGGATGGATAATAGAAAAAGGCACAAGAACAGGTTTAAATAGCTTCACAAACAACGTTCAAAAATTAACCAATCAATTACCAACGTCTAGAATCCAATTCTAACGTTCAATTGGTTGGAGAGATTTTAGCAACGTTCATGTGACCGTTTGACAGAGGTTTGGAGAAGATAAATCGAAGACAAAACAAAACCCTTCTGTTTGTGTGTATCAAAAACATGTATAGGAGGTTTTGTAAGAGAAAATCTTTTAAATATGGCAAGCTCCTATAATTTTGGAAAGCGATTATTAAAAAGGATTTGATAAAAGATTTTGAGCTCTAAATATATTATGTACGTATTAAGTCTTAAAAGAGCCCTCACAATATATTTAATCAAGTTTCCTAAGATAGATCCATGATCCACGATCTTGACAGATTCTGAGCAGAACAACTTGGCTTGCTGTTTGTATATTGAACATGTGAAGTTGGCTTGCCAAACTGACTCAGTCCAGCACTAATGGCTTGCTGTTTAGATAAACTGACATTCATATCAGTAAGCTATTTTGCCCTGCAAAACCAAGTTAGTACATATGATAATGGCATGCTATTTTATATGCACTGATATTTCATATCAGTAAGCCATCTTTCCCTGCAACAACAAGTTAGGATAGAGCATATAGCTTGCTGCTTTACATTTATAAATACAAACATCTTTGCCACTATGTGATCATCAAAATTCATAGAGTTTCAGGTTATATTGAAATAACTTGTATCCCACATAGCATTGGTAATGAGAGGTTGGTGGGTTTATATAGAAACATGTGCAAGAGTAGTGTACAACTACCAAGGCATGTGGGTGTGCATGGTGTTAGTATGTGCCTCGTGCACACACACACACACGCGCGCCGCCGCCGCCCGCCTCGCCTCGCCCCGCCACGCCACGTCACGACTCGACTCGTCTCGGGTCGAAGGGCGATTTGGGCGAATGTCTCGGCGTCTCGCGTACGCGAGGGGACCTGGGCGAGGAATTTTATTACCTGTTTATTTAATATTATTTATTGATTTAATTTAACAGTATCAGTATTTATTTGTAACAGCTAAACGAACTGGATCAGGATTTATATTAAATCCTGATGGACCAGTTCTTGGATCAAATCCTGATGGCCTGGTCAGCACTTGGAGTGAAATCCTGATGACTACTGATCCTGATGGCCTGTGTCAGTATTTGGATCCTGATGATGGTCCAGTCCTGACGAAATCCTGATGGTCGATCAAGTACTGATGCCACTCCTGACGGACAGCAAGTCCTGATGGCTTGGAGTACTGATGATGATCAAATCCTGATGGACCAGGAAATCCTGACTGAGCTGTAACTGTTATTAAATCCTGATGACTGCTGTTATGGTAATTAAATCAGAATATTTAGTATTAAATGTCATATCTTCGGTTACAATAATTTTGATCTGTTTACGTTTTATTTTGTATTTTATATAGATACAAAACATAACGTTTGACAGTGGGTGAAAATATACGTAACTCTGTAAACCCTAGGCAACTATTATCTTCTCTGGTTTTTCTCTCAACACAAACATATTACATAGTTCTTGGGTGAAGTGAGGTGCTGTTCGCTGTTGATCATTGCCATATCTGTGAGTGGATTGATCTGTGCTGTTTTATCTTGGGAGTGATATTGCTGCAACCCAACACAGCGTAAGTGAGGCAATAATCTCTTCAAGAACAGTCAAGACTTCTCGAAGGCTTGGCGACTCAGCTGTTTCTTTAATCTTTCAGTATTGTGTTAAAGCTCCTGAGAGATAAGTGTTTTTTCTTATCTTGTTTTTTACAGTCTCTAATTACTTTATTGTTTCGACTTTTGTTTTGTTTCGTTTATTGGTTATTTGTCTGTTCTTGTTAATACAAAATATATATAACTGCCCTATTGTTGCTGTGTAGTTAGTAATTATACCCAACAGTTTATACACAAGCAACACAATTGAGAGAGAATTAAGAGAGTAACAATATAAAATCACTAGTTATCTTAGTTATAGGAAAATGAGTAGTATATATAGGTGACAACACTTTGTAACAAACTAAGCTGATGTGGCATAACTAACTCGCCACTAGATGGAATATGAGCTGGATATTCAATAGTAAACACAAACATCTTTGCCACTACGTGATCATCAAAATTTATAGAGTTTCAGTAGGAGCATCATACTACTGCTTTGACGACTCCAACGACTTTATGTTTTGGATATAGTCCGTTAGTTCACAGATCTCTGTTATAGTAATTGCAGTAACAAAACGAGCTAGAAGAAACCACAACATCAAAAAGAAGAGCCCCAGGGAATCCAGTCTTCTTTGGGACCTTGGGTAATCATGTAATATGGAAGGAAAATTAAACTTGCGTAGAAATAACAAGCAAAAATCATCACCAAAATACACTTAGAAACTTAATTTAAATATTTTGCCACGGTGGCGCTTTTTTTTTCCTTCTTTAATGCAGCCAAAAATTATGCTTTAGAAGGTTCTTCGACGTTGTTCATCTTACCGTCTGTATAGATATCCTCTCTTGGGGACTAGCTAAGATACTAGTTGAACATAAATTTTGTGTTTTGGTACGTCAGGATGCAGAAGCTCGTTGATCTCTATTTATAGCATCTTATATCTTTTACTAATTCGATTAGGTTTGTGAGTTTGTAGTTAACCATACCATTCAATGATCTAATTGATCTATCAATATTTAAGCAACACGTGTGCGTAAATAAGGCCGGCATGCAAATTCTCAAAATTCCGCTTGCAATTTATTAATTAAGTGATTATCTGAAACAACAATGGGGATGATAATAAATGCGTTCAAATTTTGTAACATTTAAATATATAATACTTCTCAAATACAAACTGTGTTTTAGAAGGATAATGGTATTCATGTTACAAACACTAATGCTATTGTCACTGTAATTAGTGCTTGAAAATTCCTCAAGATGTTAGATGCTCCATTTGTTCCTGAGACAAAAAAAAATGAAGAGAAAGTAACTGCATTAGTTAAAGTACATTTCAAATCTATCACAAAATCCAGAACTAAAAAGAATTATCATAAAATTCAAAACCCTATCGATACTCATAAAAAAAATCTAGTGTAATTTAAATTATTGTCGTAATTGAGTCCGATTCGGCCTAGCTAGTTTTCCCCGAAACAGCTGTTTATCTTTTGCATAAAAAACAAAACACGAAGGAGCATATACGCTTAGACGACGGGACCAGTCAAATCTTGTGTTAGCAATTATAACTAGACCTTTTGTACCATTTTGATGTTCCTCCGTACCAGTTTTTGAAGTGCCAGAATTAGAACTGGGTGGTACAGCCTGATCACCTAATCCCAGGTTTTTACAATCTGCTCCAAAGAAGCCTGAATGATAAACAACATATGTAGAGAGGTTATTTTCATCATATCTTGCTACTATTATCTTGAAACATTGGTAAAATTGAATTTTCCGCAATCGAATATCTTGAATTATTATTGTTTTATATTTCAACTTCTATGCATACGATTGGGAATACTTTGGCACATAAAGATTCAATGAAAGAGCAACTTACATTGTTCAAAACAAGCATTGGAAGACTTGCCGAACAAATTGGTATAGCCTTCGTCACATTGACAGTAGTGGCTAGTGCCATTAACTACGCAGTTTCCGTTGCCACAATATACAAAGTTACAAGCTGCAAATCAATAATGATAATATATTTGTATTATTATTCGTTTGATTAATCGCAAATAATTTAACTAAACCATAAATTTTAAATTTTTACGGCTTGAAGGATCGGTGGTTAGGAGAGGTGGTGGTACAGCTCCGCTTCCACACTGAAAGTTCACTGTGCCTGCAGTTATACAAATCAAGTTATTTATAGGTGAATCAATTTTTACATAAAATTTTCTGTGTGCATATATTTCAAAGGCCTGGTGGTTTTACGGAGAGGGCCGATCTTATGTGAAAATTCCAACACATGACCTTGGGGCGTATTGCAAAGTTTTGCGATAAAAATGAATAATAATAATAATAATAATAATAATAATAATAATAATAATAATAATAATAATAATAATAATAATAATAATAATAATAATAATAATAATAATAATAATAATAATAATAATAATGTAAACACATAGTTTATACAGGAGAGACTTACAATTTGGAAGAGCACAAAAAGGAATGATAGAAGAAACAAGGGGGATCTGCTTCCAACCAGGTTTACATACACAATCAAAACCAAGTACTGTTGTATTGGAACCTATGCATGTTCCTTCTCCACAGTTCATTACTGCACATCCTACACCTGTAAAATCCCACTCTTGCAACATATGAGACCCCGGAGAAACACACACACACACATATTTGTTTTATGCGGAACATTGCAAAACATATTGTTCAACAAAACATCGGGTACATACATACCTTGGAGAAACGGTGGCACACCTTGGGAAGTTGTTGGAACAATACTAGTGTAGGAGAAACAGAGGAGAAAGAGTAGTAGTTTGAAAGTAGAATGGAGAGAAAATGTCAAAATGCAACTTCCCATAACTTTAGGCAAATGGGCTCCCACTCCTTGATTTGAAGTTGGTTTTTGAAGACTATCTATCAACAGTCATAGCTGTACATTTATACATAGCTTTAATTTCAGACATACATATTTTTTAATAGATATATTAACTACATTACAATATTATGATTTGAAAGTTTAAAAAAATATATTACAATGGAAATTACAACACAACAAAATCGGTTTCAGATATTGGTTAGTCCACCCTTGGGGACACCTGTGGGAAAGCTAGAATTATAAATATGTTTCTTTTTTATTAATTTGAATGTGCAAGCTCTTGGATTTTGTCTCCGTCTGTTTGTAATCGACTGGCTAATCAGAACTTGCAGTTCCATTATTTCTAAATAGATATTTATTTATAAAACTTTAATACTCAAAACACAGTAAACATTAGTAAAAAATCCGACTCTAAACTCTTACCAGAAATTTGGTTCATTATTAATGAATCCGGTTGATGGAAATTGAAAACTCAGTCTCTTACTTTTTTGTTTGGGACTTGGGATACCAATTTTATTACATTAAATAAGAATCTCATTCCTTTTTCATAAATAAATCATTCTCTTCATTTCTCTTAGAACATCGTATCACTCTTATTCTCATTCTTAATTCTCATCCTCATCACTAATTCAAACACCCCATTTTTATAGAGAAATAGATAGTATATACTAAACTACATTACAAAGAGTAATTTAGTTAAGGGGCCAAATCTAGTAGGATAAATCTAGACCGCTTCTCGACTAAACTTCAAAATTTAGTTCATAATATACCGAACTTTAGTTGAAAATCAGTACATACTTAACAATTTCACCTGGTTTGCCACTGATTTGATTAGTAACGATTTTTCTTTAACTATCGAACTTTTGGTTTATAAAGTATAGAAAATCCAAAGGTCTAGGTCGAGATACATTTTGTTCTCTACAATTGTAGTGTTAAGTGGTTTGGTTATTTTGTACTGCAGGGAGAAAACAAGTTGGAAAATACATCCGATTAGCTAAAAAAGTTGGGATACACATCCAACTACATATAAATATATGTAGAATAGAACTGTTAAAAACTTGATGCCAACAATATACTGTGCGTGTTTGGGGTATCACAAAAAATTGATTTATAGTTTAAAATGAGTAAGTGCTTTATAAGTGATAAGTTGATGGATTCTTATAAGTTATACCGGTATTTGAATAAATTTACTTATAAGTTAGTTAAGAGTTTGCTAAATTAAATTTGAAAAAATAATTATTAAATACAATGATTTCAACACTTGCATTTTAAATTAAAAAAATATTTAAAAACACAAAGGTAAAAATATAAAGTATTAAAAAAATAAAGAAATCAAAGAATAAATTGATAAGTTAAGTAAAACGTTGGTGATTTTTAACATTCAACTTATCAATTTATAAATTATAAATTATCAAATAAGCTTAGTACACAAACACCCCAAACAGCCCACTGTCTCCTACCTCTTTTTGTCAAATAGGGAACCGGGGGCGGAAATAACCAAGGGTGTGAAAGAACGAGATGTTTAGCGACCAGTCGATGATTCGACCATACTCTAATACTCCACAGCTACGATTCCAAAACAACATTGCAAATGACAATATGATATTTACTTACATTTTCTCGACAAACCTTTTGTTTAGAACAAGTCCATTGAGAACAATCCTCTAGAATGAGTATCTAGCCTTGGAAATTAATGCTCCAACGGAAAGAGGATGGTAAGATAGCGCTGGAATATTGGGTCTGTGTGGTGACGGGTTTATAAGTCAACTTACCGTTTATAAACCCGTAAGAGCTTACAGAGATGTTTGTCAACCTAAATTATGACCCTAACTTATAACTTATATGTTGATAAGTTGAATGTTAATAATAAGGTACATTTTCACTTATTGACTTATTACTTGATTTCTTTGTTTTTTAATAATTTATATTTTTATCTTTTTGTTTTTAAATATTTTTTTAATTTAAAATGCAAGTGTTGAAATCATTGTATTTAATAATTATTTTTTCAAATTTAATTTAACAAACTCTTAACTAACTTATAAGTAAATTTATCCAAACACCCGTATAACTTATAAGAATACATCAACTTATCACTTATATGATACTTACTCAATTTATGTTATAAATTAACTTTTTTATGATATCCCCGAACACGCACATTGTTCTTTTGGTATTCAAAACCATTTTATAAGTCCCGTATACATTTGACAAGGTAAGATTATGTTTGTTAAAACCCAATTATAAGATTAGAGCTTCGTCTTGAAGATTCTATATGCATTTTGTACAGAATAGGGAGATAATAAACAAAAGGTCAGCAAAACAGTTTACATGTTTTTCACACAAATTAACAATGTAGACGAGACACAGTACTTTCCACACTTAGAACAACAATTAGTTCTTGACCATATATAGAGCCAAATGTACAACAGAAAGGAATCACTTAACTAAGGACTTTATCACGCTTACAGGCAAGTTCTGGTATCTTGCTTGTATTGGATATATGTAACCAGTAACTTCACGGAGCTCACAACGAAATATTTAGGACAAACAGTTCTATATATAGGCGTATAAAGGTCAATTTGTTCTGAATATAAGCTAATTATAGTCCAGCTGCTGGGTGCACCAACACACATTAGTTAAACAGTGTTCCTTTAGGAAATCTCTAGAAATACAAAAGCAGAAATTATTTTTCCAACGTTTACAAGTTTTCACATTCATCGTTTCCATTACAGACATAATAAGTATTCCTATATCCTAAATCATTTGTCGTGTTTAAATTTTTGTTGGTCGAATTGACCGCACTTTAACTAACATTTACTTTGTTTTTCTTTTCTAATTCAAGAAAAATATGAGAGAGATATATTAAAGTATATTAAATATACTTTTCAGTATATTTAATTATATTAATATGTAATACGTAGTCAATGCTCAGTTAATTTAATCACAAAATATTAAATAAGACAAAAAATTTGGGACGAAAAAAGCATTTTCTTTACAAATGTTTCCCAATAAAGGTGTTTCAAAAAATCCGTCAAACTGTGAATCCGAACCGGACCACAACAATCCGAACCAACAAAAACTGAAACCGTAGAAACAGTTGTTAATGGTTCGGTTAACCGAACCGTTTACAAATATATGAATTGGTTGTGGTTTCTAATAAATTAAAATCAGTTAAACCAAACTGGGCCGTTATATAGTAATACGTTAAAAAATTTAGTAGATAATTATAAATTAACACTATAATTTATAATATACTAGCTTATAGCCCGTGCAATGCACATATATTTTTAAATATTTTTATTATATTAATTTATAATTTTATTTAGTATTCATAATTGTTTTAATTTTTACTTTTATTAATATTTATAATTCTAAAATACAATTTTTCAATATATTATTGACAAATTTTGAATGTTACACTTTTGAAAAAATAATTTACCTATTAAAATATAAAATATTACTTGACATTATATTCAACGGTTCTCATCTATTCATTTTAAGATCCAATATTTCTTACTTTTTGTAGTACTATCGTCCCTTAACGACCAAAACTTACTCTAGACTTTTTTTTAATATATTTCGAGATAAGAATAAAATAAAATATTTGATACGTTGTTGATGGTGTTCGAATATCTCACGATTATTTTCTATTATTTTAAAATTTAATGATTCTTATTTTTTTTATGGTAATGTACCGTGACAACCAAAATAATGAATAAAATACACAAGGATATATTTTTGGGTAAATAATCCCGTGTTGCGTTTACCCTGTGCAAAACACATATATTTTATGTATATTTATTCAAATTTATATGATTCAAAATTTAAATTCTTTTTTAATTTTTAAAATAGGTAAAATTAATATGTTATTGAGGTGATTCGAAACTTAAATGTTTCCTAGTATGTTATAAGTACTAGTATTTTACCCGTGCTACACACCGAAAACACTATGTCAAAAGTTGTAAATCCATTATTATTATAACTCAATAATTTTCTTTAAGTTTTATGGGTTTTTTTAAAATCAAACTTGTTTCCAATATTTGTTTTCCACATATCTTTACGAATTATGCTAATACATTGATATAGGCTAAAAATAACCCTAGAAATATAATTAATGATGTATTAATTAGACCTAGATTGGTCCAAGAATACGGCCCGATAAACAAGGCTCGAAATCCTAATTATTTATTAATTTCGTAATTAATAAATAGGGAAAATATACATCTCATAAAAAGAGTCCAAAGTGTGATAAATTCTTCAAAAAGTCTGCCTCCTACAAAGAAGGATCTAGAATCTCAATCAAAGGAAATAACTAGTCACAGTCCTTATCCTACGATAAGGAAAAGACTTGCCCATCAAGGAATACAATCATTATCCACCGTTAAGAAGGAGACTTATTTGATAAGTCTCCTAATCATACCCTAAATACAAGGCTCCTGACGCATATATAAAGGACTTGATCCTTCAATCAGAACTACGTTTTTGACTTGATTCTCAATTACGAATTGAGATACGTAGGCATCTTGAGAGTACCGATTTAGTCACGAAACACGAGAACATCCATTAAAGCTCGAAACTCTCTAACCCTAGCATTAAATTCGCAAGCACAGTTTTTATTCCACAACATTTGGCGCCGTCTGTGGGAAGACAACATCAACCATGGCAAACACACGAAGAACGACTCGAGAAACTCAGACTTCTGAAGGACTTCCTATTACTCCTGAAACGGAGACTCACGGAGGCCAACCGCCGCAAACTACTGGCACTCAAGGGGCAAGTATCCCCCTCACCACTACCCAAGGACCAGAAATCCCAATTTCGGTTAAAGGAACGAATCCCCTGTAAATGGTCGTTCATGGACCTAATCCACAAGAGACCACTCTCCAGCAACCAATCACAACATCTCCACTGCTCATGAATGCACCACGTAGCCTACAACTTCACACCACGGATCTTCCCCAATACGCGACTCAAACTTTAGGGATGCCAACCTATGGTATGCTACCTCGACCCACGGTGGGCAGCAGTGGTATCAATCCAACCTATCACGAAGCATATGTGCCTCCTTATGTTCAAGGTCTGGGACCCCAAAATCAACAAACTCAGACTCGACAGACCCCTTTGATTCAAGATTACTCAGGTCCCTATACTGAGGATGAGAATTATTCAACTAGAGAAGAGAGGGATGTTGCCCCAAGGAGGAGACGTTCTTCCCAAACAAATCGGGAACAACCCCAAACCACCAACGAAAAGATTACGGCCCATGAGGCAGAGGCTGCAAGGCTAAAGAAAGTACTGGCGGAAGAGGAGGCTTCAAAAGCACAAATCCAAGCAATTGGAAGAGTCCCGGTGATCAATTTAGATCCAGCACCGAGAAGAACCAAGAGGGCTGAAGCCCCAAAGGGTGATCCTACTGTGTTGTTACCCCTAGGAGATCCTGATGATCCTACACCACCTTTCACTCAGGATATCATGAAAGCTAATATATCCAGAAAATTCAAGATGCCAACCATTAAAGCTTATGATGGAACGGGAGATCCCGCGAATCACGTGAGAACTTTCTCTAATGCACTGCTGTTGCAGCCTACCAATGATGCAGTCAAGTGACGAGCGTTTCCATAAACCCTAGCGGGCATGGCTCAACGTTGGTACAGCCGTCTACCTCCCAATTCTATTGGATCTTTTAAGGAACTGAGCAAGGCGTTTATCAATCAGTTTGTTAGTGGAAGGGTGCATGAAAAGAGTTCTGCATCTCTTATGGGAATCCAGCAAGGAAAGAATGAATCCTTGCGGGATTACATAAATTG
The DNA here is from genome assembly GCA_030848705.1 of Heracleum sosnowskyi. NCBI lineage: Eukaryota > Viridiplantae > Streptophyta > Magnoliopsida > Apiales > Apiaceae > Heracleum > Heracleum sosnowskyi. Next base: position 38,088,348 of record CM061244.1, read on the forward strand.
ATTCACTAGGGAGGCTCTGAAAGTCCCGGACTTGGAGGACAAAGTAGATATGATAGCCCTGCAACAAGGAACCACTGATGATCACTTCAAGAGATCCTTGGCAAAGCATCCACCCGAAAACATGTTGAAGCTTCAAGATAGAGCCGGAAAGTATATCAAGGCCGAGGAAAGCATGAAGAAATATGAACCCACTGCTGAGGGAAGTGAAAACGGAAAAAAGAGAAAGGAGACTCGAGAGTATGACGTTGGGGACAAATATCCCAGGACAACGAAGGATTCTGACTCTCCACCTAAAGAGAACAACTTTGGACCCAGGTTCAATGAGTATTCAAGGTTGAACACCTCAAGAAGTCAAATTCTGATGGATATTGAGAAGGAAGAAGATATTCGATGGTCAAAGCCACTAAGATCCGACTTGGAGAAACGAAACAAGAATCAATTCTGCTGTTTCCATAAAGAAGTTGGTCATGACACCGATGATTGTAGACAACTGAGAGATGAGATCGAGTTCTTAATCCAAAGAGGAAAAGTCGATAAGTTCACTAAGGATGGGAATCGAGGAAATCAACAAGGAAACTATGAAAGGAAAGACTATGATATGAGGGACAACGATCAAGATCGTAATCCTAAGCCCCGAGGGCCTGTCATCAACATGATATTTGGAGGACCGACTGCTGCTGGGTCCTCCCGAAACTCAAGGAAAGCTTATGCCCGAGAGGTAATGACTGTTGTAGGAGAAGCAACAAAACGTGCCAAGACAGAAGTAGCTATTAGCTTTGATGATTCTGATCTTGAAGGGGTGAAGTTCCCCCATGACGACTGTAACAGCCCCAAATCCGGGGTCAGGGATTTAGGGTAGTCACGATCCATGTACTCCTTGCCTTACCTGTATTACTCACACCATTCATAATTCACCTGCTCATGACCCCACAACATACGTCTCACACACACACACAGGTTAGAGTCTCAGAAACGACACAATACAACAACTGCGGAATAAATAATTTTTATTACAATACCCAAATGTCTTTTGAATCTGTCACTGATACAATTTCTAAGTAATGTTACATTACCAACTTAGTCTTCTGATGCTTACAATCCTCTAATACCATTCATGTATATACATAAGTCGAATACCGAAAGCTGTAGCCTGATTCGATTGGTTCGTACTACTCTCGGGATCACTGCTAGAAACTGTTTATGAAAACGCCTTGCGGGGTATGTGCCGTCCCATTGGCATCCTGCTTCGCTGCTATATAATATATATAAAACAATAGCAAGAGTGAGCGATAGCTCAGCAAGGAAATGAAAGTATGGCATAATTCTGCCTTTAATTCAACCCAGAAATAAAGCGGGTATAAGACAATAATTTGTCAAAATATCTCGATACTTAAATTACATCCTTATCGGAATGTAATCCCAAAAATAATACCATTGTTGTATTTCAAATATCAATTTCATAATATTTCTGCAAACTTTGGCTATATTATGAACAAAGTTCTAGTATAAACGATGAGGTTTCAAAGTAAACCAAATATAACCTTTCCGAAAAATATCTGCTATATATGCAGAATATCAACATATAACTTAAAAGATGAAGTTATAAGGTGATTCAGTATAAACAACTCCCTTACCATAACTCATGTTATGTAAGGTATCCACAGAGTCATAACTCATAAATAAAAGATGAAGTTGCATGAATTTATTGTTACTTCATTTCCAAACACTTTTCGACCCCCTACCAACATGATTGGTTCTTCACCCCAATACATGTTGCAGGAATATCCAAATTGGATGATGAACTAATACTGGAGTTGCTACCGCGTCCGCTGTGCCTAACCTTACTATGATCAGTAGCAGGTCGCACCGCTCAAATAGTTTTTTACATGTAGATGGAAGTATCACGACGGCCTGACATTGTCTACCGCCTTACTATGACCTCCCGGCCCATTTGGGGCAATATATAAAAGTTGGATGGGCCCACGCAACTTGACCACTTACACCACTCCTAGTTCAGATGGAATCCATGACTCTGAAACGTATAGATCGTCCTCCTTTCCCCAAGTGTAACACTTGTTGATACGACTCCACTAAGTAGTTATATCTAGGTTGGAAAGGGAGATTCTCCAATATTTCCCAAGCTATGCTTGTTAATGGATATCGACTTGTTCTATGAATTTACCCCTCGATCATTGAGGTGGTAACACAACACTAGACTGGCAGCAATTAAATTTCTCCAAGAAAATATCAGTCCCTTGACAGTTTTGAGTTGAGAGTTCAAAAAGAGTAGTAGTCTCTTAAATCAGGTTTCCCATATTTTTGATGGTTGAGCGAACATTTAAATCCTCTTAAGAGACGGATTTAAATGGAAAACATTGTTTTGGGAACCTCTTTGGATTTTTAAAAATAATCAATGATATTGATTAAATAAGTAAACATTAGATGAATATTCGAAATAATACTCCTTACGTAAATACTGATTAAATGAATATTCGAAAATACTATTCATTAAGTAAATATAGATTAAATGAATATTCAAAGATAATATTCATTAAATAAATAAACCTCAAATGAATATTCAAAAATAATATTCATTACTTAATAAATCTCAAATGAATATTCGAAAATAATATCCATTAAATAATTAAGTCTCAAATGAATATTCAAAAGCAATATTCATTAAATAAATAATTAATCCTCGAATGAATATACATAAATAATATTCATTAACTAATTAAATAATCTTCAAATGAATATTCAAAAATTAATATTCATTAAATAATCCCCAGATAAATATTCACAATAATATTCTTAAAGTCAATAATCCTCAAATGAATATAAATAATATTCTTTAAGTCAATAATCCTCAAATGAATATAAATAATATTCTTTAAGTCAATAATCCTCAAATGAATATAAATAATATTCTTTAAGTCAATAATCCTCAAATGAATATAAATAATATTCTTTAAATAAATAATTAACCCTCGAATAACAGTTACCTGATATCTTTGTTATCATTCCGGAACAAAGCGATTTTAAGAAAACATTTTGAAAATGATATTCATCTAAGTAAACAAATTTAATTAGACGAATAAGGCTTATTTAATCCGTAAATGCTTCCAGAAGTATTTACTAATTAAATAAACACTGGTTTATTGGTGATGTTGCCTTTAGGTTAATTATTGCGAAAATCTTTCTAAAAAGCTCTGTCCGGGTTTTCGAAAATATACCTTACAAAATAACCCCGATACGCTGGCTAAGTTATAAACTCAATACATGCTCTACCCTCTGAGCCTTTCTTATTCCAGTACACAAATACCTACCTTATGATATAAAGTCCCCTTCCACCATACGAAAAGTTTATAAATATATACACCATATAATTCAAGGCATAGGATCTTAAAAGCATCACCACCCATCAACAGTATTATAAGGTCATAGGATTTTGGTTATCGCACGAGCAGGATTTAATATCATTAACAAGACCAAGGATATACTGGTTTTGATAAGGAAGCACAATATTGGGAAACTTGCAAATATGGATTGAAACTTATTCAACACATTTCATATATTTCAAAATAAATATACTCTGAACGATCGAGTATGCATACATAACTTGCATCTAGTATATACATACTTCAAAATATGGTTTTTAGAAACTTGCCTGATGCTCGAGAAGTGATAGGGGTTCGCGACGATGCCGGACAATCTAGACAAAGTCAAACGAAAACACACGGTTAATCCCCTCGATAAACCACTTATAACTCAATGCTTAAACACGTAAGCGAAATACAACCAAGGCATTACTTGCTCGCTCTAGCGTCACACTAAGTCCATGTTATTCGTCAAATACTTAAATCATAAGTTTGGTTCGAAATCCATCCTCAAATCCAAGTTATACTTAACCATTTGGAACCTTGGTTTCTAAGTCTTGTTTTCAGTGGTTTTCACTTGTGCGACCTCGACTAAAACATTTTTATAAAATCGAAACATAATCTTTTTAATCCGAATCGTTTTCGTGAGCCTTCCTAACTGTCTCTAGTATTATTCCTCAAAGTTTCACATTTTAATATGGCTCCGAAGTGGTCCAAATATAGCCTCAAAGTTGCTGAACAGAGAAGGGTTGTTCCTCCGAACGACGTTTACTAAAACTCACTTTTCTCTTAAACCGTAAATCGTAACGACATGATTCTTGCGCTCACGTAAACTAGAAACAAAGCTCTACACACTCATGTTCATCACTGAACCAAAAGAGGCAGTTAAGTTTTCGGATTCTATGCAGTTTTAAAGTTAACGAGAATCGGGCATTACGACGGCTTAAAACTTAACGTTTTCCATTTTCAAAACACACTCAAATCAATACCAAACAATCCCAAACTCACCATCCACCTTATACACCCTCCACTCAGTCAAATCCTCCATGAATAATCACAACAAAATTCATAACCCATCCTCCAATACTCAACCAACAATTCATCTAATCACTTAATCATGAGCTTAACTTTACATAAACATCAAAACCATTTCAAAACTCATATAACAAAAAGGGGCAGAGGTTTTTATACCTTTCTTGAATCCTTAAACACACCACAAGAGCTTGTAAGCCTTAAGAGAGTCTTCATCCATGGTTATCATCCTTAAACTTGCAAAAGAAAATCAAGAACAAGTTATGAATTCTCGGAGTTACTATACACCGGTTTAAAGAACTGGAAAACTGAAGGTCTTACCTTGCTCAAATGGAAGAAACTCGTGAAATACGAAATGTAGATTATCTCAAGACCTTTCCAACAAGCTATAGATCGCAATTGTCCACAGAGAAATGAAGGAGATATGAATTTTACAATCCGGCAGTTTTGCTTTGGCCGAAAATGAAGAAAATAAGAATGGTTTTTGATTTTTTGTTAATTTGCTTGGAAATGCTGATTTTTTGTTAAAGGTGGTGAGTCATTGCATGTCCAGGACACGTGTCGATCAGTGGGGGGTTATGGTGGCAAAGAAGGGGACACGTGTCAAGCAATGGAGATCATGGTGGCAAGCAGCTTTACTGGTTCGTTTTCCTTTCACATGGATGATCTAAATGTTGCATTTCTCGAATTAATCTTGTTACATGTTACTTCCATGTCTATATTTAATCCTGTCATAATTTCAATCCTTAATCCATGATTCGTTCGCTTAATCACTTAATCTCGTTATAAAGTATCAGCGGTTTCTAGAACCTTCGTTTCACTGTCTCAGTGGTTTTCGTTCTAAATTCTCAAATCAAATATAATAACATTCCAAAATATTAAATCCTCAAATCCTTAATTTAATATCTCATTTCTTGAATATAATAATATATATAATTCACTGCCCGGTCAAATACTACGCCAAAATAAAATTCGGAATTTCTGAATTCCGATCGTCTTTGCATTCACTTATTTACTCCGTAGATCACTAATATGACTTCGGAATATCCACACTACGTCTCGTACATAGGTGGCATGAAAAACTTTGTTAATCCTCAAAATCACTATTCATCCACCAAATTCACTATTCACTGATGCACTTAATCATAATAAGAAAAGTTTTAATTCTACCAAAAATTCGGGTTATTACAGTCTCCCCTCCTTAAAAGGATTCCGTCCCGGAATCAGCTTAGGAATAACTGGGGGTAATTCCCTCCCATTGCACTTTCTAACTCCCAAGTGGATTCTTCCACTTCTTGATTTTCCACAAACCTCTCACTAGCTTGGCAACCTCGTCACTTAGCACTTGCTCTTTTCTATCCGTGATTTCCACAGGTTGTTCTTTGTAAGTCAGACCAGGTTGTATATCTACCTGCTCGTACTCTAACATATGCCGGGCATCTATAGTATACTAACGTAGCATTGACACCTGAACCCCGTTATGACCATTCTACAAGTTTGGGGGGTAAGGCTGGCTCGTAGGCCACCTTCCTGACGCATTTTAAAATCTCAGATGGCCCAATGAATCTCGGGCTCGACTTCCCTTTCTTTTCAAATCTCATTAATTCTTCCCACGAGGATATCTTTTAGCATCACGAATTTCTAACCTCATATTCTCTATCTTGTTTACACAGAAAATACACCAATCATAAACTTGCTTGTCATCCATCCACATGCCATTTAGCTCATCAATAGCAGTACTATCTCTATACTCGCGGCCTTAGTCCGCATACTTTCTCTGTCTGTCTTGGCTGTTACTAGCCGTCTGTTGGTGAAATCTTCTGTCTTTCTAGTTTGTCGGACTAACTTGGGTTTTGTGTAAAATCTCATCCTTTAATTCCCGATCATTCGGAATCCATCTCAGTCTCATTTTAATTAAGGGTATCGGCCACCACATTGGACTTTCCCGGATGGTAGTGTATCTCACAGTCATAATCCTAGGTCAATTTTAGCCATTTCTCCATCTCATGTTATCTACTATCACGGGTAACCCAAAGCCAATTCATTTCATTCCATAAAATTTGTGGGTGCATTAATCACCCCAAAACAACCTCGCTGAAAACTCGAAGTGCCTATTCCTAATACGAATCACAATCTTGGGTATATTCTCGGATTTAACTTCCAACCGGTGATATCCAGTTCTTAAATAAATTTGGAAATACACAGCGTTCTTTCGCTGATCTAACAATCATTTACAAGGGTACCTATGCTCCACGTCGAACTCATACAACTCTCGAGGTTCGATGCATAATCTTGTGCTAATATCCTTCTCTCTCACAACAACACCGGGCTCTCCACGGTGGTACAATGGGTCTTATCATATTCTTGCCCAACCATTCTTGTAACTGAGTCACTAACTCTTTCATTCCCACTATACTCGGAATACTCGGTATTCATTCTCATGTCATCCAAATCGATATCTGGTAGCTCCTTAAAACCTTGTACAATCTCCCAAAACCATTGTAGTTCCCTTAATACTTGGTATCTCTTTTCTTGGCGGCAACCATAAGAGCTAATTAAGCCTCGCATTTCTGGCGTAATAGTTTCTTAGTTTAAACTATATTCAAGAATCTCTGAATCTGTCTCCATCCTTTATTTATTACTCTCTCTCTCTTACAATCAGTCTGGACTCCATTGGGTGTCAACCAACCCATCCTTATAATAATGTCAACTTCTCCCAAGTCACAATACCAGCTCCCTCTGACTCTATCGCCAGTACTTATCTTGCTAACCCAGAGGTAGTGTCCATTCGTAAACAACTCCTCCAAAATCTCAATTCCACTATATGGCATCTATCTAACACCGTTGTCACTGGAGTACACGACACATCACTATTCCTTTCACATATATCACTTGATCCCCTTTCCATTATCATAATATCCTTGGGAGAATAAACCAATTCATTGATATGTCATTAACATTCTATTCGTCTTAGGGATTCGCTCCTGTCATAGGCGATTTCGTTGCGAATCTAATTCCTATCAGCGAATTTTGACTTATTTGACCTGGTTCGCCTCCCCTTAGAATTCAATGAGGATAACCAAAATTCATGGGGCCTTGAAAAGACAGCTCCCATATCAAGGAAAACGTCACACACTGGTGATCATAAGGTTATGAGTTTTAAGGTAACCTTATTGGAGGTAAGAGAATTTACCGAGAGATCAACATGATCGTAAGAACTCAACGTTGTGTGCCTCGATTGAGACATTACTAAAGGTAATTAGCCTTCTTGTATTTCACAACTTACAAGTGATGGCGTCCCATCCGACTTCTATCACATAGACAGATAGTCCTTGTAGCCCCTATAAGTATAGGGTTGTTCGTCTCAGTGGAAGTTGAAAAGTACGAAAGCAATTCGAGATCAATTTAATGATTATCGTCTTTCGACAATATTTCTCAAAGGAACACCTCGGATTAAAATTGAACAGATTCCAAAGGTGCGGTTTCTAAAGAAAATACAAGGAAAAGAATAACCAAAAAGATATTGGTACTTTAACAAACAAGTGGTGAGGTATCACCATAGGGTCATTCATTATTCGAAGAAAAGTGAAAGCTTAAATAACATCATTTGACAGGGCTTCGAAAACCTGAAAGCAGGCATTGTGACAGCCTCTGGCACAAGTGAAACTGAATATGGTTTAGCACAAGTGTTATAAAATAACTTCGAAGAGGGAATATACCCTTTATCAGAATTCTTTCTTGGAAAGAGGTCAAGATAGATCATAGATTGGGGAAATATCCCACATAATTTGCAAATGGGGAGGGTACTACCAAGGTCTCTACGGATGCCTTTTTATGTCGGCTCCTCTGATGGATAATCGTTCAATTCCAAAGCTTTTCTTTTCCACGCACCCTAAGGTGTTCGATACTTACGTCATTGCCGACTTATAATAGTCGCTAAGAATTCAACCATCAACATTTGCAATCGTAGGGAGTTCTATTCGACTAGACGCAACATCTCAAGTAAGCGTTCTGTTCTATAAGAAGACTTCGATACCGTTGTTGCCCATAGCAATGACAATTCCACATGTCGACTGGGCAGTACTACGGAAGCTCGTTAGAAGCTACAAGCTTAAACCCGGTCTCTATTTCAATCATCATTATATCCAATATTCTTTTTTCCCATATCAATCCCGTGTGCTACATAAGCTTAACACTTTTGGCACAAGCCTTTTCATTTAAGTCAATCCCGGAACTTCTCAGTCTGTCTTGGTCCTTAAATATATTTCGCCTTTACCGTCCAATCTCAACTTCATCATTTTATCTCCACAATCAGTTATAGCAATCAGGGTCTGTCCACCAACCCATATAACGGCTATCTTACCCAATCCACAGGGTTCGCTTTAGTTTCCACTCTCTTTGGTGACATCCTCTGGTAATCAGAAAGACAAGGTTTGCCAAAATTTGCTGAATTTCTTTCCAAAATCAGGGAAACTCGATCAATCTATTTACCTACTAGTAATGCTCGAATATGATTTCCGACCTTTAGGTTCTATCCTCATAATTCCTTCCTGGTTTCCTGAGGGTGGTAAATCTTGTTCTCGATTCTGCCTTAGCGTGCTTGTCTTATAATAACATTTGCATGGTACATATACCCAAAATTCTCCTTGAGATAATAAAATCCCTCAATGATGTAATAGACACTATTTCCAATGGAATCGCTGGTCGTGGGGGATTGAAACCTCATAGCCAAAGAAATACCTTTCACTATTCTAGGCAACTAAGTACCCTTAATCGTTCGTGAAAATCTGAACATCTTGGTTCTTACGTATGCTGCCTCCTTATGGGCAACTATAACTGACTACGAGTAACAGGTTTCGTTCGAGTCGAATCAATCCACTGATACTGGCTATACTGCCTCTACCTCTTCTGCTTTGGAGATTCCACTCCATCTTCTTTGTCATATCTCTTGATAAATCATGAACGATCCTTAGACTCTCGTCTCGTCACTTATTTATCCTCTGAAGGTTCGTCCGGTCTTTATTATACGACCTCAAGTAACATACTACATCTTTATCAATCAACACGTTCTCTACAAGATTCTTTCCTTGACCCACTATGGGGTCTTCCTCTAGATCCTCCTATGGATCTTCCTTTATCGGGTCTCCGTTCATTTCAAGGAACGCATCATCAATTGCCTACTCGAAGGCCTCGGGGTCTGGTATCTCAGAATCCCATCAATCTATAACTCATACGAATCGAGGTGACTAATCATGAAGTCCTAAGTACGGTTTCCCAGAAGAAGTCCCCTCTCGGGCTTCATCTTAAACAGTCAGGGTCGTGTCCTCTAACCCGACTACGAACTCAATTTAGGCTCTAGATGTTCTTATCATTCTTAAGGGTATTGTAAGACTCGATCTCCTATCGTTTCTGAGGACTGTAACCTAACGCTCTGATACCATTTCTGTAACAGCCCCAAATCCGGGGTCAGGGATTTAGGGTAGTCACGATCCATGTACTCCTTGCCTTACCTGTATTACTCACACCATTCATAATTCACCTGCTCATGACCCCACAACATACGTCTCACACACACACACACAGGTTAGAGTCTCAGAAACGACACAATACAACAACTGCGGAATAAATAATTTTTATTACAATACCCAAATGTCTTTTGAATCTGTCACTGATACAATTTCTAAGTAATGTTACATTACCAACTTAGTCTTCTGATGCTTACAATCCTCTAATACCATTCATGTATATACATAAGTCGAATACCGAAAGCTGTAGCCTGATTCGATTGGTTCGTACTACTCTCGGGATCACTGCTAGAAACTGTTTATGAAAACGCCTTGCGGGGTATGTGCCGTCCCATTGGCATCCTGCTTCGCTGCTATATAATATATATAAAACAATAGCAAGAGTGAGCGATAGCTCAGCAAGGAAATGAAAGTATGGCATAATTCTGCCTTTAATTCAACCCAGAAATAAAGCGGGTATAAGACAATAATTTGTCAAAATATCTCGATACTTAAATTACATCCTTATCGGAATGTAATCCCAAAAATAATACCATTGTTGTATTTCAAATATCAATTTCATAATATTTCTGCAAACTTTGGCTATATTATGAACAAAGTTCTAGTATAAACGATGAGGTTTCAAAGTAAACCAAATATAACCTTTCCGAAAAATATCTGCTATATATGCAGAATATCAACATATAACTTAAAAGATGAAGTTATAAGGTGATTCAGTATAAACAACTCCCTTACCATAACTCATGTTATGTAAGGTATCCACAGAGTCATAACTCATAAATAAAAGATGAAGTTGCATGAATTTATTGTTACTTCATTTCCAAACACTTTTTGACCCCCTACCAACATGATTGGTTCTTCACCCCAATACATGTTGCAGGAATATCCAAATTGGATGATGAACTAATACTGGAGTTGCTACCGCGTCCGCTGTGCCTAACCTTACTATGATCAGTAGCAGGTCGCACCGCTCAAATAGTTTTCTACATGTAGATGGAAGTATCACGACGGCCTGACATTGTCTACCGCCTTACTATGACCTCCCGGCCCATTTGGGGCAATATATAAAAGTTGGATGGGCCCACGCAACTTGACCACTTACACCACTCCTAGTTCAGATGGAATCCATGACTCTGAAACGTAAAGATCATCCTCCTTTCCCCAAGTGTAACACTTGTTGATACGACTCCACTAAGTAGTTATATCTAGGTTGGAAAGGGAGATTCTCCAATATTTCCCAAGCTATGCTTGTTAATGGATATCGACTTGTTCCATGAATTTACCCCTCGATCATTGAGGTGGTAACACAACACTAGACTGGCAGCAATTAAATTGCTCCAAGAAAATATCAGTCCCTTGACAGTTTTGAGTTGAGAGTTCAAAAAGAGTAGTAGTCTCTTAAATCAGGTTTCCCATATTTTTGATGGTTGAGCGAACATTTAAATCCTCTTAAGAGACGGATTTAAATGGAAAACATTGTTTTGGGAACCTCTTTGGATTTTTAAAAATAATCAATGATATTGATTAAATAAGTAAACATTAGATGAATATTCGAAATAATACTCCTTACGTAAATACTGATTAAATGAATATTCGAAAATACTATTCATAAATAAATATAGATTAAATGAATATTCAAAGATAATATTCATTAAATAAATAAACCTCAAATGAATATTCAAAAATAATATTCATTACTTAATAAATCTCAAATGAATATTCGAAAATAATATCCATTAAATAATTAAGTCTCAAATGAATATTCAAAAGCAATATTCATTAAATAAATAATTAATCCTCGAATGAATATACATAAATAATATTCATTAACTAATTAAATAATCTTCAAATGAATATTCAAAAATTAATATTCATTAAATAATCCCCAGATAAATATTCACAATAATATTCTTAAAGTCAATAATCCTCAAATGAATATAAATAATATTCTTTAAGTCAATAATCCTCAAATGAATATAAATAATATTCTTTAAGTCAATAATCCTCAAATGAATATAAATAATATTCTTTAAGTCAATAATCCTCAAATGAATATAAATAATATTCTTTAAGTCAATAATCCTCAAATGAATATAAATAATATTCATTAAATAAATAATTAACCCTCGTATAACAGTTACCTGATATCTTTGTTATCATTCCGGAACAAAGCGATTTTAAGAAAATATTTTGAAAATGATATTCATCTAAGTAAACAAATTTAATTAGACGAATAAGGCTTATTTAATCCGTAAATGCTTCCAGAAGTATTTACTAATTAAATAAACACTGGTTTATTGGTGATGTTGCCTTTAGGTTAATTATTGCGAAAATCTTTCTAAAAAGCTCTGTCCGGGTTTTCGAAAATATACCTTACAAAATAACCCCGATACGCTGGCTAAGTTATAAACTCAATACATGCTCTACCCTCTGAGCCTTTCTTATTCCAGTACACAAATACCTACCTTATGATATAAAGTCCCCTTCCACCATACGAAAAGTTTATAAATATATACACCATATAATTCAAGGCATAGGATCTTAAAAGCATCACCACCCATCAACAGTATTATAAGGTCATAGGATTTTGGTTATCGCACGAGCAGGATTTAATATCATTAACAAGACCAAGGATATACTGGTTTTGATAAGGAAGCACAATATTGGGAAATTTGCAAATATGGATTGAAACTTATTCAACACATTTCATATATTTCAAAATAAATATACTCTGAACGATCGAGTATGCATACATAACTTGCATCTAGTATATACATACTTCAAAATATGGTTTTTAGAAACTTGCCTGATGCTCGAGAAGTGATAGGGGTTCGCGACGATGCCGGACAATCTAGACAAAGTCAAACGAAAACACACGGTTAATCCCCTCGATAAACCACTTATAACTCAATGCTTAAACACGTAAGCGAAATACAACCAAGGCATTACTTGCTCGCTCTAGCGTCACACTAAGTCCATGTTATTCGTCAAATACTTAAATCATAAGTTTGGTTCGAAATCCATCCTCAAATCCAAGTTATACTTAACCATTTGGAACCTTGGTTTCTAAGTCTTGTTTTCAGTGGTTTTCACTTGCGCGACCTCGACTAAAACATTTTTATAAAATCGAAAAATAATCTTTTTAATCCGAATCGTTTTCGTGAGCCTTCCTAACTGTCTCTATTATTATTCCTCAAAGTTTCACATTTTAATATGGCTCCGAAGTGGTCCAAATATAGCCTCAAAGTTGCTGAACAGAGAAGGGTTGTTCCTCCGAACGACGTTTACTAAAACTCACTTTTCTCTTAAACCGTAAATCGTAACGACATGATTCTTGCGCTCACGTAAACTAGAAACAAAGCTCTACACACTCATGTTCATCACTGAACCAAAAGAGGCAGTTAAGTTTTCGGATTCTATGCAGTTTTAAAGTTAACGAGAATCGGGCATTACGACGGCTTAAAACTTAACGTTTTCCATTTTCAAAACACACTCAAATCAATACCAAACAATCCCAAACTCACCATCCACCTTATACACCCTCCACTCAATCAAATCCTCCATGAATAATCACAACAAAATTCATAACCCATCCTCCAATACTCAACCAACAATTCATCTAATCACTTAATCATGAGCTTAACTTTACATAAACATCAAAACCATTTCAAAACTCATATAACAAAAAGGGGCAGAGGTTTTTATACCTTCCTTGAATCCTTAAACACACCACAAGAGCTTGTAAGCCTTAAGAGAGTCTTCATCCATGGTTATCATCCTTAAACTTGCAAAAGAAAATCAAGAACAAGTTATGAATTCTCGGAGTTACTATACACCGGTTTAAAGAACTGAAAAACTGTAGGTCTTACCTTGCTCAAATGGAAGAAACTCGTGAAATACGAAATGTAGATTATCTCAAGACCTTTCCAACAAGCTATAGATCGCAATTTTTCACCGAGAAATGAAGGCGGTATGAATTTTACAATCCGGCAGTTTTGCTTTGGCCGAAAATGAAGAAAATAAGAATGGTTTTTGATTTTTTGTTAATTTGCTTGGAAATGCTGATTTTTTGTTAAAGGTGGTGAGTCATTGCATGTCCAGGACACGTGTCGATCAGTGGGGGGTTATGGTGGCAAAGAAGGGGACACGTGTCAAGCAATGGAGATCATGGTGGCAAGCAGCTTTACTGGTTCGTTTTCCTTTCACATGGATGATCTAAATGTTACATTTCTCGAATTAATCTTGTTACATGTTACTTCCATGTCTATATTTAATCCTGTCATAATTTCAATCCTTAATCCATGATTCGTTCGCTTAATCACTTAATCTCGTTATAAAGTATCAGCGGTTTCTAGAACCTTCGTTTCACTGTCTCAGTGGTTTTCGTTCTAAATTCTCAAATCAAATATAATAACATTCCAAAATATTAAATCCTCAAATCCTTAATTTAATATCTCATTTCTTGAATATAATAATATATATAATTCACTGCCCGGTCAAATACTACGCCAAAATAAAATTCGGAATTTCTGAATTCCGATCGTCTTTGTATTCACTTATTTACTCTGTAGATCACTAATATGACTTCGGAATATCCACACTACGTCTCGTACATAGGTGGCATGAAAAACTTTGTTAATCCTCAAAATCACTATTCATCCACCAAATTCACTATTCACTGATGCACTTAATCATAATAAGAAAAGTTTTAATTCTACCAAAAATTCGGGTTATTACAACGACTCATTGGTCATTATACCTGTAATAGGCAACTCTAAAACCAAGAGGGTTCTGGTAGATAATGGAGCTTCCGTGGACATCTTGTTTCATGACGCCTTTATCAAGATGGGATATACTGATTCACAACTGACTCCTTCAAACATACCTATATACGGGTTCAATGGGGTTGAATCTAAAGTAGAGGGAAATATTCAGCTCCCTATGACAATAGGGCAAGGTTCACAAATGGCAACTCAAATGCTGAACTTCTTGGTGATAAAGGCAAACTCGACTTATAATGCAATCCTTGGGAAGACATGCCTTCATGCATTCAAGGCTGTTGCCTCAACTTACCATTTCAAAATCAAGTTCCCAACAAGGAACGGGGTTGGTGAAGAACAATAAGATCAAAAGATGGCTAGGAGTTGCTATTTAGCCGCGTTAAGGCCTGATGGAGTCGGGGGCAGGTTCTCCCAATCAAGGTTATGGATTCAAAAGACGATGAAGAAATAAGGGGAAAGCCAGCTGAGGATCTAATTCCTATTCCCCTAATCCCGGGAGAACCAGACAAAGTCACTTACATTGGAGCATTATTGCATGAACCCTTGAAGGGACTGAGGTACCAAGAACTTGGCAGGCCTCAAATTTGAAAGTTTATTATGTTTAAGTGTTTCCTTAAGGGATCCACTAATAGTACAAGTAGCAATAAGGTCGACGAAACCATTCTGAGCTCTTAAGATCTTAGAAGGAAGTAGAGACTATGTAAGGGTCGAACCCTCTTTTTAAAAGAAAATATTTCAAGTTCCTTTTCACTATTTTATTACTTATCTTTGTTTGAGCATTTCCTTATTGTTTTACAAGTTGTACCAATAGCACTTGATCAAAGTGCCAGCCCATTCAAGAGGCCAAGTACTAGGAATTGCCTTACAAAAGATAAGCTAAATAAATATAAGTGAATGCAAGAACGAAGAAACAGAATATGCATAAATAAGTTGCATAAACCCCGAAGAAGTATCGAAAAGATAAGACTACAAGATATAACATAAATAGCATGCATGGATAGAAGATCTCGAAGGATCAAAGAGTTATGTTACAAGCATCAAATAAAGTCCTAAAGTCCATGAAAGGACTTTGAATAAAAGCAAGGCATAGATAAATAGAGCCACGCAGGGCCAATAAAATCTACTCTAAGTCATCAGACGGGTCCTTGTCAAGGACAAGGGCATCCCTACGAGGGACATCTAAGTCTTCTATGAAGTCATCAGTAGGCTCGGACTCCTCCATTGGCAAGAAGAAGTATCAGAAGTATGCCAAAAAGGCAAGCTGCCTCAAAATAGGTGATCCTATATAACATGAAATGAAGACAAGAATCTTAGTTTTGAAAATTTTGAATCCTAGTCTTGAAGACCTCAACTTAATTGAATACTTGAGTTTGTCCTATCTAGATCCCAAATTTAGATTAAAAGTCACGAAGAGCACGATTCTTAAAATCGGACAATCAATGGTAGTCCTAAAGACCTCAAGCTCAACTAAAAACCTAAAGAGGCCTATTGGAAGAAGGTTAATATACGGGTTGATACCCCTGAAAATTTGAGGAAGTAGAGCTCAGAACGAGCTTCGATTCGATAGACTGGAAGCTCAAATTAAAGAAATGAGTGAAACGTTATGTCTATCTTCGTTCATGAAGACCTCTCGATGTGAAAATTAAGGTGTTAGAACTCAAGTTAGTTCTTGTATCTGTAAGCCACGTTTGGCGTTGTTGAAACCTCAAATGAGGACTAAGGCGTTAGAACTGAAGTTAGTTCTTGTATCTGTAAGCCACGTTTGGCGTTGTTGAAACCTCAAATGAGGACTAAGGCGTTAGAACTCAAGTTAGTTCTTGTATCTGTAAGCCACGTTTGGCGTTGTTGAAACCTCAAATGAGGTCTAACGTGTTAGAACTCAAGTTAGTTCTTGTATCTGTAAGCCACGTTTGGCGTTGTTGAAACCTCAAATGAGGACTAAGGCGTTAGAACTCAAGTTAGTTCCTGTATCTGTAAGCCACGTTCGGCGTTGTTGAAACCTCAAACGAGGTCGAAGGACCACGACCTCAAGACAGGTCGATTTGTTCGACCTAAAAGCCAAAATGGCCAAAAATTGGAGCCAGAATGAGACCCATCTTCGACCTCAAACGAGGTCGAAGGGCCACGACCTCAAACCGAGGTGGAATCGTTCGACGTGACACCAAAATGAGCCCCTTCTTCGACCTCAAACGAAGTCGAAAGGCTACGACCTCAAGACCAGGTCGTTTTGTTCGACCTAGGACCAAATTGAGATCGAAAATTGAGGTCAACAATACCTCAAAAAATTGAGGTCGAAAACACCTCACAAACTGAGGTCGAAAAAGCCTTAGAATGAGGTCGAAAATACATGAAAAGCTGACGTCGTTTTGTTCGACCTAGGACCAAAATGAGGTCGAAAAACCGAGGTCGAAAATACATAAAAAGCTGAGGTCGTTTTTTTCGACCTAGGACCAAAATGAGGTCGAAAAACCGAGGTAAAAAATACCTCACAATCTGAGGTCGAAAAAGCCTTAGAATGAGGTCGAAAAACCGAGGTCGAAAATACATGAAAAGCTGAGGTCATTTTGTTCGACCTGGGATCAAAATGAGGTCTAAAATACCTCAAAAATGAGGTCGACAATACCTCAAATGAGGTCGAATGAGTACGACTTCAAGACCAGGTCGTTTCGTTCGACCTGGGACCAAAATGAGGTCGACAAAACCTCAAAATGAGGTCGAAAATACCTCAAAATGAGGTCTAAAATACCTTAAATGAGGTCGAATGAGTACGACTTCAAGACCAGGTCGTTTTGTTCGACCTGGGACCAAAGTGAGGTCGACAAAACCTCAAAATGAGGTCGAAAATACCTTAAAATAAGGTCGACAATACCTCAAATGAGGTCGAATGTGTACGACTTCAAGACCAGGTCGTTTTGTTCGACCTGGGACCAAAATGAGGTCGACAAAACCTCAAAATGATGTCGAAAATACCTAAAAATGAGGTCGAAAATACCTCAAAATGAGGTCGAAAGTACCTCAAAATGAGGTCGAAAGTACCCTTAAAAAAAATTGGGTACAATAAATATTATTATTCAATAATAATATTTGAAAAAAAAAATAGTATTTCGAAATCGACCTCAAACGAGGTCCTCAAAATGAGGTCGACACCTTCGACCTCACCCCCAAAATGAGAGTAAGCTGCCAAAGTGCAGTTTAGTACCCCAAGTTCTGGATAGTTGACAAATTCTTCCCCGAAGTTTAGAAACTGACAGATTCTCCACTTAAGTTTCAAATCTGACATATTCACCCCTGAGCTTTGGAAAATTACGAATTAGACCCTAAAAAAAATATGAAAAGCTGTCTATAATTCTGTAATACTTGCAAAAAAATATATTTATTTGCAAAAATTATTAAAAATACCTGTGGGGTACATGAAAATTCCATAAATATTAGGAATAATTATTAAAAATACCCGTGGGTACATGGAAATTCCTAAAATAATAGGGATAATTATTAAAAATATCTGCGGGTACATGAAAATTCTTTAAATATTAGGAATAATTATTAAAAATACCTGTGGGTACATGAAAAATCCTAAAATATTAAGGATAATTATTAAAAATACATGTGGGTACATGAAAATTCCTTAAATATTAGGAATAGTTATTAAAAATACATGTGGGTACATGAAAACAATTCCTTAAATATTATGAATAATTATTAAAAATACCTGTGGGTACATGAAAATTCCTTAAATATTAGGAATAATTATTAAAAATACCTGTGGGTACATGAAAATGTCTTAAATATTAGGAATAGTCATTAAAAATACTTGTGGATACATGAAAATTCCTTAAATAATAGGAATAATTATTAAAAATACCTGTGGGTACATGAAAATTCCTTAAATATTAGGAATAATTATTAAAAATACATGTGGGTACATGGAAATTCCTTAAATATTAGGAATAATTGTTAAAAATACCTGTGGGTACATGGAAATTCCTAAAATATTAGGGATAATTATTAAAAATACCTGTGGGTATATGAAAATTCCTTAAATGTTAGGAATAATTATTAAAAATACATGTGGGTATATGAAAATTACTTAAATATTAGGAATAATTATTAAAAATACATGTGGGTACATGAAAATTCCTTAAATATTAGGAATAATTATTAAAAATACATGTGGATACATGAAAATTCCTTAAATGTTAGGAATAATTATTAAAAATACTTGTGGGTAGATGGAAATTCCTTAAATATTAGGAATAATTTTAAAAAATTCCTGTGGATACATGAAAATTCCTAAAATATTAGGGATGATTATTAAAAATACCTGTGTGCACAAAACAATTCCTGAAATATTAGGAAAAATATGGAAAAATATAAGAGAAATTATTTAAATATTTCCTTGGTAAGAAGGGCAATAATTTATGTAGATAATACGTAAAAAGCCCCGTAGTTGGCTAAGAAAGGCGCAAATAAAGGATCGATTTTCCCAAAATTTTTGAAATTAAAACATTCTTTTTTAGAATGACCATGAAATTTAGACAATATAAACCGTGAAAGGTTCATATAAATGTCAAATTAGTCTCGAATAAGGCAACAATCGTCGTAAATGTGTAGGTCGCTCCACACTTTGCAATAAGGCGATACTTGTGAAACACTAGTGTAAATAAAGTCCTAGGTAAAGGATAAAAAAGACCCCGAATCTTGAAAAAGGTCAATATAATTTCTACGAAAGCTTGAAAAGTATTCCTAGAAATTGGGGGGCAAATGATATGGGCTAAAAATAACCCTAGAAATATAATTAATGATGTATTAATTAGACCTAGATTGGTCCAAGCATATGGCCCGATAAACAAGGCCCGAAATCCTAATTATTTATTAATTTCGTAATTAATAAATAGGGAAAATATACAGCTCATAAAAAGAGTCCAAAGTGTGATAAATTCTTCAAAAAGTCTGCCTCCTACAAAGAAGGATCTAGAATCTCAATCAAAGGAAATAACTAGTCACAGTCCTTATCCTACGATAAGGAAAAGACTTGCCCACCAAGGAATACAATCATTATCCACCGTTAAGAAGGAGACTTCTTCGCTAAGTCTCCTAAACATACCCTAAATACAAGGGTCCTGACGCCTATATAAAGGACTTGATCCTTCAATCAGAACTACGTTTTTGGCTTGATTCTCAATTACGAATTGAGATACGTAGGCATCTTGAGAGTACCGATTTAGTCACGAAACACGAGAACATCCATTAAAGCTCGAAACTCTCTAACCCTAGCATTAAATTCGCAAGCACAGTTTTATTCCACAACACACATGTACATGTATCAGTAAATATGATATATGCTAAACGAATATAGTTTTTTTGGAAAATAAATATTTGTAACCAAAATTTATATATGCGAAGATGACAACTGATGCCTCAATTACTTAAAATGACAAGTTGATACAAAAATAAGAAGTTAAAAATTGTTTGGAACGTAACATTAATGCCAAATGGATGAAAATATTGAACACTCTAACTATTTTAGATTTATTCTTATTATTAGCTTCGTTATCATTTATGTGTGTATTTGTTCCTGGTTTTAACTCCAGAGTATCGTCAATAACACAGTCATTGTTAGCAGAATCAGACACCTATTTCAAAATAAATAAATAAATAATTGATTATAAGGTGTCTGAAAGATGATCCTATACATATTTCCCAACTAAATGTTTTAATTGAAATTTGTACATTCACCACGACCGAATGAACGTTATGTGAGTTGATTTCAGATTTTTGTGAGGGTGTAGAACCTCCGGAGGTTTGAATTTCCTCAACCACGTCTGTAACAAAGTAGACAGTTGTAAAGCATAATGTAACATAAGATGTAAAAGAGATAACTACAACTCAACAAAGGACAAGACAGACAATAGTATTAACAGAAGCACAGGAATCCAGAATCAAAGAAGAAAAGGTAAACTCAAAAAATCAAAATACGTTATGTATTCTTGAAGTCCGTAAACAGGTCACGGAAAAAAGTTCATGAAAATGTTCAAGCCTCAATGACAGCAAAAGAAACAAGACTTTCAAGACGACAGAAGTATGTGAATGATTTAGGGTTAAGTACCACGGGATTCCAGTGATTTAAATGAAGGAACCAGAATGACAAGGGACGTATCAGCAGCATTGAATTGAAGACATAAAAGAAGAATTGATCAAGTGTTATTCATCTGTGAACCAGACCAGTTGCACTAGGTGACGGCACTAAAAGATCAAATTGTTTTACCGTCTCAGAAGAAAATGATACAGTCTAAAACTTAAACGCCCTGAAACTTTTCTAAAAGGCTAATAATAAAAAAGGTTCGATAGTTTTCTAATTTAGAAAACCGTCGAATGAAAAGCATAAAGTAAATGAATACTTTAATAAAGTAAGTATTCCATTCGATAGTTTTTATTTAAAAACCATCGAATTGAATAATTACTTTATTCATTCGATAGTTTTCATTTAGAAAGTGGGTGAAAAGTTTTCTTTGTCTGACAGGTTGATGAAGATCCAACGGCCAAGATTGTTTGTTCAACTTTGGTTCGATGGTTTTTCTAAAATCAAGTCTACAATTACTAAGAGAGAGGCAGTATCTTCCTCAGTCAGGTTATTTCATAGTAGCAATTACGGAGAGAGAAGGTTGAGCCGGAGAAGATCATAGAAATTTATAGTGCTCAGAATTCTATCAATGTATTGATTGTGAATAACCTAGAACTCATTGAAGCTAATCTACGGATTAGAAATTGTAGCACCCCTCGAGGTTTATATTTATAAAAAGATATATTCCCCGAAACTTGATTTGGTTTGGTGTGTTTGATTTCGTTATAGAACTGAAAGATTAATCCGCGAACGAAATTGAATTATTTGTGAGTATCGTATTCAACCCCCCCTTCTACGATACTTTGGACCTAATAATTGGTATCAGAGCTACTTGATTGATATACAAATCAGATCCGGTGAATGAGACCAAAATCAAACGTAGCGTGAAAATTCGAAGTAAATTTTTTAACTTTCAAAATTTTTCATTTAATTGGAATTTCTTGAATTTTAAACAATTTGAAATTTTCAGAAACCATGAGTGCTCCAAAGACAACTGCTGGTATTAAAGTTCCCCCGTTTACTAGAGATGATTTCGGTTTGTGTAAGATGAAGATGCTGTTATTTATCAAGGCATCTAATCCGTTGTATATTGGCATATTAGAGAACAGACCGTTTGTACCAATGAAACCAGTTAGTGAATCTACAGCTCCTGATGGTAACAGGATTCCTCAAGGCACCCAACCTAAGGATATTACTGAATATACAAATTCTGACAAAGAACTGATTCGATTGGACACCAGTTTAATGTTGATATTGGCGGACTCCGCAGACAAGGAAATGAGCTATCAGTTGATGAACTGTACAAGTGGGAAACATATGTGGGATACCATTAACTTGATAATGGAAGGAACTGAAGACGTTCAGGAAAACAGATTGGACACCTGACTTCTCAATATGAAGCGTTTAGGTCCCTTCTAGGAGAAAGTATAACTCAGGTCTTTGAGAAATATACTAAGCTTCTCAATGAATTGGCAATGAAAGGAAAGACCTATCCACTGAGAGAATCAAACAGGAAGTTCATGATGACGCTGCCCCGTCATGTAGAACACAAGTCATCATCCATTAGGGAAAGAATTGACTTCACAAAGATGTCATTAGAGATGATCTATGGCAAGTTGAAGACCTATGAGATGGAACAGGAACAAAGGGTGATAATCTACGGATCAGGGACAGTGGAGAACAAGCACAATGTACTTGTGAGATCAGCAACACTTGTAGTGGATGAACCAATAACTTCTGAGATTCAGGTTCAAACCCCTAGAGCTGGAAAGGAGGTGATAATAGAAGCAGAAATGGATTCTGTGAATCTGGGTGTTGATGAAAGTGATTAATACACCCTAGAAGAGCTTGAGCAAATGGAAGACAAAACCATGGCGTACTTAGCTGCAAAGTTTAGTCACATTCGTTTCAAGAGAAACCCTAAGTACAAGTTCAAGGGTTCAACCAACACACTACACCAAAAATGACATATTGCAACCCCATCATATGGTTGTGTTGCATAAAATGTTGCTATAGACAAGAAACCTGCATATCTATTGTAATACTTTTAAAAAAGTTATTTTAAATGAGAAAGTGTTGCAAGCCTAAGAAGCATTTTGAAAATTTTATAATTATAGCAATACTTCAGAAAAGCGTTACAATAACATGATACACTTTTCAAAAAATATAGGCGGGAGTTCGATTTTTTCATTGGGCGGGTAATTTTGGTACCAAATATTTTAGTTGGTACCAAAATTTTTATTACACAAAAATAATACACTCACCTCAAACACTCTCAAATCTAAAATACTCCCCCGACTCTCAGACTCTCTCTCTCCGCCGCACCCTCTCTCACCTCTCTTCCGACCATCTCTCTCGGCCTCACCCCTCTCAAACCTCACTCATAGCTCACACCTCTCTCAAAATCCAAAAACCCCCAAAATCGATTTCAAAACCTAACCCCTAAAATCGACTTCAAAACCCAACCCCCCAAACCTCAATTGAAGCTTCAATTAGAGGTAATATACCCAACTTTGTTCTATTTAATTGAATTAGATTATATGTGTATGTTCGATTATATGTGTATTATATGTGTATGTTCGATTATATGTGTATTTGTTTTTGATTATATGTTTGATTATTATGTGAATTTCTTTGATATTATGCATTTGAAATTTCTTTTGATTATATGTTCTGTTTTATTACATTTTTTCTGTGTATTTATTTGTTCTGTGTATTATATGATTTGAGTATAAATTATATTTGTTCTTTTGATTATATGTTTTATTATTATGGTGTAGTTGATAAATGCTACCTGATGACTAAACCGCGAATCTTTGTTTTTTAAAGATAACCGTATCTTATTAATTTGAATCCTACCAGCGGCTTGCAGTTGAAATCTTGGTCTCAGGATTTGTTTTCGTCGAAGGAGATTACATAAGGCAAATTTTGGAACTGTTTCAACAAGGAAAATTTTAATCTTTCACATTTTTCTTTTCTCCTTCACTCTGGCTTCTCTGTTTTAATCTTTACATGGTAATCTTTTTTTCTCTCTGTACTTTGCCCACATTTACATTTTATTCTGATGTGTTTGTGTAAAATGTAGGTTTCCTTTCTCGACCATGTGATGTGATTTTGCACAGTTAAGTATGACCCATTTTATGTTCTGCAAATAGATTTTGCAAACTTAAGCCTGACCTATTAGTATATTATCTTTTCGAGGGGAGATTGTGGTGGTCTGATTTCGCCACATCCGTAGGTGGCAGACGTAGGCCTAAGAGGAGGAAATACAGAGATAAACTATCGAGTTGGTGGCAGACGTAGGCCTAAGATATAATGATCTGATGGTATACAATTCACTACTCTTTTTCTGCATGATGTGCTGGTGCATTGTGCTGTATTGAATAATAAAATCAATAATGTTTCACTTAAGTGCTTTTCCTCTTTCCTGTTCTTTTGCGGATTTAAGAGTGAAATCTACAAAGATAATACTCCATTTACCATACTTCAAGCATAGGAATATATTTTTTCCTGACTGTTCCCTAATTGGAAACTGTTGCAGCTTCAAAACTGAAAATCTACCTTCATTTATAAAATGATCAGTTGCATCCTGTGGATTTTTTGTTTCATTTTTTCCTCAAGTTCAACATTAGCTGAATTCCTTCAGTCTCATTAAAGATTGTGTTCCTTAATCCACATATTTTTTTCCGCAAATATTTATCAGCTGCTCCTGCACTATTATCAATTCCCCAAGACGCACCAGCAAATTTCAGAGCCTCTCCAGCTAAGGACTCAGACATGGAATAAAGACAAGCTTCAGGTACATTTTTAAACAGTATGCATAAATAAAAATAGAGTCCAGATGTTTAAGTGTAAGAGCTCACGGAGTCACGGTATATCAATGTTTCGTGTTTATCCACAAATAAAAATAGATCAAATGCTGGTTTTTCTTACCACTAAGGTAGTGGTTTATCATCCACACCGAAATTTATATTGGCAACAAAAGTATGTGGTGGTTTCTAATATACATAAGCTTCTTCATGTGCAATCTTTTTTTTGGATCTTATTTATAGAAGTTTAGACAATGGGCTGGCTGACTGTAGCGAAGTCGACACTTCGTTGTAAATCACTACAGCAGCTGACAGTAGAAGCACTTATGATTCCTTGTTGATAAAACTGGTATATTTCTTTATCTGCCCTAAAATTTTGAAATAACAGAATAGTATGCAATTGTTTCTGAATTCTTATATACATTAGTTCTGTTCTTCGCATGCAATTTCATTTTGGTTTTTATTTGTATGAAATATTAAATGATGTTATAGCTGATCTTCAATGTCGTCTCTTATATTCGTACTAATGACAACACTTTTCGATCTCTGGTATTCATAGTTCTACTGTAGTGTTGCAAGTAGGGAGCCCTGGTTCACAGTCCAGTTTTCATGTTCCATTACTTTTCCATTGGCTAATGAAAGGTTGTTTCAAATATATTTTCTTTATTACCCAGTACTACCTATAAGTTCATCCACAAATTCATGAGGAAGTTAAAATGTAGGGCTACTGATGTTCACATTAGGTTATGTTTTACCCTTTTATCATCCTATATTCCTACAGCAAAAAAGAAAATGGTACGACTTATCTTTACCAGTTAAAAATAAAAAGTAACACAACTTCGTAAAATACAGAAAAGCGCACAATTCACCAATATCGACATTTCTAATATTTTCCTTTGAAGAAGTATATAGCACTTTTTACTGTACTTTTCTCCAGAAAAATTGTTCATGCTACTACCCTACATGTTTGTAACTTAGTATGTTACCCTAGTCTGTTGGATTTGGCAAGAGGTATCATTAAATTTCTCAGTTCTCACCTCATGTAATGTACTAATGTCGCAGGGGGATACATCATTGAATTTGACCATACGATATATGGTGGGATAAACTGAGCCTTGACCAGACAAGAGCGTTCGAGTGTGTAAATGCACTGCTCCCTCGGCGTGACACTGAATGTACCTGTGTGTAAATGCACTGCTGGTCGTCTTTAGAGTCCAGATGTTTAAGTGTAAGAGCTCACGGTATATCAATGTTTCGTGTTTATCCACAAATAAAAATAGATCAAATGCTGGTTTTTCTTACTGCTAAGGTAGTGGTTCTCATCTCTGTCTAAACAAATTAGTAGTCCATTATTTCACTATATATTTTTATATGCAATATGTACATTTGTAAATCAGAGGTCTTGGTCCTTGCTGGAAACCCTTATAAAAGTACTTTATGATATAGAAGTTCTTTAATAATCTTTTTTCTGTCTTGTAGCCAGGATTTGAGGCATATGTGTTGGATTTTCAGATACGGAAAAATGTGAATTCCTCTCCAGATGACAGGAAGAAGAGGTTGCTGAAATCACAAATCTCTTTAACAGAGGAAAGAAGAAAAAGAAACATTACATTGCTAGTTGACGAGGTCATGGCCGAGCTTGAGTTTGTAACAGAAGAGGATGCACCCTAGACTAATGATTTTTACATGTGTGCTCAGGCAGGGATCATGAAGACAATCATGAGGATGACAAAAGTGATGATTGATGATCAGTTCTTTTACTTTGTATGTGCATACTTTTCGTAGTAGGTTGATATTTTGACATGAAAGATTAAGTTTAATGTAGAATTGTGGGATAAGTCGACATGTGTTTCGACTTAAGTACTAGATGTAAGATGATATTGTGCTACAACCCGACTTTGGGCTTTATTGTCATGTTTTGTTGGATTTTCCATTTGAAATGTGATTTCTGGTTTGGTATGCTTTTGTGAATGGTATATTCAAATTTCAAATAGCACACTGCAATCTGGACTAATAAAAAGTGTTGCAAATAGGTTTTGCCAATAAAATCTAAAAGTATTACAATAGGGATATAAAAGTTGCAGATTAATGTTGCTAAAAAACCAAAAAACATTACAACAGACATCAAAATGTTGCAGATAATTGTTGCAAAAAACCAAAAAGTATTGCAAAAGGTATCAAAATGTTGCATATAAATGTTGCAATAAACTGACTTTGTAACATTTTAACTTAATAAATGTTGCAAAAAAGTGATGCATTAGTCTATTGCAACACCTTAAAAATGTTACTAAAACAGACAAAAGTGTTACAAAAAAATGCTATTGTAATATTTTAAAAAAGGTTGCAATAAGTACACATAGTGTTACAATAGAAGCCATAGGCAACGCCAGTAAATGTAACGCCGAATTTTGTTCAAAACGTTACATATACATCTACTGTAACATTTTTAGGGTCTAACAATACACTTTTATGGGGTTACAATAGGTCATTTTTGGTGTAGTGACAGATTCCAGAGGAGCAATTATACACCTAGTACAGGCTTTAAGGGAGGCTACAAGACTGGCATGATTGATAGAAGCAAATCAAGATGCTACAACTGCAATGAGTTAGGGCATTTTGCCACTGAATGCCGGAAGCCTCGTCAAGCGAGAGACATGAAAGATGTCTATGGAAAGAAGGATTCTTATGATGAGTTGAAGAAAGAGAATGCCAAGCTTAAACAACAATTGGAGGCATTCTCTGGAAAGCAGAAAGGGAAAGCTTATATAGCAGAGGGAAAGCACTGGGATGATACTGATTCGGATGAAGAGGAGGAATATGGAAATGTTGCTCTAATGGCTGACTCTTCAGAGGAATCACCACAATCATCTCAGGTACCTATCTTAACTACAATTGATATGTCTAATTCTGAGTACAAGAAAACTGTGCAAGATCTTAGTGTAGAATTGTTTAATGTACACACAAGCATGCTAGCATCAGAAATGGAAAATGCTAAACTAGTTCTTAAGATTAAAAAATTAGAATCTAAAAATGAAGAACTAGAGCTTGTAGCTGTAACATTAGAAGATCTTAAGCAAAAGAATGCGTACTTAGAGAACAAGGTCAAGTGTAATGATGAGATAGAGACTATCCTCAGGAAGCAGATTTCAGATCTAGATTTGAAGCTGAATGCTTTTAAGAATTCCGCTCTAGTGGCTAAGGAAATCATTGATACTCAGGCCATAAAGAATAAAACTGCTATAGGATTTGACTATAACAAGAAAGCTGGTAAGAAGATTGTGGAATTCCCTGTGACATCTTCAGTTGTCAAAAGGAATACTCCACATGTTCTTAAGAATGTTGATTGTCCAGTTTTTGTTAAGCCGTTTCCACCACTCTTTCATGAGGATGACCTTTTCATAAGACAAGAATTACTTGAGGAGGATTTGTTGAAGGAAAAAGAGGTAAAAACTAAGTTGCCTAGAAAATCAGTAAAAAATGAATTACCTAAACCTGATTTACCTAAAACTGAAGTAGGTGACGTAGTTAGTAATGTTAAAAAGAACAGGAATGGGAAGAAGAAGATTGTTAATCAGGAAATGGTTCCATTTTCTCCCATTGAATCTAGGAAGTTGTGCACTATTTGTAACTCTGCTGGACACCTTACACATGCATGTAAAAAGGTTAAAGTAGAAACTGCTAATGCTTCTGAAATGCATAACATGTCTGACATGCCTGATCTTCATGAACCCTGTGGAAAGAAAGATTGTTTGCTATGTAAGTACAACATCATGCATGCTTATTTTAAGTTGATGTCTGATAGTAGCAATAGCACTGATAATGTTAAATCCACAGATACTATGAATATCAAACATGGTAAGACTAAATTGAATGTTACTCCTGTTAAATCATCTAAACCTTCAGGACCCAAACAATTTTGGGTACCAAAGTCCGCTTAATCAATCTGTGATTGCAGGGTAAGGTTAAAAGCTCAAAGGTTGTGTGGATTCTGGATAGTGGCTGTTCTAGACACATGACAGGTGAAGAGTCCCTTCTTACAGAGGTGGTTAAGAAGATCGGCCCGATTGTAACCTTTGGAGATGACAGCAAAGGATACACTACGGGATATGGTAAATTGAAAGCTGGAAATGTCATCATTGAAAACATCTCTCTTGTTGAAGGATTAAAGCACAATCTTCTAAGTATCAGTCAGTTCTGTGATAAAGGCTACAATGTAGATTTTAGAAAGGACAAGTGCTTGATCACCAACAGGAAGGATGAGAAGCTTACTCTACTGGGAGTGAGAAAAGGAAATTTGTTTATAGCTGACTTAAGTTCTACCAGTGAAGGAGAAGTTACATGTTTTTATGCAAAGGCATATTCAGAACAAAGTTGGCTATGGCACAAGAAGCTCTCACATCTGAACTTCAAAACTATGAACTCTTTGGTAAAGAGAGAGTTAGTGAGAGGGTTGCCCCTGATGGAATTCAATCAGGAGGGACTATGTGAAGCATGTGAAAAGGGGAAGTCGAAGAAAGCATCACATGGAAGCAAAGGAATGACAAGCATTATTGAACCATTACAGCTGATTCATATGGATTTATTTGGTCTAGTTAATATTATGTCACTTTCAAGAAATAGATATGCATTGGTGATGGTGGATGACTACTCCAAGTACACGTGGGTGTTGTTCATACAAACAAAGGATGAAGCAACACAACTAATCATTGATCACATCAAGAAGATAGAAGTGGAAGCTAAGCTACCTGTGCGGACAATCAGATCAGACAATGGAACTGAATTCAAGAATGCAGTTCTAAATGATTTCTGCTCAGAGAAAGGAATATCAAGACAGTTTTCAGCACCAAGAACTCCTCAACAGAATGGAGTAGTGGAAAGGAAGAACAGGACCATGGTTGAAGCAGCAAGGACCATGTTGAGTGAATCAAAACTTCCCACTTACTTTTGGGCTGAAGCAGTGAATACAGCTTGCTACACTCAGAATCGAACCCTGATCAACAAAGATCATGAAAAGACTCCGTATGAGTTAATGGCCAACAAGAAACCAACACTGAAGTACTTTCATGTGTTTGGTGCAAAGTGCTTTGTACTTAAAGATGGAGAACATCTTGGCAAGTTTGATGCCAAAGCAGGTGAAGGCATTTTTCTGGGCTATTCTCTGGAATCTAAGGCTTTCAGGGTATATGTGATTGAAGATAAGAAGGTGTTGGAAAGCTTTAATGTAACATTTGACGACACCAAAAGACCAGGCCTGCAAACTGGAGAGAACTCTGAATCCTTGGTATTTGAAAATCTATCAGGAGATCTCTCTGACAATGAAGAAGTACCTGAAGTTGTTACGGTCATTAATAATAATCATAATGATAATGATTCTGGACAAAGTGGTGACCAAAGTGGAGATCCTCAACATACAGGATCCACTAGTCAGGCTTCAGAATCAACAGATCAAACCGTCAACAACTCAGGGGGAGCAGGAGAATGATCAACTAGTCACACTCCACAACATCTAGAACAAGGAGAATCATCAAGATCGCATCTGCCAAGACAAAGGGTATGGAATAGAGATCATCCCTTTCACTTGATCATTGGTGATCCAGACACAGGAGTGAGAACTAGGAGAACATCACAAAATGAATGTCACTATTCTGGGTTTCTGTTAGGCCGAATACACAATATATAATCAATATAAGTATGATAATAACAATTGAGAACACTGTTTATGAATCAACAACTGAATTATATAAATAACTCTTCTCTCAGTGATGTTAAAGAATCACAGAGAGCTGCTAGGTTACAAGAATAATGTATTCAGTATTCGCATCCCTTTTAGGGTTAACCTATCTGTGCTTATATAATACACAGTTACATAATCAATCTCTAATTGATATCCTATAAATCAGCTATACAATTTATATCAATCTAGGATTGCTTCTGTCTTCTGTCCCGTTTATTTAGCCATCTCAATATATTCTGCTTCTTTCCATCTTCAGAATATATTGCTTCTAGAATCTTCATATTAGCACCGACAGCTAAAGTAAACTCTCACCCCGTCAGACTTTAACAAACTCTGACTGGCTTCTAGTAAACTCTGATGAGTACCTGTTGCTTAAACACTGATAAACAATCATCAACAATTATATCTAACAATCTCCCCCAACTTGTGCATAATAAAAATGTACAAGTTAATAGATAATTGATGATGTCAAAACATATAACAAATGCAGTGTTTAAAATATATCAGAGTTTAACTTTAACTTAGAACAGAAAACTTTAAAAACTTACAGTCAGACTTTACTTAATTTCTTCAATATCAGGCACTGTCCTGAGATAATCAATGAGTAGCCTCCTTTCAGCTTTTTCTAGCTCTTCCACCATGATTTCTTTCAATTCCTTAAGCTCTGGATCACTTTCTCCAGTCTGGTAGATAGCAGCTCTCAGAGAATAAATGCTGTTCTTTCTCATTTCATTCCCTAGCCGGATAAAGTAAGATTTGTCTGACTCTAGGTTGAATTCCAAAACCTTTATACCCAGTGATGTCTTGAACTTGGCACTGTTTCTCTTCATTTCAACAATCTTTCCATAAGCATCTCTGTACTTAGGAATATATGCACTTGAAACACCTCCTCCAAGCATAGCTTTTGTTTTCAGCATCCTATCTCTTAGAACTAGAGCAGCATTATGAGTACTTCTATTTTTGATTTTGAGAAGATATAGAACATACTCAAGCTCTTCCCATAGTTTCAATTGAACATCAGCTTCTCCTACTCTGTATACTCTTCCATCAGACATAAAGTATAACAGAACCTCTTTCTTTAATCCTCTATGATAAACCATTTGAACAGACTCTAGTTTATCAAGGCTCTCTTGAGATACCCCAACACCAGGTTCTGCCAGTGATGAATGGTCAAAAGGACTGTTATTGATTCTCTTTTCTCTGTGTGAACCCAAACCAGATTTATCATAAGATTGCTTTCCATGTACTGTTCTGGTTTGAGAAAAGTCCACAGCTTCTAGCTTCAGAGTTTCAGAAAGTACAGGTCTTAAGAAACCTTGGAGTTGTGGAGCTAGCTGAGTTTGTACAACTTGAGCATTGTCAGAGGTTGTCACAACTTTAGTAGAAATATCAACATGAGCAACGTCAGAGGTTGATTGATTTATCCTTGATTCAACTTGAGCAACGTCAGAGGTTGAATAATTCTTCTTTGGTAACTGTCCTTCTTCTACCAGTATACCTTTTCCTTTATCAGTATTTGCAATCATAGGCCTCCTTGTGTGTTGTAAACTCTGTTGAGTATTTCCTTTGATAGAGAGTGCAATTTCCTTTTTCCTAGGAGCCTTTACAGATTTCTTCTTATAAGTACCAGCTTCAATCTTTTTCTGGTGTTCTTCAGCAAGAAGCTTCATCTCAGCATCCATATCTTCCACTGTGACTTGACCATCATGTTCTTCTAAAAAGAGTTTAGCAGCAATCTCTTCATCAGTAATTGGATTTGATGAAATCACTAGACTCTTAAGTCTTGAAGAAGATTGACCACCAGAGTTTAACCTTTCAGAGTTTGTCTGTCTAGCAGAGTTTGACCTAAGTCTCCCTTGCTCTTGAGAAGACTTTGACCTTTTCTCTGCTCCTCTGCTTCCACCATCATTAGAATCATCCCTCAGTCTCAAGGTTGGAGTCCTTTTGCATTTGTCTTTAGGTACTTTCTCCCCCTTTTTGACATCATCAGGAATAAAAACTGATGTCAGCAACTCTAGTGATGTAGCAATAGAAGTAAGTTGAGAAGACATAGCAGTCTGATTCTCTTCCACCTTGCTTAGCCTTTGCTTTATTTCCACTTGATCCTTGATCATGGAAGATAATCTAGTTCTATCATTCTTCAAAGCCAACTCCTTAGCAGCAATATCATTACTCAATCCAATGACAGCTTTGTGAGTCTCATCAAAGCGATTGTGCAATGATTTGACTTGAACAACTGTAGCCTTGAAATGTGTCAACAACTCAGGATTTGAAATCTCCTTAGCAGATTGAGCAACAAAATCAGCAGTCCTTTGCTTGGAGAAAATACAATCAGCCCCTGACCAATTTGCATAATGCATTTCCCTGTAATGAGCTTCAGTTGCATGTTGATTTTCTTTGATAGACTCTGCAGTAGGATCCCTTAGAAAAGGTATTGACTCATTATCATCAGAGTTTGAAAGTGCAGCATTGATCCCAGAGTTTGCATGATCAGAATTTACAGATGTGTGATCAGCATTATCAAAATCAACTCTAGCTTCATTAACATTTTCTGCTATCTGCTCTGCAATTTCTTCAGCAACATTGTCTGCAGTAGCCTCAACGTTTATCTGTGCAGCTTCATGAATCTCAGAGTTTGCATTTACAAGAACCTCTGCTTCTACAGGAACAGACTCTGCAACAACTTCTTCTGTTTGAACAGTATTCTCTTTCAGAGTCTCTGCTGTAGCTTCAGCCAATTGCTCTACAGCAGCTTCAACTACCTGATCAACCTCCTCACCCATTTCAGGAATTTGATTAGTAACAGAGAGATTCTCTGTGTGAGTAGCAAGGGACTCTTCAATAATCAGGGTGGGTTGATCAGTTGCCACATCCTCAGTATCACAAACACTGATACTAGGATGTGCTTCAAGAATTTTATCCATATCAAAATCAGCAAATAAAGCATCTTGCTTAAACATTTCAGCCTCTGTATCAGCATTTGCCATGTCAGGCACAGTGGCTGCTTCAACATCTTCAGTAGCCTCCTGAATAATAACTTCAGGAGCTTCAGTATCCACAAAGACCATGTCCTCATTATCATCATTTACAGCAGACTCCTGAACAACAACTTCTGGAGCTTCATCCTGGACAGCTTCAGTGTCTGGTGTAGATTCATCCAAATTATCAAAAAGATAATTAGCTACTAATCTTCTTTTCCTCTGATGAAGAGTTTCATTATCAACATCATCCTCATCATTAGTTTTTGGTCTATTTGCTCTTCTCTTCTTAGAATGACCAACACCCTTTGGCACAGAAGACTTGGACACTCCCACTTCAGTAGCTGGTCTAACAGACTTTACAGGTTTGGAACCAACATGCTTAGTCCTACCACTGGATATATGTTTGACAGATGTAGATGGAGGAAGTTCTGTTTGTAAAGGTTCTGGTTGGGGTTCTGATTGAGAAGGAGTTTGTGTTTGTGGATGGATTTGATCATTTACAAACTGTTGCACAGATGCAGGAAGTAACAAATCTCCAACAATCCCTTTCTTAACATCCTTGTTGATAAGATCAGAGAATATCCTCTTGTGTAATTTAAAACAAGAAATAACATCTTCATCAACTATTTCTACCCCTTGAACACAGGCAGAGAATAAAATCTGACAAAATCTAGAAAAGTAAACTACCCCTCGATTCTCTGTCATTTTCTCCCCTAAATTAGTTAAGACAAGTCTTGCAAAATCAAAATGATTATCATATAAAAGAGAATACCCGATTTGCAGACTGTCCGTGGGAATAGCATCCCAGTTGGTGCATTTCTTTCCGAACGTTCTTGTTATGTAGTCAAAGAAGAAGCTCCACTCCTTCCTCAAGAACGGTCTCTTCAACTGTCCTATCTTTGTCAAGGGCCCAGAATACCCAATCTCTCGCATCATCCTTAGCAAATCAGTGTCACCCATTCCAATTGTATATGAAGAAAACTCAGGAAACCCCATTGCATTTCGAATTGTACCAGAAGTAATTACATACTCTGCTTCTTGAAATTCAAAGATTATAGATGGGTTTCCAGAATCACCACCATCATCATAAGTACCCGTCTCCCAGAAAGCCATGATTTGCGAACCAGAAAGTGTTGTTGGTTCTACTAGAGCACGCCCAATCGCTGACTGAGCAAGAAATTCCTGAATCATGTGAAACACCTCTGGTGCGTTGGCAGTGTTTAGTGGTGCTGCATAATTGTTAGGAACGAACTCTAACCCAGAAAAAACAAACGCTGTAGTCGCCATTAGTAAGATTTGAAAGAATAACAGAGAATCAGATGCAAAAGCTCGAAAGAGTTTGAAAGTAGAAAAGTGTTTGTGAATATGTGTGTGTGACAATAGATGTGAATTGGAGTAAGATGTGAAAGGTTTAAACGTATGTGTGTGTATTGTTTAAATATGAAATTCAAAATTAAAAACTGAACAGTTTTTAATCATTAATACACAACTGTCTTACTTCGTTAATCGTGTGAGTGGGACACGTGGCACACATGTAATGACTGACAGCAGTAATTGGCAGTTTCCAATGCGCATGCGTAGTAAAAACAGCAATAATTACCGCCTTTTACACTTTCCTAGACACGCAACCTTTTTCTTCTGTTTAATACAAATTAGAACCGTTACCAATCATACTCTTTTGTTTTCAAGAATATTTTCTCAAAATTGTTAACTATCTGAAACAAATAATTAATTTTAATCATCAGAGATTAAAATAAAATTACCTCAGCGTAGAGTACACAGTTCATCAGTGTTTACCAATCCTCCTCCTTTATTCATAATCTCTTTTCTCTCAATGCACAGTTGTGAAAAAATTGTGTGTGAATAGCAGAGTTTACTGAATATAAATATTTAGAGCATCTTAAAGTGCATAAAATCCACACAATAAATCAGTAAAAACTAGTTGTCCAAACTCTCATGTATAAAATAAAATCTGATCTCATCTAAACTCTGTACTATAAAATTTATTATTTTCACCCCTTTCGATATTTTTTTTTTTATAAATTTTTTTCCAGTAATCAGTGGTTGGCTCTAGTCACCAAAAATCAAAGATTTTAGCCCTTATTTCATACAATAAGTTCCTGGGTCTTCCTAGGCACAACATGATCTCAAAGGAATTTGTGCACTTTTTGGCATCTTTTGATTGGAGGGTGAAATATTTGCAACTAATTATCAGAGTTTAGACTTTTCATCAGTTAATACAATTAATTTATGAGAGAAAGTGCAAACAGCTAATACAGACTCAGTGTATAGGATCAATAAACTAAGAGATGCTATAAATATAGAGACAATATCATGCTGTGTAAAATTTCTGCACATTTTGAGATCAGATCATATATTACTCAGAAAGATTCATGATTACTTACTGAGAATCATGCTTCATACAGGTTTCTTCATCGGTCCATATGTTTCAGACAATATCACAATCAGAGTATAACATCAGAGATTAACTTCAAACTTTAACCGACAGAGTATGACTGACAATTTATGACTAACAGAGTTTACTATCAGAGTTTAACATACTGGTACAAATAACAGTTAACACATGCAAAGAACCATGAGCATAAAATCAATCATGTATAGATTTTGAATCTAACCAGTATCTCTAGTCAAAACCAGAGACCATTCCAAGTTCATTTACCAGTCTTGTAAAGGTAGCTTCACTCAAAGGTTTGGTGAAGATATCTGCAAGCTGTTGGTCTGTAGACACAAAATGAAGCTCAATATTTCCTTCTTCCACATGTTCCCTGATAAAATGATACCTTATGCTGATGTGCTTGGTCATGGAGTGCTGTACTGTATTACCTGTCATAGCAATAGCACTTTGATTATCACAGAAAATAGGTATTTTAGAGTACCTTAATCCATAGTCCAGCAATTGATTCTTCATCCATAAAATCTGTGCACAACAGCTACCAGCAGCTATATACTCTGCTTCTGCTGTGGATGTGGAAATTGATTTCTGTTTCTTGCTGTACCAAGAAACTAATCTGTCACCTAGAAATTGACAGCTTCCACTTGTGCTTTTTCTGTCTATCTTACAGCCTGCAAAATCTGCATCAGAGTAACCAATTAATTTAAACTCTGATTCTCTAGGGTACCACAAACCAAGGGTTATGGTTCCTTTGAGATATTTGAAAATCCTCTTCACAACTGTTAGATGTGGCTCTCTGGGGTCTGCTTGAAATCTTGCACAAAGACTTGTTGCATACATGATATCTGGTCTGCTTGCAGTAAGATAAAGAAGAGACCCTATCATGCCTCTGTAGTTTGTCATATCTACTGAAGCTCCTGTATCTTTGTCTAACTTTGTTGCAGTAGCCATGGGAGTTGTGGCAGATGAACTATCAAGCATACCAAATTTCTTGAGAAGATTTCTGGTATATTTTGCTTGATTGATAAAAATCCCATCATCTGTTTGCTTTACTTGCAAGCCTAGAAAATAACTAAGCTCTCTCATCATGCTCATTTGGTATCTTGACTGCATAAGCTTGGCAAATTTCTTACAGAGTTTGTCATTAGTAGACCAAAAAATTATGTCATCCACATAGATTTGAACTAACAGCAAATCATCACCAGAATTAAAATAGAACAAGGTTTTGTCAATTGTACCTCTAGTGAACCCACTTTCTAAAAGAAATTGAGCTAGAGTTTCATACCATGCTCTAGGTGCCTGCTTTAGTCCATATAATGCCTTGTCAAGCCTGTAGACATAATCTGGATGTTTGGGATCTACAAATCCTGGTGGTTGCTCAACAAACACTTTTTCTTCAAGTTTCCCATTGAGAAAAGCACTTTGCACATCCATCTGAAAGACTTTAAACTTCTTGTGAGCAGCATAGGCCAGAAAAATCCTTATTGCCTCCAATCTAGCAACTGGAGCAAAGGTTTCATCATAGTCAATTCCTTCCTGCTGTGAATAGCCTTTAGCCACAAGTCTAGCCTTATTCCTTGTAATCACTCCATCACTGTCTGTTTTGTTTCTGAAACCCCACTTTGTACCAACAATAGATCTGTTCTTTGGTCTTGGTACAAGTGTCCAGACTTCATTCCTCTCAAATTCATTTAACTCCTCTTGCATTGCTGTTATCCAGTTAGCATCTTGAAGAGCTTCTTCCACTTTCTTGGGCTCTGTTTGAGATAAGAATGCATGAAACAGACATTCATTATTTGTAGAACTCCTTGTTCTCACACTTGCATCTGGATCTCCAATAATTAAATCAGGAGTATGAGCTTGTATCCACCTCCTTGCTGTTGGAAAGTGGCTTCTTTCATCATTATTAGATCCTCCCCCTTGATCCATGCTCTCCTGATTTTCTTCTTGACCATTTGCATTCTCTGAGGCTCCCCCTGAATTGGACTGTTCAGTATTTGAACTTTCAGAGTTTAACTCAGAGTTTCTGTTTGATTCTTCAGCTGACTCACTTTCAGAATTTGAGTCATTATTTTGAGATGTTTCTGAAGTTTCTTCACGCTCCCCCTCGACTGGTTCTCTATTTTGTTCTGTCAGAGAAATTCCCTCAGTGTTTACCAGTAAAGGTTCAGAGTATGCTTCGTCAGAGTTTGATGGATTTGCTTCATCAGAGTTTACATCATCAGAGTTTAGATCTTCATTTTCAAAGCGAAGTTGATCATGATATTCTTCATCTTCTATTCCAGTTATTTTCTTGTCATCAAATGACACATGTATGGATTCCATGATCACTTTAGTTCTTAGATTGTAGACTCTGAATGCTTTAGATGATAGTGGGTATCCAACAAAAATTCCTTCATCAGCTTTTAAGTCAAACTTGGTCAACTGTTCAGGATGAGTTTTCAACACAAAGCACTTGCATCCAAAAATATGAAAATACTTCAAATTTGGCTTCTTATTTTTCACCATCTCATATGGCATTTTCCCATGCTTGTTGATCAGTGTAGCATTTTGAGTAAAACAAGCAGTTTGAACAGCTTCTGCCTAGAAATAAGTTGGCAATTTTGCTTCTTCAAGCATTGTTCTGGCAGCTTCGATTAGAGTTCTGTTCTTTCTTTCAACTACACCATTTTGCTGTGGAGTTCCAGGTGCAGAAAATTCTTGCTTCACTCCTCTTTCCTTGCAGAAAGCTTCCATTTCAGAATTTCTGAATTCAGTACCATTATCACTCCTTAGAATTTTCACTTTGTACTGTGATCCTTTGTCCAATAGCTTCACATGATCCATCAAAGTTAAGGCAGTTTCATCCTTCTTTGCTAAGAAGTACACCCAGGTGTATCTGGTGTATTCATCAACAATTACCAAAGCATATTTCTTTCTGCCCATTGACATTACATTCACTGGACCAAAAAGATCAACATGTAAAAGATGATAAGGTTCCACAACTGAAGATTCAGATTTACTCTTGAAAGATGACTTCATTTGCTTGGCCTTTTGACAAGAATCACACAGACCATCTAAGCTGAGTATTGACTTTGGAAGTCCCCTTACAAGATCTTTTTGAATCAGCTCATTGATGTTGTTCAAGTTTAGGTGAGAGAGCTTCTAATGCCATTTCCAACTCTCTTCATTGGACATTTTTGCAGACAGACATACAGCTTTTCCTTCAGAGTTTGTTATCAAACTTGCTTCATAAATGTTATTGTGCCTGTGTCCAACTAGAACAACTTTTCCGGTAGATTTACTGATAACCTCACAGTGTTCAGTATGAAAATCTACATGGTATCCTCTGTCACAGATTTGACTCACAGAAAGCAGATCATGCTTGAGTCCTGAGACTAGAGCTACATTTGTGATGATGACACTTCCAAGATTGATATTGCCATATCCCAGAGTACGTCCTATGTTGCCATCTCCATAGGAAACTTTTGGGCCAGCTTTTTCCTCAAAATCTGATAGCAGGGCTTTATTTCCAGTCATGTGTCCTGAGCATCCACTGTCCAAGATAAGAGTGCTCTCTTTTATGCCCTGCAATCACAAACAATCACTGAGTGTTAGATTTAAGGATCCAGACTTGCTTGGATCCTTTGGCTTTCTTAACATTGTTAGCTTTTGCAGCGGAATCACTATCAACAGAGTTTAAACTAACATTGTCAGACTTTACACTTACAGAGTTTGCTCTAACCCATTTCAAGTTGGGTTTTAGCTCATAATAGTTGTGATAAATAGCATGATAACTCTTGCAAGTATATATATGGAATGCCAAGTGCTCCCACAGTGTGTGCATAAAGTCTGTGGTCTAACCCTAACATAATCATTTTTTCCTCCAACCTTGGAGGGTAAAGAATTAATATTTTTGTTCTTCTTGCAAAACCTGGAAAGATGGTTAGTACTACCACAACTATGACATGTTTTTCTCGGAGCAGCAGAATTAGGCAGATAATCATTTCTTTTATTAATGCCTACTTTTCCATTCCTATTTTTCTTAAACATTTTCTGTTTGTTGACAGACTTTACTTCTTTGAGCTTATGTTTGAATTGTTTTTCTGTCATAGAACCAACATCAACCTGTTTATCACAGATTTTTACTGGTTCTTTAACAGATTCTAACACAATCTGATTTTCTGTTCTTGAACCAACATTAACCTGATTTTCACAAGTTTCAACTGGTTCCATAACAGCTTCTTTCACAACTACAGATTTTAGCTTACTGGTTTCAGAAACAAATTTCACAGGTTTAAGTTGTGGTTTCACTTTAACTTTATCTTTAAACCTAAGTTCATCTTCCTCACAGGAACCTAATCCTACAGTATCTGTCTGAAAAACTTGATGTGTGTCTTTTCCAAAATTAGTCCAGGTTTTAATCACTTTCCTCTCTTTTTCCAACTCAGATTCTATTTGCCTATATCTTTTAAGCAATTCCTGTTCAACATAAACAACATCATCTCTCTCCTTTTAAACTTGTTGCATGTTAACAAGTCTCTCTTCAAGAAATTTATTCCTCTCTTTAAGACCTAGATTCTCAGATTTGATTCTTTTATTCTCTAAAGTCTGATCCCTATAACTAACATGTATGCTTTTAAGATAAATTCTTAATTCAGATATATTATCAGTATCATAAGCATAAGTTGTTAGGGGTACCTTGTTTTCAGATGACTCAGCTTCATCTTTAACAGTTGCCATGAGAGCATAATTGACTCCCTCATCTGAGTCTGAAGTGTCTGCCCAGTCCTTGCCTTTAGTGATGAGTGCTTTCTCAGATTTTCCTTTCTTGCACTCTGGAGCATAATGACCCATCTCTTTACACTTGTAGCACTGGATCTCAGACTTGTCTTTCTTTCCAGACTTGGTATCTCTTCCATCAGACTTTCTGAAATTTCTCTTATCAGAGTTTGAATCTCTCCTAGAGAATCTCTTTCCTTTCTTGAAGTTCTTGAATCCCATCTTCTTGAATGTCTTCACCATCAAAGCAGCCATTTTCATCATCTCTTCTTCATCATCCTCAGAATCAG
Organism: Heracleum sosnowskyi; assembly: GCA_030848705.1. Taxonomy (NCBI): domain Eukaryota; kingdom Viridiplantae; phylum Streptophyta; class Magnoliopsida; order Apiales; family Apiaceae; genus Heracleum; species Heracleum sosnowskyi. The sequence goes on from CM061244.1 coordinate 38,129,172, forward strand.
AAGCTTTATCATCAGTGTTTGAGCCATCATCAGAGTTTGATGACTCACTGTCAGATTTAATGACTAAAGCCTTTCCCTTGGCTTTCTTTCTTGATGATTCCTTCTTGACATGATTTTCTTCAACTTTAAGAGCAACATATTTTGTCTTCTTTCCAGATCTTTTGTTTCTTTGTTCTATTTCAAGTTCATGAGTTTTAAGCAACCCATAGATTTCATCAAGATCTGTTTCTGCAAGATCATAATTGTCTCGTATTGTTGTCGCCTTCAAATCCCATCTTTCAGGTAGGGATAGAAGAAACTTGAGATTTGATTCTTCAAGTTCATATTCTTTATCAACCAGAGACAGATCATTCAACAGTTTACAAAATCTGTCATATGTCTCAGTCAAAGATTCACCAGGTCTTGAATCAAAGTGTTCATACTCCTGTGTGAGAATAGTCTTCATGTTCTTCTTTATTGCACTTGTTCCTTGACACCTGACTTCTAAAGCATCCCAAATTTCTTTGGCAGTTTTGCAGCCAATAACTCTGTTAGACATGACATTATCTAAAGCACTATGGAGAAGATGTCTTACTTTTGCATCCTTTGCAATTGATGAGATGTCCTCAGGAGTCATATCTTTCTTTTCCTTTGGAACAGTCTTTTGTTCTTGACCATCAACAACAGGAGACAGTTTGGTTGGCATATTAGGACCATCATTGATTCTATCAAGGTATTCTGGATCTGTGGCTTCTAGAAACATGGTCATCTTTACCTTCCATATTGGATATTCCACAGGTCTGAGAATTGGAACCCTGATTGTCTCATATCGACTTACAGAATTTGATTGAACCTTTTGAGCATTAGAACCTGCCTGGATGTTTTCAGCCATGATTATACTTGTGTTTAGATCGAAAACTGTATATATTTAACAGCCTTGGCTCTGATACCAATTGTTAGGCCGAATACACAATATATAATCAATATAAGTATGATAATAACAATTGAGAACACTGTTTATGAATCAACAACTGAATTATATAAATAACTCTTCTCTCAGTGATGTTAAAGAATCACAGAGAGCTGCTAGGTTACAAGAATAATGTATTCAGTATTCGCATCCCTTTTAGGGTTAACCTATCTGTGTTTATATAATACACAGTTACATAATCAATCTCTAATTGATATCCTATAAATCAGCTATACAATTTATATCAATCTAGGATTGCTTCTGTCTTCTGTCCCGTTTATTTAGCCATCTCAATATATTCTGTTTCTTTCCATCTTCAGAATATATTGCTTCTAGAATCTTCATATTAGCACCGACAGCTAAAGTAAACTCTCACCCCGTCAGACTTTAACAAACTCTGACTGGCTTCTAGTAAACTCTGATGAGTACCTGTTGCTTAAACACTGATAAACAATCATCAACAATTATATCTAACAGTTTCTTTCAGAAACAGAACCTAAGAAAGTTGAAGATGCTCTAGATGATCCAGATTGGGTGATTGCTATGCAAGAGGAACTCAATCAGTTTGAAAGGCAGAAAGTTTGGAAGCTGGTACCCAGGCCTAATGTAACAGCCCCAAATCCGGGGTCAGGGATCTAGGGTTGTCACAATCCATGTATTCCTTGCCTTACCTGTATTACTCACACCATTCATAATTCACCTTCTCATGACCCCACAACATGTGTCTCACACACACACACACACAGGTTAGAGTCTCAGAAACGACACAATACAACAACTGCGGAATAAATAACTTTTATTACAATACCCAAATGTCTTTTGAATCTGTCACTGATACAATTTCTAAGTAATGTTACATTACCAACTTAGCCTTCTGATGCTCACAATCCTCTCATACCATTCATATCTATACATAAGTTGAATACCAAAAGCTGTAGCCTGATTCGATTGGTTCGTACTACTCTCGAGATCACTGCTAGAAACTGTTTACGGAAACGCCTTGCGAGGTATGTGCCGACCCATTGGCATCCTGCTTCGCTGCTATATAATATATATAAAACAATAGCAAGAGTGAGCGATAGCGATAGCTCAGCAAGGTAATGAAAGTGTGGCATAATTCTGCCTTTAACTCAACCCAGAATAAAGCGGGTATAAGACAATAATTTGTCAAAATATCTCGATACTGAAATTATATCCTTATCGGAATGTATTCCCAAAAACAGTACCATTATTGTACTTCAAATATCATTTTCATAATATTTCTGCAGACTTTTGCTATATTATGAACAAAGTTCTAGTATAATATAAAAGATGAGGTTTCAAAGTAAACCAATATAACCTTTCCAAAAATATCTGCTATGTAAGCAGAATATCAACACATAACTTAAAAGATGAAGTTATAAGGTGATTCAGTATAAACAACTCCCTTACCATAACTCATGTTATGTAAGGTATCCACAGAGTCATAACTCATAAAATAAAAGATGAAGTTGCATGGATTTATTGTCACTTCAATTCCAAACACTTCTCGACCCCCTGCCAACACGATTGGTTCTTCACCCCAATACATGTTGCAGGAAATATCCAAATTGGATGATGAACTAATACTGGAGTTGATACCGCGTCCGCTGTGCCTAACCTTACTATGATCAGTAGCAGGTCGCACCGCTCAAATAGTTTTCTACATGTAGATGGAAGTATCACGACGGCCTGACATTGTCTACCGCCTTACTATGACCTCCCGGCCCATTTGGGGCAATATAAAAGTTGGATGGGCCCACGCAACTTGACCACTTACACCACTCCTAGTTCAGATGAAATCCATGACTCTGAAACGTAAAGATCGTCCTCCTTTCCCCAAGTGTAACACTTGTTGATACGACTCCACTAAGTAGTTATATCTAGGTTGGAAAGGAAGATTCTCCAATATTTCCCAAGATATGCTTGTTAATGGATATCGACTTGTTCCATGAATTTACCCCTCGATTATTGAGGTGGTAACACAACATTAGACTGGCAGCAATTAAATTGCTCCAAGAAAATATCTGTCCCTTGACAGTTTTTGAATTGAGAGTTTAAAAAGAGTAGTAGTCACTTAAATCAGGTTTCCCATATTTTTGATAGTTGAGCGAGCATTTAAATCCTCTTTAAAAGACAGATTTAAACGGAAAAACATTATTTTGGGAACCTCTTTTTGATTGGAAAACAATTAATAACATTTATTAAACAAGTAAACCTTCAAATGAATATTCGAAAATAATATTCATCAAATAAACAAACCTCGAATGAATATTTAGAAATAATATTCATTAATAAATAATCCTCAAATGAATATTCAAAAATAATATTCATTAATAAATAATCCTCAAATGAATATTCAAAACTAATATCCTTTAAATAATTAAATCTCAAATGAATATTCAAAAGTAATATTCATTAATTAAATAAATCTCAAATGAATATAAACAATATTCTGTAAGTCGATAATCCTCAAAAGTATATAAATAATATTCTGTAAGTCGATAATCCTCAAATGTATATAAATAATATTCTGTAAGTCGATAATCCTCGAATGAATATTAATACATAATATTCTTAAATAAAAATAATTAATCCTCGAATAACGGTTACCCGATATCTTTATCGGAAAAATAACCTTTATCATACACAAACTATAATCACTACTGATCTTAAGAAATATCATACGCCCTTAACCTAGGGCCTTTATAAAACCTGGCTTATAACTGATATCCCATATCTAGCTTATAAGCCAATTACCAAATCATTTCCAAGTAACAACCTCTGAATGAGGTAATATTCAAATAACATTCCTCAAATCATTTCCAGGTAATTAATACTTTCTAGAAATATAATTAATGTTTAATAATAGCAGTCCTCAAAATAATTAGTACACTGCCGCTGGAATCCCTCCGGGTTTCCACGGCTATCTCCATATCTCAAATACTGACTCCCGGTCTAGAGTCGAAAACAAGAAGTATGCTCTTATCTCTAGAGCTACAAGGTATGCCGGTTTATAACTACTTTATCTCAAAGCTCATACATAAATCCAAATCAAACTCTATTTTATACAATATATAACATGTATCGCACAACTGTATAACTCCACACATGGCAACAGCAGTAATATATAATCAATACTTCAAAGTATAGATTTAGAAAACTTGCCACAATACTTGCAACAAAGATTTGGTATATAAATTGGGAATACACAAGTATTGAACATAGGAAAATATACATACTCTGAATAATAGAGTAAGGTTTAGTAAACTTGCCTGATGCTCGAGAAGTGATAGGGGTTCGCGATGATGCCGGACAATCTAGACAAAGTCAAAGAAAACGTACGATTAATCCCCTGGATAATCCACTTGTACTCAATGTTTAAACACGTAAGCGAAACACAACCAAGGCATTACTAGCTCGTTATAGGCTCATACTAAGTCCATGTTTAGTCGACAATTACTTCAGTCGTAGGTTTAGTCCGAAATCGATCCTCGAATACAAGTTATACTTAACCATTTTCAACACTGGTTTCTAAGTCTCGTTTTCAGTGGTTTTCACTTGTGCAACCTCGGCTTCCTTATTTTTATAAAATCGGAAAATGATCTTTTTGACTCGAAACCTTCGCACAAGGCTTGCTAACTGTCCTTAGCATTATATCACAAGGTTTCACATTTTAATTCGACTCTTAAAGGTCTTTGACTTAGCATCAAAGTGGTTACATTTCTGCGATGGAACCTCTCGAACCACGATTACTAAAATTAGCATAACTCTTAAAACGTTCGACCAAATTAGGTGAACCACATATCATTACGAAGCTTATAACATAAACTACACAATCATGGGCAGTAGGACTCAAGGGTCGAACTCGAACAGAGACGAAACAGGGAATCATGCAGTAGATAAAATTTGGGCATTACGACGGCTCTAAATCAAGCATTTCCAAATTTGTAACTCTTCTACTAAGCCATACAAGGCAACCCAATCATCAATATCACACACCAACCATCACTTATGACCTCTAGGGTCAGTGGTAAGGTCCATTGACCACCACTCAACACAATCATCTCAAATCAAAGCCAAACATTCAAGGATATTCTTCTAACACATCATGCTTTAACTACTTAGCCAAAACTCAACCAAAACTCATCATATAACTAGCAAGGGTTCGATCTTTACCTTCTTTGATATCGTAAGAATCATAACAAAGCTTTATAATGGCTCCTCTAGCCTTGGATGCACCTTAGGAAGCTTGGATCATCCAAAGAAATCAAGAAAACAAGTTAGCAATCTCGGAGTCAATATTTACCAGCTGAAAGAACTTGAAAAACGAGGTCCTTACCTTGCTTTTCTGGAGAATACTCGTGACATACGAGTTGTATATTATCTCAATACCGTTCTAACAAGCTATAGAACACGGGATTTCATTAAGAAATGAAGGAGATATGGCCGTTTGAAAATCGGGGCAGAAACTGTCAAGAACAGGGCAGCTTGGTTTCTTCAACTTGGGGGAAGGATTTGGCTAGGCTACACTCCTTTTTTGGCCATGAAATTTTGAACGAATGTGGCCCATGGAGTGGAGAAGCTATGGTTAAAATGTGGTGATTTAAGGATGGATAGAAATGGAGATATGAAGTTTTCTTTCCTTGATGCTCCTGCTGGGCAGAAAAATGGGGGGGAGAGTTCTTCTCTCTTTCTTTTTTTCTTTTCTTTTGTCTTGGTTAATAATAATGATAATGCTGATATTTGTGTGGAGAGTGGTGAGTCATAGCCCTAGGTGGCTTCATCTCTCGACATGTGTCGAACATGCATTGGTTCTGCTAAAGTAGCTTTACTGGTTCGCTTTCCTTTCACATGGATGATCCAAATGTTGCATTTCTCGAATTAATCTTGTTACATGTTACTTCCATGTCTATATTTAATCCTGTAAATGTTGTCTTGTTCCTCTTGAAACGATTCGAAATATTCCCTAAAAGAGCGAACACAACTCTACGCGATTCTCGCAGTGAATGGTAACTATTCACTATTCACTTCAACAATCGGATCCTTAAATCGACTTTAATAAAATAATAAAATTCCAAAATATTAAATCCTCAAATCCTCAATTTTAATATCTCATTTCTTGAATGTAATAATATATAATTCGCTGCCCGGTCGAATATTACACCAAAATAAAATTTGGAATTTCTGAATTCTGATCGTCTTTGCATTCACTTATTTACTCCGTAGATCACTAATATGACTTCGGAATATCCACCCTACGTCTCGTACATAGGTGGCATGAAAATTTTTCTTAACCCTCAAAATCACTATTCATCCACCAAATTTACTATTCACTGATGCACTTAATCATAATAACAAAAGTTTTAATTTTTCCAAAAATTCGGGTTATTACAGTTTCCCCTCCTTAAAAGGATTCCGTCCCGGAATCAGCTTAGGAATAACTGGGGGTACTTCTCTCCCATTGCACTTTCTAACTCCCATGTGGATTCTTCCACTTCTTGATTTTCCACAAACTTCTCACTATCTTGGCAACCTCGTCACTTAGCACTTGCTCTTTTCTATCCGTGATTTCCACAGGTTGTTCTTTGTAAGTCAGACCAGGTTGTATATCTACCTGCTCATACTCTACATATGCCGGGCATCTATAGTATACTGACGTAGCATTGACACATGAACCCCGTTATGACCATTCTACAAGTTTGGGGGGCAAGGCTGGCTCGTAGGCCACCTTCCTGACGCGTTTTAAAATCTCAGATGGCCCAATGAATCTCGGGCTCACTTCCCTTTCTTTCCAAATCTCATTAATTATTTCCATGGATATCTTTTAGCATCACGAATCTCTAACCTCATATTCTCTATCTTGTTTGTACAGAAAATACACCAACATAAACTTGCTTGTCATCCATCAACATGCCATTTAGCTTATCAATAGCAGTACTATATCTATACTCACGGGCTTAGTCTGCATACTTTCTCTGTCTGTCTTGGTTGTCACTAGCCGCTTGTTGGTGAAATCTTTTGTCTTTCTAGTTTGTTGGACTAACTTGGGTTTTGTGTAAAATCTCATCCTTTAATTCCCGATCATTCGGAATCCATCTCTGTCTCATTTTAATTAAGGGTATCGGCCACCACATTGGCCTTCCCCGGATGGTAGTGTATCTCACAGTCATAATCCTAGGTCAATTCTAGCCATTTCTCCATCTCATGTTATCTACTATCACGGATAACTCAAAGCCACTTCATCACATTCCATAAAATTTGTGGGTGCATTAGTCAACCCAAAATAACCTCGCTGAAAACTCGAAGTGCCTATTCCTAGTACGAATCGCAGTCTTGGGTATATCCTCGGATTTAACTTCCAACTGGTGATATCCAGTCCTTAAATAAATTTGGAAATACACAGCGTTCTTCCGCTGATCAAACAATCATTTATAAGGGTACCTATTCTCCATGTCGAACTCATACAACTCTCGAGGTTCGATGCATAATCTTGTGCTAACATCTTTTTCTCTTACAACAACACCGGGCTCTCCATGGTGGTACTCTGGGTCTTGTCATACCCTTATACAACAATTCTTGTAACTGAGTCACTAACCCTTCCATTCACATTATACTCTGAATACTCGGTATTCATTCTCATGTCATCCAAATCGATATCTGGTAGCTCATTAAAACCTTGTACAATCTCCCAAAACCATTGTAGTTTCCTTTATACTTGGTATCTCTTTTCTTGGCGTCAACCATAAGAGCTAATTAAGCCTCGTATCTCTGGCGTAATAGTTTCTTAGTCTGAACTATATTCAAGAACCTCCGAATCTGTCTCCATCCTTTATTTATTACTCTCTCTTCCTTACAATCAGTCTGGGCTCCATTGGGTGTCAACCAACCCATTCTTATTATAATATCAACTTCTCCCAAGTCACAATACCATCTCCCTCTGACTCCATCGCCAGCACTTATCTTGCTAACCCATAGGTAGTGTCCATTTGTAAACAACTCCTCCAAAATCTCAATTCCACTATAGGGCATCTATCTAACACCGTTGTCACTGGAGTACACGACACATCGCTATTCCTTTCACATATATCGATTGACCCGCTTTCCATTATCATAATATCCTTGGGAGAATAAACCAATTCATTGATATGTCACTAACATTCTATTCGTCTTAGGGATTCGCTCCTGTCATAGGCGATTTCGTTGCGAATCTAATTCCTATCAGCGAATTTTGACTTATTTGACCTGGTTGGCCTCCCCTTGAAATTCAATAAAGATAACAAGAATCATGGAGCTTTGAAAAGATAGCTCCTATATTAAGGAAAACTTCACACACTGGTGATCATAAGGTTATGAGTTTTAAGGTAACCTTATTGGAGGTAAGAGAATTTACCGAGAGATCAACATGATCATAAGAACTCAATGTTGTGTGCCTCGATTGAGACATTACTAAAGGTAATTAGCCTTCTTGTATTTCACAACTCACAAGTGATGGCGTCCCATCAGACTTCTATCACATAGACAGATAGTCCTTGTAGCCCCTATAAGTATAGGGTTGTTCGTCTCAGTGGAAGTTGAAAAGTATGAAAGCAATTCGAGATCAATTTAATGATTATCGTCTTTCGACAATATTTCTCAAAGGAACACCTTGGATTAAAATTGAACAGATTCCAAAGGTGCGGTTTTCCAAAGAAAATACAAAGAAAAGAATAACCACAAGATACTGGTACTTAACAAACAAGTGGTGATGTATCACCATAGGGTCATTCATTATTTGAAGAAAAGTGAAAGCTTAAATAACATCATTTGGCAGGGCTTCGAAAACCTGAAAGTAGGCATTGTGACAGCCTCTGGCACAAGTAAAACTGAATATGGTTTAGCATAAGTGTTATAAAATAACTTCGAAAAGGGAATATACCCTTTATCAGAATTCTTTCCTGGAGAGAGGTCAAGATAGATCATAGATTGGGGAGGTACCCCACATAATTTGCAAATGGGGAGGGTATTACCAAGGTCTCTACGGGTGCCTTTTATGTCGGCTCCTCTAATGGATAATTGTTCCATTCTAAAGCTTTTCTTCTTCAGGCACACCCTATGGTGCTCGATACTTACGTCATTGCCGACTTAAAATAGTCGCTAAGAATTCAACCATCAACATTTGCAATCGCAGGGAATTCTATTCGACTAGGCGCAAACACCTCAAGTAAGCGTTCTGTTCTATAAGAAAACTTCGATTCCGTTGTCGCCCATAGCAACGACGAATTCCATATGTCAACTGGGCGGTACTCCGGAAGATCGTTAGAAACTACAAGCTTAAATTCGGTCTCTATTTCAATCATCCTTATACCCAATATTCCTTCTTGAGATAATAAAATCCCTCAATGATTTAATAGACACTATTTCCCGTGGAATCGCTGGTCGTGGGGGTTTGAAATCTCATAGCCCAAAACAATTCCTTACATTATTCTAGGCAACTAAGTACCCTTAATCGTTCGTGAAAATCTGAACATCTTGGTTCTTACGTATGCCGCCTCCTTATGGGCAGCTATAACCGATCACGAGTAACAGGTTTCGTTCAAGTCGAATCAATCCACTGATACTGGCTATACTGCCTCTACTTCTTCTGCTTTGGAGACTCTACTCCATTTTCCTTGTCATACCTCTTGATGAATCATGAACGATCCTTAAACTCTCGTCTCGTCACTTATTTATCCCTCGAAGGTTCGTCCGGTCTTATTATTAGACCTCAAGTAACGCACCACATCTTTATCAATCAACACGTCCTTTACAAGATTCTTTCCTTGACCCACTATGGGGTCTTCCTCTAGATCCTCCTATGGATCTTTCTTTATCGGGTCTCCGTCCATTTCAAGAAGCGCATCATCAAATGCCTACTCGAAGGCCTCGGGATCTGGCATCTCAGAGTCCCATCCATCTATAACTCATACGAATCGAGGTGACTAACCATGAAGTCCTAGGTACGGTTTCCCCAGAAGAAGTCCCCTCTCGGGCTTCATCTTAAACACTCAGGGTCATGTCCTCTAACCCGACTACGAACTCAATTTGGGCTCTAGATGTTCTTATCATTATTAAGGGTATTGTAAGACTCGATCTCCTATCGTTTCTGAGGACTGTAACCTAACGCTCTGATACCATTTCTGTAACAGCCCCAAATCCGGGGTCAGGGATCTAGGGTTGTCACAATCCATGTATTCCTTGCCTTACCTGTATTACTCACACCATTCATAATTCACCTTCTCATGACCCCACAACATGTGTCTCACACACACACACACACAGGTTAGAGTCTCAGAAACGACACAATACAACAACTGCGGAATAAATAACTTTTATTACAATACCCAAATGTCTTTTGAATCTGTCACTGATACAATTTCTAAGTAATGTTACATTACCAACTTAGCCTTCTGATGCTCACAATCCTCTCATACCATTCATATCTATACATAAGTTAAATACCAAAAGCTGTAGCCTGATTCGATTGGTTCGTACTACTCTCGAGATCACTGCTAGAAACTGTTTACGGAAACGCCTTGCGAGGTATGTGCCGACCCATTGGCATCCTGCTTCGCTGCTATATAATATATATAAAACAATAGCAAGAGTGAGCGATAGCGATAGCTCAGCAAGGTAATGAAAGTGTGGCATAATTCTGCCTTTAACTCAACCCAGAATAAAGCGGGTATAAGACAATAATTTGTCAAAATATCTCGATACTGAAATTATATCCTTATCGGAATGTATTCCCAAAAACAGTACCATTATTGTACTTCAAATATCATTTTCATAATATTTCTGCAGATTTTTGCTATATTATGAACAAAGTTCTAGTATAATATAAAAGATGAGGTTTCAAAGTAAACCAATATAACCTTTCCAAAAATATCTGCTATGTAAGCAGAATATCAACACATAACTTAAAAGATGAAGTTATAAGGTGATTCAGTATAAACAACTCCCTTACCATAACTCATGTTATGTAAGGTATCCACAGAGTCATAACTCATAAAATAAAAGATGAAGTTGCATGGATTTATTGTCACTTCAATTCCAAACACTTCTCGACCCCCTACCAACACGATTGGTTCTTCACCCCAATACATGTTGCAGGAAATATCCAAATTGGATGATGAACTAATACTGGAGTTGCTACCGCGTCCGCTGTGCCTAACCTTACTATGATCAGTAGCAGGTCGCACCGCTCAAATAGTTTTCTACATGTAGATGGAAGTATCACGACGGCCTGACATTGTCTACCGCCTTACTATGACCTCCCGGCCCATTTGGGGCAATATAAAAGTTGGATGGGCCCACGCAACTTGACCACTTACACCACTCCTAGTTCAGATGAAATCCATGACTCTGAAACGTAAAGATCGTCCTCCTTTCCCCAAGTGTAACACTTGTTGATACGACTCCACTAAGTAGTTATATCTAGGTTGGAAAGGAAGATTCTCCAATATTTCCCAAGATATGCTTGTTAATGGATATCGACTTGTTCCATGAATTTACCCCTCGATTATTGAGGTGGTAACACAACATTAGACTGGCAGCAATTAAATTGCTCCAAGAAAATATCTGTCCCTTGACAGTTTTTGAATTGAGAGTTTAAAAAGAGTAGTAGTCACTTAAATCAGGTTTCCCATATTTTTGATAGTTGAGCGAGCATTTAAATCCTCTTTAAAAGACAGATTTAAACGGAAAAACATTATTTTGGGAACCTCTTTTTGATTGGAAAACAATTAATAACATTTATTAAACAAGTAAACCTTCAAATGAATATTCGAAAATAATATTCATCAAATAAACAAACCTCGAATGAATATTTAGAAATAATATTCATTAATAAATAATCCTCAAATGAATATTCAAAAATAATATTCATTAATAAATAATCCTCAAATGAATATTCAAAACTAATATCCTTTAAATAATTAAATCTCAAATGAATATTCAAAAGTAATATTCATTAATTAAATAAATCTCAAATGAATATAAACAATATTCTGTAAGTCGATAATCCTCAAAAGTATATAAATAATATTCTGTAAGTCGATAATCCTCAAATGTATATAAATAATATTCTGTAAGTCGATAATCCTCGAATGAATATTAATACATAATATTCTTAAATAAAAATAATTAATCCTCGAATAACGGTTACCCGATATCTTTATCGGAAAAATAACCTTTATCATACACAAACTATAATCACTACTGATCTTAAGAAATATCATACGCCCTTAACCTAGGGCCTTTATAAAACCTGGCTTATAACTGATATCCCATATCTAGCTTATAAGCCAATTACCAAATCATTTCCAAGTAACAACCTCTGAATGAGGTAATATTCAAATAACATTCCTCAAATCATTTCCAGGTAATTAATACTTTCTAGAAATATAATTAATGTTTAATAATAGCAGTCCTCAAAATAATTAGTACACTGCCGCTGGAATCCCTCCGGGTTTTCACGGCTATCTCCATATCTCAAATACTGACTCCCGGTCTAGAGTCGAAAACAAGAAGTATGCTCTTATCTCTAGAGCTACAAGGTATGCCGGTTTATAACTACTTTATCTCAAAGCTCATACATAAATCCAAATCAAACTCTATTTTATACAATATATAACATGTATCGCACAACTGTATAACTCCACACATGGCAACAGCAGTAATATATAATCAATACTTCAAAGTATAGATTTAGAAAACTTGCCACAATACTTGCAACAAAGATTTGGTATATAAATTGGGAATACACAAGTATTGAACATAGGAAAATATACATACTCTGAATAATAGAGTAAGGTTTAGTAAACTTGCCTGATGCTCGAGAAGTGATAGGGGTTCGCGATGATGCCGGACAATCTAGACAAAGTCAAAGAAAACGTACGATTAATCCCCTGGATAATCCACTTGTACTCAATGTTTAAACACGTAAGCGAAACACAACCAAGGCATTACTAGCTCGTTATAGGCTCATACTAAGTCCATGTTTAGTCGACAATTACTTCAGTCGTAGGTTTAGTCCGAAATCGATCCTCGAATACAAGTTATACTTAACCATTTTCAACACTGGTTTCTAAGTCTCGTTTTCAGTGGTTTTCACTTGTGCAACCTCGGCTTCCTTATTTTTATAAAATCGGAAAATGATCTTTTTGACTCGAAACCTTCGCACAAGGCTTGCTAACTGTCCTTAGCATTATATCACAAGGTTTCACATTTTAATTCGACTCTTAAAGGTCTTTGACTTAGCATCAAAGTGGTTACATTTCTGCGATGGAACCTCTCGAACCACGATTACTAAAATTAGCATAACTCTTAAACCGTTCGACCAAATTAGGTGAACCACATATCATTACGAAGCTTATAACATAAACTACACAATCATGGGCAGTAGGACTCAAGGGTCGAACTCGAACAGAGACGAAACAGGGAATCATGCAGTAGATAAAATTTGGGCATTACGACGGCTCTAAATCAAGCATTTCCAAATTTGTAACTCTTCTACTAAGCCATACAAGGCAACCCAATCATCAATATCACACACCAACCATCACTTATGACCTCTAGGGTCAGTGGTAAGGTCCATTGACCACCACTCAACACAATCATCTCAAATCAAAGCCAAACATTCAAGGATATTCTTCTAACACATCATGCTTTAACTACTTAGCCAAAACTCAACCAAAACTCATCATATAACTAGCAAGGGTTCGATCTTTACCTTCTTTGATATCGTAAGAATCATAACAAAGCTTTATAATGGCTCCTCTAGCCTTGGATGCACCTTAGGAAGCTTGGATCATCCAAAGAAATCAAGAAAACAAGTTAGCAATCTCGGAGTCAATATTTACCAGCTGAAAGAACTTGAAACACGAGGTCCTTACCTTGATTTTCTGGAGAATACTCGTGACATACGAGTTGTAGATTATCTCAATACCGTTCTAACAAGCTATAGAACACAGGATTTCATTAAGAAATGAAGGAGATATGGCCGTTTGAAAATCGGGGCAGAAACTGTCAAGAACAGGGCAGCTTGGTTTCTTCAACTTGGGGGAAGGATTTGGCTAGGCTACACTCCTTTTTTGGCCATGAAATTTTGAACGAATGTGGCCCATGGAGTGGAGAAGCTATGGTTAAAATTTGGTGATTTTAGGATGGATAGAAATGGAGATATGAAGTTTTCTTTCCTTGATGCTCCTGCTGGGCAGAAAAATGGGGGGGAGAGTTCTTCTCTCTTTCTTTTTTTCTTTTCTTTTGTCTTGGTTAATAATAATGATAATGCTGATATTTGTGTGGAGAGTGGTGAGTCATAGCCCTAGGTGGCTTCATCTCTCGACATGTGTCGAACATGCATTGGTTCTGCTAAAGTAGCTTTACTGGTTCGCTTTCCTTTCACATGGATGATCCAAATGTTGCATTTCTCGAATTAATCTTGTTACATGTTACTTCCATGTCTATATTTAATCCTGTAAATGTTGTCTTGTTCCTCTTGAAACGATTCGAAATATTCCCTAAAAGAGCGAACACAACTCTACGCGATTCTCGCAGTGAATGGTAACTATTCACTATTCACTTCAACAATCGGATCCTTAAATCGACTTTAATAAAATAATAAAATTCCAAAATATTAAATCCTCAAATCCTCAATTTTAATATCTCATTTCTTGAATGTAATAATATATAATTCGCTGCCCGGTCGAATATTACACCAAAATAAAATTTGGAATTTCTGAATTCTGATCGTCTTTGCATTCACTTATTTACTCCGTAGATCACTAATATGACTTCGGAATATCCACCCTACGTCTCGTACATAGGTGGCATGAAAATTTTTCTTAACCCTCAAAATCACTATTCATCCACCAAATTTACTATTCACTGATGCACTTAATCATAATAACAAAAGTTTTAATTTTTCCAAAAATTCGGGTTATTACACCTAAGGGAAAATCTGTTATTGGAACAAGATGGGTATTCAGAAATAAGTTAGACGAAGATGGCATTGTAACGAGAAACAAAGCCAGACTGGTTGCTAAAGGTTACTCTCAAGAAGAGGGTATATATTATGATGAAACCTATGCACCAGTAGCAAGACTTGAGGCAATCAGAATGTTTCTGGCATTTGCTGCACATTCCAATTATAAGGTATATCAAATGGATGTGAAGATTGCTTTTCTGAACGGGGAGTTAGAAGAAGAAGTGTATGCGGAACAACCTCCAGGTTTTGAGGATTCAAAACTGGAAAACTTTGTGTACTTTCTATTCAAAGCTCTCTACGGACTCAAACAAGCTCCAAGGACATGGTATGACACTCTCTCTGAATTCTTACTTGAAAATGATTTTACAAGAGGTGTTGTAGACAAAACTCTCTTTGTCAAAAAGCATAAAAATGATTTGATATTGGTGCAAGTATATGTTGATGACATAATATTTGGTTCTACTAATGATGATCTATGCAAGAGATTTGCTAAGTTAATGCAGAGTCGTTATGAAATGAGCATGATGGGTGAATTGTCATTCTTTCTTGGACTGCAAATATACCAAAAACAAGATGGTATATTCATTTGTCAGTCCAAGTACATCAAAGATCTTCTGAAGAAGTATCAAATGGAAGACTCATCTATAGCAAAGACTCCTATGCCAACTGCCACTAAGCTTGATAAGGATGAAAATGGTAAGAAGGTTGACGTCACAGGCTACAGAGGTATGATAGGCTCATTACTTTATCTCACTGCAAGTAGACCAGATATAATGTTTGCAACATGCTTGTGTGCTAGATTTCAGTCTTATCCTAAAGAATCTCATCTAATAGCTGTTAAGCGAATATTTAGATATCTTAAGGGGACCCCAAATCTTGGAATTTGGTACCCTAAAGATACAGGATTTGATCTTATTGGATACACAGACTCTGATTTTGCAGGTTGTAAGATTGATCGGAAGAGTACTTCAGGAAGCTGTCAGTTTCTTGGAAGAAGGTTAGTTTCCTGGTATAGCAAGAAGCAGCATTCAGTTTCCACATCAACAACTGAGGCTGAATACATTGCTGCTGGAAGCTGTTGTGCTCAGATCTTGTGGATGAGAAACCAACTCCGTGACTATGGACTTTTGTTGACAAAGATTCCAATATTTTGCGACAACACAAGTGCCATAGCAATCTCAAACAACCCAGTGCAACACTCGAGGACGAAGAACATCGACATCAGGTATCATTTTATCCGAGAGCATGTCATGAATGGAACTATGGAGTTACATTTTGTACCCAAAGAGGATCAAATTGCAGACATCTTTACTAAACCGCTTGATGAATTCACTTTCAATAATCTGGTTGGTGAACTTGGGATGTTAAATCTTTCTAATTGATTTTGATTAGAAGTCAGTAACTGCAGATAGTCCTGGTGAATACATGAGTTTAAGAATTGCTATATCCTTAGGACTCGTCAATTTATTTTCTGGAGCAATTCTCGTAGTTAGGATTTTTGTACTAATTTTATGTCATAATTATGGATGATATATCTCCTGGCATTTAATTGGTTATTAATTCTAAAAATTATTTAAGTGCTAATATTTGTTCTAAATATTCAAGCATTTATTTAATTTGAATTAATTTACTTTGTTTTTAACATTGTAGATTAATGCAGCATAATTTATTGGATTTTAATTGATTAATATCATTTAATGAAATTTAGTTGATTTTATTCTAAGAAAATTGTGAATTTTCTGTTAACAATTGATTTTGGTGAATTTTAAAAGATTTATTCAAAATAAAACTTGACAGAAAATAAAAGTTTGATATTTAGAACAAGAACAGGTTTTAAAATTTGAACAGAAGCAAAAAATATCGAATTTAGGAAATTCGATAGTTTTTCAAGTACATAGATAATTCTATCGAAATTAATTTTCGATAGTTTTTGAAAAGGAAAAGAAAAACTATCGAAAACAATTCTCGATAGTTTTTGAAGAAATTTTGAAAAAGCATCGAATTGAATTTCATTAATCTTTATCTAAATTCTCGATGGTTTTTTGAAATAAAAAGAAAATCTATCGGAGAGAATTAATTTTTCCTTTATTTTAATTCTCGATAGTTTTTCAACAAAAGGTGTTCGATAGTTTTTGTATTAAACAGCAAAGACATTCGAAGGCGAGGAGACCATGAAATGCATGAAGATGAAGAGCAATGCAATAACCGCTCTGATAAGGAAGAACAAATATCTTCCAGGGGTACCCACTGTTCTCACTGAATATCTAAGAACGGTGCCCCTACCACTTCTACCCCCAGGGGAACAGGTAAATCAAGGTAACATTCCTGAACCTGAACTGGCTCCTGAACCACAACCAATGGATGTTGATCCAGAGCCCTTAGTGGCCATTCAAGACCATGAGATTGCAAACCCACAATCTCTAACCACGGTCGAAGAGCCTTTGGAAGAGCCAAATGAAAACATAAACGAACCTCCTTCCCCTACTATACCCAACATTCAGACATCCGTGAGTGTAGAGGGAGATAGTGCCTTAGCAGCACCACATAAGGAGATACACCCTTCAACAACAGCTCTGCCTTCCTCTAAAAGGAGAAGAACAGAAACCGAGGCAACTGTTGATACTTCATTTCTCTCATCCAAAGCGCCCTTTATTGATTTTTCTGATGCTGATTGGGCTACGCTAATGAAAGCTATATCTGAACCAATAGCTCAATCAAGTAAGGAAGAATTGACGGAAGCAACTGGTGTTCCGACCATATTACGGTCAGGTTCACTGGTTGAAGGTTCTAAGAATCAAGGGTCTTCACAGACGTCGAGAGAAGGCTTTGACCTAAATGCACAATCTAAAGGGTCATTGTCTACCTCCCCAGATGGAACATATCTGGATCCTGCGGGTAAAGGGTCTGACGTAGGTGCAGATCGACAACTCGTTGACAATGAATCAATTATTATTGAGGAGTCAACTGAGGTAAAGTCTTCACAGACTATCGGGGAAGATTCGGGATCTCTGCTGTTAAAAGAGCATGTTTCTAACCCCCTAGAGATTCAAAATCTAGATCCTACAAAGGATATATCATCTAAGGATGATCAGCAACTTGGTTTATCCAAGGACGGGGACTTGCGAAGCCCCATTGCACCACCGGTGACCTCCTTAAGGATGGCTACTGTAACAGCCCCAAATCCGGGGTCAGGGATTTAGGGTTGTCACAATCCATGTACTCCTTGCCTTACCTGTAATACTCACACCATTCATAATTTACCTGCTCATGACCCCACAACATATGTCTCGCACACACACACACACACAAGTTAGAGTCTCAGAAACGACACCATACAATAACTGCGGAATAAATAATTTTTTTTTTATTACAATACCCAAATGTCTTTGAATCTGTTACTGATACAATTTCTACGTAGTGGTACATTACCAGCTTAGCCTTCTTATGCTCACAATCCTCTAATACCATTCATGTCTATACATAAGTTGAATACCAAAGCCGTAGCCTGATTCGATTGGTTTGTACTACTCCCGGGATCACTGCTGAAACTGTTTATGGAAACGTCTTGCGAGGTACGTGTCGTCCCATAGGCATCCTGCTTCGCTGCTATATAATATATATAAAATAATAGCAAGAGTGAGCGATAGCTCAGCAAGGTAATGAAAGTATGGCATAATTCTGCCTTTAATTCAACCCAGAAATAAAGCTGGTATAAGACAATAACTTGTCAAAATATCTTGATACTGAAATTATTTCCTTATCGGAATGTATTCCAAAAATAGTACCATTACTGTACTTCAAATATCATTTCATAATACTTCGCAACTTTCGATATTCATACTATGAACAAAGTTCTAGTGTAGTATAAAAGCTGAAATAACAAGATAACTCAGTATATCCTTTTCGTAAAATATCTGCTGTATAGAATATAAGCAGACTATCAACATATACTTGAAAGATGAAGTTATAAGAAAAATTCACTATCATCTTTCATATCAAACATTTACCTCATATCATAATTTGGAAATAAATACAATGTAAAATATTTCCAATCCATTTCTAAGCTCATCTGGTTCCATATATCTTTTTCGTAAAATCATATGCTTTCTGATAAACTCATATACTGGAATATACTGGATTACTCTTGAGTAACCTTTCTGAAAACTTTCATGAAATTGAATAGCTGGAATAAACTATCTCTCTTTGAAAACTTGCATAGGACTGACAACTGGAATAAACTTTCTTTTCTGAAAACTTGCATAAAACTGAGTAACTGGAGTAATTTCTCTTTCTCTGAAAACTTGCACAAGATGTGCTCTTTCATGAATAGTGAACTGTAGATGGAGATGCTGGGCGCCGAGGATACCCCTACGATGATCAGTCGTAAGGCGAATCCCCCTGCTGTTTTTCTACGTAGAAGGGAAGATAATCAGTCTCACACCGACTTACCTCCCCGCCAATCGGTTGTAGGCAGGATGAACAGACCCGTTCTTGGACGGTCGATTCTGTTACATCCACTTCTCCTACGGTCGGGCACTGATAAATCTAAGGGAAGAACGACGATCTACGCGTAATTCCCTTAGGGGACCGGCGCTACTCAGTCCCTTATATATCTCCAAGTTCGAGTAAATCCATAACACTGAAACATAAAGTTCCTTCCCCTTTTTCTCCAAGAATACAACTCCACAAAGTAGTCATATCTGGTTGGAAAGGAAAATTCACCCATATTTCCCAAGCTGACGCTTGTTAATGGATGCAACTAATTCCACTGATCTTACCCCTCGAATCTTGAGGAAGTAATTCAAAATCATTTTGATGGTAGTAAACCAGACTGATAATTTCATTGATTTAAAAGATTTAGGACCGGGCAGTCCACTTGAAACAACCATAAAATCTTGAGAAAGGTTCCATGTATCTTTGAAGTTTGAGCGAACATTTAAGTCTTTCTGAATATAGACTTAAACGGGAAATAGTTTTAGGAACCTTCTCTAATTATATTTATAATTGTCTGAATAAAACTTTATTAGCTATCTAGGGTTTAAAAATAGTTTTCACAAAGTACTTCCTTAAGAAGTAGGGCTTTAAATAATTAAATCAAACTATATTTAATAAAGAATATTTATTTAGAAATAATTCTCAAGTACTTTCTTATCAAAAAGGGTAAATAACAACTATTCATCATATATTTAAAATATACCCTTAATAGATTAAACTCCAAATGATCTTTAATTTGTAAACCACTTATTGAGATTAATTGTAATAACACAATAAAATAACCCTAGATAGCAACTGATACCATTCTTAGTATGTAAAATAAATATCGAGAGTATATAATATATCTCTAGATAACAACTGATACCATTCCCGGTCCAAAGTATAAATGCAGAGTATATATCCCCCTACTGAGGGTTTTGCTTAGCACATCAGCCACAAAATACTACTATATCCATAGCTTACAAGTTCAACTTGTATCAATACTTTGACTTAGCATCATAGAAATCATTTCGAAATCATACACATATAGCATATATCTCAAAATCTTTAGTTATCACCACAACAGTTTTTGAAAAGGTATAGGTTTGAAAACTTGCACCTAGTATATGCTTACTTTAAAAATATGGTTTTAGAAACTTGCACGATACTTGGAATAAAGAATATATATATAGATATATTTTTGAATCAACAAGTATTAAACATTCGAAAATATGCCCACTCTAATAATAGAGTAAGGTTTAGTAAACTTGCCTGCTGCTCGAGAGGTGATAGGGCTCCTGACCATGTCGAACAATCTAGACAAAGTCAAACGAAAGCACACGGTTAATCCCCTCGATAAACCACTTATAACTCAATGCTTAAACACGTAAGCGAAACACAACCAAGGAATTACTAACTCGTTATAGGCTCATACTAAGTCCATGTTATCCGTTAAATACTTATATCATAAGTTTGGTTCGAAATCCATCCTCAAATCCAAGTTATACTTAACCATTTGGAACCTTGGTTTTTAAGTCTCGCTCTTAGTGGTTTTCACTTGCGCTCCCTCGACTAAAACATTTTTATAAAATCGAAGAATAATCTTTTTAATCCGAATCTTTTTCGTGAGCCTTCCTAACTGTCTCTAGTATTATTCCTCAAAGTTTCACATTTTATTATGGCTTCTAAGTGGTCCAAACATAGCCTCAAAGGTGCTGACCAGAGATGGGTCGTTCTTCCGAACGGCGTTTACTAAAACTCACTTTTCTCTTAAACCGTAAATCATAACGGCATGATTCTTGCGCTCACGTAAACTAGAAACAAACCTCTACACACTCATGTTCCTCACTGAACCAAAAGAGGCAGTTAAGTTTCCGGACTCTAGGCAGTTTTTAGAGCTAACGGGAATCAGGCATTACGACGGCTATAATCGTAACGTTTTCCATTTTCAAAACATACCCAAATCAACACCAAACAATCTCAAACTCACCATCCACCTTATACACCCTCCACTCAGTCAAATCCTCCATGAATAATCACAATAAATTCATAACCCATTCTCCAAACTCAACCAACAATTCATCTAATTACTTAATCATGCTCTTAACTTTACATAAACATCAAAACCATTTCAAAACTCATATCAAACTCAAAGGGGCAGAGGTTTATACCTTCCTCCAAGCTTGCTTTCTGCCATACTCCTGATGTAGCCTTAGATTCTTGCTTAATACAACCTTTGGAAGCTAAAAACTCATTATCAAAACAAAACAAAACAAGATACAAGTTACTATTCATCATCTTCTCCAACTATTAATCACTGAATCGAATGGGTAAAACACAGAGATGAAGCGAGCTCTTACCATGGTTGCATAGAGCTTCTCGAGAGCTTCGATTTGAGTGGTAGAACGCCAAAAACGGACCACGGAATCTCGAGTTACGATCATTTCTTTCTCCCTCATTTTTCTTCTCTCTTTCTCCCGAATTTTTCCTTCTTCTTTTTCTTTTCTTTGTTTTGGTTAATAAAGATAAGGATGCTGATTTTTGTTAATATAGGGGTGAGTCATAGCTCTTAGCTTGTGACACTTGTCCAACATGCATTGGTTTAGCTAAAGCAGCTTTACTGGTTCGTTTAATTTCGTAGAACGCTCGCAAGGTTTCTTGAGGGTTCTATCGAGGTATTTTACCGAAATCGTTCTCGATACTTATAATTCATTTATCAAATCCATATCCATAGAATTAATAATTTAAGTCCTTAAATATCCTCAAATAATAATTATTTAGTCCGTTTTTGGTGAAATTTCGGAGAAAACGAAAAATGCTATTTTTCTGATTCTGACAGCTTCTGCATTCTTTTATTTCCATCGTAGATCACTAATGCGACTTTGAAAGTTTATTATATCGTCCCGCATATAGGGTGGTCTGAAAAACTTTTAAATGAAGGGTTACTATTCATCAGTGGTTTTTCTATAATCCTTTGGATCAAAATCCGTTCCAATATTCCTGATCTATTTTCTCTTTACTCTTTGCACTTAGAAAACATTCTAGTGATTTCTCGGGCGTACGCTATCTTGTTTACGGAGTTGTCGGATGTATTCCAGATATTGATTTGGATGACATAAAAATACTTCCCTTCCCTGGAGTATTGTATTCTTATCTTCCAGATTGATTGTTCTTATTTATATGTTCAGTCCATTCTTACTATTCTCAAAATGTTTGAAAACCGAAATTCATATTCATTTCATAACTTGATTCTCAAAGTCATTGCCACTATCCATATTTACATCATCATATAATAAAAGTTTTAATTCTACCCAAAATCTGGGGTCTTACAGCTACGGTGTTTTCTTCTACAGGTACAACTAGCAAAAAGGGATTGAGTGAAACAAAAAAAACTTACACCTGGCCTGAGTGGGAAAGGTAAAATGAGTGAAACACCGACAGAAACGTTGAGTGTACACCCAGAGCCAAACGTGAGGAGTGAAACCCTAACCCTTTCAAATATTGATGATTTGCCTTTACCTAGAGGTACATGTTCAATCCACCCTCAAGGAGATTATGGAATATGTTGAGGAACCAACAACCCGGACCTTCACATCAACAACCTGATCCTTCTACTACCTTTTACAATGAGGATAACTTCATCGAGGATTCCTCAACTAAGGGGGAGAAAGTTGGAGAAGGGGAAACAAATGAAGTGACTAATGAAGGTTGGCAAACAACTGGATGGGGAGTTTGGGAAACCAATGAAGCTATTCCAGTTAGACAGTACTGGATTGAAGACATTGTGCAAGAAGAAAAAAGTGAGGAGGAATTTGAGATCATGCAAGAGCAACCACTACAGGAGGAGCATGAGCCATATTATCCAGAGCCAATAGAACATCCTATCTTGGATGATGATATGGAAGAAGAAGCAAATTCTCTATCACTGGAAGAAGAAGCTGCCTTGGAGATGGTGAAAGCTCAAAGAGCTGAAATAGATGCCAGGCAAGCTGAGAGAGAAAGACACCAAGCAGTTTTGAGGAAGAGCTGCAGGTGATTCTCATCAAGATACAAAGGACTACAAGGCTAAATGAACTGCTCCGTGAGCATGTTAAGGAGATCTTGATGAAAGTCGGTCCAGAGATTACTGAAGATCCTCCAATGGTTAGATTCATGACGAATGACTTGTTTAGAATCTGCTATTTGGCTGAGGACAAACTGAGGGACTACCCAAGTATCTATCTAATCTCAGTTGAGAAGTATCTTAGATCCACTGGATTCTCATCAACGGAGAAGGACAAAGCAACAGACACTCTTAGAAGATTTCTAATGGAGAATGTTCCTTACTATAGGACAAGAGTGGAAAGAGGATTGGAAGTGCATACCAGACTGCCAAACATGCCAAAGCTAAACAAGAAAGATGTTAACATTGCATGGTTATGGGCTGGAGTGGGTCAAGAGGTTGAATATATTGGAAGACACATCCAAGGAGCAATCCTTAAACCTGGAGAACCACTGCACTATCTATCAGTGATTGATTATCAAGCTGCTAACTCCGATCCAATGATTGAAGAAGGTGAGATTGGAATGGACTGAAGATTGAAGCAAAGAACAAAAGAACTATCAGCTCAGACTAGAGGAGCAACTTCATTGTATAAAGTTTAATTGTTTTTTTATTTATGAAATCTGGAAATGTATATATATCTGATCCATAATGCATTTAATATTATTATGATGTCTTACTTTAATTAGTTTCATGTTTCCTTAGTTAGTTGAGTTATCCTCGAAGTATTTGCTTGTCGAACTCTATCCAATCAAATAGGGGGAGATTGTAAAGCATAATGTAACATAAGATGTAAAAGAGATAACTACAACTCAACAAAGGACAAGACAGACAATAGTATTAACAGAAGCACAGGAATCCAGAATCAAAGAAGAAAAGAAGAAAAGGTAAACTCAAAAAATCAAAATACTTTATGTATTCTTGAAGTCCGTAAACAGGTCACGGAAAGAAGTTCATGAAAATGTTCAAGCCTCAGTGACAGCAAAAGAAACAAGACTTTCAAGACGACAGAAGTATGTGAATTATTTAGGGTTAAGTACCACGGGATTCCAGTGATTTAAATGAAGCAACCAGAACGACAAGGGACGTATCAGCAGCATTGAATTGAAGACATAAAAGAAGAATTGATCAAGTGTTATTCATCTGTGAACCAGACCAGTTGCACTAGGTGACGGCACTAAAAGATCAAATTGTTTTACCGTCTCAGAAGAAAATGATACAGTCTAAAACTTAAACGCCCTGAAACTTTTCTAAAAGGCTAATAATAGAAAAGGTTCGATACTTTTCTAATTTAGAAAACCATCGAATGAAAAGCATAAAGTAAATGAATACTTTAATAAAGTAAGTATTCCATTCGATAGTTTTTATTTAAAAACCATCGAATTGAATAATTACTTTATTCATTCGATAGTTTTCATTTAGAAAGTGGGTGAAAAGTTTTCTTTGTCTGACAGGTTGATGAAGATCCAACGGCCAAGATTGTTTGTTCAACTTTGGTTCGATGGTTTTTCTAAAATCAAGTCTACAATTACTAAGAGAGAGGCAGTGTCTTCCTCAGTCAGGTTATTTCATAGTAGCAATTACGGAGAGAGAAGGTTGAGCCGGAGAAGATCATAGAAATTTATAGTGCTCAGAATTCTATCAATGTATTGATTGTGAATACCCTAGAACTCATTGAAGCTAATCTACGGATTAGAAATTGTAGCACCCCTCGAGGTTTATATTTATAAAAAGATATATTCCCTGAAACTTGATTTGGTTTGGTGTGTTTGATTTCGTTATAGAACTGAAAGATTAATCCGCGAACGAAATTGAATTATTTGTGAGTATTGTATTCAACCCCCCCTTCTACGATACTTTGGACCTAACAACAGTATTGTCATGCACCATGTGTTTTTTTCATTCAAGGATAAAGTAGGTGCCATTTTTTTTTTCTATGATGACTTTCAGTTTTTTAGGATATTGGTCGCCTGTCCCTTCCTGCAATGAAGGCTTTAAATTCGTCATAATATATTTTAAAGTTATATTCAACATGCTATATTCTAAGGACTCTATATTTATTGCATCATTACCTTTCGATTCTGACAGATTATTTTGTTATCATTTGTTGATGTTAAGCGTCTTACTTTATCTATTTTTACATAATATTATAATGTAAAATTAAAAAAAATAAAAGTACATGTCCCTTATTTAGACGAATTGCATTAATATATTTATTAATACCTAAATATAGGTATACAGCTTATAAAAGACATCATTGTATCATAAAAAGTACATAAGTTTATGTTCATTAGTTAAATTAGTAATTAATCATTTCTTAGATAAATTTTATAATAGTGGTCTATTTAATATATAGACATCCATGATTAAAATTTAAACCCGCCCCCCTCGGTTTTTTCGAATCTATTTATGTTGTATCGATTTTATCGACTCTTCACCAACACGTGTTTCTATGACACATTATTTATTTCTTCAAGTTCGTCTTCTCAGTATTAATCCTCAAATTTAAACGTATGACTTGGTAATTTTTGTCGAGTTTTGTGATTTTTATGGTGATATTGACTTTTACTGTATTTGGTTTTCAATCAAATAATGATGGCCTGTAGATATTGGTGGTAATGGTGGTGACGGTAATGGTGGAAAGACCAGTGATAAATCATGACAATGTGATTATTTGGTTATTTCAATATGTAGATGACGATTTGTAGGTGGTTGTCGGAAGTGGTGGTTTGAGGTTGGGACAAAAGTTGGTGGCTAGATGCAGTGGTTGCTGGTGGTTGAAGATTGTGGTTGAAGTAAAAAGGAGATTGTGGGAGTGGATGTAGATGTAGATAACATTACTGGGTGGTAGAAGATGAAGATGAAGCATATATTGGGTGAATAAGATTAGATCTTGTTACGCCATATTTTTGGTTGCCTTAATTATCTCCCTAATTTCCTAATATAAATCTATTAATAATTAACTTAATTCCCAAGTTAATTATTTTCTTTCTCTGAAACGAGGAAAATCTCAAATTAATTATAGAAAATATGTCTAAACGATATCCTTCAAATCAGGAAGGTATCCCAATCTAAATCTAAAAAGATAAAATCAACTAATTCCCAATACATCCCTAATAATCAAAGGGATTAAAAACCAATCCTATAACAGATTTGCGTTTACTTGATCCCTATAAATACAGGGTACGCAGGCATCTTGGAATAGGATCCGACACATCTAACAAGTCGAGACAACTTTCGAGTCCAGCCCCAAACATCCAAAAAACCCAAATCCCCCATCATCGCGATTTTGTTATTCCAGAAATCCCCAAAATTTGTTATCACCAAATTCCTCCGTTAACAATTGGCGCTAGAAGAAGGGGATAATTTTTTATTGTGGAGGACAATCAATATATACAATACGCAAGGGGGGTTATTATGGATCTGGAGTGGCTTTAATGGAGGAGCTGAACGGTGGATGCGGTGGTTCGTGGTTCGTGGTTCTATTCAAAATTAAGATAAGTTTTCTTATGATTTTGTCCGTACAATTAAGTTATCTTAGTAAATTTAATACATGTCAGATTTTGATGTTTTTTTATGATCTAGAAAGCTTTTGCGATTTCCTACAACTTTCGTTCTTGGTATTTTCTTAGATTCTGTTTTGATCTATTCTCTAAATCACAAAACTTAATCAGATCCCGATTTTCAGTATTGAGAAGTAAATCAGCAGATGTTTTATTTGATTGCCGATTCGTTATTAGTCTGTTTCTGACGAGCCATATATCATCGGAAATATCTTTTTGTTTTCTACAACTTTCATGTTTTGTATTTTCCAAGAAAACATCGTTTACAGGGTCAAACAGTTAAAAAATAGATCTAGGCATAATTTGAATCATGGAGATGTTAAAGAATTGTGATGCAATATTCGTAGCACATGATTTAGTTACTTCACTAGCTCGTGCATAGACAAAAACAAGTGTGGAAGGTCCTTCTCTGAGAATGTTAATGTTTTCAAAAGTCCTCTTTTGAAATAAGGGTATTGTTTAACTTATTTTGGAAGGCCCTCCTTTGAGGCGGGTTATATTTTGAAGACCCTTTAGGATAATGATCCCCTTCAAAGAGCGTCGCCTGCTAAGAATTGTAGATGTCTCTGTGTGAGATACTCCCTCTAGGTTTTTCAAGTTTTATATTTATATTTAGACATTAATACCATCATGTGCATCATTCGCATCATGCATTCATTTATACCATCATGTGCATCATGTGCATCATACATTACTCATAAACATTGGACATTCTTAGATTCTGTGGTTTTCTTTTTGTGATATTTTTGAAGACCCTTCTTTGCGGAGGGTATTGCTTGGAAATTATTTTTGAAGGCCCTTCTTTGATGAAGGTCTTGCTTGGAATTATTTTGAAGGCCCTTCTTTGTGGAAGGTGTTGCTTGGAATTATTTTGAAGGCCCTTCTTTGTGAAAGGTGTTGCTTGGAATATTTTTGAAGGCCCTTCTTTGTCGAAGGTGTTATTTGGAATTTATTTTTGAAAGCACTACTAGAAAACGGTCAATAGACATCGCCCATATAACATCAGTTTATAATTCCACCGATGTAAAAGATGTTAATTACATCGATTTTAAAATAACTGATGTCTTTGTATTGTTATGTCATCAGATTACTTCCGAACTGATGTCTAAACGTTGTCTTAAAAAAAAATTAATCGTCCTCTTATACTTTTCTCCACTTATACGAAATGTTTCCCCCTTGTACCAAATGTTCCCCCCTTAGCCAATTTTCATTCCCCCCATTTTTTTGAGCTTTCAGACAAAACTAAAAACTAATTAAAACAAAAATTATTTTTCACTCATCACCCATCTCTCTCTGCCTCACCTCTCTCAAACTTACGCCTATGAATAACCCTAGCTATTTTTCAGCCCCCTCTCTCTACCTTCACTCTCTCTTTCACTCTCAACTTTCAATTCATAACCAATCAATGTTCAAATCAAAGCCCACTTTTGATGCTACAAAGCTCGATTGAAGTTTCAAAATCGTTTGTTCACGGATACAAAGTTCGAATCGGTAAGTGAGTAAACATGTATGGGTATATAAATCCTAATTTTCCAATTTGTTTGATTCAGTTCAAAAATGGGGGGTTTTGAACTTGAAACCCTAATTTTCTAATTCGTTTAATTCAATTCGGAATTGGGGGTTTTTGAACTTGAAAACCTAATTTTCTAATTCATTTTTCTTGTTCCTAATACAGGAGTAACATTTTAAAAGAGAAATTGTTTGGGTAAGAATGATGTCATTATATTTTCAATTTGATTTTTAGTTTCTATTTTTTTTAATTTTTTTTTGTAGAGAGGAGCAAAATCTTGTTTGGATAGTGCTATAAAGCTCAAATTTGTAAGTGTCTATTTGTTTTTTACGTTCTTATGTTTAGATATTTGCATAAATTGATTGATATGCTGTTTGTAAGGTATATATATGCATTCGATATGAATTCGATACGAGGGGCTTAGTATTCATATTATATTTGTTCTATATTTATTTGTTTTAATATGTTAATTCGATATGAGTGGCTTAGTATTTGATTGTTAATGGCTACACAGGATGACTCATATTCTTTACCAAGTGGTCATTTTGTTGTCTTGAGACCAAATGAGTAAGCTATGTTTATAATCTCCTAGTGGTCTTGTTCCGATAGCTATAGCAGAAAGTCTTGGAAAAAATCTAGATCATTATATATGTATTACATGGATACTTTGAGAGAAGGAGATTGAAGGGAGCCCTTGACCCGTTCTGTTGCCGACCTCCCCGCAGAACTTTACTGCCCTCTGTGCAGGGCAGTTATAAAATATGCAGTTATAGCTAGCAAGTGCTGCTTCAAGAGTTTTTATGACAACTGTAAGATATTTTCCTAATGCTGCTCTATCTGTAGAGTACATAAATTGAATTTAAAATTCATGAATAGTTTACTGCAATTAAGTTGCCTTCATATTTGTACTTTCTTTCAGAAGATCTGCAACATCTTGCAAAGATCAGTTATTGCAAAGATATGCTTTGTACTCGTAAATTTTCAGAGCATTATTTGGACGAGTAACTACTAAATGTTCTCTCACAGAATCGAGAGCAGACAAAAGGGTTCGGAAACCTACAAAAGGATATACTGAAGAAGTTTCATTAGAAGAATCTAGAGAAACGTAGCGGAAAAGTAACCTCTAAAGTTTCGGAGTCAGGACATTGCCAATCATCTCCACAACCCAGTGTCCAGCCTATTCAAAATATCAGGTCAGATGGGAGACCATTTGTCATGAGGCAGTTACGAACCACATGGATTTACTAATTTAAGTTAATGTCGTTATTTGTAGTGATTAGTAGCAACTATCAATATAGAGCATACCATGTGTCAAATAGATGACTTCTTGCTCTTTGATATAAACTTTTATTGTTTAGTTAGTCAGATTCCAAATAATTAAAGTGGTTCTCTGTAAGTCATTGTCTAAAAAACAAGCTGATGTAAACCTGAAAATTTAGGGCTCCCTTTACACTTTGTGCATGACTTGTACAAGTATATGCTTGTCAATCTGCTCCACATATTGGTCTGTGCCTCACCCGGCCTGGGAACAATGTAGCTTTAGTTTTCTTTGAGCAACTCGTGTGTATCTATTAATTTAGATATGCTTTATGTATGTTATATCAGTATTTCTGAGAACACTTTGTTGTTAATTTGTGATCTGTTTATTGCAGCTGGGCAATTATCTACTTCTTTGTTGTTCTTTTAGGAGAACCTACTGACTTGGATGCCCACAAGGTGACCTCTTTCCAGGCATCTTTTGTGAGGTATTTGTCTTTCCTGCTTTTCATTTCATAGTATTTGTACATCTATGGCGTAATCCTGGTAGAAAAAGGACTTCGTAGGAGATTACTGTGCATTTCTAACATTTGGTGGTCTATTCACTTTAGTTACTATATACTATATAGTTTAAGAGATATCTTTAACATACCCTATCAAATATATGTCAAATATTCACTTTGGCTTATACCTATGTATTCAGCATATAGAAAAGAATAAGATTAGGGAGTAATTGAAGCAGAAAGCGGATGTCAAATTTAGAATAAATCAAAAGAAAACTTTGCTGAGGATTTTCTTTGATACCAGGTTGTCAAACCTTATTTATCTACCAGAAGGCTTCAAACCACAACACTTTTTGAGAAAAGTTTAACACCCTTAATGTTACATTTGTCACCATTACTTATTCACTTCCCTCTATTTTTCCACTTGCATGCCTATGTGGCAATTACGTAACATCTATGTATATATCACAATAAATCACTGCAGCAGTGCCCTACAGTTCCACTTACAAAACAATTAAGAGCATGATATTTTCTTTAAAATTAGTATATATAGACCAACGCACAAAAGATCAGTTGAGTTTGGAACAACATTGCCATTCAATACAAAGCAGGGGAAATAAACGACATTAAAAGATTAAAAAACACGGGAAGAAATCATGTAACTGGCAGCGCTGGATCATAAATTGCTCTTGTTGAGATTTTAAGACATGATAAGAAAGAATACCGGACTCCGTTCCCAATATTTTATTATCTAACTATCAAACATAGCTTCAGGGATCAATTCACAAGCACAACTGAAGGAATTAATACACGGCTACTAGCATGATTTGAAAAGTTTTAAGCTACATCTACATATATTAGAGGGTATCATACATGTTCTTATTTTATACATATATATCTGACCCTATTCACTGGACAATTTCATAACATACTCGTGCCAACTTCAGCTGATCGGCATGGAGTTTGGAATCAGTGCAAACAGATGCCGGCAGCATGTTCACCAAATCAGATAGATGTTCTACAAGGTTGCTTTTGGTCCCTTCCATTTTTACTATGATCACTGTTTGCTGCTTAATCATTTAATAGATGTATAAAATATAGAACCTCTGCTGCATAAGTCTAGATCTAATTGTGTAAGCCATTATCAAGACTTTTCTCTTATTGCATCGTATCCTTACCACATTTTTCAGTTATATATCATCAACGAATGCTGATTACTTGAATACATTTTATAATTTAGGGTTCAGACATGAAATGCTTAATGCTTTGAGATTATTCATGGACTCACGTCTAGGGGGATTGTTTATAAATTCTTGTTTTGCTCATTGCCAAAGCGAGTCAGAGGACACATGGTCTGGAGCAGACTCCCCAAGAGTAAACAATAAGGTTCACAATTATTCTTTTCTTCTTCCAAAACAATTGTACTAAGGTTAACGCCTAACGGTGATTAGTCAGTTATATGTACATTGTTGCAGCCAATTGAAGAAGCACTTGGAGATTAGACAATTGATGAAGCACTTGGAGATTGGTCTGTAACACTTTGTAGTGGATGAAAAGAGTCAGAAGTCTTACGCGTATATGGAGCTTGATGTGGTGCTTTGGAGACTAAATATATCAAAGCTCTCTTGTAAAAGGACTACTACTAGAATGCCATTTTGACTAGAAGTAATAGCTTTGAGAATTATGTTTTCAGTTTCATTGTTGTTTTATAGTGGAACTCTTTAGATTGGTTTGGTAATAATAATCAAAGTTTTGGTTATTTATATGCGATCACTTCAGCTTGTCTTTGTTTTTGGTGCATATCTGCATGATTAGAGCAGGTAAATTTGTAAACATAGACATTAGTTTATATAAAACAATATCTAAAAGCTCATTATCTTTTACATCGGTTCATGGCTGAAGTCTAAGAACATTTATAACATCAGTTATTTACATAAAACCGATGTTTTAGATGCTCTTACACATCGGCTAAAAACCGATGTCAAAAGTAACATCAGTTATTTACAAGAAACCGATGTTTTACACGCTCTTAGACATCGGCTAAAAACTGATGTCAAAGGTGATGACTTTTCTCTACACCGACAAAGACATCAGTTGAAAAGTTGCCAGACATCGGTTTTTAGCCGATGTCTATTGACTGTTTTCTAGTAGTGAGGCCCTTCTATGAGGAGGGTACTTCTTGGAATACCTTGGTAAACCCGTACTTTCGGGGTGCTTATCCGTAGTTCCGGAAAGCTCACCAAGAAGTTGCGTAGGAATACGACTTCCCTAGGAAGCGTAAGTTCACTAAACGCATGGAGCAGCTGGATTCCTTCCATCATGGAAGAAGGTGCGTAGGAATACGACTTTCCCAGGAAGCGTAAGTCCACTAAACGCATGGAGCAGCTGGAGTCCTTTCCTCATGGAAGAAGGTGCGTAGGAATACGACTTCCTCAGGAAGCGTAATCCACTAAACGCATGGAACAGCTAGAGTCCTTTCCCTTACGGAAGAAGATGCGTAGGAATACGATTTCCTCAGGAAGCGTAAGTCCACTAAACGCATGGAGCTGGAGTCTGTCCCTTGTGGAAGAATGTGCATAGGAATACGACTTTCTCAGGAAGCGTAAGTCCACTAAATGCATACGCTGGAGTCTTTCTCAACACATTACATCTTCTCTTTATTTCAACATATATACAAGGACATCACTACTGCTGCTACACTCTTCTAATATATCTTGAATCGTGGATTCGCAAAGCCAAACTTGACAATGGGCAGCGCATCAATATCTACACAAAAGCCGCTCATTCTCTCACTCTTGCAAAACTACGCGTACATATGTTCTTCTCACATCACATATTGTCTCCCTCGCACCTAGAGACATATTACAGGCACATCATGTTGTCTCTCTTGCATCTACAGACATATTACGGGCACATCATGTTGTCTCCCTCGCATCTACAGGCATATTACGGGCACATTATGTTGTCTCCCTCGCATCTACATGCATATTACGGGCACATCATGTTGTCTCCCTCGCATCTACAAGTATATTACGGGTACCTATGTGCTTCATATTATTTACTAATCTTTTATTTCTAGTTGTTTCATTGGCTTAGGAAATTCGGAAAATCAAAGCACGCTTAGTTCTTTTTTCCATCAAGCTGCACTGAAGAACTGGGGGGTAGTTGTTACACCATATTTTCGATTGCCTCAATTATCTCCCTAATTTCCCAATATGAATCTATTAATAATTAACTTAATTCCCAAGTTAATTATTTTCTCTCTCTGAAACGAGGAAAATCTTTAATTAATTATAGAAAATATCTCTAAACGATATCATTCAAATCAGGAAGGTATCCCAATCTAAATCTAAAAAGATAAAATCAACTAATTCCCAATACATCCCTAATAATCAAAGGGATTAAAAACCAATCCTATAACAGAACTGTGTTGGCTTGATCCCTATAAATACAGGGTACGCAGGCATCTTGGAATATGATCCAACACATCTAACAAGTCGAGACACCTTTCAAGTCCAGCCCCAAACATCCAAAAAACCCAAATCCTCCATCACGATTTCGTTATTCCAGCAATCCCAGAAATTTGTTATCACCAAATTCCTCCGTTAACAGATCTCATATATTGAAATGGATGGCTAGAATTAAATTTCACAATTCATTTAGCTGGGGTTTTCATTAAAATATTACTCTATCTTAATATATACATTCTTAA
The DNA here is from genome assembly GCA_030848705.1 of Heracleum sosnowskyi. Taxonomy (NCBI): domain Eukaryota; kingdom Viridiplantae; phylum Streptophyta; class Magnoliopsida; order Apiales; family Apiaceae; genus Heracleum; species Heracleum sosnowskyi. The sequence continues at coordinate 38,163,207 of CM061244.1, forward strand.
TCATTCAAATGATTAATATCTTTAGTTTTTATTTTGAAAGTCGACTATATATATAAAGTAATAATGAAAAAAAGTTCTCAAATTAAACAGAATAGGAAACTAATGGTAAGGGAATTTTTTTGTATCCATTCATTTTTCATATTACTCTTAAAAGATGCATATCTGGTTCTATTCTCGGATAGTAAAATGTTGAAAATTTTGTCTCTTTATTCTTTATAACATATCTTTTTTTGGTTGATTATATTTGTTGATTCCATGTTATTCACGTTCATAAAACGATGATGATCAATTATTAAGAATTCTGAATGGTGATCAATTTGTAGGATTTGTGTAACAATGCTAAAATTAGATCACAGTAGGTCGAATGTGTATCGACTTGATTATTACGATTGGTCGTCATTCCCTTAACTATTACGCTATTACAAATAAACACTTTTAAGTAAATTGTTCCAAAATTATTGGTTAATGATTTATTTGAATATTTTTTCGTCAGTTGAGTATTACTTTTTAAATTTTACAAATATTATTATTTCATTTTTAAATTTATATAAATTAAAACTTGACCTAGTGTTATAAATCGTCGATTCCGGCGATTAATCGACCGACATCGAAAATTGGTCGATTTTCGATCTCATCTGCCAGAATCGGTGTATGTTAGGATTTATGGGTGGTAGCTTAGAAACAACTTAACTTTATGTTTAGCAATGCTTAATTTTATTAAGTAGAACATTTTGGCACAGCCAGAGTACGCTCTTGTAATCAATTAGTTTACTGTCATTAATTGTTTGTATATCTTGGAAGAAGTTCATTCATTTGTTCAAGCCGCAAGGAGTACATCAGATTGAAAGCAAGAATAAAAGTTACTGTCATGTCATTGACAGTAAGGTTACAAGAAGACAGCATGTTGCAAGTCATGACAGCATATCCACTCTGACAACAACATTGGCGGAAGCCTTGAGACATCAACTTTCTTCCACCCTGACAATAAGTTTGGAACTCCTGACAGCAACATTGGCGGAGATTTCATACTGTCACCAAAAGCACATTCTTGTGTCAGCAAACTTGGCAGTACAGGTCACTGTCTCAAAGGGAGTCATTTTGAATTGGGGATCTACCCAGTCAAACATGTGACAGATTAGATGTTCAAGAAATAGGCGTGCTGCAGTATCCCAATACTGTATTAGACCTGCAAAGACTACGACAGAAGCTTGAGAGATAACAAGACAAAGCTTACCAATTCGAGAGTATAACAAATCAACATCTATTGGGATTGTGTTAGCTTAATTTAGAATGTATCTAGATTGCTTTTTATGTACTGATAACTCTGATTGTATAGCAATTTAGGTAAGTCACATGGGTATGCAAGTTGTAAGGAGCTGCCACAAGAAAATGACAGCAGCTCCACAAACCCGTGATGATAGAGATAGAAGTAAGATACATAGACTATCTCTCATTCTAAGTCTGGAACAACTCAAGAAGTTGAAGCTTGAGAAAAAACCATTTTTCTCAGGCTTGTAGCAACACTTTGCAAAATAAATAAAATATTTATTTTGTGAGAATAGCTTGAGTAATCTACTTACGTTTGCATTTCTTCTACTGATAAATCTTAATCTTAGTTTTAGTTGTTGAAACAGAGATTGTAATTTATCAGTATTACATTCAACCCCCCATTCTGCAATACTCAAGGACCAACAACTGGTATCAGAGCAACGGATTGACATACAAATCTGAGATCGTGACGAGTACGTAGAAGTCAAGTAGTATCAAGATTCCAGCCTTTGATAAAGAGAACTACAACATATGGAAGAGAAAGATCTTCTTGTTTATCAAAGCTGCAAATCCACTATACACGGGAATCCTCGAGAATGGTCCCTTCGTTCCTCAGAAGGAAATTTCAGCCTCGACGGTGAATGGTGTCACTGTTGCAGCACATTGGGCCGCCAAGAAACCTTTAGAATTCTTGAAACCAGAAAAATAAAAGGTAGCTCTGGATGATTATGTGCAACTCATCTTGCTTGATTCTCTCACCTTGGATAAAGCTATGTGTGGGAACGTCATTGGATGTACATCAGCCAAAGAGATGTGGAACAAAATCGAACTGCTCTGCAAAGGAAGTGAAGAGGTTATAGAAAATCAAAGACAAATTCTTGTATCTCAATATGAAGCCTTCATGTCAAAACCTGGTGAAGAACTAACATAAATGTTTGAAAGGTTCAGCAAACTTCTAGCTGAACTACAGATTCATAGTAAGTTCTATGAAAAGAAAGAAATCAATGTTAAGTTCTTGCTCACTCTTCCTGAGCATCTTGAACACAGAGTTACAGCAATCGGAGAAGGAAGAGACTTGAAAAATGTTTCTCTTGAAACATTGTATGGTGTGCTCAAGTCATATGAACTTGAACTCTTTCAGAAAAAAGCCATACAAAGTGGATCAAAAGGCAAAATGGCAAATATGTCTCGTGCTCTTGTAGCACATGAGCCAAAGATCACCCAGCCAAGTGAAGCAATGCAAATCACACAACCAACTCAAGTGTCATATCTAAAGATTGAAGAGGTGGTGGATGATGAGGAGAAGTTGGTTCTGAAACTTGATGATGTTGAAGATGAAGACTTCTACACTATAGAAGAGATGGAAAGTATGGACAATCCAACCATGGCTTATATGACTAAGAAATTCAGGAACATAAGATTCAAAAGAAACAAGCCATACAAACCTCAGGGTCAAACATCTAAGTTCAGCAAAGGGAACTCATCTAAGGCTGTTGGTGGTGCCACAAGAGGAGGATACAAGACAGGGATTGTGGATAGATCAAAGTTCAGATACTACAACTGCAATGAACCTGGTCATTTTTCCAGAGAATGCAGAAGGCCAAAATAAAGCCAGAAAATGGACAAAGGATCTAGTGGACGGTTCAAGAAAGGACAAGGAAGAGCTTATGTGGCTGAAGGAAAATGTTGGGATGAATCTGATGATGAAGAAGAGGAAGAATATGTGAACTTAGCCCTCATGGCTAAATCTGATGATGTATCATCAAGCGCCTCAGGTCATGTACCATCACTCATTTTACTTGATATGTCTAAAGATGAATATAAGCAAATTGTTGAAGAATTGAGTGCTAAAATGTTTAAAATTCATATCAGTTTAACTACTGCAAATGAAGAAATTGCTAGGCTAACTAAACTGAATGAAACACTCAAATTTGAAAATGAAATGCTTTTTCTTAAGACCAGTCCATTAGATTCCTTAGCTCAAGAAAATGCTAGACTTAAAAATGACTTAGTCTGTGCTAAGGAGATAGAGGAGTTTCTAAGAAATGAGATCACTGAAAATGAATTCAAGCTTCAGGCTTTCAGGAACTCATCTAAGCTAATTCAGGATTACAATGAGAAACACACTAAGAATCAGAAAGTTGGAGTAGGTTTTGTTTATGGTAGAAGACCTGGAAAGGAAACTGTGGATCATGATTGTTCAAATGATGTTACTGTCAAACCTCACATCCTCAAAAAGATTCACAAACCAATCTTCAAGATTGCGGAAATTGATTTTGATGAGGAAGCCATGCTCATCAAGAAACAACTCCTTGATGAAGATGAGAGTGTTGACAGCACACCTGATGAAGGAAAAGATACTGTCAAAATTCCTAAGACAGTAACTTTGCCAAACGATCAGACAGAATGTTCCAAAGATGTTGTCATCAATGGCAAGACAGACTCCAAAGATACTGTCAAAAGAGTATCCAAGACAGTAACTTCTAAACCTGCTGTCAAGATAGTAGGAGTAAAATGTACTGTCAAGAATAACTCGATAGCAACTTCAGAACATACTGTCAACACAGATGCCTACAAGTCTAAGAATAGGAATGGCAAGTTAGGGATCAATAAAGGAAATGGCTATGCTTATGTTAAGAATGCTCCTAGGAAACTATGCAATAATTGTGGCTCCTCTCACCATCTAACACATGTTTGTAAGAAACCAATAGAGAATAAAATCAATGTGACTGAGGTCAATGGTAACTTACATAGAACCCCCATTATGCATAGAACTATGGTTGTCTGTAACAACATTGATTGCATGCCTTGTAAGATCACTGCCATGAGTACATGTTTTAATCTGCCTATTTTGTCTATTGAAAAATGCTCTTACATGCAAACTGTTAAGACTTCTGAGCCTACCGATGTCAGTAAAAAGGCAGCATTCACTAAGAAGAAGACAAGGTCTAATTCTAAAACTAAGTGGGTGATAAAAGAAGTCAAACAGGAGATTTCTGATGTTGATGGTGATGTTAATGTTAGATATAATTGCTAACGTATGTTTATCAGTGTTTAAGCAACAGGTACTGATCAGAGTTTATCGGAAGCCGGTCAGAGTTTATTTAAAGTCTGACAGGGTAAAGAGTTTAAAGGAAGCCGGTCAGAGTTTGGTAAAGTCTGACAGGATGAAAGTTGACTTAGCTGTCGGTGCAAAATAAAGATTCTAGAAGCAATATATTCTGAAGATGGAAAGAAGCAGAATATATTGATACAGCTAAGGAGACTGGACAGAAGACTGAAGCAATCCTTAATTGATATCAATTGTATAGCTAATTTTTAGGAGTATCAATTAGATAAGGATTGTATGTAACTGTGTACTATATAAACACAGATAGGTTATCCCTAGAAGGGACGCGAACATTGAATACATTATTCTTGTAACCTAGTATCTCTTTGTGATTCATTAACATCACTAAGAGAGAATTATTTAATATAATTCAGTTTGTTGATTTACAAACCTGTGTTCTTAATTGTTATTCTCATACATACTTGATTATATATTGTGTATTCGGCCTAACAATTGGTATCAGAGCCAAGGCTGTTTAATATATACAGTTTTACGATTCAAACACAGTATTAATCATGTCTGAAGAAAATCAAACTGCTCCTAAGGCTGAACAGGTTAAGCCCAATTCTGTGAGTCGATATGAAACAATCAGGGTTCCAATTCTCAGGCCAGTAGAGTATCCTATTTGGAAGGTTAAGATGACCATGTTTCTGGAGGCTACAGATCCAGAATACCTTGACAGAATCTATGATGGTCCTCATATGCCGACTAAATTGTCCCCTGTTGTTGATGGACAAGAACAAAAGACTGTTCCAAAGGAAAAGAAAGATATGACTCCTGAGGACATCTCATCAATTGCAAAAGATGCAAAGGTTAGACATCTTCTCCACAGTGCTTTAGATAATGTTATGTCTAACAGAGTAATTGGCTGTAAAACTGCCAAAGAGATATGGGATGCTTTAGAAGTCAGATGCCAGGGAACAGGTGCTATCAAGAAGAACAGAAAGACAATACTCACACAGGAGTATGAGCACTTTGATTCAAGAACTAATGAAACCTTGACTGAGACTTATGACAGATTTTGCAAACTGTTGAATGATCTGTCTCTGGTTGATAAAGAATATAAGCTTGAAGAGTCTAATCTCAAGTTTCTGTTATCTCTACCTGAAAAGTGGGATTTGAAGGCAACAACAATCAGAGATAATTATGATCTTGCTGATACAGATCTTGATGAGATCTATGGATTGTTAAAGACTCATGAACTTGAGATAGAACAAAGAAACAGGAGATCCAGCAAGAAGACAAAATCTGTTGCTCTCAAAGTCGAGGAGAAGCCCATTAAGAAGGAATCATCAAGGAAGAAAGCCAAGGGAAAGGCTTTAGTCATTAAATCTGAGAGTGAGTCATCAAACACTGATGATGACTCAAACTCTAGTGAAGCTTCTGACTCTGATGATGATGAAGAACAGATGATGCAAATGGCTGCATTGATGGTGAAGACCTTCAAGAAGATGGGGTTCAAGAACTTCAAGAAGGGAAAGAGATTCTCAAGGAGAGATTCAAATTCTGAGAAGAAGAATTTCAGAAAGTCTGATGGAAGGGATACCAAGTCTGGAAAGAAGGACAAATCTGAGATCCAGTGCTACAAGTGCAAAGAGATGGGTCATTATGCCCCAGAGTGCAAGAAAGGCAAATCTGAGAAAGCACTCATCTCTAAAGGCAAAGACTGGGCAGATACTTCAGACTCTGATGATGGAGAAAATTATGCTCTTATGGCAACTGTCAGAGATGAGACTGAATCATCTGAAAATAAGGTACCCCTAACTACTTATGCTTACGATACTGATAATATATCTGAGTTAAGAGTATATCTGAAAAGTGTTCATGTTAGCTATAGGGATCAGACTTTAGAAAATGAAAGAATTAAAGCTGAGAATCTTAGTCTTAAAGATAGAAACAAGTTTCTTGAAGGAGAACTTGAAAATATGAAGCAGATTCAAAAAGAAAGAGATGATGCTGTTTATGTTGAACAGGAGTTGCTTAAAAGGTATAGGCAACTAGAATCTGATTTTGAAAAAGAAAGAAAAATAATCAAGACATGGACAGATTCTGGAAGAGACACTCATCAAGTGTTTCAGACTGATTCTGTAGGTTTAGGTTATTGTGAAAATGATGAACTTAGGTTTAAAGACAAGGTTAAGGTAAAACCATAACTTAAACCTGTGAAATTTGTTCCAGAAGCCAATAAGTTCAAATCTGTTGTAATAAGAGAAGCTGATATGGAATCAGATGAAGCCTGTGAAAAACAGGAAAATATTATAACAGAAAAACTTATGGAAAAAGAAGCAGTTAGAAAGCCAGTAAAAACTTGTGAAAAACAGGTTAATGTTGGTTTGATGACAGGGAAACAGTTTAATCATAAGCTGAAAGAGATAAAATCTGCCATGAAACCAAAAGGGTCCAAGAAGAATAGGAATGGAAAGATAGGCATAAATAATAGAAATAATCATTTGCCTACTGGTGCTGCTCCAAGGAAAACATGTTATAATTGTGGTAGTTCTAATCATCTTGCTAGATTTTGCACTAAGAACAAACATATTAATTCTTTATCTTCTACATCAGGAGTAAAGAATGATTATGTAAGGGTTAAACCACAAACTTTATGCACACACTGTGGGAGCACTTGGCATTCCATTTATACTTGCAAGAGTTATCATGCTATTTATCATAACTATTATGAGCTAAAACCCAATCTGAAGTGGGTTAAAGCAAACTCTGCAAGTGTAAAGTCTGACAATGTTAGCTTAAACTCTGTTGATAGTAATTCCGCTGCAAAAGCTAACACTGTTAAGAAAGACAAAGGATCCAAGCAAGTCTGGGTCCTTAAAACTAATACTTAGTATTTGTTTGTGATTGCAGGGTATAATAGAGAGCACACTTATCTTGGACAGTGGATGCTCAGGACATATGACTGGAAATAAAGCCCTGCTATCAGACTTTGAGGATAAGGCTGGCCCAAAAGTTTCCTATGGAGATGGCAACATAGGACACACTCTGGGATATGGCAATATCAATCTTGGAAGTGTCATCATTACAAATGTAGCTCTAGTCTCAGGACTCAAGCATAATCTGTTATCTGTGAGTCAAATCTGTGACAGAGGAAACCATGTAGATTTTCATAGTGAATACTGTGAAGTTATCAGTAAATCTACTGGAAAAGTTGTTCTAGTTGGACACAGGCACAACAACATTTATGAAGCAAGTTTGGGAACAAACTCTGATGGAAGAACAGTGTGTCTGACTGCAAGAATGTCAAATGAAGAGAGTTGGAATTGGCACAAGAAGCTTTCTCATCTCAATTTGAACAACATCAATGAGCTAATAAGAAAGGATCTTGTAAGGGGACTTCCAAAATCTATACTCAGTCTAGATGGCTTGTGTGATTCTTGTCAAAAAGCCAAGCAAAGGAAGTCATCTTTCAAGAGCAAATCTGAATCTTCAGTAGTGGAACCTTATCATCTTCTACATGTTGATCTCTTTGGACCAGTGAATGTGATGTCAATGGGCAGAAAGAAATATGCTCTAGTAATTGTTGATGAATATACTAGATATACATGGGTGTATTTCTTGTCAAAGAAGGATGAAACTGCTCAAACTCTGATGGATCATGTAAATCTACTGGACAAAGGATCACAGCACAAAGTCAAAATTATAAGGAGTGATAATGGAACTGAATTCAGAAACTCAATCGTGGAAGCTTTCTGCAAGGAAAGAGGAGTGAAACAAGAATTTTCTGCACCTGGAACTCCACAGCAAAATGGTGTAGTTGAAAGGAAGAACAGAACTTTAATTGAAGCAGCCAGAACTATGCTTGATGAAGCAAAATTACCAACATATTTCTGGGCAGAAGCTGTTCAAACTGCTTGTTTTACTCAAAATGCTACACTGATCAACAAGCATGGGAAAACACCATATGAGATGGTGAAAAATAAGAAGCCAAATTTGAAATATTTTCATATATTTGGATGCAAATGCTTTGTGTTGAAGACTCATCCTGAACAGTTGACAAAGTTCGAGTTAAAAGCTGATGAAGGAATCTTTGTTGGTTATCCATTGTCAACAAAAGCATTCAGAGTTTACAATCTAAGAACTAAGGTGATCATGGAATCCATACATGTGTCATTTGATGACAAGAAAATAATTGGACTTGAAGACAAGGATGGATATGATCAACTACGTTTTGAAAATGAAGATCTATTCTCTGATGATATAAACTCTGATGAAGCAGGGTTGACAAACTCTGGCGAAGCATACTCTGAACCTCTACTGGTAAATACTGGAGAAACTGGAAATTCTCAAATTGAACAAAATAGAGAACCAGTTGAGGGGGAGCGTGAAGAAGCTCAACAAGACACAGCAAGTGAGTCAGTTGAGGAAACTGATTCAAACTCTGACAGTTCAAACTCTGAGCCATCCAATTCAGGGGGAGCCTCAGATGCTGCAGAAAGTCAACATATGAATCAGGAAAGCATGGATCAAGGGGGAGGATCCAATAATGATGCAAGAAACCACTTACCAACAGCAAGAAGGTGGACACAGGCACACACACCTGATCTCATAATTGGAGATCCTGATGCTAGTGTGAGAACTAGAAGTGCAACAAATAATGAGTGTCTGTATCATGCTTTCTTGTCTCAAACAGAACCAAAGAAAGTGGAGGAAGCTCTTCAAGATGCTAATTGGATTACAGCAATGCAAGAAGAGTTAAATGAATTTGAAAGAAATGAAGTCTGGACACTTGTACCTAGACCAAAGAATAGATCAATTGTAGGTACAAAGTGGGTTTTCAGAAACAAGACTGACAGTGAAGGTGTGATTACAAGAAACAAGGCTAGACTTGTGGCAAAAGGATATTCACAACAGGAAGGAATTGACTATGATGAAACCTTTGCTCCAGTTGTAAGATTGGAGGCCATAAGAATCTTTTTGGCCTATGCTGCACACAAGAAGTTTAAAGTCTTTCAGATGGATGTAAAAAGTGCTTTTCTCAATGGGAAGCTTGAAGAAGAAGTATTTGTTGAACAACCACCAGGATTTGTAGATCCCAAGCATCCAGATTATGTCTACAGGCTTGACAAGGCATTATATGGACTAAAGCAAGCACCAAGAGCATGGTATGAAACTCTTGCTCAATTTCTTTTAGAAAGTGGGTTCACAAGAGGTACAATTGATAAAACCTTGTTTTATTTCAATTCTGGTGATGATTTGCTTTTAGTTCAAATTTATGTAGATGATATTATTTTTGGATCTACTAATGACAAACTCTGTAAGAAGTTTGCAAAGCTTATGCAATCCAGGTATCAAATGAGCATGATGGGAGAGCTTAGTTATTTTCTAGGCTTACAGGTCAAGCAAACAGATGATGGTATTTTTATCAATCAAGCAAAATATACCAGAAATCTTCTCAAGAAATTTGGTATGCTTGATAGTTCATCTGCTACAACTCCCATGGCTACAGCAACAAAGCTAGACAAAGACACAGGAGCCTCAGTAGATATGACAAACTACAGAGGAATGATAGGGTCATTACTGTATCTTACTGCAAGTAGACCTGATATCATGTATGCAACATGTCTTTGTGCAAGATTTCAAGCAGATCCAAGAGAGCCTCATCTAACAGCTGTAAAAAGGATCTTCAAATATCTCAAAGGAACCATAACCTTGGGTTTGTGGTATCCTAGAGAATCAGAGTTTAAGCTAATTGGTTACTCTGATGCAGATTTTGCAGGCTGTAAGATAGACAGAAAAAGTACAAGTGGAAGCTGTCAATTTTTAGGTGACAGATTAGTTTCTTGGTACAGCAAGAAACAGAAGTCGATTTCCACATCCACAGCTGAAGCAGAGTATATAGCAGCTGGTAGCTGTTGTGCACAGATTTTATGGATGAAGAATCAATTGCTGGATTATGGGTTAAGGTACTCAAAGATACCTATTTTCTGTGATAACCAAAGTGCTATTGCTATGACAGGAAATCCAGTACAGCACTCCATGACCAAGCACATCAGCATAAGGTATCATTTTATCAGAGAACATGTGGAAGAAGGGGACATTGAGCTTCATTTTGTGTCTACAGACCAACAACTTGCAGATATCTTCACCAAACCTTTGAGTGAAGCTACTTTTACAAGATTGGTAAATGAACTTGGGATGATCTCTGGTTCTGACTAGAGATACGGGTTAGACTCAAAATCTATACGTGTTTGATTTTTAATGCTCATGATTCCTTGCATGTATTAACTGTTACGAGTACCAGTGTCATAAACTCTGTCGGTTAAACTCTGAAGCTAAACTCTGTTAGTCATAAAATGTTGGTCATACTCTGATTGTTACAGTTTAATGCTATACTCTGATTGTAATTTTGTCTGAAACATATGGACCAATGAAGAAATTTGTATGAAGCATAATTCTCAGTAAGTAATTATGAATCCTTAAGAGTTGTATAGATTCTGATCTCAAACATGTGCAGTAAGTTAACACAGCATGATACTGTCTCTGTATTTATACCATCTCTTAGTTTATTAATCCTATACACTGAGTCTGTATTAGCTGTTTGCATTTTCTCTCATAAGTTAATTATATCTACTGATGAAAAGTCTAAACTCTGATTCTTAATTGACAAAAATTCACCCTCAAATCAAAAGATGCCAAAAAGAGCACAAATTCCTTTGAGATCATGTTGTGCCTAGGAAGATCCAGGAACTTATTGTATGAAATAAGGGCTAAAATCTTTGATTTTTGGTGACTAGTGCCAACCACTGATTACTGGGAAAAAAAAAATTAATAATAATAATAATAATAATAAAGAAAGGGGGTGAAAAATAAAAGACATATCCAAATGAAAGGATATCAGTATACAGAGTTTAGATATAAATTCAGATTTTATGTTATACATGAGAGTTTAGGCAACCAGTTTTTACTACTTTAGTTTGTGGATTTTATGCACTTTGAGATGATCTAAATATTGATTTCGGTAAACTCTGCTATTACACACACATATTTTCACACCTGTACAGTTTGAGAAAAGAGTTTATTGACAAAGAAGGACAAATGGTAAACACTGATGTATTGTGTGACATATGCCGAGGTAACTTTGTTTTAATCTCTGATGGTTAAAATAATTTCTTTGTTTCAGACATTTTATAATTTTGAGATTAGACATTTGTTTTTCGAAAAAGTATGATTGGTAAAGGATCTATTTTGCATTAAACAGAGAAAAGAAAGAGTGTGTTTGATAAGTCCTGATGGTGATTAGTAGCGCTGATGAGTATGTTAGTTTACTGTTTAAAGTGATATCATTTCTTTCACTTTACAATTACTATGAGATACTGATATGTAAAGCAAAACAATGATTTTTTATTGATTCAAACTTTGGTTACATTCAGACAATTTCATAATCTTATCTAGCTACTTGTTCGGTTATCTGATCATTATACCATCTGGGATTTCCAAGGCTTGACAACCCCCTGATGTTGAATCATCATCATCATCCTCTCGAACTCTCTTTCTGGTTTGCAGCTTGCAGGATTCCAAGAAGAAATTCTTTTTCGAACCCTTCAAGTAGCTCTGATAAAAGAGCATCATACAAATCTCCACAGCCTCATCATCTGCAAGGATGGGCACATCATATGGTCCAGGACGGATGATGTGCACATAGGGATTGGAGATAGGTCCTTCCGCAATTTCATCATCAGCGATGAGCCCTTCATCATTCAGAAATGACAAAACAAGAAACTCATCGATGATATAGTTTGCTTGTTGACGCCAGTTCATGTTCAAGAATGATTCTACATCCATGAATTCAAAGGTTCCTGCCATTTGATATATGGTATTTTTTTAAGATATGGATTGCCTGTTGTTACAATGCTCCAGCTTTTATAGCATCCAACAGGGCAACTGAAAGGTTTTGCGTGGCTTGAAGCTCTGGGAACAGTAAAGTGCGGAGTTCCAAGACAGTCATTATTCTTCTGACTGTTGAGCTACTTCGATATTATGTTTCTGAGATATTAAAATTGATAATTTTATTATTATTGATTTTTTTTTTGGCCAATAAGCGGAAATTATGAGTGTCTTATGTGATATCAGGTGTCTCCTCGTCTGCCGTGTAGATTGGAAAGTTGTTCAAGAATATTTTAAACAGAGGAGAGAGGTTAATTGCATAGAAAAGTGTAACAGGCGGTAATTATTGTTGTTTTTACTGCGCATGCGTATTGGAAACTGCCAATTATATGCTGTCAGCGTATGCACGTTTGACATGTGTCCCATTCACATGATTACAGGAGTAAGACAGTTGTGTATTGATGATTAAAAACTCTTCAGTTTTTAATCTTTAATTTTCTTTTAAATACAATACACACATCTTCAGTTAAACTTTTCACATCTTACTCATACACATCTATTATCACACACACATAGTCACAAACACCTTTCTACACATAAACTTTGTTAAGCTTTCACATCAATTACTTGTTATTTCTTCAAAATCTTCTAATGGCAACCACAGCTTTCGTTTCGTCTGGGTTAGAGTTCGTTCCAAACAACTATACCGCACCACTAAACACTGCAAACGCACCAGAAGCATTTCACATGATTCAAAAGTTTCTTGCTCAGTCAGCGATTGGGCGTGCTTTAGTTGAACCAGCCAAACTTTCTGGTTTACAAATCAAGGCGTTCTGGGAGACAGGGGTTTATGATGATGGTGGTGAAACTGGGAGCCCATCCATAATCTTTGAGTTTGAAGAAACAGAGTATGTTATTACTGCTGGTACTATTCGAGATGCATTGGGGTTTCCTGAGTATCCTTCTTACACTGTTGGAATGGATGATGAGGATTTAATACGAATGATGCGAGAGATTGGTTACTCTGGGCCATTGACAAAGATTGGGCAACTCAAAAGGCCGTTTCTGCGCAAGGAATGGAGTTTCTTTTTCGACTGCATCACGAGGACATTTGGAAAGAAATGCACAAATTGGGATGCTATTCCCACAGACAGTCTGCAAATCGGGTATTCTTTATTATATGATAATCATTTTGATTTTGCACGACTTGTTTTGACTAACTTAGGGGAGAAGATGACAGAGAATAGAGGAGTTGTTTATTTTTCTAGATTCTGTCAGCTTTTGGTTTCTTACTGTGTTGAAGGGGTAGATGTTGTTAATGAAGATGTTTCTTGTTTTAAATTACACAAGAGAGTATTTTCTGATCTCATTAACAAAGATGTTAAGAAAGGAATTGTTGGAGATCTTTTGCTACCTGCTTCTGTGCAACAGTTTGTGGATGCTCAAGTCAATCCACAACCACAAGCTGAATATCAACCAGAACCTTTAAACACAGAGTTACCTCCATCAACTTCTGTTAAACCTGCAAGGGGAGGTAGGACCAAACATATTGGTACTAAACCTGCGAGGAGACCATCTACTGAAGCTGGGGTATCGAGACCTGAAGAAATGCCTCAGAAGACAAGGCTAAAGAAAAGAAGAGCCAATAGGGCAAAGTCTGTTGTTGAAGCCTCAGAGACTGAAACTGATGAAGAAACTCTTCATCAGAGAAAAAGAAGACTAGTGGCTGCACATCTTTTTGGTGCTATAAATGTCAATATGGACAGAGTCTCTAAGGAAACTGAAGCTCCTGCATCAGAGAATGAGGAGATTGTGACTGAAGCTGTTCCTCAAGCTACTCCTGCAATTGTTGTTGAGGAGGATATTCTAAATGCTGATGAGGACAGAGTGTTTGTAAACACTGAAGCTCCTGAAGTGTTTGTTCAGGAGGATGCTGCAAATTCTGAAGCTGTCAATCTAGACAGGATAAATACTGATGATAAGATGATGGATTTGGATATAGAAACTCCTGCATCAATGGCTAATGATGTAGTTGAGGAAGCTGCTACTCATTCTGATAGCAGAGTTTTTGATTTTGAAGCACACACCTCTATACATTCTGATCATTATACAGAGGGTGTGGAAGCTGATCAAGTAACTGATCAGGTAGAAGAATCTCTGGCCACTCACACTGAAATTATTTCTTGTGATCTTGACAAAGGTGAGGAGGTTAATCAGATTCAAAGAGAAGCAGAGGTTTTTGCTCAGGTTCACTCTGATAATCCTGTAGCTGTAGAAGAGGAGAAAATTGATGAAGCTGCACAGTTTACTGCTGAAAATATTCTTGTTGAAAATGAAGCAGACAATAATGAAGAAGCTGGAAATGATGCTGAGGGTTCTCATTCACACCCTAGTATTCAAGTTTCATTGGCTGATGATGTTAATAGTGATGAAGCAAGGGAAGTAAATAGACAAACCAATGAGCATTTCCAGAATATGTACTACAACAATTGGGCTGATGCAGATTGTGTCTTCTCAGCACAAAGGGCTGCAGATTTGCTATCTAATTCTGTCAAGAAGATCTCAAATACTGATGTGCTTACAAGCTTACAGGCAACTGTTGTTCAAGTCAAATCTCTTAATAATAGATTTGATGAGAATCAACAGATGTTTACAAATCTTAGGAATGAATTTTCTATCAGGGATACAACTTTGAAGCTTGACAGATCATTTTACTCTACACAATTCAAGCAGCAAGCCAAGGATTCTGAGGAAATCAAGAAGAGGCTTGGAAAAGTTGAGGAGAATCAGGCTGAAATGTCTACTCAATTGAATTCTATTTCTAATGCTCTAGAATTGCTGACATCAGTATTACTTTCTGATGATGTCAAAAAGGGGGAGAGTGTACCTAAAGACAAATGCAAAGACACTCAAGCTCTGAGACGGAGGGATGATTCTACTGATGGGGGAAGCAAAGAAAATAAAAGAAAGATTCTTGCTCAAAGGCAAAGCAGGAAAAGAATAAACTCAAACTCTGACAAGATAAACTCTGGTGGCCAATCTACTTCAAAACTCAAGAGTTTAGTTGTTTCAACTAATCCATCTACTGATGAAGAGATTGCTGCTAAAATATTCATTAAAGAGCATGGAAAGAATGTTACTATGGAAGATATCCAGGCTGAAGAGAAAATGCTTGCTGAGGAACACAAGAAAAATCTTGAAGCTGGAATCTACAAGAAAAAGGAAATCAAGGCTCCTAGAAAGAAAGAAGTTGGTATTTCTATCAAAGAGAATACACAACAGAGTATACAATATACAAGGAGACCTGTGATTGGAAACACTGATAAGGGTAAAGGCATAATGATTGAAGAGCCTAACCTGAAAAAGAAAGATAATTCAACCTCTGACATTGCTCAAGTTGAAACAAGATTAGCAAAATCAACCTCTGACGCTGCTCAAGTTGATGATACTACTAAAGTTATGACAACCTCTGACGTTGCTCAAGTTGTACAGAAATCTACACAACTTCCAGGATTCAGCAAACCAAAAATTCTTGAAGATTTAAAGCTTGAAGCAGTAAATTTCTCAGAAACCAGAACAGTATTGGGAAAAGAAGCCTTTGATAAATCTGGACTGGGTTCACACAGAGAGAGAAGAACTAATAACAGATCTCAAGACAAGTTTTCATTGGCAGAATTTGGAGTTGGAATTACTCAAGAAGGCCTTGACAAACTAGAATCTGTACAGATGATTTTTCACAAAGGAATCAAAAAGGAATTCTTGTTATATTTTATGGCTGATGGCAGAGTGTATAGAGTTGGTGAATTTGATATCCAGTTAAAACTCTGGGAAGAGCTAGAGTATGTTCTATATCTACTTGAAGTAAAGAATAGAAGTACTTATGATGCTGCTCGAGTTTTGAAGGAAAGGATGATGAAATCCAAAGTTTTGAGTGGAGCTGGAGTATCAAGTGCATACATTCCTAAATACAGAGATGCACATGGAAAGTTGGTAGAAATGAAAAGGAATAGTGCTAGGTTCAGAACTACACTAAATAAAAAGGTTCTTGAGTTCAATCTAGAGTCTGATAAACCTTTTTATATCAGACTTGGCAATGAAATGGACAAAAACAGCATATATTCTTTGAGGGCTGCCATTTATCAAATTGGTGAAGATGAACCAGAAATGAAGGAGCTGAAGAAGATTATGATTGCTGAACTGAATAGAGCTGAGAAGAAACTACTGTCAGATTATATCAGGACAGTGCCTGATATTCAAGAGATTAAGTAAAGTCTGACTGTAAGTTTTTATGTTTTCTGTTCTAAGTTAAATTTAAACTCTGTTTTAAATTTAAACTCTGACATATGTTAAACACTGCATTTGTTATATGTTTTGACATCATCAATTATCTTTTTAACTTGTACATTTTATTATGAACAAGTTGGGGGAGATTGTTAGATATAATTGCTGACGTATGTTTATCAGTGTTTAAGCAACAGGTACTGATCAGAGTTTATCGGAAGCCGGTCAGAGTTTATTTAAAGTCTGACAGGGTAAAGAGTTTAAAGGAAGCCGGTCAGAGTTTGGTAAAGTCTGACAGGATGAAAGTTGACTTAGCTGTCGGTGCAAAATAAAGATTCTAGAAGCAATATATTCTGAAGATGGAAAGAAGCAGAATATATTGATACAGCTAAGGAGACTGGACAGAAGACTGAAGCAATCCTTAATTGATATCAATTGTATAGCTAATTTTTAGGAGTATCAATTAGATAAGGATTGTATGTAACTGTGTACTATATAAACACAGATAGGTTATCCCTAGAAGGGACGCGAACATTGAATACATTATTCTTGTAACCTAGTAGCTCTTTGTGATTCATTAACATCACTAAGAGAGAATTATTTAATATAATTCAGTTTGTTGATTTACAAACCTGTGTTCTTAATTGTTATTCTCATACATACTTGATTATATATTGTGTATTCGGCCTAACAGTTAAAGATGATGAAAACTCATGTGTTACTAAATCTGCAGGACCCAACAAGATTTGGGTACCAAATGCAACCTAAATACAATTTGTTTTGCAGGGAAAGAATAAGAAGCAGGTTATGTGGATCATTGACAGTGGATGCTCAAGACACATGACAGGTGATAAAGCCCTGCTATCACATTTTGTTGAAAAAGCTGGCCCAATCATAACTTTTGGAGACAACAGCAAAGGTTACACTGTGGGATATGGTTGTCTGGAAATTGGAAATGTTGTCATCAATGATATTGCTCTTGTTGATGGATTATAGCACAATCTACTCAGTGTCAGCCTTTCTCTTAAAGGAGTGAGGAAATGAAGCTTGTTTTTTGTTGATCTAAATTCAACAAAGAAAGACAAAATCTATTGTTTCTACAGTAAAGCTACTGTTGGTGACAACATGCTTTGGCATAGGAAACTCTCACATCTCAACTTCAAAACTATGAATATGCTAATGAAGAAGGAGCTTGTAAGAGGACTACCTCAACTAGAATTCTATCAAGGACTGTGTGAGGATTGTCAAATGGGAAAATTGAGAAGAGTTGTGCACAGGACAAAGCAAGCAAACACCAACACTGAATCACTCAAGCTGATTCACATGGATCTTTTTGGCCCAGTAAATGTTCTATCCTTAGCCAAAAAGAGATATGCACTGGTCATGGTGGATGACTACTCTAGGTACACTTGGGTAAAGTTTCTAGAGTCAAAAGATGAAGATACTCAATAAATCATTGATCACATAAGAATTCTTGACAGAACTCCAAATGCCAAAGTTCAAATCTTAAGAAGTGACAATGGCATTGAGTTCAGAAATGCATCCCTTGGAAATTTCTGCAAAGATGAAGGCATTGTACAACAATTCTCTGCTGCCAGAACACCACAACAGAATGGAGTTGTGGAAAGAAAGAACAGGACCCTCATTGAAGCTGTTAGAACTATGTTGCATGATGCAAAATTACCAACATATTTCTGGGCAAATGCAATCAACACAGCTTGTTACACACAGAACATAACCATAATCAACAAGACTCATGGAAGCACTCCTTACTATTTGTTGACTGAGAAGAAACCCACTGTCAAATACTTTCGTGTATTTGGAAGTAAGTGCTTCATAATGAAGGACAACCATGAAAAGAAAGGAAATTTTGATACTGAAGCGTATGAAGGCATTTTCATGGGATATGGGATAGAAAGGACAGCTTATAGAGTCTATGTCATAGAACACAGGATCATTGAGGAAAGTGTGAATGTCACATTTGATGAAACCAAGTTTCCAGGGCTGCATGAAGATGGCCAAATGCAGACCTTTAGTTTTGAAAATCAAGGATACTTGGAAGAAGAAGAAACTATTGATGAAGAGCCCAGTTATACTCAAACCGTTGATCTTGAGAAAGATGTTGTCAATACTAATGATGTTAATCAAACTCCAGCTCAGTCACAAACCATTTCAACTAATCTTCAAAATGATGGTGACTGTTAGGATTTATGGGTGATAGCTATGAGACAACTTAACTAGATACTTTATTTACTTAATCTTTATTAAGTATGGACATACTGTCACAGCCAGAGTATGTCTTTGTAACCATTTTATTTAGTACAAATAAGATTCTAGTGCATCTTGGTAGAAGTTCATTCATTTGTTCAAGCCTCAAGAAGTACTCAAGATGGACAATAAGAATAAAGATTACTGTCACAGCGCTGACAGTAAGGTTACAAGAAGACAACATGTTGCGAGTCACGATAGTACATTCACTCTGACAGCAACATTGGCGGAAGCCCTCTGACAGCAACTTTACCTTAGCCTGACAGCAAGCTTGGAAATCCTGACAGCACCTACAACGGGGATTTCTTACTGTCACCATAAGCGCATTCCTGTGACAGCAAGCTTAGCCATCAGGATACTGTCATGAAGGGATAACATTTGTATTGGTAAACAACCCAATCAAACTTGTGACAGTTTGCATGTTCAAGAAACAGGCGTGTTGCAGTATCCC
The DNA here is from genome assembly GCA_030848705.1 of Heracleum sosnowskyi. NCBI lineage: Eukaryota > Viridiplantae > Streptophyta > Magnoliopsida > Apiales > Apiaceae > Heracleum > Heracleum sosnowskyi. The sequence continues at coordinate 38,182,421 of CM061244.1, forward strand.
AACACTGTAACAGGTCTGCAAGACTACGACTGAAGCTTGAGAGATCACATGACAAAGCTCACCAATTCCAGAGTATGACAAATCTACATCTACTGAATTGTGTTAGCTTAAAATACAATGTTTCTAGATTGCTTTGATATGTATTGATAAGTTGTCTGTATAGCAATTTAGGAAGAATCACGGGCAGGCAAATTGTAAGAAGCTGCCACTTGAAAATGACAACAGCTTCACAAGACCCGTGATTGAAAGTGATAGGTTGAGCCTACTTAGTCTATCTCTCAATTCATTCTCTGTAATCACTCGAGAAACTGAAGCTCAAGAAAACAAACATTTTCTTGAGGTTGTAGCAACCCATTGCAAAATAACTAAAACATTTATTTTGTGAGAATTACTCGTGTGTCTACTTGTGTTTGCATTTGATAAACTGATAATCCTTAATCTTAGTTCTTGTTGTTGAAAACGTAGATTGAGATTTATCAGTATTGCATTCAACCCCCCCCCCCCCCCTTCTGTAATAGTCAAGGACCAACAACTGGTATCAGAGCATACAGATTGTTCTACAAATCTGAGATCATGACAAGTATGCAGAAGTCAAGTAGCATAAAGATTCCAGCATTTGATAAAGAGAACTACAATGTATGGAAAAGAAAGATCATGTTGTTTATCAAAGCTGTGAATCCATTATACTTGGGTATCCTCCAAAATGGTCCATTTGTTCCACGAAAAGAAATTGAAGCCTCAACTGTGGACGGCGTTCTTATTCCAGCCTACTGGGTCAACAAATTACCTTCGGAGTTTCTGGAGCCAGAAAAAGAGAAGGTGGCCTTGGATGATTACTTGCAACTCATCTTACTGGATACTCTCACTTTGGACAAAGCCATGTGTGGGAATGTCATTGGGTGCTCATCAGCCAAGGATATGTGGAATAAGATCGAGTTGTTGTGTGAAGGAAGTGAAGAAGTGAAAGATAATCAAAGACAAATTCTTATCTCACAGTATGAAGCCTTGATGGCAAAGTCAGGAGAAGACCTAACAACAATGTTTGAAAGGTTTAGCAAACTTATGACTGAGCTACAGATACATGGCAAATACTATGATATGAAGGAGCTAAATGTCAAGTTCTTACTCACACTTCCTGAGCATCTTGAGCACAAAGTTACTGCCATAAGAGAAGGAAGGAATCTTAACAATATCTCTCTTGAAACTCTATATGGTGTGCTTAAATCATATGAGCTTGAGTTTTTTCAGAAAAGAGCTATTCTAGCTGGATCCAGAGGAAAGATGGCTAATATGTCAGGTGCTCTAGTGGCTCATGTGCCAAGAATCACTCAACCTAGTGAAGAAGCTCAAATCACTCAACCTGCTTCAGTACCCTCTCTTAAGATCGAAGAGGTTGTGGATGATGAGGAGAAAGTTGTATTGCAGATAACTGATGTTGAGGATGAAGACTTCTACTCCTTAGAAGAAATGGAGAAGATGGATAATCCAACTATGGCTTACATGGCCAAGAAATTCAAAAACATAAGATTCAAAAGAAACAAGCCATTTAAGCCTCAGGGTCAAACATCAAGGTTCAGCAGAGGGAACTCTGATAAGGTTGAAGGTGGTGTTATAAGAGGTGGTTACAAAACAGGGATGGTGGACAGATCCAAGTTCAGGTGTTACAACTGCAATGAGCTTGGTCATTTTGCTATAGAGTGCAGAAGACCAAAGCAGAATCAGAGGATGGATAAAGGGTCAAGTGGACATTTCAAGAAAAGGACAGGGAAAGGCCTATGTGGCTGAAGGAAAGTGCTGGGATGATTCTGATGATGAAGAGGAAGAGGAATATGTGAATCTAGCCCTCATGGCTAAGTCTGATGACGCCTCCTCTAGCTCTCCAAGTCAGGGTAAGAATAAGGAGCAGGTCACTTGGATCATTGACAGTGGCTGCTCTAGACACATGACTGGTGATAAAACCATGCTGTCACAATTTGTAGAGAAAGCTGGCCCAATCATAACCTTTGGAGACAACAGTAAGGGTTACACAGTGGGATATGGCTGTTTGGAAATTGGAAATGTTGTCATAAATGATATTGCAATTGTTGATGGATTGAAGCACAACCTGCTCAGTGTCAGCCAATTCAGTGATAGGGGATTCAAGGTTGATTTGACATAATGGTGTGCAACATCTATCACAAGAAGGATGGAAGCCTTTCTTTGAAAGGAATAAGAAAAGGAAGCATGTTTGTTGCTGACTTAAGATCAACAAAGAAGGACAAGATTTACTGTTTTTACAGTAAAGCTACTATTGGTGACAGTATGCTTTGGCACAGGAAACTCTCACACCTCAACTTCAAAACAATGAATATGCTGATGAAGAAGGAACTAGTGAGAGGACTACCTCAACAGGAATTCTATCAAGAAGGACTGTGTGAGGACTGTCAAATGGGAAAACTGAAGAAAGCTGTGCACAAATCAAAGCAAGTCAACACCAACACTGAACCAATCAAACTAATTCACATGGATCTCTTTGGACCAGTCAATGTCCCATCATTAGCAAAGAAGAGATATGCATTAGTTATGGTGGATGACTATTCTAGGTATACTTGGGTGAAGTATCTAGAGTCAAAAGATGAAGCAGCTCAAGTCATCATTGATCACTTAAGAGTTCTTGAAAGAGCTCCAAATGCCAAAGTTCAAATGATAAGAAGTGACAATGGGACTGAGTTCAGAAATGCCACTCTTGGTAACTTCTGTAAAGATGAAGGAATTGTACAACAATTTTCTGTTGCAAGGACTCCTCAGCAGAATGGAGTTGTAGAAAGGAAGAACATGACTCTCATTGAAGCTGCCAGAACTATGCTTCATGATGTAAAATTACCTACATACTTCTGGGCAGAAGCTATCAACACAGCCTGCTACACACAGAACAGAACCTTGATCAACAAGACTCATGGGAACACTCCTTACTATATGCTCAATGAAAAGAAACCTAATGTCAAGTATTTTCATGTGTTTGGGAGCAAATGTTTCGTGATGAAAGACAACCATGAAAAGAAAGGGAAATTTGACACCAAAGCTTATGAAGGTATTTTCATGGGGTATGCTTTAAAAAGGACTGCCTACAGAGTCTATCTTTTGGAACACAGAATCATCGATGAAAGTGTGAATTTCACATTTGATGAAACCAAGTTTCCTGGACTGCATGAAGAAGGTCAAATGCAGATTCTTAGATTTGAGAATCAAGGATACTTGGAGTAAGAAGAAGTTGTTGATGAAGAACCTACTTTCACTCAAACTGTTGAAACAGAAAAGGATGCTGTCATTGAAGATAATGTCAATCAAACTCCAGCCCAGTCACAGACCATCACATGAAATACTCAAATTGATGGTGACTCTGAAGACATTGAAGAAAATGGAGGAGACAATTGCCCTGGTGAAGAATCAGTTCCTCCAATTGAGGTTACTGTCTCAAATAAAACAAGAAGCTTGCCCAAAACCACTAGGTGGAACAGGGATCACTCAAATGATCTAATAATTGGAGATCCCTCTTCTGGGGTGAGGACCAGGAATAATGTTTCTGCTGACAACATGTTTTCTTGTTTTCTTTCTCAAATAGAGCCTAAAGCAATTGATGAAGCACTGTTAGATTCTGATTGGGTGATTGCTATGCAAGAGGAACTCAACCAGTTTGAAAGGAACAATGTATGGAAATTGGTTCCAAGACCTAAAGGAAAGTCAGTTATTGAGACAAAGTGGGTTTTCAGAAACAAGTTAAATGAAAATGGGAATGTGACTAGAAACAAGGCAAGGCTAGTAGCTAAAGGTTACTGTCAACAGGAAGGAATAGACTATGATGAGACATTTGCACCTGTTGCCAGACTTGAAGCTATCAGGATTTTCCTAGCCTTTGTTGCACACTGTAACTTCAAAGTGTTCCAAATGGATGTCAAAAGTGCTTTTCTGAATGGAGAGTTGGAGGAAGAAGTGTATGTTGAACAGCCTCCTGGTTTTGAAGATGTTGAAATGTATGATTTTGTGTACAAGCTGTTCAAGGCACTTTATGGATTGAAACAAGCTCCAAGAGCATGGTATGATACCCTCTCTACCTTTCTATTGGAAAACCAGTTTACAAGAGGTGTAGTAGATAAGACCTTATTCTACAATAATCATGGCAAAGACTTCATTCTGGTTCAAATTTATGTTCATGATATCATCTTTGGTTCATCAATTGAGAAGCTGTGTGCGAAGTTTTCATCTCTACTTAGAAACAAGTATGAGATGAGTATGATGAGAGAACTGTCATTCTTCCTTGGTTTACAAGTTCTTCAGAAAGATGATGGGATCTTAATTTGTCAAGCAAAATATGTCAAGGAACATCTCAAGAAGTTCAACCTAGAAGATTCATCACCTGGCAAGACTCCTATTTCTACCTCAACTAGTCTGGATCTAGATCCCAAAGGGAAGAAAGTGGACTCTAGTGCATACAGAGGCATGGTTGGATCTCTTCTCTACCTAACTGCTAGCAGACCTGACATAATTTTTGCTACATGTCTCTGTGCAAGGTTTCAAGCTGATCCAAAGGAGTCACACTTGGTAGCAATCAAGAGAATTTTTAGATACCTTAAGGGCACTCCTAATCTAGGCCTTTGGTATCCTAAAAACACTGGATTTGAGCTAGTGGGGTATTCTGATTCAGATTATGCTGGATGTAGGATTGACATAAAAAGCACTACAGGAAGCTGTCAATTTCTTGGTGGAAGATTGGTATCCTGGTTCAGTAAAAAGCAACACTCAGTTTCTACATCAACTGCAGAAGCTGAATACATTGCAGCTGGAAGTTGCTGTGCACAAATCTTGTGGATGAAGAATCAACTGTTGGATTATGGCTTAGTGTTAAATAATATCCCTATCTACTATGACAACACTAGTGCCATAGCCATCTTAGACAATCCTGTTCAACACTCTAGAACTAAGCACATTGATATCAGACATCATTTCATAAGAGAGCATGTTGAAAGAGGAACTGTGAAGTTGATCTATGTGCCCACATAAAAGCAACTTGCAGACATTTTTACAAAACCACTGGATGAAGCAACCTTCAACATGTTGGTAAGTGAATTGGGAATGCTAAATCTGGTATGTTAACTTACTAGTTTTTCATTCTATTATTCAAATGGAGCTTGTGACAGTAACAACTTCAGAAGTTGCTGTCATGAGAAAAGTTACTGTCTACTTAAATCCCTATCTATTTTCGACAGCATGTTTACTTTGACCTTGTTAAATTGAATTTTGTGCTAGTCTCACTTTTGATAGTTTGTTCAAGTATGACATTAACTTGCATGGTTTTTACTGCTGAAATTGGTCAAGGATTCTCCTTAATTGGTCAGTTTTGTCTTGATTGTTGTATTAGTGGTAGACATCACTTAATTGCAATTTGTGGTAGTTGTATGGGTATTCCAAACTGTTGACCGTTTACATCCCTCCTTAACCTAGTATGCCTATAAAATGAGTCTTAGGCTATATTAGTGAATCATTTAGAAATAGGGTAAAATGGAAAACAAAGCAGGAATTGAATACAGGCCTAAGCCTTGTGGGAGTAAGCCCTACAATGAAGAAGTAGAAGCGTTATTTGATGAGTTATGGGATATCCTCGATGAGGAAGAAGAAAGGAAACTTGCTGCCAAGGCCACTGAATAGGCTAAAGAGCAAGAAGAGGAAAAGGAGTTTCAAACACTCCTCAAGGAGGAAGGAACACCTGAAGAAATAGTTAGGGCTGAAGTTCTAGAATTGGTTACGAAAGACTGTAATGAATAGTTAATCTCACCAATTGTAGTAATTTAACCCTTTTTAATTAATAAAGCTTATCAATTTTCTTCTATATTTTCCTCTTGCTTGATGTATGTGTTGTCACTTGTTAATTGCTTAACTGGTTGAATGTTGTTATGAATGAATAATGAATCAGTAATAAATATTGTAAATGTTTAACTGGTGTCTCTTCAGTTAAGTTATTAATCATAACAGTTTCAATACAAAGTCCTGACAGTTGTTGTTTTCCCGCAAAGGTTGCTGTCATCAAGAAAAGTTGTTGTCATAGTTCTTTGACAGCTAACTTCTCGACAGCAGTAAACAACCTTCTGTCATGACTCGTAAAAGATACTGTCATATGAGAACTTAACGATGACAGTAAGTTTTGCGCGAAATGTTTCTGTCACGCAAAACATGTTGTCATCACACCAAAGTTACTGACACAGTTGTTTTGAGCGCACATGTTACTGTCAAATTAGTGGACCGTTAAAATTGGACACTCATCCTCCACGAGGAGAGAGAAATCAGCCAGTAACCCACGTGACTGCTAAGTGGGTTAAGACACGATTTCACTTTTCCACTTTGTCAGTTAAACGCTTGAACTTCCCTACAAATTCATCAAACATACAACTGTTCTCAAAAAGCAAACACAACACTCACCTTTCTCTTATCCCCAAGCAATTCATCTCCTACCTTCTATCTTCTTCTCTCAAGCAAAACAAATGGCCCCCAAACAATCAATTTCACAAACCAACTTTGCTGGCATCTACTCTCCAAGTGATGCTGGTGAGGGTTTCAAAGGGCTTGTTTATTTCATGAATAAGTCCTATCTTGGGTATGCAATTACCTCCACTCCTGTTCTTGACCTAGACAGGATTGAAAATTTCTGGGAGACAGCCGTTGCTCAAGAAGATGGTGACATCTCCTCTGTTAGATATAATTGCTGATGATTGTTTATAAGTGTTTAAGCAACAGGTACTCATCAGAGTTTATGATAGAAGCCAGTCAGAGTTTGTTAAAGTCTGACGGGGTGAAAGTTTGCTGAAGCTGTCGGTGCTAATATGAAGATTCTAGAAGCAATATATCTTGAAGATGGAAAGAAGCGAGATATATTGAGATAGCTAAAGAAACGGGACAGAAGACAGAAGCCATCCTAATTTGATATAAATTGTATAGCTAATTTGTAGGAATATCAATTAGAGATTGAATCTATGTAGCTGTGTACTATATAAACACAGATAGGTTAACCCTAAAAGGAATGCGAATACTGAATACATTATTCTTGTAACCTAGCAGCTCTCTGTGATATTTTACATCACTGAGAGAAGAGTTATTTAATATAATTCAGTTTATTGTTCATAAACAGAGTTCTTGATTGTTATTCTCATACATATATTGATTATATATTGTGTATTCGGCCTAACATCCTCCATTCAGTTCAAAATCAAGGAGCACAGCTACTCTCTCACTGTTCAGGGCATCAATGCAGCTTTGGGAATTGTGCTAGAACCAGGAAAGGATTATGCTAAGCTTGCTAGTGATGAGACCCTGAAGAAGCTCTTCTTGAAGATTGGGTATTCTGGCCCTATTCTTGAAGAGGGAACAACAAAATGGTACCCTTCTAGTGAAATGGACAGGAAATATCTCCGCAAGGAGTGGAGTATGGTCTTTGATGTTATGGTGAAAGTGTTCTCTACCAAGACCACAGGCTGGAATGGCATTCCCACCTACATCAAGAAGCTCACTCACTCTCTTGTTCATGGGTACAAAGTGGATGTTGGAAAGCTGCTCATGGCACACCTCAAGGCTGCCATAGGTAAGAAGGTAAACATCTATCCTCGCTTTCTAATGTTATGCATTAATTCTTTATGTGACTTTGATGAGAATGCCCCTCGATTAAAAGTGTGCCCAGTACTGAAAAGAAACACTCACACAACTCTCACTTCACAGAATTTAAATGCACATATTCCACTATGTTTCACCAAACACATGGTTGATCAAGGGACTGACCTTGATTTTCCATTACCTTCTGGTTTTGACACCTTCACTATTGAGACTGAAGCTGGATTAGACCCAAATTCATCTAACCCTCATTCTACCCCATACACTCAGCCTAGGTTCTCTAGACTTCCCAAAGTACAGAGGCTAGCCTTACAAGAAACCAGAAAAAGGCCCCTAGAGACTGGTGGTAGTGGTAGTGTTGAGAGTCAAGAGGGAGTTCCTGCACCTAGTGCAGCAAATAAGGAAGGTAGTCAAACAGAACCCACAGTGGTTCCTCCTGAGCCTAAGAAGAAGAGAGCTAAGAGGACCAAAACCACTGTCAGCCACCCTGTAGTCTCCCAAAAGACTGTAGAGGAATCAAGGGAAATAAACTCCTCCCTAGATGTGCCTTCTCAACAAGGGACATCTATTGAAATCGGCCTGTCTCCCAAGGCACCCTGTAAAGAGTCTGCACAACCTCATGGTCCAACTCATGAGGAACCTCCACTTACAGAAACACACATGGAGTCAGGACACAGTGAGGATTTTACTTCCCCCTTTGATGCTTCACAAGTTCCATCTGTGGAGCAGTCATCATTCTCTTCTCCACTTTCACCTTCTTCCTTCCCTACACATTCATTTGTTTCTTCTCCATAACCTAGAGAGGGGGACAGTCCCAACCCTTCAGGTTTTGATCATCCATCTCCAATCATGGATGAGCCCCCTTTCAGTGGTCCACAAGAACCCATTTCTCAAAGTGAGATGGACACCACTCCTTCAAACACTGAGAAAGAGCAAGGTACAACTCTACTAGAAAGTGAAACAGCCAGTACCTTGTTCAATCTCCAAGGAGCATCTTACCTTAGGGAAGATGCTGTCACAGCCCAAGTTGCTGTCAAAGACACTGTGGATGTTGCTGTCACAGGTGATTCTGTTGTCAAGGACTCAGTTGAAGTTACTGTCACGACCAAACCTGCTGTCAATATTCCAACTGACAATAACATTCATGGCAAAGCACCTGTCATCTCTTCACAGCCTGATCTTGATGCTATAACTGTCGAGGATGTATCTGATGATGATGTGACACTATCTCAGTTCTTAAAGGTACATTCTAAACCATCTATTTCATTGCATGTAAGTTTCGCTCATACCCATGCATCTAGGATGAGTGAGGGTGTGCAAAAGAAAAGAGAGAAAAGAAAAGAGAGGTGAGCATCAAAATGAGAGGCAGCCAAATAAGCTGGCAAAAGGTGAGGGACTTGAGCATGTCCAGAGTGAAATTGAGGGAGCCTCACATGTCTAGGCCTTAGGCCATGAGAGTTCTTTTGTGAGGAGTGATGAGATCACTCAGAAAAACACTGAAAGTGTGAGAACCCCACAGCCTCCAAGCCCCAATCTTTTCCTTCACCCCCAAGAAGGTTAAGATCAGGTGGCCCCTCTACCTCTTTCAGGTTGCAAGCTCTAGAGAATAGGTGTTTGTCCATGGAATCCAAACTTGACAGCTTGTCTACCATGGTGGCCTCTGGATTCTCTGCCATTCAGGAAGCCATTCATGCTCTGTCTGACAATCTTGATGCTGCCAACTTACCTAAGGGGGAGAAAGGGGTAAGATCAGAATCTCAAAAGACAGAATCAGGAAAAGAAGGTTTCCCCAAACAGGATGTTGCTCAGGGGGAGCCTGTCTCAAAGAAGGCTTCAAGGAGTGAGGGGGAGCCTGCAGCCAAAAGAAGATCAGTGTCTGCAAAGAAGAAAAGAGGAACTAAAGGAGATTCAGGAAGTAAGGGGGAGCAAGTGCAAGGAGCTGAAAATATCTTTGAATATGAGATAGCTGGAGAAACAGTCCTAATGTCCAAAGAAGCCCTGGAAGCTATGCAAAGGGGTGTTTCTTCCAAAAACCCAATACTACCTCCTGTGACTATAAGAGAGCCAACTCCAACTCCAAAGGAGAGTGCTCTTGAAAGGCAATGGAGAGAAAAGGAGGAGCAGAACAGGTTGGGAAAAGGGAAAGACAAGATGCCTGAATACATCCTGTCAGGAAACACCTGGAGTGAAGGAACAGAGTTCAGCCAAGAAGATGCAAATGCCCTAATGGTTAACTACAGGGAAAGTACTCTGAAGAATCATGATGAAGACTTCTACAAGGTAGTGTATGAAGCTATGAAGGAGCCTAGCAGAAGATGAGACCTTGAAGAAATTCTTCTTGAAAATTGGGTATTCAGGACCCATTCTCGAAGAAGGTACAACAAAGTGGTACCCATATGGTGAAATGGACAGGAAGTACTTAAGGAAAGAATGAGCATGATTCTTGATGCAATGGTAAAGGTGTTCTCCACAAAGACCACTGGTTGGAATGGTATACCCACCTACATCAAGAAACTCAGTTACTCTCTTGTCCATGGTTACAAGGTGGATGTTGGAAAGATTCTCATGGCACACCTCAAAGCTGCCATAGGTAAAAAGATCTCTATCTATCCTCGCTTTCTAATGATGTGTATTAATTCTTTGTGTGATGTTGATGAAAATGCTCCTCGCTCAGAAGACTGCAATGTTTTAAAAAGAAACACACACTCAATTCTCACTTCACAAAATTTGAATGCACTTATTCCACTTTGCTTCACACAACAAATGGTTGATCAAGTACCTAACCTTGATTTCCCATTACCCACCCACTGGGTATGCTACTTTCTCTCTCAAGGATGAGGCTGAATTAGACCAAAATTCAGCTAACCCACATTCTACACCATAAACTCAGCCTAGGTTCTCTAGACTACCCAAAGTACAGAGACAAGCCTTACAAAAATCCAAGAAAAGACCTTTGGAAACTGGTGTTGGAGGTAGTACTGAGAGTAATGAGGGAGTTACTGCACCTAGTGCAGCAAATAAGGATGGTAGTCAAACTGAACCCACAGTGGTTCCTCTTGAGCCTAAGAAGAAGAGAGCTAAGAGGGTCAACTTCTTCCTTCCCTACTTCATTTATTGTTTCTTCTCCACAACCTAGAGAGGGGGACAGTCCCAACCCTTCAGGTTTTGATCATCCATCTCCTATCATAGATTAGCCCCCATCTAGTGGTCTACAAGAACCCATTTCTCAAAGTGAGATGGAAACCACCCCTTCAAACACTGAGCTAGAACAAGTTGCAACTCTGCCAGAAATTGAAACAGCCAGTACCTTGTTCAATCTCCAAGGAGCATCTTACCTTCGGGAAGTTGCTGTCACAGCCTCAGCTGCTGTCAAAGACAATATCAAAATTGCTATCACAGCCAAACCTGTTGTCGAAGATGCAGTCAAAGTTACTGTCACCCCTTCTGTTGACAATAACATTTCTGGAAAAGATGTTGTCACCTCTACACAGCCTACTCATGATGAAGTTCTTATTGAAGATGCCTCTGATGATGATGTGCCACTTTCTCATCTTATCAAGGTACACTCTACACCTTCTTTTTCAATGCATGCAAGTACTTCTCCTATCCATGCATCTAGGATGAGTGAGGGAGAGAAAAAGAAAAGAGAGATAAAAGAAAAGAGAGGCGAGTCAAAAAATGAGAGGCAGCCAAATGAGTTGGCAAAAGGAGAGGGGCTTGAGCATGTCCAGAGTGAAATTGAGGGAGCCCACACAAATCAGGCAATAGGCCTTGAGAGTTCAACAGTGAGGAGTGATGAGATCACTCAGAAAAATAATGAGAGTATGAGAAACCCCTCAGCCTCCATGCCCCATTCTCTTCCTTTACCTCCAAAAAGTTTGAGAATTGGTGGTCCCTCTACTCAAACTGCCCTCAGGTTGGAAGCCCTGTAAAACAGATGCCTGTCTATGGAAGCTAAACTTGACAGTCTGTCTCACTTGGTGGCTACTGGATTTGCTGGCATCCAACAGTCAATTCAATCTTTATCTACTAAGCTTGATGTTGTCAACTTACCTAAGGGGGAGAAAAGGGTAAGATCAGAATCCGTCAAGGAGAAAGGTAGAGCAAAGGGAGTGTCTGTATCTCAGGGGGAGTCAGGAAGTAAGGGGGAGAAAATTGCAGGTCAACAAGCAAGTGGAGCTGGTAATCTATTTGAAATTGAAATTGAAGGAGAGAAAGTATTGATGTCTAAAGAAGCATTGGAGGAAACGCAAGGGAAACAGAAATCTAAAAGACCAATATTTTCCTCCCGTGTCAATAAGAGAGCCAACTCCTCAAACTTAGGAAACTGCATATCAAAGGCTATGGAGAGAAAAGGAGGAACAGAACAAGCTGGGAAAAGGCAAAGGGAAGATGCCTGAATATTGCCAATCAAGAGTTATATGGACTGAAGGAATTGAAATTGATCAAGAAGAAGCAAATGCCTTGATGGTGGAGTATAAGGAGAGTACACTGCACAACAAGGATTAAGAGTTCAACAAGACAATTGATGAGATAGTGAGGGAACCAAGTGAAACCTTAATTAAAACCTCAACATTGCTAATGAACAAAATTATGAGTGTCTGTGTGAAGATTAGTGAGGAGAAAAGATGGGCTATTGATGTGTATTTGGACACAGGAGTATCCATGTTCATCACTATGCAGCTATTGCAAAACCTTCCGGCCAGAGTGTTAAGTGTGATGAAATCCAAGATAAAAGAAAACCACACATCCTTCAATGAGATTCTACAGCTGCAAATCCAAAGCTTAATCTCAGATAAACTTCCAGAAGTGTATTTAATCCATTTTGTGTCTACCACGGAGTAGTCACAAAGGCTGGTGACAAGAAGTGTGGATATTTGAATCTAGAGGGCACATCAAGAATGGAGTCTAAGTCAATAATGAAGGTGCTAAAGCAGATTCTCAACTCTAAAATCAACAAGGAGAGAGTCAAAGCTGTCAAAGCAATTCACATCTTACTGGCAAAGAGAGAAAAGAAGCTCAGCTCAAAAGTAAAGGAGTTGATCTCTAAATCCAATGCCAAGAGAACTGAACAAGGTGAAAGTTGTGCATTTGATGACTCTCTTGATGATGATGAGATAGATGGAAGTGGAGGATCTGGTGTGTCAAAGAATGTTGGTGAAAAAGCTGCTGAGAAGGCTGCAAATCAAGCCCAAGAGGAAAGCAAGAAAGAAGCTCCTGAAAATGAAAAGAAAGATGCTGGTGTTACAGATGAGGAGGAAGCTAACACACTTGAAGCTTTAGAGGCAAACATCTTAAGGTGTGTAATTGACAGTATCAATGCTGAAAAAGATGTTGTCAACAAAGAAGTTGTCAAGGAAGACACTAACATGAAAGATGTTGTCAGCAAAGATACTGTCATGGAAGACACTGTCGTGAAAGATGCTGTCAGTAAAGATACTGTCGTGGAAGATGCTATCATGAATGAATCCAAGCAAGTGGTCAAGCCCAAAAGGACAAAATCCTTAGCTAAAGCATGGCTTTCCAAACAGGAACCTAAAATTAAGAAATCCACTGGAGTCAAGAAAGGAAAAATGAAGTATTCAGGGAAAGGAAAGTCTACAGGACTTGGTCGGAAGATGTGGCAACCACTCCAAGCAAAACCCACGAACAGTTTTGACTTTCTGAGAGACGAGGCTCAAGAAATCAAGAATGTCGAAGTGAAGCTAGATGCCAATAATGAAGCAAGCATGTATGTTCTTTGGTATGATAAATCCAAATCAGTAAAGGTTGAAAAGGACTTCACTATGGAACTTGATTCAAATATGGTGACTAAAGACATCACATATACAAAGGAGAAAGTTAGACGAAGAATTGATTATTTCTTCTTGGAGAGAATGGTGAATATGAAAGACGTGTGTCCTAAATCCAATCATGGATGATGAGTTAGGAGATACTTTGTTCAATCTGATTCAAGTTTGTTTAATTTCATAAAATGGTAATATGTTTTATAACGGGCTTTATCTATTTAAAGTGTTTAAATTAGATGATCCATAATTTAGAGTAAAGCTTTAATGGATTATGATGAGATCATGATAATGAGACCTTAAAGATGATAACTCTAAACTTAAATAGTTCCTGGTCGTAGGAAAATTAATTGATAGTTTATTTATCCGCAAAGATCGGTACATACTATGTTTGCTTCACTATGAAGGATGTCTGTTCTCATAGGCATTTGTGTGGTGACACTATAGCTAGTATGTAGGTGCTTATTAGGAATAAGTTCACTGAACATGACTTGATCAGTTGAACAACTAATGGAGTTCACTCATGTGTCAGTAGTTGTTCATATAGTGATGGTTGTACAAGTGTCCTTTGACTTGAGATCATCATAGTCATCTTGTGTACAATGAACTATACTTTGGTTTAGCTCTTAGTCTCGAGGGACAATAATTAGTGCTCTTCTGGGTATAGGAATTTGTGCACGAAGATAGTGAATGATCAATAAAGGATCTGGTCCTTCAGATGGACCGTTGATGGGCTGGGCCAGATTTATTTATCAGATGGACCAGTTGACCAAGTCAAAATAATTCAAGATTAAAAAGATTAATAAAATAAAATCTGTAAAAAAAATGTGGATAAACATGAAAAATATGTAACAGCTACAGGTTATTAAATTTAAATCAAAAATGTTTTATTCATTAATTGGTCAGTTTTGATTTTTTATTTAAAATGAGCAGCTTTTACGAAAATTAATGTGTGTGCTGAATTTGAATGCTCCTGTGCTTCAGTTACAGAAAGGAACCACTATAAATAGTGGCCCTTGTAGCTCAGTTGAGACACACAAAAGTTTGCAAACACACTTATCTCAAAAACAAAACTCTCTCTGCCCTCCCTCTTCATATAGTTTTCCATGTAGTTTTCTGGGTCTCCGGCGACTGAGGTGCTGGTCGTAGTTGAGCGCTGCTGTTGCTGTGAACACCTTGCTCGGAGTTGTTTTATCCTGGAAGTAGTATCTCGCCGACAACCTGACACAGTAAGTGGGGGCGAATAACTCTTCAAGAACAGTCAGGGTTTCTCGAAGTCCTGACGACTCAGCTGTTGCTTCGTTATTTCTGTTCTTATACACTGTTAATCTATGGCTACAGGTACTGTTTTTGTCTCCCTGGTTATTTATCAGTTTCTGATATGCATGTTTTCGACCTTCATGCTTTGTTTTGTTAACTTTGGTCTTGTCCTGTCAATGCTATATCTATTATATAACTGTCCCCATGTTGCTGTAGTACTTAGTATTTCCAACAATAGGTTCTTGGTATTCTAAGCAGTGAATTCATATTATCCGGATAGTCGCGATATGCTGAGAAGTATCACTCACGATGTAGAATAAATATGATTAATTTATTAATCGTATTTAATAAATTAGATGAATTCATATAAATAATAATAAAATAGTTTATTATTATTTATTTCTACTACCGGCTTAATACTAAACCTACTGGGTCACACCATAAAAGAGAATGATTTGATAGTGAAGGAATTAATTAATAATGACTAGTCATTATTTATTTATGAAATAAATATTTGATTAGCATTTTTTATAATCAATTAAATATGATTTAATTTATTATAAATTAAATAAGAAGAGTTCTTAATATTATTAATTAAGAATTTAATTTAAGAAATTAAATTAAGTGAGAGAATTATTTTCTAAAGAGTTTAGAAAAAGAATTAATGATTAAAAGAGTTTTAATTATTAATTAATTGATTAATGAGATTAATTAATTAAAGGGTTAATAATAATAATATTTTATAGGACAAATATTCAGCTGAATATTTTGCATATAAATATACTATTATAAACCCTATTGCCTAACCCTAATTTGATAAGAAAAGAAAAAGGGAGGCAACCCAAATTCTCTCTCTCAGCCGTTTTCTCTCGCTGTCGAATCATCTTCTCTTGGTGGATACTTGTGGAGTGCTTCACACTTGAGGAGCAGCTTCTAAGAGCCTCTCTACATCATCCATAGATCGCTTTTAAAGGTTAGTAATCGATTCGTTAAATTTATCCATGAATCGTATGCGGTTTTACGGGTTTTATATATAAATAATTGTTATCCATGCTTCCGCGTATGCAATAAAGGCCAACAGTGGTATCAGAGCAGAGGTTGTATGCATATAGATTCTTGATAAAAATTTCAGAATTTTTTATGCATGTATGAATGTTTAAATTTATTTTATGATTTGGGGGCTATATCGATTTAATTATGAATTAAATCAAAAATCAATTTTTAATAATTTTATTTCTACAGATCTGGGTTCCTCATATTTTTCTGGAAATTTACATATTTTTTTCGAAATTGTTTGAGCCCGGAAAGTATTTTCCTTGAATTTTTTATGATTAATTCGGACTGGAAAAATAGTTTTGTGATTAATGATATAACCTGACTCGTGGCGCAATCTGATTGGTCCACGACGCTGACTGTACGACATGTCAGCGATTCTGTCAGCAGTGACGTCATCAGTGATGTCAGTGGGTGTCAGCAGGTGACGTCAGCGTGACGTCCTCAGATGATGTCAGCATGACGTCAGCAGTCTTGGTCAACAGTGACGTCAGCGTGACGTCATCAGCTGACGTCAGCTTGATGGCAGGTCGCGCGCTGAAATTTGTTTTTGGCTCGTTTGAACTCATCCGAACTCCGATTGAGGCGTGTAAGGTACCGTTGGATTCGTTTTTTCGAGACGCACCTGCTGGGATTAATTAAAATTTTCAAGAAATTTGTTTTAAATTGATTATAGCCTTTAAAGTGTATTTCAGGCCTTATTTGATAATATTAAATGCATGCAATAATTCGTACATTATTTATTATTGCGCTACATGTTATAATATGACTAAAAATGAGTTTATTGATGTTTATACATGCTATGTATGTTTAAATTTGACATGCGATGATAGATTTAGGCGAACACAATGAACATAAGATTCGTGTTAGACGCTCTAGGTTAGTTAAAGATGTTTTATAACCTAACTAAGAATATTATGAGCACAACCATGAGATTTTTGTTTTTATGAAACATTGAGTGAAATACTCTTTTGATGTTGAAGATGGAAAATTATGTCTAGGCCGTTGGGTTTTAAGCGGGACCGATGTGACCCCTCTAACACACTGGGAAGTTTTCATTTAAATATCATCATTGTAGTTTGCTCAAGAAAAAGAGAATCTACAAGTAATATGATTATGGTTGCAACATAATATAAACCCTCTTAATTAAAATTTATATCAAGTAGTAAATGACCAATGACACTACGGGCTTGTGTCGGTAATAGCCTTCCAACATTATATCAAGTAGAGTTCTTAAATTGAGACATTGTCGTTTCGTGCTACAGTCGAGGGCTTTGTTTTGAGATTAAGAGATGCTTGTCTATCACATGAGATGTGTATGATAAATTAGGTTCCAATTGTCGTTACGTGCTACAGTCGTGGGCTTTTGGAATTCTAATTTAATTATGCAAGATGTTGGGTTTGACTTGACTTAGAATATTGAGTGAGTCGTGCCACAGCCGAGACTCAATGATTCAAGAGGCTAAAAGATAATAAGGAATAACATGAGATGTAGTTGACAAGAGTTGTCTTCCTATGGAACATCACATTGTGTTTCGTGCCACAGTCGAGGTGATGTGATGGAAAATAGGATCCTTATTCTCACTAACATTAAGAATGTTTAGTTATACATAGAGGGTTGTATAACTTAAATAAAATAGTGGGAGCCACCAATGAATAAAGACCCGATTCATATGGTGCTATAAGAATAAAATTGAATATTTACTTAGTAGTTATGTGTATTCACTTATAGAATTATATATATACTATAATTTCTGCACTATCACACATCGTAGTAGAATAACACGTTGACTTATCCCGAATATGTTGATGAACTTTGAAACTTGAGAAATGTTCTCAAGAATGAAAAGTTAGACTTAATGCTTAACTCGCTAATACAAAATGTCTTATTTATGATGCACATGGAGATGTGTATGAGACTAGTGCAAGAGGTCTAATAATGCAAATGTTGCAAAGTAAACCAAACTGATGTCTATAAGCTTATGACTGTGCAAACAATATGAGCACAAAGACACTCAGGACTACCTTGTTGCTTCTATAATAGTTGTAGAATGTGATAAATAAGACGATTCAATATAGGATATCGAATGAGCTATTCTATAATAGTTATGTTGAGGGTTGATCTATAAATAATCATAGACTCAAGACAATCAATTTGATTAATCGTTTAGGGTAGGTTGATTTTGTCATAGATGGAAGCAAAGTCGAGATATGATCTTGAAGTAGATTTCGGATACGAACTCGCAAATTGGTTGTGAACTCTTACATGAAAAGGTTCGATATCATATTGTCTGAAATCTACTTCATGTTAAAGATTGTTCAGACGTATTTCCTTCTTAGAGAGCTCTGTTCTTCAGACTGGTAATGGTTCTGAAATCAAGTAGTGGGAGATGAACCATACCAT
The DNA here is from genome assembly GCA_030848705.1 of Heracleum sosnowskyi. Lineage (NCBI taxonomy): Eukaryota > Viridiplantae > Streptophyta > Magnoliopsida > Apiales > Apiaceae > Heracleum > Heracleum sosnowskyi. The sequence goes on from CM061244.1 coordinate 38,200,556, forward strand.
CAAGAAGAAGTTTGTTAGTGAGTGATAGCATAATTAGTCAAATGCTAAGTTTGACTCTAATAGCAAAAAGGTTTGCAGCCACTAAACTAAGGAGGTTATTGGAAGATCAACTACAAGAGTTGTCTTGTAGAGTTGAAGAATTGGAGAAGTTTAGGGGGACTAAAACTTCTCATTTTGAAATAGGGACTATGGAATAGAGGTAATGGAAATCCAAAGAACTGTAGGCTTGGTTGCACGAGTGAGAAGAGTATTCGCTTATTGCATGGTGATGGGTTACAAGAACCATATGATTATTGAATCACATTATGCATGCGAAACTCGTCTCACTAGAAAGACCACTATATCTCTATTTTCTTGAAATAGAGAGATAATGAGCTACAAAAGTGTTATAATTAGTACACATAATTGTATGTGCACCAGTGACAACACGTGCCAGAAAAGGATTCACACGCTTTATTATAATTCACAGATATGATCCGGATTCAGGTATATGTATTTGGTACAATACAAATTCGAATCTTTTGGAGTGATTCAAAATGAATAATAATGAAATACAAAACAAAGCAAAAAGTGTTGGGACTCTTTGATAAGATCAAAGAGATATACACTTGAGTGAGTGTTTTGAGGTTATCTCAAATCTTAAGTTTAAAGCTTCACATTGGATAGATCCTGAGATTCTACAGGTAGATGGAATGTATGAAGGAGCGAACGAACTTTGTTAGACATCGTTCGGTTCATGTTAAGCTAAATTGATCTTCTAATATATGTTGAGAGTTGAATTTTATAAATATCAGTATATCTGCTGAATATAGTATCTTCTTAATCTGTTCCTAAGTTGTCATATGAGATATGTAGTGCAAGGAACACAAGTCTTAAACTTGTTAAGATTTGGGATGTCTAGCTTATGTCAAAATGTTTAATTTGATAAGCTAGATGGTAGATCCAAAATGTAAGTTTGTGAGATATCCTAATGATAGTCAAGGATGTCGGTTGAATATTCTACTGAATATAATGTGTATGACATACTGCATGCTTAGAGGAATTGTTCATTCTAGAAGGGTTCAGTGGGAGGAAGGTTGAACTTAACTAAGTTCAAACACCACAAATTACAAAGGTTCTATAGGAAGAACATTTTCAGACAAGATAATATTTTGTAGGTTAGCTTAGGTATAGGTCTTGATATTTTATCAGCAACCTGAGAGGTTGACTGCCTTGTCATCAAGAATGACAATGAGGTGTCAATTATATGATAATGACCTTATGACCTATACTAAAGCTATGAGTTATGACTCAGAGAAATGGCATAGTGCCATGAAATCCGATATAGATTCCATGTACATCAACCAAGTACGGACTATGGTTGAGGACCTAAAGGTGTCATAACCGGAAGGATACAAGTGAGTCTATAAAAGGGAGATTAGAGTGATTAGCTGGGTAAAGACCTATAAGTCCTTGCTTATTGTGAAAAGATTCAATCAAAGCAAAGAGATTGACTTTGATGAAAAAATTTCACATGAAGTAGTGCTCAAGTCTATTCGGATTTTGTTTGTAATGCGGCTAGTAATGACTATAATATCTAATAATGGTTGAACGGTCGACCCTCCTCGATAGGAAAATTGAAGAGGATGTGTAGTTGACACAATTAGAGGGATTTATTGCTATGAGTATCAAATCTATGATCTAATAGCCACGACAATCCATTTATGGATTGAAGCAAGCTTCTCAATGATCGAACATCTGTTTTAATGAGACAATCAAATAGTTTGATTTTATCAAAGACAATGATGGATCATGGATCTACAAGAAGGTTATTGGGAGCATGATGACATTCCTAATAATGTATGTGGATGACATACTTATGATAAGGAATGATGTATCGACGCTAAAATTAGTCAAAGTGTGGTTATCTAGCATATTCTCTATAAAGGAGTTGGGAATGGCTTCCTATGATATAGGAATGAGAATTTATTGGATAAACCAAGTGTTGGGCTAAACCCAAAGTGTGTACATCATTTATATGCTAAGATGTTTAGCATAAATAACTCTAAGAAGTTACTTGAATTGTCAAGTCACAGAGTTACTTTCTCCAAGATAGTGTCTTTCTTCGACATCTGAGGAGAAAGGACGTATGAGTAAGATTCATTATGTTTCGGCAAAAAGATATATCAAAATACCGGATGTACTGTACAAGACTTGATGATCGCTAATTCACTAGAAGAGATAAGCGAACACCAGTCTAATCCTTGAGAAACGAGATAGTAAGCTGGAAGACCGTCCTTAAATACTTTGGAAGGGTTAAGGACATCTTTCTTGATTATGGTGGGTCCAAAATGAAAATCGAGTGTTATAAACACTATGATTTTCTTAGGACAAAAGTGATAGGGAATCCATGTCAAGAATAAGTGTTAATTCTGAATGGATGAGCGGTTTGTTGGAAGAATTCCAAGCAGTTTAAGATAACTGATTCCGTAGTGGAAGAACTTTATGTATATATCTATAAGTGAATCTGCAAAGGAGGTTCTTTGGATAGCGAAACATGTTTTCGCTGGTTAGACATGGTTCCTAGCATAGGATTTATATTTTTGTATCGGTACAACATATGGTAGTAGCGCAGGCTATGGAACCTAGGTTTAATCAGGGATTCAAGATCCAAGTTGCGGCACTTTCATATGATATATGAGATCGTTGAAAGTAGAGATCTTTAAGTCAATATTGACTTGACACCCATAACAACATAGTAAAGACCATTTACCAAACCGTTATTGAAAATCGCTTTGTTCTCTATTAGGAGAAGTTGTGTAGAAGATGTAAGATCCGGGAAAATTACGTGTTATTATGTGATGTGAAATGAAATTTTAATTTCATATTAAGAGTTATTAAATGATTTATCTGTTTAAACGTGCTAAGTTATTCGTTAAATGATTGAATATGTGATATTGTGGTGCTATGTGAAATGTGTGGGGAATTAGAAACTATTTTGAAAAGGATGTCATACTATTTTATTCTATTTTAATTATCGAAAAAAAAAATTGGATCGTTCCCAAATTATTCGGGACATTGGTATATTGTTCGTACCAATATTTCATTCGTTAAAGTGGGAAGTATTCGAAAATATTCGTAATGGAGGTATTTTGGTTCGTATATTTTGAATTAAACGATACTTGTAGTTATCCGTAATTTATGGATGATTATCGTCTCGAAAAACGTGTATTCTGCTTTATTAAAGGTTTAAAGCATATATTCTGTTATATTGTACTTAAAACGATCCATCGGATCAATATCGATCCAAAAATGTCGTTTGGGGTATTATTTTCCGTTTATTATAAAAAGGCAAATCGTACTTTGTTTTTCGTATAATCAAGCTTAATTACAGTTAAAAATCCGAAGAACCCTAGAACGTGTTCTTCATGTTCTTGAGAATCAAAATCAATTTTGAAGGCGTTATCGGAATCCGATTTCGATGTTCTTGTAACCAAAATGAATCTCTCATCGTCCTCTACCTAAATCCATCATCAAAATCTAGGTGGGTATGATTTCTAAGTTTTTCCGATTTTTAATTAATTTATTTATTTCGAATTATTGTTTTAATTTGGGGAAATCTTTGATGTTGATTGTTCTTGAGATTTGATGGCTTGATTGTGTTTGTTACATGAAGTAGAGCATAAATATGATTTTTAATTTGAATATGAAGTTAGATTTCGAGCTAATCGGAAAATATTAGGTTTGCCGGACTTTTCGTGCTTTTGGCCGGATTTTAGTTCGGTCACTTGGTTCTTGTTGAGGTTTACATCGGTAGATAGATCGCTGAATAAGGAGTCTATTCGTATAGGAATCTTTGAGTTTGGTGTTTGTTTTGGGTTGGCCGGAAATTGAAACTCGTCGCCGACGACGAGAGTTCCGGTTTGATTTCAACGGTTTTGGTCGAGTTTATTGATGGATTATTGTGTAAATTTGAAGCTTGTGAATTCAGTGTAAGAAACCACGGGTTTCGGTGTCTGTTTGAACGTGGTCGAAGAACTCTGGTGGCCGGACGTCGGCCGGAAACTGGAAAACCCAGTTTTCCGGTGACGTGTTCTTGGCGACCCACCGTGTTCTTCATGACCCGTTTTCAAAACCCTAACCCGACCCGGTTTGATCTTAGAAACCCTAATCTATTTTCAGAAAAGTGTTTCTGTGATTTATTTTTATAAAATAAATCAAAAATGGTTTTAAAAAATTGATTATTAATTAGATTTAATTAATTTAAAATTTAGTTTAATTATTTTCAAACCTGATTTATTATTTAAAAATAGTTTGAGCATTTAAAGAGTGTCAATTAATTTTATTAATTGATTTATTTGCATTTAAAATACTTATATTGGATTTAAAAATCCGATTTTTGATTTAAAAATTGTTTGTGGCTTATTTAAATTCAAATAAGCTTCGTGTGATGTTTTAAAAATATTTATAAGTGCTATATGGTTCGTATGAGTTGTTTAATGTGTTTTATAGTCCGTATGTGCCCGTACTAGGGCTAGTGTCTGAGTTTTAAATATTATAAATTAGACCGGGCGTCCGATACGTACCCGGTTACTTGTTTAAATGTGATATGTGAATGATGTGGATTATGTGAATTATCTGGTTAGTGAGTTATAAATACGAATAACTGTTTTGAGACTTGTTTAAATACTTTGGTCGTGTCTAGTATTGTCACGAGGGGTAGTTGGGATAGAAATTTGTCAGTAATGTTAGAAAATGAGAATGGTGAGACTGTTGACCTTATATAAGGAGAGTTGTGTCAAGCGAGTTACGAGGATTACTTGTATAGTTAGTTGTGATCATTCTATCAATTGAAATGTGATTGTCTATGCAATAGAGGCTATTGGACGAGACGAGTCAGATTATCGAAGTTAAGTTACAATCGTTTATGGAATGTGAAATCATATGTTGAAGACTAAGTACCGTCTCATGTTTGACTATCGAGGCTGGCACGTGGATTCGAAATGGTAAAAGCAGACTAGTGGTGTTCGCAAGAGCGTTAGAGCAAAGAAGGACGGAAGTAGAGAATCGTGCGATAAGAAAGAATAAGGAGGGAATCGTATTGTTTCAGTGTTACGAAATAGCTAAGGACCAGAGGCAAGTGTTTATACCCTTGCTTATTAATTAAGTGATATTGTCTTGAATTATTATTATTATGAAAGTTGAATACTTTTCACTGAATTTTCAAATGTCGATTCCTTTGCATTCAATTGCAAGTATGTTATTTAATCTCGTAAATTGACGAGTATTCTTTTATACCTTTTGAGTTTAGATTCATATTTCCAGGTTGATTGGGAAAGATATAAATATTGTGTTGAAACGATTTAAAAGATAGTTATGGGCCGTATACTAAGGCTTTCTTTCAAAAGGACTTGATTTAAAAATACTAAGTTGGAATATTACCAACCCTAGATGAGCGGGAACTTGTGAACCCTATGAGGCAAAAGTTATTCTAAGATTCTGAAGTTGTGTTACTTGTTCTACAAGTATTCTATTTTCCATCTTGCACCTATGCAAGTATTATTATCATTTCTTGTTAATGCGATCATTTGATCCATTCCTTGAGTCGAATTCATATATGTTGTGCATGATTTAGTTTACTTCCTTCAAATACAAGGCTTATCTATTATAAGTATATGTTCGAAGGACTTGAACTATTTCTGTCAGAAGTCAGTACACCCTTGTTTTCTTCATTTATAAACTTCACCTTGACTTTTCTGAAACTTGAACTTGACTTTCTTGTCACTTACCAGATTAGTAAATCTTAACTAATTCTTCCATGATGTGATAATTTGAACTGTTGAGGCCATCTAGAGCCTGTTCTTTGAACCCTATTCTATATTGAGTTGTTGCAAATTCTGTCGATATCATAATGCCTATTTCATATCAGACTTAATCTTGTTGAGCATGTCATTGTTTATTCTTCATTATATCCCAGTTGTTACATCGATCTCGTCGATGTTTATTATATTGTCACTTTTCATGTGCACCTCCCAATATTGTGTCGATCTCGTCGATACTAGATTATATTGTTATTCCTTGGTGGATTCTTCATAGTTGAATTGTTTCCTGGAACGTGAGTTTTCCAGCGTTTGTTGTATTAAGGTTGTCGATTCTTCCGACACCTGATTGTAGAAGTAAGGTTGTCAATTGTTCTGACACCTGACGTATATAATATAGGATTGGAATGTTTTTAAATGGGACCAGTAATTGGTCGGGCCATATTTATGGTCCGAATAAATTAAGGCCCAGATTGGCCTAGGATCCAGTAGAGGACTTTGTTATAAGCAAGTCCGGGGTTGATGCGTGGCTGGCCAGAAGCACAACCTTTGATTTGATAAATGTTAAAAACCCAATTCTAATATCAATTCTTATTTCTGGGATGAGTTACATCCATATGTTTTGTACTTGTGAGTTATGACATGATATTCAGGTTTATTCGTTGCGTAAAATTGTTGGTTGTTGATTAATAAATGGTGGTTTCAATCTTGCTGAAATCACTTACTCTTAATTCATTTGGATTCCAAATAGTCAAAATCCACTTCCTTGATTCCATTGGTAGTCGTGAGATATCTATTCTGAGGAGTTTTATTCATACCGCATATCCAGTCGGTACCATGTTGAAGTCTTGAAGTGCGTTCTTTGTTCCATGACCGAGCGCGTTGGCTCATTCTTACTCCTTGATTATTCTACCCTTCCAGAGTTGTTGGTTTCAGAGAATGTTGTGAATAGATCTGTTATCTTCAAATTAGTATCTTTATACAAACTGTGGTCTTAAAGACATATGAGTTATACTTAATTCGTATTTTCTACATACTATTGTAGTTATTGTTGATTCGGTCGCCGTGACGGCCAATATAAACCTTTTTGTGTTTTAAACTATTCAGTTGCGAGAAGCTGAATGAGAAATTGTGATAAATTACTAAACTTGATTTGAGAAGTTTTAAAGATTACAAATGTTCAAAAACAAAAGTTTGTTATTTGAAAATCCAAAGTTTATTTTGGAAACCTTTCGTATTATATTTGATAATGCACTTGCTGAGCAATTCATTCGCTCATACTTGTTTTCTTTATATATATTTTAGCCTGCTAGTAAGAAGGTATATTGGCGAGAGTTGTCCGCGTAGCTGATCAGAGATGGGGAAGGATATTAGCGTAAAGACGTTCTGATCCAGAGCATTTGGAGCTAGTGAGAGGTTTTGTATATAGATGTTTTCTATTGAATAATATATTGTATAAGATTAGTTGCATGGTATACTTCTTATCGAAGTTATACTAGTGTATTAGAATTTTTGTAAAGAGAATGGTTGTAAAGAAGAAAGATTGTTGTAATTAAATTTTGGATTCTTGTTTCTAGCACTATAACCTTTAAAGATTCTTCGTAGAGTTGGGGTCACAGATATTATTATCATTGTGTTGATTTTATATTGAACAGGTTGTTTGGATTAAGGGTGCAGTGTGACGACCAAATCCTTTGACCCCGGATTTGGGGCGTTACATAAGATACCAAGGTGATTGGTTTTAGTACAAGTGGGAGATTGAAATACGTGTGACCTAAATCCAATCATGGATGATGAGTTAGGAGATACTTTGTTCAATCCGATTCAAGTTTGTTTAATTTAATAAAATGGTAATATGTTTTATAACGGGCTTTATTTATTTAAAGTGTTTAAATTAGATGATCCATAATTTAGAGTAAAGCTTTAATGGATTATGATGAGATCATGATAATGAGACCTTAAAGATGATAACTCTAAACTTAAATAGTTCCTGGTCGTAGGATAATTAATTGGTAGTTTATTTATCCGCAAAGATCGGTACATACTATGTTTGCTTCACTATGAAGGATGTCTGTTCTCATAGGCATTTGTGTGGTGACACTATAGCTAGTATGTAGGTGCTTATTAGCAATACGTTCACTGAACATGACTCGATCAGTTGAACAACTAATGGAGTTCACTCATGTGTCAGTAGTTGTTCATATAGTGATGGTTGTACAAGTGTCCTTTGACTTGAGATCATCATAGTCATCTTGTGTACAATGAACTATACTTTGGTTTAGCTCTTAGTCTCGAGGGACAATAATTAGTGCTCTTCTGGGTATAGGAATTTGTGCACGAAGATAGTGAATGATCAATAAAGGATCTGCCCCTTCCAGTGAAGGAAGAGAATGTCCTATGCTATTCCATTTATGCTAGTTCAGGAATCTCTGGCCAGAGTGAATGAAATTAGAAAGAAGTTTCTAATTTGCATTAATCGGAACTAGGCATAGTGAATAGGAAAGCATATGATTAAATTAGATAGGCTTGACACGAGATCCATGCCTTGTATTTAATCGGGACATTGCAGGGTAGAAGGAATTCATTGTACGGTAACTAGTCACTGAATATGTTCTTGGTATTCTAAGCAGTGAATTCATATTATCCGGATAGTCGCGATATGCTGAGAAGTATCACTCACGATGTAGAATAAATATGATTAATTTATTAATCGTATTTAATAAATTAGATGAATTCATATAAATAATAATAAAATAGTTTTATTATTATTTATTTCTACTACCGGCTTAATATTGAACCTACAGGGTCACACCATAAAAGAGAATGATTTGATAGTGAATTAATTAATTAATAATGGCTAGTCATTATTTATTTATGAAATAAATATTTGATTAGCATTTTTTATAATCAATTAAATATGATTTAATTTATTATAAATTAAATAAGAAGAGTTCTTAATATTATTAATTAAGAATTTAATTTAAGAAATTAAATTAAGTGAGAGAATTATTTTCTAAAGAGTTTAGAAAAAGAATTAATGATTAAAAGAGTTTCAATTATTAATTAATTGATTAATGAGATTAATTAATTAAAGGGTTAATAATAATAATATTTTATAGGACAAATATTCAGCTGAATATTTTGCCTATAAATATACTATTATAAACCCTATTGCCTAAAACCCTAATTTGATAAGAAAAGAAAAAGGGAGGCAACCCAAATTCTCTCTCTCAACCGTTTTCTCTCTCTGTCGAATCATCTTCTCTTGGTGGATACTTGTGGAGTGCTTCACACTTGAGGAGCAGCTGCTAGGAGTCTCTCTACATCATCCATGGATCGCTTTTAAAGGTTAGTAATTGATTCATTAATTTTATCCATGAATCGTATGCGGTTTTACGGGTTTTATATATAAATAATTGGTATCCATGCTTTCGCGTATGCAATAAAGTCCAACAGAATCTACTGCTAAGATATGACAATATACCTAACAAAGTCATGGAGCATGTTCTGAAGTATAAAGCTGAAAGAGATGATGAATTCTATCAGAAGCATGGAAATTGGGTAGAGCATGATGATGCTGATATTGCTAACTTAGTAATGTATTCTGATGAAGAAATACTTGATTATGAAGATGATCTCCCAACAGAAGAAGAGCAAGCCAGGCCAAGTGAAGAGAGACCAACCAAGCCTGCAAATGATCAGTCGGTTGAAGAAATGGAAGCTGCACTCTTGAACAAATACAGAAAGCTGAACAAAATGAAGAGTGAAGAACCCAACTTTCAACCCTGTGTGCTAGATAATCCTCTGAGGATCAAGCAAGGAAGGGAAAAAATTTATGTAGACAACTTTCACAAGCTCAGAACCAATGTACTGAAAGAGTTACACTACTTGGTAGCTGGATCAACTCACAATCTAGAACTGCTGTGTTCTCTTGAAATTGAAGACATTCTTCAGAGAAGGAAGGGTGAAGACTCAAAGCTGGACAAGGCAAGGAGGGGAACTCTCAATGCATTTCCTGGTAGGAGATTCAAGCTTGATCAAGGCAATTTAAAATTCAGAACCTATGTCTTTGGTCAAGAGATGTGGATGGATCTCAAGGATGCCCAGAAGGTCACTTTTCGCACAGTCCAACAGTACATTGATGAAATAGAAGATGATGCAAACTCTCCCATGGAAATATCTCTAGTGGATGGTCTCAAGAGATGTTTAGTAGAAGCTCTCAGAAGAGAGGAAGAAGCCAGACAGAAAAGAAGATCTCAAGCTCAAGCTAAGTAAAAATTATATTTGCTCAATCATTCAGGAGCAATTAGATTTGTAGCTATTCTGATCTTTGTTAGTTAAGTTGTCAGCATGCATTATTTGTAAATTTGTTGTTATTGTCCATAAAAACAAATTGGGGGAGATTGTTAGGATTTATGGGTGATAGCTTAGAAACAACTTAACTTTATGTTTAGCAATGCTTAATTTTATTAAGTAGAACATTTTATCACAGCCAGAGTACGCTCTTGTAATCAATTAATTTACTGTCATTAATTGTTTGTATATCTTGGAAGAAGTTCATTCATTTGTTCAAGCCTCAAGGAGTACATCAGGTTGACAGCAAGAATAAAAGTTACTGTCATGTCATTGACAGTAAGGTTACAAGAAGACATCATGTTGCAATTCATGACAGCATATCCACTCTGACAGCAACATTGGCGGAAGCCTTGAGACAACAACTTTCTTCTACCCTGACAGCAAGTTTGGAACTTCTGACAACAACATTGGCGGGGATTTCATACTGTCACCAAAAGAACATTCTTGTGACAACAAACTTGGCAGTACAGGTTAGTGTCTCAAAGGGAGTCATTTTGAATTGGGGATCTACCCAGTCAAACATGTGACAGATTAGATGTTCAAGAAACAGGCGTGCTACAGTATCCCAATACTGTATCAGACCTGCAAAGACTACGACAGAAGCTTGAGAGATAACAAGACAAAGCTTACCAATTTGAGAGTATAACAAATCAGCATCTATTGGGATTCTGTTAGTTTAATTTAGAATGTATCTAGATTTCTTTTTATGTACTGATAACTCTGATTGTATAGCAATTTAGGTAAGTCACATGGGTATGCAAGTTGTAAGGAGCTGCCACAATAAAATGACAGCAGCTCTACAAACCCGTGATGATAGAGATAGAAGTAAGATACATAGACTATCTCTCATTCTAAGTCTGGAACAACTCAAGAAATTGAAGCTTGAGAAAAACCCATTTTTCTCAAGGTTGTAGCAACACTTTGCAAAATAAATAAAATATTTATTTTGTGAGAATAGCTTGAGTAATCTACTTACGTTTGCATTTCTTCTACTGATAAATCTTAATCTTAGTTTTAGTTGTTGAAACAGAGATTGTAATTTATCAGTATTGCATTCAACCCCCCCCCCCCCCCCTCCCCCCTTTTGCAATACTCAAGGACCAACAATGTACTAATCATTTTTCTGCACATATAGTCAAAATTCGATGAAAATCGATGAATATCAGAGTTGGGAACAAAAATTCTGAAAGAAATTTTGGAATCCGACGAAAGTTTAACGCCTTAATTGGAGTTGTCGTTTCATCCATTCCAAGTTCCAACTTCGACCTTTTTTAACATTTTTGATATGTATGTGTGTATATATGAAAGGGGAAAGTGATATGAATATATGAGTGAGAGAGAGGGGGGGGGAGAGAGAATGATTAGAATTGGTAAATGTAGGGTGGGTGGGAGGAGGTGTTATTTGATTGAAATTACTAATCTGCAAACCTGCAAGTGGTGTATTTCTATTTTGCTTATAAAATTGGTTGCATGTGTTACTTGTTAATATATTTTCATTTTTTTCAATTTTTTAGTTCTCTATTAACAATTTTTGATTTGTTTTAGTATTTCACACATAGATATATTTGTTTTTATATATTTGTAGATAGATAATAAATAGTTTAATTTAATAAATATTATAAAATATATTATTAAATTACATCCGATTAATTCTCGATTATAGTTCCGATAAATTCCCGATTTCTGAAAAATCTCAGATCGGTACCTGGATCGATTTATTTCGATTAGCGATTTTCGCAACACTCACTTGAACACATAATTAGGATTTTGTTGTATATCGATAGACGAAAGTAAATATATTTTTTATAAATTGTTTAATTTAATGTAGTCATAAATTTCCTAAAATTTGACTATGTTTTATAAATTGCGATTGGCAAAGTATCTTATGTATTATAATCGAGGTTATTGAGTTTGAAGTGAGCCCAACTCGAAAAAGTAATCAAACTTTTCAATATTTCTTCAACCTTATTCACAAATAAACTATCTTTCGAACTCAATCAATGATTTAACGAATTGAATATTGTTTGATAATTTTTTTTATCGAACTTAAGTTCGATAACATACTCAACCGAACTTATCGAGTTTGGATCAAGTCAGACTCGAACGAACTTATTTGATATCTCAATTCGTCTACATCTCAAATTATATGTTCATTAGATTATTACAATTGGAAAAACAAATCATTGAATAGCCATGGTTGTTTGAAAAATAATTATCTATTTTCAGTTGCTTGGAAAATAATTTTAAATTTTTAATTGATAATTGTATTATAATAGTATTACAATAATAGAGTTATTTTTGCTAATGTTATATTATACCTATTATATTTTATTGAATATAATAATAATATTCAACAATAATATTTGCAATGATAATATTATAATATTATTATTGAGTATTATTATTATTATTATTCAATAATAAATTTTATTATAATTATTGAATATAATTAATGAATAATATTAATAAAACAATTTGTTGAATATTATCATTATCAAAAATAAATTTTATTGAATATATTGTTGTTAGAATTATATATCTATACTATATTATTAAAGACGAAAAATTATAAGTTTGTTAGGTACGATAGCTGTTTTTTGGTATTTCGTGTTTTTACTTAATTATCCTTATTTATTTTTAAAAAAATTATTAAATAAAAAAATTATCTATTTATAATGAATTAACTCAATTTATTTTAAATTTAAAAAGTGAATTATTAATACTACTATATTTAGATTATAATTGTGTAATAAATGGCAATGTTAAATTAAGTCAAAAATATATTTAGATTAAAATTATTAACTAACCATGGTTAGTATAATAGGATTAGAATAATAAATAAGGAATTTTTTTAATATAATAAGATTGGTCTAAAATTTAGGAATGGTTTGTATCTATATGTTGTGATTTATAATTTATATTTTCTGATTGGTTAACTGGACTTTAGTAATGAGGAAAGTATTTTACTTATTATGATTGGTTTAAATTTTAGGAATTAAAATTTAGGAATCGGATCTGATTGGTACTAAAATAATTTATATTATCTAATTGGTTAACTGGACTTTGGTAATGAGGAAAGTATTTAACTTATTATGATTGGTCTAAAATTTAGGAATTGACTGTGATTGGTCCTAAAATAATTCAAAATTTCTGATTGGTTAACTATGTGCCTGGGTAGACTCATGTATTATAATAAAGGGTGATAATAAAGATCCCGACTCCTGGGATAGTAATTGATCATTTGAATGTATTACATTAACTATCTAATTACTCATTTTCCTAATTTATAAACAAATCAAAATATATGGTAAGTAAATATTTTACAATAGATGATTAGATTTATTTGTTAATGTTTTAGTTGTGATCTTAGAAAAAATATGTTGAGACTAACCTAGTAATACTTATTTTTTATAAGTATTATATTCAAAATTATCGTTAACAAATTTGAAGCTCTCAATTTATTATATTCAAAATTATTGTTAATAAATATGAAACTCTCAATTTTTAATAATATTTTGATATTATCATTTTACGTTTGTTATACCTGAAAGAATAAAATATAATTATTGTCCCTTAAAAAAGTGTTATGTTAATACTAATTAACTAAGTCGTTTTTCTTATAACTTGTACGGTAAAATTTGCAACATAAATTCATGTACAGTACTTCTCCTACGTCTCGTATAACATATGGTCCACATGTATTATTGTTATCCATGATATACATGAGCATTATATGAATAATATTTTAATACTGTAATTGATAAGGATCAATATCTTGATTTTTGGTTAATAATTGTTATCTAATTGAAAGTACCGATTAATTGAAGTTGAAAACAGAGTTACGGATTTTTACAAAGAGAATTCTATTCAATATAGAAAACCCAATTATATTTGATTTAAATTATCATAATACACTTTTTAGTATTTAAATATAATCCTACTATTAATCAAATATACTTTTAATATTATATTTAACGGTTCTCATCTATCAATTTAATATCTAACGGTCCTTATTAATTTGATCATACAACGGTCATACAGAGACCAGACTACCAAAGTTTTGGATAATAACCCCCTTACGCTTATTATATACTAGCTTAAAACCCGTGCGATGCACGGATTGTTAATTATTATTTTATTATTATTATTTTAATATTTTATTAATTGTAATTGTGCAAAAGATAAGTAGACATGTTAAAATAGCTAAACACTTTTAATTAATTAAAAACATTAAAACAGATTTTAAAATAAATAAGTATGGGTTTGCCCGTTATATTTTTGGAAATGGGGGGTTTTAGTAAGAAAAAATAAAAAATGTAACATATATTTAGTTAAAAAAAGATAAATGCCCGTGATATTTTTGGAAAATGAGGTTTTAAAATTTAATAATTAAAAGTATTTAAATACGTTTTAAAATAAATAAGTAAAGGATTTCCTATGATATTTTTGGGGAAAAATGGATTTTAGTGAGAAAAATAGAAAAAGTAAATTGTAAAAGGTAATTTCCCGTGATATATTTAGAAAATGATGGACTTTGTTAGAAAAAATATATAATGTATTTTAGCTGAAAAGGTAATTGGTTATAAATAGGTATTTGATTATTTATATTTTAATATTTTTAGTAATTTCATTTGTTAAGAAAAATAAGTAGACATGTTAAAATAGGTAAACTTTTTAAAAAATAATTATAATATTAAAATAAGTTTTAAAATAAATAACTAAAGGTTTGTCCGTGATATTTTTGGAAAAGGAGGGGTTTTAGTAAAGAAAAATAGAAAAACAAACATGTTTTAGTTAAAAAAGGTAACTGCCCGTGATATATTTGAAAAAGTATGGGAATTTGTTAGAAAAAATAGAAAAGATAATGTATTTTAGGTGAAAAAGGTAAGTGGTTATAAATAGGTAATATTATTATTTAATAATATTTTTCTATAAATAAGTAAGGTTAATTAAGTAAAAACATGAAGTACATTTAATTAATTAAGGGCAATTAAGTAAAATCACAACGTACCATACCGGCCAACCAAACTTTTAATGTTTCGTCTATTATATAATAGTATTGATAAGGATTTAATAATAATAATAATAATACTAATAATAATAATAATAATAATAATAATAATAATAATAATAATAATAATAATATACTATATTATTAAAGACGAGCCTTAAAAGTTTGGTCGGCACGGTAACTATTTCTTGGTACATATTTTTTTGGTATTTTGTGATTTTACTTAATTACCCTTACTTCTGTATAAAAAAATATTATTAAATAATAAGACATATTTATAATCGATAACCCTTTTTACCTAAAACACGACACTTTTTCTATTTTTCCTAACAAAATCTCCTCCTTTTCCAAAAATATCACGGACAATTACCTTTTCCAACTAAAACATGTTTACCTTTTTCCATTTTTTCTTACTAAAACCCCTCATTTTCCAAAAATATCACGGGCAACCCTTAACTACTTATTTTAATATTTTTAATTATTTAAATATATATACCTATTTTAACATGTCTACTTAATTTTTAAACAAATGCAATTAATAAAATATTAATCTTAAATAATCAAATACCAACTATTAAAAATAAGTCGTGTGTTGTGGAATAAAATCTGAGCTTACGAATTTAATGCGAGGGTTTAATGAGCTTCGAGCTTTTATGGCTGCACTTGTGTTTCGAGACTAAATCGGTCCTCACAAGATGCCTACGTATCTCAATTCGTTATTGAGAATCAAGCCAAAGACGTAGTTCTTGGTGTTGCCCTCGGGGCTATGGCGGCAGGGGCACACCAAGGACGTAGTGACTTGTATGTCCTTATTCGAGGATGAAGTCTAAAACGTAGTTCTAGGGGTGCCTTTATGGCTTGTTGCGCCTTCGAGGCGTTGTGACGTATGGAGCTGTGCCCAAAACGTGACGTATGGAGCTGTGTCCAAAACGTGACGTATGGAGCTGTGTCCAAAACGTAGTAGATGACGTATGGAGCTGTGTCCAAAACGTAGTAGATGACGTATGGAGCTATGTCCAAAACGTAGTTCTGATTGTAGGATCAGGGTCCTTATATAGGCGTCTAGAGCCTAGTATTTATGGTATGTTTAGGAGTCTTAGCGAATAAGTCTCCTTATTGATAATGGATAGACATTGTATTTCTTGCAGGATAAGTCTTTTCCTTGTTGATAAAGGCTATGACTCATTAATTACCTTTAATTGGGATTCCGGATCCTTCTTTGATGAATTTACCATATTTTGGACTCTTGTTATGAGCTGTATATTTTCCCTATTTATTAATTACGAAATTAATAAATAATCTGGGTTTTGGGCCTTAATTACGGGGCCTTTCCAATGAATTAGTAACTATATTTCTATAATTACTTTTCTGACCATATCATTTGCCCCCCAACTTCTGGGAAAATCTCCTCGGGGTTTTCGTAGAAGTTATAGCGTGTTTTCCCCAAAATTTTCTATTTTTTAGGGTATTTTCGACCAGGAATTCGACCAGGAAACATGTCTTTTTAGACCAGGAATTCGACCAGGATTTCGACCTCAAACAACTGTGAGGTCGAAGCTTTCGACCAAGAATTCCAAGTCTTTTTGGACCTCGCCTGTTCGACCTCGTTTCCAATATATCTTCGACCTCGAGTTTTCGACCTCGAGTATTCGACCTCGAAATCGTGCTTTTTCGACCTTAATTGGTTGTGAGGTCGAGGCTTTCGACCTCGATTTTCAGGCCATTTTCGATCTCGTGGCTTCGACCTTGAAGTTGTGCTTTTTCGACCAGGATTTTCTACCTTGGTCATTTATTCTTTCGACCTCATTTTAGTCCCAGGTCGTTGGTTACGACTTCGATGTATAGGTCATTTTCGACCTCGGTCATTCGACCTCAATTCAAAGCTTTTTCGACCAGGATTTCCTAGGTCAATATAGACTTCGATCTCTAGGTCATCTTCGACCTCATTCTGTCGTGAGGTCGAACGTTTAGACCTCAATTTCTAGGCCATCTAGGCCATTTTCGACCTCATTTCGGTGTGAGGTCGAGGGGTTCGAGCTCGATTTATAGTGTATTTTTTATCTAGGGTCTTTTCGACCTTGAATTTTCAATTTTTTGACTTGATTTTGGTGCGAAGTCGATGGATACGACCTCAATTCCTCGTGTATTTTCGACTTCGAGCCTTCGATGTCGTTCTAAGGTCTTCTCGACCTCAATTTCACTATTTTTCAAATTTATTTGGGAGAGAGGTCGTTGGATTCGACCTCGTTTTCCCATATGTGTACGACCTTGGTCGTACGATTTCGATTTAATGTCTTTTCGACCTTAAATCTTTGATTTTTCCTTGGCTATATTTCAAATTTCATTCTTTTCTTGGGCCTTAACTAGTCCAATTTTTAATTTAGACTTAAATTATTCCAGCCTTGGGCCTTATTGGGCCTAATTGTTTTGGGCCTCGAATTCGCCTGAGACCCAAATTGTTTGGGCTTCAATTTCTATAATCCATAATTGGATTTGTGGGCCTTAACTGGCTATAGACGGTTGCTCTTCTTTCAACCGGCCCATTGACCGGCTGTTGCCCCTATAAAAGGGTGAAATCTCACTTGTTTCAACTCACTTCTCACTTTTCATTTCTCTGAAATATTCTGCTAGATTTTCTCCAAAATTCTCTCTGCAAAGCTCTGCTAGGGTTCTGTGGCAAGGCGATTCCCGACGAGGTTTTCTATTTAAACTCACTGGTTTCTGGGTTCTTTTGAAGATTTAAAGATTTCTTGAAGATTCTGGGTTTAAAATGGCTGATCGCGCTTCCCAACGTCTATAATAATGCACTAGGATTTCATAGAAATTATACCGGTCTCTTTCGAGAATTGGGGTCTTTTTATCCCTTACCCGGGACTTACTACCCCTTTTTGGGGATTTTAATATACACTAGTGTTTCACGAGTATCGTCTTGGTGTAAAGTGTGGAGAGACCTACACATTTACGACGATTTTGCATTATTCGAGGCTAACTTGACATTTGCATAAGCCTTTTATGTCTCATACCGTCTTGTTTTGGCTTCAAGCCTTTCATTGAGCATATCGAATGATGGGGTTTGGACTGAATGTCTTAGGTTTCTGGGGTTTCAACCCTTCACCCTTACGAGTTCTTACTGATGGCTCCACTCGTAGTGATTCATTCTCAAGTCTATCATATCAAACTTCTCTTGAGCTTGAAATTTTCTCTAATTAACAATAAGCATCTTAGGCTTTCTTTTGTATGTTTATTAGCAACATTCACCCTTCGGGGTTCATTGTATTCAACTCTATTTGTGCAGTTGACATGCATATTTTGTATACTTTCCTTTGCATTCATTTGTAGTTTGTCTTGACAATGCTTTGAGGATGTTTCTACCAATCAAAACGGGTTCAACCCTTCATCTTCTTTTTAGGAAGCTCATGATTTCATCGAACCATATTTCTACTTGTCCTACTAGCGGATCCTTTTAGGATGCACTAAACATAATAGACTTTCAAATTTGAGGCATGCCAAGTCCTTGGCACCTCATGCCCTTCGAGGGTTTCCAATTTTGTAGGAGCCTCGACCAAATACGTTCTTAACACGATATGGTCCTTCCCAATTTGGGGCCAGCTTGCCTTTTTGTCCAACTCCGGATGCCTCAATCTTTCGTAGAACCAAGTCTCCTTGCCGAAAGAACCTTTCCTTAACCCTTAGGTTGTAGTAGAAATATGCCTTCTTTTGATGTTCAACTATCTTGGCGTTTGCCTCATCTCTAACTTCGTCAATTAGATCTAAAGCTAGCCTCAAGCCTTCTTCATTTGTTTCTGGTTCATAAGCCTCAACTCTTGGAGACGTGTGAGTAATATCCACCGGAACCACTGCCTCTGCTCCATAAGCCAATAGAAATGAAGTTGCTCCGGTGGTGACTTTGCAGGTAGTACGATATGCCCAAAGTATGGGGAGCAATTCGTCTACCCAAGTGTTTCTAGAGCGTTCAACTCTTTTCTTCAGTCCATCTAGGATAATTCGATTTGCAACCTCAGCTTGCCCATTTGCTTGTGGATGGGCAACAGAAGTGAAGCGCAACTTGATATCATTCTCATCACAATATTTCTTAAACTCATCGTTGTTAAACTGAGTTCCATTGTCTGTGACCAAGATACGTGGAATCTCGTATCTGCATATCACATTTTCCCAGAAGAAATGCATCACTTGCTTGGTGGTTATCTTGGCTAATGGCTTAGCCTCAATCCACTTGGTGAAATAGTCGATTGCTACTATCAAGATTTTTCGTTGAGCACTTGCCATTGGAAATGGCCCGAGTATGTCCATTCCCCACATGGCAAAGGGGATTGGTGAGTTTATGGATGTCAACATCTCTGGTGGTTGCCTAACCACTGGGGCATGCTTCTGGCACCTTTCACATTTCTTTACGTAGCTTTTAGCATCTGCTAGAATGCTTGGCCAGTAGAAACCTAGACGAGTGATTTTATGGGCAAGGGCTCTGCCCCCCAAGTGTTGCCCACAAATTCGTTCATGTACTTCCTTCAGGTCCAATTCTGCCTCTTGAGGTCTTAAGCATTTCAGATATGGAATGATGAAAGACTTCTTGTATAGGATTCTCTCAATCAGGGTATACCTTAGTGCTCTGACGTATAGCTTTCTTGCTTCTGAAGTGTCGTTGGGTAGCCATCCAGTTTCTAGATGGGCCTTGATGGGATCCATCCAACAACTAGCAACATCAATGGGTGCTACCAACTTTCCGTTGATGCTTTGGGTCTTCAAGACTTGGAAGTATACACTCCCTGCATAGTTTTCAATTTCTGAAGAAGCAAACTTAGACAAGGCATCAGCCTTCATGTTTTCTTCCCTTGGAATGTGCTCTACATAGCATTCGTCAAATTGAGTCATGATTGCTTTGACGAGCTTTAAGTACTTGGCCATGATTTCATCTCTGGCTTCAAACTCCCCATTTACTTGGGAAAGCACTAGCCTCGAGTCTCCATATACTTTCAGAGTTTTGACTCTCAAGGCTCCAGCCAGCCCTAAGCCAGCTATCAGAGCTTCATATTCAGCTTCGTTGTTTGTCGTTGGGAAGTCCAGTTTTAGTGCGTACTCTATGAGGAATCCATCAGGACTTTGTAGCACTAAACCGGCTCCACTTGATTTTGTTTTTGATGCTACATCAAAATAGAGCACCCAACATTCTTTGGAGACTATTTCTTCAACTTCCTTGTCTTTCACTGTCACTTCCTGCCCCCCCCCCCCCCCCCGACTTCTTGGTTGTCAATGGTGCATTCAACCATGAAGTCAGCAAGTGCTTGTGCTTTTATGGTCGTTCGAGGCTTGTATTTGATGTCAAATTCCCCTAGTTCAATGGCCCATTTAATCAATCTTCCACTTACTTGAGGGTTGTGCAAGATGTTTCTTAGAGGCTGATTAGTCAAGACCTCTATCTTGTGTGCCTGGAAGTATGGACGTAGTTTTCTTGAGGCCATAATCAAGGCTAAGGCAAACTTCTCTATGGTAGAGTAGTTTATTTATGCCCCATGTAGGATCTTACTCACATAGTAGATGGGTTTCTGAACCTTCAATTCTTCTTTTACCAAAACGGCTCCAAGGGCTGTGCTAGAAACCGCCAAGTACAAATAGAGAATTTCCCCTGGCTTGGGCTTTGCCAACAGTGGTGCCTCAGCCATGTATTTCTTCAGGGCCTCAAAGGCCTCTTGGCTCTCCGTTGTCCATTCAAAAATTTTCACGTTCTTGAGTGCTTTGAAGAAAGATAAGCACTTCTCTCCTGACTTGGAGATAAATCTTCCCAATGATGCCACTCTTCCCGTTAGTTTTTGGACATCCTTGACAGTCTTTGGTGGTTCCATGTCTAGAATTGCTTTGATTTTGTCGGGATTGGCCTCGATTCCTCTCTTGGAAACCATTAGGCCTAAAAACTTTCTTGAGCCTACACCAAAGGCACACTTAGCTGGATTCAACATCATCTTGTGGTGCCTTAGCACTTCAAATGCCTCTCGGAGGTGCTTAATGTGATCGGCCTTATCGAGTCTCTTGACTAACATGTCATCTATGTAGACCTCCATGGTTTTTCCAATTAGGTGTCCAAAAATTTTGTTCACCAATCTTTGGTAGGTTGCCCCTGCATTCTTAAGTCCAAATGCCATGACTAGATAACAGAAAACACCAAAGTCAGTGATGAATGATACCTTGGAGATGTCATCCTTGTGCATTTTGATTTGGTTGTATCCACTGAAGCCATCCATGAAGCTGAGCATCTCGTGTCCAGCTGTAGCATCTATTAATGCATCAATCCTTGGTAAGGGAAAACAATCCTTAGGACATGCATCATTCAAGTCAGTGAAGTCTACACACATCCTTCATTTTCCATTGGCCTTTTTGACCATTACGGGGTTAGCCAACCATTCCGGGAATTGTATCTCTTCAATGAATCCGACCTCTAGAAGTTTTTCAACTTCTTGTTTAATGGCTTCTTGCCTTTCTGGAGCAAAATTTCTCTTCTTTTGTTTCACCGTCTTTCTTTCAGGATCCACATTCAACTTGTGAGTTATCAATTGGGGATCAATCCCTGACATGTCAGCCGCTGTCCAAGCAAAAACGTCATTGTTCTCTTGAAGAAAAGATATGAGCTTGCTTTTCAATGGCTCAGGTAGTAGTGCCCCAACATAAGTCACCTTCTCCGGTTCACCAGGGACTAAGGGAATTGGGATTAAATCCTCAGCTAGTTTCCCTCTTCGGTCCTCATTATCGTCAGTATCCATGTCTTCAATTGGGAGAACTTGCCCCCCGATTCCATCAGGCCTTAACGCGGCTACATAACAACTTCTAGCCATCTTTTGGTCTCCTAGTTCTTCACCAATCCCATTCCTCGTTGGGAACTTGATTTTAAGATGATAAGATGAGGCAACGGCCTTGAACGCATGAAGACCAGTCCTTCCCAGGATTGCATTGTAGGTTGAAGTTGCCTTTATAACTATGAAGTTCAGCATTTGAGTAGACGTATTCATCCCTTGCCCCATGGTCATTGGGAGTTGGATAGTGCATTCCACTTTTGATTCCACCCCATTGAATCCGTATATTGGCATATTTGAGGGTGTTAACTGAGAATCAGTGTAACCCATCTTGATAAAAGCATCATGGAACAAGATATCCACTGAAGCTCCATTGTCGAATAGGACTCTCTTTGTTTCGGAATTAACAATCAAAGGTATGATGACTAGAGGGTCATCGTGGGGGAACTTCACCCCTTCCAAGTCTGAATCATCAAAACCTATTGACACTTCTGTTCTGGCACGCTTCAGTGCTTCTCCAACCACAGTCATTACCTCTCGAGCATAAGCTTTTCTTGAGTTTCGGGAGGACCCAGCAACAGTTGGCCCAAAATTGTTTCTCTTGGGTGGAGAATCAGAGTCCTTTGACGTTCTGGGAAACTTTTCCTTGACGTCGTACTCCTGAGTTTCTTTTCTTTTCTTTGAGTTTCCACTACCGCTAGCAGTGGGTTCATACTTTCTCATGCTTTCTTCAGCCTTGATATACTTTCCGGCTCTATCTTGGAGCTTCAGCATGCTCTCGGGTGGATGTTTAGCTAACAACCTTTTGAAGTGGTCATCAGTAGTTCCTTGTTGCAGGGCTATCATAGCCACTCTGTCCTCTAAGTCCGGGACTTTCAAAGCCTCCCGAGTGAATCGATTGATGTAGTCCCTTAGGGCTTCATTCTTTCCTTGCTGGATTGCCATGAGTGATGCAGAGCTTTTCTTATGAACCCTTCCACTAATGAACTGATTGATAAAAGCTTTGTTTAGTTCCTTGAAAGACCCAATTGAGTTGGGAGGAAGACGGCTATACCAGCGTTGGGCCATGCCTGCCAAGGTTTGTGGAAATGCCCTACACTTGACCGCATCGTTGGTTGACTGCAACAGCAGTGCATTGGAGAAGGTCCTTACATGATTTGCGGGATCTCCCGTTCCATCATAGGCTTTGATCGAAGGCATCTTGAATTTTCTGGATATAGCCATTTTCATGATGTCTTGAGTAAACGGTGGTGTAGGATCATCAGGATCTCCTAGGGGCAACAGAATACTAGGATCACCCCTTGGGGCTTCGGCCTTCTTGGTTCTTCTTGCCGGTGGATCCAAGTTGATTATCGGGATCCCTTCAGTCGTTCGGCCTTGAGATTGAGCGGCCTCCTCCTCAGCAAGGAGTTTCTTGAGTCTTGCAGTCTCTGCCTCATGGGCTGCAATTTTCTCCTTAGTAGTTTGGGGTTGATCCCGATTTGTCTGGGAAGAACGTCTCCTTCTCGGGGCGACATCCTCTCCAGTTGTATAACCCTCATCCTCGGTGTATGGGCCCGAGTAATCTTGAACGAAAGGGGTCTGGTGAGTTTGTTGATTTTGGGGTCCCAGACCTTGAATATAAGGAGGCACATATGCCTTATGGTAGATTGGATTAGTTCCACTACCGCCCGCCATGGGTCGAGGGGGCATGCCATAGCTTGGCATCCCCAAAGTCTGATTCGCGTATTGAGGGAGATCAGTAGTATGGAGTTGAAGGCTTCTCGGTGCATTCATGATGAGTGGAGAAGTCGAGATTGGTTGCTGGTGAACGGTCTCTTGTGGATTAGATCCATGAATGACCATCTACAGGGGATTCGTCCCTTCAACCGAAATTGGGATT
Source organism: Heracleum sosnowskyi (assembly GCA_030848705.1). NCBI lineage: Eukaryota > Viridiplantae > Streptophyta > Magnoliopsida > Apiales > Apiaceae > Heracleum > Heracleum sosnowskyi. Next base: position 38,224,403 of record CM061244.1, read on the forward strand.
TCCGGTCCTTGAGTGTTGGTGGGGATATTCGTCCCTTGAGTGCCAGTAGTTGGCGGTGGTTGATTTCCGTGAGTATCAGCCTCAGAGGTGACAGGGCGATCCTCAAGAGTTTGAGTATCTCGAGCTGTTCTTCGTGTGTTTGTCATGGTTGATGTTGTCTTCCCACAGACGGTGCCAAATGTTGTGGAATAAAATCTGAGCTTACGAATTTAATGCGAGGGTTTAATGAGCTTCGAGCTTTTATGGCTGCACTTGTCTTTCGAGACTAAATCGGTCCTCACAAGATTCCTACGTATCTCAATTCGTTATTGAGAATCAAGCCAAAGACGTAGTCCTTGGTGTTGCCCTCGGGGCTATGGTGGCAGGGGCACACCAAGGACGTAGTGACTTGTATGTCCTTATTCGAGGATGAAGTCTAAAACGTAGTTCTAGGGGTGCCTTTATGGCTTGTTGCGCCTTCGAGGCGTTGTGACGTATGGAGTTGTGCCCAAAACGTGACGTATGGAGCTGTGTCCAAAACGTGACGTATGGAGCTGTGTCCAAAACGTAGTAGATGACGTATGGAGCTGTGTCCAAAACGTAGTAGATGATGTATGGATCTGTGTCCAAAATGTAGTAGATGACGTATGGAGTTGTGTCCAAAACGTAGTTCTGATTGTAGGATCAGGGTCCTTATATAGGCGTCTAGAGCCTAGTATTTATGGTATGTTTAGGAGTCTTAGCGAATAATTCTCCTTATTGATAATGGATAGACATTGTATTTCTTGCAGGATAAGTCTTTTCCTTGTTGATAAAGGCTATGACTCATTAATTGCCTTTAATTGGGATTCCGGATCCTTCTTTGATGAATTTACCATATTTTGGACTCTTTTTATGAGCTGTATATTTTCCCTATTTATTAATTAAGAAATTAATAAATAATCTGGGTTTTGGGCCTTAATTATGGGGCCTTTCCAATGAATTAGTAACTATATTTCTATAATTACTTTTGTGACCATATCATCGTGCTTCGCACGACGAAACATTAAAAGTTTGGTTGGTCGGTACAAGTTTTTTTGTACTTCATGTTTTTACTTAATTAATCTTACTTATTTATAAAAAATATTATTAAATAATTAAATTACCTATTTTTAACCAATTACCTTTTTCAGCTAAACACATTACTTTTTCGATTTTTTCTAACAAAATCCACTCATATTCCAAAAAAACACGGGCAATTACCTTTTTTAAACTAAACATGTAACATTTTCTATTTTTTCTTAAAACCCCTCATTTTCCAAAAATGTAACAGGCAAACCCTTACGTATTTATTTTAAAACCTATTTTAATGCTTTTAATTATTTAAAAGTGTTTAGCTATTTTAACATGCCTACTTATTTTTTAACAAATAAAATGAATAAAATATTAAAAAGTAAATAATAAAACAATAATTAAAAATCTATGGAGACCACTATTTAGTTGTAGACTTGGAGACCATATATGTTTTGCAAGTTAAATACATTCATAAAATGTTCTATAAAATAATATTTAGAGTAATATTTTGTAAACATAACATATATGGTCTATAAAATATCCAATTTGATGATAATTTTAGTTCTACAAAGATATCATGCACATATCTTATTTGCAGAACATTTATAATGGAGTAATATGCATGACAATGTTCTGCAAGTATAACATGCATAATTTACAAAAATATTCAATTTGATGATAATTTAATACTGCAAGATATCTAATTTGATTGTGATTTTTGTTATGTAAAATATGTTCTACACGTTATTTAGGTTGCAGAACGTAAATGGTCTCCAAGCCTCCAACTAAATATGGTCTCCACAGTACTTGACTTATATATATATATATATGGTCTTACTCCAATAGAAACTAAATAATTTGTTTTTTAAATTACGTTGAAATAAAGCACATATTGTAGATTTTTAAATTACGTTGAAATAAAGCACATATTGTAGAGTGAGTGTCAACCCAAGTCCCGCATCGATAATATAAAGAAGAATTATCTTGAATATAAGCAACCAAAAACAACTCCATTAGTATGAGGCCTTTTGGGAGGAGCCCAAAAACAAATTCGTGCGGGCTTGACCACGGCCCAGAGCGAACACTATCATACCAATGTGGAGTTAACGGGTGTTGTGTGGCCCAACAAGTGATATCAGAGCCGATGGCTAAGAATTGATCCTGGGGTTGCGGGCTGCAAGTTGCGTGGTGTGGGGGAGGCTCTCCAGAACTACGGTCGGAGATCTTGGACAACTTGTGTCGAAAGTCTTCCTGACATTGAGGTGGTCGGGCGGCGTGTCCTGATGTGCTAAAAATAAACATTTAATATCGCAAGCGCACGATCACCGTTTTAATATTTATGATTCGATCCACAGAGACTATTTTATTTTTCGCAAAACTTAACTTCTAATTTAGGCGGACTAGAACAAATAATTTTGGGAGAGATTATTGCTAATTCTAAATTAACAACCAAATAAAAATAAAAGTTACCGACCAACAAAATAATAAAATTAGCAAGTAATTAAATGATTAATCTATCAATTTAGTAATTAAGAAAAGAAAGTATTAGAAATTAACGGGCTAAAGTTAAACTAAAGTAGGATGATATAAAATCAACTACACTAATTTTAGTACTAAAATTATTAATTAACAATTACCATTTAATTAACTAATTATTAACTAAACTAATTGGCGGCAAAGCAGAACAAACAGCAGGCAGCAAAAATGAAACAGAAATCAAGAAGGTAAAAGTAAACTGCGGACAAATGACAATTGAATAAAGAAAATGTACAGGCGAAGGTGGCATAAAACATAAAACATAAAAGAAAAAAAAACATAAAAGAAAAGTGATGCAGGCGGGAGGAAAACAAACACGTGCAAGTGCCACACGCGCAAGCGGTTGGGAGAAAAGCTGATGCGGGCGCCTGGCACACACGCGGGGAAAGAAAAATCACTGAACAGAAACAAACAAGGCGGACGCTGGTTGCAGAAATGGGTGGGATTTAACGGAAAAAATGCTTATAAACTGACCGGAAAATGAACTCTAAATGGGGAAATTAAACCACCAAAAATTAATATTAGACCCTAAATAAAATAAAAAGACTTACTTTAACACTATCAACATCACTAAAGTATCAAACCCATTTCATATAAATGACAAACTCAAACATAAAAATTAAATCCAAAAGTGAATTTACAAGTTTCATAACACTATTAAATTCAAATCTACCACTAAATCAACAAACCCATTACAATATTTCACCAAAATTAACAAGAAAATGTATATCTAAAGCTCTAATCATCAAGCCCACTTTAAAATCTAAATTTAAAGAGGCTCAACTCAAGGACACAAAAAAAAATTATCTAGAGCATTAACACTACATAACATTAAATAAAAAGGGCTCCTTTATACCTCAAGTGGTAGCACAAAAGCTATTTGATCCACTTTATTGGATTTACAAAAGTTCATAGCCAAGAAATGAAGAGAACAAGATGGAGAATTAAAGTAAATGCTTGAATTAACATTAAAATGAAAGATAATTTACAAAATTTAAGCTATTACAATGAAAGAGAAACTAGATCTAGGAAAATAAAAGAGATGCTAACTAAATATTTAGACTAGGCTAAAACTAGGGTTATTTACAAAGGGGAAGGATAGGGTATTTATAGGGGAAAATTAGGGTTTTGGGGAATAGTTGGGTTAATCTTGGCCCTTCATCTTGATTTTTAAACAACCAACTCATTCCTTTGTCTTTTTCTTCTTTTCTTGAATTCTTCTTTTCCACTTTTGCCCTTCCTTGTCCCTTTTTCTTCTTTTTCTTCTTTTTTTCTTTATTTTTCCAAATATCTACGAAATATGAAAACCAACTAATTAATTTATTTAAAAATACGAAAACTAACAATAAAATAGGTACAAGAGAATGCAAAAATATGCACTAATCAAATGCCCCCATACCTATCTTTTGCTCGTCCTTGAGTAAAGCAAAAACAAAACTATTAAAAACTATCTAACACTAATACCACTTCCGTAGGTGATCACGGTTGCATTTGGCATATGCAACAAGCCCTTTAAACCCCTAGGCAGCCCTAGTGGACGAGTGAGGTCTCGTGAGGGCCTATAGTGAATGTACCCACAAAATCCATCTAACTCATAAAAAAGATTGCATGGCAATGCAGTGCCACACATACATGTCCTCTCATGTTACATCAACTTAAGAATCAAAGTGAATTTGCAAAGTCTTGGTGTGGAAGGTGCAAGGATTCACATAATAGACTTAAAGAAGTATGCAAGAGTGCTTAAAGTCCATGTCAATTGCAAAAATAGTTGGAAAATATGCTAAGTACACAAGAGCACACCTTAGAGTCCAAACTTGAGATCTCATATGCAAAAGAAACAAGCAATACCTCATATTTCACTCACAAAAGAATATTCACTCAAAAACAAGGGTAAGTGTATCACTCAATTCCAACAAAATCATAAGCATGCTTGACACTTGGTATCAATCTATCGTTAACACAAACTACATCAATAATGATAATCAAAAGGTCTTTATTTGGGTTGTAATGGGGGCTAGGGACAAGGTATGTCAAGAAAGGCCAAATGAGGTGAAGTGTCAAAAGCTAGTAGTCACCATGATAAATCATACACATCACCAAACATTCTCCCCACACATTTATTTTCTAATTTATTTTTCAACAAAAAGGCTTCATTAGTCAAATGAAGGAGGGTTACAAAAACTTAAGTATGCTCTCATTTTATTTATTTATTTTTTCTCTTTATTTTTTCTTTTTTTTTGTATTTTTTTTTTTTTGAGAGCTAAGATGTATAAACAACCATAATCCTCCTTAAAATTTAGCTTGAACATCGACTAACAAGTGAACAACCAAAACAGATATTTCCCGAAAGTAATGAACAAAAATAAACCCATCTCACACACCTTATTTCTCCCTACTAGCCTTTGACAAATTGGGATCAAGAATAAGTAAGGTTGTACAAGAAAAAGGTCTTAGGCGAGTAATGTGGTGTGTCACCGAAAAAATAGGATTAAGCTCAAATGGGTAACTAATGATCAAATAAGAATGGTGTGGAAATTTTGGAAATATGGGTTATTCCTAAATGCCTTTATCATCTTATCATCAATGATGTCATGTATTTCAAGAAAGACCTCAAACAAGTGCTAGCAATGCAAATAACATGTGGACACTCAAGCAAACGAATGCAAATGCAAAAGATGTGCATATAGGCTCAAAAACTCACTTGGTGTGGTAAAACATAATCAATCTCAAGCAAAGGTCTCCTTAATGCACCTACTTGTACTCAAAACATGAAAACCAAGTCATCTTGCACATATTCATGTCCTTCTAATTACTTGAAAAATTCAATAAATCTACTAGTTTCACCTTGCTAGTGTGTATGTGTATGGACAAGAACTTAGCAAATCACTTCTCAATCCCAAATATCAGAAACACAAGATTATCATAGCATGTAAAGGTGCATCAAGCAACTAACAATCATTTAACAAGACTAGAATAAGACTAGGACTCTACTATTTACAACACTATAACTATTTTTGTGATTTTTTCATTTTTAATTTTTTTGGATTTCCTGATTTTTTTTTTATTATTATTTACACTAAAACCCTCCCCCATACCTAAATCATGCATTGTCCTCAATGTATGCAAATGCAAGAGAAATGACAAATGATAATGAAGAGATAATACCTGACAATGGATGACGGAGAATGAAAATTCTGAAAGACAACGAACTAAAACAACCCACTCACACACACTTTTACTCCCCCATACCTGAACTTTATGACGGGAGACTCCAATTGGAAACTAATTAACCAATACCACAAGGAAAGATGGGAGGAAGCTTCGAGAAAGAATCAAGAAATCTTTGAAAATTTACCACTACATTGACTTTCTCAAGTAATCGAAGGCAATCTTCCACTAAAAGGATTTATACCACTAATGTCCTCCATAAACCAACTTGTTGCTTCTTTGTGTTGTTTAAGCAAATTAATTATTTGAGATTCTTGGTCATGATTTAAATCACTAGTGGCAATAGAAGAGAGAATTTGATCAAAAATGGAAAGATGTGAAGCTAAGTCAAATGTAGGTGGCTCACCAACAGGAGTTTGAACAGAGGTGCGAGGTTTAAAAGAGACATCCCCCGGCCTGGTTTCCAATTTCGAGCAAAGGTCATCCAACTCTCCTAACAACTCTTCGGAAGTCATGTCCTTAAAGGACTCATGAAGCTCTCAATTAGACTCAAAATTCATTTTAAAATCTTGCTCAAGAAAAGACTCAATCACACTATCCTCAACATTTGACCAATTAACAATCTCATTGACTAGATTAACACCTAATGGTTGTTCATAAAGCTCATTGGGTTCTTTTCCTACATTAAAGATGTTAAGGTCAATGGTCATGTTTCCAAAAGTGAGTTTCATAGAACCATTCCTACAATTAATCAAGGCATTAGATGTAGCAAGAAAAGGTCTTCCTAGAATGATAGGAATTTGGTTATTAGGATTCGTGACGGGTTGAGTTTCGAGAACAACAAAATCAACCGGGAAGAAAAAATCACCAACCTTGATCAAAACATCTTCTACTATCCCCTTAGGTATTTTGACAGAACGATCAGCTAGCTGGAGCGTCATGTTCGTCTTCTTGAGCTCGCCTAAACCTAGGGCTTGATAGACCGTAAAAGGAAGGAGATTCACACTAGCTCCTAAGTCAAATAAAGCTTTATCCACAAAAGAATCGCCTATGACACAAGAAATTGTAGGACAACCGGGGTCCTTATATTTCACAGGAATTTGATTCGAAACAATTGAACTAACTTGAGAGGTCAAAAAGGCTTTCTTTGGAACATGAGTGGATCGTTTGTGAGTGCACAAATCTTTTAGACACTTAGCATATGAAGGAATTTGTTGAATGGCATCTAAAAGGGGAATGTTGACTTTGACTTGCTTGAAAACTTCCAAAATCTTATCCATTTGATCCGATTGTTTATTTGAAATGAGTCTTTGAGGATAAGGAGCTTTCGGTATAAAGACTCTTTCACTAGACACATCGGGAATAGGATTTGAAAGTGCTTTTCTAGAAGATGAAGGTTCACAGGGTGAAGGTGATTTGCAAGGAGAAACAACAGGTTCAGACTTTGATTGATCAAGAATCGGATTTGAAAGAGAAGGATTGGGTTCAGAATCTAAATCATCTTCTTCGTGAGAGTCAACACCTACTTGGTTATCAACCTTAAAGAAATTATAGCATTGACATTTTCATGAGGTCTTTGATTGAGTGGGAATCTAGGATTAACCTCGGGTTGACTAGGAAGCTTATTTTTCTCCCGCTCACAAATGGTCTTTGCTAATTGACTCATTTGAACCTCTAACTTAGATATGGCTTGAGCATTAGAATTCAACAATTGTCTATCTTGGGTCATGGTTTGCATGAAACTCGCCAAAAACTTGATGTGCTAAAAATAAACATTTAATATCGCAAGCGCACGATCACCGTTTTAATATTTATGATTCGATCCACAGAGACTATTTTATTTTTCGCAAAACTTAACTTCTAATTTAGGCGGACTAGAACAAATAATTTTGGGAGAGATTATTGCTAATTCTAAATTAACAACCAAATAAAAATAAAAGTTACCGACCAACAAAATAATAAAATTAGCAAGTAATTAAATGATTAATCTATCAATTTAGTAATTAAGAAAAGAAAGTATTAGAAATTAACGGGCTAAAGTTAAACTAAAGTAGGATGATATAAAATCAACTACACTAATTTTAGTACTAAAATTATTAATTAACAATTACCATTTAATTAACTAATTATTAACTAAACTAATTGGCGGCAAAGCAGAACAAACAGCAGGCAGCAAAAATGAAACAGAAATCAAGAAGGTAAAAGTAAACTGCGGACAAATGACAATTGAATAAAGAAAATGTACAGGCGAAGGTGGCATAAAACATAAAACATAAAAGAAAAAAAAACATAAAAGAAAAGTGATGCAGGCGGGAGGAAAACAAACACGTGCAAGTGCCACACGCGCAAGCGGTTGGGAGAAAAGCTGATGCGGGCGCCTGGCACACACGCGGGGAAAGAAAAATCACTGAACAGAAACAAACAAGGCGGACGCTGGTTGCAGAAATGGGTGGGATTTAACGGAAAAAATGCTTATAAACTGACCGGAAAATGAACTCTAAATGGGGAAATTAAACCACCAAAAATTAATATTAGACCCTAAATAAAATAAAAAGACTTACTTTAACACTATCAACATCACTAAAGTATCAAACCCATTTCATATAAATGACAAACTCAAACATAAAAATTAAATCCAAAAGTGAATTTACAAGTTTCATAACACTATTAAATTCAAATCTACCACTAAATCAACAAACCCATTACAATATTTCACCAAAATTAACAAGAAAATGTATATCTAAAGCTCTAATCATCAAGCCCACTTTAAAATCTAAATTTAAAGAGGCTCAACTCAAGGACACAAAAAAAAATTATCTAGAGCATTAACACTACATAACATTAAATAAAAAGGGCTCCTTTATACCTCAAGTGGTAGCACAAAAGCTATTTGATCCACTTTATTGGATTTACAAAAGTTCATAGCCAAGAAATGAAGAGAACAAGATGGAGAATTAAAGTAAATGCTTGAATTAACATTAAAATGAAAGATAATTTACAAAATTTAAGCTATTACAATGAAAGAGAAACTAGATCTAGGAAAATAAAAGAGAGGCTAACTAAATATTTAGACTAGGCTAAAACTAGGGTTATTTACAAAGGGGAAGGATGGGGTATTTATAGGGGAAAATTAGGGTTTTGGAGAATAGTTGGGTTAATCTTGGCCCTTCATCTTGATTTTTAAACAACCAACTCATTCCTTTGTCTTTTTCTTCTTTTCTTGAATTCTTTTTTTCCACTTTTGCCCTTCCTTGTCCCTTTTTCTTCTTTTTCTCTTTATTTTTCCAAATATCTACAAAATATGAAAACCAACTAATTAATTTATTTAAAAATACGAAAACTAACAATAAAATAGGTACAAGAGAATGCAAAAATATGCACTAATCATGTCCTGTAAGATGCATAACAGATGAATGGTGGCGGTATAAGAGTTACAAGATTGGTGGTTAGATTGGAGGTTCTTGGATTGAGGGGAGATTGTAGAATGGGTGTCAACCCAAGTCCCACATCGATAAGATAAAGAAGAATTATCTTGAATATAAGCAGCCAAAAACAACTTCATTAGTATGAGGTCTTTTGGGAGAAGTCCAAAAACAAATCCGTGCGGACTTGGCCACGGCCCAGAGCGAACAATATCAAACTAATGTGGAGTTAACGGGTGTTGCGCGACCCAACACATATGATATATGCAAATTGATCGTTAGGAGATAGAGAAAAATACGGTGAAGTCGGATTTCAAAAAAAGCTCATCGATTGACGGGAAAAATCAAATTAAAAACGGAGGGATTAGTTTCTAGTTTCTATTTTAATCTAGTAACAAAATATACACCTTCGGATCAAATGAAAAACAACGATCGTGATTAAGAAAATGAAACATAGTTACAGTTATAAAATTATAAAATAACAAAAATAATTAAAAGATGTAAGAATAGAATTACAAAAAAATTATTAAATACAAAATATATGTTACAATCACAAAAAGAAATTATAAATCATACTCAAGAAAAACACTGAACAAAAATTTATAGACTACATAATCAATACTATTATATAATAGACGAAACATTAAAAGTTTGGTTGGTCGGTATGGTACGTTGTGATTTTACTTAATTGTCCTTATTTTTGGTTGGTCGGTATGATACGTTGTGATTTTACTTAATTGCCCTTAATTAATTTTTACTTAATTAACCTTACTTATTTATAGAAATATATTATTAAATAATAATATTACCTATTTATAACCAATTACTTTTTTCACCTAAAATACATTATTTTTTCTATTTTTTCTAACAAATTCACCTACCTTTTCAAATATATCACGTGCAATTACCTTTTTTAACTAAAACATGTTAGTTTTTTTTATTTTTCCTTACTAAAATCCCTCTTTTCCCAAAAATATCACGGACAAACATTTAGTTATTTATTTTTAAACCTATTTTAATATTATAATTATTTTTTAAAAGTTTACCAATTTTAACATATCTACTTATTTTTCTTAACAAATGCAATTACTAAAAATATTAAAATATAAATAATCAAATACCTATTTATAACCAATTACCTTTTCAGCTAAAACACATTTTATATTTTTTCGAACAAAGTCCCTACTTTTCTAAATATATCACGGGAAATTGTCTTTTAGAATTTACTTTTTCTATTTTTTCAATAAAATCCATTCTTTTTCCAAAAATATCACAGGAAACGTATTACTTATTTATTTTAAAACGTATTTAAATACTTTTAATTATTAAATTTTAAAACCTCATTTTCCAAAAATATCACGGGCATTAACCTTTTTAAACTAAATATATTTTACATTTTTTATTTTTTCTTACTAAAACCTCTCATTTCCAAAAATATAACGGGCAAACCCATACTTATTTATTTTAAAATCTGTTTTAATGTTTTTAATTAATTAAAAGTGTTTAGCTATTTTAACATGCCTACTTATTTTTTGCACAATTACAATTAATAAAATATTAAAAAAAAATAATAAAATAACATTTAACAATCCGTGCATCGCACGGGTTTTAAACTAGTAACATTACAAAAGTAAAACAGGAAAAAAAACTCAATTAGAGAACACGTAATCACATAAAGAACACTAGAAACATTTATATACAGAACATACATTAATCACTTGATAAACATTCCTTAATATCAAAATAAATTATAATACCGAACATAATACAATTTATTATGAAAATACAGAACATATAAAAAATTACGGTTAAAAAATACAGAAAATTAAATTACATACTGCATAACACAATCAACTATTTTCACGGCCACCTTATTTTCATTACATAACCACAATAGAACACATAGAAAATTATTTTTTGTAAATTAAAATTATTCACATTCTATATTTTAATTTTTGGTATTCTACAATTTAAATATTGTCTTGTATTCTGTATTTTTAATTTTACTTTTTTATGTTTTGTATGTTTTGTATATTCTGTATTTGTTTTGAGAAATGAATTTGTAGGACAAATAAAAGATAATAGGGTAAATTTATATAACAAAATAAATTTTAAAATATAAATAATATTGAAGAAAATATATTATAAAATGATAGCGAAAATTGTTGAACACAACAATTATGCAAATAAAATACAGAACATGTAAAATACGTAAAATAAAAAACACAGAAAAGTACAAAACATTAACATTAAGACAAAATTTTGAAAATGCAAAACACAAAAAGTACAGCACATAATTTATGAAATAATAAAAATTAACATTACGGTAAAGATAAAATTATAAAAATTATTATAGAACACAAGAAAAAATAATATTTAGACATAAAAATTATAATGTACACGTCAAAAAATTGAAAACACACAATATAATTTATGAAATAATTAATAAAATTAAATAACATAAAAAAGAATAAAAAATTATTAGTGTTTATACAATTAAAAGATTGAGGCAAGTTAACTAGAATAGAATATGTGGACGTTTGGGGTATCAAACAAAAGTTGACTTATAGCTTAAAATGAGTAAGTGCTTTATAAGTGATAAGTTGATGGATTCTTATAAGTGTTTGGGAGAACTTAAAAAAGTGAACTTATGTCTTATAATGAGTAAGTGTTATATAAGTGATAAGTTGATGCAAACTTATAAGTTACGTAAGTGTTTGGATAAATTTACTTATAAGTTAATAATTTTTTTGTTAAATTAAATTGAAAAAATAATTAATTAATATAATGATCTCGATAAAAACATTTTAGATTAAAAAACATTTAAAAGTATAAATATAAAAATATAAACTACTACAATGTTAGTATAAATATAAAAATATAAACTACTAAAATGTTAGTAAAATATAAAAATAACATTTTAGATTAAATATAAACATTTAAAAGTATTAATAGATAAAGAAATCATGAAAAATGAAATAAGTTGAGCAAAATGTTAGTATTTTCTAACATTCAACTTATCATCTTACAAGTTATAAGTTAGATTATAAGTTAGGTAGACAAAAACACGAAGCTGAAATGGGTTTATAAGTCATAAGCTACTTATAAACCCTCACCCAAACAGGCCCTATATTGAAATTAGTTACGTGGAGAAATTTTCATATGCTTTTGCAGAATAGTTAATCCAGGGTTAGCTAAATAGGCCACGTCCTGTATTTTTCATTTCCAGTATACTTCAGATCCACCATATTTACAATGTACCCCACAAATCTAACGGTGCAGATTTTAGTTACTCAGTTAACTAATTTAAAAAGTTATCATTTGAGTCTTCCTCGTATATATATATATATATATATATATATATACTAGCTTAAAATCCGTGCCGGATTGTTAATTGTTATTTTATTATTATATTTTTAATATTTTATTAATTGTATTTGTTAAAAAAATAAGTAGGCATGTTAAAATAGCTAAATACTTTTAATTAATTAAAAACATTAAAACAAATTTTAAAATAAATAAGTAAGGGTTTGCCCGTTATATTTTTGGAAAATGAGGGGGTTTAGTAAGAAAAAATAAAAAATGTAACATATATTTAGTTTTAAAAGGTAAATGCCCGTGATATTTTTGGAAAATAAGGTTTTAAAATTTAATAATTAAAAGTATTTAAATTTGTTTTAAAATAAATAAGCAAGGGTTTCCTATGATATTTTTGGGAAAAAAATGAATTTTAGCGAGAAAAATAGAAAAAGTAAATTGAAAAAACAATTTCCCGTGATATATTTAGAAAAGAAGGGACTTTGTTAGAAAAAATCTATAATGTATTTTAGAGTAATTGGTTATAAATAGATATTTGAATATTTATATTTTAATATTCCTAGTGATTGCATTTGTTAAGAAAAATAAGTAGACATGTTGAAATATGTAAACTTTTAAAAAATAATTATAATATTATAGAAAAATGAGGGGTTTTAGTAAGGAAAAATAGAAAAACTAATATGTTTTAGTTAAGAAAAGTAATTTCCATGTTTGAAAAAGTAGGGTAATTTGTTAGAAAAAATAATGTATTTTAGAGAAAAAAAGTAATTGGTTATAAATATATAATATTATTATTTAATAATATATTTCTATAAATAAGTAAGGTTAATTAAGTAAAAACACGAAATACAGTTAAGGGCAAGTGTTAGAAATGAATACTATTAGAAACTAGACAGAGGGGGGGGGGTGAATGGATAGTTTGATATATTTTTCGATTCTTGAAACACAAGATAAACTATATATGATTATACTATGTTATATGCAGAACGTAAACAACACACAATCACTTTATCTACTTTGTATTAAGTAAATTCAATACTACAGCTTTCCAAAAATTCACAATCAAATTTCTGGCTTCTAAACAAGAACAGTTTGTATCTTGTTTGCTTACAGGGAAAAGAGTGCTAAAGATAAAACCTTGTGTATCTCTCTTACTGCTTACAATTGTGTGTGCACAATATATATATATTCACCTATACAAACTAGGCACACACAATATTACACAGCTACCCCTGCTGAAAGTCCAACTTGTCCTGCCATAAGAGGTTCACTGTGTCAGGAAGGACCACCTGCTTTTCGGAGTCTTTCCCGTTTCTGTAGCTGCTTGTCTCTTATCTTTCTCTCCAAGTTTAGCTGTAGATTTGCCATCTGTTCTTTGGACCACCTTGCCAGAACAAATGCTTCAGTATTTTTCTCTTTTGATTCTTGGTTATGTACCTTGATTTGTCTTGTTGTAAACATCTAAGTGTTGATATCGTGAACTCCACTTTATTCCTGACTTCGCGATGTCTCTTGTGAAGACTATGCGGTATGACCTTTGAGGACTATGCGACATAGGTCATTTGATGACTATGCGACATAAGTCATTTGAGGACTTCACGATCTAGGCATCTTTGACTTTGCTGACTTCAACACTTCACGATATGAGTCTTGAAGACTTCACGACATAGTTCAAAATAGACTATGCGATATAGCACTTCTCGACATGGATATTGGTGACTTCACGACATAGCTTTCTTCTGACTTTGCTATATAATGCCTTAGACAAATTTCTGCAACTTATTTCTTCAGGGCCTTATTCATCTCTATCCTGCTGCATGAACATTTCTGAACTTCTACCAGGACAATTATTCAATGGCCTATTTACATTCTAGATTGCAAGAAACCTACTAAGCTTATTATAAGTCTGAGCATACATGATCAAACTAATGTTCATGAGAACAAGACAAGTACATATAGAGACCTATACTATATCCCAGTGATAGAAATCACTAGGTCATGTAGTGTGACATAGTCACATAGTGTAGGCTTGTTAATAGTGGTATTCAGACATGTCTTGAGCCTAACAATCTCCCCCAAATTGTGAGTAAGACCCTTAGGCACAATTTCATGTCTGATAAAAAGCCTAACTAACATAAAAAGAACAAATATAAAGAAGATAAAGTTAAGAATAGAATTTGATAACAACTTGGAAATTTAGGCTTACAGAATTTCTCCTTGAGCTACATAGCTTCAGTTTCCAATTGTTTCTCTAAGAAATCATCATAGACCTTCTTTTTCCTTATTTCTTCATTCTTCTTTATTTCAGAGATGGCCATTTGAATTTCATCTCTTGCAGTCAGTTCTTCAATGAGAGGAGAGTCTTTTAGATCTTCAGCTGCTGTTCTAAGGGCACTTTCCACATATGAATATATAAACTCCATCCTTATCTTGCTTTTTCCTCCATAATGATTTTTGTACTCCACAGTATAAGGATTTTGCTTTACCCTGCACTACCCTTTCTTCCTCAGCTCCTTTGCTCTTTCTTCCATCTCAGCCATCTCCTTTTCTTTCTGACACCTCTTTTCTTCATTTAGCTTCTTTCGATTTTCTTTATAGTCAGAGTGCATCTTCATGAATCTGGCAATCTCTATTTTCCACAACCTTTCTTCCTTTTCTTCAAAATTTAACAAGGCATTGATTCTTTCTTGCTCATAGGTGTCAAAAAGTTGCCATCCCCCTTGCTTCATTATTCTTTCTCTTCCATCAGTGTATTTGATCTCTAGATGGTCTAGCTTCACTTTGACTTCAAAGATCCTTTGAGCCCTCAAAAATGCTAGGGCATCTTCATCATAGTCCTCATCTAGTGGAAACACATTGATGTCAACAACATTTGTGAGTTTTCCAGTTTTCTTTGTGATATGGTCAGAAAAGTAATTATAGAAATATAATTGACTAGTCAAACAAAAGGCCGATATTTAAGGCCCGACACCCTAACTATTCATTAATTTCGTAATTAATGAATAGGGAAAATATACAGCTCATGAAAAGAGCCTTGATTATGGAAAATTAGTCAAAGAAGGATCTGGAATCCCAATTAAAGGCAATCAATGAGTCATAACCTTTATCAACAAGGAAACGAATTCTTCAGCAAGAAATACAATACTTATCCAATATCAAAAAGAAGACTTATCCGTTAAGTCTCCTAAACATACCATAAATACTAGGCTCCAGACGCCTATATAAGGTCCCTGATCCTACAATCAGAACTACGTCTTTGGCTTGATTCTCAATAACGATTTGAGATACGTAGGCATCTTGTGAGGACCAATTTAGTCCGGATACACGAGTGCAGCCATTAAAGCTCGAAACTCATTAATCCTAGCAATTAATATACAAGTACGTTTTTTAATCCACAACATTTGGTGCCGTCTGTGGGAAGACGACATCAACCATGGCAAACACACGAAGAACAGCTCGGGATACTCAAACTCCCGATGACCACCCTATCACCTCTGAGGCTGATCAGCCACCGCCGACTACCGGCACACAAGGGGCGAATATCCCCACCAACACTCAAGGACCGGAAATCCCGATTTCGGTTGAAGGGACGAATCCTCTGCAGATGGTCATTCATGGATCTAATCCACAAGAGACCGTTCACCAACAACCAATCACGACCTCCCCACTGCTCATGAGTGCACCAAGGAGCCTTCAACTCCATACTACTGATCTCCCTCAGTACGCGAATCAGACTTTGGGGATGCCAAGCTATGGCATGCCCCCTCGACCCATGGCAGGCGGTAGTGGAACTAATCCAATCTACCATGAGGCATATGTGCCCCCTTATATTCAAGGTCTGGGACCCCAACAACAACAAACTCGTCAGACCCCTCTCATTCAAGATTACTCTGGCCCATACATTGAGGATGAGGGTTATACAACTGGGGAGGATGTCGCCCCAAGAAGGAGACGTTCTTCACAGACAAATCGGGAGCAACCCCAAACTACTAGGGAGAAACTTGCAGCCCATGAGGCAGAGACTGCAAGGCTCAAAAAACTCCTTGCTGAAGAAGAGGCCGCTCAATCTCGGGGCCGAATGACTGAAGGAATCCCGATAATCAACTTGGATCCACCAAGAAGGACCAAGAGGGCTGAAGCCCCAAGGGGTGATCCTAGTATTCTGTTGCCCCTAGGAGACCCTGATGATCCTACACCACCGTTTACTCAAGATATCATGAAAACGGCTATATCCAGAAAGTTTAAGATGCCTTCGATCAAAGCCTATGATGGAACGGGAGATCCCGCAAATCATGTAAGGACCTTCTCCAATGCACTGCTGTTGCAGCCAGCCAACGATGCGGTCAAGTGTAGGGCGTTTCCACAAACCTTGGCAGGCATGGCCCAACGTTGGTATAGCCGTCTACCTCCCAACTCTATTGGGTCCTTTAAGGAACTAAGAAAGGCTTTCATCAATCAATTCATTAGTGGAAGGGTGCATGAGAAAAGTTCTGCATCACTCATGACAATACGTCAAGGAAAGAATGAAGCCCTAAGGGACTACATCAATCGATTCACTCGGGAGGCTTTGAAAGTCCCGGACTTAGATGACAAAGTGGCTATGATAGCCCTGCAACAAGGAACCACTGATGACCACTTCAGAAGGTCGTTGGCTAAACATCCACCAGAGAGCATGTTGAAGCTCCAAGATAGAGCCGGAAAGTACATCAAGGCTGAGGAAAGTATGAGAAAGTATGAACCCACCGCTGGCGACGGTGGAAACTCAAAGAAAAGAAAAGAAACTCAGGAGTACGACGTCAAGGAAAAGTTTCCCAGAACATCAAAGAACTCCGATTCTCCCCCCAAGAGAAACAATTTTGGGCCAAAATTCACAGAATATGCAAGATTGAATACTCCCAGGAGTCAAATTCTGATGGAGATAGCCAATGAAGAAGATATCAAATGGCCAAAGCCAATGAGGGCTGATTTGTCCAAACGGAACCAAAATCAGTTTTGTCGGTTCCACAAAGAAGTCGGTCATGACACCGATGATTGTAGACAACTGAAAGATGAGATTGAGTTTCTGATATGAAGAGGAAAACTCAGCAAGTTCACTAAGGATGGGAGCCAAGGGAGCCAAAGGGGGAACTATGAAAGAAAGGATTATGATAGAAGGGACAACGATCAAGATCGGAATCCCAAACCCCGAGGGCCAGTGATCAACATGATATTCGGAGGACCAACTGCTGCTGGATCCTCCCGAAACTCAAGAAAGGCTTATGCCCGAGAGGTAATGACTGTGGTTGGAGAAGCACCGAAACGTGCCAGGACAGAAGTGTCAATAGGTTTTGACGATTCAGACTTGGAAGGGGTGAAGTTCCCCCATGATGATCCTCTTGTCATAATACCTGTGATAGGCAACTCCGAAACAAAAAGAGTCTTGGTTGATAATGGAGCTTCAGTGGATATCTTGTTCCACGATGCCTTTATCAAGATGGGTTACACAGACTCTCAGTTAACACCCTCAAATATGCCTATATATGGATTCAACGGGGTGGAATCAAAAGTGGAAGACACTATCCAACTCCCAATGACTATGGGGCAAGGGATGAATACGTCTACTCAGATGTTGAACTTCATAGTTATAAAAGCGACTTCAACCTACAATGCAATCCTGGGAAGGACTGGTCTTCATGCGTTCAAGGCTGTTGCCTCATCTTATCATTTAAAAATCAAGTTCCCAACGAGGAATGGGATTGGTGAAGAACGAGGAGACCAAAAGATGGCTAGAAGTTGTTATGTAGCCGCGTTAAGGCCTGATGGAATCGGGGGGAAAGTTCTCCCAATTGAAGACATGAATATCAGCGACAACGAGGACAGAAGGGGGAAACCGGCTGAGGACTTGGTCCCAATTCCCTTAGTCCCGGGTGAACCAGAGAAGGTGACTTATATTGGGGCACTACTGCCCGAACCATTGAAGAGCAAACTCACGTCTTTTCTTCAAGAAAACAATGACGTTTTTGCTTGGACAGCGGCCGACATGCCAGGGATTGACCCCCAATTGATATCTCACAAATTGAATGTGGATCCAGAAAGGAAGACAGTGAAACAAAAGAAAAGAAATTTTGCTCCAGAGAGGCTTGAAGCCATTAAGCAAGAAGTGAATAAGCTTTTGGAAGCTGGGTTCATTGAGGAAATCCAATTCCCAGAATGGTTAGCTAACCCCGTAATGGTCAAAAAAGCTAACGGGAAGTGGAGGATGTGCGTCGACTTCACCGACTTGAATGATGCATGTCCTAAAGATTGTTTTCCCTTACCAAGGATTGATACTCTGATAGATGCCACTGCTGGGCATGAGATGCTAAGTTTCATGGATGGCTTCAGTGGATATAATCAAATCAAGATGCACAAAGATGACATCGCCAAGGTATCATTCATCACTGACTTTGGTGTCTTCTGTTTCTTAGTCATGGCTTTTGGGCTTAAGAATGCAGGAGCGACCTATCAAAGGTTGGTAAACAAAATCTTTGAGCACCTAATTGGAGAAACCATGGAGGTCTACATGGATGACATGTTAGTCAAAAGTCTCGATAAGGCCGATCACATTAAGCACCTCCGAGAGGCATTCGAAGTGCTAAGGCACCACAAGATGATGTTGAATCCAGCTAAGTGTGCCTTTGGTGTAGGCTCGGGAAAGTTCTTAGGCCTGATGGTCTCCAGGAGAGGAATTGAAGCTAACCCCGACAAGATCAAAGCAATCCTAGACATGGAACCCCCCAAGTTTGTTAAGGATTTGCAGAAATTGACAGGAAGAGTTGCAGCATTGGGAAGGTTCATCTCCAAGTCAGGAGAGAAGTGTTTACCCTTCTTCAAAGCACTCAAAAAAGTGAAAAATTTTGAATGGACAACTGAAAGCCAAGAGGCCTTTGAGGCCCTGAAGAAATACATGGCTGAAGCACCCCTGTTGGCAAAACCCAAGACAGGGGAAACTCTCTACTTGTACTTGGCAGTTTCTAACACAGCCCTTGGAGCTGTTTTGATAAAGGAAGAATTGAAAGTGCAGAAGCCCGTCTACTATGTGAGTAAGATTCTTCATGGGGCAGAAATAAACTACTCAACGATTGAGAAGTTTGCCTTAGCCTTGATAATGGCCTCAAGAAAGCTACACCCGTACTTCCAGGCTCACAAGATAGAGGTCTTGACTGATCAACCTCTAAGAAATATCTTGCATAGCCCTCAAGTTAGTGGAAGATTGATCAAATGGGCCATTGAATTGGGTGAATTTGACATCAAGTATAAGCCTCGAACGACCATAAAAGCTCAAGCACTTGCTGACTTCATGGTTGAATGTACCATTGACAACCAAGAAGTCGGGGGGCAGGAAGTAATAATGGAAGACAAGAAAGATCAAGAAATGGACTTCAAAGAATATTGGGTGCTCTATTTTGATGGAGCATCAAAAACAAAATCAAGTGGAGCCGGTTTAGTGCTACAAAGTCCTGATGGATTCCTCATTGAGTATGCACTAAAACTTGACTTCCCAACGACAAACAATGAGGCTGAGTATGAAGTTCTGATAGCTGGCTTAGGGCTGGCTGGAGCCTTGAGGGTCAAAACTCTGAAAGTATGTGGAGACTCGACGCTAGTGGTTTCCCAAGTAAATGGGGAATTTGAGGCCAGAGATGAAGTCATGGCCAAGTATTTGAAACTTGTCAAGGCCGTCATGACTCAGTTCGACGAATGCTATGTGGAACACATTCTAAGGGAAGAAAACATAAAGGCTGATGCCCTGTCTAAGTTTGCTTCTTCTGAAATTGAAAACTATGCAGGGAGTGTATACTTCCAAGTCTTGAAGACCCCAAGAATCAACGGAAAGTTGGTAGCACCCATTGATGTTGGCAGCTGTTGGATGGATCCCATTAAAGCTCATCTGGAAACTGGGTGGCTACCCAACGATACTTCAGAAGCACGAAAGCTATACGTCAGAGCACTAAGATATACCCTGATTGAGGGACTCCTATACAAGAAGTCTTTCATCGTTCCATATCTGAAATGTTTGAGACCCCAAGAGGCAGAATTGGCCCTAAAGGAAGTGCATGAAGGAATCTGTGGGCAACACTTGGGGGGCAGAGCCCTTGCTCATAAAGTCACCCGTCTAGGTTTCTATTGGCCAAGCATGCTTGCTGATGCTAAAAGCTATGTGAAGAAGTGTGAACGGTGCCAAAAACATGCACCAGTGGTTAGACAACCACCAGAGATGATGACGTCCATTAACTCACCCATGCCCTTTGCCATGTGGGAAATGGATATACTTGGGCCTTTTCCTATGGCAAGTGCTCAGAGAAAGTTCTTGATAGTAGCAATCGACTACTTCACCAAGTGGATTGAGGCTAAACCCTTAGCCAAGATAACCACCAAGCAAGTAATGCAATTCTTCTGGGAAAATGTGATATGTAGATATGGAATTCCACGAATCCTGGTTACGGACAATGGAACTCAGTTTAACAAACGTTACAATCATATTATGTGACAACAAAGAATAAAGGAAAGGAAGTTAAGTTTATATACCCCGAGGTTCAAGGGTGCTAAGCCCCATAGCTTGAAGGTTATTCTCAGAAATTAGGAGATTGCAATGATGCAAGCAATCACCCGTCAGGAGTTGAATTGCCGCAAGATCATCTACCCCTAATTTAAGGGACCTCAAAGAACCGTCCGTAGCCCTTGTGAAGTTAGGACAAAAATAATTGTTCCAATCATCCCCATCTAAGTAAATATAAAACCACTCTTTTTTCCACAAGGGAAGAGAGTCGGGAGAAGAGCCAGAAACGAAGCAACTACGGTTTAAGGTTCGATATTGAATCTTAACCCAACCTATATCATCTGGAGCATTTACAAATTTAAAGAGGTATCGAAATACTGATACACTGGGCTCTACCCTATGTTTCATGCATTGGGCCAGGAAACAATATATAAATCTCCACCCATTGGGCATTAGTTGTGTAGGACAAATTTTAACCTCAGCTAATAAACGACAAACAAAAGGGTGAGGAGGAAGGCGAAAACCAGAATAAAAAGTCTCTTTGTATATCCTAATGGCCCCGGGCTTAGGATAACAAGCCCTGTCATTTGGGCCAGGTGCTACGGCCCTATATGGGGCCTTTATGCCAAAAAGAACGGAAATATCATCAACCCTACTCTGTTTGTATTTAGAAGGAATATTATGGGCCTCTAAATGGAGAAGATTTGGGAAAGCATCCCCAAAATCAGAAAGTAAATCTCTAAGGGAAAAAACGTTTGCATGAACTAGAGACTTTGGAGGTGGATTACCTCGATTTGCTCTGGCAGGGCGAGAAGGTTGAGATAGCTGAGATTGAGATGAGCTTGAATCCGCCATTAAAATCCTTCCGAAGAATGCTTGAACCCAGAAAACTTGATGGAGAAGATGAAGATTTAAACGGAAACTGGAAAATGCACGGTGGCTTGAACGCCGGAAATCGCTTTGCCGCAGAACCCTAGCAGAGCTTTTCTAAGGGAAGTTTCTGAGAAAATTTAGTAGAATGACTTTGAAGTATGAAAATGGAAGTTCTACTCCACTTGATTTATAGGAGTAGTAGCCGGTGACAACGTTCCAATAAACCGTCTATAGACGGTATATGGACCGAGAACAGGTCACTGGGCCTTTCATAGGCGGGAAGCCCAAATAAATTCAAAATTTGAATTACAAGTTCTAGAAGAACCTGGAGAATCGCTAGGCGGGAAGCCCAAATAAATTCGAATTGAAAGTTCTAGAAGAATCTAGAACATTCAACATATAAAAATATGTATGGTTTAAATATTAACCAAACAAAGGAAAAAGACCCGACATAAGGACCAATTTCGAAAAACTTATGTTCAAAGTTCCCTTGGCGTTCATACCAACGCCAAGAAATTTGATTAAGGCAGGGCCTCTAAAACCCACGCCCAGGAGACATAGTTTCTAGGCGTGGCAACCTAGAACGTCTCCTAGGCGGGGATACCAACGCCAAGAAATTTGATTAAGGCAGGGCCTCTAAAACCCACGCCCAGGAGACATAGTTTCTAGGCGTGGCAACCTAGAACGTCTCCTAGGCGGGGATACCAACGCCAAGAAACTGATTAAGGCAGGGCCTCTAAAACCCACTCCCAGGAGACATAGTTTCTAGGCGTGGCAACCTAGAACGTCTCCTAGGCGGGGATACCAATGCCAAGAAACTGATTAAGGCAGGGCCTCTAAAACCCACGCCCAGGAGACATAGTTTCTAGGCGTGGCAACCTAGAACGTCTCCTAGGCGGGGATACCAACGCCAAGAAACTGATTAAGGCAGGGCCTCTAAAACCCACGCCCAGGAGACATAGTTTCTAGGCGTGGCAACCTAGAACGTCTCCTAGGCGGGGATACCGACGCCAAGAAACTGATTAAGGCAGGGCCTCTAAAACCCACGCCCAGGAGACATAGTTTCTAGGCGTGGCAGCCTAGAACGTCTCCTAGGCGGGGGTACCCACGCCCAGAAGCTCCTTGAGCCCATCTTCAAAGACCCACGCCCAGGAGACATAGTTCCTAGGCGTGGCAACCTAGGATGTCTCCTAGGCGGGGGTATGCACGCCCAGAACACAGATTTTCCAGGAAATAAAGGGAAAAATTATTATTAATTATTTTCCAGGAAAGTGGAACAAAAATTCGTGAAAAATAAGATCTCGAATCTCGAAAAATGACAGTTATAACTTCTACGAAAATCCCGGGGAGATTTTCCCAGAAGTTGGGGGGCAAATGATATGGTCAGAAAAGTAATTATAGAAATATAATTGACTAGTCAAACAAAAGGCCGATATTTAAGGCCCGACACCCTAACTATTCATTAATTTCGTAATTAATGAATAGGGAAAATATACAGCTCATGAAAAGAGCCTTGATTATGGAAAATTAGTCAAAGAAGGATCTGGAATCCCAATTAAAGGCAATCAATGAGTCATAACCTTTATCAACAAGGAAACGAATTCTTCAACAAGAAATACAATACTTATCCAATATCAAAAAGAAGACTTATCCGTTAAGTCTCCTAAACATACCATAAATACTAGGCTCCAGACGCCTATATAAGGTCCCTGATCCTACAATCAGAACTACATCTTTGGCTTGATTATCAATAACGATTTGAGATACGTAGGCATCTTGTGAGGACCAATTTAGTCCGGATACACGAGTGCAGCCATTAAAGCTCGAAGCTCATTAATCCTAGCAATTAATATACAAGTACGTTTTTTAATCCACAAGACTTTGTTATCCTTATTCTTCTTGGTACACTCTTGATCTTCATATGCTTCACAAGAGGTAACTTTCTGGAACAAGGTGACTTTGTCTTTACTGCCACATCATTTGGAAGTAGCTTCATTCCTTTGCTCTTGGTCCACTGCAACACTCCACTAGCTGTGACCTTGTGGAAGTATTTTCTTGATATTTCTTTTATGGCTTCATCTTTCTTCAGTGGCAATTCAGGTTCAGAAGTCTTGGATAAAGATTTTGGAGGATCATTACTAACAGTACCCACCCTAGACTTGGAGTCTTGTGTTGTGGTTAAAGTACTGCTAGCAAAGTCCTTGACTTGCTGAATTCCACTTCTAGTTTTCTTGCCTTTTTCTTTTGTTCCCTTGGAATCCCTCTTATCATCATCAGCACCTTTTGATCTCCTAGATGTTTTGCTCCTGCTGCTGTCACTTGATCCATCCTTATTACTCCTTGGTTGAGATCTCCTTCTGTAGGTTTTCTCCTCATCATCATCCTCATCATCCTTCTTCTTGCTTCTTTCTTTGAGTGACTCAGGAATGACTCCATGAATCAAGAAGGATTGTAGAGTGTGGATCATTTCAATTTTTTCAGCTGTCCTAGCTCCTCTATTGGATCTCAGCATCTGCAACACCTGGTTGATCTTAGCATTGTTCTTCATTGTCAAGTCTGAGGGAATCACCAGTTGGTCAATGATGTTGTCTTGAGATAGACTTTGGAAGATTATTGTCCTTGGTTTGGAGATAACCTCAGGCAATCTTTGATGTTGGTCTATCTTCAGGTCATCAAACAGTCTCTTGTTGTTTGCCCCATCCTTTTCAATTAAATCCATAATGATTGACAGCTCAGAAAATCTCAGTTTCTCCAGAGTTTGAAATGCTAGATGCCACAAGCAATTATCCTTGCACACCATGATAACTTCTCTTAGATGAACATCCTTGATTATCCTTACTTCCACAGTGAAGTACTTGATGCTTTCCTTGATCTTTTCTCTGTAGGTCCTTGCATCCCCTTTAGCATTGTTGTAGATAGCTTTCAGAAGCTCCAGGAAGGCCTCATCATGATAGATGTTTGAATTGGCAACTTCCTATAGCTTGGCCTTAGTGATAATTTTGGCTTGGATAGGTTTGGCACTTGAGGAGGGTTGAGAAGCTGAAATGTTCTTTGGCATTGTAGATGGATGGAAGGTAGTTGTGATTGTGCTCTTCTGGCCTTGTGCATTTATGACCTCTACAGGGGGAAGGATTATTGGCTTTATTGTTTCTTCAATGAGTTTGCCCTTAAGCTTTTGCTGCTTGGCAGGTACTCCCCCTTTCTTTTTCAGAATGACCTCCTTTTCTTTCTCCCCCTTAGGCTTGGAATCAGACAAGATGTCTTGAGCTTCCCCGGGGATTGGCAGGTTCATGTGTCTCATCATTGAAGTCATCATTTGTTGTTGCACCAACAGAATATTAGAAGTGGAGTTGGTTTGATCATCCATCTTAGCATTAAGCTGCTCCAAGGAGTTAGCTAGTCCTTTGTTTTCTGCTTTCAGATCAGCTACCTCTCTTTCCAAGCTGTCCACCTTTGAGAAAAGTTGTTGAGATTTGAAGGAGTTGAGGGATTGATCCTTGAGCTTGGAGAATTCAAACTTGGAGATATCAGAAATGGGAACCTCATCAACAAGCTTGTTCTCATACTGATTCTTCCAGAGTACAGTAAGCATGGAGTTTGAAGTGATGTTGGCTTGCAATTGGTTATCTAACTTAGTGGACATGTTCTTCAAATTGTCAGCCACCATAGCCAGAGAGAGATCCATTGTAGATACTTGTTGAGTTGTTTTCCTGACCTCTTTGAGGATGCCATCCACCTTGGGAAAATCAGAGAGATAGGAGTTTCTTAGTTGAGTGAGGGATCTATCTGTCTCCTCCTTTATAGAATATATCTATGATTGAAGCCCTTTCCCAAGATAGTGCAGAGCCTTCAACTGATTCTTGTAAATATCATTGACAGCATCATAAATTGCAGCAGGAGAGAGATCCTTTGCATTGGAGCCCAGAGAAGTTAGGTAATCTTTTCTTAGAAAAGCTAGGGCATCCTTGAGTTTGAGAGTCCTCTTTGCATCCAACCAGGCATCCACATTTCCCTCTGGTTCAGCTTCATCCACTATCTTCTCCTGCTGAGCTTCAACATCCTCCTTGTGGCAAAGTAAGATAGCTTCATAATCAGCATTTGGTAGATTTGAGGTGAGGAGATGTTGAGCTATCTTTGAGAACTCATCTATCTGTACCACATGAAGATTTTGTAATTCCTCTTCCGTCAATTGTGGTGGCACAGTAGATGATCCTGAATCCATGTCATGTTGCACAGGTTTCAGCCATTCAGTAAATGTGGCCTGAGCCAAGTAAGAGCTGGTGCTAGGCACCTCAGGAGTGATTTATTGATGAGTTTCCTCCAGTCTTGGAATGACTGTAGAGTCTGATGCTGTCTCCATTGAAATGGGATGTGTTACAGCACCATCTCTAGATGCCTGTGAAGGCAAATCCAAATCCATGAGAAATGGAGAGTCTGGCATAGAGTCTCCAGTAAGAACTGGTGAATCCTCTATGTTTGTGTTGGTGTCATTAGGATATGCCTCAACATGCATTCCCTGACCAACTGAGTGGGGGTCCTGAGTGGTGAGCACAGTGTCATGCACCATGTCACTTGAAATGGGCTCAATCACAGGAGTGGATTGTGATTGATCAAGGGCAAGATTGTAATTAGAATGACTCTCTTGTGCAGAAGAAATTTTTATGGAAGAATCTAATAGAGAAGTGGGGTGTAGATAGGATTTTGGCAACTCCCCCTGAGAAATAGGAGGAGTTTCAACAGTGATGTGCTCTCCACTCTATGTATGATCATCCTTATTTCTCCTAGGGTCAAGAGTGAGTTCTTGACCCTGTGCAGACTCTGTACAGGTTGCAGTGGAGAGGCTGCTCTTTTCAATGCCAATGACCTTTTGAGAGGCCATAGACAGTAGCAGGTGTACCCCTTTTTCCACATCTGAATCATGTTGGGAGGATTCAGTGGTAGGTATTGATTTTGACTTCTTCTTTTGTCTGGTGAGAGGTGACTCAGGAGTCTCACTTTCTATCTCTATAGATTCATTTATCACTTCTAGGGCTCTCTTCTTTGACTTCTTTTTAGTAACACCAACCTTTTGAGAGATTGATGCACTTGGCTGCCTAGCTTCTAGAATGGTGTTTACAGTAGGGTTACTGGATGGGATAGGAAGGCTGGGGTTAGACTGTGTAGCTCCTTCAGTCTTAGCCTCCCCTGTCCAGGAAAGTTCATGGTATATGGGCTTATCAAGTGGATAAGACTCAAATGTGTCCTGCATATGCTTGATCACACTTAGAATCACATCCACTTGATTCCTTGTGTCCAATGAGCCAAATAGAATCTTGGACATGGACTTGGAATAAGCCATTTTAGTTTTATCTATACCCTCCAATTCATGGATATTTTCATCAAGATAATTTAAAATAACTTGAAGGAAACGAGGGTAAAAGATTTCATTACCTCTACCACGGATTGTTCTCCCTAGCCTCTGAGCCAATTCCTTGAGGATGATTGCTCCAACATTTATCTCCTGATTGTGGGCTAGGGAGTAGGCCAGCTTCACAGCAATGTGACTGATGTGGTCCCATCCTGTCTTCCTGCATAAGAACACCTTTTGGAGTGTATAAAAAAGAAACGACCACTCCCTCCTGACATGCTTCTTGTTCAACTTAGCCATGTCAATCTTGTCTGCATACTTGATGAGGTCCAAGAAAGCAACCATTTCATCATCAGTAGCTTCAGCATCATGACCCTCAACCTTGAACCCTAGGGCTTCGTTAATCTCCTTCTCCCCAAACTGGAAGGACTTGCCCCCAATTGTACAACTCACCTCCTAAAACGAAGTCCCATCCTCCTTCGCCATTGTTGCAACCAACGTTGTTCTCCAGAACCCTTCCAATACATCGACATACAGAGTGGGGTTAAGGGTCAAAGCTTGGCGGAGGTAGGAAGTGTTTAAGAACCGTACAAAGCACTTGTACCTAGGGTTTGCCTCCGCCTCAGAGGGAATTGAGAGTAAATTTGTTTCTTTGGGAATGGTTAAAGGAATTGAGGATGATACTGCTTGAGATTTGGGTGCCATTTTAAGATTGAGAGTGAAGAAGAGAGTAGAAAATTTGAGTTTAGGTTTGAGAATTGAGAGTAGTAGACAAGATGAAAAGTTGTGAACGGTTAGAAATGAGTATTTATATGATAGAGACACTGCGATATGGAGTTATGAATGTGTACAGACTAATTGTATGTCGCGAAGTCTCAAAATGGCCTGTACCGCAAAGTCTTTGCAAAGTATATCGCAGAGTCCTGAAGTGAACTATGTCGCAAAGTATTGAGGATAACAGAATTTGGATGACTTTGCGATATAGTGAAAATACCATGTCTAAAACTCTCTCTTTTAAATTTTAAGATTTTGTCAGACTTAAATCAAAACTTGAAATTAAATAAATTTAAATCAAAATTCTGTCAAATATGGAGACTTGTCGATATAGTTATTCTAAGTCGCAAAGTCATTAAAATGAACTATGTCGCAAACTCATGAAATGAACTATATCGCAAAGTCTCACAATTTCAACAGTTTGCGATATAAGTCTGTCTGATTTGTACTATGTCGTGAACTCTCGAAAACATCTATATCGAGATGTCTCAAAAGCTCACAACTCCACAACCAAATATGATTTTGAAAAATATGCAGTAAAATACTGAAATATTTATAAATCATATCTCAGCCAATTTTCACTCCAAATAAATAGAGCATTTAAAAATAGTGAAAATTTACTGCTGCAACAATTCACTAGCATACTTACTTAGAACAACTAAATGAAGGATTGAGCATTCCAATTTCACTCACAAGTCTGTTGAAGACAGCTTCATTCAGAGGTTTAGTAAATATGTCAGCTAATTGTTTCTCAGTTGGAACATAAGAGACTTCTATGGTACCATTTGCAGCATGTTCCCGTTGGGACGTATGATTACTGTTCTGCGTTTTACTATATGATTGATTATGAGTTCGAAAAGAAAACTTTACCTTAATCGCTACGATTCAGATCCACGTCTTCTACTGAATTCCTTGATTCCCTTCGAGCGAAGTGTGGCCTTCGATCTCCCAAAGTTTCCTCTCCTTAAAGCCTCGAAATCCCAAAACCCTAGCTCCTTGCGGCTGCCCTAGGTTTTTAATCTCGAATTATTTTTTTCTCTCTTTTTTTTTGCAGCTTTAGGAGAACAAGAATATATATAGGCTCCAGTAGGGATCATGGACAATTAGGTCGGGCCTCCCAATGACATTCTGGGTCAAGCCCAATGTCATTAAATATTAATTCTATCCACTAACGAATTAATATTTGCACTACCTTTCCTAATACGATAATTATTTTATTATTAAATTCGGCTCCTATATTATTTGCTTATTAAATTCCCCATGTTTAAGATATCGTATGTCCATTAATTAAATTAATTTCTGATAATTAATTTAATTAATATCTTTTTATCCTTGATCATCCACTCAACCTTATAATTATGCAAGAACAAATCTGCCTGCAGGACTAAAGCAAAATTATCTTTATGAGCTTTCAAGAGGACATCATCAACCCGAATATTATCAGGACATGGTTTCCTTATGTAATTAATATCCCACTCTGCATGCAATGTCATTGCTCAATACATAATATTATAATTAACAATTAATTACATCACATATGAATCAAAGCATGTGCATTGCATACAAGTGTCAATCACTACACTTGGATTGAGAACCTAAACATTAATAATATCATAGAATCTTAGTTCTTCCTTATTGTCAGAATAGAAGAACAATTCTAATATTTCGATCCTGTTCAATATACACAAAGTATACAAGTATTATTTAATAGTCAAGATAAACTATTCCCAAATAATACTTCAGTTATTCCAGTGGTTTGTCTAATTCCACTTAAACTGTGAACCCTTTTATATTATATATAGACACTGATAATTTAATCTTCTGTTATCCCATTTGATACTAAATTATCCACAATAAATAATAAACAGACAATGTAAAAATATGCAATCAAGATTCTCAATAAAATGGACAATGTTTATATACTACAAATGAATAGTTTAGTATAAAACCCAACAATCTCCCACTTATACTCAAGCTATTCTTTGAGTATATCAGTGTTTATTAATATAATATGCTACCAGTTTAAATAACTATTCCGTGACCAGATATCTGACTCCTATCGCCTCCACGTGTTCTTCAAAAACCTTAGCTGGTAAACTCTTCGTGAAAGGATCAGCCCGGTTGTCCTTTGATGCTATATCAGTCACAATAATATCTCCTCGCTTAACGAACTGTCGTATGAGGTGATACTTACGCTCAATGTGTTTTGCTGCCTTATGTTCTCGTGGTTCCTTTGTATTTGCAACAGCACCAGTATTATCACAATAAATTGTGATTTGTCGTGGCAAATTAGGAACTACATTCAAATCCAGCAGGAAATTCCGGAACCATATAGCCTCCTTGGCTGCCTCAGAGGCTGCCACATATTCAGCTTTCATGGTTGAGTCTGCGATGCATTTCTGCTTCACACTCCTCCATATTACAGCTCCACCTCCTAAAGTAAAAACATACCCCGAGGTTGACTTCCTCTTATCCCTATCTGTCTGGAAATCTGAATCGGTATATCCCACAGGAAACAAGTCTGAAGCCTTGTAAATTAATATATACTTCTTAGTCCTTCGCAGGTACTTAAGTATCGTTTTTACTGCACTCCAATGTTCCTGACCTGGATTGGACTGATATCTACTGACCATGCCTACGACAAAGCAAATATCAGGTCTCATGCATAACATAACATACATTAAGCTTCCACATGCTGAAGCATAAGGAACTGCTTTCATGTTCTCTATCTCCTTAGGTGTCTTAGGACACTGCTCCTTTGATAGAGAGACTCCATATCTAAAAGGTAAATTACCCTTCTTAGAGTCCTGCATGTTAAAACGAGCCAATACCTCATCAATGTACGGTTCTTGAGATAAATCCAACGTTCTTTTCTTGCGATCTCTTATAACTTTGATCCCAAGAATGTATGCGGCTTCACCTAAGTCTTTCATTTCAAATTGTTTGAACAACCATGCCTTAATAGATGACAACATCTCTACATTGTTTCCAATGAGCAAAATGTCATCTACATATAGTACTAGAAAAACCACTGCATTTCCTTCACTTTTCCTATACACACATGCTTCGCTTGGACTCTGATCATAACCATTTGACTGGACGGCCTGATCAAAACGAATGTTCCACTCCCTGGAAGCTTGTTTCAGTCCATAAATGGACTTCTTAAGCTTACACACTAGATGCTCTTGGCCCTCTTTGATGAATCCCTCTGGTTGCTGCATATGGATGTTTTCATCAAGACTTCCATTTAGGAAAGTTGTCTTGACATCCATTTGCCAAATCTCATAATCGAGATGAGCTGCTATAGATAAAAGAATCCGGATTGACTTAAGCATGACTACCGGAGAAAAGGTTTCCTCATAATCAATTCCTTGTTTCTGAGTATACCCTTTCGCAACAAGTCTTGCTTTCCAGGCTTTCACCTTTTTGTCAGATCCTCTTTTTCTTTTGTAGATCCACTTACATCCAATGAGTTTTACACCATTGGGTGGTTCCACGAGATCCCAGACTTCATTGGAATACATAGATTCCATCTCAGATTGCATAGCCTTTTGCCAAAGATCTGCATCCTTATCTTGCATTGCTTCTTCGTATGTCCTGGGATCCTCATCATGTTCACCAGAGACTAAGTCCGAAGACTCTCCCAAAAACATGAACCTCTCAAGTTGTTTAGCAACCCTCCCACTACGACGAAGCATTGGTGTGGTATTAGTGATAGGTTTTTCATTTACTTGTGGTTGTTCTACTTGTACCGGTGGCATTTTAGAATTATCTTGTCCTCCCACTATTTCCTCTAAAACAACAGTACTCATGGGTTAGTGATTCATTATATAGTCTTCCTCTAAGAATCTAGCATTGGTGCTTACAATGATATCCCGATCCTTAGGACTATAAAACAAATACCCTTTTGTTCCCTTGGGATAACCCACAAACAGCCTCACTTCTGTACGAGAATCTAACTTAGTCACGTTCTTGTTCAGCACATGTGCTGGACAACCCCAAATCCGAATGTGTTTCAAACTAGGTTTGGTACTAGTCCACAATTCTTTTGGAGTTTTTGGAACTGACTTAGAAGGTACCAAGTTTAGAAGATAAGCCGTTGTTTCTAGAGCATGCCCCCAAAACGACTTGGGTAAATTCGAATAACTCATCATCGATCTAACACTCTCTAAAAGAGTCCGGTTCCTTCTTTCTGCTACACCATTCTGCTGAGGTGTGCCAGGTGCAGTCAACTGGAATGAAATCCCATGTTCTGATAAATATTCTCTAAATTCTCCAAGCAGGTATTCGCCCCCACGATCTGATCGTAGTGACTTGATACACTTTCTTGAATGTCGGTTCTCCGCACTTGCTTTGTACTCTTTGAATTTTTCAAAGCACTCAGACTTGCGGTGCAACAGATAAATGTATCCATATCTCGAATAATCATCAATGAAAGTGACAAAATATTCATACCCACCTCTCTCTTGGATATTCATAGGTCCACATAAATCAGTATGAACCAATTCTAACACATCTTTGGCTCTATTTCCTTTTGCCTTAAAAGGTCTACTGGTCATTTTCCTTCCAAGCAAGATTCACATACTGGAAATGGCTCCACTGCCAACGAGCCTAAAGGCCCATCTACTACCAATCTTTGAATCCTCCTCAAGTTAATATGACCTAATCTCAAGTGCCAAAGATATGTTTGGTTCAATCCAGAAGGTTCCTTTCTTTTACTAGAGGTAGAAAATGTATTATTAATTTCACTTGGTTGCAGCATTGGTTCTATAGGATCAATAATATATAAATTATCTTGCAATGTACCAGAACATATAACTCGTTTATTCATCATAATGGAAACATTACGATCCAAATAAACATTATAACCATCCATAGCAAGTTTAGAAACCGAAATTAAATTCCTTCTAAATGAAGGTACATAAAGACAATTATTCAAAACCAAAATCCTATCATAACCAAAAGATAAAGAAATAACTCCAACTGCTACCACTGCTACTTTCGTAGCATCTCCCATGAACACATATATCTCGCCATCTCTAAGCAACCTGGTTTTCTGGAACCCCTGCATGGAATTACAAACATGATCAGTGGCTCCTGTGTCTACACACCAAGTGCTCGTAGACATAGCCGCTATATATGTTTCCGTAACAAGAGAAAGAGACATACCAGCATTTTTCTTCTTAGAAAGAGGACAATCCTTTTTCCAGTGACCCGGCTGCTTGCACTTGAAGCACTTGCCCTTAGGCTTCTTCACTGAATTCTGAACTCCCAATGGTTTCACAACTTTCTGTGTCTGAACCTTCTTCTTATTCTTTCCTTTCGGCTTTGAAGAAGAAACTTTCTCAGCCACATTTACCTGAACATGCTGCTGAAATAATGATTCCGCTGCCTGAAGCTCTGTCAGAAGTTCTGCAAGACTATACAACTTCTTGTTCATGTTATAATTCAAGTGAAACGGCTCAAAGCTTTTGGGCAAACTCATAAGTATGATATCGACCTGCGTTTCCGCATCAATATCAGCACCAAGGACCTCTAGTTCATTTATATGAGACATCATCAGAAGAACATGGTCCCTTACAGGTGTTTTTTTAGCCATCTGAGTGTTCATTAGAGACTTCATTGCTACTTCCCTAGCAGCCCTATTCTGATCTCCGAAAAGCTCCTTGAGATTATAGAGCATATCTGCAGCAGTGGTCATGGCCTGATGCTGATGTTGCAAAACACCCGACATTGCTGCCAGAATGTAACATCGCGACATCTCATCTGCCTTAGTCCACTTCTTAAAATACTCGTTTTCCTCATCCGGAGCATCGGCAGCAGGCTGTTCCGGTTTGGGTTCAACAGTACAAAATTTGAACTCTTCAGCAGTCAACACTATGTCCAAATTGCGTTTCCATTCAATATAGTTAGGTCCGGTAAGTTTGTTATCCTTAAGTATGGTGAAAAGTGGATTAAATCCCATTCTATCCTGAGAATCATGCATATAACACTTAATCAGAAAATTGCATATATCTTAAAACCTATTTGTTTCCTCTAACAATTAATTAAAATTAATGCACTAATATTTAAATTCCATATCTGGTACGCCATGATGGGTGACATATATACCATTTAAATTTAAATATTACTTCGGTCCCACTACTAAATAATACGCCACGTTAGGGTGGACTATATATTATCTTTCATAGCTAAGTGTATACCATTATTTAGATCTTAAGTTGCCTTTAGTCAGACCCATCCGTTCGATGTATCAATGGATAAATCCCAGGTGTTTTCGGTGAAGTCACAGACGGACTCGCTTAAGAACACAACTCCTAAGACAGAAATATCCATTATCAACATCAATCAAGGAATGTCCAACTTTTTTCTCGAATTCTATGAAACTTGGTATGTCACGATGGGGTGAGCTTACCTTTCAATATTCGTGATTAACTTAAGAAGATTGTCCTAGTAATATCCTTAACACTACCCAGACGTCATAAATCATACGCCACGATGGGTGACATATATCCAATTCATAATCGTCCTAGTGTTAAATTACATACAACCAATAATGGATGACCATGGGATCTAATATCAAATTAATTCCCTCTCCCACTTAGTATTTTACTTTGAGGATTTTTTTATATCTACATGCATCGTCATATGTTAATTCTTCGAGGTCCACATGTTATCATAATAACAAGACAAAGAACACATAACATAGAAGAACATGGCATGACGATCAACATAATTAAAGCATAGCATATAACCCTATGTCCATGTCGTTCTAGCATACTAAGGTTAGTATTGCATGGCATGATAATCACGTAAGGCATATAAAATTGCAATAATTAAAATAAATAGCAGAAATTATGTAAAACATAATAAAACACATCCACTATTATGGCCCCAGAAAAATAGCTTCGAATTCTTTCGTTGAAAATTTCCCGAAATCTTCAGGAGCCCGTTTGGAGGCCTAAACAGCGTCAGAATGGGTCGAAAAATCGGGGAATGGTTCTTTAGATGCATTCCAGCCTGTTCGTCTCGTTCTGCCGTTTCCGAAAAGTGCTTATTCGCCCAAAACAGCGAAGCTCCCATGAAAACAGTATGGCGCAGCGGAAGAACCCTGTTTCTCGTATCTCCGATGTTTAAACGATTACATACACCATGTATGCTGTCCTTTCCAGAGAGTATCCAATGAATATACCTTCAAATGCCTTTGCATCAAATTTTCCAACATGCTCAGAGGTATCTTTCATCACAAAACACTTGCTTCCAAACACATGCAGATGCTTGAAGGATGTTCTTTTTCCAGTCATTAATGAGTAAGGAGTTTTGCCAGACTTCTTATTGATCAATGTTCTATTATGCACATAGCATGCTGTGTTAACATCATCAGCCCTAAAGCTAGTAGGTAGCTTTGCATCCAACAACATTGTCCTTGCAGCTTCAATGAGAGTTCTATTCTTTCTCTCAACTACTCCATTTTGTTGAGGTGTTCTAGGAGCTGAGAATTGTTGAGAAATTCCTTTATCTTTGCAAAACTCATACGATGTTGAATTTCTGAACTCAGTCCCATTATCACTTCTCAAAGCAACTACAGAGGAACCAGTGCTTTGTGCTTCTCTATCAACTCTCTTGATATGCTCTATTATGACTTGAGGTGCTTCATCCTTGGAGAATAGGAATTCCACCCAAGTATATCTTGAATAATCATCAACCATCACTATAGCATATTTCTTTTTGGAAAGGGACATTACATTCACAGGGCCAAATAAATCCATGTGAATTAGCTGCAGAGGTTTTGAGTTTGTATTGAGCAACTTGTTCTTGTGACTTGATCTTTTAATCTTTCCTTTCTGACAAGCTTCACATGCTCCATCTTGCACAAATTCCAAGGCAGGCAAATCCCTGATGAGATCTCTCTTGGTTAGAGAGTTCATTGCCTGAACATTCAAGTGAGACAGTTTCTTGTGCCATAGCCAGAATTCCTCATTTGTGGCTTTAGTGTAGAAACAACAAATTTCTCCCTTGTCTGCAGCCTTGAGATCAGCTACAAATAGGCTTCCTTTCTTCACACAAGTTAGAACAACTTCACCACTTTCTCTTTTTGAGATTGAACAATGATCTTCATCAAATTCCACTTTGAAACCCCTGTTGGTAAATTGTCCAATGCTCAAGAGATTATGCTTCAGTCCTTCAACAAATGCTACATCTTCAATAATGACAGTTCCAGATTTAACACTGCCATATCCCATTGTATAACCAATGTTGTCATTTCCAAAGGTTACTGATGGGCCAGCCTTTTCCTCAAAATGTGATAGCAGGGCTATATCACCAGTCATGTGACTTGAGCATCCACTGTCCAAGATCCATATGACTCTTTTATTCCTGTTGCCCTGCATTCACAAAGTAACTAAGTTTTTTTTGGTACCCACACTTGGTAGGGTCCAGTTGATTTAGAAACATTTTTGTTAACAATTCTTCTGTCATAAATTGCATTCCTCACAGTAGGAGACTTCACTTTTTCTGTGGCTTTGGAGTTTACACTCTTAGGCTCACATGAAGTTTTCACCCTCTCACCCTTGATTGGGGATCCTGTCCTGTGAGTGTGTACATGTGTGTGTGATTCATAGGATTGTGCAGAGTCAAGTTTATGCTTAAGAGATAAACAGTTAGCAATCACAGTCACATAGCATGTCATGCAGTTTGGCTTACCACAGAAAGAATCATGACTAGAATTTATGCTAGCAGAATGGTTACTCAGGTTATCAACTTCAGCAATCTCAGGCTTACTACACTTATGAGTCAAATGATTAACAGATAGGCATTTTTGACATTGTTTCCTGGGAGCATTTGGCACATAAGCATAGTTGTTACCCTTGTTGACACCTACCTTACCATTTATGTTTTGTTTCTTTTTCTTAACAACTTCTTTCTTTACTTTAGGACTCTTGACAAGGTTGTCTTTGGTCTCTTTCTGACTGACAGATTCAGGAGAGGAAGAAGTGTCTTTAGCAGCCTCATCTTCTTCAAGAAGTTGTTGTTTGATGATCAATAGTTCTTCATCAAACTCAACAACACTCTTTTTGAAGATGGGCTTTTCAACATTAGACAGAATGGTTGGGGCATTTTTGTTTGTAAAAGTTTCTTTTCCTTTGCCCTTTGCCTTCTTCCTTCCTTTATCATTCTCAAAGTCAAAACCAACTCCAACCTTGCAGTCTTCAGTGTGTTCCTTGTGATAGGTTTGAATAAGTTCAGATGAGTTTTTGAAACTTCTTAGCTTTAATTCATTTTCAGCAATCTGCTCTCTAAGAGCTTTTTCTATTTGTTCAGCACAAATTACTTTGTTTTTGAGATACTCAATCTCCTTATTCAAACCATCAAGGCTCACCATCATTAACTCAAGTTCCTCATTCTTTTCTGTAAGCTCAAGGTACAGTTACCCTGTCAATTTCTTCATTAGCAACTAACATGCTAGTATGAATATTAAACATTTCAGTACTCATGTCTTCAACAGTCTGCTTGTATTGAAAGGGAGTCATGTCAAGAGAACTAAGAATAGGTACCTGACTTGAAGAATCACCATCATCAGAAAATGCCATCAAGGCATAATTTGAGTACTCTTGTTCTTCTTCTTCATCAGAGTCATCCCAGCACTTTCCCTCAGCAATAAAAGCTTTACCCTGTTGTTTCTTGAGTAAAGCTTGTTATTCCCAAATGACCTAACAGAATTGTAGAAGGGGGGGGGGGGGGGTTGAATACAATTCTTGATATTTTCTTGAAACTAAACACTTTATGAAATTAAACTGAACTGAATAAATAAAAACACAAGATATAAATAATTCAGTTGGATTGTTTGATGATCCAACTGAAGTTTTTTTATTGCGGAAATAATCTGTGATACAAATGTTCACAGCTGCTCAGTTACAATGTTGTAGAGAAGAATGCTCTCAAAAATAGCTAATACAATCTATTTGTTTTTCTTCTCTCTTTCTAAAGTGACTGCTACACTTGGTTATAAATCCCAAGTTTACAATTCTACATTTGGTTAAACTAAAGAATAATAGAAGTAACCATCAGTAGCTTGCTTTTCATTCCTTTTGTCCAATGGTCCTTGGAGATCTTTGCTTTTGTCTTCATGCTCATTATAATCATTCCCAAGAGCCTTATTGGAAATTGGAATGTTTCCTTATTTCCAGTAACCACTTTGATGGTTTCCAATGCAAAGTACACTTCCATATCTCCTTTTAGATCTGTTCAGTAAACTGTCACTATCACTTTGTCAACTGTTCAAAAAGAAACATTGATTCGTTGATAGCAAGGAGATGTGTTTCGTTGATAGCTTCATTCTTCATTCCGTTGATGGTGTTTCCCTCGTTTCGTTGATGGGTAAACTCCATACCGTTGACATAGTAATCTTCATACCGTTGACATGTCTTCACTTAGGCAGAATTACAAGGCATAACATATTTACAATTAACCAACCTATTTTGCCTATCTAGTACATAGTCAACATGACTTAGAAAACCTATCTAAAACATATAATAGAATGCCTATCATACTGTGAAGTATTGTACAATGCAATTGCTACAACACTCATTTCGTTGATGAGCTTCCTGTCAACGAAACACTACTAAGCATGCTATTTCGTTGACAGCTACAAAATTGACTTTACACAAATTCTACTAAGTGTTTTATGCTTATCATCAAGAACAACATATTCCTAACAATCTCCCCCAATTTATGACTGATAGAATAACAGCCATAAATCAAGAGACTTGATGATAACAAAAACACTCAGATACATCATAAATTACAAAAGTAGAAAATGTATTAAGCTTCAAAACTTTATAGACAAAATATAAGACTTACAAGACTAATGCCCACAAGTGCTCCTCTAGTCTGAGCAAATGTTTCATCTGTGACTTCTTTGTGGCATAGTCTTCTTCCCTCTCTTGGAGTTGTTTTCCTCAATCTGGACCTGTAGTCTTCTGTAGAAGATTTTCTCCTCTTCATCTTGATCACCAAGCTTGGATTGCATCAGCTTTAGAGTTTGATTAGATGCCTTCTCCAGCTGGTCTTCCATTCTGAAGAATCTTCTGCAATTGTCCTTGTCCTTAAACTCCATCATCCAATAAGGTTGAAGATGGATTTTCTTTCCTGTTGAGGGAACTCTAAGTATCCTTGGAAGAGCCTCAGGCTTGTTCCAGCTAGCCTTTAACTGACAGATTTTGGAGACCACCTCAGACTTGGCTGTTTTGGTGAAACCGAAGTCCTTTTTCAAGCATCTAAACACTGAGAGTAGTGTTTGATAGTCTTCTCCTAAAATTCTGTAGAGAGGCCACACTTGTTCTCTACCACCCTTGAATGTGAACACTAGTCTTTCAGGCAACTTTTGAGAAGCTGCAATTCCCCTTACTTCCACCAGGTTGTCTAAGTCAAGATGTAGACTGGATTCTTCCCTGATGTCAGCAATGTACATGCAGTCCTCTGGGTTTGAAGGGGGTTTTTGAGATTGTGGCTTTCTCACAAAAACAGGCTTTACTTTGACAGGCCTCTTCTTTGTCTTCATTGGTTGGTCCTTTTCTAACAGGAACTTTGGAAAGTATGCCTCATCAAAATCAATTGGTTCCTCTTTTGGCATGATTGGTTGATCATGAAAATTGACAGGATGTGCAGGATCACAGGCCAACTTTCCCTCAAAAACTGGATTAGCAATTGTTGGAGGTGCAATAGGTATAGAAGAGTCTGATGCAGTACTCTGAGAATCAGCACTCTCAAAGTCTATGTTTCTCCTAGCTCTCTCTTTGGGTTGCCTTGTGCTCTTCTTTGAACTCCTTTCCTCTCTAGTGCTTTCCTCTTGCTTCCTTTCTTCTTCATCTAGAGCTTGAGCTACTGCAAGAGCTTGCATAGCTGCTCTTTCTGATTCCTCAGCCTTGGCTTCAGCAAAGTTTGGATGACCAGCCCAAACACAGATTTGTTGTCCATTCCTGTAGACAATTGCCCTTTGCTTCCTTATCTCATAATCATTACTTTCCTTGCTTTTTGTGATGAGTAGACCAAGAAGCTTGTGCTCATCTGGATAAGGTGCAGGATAGAAAGTCCTTGCTATGTTTTTGCCCTTTGGTTTAGCAGGGGACTTGGGAGATAGGCTTCTTTGAATTGTAGCTTGTTCCACATCCCTAATGCATGAAGTTTGTCCTTTTTCCTTCCTTGGTCCTTGAGTGACTCCATGTAGAAGGGGCTCTTGGTGATAGAAAGAATTTGTCTGTGGCTCCCATTCCGTTGATGCTAGTGCCATGGCATTCGTTGATGGCTGTTCCGTTGATGGATTTGAGTCCTTATCTTCAGTAATCTTCTTGAACTTTGCTTCTATGTTGGACCAATGTTCTTTGATTTGTTCTGCAAGTCTCATCCTCATAGAAGCTTCTTGTATAAGGTCAATACCATCCTTTTGCTGCTTGCCAAGCTCCCCCATTGCTAATGGCTCCTTTGGTAGGGAAATGGCTGGGACCATAACCTTGGTAATCTGAATGTCTAGCTCCTTAGATTTCTCCCCCTTTTTGTTATCATCAAAAGAGATGGCTGGGAGTCCTTGAGCTGCCACTAGCTGGGCCAATAGTTGAGTTTGTTTCTCCTGTTCCTTTTGCATCTGTGATAGAGTGGCTTCCACCTTGTCCACTCTAGAAGAGAGAGTCTTCAAGGAGGAATCCACTTCAGGTTCTTTAGAGAAAAACCTGTTCATCCTGGACACAGTGAGAAGAGGAAGCTTTTCATCTAGCCTCCTATCATTAGCAGCCCTAAGGTTGCTGATTGAATCCTTGATCTCTGTAGCCTCAATCCTTGTCTGCAACATTTGTAGCCTTTGAATTTCCAGAGAATCCATTATGGCTTTGTAGAATTTCTTGTCCCTTGCTCCTGCAGACTCATGAGCTAGATATGCTTCTTTGTACTGCCTTGTGATAGCAGCATCCAAATTGCTTCTACCATGCATATCTTGAGAAAGCCAGTTTGGTGTAGGAGGCACCACAGAAGTCCCAGTCTGTGCAGTAGTGGCCACCTGTAGAGTGTCACCAAAGCTATCCTCATTATCAGAAAAATCAAAGTCTCCACTTGCTTCAGCTCCTGGAGGTAGATTGGTCAAGGCATCCTTTGCTCTTTGCATTGATGCAGTTGTGTGAATTAGTTGTAGTGACCTCTCTGCCTCCACATTGCCCTGTTGAGCCAAAATTTGATAGGCTGACACAGGATGAGTAAAGGTCTCAGGATCCAGGGAAATACTATCCAGAGTTTGCTGATAAACCTCTTGGAAAGTAAGTTCCCTTTCTCCCTCACTGACCTCCATTAACTCATTAGCAATGGCTGCTTCCATCCTTATTTCTCATGTAGTCCCTTCTCTCTCTCCACTCTGTTCTTGCATCATGGGCTCCCCATGGCTCACACCTCTCACACCCTCACCTTCACCTTCTAAGGTGGAACTCTCAATCTCTCCTTTTGCCTGGCTGGAAGAAATAGCCAGCCTCTCACTCACATTCTCTCCTTTTGCCTGGCTGCAAGCCAGCCTCTCAGTTTCACTCCCTCTCAGTCCTAGAAGTGTCTGAACTACCACTAGATCATCTGCACTAGTTGTGGGAACAAC
This sequence comes from Heracleum sosnowskyi, assembly GCA_030848705.1. Taxonomy (NCBI): domain Eukaryota; kingdom Viridiplantae; phylum Streptophyta; class Magnoliopsida; order Apiales; family Apiaceae; genus Heracleum; species Heracleum sosnowskyi. The sequence continues at coordinate 38,266,018 of CM061244.1, forward strand.
TTGATTTTCAATTAAAGGTGCAGAGTGAACTATCAACGGAATGGTAGTTTGAACTGTCAACGGTATGGATACCGTTGATGGAGAAACACTTGTCAACGAAATAGACTGTTTCATTGATGAAGTCAAGAAAGCACTTTGAGAATGAGAAATTACAGTAGAGTCTGTGGTGATTGATTTTAGAGATTGGTCCACAGATCCCCTTGCAATTTCAGGAAAAATTGGTTGATGGCCCAACAAATCACTTAGCAAGTGATGGCCACCAGCTTCAGAGTGGGGCTTCTCCAAGATTAGAGTTGGAGAATCAGGAATAGATGTATGGATCATGTCCACATCCAAAGATTGAGTTGGTGAATTTGATGGAGATAATTCAAGATTGATGTTTAGAGAAGAGGACTGTAACCCCAGAGAAATGATAGGGGTTACATCAAACTGAATTTGAGAAACTGGAAGTGTTGCTTCCAGTGTGTGTGCACCCTGTGTACCCTTGGACTTTTGCTTCACTCTCCTTTGGTATTGGGAAAATGTAGACTTTGGGCTTGAAGTGTCCCTTACCCTTTTGGACTGTACTCTAGGAGGAGAGCTTGTTTCAATAATCACATCCTTTTGGGAGGATGCAATTAGACTTGTGTTTAAATCCATGTTACTCATTGTGCCTTGTTGGGAAGACACAATGGGGCTTGGCTGGTACACACTAACCTGTCCTTCCTTATCCTTGGGGTTTCTTTGATGTTCACCCCTTCCCTCACCTCTCACAACTCCAGACTCACTCCCCTTAGGTTGTGTGGTAGTTTTTACAACAGGTGCCTTTTGAGAAGCACCTGAGGTTGGCTTGGAGGATTTCTTTGTTTTTGGTTTTGTTGCTAGGGTAGGAGCCTGTTGGGTCACAGCTACAGACTCCATAGCAACATTGGAAGGTAAAACAGTAGAGGTGTTAGCTACACTAACAGGGATAGTAGTAGTTACCTCAATGATTGGCAGATACACCACTGGAACATCACCATTGTGGTTCAGCCTCAGTATGTCTGTCAATACTCTCTTTTCTTGCACAAAGCACTCGAACCTGGCATTAGGGTTAGAGATAACTAATGGTGCTGGACTAACATGGTTAGCCAACATCATCAGAAACCTAGCATAATAGATATTTTTCTTCCTATTTGCTTTGTCACCCAACTTAGCACCAATTTCATACATAAGTTGGGTGCTAAAGTTGTGATATCTATCATTTAGAAGCATGGTTAGGAGAATTAACATAGAGTTAGTTAATGCATCAAAATTACTAATCTTTCCAGAAAAGACCTTAATGAATGCATCAGCTAAATAACTGTATTCCCTAACCAAACCTCTCCTAATTATTCTACCCAGATTATCAGTAGGCAAAGAGTAGTTTATAGAATTTAACATGGTAGTTATTTCAGTGTTAGTAGGCAAAGCATCACAGTTATTATCAGGAATATGTAAACATGCTTGCAAAACATCAGAATTAACTATGTACTCATTACCTTGAAGAGTGAATTTTAGTGTGCAGTGTGTTCCACTATACTCACATGAGGTCCAAATTTCCTCGATTATCTCATTGTAGAGTGGTGTAGAGTGAAACATTGCATAGCTCAACTTGCAATTCTTCATGAAATCCATCATTTTGAAGAACAGTCTGTTCGGGTTTTCCTTGACAACAAAAGGGATGGAGTTGTTCTTCTCATAGATGAACCCTCCAGCAGACATAAGCTTGACTATAGGTGCCATTGTTGATTAAAGGAAAGCTTCGAACTGAATTGCTTGTTAGAGAGAAGAAGAGAGAAAAAGCCTTTGGAATTTTTGAGAACAGGTAAAAAGAAATAATGAAAATAAAATTTCTTAAATACTCCCCCAAAAATTCTCAGAAAATGAATCCAATAATAAATGTAAATTACTGGATTGGCTTAAAAATATAACCGTTACTCTTAAAGTATTACCATGATTTATACTTACAGGGGTGTATGCATAGATCGTGGTAAAAGACGTGTCAATTTTTTAACGGTTCAGATTAAAAGCGCTTTATATCAACGAATCAGAATTGGGCGTTTAAGGTCCTGTCTATTTCGTTGATAAAACTGCGTTTCGTTGATACAAAAGAACTATCAACGAAACACCCAGAAAAAGTGCTAAGACTGTCAACGAAATGGTGCATTCCGTTGGCATAGTAATTTTGACTTAGACAAAATTTTACCTTTTCCTGAGAAAATTCATTCACAGAAAAACATAGCAAATTTCTGGCTGCATTTTAACTTGCAAATATCTCAAAAATAATTAAGAGAAATTTAGCATACCTAGCTCACTTACTAATCTTGAGAATGTTGATTCATCAAGTGGCTTGGTAAAGATGTCTGCAAGTTGTTGTCCACTTGGAACAAAATGTAACTCCACAGTACCATTCATAACATGTTCTCTAATGAAATGGTACTTGATGTCAATGTGCTTGGTCCTTGAATGCTGCACTGGATTCTCAGTAATGGCAATGGCACTAGTGTTGTCACAGAAAATAGGAATTTTCTCAACTCTTAATCCATAATCAAGTAGTTGGTTTTTCATCCATAAAATCTGTGCACAACAACTTCCAGCTGCAATATACTCAGCCTCAGCTGTGGAGGTAGAAACTGAGTTTTGTTTCTTGCTGAACCATGACACAAGCTTGTTTCCTAGGAATTGACAGGTTCCAGTTGTACTTTTCCTGTCAATTTTACATCCTGCAAAATCTGCATCTGAATAACCAATTAGTTCAAAACCAGATTCTCTAGGATACCAAATGCCAAGGTTTGGTGTTCCTTTGAGATATCTGAAAATTCTTTTAATAGCAACTAAATGGGATTCTCTAGGATCAGCCTGAAATCTAGCACATAGACATGTAGCAAACATAATATCAGGTCTACTAGCTGTTAAATATAAAAGTGAGCCTACCATGCCTCTGTAACTTGAAATGTCCACAGATTTTTCCTTAGTATTCAATTCAAGTTTGGTGGCAGTAGGCATGGGAGTTTTGGCAGGAGAGCATTCCATTAGGTTAAACTTCTTTAATAAATCATGAATGTATTTTGTTTGACTAATGAAAATGCCTTCATTAACTTGCTTTACTTGAAGACCAAGAAAGTAAGTTAATTCTCCCATCATGCTCATTTCATACTTACTTTGCATAAGCTTGGCAAACTTTTGACAAAGTTTCACATCTGTAGACCCAAAGATTATATCATCTACATAAATTTGAACAAGTAAAGTAGAGCCATTTACAACCCTGTGAAAAAGAGTTTTATCTACAGTACCTCTAGTGAAATGATTCTCAAGGAAGAACTGTGAGAGAGTGTCATACCAGGCTCTAGGTGCTTGTTTCAAACCATAGAGTGCTTTGAGAAGGAAGTACACATAGTCTGGAAAATCATCATCTTCAAAACCAGGAGGTTGACTTACATACACCTCCTCTTCCAATTCCCCCCATTCAGAAAAGCACTCTTCACATCCATTTGATAGACCTTGAAATTGGCATGGGCTGCATAGGCTAGGAAAATCCTTATTGCTTCTAGTCTTGCAACAGGAGCAAAGGTTTCATCAAAATCAATTCCTTCTTCCTGTGAATAGCCTTTTGCAACCAATCTAGCTTTGTTCCTTGTGACTATGCCATTTTCATCCATCTTGTTTCTGAACACCCACTTTGTGCCTATAACACTCCTGTCATTAGGCCTGGGCACTAGCTTCCAAACATTGTTTCTCTCAAATTGGTTTAGCTCTTCTTGCATGGCTAAAACCCAATCTGGATCTAGAAGTGCATCCTCAACTTTCTTTGGCTCATCTTGAGACAGAAAGCTACTATATAGACATTCTTCTTGAGTTGCTCTTCTAGTTTGGACTTTTGAAGAGACATCACCTATAATAAGTTCAAAGGGATGATCTTTAGTCCATTTCCTTGAGGGAGGTAGATTTGCTCTTGAAGACGTAGCTTCATGATCATGATTGCCTTGATTGGATATTTGTCCTTGAGAAACTCCCCCTGAGTTTGTTGTCCCTAAGTGATCACTTCTAGAAGTATTCCTATGACTATCAACGGTATGACCGTTTTGGCTGTCAACGAAACGCTCATTCTGACTGTCAACGAATCCACCATCATGACTGTCAACGAAATGACCATTTGGTCTGCTAGCTGCTATCCTTTTTAACCTTAATGCAGCAATTTCATCTTCACTGCTGCTTTCATCTGTGCTAGATACAACAACTTTAGGCTGTTTCTCAGTAGCCTTATCATGATTCACTTGATCTCCTTCCTTATTTTCAAAAGAAAGACTTTCATGGAAACCTTCATCACAGAGACCTTGGATTTTGAGATCATCAAAAACAACATGTACAGATTCCATAACAATGTTGATTCTGAGATTATAGACCCTGTAAGCTTTCCCTGCTGCATATCCCACAAATATTGCTTCATCTGCCTTTGCTTCAAATTTCCCCAAATGCTCAGCTTGATTTCTCAGAACAAAGCACTTGCATCCAAAGACATGAAGAAAATCCAATAGTGGCTTCTTTCTTTTGAGTAACTGATAAGGGGTCATTCCTTTGGCCTGATTAATCAAAGAAATATTTTGAGTAAAGCAAGCTGTGTTAACTGCCTCAGCCCAAAAATATGTAGGTAACTTTGATTCATCTAGCATTGTCCTTGCAGCTTCAATAAGTGTTCTGTTTTTCCTTTCAACTACACCATTTTGCTGTGGTGTTCTTGCTGCTGAAAACTCATGCAAAATACCATTTTCTTCACAGAACACCTTCATGCTTGAATTCTTGAATTCTGTCCCATTGTCACTCCTAATCCTTCTTACTTTGAAATCAGGATGATTGCTTACCATCTTGATGTGATTGATAATGATTTCACTTGCCTCATCTTTAGAGTGCAAAAAGAAAGTCCATGTAAATCTAGAAAAATCATCAACAATCACAAGACAGTATTTCTTCTTTGAGATGGACATAACATTTACAGGGCCAAATAGGTCCATATGAAGCAATTCAAGCTGCTGGACAATTGATGACTCTGTCTTGCTTTTGAATGATGCCTTCTTCTGTTTTCCCTTTTGACAGGCATCACACAAACCATCCTTGGAGAACTCCACCTGTGGAATTCCTCTAGCAAGATCTTTCCTCACCAAATCATTCATAACTTTGAAATTCAGATGGGATAACTTCTTGTGCCATAACCAACTTTCATCCTTGCTTGCCTTGCTGAAAAGACAAGTGATGGTGTCTGAACTTGTGCTACTAAAGTCAGCAATGTACACATTCCCCCTTCTGAATCCAGTCATTACCACATTGTTGTTTCCTCCTTTAGAAACAACACAGGCTTCTCTAGAAAAAGTAACTAAAAATCCTTTGTCACAAAGTTGGCTGATACTAAGCAAGTTGTGCTTAAGACCATCCACCAATGCAACCTCATCTATGATGACATTCTCTTTTGAAATCAAGCCATATCCCTTTGTGTAGCCTTTGCTGTCATCTCCAAAAGCAATACAAGGGCCAGCTCTTTCCTGAAACTCTGTGAGCAGGGTAGAATCACCAGTCATGTGTCTTGAACAACCACTATCCAAGTACCAAAGATTCCTTTTGTCTCCCTGCACACAATAAAACCAAATCAAGTCGATTTTGGTACCCAAGTTTCCTTGGGTCCTGTCTTGTTAGCCTTTGCATTCCCTTTTGTACCATTTTTCACTTTGGGCTCAGATTGATTCAAATCAATCTTTACCCTTGGTGTTGATTTCTGAGGGTTGCTCATATTTTCATTCATAGCATGCATAGTTGGAGGAACAATCATGTTATTCATGTTCCATGGCATTTGTGGCATGTTAAACATATTCATGTAAGGATTAGACACAAATGGCATGCTAGCATATGGATTCTGAAATTGTGCATATGGAGCAAACATGTTAGACATAACAGGCATTGTAGGCATGGAACTGTTCATTGCAGGCTTGGGCATTCTCACATTAGGAGTTTTCTTAACAGATTTGCAGTTAGTAGACAAATGACTAACACTTCCACAATTAACACATGTCTTTCTAGGAGCATATTTATCAGGTGTGTAATTGTTGTGTTTGTTAATTCCTACTTTGCCATTCCTGTTATTCTTTTTATTTCCCTTAGCCTCATTATGAACTTTCTCTACCTTGTCTTTCAATTGCTTGTTAGACAAGTGACCTACATTAGCTCTCTCAACAGGCTTCTCAATTTTCTTTAAAATACTAGACTCACCTTGAACAAAGTTCTTGGTGACAGGACCATACTTGTCATTAAGTCTAGTGAGTTTATCTTTTCTTTTGTCTGTCAACGAAACAGCCTGATCGGTTGATGGTTCATGTGTCAACGAAACATTGCATTCCGTTGACATATCAACCTTCAACAAATGATCATTGTTGTTTGTTGACTCTGTTCCTGATTCTAAGGTTTCACCAACATACCCTAGCTTCTCTTTGTTCCTTTCCCATGATTGCTCACAGAAGGATTCCACGCCTTGAACATTAATTATGTTGGTAGCAACATTCCTGGCATCCTTCCATTTTGCAATCACACTTTGTTCTATCTCAAGTTGTGTTCTAAGAATTTCTTCCCTTTGTAACACGTTCTCAAGTTCCTTCTTAGCATCCCTACTAACACATCTCATTTTCTCAAATTCAATGAGCTGTGCTTCTAACATTGCATTCCTATCACTTAAGAGCGGATTGGTCTCTTTTATTCTTGAATTCTCTTTAGTAAGTGATTTAAGAGTAACACGCAAATTATATAATACAGTAGACATTTCATTTACTGCATTGTCGCATTCCTCTTTAGAAAGCTCAGAAAGATTAGTAATTGTTACCTGGTTGCTTGAGGAACTTGCTTCCTGCTCATGATTGTCAGCCATAAGAGCCAAGTTGACATACTCAACATCATCATCAGAATCTTCACCATTACCAGCCCAATCATACTCCTGAGACATGAAAGCCTTTTCTTTTTGTTTGAGAAGTTCAAAGTATTTCTTTTTATAATCAACAGGCTCAAATTTCCTGTTGCCCTTCTCAACCTTGGGCTTTCTGCAGTCTCCAGCAAAGTGACCAAGCATTCCACAATTGAAACATTTTGACTTAGACTTTTCAATCCAGTTTGTTTTGCTAGGTTGAAAGTTTCTTCTTGGTGGCCTTGCTTCTGAGTTTCTTTTGAACTTGAACTTAGAGAATTTTCTAGACAGAAAAGCAATGTGTTCATCAATCTCATCTAAGTCCTCCAAGTTGGCTGGTTCTGATTCTTCTTCTTCTGTCATCTTGTCTTTACCCTTGCTAACATCACTCCTACAACTAGATCGACTAGTTGTGGCCTTTGCAGCTTCTTTATTGTCATCTTCAAGTTGGTTCACTGATGCAATCAATGCAATAGATCCACCCTTCTTCTGTACCTTTTCAATTTCTTCATCTTGCTCCATTTCCAGCTCATAAGTCTTCAAGGTTCCATACAGCCTTTCAAGAGTGTAGTCTTTGTACTCTTGAGTGTTTCTGAGAGAAACAGTCATAGGCTTCCATTCTTTTGGAAGAGCTCTAAGAAATTTAAGGTTTGAATCCTTGGTTTGATAGATCCTCCCATACAACTTTAATCCATTCAAAAGCTTTTGAAACCTACTGAACGTGTCATTTAGGGTTTCACCAGCTTTAAAATGAAAATGCTCATATTGTTGTATAAGGAGTTGCATTTTATTTTCCCTGACTTGCTCAGTTCCTTCACAGAGTGTTCTAACAGTATCCCATACTTCCTTAGAGGTTGTACAGTTGATAACATTGTCAAACATCTCTTGCTCCAAACCATTAAACAGAATGTTCATGGTCCTTTTGTCTTTATGAACTTCTGCAATATCTTCAACAGTCCATTCTGAGACAGTTTTTGGAATCTCTACATCAGGTGCATCATCTGGCAGTCCAACTCTAGAGTCAAGCTTCATGGGAACGTGTGGACCTTTCTCAATGCAGTCTACATACCTCTCATCCATAGACATGAGATGTAAATGCATCTTTACTTTCCAGTGAAAGTAATTGTCTTTATCAAGAACTGGTATCTTCACACCTGCATCCTTCTTCACCATGGTTTCTGTTTTTGGTCTTGATCTTTAAACTTCTTGTATGTTAGAAGCTTGCTCTGATACCAATTGTTATTCCCAAATGACCTAACAGAATTGTAGAAGGGGGGGGTTGAATACAATTCTTGATATTTTCTTGAAACTAAACACTTTATGAAATTAAACTGAACTGAATAAATAAAAACACAAGATATAAATAATTCAGTTGGATTGTTTGATGATCCAAATGAAGTGTTTTTATTGCGGAAATAATCTGTGATACAAATGTTCACAGCTGCTCAGTTACAATGTTGTAGAGAAGAATGCTCTCAAAAATAGCTAATACAATCTATTTGTTTTTCTTCTCTCTTTCTAAAGTGACTGCTACACTTGGTTATAAATCCCAAGTTTACAATTCTACATTTGGTTAAACTAAAGAATAATAGAAGTAACCATCAGTAGCTTGCTTTTCATTCCTTTTGTCCAATGGTCCTTGGAGATCTTTGCTTTTGTCTTCATGCTCATTATAATCATTCCCAAGAGCCTTATTGGAAATTGGAATGTTTCCTTATTTCCAGTAACCACTTTGATGGTTTCCAATGCAAAGTACACTTCCATATCTCCTTTTAGATCTGTTCAGTAAACTGTCACTATCACTTTGTCAACTGTTCAAAAAGAAACATTGATTCGTTGATAGCAAGGAGATGTGTTTCGTTGATAGCTTCATTCTTCATTCCGTTGATGGTGTTTCCCTCGTTTCGTTGATGGGTAAACTCCATACCGTTGACATAGTAATCTTCATACCGTTGACATGTCTTCACTTAGGCAGAATTACAAGGCATAACATATTTACAATTAACCAACCTATTTTGCCTATCTAGTACATAGTCAACATGACTTAGAAAACCTATCTAAAACATATAATAGAATGCCTATCATACTGTGAAGTATTGTACAATGCAATTGCTACAACACTCATTTCGTTGATGAGCTTCCTGTCAACGAAACACTGCTAAGCATGCTATTTCGTTGACAGCTACAAAATTGACTTTACACAAATTCTACTAAGTGTTTTATGCTTATCATCAAGAACAACATATTCCTAACAAAGCTTCATACTTGGCTTCAAGCTCTAAGTATGCTTTATCCTTTTTGACCTGTTTAGGCTTCTTGCACTCAGTAGCAAAATGCCCAAGTTCATTGTAGTTATAGCATCTTATATTGGACCTATCCACACTCCCAGATTTGTATCCTCCTTTAGCTGCACCAGTAATCCCTTTTCCTTTGTTGAAAGAGTTTGAGCTACCTGAACCACCAGTATTTCCACTATTGAATCTAGACTTGAATGGCTGCTTCCTCTTAAACCTGATGTTAGGATATCTCCTAGCCATATAAGCAAAAGATTTGTTTTCCATCTTGTCCAGCTCATCTATGCTGTAGAACTCATCCTCCTCAGGCAAATCATAAACAACCTGAGTTTCATCACTTGTGTCATCACTTTCCAGTTCCTCAATCTTGACTTGACTGACTTTCAAAGATTCCATTCTTTGACCTAGATTGTCAGCAATAAGGGCACAAGAGGTATTGGCCATTAATCCTTGTTTTGCTTGAATAGACCTCTTCTGAAACAACTCTAGCTCATATGTCTTCAAAACACCATACAGCACATCAAAACCAATCTTTGTTAGATCTCTTTCTTTAAGGGAAGAGATTCTTGCTTCCAAGTGATCTGGAAGAGTTAGTAAGAACTTCATGTTGAGCTCTTCTGTCTCATAGTGTTTGTCATAGAGTTTGAGTTCATTTATCAGCTTGTTGAACCTCTCAAATACTTCTGTGATTCCCTCCTTTGGTTGAGCCATGAATGCTTCATACTGTGAGACTAGAATCTGTTTTTTGTTCTTCCTTACCTCAGGAGTTCCTTCACATAGCACTTCTATGAGATCCCACATTTTCTTTGCACTACTACAGTGAGCAACAGTGTCATACATGTTGAAATCCATAGATTCACAGATGATAAGTTGGAGATGTCCATCCAGTGCTATTTTCTCCTTTTCAGGATCAGTGTATTTTGAGGGGTCTTTAAGAACATGCCTTGCTGGTATTATCTCAGTGCCTACTGTTGTTTCAGCAATCTCAATCATTGGAGTAAAGGGACCATGCTTTAGAATGTCTAAGTACATAAGATTAGAAGCTTTGATGAAAAGTAACATCTTCTTCTTCCATAAGCTGTAGTGCTCCTTGTTGAAGGGAGGAATCTTGATACTGCTTAGTTTCTGTGAACTCATTCTTGATCTTTTTCTGTTTTTATGTTAACAGCCCGCTCTGATACCACTTGTTAGAAATGAATACTACTAGAAACTAGACAGAGGGGGGTGAATGGATAGTTTGATATATTTTTCGATTCTTGAAACACAAGATAAACTGTATATGATTATACTATGTTATATGCAGAACGTAAACAACACACACAATCACTTTAATCTACTTTGTATTAAGTAAATTAAATACTACAGCTTTCCAAAAATTCACAATCGAATTTCTGGCTTCTAAACAAGAACAGTTTGTATCTTGCTTGCTTACAGGGAAAAGAGTGCTAAAGATAAAACCTTGTGTATCTCTCTTACTACTTACAGTTGTGTGTGCACAATATATATATATATATATTCACCTATACAAACTAGGCACACACAATATTACACAGCTACCCCTGCTGAAAGTCCAACCTGTCCTGCCATAAGAGGTTCACTGTGTCAGGAAGGACCACCTTCTTTTCGGAGTCTTTCCCGTTTCTGTAGCTGCTTGTCTCTTATCTTTCTCTCCAAGTTTAGCTGTAGATTTTCCATCTGTTCTTTGGACCACCTTGCCAGAACAAATGCTTCAGTATTTGTCTCTTTTGATTCTTGGTTCTGTACCTTGATTTGTCTTGTTGTAAACGGCTAAGTGTTGATATCGTGAACTCCACTTTATTCCTGACTTCGCGATGTCTCTTGTGAAGACTATGCGGTATGGCCTTTGAGGACTATGCAACATAGGTCATTTGATGACTATGCGACATAAGCCATTTGAGGACTTCACGATCTAGGCATCTTTGACTTTGCTGACTTCAACACTTCACGATATGAGTCTTGAAGACTTCACGACATAGTTCAAAATAGACTATGCGATATAGCACTTCTCGACATGGATATTGGTGACTTCACGACATAGCTTTCTTCTGACTTTGCTATATAATGCCTTAGACAAATTTCTGCAACTTATTTCTTCAGGGTCTTATTCATCTCTATCTTGCTGCATGAACATTTCTGAACTTCTACCAGGACAATTATTCAATGGCCTATATACATTATAGATTGCAAGAAACTTACTAAGCTCATTATAAGTCTGAGCATACATGATCAAGCTAATGTTCCTGAGAACAAGACAAGTACATATATAGACCTATACTATATCCCAGTGATAGAAATCACTAGGTCATGTAGTGTGACATAGTCACATAGTGTAGGCTTGTTAATAGTGGTATTCAGACATGTTTTGAGCCTAACAGCAAGTAAGTAAAATCACAACGTACCATACCGACCAACCAAACTTTTACTGTTTCGTCCATTATATAATAGTATTGATATATACTAGTCTATAACATGTGCGATGCACCGATGAATTTTAAATTTTTTTATCTTATTATATGTATTTTGATTATATGATTTTATCAGAAGAAAATAAATTTTTAAATATTAATAATGTATCTATGATGTTATTGTAAGCATTTGTTTGTATTTTGATGATAAAGTTTTTAATATATTGTAAACAAAAATAATATCTTGAACTTGTGAATGTAATTTAAAAAAATAGGTAATATAAATATTTAATAATAATATATTGTTGACGGGATTCGAACCTTGAACCCGTGGGAGCATTTTGAATATCAAAAAAGAAATATTCTTTTAACATTATATCAAACGGTTCTCCTTTTATCTATCTTTCAATCTAACAGTTGTTATTTAAAGTAACGACCAGGCTAGTTTGCTTATAATAATATCCTCCATCTGTCCGTCTCATTTCTTTTCCTTCTCATTTCTTTTCTACTAGCTTATAGCCCGTGCGATGCACGGTTACTTAAATTTTATTTATAATTATTCTGTTTATAATTATATTTTTATTACGATGCAACACACGATTGTTTTTTAGTATTTATAATTATATTTATTTATGAATATTTTAATATTTAAAAGTTATTAGTTTACATGATTAAATTATTGTTAAAAAAGATTTAGCCAAAAAAAAATTATAGTTAAAAATTTGATATTTATTATATTTTACACGCTCAATTTAATATTTGTTTATATTGAGTTATAAAAGTTAGATTTGGCCAATTTTACGGTTCACATGAAATTCACAGAATAATCTTTAATTTAGTTGTGGTTTAATAGTTCTTTTTGAATTAAAAACTATTCTAAAACTAAAAAGAGAATAAAGTGACGAAATTTAATGTTGAGAATTCTATTCGATTTAGAAAATCTACTTAACTTATATGTAGTTTAGATTATTAGAATAACCTTTATTAACCAAATACATGGTTTATTGTTAAATCTAACGGTTTTCACCTATCTATTTAAGATTAAACGATTTTTATTATTTTGGTTATAAATGGGTTTCCTTATTTAATTACAACTATTTTTATGTTTTAACTTTTTGAAAAATCCAATCCTAATATAATATCTTTTAACTTATATCATTTTTAGATAATAATTTCTTTGATATGATATAATCTTGATCATCTATTTTTAAAATATTGGATCTAACAGTTGAGAATGTTTTGGCGGTATTTAGGACCAAACTACCAGGATAACATCATTATTTTTTCTTAATATTTATAATTTTTTTAATTTTTAATTTTTTAAAATATTTATTGCTAAAATATAAGATACTCTTTTTTGTAATATGTTAATGATGCGGTAACTTTGAACTTTTGAGAAAAAAAATTATCAATTAAAATATATATTTTTTTAATAGTTCTTCTTTTAAAGTAGTACACCGTGACGATCAAAATTCTGTGTAAAATTCATTTTTTTTATAGTATATCCAGTAAATATCTATGTTATTATATTAAATACTAAATAATGAAAGTTTTCTTATAAGTGTGGTCGCTTTGTTTGATCACTCAATCCATAATCGTTGGATCTTTCAAATTAAATTGTTAAATTGTTGAGAAACGTTATATATAACAGTAAAATTGTCATGTAGAATGATCTAAGATTTGAATCTACCAACAACATATTAAAATTTACAGGTTTTTTTTTTGAAAAAAAAAAGAATTTTTTTCAGTTTTAGTTTTTTTCTTTCAGACATAGGTTATTTGATAATATTTTTTGTAAAGTACGATTTTTCAGAAAAGTACTATACTTATTGATTAACAAACTTTTAAAGTTTCGAATTTAATAATTTACGATGTATATAGGTTAAAAAAGTTAGGTTTGTTCTGTAGCCGAGTCTACAATTTCAAAATACGGTTTTTTTTAATATGAATATAGTACTGCTAACAATGAAATTAGGTCTCTATGAATGCTTATAAAACAAAATCACCATTTGCGTATAATTTATTATTTAATAATAAATTATATTTGATTAGCTATGATCTATAACTTAATAAAATAGGATAAAAAATATGCACAATTTTATAAAATTTTATCCTCTTATTATTATATTCTTTGTTGATTTGAATTTTTCTTAGATTGATTTTAATTTTTGAACATAGATTTCTAAATTTAAAATAGTTAGAAAAAAGTAATTAAATTGGCGTTAAAATAATGATGACATAATAATCATTATTAGAATTTAAATACTCACTTTACTGATTTGGGCTTTATCTTGTGTTTTAAAAATCAGATTTTGACGATTTTACACTCCACGTGAAGATAATTAAATTATTTTTAATTAAAAGATGGTTTAACAATTTTTATCTAACTGGAATAGTCCATGGGAGAGAAAAGAAAGTCACGAATTTTTTACATGGAGAATTCTATTCAATATAGAAAACTTATTTATATTTGGTATATTTGGTTTAAATTATCAAAATACACTTTTTAGAATTTAAATATAATCCTATTATAAATAAAATGCACTTTTTTAATATTTGATCAAACGATTTTCATTTATCTAGTTAAGATCTATTAGTCCTTATTAATTTGGTTGTCACGATCAAAATTTTGGATAAATCCCTATTATGCTTATTATATAAAAGAGTTTAATATAATAAGGATATCAAGTACATACTGATATAAGTATCTTACTAACTACTTTTACTTTTAATGTTTCGGTTTTATTTATAGTGTATATAAAATTTTAAATTAGATTATTACTTTAAAATTATTAAACAGTATAAAAATTATGTTATGATTATATAAAATTTTATTCTCATATTATTATAGTCTTTATCGATTTGAATTTGTTCTTAATTTATTTTAATACTTTATTGAAAGAAAGATAAAATTTCTATATTTAAAAGAATTAGTGGAAAAATAAATAAATTGGTGCTACAATTATAAAAAAATATTTATTAAAATTTAGATACTCACTTTACTATTAGGGCTCTATCCTGAGTTTTAGAAATTGAATTTTGACGATTTTACAACCCATGTGAAACTAACGAAATTATCTTTAATTTAATGATGATTTAATAATTATTATCTAACTTGACCAGTGACCTACCCATAAACCGAAAAGAAAAGATGGTTAAGTATTATATTCAAAACTAGCATGAAAACCCGTGCAAGGCACGGGTCACTATCTAGCATAATTGTTTTAACTTCTAAGTAGTTCCGTGTTTATTATAATTTATAGATCGTTTGACAGACGTCTCATTGCGGTACAAAAGCTGGACTTGATCTCCGTAGTGAGATAGTTAGCGTTGAAAAGTATCCTTGGTTGATGTGTTTTTGAGTTAAGAAATGAATAAATTCGATATTTATGATATTTGTTATGTGTAAGATCTATGTCAAAATATGATTATCTTACATACAATTTAACTAATTGTAGTTCGGTGTAAGATCTATGTCAAAATATGATTATCTTACATTAACCTGCACAATTTTACTAATTTAGCTCGATACATTTTCTTGTTTGTGAAATGTAATTTGCATCGTAGTTATTTTATATATTTTGAAGTTAAATCAAATGTCTTCTATCAAATGACACTCACATATTTCGCGTGAAGTTCTAAAAATCTGTGATTTTATGTAGTGATATAAAGATGTTTCAGTTAATAGATAAACTCAAGTTCAATTTCTACAAACAACTTTTTCTAATAAATAATAAACACAGAGGCAAGTTAGTCAGTTCAAATCATGCACAAAATATCTCATAGTTAAATTATATCACCAATTATAAGATTATGTTAATCGATATAATAATAGATACCAAATACTCCTCTACTCACGTGACACACACATATACATATAATGTGTTTGATGTAGAACATGTATGACTGAGTAGTGCTATGGTAGGAAGATGAGCAAATTAGTGTATAAACCCAAGTTCGATTCCATTCATTAACAATCTTTTTTTTTAGAAAAAAGAGTAAACACAAGGGAAATTTAGATATTTTAAATAAAATAAAATAAAATGTCTCACCAATTTAGATTAGATTAAATGTCTCATGAATAATTGCTTTTATTGGCCTATAATAAAATAGATATATAATAATAATACCAAATATTTCTTTACCCACACGACACACACATATGATGTGTGTAATTTACAACTCATATAATTGAGAGGTGTGGTGGTAAGAGGAGGTGCAAGTTATTGTGGAGACTCAAGTTCGAATTCACTCAATATCAATTTTTTTAAAGAATATTGCTATGGTAGGAAGATGAGCAAATTAGTGCATAAACCCAAGTTCGATTCCATTCATTAACAATTTTTTTTTAGAAAAAAGAGTAAACACAAGGGAAATTTAGATATTTTAAATTAAATAAAATGTCTCACCAATTTAGATTAGATTAAATGTCTCATGAATTATTGCTTTTATTGGGCTATAATAAAATAGATATATAATAATAATACCAAATATTTCTTTACTCACACGACACAGACATATGATGTGTGTAATTTACAACTCATATAATTGAGTGGTGTGGTGGTAAGAGGAGGTGCAAGTTATTGTGGAGACCCAAGTTCAAATCCACTCAATATCAAATTTTTTAAGAATAATAAACATAAGGGCAATTTGGACATTTCAAATGCATTAAAATGTCTTGCCAATTTAGCATGAATAAAATTTCCCCCCAATTAATTGACCCATGTTGGGCTATTATTAATAGAAAGATTATTGTTTATGAATATGAAACCCTCAATATTTTAATAATATTTTGATATTATCTTTTTTATGTTTGTTATATGTAAAATAATATAATTATAATTTGGATTAATCAAATTGTTATGTTCCTTCAGAAAAAAATGTTTAAATTTAAGTCTCTTATAACGCAGAGTCCACATGTATCATTGTTATATGATATACATGAGCATTATATTGATAATTTTTAATATTGTAATCGATATGAATTGTTATCTGATATTTGGTTTAACAATTATTAGCTAACTCGAACTATACATAAATTTAAGAGAAAATATATTTAAGAATTTTTACATAGAAAAATTTTAAATTATCAAAATACACTTTTTACTATTTAAATATAATTCTATTATTAATCAGATACACTTTTTAATATTAGATCTAAGAATTCTCATCGATCTATTTAAGATCTAACTGTAATAATTAATTTGGTCGTATAGTGGTCGTACACGGACCAGATCGATTTTAATCTTTCCTTAAATTGATTTTAATATTTTATTGAAATAAACATAGAATTTATAAATTTAAAAGAATTAGGAAAAAAATTAAATTGGTCCTACAATAATAATAAAAAAATTATTAAAATTTAGATAATCACTTTACTGTTTGGGCTCTATCTTGAGTTTTAGACAACAGATTTTAACAATTTTACAGCCCACGCGAAGCTAACAAAATTATCTTTAATTTAATGATGGTTTAATAATTATTATATAACTGGAACTATCCATAAACTAAAGAGAAAAGATAATTACGATTTTTTACATAAAGATTTCTATTCAATATAGAAAACCTATTTATAATTGGTTTAAATTAAAAAAAATATTAAAATTTAGATAATAACTTTACTGTTTGGGCTCTATCTTGAGTTTTAGACAACAGATTTTAACAATTTTATAGCCCACGCGAAGCTAACAAAATTATCTTTAATTTAATGATGGTTTAATAATTATTATCTAACTGGAACTATCCATAAACTAAAGAGAAAAAATAATTACGATTTTTTACATAAAGATTTCTATTCAATATAGAAAACCTATTTATAATTGGTTTAAATTATCAAAATACACCTTGCAGTATTTAAATACTATCCTATTATTAATCAAATACAATTTTTAATATTATATCTAACGGTCCTCATCTATTTGAATATTTATAGTTTTATAATCCAACGGATCATATACTTTTGGTAGTACAGTGACCGACCAAAGTTTTGGATAAGATCTCCCTTACGCTTATTATATATAAGGAGTTAATAGAGTAAAGTTTAACGGAGACCTAGTTTTATTTGGAGACCGATCCACCCTTTATTTTAGTTAATCCAACGCTCCTGTTTATCTTGTTAAATTTACGTTGCGTTACATTGTCTAACCAGTACACAATAATTATAATTCTTACATCTAACTGCATTACATAAAAGATTTTATTCCATTTAAATTAGATCATTTTTGTAACACTTTTTCTATAAATTTTGTTATTATAATTTTATTTTGAAACAATTACATTTTCTGTACTGCGATAAATATATTTAAATACATTAGAAAATTTGTAACTTCATGCCAATTATATAAAAATAAATTTAATGTTTTTCTTATTTGTTCTACTATTTTTTGTTTAAAAAATAATGACTTTATTACTTATCATTGTAATGTGTATTGCATTCTGAAAACAAGTTCTGCAAATAATATTTTGCATTACTGTATACAATTTACATAATGTGATTTACTCGATTTTTGAGTATTGTTAGTGCATTTTATAAACTATTTTGCAAAATACATACATTGTTCATCTTTTATAATGCATTCGTTCTGCACTTCATAAAATTATTCCTAATTATGTTGAATCGTAGAGCACTCTCATATTTTGATTACCTAAAATATAATAAAATAATCAATATCTATAATATAGAGGTTCAAAATGTTATTTTGCTCTAATTGTGTTATCTATATTGATTATTTATAATTTAAAAATTAATATTTATTTAATATTTTAGGTAATATATAGGAAATGAGGAGGAGGATTGGCAGTATAGGAATTCACTTTTCTCTCCTCTGGGGTTTGGTTTTCTTTTCCTAAAGGGGATAGGAGTCCCATTAAAACATGATTTTTAAATCTAAACCCCTAAAATATGTATAACTAGGACAAATTTAGGGAATATGGAGTGCTCTTGTGCACTTTGTTTCATGTCTGGCACGCATTTTACAAATATTGTCTGAAAATGTTTAAACAGTTGTGTGATGATTGCTTTTCGTGGTAGGTACTGTACGTAGTTATACTACGTTCAGGTATTGACAAAGCAAATGAACTTGCAGCATTCCAAAATCTGCGCCATACAGAAAATAATGATCTTAGAGCAGCTCCAATGGAGGACTGTTTTTTATCTCGAGCCGCGTGAAAAGGAAATGGTCAAGTGAATGTATTAACAAAAGCATTGCATGGATGGGTACTAAAGTGGGCGGTCCCTCTTTGGAGGGCCGTCCCACTTCATGCTTAAACTGTCATTTCTTGTCCTTTTTTACCGTTTTAAATTATCCTGTAGCTTTTTATATATATAAATGTAACGGATTTGTATATAAACGGTAATATTAACGGTAATATAATAACGTTAATATTTTTGTTTACCTATATATACAATATTCTCACATCCTATTTTCATACCTTTCATTTATTACAAATATTAATTTTTTTCCTTTCAAAAGATGAATCCAAATAATCCCCCATCTTCAAATTCTCAAAACTCAAACTCTCAATTTCCTTATCCATATCCAAATCCCTATTTTTCAAACCCGCAGAATTATAATTTTAATTCTCAAAATCCGAATTCTCAATACCAATTTCCACATTCTCAGAATTCTCAATTTCCATTTTTATATCCTCAAAATTCTCAATATCAATTTCCATTTTCTCCATTTTCAAACCCACAATTTGAAACCCAACAATCACCCATCAATAGTCAAAATTCTCCTAGTTCACAAGTTCCGGCCTTTGGCAACCCAAATTTTATTGATTTAAATGATGATCGTGAAGAAACTGAAGATGTTCGAGAAATTACTGGTCAGTGGAAGTGGGTTGAAGATAGACTCTTACTAAGTGCATGGTTGAATGTGTCAATTGATCCATTGGTCGGTACTGATCAAAAAGCTGAAGCGTTTTGGGAAAGAATTCATCAATATTGTGAAGAAGATAATCCTGGTGTTATAAAGAGAGGAGTTGTGGCTATGAAGAAAAGGTGGTGCCGGATAAACGAGGGTGCTCAAAAATTTGGAGCGTGTTATGAAAAGGCAATCAAGACAGTGGGGAGCGGTTCAAACTTGGATACCATAAGTGAGAAAGCTCATGAACTTCATTTCACTATATACAAAAAGAAGTCTAACTTTGATAGGCACTGGTTTGAACTTCGTAAACAGCCGAAATGGAGATCTCCTTCAACTACTGAAAGTTCAAAAAGAACTAAATTAAGTAATTCTGGAGCTTACTCGTCATCGGGAAATAATGATACACCACTGGAGATGCTCTTAGGCTTATCATGTACTTTCCTCCGTCTCTCTTATTTTTTTATAAATTTTTTACACTGATTGACACGTATTTTAAGGCTTCTGTAAAATATAGTTTCTGATATGGTCAGAAAAGTAATTATAGAAATATAATTGACTGGTCAAACAAAAGGCCGATATTTAAAGCCCAATACCCTAATTATTCATTAATTTCGTAATTAATGAATAGGGAAAATATACAGCTCATAAAAAGAGTCCAAATTATGGCAAATTGGTCAAAGAAGGATCCAGAATCCTAATTAAAGGCAATTAATGAGTCATAACCTTTATCAACAAGGAAACGAATTCTTCAGCAAGAAATACAATACTTATCCAATATCAAAAAGAAGACTTATCCGTTAAGTCTCCCAAACATACCATAAATACTAGGCTCCAGACGCCTATATAAGGTCCCTGATCCTACAATCAGAACTACGTCTTTGGCTTGATTCTCAATAACAATTTGAGATAGGTAGGCATCTTGTGAGGACCAATTTAGTCCGGATACACGAGTGCAGCCATTAAAGCTCGAAAGCTCATTAATCCAAGCAATTAATATACAAGTACGTTTTTTAATCCATAACATTTGGCGCCGTCTGTGGGAAGACAACATCAACCATGGCAAACACACGAAGAACAGCTCGGGATACTCAGACTCCCGACGATCGCCCCCTCACCTCTGAGGCTGATCAGCCACCGCCGACTACCGGCACACAAGGGGCGAATATCCCCACCAGTACTCAAGGACCGGAAATCCCGATTTCGGTTGAAGGGACGAATCCCCTGCAGATGGTCATTCATGGATCTAATCCACAAGAGACCGTTCACCAGCAACCAATCACGACCTCCCCGCTGCTCATGAGTGCACCAAGGAGCCTTCAACTCCATACTACTGATCTCCCTCAATACGCGAATCAGACTTTGGGGATGCCAAGCTATGGCATGCCCCCTCGACCCATGGCGGGCGGTAGTGGAACTAATCCAATCTACCATGAGGCATATGTGCCTCCTTATATTCAAGGTCTGGGACCCCAAAATCAACAAACTCGTCAGACCCCTCTCATTCAAGATTACTCTGGCCCATACACTGAGGATGAGGGTTATACAACTGGGGAGGATGTCGCCCCAAGGAGGAGACGTTCTTCACAGACAAATCGGGAGCCACCCCAAACTACTAGGGAGAAGCTTGCAGCCCATGAGGCAGAGACTGCAAGGCTCAAAAAACTCCTTGCTGAAGAAGAGGCCGCTCAAACTCGGGGCCGAACGACTGAAGGAATCCCGATAATCAACTTGGATCCACCAAGAAGGACCAAGAGGGCTGAAGCCCCAAGGGGTGATCCTAGTAATCTGTTGCCCCTAGGAGATCCTGATGATCCTACACCACCGTTTACTCAAGACATCATGAAAACGGCTATATCCAGAAAGTTTAAGATGCCTTCGATCAAAGCCTATGATGGAACGGGAGATCCCGCAAATCATGTAAGGACATTCTCCAATGCACTTCTGTTGCAGCCAGCCAACGATGCGGTCAAGTGTAGGGCGTTTCCCCAAACTCTTGCAGGTATGGCTCAACGTTGGTACAGCCGTCTACCTCCCAACTCTATTGGGTCCTTTAAGGAGCTAAGCAAGGCTTTCATCAACCAGTTCATTAGTGGAAGGGTGCATGAGAAAAGTTCTGCATCACTCATGGCAATACGTCAAGGAAAGAATGAAGCCCTAAGGGACTACATTAATCGATTCACTCGAGAGGCTTTGAAAGTCCCGGATTTAGACGACAAAGTGGCTATGATAGCCCTGCAACAAGGAACCACCGATGACCACTTCAGGAGGTCGTTGGCTAAACATCCACCAGAGAGCATGTTGAAGCTCCAAGATAGAGCCGGAAAGTACATCAAGGCTGAGGAAAGCATGAGAAAGTATGAACCCACCGCTGGCGACGGTGGAAACTCAAAGAAAAGAAAAGAAACTCAGTAGTACGACGTCAAGGAAAAGTTTCCCCGAACATCAAAGAATTCTGACTCTCCACCCAAGAGAAATAACTTTGGGCCAAAGTTCACGGAGTATGCAAGATTGAATACTCCCAGGAGTCAAATTCTGATGGAGATAGCCAAGGAAGAAGATATCAAATGGCCAAAGCCAATGAGGGCTGATTTGTCCAAACGGAACCAAAATCAGTTTTGTCGGTTCCACAAAGAAGTCGGTCATGACACCGACGATTGTAGGCAATTGAAAGATGAGATTGAGTTTCTGATACGAAGAGGAAAACTCAGCAAGTTCACTAAGGATGGAAGCCAAGGTAGCCAAAGGGGGAACTATGAAAGAAAGGATTATGATAGAAGGGACAACGATCAAGATCGGAATCCCAAGCCCCGAGGGCCAGTGATCAACATGATATTCGGAGGGCCAACTGCTGCTGGGTCCTCCCGAAACTCAAGAAAAGCTTATGCCCGAGAGGTACTGACCGTCGTTGGAGAAGCACCGAAGCGTGCACGAACAGAAGTGTCAATAGGTTTTGATGATTCAGACTTGGAAGGGGTGAAGTTCCCCCACGATGATCCTCTTGTCATAGTACCTGTGATAGGCAACTCCGAAACAAAGAGAGTCCTAGTCGACAATGGAGCCTCAGTAGATATCTTGTTCCACGATGCCTTTATCAAGATGGGTTACACTGATTCTCAGTTGACACCCTCTAATATGCCCATATATGGGTTCAATGGAGTGGAATCAAAGGTGGAAGGCACTATCCAACTCCCAATGACCATGGGACAAGGAACGAATACATCCACTCAGATGCTGAACTTCATAGTTATAAAGGCAACCTCAACCTACAATGCGATCCTTGGGAGGACGGGTCTTCATGCGTTTAAGGCTGTTGCCTCATCTTACCACCTGAAACTCAAATTCCCCACTCGGAATGGGATTGGTGAAGAACGGGGAGACCAAAAGATGGCTAGAAGCTGTTATGTAGCCGCGTTGAGGCCTGATGGAGTTGGGGGGCAGGTTCTCCCCATTGAAGATATGGACACTAGTGACAATGAGGATCGAAGAGGGAAACCAGCTGAGGATTTAATCCCAATTCCCTTAGTCCCGGATGAACCAGAGAAGGTGACTTATGTTGGGGCACTACTGCCCGAACCATTGAAAGGCAAACTCGCATCTTTTCTTCAAGAGAACAATGACGTTTTTGCTTGGACAGCGGCTGACATGCCAGGGATTGATCCCCAACTAATATCTCACAAATTGAATGTGGATCCAGAAAGGAAGGCAGTGAAACAAAAGAAAAGAAGTTTTGCTCCAGAGAGGCTTGAAGCCATTAAGCAAGAAGTAAATAAGCTTTTAGAAGCTGGGTTTATTGAAGAAATCCAATTCCCAGAATGGTTAGCTAACCCTGTGATGGTCAAAAAAGCTAACGGGAAGTGGAGAATGTGCGTCGACTTCACCGATTTGAATGATGCATGGCCTAAGGATTGTTTTCCCTTACCTAGGATTGATGCCTTGATAGATGCCACTGCTGGGCATGAGATGCTAAGTTTCATGGATGGCTTCAGCGGATATAATCAAATCAAGATGCACAAAGATGACATCGCCAAAGTGTCGTTCATCACTGACTTTGGTGTCTTCTGTTTCTTAGTCATGGCTTTTGGGCTTAAGAATGCTGGAGCAACCTATCAAAGGTTGGTGAACAAAATCTTTGAGCACCTGATTGGAAAAACCATGGAGGTCTACGTAGATGACATGTTAGTCAAGAGCCTTGATAAGGCCAATCACATTGAGCACCTCCGAGAGGCTTTTGAAGTGCTAAGACACCACAAGATGATGTTGAATCCAGCTAAGTGTGCCTTTGGTGTAGGCTCGGGAAAGTTTTTAGGTCTGATGGTTTCCAAGAGAGGAATCGAGGCTAATCCCGACAAAATCAAAGCGATTCTAGACATGGAACCACCAAAGACTGTCAAGGATGTCCAGAAACTGACGGGAAGAGTGGCTGCTTTGGGAAGATTCATCTCCAAGTCTGGAGAGAAGTGTTTACCCTTCTTCAAAGCACTCAAAAAAGTGAAGAATTTTGAATGGACAACTGAAAGTCAAGAGGCCTTTGAGGCCCTGAAGAAATATATGGCTGAAGCACCACTGTTGGCAAAACCCAAGCCAGGAGAAATTCTCTATTTATACTT
This sequence comes from Heracleum sosnowskyi, assembly GCA_030848705.1. Classification (NCBI taxonomy): domain Eukaryota; kingdom Viridiplantae; phylum Streptophyta; class Magnoliopsida; order Apiales; family Apiaceae; genus Heracleum; species Heracleum sosnowskyi. The sequence goes on from CM061244.1 coordinate 38,290,150, forward strand.
GGCGGTTTCCAACACAGCCCTTGGAGCTGTTTTGGTAAAGGAAGAAGTAAAGGTTCAGAAACCCATCTACTATGTGAGCAAGATTCTACATGGGGCAGAAATAAACTACTCAATGGTTGAGAAGTTTGCCTTAGCCTTGATAATGGCCTCAAGAAAGCTACGCCCCTACTTCCAGGCTCACAAGATAGAGGTCTTGACTGATCAACCTCTAAGAAACATCTTGCATAGCCCTCAAGTTAGTGGAAGATTAATCAAATGGGCCATTGAATTGGGCGAATTCGACATCAAGTATAAGCCTCGAATGGCCATAAAAGCTCAGGCACTTGCTGACTTCATGGTTGAATGCACCATTGACAACCAAGAAGTCGGGGGGCAGGAAGTAACTATGGAAGATAAGAAAGATAAGGAAATGACCTTCAAAGAATGTTGGGTGCTCTATTTTGATGGAGCATCAAAAACAAAATCAAGTGGAGCTGGTTTAGTGCTACAGAGTCCTGATGGATTCCTAATAGAGTATGCATTAAAACTTGACTTCCCGACGACAAACAATGAGGCTGAGTATGAAGCTCTGATAGCTGGCTTAGGGCTGGCTGGAGCCTTGAGAGTCAAAACTCTGAAAGTATGTGGAGACTCGAGGCTAGTGGTTTCCCAAGTAAATGGGGAGTTTGAGGCCAGAGATGAAGTCATGGCCAAGTACTTAAAACTTGTCAAGGCCATTATGACTCAGTTCGATGAATGCTATGTGGAACACATTCCAAGGGAGGAAAATATGAAGGCTGATGCCTTGTCTAAGTTTGCCTCTTCTAAAATTGAAAACTATGCCGGGAGTGTATACTTCCAAGTCTTGAAGACCCCAAACATCAATGGAAAGTTGGTAGCCCCCATTGGTATCACCAGTTGTTGGATTGATCCCATCAAAGCTCATCTGGAAACTGGGTGGCTGCCCAACGACACTTCAGAAGCACGAAAGCTATACGTCAGAGCACTAAGGTATGCCCTAATTGAGGGAATCCTATACAAGAAATCTTTTGTTATTCCGTACTTAAAGTGCTTGAGACCTCAAGAGGCAGAATTGGCCCTAAAGGAAGTGCATGAAGGGATTTGTGGGCAACACTTGGGGGGCAGAGCCCTGGCTCATAAAGTCACTCGTCTAGGTTTCTATTGGCCAAGCATACTTGCTGATGCTAAAAGCTACGTCAAGAAATGTGAACGGTGCCAGAAACATGCACCAGTGGTTAGGCAACCACCAGAGATGATGACATCCATTAACTCACCCATCCCCTTTGCTATGTGGGGAATGGATATACTCGGGCCATTTCCTATGGCAAGTGCTCAAAGAAAGTTCTTGATAGTAGCAATTGATTATTTCACCAAGTGGATTGAGGCTAAGCCATTAGCCAAGATAACCACCAAGCAAGTGATGCAATTCTTCTGGGAAAATGTGATATGCAGATATGGAATTCCACGAGTCCTGGTCACGGACAATGGAACCCAGTTTAACAACGATGAGTTCAAGAAGTATTGTGATGAAAACGATATCAAGTTGCGCTTCACTTCTGTCGCCCATCCTCAAGCAAATGGGCAAGCTGAGGTTGCAAATCGAATCATCCTTGATGGACTAAAGAAAAGAGTTGAACGCTCCAGAAACACTTGGGTAGACGAATTACTCCCTATACTTTGGGCATATCGAACTACTTGCAAAGTCACCACCGGGGCAACTCCGTTCCTATTGGCTTATGGAGCAGAGGCAGTGGTCCCAGTGGAAATTACTCACACCTCCCCAAGAGTTGAGGCTTATGAACCAGAAGAGAATGAAGAAGGCTTGAGGCTAGCTTTGGATCTAATTGATGAAGTTAGAGATGAAGCAAACGCCAAGATAGTTGAACATCAAAAGAAAGCCTCTTTCTACTACAACCTAAGGGTTAAAGAAAGGTTCTTTCGTCAAGGAGACTTGGTTCTCAGAAAGATTGAAGCATCCGGAGTTGGACAAAAAGGGAAGTTGGCCCCAAATTGGGAAGGACCATATCGCGTCAAAAACGTATTTGGTCGAGGCTCCTACAAGCTAGAAACCCTTGAAGGGCATGAGGTGCCAAGAACTTGGCATGCCTCCAACTTGAAAGTTTATTATGTTTAAGGTGTTTCCTAAGTGGATTCACTACTAGAAATAAGGTTTGATAAAACCAAACCAAGTTTTTAAAACTTGAGTATTATGTAAGGGTCGAGCCCATTCTTCAAAGTTATGAATTATATACTCCTATTCATCATGTTTTGAATGCATTACATACTGATAGATATGTACAAAATGCTAACTAAACGTGCAAAAGGCAAGAAAACAACACAAGCCATGAATGGCCACAAAATATAAATAAAACTAAACTTACAAAAGTTTAAGTTAAGCTCAAAGGCTGGAAATACATAGAAAGAAAATACAAAGCCATGAATGGCCATAAAGAAACTACAAACTACGGCTGCGCGTCACCATCCTTGACTCCCACATCTGTCTCCTCCCATGAGCTAGAGCCAGAAGAATGCTCATCAGCATCATGGTCATCAGCAGAAGTGTCACCGAGGGGTGATGAATGTCCTGGGTCTAAAATCCTGGCATCATCCTCCTCCATGTCATCTACTCCAGCCAAGATACGCTCCAAGGGAGTAGGAGGGTGAGGAGCAGGAAAGTCAGCAGCATCAAAGACTCCAGGATGCTTGGCCAAGATAGCCTGAACAGCATCCTCCCATCCTGAAGTATGCTGAACTGGGAAAAGGACCTCGTCATGCTTCTCGATCAAGTCCTTGTACTCCTGAGAGTCAAGGTACTCATCAATGCAATCATCCTTGCCTTTCCTCAGCTCAACAATATCAGCCTGAGTGTCAGCAAGCTCCTTCTCCCTCCTGGCAAGAGTCTCCTTAAGAGACTTCACCTCCTCCTCGGACCTCTCCAGCTTGACTCTGTTGGCCTCAGAGGAGGTACGCCAAGCCTTAGCTTGGAACAATACCCCCTGAAAGTTGGCATTGGTCTGCCAAAAGATAAAAGTTAGGAAAATATAAGCAGAAACTTCAAAGAAATAGCTAAGGTAAAGAAAATTACCGCAGCAATAGCTTGAGCCCCAAGATGCTCAGCACCCTCAAGGGTGGAATCTGCAACGAAATCCTTGTAATCACAAGGGGTAAGAGAGTGGTACGACCAGTCCACAGCATGTTTGGACACCCCAGTAATGGTGTCCTTCTTCCTGATACCCCAGTTGGGGCGCCACACTGAGGACTTGGCAGACACAGGAATGTCCACCTCATCCACAGAAGGGATCAAGAAGCTGGGAGCACTGGCTTTCCCCCTGGGATCATCCCCGATCCTAGCCCTTTTCATCCTGGATGTCTCTACATCCTTGGGCTCATTGGTCTTGTTGATAAAGGCCGCAGCTACAAGAAAAGCCGGAAAATGGTTAACAGAAAATCACAAAGAAATAAAAATAGGCATAATGAAAAGGGATAAGCAAAAATACCCTTATCATGAACAGTAGAGAGCCCAACGGACTTGAGGACGAACTCGTCCAGTAACTCCCAAGCCACGGTAGTCCCATTATCCTTAATGAGCTCTGAGTAGGCATGGAGCTCCTCCTCATTCAAGACAATGTTACCGGGACTACCATCAGAAACTCTCCCAAAAGATGTACGGAACAGGGTTCCCCAGTCCCCTCCTTCCCATACAAGATACATGAACTCATTTTTCCATTTGGGGTTATTATCTGGGATTGATTTGGGGTGAAAAATGAAAGGGAAGCCTACCCTATGGCTTATATACACCCAACCCAAGTTGTTGGCTGAGCTATTCTTAAACTGAAAGATCTTTCTAAACAAAGGTACAGAAAGAGGAAAGTTTTTACGAAGGCATAAAACCATGAAACAATTAATTATCCTCCAGGCATTTGGAGGTAATTGGCAAGGGTTGACTTGGACATCTGCCAAAAGTCTAGGAATAAACTCGTGAAAAGGGAACCTAAGGCCAGCAACTATGGCATCCCTATAAATACACAAAGCATTTGACCGCCAGTGACAAGAACGGTCACCGGGGCCGGCAGGAACAAGCTTTAAGGGGGCCTTTACCCTATACATCTTATTATAATCTTTTATCATATCTACTTCATGGAATTTATTGCTACAATCATACGAATCTAAAGCAGACACTGACGGGTATTCATCCCCACGTTCATTAATCATATCATGCAAAGACATGTATTTTGAACGAATAGGAATGGGGGTACCTCTTTTTGAAGCGGAATTCATCTTTTGGAGGCGTTGGGAAGCTCGATCGGCCATTTCTAACCCAGAAAATCTTCAAATCTTCAAAGAAAATTGCCCAGAAATCTTCAAGGAAACCCAGAATCTTCAAAGAAACCCAGAATCTTCAAAGAAAATCTTCAAATCTTCAAGTGAAAACCCAGAAAACGGTGAGAAAATCTCGCCGGGAATCGCCTTGCGACAGAACCCTAGCAGAGCAATCTAAAGAAAATTTCGGAGAAAATTTAGCAGAGTAACTTTGAGAAAGTGAAATGTGAAGAATGAATGGAAACAAATGAGAACACACCCTTATATAGGGATCACAGCCGGTCAATGGGCCGGTTGAAGGAAGGGCAACCGGCATTAGCCGGTACGGCCCATAAAAGGCTAAAAGCCCAATTGATAAAGTTGAACAGTGAAGATCCTTGGGCCCAACTAAGCCCATTACAAAAAACTAAACTACATTTTCGATCAAAGTTCTGATCAAATAAGTTCGAATAAAGCCCAAAATGGCTCTTGTATTCGACCAAAAATCTCGTCGAAAGGATAAAAGCCCAATTATTAAAAAAGGCTAAAGGCCCAATAAAAAGATGAAGGCCCAATTGCTAAAATCCTTGGGCCCAAATGAAGCCCAATATATGTGGGCCCTAAAAGTCTGTAACGAACCAAGTATTCGACCAGAATCCTAGTCGAATGAGTTCGAATAGGCACCAAAACTGAAGTCTCGTTCGACCATGTTCCTGGTCGAAATCATTCGACCAGGCACCAAAACTGAAGTCTCGTTCGACCATGTTCCTGATCGAAATCATTCGAACAGGCACCAAAATGAAAGCCATGTTCGACCTTGAACCTGGTCGAAATCATTCGACCAGGATGCAAAATGAAAGTCCTGTTCGACCACAATCCTGGTCGAAGCTATTCGACTAGGGGGGGAAAATGAGGCTCTACTTCGACTAGAAACCTGGTCGTAAGCATTCGACCAGGAGGCAAATTGACAGTAGTATTCGACCAGAAACCTGGTCGAAATCATTCGACCAGGATGCAAAATGGAAGCAAATTTCGGCCAGAATCCTGGTCGAAGGAGTTCGACCAGGAGCTAAAATCAAGGTCGAATTCGACCAGGATCCTGGTCGAAAATGACATGAAAAATTCAAAAATCAATTTATGTTCCAGGGAATTGATGAAAAATCCCGATTCCTGTTTTGGAGAATTATAAAATCAGTTTAGAACTATATGTTCGTCAAACCAAGCCACGATATGGAAGAAAATTTCGTAACTCCTGAATGAAATAACTTCTACGATAATCCAAGAGAGATTTTCCTAGAAGATTGGGGGGCAAATGATATGGTCAGAAAAGTAATTATAGAAATATAATTGACTGGTCAAACAAAAGGCCGATATTTAAAGCCCAATACCCTAATTATTCATTAATTTCGTAATTAATGAATAGGGAAAATATACAGCTCATAAAAAGAGTCCAAATTATGGCAAATTGGTCAAATAAGGATCCAGAATCCTAATTAAAGGCAATTAATGAGTCATAACCTTTATCAACAAGGAAACGAATTCTTCAGCAAGAAATACAATACTTATCCAATATCAAAAAGAAGACTTATCCGCTAAGTCTCCCAAACATACCATAAATACTAGGCTCCAGACGCCTATATAAGGTCCCTGATCCTACAATCAGAACTACGTCTTTGGCTTGATTCTCAATAACAATTTGAGATACGTAGGCATCTTGTGAGGACCAATTTAGTCCGGATACACGAGTGCAGCCATTAAAGCTCGAAAGCTCATTAATCCAAGCAATTAATATACAAGTACGTTTTTTAATCCATAACAGTTTCCAACACGTGTTTTAAGACTTCTATAAAATATAGTTCTACAACTTATTTTTAAAACTTTCTTTTTCTAAATAAAAATTTAAACATTATATTTTTATTCAGAAGAAGAAAAAATTTAAAATAATTTATCGAAGTATATATTAAAGGAGTCTTAAAATACGTGCCTTAAAATATGTTGTAATTTTACGTTAAATTAATGTACTTCATATTTATTTGAATTAAATTAGATTATATGAACATAATAAGTAAACTAAATGTTGCTAAATATTTATACTATTATATTAAAAACGAAACATTGAAAGTTTTGTAGTCTGGTTCTGAAATTTTTTGTAGTCTGGTCACTCCATTCGTAGCCGTTAGATATTTCTAATCAAATCGATGAGAACCGTTAGATAAAATATTAAAATTATTATATAGAATATCTTTTCTATTTTTCCTGACTAAAACATCTCATTTTCCAAAAATATCGCAGACAGTTTCATTTAATAAAATAACATAATAATGTTATAATTGTTAATAACTAACCCATTACCATTTTTAGCCAAAGTGTATATTCTTTTTTATATTTTCTAACTAAAATTTCTACTTTTCTATTTTTCCTAAATAACACATCTCATTTTTCAAAAATATCACGAACAGTTTTATTTAATAAAATAAAATAATAATATTCTAATTATTAATGACTAACCGATTAGTTTTTTTCCCAAAACGTGTATTCTTTTTTATATTTTCTAACTAATATTTCTTTTAACTAAAACCTCAAAAATATCACGGACTATTCCATTCAGTAGCATAAAATACTAATATTATAAATCTATCTATCTATTTATACTATATTATTAAAGACGAAACATTGAAAATTTTGGTACAGATTTTTTGGTACGGTACTTGCTTTATTTAATTGTTTATTTAATTATTATAATTAGTTACCCTTTCAGTTAAAATACATTACCATTTTTTTCTAAAACAATCACGGGCAATTCTAAAACATGTTACTTTTTCTATTTCCCTTGCTAAAATACCTCATTTTCCAAATATATCACGTGCAAACCCTTACTTATTTATTTTAAAACCTATTTTAATACTTTTAATTGACAATTACATTTCCACTCTTTTTCTAGAAAAATCATGTGCAATTACCTTTTTCAGCTAAAATATGTTATATTTTCTATTTTCCTTAGTAAAACCCCTTCTTTTTCAAATATATCATGGGCAAACATTTACTTATTAAATTTAAAATCTATTTTAATACTTTTAATTGACAATTGCTTTTTTCAACTAAAACATGTCACTTTTTCTATTTTTCTTACTAAACCCCCTCTTTTTTCAAAAATATCAGGGGCAAATCGCTACTTTTATATTTTAAAATTCAACGAAAACATGTTACTTTCTATTTTTCTTACTAAAACACCTATTTTTCCAAAATATCACAAGCAAGCCGTTACTTATTTATTTTAAAATCTATTTTAATATTTTTAATTATTTAAAAATGTTTAACACATCTACTTAATTTTTTTAATAAATGAAATTAATAAAATATAAATAATAAAATACATTACCTTTTCAGCTAAAATAAATTACTTTTTTTTTATTTTTTTCTAACAAAATCCTCTTTTTTTCTAAAAAAAAACACGGGCGATTATCTTTTTTAACAAAAACATGTTATTCTTTCTATTTTTCTTTACTAAAACCTCTCATTTTCCAAAAATATCACGGACAAACCCTTACTTATTTAATTTAAAATATATTTTAATACTTTTAATTATGAGCACTTTTTCAGCTGAAATGTGTTACTTTTTCTATTTTTTCGTTTTCTAAAGAAATTATTATTAAATAATAACATTTTTATAACCAACTACCTTTTCAGCTAAAATACATTACCTTTTCTATTTTTCCTAACAAAATCCTCTCTTTTTTTAAAAAAATCACGGGCAATTTCCTTTTTCAACTAAAACATGTTACTCTTTCAATTTTTATTTACTAAAACCCCTCATTTTCCAAAAATATCTCGGACAAATTTTTACTTGTTTATTTTGAAACATATTAAAATACTTTTAATCACGGGCACTTACCTTTTCAGCTAAAATATGTTACTTTTTCTATTTTTCCTCAATAATACCCCTTATTTTCCAAAAATATCACGGGTAAACAGATATTAATTTATTTTAATACTTTTAATTATTTTAAAAAGTTTAACACGCCTACTAATTATTTTTAGCAAATGCAAATTAATAGAATATTAAAACATAAATGATAAAAATAATAATTATTAATAACAATCCGTGCATCGCACGAGTTTTAAGCTAGTATATAGTAATACATATATCTAAATATAATATTGATATGTATTAAATTTTACGTACATTAATTTAAATCATAATTTTATTGCAAGTTCAACAAAAAAATATATATTATGAAATTCAAACCGTGGTTCCGAACCAAACCAATCCGTTTTTCTATGATTTGGTTTGAGCATCTAACTGGTCTAGTTTGGTTTTGAATTTTTAAAAACCGTTTATACTGATTTGGTTCGAAAAATATAAGAATGCGGACCAAACACGAAGCAATTTATTGAGGTAAGCAATACCCTGAATGTTCTTAAACGGACAATTTGGTACAACATTTCAGATTTCATTAGCACTTCTGTTCCTGACATTGCGAAGGCCTAGGGGCGGGAAAACAATTTGGGCACTAAAGTTAATACTTTGGTCGACCGCCCTTGAGGGCCAGCCGTGATACTTGTAATTCTAATTATGCCTTTTTGAAAGAAAGCAAATAGTCATTTGCCAGCATTCCACCAGATGATCTTGAAATGTCCTGGACAATAATAGGCACTTTGCCAGCAATGCACCAGATGATCTTGAAATGTCCCGGACAATAACAGCACTTTGCTAGCAATGCACCAGATGATCTTGAAATGTCCCGGACATTAACAGGCACTTCCCGGACTCAAAATAAGTGTAACATCCCGATATTTTTTTAATAATTTTTATTTAGTTAGAATATTTGATATTAATAAAATTAGTGGGTCATTATTAGTACTAGCCTATAACCCGTGCCATGCACGGATGAATTTTAAATTTTTTTTATCTTACTATCTTTATTTTGATTACTAGCTTATAGCCCGTGAGATGCACGGTTACTTAAATTTTATTTATAATTATTCTGTTTATAATTATATTTTTATTATCCATGCAACACACGATTGTTTTTTAAATATTTATAATTATATTTATTTATGAATATTTTAATATTTAAAAGTTATTAGTTTACATGATTAAATTATTGTTAAAAAAGATTTAGCCAAAAAATTATAGTTAAAAATTTGATATTTATTATATTTTACACGCTAAACTATTCTAAAACTAAAAAGAGAATAAAGTGACGAAATTTAATGTTGAGAATTCTATTCGATTTAGGAAATCTACTTATATGTAGTTTAGATTATTAGAATACCCTTTATTAACCAAATACAGTTTTTAATGTTAAATCTAACGGTTTTCACATATCTATTTAACATTAAACGATTTTGATTATTTTGGTATTAAATGAGTTTCCTTATTTAATTACAACTATTTTTATATTTTGACTTTTTAGAAAATCCAATCCTAATATAATATCTTTTAACTTATATCATTTTTAGACAATAACTGCTTTTTATATGATATAATCTTGGTCATCTATTTTTAAAAGTATTGGATCTAACGGTTGAGAATGTTTTGGCGGTATTTAGAAACAAACTATCATGATAACATCATTATTTTTTCTTAATATTTATAATTTTTTTAAATTATCTATCTTTCAATCTAACGATTGTTATTTAAAGTACCAACGACCAACCAAATAGAGGCTAGTTTGCTTATAATAATATAATAATATAAATAGATTAGTTTAAAAAAGAGAATAGAAAATAAAAGAAAAAAAATAGAATAAAGAGAATAAAAAAAGGAAAAGTAAAAGAAATAGAGTAAGGGTTTTTAAGAAGAGAAAAAAAAAAGGCAAATGGTTAAAAAAAATAAAGACATACGTTACTTTTGAGTAGGGAGGAAGTAGAAGAGAGGAGAGGAGAAAGAGAAAGAGAAAAATCAAAACAAAACTTAGTTGAGGATTTGATAATTGAGGTAATAGATTAGACCCTTCCATATGAGATTATAATTCAATTAGGTATTTAGACTTGTGATTTCGATGACATTGTTGTATATAAACTAGGTTTTCTTGGGTTTGAGATTCTGAATTCGTTGGCTCTCATTCGCAATCATTAAGGTTTAAGATATGGATATTTTTTGGCTCTTCATTTGTATCTTTTTATCCTGAATTCTCAAGTCTAATTTCTTGTAAACTTTGTGCCGGATTCATTATTTATCGTATCATTGTGTTCTTTGACTTGTTGGAAAGCCAATCTGATTATCTTCGATTTTCGTTATTTAAGTTTCTGAAATTCAGCTTGTAAGTATGTTGAAATCTGCCTTTTCTGTAATCTGGTTGGTTGATTTTTGTTGTCATGTTCTAACTTTGAAAATTCGTAATAAATCAGATATTTATCCAAATATTATGAGTAATATCATTCTGGAAATCTCTTTTCAATATATGCGTTTTGTTATTATATTCCACTGGCAAATGCTGTGACTTAGGAGTCTTAAACATCAAATTACCATTGTGATCAGGGGCTGATTCTGTTCTGTCAGTCCGCATTTTAATTGTTTCTCAATTCGTTACTTTTTTGTTTGTGACCAACCTTACCATTCTAGAAAGGTCTCGGAATTGCCTTCGATATTCGTGTTTCATACTTTTTGATTTGAGTTTGTCTTAATGGTGTAAATTGGCTTTCTTTCGGATTGGTCGGTTCTGATTTTTATCTTCGGAAGTCTATTTTGTTTGATATTTGATTTTGTGATATTGGATCAATGTGTTTTGAGTTATTTATGATATATGTATGATTTGGAGGCTATAACAAGACCGTTTCTCTTTTGATTAAGTTATATGTAAGTTATTTATGATATTATTATGATTTGGGAGATATTGTAAGACTCCGTCATGAGTGGAGAGAATCTCATGCTTGACACTTCCTATGCGGTGTATTTAAATAGTATGGGTGTGTCGCTGTTGTTATAGGGCATGTATAGTCATGACTAGTATGTATGTTTTGGCCATTTGGGTAGCATTGTGCTTAGTGCCTTTGCAAGCCATTGTAAGTTTTTTGTAGCGTTTGCTTTGTGCTATGCAAACCACTATAAGTTTTGATGACTACCTATTTCTGGATTTCCGAAAATGTTGGACATCCTGCAAGTGCAAGATTGTCTCCCGTATCAGTTAGTAAGTTTTGTTTTCGGTTATGTTAATTGTGATTATTATATGTACGTTGTAAGAATATCTGTAAGTGTAAGACTATGTGTAAGAGTAAGAATTACTTTTTATCGATTTTAATTTCGGTTATATTATTTTTCATTATTATGGGTAAGTGGTAAATGTATTTTTGTGAGTAAGATATATTTTCATTGGAAAGTATGTTTATTTGTGTTTTGAGTTTAGTGTTTAGTATATTGTATCTCACTCATTATGTTTCATCATTCTTTATTCAGATATTTTGTTTTATCCGCATTGTTGCCATATCCAACCTTGGTCATCTTGTTAATTATTGTTTTATATCTGTATATGAGCCTTTCGCTTACTGTCGGTCATTTGTTTCTTTGTTTCCACCGGCAGGTTATCACAATTTAGGTGGGCTTCTTGGGAAGAGTGTGAGGCTTGAATTTAGTTGTATTTTTTTTAATTGATACAATGTACCTTATTGGAGTTTGAGGATTTGTAACGGTTATTAGAATATCAGTGATTTGTAATTAAGTATATTTGGATTTAGTTATTATTTTGAGATACCCCACTTGTTGGGATGTTAAAGTCGTGTCTTCAATGTGTCTCTCTGGAAGCTTTGCCCATGAGTTTATTGTACCTTCTCCTCCTCTAGCGGCACCCTCCCCCAAGGAAAACTATTCTTCTGGAACACTTGTACTATTACTGACTAGTTCTTTCAAATGATCGATAACCCGCTCAGATCCTACTTGTGACGAATAGTTCCATTTCTATGGAATATAGCACTACATGTTGCTAGATTATAGAAGTTCAAATTGGTATGTTATCTTGGGCTTCAATGATGTGTTCTAGAAAACCTTTCATTTCTGAAGGATATCTGATGAGTAAAAATAATGTAAACTGCAAGCGCACAGTGTTTAGTTGTAGCAATCACAAATCGATCCACAGAGACTATGAATTTTCAAAACCCTAATAATTAACTCAGGCGAACTAGACAAATAAGATTTGAGATGAGATTTGTTTAACCTAATTAACAATTAAAATCAGATATGGAAAACTTAGGAATCCGAATCCATTAATCAATCACAATTAATATCAACTCACCGTAAAATCAATTCTTTTTCTTCACAAATAAGATATATCAATTAACGAGACAAGCATATACTATGAAACTTGTTATCTAACAATAACCTATCAAAACTTCATGGAGCAAGCATAGGCTATGAAAAATAAATCCGGTAACAATAATATATCAAAATCACTTTGTCAATTGAACAATTAAGCACCAAGGAAAATTACGAGAATCAATTAATAGGAACAAGAAGATATCAACAATAATTAAATTAACTTCATCCTAGGGCAAGAGAATTAGCTAGACATAATAACTGAATTAATTAAACTAATAAAAGATGAAGACATGAATGAAAAAGATAATTTATAAACTAAATATGCGAACTAGTAACAGGGGGTGACAAGTTAAATATAAAACAAAACTTAAACAACTTAAAGATGGTGTGCGTGTGTGAAGGCAGGAAGTGGCCAGGAAACAAAAACAATTAACTAATATATCAAGTAAACAACGTGAATCGCGGAGACTGAATCTAAAAACAAGAAATCAATGAATTGAAAATCAGTAAAACATAGTATAGCTGAAGAGAGTAAACAAATAAACAAAGAGCTAAACAAAATTCTAGGTGTCTCAAATACAAGAGTAAAGATCTATATTTATAGGAAAAATAACGGGCTTGGGCTCTTTGACTACAAATCGGATTCTAGAAATATTTCCTCAATTCCTTTTTCTTCTCCGATAAGTTTTCCAATTTTTCTCCAATTTCCTTTTGACTTCAAGTATTTCCATCTCCTTGCCTTTTTCGCCTTTTTCACCTTTTTCTGCTTGAAATATGATTTTATTTATTTTCCTACAAAACAAAAGAAAACAATTTATTTAATAATAAAATTATGAAAACAAACATAAAATAGGTATTTAAAATGTATTAATTATGGACCTATCAAATGCCCCTATACCTATCTTTTGCTCGTCCTCGAGAAAAACTAATATAATATAAACTACTATATAATAGATAATACCACTTCCATAGGTGATCACGGTTACATTTGGCATATGCAACAAGCCCTTTAAACCCCTAGACAACCCTTGCACATAATGATTTGAGGTCTCGTGAAGGTTTATAGTGAATGTACCCACAAAATCCATCTAGCTCATGTAAAAGATCGCATGGCAATGCAACGCCACACATACAAGTCCTCTCATGCTACATCAACTTATGAATCAAAAATGAATTTGCAATGTCTTGTCGTGGAAGATGCAAGGATTCACATAGTCTACTCAAAGAAATATGCATGAGTGCTCAAAAGTCAATGTCAAGTGTAAAAATAAGTTGGTAACCATGCTAAGCCCACAAGAGTACAACTTTGAGTCAAAACTTGGAATCTCAAATGTAGAAACAAGCAATAACTCACCTTTCACTCACAAAAGAATATTCACTCAAGAACAAGGGTAAGTGTATCACTCTTTTCCAACAAAATCATAAGGATGCTTGACATTTGGTATCAATCTAACTTTAACACAACATACATCAATGATGATAATCAAAAGGTCTTTATTTGGGTTGTAACGGGGCTAGGGAAAAGGTATGTCAAGTAAGGCCAAATAAGGTGAAGTGTCAAAAGCTAGTAGGCACCATAATTAATCATACACATCACCAAACATCCTCCCCACACATGAATTTTCTGATTTTCTTTCAACAAAAGGCTTGATTAGTCGAATGAAGAAGGATCACACAAACATAAGTATGCTCTCATGATATTTTTTTTTTCCCTTTTTTTCATATATCTTTTTTTTTTTTGAGAGCTAAGAGATAGATATAAGCAACCACAATCCTCCTTCAAAAATTTCTTGAACAACGACTATCAAGTAAGCAATCAAACCAAATATTTCCTCAAAAGTAATGAACAAAAGTAAACCCATCTTACACACCTTATTACTCCCTCAAGTTCCTACTAGCCATTGACAATTTGGGATCAAGCATAAGTAAGGCTAAAAAAAAAAAAGGTCTAGGCACATAATGTGGCGTGTCACCGAAAAAATAGGATTAAGCTCAAGTGGGTAACTAATTGATCATATAAAAATGGTGTGGTAATTTGGAAAATATAGGTTATTCCTAAATGCCTTTATCATCTTATCATCAAATAATGTCATGAGTTTCAAGAAAGGTCTCAAACAAGTGCTAGCAATGCAAACGACATGTGGACACTCAAGCAAACGAATATAAATGCAAAAGATATGCATATAGGCTCAAAAAATCACTTGGTAGTAAAACATAATCAATCCCAAGTAAAAATCTCTTTAATGCACCAACTTGTACTCAAAGCATGGAAACCAAATCATTTTGCACATATTCATGTCCTTCTAATTACTTTCAACATTCAGTAAGTCTACTAGTTTCAACTTGCTAGTGTATGTGTGTGAACAAGAACTTAGCAAATCACTTCTCAATCAAAAGTATCAGAAACACAAGATTAATATAGCATGTAAGGGTTCATGAAGCCACAAGCAATCATTTTACAAGGCTAGAATTCTATAATTTACAACTAAAATTCTTTTTTGGGATTTTTTCATTTTTCAATATTTTTTGGTTTTTTTTATAATACTACTAAACCCATCCCCTATACCTAAATCATGCATTGTCCTCAATGTATGCAAATGAGAGAAAAATGACAGAGTAAAAGGACGAGAATACCTGATAAGGAAATGACAGAGGAATAAAACTATCTACTATATACAACAAGGAAACTTACTTGGATCACGAATCAAGGAGGTGGATCACCTCCTCCTCAGAATCAACTGGCAGTTCTAAAAATGGTTTAAGCCTTTGACCATTAACCTTAAATGTTTCACCAGTTTTAGGATTTTCAATTTCAATAGCACCATGAGGAAAAACAACTTTAACAACAAATGGTCCCTCCCACCGAGATCTCAATTTTCCAGGAAACAAATGTAGCCTAGAGTTGTATAAAAGAACTTTTTGTCCAAGAGAAAAAGATTTTCTCAATATAGATTTATCATGCAAAAGTTTAGTTCTTTCCTTATAAATCTTAGCATTTTCATAAGCATCATTCCTAAGTTCTTCTAACTCAGACAGTTGTAACTTCCTATGGCTACCAGCAGTGGGTAAATCAAAATTCAATTCTTTAATAGCCCAAAACGCTCTATGTTCAAGTTCAACAGGGAGATGAAATGATTTACCAAACACAATCCTATAAGGAGACATACCCAAAACAGTTTTAAAAGTAGTGTGATAAGCCCATAAAGCATCTATCAACTTAACAGACCAATCTTTCCTATTTGAATTGACAGTTTTCTCTAGAATTTGTTTAATCTTCCTATTAGAGACCTCAACTTGACCACTAGTTTGAGGATGATAAGGTGTAGCTAACTTGTGAGTGATGGAATACTTCTTCAGAAGAGACTCAAACTGATGGTTTTTGAAATGCTTACCTTGGTCACTAATTATAGCTCTAGGCGTACCAAATCTAGAAAAGATATTCTCCTTTAAGAACTTAAGAACTACCTTGTTATCATTAGACTTAGTTGGTATGGCTTCGACCCATTTAGACACGTAATCGACCACTAAGAGAATGTAGAGGTTACCAAAAGAATTAGGAAAAGGACCCATAAAATCTATACCCCAAACATCAAAAATCTCAATAACTAAGATTGGATTCATTGGCATCATGTTTCTTCTAGTGATCTTTCCTAAATGTTGACACCTACTACATGCGGCACAAAATTCTGCAGAATCTTTAAACAAATTGGGCCAATAGAAACCAGATTGAAGTATTTTAGCAGCAGTCTTTTTAGCACTAAAGTGACCTCCACAAGCCTGATCATGACAAAAGGAAAGTACACTTCTAAACTCATGGTTTGAAACACACCTCCTAATTATTTGGTCTGGACAATACTTAAAAAGATAGGGATCATCCCAAAATAAGTACTTGACTTGTGAGAGAAATTTGGATTTATCTTGCTTCGACCAATGAGAAGGAATTTCACCAGTGACAAGGTAGTTAACAATATCAGCAAACCAAGGAGTGGTAGAGATGGAAAGAAGGTGTTCATCAGGAAAAGACTCATTCAAAGGAATATCCATGGAGGACTCCACTACTAATCGGGAAAGATGATCAGCAACAACAATTTCAGAACCCTTCTTATCCCTAATTTCTAAGTTAAACTCTTGGAGCAACAAGACCCACCTAATCAATCGAGCCTTTGAGTCTTTCTTAGAGAAGAGATATCTAAGAGCAGAGTGGTCTATGTAAACAATGATTTTACAACCTATAAGATATGACCGAAACTTTTAAAGAGCAAAAACTACAGCTAGAAGTTCTTTTTCTGTGGTGGAGTAGTTAAGTTGAGCATCATTTAGAGTCTTACTAGCATAGTATATGACATGAGGTATCTTATTGATTCTTTGTCCTAAGACTGCACCTACGGAATAATCAGACGCATCACACATAAGCTCAAAAGGTTGATTCCAATCAGGGGATTGAATAATAGGGGTTGAGGTCAACTCTTTCTTAAGATGTTCAAAAGATTGGAGACATTCACTAGAAAACTCAAATTTTATGTTCTTAGAAAGAAGATTAGTCAATGGTCTTGCCTTTTTGCTAAAATCTTTAATGAAACGTCTATAAAAACCAGCATGTCCTAAAAAGGAACGAATTTCTTTGACAGACTTTGGTGGAGATAAATTAGCAATGAGATCAATTTTAGATTTATCAACTTCAATTCCCTTTGAAGATATTTTATGACCAAGAACAATTCCTTCTTTAACCATGAAATGACATTTTCCCAATTAAGAACAAGATTTGTTTCTTTACATCGTTTTAAAACTAAGTCAAGATGGTGAAGACACTGATGAAAAGAAGAACCAAAGATGGAAAAGTCATCTATAAAGATTTCTAGGAACTCTCCTACCATATCAGAAAAATGCTCATCATGCATCTTTGGAAAGTGGCAGGGGCAGTGGTTAGACCAAAAGCTAAACGACGATAAGCAAAGGTTCCCAAAAACTTGATGTGTAAAAATAATGTAAACTGCAAGCGCACAGTGTTTAGTTGTAGCAATCACAGATCGATCCATAGAGACTATGAATTTTCAAAACCCTAATAATTAACTCAGGCGAACTAGACAAATAAGATTTGAGATGAGATTTGTTTAACCTAATTAACAATTAACATCAGATATGGAAAACCTAGGAATCCGAATCCATTAATCAATCACAATTAATATCAACTCACCCAAAAATCAATTCTCTTTCTTCACAAATAAGATATATCAATTAACGAGACAAGCATATACTATGAAACTTGTTATCTAACAATAACCTATCAAAACTTCATGGAGCAAGCATAGGCTATGAAAAATAAATCCGGTAACAATAATATATCAAAATCACTTTGTCAATTGAAAAATTAAGCATCAAGGAAAATTACGAGAATCAATTAATAGGAACAAGAAGATATCAACAATAATTAAATTAACTTCATCTTCATCCTAGGGCAAGAGAATTAGCTAGACATAATAACTGAATTAATTAAACTAATAAAAGATGAAGACATGAATGAAAAAGCTAATTTATAAACTAAATATGCGAACTAGTAACAGGGGGTGACAAGTTAAATATAAAACAAAACATAAACAACTTAAAGATGGTGTGCGTGTGTGAAGGCAGGAAGTGGACAGGAAACAAAAAAAATTAACTAATATATCAAGTAAACAACGTGAATCGTGGAGACTGAATCTAAAAACAAGAAATCAATGAATTGAAAATCAGTAAAACATAGTATAGCCGAAGAGAGTAAACAAATAAACAAAGAGCTAAACAAAATTCTAGGTGTCTCAAATACAAGAGGGAAGATCTATATTTATAGGAAAAATAACGGGCTTGGGCTCTTTGACTACAAATCGGATTCTAGAAATATTTCCTCAATTCCTTTTTCTTCTCCGATAAGTTTTCCAATTTTTCTCCAATTTCCTTTTGACTTCAAGTATTTCCATCTCCTTGCCTTTTTCACCTTTTTCTGCTTGAAATATGATTTTATTTATTTTCCTACAAAACAAAAGAAAACAATTTATTAAATAATAAAATTATGAAAACAAACATAAAATAGGTATTAAAAATGTATTAATTATGGACCTATCAATATCTTATTTGCATAATTAACATACATATTGTTAAGTTTAATCTTCACACCATGAGCTGGAAAACCTTTGTGCTATGCAAGCCACTGTAAGTTTATCAGACTACATATTTCTTGATTTCCGAAAATGCAGGACATCCAGTAAGTGTAAGATTGTCTCTCATATCAGTTAGTAAGTTTTGTTTTTGGTTATGTTAATTGTGATTATTATGTGTACGTTGTAAGAATATTTGTAAGTGTAAGACTATGTGTAAGAGTAAGAATTATATTTTATCGATTTTATTTTCGGTTATATTATTTGTGATTATTGTGGGTAAGTGGTAAATGTATTTGTGTGAGTAAGATATATTTTTATTGGAAAGTATGTTTATTTGTGTTTTGAATTAAGTGTTCAGTATATTTTATCTCACTCGTTATGTTTCATCATTGTTTATTTAGTTATTTTGGTTTATCCGCATTGTCGCCATATCCAACCTTGGTCATCTTGTTAATTATTTTTTTTATATCTATATATGAGCCTTTCGCTCACTGCCGGTCATTTGTTTCTTTGTTTCCACCGGCAGGTTATCACAATTTAGGTGGGCTTCTTGGGAAGAGTGTGTTAGTATTTGTGCCCTAGAGACAATACTATAATGTTCTTGGGAAATACATTTTGATTATTAAAAAATATGTTCTATGAATTTTCTTTATTTATTATGTCTTTATTAACTGCGATATAATTACTAGAATAATAAATGTCCTTGGAATATAATCATGGATTCTATATCTCTAAGTATGTGACTTAGAAATGAGATTATATGAATAGTGTTTATAATCCTAAAGATCCCTAGTCGAGTATTATTATTTGAGGACAATAATAATGCATTAAGACTAGTATGTTTGTTGATAGATGACCACGTCTCATTGGTCATTAGTATGGTGATACTAAAGTCAAAGACAAAAGTACATGTTAGAATAATATGACACATGATTGACCCACAGTGTGAATTATTCATGGTAAATGTTATCAAGTGTCATAAGTAATTCGCACAGTGGTAATGGTGTAATGATCCTTAGACTTGAAATCATTATATTTCTATATAAGAATTAATATACTTTGATTCTACTCAAAGTTACCTTTGACCGGGCAATGATAAAGGTGGACATTGGGTATATTATGAATCATATGAGAAATATGAATGATAGATATAGGATTTAACCCTCATATTTTAGGAGTGATATTATTGGCCTCTTGATTGAGTGAGACTATGAAATGCATGGCCATGCTCAAATAGTGATTTGTTTAATAGTCTACCAGGATTAAATGACGAAGAGGATGACACAAACCATGCCTTGAGTTTAATCTATAATATAAGGTTAAAAGGATTATATTACATGGAACATTATTCACAAAAGGTTTAATTGGATAACCAATAATTATTATTACTTGGGTAACAATGATGTATTACTAGATGCCGCTCATTGTTTATAATTTTATTATTAGATATTAAAATTATTGTCAACGTAATAATAACCTAAAGGGTCACACACATATAACATTTTAAATGGAGCTTTATTTAAATTATGAATTTAAATAAAATTATTATTATTATATTGAATTATTGAATTAATTAAGTGGGACTTGATTAATTAAACAATAATTTGAATTTAATAATAATACAACCAATAATCAGACTAGGTTTTGGAAGCCCAATCAAATTAGGGTTCAGCCCACTCTTCTCTCCCTATAATTACATAAGGATGTATTATTTTAGGGTTTAATATTCAGAATTTTTTAGAAAAGAACCCTAGCCGCTCTACATCAAGGAGAGACTAGAGAGAGAGAGAGGGAGAGAGAGAGAGAGAGAGATTTGAGACTGCTTTTTGGCTAGTACCAAACTCCGGTGATCGTTGGACGATCGGGCGTTCGTGTGGACTAATTAGAGACGTATATCGCAAGACGGGATACGTGGTGATCATATCAAAGGACCTCCATTAGTCATCCGTTCTTAAAGCTTCAAAAGGTAAACGATTCTATTCACGAATTAAATATCGTTTTTCGCATGGATCCTACGGAGGGTTTCATTAATTTTTCTGTTTTACGCATTTTTCCGTTGAGTTTTCATGCCCGAAACCCTTCAGAGTGTGAGGCTTGAATTTAGTTGTATTTTTTTTTAATTCATACAATGTAAGTTATTGGTGTTTGAGGATTTGTAACGGTTATTAGAATATCAGTGATTTGTAATTAAGTATATTTGGATTTAGTTATTATTTTGAGATACCCCACTTGTTGGAATGTTCAAGTTGGTATCAGAGCTAGTGTTTTAAGATTATGTAGACTTGCCTTTATGCTCGATTTGTGAGATTTTTGGTAGTTATAAGATAGATTTCCAACGATAGACTTGTCTTTAGGCTTGACTGGTGTGTATGGGTAGATAGTAGATTGGATAGTTAAGAATACTTTTGTTTCGTGCTCTTTTGATATATCTTCGTGATTATCTCGACTCATCTTTTCGTGTGATCTTTAGTTGTGTTCAATATGACGAGAAGTACTAAATATCATTGGTCGTAGTTGCTCTACCACAAACGTTAGATCATATGTGAAACATTTGGACCATGGAGGACATCAAGTTTCGACATTGGATGCAATGATCCGATTTTAGAAACAAAAGAAGAAATTGATGACTTTAGAGGGTTCCTCGACATGTTAGTAGTTTAAGAGGCCATCGACGTATAACTATATTATAGGACACTTTCAACATAATTGGGCAAGTGATTGAGGTAGGATTTGGGATGTGAAAGACTAGACGTCTTGCTAAAGATTGTATTATGCAACATAGGGAACATCAACAAATACCAGAAGATGATGAATCGGGTTAGACGCAACTTGAACTTAGAAGCCCCTTTGGAGATCAGATGAGACTTTGTGTGCACGTCATTCCCCGTGCTTTTAGTAGACGTGTAGATTAATTTCGAGGAGGAAATTTCTATTAGGAGGGAAGAATGTAATATCCCGGTATTTTTTAATAATTTTTATTTAGTTAGATTATTTGATATTAATAAAATTAGTGGGTCATTATTAGTACTAGTTTAAAAAAAACAATAGAAAAAAATAAGAAAAAAATAAGAAAAAAATAAGAATAAAGAGAATAAAAAAGGAAAAGAAAAAGAAATAATGTAAGGGTTTTAAGAAGAGAAAAAAAAAGCAGATGGTTTACAAAAAAAGAAGACATACATTACTTTTGAGTAGGGAGGAAGTAGGGAGAAGAGGAGAAAGAGAAGAGAAGAAGGAGAAAGAGAAAGAGAAGAATCAAAACAAAGCTTAGTTGAGGATTTGATAATTGAGGTATAGATTAGACCCTTCGTTTACGTATATATGAGATTATAATTCAATTAGGTATTTAGACTTGTGATTTCGATGACTTTGTTCTATATAAACTAGATTTTCTTGGGTTTGAGATTCTGAATTCGTTGGCTCTCATTCGCAATCACTAAGGTTTAAGGTACAGAACTCTCCCTTTGTATCTTGTTATCTTGAATTCTCAAGTCTAATTTCTTCTAAACTTTGTGAGGAATTCATTATTTATCGTATTTTTGCGTTCTTTCACTCGTTGGAAAGACAATCTGATTATCTTCGATTTTCGTTATTTAAGTTTTCTGAAATTCAGCTTGTAAGTATGCTGAAATCTGCCTTTTCTGTAATCTGGTTGGTTGATTTTTGTTGTCATGTTCTAACTTTGAAAATTCGTAATAAATCAGATATTTATCCAAATATTATGAGTAATACCATTCTGGAAATCTCTTTTCAATATATGCGTTTTGTTATTATATTCCACTGGCAAATGCTGTGATTTAGGAGTCTTAAACATCAAATTACCATTGTGATCAGGGGCTGATTCTGTTCTGGCAGTACGCATTTTAATTGTTTCTGAATTCGTTACTTTTTTGTTTGTGACCAACCTTACCATTTTGGAAAGGTCTCGGAATTGCCTTCGATATTCGTGTTTCATACTTTTTGATTTGAGTTTGGCTTAATGGTGTAAATTGGCTTTCTTTCGGACTGGTCGGTTCTGATTTTTATCTTCGGAAGTCTATTTTGTTTGATATTTGATTTTGTGATATTGGATCAATGTGTTTTGAGTTATTTATGATATATGTATGATTTGGAGGCTATAATAAGACCGTTTCTCTTTTGATTATGTTATATGTAAGTTATTTATGATATTATTATGATTTGGGAGATATTGTAAGACTCCGTCATGAGTGGAGAGAATCTCATGCTTGGCACTTCCTAAGCGGTGTATTTAAATAGTATGGGTGTGTCGCTGTTGTTATAGGGCATGTATAGTCATGACTAGTATGTATGTTTTGGCCATTTGGGTAGCATTGTGCTTAGTGCCTTTGCAAGCCATTGTAAGTTTTTTGTAGCATTTGATTTGTGTTATGCAAACCACTATAAGTTTTGATGACTACCTATTTCTGGATTTCCGAAAATGTTGGACATCCTGTAAGTGCAAGATTGTCTCCCATATCACTTAGTAAGTTTTGTTTTCGGTTATGTTAATTGTGATTATTATATGTACGTTGTAAGAATATCTGTAAGTGTAAGACTATGTGTAAGAGTAAGAATTACTTTTTATCGATTTTAATTTCGGTTATATTATTTTTCATTATTATGGGTAAGTGGTAAATGTATTTTTGTGAGTAAGATATACTTTCATTGGAAAGTATGTTTATTTGTGTTTTGAGTTTAGTGTTTAGTATATTGTATCTCACTCATTATGTTTCATCATTCTTTATTCAGATATTTTGTTTTATCCGCATTGTTGCCATATCCAACCTTGGTCATCTTGTTAATTATTGTTTTATATCTGTATATGAGCCTTTCGCTTACTATCGGTCATTTGTTTCTTTGTTTCCACCGGCAGGTTATCACAATTTAGGTGGGCTTCTTGGGAAGAGTGTGAGGCTTGAATTTAGTTGTATTTTTTTTTCATTCATACAATGTACCTTATTGGAGTTTGAGGATTTGTAACGGTTATTAGAATATCAGTGATTTGTAATTAAGTATATTTGGATTTAGTTATTATTTTGAGATACCCCACTTGTTGGGATGTTAAAGTCGTATCTTCAATGTGTCTCTCTGGAAGCTTTGCCCATGAGTTTATTGTACCTTCTCCTCCTCTAGCGGCACCCTCCCCCAAGGAAAACTATTCTTCTGGAACACTTGTACTATTACTGACTAGTTCTTTCAAATGATCGATAACCCGCTCAGATCCTACTTGTGACGAATAGTTTCATTTCTATGGAATATAGCACTACATGTTGTTAGATTATAGAAGTTCAAATTGGTATGTTCTCTTGGGCTTCAATGATGTGTTCTGGAAAACCTTTCATTTCTGAAGGATATCTTATTTGCATAATTAACATACATATTGTTAAGTTTAATCTTCACACCACGAGCTGAGAGTACATTCCGACTAAAATAAAGTGTAGAGATTTTCTTTACCAATTTGGTGTTTCGAAGTGTATAGAAGACCAAAAACAAGTACACCTGGCAAAAGTCTTTCCGGAAACAGAGGGATCTGGGATGTTACAAGGCTGGGTTGCTAATGAATGCTATATAGCCTATTGATAGAGTATATATTTATATATATTTTATATGATTCTATTCCTCATATTTATTATATTTTGCATTTAATTGGACTTTTGTTAAATAAATTCTGATATTTTATTTTAGGAAGTAAGGAATCTTAAACTTGGAAGGATTGGAGAATAAAGAGCTTAATTTGGAGATTTATTAGAAGGAAATTCGGATTTGTTGGGCTGCACGCATGTACTTCATTGTTTGGGCCATATCTTGAGTTCCAGAAGTCAGAATTGGACGATTTAACAGCCCACGCGAAGATAACAGAATTCTCTTTCATTCTTAAGTGGTCCAGATATCAAATTACAATGGGAACGGGCCAGAATTACTGAGGAACAGTCAGTTACGAATTTCCTTGGAAAAGCAGAATCAGTTTAGGAAACTTATTGTATTTTCCTCAAAGTATTAAAATACTTTTATTAGATACATATACATAGATCAGATATAATTAGGGATTATTACATACATCTGAGAGAGAAAAAGAGAGGCTGCGCTCAAGAGGGAAGAAGCTTTGGAGATTGTTGCGATTACAGATTTCATCTTTTCTCCTTACTTTTCCATTATGTTTACATACGATCTTGTGTATTGGTTTCTTTTGAGATGATGAACTAATTTTCTCTCTAGGCCTTTAATGGATTCTTTTGTTAATACATAAGTTGTATTATTTAATTATCTGTTTTTGTGGTCATATTGATTGTTTGTATTGGTTTGCGTTTAATATTTCTCAAAAATTGATCACCCTTGAGATTGAATCAGTAATTTAAGTGGACTTGGAAAAGAAACCCTAAGTTAAGACCCAATCAATATAACCTAGGATTAATATTTATATTAATTTGTGGTTAGGATAGGAATATACCTAAACACCCTAGTTAGTCCAATTAAGGAGAAACTTAATGCTGTTTATGGATTTAAACTTTACATAGAAATATGGGGGTTAATTCATAAATTAGAGTCACTTGAGATTCGGAAGGTCCTTGTGCGTACTTAATAGCCTTAGACTAGCAATTAGACCACGAGAATAGAGGTTAAAGAAGAAGCTTGTTAAAGGACATTAGATGAAGTTAAGGCCTAGTTTTCACTCTCTTGGAATTTATTATTCGATATTTAGTTGTTTAGTGATAATTTAGTACACACTTCAATTGATTTTTATCAGACTTGAATTGAAAGAAAGATAGTAAGTGGTATTTAACAACTTATTTGTAGTCCTCGTGGGAACGAACTTATTTACTACTTGTTGCGATACGTGCTCTTGCGTAAAGGTTGTAAAACCGACAACTTATGCGATCTTAGTACTTCACGACATAGATATATTTAGACTTCACGACATAGCTTCATTTTGACGTCACGGTATAGGGACTTAGGAAAACTTCTGCAACTTATTTCTTCAGGGCCTTATTCATCTCCATCCTCATGCATGAACATTTCTGAACTTCTACCAATATAATTATTCATGGCCTATGTACATTCTAGATTGCAAGAAGCTTACTAAGCTCATTATACTTTGAGCATACAAGATAAAGCTAAGCACATGAGAACAAGACAAGTACAATGGAGACCTATACTATATCCCAGTGAAAGAATTCACTAGGTCATGTAGAGTGACATATTCACAATGATTAGGCTTGTTAATAGTGGTAATCAGACATGCCTTGAGCCTAACAATCTCCCCCAAATTGTGAGTAAGAAACTTAGGCACAATTTCATGTCTGATAACAAGCCTAACTTACATAAAAGGAATTAAATAACAGAGAGAACAATATATGAACATAATGAATAGAGATTTGATTACATAATGAAGTTGAAAGCTTACAGATTATCTTTGTTGCTCAACAGCTTCAGTTTCCATTTGTTTCTCAAGATAATCATCATAAACTTTCTTCTTTCTCACTTCTTCCTTTCTCTTCATGTCTACAATGGCTGCTTGAAGTTCTTCTCTTGCAATTAGTTCTTCAATGAGAGGCGAGCCTTCTAGATCTTCAATTGCAGCTTTAAGAGCACTTTCCACATAAGAATCTAAAAACTCCATCCTTATCTTGCTTTTCCCTCCAGTTTTATTTTTGTATTCCACAACATAAGGATTTTGTTTTACCTTGCACAGCCCTTTCTTCCTTAGCTCTTTAGCCCTCTCTTCCATCTCAACCATCTCTTTCTCTTTCTGAATGTTCTTCTCTTCATTTAGCTTCCTTAAGTTCTCCTTATAATCAGAGTGCATCTTCAAGAATCTGGCAACCTCAATCTTCCACAATCTCTCCTCCTTTTCTTCAAAATTTAGTAGAGCATTTATTCTTTCAAGCTCATATTGTGAGAAGTATTGCCATCCCCCTTGCTTCATTTCTCTTTCTCTTCCATCAATGTATTTAATCTCTAGATGATTTTGCTTCACCTTGACTTCAAAGATTCTTTGAGCTCTCAGAAATGCTAGGGCATCTTCATCATAGTCTTCATCTAGAGGAAGTACTTTGATCCCTACTACATTAGTGATTACCCCATTCTTCTTTGTTATCCTTGTTCTTTTGGCTACACTCTTGATCTTCATATGTTTCACTTGAGGTAGTTTTCTGGAACAAGGAGATTTAGTCTTCAGTGCCACATCATTTGGAAGTAGCTTCATCCCTTTCCCTTTCATCCACTGTAACACTCCACTAGCTGTGACTTTGTGGAAGTGTCTTTTTGATTTTTCTTTTGTGGCTTCAATTTTCTTCTGTGGCAAATCAGGTTCAGAAGTCTTGGATAATGATTTTGGAGGATCATTACTAACAGTACCCACCCTAGACTTAAAGTCTTGTGTTGTGGTTAAGGTACTGCTAGCAATGTCCTTGACTTGCTGATTTCCACTCTTCTTCTTAACAGTTTCTTTGTTTCCCTTGGAGTCCTTCTTGTCATCATCAGCATCCTTGGATTTCTTTGATGTTTTGCCCCTGCTGCTCTCACTTCCTCCATCCTTATTGCTCCTTGAATGACTTCTCCTCCTGTAGGTCTTTTCCTCATCATCCTCCTCATCATCTTTCTTATTTCTTCTTTCTTTGAGAGACTCTGGAATAGTGCCATGAATCAAGAAAGATTGGAGAATTTGGATTATCTCTAGCTCTTCTGCTGTTCTGACTCCTCTCTTAGCTCTCAGCATTTGCAACACTTGATTTATTTTGACATTGTTCTTCATTTGCAAATTGGCAGGAATCACCAGTTGATCAATACTGTTAGCTTGATTTAGACTTTGAAAGATTATTGTCCTTGGGTTAGAGATAACTTCAGGCAATCTTTGAAATTGGTCTATCTTTAAATCATCATACAGCCTCCTGTTATTCTCCCCATGCTTCTCAATCAACTCCAAAATTGTGGTCAGCTTAGTAAACCTCAGTTTCTCTAGAGTTTCAAAGGATAAATGCCACAAGAAATTATCCTTGGATACCATGATAACTTCTCTTAGATGAACCTCCTTGATTTTTCTGACTGCCACAGTAAAGTACTTGATATTTTCCTTGAGCTTTTCTCTGTAGATTTGAGAATCTCCTTGAACACTGATGTAGATGGCTTTCAGAAACTCCAGAAAGGCCTCATCATGATAGATGTGAGAATTGGCAACTTCTTGTAGCTTGGCCTCAGTGACAATATTTGCTTTGATTCGTTTGGCACTTGTTGTTGTTTGAGGAGCTGAGATATCCTTTGGCATTGTAGAGGGATAGTAGGTAGTAGTAACTGTGTTTCTTTGACCTTGTTTGTTGATGACATCCACAGAGGGAAGAGTGATTGGCTTTAGAGTTTCTTCAGTGAGTTTGCCCTTAAGCTTTTGTTGCTTGGCTGGTACTCCCCCTCTCTTTTCCACAATGACCTCCTTTCCTTTCTCCCCCTTAGGCTTAGAATCAGACAAGATGTCTTGAGCTTCTCCAGGAACAGGAAGATTCATGCTTCTGAGCAGGGTTGTCATCATTTGCTGTTGGACTAGCAAGATATTAGATGTGGCATTGCTTTGGTCATCGAACTTGGCATTGAGCTGTTCCAAGGATTGAGAGAGCACTTTGTTTTCAGATTTAAGATCATCTACCTCCCTTTCCAAGCTATCCACCTTTGAGAAGAGTTGTTGAGATTTGAAAGAGTTAAGGGATTGGTCCTTGATTTTTGAGAAGTCAAATTTGGAAATGTCAGAAATAGGAACTTCATCTACAAGCTTGTTCCCATACTGATTCTTCCACATCACAGTGAGCATTGAGTTGGAGTTGATGTTGGCCTGTACCTGGTTATCTAGCTTAGTAGAAAGCTTCTTCATATTATCTGAGACCAAGGCTAGGGTGCAGTCCATCTTTGTGACATTTGAAGCTGTTTTTTGAACCTCCTTAAGAATGCCATCTACCTTGGGAATGTCAGAGAGATAACAGTTCCTTAGATGTGCCATTGAATGATCTGTCTCTTCCTTGATTGTGGAGATTTCTGACTGGAGACCTTTCCCAAGGAAATGCATAGCCTTTAGCTGGCTCTTGAACACTTCATTCACAGCATCATAGATTTCTGCAGGAGAGAGACCTTTAGCATTAGACCCAAGGCTATTAAGTAGTCCTCCCTGAGAAAAGCTAGTGCATCATTTAGCTTGACAGATCTCTTGGCATCCAACCAGGCATCAATATTTCCATCCTGTTGGGCCTCATCTACAATCTTTTCTTGTTGAGTTTCAACATCCTCCTTGTGACACAGAAGTATGGCTTCATAGTCGGAATTTGGGAGATTGGCTGTGAGGAGATGTTGAGCTATTTTTGAGATCTCATCAATCTGTGCCACATGAAGATTTTGTAGGTCTTCTTCCGTCAATTGTGAGGGCACAGATGATGATCCTGAAGGCCTGTCATGTTGCACATGCTTCAGGCATTCTGACATTGTGGCCTGGGCCAAGTGAGAGCTAGTGCTAGGCACTTCAGGGGGGATAGATGTATGAGTTTCCTCCAGTCTTGGAATGACTGTGGAGTCTGCTGTTGTCTCCATTGAAATGGGATGTGTGACAACATCATCTCCATGTGCCTGTGAAGGCAAGTCCAAATCCCTAAGGATTGGAGAAGTTGGCACAGAGTCTCCAGTAAAGACTGGTGAATCCTCTGTGTTTGTGTTGGTGTCATTAGAATATGCCCCAGCGTGCATTTCCTGACCAACTGAATGAGGGTCCTGGGTGGTGAGCACAGTGTCAAGCACCATGTCACTTGAAGTTGGCTCAATCACAGGTTCAACTTGTGATTGATCAATAGCAGAATTGTCATGAGAATGACTTTTCTGTGGAAAAGAAATATGAGATGTAGATTCTGGAAGAGAAGTGTAGTGTAGACTTGATTTTGGCAACTCCCCCTGAGAAATAGGAGGAGTTTCAAAGATGATGTGCTCTCTACTCTGTGTATGTTCACCCTTATTACCAATTGAGTCAAGAGTGTGTTCTTGACTCTGGGGCACCCCTTTTTGCACATCTAAATCCTGTTGGGAGGATTCAGTGGTAGCTATTGATTTGGATTTCTTCTTTTGTCTAGTGAGCTGTGACTCAGGTTCCTCGCTTCCTAAATCTACAGTCTCATTAATTACAGCAAGGGTTCTCTTCTTAGTCTTCTTTTTAGTAACACCAACCTTTTGGGAGATTGGTGCACTTGGCTCCCTACTTTCTAGAGTAGTGTTTGCAGGGGGGGTCAATGGATGGGTTAGGAAGGCTTGGGTTAGACATTGAAGCTCCTTCAGTCTTAGCCTTTCCTTTCCAAGAAATTTCATGATATATGGGCTTATCAAGTGGATAAGATGCAAATGTGTCCTACATATGCTGGGTCACACTAAGTATCACATCTATTTGATTCCTAGTATCCAATGAACCAAATAGAACTTTGGACATGGATTTGGAATAAGCCGTTTTAGTTTTATCTATACCATCTAATTCATGTACATTAGCATCAAGATAATTTAAAATGCACTGAAGAAAACGAGGGTAAAAGATTTCATTACCTCTTCCACGAACCGTCCTGCCTAGCCTTTGAGCCAATTCTTTGAGGATAATTGCTCCTACATTTATCTCCTGATTATAGGCTAAGGAGTAGGCTAGCTTCACAACAATGTGACTGATGTGGTCCCATCCTGTCTTCCTGCATAAGAACACCTTCTGGAGTGCGTCAAACAGAAATGACCACTCCCTCCTGACATGCTTCTTGTTAAGCTTAGCCATGTCTATCTCATCAGCGTACTAAATTAGGGTCATGAAGTCCACCATTTGCTTATCACTGGCTTCAGCATCATGACCTTCAACCTTGAACCCCAAAGCTTCATTTATTTCCTTTTCGCCAAATTGCAAGTGTTTCCCCTAATTGTGCAGTTGATTTCTTGAAATGAAGTCCCATCCTCCCTAGCCAGTGCTGAAACCAAAGCTGTTCTCCAGAATCCTTCCAAAACATCAACGTACAGAGTGGGGTTCATGGTTAAAGCTTGGCGAAGGTAGGATGTGTTTAAGAACCGTACAAAACACTTGTACCGGGGGTTTGCTTCAGCCTCTGAGGGAATAGTGAGAAGATTGGTCTCTCTGGGTATGGTTAAAGGGTTTGAGGAAGACGCTGTTTGAGATTTGGGTGCCATTTGAAATTGAGAATTAAGAAGAGAGAAGAGAGTTTGTGTTTTGGTTCGAGAGTTGAGAGCAATAGACAAGATGAAAACTTGTGAACGGTTAGAAAAGAGTATTTATATGATAGAGACACTGCGATATGGAGTTATGAATTTGTACAGGCTATTTTGATGTCGTGAAGTCTCAAAACAGCCTATATGGAGAAGTATTGTAAAGTATATCGCAGAGTCCAAAAATGAACTATGTCGCAAAGTCTTGAAGATAGAAAGATTTGGGGAGACTTTGCGATATAGTATAAATTGCCTTGTCTAAAACTCTCTTTTTGGAATTTCAAGCATTTTGTCAGACTTAAATCAAAAATTGAAGTAAAATTAATTTAAATCAAAATTTTGTTAAATATGGAGACTTGTCAATATAGTTTATTCTAAGTCGCGAAGTCATGAAATGAACCATGTCTCAAACTCAAGAAATGAACTATATTGCAAAGTCTCACAATTTCAACAGTTTGCGGTATAAGTCTGTTTTATTTGAACTAAGTCGTGAACTCTCAAAATCACCTATGTAGAGATGTCTTAAAAGCTCATAACTTCTCAGAAAAGTATGATTTGAAAAATATGCAGTAAAATACTGAAATATTTATAAATCATATCTCAGCTAATTTTCACTCCAAATGAATAGAGCAGCTAAATACAGTGAAAATTTACTGCTGCAACAATTAACTAGCATACTTACTTAGAATAACTAAATGAAGGATTGAGCATTCCAATTTCACTCACAAGTCTGTTGAAGACAACTTCATTTAGAGGTTTAGTAAATATGTCAGCTAATTGTTTCTCAGTTGGAACATAAGAGACCGCTATAGTACCATTTGCAGCATGTTCCCTAATGAAATGGTACCTTATCTCAATGTGTTTTGTAGTAGAATGATTAACAGGATTGGCAATAATGGATATTGCACTAGTATTGTCACACATCAGAGGAATGTGTTCCAACACTAGTCCATAATCCATGAGTTGATTTCTAATCCAAAGCAATTGAGCACAACAGCTTCCAGCAGCAATATATTCAGCCTCAGTTGTAGATGTTGCTCTGGATTGTTGTTTCTTACTGAACCAGGACACTAACCTTTGACTTAAGAATTAGCAGCTTCCAGAGGTGCTCTTCCTGTCAATTCTGCATCCAACATAATCAGAATCCGTGTAACCAACCAGGTTGAACCCAATACCCTTTGGATACCATAGCCCAAGATTAGGAGTCCCTTTCAGATACCTGAAGATTCTTTTGATATCCATCATGTGAGATTCCTTAGGTTCAGATTGGAACCTTGCACAAAGGCATGTGGCAAACATGATGTCTGGCCTGCTAGCTGTGAGATAGAGTAATGATCCAACCATTCCCCTATAGACCTTGATGCCAACTCTCTTGCCCTTCTTATCTTCATCAAGCTTGATTGCAGTGGACATAGGAGTTTTTGCTGGGGATGACTCTTCTAAACCATATTTCTTTAAGAGATCTTTAACATATTTAGATTGATTTATAAAGATGCCATCCTCCCTTTGATGTACTTGCAGGCCTAGGAAGAAGGTTAACTCTCCCATCATACTCATCTCATATTTGCTTTGCATCAACTTAGAGAACCTTTCACAGAGTTTTTCATTTGAAGAGCCAAAGATTATATCATCCACATAAATTTGAACTAGAATGATATCATTTCCATGTTTCTTGAAGAATAGAGTTTTATCAATTGTGCCCCTGGTAAATTGATGCTCAAGAAGGAATTGAGATAGAGTCTCGTACCAGGCTCTTGGTGCATGTTTGAGTCCATAGAGTGCCTTGAGCAGTCTATACACAAAGTCTGGGAAGTTTTCATTCTCAAAGCCAGGTGGTTGGGACACATAAACTTCTTCAGCAAGATCACCATTGAGGAATGCACTTTTCACATCCATTTGATACACCTTGAAATCTGAGTGAGCTGGAAAAGCCAAGAAAATCCTGATGGCCTCCAGTCTAGCTACAGGTGCAAATGTCTCATCATAGTCAATGCCTTCTTGTTGACAGTATCCTTTAGCAACCAACCTTGCTTTGTTTCTTATCACCACTCCTTCTTCATCCATTTTGTTCCTGAACACCCATTTGGTGTCAATAACATTCTTTCCTTCAGGAGGTGGCACTAGTTCCCATACTGTTTTTCTCAAATTGATTCAACTCTTCTTGCATTGCAACAATCCAGTCAGAATTCTTCAAAGCTTCTTCAATTAATTTTGGTTCTTCTTGTGACAGAAAGCAGCTATACAGACATGTATTCATTGTTGCTCTCCTTGTTCTAACTCCCTCACCAGGATCTCCAATGATTTGATCCCTAGTGTGGGCTCTGTCCCATTTTCTTGTGTGACCCTGTTCATTTCCTTGACTTGTTCCAGGATCATTTTGATTGACAGTTGCATTCTCTTCTTCTCCCCATGTGTTTGTGTTCCCTTGCACAGGTGTTTGAAGAAAATCATCAACTTCAAGAGTTTCATTATGTGGAACAGTTGGAACAGGTGGTTCATCCTCACTTTCCGAATCCTCAAGATATCCTTGATTTTCAAATCTTAATGGCACACTGTCTTGTTCACTTGTTGCAAGTCCAGGAGTTTTCTTATCATCAAAGGTAACATCCATGCTTTCCATTACTTTGTGTTGCTCAGGTACAAAGACTCTGTATGTTATCCTTTCCAGAGAGTATCCAATGAAGATACCTTCAAATGCCTTAGCATCAAATTTTCCAACATGTTCAGAAGTATCTTTCATCACAAAACACTTGCTTCCAAACACATGAAGATGTTTGAAGGATGTTATTTTGCCAGTCATTAATGAGTAAGGAGTTTTTCCAGACTTCTTATTGATCAATGTTCTATTTTGCACATAGCATGTTGTGTTAACAGCATCAGCCCAAAAGCTAATAGGTAGCTTTGCATCCAACATCATTGTTCTTGCAGCTTCAATGAGAGTTCTATTCTTTCTCTCAACTACTCCATTTTGTTGAGGAGTTCTAAGAGCTGAAAATTATTGAGAAATTCCTTTATCTTTGCAGAACTCATACAATGTTGAATTTCTAAACTCAGTTCCATTATCACTTCTCAAGGCAACTACAGAGGAACCAGTGCTTTGTGCTTCTCTATCAACTCTCTTAATATGCTCTATAATTACTTCAGGTGCTTCATCCTTAGAGAACAAGAATTCCACCCAAGTGTATCTTGAATAATCATCAACCATAACTAGAGCATATTTCTTCTTGGAAAGGGACATTACATTCACAGGGCCAAATAGATCCATGTGAATTAGTTGCAGAGGCTTTGAGTTTGAATTGAGTAACTTGTTCTTGTGACTTGATTTTTTAATCTTTCCTCTTTGACATGCTTCACATGCTCCATCTTGCACAAACTCCAAAGCAGGCATGTCTCTGATGAGTTCTCTCTTTGCCAGAGAGTTCATTGCCTGAACATTCAAGTGAGACAGTTTCTTGTGCCACAGCCAGAATTCTTCATTGGTGGCTTTAGTGTAGAAACAACAAATTTCTCCCTTGTTTGCAGCCTTAAGATTTGCTACAAACAAGCTTCCTTTCTTCACACCAGTTAAAACAACTTCACCACTTCCTCTTTTTGAGATTAGACAATGATCTTCATCAAATTCCACTTTGAAACCCCTGTTGGTAAATTGTCCAATACTCAAGAGGTTATGCCTTAGTCCTTCAACAAATGCTACATCTTCAATAATGACATTCCCAGATTTAACACTGCCATATCCCATTGTATAACCAATGTTGTCATTTCCAAAGGTTACTGATGGGCCAGCCTTCTCCTCAAAATGTGATAACAGGGCTATATCACTAGTCACGTGACTTGAGCATCCACTGTCCAAGATCCATATGACTTTTTTATTCCTGTTGCCCTGCATTCACAAAGTGACTAAGTTGTTTTTGGTACCCACACTTGGTAGGGTCCAGTTGATTTAGAAACAGATTTGTTAATGATTCTTCTATCATAAATAGCATTCTTCACAATAGGAAACTTCACTTTGTTTGTGGCTTTGGAGTTTACACTCTTAGGCTCACATGAAGTTTTCACCCTCTTAACCTTGATTGGGGATCCTGTCCTGTGAGTGTGCATATATGTGTGTGATTCACAAGATTGTGCAGAGTCAAGTTTATGCTTTAGAGAAAAACAATTAGCAATCACAGTCACATAGCATGTCATGCAGTTAGAATTACCACAGAAGGAATCATGGATAGAGTTCATGCCAACAGAATGGTTACTCAGGTTATCAACTTCAGCATTTACAGGTTTATTACACTTATGAGTCAAATGATTCACAGATAAGCATTTCTGATACTGTTTCCTAGGAGCATTTGGCACATAAGCATAATTGTTGCTCTTGTTGACACATATCTTACCATTTCTGTTTTGTTTCTTCTTCTTAACAACTTCTTTCTTGATTTTAGGACTCTTGACAAGGTTGTCTTTGGTTTCTTTCTGATCAACAGACTTGGGAGAGGAAGAAGTGTCTTTAGCAGCCTCATTTTCTTCAAGTAGTTGTTGTTTGATGACCATTAATTCTTCATCAAACTCAACAACACTCTTTTTGAAGATGGGCTTTTCAACACTAGACAAAATGGTTGGGGCATTTTTGTTTGTAAGAGATTCTTTTCCTTTGCCCTTGGTCTTCTTCCTTCCCTTATCATTCTCATAATCAAAACCAACTCCAACCTTGCAGTCTTCAGTGTGTTCCTTGTGATAGGTTTGAACAAGCTCAGAGGAGTTCTTAAAACTTCTTATCTTTAATTCATTTTCAGCAATTTGTTCTCTAAGAGCTGTTTCTATTTGTTCAGCACAAACCACTTTGTTTTTACGATACTCAATCTCCTTCTTCAAACCATCAAGGCTCACAACCATTAACTCAAGTTCTTCATTCTTTTCTGTAAGCTCAAGATTTTTAGCAGTTAGCCTGTCAATTTCTTCATTTGCAACTAACATGCTAGTATGAATATTGAACATCTCAATACTCATATCTTCAACAGTTTGCTTATATTGAAAGGGAGTCATATCAAGAGAAGTAAGAATAGGTACCTGACTTGAAGAATCACCATCATCAGAGACTGCCATCAAGGCATAGTTTGAATACTCCTGTTCTTCTTCTTCATCAGAATCATCCCAGCACTTTCCCTCAGCAATAAAAGCTTTACCATGTTGTTTCTTGAGTAGAGCTTCATACTTAGCTTCAAGCTCTAAGTATGCTTTGTCCTTTTTGACCTGTTTGGGCTTCTTGCACTATGTGGCAAAGTGCCCAAGTTCATTGCAGTTATAGCACCTTATCTTGGACCTATCCACACTCCCAGTCTTGTATCCTCATTTAGCAGCACCAGCAATCCCATTTCTTTTATTGAAGGTGTTTGAGCCACTTGACCCACCAGCATTTCCAGCATTGAACTTGGACCTAAATGGCTGCTTCCTTTTAAACCTAATGTTAGGATATCTTCTAGCCATATATGCAAAAGATTTGTTTTCCATCTTGTCCAGCTCATCTATGTTGTAGAACTCATCTTCCTCAGGCAAATCATAGACAACTTGAGTCTCATCACCAGTGTCTTCAACTTCCAGTTCCTCAATCTTGACTTGACTGACTTTAAGGGATTCCATTCTTTGACCTAAGTTGTCAACAATAAGGGCCCAGGAAGTATTTGTCATTAATCCTTGCTTTGCTTGAATGGATCTCTTTTGAAACAACTCTAGCTCATATGTTTTCAAAACACCATACAACACATCAAAACCAATCTTTGTTAGATCTCTTTCTTTGAAGGAAGAGATTCTTGGTTCCAAGTGATCTGGTAGAGTTAGAAAAAACTTCATGTTGAGCTCTGTTAGGTCCTGATAAGTTTGTAGAAGGGGGGTTGAATACAAACTATACCGTTTTATCGAAATTTGTTCTTTGAATAATTTAACAATTGTGAACAAATTAATGCGGAATATAAATGAAACAAGATTCAAGTTAAATATAACTTATATTAAACTTGAAGGGTGATGCAAATACAATAAGGATTACAAAGTATTTATCTCAAACTAATTAATACAAATTTAGAATAAATTCGACATGAACTCTTCTAATATTTGTAATAAAAAGATCGAATGCTAAAAGCAAGTTCGAGATAAATTCTAGGGATAAGAATCCGCTAGATGATCAAAGCAATACAAGTAATCAACTTCTAGTGGTTTGGATTTAACAATACAAACTAGAATTAATTGCTTGAGAAGAAATGATATTAATGGCTTCTTGTTCTTGAGAGAGTAAATGCTTTTGTATCTTTCTATTTTATTCAACTGAATTCTTCTGTCTGTTCTGCACGGTTTTAACACAATGCATTTCCTTGTATGACCTGTTTATTAAATCAAAAAGATTTAATAAAACAATTCATACACTTGTATGACCTGAAGAAAATATTCGGTATGACCATGCTTCAGCAGTATGACCTATCAAAAATTGTCCGGTATGACCTAGCATTATTTTACCAACTCTCGGTATGACCAGGCAGAAATATCCTGGTATGACCTGACAGGATGTACTTGTATGACCTAAATCTGTCAGTATGACCAAGCACCTTTACAGGGCAGGTCATACCGAGCTTAGCAGAGGTCATACTAGTAAATCAAGAAAATCCTTTTAATTTATATAGTTAGATTAAATTCTAGATTAAATTAATTCTTTTATAGAATTAATTTAATAAATAATTTAAACAACTAACATAACTAATTTAATAAATAAATTAATTCTGATATAATTAATTTATTAATTAAATTGAATTAATAAATTAAAGAAGATAATTTAAAATCCTTGCATTCCTCTATCTTCTGAAAACCACTGAATATAGATGATTTAATTCCACTGATTGATGTCGTCATTCGATGCACTGTCTGGTTTCATGAATAACTGACTTCAATGATAATTCTTCATCTTTAAAACATTTAAAGCTGTGGCTTCTTTTCTTTAGCTTTGACTAAACTCTGTATCCTGTACTTCTTCCGTCACCAACTGGAAATCTCTGTCACTGTAGTAAATCCACTTACTTGAATACTTCACTAAGGCTTGAACAATAAATTGAACTTCTTTCAATGTAGAATAACTTCACGTCTGTAGATGACTTTAATCCTCAATTCTCTTGACAGATAAAACTCTTTGAGATTCCTGTGACATATTAACTTATTATTTACTTATTACATACTTGTTTAAATTAAGTTGTTTCCTCGGAATATTAATAGGCCTAAACATATGCCTTTCAATCTCCCCCTATTTGTTTGTTAGAGAATAACAATCAAATACCTAGAGGATAACTCATCTAACTTAAACAAGAAATAGAAATGACTTTTAAGAGCCAAGTAAATAACAAGAAAAGTTCTGGATTTCATTTAACATTTTCCAGATTTAAACATTACAGGTAAGTACAAGATAGATGTTCCTCTAGACTGAACATATGAATACATTTATCCTATCTTGAATCACCTAAGCTCTAAACATTTAATATTTACAAACAGAGCTTCTTTAAATTTCAGACTCAATCATCTCTCCTTCTTCAAGTGCTTCAAGCAAATCCTTGTCAAGAATACGATCAGATTCAGAAGTAATGCCACTAGGTCTGACAGGTTGAGCTGTGACTTTCTTCAACCTATTCTTCATTTGATGATATCTCTTGATATTGGCAATGCAATAGTCTTGAATCAAATCAGCAACTTCTGTCTTTTCTTGTGTAGCAAACCCTGTTGTCCTCAACATGTTCTCCATAGAGACAAGATGCTTGGCAGGATAATCTTTCAAGGAGATGGGATCCACAGCACAAGTTTGAAGTGCCCTTCCTTTATAAAATTTAACTTCATATGGCACGTCCACAACTTGAGGGCTAGCTTTCATGGCAAAATCTCTAAGCTGATCATGCAACAGCTCACATAGAGGTGAAGACCTTTTAATCTTTGTCATGAACACCCAAAGCTCAGAGAGAGTTCTACTTTCCAGAAGATTGAGAGAAACTATGAATGTTCCCTCATTATGAGTGTAGATGTAGATCTTCAACTCCTCTCTGACTCTGTCATATCCAATAGTAATTCTTGAAATCTCCGCATGAAGAGCTTTCATATAGATTGAGTTGTCTGGATTGACCTTTCTATACCTTTCCAACATGCTAAGAAACTTTCCATCATTTTCTGACCCTGTCGAATGTGAGAACATCTCTCTAGCTCTATCCCATTCTTCTCCAAGCTTCAGCCTCACATATAACTTCCTGTCCTTGACCTTTATATCATGAAGCCTTTGCTTTTCTTGATGTTCAGCTTTTTGGATAACTAGATGCTTTGAGATTATGTCAGACACTTTAGCATTCTCATCTTCTCTTCTCTTTAGATCAGCTTTCTGTCTTAACGGTTTAGCTTCAAAGGCAGGATCAACTTCAGATTCATCTTCCCATTCAGCATAGTCAGAATCTCCTTCAACTTCTACTTCACCAAATATATCTTCAGGGTTTTCTTCAGATTCAATATTTTCAAAATCTCCCTGTTCATATTGATAGTAGTCAGCATCAGAAAAAGTTAACTTCTGTTTTCCTTTGTCCTTTGCAGAATCTTCAGTTTCTTGATGATCTCTAACTCCTCCTTGTTTCTCCCTTTCTCCTCCTTGTATCTCCTTATTCTCCCCCTTAGTTGAGGAATCCTCTACAGATTTGACTTTATCAGCCTTAGGATCCTCATATTTATTTCCTCCTTCTCCATCCTTGTCATCATTGTCCTCCGCATCATCATCACCCTCAAAGAATTTCTTTTGCTCAGCATTGGGTTGATGTGAACTCTTGATCATATTGTACAGATGTTTCATGCCTTCATTCAAATGTACCATTCCTCCTTCAAGATTTGTGAACCTCTGGTCATTGTACCACTGATTGTTATCAACAGTTTCTTGAATAGAGTTCACTTGTGTTGAAATGGAAGCAATCTGCTTGACACTCTCCCTGATCTCAGCATTTGAAATTGTCAGCTCGGAGATGTCTGAAGCCACTAGCACCTGTGATTCTTGAACATCATTGATTTTGGGGATCAATGTGACCTTCACTCCTTCTATCTCATCTCTAATATGACCCAGCTGATTAGTTACAGAGGTGGAAGAAGAAGACTGTTCAACCACTTGTGCTTTGAGAATTTCCTTTTCAGCCTGGGTCTGTTGAAGTTGTTTTTGTAAACCAGCTATTTGAGCCAATAATGAAGCAGTGTATGTGTCATTGTGTGCACTCATCTCAATTTCTCTCGATGGTGTTTCACTCACCTCACGTGCTTGTGTATCGCTCTGTGTTTGTCTCTCAGAACTAACCACTAGCTGTTTATCCATGTGTGGAGTTAAAGTACCTGCAGAAAAAATCACCATAGCCCCTTCTTGAGAGGTCACTGGTGGTGCAATGGGAGTTCGCGAATCCCAATCCATGGTAAAGTCCAAAAAATCATCCGGAATTGAAAACTGAATTGCTTCAGGGATGGACTTACCATGTTGCCCTTCACTTTCCCCAGTTAAAACTGCGAGTGAAGAATCCCTTAGGGGAGCCAGAGATGTTCCCTCTGGGAGGGGAGAAAATGGTTCTGTTATAGTGGGCAAACAACCAGATTTTCCCTCTGAAGCCTGTGAAGGCTCTTCTACCGTGACAATGGTAGGCACTGTTTCAATAAGCATTCCTATGTGCTCTCCTCTCAGAGTGTCCTGTTCATGAGTCTCTACTATTGTTTCAGAAGTGTTTGCTCCCATTGTGAGTAATGGGAGAGTGCTTGACTCTGTACAGAATGCCATGGCCTGATGGCGAAATTCAATAGATTCATCCTATTGAGAGGATGTCTCTAGTAACTGTTCATTGGCCTGTTGAGAATCCATATCCTTTTGGGAGGATACAGACTGGCTAACAGATGCCTCAAGGAGTGTTCTTCTCTTCTTTAGTGGTGGAGGCAGAGCTGTGGGATCACTCTCATTAATATCTACTTCAACTTGTTCTCTCAATCTTGTTGTAGCTGGTTGTTCTAGGGGAGCGGTCAATGGATTTGACTCTGTGTGTGGCTCTATGACCGTGGACAGAGATTGTGGTTCTACAATCCCTTGGTCAATCCTAAGAACCTCTTGGGTTAGTGGAGCAGTTGAGAGAGGATATATTACCTGAAGTGCCATGGAGTTAGGAGGCACCATTGAAGTTCCTGCTGACGAGGATCCAACCACTGGATGTTCAATAAAGAGAAGAGGTAACTGTGGTTGCAGAATCTCTCGCAGATATGATTGTGGAACTACGGGTCTCCTTCCAGACCTGGAACTGGTGGACAAGGTTGAATATATGGAAGGATTAGTGTGTGCGGGAACTTGAAACAGAGTGTTTTGAAAAAGTGTTTTATGTTCATCAGAAAGAACATGATCCAACACTAGAGAAAGAAAACGAGAATAAAAGCATCTAACTTTCTTTCCATTCTCAATATCTCTAGTGTAATTGAAAATCCTCCTTATCAATAGATCCCACACAAGAGTTCCTATGTCCAATCTTAGGTTGAAAACAGCAGCATAGGCAATGTTTTGTAAGACAGAAGTGATGACTGGAAAGTTGTTTTTGATAGAGTTACTAAAAACTTTGGCTAGGTAGTCAAAGAACAAATCCCACTCACATGCTAGATTACCCTTATTCAGACGAGGAAGAACAATATTTCCTTGGTAATCAATACTAGAGAAAAATTGAACTAACTCGTCATCAGTAGGGAATCTAACAAGATTATCAAGTGGAAAATGAAGTACTTGACAAAAGATCTCCTTAGTTACTGTGTACTGAGCATCAGAAATATTGAAAGTGAAAGATTGCATATCTTCAGCAACAACAGCAGTTAAGCATAATAGACGAAGGGGTTCAATCTTTAAATCAACAGAAGCAGTGATAGCATAGCTAACAATTGATTGTTCATTTAAAAATCGAATCCACGGCCTAAAACGTTCAACAGAACACTTAAGGGGATCACAATAGCCAATGTAATTATTAAAACGTTCAACAACAAACTCAGCAGCCATTTTAATAATAAATAAGAAAATAAAATAAAATAGAGCAGTAATTAATAATAATATTAAACAGAGAAAAGAAAAAAAATCCCAAGTAATTAACAAGAAAAATTTGCAATAGTTCATTGTTCTAGGAATAAAACACAAACTAGAGCAAAGTTAACTAAGTAAAAACTTGAGTTAGAAAGGAATGAGAGGAAAGAACTTGAGGTTATCAACTATTTATAGGAAATAAACCTGATGGGCTCGGTATGACCTAAAGGCAGGTCATACCGAGTTTTGATAGAGGTCATACCGAGAAATAGCCAACAGCACTGCAGGTCATACCGAGAAAATTAAATAAAAACTGAATAAATAAATAAAATGAAATAAAATCCAATATGACCTTAGAATAGGTCATACCGAATTCTTATATGACCTGACAGGAGGTCATACCGAAAAGAAGAAGAAAAAGAAATAACAGAAAAAAAACTAAAAAGCCAATATGACCAGACAGAAGGTCATACCGAATTTTATTTACAAATAAAATATTAACAGAAAATAGAATAACATGCCAATATGACCAAACAGAAGGTCATACCGAATGTTATACTAAAAGAAGCAGCATCAACAGAAAATATTCACAGAATATTTTTAACAAACCTGAAACCTACTGCATAAAATTATAAAAGAACATTAAACTACTATAAACCTGCAGAAAAATCTGAACAACAATATTTACAATCTGAAAAAAAACTTAAATGATTCTAAATAAATATATTTTCAATGAAAATACATTTCTCCATAAAAAATGAGAAAAATATTTTTAAAGAAAATAAATTATTCAGAATATTTAAATTAACAAGCTTTACACAATAAACATGGATTGGCAATAATTAACATCTTAAATTAACAAGAGAAAATGATTTAGATAAGAACAAACCTACCGAAGATATTGTCAATCACTAAGACTGTTCAACATACCCAATTTACCAACTAACCTGATAAACGTGGATTCGTCAACAGATTTAGTGAAAATATCTGCAGTCTGTTCTTCAGTGGGTACAAAGTGTAACTCCACAGTTCCATTCATAACATGCTCTCTGATAAAATGATACCTGATATCAATGTGCTTCGTTCTCGAGTGCTGCACAGGGTTGTTGGAGATTGCTATGGCACTTGTATTATCACAAAAAATGGGAATTTTGTCTAATGCAAAGCCATAGTCCTTTAATTGATTCCCTATCAATAAGATCTGAGCACAACAGCTTCCAGCAGCAATATATTCAGCTTCTGCTGTTGAATTGGAAACTGTTTGTTGTTTCTTGCTATACCAGGAAATCAACCTACCTCCTAGGAATTGACAACTCCCAGAGGTACTCTTTCTATCCACAACACTACCTGCATAATCAGAATCTGTATATCCAACAAGATTAAAACCAGAATCTTTAGGGTACCAGATACCTAGATTAGGTGTACCCTTAAGATATCTCAAGATTCTTTTCACAGCAACGAGATGTACATCTCTAGGGTCCGCTTGGAACCTTGCACACAAGCATGTAGCATACATAATATCTGGTCTACTTGCAGTAAGATAGAGTAAGGAGCCAATCATATCTCTGTAGCTTGTAACATCTACCTTGATAGATTTGTCAGAAGCTCCAAGTTTGATGGCTGTTGAAGATGGAGTCCTTGCCGATGCTGAATCCTCCATATGATACTTCTTGAGGAGTTCTTTGAGATACTTGGATTGACAAATAAATATACCATTTGTCCTTTGACTTACTTGCAATCCAAGAAAGAACTTCAGCTCACCCATCATACTCATTTCAAACTTACTCTGCATAAGCTCAGCAAATCTCTTACAGAGATTA
The DNA here is from genome assembly GCA_030848705.1 of Heracleum sosnowskyi. Taxonomy (NCBI): domain Eukaryota; kingdom Viridiplantae; phylum Streptophyta; class Magnoliopsida; order Apiales; family Apiaceae; genus Heracleum; species Heracleum sosnowskyi. Next base: position 38,333,926 of record CM061244.1, read on the forward strand.
TCATTAGTAGACCCAAATATGATGTCATCCACATAGACTTGGACTAATATCATATCACTTTTGTGTTTCTTTGAAAAAAGAGTTTTGTCTATGATACCTCTAACAAAACCATTTTCTAAAAGAAAACCAGAGAGAGTGTCATACCATTTTCTTGGGGCTTGTTTGAGACCATAGATAGCCTTGAAGAGAAAGTACACAAAGTCCAGCAGCTCCTGATTTTCAAAGCCAGGGGCTGTTCCACATACACTTCTTCATCAAGCTCACCATTCAGGAATGCACTCTTAACATCCATTTGATAGACTTTAAAATTGGAGTAAGCAGCAAATGCTAAGAACATCCTGATGGCCTCAAGTCTAGCCACTGGTGCATAGGTTTCATCATAATCAATGCCTTCAGCTTGAGAATACCCTTATGCAACCAGTCTTGCCTTGTTCCTTGTAACAATGCCATCCTCATCTAGCTTGTTCATGTATACCCATCTAGTACCAACTACTTTCTTGTTCTTTGGCCTGAGTACCAGCTTCCAGACTTGTTGTTGTTCAAATTGATTGAGTTCATCTTGCATAGCAATTACCTAATCTGGATCAGTCAGTGCTTCCTCAGTTTTCTTTGGCTCCATTTTAGATAAAAATGCTGAAAAATGACATTCATTCTGAGTTGCACTTCTAGTTTTAATTCCAACATCTGGATCACCAATGATCAGCTCAAAGGGATGAGCTCTATTCCATACAGTCTGTCTTGGAAGATTTGATCTTGATGATTCACCTTGAAATTCACTTTGATGTTGTGAGTGACTAGTTGATCCTTCATTTGCTCCCCCTGAGTTGTTGCTTGATTGCCTTGATGATTCTTCTCCAGTGTTAGTGGTATCTCCATTGTTACCAGTGTTTCCACCACCATCACCAAGATCATTATCATCATTGTTATTATCATTACCAGCAATAACTTCAGGTGGGGATTCATCATCTGAATCTGAGTCTAGCAAGTTATCAAACTTCATTTTCTCAGATGAATCTGCTGTTTGGATATTAGGGAATGTAGTGTCATCAAAAGTAACATTGACACTTTCCTTTACCGTGTGACTGCCAATCAAGTAGACCCTGTAAGATCTTCTGGAATAACCAACAAAAATAGCTTCTTGTGCCTTTGCATCAAACTTGCCACGTTTCACATTGTCATCTATAAGCACAAAGCATTTTGCTCCAAATACATGAAAGTACTTGACAGTTGGTTTCTTGTTGTTCATGATCTCATACGGAGTCTTCATTAAGTCCTTGTTGATTAAAGTTCGATTATGAGTATAACAAGCTGTATTCGCTGCTTCAGCCCAAAAGTACGTTGGAAGTTTGGACTCACTTAACATAGTCCTTGCAGCTTCAATCAATGTACGATTCTTTCTTTCCACTACTCCATTTTGTTGAGGAGTTCTAGGGGCAGAATACTGTCTTGTTATTCCTTTATCAGCACAAAAGTCATTTAGAATGGCATTCTTGAATTCAGTACCATTATCTGACCTTATGGCTCTAACAGGGAATCTAGAATCAAGTTCAATCAATTTTATATGGCCAATCACTAGGTATGGAGTTTCATCCTTGGAATGTAGGAATAAAACCCATGTATATTTTAAAAAGTCATCAACAATCACAAGTGCATATTGCTTCTTTGACATGGACATCACATTAACTGGACCAAACAAATCCATGTGCAGTAGCTGAAGAGGTTCAGTTATTGATGATGTGTCAGTGCCCTTGTGAGAAGCTTTCTTTGACTTTCCTTTCTGACATGCCTCACACAGTCCTTCCTGTGTAAATTCCATCTGAGGCAAACCTCTAACCAATTCCCTCTTGACTAAAGAGTTCATGGTTTTGAAGTTAAGGTGAGACATCTTCTTGTGCCATAGCCAACTATCATCTGATGAAGCTTTAGCATAAAAACAATTAACTTCATCTTTGAATCCCGAGTTCAGATCAGCTATGAACAAGTCACCTTTCCTTACTCCTTGAAGAGCAGGCTTTCCATTCTTCTTGTGAAGGATCTGACACTTCTCTCTTTCAAAGGAAACAACATATCCTCTGTCACAGAAATGACTGATGCTGAGAAGATTGAACTTCAGACCTTCCACAAATGAAACATCTTCAATGATAACATTTCCGTACTTCAAACAGCCATATCCTTTCGTAATACCCTTACTGTTATCTCCAAAGGTAACTACTGGGCCAGCTTTCTCAACCAAATCTGATAGCAGGGCTCTATCTCCGGTCATATGCCTTGAACAGCCACTGTCAAGAATCCATATAACACGGTTTACCTGTTTACCTCCCTGCAATATCAAATTGATTAGACCTTCTTCGGAGCCCAAAATTGATTGGGTCTGGCATACTTAAAGAACTGGCCTTTGTCAGGCAAAACAACATTTTTAACTAAAGCTACTTCAACCTCTTTCACATAAGAGCGTTTCCATTTATAGCCAGCCTTAACACATTTCTGAGTAGGCGTAGGGATAAATGAATCCACTCTAGTCTGAGGAGGACTAGTAGTCTTTGCTTTAACATGCTTCTTATTATTAACATGTTGGCGTGGAGCAGTCTTATCTTTAGATACATGCTTTTTATTAAAGTAAGCATACATAACATTAAAAGCACAAGACATGCAATTAATCACACCACATGCTTTATGAGAAGAATTAACAGCAGGCATGTTATTTCTACAGTTGTTTTGATCCAACTTATGAATATCTGATTTAGTCTTTTTAGTTGTAGCAACTTTGACTGGAATATCAGATATACACTTTTTGGATTGTTCAACTTCCAAAGCAATATCTTCTTCACGAATCTCCTCTGCAATGATGATAGAGTGTTCATTCAGAGGTTCTGCCTCGGACTCCTTACAGAAGGGTGTTTCAATACCCTTAAGCACATATGGAACACCCCTTCCTTCAGATCTGACTCTACAAGGGGAATTAATTCCAAGCAATCCAATGGCCTCATTATAATCATAACCTATACTGACATGATTACCCCTAGCTTGTTTATTGAGAATCTCTTTAGCAGTCTTGTAAGAATTAAAGTAAGCATTTGCTTTAGTATTAAGCTCACTATTCTTTTCTTTAAGAATGGTTTCTAGTTGAATATAACATTTAACCCTATTCTCAAGAAATGCAATTTTCTCAATAAGTTCATCCTGATTAACATGCACTAGTTTTAATTCTTTTATTTCCTTTTCAAGATTTGTGTTTAAAAGAATTATTCTATCATTTTCAGTGCGTGCACAACTTAAAGTATCACCAAGATTACGAATCATTTCAGTGTCAGTGAACTTTACCTCAGACATGTTGGATGAAGATAACATGGAATCAAAGATTTTGTCTCCTATTGCCATGAGTGCAAGATTCCCAATCTCACCTGCTTCTTCATCACTGTCAGTGTCATCCCAACTCTTTTCTTCAGCAACATAAGCTTTCCCAATCTTGTTCTTCTTGCTAGAATCAAATGTGTTTCTAGTCACTTGCTTTGGCTTTCTGCATTCAGTAGCAAAGTGACCCAACTCATTGCAATTGTAGCATCTGATTGTGCTCCTTTCCACTGTTCCAGTTTTGTAGCCACCCTTTGTGCCACTTGAAGAGGAAGATCCACCTCTCTGAAATCTGGGCCTGAACTTAAGATTGGGATTCCTCTTGAATCTGAACTTCCCAAACTTCCTGACTATCAAAGCCAAATCACCATCCTCCAGCTGATCAAGTTCTTCTAAAGAATAGAAGTCACCACCAGATTGATCAATGGATGTTAATCCATATTCAGCATCAATAACATTCATGTTAGAACTGGAAGGTTGAACAGCCTTCACTTCCAGTTTCTGTGGGACTTCAGCAGCCAATGAAGTAGAAGTACTAACAATCTTCCCAGTTCCATACAGCTCCCTTTGTTGAATCTGCTCCAGCTCATAGGTTTTCAGAACACCATACAATCTCTCCAAAGCAATCTCATTCATATCTCTTGCTTCTCTAATGGCAGATATTTTGTACTCCAAATGAGGTGGAAGTGTAAGAAGGAACTTCTTGTTAATCTCCTTGTTGGTGTAGTGCTTCCCATTGAGATTCAGATCATTGATTAATTTGTTGTATCTCTCAAAAACCTGAGAGATACCTTCACCAGGGTTTGATCTGAAATGCTCATATTGTGAGGTGAGAATTTCCAGCATATTCTCCCTAACTTTCTTTGTCCCCTCATTGATTATCTCTATGGTTGCCCAAATGTGTTTGGCAGTATCACAATTGAGGACATGATTATGCATGATTGGATCAAGACAATCAATAAGGATCAACTGAAGACAGGAATCCAAGGTAACATCCTCTTTCTCATCAGGAGTGTAATCCTTGGCATCTTTAGGGTACATTCTAGCAACCCTAGTCACAACATTATTCTCAATGAGTTCTCCCTCAATAATCATAGGGACTTTGGGACCGTTCTTCAGCACATCAATGTATTTAGGATTTGCAACCTTAAGAAATAGGAGCATTTTCTTCTTCCACATAGGATAATGCTCCTTGCTGAACATTGGGATTTTGACTGTACCCACTTTCTGTGTACTAGACATCTTTTGAGATTTTTTTAAGAAAAATAAAAAATCAGAGTTTAAGAAAAATCTCAAAACAATTGGATCTTTGATTTGTATATCAATCAAAAGGCTCTGATGCCAATTGTTAGGTCCTGATAAGTTTGTAGAAGGGGGGTTGAATACAAACTATACCGTTTTATCGAAATTTGTTCTTTGAATAATTTAACAATTGTGAACAAATTAATGCGGAATATAAATGAAACAAGATTCAAGTTAAATATAACTTATATTAAACTTGAAGGGTGTTGCAAATACAATAAGGATTACAAAGTATTTATCTCAAACTAATTAATACAAATTTAGAATAAATTCGACATGAACTCTTCTAATATTTGTAATAAAAAGATCGAATGCTAAAAGCAAGTTCGAGATAAATTCTAGGGATAAAAATCCGCTAGATGATCAAAGCAATACAAGTAATCAACTTCTAGTGGTTTGGATTTAACAATACAAACTAGAATTAATTGCTTGAGAAGAAATGATATTAATGGCTTCTTGTTCTTGAGAGAGTAAATGCTTCTGTATCTTTCTGTTTTATTCAACTGATTTCTTCTGTCTGTTCTGCACGGTTTTAACACAATGCATTTCCTTGTATGACCTGTTTATTAAATCAAAAGGATTTAATAAAACAATTCATACACTTGTATGACCTAAAGAAAATATTCGGTATGACCATGCTTCAGCAGTATGACCTATCAAAAATTGTCCGGTATGACCTAGCATTATTTTACCAACTCTCGGTATGACCAGGCAGAAATATCCTGGTATGACCTGACAGGATGTACTTGTATGACCTAAATCTGTCAGTATGACCAAGCACCTTTACAGGGCAGGTCATACCGAGCTTAGCAGAGGTCATACTAGTAAATCAAGAAAATCCTTTTAATTTATATATTTAGATTAAATTCTAGATTAAATTAATTCTTTTATAGAATTAATTTAATAAATAATTTAAACAACTAACATAACTAATTTAATAAATAAATTAATTCTGATATAATTAATTTATTAATTAAATTGAATTAATAAATTAAAGAAGATAATTTAAAATCCTTGCATTCCTCTATCTTCTGAAAACCACTGAATATAGATGATTTAATTCCACTGATTGATGTCGTCATTCGATGCACTGTCTGGTTTCATGAATAACTGACTTCAATGATAATTCTTCATCTTTAAAACATTTAAAGCTATGGCTTCTTTTCTTTAGCTTTGACTAAACTCTGTATCCTGTACTTCTTCCGTCACCAACTGGAAATCTCTGTCACTGTAGTAAATCCACTTACTTGAATACTTCACTGAGGCTTGAACAATAAATTGAACTTCTTTCAATGTAGAATAACTTCAAGTCTATAGATGACTTTAATCCTCAATTCTCTTGACAGATAAAACTCTTTGAGATTCCTGTGACATATTAACTTATTATTTACTTATTACATACTTGTTTAAATTAAGTTGTTTCCTCGGAATATTAATAGGCCTAAACATATGCCTTTCAAGCTCTTCTGTCTCATAGTGTTTGTCATAGAGTTTGAGTTCATTTACCAGCTTGTTGAACCTCTTAAACACTTCTGTGATTCCCTCCTTTGGCTGAGCCATGAAAGTTTCATACTGTGAGACCAGAATCTACTTCTTGTTCTTTCTTACTTCAGGAGTTCCTTCACATAGCACTTCTATAAGATCCCACATCTTCTTAGCACTACTATAGTGAGCAACAGTGTCATACATGTTGAAATCCATAGATTCACAAATGATAAGTTGGAGATGTCCATCCAGTGCTATTTTCTCTTTTTCAAGATCAGTGTATTTGGAGGGATCTTTAGGAACATGTTTTGCTGGTATTATCTCAGTGCCAACAGTTGTTTCACCAATCTCAATCATTGGAATAAAGGAACCATGCTTTAGAATGTCTAAATACATGGGGTTTGAAGCTTTGATGAAAAGTAACATCTTCTTCTTCCATAAACTGTAGTGCTCCTTGTTAAAGGGAGGAATCTTGATACTGCTTAGTTTTTGTGAACTCATTCTTGATCTTTTCCTGTTTGTATGTTAACAGCCTGCTCTGATACCACTTGTTAGAAGTGAATACCACTTAGAAACTAGACAGAGGGGGGGTGAATGGATAGTTTAGAGAATTTTTTATTCTTGAAAACTAAATAAGCTGTGACAGATTATGTTGTGTAAAATACGGAATTAAAATAAACAACACACACACACAATCACTTTAATCTACTTTGTATTAAGCAAATTAAATACTACAGCTTTCCAGAATTTCACAGATGAATTTCTGGCTTCTAAACAAGAACAGTTTGTATCTTGTTTTCTTACAGAGAAAGAGTGCTTACAATAATTCTATGTTTATCTCTCTTTTCGCTTACTATAGGGTGTGCACAATATATATATATATATATCCCTATACAAACTAGTGCACACACCTATTTACACAGTTACCCCTAGCTGAACGTCCAACTTGTCCTACCATAAGAAGTTCACTGTGTCAGGAAGGACCACTTGCTTTTCGGAGTCTTTCCCGTTTCTGTAGCTGCTTGTCTCTTATCTTTCTCTCCAAGTTTAGCTATAGATTTGCCATCTGTTCTTTGGACCACCTTACCAGAACAAATGCTTCAGTATTTGTCTCCTTTGAATTTTGGTTCTGTACCTTGATTTGTCTTGTTATAAACGGCTAAGTGTTGATATCGTGAACTCCAGCATTTCCCTGACTTCATGATCTATCCTTTGAAGACTTCGCGACATAGGCAATTTGAGGACTTCGCGATCTAGCCCTTTTGAGGACTTCGCGATCTAAGCCTTTTGAGGACTTCACGATCCAGTACATCTTGACTTTGCGGTATCAACACTTCACGATATGAGAAATGAAGACTTCACGACATAGTTCATTTAGGACTATGCGATCTTAGTACTTCACGACATAGATATATTTAGACTTCACGACATAGCTTCATTTTGACTTCACGGTATAGGGACTTAGGAAAACTTCTGCAACTTATTTCTTCAGGGCCTTAGAGTATTTCCAGGAGTAGTAGTTTAGTGTGTCCTAGTTTTTAGCTACCTCTTTCTTTTGTAAGTTTCCTATATTTGTACTGCTTTTATCATAATGAAAAGGCTCGTGACTTAACGTGCATATTATTTGTTTTTCTCAGTTTTACAAAACAAAAAATTAATATATATAGAAAAGTTCTATGGAGACCATATTTAGTTGCAGACTTGGAGACCATATATGTTCTGCAACTAAAATACATTCATAAAATGTTCTATAAAAATAATATGTAGAGTAATATTTAGTAAACATAACATATATGATCTATAAAATATCCAATTTGATTGTAATTTTAGTTCTACAAAGATACTATGCACATATCTTATTTGCAGAACATTTATAATTTGGTAATCTGCATGACAATGTTCTGCAAGTATAACATGCGTGATTTACAAAAATATTCAATTTGATGATGATTTTATACTGCAAGATATCTAATTTGATAATGATTTTGTTACGTAAAGTATGTTCTACACGTTATTTAGGTTGCAGAATGTAAATGGTCTCCAAATCTCCAACTAAATATTATCTCCATAGAACTTGACTCTCTCTCTCTCTCTATATATATATATGCCTATAACCCGTGCAAGACACGGGCCTTAAAAAATAATAAACTAAAAAATTTAATGTGAACGTAAAATATTAAAATAAAAGTAAAAATTAATATGATAAATTATAAAATGAGAAACTTAAATATTAATTGGAACATAAAAAAAAATATAAAAAAATACAGATGGGGCTGAGAAAGATAAATGATGTATTATTAATATTATTTTATAATAAAATAATATTAATAATAAGGACATATAGAAAATCTAAAATATTTTAATTAAAAAAAGTAATTGTCCGTGATATTTTTAGAAGTGTTTTAATTATATTAATTGTATTTATTAAAAAAATACGTTGAAATGTTAAAATAAGTAAGTTTTTTTAATAAGGACAAATAGAAAATGTAACATGTTTTAATTAAAAAAAAGTAATTGCCCGTAATATTTTTAGATGTGTTTTAATTATATTAATTGTATTTGTTAAAAAAATAAGTTCACTTGTTAAAATAGGTAAGTTTTTTTAAATAATTAAAACTATTAAAATAGGTTTTAAAATATATAAGTAAGGGTTGCACTTGATATTTTTGGAAAATAGAGATTTTAGTGATAACAAATATAAAAGGTAATATATTTTAATTTAAATGTAATTGCCCGTGATATTTTTGGAAAAGAAGTAGATTTTGTTAGAAAAATAGAGTATTAAAATAGGTTTTAAAATAAATAAGTAAAGATTGCACCTCATATTTTTGGAAAATAGAGATTTTAGTGATAACAAATATAAAAGATAATATGTTTTAATTTAAAGGTAATTGTCGTGATATTTTTGGAAATAGAGTAGATTTTATTAGAATTTTTTTTAATTATAAAAGACAATCAACTAGTTACAATTTTATATTATTTTATTATTTATTAAATAGAGTATTAAAATAGGTTTTAAAATAAACAAGTAAGGATTGAACCGCATATTTTTGGAAAACATAGATTTTAGTGATAACAAATATAAAAGGTAATATGTTTTAATTTAAAGATAATTGTCATTATATTTTTAGAAAATGAGTAAATTTTGTTAAAAAAAATATATTTTAATTATAAAACGCAATCATTTAGTTACTATTTTTATATTTTTTTATTATTTATTAAATAGAATAAAAGACCAAAAACTCGTCAAAAACTGAAAATCAAAACTTTAAATGTTTCGGTTTAATAATATAGTATAGATAAGTATAATCTCAGTAAACAGGTTACAAGAATTATATCAACCTTTTTTTCGTTTTTTTTTATTGACCCAAGTGCATATGTAAAATTTGCAAATACAGTAGCTTTGGGGATGACAGACAGCCAGGGACAATGCATCATTTGCACCGCGAATCACTAGTAACAAACACATCAACATGTATGTGAATATATGATTGAATCTTTCTAAAGTGGCATATATTACAAACATATGTATCAATTCACTGATGTGTGACTTTTTGACACCACATTCAAGTATACAAAAGTAGCTAGCCTATTAAAAAGTCAAATATATCACTGCTAAGGTACCATGAAACCAGCGGGGGAATCAGGTTCTTGAAGCCCGGCTAAAATGAATTATTACTAATTATTGAATATTAATTCTTAATTAAAATTTGGAATATATAAAAAGAGTTTCTCTACTAATATTGTCAGTTTAATGATTTCAACTTAGCTTATTAGCCTCTTCGGTTCTTTGGTTCTCCTGTTGCATTAAACTCATACACTGGAAAGAAACAGAAGGACAGTATAAATTTTCTTACTTTTGTGTGGGAAGAAAATTTTTATGCTCTTAATAATTTAGTGTATAATCAAGGTACCATAAAAAATGGAAAGAAAAGTCACTTACAATCATAATTTATTATATAATTGTTGTAGATAATAGATGGTGTTGGTGGCCCAACTGGGATTGGGCCGAATAGCGATTGGGCCGAATACTAATTGGGCCGAATGGTCACAGCCCATTCCTTCGGATCGGTCCGTTGGATCTGACCGTTGCTTGACCGAGTCACCCGACTATTCAGGCGGAAGAACAGGACCACGTATGTGGCGGTTGCTCCCGAACAATCCGGGCGAGCCGGTACCAGAGTGCCTATAAAGGCACATGACAGGTTTCACGTTCAGGTTAATACTCATTTTACGCTCACAAATACTTACACGTTCATTTAAACCTAATTGGAACCTTTAACTTATTCTCACACCGGAGGTGAATCGGGGGCCCAATCCCTCGCATTCTTCTCTTTTGACAGGTCGACCCGAAGAGCTTCCTGGAATACAACCCGACAGAAAACTGGTTGCAACATTTGGCGCCGTCTGTGGGAACGTGTAAGCCAATTCGTGACGTTAGCTGAGAACGATGGCAATCGATAGTTCTGAAGACAGGGTGCTCGGTTTTGCTGAAACTCATCGCCAGGGTCCCTCCACGACTACACCCCCCATTAATCGGGTTCTCAATTTTGATGATGATTTGGAGGAGGGACCGATGCCCACACCCGAAGAGCAAAAGGCCATGATTCTTAAATGGCGTGAAGAAACTGCTGCCAAAGGGGGAAAGCAGAAGGAAAAGGAAAGGCTGGAGGCCGAAGCCCAAGCTAGGGCGAAGAAGAGGGAAGAGGATCTCGCTAAGCTGGAAGCAATTAAAAGGCGAAGGGCTGAGCTGGATGCTGAGGAAAAGGCTCTCCAAGGTGCTGTGGAGACCGGAGAACAACTATTGGTACAGACCAGTTACAGAAGAGAAAAGAGGGTGCATAATGATGAAGATGGATCTTCGGATTCTGAATCACACCCCCGAAGGATCCGTTCAAGGGTGGTCGTACGATCGGATACCGACGAGGAAGGAGATCCTCGCATGAAAGACAGGCTGAGCCGAATGGAGAAGGCGATGTTCGGCGATCGTAGAATTAGTCACGAGCCGGTAGTGTCGGAGGAAATCGAGCAGTATAGACCTCCCCCTGGAAGACAATTCCCGAAGATGAACGAATTCAATGGGAAAGGCGACCCTGAAGACCATTGCGAGAAGTATGAGTCCCTTATAACAGGCATGGGGCACTGTGATGTCATGCTTTGCAAGATGTTCAAGACATACCTGAAGGGTCCAGCTACCATGTGGTACAGGTCAATGAAACCAAGGTCGATATGTTCTTACGACCAGCTAAAAAGGAAATTCTTGAGGCACTATTCGCATTTGTGCCGAAGAGAGAAGGATACCGAAGCTTTAATACACTGTAGACAAAGGCCGAACGAAGAGTTGGGAGATTATTTGGCTAGGTTTAAGGAAGAGGCTGGAGTGGTAACAAATTTGGACAAAGTAAAGGCTGCTGGGTTCTTATCGGCAGGACTAGACCCCATCAAAGGTAAAAAACTCCGATCTTCTCTTTATGATATTCCCCCTAAATCCCTGAATGATATATACTTGAGAGGTGAGAGTATCCGACGGAAGATGGAATCCATCGAGGGGTTTAAAGAAGCCAAGAGAGAAGATAGGGGGAAAAAAGGGTATGACAGGTACGATGCAGGGCGAAGATTCGATGATAGGCGTGATGAGGCGAAGGGTCGCGATAAAGCTGCCGAACGAAGGAGAGATAGGGATGGCACAACATTTACCCCTCTGAATGCACCAATCTCGAAGATTCTCCACGAGATAAAAGGAAAGCCTGGCTTCGTTCGCCCAGCACGAATGAAGATGCCCGATTATAAGAAAAATGGTAACAAGTATTGCGATTATCATCAGGACAAGGGTCACAACACTGATGAGTGTTACCATCTAAAAAAGCTGATAGAAAAGATGATCAAGGAGGGAGAACTGAATAAATTTTTCAAAGACCTGAGGGACAAGCTAGCCCCGAAGGAAGACAAACGAAAAGAGCCCGAAGAGGTCGAAAGGTACAGTGGCGAAGTAAAAACCATATTCGGTGGAAGCACCCTGGGACGAGATAGCAAGACGGCTAAGAAAAGGTACGCAAAACAGGTTTACAATTTGTACCAGTTTCAATCTGCCAAACAGGCGATGCCGATCATGTTTACCGAGGATGACTATGAGGATGTGATTTGGCCTCATGAAGACCCTTTGCTCATCAATCCGGTGATCGGGCAAAACAAAATATGGAAAGCTCTGATAGACGGGGGGAGCTCGGTGAACATTCTGTATCATCGAACGTATAGTAAAATGAACCTTGGAGGCGAACAGCTGGAACCCTACCACGAAGCTCCCCTGTACGGCTTCGGGAATCAGCCAGTCCCTATTGAAGGTACTATCACTCTATGTTAGGTCCAAAGTATCGTAGAAGGGGGGGTTGAATACGATACTCACAAATAATTTAATTTCGTTCGCGGATTAATCTTTCAGTTCTATAACGAAATCAAACACACCAAACCAAATCAAGTTTCGGGGAATATATCTTTTTATAAATATAAACCTCGAGGGGTGCTACAATTTCTAATCCGTAGATTAGCGTCAATGAGTTTAAGGTTACACAAATACAAAACAATGATCAAGTTCTGAGCACTATTAATTTCTCTGATAATTTTCTCCGGCTCTTCTCTCTCTCAGTAATGTCTCTGTGTTGAAATCCTTAACTGAAGAAGACACACACTTCTCTCAGTATTAATTGTAGACTTAAATTGAAAACCATCGAACCATTTAGAATAGAATATTCTTGACCATTGGATCTTCATCAACCTGTCAGACAAACAAAACTTTTCACCTGCTCCATGAATTGAAAAACCATCGAATGGATCAAAAGTATTTTCCATTCGATAGTTTTTAAATAAAACTATCGAATGACAAATACTTTAGTATAGTTTTTCAATGAATCACTTTAACCACCATTCGATAGTTTTCTGAATAGAAAAACTATCGAATTCTTTTTCTTGTCTTTTGTCCTTGAGTAATTACTCCTGAGCTCCTGGGTGTTTTAAGTTTTAGACTGTATCAATTTCTTCGGAGACGATAAAACAATCTGATCTTTTTAGTGTCGTCACCTAGTGCAACTGGTCTGGTTCACAGATGAATAACACTTGATCAATTCTTCTTTTATGTCTTGAATTCAATGCTGCTGATAAGTCCTTTGTCGTTCTGGTTGCTTCATCATTGGAATCCCGTGGTACTGAACCCTAAATCATTCACATACTTCTGTCGTCTTCAAAGTCTTGTTTCTATTGCTGTCACTGAGGCTTGAACATTTTCATGAACTTCTTTCCGTGACCTGTTTATGGACTTCAAGAATACATAACGTATTTTGATTTTTTGAGTTTACCTTTTCTTCTTTGATTCTGGATTCCTGTGCTTCTATTAATACTATTGTCTGTCTTGTCCTTTGTTGAGTTGTAGTTATCTCTTTTACATCTTATGTTACATTATGCTTTACAATCTCCCCCTATTTGATTGGATAGAGTTCGACAAGCAAATACTTCGAGGATAACTCAACTAACTAAGGAAACATTAAACTACTTAAAGTAAGACAACGTAATAATATCAATGCATTCTGGATCAGATATATATACATTTCCAGATTTCATAAATCAAAAAACAATTAAACTTTATACAATGAAGTTGCTCCTCTAGTCTGAGCTGATAGTTCTCTTGTTCTTTGCTTCAACATTCAGTCCATTCCAATCTCACCTTCTTCAATCATTGGATCGGAGTTAGCAGCTTGATAATCAATCACTGATAGATAGTGCAGTGGTTCTCCAGGTTTAAGGATTGCTCCTTGGATGTGTCTTCCAATATATTCAACCTCTTGACCCACTCCAGCCCATAACCATGCAATGTTAACATCTTTCTTGTTTAGCTTTGGCATGTTTGGCAGTCTGGTATGCACTTCCAATCCTCTTTCCACTCTTTTCCTATAGTAAGGAACATTCTCCATTAGAAATCTTCTAAGAGTGTCTGCTGCTTTGTCCTTCTCCGTTGATGAGAATCCAGTGGATCTAAGATACTTCTCAACTGAGATTAGATAGTTGCTTGGGTAGTCCCTCAGTTTGTCCTCAGCCAAATAGCAGATTCTGAACAAGTCATTCGTCATGAATCTAACCATTGGAGGATCTTCAGTAATCTCTGGACTGACTTTCATCACGATCTCCTTAACATGCTCACGGAGCAGTTCATTTAGCCTTGTAGTTCTTTGGATCTTGATGAGTATAGCCTGCAATTCTGTATATGTCCTCTGTTCTAAAAACTTAGTGGAAATCACAAATGTACCTTTCTCCAGAAAACTGATTAATAAGCTCCAGGCTCCATTTGCTTTAACCCCAGCATTCAGACAGATTATAGAGCTTCTCAGTGCTTTAAAGTAAGTCTGATCTTCAAGATTAGCACTTCTGATGTCCTGAATAATAACTTCCACCTCAGCATTGTCGTTGACTTCTAATCCGTCTTCAACTCCGCAAAAGGTTTTATAAGCCATTTCCCATTCAGTACCATCTTTCTTTGCCAGATCTATCATCTTCTTCTTCCTCACTTCATTATACACCTTCATTCTCTTTAGCTTTTCGCTTCTCAGAATTGCTTGCTGTTTCTCTTTCTCAGCTTGCCTGACATCTATTGCAGCTCTCTGAGCTCTTATTGCTTCCAAGGCAACTTCTTCTTCAGGTGATAGAGAATTTGCTTCTTCCATATCATCATCCAAGATAGGATGTTCTATTGGCTCTGGATAATATGGCTCATGCTCCTCTTGAATAGGTTGCTCATGCATGACCTCAAATTCCTCTTCACTTTCCTTGTCTTCCTCTACAAGCTCCTCAATCCAGTACTGTCTGATTGGAATAGCCTCAACAGTCTCCCAAACTCCCCATTTATCCTTCACCCCTTCTCCAACTTTCTCCCCCTTAGTTGAGGAATCCTCGATAAAAGCATCCTCAGCATAAAAGATATTAGAAGGATCAGGTTGCTGATAGGAAGGACCAGGTTGTCCAGATTGTTGGTTCTTCAGCATACTCCATATAGACTGTACTCCGTCACCTTGATTCTCCAAAAAATCCATAAGCTGCTTATTAAACTCATTTATAGAAGCTAGCGACAGGTCAATGTTCTCCAATCTTGAGTTGGTAGTCTTTTCCATGTGATCCAGCCTCTTGTTTAGCTTAGACTCCACTCGTGAAAGGGTATTCATTGCATCTTTTACCCGCGCTTGACCATCCCGGATAACCAGAACGTCTTCTTTCAAAGCTTCATGTCCTTGAGACAGTGCAGTTACTTCATTCATGAATCCATCTTTAAGTTCCCTAACGTCCATCCTCAGCTCGACTAGTTCTTCCATAGCTTCCTTCTTTAAGGAGTCCACTGCCTGCTTCGTACCTGTTATAGTGCCAGATGCACTGCCAATGACCCTGAATGTTCTTCTGGAATCAGCTGCAGCCAAGTCAACTTTCTCTTGAATAGACTTTAAAGAAACATTGTCTTGACTGGAGGAGATCCCTTGGTCAAAGGAAGGTCGCAGTGGAACCTTGAAAAGTGGATTTCCTTCTTTGTCTCGAACTGTCATCTCCTTGAGGGAAGATTAAACTTGTAGCTCTCTTTCTGTTGGTAACAACAGATCATTAATATTAGGTAGGGTTAGGGTGTCACTCCTCACATTTGGCTCTGGGTGTACACTCAACGTTTCTGTCGGTGTTTGAATCATTTTTCCTTTCCCACTCAGGCCAGGTGTAAGTGTTTTTGTTTCACTCAAATCCTTTGTGCTGATTGTACCTGCAGAAGAGATCACCGTAGCCGTCCTTAAGGAGGTCACCGGTGGTGCAATGGGGCTTCACAAGTCCCCGTCCTTGGATAAACCAAGTTGCTGATCATCCTTAGATGATATATCCTTTGAAGGATCTAGAGTTTGAATCTCTAGGGGGTTAGAAACAGGCTCTTTTAACAGCAGAGATCCCGAATCTTCCCCGTGAGTCTGTAAAGACTTCACCTCAGTTGACTCCTCAATAGTAATTGATTCACTGTCAACGAGTTGCCGATCTGCACCTACGTCAGACCCTTTACCCGCAGGATCCAGATATGTTCCATCTGGGGAGGTAGACAATGACCTTTTAGATTGTGCATTTAGGTCAAAGCCTTCTCTCGACGTCTGTGAAGACCCTTGGTTCTGAGAACCTTCAACCAGTGAACCTGACCGTAATATGGTCGGAACACCAGTTGCTTCCGTCAATTCTTCCTTACTTGATTGAGCTATTGGTTCAGATATTGCTTTCGTTAGCGTAGCCCAATCAGCATTAGAAAAATCAGTAAAGGGCGCTTTGGATGAGAGAAATGAAGTATCAACAGTTGCCTCGGTTTCTGTTCTTCTCCTTTTAGAGGAAGGCAGAGCTGTTGTTGAAGGGTGTATCTCCTTATGTGGTGCTGCTTTGGCACTATCTCCCTCTACACTCATGGATGGTTCTTTAATGGGTATAGTAGGGGAAGGAGGTTCGTTTATGTTTTCATTTGGCTCTTCCAAAGGCTCTTCGACCGTGGTTAGAGGTTGTGGGTTTGCAACCTCCTGGTCAGGAATGGCCACTAAGGGCTCTGGATCAACATCCATTGGTACAGGTGCCATTACAGGTTCAGGTTGTGGAATATTACCTTGATTTACCTGTTCCCCTGGGGGTAGAAGTGGTAGGGGCACCGTTCTTAGATATTCAGTGAGAACAGTGGGTACCCCTGGAAGATAGTTGTTCTTCCTAATGAGAGCGGTTATGGCATTGCTCTTCATTCTCATGCACTCCTGGTTGGCCTCACCTTCAAAGATCTCCCGTTCATCATCTGTTAAGATATCATTGAGAATTAGCTGTAGGAACCTAGGATAGAAACAGAGCACATCTTCATTTATGCCTGTTCTTTCATCCAGTGGTCCCATGCACAGAATTACTTGATCAATCACTATCCGTCCTATGTTAATATGCCTGTTGTTCGCAATGGCAAACCCTATCTTTTGAAGGAATAAGGGAATGCCATGCAGATTTGTTAGCTTGGCAGTAAAAACATGTATTAGGGTATGAAAGAAAAAATTCCATGGCTTTGGCAGGTAATGCTTTAGGAACTCTCCCACCAAGAAGTTAGGTTGTTGACTTCTGATAAGAGTGAAGAAAGCATGTATTTCCTCAGTTGTGGGATCAGGAACAAGGTTTTCTGTAGGAAAATGAAGTATTCTGTTAAAGTCATGTTCCGTCACCCTTATTGTTCTGCCCCCTGGCACAACAAAACTGAAGGATCTCACATTATTCTCACTTGTATCCGTGGCGGATGTGTACAACGCAGTCAGTTGATCGATACAAAGGACTACGGGAGTACTTACAGCGTATGCCACTAATGAACGTATATTCAAAAACTCTGCCCATGCACGAATTTGAGGATTCGTAATGGCTTGCAGATTTTGAAACGAGACATGATTAGTTTTGGTAATAATAAATTCCCCGGCCATTGTTTGTTCACACTTTCCAGAAAATTTAAAATAAATAAAAAAAAACCAAAATTAACCTTAAGTTAATTAATTAATTATTTTCTAATTAATTAACTTCTTCAAAAAATTACCCCCTTTTTACCTAAATTACACAAACTCGAACAGAATTATCAAGAACCCTAATATGGTAACCTCAATATCAACAAATCAGAAATCAATTGAAAAACAATTTCTTTCTAAACTTGAACACAGTCAACAGTCCTTAGGATTTAGAAAATTCACTTTCGATAGTTTCTTCTTGAAAGGAATTAAAAACTCAAGATACTCACACTTTCACGGTTAATCAACAAGATACAGTGAAAGAACAGTAACTTTATGAAGTTTTAATCGATAAAAAGCTTTAGAAAACTATCGATTAAGATGTTCTTGTCGTGTATCTCTCTGTAAGTATTATTCACGGCCTTTTTCTCTCTTAAGATCTGAAAGAAAATGTAGAGAAAATAACCAAGGCAGTGATTTATACTTATTGAATTGTCAGGGGTATTTTTGGTATTTCATTGTTCGATGGTTTTCAAATGTACATTCGATGGTTTTCCAGAGGGGTAAAACTGTCAACTGTACTTCGATGGTTTTTGAAAAACTATCGAAGTATTTTGAAAATAAGAATATAAAACGTTTTCAGAAAAACTATCGAATGCTTTTGGCTGTGATAAACAAAAAACTATCGAACTATATTGAAAAAGTATCGAGAATTTTAAATATTAAATAAACTAAAACTCACTTCGATGCTTTTCCATTTTGTTTTTTAAAATCTATCGAGAATTCTAAATATTGAATTAATTGAATTCCTTCGATATATTTTAAAATTTTCTCAAAAACTATCGAGAAATGTTTTCGATAGATTTTCTTTTCCTTTTCAAAAACTATCGAAAATTAAATTCGATAGATTTATCTATGTACTTGAAAAACTATCGAATTTCCTAAATTCGATATTTTTTGCTTCTGTGTTCATTTTAAAACCTGTTCATGTTTTAAAATTTAGACCTTTTTATTTCCTGTCAAGTTTTAATTTTAATAAATCTTTTAAAATTCACCAAAATCAATTCTTAACAGAAAATTCACAATTTTCTTAGAATAAAATCAATTAAATATCATTGAGTGATATTAACCAATTGAAATCTAATCAATTATGCTGCATTAATCTACAATGTTAAAAACAAAGCAAATTAATTCAAATTAAATAAATGCTTGAATATTTAGTACAAATATTAGCACTTAAATAATTTTTAGAATTAATAACTAATTAAATGCCAGAAGATATATCATCCATAATTATGACATAAAATTAGTATAATAATCCTAACTACGAGAATTGCTCCAGAAAATAAATTCACGAGTCCTAAGGATATAGCAATTCTTAAACTCATGTATTCACCAGGACTCTCTGCAGTTACTGACTTCTAATCAAAATCAATTAGAAAGATTTAACATCCCAAGTTCACCAACCAGCTTATTGAAAGTGGATTCATCAAGCGGTTTAGTAAAGATGTCTGCAATTTGATCCTCTGTGGGTACAAAGTGTAACTCCACAGTTCCATTCATGACATGCTCTCGGATAAAATGATACCTGATGTCGATGTGCTTCATCCTCGAGTGTTGCACTGGGTTGTTTGAGATTGCTATGGCACTTGTGTTGTCGCAAAATATTGGAATCTTTGTCAACAAAAGTCCATAGTCACGGAGTTGGTTTCTCATCCACAAGATCTGAGCACAACAGCTACCAGCAGCAATGTATTCAGCCTCAGCTGTTGATGTGGACACTGAATGCTGCTTCTTGCTATGCCAGGAAACTAACCTTCTTCCAAGAAACTGACAGCTTCCTGAAGTACTCTTCCGATCAATCTTACAACCTGCAAAATCAGAGTCTGTGTATCCAATAAGATCAAATCCTGTATCTTTAGGGTACCAAATTCCAAGATTTGGGGTCCCCTTAAGATATCTAAATATTCGCTTAACAGCTATTAGATGAGATTCTTTAGGATCAGACTGAAATCTAGCACACAAGCATGTTGCAAACATTATATCTGGTCTACTTGCAGTGAGATAAAGTAATGAGCCTATCATACCTCTGTAGCCTGTGATGTCAACCTTCTTACCAGTTTCATCCTTATCAAGCTTAGTGGCAGTTGGCATAGGAGTCTTTGCTGTAGATGAGTCTTCCATTTGATACTTCTTAAGGAGATTCTTGATGTACTTGGACTGACAAATGAATATACCAGCTTGTTTTTGGTATACTTGCAATCCAAGAAAGAATGACAATTCACCCATCATGCTCATTTCATAACGACTCTGCATTAACTTTACAAATCTCTTGCATAGATCATCATTAGTAGAACCAAATATTATGTCATCAACATATACTTGCACCAATATCAAATCATTTTTATGCTTTTTGAGAAAGAGAGTTTTGTCTACAACACCTCTTGTAAAATCATTTTCAAGTAAGAATTCAGAGAGAGTGTCATACCATGTCCTCGGAGCTTGTTTGAGTCCATAAAGAGCTTTGAATAGAAAGTACACAAAGTCTGCCAGTTTTGAATCCTCAAAACCTGGAGGTTGTTCCACATACACTTCTTCTTCTAACTCCCCGTTCAGAAAAGCACTCTTCACATCCATTTGATATACCTTGTAATTGGAATGTGCAACAAATGCCAGAAACATTCTGATGGCCTCAAGTCTTGCTATTGGTGCATAGGTTTCATCATAATCTATACCCTCTTCTTGAGAGTAACCTTTAGCAACCAGTCTGGCTTTGTTTCTCGTTACAATGCCATCTTCGTCCAACTTATTTCTGAATACCCATCGTGTTCCAATAACAGATTTTCCCTTAGGCCTGGGTACCAGCTTCCAAACTTTCTGCCTTTCAAACTGATTGAGTTCTTCTTGCATAGCAATCACCCAATCTGGATCATCTAGAGCATCTTAAACTTTCTTAGGTTCTGTTTCTGAAAGAAACCCAGAATAGTGACATTCATTTTGTGATGTTCTCCTAGTTCTCACTCCTGTGTCCGGATCACCAATGATCAAGTGAAAGGGATGATCTCTATTCCATACCCTTTGTCTTGGCAGATGCGATCTTGATGATTCTCCTTGTTCTAGATGTTGTGGAGTGTGACTAGTTGATCCTTCTCCTGCTCCCCCTGAGTTGTTGACGGTTTGATCTGTTGATTCTGAAGACTGACTAGTGGATCCTGTATGTTGAGGATTTCCACTTAGGTCACCACTTTGTCCAGAATCATTATCATTATGATTATTATTAATGACTGTAACAACTTCAGGTACTTCTTCATTGTCAGAGAGATCTCCTGATAGATTTTCAAATACCAAGGATTCAGAGTTCTCTCCAGTTTGCAGGCCTGGTCTTTTAGTGTCGTCAAATGTTACATTAAAGCTTTCCAACACCTTCTTATCTTCAATCACATATACCCTGAAAGCCTTAGATTCCAGAGAATAGCCCAGAAAAATGCCTTCATCTGTTTTGGCATCAAACTTGCCAAGATGTTCTCCATCTTTAAGTACAAAGCACTTTGCACCAAACACATGAAAGTACTTCAGTGTTGGCTTCTTGTTGGCCATTAACTCATACGGAGTCTTTTCATGATCTTTGTTGATCAGGGTTCGATTCTGAGTGTAGCAAGCTGTATTCGCTGCTTCAGCCCAAAAGTAAGTGGGAAGTTTTGATTCACTCAACATGGTCCTTGCTGCTTCAACCAAGGTCCTGTTCTTCCTTTCCACTACTCCATTCTGTTGAGGAGTTCTTGGTGCTGAAAACTGTCTTGATATTCCTTTCTCTGAGCAGAAATCATTTAGAACTGCATTCTTGAATTTAGTTCCATTGTCTGATCTGATTGTCCGCACATGTAGCTTAGCTTCCACTTCTATCTTCTTGATGTGATCAATGATTAGTTGTGTTGCTTCATCCTTTGTTTGTATGAACAACACCCATGTGTACTTGGAGTAGTCATCCACCATCACCAATGCATATCTGTTTCTTGAAAGTGACATAACATTAACTGGACCAAATAAATCCATATGAATCAGCTGTAATGGTTCAGTAATGCTTGTTATTCCTTTGCTTCCATGTGATGCTTTCTTCGACTTCCCTTTTTCACATGCTTCACATAGTCCCTCCTGATTGAATTCCATCAGGGGCAACCCTCTCACTAACTCTCTCTTTACCAAAGAGTTCATAGTTTTGAAGTTCAAATGTGAGAGCTTCTTGTGCCATAGCCAACTTTGTTCTGAAGATGCCTTTGCATAGAAACATGTAACTTCTCCTTCACTGGTAGAACTTAAGTCAGCTATAAACAAATTCCCTTTTCTCACTCCCAGTAGAGTAAGCTTCTCATCCTTCCTGTTGGTGATCAAGCACTTGTCCTTTCTGAAATCTACATTGTAGCCTTTATCACAGAATTGACTGATACTTAGAAGATTGTGCTTTAATCCTTCAACAAGAGAGATGTTTTCAATGATGACATTTCCAGCTTTCAATTTACCATATCCCGTAGTGAATCCTTTGCTGTCATCTCCAAAGGTTACAATCGGGCCGATCTTCTTAACCACCTCTGTAAGCAGGGACTCTTCACCTGTCATGTGTCTAGAACAGCCACTATCCAGAATCCACACAACCTTTGAGCTTTTAACCTTACCCTGCAATCACAGATTGATTAAGCGGACTTTGGTACCCAAAATTGTTCGGGTCCTGAAGGTTTAGATGATTTAACAGGAGTAACATTCAATTTAGTCTTACCCTGTTTGATATTCATAGTATCTGTGGATTTAACATTATCAGTGCTGTTGCTATTATCAGACATCAACTTAAAATAAGCATGCATGATGTTGTACTTACATAGCAAACACTCTTTCTTTCCACAGGGTTCATGATTATCAGGCATGTCAGACATGTTATGCATTTCAGAAGCATTAACAGTTTCTACTTTAACCTTTTTACATGCATGTGTAAGGTGTCCAGCAGAATTACAAATAGAACACAACTTCCTAGATGCAATGGGAGAAGATGGAACCAATTCCTGATTAACAATCTTTTTCCTCCCATTCCTGTTCTTTTTAACATTACTAACTAAGGAACCTACTTCAGTTTTAGGTAAATCAGGTTTAGGTAATTCATTTTTTACTGATTTCCTAGGCAACTTAGTCTTTACCTCTTTTTCCTTCAATAAATCCTCCTCAAGCAATTCTTGTCTAATGAAAAGGTCATCCTCATGAAAGAGTGGTGGAAACGGCTTAACAAAAACTGGACAATCAACATTCTTAAGAACATGTGGAGTATTCCTTTTGACAACTGAAGATGTCACAGGGAATTCCACAATCTTCTTACCAGCTTTCTTGTTATAGTCAAATCCTATAGCAGTTTTATTCTCTATGGCCTGAGTATCAATGATTTCCCTAGCCACTAGAGCGGAATTCTTAAAAGCATTCAGCTTCAAATCTAGATCTGAAATCTACTTCCTGAGGATAGTCTCTATCTCATCATTACACTTGACCTTGTTCTCTAAGTACGCATTCTTTTGCTTAAGATCTTCTAATGTTACAGCTACAAGCTCTAGTTCTTCATTTTTAGATTCTAGCTTTTTAATCTTAAGAACTAGTTTAGCATTTTCCATTTCTGATGCTAGCATGCTTGTGTGTACATTAAACAATTCTACACTAAGATCTTGCACAGTTTTCTTGTACTCAGAATTAGACATATCAATTGTAGTTAAGATAGGTACCTGAGATGATTGTGGTGATTCCTCTGAAGAGTCCGCCATTAGAGCAACATTTACATATTCCTCCTCTTCATCCGAATCAGTATCATCCCAGTGCTTTCCCTCTGCTATGTAAGCCTTCCCTTTCTGCTTTCCAGAGAATGCCTCCAATTGCTGTTTAAGCTTGGCATTCTCCTTCTTCAACTCATCATAAGAATCCTTTTTTCCATAGACATCTTTCATGTCTCTTGCTTGACGAGGCTTCCGGCATTCAGTGGCGAAATGCCCTAACTCATTGCAGTTATAGCATCTTGATTTGCTCCTATCAATCATGCCAGTCTTGTAGCCTCCCTTAAAGCCTGTACTAGGTGTATAATTGCTCTTCTGGAATCTGTTGGTTGAGCCCTTGAACTTGTACTTAGGGTTTCTCTTGAAACGAATATGACTAAACTTTGCAGCTAAGTACGCCATGGTTTTGTCTTCCATTTGCTCAAGCTCTTCTAGGGTGTAGTAATCACTTTCATCAACACCCAGATTCACAGAATCCATTTCTGCTTCTATTATCACCTCCTTTCCAGCTCTAGGGGTTTGAACCTGAATCTCAGAAGTTATTGGTTCATCCACTACAAGTGCTGCTGATCTCACAAGTGCATTGTGCTTGCTGTCCACTGTCCCTGATCCGTAGATTATCACCCTTTGTTCCTGTTCCATCTCATAGGTCTTCAACTTGCCATAGATCATCTCTAGTGGCATCTTTGTGAAGTCAATTCTTTCCCTAATGGATGATGACTTGTGTTCTACATGATGGGGCAGCGTCATCATGAACTTCCTGTTCGATTCTCTCAGTGGATAGGTCTTTCCTTTCATTGCCAATTCATTGAGGAGCTTAGTATACTTCTCAAAGACCTGAGTTATACTTTCTCCTGGCAGGGACCTAAACGCTTCATATTGAGAAGTCAGAATGTCCAATCTGTTTTCCTGAACGTCTTCAGTTCCTTCCATTATTAAGTTAATGGTATCCCACATATGTTTCCCGCTTGTACAGTTCATCAACTGATAGCTCATTTCCTTGTCTGCGGAGTCCGCCAATATCAACATTAAACCGGTGTCCAATCGAATCAGTTCTTTGTCAGAATTTGTAAATTCACTTATATCCTTAGGTTGGGTGCCTGAAGGAATCCTGCTACCATCAGGAGCTGTAGATTCACTAACTGGTTTCATTGGTACAAACGGTCCGTTTTCTAATATGCCAATATACAACGGATTAGATGCCTTGATAAATAACAGCATCTTCATCTTCCACAAACCGAAATCATCTCTAGTGAACGGGGGAACTTTAATACCAGCGGTTGTCTTTGGAGCACTCATGGTTTCTGAAAATTTCAAATTGTTTAAAATTCAAGAAATTCCAATTAAATGAAAAATTTTGAAAGTTAAAAAAATTTGCTTCGAATTTTCACGCTACGTTTGATTTTGGTCTCATTCACCGGATCTGATTTGTATATCAATCAAGTAGCTCTGATACCAATTGTTAGGTCCAAAGTATCGTAGAAGGAGGGGTTGAATACGATACTCACAAATAATTTAATTTCGTTCGCGGATTAATCTTTCAGTTCTATAACGAAATCAAACACACCAAACCAAATCAAGTTTCGGGGAATATATCTTTTTATAAATATAAACCTCGAGGGGTGCTACAATTTCTAATCCGTAGATTAGCGTCAATGAGTTTAAGGTTACACAAATACAAAACAATGATCAAGTTCTGAGCACTATTAATTTCTCTGATAATTTTCTCCGGCTCTTCTCTCTCTCAGTAATGTCTCTGTGTTGAAATCCTTAACTGAAGAAGACACACACTTCTCTCAGTATTAATTGTAGACTTAAATTGAAAACCATCGAACCATTTAGAATAGAATATTCTTGGTCGTTGGATCTTCATCAACCTGTCAGACAAACAAAACTTTTCACCTGCTCCATGAATTGAAAAACCATCGAATGGATCAAAAGTATTTTCCATTCGATAGTTTTTAAATAAAACTATCGAATGACAAATACTTTAGTATAGTTTTTCAATGAATCACTTTAACCACCATTCGATAGTTTTCTGAATAGAAAAACTATCGAATTCTTTTTCTTGTCTTTTGTCCTTGAGTAATTACTCCTGAGCTCCTGGGTGTTTTAAGTTTTAGACTGTATCAATTTCTTCGGAGACGATAAAACAATCTGATCTTTTTAGTGCCGTCACCTAGTGCAACTGGCTTGGTTCACAGATGAATAACACTTGATTAATTCTTCTTTTATGTCTTGAATTCAATGTCGCTGATAAGTCCTTTGTCGTTCTGGTTGCTTCATCACTGGAATCCCGTGGTACTGAACCCTAAATCATTCACATACTTCTGTCGTCTTCAAAGTCTTGTTTCTATTGCTGTCACTGAGGCATGAACATTTTCATGAACTTCTTTCCGTGACCTGTTTACGGACTTCAAGAATACATAACGTATTTTGATTTTTTGAGTTTACCTTTTCTTCTTTGATTCTGGATTCCTGTGCTTCTATTAATACTATTGTCTGTCTTGTCCTTTGTTGAGTTGTAGTTATCTCTTTTACATCTTATGTTACATTATGCTTTACACTCTATCTGTCCTTTTGGGTAAAGCTCCATATACTGTGGAAAAGCAGGTCAAGTTCTATGTGGTTCGGGTGGAAAGCCCCTACAATGCCATTCTCGGAAGGCCAGCCCTTACTTATTTTCAAGCGGTAGCATCAATACCCCATCTCAAATTGAAATTTCCGACTGAGCATGGAATCGGGGAAATGAGGGGCGATCAAAAAACTGCTCGAATCATCATGTTGGACGATCTGGACAAGGATCAAGATTTTGAGATGACCGAAGGAGGTAAGAAAAAAAGGGCCGAAGGTGAAATCAGCCAAAATCGCCAAACCCTAAATATTGAGTTAGAGAAATTTGGTGCGGACCTATCCAACCCAATTGCCGAACCAGCAGCAGAAACCGAAGAGGTAGAGCTATATGCGGGCTGTTCGGGAAAAATGGTGCGAATCGGGAAAAATATGGAACCCGACCTCAAGAGGAAAGTGATCGAAGTTGTCAGACAATACCACGACGTCTTCGCCTGGGGCCCGGAGGATATGCCTGGCTTGGATCCAAAGACGGCGAAGCATTGTCTCAATGTTAAACCCGAGGCAAAGCCAGTAAAGCAAAGAAAGAGAACATTCGCCATGGAACGACAGAAGATTATTGAAGCTGAAGTGGAAAAACTTTTGGAAGCAAAATTCATAGAGGAAATCGAATACCCGGACTGGCTAGCCAATGTGGTGGTGGTAAAGAAAGCTAACAATAAATGGCGAATGTGTGTGGACTACACCGACTTAAACAAAGCATGCCCGAAGGACCACTACCCACTTCCTAGCATTGACCAGCTGACAGACGCCACTGCTGGATATCAGGTACTTAGTTTTTTGGATGTTTTTTCAGGATACCATCAGATTGCAATGAATGCCGAGGATATTCCAAAGACAGCATTCATCACCCCGAAAGGAACATATGCCTACATCAAAATGCCTTTCGGCCTGAAAAATGCAGGAGCCACATTCCAAAGAGTGGTCAATCGGATTTTCCATAAACAAATTGGGAGAAACATGGAATGCTATGTGGATGATATGATTGTTAAGTCCCAGTTCGAAGATCACATGGAAGACCTCAAAGAGTGCTTCGAGACATTAAGGAAGCACGGCATGAAGATTAATCCGAACAAGTGTACTTTCGGAGTCTCCAGTGGGAAATTCCTAGGGTACATGGTCAGTGCCCGAGGGATCGAGGCGAACCCGGAAAAAATACAAGCAGTGATCAACATGGAACAGCCGAAGACAGTTCGGGATGTACAGAAATTGACCGGTCGAATGGCCGCCTTGCGAAGATTTATTTCCAGATCAGCAGAAACGGCCCTGCCTTTCTTTGAAGCACTCCGGGGATCGAAGAATTTTGAATGGGGATCGGAGTGCCAGAGAGCATTCGAGGAGGTGAAGGAGTATCTCACCAAGGCGACTCTCCTGATGAGGCCCGATCCGAAGGAAACTTTACAGCTGTACTTAGCAGTGAGCGACCGAACTCTTGGAGCAGTACTAGTGAAAGAACATAACAGCTCTCAACACCCGGTATTTTATGTATCCCATATGCTGAAGGATGCGGAAACAAGATATCCAAATGCAGAAAAGTTCGCCTACGGCCTTGTAATGGCGACCCGAAAGCTACGTCATTATTTTCAGGGGCGAACGGTACAGGTTATAACCGATCAACCCCTCAAGAAAATTTTGACAAGACCAGAGGCGTCCGGAAGGGTGGTAGCTTGGTCCATCGAGCTGGGGGAATACGATTTGGAATACATCCCCAGAACGTCCATCAAAGCCCAAGCATTGGCAGACTTCATGGTCGAATGCTATTTTTCAGGACCAAAAGACCTAGCTCCCGAAGAGCAGCTGGTCCGATCGCCAGGCAAATGGAAATTGTTCGTAGATGGGTCGGTAGCCGGGTCAAAGTGTGGGGCAGGATTAATCCTTTCAAGTCCAGACGGGTTCGAAATCTGCCAAGCAATAAGATTCACTTTCCCGCTAACCAATAATGAGGCCGAGTACGAAGCATTGCTAGCCGGTTTAAACCTGGCCAAAAACCTCGAGGTAAGAAATTTACGAGCATTTAGTGATTCTATGTTAGTGGTGAAGCACTTTTCAGGAGAGTACGAACAAAGAGAGCTTCGACTCAAGGCTTACGCCGCAAAGGTAAAGGACTCATCGGTCTCATTTGAATCCTTTGAATTAAGTCAAGTAGGGAGAGAGGATAACAGCCGAGCCGATGCTCTGTCAAGATTGGCTTCGGCCGAAACACACAACCTCACAGGATCCATCTACCTGACTGAAGTGAAAAGCCCTTCAATCGACAAGCAACAATGCATGGAAATCCACCAGGGCATTAACTGGATGACCTCGATCAGGGCCTATCTAGAAAAAGATACTTTGCCCCTGGACCGGAAAGAGGCTCAAAAAGTGAAGTACAGGGCAGCAAGCTACACCATCATCGGTAACAAGTTGTATAGAAGGTCAGCGACAGAACCCCTTCTCCGATGTTTGGATCCCGAAGAACAAATACTGGCCTTAGAAGCAGTTCACGAAGGAATATGCGGAGAACATCTTGCCGGTCGGTCACTTGCCTTCAAAATCCTCAGACAGGGGTTTTATTGGCCGACTTTGCGAGCAGATGCGGCCGATTACGCAAAGAAGTGTCGACAATGCCAGTTATTCAGTACTATCCCGAAGTAGCCACCAGAAGAAATGGCATCAGTCCTAAGCCCCATTCCTTTCGCCATGTGGGCTGTAGATATCGTGGGAATTCTACCTAAGAGCACGAAACAAGCCAAGTACTGCATAGTGGCGATCGACTATATGACCAAATGGGTTGAAGCAAGACCTCTGGCGACCATAACCGAAGAAGCAGCAAAAAAATTCATGTTAGAGCAAGTCATACTCAGGTTCGGGATCCCGAAGGTCTGTGTATCCGACAATGGGACCCAATTCATCGGGAACAAGTTCCGGAAGTTCTTGACGCATTTCGGAATACAGCAGAAATTTAGCTCGGTCGGTCACCCTCAAGGAAACGGAGCAATCGAAGCCGCAAATAAAATCATCTTCGCCGGGATAAAAAAGCGACTGGGAGATGCCAAGGGGCTTTGGGCAGAAGAGCTAAATTGGGTATTGTGGGCATACCGAACGACCCCACGCTCATCGACAGGCGAGACACCTTTTAAGTTGGCATTCGGGACCGACGCCCTGGTTCCCGTTGAGGTCGGACTGGACTCCTACCGAACGGAGGTATTCAACGTCGAAGCAAATGAATTCGGCCTTCGGGCCAATGTGGATTTATTGGAAGAAGAAAGAGAGGCGGCTCACCTAAGGAACTTGAAACATCAGCTTCAGGCAGCCCAATACTACGACACCGGAGTAAAGAAAAGGACCTTCATGGTGGGAGATTTGGTGTTGAGGGAATTGGCGACATCTATGCCAGCTAAGCAGGGAAAACTAATGCCAAACTGGGAAGGCCCGTATAAAGTGACTGAGGTGGTTCGACCTGGTACCTACAAATTAGCAACCACGTCTGGCGACCCGATCAAGAACACATGGCACGCCTCCAGGTTACGAAGATATTACCAATAGCCTTCATCCGATCTAGGGGAATATGGCCGAACAAAAGGTGCTCGCCACTCAAGTTCTTATTTTCACTTCATACTAAGTTTTTTTTTCTCTCTGAAAAGCATGTAAAGTTGAATAATTTATCAATAAAATACATGTTTCCCTGTTCTACTTATTTTATCAGTTATGCATTATAATGTTATAAGTCGGACATTTACCTGGGGACGACCAAAAACGATAAATGCCACAAGACTTCTTGAATAATGTTTCATAAATTTGGCGATTGGATAACCAAACAGCCAAACTTTGGGAGAATCCAGACTATGTTAGGCGAAAAAGAAAGCCGAAGATACATATAATGGTTAAATTTTGTTTAAATTATGTTAAGGCGAAGTTGATAAGCCGAAGATACATAAATTTTGTTATATGTTAAGGTGAAGTCGATAAGCCAAAGACACATAAATTTTATAAAATATGTTAAGGCAATGATTGAAAGCCGAAGACGCATAAAATTTTGTTAATTATGTTGAGGCGAAGTCGATAAGCCAAAGA
Source organism: Heracleum sosnowskyi (assembly GCA_030848705.1). Taxonomy (NCBI): domain Eukaryota; kingdom Viridiplantae; phylum Streptophyta; class Magnoliopsida; order Apiales; family Apiaceae; genus Heracleum; species Heracleum sosnowskyi. Next base: position 38,364,050 of record CM061244.1, read on the forward strand.
CACATAAATTTTATAAAATATGTTAAGGCAATGATTGAAAGCCGAAGACGCATAAAATTTTGTTATGTTGAGGCGAAGTTGATAAGCCAAAGACACATAAAATTTATAAATTATGTTAAAGGCAGAATAAAGCCGAAAACTCACTAATAAAAGGCCCGAAGGCTTAATAAAGTACAAAGAGTTAAAACCCGAAGGCTTAATAAAGTACAAGCTACAAAGGGAAATATTACTGCCCGAAGGCCTAATCTGACAGATCCTCGTCTTCGCCTGAGGAGACCGCCGGAAGCTCGTCCTCATCAGGGCGACCGACGGGATCGCTGAAACCAGGCTCTATCAGGGGCTGATGATCTAAGCCCATGGCGGCCGCCCTCCTCACGACTTCGTCGTGGCCCATCTGGTAGCACCGCTCTTCGGCGATCAGCCGCAGCTTGGTCTCCTTACGAGCCAGCTTCCTCGAAGCCTTGAGGGACAGGTTCCGACGGGTCAGCCTAGCCCGAAGGGAATCCAGCTCCTTCTGCATCGCCTCCCGGTCAGCCCTTAGCGCCACAGATTGGCCTTCTAGCCTTTCCACATCGCCAACAGCTTGGCGGAGAGCAGCCTCCGATCGGACCGACCGAACCTCCAGTTCCCGAAGTTGGTCGAATCTACCCTGCATATCCTTCACCTTGTCGGTGATGACAGCAGCCATCGGCGTCGCCTAAAATAAGGAAAAAGACCTTGGTTAGAAAAATGCAAGGACAAGAAATTGAAAGGAAAAGCAAATATATTACCAAAGAAAGGAAGGCCATCATGTCGGCGCAGGCATCGGCGATATCCAACCGATCGTAGTTAGGGCGATCAGCCGGAAGCACCAAAGCCCGGCATAAATCAGGAGCTATCTCCTTGATCGCCTTAGGGTCGGCCGAGGTGACAGCATCGGACTCCAAGATCGCCCACTGAGGGACGTACGTCTTCAGAACGTCCCCCCGCCGAACCCTCTTTCTAACCAGGGGAGTCTCGGTCACCTGCTCCGCATTCTCAGTCTCGGTCGCCTGCTCCGATTGCTCAGGCGCCCGTTTATCGCCCTCCTGGCGATCCTTATCAGTCTCAGCCCCCGCCCCAGCCGCTTCGGCTGCCTCAGCTGCTTCGGCCGCCCTAGCCGCCAAAGCCGCCTGCTCAGCCTCAAACTTAGCCCTCTTTCGCTCAACGATAGCCTGGCGAGAAGACACTGCAAAAAGAAAGAAATGGCATTAGACATTTTAAAAGGCAGTATAAAAGGGAAGACAGAAGCACAAAAGAAGGAAAAGTAAAGTGCAAGGGATGAAGAATGTTACCATTACCCCATAGGGCGAAAAGCCATTGGCGATCCCTAAGATCCTCTAAAGGGATACGACCCATGTCAAAATTGCATAAGCGTTGGTACTCATGCAACTCGCCGCCAAATAGCGCGGGTTTGACTACCTGGACAGTGGGGTCGACCACCCGCCATTGAGACAGAGCCCCCACCTTCGGGCCCGAAATATAACACCACTTGTCGTGGCTGCCCTTATTATTGGAATTCGTTTCTACCCACTCTGCCCTATTGGTACGTCGGGCGATAGAGTAAAAACCCTTACTCTTACCGTTTTTACGGAAGTCGTGATGATGCCAGAACAGGGCGGGAGTTGGGTCGACGTTGGCCGCAAGGCATCGGCATTGAAAGCCGTTCATATGTAGGAACCCATTCGGGTCCATCTGGCCTAAAGCTATCCCCATCTGGGCGAACAACTTCTTCACCAAAGGGAGCATCGGGACCCGGAAACCACATTTCAAAGCAGCCTCAGAAATCCCGGTAGCAACATTCCCATATCCCTTCGGGACGGGAGGATTGAACCATATCCGGTCAGCAGCTCTCGGCAGATACGTATGCCAGGCACCGGTCGGGATATCAAACTCTTTCGGTATCTTAGCCACCCTGTCCTCAGACAACCGAGTAGGGTGATTCGCCGCAGGGAATTCATCAATATCATGAAAGGGGTATCTTTCCGGGGATATGGATCTGGGAGACTGTCCCGATGTAGAAGCCGACCGATCCATAATTCCTGCATTAATATGAAGAAATTAGCCTTGTACTCGGACATGAACAAGAAAGAGAAGAAAAGAAAAGTGGTCGCCGAGTACAGGGGGCTTGGATCGGTCGGGGAATTACTAGCTTCTAAGCCAATGGAAAAAGAGAAATCTCTAACGGAACTACGCAGCCCGAAGACTGCAATAAGGGTTGACCCGTCCCGAAGGTTGTTCTAAGGACGAATTCATTCCGAAGATCGTTCTAGGGACAAATTGGCCTCGGAAATTGTTCTTAGGATGAATTTATCTACTGGTCTGACTACCGACCTAATTATGGCTACATTTTCGACAGAAAGTATAACCCAAAGCAAAAATACCATTATGCCTAAATTATAGTGGACATATTCGGAAAAGCTCAACATGAAATGGGAAATTGCGCAGTGGAATACAGAAAACTTACTGGTGATAGGAATTTGAGGAGGATTCGAACTTGTCAAGTGAAATCGTCGATATCTGCAAACAGAGGTGCTGGAGAGAAACCGGCAAAATAAGGTTGCTTTTGAATGTATCAGTGACGATGTTTGGGGGGAAGTTCTTTTATTTATACGGAAGAACATGACGTTTGGACAGTAAAGCGCGTACGTTTAATCTTGATCGTGTGATCAAAGCCGTTTGGGATTCAACGGTGATGATCCAACACTAATCTCAAGAAATTACGGCTGTCATTATTAATTATGGCACGATTCTCTAGGTGACGTGTCACAACGGATAAGCACGAAACTGTTGGAATCCATCCCGAAGAGAGGTGGAAAGCTAGGACTCTGAACGCATTAACAAATCCGACCGAAGTCCAGGGACATGTTGGTGGCCCAACTGGGATTGGGCCGAATAGTGATTGGGCCGAATACTAATTGGGCCGAATGGTCACAGCCCATTCCTTCGGATCGGTCCGTTGGATCTGACCGTTGCTTGACCGAGTCACCCGACTATTCAGGCGGAAGAACAGGACCACGTATGTGGCGGTTGCTCCCGAACAATCCGGGCGAGCCGGTACCAGAGTGCCTATAAAGGCACATGACAGGTTTCACGTTCAGGTTAATACTCATTTTACGCTCACAAATACTTACACGTTCATTTAAACCTAATTGGAACCTTTAACTTATTCTCACACCGGAGGTGAATCGGGGGCCCAATCCCTCGCATTCTTCTCTTTTGACAAGTCGACCCGAAGAGCTTCCTGGAATACAACCCGACAGAAAACTGGTTCCAACAGATGGTATAATAGATAACTTTCAAGGCCTTTTATAGGCTCTACAAGTATAGGTTACATTGGCAATGAAAAGTCAAATGTTGTACTAAATAGGGATAAATTAAAGGTTGTACTAAATAGAGGTAAGATAAAGGTTGTACTAAATGGAGGGTAATATGATGGGGTATAGTCATCCAATACATAACACTCCCCCTGGATGACTCATACAATTATCATGCCTCATTAAAACCTTACTAGGAAAAACCCGGTGGGAAAAAAAAATCTAGTGAAGGAAAAAGAGTACATGAGTTGTAAAAATAAAATTTTTGTCTCCCCCTCATTACAATATGACTATAAACTTTAGCAAATATCTCGAAGCCTGCGCATCCCGATCTTGAGCACTAATTTCTCGAAAGGAGTTGTGGGAAGTGCCTTTGTGAACAGATCTGCTGGATTCTCTCATGATCGAATTTGACAAACATCTATTTCTCTCCTTTGTTGAAGTTCATGTGTAAAGAAGAATTTTGGATCAATGTGCTTCGTCCCGTCTCCTTTAATATAACCTTCTCGCGTCAGAGTGATACATGCTTCGTTATCTTCAAACAGAACAGTAGGACTTCTCTTATTGACTGAAAGACCACATGAATCTCGAATATGATGGACCAAAGACCTTAGCCACACGCATTCTCGACTGGCTTCATGAAGTGCTAACAATTCAGCATGATTCGAAGATGTTGCTGCTAGAGTCTGTTTTGTAGACCGCCAAGATATCGCGGTGTCACCATATGTGAATATGTAACCTGTTTGTGATCTTCCTTTGTGATGATCAGATCGATATCCTGCATCTGCATAACCAACTAATTCCACTCGTGAGTCTTTAGAATAAAACAAACCCAGATCCATTGTTCCTCGAAGATATCTAAATATTTGTTTCACACCAGTCCAATGTCTTCGAGTTGGAGCAGAACTATGTCTTGCCAATAAATTAACAGAAAATGCAATATCAGGACGTGTGTAATTGGCAAGATACATTAGTGCACCAATAGCACTAAGATATGGTACTTCAGGACCAAGAAGTTCTTCTCCCTTTTCTCTTGGGCGAAATGGATACTTTTTCTTTTCAAGCGAGCGAACGACCATGGGTGTACTCACAGGATATGCTTTATCCATAATAAATCTTTTAAGGATCTTTTCAATATATAATGACTGGTGGACAAAGATTCCTTTAGATAAATGTTCAACCTGAAAACCAAGGCAAAGTTTTGTTTGGCCTAAATCTTTTATTTCAAATTCTCTTTTCAAATATTCAATCGTCTCATGAAGTTCATCTGGGGTCCCAATGATGTTTAAATCATCAACATAAACTGCAATGATAGTAAACCCCATTTTTGTCCTTTTAATAAAAACACATGGACAAATCACATTATTAGCATAACCATTTTTCAAAAGGTACTCACTGAGATGATTATACCACATTCGACCTGATTGTTTCAATCCGTACAATGATCTCCGTAACTTAATTCAGTAAATATCTCGGGGTCTTGAACTACATGCTTCAGGCATTTTCAATCCATCAGGGATTTTCATGTAAATGTCATTATCTAGTGACCCATATAAGTAAGCAGTTACAACATCCATTAAATTCATGCGGAGCCCTTCCAAAATTGATAAACTTAGTAAAAATATGAATGTTGTTGCATCCATTACCGGGGAATAAGTCTCTTCATAATCAATTCCCGGTCTTTGTGAGAAGCCTTGTGCAACAAGGCGTGCCTTGTATCTCACAACTTCATTTTTATCATTTCTTTTACGCACAAATACCCATCTATATCCAACGGGTTTCACACCTGCAGGTGTTTGGACAATTGGTCCAAAAACTTGACGTTTTTCAAGTGATTTCAATTCTGCCTCAATTGCATCTTTCCATTTTGGCCAATCACTTCTTCTTTTACATTCATAGATCGATCTAGGTTCATGATCCTCAATTTCTTCAGAAATGTCAAGAGCAGCTGCATATGCAAATATTTCATCCATGACAATTTCTTTTCTATTCCACCTTTTTCCTGAAACGATATAATTTATCGAGATCTCTTCATTGTCAACAATTTCAGGTGTTTGATCATCTTTTGAAGACGTCTCTTCAGTGATCAATTCTATTTCATTTGGAATGATGTCATTTGATGTACCAGCTTGTTTATCAAGTCTCCTTGATTTTCTAGGATTTTTATCTTTGGATCCAATAGGTCTACCACGCTTCTGGCGTGCTTTAGACTCATTTGCTAGCATGCTTTTATTCCCTTCATCAGGAAGTTTAATTTTACAAGGAACAATAACAACTGGTATATGCGACTTCGTCACTGTTTTGACATCAGTAAATGCATCTGGCAATTTATTTGCCACTTCTTGTAGGTGGATAATCTTTTGAACTTCAAGCTCACATTGATTTGTGCGAGGATCATAATAAGACAAAGATACTGCATTCCACAAAATTTCTTTTCTTTCTTTTTCAAATTTTGACTTATCTCCCCCTAATGCAGGAAAATCTGTCTCATCAAACTGACAGTCGGCAAATCTTGCCTTGAATAAATCACCAGTTAAGGGCTCCAAATATTTGATAATTGAGGGAGAGTCAAACCCAACGTATACCCCTAATCTTCTTTGAGGTCCCATTTTTGTACGTTGGGGAGGAGATATTGGAACATAAACCGCACACCCAAAAACTCTTAAGTGCGAAATATTTGGTTCTTGACCATTTACAAGCTGCAATGGGGAATTTTTATGATAAGCAGTCGGTCTTAAACGAACAAGTGATGCAGCATGTAATATTGCATGTCCCCAAGCAGTATTTGGTAAATTTGTTTTCATAAGTAACGGTCTAGCAATCAATTGTAGTCTCTTAATAAAAGATTCTGTTAGACCATTTTGGGTATGCGTGTGCGGAACCGGATGTTCCACATCAATCCCAATTGCCATGCAATAATCATTAAAAGATTGAGAAGTAAATTCTCCTACATTATCCAATCGAATTTTCTTGATTGCATGATCTGGGAATTGTGTCCTTATACGAATTATTTGGGCAAGGAGTCTTGCGAATGCAACATTACGAGTGGACAATAAACTAACATGCGACCAACGTGTCGATGCATCTATAAGTACCATAAAGTACTGAAATGGCCCACTTGATGGGGTAATAGGTCCACATATATCTCCTTGAATTCGCTCTAAAAATGATGGACATTCAATTGCAACTTTCATGGGTGATGGTCTTGTTATTAATTTTCCTTGGAAACAAGGAACACAAGAAAAATCCTTGGACAATGGGATAATCTTGTTCTTTAAAGGATGCCCATTTGAATTTCTATAATTTTTCGCATCATTGTTGAACCCGGATGACCTAAACGATCATGCCATATAAGAAAATTTTCTGGGTCTGATAATTTTTGGCTTATCACCATGTGCGTCTCTACTGGATTAATAAAGGTATAATATAATCCAGATTTATATGATGGGAGCTTTTATATTATTTGTTTCCTCCCATAGACTATTGACGTGATACATAGATATTCATCGTCATTTTCATTTGTAGTCTCAATATGATAGCCATTGCGACGTATATCTTTGAAACTCAAAAGGTTTCGTTTTGATCGGGTGGAAAACATTGCATTCTCTATAAATAAACGTGTACCATTGGGTAACACTATATTTGCTCTTCCGGAGCCTTCAATAAGGTCTGATGCACCCGATATTGTATTTACATTAGCTCTAGCTATTATGAGATGCGAAAAATATCTTTTATTTTTCAAAATTGTATGTGTCGTTGCACTATCCGCCAGACAAAATGATTCTTCATCTTTCATTGCACATAATGAGAAATTACTGGCCATATTTCTTCACAAAGCAAATATATAAATGAAGATTAGAAAATTAATATTCAAAAACATCTCATTCATGATAAAGGAAATTACATATAATGCATAAATAAAAGCCAAATATTTTAGAGTTTGAACATAATTATTAAAAACAAGCAAAATTTTATAACTTAATTATTGCCACCACCAGATTTGGCCATCTCCTCATTCCCATCTTCAAAGAAGTCACCAACTTCCATGTGAGTAAAGCCCGAAGGGTCAACTTGATCTCCACCTCCAAGGTGTGCTTCCAAATGAGAAATTCCCAAAGGATCATTTTGTTCGGTGAAATTAGTTTCAACATCTTTCAATGAGGCTTCATAAAAGGTCAGCAAGATGCTTTGAGGTACGACATGTACGTCGCCAATGACCTTCCATTCCACAACGATTACAAATATTTTCACCTCTTTTAACCATTGCACTACCTTCATGTTTCTCCTCATTTCTTGTCCACTTGTGGTGGTGAGGCTTCTTTTTTAAGTTGGAATAGTTTTGATGATTATAACCTCGACCATGCCCAAAACCACGACCACGGGCACGTCCACGACCATGTCCACGTCCATATCCACGCCCACGTCCAAGTCTTTGGGGAGTATCACCGTTTTCTGGTGATCATACCTCTCTTTTAGATCCTTCCAAAGGGGTGATGGATCTTTAATAGTCAAATATTCGGTTTTCAAACCTTGATCAAGGTGGTGGCGGAGAAATATCATAGCCTTTGCCTTATCTTGCTCGGAGGCTTTATTTCCCTCTTTTATGGTGTCACCAAGACCCATAGCACTAAGATGGATTTCGGCATCTAGAATCCATGTTAAATAATTTTTGCCAGTGACATCAAGTGCGTTGAATTCAAGCTTTGTAAGATTTGACATTGCAATTACTAAAATAAAAATAATAGTTAATATCAAGTGATAAACAATAATTCTCAAAGCAAATAAAAGAGTATGTTAAAGAACTATTTTCCGAGAAGAATATGTAGCACGTGAGTTACAATCAATACTAAATGTATCCACATGGTGACATAAAGCAGGACAGATAAACATGCTGGCATACATATACATGATTGTTCACTAGTAACAAATACACTTAAAACACTTAATTTAAAACACAGACAAGTAATTAATCAAAATCTAATACAAATACAAATTATATTAAATTATTTGAAAATCGAAATTTCTTAGACTACTTAGAGAGATCTTCTAGTTGCCTAAAATTTTTGAAGATATGAAGTGATTTAATGAGTTTTATGTTTACTTAGATTTGTAATTTTGATCAGTAGTAGTTTTTGGGAGAACTAGTAGGTTTTTGGAAGAACTAGCAGGTTTTTGGACAATTAGTAGGATTTTAGAAGAACTAGTAGGTTTTTGGACAACTAGTAGGATTTTAGAGAAACTAGCAGGTTTTTGGACATCTAGTAGTTTTTTTTTTTTAACAAATAAGCCATGCATATGAGTTGGTTAGGAATACTCATTTAGAATAAATTCAATATAACATTAATATAAACATATGAATTGTAGCATAACACATACATATATTAAAAGGTAAGAACAATATACCTTAGATGATAAATATCCGTTGTACTATTAAACCTTATGAATACACTTGGTGCAAGTTGGATACTGAGCAACTTAGATGCACAGAATAGCTCCTGATGCTTTCAAAGGTGATCAGCTAATTTCATGCTCAAACTTTAAACAAAACAATATTTATCGTGATAACGTGTTGTAGATAATAGATGGTATAATAGATAACTTCCAAGGCCTTTTATAGGCTCTACAAGTATAGGTTACATTGACAATGAAAAGCCAAAGGTTGTACTAAATAGGGGTAAATTAAAGGTTGTACTAAATAGAGGTAAGCTAAAAGTTGTATTAAATAGAGGGTAATATGATGGGGTATAGTCATCAAATACATAACAATAATATAATTTAAAACGGAGATAAGGCTACTAATGATTTGAAGAGTCCCTGATAATTTTTGGAGCAAAATTTGGGTAACTCCATTTTTACAATAAAACTAAAAAATATGGGATAAATTTCTAGGTCCGTTTGGCAAAAATATAGATAAAAAAAACATATGTAACAGTACAAGTTTTGTTTGGTTACTGCAGAAGGATACACAGTCTACACTCTACAGGCTGCATAGTAAACAAGCAATATTGCCCCTTAACTTTTGTTAACCAATTATTCAATTTAAATCACGGGACAACAGTCTGAATATCTTTACAAAAGCGTCGGTCACATCATTAGAGAAATAAGGAATTAAATTGTCTTGTCGACATCTTATAAACTTCCAACCATTAAAGTTCGATATAAATCGAACAATTGAATCTGTTCCTCTCAAACAAGTAGACATTTTAACTACTAGCAATTTCCAAATTGTCTTTATTTGTGATTGCGCATGCATAATTTCCATCAGACAACATGAATTATTAGAGGATGGTTTTGTACCTTTTGTCTGTTGTTTTCATCTCCGTCTTTTTCTTTCTCGTCTTCTATTTCCTCTTTTGTGTTTCTTTTTCCACAATTAACAAGCATAGGTCGTGAAAATATATGTTTCAAGTTCACAAATCTCGCTAGACCAATATTCTTAATATGTGCTCGATCGGGTTCTATCAAATATGTACTTATAATATATAAATGTATGCAGTAATTGATAATGTATAGCACTGCTATATATATGAACGATCCCAAAACGCAGTTAATCCTAGTACATTAACAGATATTCTAATGTAGTATGATCACTAATATTTAACTAGCTAGATTTTATAAGGCATAGAATCCGAGCTATACATGTGTAGTACTATTTATATAGCTCTTCGATCCATTCAAAAATACAGTCCCTTATTGGTACAACAACACTTGTCATAACTATAACTTTAAAATGAAATATACAATTCCTTTTTTTTTTGCTAAGTTTGTAGCGAGCAGGACTTCTCCTTCTCTCGAAGGTCTTTGGCCCTCTAGAGACTAGACTCCAGGCTAGAATATAAATCTATAACCCGCCTAGTTCTCTTTTGTACCTCTGAAGCGAAGTACCAAAGAAATCCCCTTTGGGGAGATCCCTAATGAGCCTTTTTTAAGGTCTTTGCTCATGAACAAGAGCCCTTCGGACCCCTGTCTGCTCATCGCACCACCCGAGGAGCAGCCCATGGTCTATGTCATCATCACAAGAGAACCTTAGCATAGACATAGTGTGATTTGATCTCTTTTGATAACCCAGAGAGACCCAAGAACTGGGTAACATACAACCCCTTTAAACAGATTGTCATTGTTGTACGTTAATAAACAACATTTTCGAGTCTAAATAATTGTTGTGGTAATGCAGACAATAGTGTTTACAAAATTAAAAGTTGTTCTACTTTCCTTTAGTCAACGGTTTCTAAAAGCATATACATTGTCTAAAAACTTATTACCTGGTTTCTTATTAAGGAACCGTTGGCTATTCCATTCTTTTTTAGCACATTCTCCTTTAAATATTATAAATGTAACAAAAGATGATAAATGCTCAAATCCAAAATAGAACTAGTAGCAATCCATTCATAAAAAATTACTACAACGTAGTTGACATGAAAGCCATAAAAAAGTACATATATCCTTTTACATCTTCTTGTGCATCGTGAGTCTAATTGCGAACATCATATATTTACAGTCTATCATCAACGGACAACAAGTGTTCCGAACAATACCGCATTCCTCAAGCATCTTCATCCTACAAAGAAAATAAGGTTCACGCTATAAATGAATCAATTGAAACGCAACATATATTCGTAAAAATAAGGTTCACACTATACATTTATTTATTTTTCTAAAATTTTTGTAATATCATTAAAATACATAGATCTTGGTATCCATAAGGTTGGATCGTCGCTAAATATTTCTAAAAAAATTGAGATATCAATCCGGGACGAAACACTAGTTAGAAGTACAAGTCAAATCACTAGTTGATCATTAAGATCTCAAACCAAATAAATTTATTTTTCTCTGAAATTATTGTAATATCATTAAAATACATATATCTTGATATCCATATGTTTGGATCATTGATAAATATTTTTCAAAAAATTAAAACATCAATCTGGGACGAAACACTAGTTAGGAGTACTCGTCAAATAACTTGTTGACCGTTAAGATCTCAAACCAAGTAAATTTATTTTTTTCTTAAATTTTTGTAACATCATTAAAATACATAGATCTTGATATCCATATGGTTGGATCGTCGCTAAATATTTTTTAAAAAATTGAAACATCAATCTGGGACGAAACACTAGTTAAGAGTACTAGTCAAATCACTAGTTGACCGTTAAGATCTAAAACCAAATAAATTTAGTTTTTTCTTAAATTTTTGTAACATAATTAAAATACATAGATCTGGATATTTATACGGTTGGATCGTCGATAAATATTATTATTATTATTAAAATACATCAATGATATTATTATTATTATTATTAACATATATTTAAGTGTTCTTGTTTAACAAATTATAATATTAATTAATTATTCAAGATTCACATGATAACATTGCATCAAGTGTGTGATACTTATGTATTAAGGACAACAAATAAAGTGTTTAGAAAAATCAATTCTTTTGATATAGACAACGGTTTAGCTAAAAAAACGTTGTAACGTATTTACTCACACAAGAGTTTTGTAAAAAAACCATTGTGTATATCATACAACGGTTTATCAACATAAACAATTGTTACAAAGACTATTCAATAACGACTGGATCAAAACAAAAACTCTTGTGTATATTATACAACGGTTTGTGGACGAAAATCATTGTTAAGTCTTATAAATTACAACACTTTGATAAACAAACACCGTTGTCTTATAGTTTTGTTAGATCAGGATTCAATGATCGTCAGGATCTCGACTCAACTGATCAGGATTGCTGACGTCATCAGTATTGCATGATCATCAGTATTTGCTCAAGCGTCAATATCAGGATTGTCATCAGGATCTACATCAGGACTGGGATCAGGATTGATCATCAGGACTGGAAGCTGATTAGGATTTCTACTTAGAGTTATATTTGGAGTCTAGTTAAATAAGAAAGTTTATTTTGTCGGTTCCTTATTTATAGTAATGAAGCTATCAATTTAGGATAAGTTTCAATCTTTGTAATTGATTAGGACTTATCATGTAATTGATAGAGAAGCTGTGTAGTATATAAACACAGTTTAGGTTTCGATTTATATAGATCATATACACGAGTATTTTTGTAACCTTGAAGCTCTTAAGAACTCAGAATTTCTTGAGAGAGTTTTGTCACAGTTTTATAACAGATTTAATAAAATTGTTATTATTCATATGTGTGTTTATTAAAAGTCGAGAATCTTATACAATTGTATTCAACCCCCCCCCCCCCTCTACAATTGTTATTTACTGGGCAACAATTGGTATCAGAGCTAACTGATTTAAATTTGAATCAGATACGATCTTAAGATGTCGACAACCAACTATGAAAGCATGCAAATTCCCATCCTGAAGAAATCAGAATATCCTGTTGGGCCGCTAGCATGCCTTGACTCCACATTAGTATGATATTGTCCGCTGTGGGCCGAGCCCGTACGGGTTTGTTTTTGGGTCACTCCCAAAAGGCCTCATACTAATGGAGTTATCTGACTGCTTATTAACTAGCAATCTGCCCCTCCCACAAACGATGTGGGACAACTCCCAACAATCTCCCCCTTCACACATCGGGCTCAACACCTGTCGAATCTACCACCATTGTGTGTGATCTGGCTTCCCCTAGACCCAACTGGCACTACACCAAAAATGACCTATTGCAACCCCACAAAAGTGTATTATTAGACCCCAAAAATGATGCAGTAGATGTTTATGTAACGTTTTGGCCAAAATTCGGCGTTACATTTGCTGGCGTTGCCTATGGCCTCTATTGCAACATTATGTGTACTTATTGCAACACATTTTGTAGTATTACAATAACACTTTTTTGTAACACTTTGATCATTTTTAGTAACACTTTTAAGGTGTTACAACAGACTAATGCAACACCTTCTTGCAACATCTATTGAGTAAAAATGTTACAAAGTCAGTTTATTGCAACATTTTGTTGCAACATTTTGATGCATTTTACAATATATTTTTGTTTTTTACAACAATTATCTGCAACATTTTTTTCCCTATGGTGATATTTTTTTTAATATTATTGTCAACACTTATTTGCAACGCTCTTTATTAATCCAGATTGCAATGTCATGTTTGAAACTTAAATATACCATGCACAAAAGCATATAACAAACCAAAAATGACATTTCAACTTCCCAATAGCAAATCCAGCAATACACATGTCAATAAACTACATACTTAATCAACTTTTATCACAATATCATCCAACATGTCTAAAGTCGAAATACATGTCGACTGAGTCTTTCATGTCAAAATACAAACCAACTACCATAATATATAACCATTGCACATCTGAATCAATGTAGTCTTTTGGCTAACGTCCTGACCAACTGATTAGTCTCTTGGCTTCTTGTATAAGTTCCACAATCCTTTGGACCTCGTCAACATGCTGCATTGAATTAAAATTCCAGGATCCACGGGATCAATAGTTGTGCATCTTACATAGAGTACAAATGCATAGAGAGCCTATAAGCAGTGACAAACATAATATGGCCGGAGCAAGCATCAGTATATAGCACTACACATATCATTACAAAAATCGATAAAAATTAAGATAGGAAGCAGGATTAAAATATTGGTGCCATGAATTTACTCACCAAGAATGAATATACACCAACAGCCATGAATTCATAGACGTCTTTTCGAAGAAAGAAGGGAAAAAAGCATAAAAGGCAACACATAGCAATAATATACGGTTTTGGCAACCACCTGTAACATTGCCAAAAAATGAGTAAAACATACATCACATGTTATCATATATTAAGTGATCATTTGATGAGTTCTTACAACACTTTTACATGCCTATAGTACTAAGACAGAACTCTGTACTGGATTAAACGTGAACACATTGTGACATCTTAATAGAATTTATTAGTGTAGAAAGTAGATATATTTTAATAGATCTTTGACATCATAGCTGAGCAGATAATTAGTTCTCCAACTTACAAATTAGTTCTCCAGCAGAAGCATAAGCGCTGGTAACTGATCTGGTGCAGATAAAACTCAGAACTTTTATTAAAGAAATTGCCCTGTCAAAGAATCAAAAAAAACATTAACACAACCAAATATAAAGATCGAGCCACATACATATTGAGATCTTAAAAGTGTACTCTATTATGTCATCTACTGCTTGCTCAGATCCATTAGCCACCAAATATTCTATTACTGCTAATGACTAGCACACCAAAAATTCAGAAATTAGAGAATAGATTCAATAACTAGCACATGCAAAAAAGAAAAGGTTGCGTACATCTGGAGGCTTCTCTCACTAGAGAGTACACTGATTATAAAATTTGAGGGGGGGAAATCTACCTTGTAAATAAATCTCCAGTTACGGCCATTTTCAGTCAATCTTGTCCAGATAACGTTCATGGCCATCAGACATTCTGAACCGGAACCTAATCGATCACATATATATATTAAAATTTAAAATGCATCTTTCAATAACCAGAAAAGATAACCAGGAATAATGCAAGATAAATAAAATAAATAAATTTAGGACTTACAAATATTTAGGAAGCAAGATTGAAATATTTGTTCCATGAATTTACTCACCAATTAATAATGAATATAAACCAAAGAATAACATGCTTATCATCGATATATTACTCCCTTAGCTGACCAGGTGCACTTCTACTTCAAAAGAAAACTTAAAGAATCAAGAAGAAAAGAATTAAAAGATTAAGTCATGAAAACTTTGGTCCAAACCAATAAACATTATTAACTATAGTATAGGTAATGGTTTAAAAAAAACTATAATATAGGTAATGCTTACTATAATTCCTCGTCTCTTCCCATGTCTCTTCCCATATATGACATCAGTAAAAACCATTGATTCCTAACACATATATAAACCTGGACTAGTTAAGAATATAGAGCTGAACCAACCACAACTTGAGTCCTAACACTTGAACACTTAAATATCAATAAAAAACAGGAATCAAACAACAAAAATAGGTTAAAGAATTGCATGTACCAACAAAGTGTGAGCAGGTAGTTCCCATCCATTACGCCTAGGCATGATTAGTTCAAATACATGTTGCTGAATAGCATCAAGCAACTGCTCCTTCGAAGGGTTACAATGTTTTCCCTATAAACCGAGATATATCAGAAAGTGGCTGAGTTTAAAATTTACTAGTGACAAAATAATAGCAGAGCAGATAATTATTAACACAAAAAAAAAGTATTTTAAAAAAATGGTACACACAAGGTTGTAGGTGCTCCAATATTTCCACAATGTGTTGGTCCCTAATTTTGACAAGTTCAGTTTCTGATAATTCAAATAATGAAATGTTATTATTTGAATGTAGTAGTCAGGATGTTTTATTGTTAAACTTCATCTAAACAACAGAGAAACTGCACCAATATTATCGATCTTATAGAACTTGGAAGGAACTTAATGTGTCGGAAAAATCTAAAGATTCTAATAAACTCATGGGTAGGAAACATTACGATAAACAAAGTACAATAACGCGAGCCAGAAAGATAGCACGTACATCGCCACTCAGAGTTTATTTCAAGTCGTGGGTAAAATAAATATATAACTCGAGGAAGCAACATTTCTTACCAAAACAAGAGCACAAACGAACTGAATCCACTCTGCCCAGCAACTGAAAACTAATAAAATCTAACCTTCCCTTATCCAAAATATTCTGAAATTTTTAACAGTACCCGAGGAAACTTTAGGCTTAAACATATCCAAAAATCAGCCAAAACTAAGTTGTTTTGACCCCCGAAACAATCCCTCAAAGTCAGCTGCTCTGTTCTGATTCTGCGTAGATTTTCTAAATGTTGAAGAGGTTTTAATCAGATAAATCCTTCGTTTTTAGAAAATTCACACCAAGTTCATTTTACTTCAAACTTTGTAGGTCTCCTCGTATACATATACTTGATCTACACAAATTAATCTCCTTAATATGACGTCGTTTGATTAGTTATCAAACTAGCTTTTCCTCCATCTTAAACTTCAAGTTTTTGACCTTCACAACTACATCAGTATTTTATACCAACACCTTGACACCTAATTGCTATTATATACAATCTAAATTAGTTTAACTTTCATAGTCTTCAAACTCGACTTAGAATTTAGAATATAGGAATCCCTTAGTTTAAGTACACAACTATATTAGCTGAATTCTTTCTGTCAATTGCTCAAACACATGGTATGCATACTCTAATATCAACTCTAATTAATCAACAAATTTCAGATTATAGAAACTCTAAAAATGGAAAGACCAAAAACTCTAGTAGAGATTTTGAGGATAGAGTATCATACCTTGAATATTTATCCTCCATCTCTACCCTTAGTCTTTCCTTTTTTTCTCTTCAATTTCTATCTTGCTCATCTCTTTGTACTCTTTCACTTCACCAGTATGTATATAACTATGTATGTATAAGTGTACTAACGTCATTGTATTATGACTTAAATGTATAACTATATATATGTATAATAATATATAATCAAAAAAAGATAGGTACTTTACCTCTAATTAAGCTTTAATTGAATTTTTACTCTAGTCTTTGTTCAAATCAGCTCTCGAGTTTGGTGATTTTGTTCTAATCGACTTTTAGGGGTTTGAGAGAGGTGTGAGAAGTGAGTGAGAGAGATGAGGAGAGAGGTGAGAGAGATGAGGGAGAGAGATGGTCGAGACCGAGATGGTCAAGATATAAATGAGCGGTAGAGAGAGATGCTAGAGAGAGATGAGTAGTGTTTTGTGTAATAAAATTTTATTTTGGGTAAATACTTTGGTTTTGCTGCCAATTATTATCCCGCCCACTGAAAAACTCGAAATCCCGCTTACAAATTTTGGTCAAGTTGGCCAAAAGTGTAACATGTATTGTAACACTTTTCTAAAAGTATTGCATTTGTTTGAAAATGTCAAAATTATTCTTTCGCTTGCAACACTTTCACATTTTATACGACACTTTTCAAAATTATTGCAATAGAGTAGTAATTTTCGTGTCTATAGCAACACTTTATGCAACACAATGTACTTTGGAGTTGCAATAGGTCATATATGGTGTAGTGTGGAAATTATCTTCTGGCCATCTGGCTCCCCTTAGGCTCATACTGGAAGGCTCATCTGCCTCCCCCTTAAGCCCAACCTGGGTAGCCCACCTGCCTCTTCCTAGGTCCATCTGGAAGCCCATATGAGATTGTTATGGACCGTTATAACCATAGCTTTGATACCACTTGTTGGGCCGCTAGCATGCCTTGAATCCACATTAGTATGATATTGTCCGCTGTGGGCCGAGCCCGTACGGGTTTGTTTTTGGGTCACTCCCAAAAGGCCTCATACTAATGAAGTTATCTGGCTGCTTATTAACTAGCAATCTGCCCCTCCCACAAACGATGTGGGACAACTCCCAACATATCCAACATGGAAGGTAAAGATGTTGATGTACTTGGAGGCTATGGATCCTGACTATTTGGACAGAATTCGAGATGGACCATATATTCCTACCAGAATTATAGGACGAACAGAAACTGTACCTGAACACTATGTGGTCAAGGCCAAGAGTGAATGGACTCCAGAAGCAAAAGCTCATGTACTCAGGGAGGCAAAGATAAAGAATATCCTGCACAATAGTCTTGATGCTGTCATGTCCAACAGAGTGATTGCATGCAAGTCTTCAAAAGAAATTTGGGACACTTTGGAAATTCAATGCAGGGATCTGCATCTGTCAAGAAAAACAGAAGGGCTCTTTTGATTCAAGAATATGAACAATTCGATGCTAGACCTGATGAAAGCCTGACTGATTTATATGATAGATTTCTGACACTCCTGAACAATCTATCTTTAGTTGGCGAGGAATACGTTTCTGAAGATTCAAATACCAAGTTTCTGAGAGCTTTACCAGAAGAATGGGATACTCAAACCTCGATCATTACACATCAGTATGATCTCAACACTATGTCTCTTGATGAAGTCTATGGAATGCTAAGAACCCATGATCTTGAGGTTCAACAGAGAAATAATAAGAGAAGCAGCAAGGCAAAGTCTATTACCTTGACTGTAGAGGCTAAATCAAAAGGAAAAGCTGTGGAGGTCTCTAGAAGGAAATCAAGAATGGTGGAGTCAGATTCTGATGATTCATCATCAGATACTGATGGCAATCCTGATGATGATTCTTCTGACTCAGACATGGAAGAGATGGTTGCTATGATTGTCAGAGGCTTCAAGAAGATGAAGTTCAGGAAGGCTAGAAGACAAGGTAACTTCCAGAAAAAGACCTTTAACGCTGACAAAGACAAGTACAATAAAAAGGACAACAAAAGTGGCAAATTTGACAAGCCAAAGGTTAGATGCTACAAGTGTAATGGTATGGGACACTTTGCTACTAAGTGCAAGAAGACAAAAGCACTCATTACATCAAGCAAGGACTGGATGGACTCTTCCTCAGAATCTGACACTGAGGTGGTCAACTATGCCCTAATGGCCAATACTGATGAAACTGCTGCACCTGATGAAAAGGTATCAAATAATGTTTTTTATTTTGATTCTGATAATGCTTCTGAATTAAGACGTTTTCTAAAGTCATTACGTATTAGTTTTAGAAGTCAAACTGCTGAGAATGCTACAATCTTATCTGAGATGTCTGAACTTAGGAAAAGGAATGAGCATCTAGAAGCTGAATTTTCTTTTATGCAAGAAGTACAGAAAGAATGTGATAATGCTAAACACATGCACTTAGAGATGAAATTTAAATGTACTGCTCTTGAAAAGGAACTTGAATATGCTAATGAGAAAATCAGAACCTGGACAGACTCTCGTAGAAAATTTCATGAAATTAATACCTCTAAGAATTGGAGAGAGTGTCTAGGGTATAAGTCAGACGAAGATAAGAAATGGAAAGAGAAAATTGTTGTTGATGAGTCAGTTAGTCCAAAAACCTATAGACATGTTATAGACAAAACCAAATCTAATATTACTCCTATTAATTTTGTTTTTGGTAAGGATTCCAATTCAATTTTTGAAAAAGGATCTACTTCTGTTCAAAGTGTTAAACTTGTTAAGTCTAAACCTGTCTTGAGTAAAGTTACTAAGAATGTAGGTTTACTGTCTCAGAAACAACTCAAGGATAAAATCTATGAAGTTACAGATAAGAAGAAGGAACCTGTGTCAAAAGAAACAGGAATGGTAAAATTGGGATTAATAAAGAAAATGGTTATAAATATGTCCCAAATGCACCTAGAAAATGTTGCTTTACCTGTGGTAACTCTAATCATCTTGCTATTGATTGCAGAAAGAGTAAAAAGAAGATTACTGAAATTCCTAGGTCTGATGTTAGGAATAGATCAGTATTTTATAAACCACAGAATTCTTGTTTTCATTGTGGTAGTAAGTAGCATTCTATTTATACATGTGAAGAATACCATGATTTGTACTATAACTTTTATGATCCATTACCTAAGTTTAAAAATAGTGCAAATTCTGGTAGCCTTAAGAATGTCAAAGTGAAACATGCTTTTGTTAATACTGATACTGACAAAGCAAATCCTGATGGAGTAAATCCTTTCAGGACTGCTAAAATCAGAAAGTCTTCTGCTGCTAAAATTAATAAAATGCATGGAAAAGGAACCCAACAAGTGTGGGTTCCTAAACATTCTAACTAGTGTTTTAACATTCTGATTGCAGGGTAAAAAGAAAAATGTGTTAGTCATGGATAGTGGATGTTCTGTGCACATGACTGGAAACAAAGCCCTGTTATCAGAATATGAGGAAAAAGCTGGCCCAACTGTGTCTTATGGATATGGCAACATTGGACAAACTTTGGGATATGACAATATAATCATTGGCAATGTCATCATTGAAAAAGCAGCTCTAGTGAAGGGACTAAAACACAACCTATTGAGTATTAGTCAAATCACTGACAGAGGTTATCATGTCAACTTCTATTCCACACATTGTGAAGTAGTCAGCAAAGAAACAGGAAAAATAGCATTGACTGGCTACCGACATGGTAACATTTATGAAGCCAACATTCTCTCAAATACTGATGGCTCCCCTACATGTCTCATCAGTAAAGCATCAGTAGATGAAAGTTGGAATTGGCACAAGAAGCTTTCTCATCTCAACTTCAGCAATATCAATGAGTTGGTTACGAAAGATTTAGTGAGAGGATTACCTAAAGCTTTGTATATTGCTGATGGACTCTATGATGCTTGTAAAAAGGCTAAATAAAGAAGGACATCATTCAAGAGTAAATCAGAATCCTCTATTGAAGAACCATATCACATGCTGCATCTTGATCTATTTGGACCAGTCAACATTATGTCCATCAGTAAGAAAAGATACACTCTTGTAATTGTTGATGGATACTCTAGATTCACCTGGGTGTATTTTCTGCATAGAAAAGATGAAACTCCTGAAATACTGTTGGATCATGTGAGAATGATTGAGACAACCACAAAGTACAAAGTCAAGATACTGAGGAGTGATAATGGTACTGAATTCAAGAATTCAAAGATGGAAGAGTTGTGCAAATACAAAGGAATTCTTCAACAATTCTCTGATCCCGGCACACCTCAGCAAAATGGAGTAGTAGAAAGGAAAAATTGAACTTTTCTTGAATCTGGCAGAACTATGTTGGAAGAAGCTAATTTGCCTACATATTTCTGGGCAGAAGCAGTCAATATAACATGCTATACTCAGAATCTCACATTGATAAACACACATGGTGTAACTCCATATCAAATGCTCAAGGAGAAGAAACCAAGTTTGAAGCATCTGCATGTGTTTGACTGTAAATGTTTTGTTCTTAGAACTCATCCTGAACAGCTAGGAAAATTTGAAACTAAGGTTGATGAAGGAATTTTCATTGGCTATCCTGCCTCAAGAGCTTTCAGAGTTTTTAACTTGAGAACAAGAACTGTCATGGAGTCAATACATGTATCTTTTGATGATAAGAAGATAATTGGATTGAATGAAGACTCACATGATAGATTGGTTTTTGAAAATGAAGCTACCAAGGAACCTGAAGAAAATGAATCAGATACTGACAATTCATCAGATACTGATGGGTCACCAAATCCTGATGATCCATCAAATCCTGATGACACACCAAATCTTGATGAAGCGCCAATTACTGATGGTGCTAATACTGATGATGCAAATAATGATGATACATCTAGTAGTGCAAATGTTGAGGGGGAGCAACAACAATCTACTACAAATTCAGAGTCAACTCAATCATCAGGATTTGATAAAACTCTATTCTATTTGAATCATAGTAAGGATTTGCTTTTAGTTCAGATCTATGTGGATGATATCATTTTTGGGTCAACAAACAATAAGCTGTGTGAAAAGTTTTTCAAGTTTATGCAGTCAAGATAACAAATGAGCATGATGGGAGAAATGAGTTATTTTCTTGGTCTTCAAGTTAAACAGACTGATGAAGGCATTTTTATCAATCAGTCAAAATATACAAAGAATTTATTAAAAAGGTTTAACATGCAAGAGTGTGCTATTGCATATACTCCCATAGCTATAGCTACCAAACTTGATCCTGATCAAGGTACTGAGGTAGATGTAACTCACTATAGAGGAATGATTGGCTCTTTGTTGTATCTCACTGCAAGTAGACCAGATATCATGTTCACAACCTGTCTGTGTGCAAGATTTCAAACAAAACCTAGGGAACCTCATCTTATTACAGTAAAAGAATTTTCAGATATCTCAAAGGCACTCCTTCTCTTGGCCTTTGGTATGCAAGGGAATCAGATTTTGGTTTGTGTGTTTATTCAGATGCTCATTTTGCAGGATGCAAAATAGACAGAAAAAGTACTTCAGGAAGCTGTCAGTTTTTGGGTGGAAGATTAGTCTCTTGGTTTAGTAAAAAGCAAAAGTCAATTTCTACTTCAACTGCAGAAGTTGAGTACATTGCTGCAGGAAGTTATTGTGCTCAGATAATGTGGATGAGAAATCAGTTGTTAGATTATGGTCTGTCATATTCAAAAATCCCTATTTATTGTGATAACCAAAGTGCTATTGCAATGACAGGAAATCCAGTTCAACATTCTCTTACTAAACACATCAGTATTAGATATCAGTTCATAAGAGAACAGGTTCTGGAAGGAACAATTGAACTTCACTATGTTCCTACTGATCAACAACTAACTGATATATTCACTAAGCCACTACCTGAAGCTACTTTCAACAAGTTGGTGAATGAACTTGGAATGATGAATTTTGAGAATTTCTGAGGAAAGCTACACAGAGGAAATCCTGATGACTATCAAATCCTGATGGTCATTCTGCAAGGTATGTAATTTTGATCAAATCCTGATAGGACTCAATCCTGACAGGAAGTCAACTGGTCAATCCTGATGAATAGGTCAGTATTTCATTGCTAGTTTTGTGCCTAATTTTTCGTCAGTTACTGATGAGAAACGTTTGAGTTTTTAATTGGACAACTGTCTGCACGCGTGTGTCATACTGATAGATATATACATATAGATACACATAAAAAGCGGTGCAGTTATGTTTAATTACGCACGTAATTTGTCCACTAATCATTTTTGCACAAATCATATTTTGCCACCTGTAATTGAGAGTAATATTTTGTTTTAACAAAATACATTTGATTTTCTAAATTCTACATTACTCTATAATCATCAGTTTTTCATCTTCTTCTTTCTCTCTGTGCTTACGAACCCTAGCTTTTTCAAATTTCAATTCACAAGTTTTCATACAGAAAAAATGGCATTCATGAATAAACATACGGTGATTAGTGGTGTTACTTTTGCCACTAATAATTTTGTAGCTATTCTAGACCATCAGGAATTGACTACTGAGTTCCATATAATCCAGGATTTTCTTACTTCAAGCTCATTGAAGTATGCTTTAACAGAGCATGCGAGTGTTTCTCTTAAGTCTGTGATGCAGGTCTGGAACACAGTTGTTTTCAGTAAAAGCTCTACAGGAACTGTTTTGATGCAGTTTGAATGCAATGGAGTAACTCATCATGTCACTCCTGCTATTGTTTAAGAGGCACTGTATTTGCCGATTCTGGGTGACAAAGTTCCTGATAATGTTTCAGACTCTATCAGCTTTGAGTTTTTCACAAAATTGGGATACAATGGTGAGGTAAAGAGGTATGGCAGCCTCTTCAGGACAAAGCTCAAAAGGGAGTGGAATTATTTCTTTGACACACTCAGCAGATGCTTCCTGAATAAGACATCTAATTTTGATGCTCTGCCATCAGAATCACTCAAGATTGGGTACTCTCTTATCTACTCTAAAGTTTTTGATTATGGTAGTTTTGTGTTGAAAGCTTTAAGTGATAGAAAAGCTGATAAATTAGGCTATGTCTGTTTTATTAGATTTTTTAAATTAATATGCAATCACTTATGTCCAGGTGTTACTTTTGAGGATGATGTAGTTCTACCTATTTGTAGAATTACAGAAAACAACTTGAAGTCCTTAGTCAATTGTGATAAGGCAAATGGTTTTATAGGCAATGCCTTTATTCCTGATGAGGTCAGACTTTTCTTGCATGAGAAAATGCCTACTTGTTATGGTTTAATTTCTAATGCTATGGGCAAGGCCAATCACACCTTATTCCTGATTCAAGCATGCCTCCCAAACAGTCCAAACAGTTAACAGCCACCTCTATTGTCTCTCAAAAGACTTTAGTTGTAAAATCAAAGAAATTAATCAGCTAGATCTGATGTGTTTGGAAGGAAATCAGGATCAAAGGATTTCTCCTCTACACCACTCACTTAAAAGAAGAAACAAGGGGGGTGTACAAGGGGTCCTGGTAAAGAAAGCTGATAGGGTTGAGGAGGTTGTTTCTGTAAAGAGGAAGTTCGATTTAAGAGATGAAACTGATTCTGAGGATGACTTGCCCATATCCTCTAAGTTGAAAATAAACAAGGAAGTTGCTAATACTGCTATTGTAGATGTGGCACCATCTTCTAAGCCACAGAAGAAAAGGAAATTATCTAAAAGCAGGTATCATATTCCTTTGGAGACACAGGCTACTGATGGTCAGGATATATCAATTCCTGATGAGCAGTCAAATCCTGATGCTCAAGTCAATCCTGACGTTGGTACTCCTGATGTCACTCCAACAAAAGTTGTCTCTATTTCAGACTCTCCAGCCAAATCCTCTCCCACTACAAGACATGTTGATATTTCATGGGAGAAGTATGGTGCTGCTGCTTCCAATCTTGGGTTTCTACATCCATTGGAGAAGAAAAGGAAAGCAGATGAGAAGGTCTTTCAGAGACAGAAGAAGCTGAAAGGATCAAGCCCACAAGAACCTGAATCTCAATGTGATTCAGTAGCTATTGATGATCCTGCCCCACAAGAACCACTCAATCAAAGTTTGGGTGAAGGCATAGCTATTGGAATGGTCCCACAAGAACCATTTTCTCAAAGGGAGAATGAAGACATCAACATTCCAGCCACACAAGAACCATCTTCTCAATGTGAAGATGCAGGCCACATAGCTACAGCTTCTGAGGAATTTCCTGACAATGCTCAAGGGGTTTCTGGTGAAAATGAAAGATTGGTCGAGGACACTGTCACTGAGGGAAGTACACAAGAACCTTTAACTCAAAGTGTTAAAGCAGCTTCAGAACCTCATGCTACACAAGAACCATCAGTATCAAATCCTGATGCAAGCTTATCAAATCCTGACGGTGTTGCTCCTGACGCTAGTGGTGCTCCTGATGCTGAGTCAATCCTGATACAGCCACTTAGCTCCAGACCAATGACAGATACTATCACAGAATCACAAGATAAATTAAAAGGTATTGCTACTCCTGATCCTAATGTTCCTGATGATTCTGATGCTGATGATAGTGATGACAGTGATGATAATAATGATGAGAAGGATAAGCTTGCTACAGCAATCAAAGCTAGTCTTGGAACCAACTTTGGTTCATCAAGCACATTCATGGATGGCAAGGCTACTACTGGAAAAGATCTCAGACAAGATTTTTCTGTTCCTTCTGAAATTTCTCCTGCTGAGGCACTTAGACAATATGAATGGAACAATTCATGGTACAGATCTTCTGAATCCGTTAGCTTTCCTTATGCTTTGGATCATGCCTATGATGCAGTGAAATTGATTGAGAATCAAGATTTGAAGAATCATTTGAAGGCCACTACTCTTTTATCCAAAGGCCTCAAACATGAAATTGATTATGTCAAGGCTGCTACAGAATTAGTAAGGACTGACATTTCTCAAAACTTCACAAAGGTGCCTACTGCTCTTCAACTAAGAATAGTGGAATCCCAAGTCAAGTCAGTCATTACTGAACAAACCTCCATTAATAGCAGAATTGATTCTCTTGATTCTAAGGTAACTGATATACAAACCTCTCTTGCCTTAATTTTGAATTTATTGTCAAATACCGATGTCAAAAAGGGGGAGAAGGTAAGTTCTACAAAATGTACACCTGATCTAGTATTAAGGAATAATGATGATGATACTGGAAATGATGGTGGTGACAAAGTTCTACAAGGAAAAACCTCTGATGCTGCTGTTATGAAGACAATTCAAACTTCTCAAAGTCAAACAACACAGTCAACTCATGTTTCTTATTCTGGAATAAGGACGGTGAGAACATTGGTGCAATCTCAAATCCTGACGGCAGAACAAATCCTGACAGGTGATCAAATCCTGATGACTGATCAAATCCTGACGCCTGGTCATGGACAAACTCTTGCCACAATTCCTGAAGGAGATGAAGATGTTCTAATTGCAAATCCTGAAGATGCTGCTAACTTATTTCAGAAGTTCAAAACAAGAGATGGTAATGTTGTTACTCTTTATCATACTGATAAGAGAGTTCAACAGTTATTTTCAAGGAAAGCACTCTCCACAACAAGTGAAGAATATCCTGATCTCTCACAAGAAGAATTCTTAATTCAACAAAGAGAAATGATGGACAACTTTAATAACCCTGCTCCTGCTAGAGGAAGAGGAGGCAGAGGAAGGAGAGGTGTTAGAAGAGGAAGAAGAAGTTCATCAAATCAACCAATGCCTAGACAAACAAGGTCTAGAGGATTAAGAATTGAAGAAATTCCTGAACCTACTCAAATACCAGTAGTTCCTGACAGGTCTACTTTTGATGATGATGGAATTGTTGAAGAAGAACCAGAATTGAGAAGAAGACCAAGACAATCAACTCTCAGAAATACAAATCAAATTGAAGAGTCTAATCCTGACATTGTTCCTGACAATATTCAAGATCCTGATGATTCTGAAATTCTGCAAGAGGTTGATTTATTAATTCTTTCTACAGTGGTTGATTCTCACAATAAGGAAGTAGATGAAGAAGAAGAAGAATAACAAGGTCAACAAATAGAGATTTTCAACTCTATAAGCAAAGACTCAAAATTTCAAATAAAGGGTTGTGGAGAAATGCCAGAAGACAACAACCTCAACTAGAGAAGAGTTATTCTTATGAGAAGGAAAAAGATAAGAAGTGGAAACACATTGACACACTTTGGTGTGATAGACCTATCAATTTTCAGGCAGGGGGAATTATCACAAGTGCCTCAAGTGTTGCTGATTTTTCTGAGTCAGTTAGATCAAAAGCACTATGGCTTCAAATGTTCTCAAATCTGAGGCAAATGGCAAACAATTCAAGAGGAGGTATTGGACACAGGGATGCTGAATATCTAAATACACATCATGTTGATCCTTATGCCCTGACTGAAATTGGGGGTATCTTAACTTCTGAAAACCTGAACAATTTATTATCTGTTGATATAGTAATAGATTGTCATGATGGTTCTGAAAAGAAAGAAAAGCTTCTCTACTTCATGAAAGATGGTTCTGTGAAGATTCAATCCATTCAAGACTTGCTGGTGAAAACTACAAAGGAACTGAAATATGTTCATTATCTGTTAAGATGGAAGAATGAAGTGTGCAAAGTGTGGAGTGACATGATCTTGGCAACAATAAGAAGAAGACTGGATGGAAACAGAAATTTCAATGGTAATTATACTCCCATGTACTTAAATCAAAGAGGTCAAGATGTGGAAATGCAAAGGGGCACTGCTGTTAAAGAAATGTCCTTTGGCATGAAACAACTTACTCTCAATCCTGATGGGAAGGAAATTGCTTACCTCTTAATTGAAGATCACAGTCTACAGAGAAGCTCCATACAAAATCTTAGAGCAGCTATCTATCAGATTAATGAGGAAGATGAAGAACTAAAAGAAAGACTTATTCAGATTCTTGAAGACAAGGAAGAAAATCTTTTGTCAAGCTTCTTGAAGATGAATTTGTTCTACCAGAAAATCTGAGAAGATAAGTTTGCTATTGTAAATACTTGTACATTTTGTAAATATGTTTTTGACATCATTGAATCAAGTAATCTATACTTTATTTCACAAAGTATGAGATTGGGGGAGATTGTTAGATCAGGATTCAATGATCGTCATGATCTAGACTCAACTGATCAGGATTGCTGACGTCATCAGTATTGCATGGTCATCAGTATTTGCTCAAGCGTCAGTATCAGGATTGTCATCGGGATCTACATCAGGACTGGGATCAGGATTGATCATCAGGACTGGAAGCTGATCAGGATTTCTACTTAGAGTTATATTTGGAGTCTAGTTAAATAAGGAAGTTTATTTTGTCGGTTCCTTATTTATAGTAATGAAGCTATCAATTTAGGATATGTTTCAATCTTTGTAATTGATTAGGACTTATCATGTAATTGATAGAGAAGCTGTGTAGTATATAAACACAGTTTAGGTTTCGATTTATATAGATCATATACACGAGTATTTTTGTAACCTTGAAGCTCTTAAGAACTCAGAATTTCTTGAGAGAGTTTTGTAATAGTTTTATAACAGATTTAATAAAACTGTTATTATTCATATTTGTGTTTATTAAAAGTCGAGAATCTTGTACAATTGTATTCAACGCCCCCCCCCCCCCCTCTACAATTGTTATTTACTGGGCAACAAGTTTTATGAAATTGAATAAACAAAACATACGTGAGTATTGGTCAAATCAATAGTTGACCATTAAAATCTCAAACAAAATAAAATTATTTTTTTTGAAATTTTTGTAATATCATTAAAATACATAGATCTTGATATCCATACGGTTGGATCTTTGATAAATATTTTTAAAAAAATCGAAACATCAATCCGGGACGAAACACTAGTCAGAAGTACTAGTCAAATCACTAGTTGACCGTTAAGATCTCAACCAAAATAATTTTTTTTTTCTAATTTTTTTGTAAAATCATTAAAATACATATATCTTGATATCCATATGGTTGGATCGTCGATAAATATTATTATTTATCAATGATATTATTATTATTAACATATATATAAGTGTTCTTGTTTAACAAATTATAATAGTAATTAATTATTCAAGATTCATATGATAATATTGCATCAAGTGTGTGACACTTATGTATTAAGGACAGCAAATAAAGTGTTTAGAAAAATCAACGTTTTTTATATAGACAACGGTTTAGCTAAAAAAAACGTTGTAACGTATTTACTCACACAAGGATTTTGTAAAAAAAAAACCATTGTGTATATCATACAACAGTTTTTCAACATAAAAAAATTGTTACAAATATTATTCAACAATGAGTAGATCAAAACAAAAACCCTTGTGTATTATACAACGGTTTATGGACGAAACCCGTTGTTAAGTCTTATAAATTACAACATTTTGTTTAACAAAAACCATTGCATGATACTTTTATGAAATTGAATAAACAAAACATACATGAGTATTGGTCAAATCAGTTGACCATTAAAATCTCAAACCAAATAAAGTTATTTTTTATGAAATTTTTGTAATATCATTAAAATACATAGATCTTGATATTCATACGGTTAGATCGTCGATAAATATTTTTAAAAAAATCGAAACATCAATCCGGGATAAAATACTAGTTATAAGTGCTAGTCAAATCATTAGTTGACAGTTAAGATCTCAAATCAAAAAAAAAAATTCAAAACTTTTTGTAATATCGTTAAAATACACATATCTTGATATCTTGATAGGTGACATTCAGACAAGACTATAGAACTAACCTTGTCTAAAATACTCTTAAATGAAACAAAGAAGAAACACTTGTTTGATTTTAACAACGGTTAATCGCAACATTATCTCGAGCATCTTTAGACAATACATTTAAAAACCGTTGTACAAATCTTCTAATTTGCACAACACCGCTTTCAAAAAGACTTGTCTGATTCGATTAACTAGACAATGGTTCTAAAACCGTTGTTGTAAAACTAAAATCTTCTTATTTACACAAGGCCACTTTCAAAAAAGACTTGTTTGATTCAATTTACTAGACAACGGTTTTGGAACCGTTATAGTGACGTTGTTCAGACAATACTCGTTTTTAGAGTGAAATGAAACCGTTGTATGAAAATTCTGGCCAACGATTTTTTCTTCCAGCGTTGTGTGCTCGGTGTTGTCTGATTCAGTTTTTCTTGTAGTGCAAGGAAAAGAAAGAACACTCTGCCCTTTACATGTATCAATCTTCAAAAACTTCAACTCATCAGCACATTCTTGTCATCAACCTTATTCGCTTGCACGATTGAGCAAACATTCTGAAATATGCCAAAACAAACATTGGTCAGTTCATTACTCACAAATCCATAATTTTAAGTAGCTTGCAAACCACAAACTAGTACCAATTAATATTAATTAATCGTGAGATCGATCGGTAATTTGTAGTATTCTTGATTGTTGTTATTGACATATAGAATTAGTCATTTCCGAAAAGTTATGGATTCTTCTAAAATTTTGAAGGTGTTAGAGGAAGGATATAATTGGATCTTATTATATACTCTTGTATTAATATTTTGTATCAAACCTAGCTAGCTAACCCTATAATATATATACATGTGTTTTTTTCCGAAGGTAATGTTTGTATTTAATTTTTTTTTTATAAATGCTTAATTGTGACTTACTTCCATGGAACATCTCCGAGTAACATCCAGTCACCATCTTTATCTTCATACGTCGGTACATATTCAACTGTCCGATTAACAATATCCACGAATTTGTTCTCAGTAGTTTCAGTAAAACAACCAAACAACTCTTGTAACGCACTCAACAATTGATCATAGCTATCATAACTTTGTAAATCAACTTTTCTCAAATAAGGAGCTCCATCCACCGCCACTTTCACGTATCTCTGACTCATTGTAATACTCTTACGATGCTCCTTCACCGGCGGCCAACCCACCACCACAGCCTTGTTGTTTTTGGTTGTTGCCTTAGAAAACGAACGTTTCGTTCCTCGTGATTCGCCGGGCAACCCCAGTGTCAGCTCAGTTTCTTCGTAATTCATGTTAAGCACTGAGGTGATGGATACAGGTGACATAAGTTTAGTTAATGTAATAAAATATTGTAAGTTGTAGTTCAACGTTGGTATTTAGATAATGTGATAAGGAACTTGTTTGGGTGCAACTTGCAAGTGTGTGTGACTATACTTGAACAATTTGTGTGTGCTTATATTTATACAAGCTGGAAGGGTTAGATGGCTGGGAGATATGATGATCAATCTAGACACGTATCTTCATGTCACCCGCTATTTCACAATGCAAAATGCAAATAGTAAAACTTATGCGTGCATGTGTTTCCAAATTTGAGTGATAGTAACTGTGGATCCGGGTTGTCGGTTAAAATCGGGCCCCCCCAATACACAGATTTCCTTCAATTTTACTATTCTCATCATTATATTTTGAAGCAAATTTTTGGTGATGTTATTTTTATAAAATTATATTATAACTGCCCTGACATATTTTTGGTCAAAAAAAATAATTAATGATTAAATCGTTTAGAATATTAGGATCCATGCATGAAAAAATAAGACTTTGATTTGTCAATTCAATTTGCTCACTATCTTGAAAATGTTTCCATAAATTTTAATTTGACCCACATCACCAATTCTAAACTTATTAACATAATTATTTTAACCTGTGAAAACCTTACGTAAGTATCTATTGCAATTTATCACCCCTGATCAGTACTGCTTAACTATGTAAAAATTAATGTATGAATTTTTTTAATAACAAACATATTTTCTGCGTGACATATATATGTTGCTTAATATAAACTGGTTTGGCCTCAGTTATTCCCTACATGCATGCATGCTCTTTATAAAGTACTACTTTTTTGTTTTCTAATTTAGCCATTTACAATAATTGATTTAAACTTGGCTCTAATTAAAGTGTATATTGTCCATATATAAAGGTGTGAATTAATATATATATAGGGTGACATTCAAGAGAGAACTTCTTATATAGAGTCCGGGAGAGAACTATTATATAAATATTCATAATACATATTTTTATCACATTTTTTATTAAATATGATTATAAATTTCGATTATTAAATCAAAAAAATGAAATTAAACTACTTTTTTTAAAAAAATAATTGAAAATTAGTTAAATAGTTCAAAATGATTCTACAGCAGAATCAAATCTATCCAAAATGATTCTGCAGCAGAATCAAATGTAAAATCAATGTTTTTATTCAAATTTTAAATGTTAATTTTTTTATAAAGTTTGTATATGCTAATATTCTATATTAGAATCAAATTACATATTTTATGTAAAAATATTTAAAATTATCTATGAGATTCTATAATAGAATATATGGTTCTCCCAATTCTCTATATAAGATGGTTCTCTCTGGAACAATGACATATATATATATATATATATATATATATATATATGCTATTTGTTTATAAAATAAAATCCTTGCACATGTGCCAAAAAGAATCGGTATGACATACACATCTGTGTATCGAATCCTAATCAAAAAACTAAAATAATTTTGGATAAACCTGCATAACCTAAATCAATATTTGTGGGAATCATATGTATGCATAATGGGCCCATTCTTCCTTGCTCTAAAAGCTTTCGGGTAAAGGGATTTCTATTTTTGAATAAAAGTCAATAATATATTGATAACTCATGGTTCGATAACGATTTCTAAAACTAATTCAGGAACTATAGTATTTTTTTTTAATAATCAATATATATATATAAAGGAGGATACGCGGGAGATTAGGTGGCGCCCCTAAGATCGTCTCAATCTATTTTTCTAATTTTCTAGAATTTTAGAATTTTAAATACTGATAAATCAAAAAAATATCTTTTAACATATTAGAAGTAGAATAGATGTTCGAATTTATAGCGAAGTTCGAAGTTTTATTTGAATTAGAATAGGTGTTTGACTTTGCAGAGGGGAAGAATTCAA
This sequence comes from Heracleum sosnowskyi, assembly GCA_030848705.1. Classification (NCBI taxonomy): domain Eukaryota; kingdom Viridiplantae; phylum Streptophyta; class Magnoliopsida; order Apiales; family Apiaceae; genus Heracleum; species Heracleum sosnowskyi. The sequence goes on from CM061244.1 coordinate 38,396,617, forward strand.
ATATAAAAGAAGTACTTGCAAAGTTCTATTTGAAGTAGAATAGGTGTTTCGATTTATAGAAGAGAAGAGTTCGGATATAAAAGAAGTACTTGCAATTAAAAGTTCTATTGGAAGTAGAATAAATGTTTGTAATACATAACTGGAAATTCTATTTGAAGTAAAATATGTAAAGTTATATAGATGTTTTTTCAACTAAAAAGTGTCTCATTAGGAAATGAGTATGATTACATAAAAATTAATATATAAGACAAGTATATATTCAATATATTAAAGTTGAGATTTTGATATTAAAAAGGAAAGCGTGTTTCACGGGAGGACGGCTTATTAGCGAGGACCGAGTAATTTTCGTAATTTATTTGATAGAGTTTTTAAAAAATTTATTATGCCGCCGCGAAACGCGGCTTTTTCAACTAGTTTTACTATAATTTTTGGTTTCTATATTTAATAATTAATGTGGCCCCAGACATGTAGCTAGATTTAAGGGAGGGGTTTGCAATGAATTTAACGTGTCAAAAATGAATTTAACTTTTTTCATGTACCGACTTAAATTCACACACAAAAAAATTACTTGAGAACAACGCATATAGTTAATTATCTGTTTTTCTAAATTAAATATATTCTGATTCTTGACTTCAAAATATGCATACATGCACACGATGAACAGTACAATTTAACTTGCACAAAAAATAAGACATGTAAGTGTGTGAACTGTGAAGCAACCGGATAACACAAGGTGCGCAAAATCTAAAAGCCTTATTTTAAGATTTAATTGATCTCACACGGCTACGTGTGGTTCTTTTCATATTTTTTTTACCCTCAAGCAACCGGCTAATATATTAAGAAAAGTGTTAGGTATTTTAAAAAATTTCTCAAATTCTTATGTGTCAATTTAAAATGGGTTAAATGGTTAATTTATCACTGTAGTTGATAGTAAATTGCAAGTAAGTCACCTAGTTAAAAAAACTTTCAGTCAACTCAAGTCAACTCATGAAGTACTTAAAAACACTAACGGAAAAATGACGTGGATGCTGACATGGCACAATGAAATTAAGTGTAATTACTAATTTATCACTCAACTTTGTAACAATTTTCATTTAGGTCATTAGCTAATTTTAATTTTAAAATTAAATAAAATTTGAAATTGAACATACTCAATTAATTCATATACTTAACAAAAATAACATATTTTTAAATTCAATTTTTTTCCAATATTAATAAATCGTACCAAAATTATATTTTTTTGAATTTTAAATTTTTTCCAAATTACGCTTTAATTAAATTTGAATATACATCTTTAACTCATATGTTTATAAATCGATACAAGTGAACAAATATGAACCTATCACATTTTTTCAATAATAATGATTTTCGGGTGATTATAATTTATTTAAATTTGGAATTGAACATATCCATTTATTTCATATGTTAGAAAATTGGTAAAAGAAAAAAAATATTTACAAAAATATCATGTTTTTCGATCTATTTTTTCGATATTAAAAAGTGATACGGAAAGCATAATTTGTTTTTGAATGATTAAAATTTAAATTCACAAAATCTTAATTAAAAAAAATAATTTCATTTCCTATATATATTTTAAATATTTAATTTTTTTTCAGTCAGTGACCTAATTGAAAATTAACACATAGTTCAGTGACCTAATCGTAAATATTTTGACTTTTAACGGAGAACCTGATATGGGTTAAAAATTACCCTAAAGACATAATTAATATTGCATTAATTAAACCTAGATGGTCCATAAATAAGGCCCATTAATAAGGCCCGAAACTCTAATTAAATATTAATTTCGTAATTAATATTTGGGCTAGAAGTACAACCTGTATTAGGAGACGTCCAATACATGCTTGTTGTAATAAAAGTGAGCTTGTTTCAATACAAGTCTGTTATGATATGGAAACAACTCCTACAAGGAAGGATCTAGAATTTATCTTTATCCACTGTCAAAGATAAGACTTATCCTTCAAGAAAGTCAATACTTATCCACCGTCAAGGATAAGATTTATCCTTTAAGAAAGTCAATACTTATCCACCGTCAAGGATAAGAATTATCCTTCAAATGAATCAATACTTATCCATTAGGCTTTTAAATGCCTATATAAAGGGTCTGACCCCTCATCTCAGAACTACGTTTTGGACACAGCTCCATACGTCATCTACAACGTTTTAGAATTCATCCTCGAATTAGGACATAAAAGTCACTACGTCCTTGGTGTGCCCCTGCCGCCATAGCCCCGAGGGTAACACCAAGAACTACGTTTTTATTGGCTTGATTCTCTAAACACTAGAGATACGTAGGCATCTTGTTAGGACCGAGTTAGTCCCCGATAACAAGAGATGTTAGATCAGGATTCAATGATCGTCGGGATCTAGACTTCAACTGATCAGGATTGCTGACATCATCAGGATTGCATGGTCGTCAGGATCAGAATGAATATCAGGACTGTGATCAGGATTGATCATCAGGACTGGAAGCTGATCAGGATTCCTACTTCGAGTTATATTTGGAGTCTAGTTAAATAAGGAAGATTATTATGTCGGTTCCTGGTTTGTAGTAATGAAGCTATCGATTAAGAATAGGTTTCAATCTTTGTAATTGATTAGGACTTATCATTGATAGAGAAGCTGTGTAGTATATAAACACAGTTTAGGTTTCAATTTATGTATGTGAACATAAAGAGATTGAAACACTCGAGTATCTTTGTAATAGAAGCTCTCAAGAACATCAGAATTTCTTGAGAGAGTTTTTGTAATCTAGCAGCTCTCAAGAACAAAGAATTTCTTGAGAGAGTTTGTAACAGTTTTATATCAGATTTAATAAAGCTGTTATTATTCTTTCATATATGTGATTCATATCTTATTAAGTCGAGAATCTTATACAATTGTATTCAACGCCCCTTCTACAATTGTTTATTACTGGGCAATAATTGGTATCAGAGCAAACTGATTTAATTTGAATCAGATACGATCTAAGATGTCGACAACAAAGTATGAAAGCATGAAAATTCCCATCCTGAAGAAATCAGAATATCCAACATGGAAGGTAAAGATGTTAATGTACTTGGAGGCTATGGATCCTGACTATCTGGACAGGATTCGTGATGGACCATATATTCCTACAAGACTTGTAGAACGAACAGAAACTGTACCTGAACATTATGTGGTCAAGGCGAAGAGTGACTGGACTCCAGAAGAAAAAGCTCATGTGCTCAGAGAACCAAAGATAAAGAACATCTTGCACAGTAGTCTTGATGCTATCATGTCCAACAGAGTGATTGCATGCAAGTCTGCTAAAGAAATCTGGGATACCTTGGAAACTCAATGCCAGGGATCTGCATCTGTCAAGAAGAACATAAGGGCTCTTTTGATTCAGGAATATGAACAATTCGATGCTAGACCTGATGAGAGCCTAACTGATTTATATGATAGATTTCTGACACTTCTGAACAGTTTATCTTTAGTTGACACGGAGTATGAAACTGAAGATTCAAACACCAAGTTTCTAAGAGCTTTACCTGAAGAATGGGATACTCAGACCTCGATCATTAGACATCAGTATGATCTCAACACTGTGTCTCTTGATGAAGTCTATGGAATGTTAAGAACTCATGATCTTGAAGTTCAACAGAGAAAGAATAAGAAAGGCAGCAAGGCAAAATCTATTGCTTTGAAAGCAGAGGCTAAATTAAAAGGAAAAGTTGTGGAGGTCTCTAGAAGGAAATCAAGAATAGATGAGTTAGATCCTGATGACTCTTCATCACATACTGATGGCAATCCTGATGCCAATACTGATGATGACTCTTCTGACTCAGACATTGAAGAGATGGTTGCTATGATTGTCCGAAGCTTCAAAAAGATGAAGTTCAGGAAGGCTAGGAGACAAGGCAATTTTCAGAAAAGGACCTTCAATGCAATCAAAGACAAGAATATCAAAAAGGACAGCAAGGGTAGCAAATTTGACAAGTCAAAGGTTAGATGCTACAAGTGTAATGGTATGGGTCACTTTTCTAGTGAGTGCAAGAAGACAAAGGCACTCATTACATCAAGCAAGGATTGGATGGACTCTTCCTCAGAATCTGATACTGAGGTGGTCAACTATGCACTAATGGCCAATACTGATGATACTGCTATTCCTGATGATAAGGTATGTAATACTGTCTTTGATTTTGATACTGATAATGCTTCTGAGTTAAGACGTTTTCTAAAGTCATTGCATATTAGCTTTAGAAGTCAAATTGCTGAGAACACTAGGATCTTATCTGAGATGTCTGAACTTAGGAAAAGGAATGAGCATTTAGAAGCTGAATTTTCTCTTATGCAAAAAGTACAGATAGAATGTGATAATGCTAAACACATGTACTTAGAGATGAAACTTAAATGTACTGCTCTTGAAAAGGAACTTGAGCATGCTAATGAGAAAATCAGAACCTGGACAGACACTGGTAGAAAATTTCATGAGATTAATACCTCTAAGAATTGGAAAGAGTGTCTAGGGTATAAGTCAGATGAGGATAAGAAACTTAAGGAGAAAATTATTGTTGATGAGACAGTTAGTCCAAAACCCTATAGACATGTTATAGACAAAACCAAATCTAAGATTACTCCTATTAATTTTTTTTGGTAAAGATTCCAATTCAACTTTTGAAAAGAGATCTACTTCTATTCAAAATATCAAAGTTATTAAGTCTAAACCCGTCTTGACTAAAGTCACTAAGAATGTAGGTTTACTGTCTCAGAAACAACTTAAGGATAAAATCTGTGAAGTTACATATAGGAAAAAGGAAGCTACTGTTAAGAGAAACAGGAATGGTAAAATTCGGATCAATAAAGAGAATGGTTATAAGTATATCCCAAATGCACCTAGGAAATGTTGTTTTAATTGTGGTAACTCTAATCATCTTGCTATTGATTGTAAAAAGAGTTTAAAGAAAAGTACTGAAATTCCTATTTCTGATATTAGGAGTAGATCAGTATTTTATAAATCACAGAAGTCCTGTTTTCATTGTGGTAGTATATGACATTCTATTTATACTTGTAAAGATTATCATGATTTGTACTATAACTTTTATGATCCATTGCCTAAGTTTGATAATAGTACAAAATCTGGTAGAATTGATAATGTCATAGTGAAGCATGTTTTTGTTAATACTGATGCTGACAAAGCAAATCCTGATGGAGTTAATCCTGTCAGGACTGCTAAAGTCATAAAGTCTTCTGCTGCTAAAATTAATAAATTGCATGGAAAAGGAACCCAACAAGTATGGGTTCCTAAATGTTCTAACTAGTGTGTTTCTATTCTGATTGCAGGGAAAAAGGAAAAATGTGTTAGTCATGGATAGTGGATGCTCTGTGCACATGACTGGAAACAAAGCCTTGTTATCAGAATATGAGGAAAAAGCTGGCCCAACTGTGTCTTATGGAGATGGCAACATTGGACAAACCTTGGGATATGGCAATATAATCATTGGAAATGTCATCATTGAAAAAGTAGCTCTAGTGAAAGGACTAAAACACAACCTGTTGAGTATTAGTCAAATCACTGACAGAGGTTATCATGTCAACTTTTATTCCACACATTGTGAAGTAGTCAGCAAAGAAACAGGAAAGATAGCACTGACTGGCTACAGGCATGGTAACATATATGAAGCCAACATTCTCTCAAATACTGATGACTCCTCTACATGTCTCATCAGTAAAGCTTCAGTAGATGAAAGTTGGAATTGGCACAAGAAGCTTTCTCATCTCAACTTCAGTAATATCAATGAGTTGGTTAAGAAAGATTTAGTGAGAGGATTACCAAAAGTGTTATATACTCCTGATGGACTCTGTGATGCATGTCAAAAAGCTAAACAGAGAAGGACATCATTCAAGAGTGTTAATCCCAAATGACCTAACAGAATTGTAGAAGGGGGGGGGGGGGGTTGAATACAATTCTTGATATTTTTCAAACTTAAAAAAAAACTTACAAATTAAAACTGAACTTATAAAATAAAAACCACAAGCACTTAATAATTTCAGTTGGATTGTTTGCTGATCCAACTGAAGTGATTTTTATTACGGAAATAATCTGTGATACAAAAAGTACACAGCTGCTCAATTACAAGAATGTAGAGAAGTATGCTCTCAAAGATAGCCAATACAATCTATTTGTTTTTCTTCTCTTACTTCTATTTTAACTTCTACACTTGGTTATATAAATATTCCCAAGTTTACAAAGCTATTTTTGGCTACACTAAAGTACACTAAAGGTAACCGTCAATAGCTTGCTTTTCATCCCTTTTGTCCAATGGTCCTTGGAGATCTTTGTCTTCTGTCTTCAGTCTTATAGTGATCCCACTCAATAACCAGATTGGAAAGTGGAATGTTTCCTTATTCCCCATGTCCATTTTAATGGTTTCCAATGCAAAGTACACTTCCACATCTCCTTTTGATCTGTCAGAGAACTGTCACTATCACTTTGTCAACTATTCAGAAAAGTGATAATGATTCGTTGATAGCAGTAAGGTGCGTTTCGTTGATAGCTTTATTCTTCATTTCGTTGATGAGTAATCTTCGTTTCGTTGATGAGTAAACTCCATACCGTTGACAGAGTAATCTTCATACCATTGACATGTCTTCACTTAGGCAAAATTACAAGGCATAATATATTTACAATTAACCAACCTATTTTGCCTATCTAGTACTTAGTCAACATGACTTAGAAAACCTATCCAATATCTACAACGAAATGCATATCAAACTAGAAGTATTGTACAGTGCAATTGCTACATCACTCATTTCGTTGATGAGCTTCCTGTCAACGGAATGCTGCAAAGCATGCCATTTCGTTGACAGCTACAAAATGACTTTACACAAATTCTACTAAGTGTTTTATGTTTATCATCAAGAACAACATATTCCTAACAATCTCCCCCAATTTATGACTGATAGAATAACAGCCATAAATCAAGAGACTTGATGATAACAAAAACACTCAGATACATCATAAATTACAAAAGTAGAAAATGCATTAAGCTTCATAATATTTTAGACAAAATACAAGACTTACAAGACTAATGCCCAAAAGTGCTCCTCTAGACTGAGCAAATGTTTCATCTGTGTCTTCTTTGTGGCATAGTCTTCTTCCCTCTCTTAGAGTTGTTTTCCTCAATTTGGACATGTAGCCTTCTGTAAAAGATTTTCTCCTCTTCATCTTGATCACCAAGCATGGATTGCATAAACTTTAGAGTTTGATTAGATGCCTTATCCAGCTGGTCTTCCATCCTGAAGAATCTTCTGCAATTGTCCTTGTCCTTAAATTCCATCATCTAGTATGGTTGAAGTTGGATCTTCTTTCCTGTTGAGGGCACTCTAAGCATCCTGGGAAGAGCCTCAGGCTTGTTCCAGCTAGCCTTTATCTGACAGATTTTGGAGACCACCTCAGACTTGGCTGTTTTGGTGAATCCAAAGTCCTTCTTCAATCATCTAAACACTGAGAGTAGTGTTTGATAGTCTTCTCCTAAAATTCTATAGAGAGGCCACACATGTTCTCTACCTCCCTTGAATGTAAAAACTAGTCTCTCAGGCAATTTTTGAGAAGCTGCAATGCCTCTTACTTCCACCAGGTTGTCTAAGTCAAGATGTAAACTGGATTCTTCCCTGATGTCAGCAATGTACATGCAGTCCTCTGGATTTGCAGGGGGTTTCTGAGGTTGTGGCTTTCTCACAAACACTGGCTTTGCCTTGACAGCCCTTTTCTTTGTCTTCATTGGTTGATCCTTCTCAAATAGGAACTTTGGAAAGTAGGCCTCATCAAATTCAAGAGGCTCCTCTTTTGGCATAATTGGTTGATCATGAAAGTTGACAGGATGTGCAGGATCACATGCCAACTTTCCTTCATGAGGTAGATCAACAGGAATTTGATGTGCACTTGTTGTGGAAGAGTCTTGAGCAGTGTCCTGAGAATCATCTTTGTCAAAGTTCAGATTCCTTTTAGCTCTAGCCTTTGGCTGCCTTACACTCTTCCTTTCCTTTCCAGCTTCCTTAGCTTCATCCTTAGCCTTTTCTTCCTGTAGGGTTTCTTCATCTTCAAGTGATTGAGCAACTGCTAGTGCTTGCATTGTTGTCCTTTCAGATTCTTCAACTTTGGCCTTAGCAAAATTTGGGTGACCAACCCAAATGCAGATTTCTTTGCTATCCCTGTAGATGATGGCCCTTTTGTTCCTTATGCTTGGATGATTGCTCTCTTTGCTTTCAGTGATCAGCTTCCCTAGGACTTTGAACTCATCTGGCTTTGGTGGAGGATAAAATATCCTTGCAATGTTCTTGCCCTTGGGTTTGACAGGTGATATTGGAGATATCCCTCTTGCATCCACATTCCTAAAGCATGAAGATTGTCCTTTCTCACTTCTTGAATCTTGAAGGACTCCATGCTGAAGGGGTTCTATAACATAAGAACTCTTGAACTGTGGCTCCCATTCCGTTGATGTTACAACCATGGCATTCGTTGATGGTTGATCCGTTGATGGATTTGAGTTCTTTGCAGTTCCAGCAATTCTCTTGACCCTTGCTTCTATGTTGAACCAATGATCTTTGATCTGTTCTGCAAGTCTCATCCTCATAGAAGCTTCCTGAATTAGGTCAATGCCATCCTTTTTCTTCTGTCCAAGCTCCCCCATTGCTAGTGGCTCATTTGGTAAGGAAATGGCTGGTACCAAAACCTTTGTGATTTGTATATCAAGCTCTTTAGATTTCTCTAGCTCCTTAGATTTCTCCCCCTTTTTGTTTGTTGGGTTTTATACTAAACTATTCATTAGTAGTATATAAACATTGTCCGTTTTATTGAGAATCTTGATTGCATATTTTTACATTGTCTATTTATTATATATTGTGGATAATTTAGTATCAAATGGGATAACAGAAGATTAAATTATCAGTGTCTATATATAATATAAAGGGTTCACAGTTTAAGTGGAATTAGACAAACCACTGGAATAACTGAAGTATTATTTGGGAATAGTTTATCTTGACTATTAAATAATATTTGTATACTTTGTGTATATTGAACAAGATCAAATTTAGAATTGTTCCCTTAAACTGATTAAGAAGGTGAACTAAGATTCTATGTTATTATTAATGCTTAGGTTCTTAATCCGGATATAGTAATTGACACGTGTATATTATTTACATGCTTTGATTTATATATGAAATAATTCTTTTGAATTATATCATTATATTTTGGGTGATGGAATAATATATATGGTGGATATTATTTATTGAAGGAATCCGTGTCCTGATAATATTCGGGTTAATGATGTCCCCTTGAAAGCTCAAAAGGATTTAATTATGTGAACCCCTGTAGGTGGATTTATTCCGGCATAATTAAATAAAGGTAGAGTGGATGATCAAGGATATAAGATGTTAATTAAATGAATTATCAGTAATTTATTTAATTAATGGGCATGCGCTATTTTAAACATGGGGAATTTAATAAGCAAATAATATTGGAACCGAATTAATTAATTATGTTGCGGTATTAGGAAAGGTAGTGCAAATATTAATTCTTTAGTGGATTGAATTAATATTTAATTACATTGGGCTAGGCCCAGGATGTAATTAAAAGGCCCAACCTAATTATCCATGATCCCTATTGTAGCCCTATATATATTCTTATTCTCTTCTTGCTAGGGTTGGTTAAGAAAAATATTGTAGCCACCTAGGAGCAAGAAGAGAGGTTAACTTGAGAAGACGGAGGCCACACTTCACTCAAGGGAATTTGGGAATACAATAGAAGAGCGTGGAATCAACCGTTAACAAGGTGATTTTCTTTTCGCACTCCTTAATTGTGTATCATAAATTGTAGTAGAACCCCAAGTCCGTGGTTCCCAACCATTGGTATCAAGAGCCTGGTTACACTACAAGAAAAGGGTCAATAGACATCAGTTTCTGGCCGATGTCTATGTTGTTTTCCAACCGATGTCTTAGTCGGTGATGTCTATCTTAGACATCGGTCAGAAACCGATGTCTATTTAGCTCTAAGACATCAATTTTCTAGCAAATAAATTGATGTCTATTGTCATCTTAGACATCATCCTATACTGATGTCTAATAAACTTATAAACATCAGTATTTACAGAAAAATGTGATGTATATCTTTGTGTTAGACATCAGTTTTGTCAAAATAAAATTGATGTATATTTAGATCTTAAACATCAATATTTATTAAAATTTTGATGTATTTGTTACCATTAGATATTAGTTTCTGAGCTTATATTAAATAAACCGTTGTCTTTCCAAGCGTAAAAATAATTAAAAATTGGACCATTCACTATATATATCCAACCATTTATATTACATCATTCACAAAATACATCCAACCACAAACACATCAATCGGCAAAACTAACTACACATCCATCATCATCATTCCGTAAAAATAACTACACATCTGAAATTAAGTAAATTTTTACTAAACACTACATGTACCAGCTAAAAATGTGATGTATATCTTTGTACAATATGCAATCTATTACTATAAAAATGATAATAATCTCCTTTATTCTCTTGCTGACGTCATCAGTATTGCATGGTCATCAGTATTTGATAAAGCGTCAGTATCTTATTGATCATCAGGATTCCTACTCAGACTATGATCAGGTTTGATCATCAGGACTTGAAGCTGATCAGGATTCCTACTTCGAGTTATATTTGGAGTCTAGATAAACATGGAAGTTTGTTCCTGGTTTGTAGAATGCAGCTATCGATTAAAGATATGTTTCTATCTTTGTTATGATTAGGACTTATCTTGTTATTGATAGAGAAGCTGTGTGCACTATATAAACACAGTTTTGGTTTCGATTTATGTATTCATTCACGAGAGATAATTCATTCGAGAAAGAACATAATCAGAGAGAAGCTCTTAAGAACAGAATTTCTTGAGAGAGTTTTTGTAAGCTAGCAGCTCTTAAGAACATCAGAATTTCTTAAGAGAGTTTGTAACAGTTTTATATCAAAGTTAATAAAGCTGTTATTGTTATTGTTATTGATCTTTCATATTTGTGTTATATAAAGTCGAGAATCTTATACAATTGTATTCAACCCCCTTCTACAATTGTTATTTACTGGGCAACAATTGGTATCAGAGCAAACTGATTTAATTCTGAATCAGATACGATCTAAAGATGTCGACAACCAAGTATGAAAGCATGAAGATTCCCATCTTGAAGATATCAGAATATCCCACATGGAGGGTAAAGATGCTGATGTACCTGGAGGCTATGGATCCTGACAATCTGGACAGGATTCGTGATGGACCATATATACCAACAAAGTTCGTAGAACGAACAGATACTGTACCAGAACATTATGTGGTCAAAGCTAAATCTGAATGGACTCCAGAAGAAAAAGCTCATGTACTCAGAGAACCAAAGATAAAGAATATCTTGCACAATGGTCTTGATGCTGTTATGTCAAACAGAGTGATTGCATGCAAGTCTTCAAAAGAAATCTGGGATACTTAGGAAACTCAGTGCCAGGGATCTGCATCTGTCAAGAAAAACAGAAGGGCTCTATTGATTCAAGAATATGAACAATTCGATGCAAGACCTGAAGAGAGCCTGACTGAGCTATATGATAGATTCCTGACACTATTGAACAGCTTATCCTTAGTTGACAAAGTATATGAAACTGAAGATTCAAACACCAAATTCCTTAGAGCTTTACCTGAAGAATGGGATACTCAGACCTCAATCATTAGACACCAGTATGATCTGAACATTGTGTCTCTTGATGAGATCTATGGGATGCTAAGAACTCATGATCTTGAAGTTCAACAGAGAAAGAACAAGAAAAGCAGCAAGGCAAAGTCAATTGCTTTGAATGTAGAAGCAAAATCAAAAGGGAAAGCTATGGAGGTCTCTAGAAGGAAAGCAAGAGTAGCTGAGTCAGATCCTGACGACTCTTCATCAGATACTGATGGCAATCCTGATGCCAATACTGATGATGATTCTTCTGACTCAGACATGGAAGAGATGGTTGCTATGATTGTGTCAACTATAAGAAGAAGACTGGATGGAAACAGTAATTTCGATGGTAATTATACTCCCATGTACTTAAATCAAAGAGGTCAGGATGTGGAAATGCAAAGGGGTACTGCTGTTAAAGAAGTAAATTTTGGCATGACTCATCTTTCTCTCAATCCTGATGGGAAGGAAATTGCTTATCTTTTGCTTGAAGAGCACAGTCTACAGAGAAACTCCATACAGAATCTCAGAGCAGCTATCTACCAGATTAATGAGAAAGATGAAGAACTCAGAAATCTTAAGGGTAGACTGATTCAAATTCTTGAAGAAAAAGAAGAAAGTTTATTATCCAACTTCTTGAAGATGAATCTGTTCTATCAAAAAGCTTAAACAAATAAGTTGTTTCTGAAGATACTCGTACATTTTGATACATGTTTTTGACATCATTGAATATTTGGAATCTATACTTTATTTCACAAAGTATGAGATTGGGGGAGATTGTTAGATCAGAATTCAATGATCGTCAGAAGCTAGACTCAACTGATCAGGATTGCTGACGTCATCAGTATTGCATGGTCATCAGTATTTGATCAAGCGTCAGTATCTTATTGATCATCAGGATTCCTACTCAGACTATGATCAGGATTGATCATCAGAACTTGAAGCTGATCAGGATTCCTACTTCGAGTTATATTTGGAGTCTAGATAAACATGGAAGTTTATTCTATTTGTTCCTGGTTTGTAGAATGTAGCTATCGATTAAGGATAGGTTTCTATCTTTGTTATTGATTAGGACTTATCTTGTTATTGATAGAGAAGCTGTGTGCACTATATAAACACAGTCTTGGTTTCGATTTATGTATTCATTCGAGAGAGAACATAATCGAATAGAAGCTCTCGAGAACATAGAATTTCTTGAGAGAGTTTTTGTAAACTAGCAGCTCTCAAGAACATCAGAATTTCTTGAGAGAGTTTGTAACAGTTTTATATCAGATTTAATAAAGCTGTTATCTTTCTTTTCATATTTGTGATATATACATTAAGAAGTCGATTATCTTACTCTATTGTATTCAACCCCCCTTCTACAATAGATTATTACTGGGCAACAGAGCTGCCAAAAGCTGGGTGAGTAGCTGAGTTTGCTTCTCCTGTTCCTTTTGCATGTGAGAAAGTGTAGCCTCAACTTTGTCCACTCTAGAGGAAAGAGTCTTCAAAGATGAGGACACTTCAGGTTCCTTGGAGAAAAACCTGTTCATCTTGGACACAGTTAGAAGAGGAAGCTTTTCATCTAGCCTCCTGTCAGTAGCATCCCTGAGGTTGCTAATGGAATCCTTGATTTCTGTAGCTTCAATCCTTGTCTGCAACATCTGTAGCCTTTGGATTTCCAGTGAATCCATGATGGCCTTGTAGAATTTCTTATCCCTTGCATTTGCAGACTCATGAGCTAGATATGCCTCATTGTACTGCCTTGTGATAGCAGCATCTAGAGTGCATCTTCCTTGCATATCCTGAGAAAGCCAGTTTGGTCTAGGAGGCACCACAGAAGTCCCAGTCTGTGAAGTAGTAGCCACCTGTAGATTGTCACCAAAGCTGTCCTCATCATCAGAAAAGTCAAAGTCTCCACTTGCTGCAGCTGCTGGAGATAGATTGGTCAAGGCATCCTTTGCTCTTTGCATTGATGCAGTTGTATGAATTAGGTTTAGTGACCTCTCTGCCTCCACATTGCCCTGTTGAGCCATAACCTGATAGGCTGGCACAGGATGAGTAAAGGTCTCAGGATCCAGGGAAATACTATCCAGAGTTTGTTGATAATGCTCTTGGAAAGTAAGTTCCCTTTCTCCCTCACTGACCCCCATAACCTCACTAGCAATGGCTGCTTCCTCCCTTATGACTCCTGTAGTCCCTTCTCTCTCTCCACTCTTTTCTTTCATCATGGGCTCCCCATGGCTCACACCTCTCACACACTCACCTTCACCTACTAAGGTGGTACTCTCAATCTCTCCTTTTGCCTGGCTGGAAGAAATAGCCAGCCTCTCACTCTCATTCTCTCCTTTTGCCTGGCTGCAAGCCAGCCTCTCAGTTTCACTCTCTCTCAAACCTAAAAGTGTCTCAACTACCACCAGGTCATCTACACTAGTTGTGGAAACAACTTGATCTTCAATAAGGGGTGTAGAATGACCTATCAACGGAATGGTAGTGTGAACTGTCAACGGTATGGATACCGTTGATGGAGAAACACTTGTCAATGAAAGAGGCTGTTCCGTTGATGAAGTCAATAAAGCATTTTGAGAAAGTGAAATTACAATCGAATCTGTGGTGATTGATGTGAGATTGGGGTCCACAGATCCTCTTGCAGCTTCAGAAAAAATTGGTTGATGGCCCAACAAATCACTTAACAAGTGATGACCACCAGCTTCAGAGTGGTGCTTCTCCAAGATAAGAGTTGGAGAATCAGGAATAGATGTATGGATCATGTCCACATCTAAAGACTGAGTTGGTGAATTTGGTGGAGATAGTTCAAGGTTGATGTTTAGAGAATGGGACTGTAACCCCAGAGTAATAATTGGGGTTACATCAAACTGAATTTGTGAAACTGGAAGTGTTGCTTCCAGAGTGTGTGCACCCTGTGTACCCTTGGATTTTTGCTTCACTCTCCTTTGGTATTGGGAAAATGTAGACTGTGGGCTTGAAGTGTCCCTTACCCTCTTGGAGTGTGCTCTTGGAGGAGAGCTTGTCTCAATAATCACATCCTTTTGGGAGGATGCAACTAGACTTGTGTTTAAATCAATTTTACTCATTATGCCTTGTTGGGAAGACATAATGGGGCATGGCTGGGACACACTATCCTTTCCTTCCTTATTCTTGGGGTTTCTTTGATTTTCACCCCTTCCCTCACCTCTCACAACTCCAGAATCACTCCCCTTTGGTTGTGAAGTAGTTTTTGCAACAGGTGCCTTTTGAGAAGCACCTGAGGTTGGCTTTGAGGATTTCTTAGATTTAGGTTTTGCTGCTTGGGCAGGAGCCTGTTGGGACACAACTACAGACTCCATAGCAACATTGGTAGGTGAAACAATAGAAGTAACAACTACACTAACAGGGTTAGACGAAGTTACCTCAATGATGGGCAGATACACCACTGGGACATCACCATTGTGGTTAAGTCTCAGTATATCTGTCAAGACCCTCTTCTCTTGCACAAAACACTCGAACCTGGAAATAGGGTTAGAGATAACTAATGGTGCTGGACTAACATGGTTAGCCAACATCATCAGAAACCTAGCATAATAGATATTCTTTTTCCTATTAGCCTTATCACCCAACTTAGCACCAATTTCATACATAAGTTGAGTGCTAAAGTTGTAATATCTATCAGTTAGAAGCATGGTTAAGAGAATCAAAATAGAATTAGTTAATGCATCAAAATTGCTAATCTTTCCAGAGAAGACCTTAATGAATGCATCAGCTAAGTAACTGTATTCCTTAACCAAACCTCTCCTAATAATCTTACCCAAATTATCAGTAGGCAAAGAGTAGTTTATAGAATTTAGCATGTTAATCATTTCAATATATGTAGGCAAAGCATTACAGTTATTTTCAGGAATATGTAGACATGCTTGCAATACATCAGAGTTAACTATATACTCATTACCTTGGATGGTGAATTGCAAAGTGCAATTTGTCCCACTATACTCACATGAGGTCCAAATCTCCTCGATTATCTCATTGTAGAGTGGTGTAGAGTGAAACATTGCATAGCTCAACTTGCAATTCTTCATGAAATCCATCATTTTAAAAAAGATGATGTTCGGGCTTTCCTTGACAACAAAAGGGATGGAGTTGTTCTTCTCATAGATAAACCCTCCAGCAGACATAATCTTGACTATTGGTGCCATTGTTGAGTGAAGAAAAGCTTCGAACTGAATTGCTTGTTAGAGAGAAGAAGAAAGAAAAGCCTTTGGAATTTTTGAGAACAGGTAAAAAAGAATTAAAGAAAATAGAATTTCTTAAATACTCCCCCAAAAATTCTCAGAAATTAAGTCCAATAATCAATGTAAATTACTGGATTGGCTTAAAAAATATAACCGTTACTTTTAAATTATTACCATAATTTATACTTACAGGGGTGTATGTATAGATCGTGGTAAAAGACGTGTCAAATTTCAACGGTACAGATTAACTGCGCTATATCAACGAATCAGGATTGGGCGGTTAAAGTCCCGTCTATTTCGTTGATAAAGCTGCGTTTCGTTGATATAAAAGAGCTATCAACGAAACACTCAGAAAAAGGCTAAGACTGTCAACGAAATGGTGTGTTTCGTTGACATAGTAATTTTGACTTAGACAAAATTGCACTTTTTCCTGAGAAAATTAATTCACAGAAAAACATAGCAAATTTCTGGCTACAATGTAACTTGCAAAAATCTCAAAAATAAATAGGAGAAATTTAACATACCTAGCTCACTTACTAGTCTTGATAATGTTGATTCATCAAGTGGCTTGGTAAAAATGTCTGTAAGTTGTTGTTCACTTGGAACAAAATGTAACTCCACAGTACCATTCATAACATGTTCTCTAATGAAATGGTACTTGATGTCAATGTGCTTGGTCTTTGAATGCTGCACTGGATTCTCAGTAATGACAATGGCACTAGTGTTGTCACAGAAAATAGGAATTTTCTCAACTCTTAATCCATAATCAAGTAGTTGATTTTTCATCCATAAAATCTGTGCACAACAACTTCCAGCTGTAATATACTCAGCCTCAGCTGTGGAGGTAGAAACTGAGATTTGTTTCTTGCTGAACCACGAGACAAGCTTGTTTCCTAAGAATTGACAGGTGCCAGTTGTGCTTTTCCTGTCAATTTTACATCCTGCATAATCTGCATATGAATAACCAATTAGTTTAAAGCCAGATTCTCTAGGATACCAAATGCCAAGGTTTGGTGTTCCTTTGAGATATCTGAAAATTCTTTTAATAGCAACTAAATGGGATTCCCTAGGATCAGCCTGAAATCTAGCACATAGACATGTAGCAAACATAATATCAGGTCTACTAGCTGTTAAATATAAAAGTGAGCCTACCATGCCTCTGTAACTTGAAATGTCCACAGATTTTTCCTTAGTATTCAATTCAAGTTTGGTGGCAATAGGCATGGGAGTTTTGGCAGGAGAGCATTCCATTAAGTCAAATTTCCTTAATAAATCATGAATATATTTTGTTTGACTAATGAAAATGCCTTCATTAACTTGCTTCACTTGAAGACCAAGAAAGTAAGTTAATTCTCCCATCATGCTCATTTCATATTTACTTTGCATAAGCTTGGCAAACTTTTGACAAAGTTTCACATCTGTAGACCCAAAGATTATGTCATCTACATAAATTTGAACAAGTATAGTAGAGCCATTCACAACCCTGTGAAACAGAGTTTTATCTACAGTACCTCTAGTGAAGTGATTCTCAAGGAGGAACTGTGAAAGTGTGTCATACCAGGCTCTAGGTGCTTTTTTCAAACCATAGAGTGCTTTGAGGAGGAAGTATACATATTCTAGAAAATCATCATCTTCAAAACCAGGAGGTTGACTTACATACACCTCCTCTTCCAATTCCCCATTCAGAAAAGCACTCTTCACATCCATTTGATAGACTTTGAAATTGGCATGGGCTGCATAGGCTAGGAAAATCCTTATTGCTTCTAGTCTTGCAACAGGAGCAAAGGTTTCATCAAAATCAATTCCCTCTTCCTGTGAATAGCCTTTTGCAACCAATCTAGATTTGTTCCTTGTGACTATGCCATTTTCATCCATCTTGTTTCTGAAAACCCATTTTGTGCCTATGACACTCCTGTCTTTAGGCTTGGGCACCAGCTTCCAAACTTTGTTCCTCTCAAATTGGTTTAGCTCCTCTTGCATAGCTAAAACCCAATCTGGATCTAGAAGTGCATCCTCAACTTTATTTGGCTCATCTTGAGACAGAAAGCTACTGTATAGACATTCCTCTTGAGTTGCTCTTCTAGTTTGGACTTTTGAAGAAACATCACCTATAATAAGTTCAAAGGGATGCTTTTTAGTCCATTTCCTTGAGGGAGGTAGATTTGTTCTGGACGAGGTAGCTTCATGATCATGATTGCCTTGATTGCCTTGATTGGATAATTGTCTTTGAGAAACTCCCCCTGAGTTTGTTGTCCCTAATTGATCACTTCTAGAAGCATTTCTTTGACTGTCAACGGTATGACCAATTTGGCTGTCAACGAAACGCTCATTTTGACTGTCAACGAATCCATCACCATGACTGTCAATGAAATGACCATTTGGTCTGCTAGCAGCTATTCTTTTCAATCTCAATGCAGCAATTTCATCTTCACTGCTGCTTTCATCTGTGCTAGATACAACAACTTTAGGCTGTTTCTCAGTAGCCTTAACATGATTCACTTGATCTCCTTCCTCATTCTCAAAAGAAAGACTTTCATGGAAACCTTCATCACAGAGACCTTGAATTTTGAGATCATCAAAAACAACATGTACAGATTCCATAACAATGTTGGTTCTGAGATTATAGACTCTGTAAGCTTTCCCTGCTGCATATCCCACAAATATTGCTTCATCTGCCTTTGCTTCAAATTTCCCCAAATGCTCAGCTTGATTTCTCATAACAAAGCACTTGCATCCAAAGACATGAAGAAAATCCAATAGTGGCTTCTTTCTTTTGAGTAGTTGATAAGGGGTCATTCCCTTGGCCTGATTAATCAAAGAAATATTTTGAGTAAAGCAAGCTGTGTTAACTGCCTCAGCCCAAAAATAAGTTGGTAACTTTGATTCATCTAGCATTGTCCTTGCAACTTCAATAAGTGTTCTGTTTTTCCTTTCAACTACACCATTTTGCTGTGGTGTCCTTGCTGCTGAAAAGTCATGCAAAATACCATTTTCTTCACAGAACACCTTCATGCTTGAATTCTTGAATTATGTCCCATTGTCACTCCTAATCCTTCTTACTTTGAAATCAGGATGATTTCTTACCATTTTGATGTTATTGATAATGATTTCACGTGCCTCATCTTTGGAGTGCAAAAAGAAGGTCCATGTAAATCTAGAAAAATCATCAACAATCACAAGACAGTATTTCTTCTTTGAGATAGACATGACATTTACAGGGCCAAACAGATCCATATGAAGCAACTCAAGCTGATGGACAATTGATGACTCTGTCTTGCTTTTGAATGATGCCTTCTTTTGTTTCCCTTTTTGACAGGCATCACACAAACCATCCTTGGAGAATTCCACTTGTGGAATTCCTCTGGCAAGATCTTTCCTCACCAAATCATTCAGATGAGATAATTTCTTGTGCCATAGCCAACTTTCATCCTTGCTTGACTTGCTGAAGAGACAAGTGATGGTGTCTGGACTTGTGCTACTAAAGTGAGCAATGTACACATTCCCTCTTCTGAATCCAGTCATTACAACATTGTTGTTTCCTCCTTTAGAAACAACACAGGCTTCTTTAGAAAAAGTAACTAAAAATCCTTTGTCTCAAAGTTGGCTGATACTAAGCAGATTGTGCTTAAGACCATCCACCAATGCAACCTCATCTATGATGACATTCTCTTTTGAAATCAAGCCATATCCCTTAGTGTAGCCTTTGCTGTCATCTCCAAAAGCAATACAAGGGCCAGCTCTTTCCTGAAACTTTGTGAGCAGGGTAGAATCACCAGTCATGTGTCTTGAACAACCACTATCCAAGTACCAAAGATTCCTTTTGTCTCCATGGTTGCTTGAGGAGCTTGCTTCATGCTCATGATTGTTAGCCATAAGAGCCAAGTTGACATACTCAACATCATCATCAGAATCTTCACCATTACCAGCCCAATCATACTCCTGAGACATGAAAGCCTTTTCTTTTTGCTTGAGAAGTTCAAAGTATTTCTTTTTATAATCAACAGGCTCAAATTTCCTGTTGCCCTTCTCAACCTTTGGCTTTCTGCAGTCTCCAGCAAAGTGACCAAGCATTCCACAATTGAAACATTTAGATTTAGACTTTTCAATCCAGTTATTTTTGCTAGGTTGAAAGTCTTTCCTTGGTGGCCTTGCTTCTGAGTTTCTATTGAACTTGAACTTAGAGAATTTCCTTGACAGAAAAGAAATGTGTTCATCAATCTCATCTAAGTCATCCAAGTTGGCTGGTTCTGGTTCTTCTTCTTCTGTCATCTTGCCTTTACCCTTGCTAACATTACTCCTACAACTAGCTCGACTAGTTGTGGCCTTTGCAGCTTCTTCATTGTCATCTTCCAGTTGGTTCACAGATGCTATCAATGCAATAGATCCACCTTTCTTCTGTACCTTTTCAATTTCTTCATCTTGCTCCATTTCCAACTCATATGTCTTTAAGGTTCCATAAAGCCTTTCAAGAGTGTAGTCTTTGTACTCTGGAGTGTTTCTGAGAGAAACAGTCATAGGCTTCCATTCTTTTGGAAGAGCTCTAAGAAATTTAAGGTTTGAATCCTTGGTTTGATAGATCCTCCCATACAACTTTAATCCATTCAAAAGCTTTTGAAACCTACTAAACGTATCATTTAGGATTTCACCAGCTTTAAAATGAAAATGCTCATATTGTTGTATAAGGAGCTGCATTTTTTTTTCCCTAACTTGCTCAGTTCCTTCACAGAGAGTTCTAACAGTGTCACATACTTCTTTGGAGGTTGTACAGTTTATGACATTGTCAAACATCTCTTGCTCCAAACCATTAAACAGAATGTTCATGGTTCTTTTATCTTTATGGATTTCTGCAACATCTTCAATAGTCCATTCTGAAACAGGTTTTGGAATCTCTACATCAGGAGCATCATCTGGCAGTCCAACTCTAGATGCGAACTTCATGGGAACGTGTGGACCTTTCTCAATGCAGTCTACATACCTCTCATCCATAGACATGAGATGTAAATGCATCTTTACTTTCCAGTGAAAGTAATTGTCCTTATCAAGAACTGGTATCTTTACACCTGCATCCTTCTTCACCATGGTTACTGTATTGGTCTTGATCTTTAAACTTCTTGTTTGTTAGAAGCTTGCTCTGATACCAATTGTTAATCCTAAATGACCTAACAGAATTGTAGAAGGGGGGGGGGGGGTTGAATACAATTCTTGATATTTTTCAAACTTAAAAAAAAACTTACAAATTAAAACTGAACTTATAAAATAAAAACCACAAGCACTTAATAATTTCAGTTGGATTGTTTGATGATCCAACTGAAGTGATACAAAAAGTACACAGCTGCTCAGTTACAAGAATGTAGAGAAGTATGCTCTCAAAGATAGCTAATACAATCTATTTGTTTTTCTTCTCTTACTTCTATTTTAACTGCTACACTTGGTTATATAAATATTCCCAAGTTTACAAAGCTATTTTTGGCTACACTAAAGTACACTAAAGGTAACCGTCAATAGCTTTCTTTTCAACCCTTTTTTCCAATGGTCCTTGGAGATCTTTGTCTTTTGTCTTCAGTCTTATAGTGATCCCAGTCAATAACCAGATTGGAAATTGGAATGTTTCCTTATTCCCCATGTCCATTTTAATGGTTTCCAATGCAAAGTACACTTCCACATCTCCTTTTGATCTGTCAGAGAACTGTCACTATCACTTTGTCAACTATTCAGAAAAGTGATAATGATTCGTTGATAGCATGTCACCTATTCAGAAAAGTGATAATGATTCGTTGATAGCAGTAAGGTGTGTTTCGTTGATAGCTTTATTCTTCATTTCGTTGATGAGTAATCTTCGTTTCGTTGATGAGTAAACTCCATACCGTTGACAGAGTAATCTTCATACCGTTGACATGTCTTCACTTAGGCAAAATTACAAGGCATAATATATTTACAATTAACCAACCTATTTTGCCTATCTAGTACTTAGTCAACATGACTTAGAAAACCTATCCAATATCTACAACGAAATGCATATCAAACTAGAAGTATTGTACAGTGCAATTGCTACATCACTCATTTCGTTGATGAGCTTCCTGTCAACGGAATGCTGCAAAGCATGCCATTTCGTTGACAACTACAAAATGACTTTACACAAATTCTACTAAGTGTTTTATGTTTATCATCAAGAACAACATATTCCTAACAAAGAGTAAATCTGAATCCTCTATTGAAGAACCAAATCACATGCTACATCTTGATCTATTTGGACCAATCAACATTATGTCCATCAGTAAGAAAAGGTACACTCTTGTAATTGTTGATGAATATTCTAGATTCACCTAGGTGTACTTTATGCACAGAAAAGATGAAACTCCTGAAATACTGTTGGATCATATGAGAATGATTGAGACAACCATAAAGTACAAAGTCAAGATACTGAGGAGTGATAATGGTACTGAATTCAAGAATTCAAAGATGGAAGAGTTCTGCAAATACAAATGAATTATTCAACAATTCTCTGCTCCTGGCACACCTCATCAAAATGGAGTAGTTGAAAGGAAGAATAGAACTCTTATTGAAGCTGGCAGAACTATGTTGGAAGAAGCTAAATTACCTACATATTTCTGGGCAGAAGCAGTCAACACAACATGCTATACTCAAAATCTCACATTGATAAACAGACATGGTGTTACTCCTTATCAATCACTCAAGGAGAAGAAACTAAGTTTGAAGCATCTGCATGTGTTTGGATGTAAATGTTTTGTTCTCAGAACTCATCCTGAACAGCTAGGAAAGTTTGAAACAAAGGCTGATGAGGGAATTTTCTTAGGCTATCCTGCATCAAGAGCCTTTAGATTTTTTAACTTGAGAACAAGAACTGTTATGGAGTCAATACATGTATCTTTTGATGGTAAGAAGATAATTGGATTGAATGAAGACTCACATGATAGACTGATTTTTGAAAATGAAGCCACCAAGGAACCTGAAGAAATTGAATCAGATCCTGTCAGTTCATCAGATCCTGATGAGTCACCAAATCCTGATGACACATCAAATCCTAATGACACTTCAAATGTTAATTCTGATGATGAAAACAATAGTAATACAACTAGTAGTGCTAATGTTGAGGGGGAGCAACATCATTCTACTACAAGTTCAGAGTCAACTCAATCATCAGGACAGAATTATTCAGATACTGATTCAAGTGATGATCCTGATAATTCATCAGGAGGAGATAGTAAAACTTCAGGGGGAGCTTCATCTGAAGCAAATTCTTCAAATCAAGATAACACCAATCCAGGGGGAGCATCTACATCAAGGAATGACTTACCATCAGCAAGGAAATGGACTGCAAGTCATACTCCTGATTTGATAATTGGAGATCCTGATGCAGGTGTTCAGACAAGAAGTGAAACTCAAAATGAATGTCTATATAATAACTTTCTGTCAAAGGAGGAGCCAAAGAAAGTTGAAGATGCACTCAAAGATGCTGATTGGGTTACTGCAATGCAAGAAGAATTGAATGAATTTGAAAGGAATGAAGTCTGGAAACTGGTACCAAGACCAAAGAACAGATCAATTGTTGGTACTAAATGTCTTTTCCAGAATAAGACTGATTCAGATAGTGTAATTATCAGAAACAAAGCAAGGCTAGTTGCAAAGGGTATTCTCAACAAGAAGGAATTGACTATGATGAAACTTTTGCTCCTGTTGCAAGACTAGAGGCCATCAGAGTCTTTCTGGCATATGCAACTCATAAGAAATTCAAGGTTTTCCAGATGGATGTGAAAAGTGCTTTCTTAAATGGTGAACTGGAGGAAGAAGTTTATGTTGAACAACCTCCTGGTTTCATTGATCCAAAATATCCAAATCATGTTTACAGATTGGATAAGGCACTTTATAGACTAAAGCAAGCTCCAAGAGCATGGTATGAAACCTTAGCTCAATTCTTACTGGAAAGTGGATTCAAAAGAGGTACTATTGACAAAACTTTGTTCTATTTGAATCATGGTAAGGATTTGCTGTTAGTTCAGATTTATGTTGATGATATCATTTTTGGGTCAACAAACAATAAGTTGTGTGAAAAGTTTTCCAAGCTTATGCAGTCAAGATATCAAATGAGCATGATGGGAGAAATGAGTTATTTTCTTGGTCTTCAAGTTAAACAGACTGATGATGGCATTTTTATCAATTAGTCAAAATACACAAAGAATTTGTTGAAAAGGTTTAACATGGAAGATTGTGCTACTGCAAGTACTCCCATTGCTACAGCTACCAAACTTGATCCTGATCAAGGTACTGAGGTAGATGTAACTCACTATAGAGGAATGATTGGCTCTTTATTGTATCTCACTGCAAGTAGACCAGATATCATGTTTGCAACCTGTCTGTGTGCAAGATTTCAAGCAAAACCTAGGGAACCTCATCTGATTGCAGTTAAAAGAATTTTCAGATATCTCAAAGGCACTCCTTCTCTTGGTCTTTGGTATGTAAGGGAATCAGATTTTGGTTTGTGTGGTTATTCAGATGCTGATTTTGCAGGATGCAAAATAGACAGGAAAAGTACTTCAGGAATCTGTCAGTTTTTGGGGGGTAGACTAGTTTCATGGTTCAGTAAGAAGCAAAAGTCTATCTCTACTTCAACAGCAGAAGCTGAGTACATTGCTGCAGGAAGCTGTTGTGCTCAGATAATGTGGATGAGAAATCAGTTGTTAGATTATGGCCTGTCATACTCAAAAATCCCTATTTATTGTGATAACCAAAGTGCTATTGCAATGACAGGAAATCCAGTTCAACATTCTCTTACTAAACACATCAGTATTAGATATCATTTCATAAGAGAACAGGTTCTGGAAGGAACAATTGAACTTCACTTTGTTCCTACTGATCAACAACTAGCTGATATATTCACCAAGCCACTACCTGAAGCTACTTTCAACAAGTTGGTGAATGAAATTGGAATGATGAATTTTGAGAATTTCTGAGGAAAGCTACACAGAGGAAAT
This sequence comes from Heracleum sosnowskyi, assembly GCA_030848705.1. Taxonomy (NCBI): domain Eukaryota; kingdom Viridiplantae; phylum Streptophyta; class Magnoliopsida; order Apiales; family Apiaceae; genus Heracleum; species Heracleum sosnowskyi. Next base: position 38,421,549 of record CM061244.1, read on the forward strand.
CCCTGACGACTATCAAATCCTGATGGTCATTCTGCAAGGTATGTAATTTTGATCAAATCCTGATAGGACTCAATCTTGACAGGAAGTCAACTGGTCAATCTTGATGAATAGGTCAGTATTTCATTGCTAGTTTTGTGCCTAATTTTTCGTCAGTTACTGATGAGAAACGTTTGAGTTTTTAATTGGACAACTGTCTGCGCGCGTGTGTCATACTGATAGATACTGATGGTCATTCAGAAAGGTATGTATTTTTTTATCAAATCCTGATAGGACTCGATTCTACAGGGAAGTCAACTGGTCAATCCTGATGCATAGATCCTGAAGCTGGTGTGAAAACCAGAGGTTTTAAGGCAATTTGAAATCAACAGTGCTGGTATTCTCTGGAAAGTAAAAGCTATACTTAGTTTCTGATTAAGTATTAAGTTTTACTTTTAAATCTCAATTTATTTTCTAAGGAATTACCATTCATCATTTTAAATGTCATATGCACTATTGCTAACAATTTGTACAGGAAATAAAAGAAGATGAACAATTGAGAGAACAGATAAATTTCATTGATACTTGAAGCTGTTTACAAATGGAAAAGGAAAATTACATTGTTTTCTAGTCTAGTTTTCTATTCAGGAACACGTGCCCTGCAAATAAGCATGAACGCTCCTGAGCAACTTCACAGTCCATCAGGATTGGAAGGTCTCTTGTTCCATCCTTAAAGGACAAGAAGAGGAGCTGATGCACTTGAAGGCGGATCGTCACCGTGACCACCGGTACTCTTCCGTGCCTCCAACTTGCATGACATACAAGCATCACGGATCCTCTTTCTTCTCTCAAGCTCTCGTTCGAGCTCTTCAACATCCTCATCGTCTTCATCCTCTTCATTATTGACAATGATGAGATTGTCAAGAGGATTCCAGTCAGGATTTGCCTGCTGGAAGTTGTGCAAAAGCATATCAGCCATTGCGTTTACAAAGGCATTATGCTCCTGAGGGTCAGGAATGGGTTGTGGCTCTTCTGCAATTTCTGCAAGAACCTGATCCATCTCCTGCCAGATTAACTCTATGTCACCGAGTTCTTGATCAGGTAACGCATCTTGTTGGTTATTAGCAGCCATGGAGAAACGAAGAAGATGAAAGGTTTTCGTAAGTTTTTCTCTGTGGAGAGGGTTTGTGTATTTTTGATGATAAGTGATTATACTGTTTAACACTCTCTTTTATAGAGATTATTTGTTAAAGCTGCAGGTCATTTGCTTATTCTCGAGGCGACGGTTCAGTTTTCCATGACTATTTTGTCTTGATAAATGGTAAGAATGTTTTAGTGGGTTCTACATCATTCATTTGGTGAATTTTTTCAAAAAAAAACATTTTTCTGGATTAGTGAAATAAAATTTTGTTTTCTTAAATGAAATTTTATTCTCACTTCACATAGAAAATATTTTTAATCCTGATGATGCAAATGGTTTTATTGGAAATGCTTTTATTCCTGATGAGGTTAGGTTTTTCTTACATCAGAAAATGCCTACTTGTTATGGATTACTTTCTCATGCTATGGGGCAAGGCCAATCACACCTTGTTCCTAACCCAAGCATTCATCACAAACAGTCTAAACAGTCAACAGCCACCTCTAATGTCTCTCAAAAGACTTTAGTTGTAAAATCAAAGAAACCAGCTAGAACTGATGTGTCAGGAAGGCAATCAGGTTCAAAGGATTTTTCTTCTACACTACTCACTAAAAAGAAGTTACAAGGGGGTGTACAAGGGGTCCTGGTGAAGAAAGCTGCTAAGGGTGTTGAGGCTGTTTCTGTTAAAAGGAAGTTAGTGCTCCGGGATGAGACTGATTCAGAGGATGATTTACCTATATCCTCTATAATGAATGTGAATAAGGAAGTTGCTGATACTGCTATTGAAGTTGTGGTGCCTTCATCAAAACCACAGAAGAAAAGGAAATTATCTAAGAGCGGGTATCATATTCCTTTTGAAAAGAAGCAGGATACTGATGTACAGGACACTTCTATTCTAAATGAGAAATCAAGTTCAGTTGCTCAAGCAAATCCTGATGTTAGTATTCCTGATGCTGCACCAAGTCAAGTGGTTACTATTTCAGACTCTACAGCACAGGACTCTCCAACAAAAAGACATGTTGATATTTCATGGGAGAAGTATGGTGCTGCTGCTTCCAATCTTGGGATTAAACATCCAATGGAAAAGCTAAGGAAAGCAGGAGAGTTAGTGTTTTCTAGACAGAAGAAACTTAAGGGATCAAGCCCACAAGAACCTGGACCTCAAAGTGGTTCAGTAGCTCTTACTGATGATCCAGCCACACAAGAACCACTCAATCAAAGTTTGGGTGAAGGCTTAGCAATTGGAATGGTCACACAAGAACCATCTTCTCAAAGTGAAGATGCAGGCCAAGCTACAGTTTCTGAGAAATTTCCTGACAATGCTCAAGGGATTTCTGGTGCAGATGACGTTCAAAGATTGGTCGAGGACACTGTCAATAAGGGAAACACACAAGAACCTCCAACTCAAAGTGTTGAAGAAGCTTCAGAACCTCATGCTACACAAGAACCATTGGTAACAAATACTGATGCAAGCTTATCAAATCCTGACAATGTTACTCCTGATGCTAGTGGTGCTCCTGATGTTGAACCAATTTTGATACAACCACTAAGATCAAGACCAATGGACCATCCTATCACAGAATCACAGGATAAACTGAAAGGTATAGCTATTCCTGATCCTGATGTTACTCATGATGATGATGATGATTCTGATGATAGTGATGATGAAAATAATGATGAGAAGGAACAGCTTGCCAGAGTTCTAAAATCTAGTCTTGGAACTAATTATGGTTCGTCAAGCACATTCATGGCTGGCAAGTCTTCTACTGGAAAAGACTTCAGACAAGACTTTTCTGTTCCTTCTGAAATTGATCCTGCTGAGCAATTGAAAAGGCATCAATGGGAAAATGCATGGTATAGGTCTGATGAATCTGTCAGCTATCCATATGCCTTGGATCATGCTTATGAAGCAGTGAAGATGATAGAGAATCCAGATTTGAAGAATCATTTGAAGGCTACAACTCTTTTATCTAAAAGCCTGAAACATGAGATTGATTCTGTCAAAGCTGCAACTGAGTTGGTGAGGGAAGATATTTCTATGAGTTTTACAAAGGTGCCCACTGCTCTTCAACTAAGGATAGTGGAATCCCAAGTGAAATCTGTTGTTTCTGAACAAACATCCATCAACAGAAGGATTGATTCTCTGGATAATAAGGTAACTGACATTCAAGCCTCTCTTGCCTTAATTTTAAATATATTGTCAAATGCTGATGTCAAAAAGGGGGAGAAGGTAAGTCAGACAAAATGTACACCTGATCTAGTATTGAGAAATAATGATGATGATACTGGAAATGATGGTGGTGACAAAATTCTACAAGGAGAAACCTCTGATGCTGCTGTTATGAAGACAATTCAAACTTCTCAAAGTCAAACAACGCAGTCAACTCATGTTTCTGATTCTGGAGTAAGGACAGTAAGAACATTGGTGCAATCTCAGATCCTGACGGAAGAACAAATCCTGACAGGTGATCAAATCCTGATGCCTGGTCATGAACAAACTCTTGCTACAATTCCTGAAGGTGATGAAGATGTGATTATTGATAATCCTGAAGATGCATCAAATCTATTCCAGAAGTTCTCTACAAAAGATGGCAGAATTGTTACTCTATATCACACTGATAAAAGAGTTCAACAATTATTTGCAAGAAAAGCACTCTCAATAGCAAGTGAAGAATATCCTGATCTCTCACATGAAGAATTCTTAAGACAACAGAGAGAAATGATGGAAAACTTTAATAACCCTGCTCCTGCTAGAGGAAGAGGAGGCAAAGGTAGGAGAGGTGCTAGAAGAGGTTCTTCAACTCAAACAGTGCCTAGACAGACAAGGTCTAGAGGTTTATTAATAGAAGAAATTCCTGAACATACTCAAACTCTAGTAGTTCCTGACATGTCTACTTTTGGTAATGATGAAAATGTTGAAGAAGAACCTGAATTGAGAAGAAAGCCAAGATAATTAATTCTCTGTAAGAGATTGATTTGTTAATCTTATCTACTGTGGTTAATTCTCACAACAAGGAAGTGGAAGAAGAAGAAGAAGCCAGAAGAAGAGAAATCATAAGATGAACAAATATAGATTTCAATCTCTATGTACAAAGGCTTAAACTCTCAAACAGGAGATTATGGAGAAATCCAAGCAGACAAGAATCTTTACTAGAAAGAATCTATGCTTTTGAAAAAGATAAAGATAAGAAGTGGAAACACATAAGTACACTGAGGTGTAACACGCCTATCAATTTTCAGAATGGAGGAATTATAACAAGTGCTTCAAGTGTTGTTGATTTGTCTGATATGGTTAGATCAAAAGCACTCTGGCTAAGAATGTTTTCAAATCTGAAGCAATTGACAAGTAATTCAAGAGGAGGTATTGGATACAGGGATTCTGAATATCTGAATATGTCATATGTTGATCCTTACTCCTTGACTGAAATTGGAGGTACTTTAACTTCTGAAGACCTGAACAATTTATTAGTTGTTGATATAGTTATAGATTGTCATGATGGTATTGAAAAGAAAGAAAAGCTTCTGTACTTCATGAAAGATGGCAGTGTGAAGATTCTGTGCATTCAAGATCTGCTGATGAAAACTACACAGGAACTGAAATATGTTAATTATCTGTTAAGATGGAAGAATAAAGTTCGCAAAGAATGGAGTGACATGATCTTGTCAACAATAAGAAGAAGACTGGATGGAAATAGAAATTTCAATGGTAATTATACTCCCATTTACTTAAATCAAAAAGGTCAAGATGTGGAAATGCAAAGGGGCACTGCTGTTAAAGAAGTGACTTTTGGCATGACTCAACTTACTCTCAATCCTGATGGGAAGGAAATTGCTTATCTTTTGCTTGAAGAGCACAGTCTACAAAGAAGCTCCATACAAAATCTCAGAACAGCTATCTACCAGATTAATGAGGAAGATGAAGAACTCAGAAATCTTAAGGAAAGACTGATTCAAATTCTTGAAGAAAAAGAAGAAAATTTATTATCCAACTTCTTGAAGATGAATCTGTTCTATCAAAGTGTTAGATATAATTGCTGATGATTATTTATCAGTGTTTAAGCAACAGGTACTCATCAGAGTTTATGCTAGAAGCCAGTCAGAGTTTGATAAAGTCTGACGGGATGTGAGTTTATTTAGCTGTCGGTGCTGACATTGAAGATTCTAGAAGCAATATATCTTGAAGATGGAAAGAAGCAAGATATATTGAGATAGCTAAAGAAACGGGACAGAAGACAGAAGCAATCCTAAATTGATATAAATTGTATAGCTAATTTATAGGAATATCAATTAGAGATTGATTATGTAACTGTGTATTATATAAACACAGATAGGTTAACCCTAAAAGGGATGCGAATACTGAATACATTATTCTTGTAACCTAGCAGCTCTCTGTGATAATTTACATCACTGAGAGAAGAGTTATTTAATATAATTCAGTTTATTGTTCATAAACAGAGTTCTTAATTGTTATTCTCATACATATATTGATTATATATTGTGTATTCGGCCTAACACAAAGAATTTAAACAGAAAAGTTGCTGCTGTTATTTGTACATTTTGTAAATATGTTTTTGACATCATTGAATCTTAGGAATCTATACTTTATTTCACAAAGTATGAGATTGAGGGAGATTGTTAGATCAGGATTCAATGATCGTCAGGATAACTGATCAGGATTGCTGACATCATCAGGATTGCATGGTCGTCAGGATCAGAATGAATATCAGGACTGGGATCAGGATTGATCATCAGGACTGAAAGCTGATCAGGATTCCTACTTCGAGTTATATTTGGAGTCTAGTTAAATAAGGAAGATTATTCTGTCGGTTCCTGGTTTGTAGTAATGAAGCTATCGATTAAGAATAGGTTTCAATCTTTGTAATTGATTAGGACTTATCATTGATAGAGAATCTGTGTAGTATATAAACACAGTTTAGGTTTCAATTTATGTATGTGAACATAAAGAGATTGAAACACACGAGTATCTTTGTAATAGAAGCTCTCAAGAACATCAGAATTTCTTGAGAGAGTTTTTGTAATCTAGCAGCTCTCAAGAACACAGAATTTCTTGAGAGAGTTTGTAACAGTTTTATATCAGATTTAATAAAGCTGTTATCATTCTTTCATATATGTGATTCATATCTTAATAAGTTGAGAATCTTATACAATTGTATTCAACCCCCCTTCTACAATTGTTTATTACTGGGCAACAAGAGCAGCCATTAAAGCTCGAAGCTCTCTAACCCTAGCATTAAATTCGCAAGCACAGTTTTTATTCCACAACATTTGGCGCCGTCTGTGGGAAGACGACATCAACCATCGCAAACACATGAAGAACAACTCGAGATACTCAAACTTTTGAGGAGCTTCCTATCACCTCGGAGGCTGATACTCACGGAAATCAACCACCGCCAACTACTAGCATTCAAGGGGCGAATATCCCCCTCACCACTACTCAAGGACCGGAGATCCCAATTTCGGTTGAAGGGACGAATCCCCTGCAGATGGTCGTTCATGGATCTAATCCACAAGAGACCGCTCACCAGCAACCAATCACGACCTCCCCACTGCTCATGAATGAACCAAGTGGCCTTCAACTCCATACTACGGATCTTCCCCAATATGCAACTCAAACTTTGGGGATGCCAAGCTATGGCATGCCCCCTCGACCCATGGCAGGCGGTAGTGGTCTCAATCCCACTTACCATGAGGCGTACGTTCCTCCTTATATACAAGGTCTGGGACCCCAAAATCAATAAACTCGACGAACCCCTCTGATTCAAGACTACTCGGGCCCCTATACTGAGGACGAGAATTATACATCTACAGAAGAAAGGGATGTTGCCCCAAGGAGGAGGCGTTCTTCCCAAACAAATCGGGAACAACCCCAAACTACAAAGGAAAATATTGCGGCCCATGAGGCGGAGGCTGCAAGGCTCAAGAAATTATTGGCAGAACAGGAGGCCGCGAAAGCACAAAGCCAAGAAAGTGGAAGAGTCCCGATAATCAACCTGGACCCAACACTGAGAAGAACCAAGAGGGCTGAAGCCCCAAGGGGTGATCCTAGTGTTTTGTTGCCCCTAGGAGATCTTGATGATCCTACACCACCATTCACTCAAGACATCATGAAAGCTACCATATCCAGGAAATTCAAGATGCCAACGATTAAAGCTTATGATGGAACGGGAGATCCCGCAAATCACGTAAGAACCTTCTCTAATGCACTGTTGTTGCAGCCAACCAATGATGTGGTCAAGTGTAGGGCGTTTCCACAAACCTTGGCGGGCATGGCCCAATGCTGGTATAGCCGTCTACCTCCCAATTCCATTGGGTCTTTCAAGGAATTAAGCAAAGCGTTCATCAATCAATTCGTTATTGGAAGGGTGTATGAGAAAAGTTCTGCATCACTCATGGGAATCCAACAAGGAAAGAATGAAGCCCTAAGGGATTATATCAACTGATTCACCCGGGAGGATCTGAAAGTCCCGGTCTTAGAGGACAAAGTAGCTATGATAGCTCTGCAGTAAGGAACCACTGATGATCACTTCAAAAGATCATTGGCAAAACATCCACCCGAGAGCATGTTGAAGCTCCAAGATAGAGCCGGAAAGTACATCAAGGCTGAAGAAAGAATGAGAAAGTATGAACCAACTGCTGGTGGCAGTGGAAATTCAAAGAAAAGAAAGGAAACTCAGGAGTACGACGTCAAGGAAAAGTTTCCCAGAACGTCAAATGATTCTGATTCTCCACCCAAGAGGAACAATTTTGGGCCAAAGTTTACGGAGTATGCAAGATTGAACATTCCCAGGAGCCAAATTCTGATGGAAATAACAAAGGAGGAGGATCTCCGATTGCCGAAGCCACTAAGGACTGATATGTCTAAACGGAATCAAAACCAATTTTGTCGGTTCCATAAGGAAGTCGTTCACGACACCGACGATTGTAGACAATTGAAAGATGAGATTAAGTTTCTGATACGGAGAGGAAAGCTCAATAAATTCACCAAGGATGGAAATCAATGGAGTCAAAGAGGAAACTATGAAAGGAAGGATTATGACAGAAGGGACAATGATCAAGATCGGAATCCCAAGCCCCAAGGGCCAGTTATCAACATGATATTCGGAGGACCAACTGCTGATGGGTCCTCCCGAAACTCAAGAAAGGCCTATGCCCGGGTAGTAATGACTGTGGTCGGAGAAGCACCGAAACGTGCCCGAACAGAAATATCAATAGGTTTTGATGATTCTGACTTGGAGGGAGTGAAGTTTCCCCACGATGATCCCTTAGTCATCGTACCTATGATAGGGAATTCTGAGACAAAGAGAGTTTTGGTCGACAATGGAGCTTTAGTGGACATCTTGTTCCATGATGCTTTTATCAAGATGGGCTATACTGACTCTCAGTTGACACCCTCGAATATGCCCATATCTGGATTCAATGGAGTGGAGTCGAAGGTGGAAGGCACTATCCAACTCCCAATGACAATGGGACAAGGGTCGAATATGTCTACTCAAATGTTAAACTTCATAGTTATAAAGGCAACTTCGACCTACAATGCAATCCTGGGAAGGACGGGTCTTCATGCGTTCAAGGCCGTTGCCTCATCTTATCATCTGAAAATCAAGTTCCCAACGAGGAATGGAATTGGTGAAGAACGGGGAGACCAAAAGATGGCTAGAAGTTGTTACGTAGCGGCGTTAAGGCCTGATGGAATCGGGGGGCAGGTTCTCCCCATTGAAGACATGGATACTAGTGAAAATTAGGACCGAAGAGGGAAACCAGCTAAGGATTTAATCCCAATTCCCTTAGTCCCTGGTGAACCGGAGAAGGTGACTTATGTTGGAGCACTATTTCCTGAACCATTGAAAAGCAAGCTCATATCTTTTCTTCCAGAGAACAATGACGTTTTTGCTTGGACAACGGCTGACATGCCAGGGATTGATCCCCAATTGATAACCCACAAACTGAATGTGGATCCTGAAAGGAAGACGGTGAAACAGAAGAAGAGAAATTTTGCTCCAGAAAGGCAAGAGGCCATTAAACAAGAAGTAGAAAAGCTTCTGGAAGCCGGGTTCATTGAAGAGATACAATTCCCAGAATGGTTGGCTAACCCAGTGATGGTCAAAAAGGCCAATGGAAAATGGAGGATGTGTGTGGATTTCACTGATTTGAACGATGCATGTCCTAAGGATTGTTTTCCCTTACCAAGGATTGATGCCCTAATAGATGCCACAGCTGGGCACGAGATGCTGAGTTTCATGGATGGCTTCAGTGGATACAACCAAATCAAAATGCACAAAGATGACATCTCCAAGGTATCATTCATCACTGACTTTGGTGTTTTCTGTTATCTAGTCATGGCATTTGGACTTAAGAATGCAGGGGCAACATACCAAAGATTGGTGAACAAAATTTTTGAACACCTGATTGGAAAAATCATGGAGGTCTATGTGGATGACATGTTGGTTAAAAGCCTTGATAAGGCCGATCATATAGACCATCTACGGGAAGAGTTTGAAGTGCTGAGGCACCACAAGATGATGTTGAATCCAGCTAAGTGTGCCTTTGGTGTAGGCTCGGGAAAGTTTTTAGGCCTGATGGTTTCCAAGAGAGGAATCGAGGCTAATCCCGACAAAATCAAAGCAATTTCTAGACATGGAACCACCACGGACTATCAAGGATGTCCAGAAACTAACGGGAAGAGTGGCAGCATTGGGAAGATTCATCTCCAAGTCAGGAGAAAAGTGCTTACTTTCTTCAAAGAACTCAAGAACGTAAAAACATTTGAGTGGAACTCTGAAAGCCAAGAAGCCTTTGAGGCCCTGAAGAAATACATGGCTGAGGCACCACTGTTGGCAAAGCCAAAGCCAGGTGAAATACTCTATTTGTACTTGGTGGTTTCTAACACAGCCCTTGTAGCCGTTTTGGTAAAAGAAGAGTTGAAGGTTCTGAAGCCCGTTTATTATGTGAGCAAAATTCTACATGGGGCAGAAATAAACTACTCTACGATAGAGAAGTTTACCCTAGCCTTGATAATGGCCTCAAGAAAGCTACGCCCATACTTCTAGGCACACAAGATAGAGGTCTTGACCAATCAGCCTCTAAGAAACATCTTGCATAGCCCTCAAGTTAGTGGAAGGTTGATCAAATGGGCTATTGAATTGGGAGAATTTGACATCAAGTATAAGCCTCGAACGACCATAAAAGCTCAAGCACTCGCTGACTTCATTGTTGAATTCACCATTGACAACCAAGAAGTCGGGGGGCCAGAAGTAGTAGTGGAAGACAAGAAAGATGAAGACATGGTGTCCAAAGAATGTTGGGTGCTCTATTTTGATGGAGCATCAAAAACAAAATCAAGTGGATCAGGTTTGGTGATACAAAGTCCTGATGGATTTCTCATAGAGTACGCACTAAAACTGGACTTCCCAATGACAAACAATGAAGCTGAGTACGAAGCCCTGATAGCTGGCTTAGGGCTGGCTGGAGCCCTGAGAGTTAAAACTCTGAAAGTATGTGGAGACTCGAGGCTAGTGGTTTCCCACGTAAATGGGGAATTTGAGGCCAGAGATGAAGTCATGGCTAAGTACCTAAAACTTGTCAAGGCCATCATGACTCAGTTTGATGAATGCTATGTGGAACACATTCCAAGGGAAGAGAACATGAAGGTCGATGCCTTGTCTAAGTTTGCCTCTTCTGAAATTGAAAACTATGCAGGAAGTGTATACTTCCAAGTCTTGAAGACCCCAAGCATCAACGGAAAGTTGGTAGCACCCATTGATGTTGCTAACTGTTAGATGGATCCCATCAAATCTCATTTGGAAACTGGGTGGTTACCTAATGATACTTCAGAAGCACGAAAGCTATATGTGAGAGCACTAAGGTATGCCCTGATTGAGGGAATCCTATACAAAAAGTCTTTCATCATCCCATACTTAAAATGCTTGAGACCCCAAGAGGCAGAATTGGCCCTAAGGGAAGTACATGAAGGAATTTGTGGGCAGCACTTGGGGGGCAGAGCCCTTGCTCATAAAATCACTCGTCTAGGTTTCTATTGGCCAAGAATACTTGTAGATGCTAAAAGCTACGTGAAGAAATGTGAACGGTGCCAAAAGCATGCACCGGTGGTTAGACAACCACCAGAGATGATGACATTCATAAACTCACCTATCCCATTCGCCATGTGGGGGATGGATATACTTCGACCATTTCCAATGGCAAGTGCGCAAAGAAAGTTCTTGATAGTAGCAATCGACTACTTCACCAAGTGGATTGAGGCTAAGCCTTTAGCCAAGATAACCACCAAACAGGTGATACATTTCTTCTGGGAAAATGTGATATGCAGATACGGGATTCCACGTATCTTGGTCACAGATAATGGAACTCAGTTCAACAATGAGGAATTCAAGAAGTATTGTAATGAGAATGATATCAAGTTATGCTTCACTTCTGTTGCCCATCCACAAGAAAATGGGCAAGCCGAGGTTGCCAATCGAATTATCCTGAATGGACTTAAGAAAAGAGTTGAACGCTCTAGAAACACTTGGGTAGACGAATTGATCCCCATACTATGGGCATATCGTACTACTTGTAAAGTCACCACTGGAGCAACCCCCTTTCTGCTGGCATATGGGGCAGAGGCAGTGGTTCCAGTGGAGATTACTCACACATCTCCAAGAATCGAAGCTTATGAGCCAGAGACAAATGAAGAAGGCATGAGGCTGGCCTTAGATCTAATTGATGAAGTTAGAGATGAGGCAAATGCTAAAGTAGTTGAACATCAAAAAAGGGCATCTTTCTACTATAACCTAAGGGTTAAAGAGAGATTCTTCCGTCAAGGAGACTTAGTCCTCCGAAAGATTGAGGCATCCGGAGTTGGACAAAAAGGCAAGTTGGCCCCAAATTTGGAAGGACCATATCGCGTTAAGAACGTATTTTGTCGAGGCTCCTACAAACTAGAAACCCTCGAAGGGCATGAGGTGCCAATGACTTGGAATGCCTCAAACTTAAAAGTTCATTATGTTTAGTGCATCCTAAAAGGATCCTCTAGTGGGACAAGTAGAAATAAGGTTCGATAAAATCATGAGCTTCCTAGAAAGCAGATGAAGGGTTGAACTCGTTTTGATTGGTAGAAACATCCTCAAAGCTTTGCCAAGACAAACTACAAATGAATGCAAAGGAAAGCATACAAATATGCATGTCAACTGCACAAATAGAGTTGAATACAACGAACCCCGAAGGGTGAATGTTGCTAATAACCATAAAAAAGAAAGACAAAGATGCCTATTGTTAATTAACAAAAATTTCAAGCTCGGGAGAAGTTTGATATGATAGACTTGAGAATGAATCACTACGAGTGCAGCCATCAGTAAGAACTCGTAAGGGTGAAGGGTTGAAACCCCAGAAACCTAAGACATTCAGTCCAAACCCCATCATTCGATATGCTCAATGAAAGGCTTGAAGCCAAAACAAGACGGTATAAGACATAAAAGGCTTATGCAAATGTCAAGCTAGCCTCGAATAAGGCAAAATCGTCGTAAATGTGTAGGTCGCTCCACACTTTATACCAAGATGATACTCGTGAAACACTAGTGTATATTAAAATCCCCAAAAAAGGGTAGTAAGTCCCAGGTAAGGGATAAAAAGACCCCAAGTCTCGAAAAAGACCGGTATAACTTCTCTGAAATCCTAGTGCATTATCATAGAAGTTGGGGGGCAAATGATATGGGTTAAAAATAACCTTAAAGACATAATTAATATTGCATTAATTAAACCTAGATGGTCCATAAATAAGGCCCGAAACTCTAATTAAATATTAATTTCGTAATTAATATTTGGGTTAGAAGTACAACCTGTATTAGGAGACGTCCAATACAGGCTTGTTCTAATACAAGTGGGCTTGTTTCAATACAAGTCCGTTATGATAGGGAAACAACTCCTACAAGGAAGGATCTAGAATTTACCCTTATCCACTGTCAAAGATAAGACTTATCCTTCAAGAAAGTCAATACTTATCCACCGTCAAGGATAAGACTTATCCTTTAAGAAAGTCAATACTTATCCACCGTCAAGGATAAGAATTATCCTTCAAATAAATCAATACTTATCCATTAGGCTTTTAAATGCCTATATAAAGGGTCTGACCCCTCATCTCAGAACTACGTTTTGGACACAGCTCCATACGTTATCTACAACGTTTTAGACTTCATCCTCGAATAAGGACATACAAGTCACTACGTCATTGGTGTGCCCCTGCCGCCATAGCCCCGAGGGTAACACCAAGAACTACGTTTTTATTGGCTTGATTCTCTAAACACTTGAGATACGTAGACATCTTGTTAGGACCGAGTTAGTCCCCGATAACAAGAGCAGCCATTAAAGCTCGAAGCTCTCTAACCCTAGCATTAAATTCGCAAGCACAGTTTTTATTCCACAACAGAACCGTTAAAAGTCAATGCATTTTAACGGTGGTGAGAATATTTTATAGCTTAGTATTGTGATTGCAAGTTAATTGTAACTTTGTGATGTGTTTGAAAACTTTTTTAACTTGGTGACTCACTTGTAAGTTATTACTGAATACAGTGATCAATTAGCCATTTAACCCAATTTAAAATTGATAACTTTACTAATAATAATATGGAAACTCGCGTGCATACATATGCGTCCATAAATGAAAATGTGCCAAGTATCATGCAATGTCATTTGGTAAATAATTTGGTAAATATTTTGGGGTATCTAGCACTACCTATAGTTAGGGGTGAGTATAAAAATCCAAAAACCGAATTATCATGATTTTTGATCCGGTAACCGATTTTAAAAATCCGGAAATTTGGATATCAGATCCGAAAAAACAGACCGGATATCAGATTTAGATTTTTTAATAAATTCGGATTCGGATCACAACTTCATACCCAACCGAATATCCGATTCTGAACCGATTTTCAAAATTATCTTTAAAAAGATAATATATAGGTGTATATATATATATATATAATAAATAATATTAAAGACAAATAATTCAACATATGATATATTAAATGAAGTAGTAAATTATTACTAATAAATTACTAAGTTTGTTGTAAATTAATTAAGTTTATAAGCATTCAAGGTGTAAAATAGTAATATTACACATGCAATTGTATATTTGAGTGCGCATTTATAAACACAATCTCATATATTTGTACGTGAAACTCTCGTAATCTTAGGTAAGTTTCTTTACATCGACTTCGGGTAAATTTTTCTCTAAATTAATCATTTTATCTATAGTGATATATTAAAAAATTACAAATGAGAATGAAATTTTAAATTAAAGTGAATGAAAGAGTGTTCTCGTTTAATATTATTATTTTTCATTTAATATTATAAATTCGAGAGTTAATGTGCTATTAATATCTCTATAAACATACCTAGAAGAATATATTAAACAAATAAATGATAGTTTATGATGGCTTAAAGTATATTATAACAAATTAAAATATATTTTAATTAATTAATTCGGATCCAGATTATCCGGTTTTCGGCCAGTTTAAATGAATATCTGAATTTCGGATATCCGGTTAAATCAGATCCGAAATCGGAATATGTTTTCACAATCTGAAAAAGTGAATATGCGGTCCGATCAAATTCTACGAACCGATATTCGATTTTGCTCACCCCTAAGTCCTTGTATTAATCAAGAGCCAAAGCATGCACGTTTATTTAGAAATAAATTTCAGATGAGTAATGATTCTCAAACAAAAGGTCCTAGTAATGCCCTGCAGAGTTCTAACTCATGAGACCAACTAACATATTTAGAAGGCACACAGTGAAGATGACATATATATATAATTTTGCTCAAATACATATACTATAGTATGATTTAGTTAAATCATTTTCCGAATTACCTTAGTGATTTTTAATAATTAACATTTTGCATACGCCGGTATTTATTCAAAAATATTGTTAGTATAAAAAGATTCAAACAATTTTCATCTTAATTGAAGCATGGTGTGCAATTTTCACAAAATCTAAATTATCATTTCCCTTTCTTTCTTAAAGTTGATTCAGGTTGTAAATGAACAATAACATTGTAACATCCCAGTCCCACATCGAGGAGATTTGGGACTTCTGTTCAGTTTATAAGGCAAAATACTACTACTAATTAGCACCAACAAAATCATGATATTTTGGGGGCCTGTGGTGGGCTAGTCGTTACCCAAGTTGGCTGCGTTTGGGCCAGTAGGCTTCGGCTTATTCGGACTCGGAATCGGGACTTGACCCGATTTTCGAAAAAGGCTCGGGATTTGACCCGGGTTGTCACATATGGTATCAGAGCCGATTCTCGAAAACTTGTCGAGACAAGTTGCCGGAGGTGGGGACACGAAGGCTGGTGGTATTATCCCACAATGGACAGAGGTCCGGAGGTGGGGACACGAAGCCAGCCGGTATTATCCCACAATGGCTAGGGATGAACGATCTTGGAACCTATGGGCTATCCGTTCAGGCTTGACGAGGACGTCAAGAGTTTAAGTGGGGGAGTTTGTAACATCCCAGTCCCACATCGAGGAGATTTGGGACTTCTGTTCAGTTTATAAGGCAAAATACTACTACTAATTAGCACCAACAAAATCATGATATTTTGGGGGCCTGTGGTGGGCTAGTCGTTACCCAAGTTGGCTGCGTTTGGGCCAGTAGGCTTCGGCTTATTCGGACTCGGAATCGGGACTTGACCCGATTTTCGAAAAAGGCTCGGGATTTGACCTGGGTTGTCACAAACATATTATAAAACATGAAATTAATTTTCCGAATAATTAAAATAAAGATATATTTCTTAAAGGTTATATTAGTTAATCTTTATTTAACTTTCTATTTTTTAAAAATTAATTTGAAAGTTAAATACTTTCGCTGATTTTCAAATATCACATAGCTCGGAATTTTTTTAACTAATTTAGACCAAAATTTCAGGCTCCGATGAAACAAAATTAATAATCAAATTTAAAATTGTTACACTTGAATTTCCACCAACTCATGTAAAACCTACAAGTGCTTGATACTTGGTAGATGGCATTATATGTTGTACCGAGAGAGATCGTCCCAAAAGATGAGGCTGCTCCAACCAAGCAGATTGTGCATATAATCTCGTACACGGTGCTTCTTTGCTCAGCACCTAGTAACTACTAACTAGCATATTTGAAGTTAGTACAGTACATGCACTAAGAGCTCATGCTGCTCATTGTTGTTTGGTCAAAAAAAATTTATTTATTTATAAAACGCAATAAGGACAATATCAGAAAAGTTAGCATCTGAATTTTTAAATTTTCACGAAAACATGTTTTCAAAATTAAAAATCTCATGAAAAAAATAATGAAAATATGATAATAATAAATTAAAATAAAGGTCAAATGTAGAAGCGGAAAAGACATCGGCCGTATTTGGCAATTGGTTTTTAGTCATTAACAATAACAGATTACCACTCTTCCTCTTTGCCGTCGCCCCTTCCCTCTTTTCTTCTTTAACGTGACCGGCGAGGGTTTCTATCGGTTTATCTCCGGTGGAAAGCCCCAATCCTTTTTTTTTAATTTGTTTTTTAATAATCTTCTTTTTTGGATCTAAGATCTTTTCATTTGGATTTTTAGTTTGTCATTTCAGTATTGTTTTTCTCTCCATGGTGTGTGGATATTGTTTTCTCTCCTTTATTGTGAGTGCTGGTTTTGATTTAGTGATAAAGTTTGTATGGAATTGCAATCATGGTTGATAGCTCAAATAGGTTACGACGAAACAGTATATGTAAATACATCATCTTCAACAAATTGCTAGACTATCTTTTCAGGAGGATATGCAATTGTTTCAATTTTATGTTTGTTCGACTCGACTATCTTTGTAGATGCCGTATGACTTTTATTAATGAATTGATTCCATTGTTTTTCAAAAAAAGAAACAATAACAGATTAAATAACTGTTTTAATTGGTGAATTGATTTAGTAGTTTTTAACTAGTGAACTGAGTTTGAATTAAGGTTTTTGACATAGATGTTGATATTTTTGTTTACATTTTAACTAAACATATGACAATATTTTAATTAAAAAAAATATCTCCAAATAATTTTTTCAAAATTTACTTATTAAGTTCAAACTATTATTTCAATTCATTAACTATCAAACATTAATATTAAAAAATTTATTTAGTTAGACCTCAAATTTATTTTATTTCATATTTTTTATCGAACCGCTAACTTTCAATCACAAAACGGTCAACCATTTCCACATTTTCTGCTCCTAAAGAAGTTAGAGAATCAAACTCAAGATCAATCTCAATCACATGGCTCGAATACCGTATGAAAACCTCAAACTTGCGCATATTCTATTCGGGTTAATTATTTTGTTGATCATTGGACCTAAAATATCAAGTTGGTGAAAATGGTCTCAATTAGGTTACTAAAGTCGGCTACAGGGTACACTCCGCTAAATAAATATATTTTTTTGACGAAAAATGATGATATATTAAAAAATATTTAATGTAATATCTACATGGTAGAGTAACATCCCATTTCAGACCATAAAATCGAAGAAATTAACATTAATAATAATGTTTTCAGGGTACAATCGAAGAAATATTTTCCTGGAAAATATTTTACCGGAAAATAAGTTCCATGAAAAACATTTTTCAAGAAAATATATTCCATGGAAAACATTTTCCAAAATCAAGTTATTTTCTGGCAAACAAACGGAGCCTAAGCCAATACATGCAAACTCTGTTTCAATCCGATTTATCCGGGACTGATCCCGATCTAGAATTTTTTTCTGATGAGGGCATTATATACTTAAATAAGTTATGTCATAAGTTATAGAGTCGGATATTACAATCTCAAAAAAATTTTATTCATTTTTAGTGTTTATTTTTAACATTTTGATTTTTCAATGCTAAAAAATTTAGTGTTCTAATCATTTAATCTTCAACTTGTGATCATATAATAATAAATTAAATAGAAAATAACTTAAATTAGGATATAATTACTAATATTATAGGGCATTTAACTTTTTCTGGTGGAGGCACTTTATAAAATATACACAATTATACCATAACTTTTTTATAAAAAACTGTTAATTTTTATTTTTCTGAGGACACATGTCTCCATAGACCCCTATATGAATCCACCCTTAACTGATCAACTTAATTTTATAAAATCAGATAATAGCTAGTACATGAGCATGTTTAGTAATAATATAGATGAATATAAATGGTTAGTCAGTGTTCCATGCAAACCAGGATTTGTTTCTATGGAATGGGTTCCATACTGTATTATATTTCTAGAAAAAATTATACCGCTTGAATAAAATAGACAAAATTATGAGTCATTTTCAATACATGTAATTTTTATATTACTCTGTGAAGCAAGTAATTTTCTCTATTAACTGGGCTACATTGATATTGTTCAAGTGGGCCGACAAATGTAGCTGGATAATAATATGAATCCGGGCTTTAGCTTATCATAGCATATTGGGCTTACCTGTTATTCAAATATGTACTTCAGCTTATCCTCACCTACCTGTCACTGATATCTATATGGGAAAAGTTCAGAAGCCACAAGTGGTTCCAAAAAATTTCCAGCCAACTCTAGCAAAGTATTATTGCTAAAATGCTGACCTTCAACAATGTAAATTGCTCAAGCACTTTAGCAATGATACATTTTGCTGAAGTTAGCAATGTATTATTGCTGAAACAATATTTTATTATTTATTTACCATATTATCCTATATCTATGAGTTAACCACTTTAAAATTTTAAATCTTTTTTATTTAATAATTTTTAATGAGCTAATTATAAACATTAATAATTTAATTTAATTTTGAGTTACTTCAATTATTAATAAAAAATATTTTATATTTTATATTAAAATATAATATGATATAATATCATATTATATTTTAATATTATATAATTAATTAACAAAAAGTTTGATGAAATAATAGTTAGGGATCCTTATTATCTTCCGCAATGTTTCGAACACAAAACCCCATGTTCGGATATACCATAAATATTTCGCAATGTTTCGAACACAAAACCCCTTGTTCGGATATACCATAAATATTTCGCAATGTTTCCAACACAAAACCCCTTGTTTGGACATACCATAAATATTACAAAATATTTGAATTGATAAAACAAAAGAAATTCAAACTTTACTCGTGAACTCGTCAATAGAAGTGTATATCAACGTGGTACATTTTTAACATATATTATAAAGTAAATACTTTGAAAAATGGAATTCAACATAAAAATGCACAAATTTAATATTTAAAATTTTCTGCTATTTTTTTGCATAAATTTAAATTTTATTTAGCATATTTAATTAAAAAAATTATTTCAGCAATGAAGCATTGCTGAAGCCGGAACTTCAGCATTAAAACATTGCTGAGGCGAAACATTGTTGAAACCCGTAATGAAAACTTTATCTTTATATTACAAAGTCAAATGGTTGGTTGTCCACCCGTGGGATCCACAGACTTCAGCAATGTTTCATTGTTGAAGCTGAAAATAATTTTTTTAAAAATTTTAGTAAACAGATGGCGTGGGTCCTCCAAGTGGGCCGCCATGCGATCCATTACAGCTATGAAACATTGCTAGAACCCGCTTCAACAATGTTTCATCATTGTTGAAGCTGAAAATAATTTTTTTTAAAAATTTTAGTAAACAACTGGCGTGGGTCCCCCAAGTGGACCGCTATGCGGGCCATTACAGCAATGAAACATTGCTAGAACCCACTTAAGCAATGAAACATTGTTGAAGCCATAACTCCACTGCACCAACTTGCTTTCTTCTTACAATTTCAATGTCCATGCTGAATTTTAAATTTCTTTTCTTTTTCTGCCGAATTTTGAAGAGAAAAAATTCAAGGTTAGTGTTCTAATTCATAGCTTCATATTTGTTTAATGATTCTAGTTCATCTAGTGAGCATAACGACTTTAATTATATTGCTCCTATTTGAAAAAAAGGTTTTTCGTAAAATTTCTTTTGATGATAAAATAATAGATGTTGATGGTGATGATGTTAATGACAATGTTGGTAAAAACAAATGATGATGATGTTGATAATATTGGTAAAAATATTGAGGATCCTTACAATTATACGAGAAAAGGAAAAGAGAAGGTGGATATAGAAAGTGATGATGCTATTGATTTTAGTGAAGAAAATGACGATGTTCATGGTGATTTTGATGATAATAATGTTAATGATGATCGTAATCATAATGATAATGTTGATGATGAAAATTTTGGGTTTAATATTGAAAATATGAATGATGTAGTGCCTTGTGTTGGTATGATATTTGCTTCATTGGAGGAAGCAGAAATGTTTTATCGAGGTTATGGTCAAAGGGTAGGATTCGAGATAATAATTAGAACTACTCATAGGCATTCAAGAAGTGATGATATATCGTCGCGTTTGTACATTTGTCGGAAGGGTCGAAGATTAGGTTTGAAATCGTTGGAAGTTAAAGATGGGGTCAAAGGAAAACGAACTCGAGATGTCATTTCACGAACGAGTTGTCGTGTTTGAATGTGTGTTGTTCATAACGTAAAGTTGAACAAATAGGAAGTAACCGTGGTTAAGTTAGAACACAATAATGTGATGGTTACACCGGATAAGGTACACTTCATGCAAATATCACGCAACATAGATCCATTTACTCGATCGTTGATTGAGTTGTTCAATAAATCGGGAATCGAGACTCCAAAAGTGATGAAATTGTTGAGTGAGTCATGTGGCGGTGCAGAAAATCTTGGTTTTTCTAGTCAAGACATACGAAATGTAATACGTGACATTCGATGTCGGGTGTTTGACTCCGATGATGCGGAGTGTGGCTTGGTCTTGCTACGAGAATTGAAAGAAAATAGTGATGGCAAATTTTCTATCGAGTTGATGTAGATGAGGAGAATCGTGTTAGGTGTTTGTTGTGGGTACAAGAATTTTTGAGATGTGGTAACTTTCGACTCAACGTATCGGACTAATAGGTATTATATGCCTTTTGTTCCTATTACGGGGGTGAACCACCATTACCAAAATATTTTTTTTTGGATTTTCACTCGTAAGAGACGAGAAAGAGACATCTTATAAATGGGTTTTAAAGACTTGGTTGGAACTCGTTGACAGCAAGCCGTCTATTACAATAATTACCGATCAAGACATTGCTTTGGGAAATGTTATTGTCGAGGTTATGCCAAATACAAATTATACATATTGCACATGGCATATTAGTAGCAAGTTTTCCGAGGAACTTGCATCTTTGTATAGTCGATATTCGGAGTTCAAAGTGGATTTTAATGCATGTGTGTATAAATCATTGTCACCCACAGAATTCAAAGGTAGGTGGGAGGATTTGTTTAAAAAGTACAATCTCAAAAATCATGTATGGCTAAATGAGATGTATGCAATTAAACGACAATGGATTTGTACTTACACGAAACAATAATTTACTGCCGGTATGACCACCACCTCAAGGAGCGAGTCCATGAATTCTTTTTTTGATGACTTTGTGAAAGTGTCGACCGGTTTAAAAAAATTCATTGAGAATACACAAAAAGCTTTAGAGAGCCAATATATTTGGGAGGTTGAAGCCGACTTCGATACCGACTACACACAAAGGACACTATTACATAATTCATCATTAGAGACTCATGCATCCATGATTTACACAAAAGAAATGTTTAAATGTTTTCAACATGAGCTTTAATAAAGCGGAGCTTTTATTGCGAAGAGTATGAAAAGTGGTAATACTTTTGATTCGAATATGTATTTGGTAGAAAAGTCCATCGTGCCGAAGAATTATAGAAGAAGATTTCGTTTGATGGTTTCTATCGACGGGACGTATTCGTGTGAGTGTAAAAAATTTGAACATTCCGGTATGATTTGTAGACACATGATCCGTTACCTTAACAAGAAACAAAAAATGGAGCTACCCGATGAATGTATCAACTTGAGGTGGACAATGAATGGCAACAAAGTCGCGGGACCTCTACCTTATACTCCTCCCATGCTAGCTAATGTTTTTGAATCACAACCGACAAGATATAGTGCATTCTGTAAAGCTTTTCAAGACTTAGGTGTCATTGGTAGTTGTTCCGTTCCGCGGTACAAGTACGTGATGAGCATGATTGAGAGAGAGAAGGAGTATGTCAACAAGTTTTTTCTGGAGAAAAGAGAAACGAAAGAATGAACGAGTTCTTTCATCATGATGGCGAAGATGATCCGGTGTTGGATCCCCCAATGTCACAAAATAAAGGACGAAAGAAAGGGGGTAGACACAAAAGTGGTATTGAGACATTGATTTCAAATAAGACACCTCGAAAGTGCGGAAAATATGGAAAGATTGGAGTTAAACATGATAGAAGAAATTGTCCTGATTTGGCTAACTAAATGTAATGGAGTACTCGAATTTTTTATGATGAAATCTTGGAAATGTAATGAATTTTTACAATTAATTATGTGATGTTGTACATGTTATGAATTCTTTGAATTACCGATATTCATATTGAAAAAGGTATGTTTAAAAAAAACTATTTTTGAAGGACATGAAAAAAAAATTAACAGAAACTTTTCTGTAAAATTTACAAAGTTACAATAATAAAATGTGTTAGGTCCTGATATGTTTGTAGAAGGGGGGTTGAATACAAACTATATCGTTTTATCGAATTTGTATTGTTCGTGATTTAACAATCCAATAACAAATTATTGCGGAATTAAATGAAACAAGATTCAAGTTAAATATAACTTATATTAAACTTGAAAGGTGTTACAATTTTGAGTACAGATTACAAGGTTCTTGTTAAAACAAATCTAGAATAAATTCGACATGAATTTATCTATTTTTGTAATAAAAGGATCGAATACTATAAAGTAGTTCGATATGAATTCTAGGGATTATGATCCGCTAGACTGTCAAAGTGGTACAAGTAAACAAGTTCTAGTGAGTTGGATATAACAGTAATCACTAGAATTGATTACAAGGTTCAAATTAAAAGCTCAGCAGTTGGTGACCTTTAATGGCAGAAGAAAGGATGTTATATTTGTTTGTTTTGCTTCTGTCTTGATCAATTGTGTACACGCACACTTCTGTCTTTTTCTTTTTGTTTATATACGCACCACTCTCCTTTTTAATCCATAAGTACTCTCGGTAGTACTCATAAAACAATTGGCAGTACTATCGGTAGTACTGACCAATTGACTTGGTAGTACTATCAATAGTACTGACCAATTCAATTGGAAGTACTATCTGAAAGTACTATCGATTATAACTAATTCTAATTTAATTTATTGAATTAAATAATTTAACAAATAAATTAATTCTGAGTGAATTAATTTATAATTAATTAATTTCTAGTTTAATTAATTTAAGGAATAAATTAATTCTGATTGAATTAATTTATAGTTTAAATTAATTAACTTATTTAATAAATTAAAAGAGGATTAATACTTAATCTGAGAACCACTGAAAATAAAGAAGAACTTCCACTGAATGACGTTGACACTCGATGTACTGTCTGGTTCATGAGTGACTAACTTCAATGACAGTTCTTCATCTTTTGACTTTAAGTTTTGGTCCTTTTTCTTTCCCTTTAATAAATACTGTAACCTGTACATTTCCTGTCACAATTCTGAAATCTCGGTCACTTTTAGATAGTTCCACTTTCTTGAATACTTCATTGAGGCTTGATCAAATAATGAACTTCTTTCAATGTAGAACTACTTCAAGTCTGCAGATTGACTTTAATCTTCATTTTTTTTACTGATATAATCTTCTGAGATTCATGTGACTGTTTGAATTATTATTTACTTATTACATTTCTGTTTAAGTTGAGTCGAATCCTCGGTGTTTACAAATAGGCATGTACATATGCCTTTCAAAATGAAATAAAACAAAGATGAATGACCAAAATGAAAAAAAAAAAGATCCTAACAGCTTCAGCACTGAGACTGTTAGGTCCTGATAAGTTTGTAGAAGGGGGGTTGAATACAAACTATACCGTTTTATCGAAATTTGTCCTTTGAATAATTTAACAATTAAGAACAAATTAATGCGGAATATAAATGAAACAAGATTCAAGTTAAATATAACTTATATTAAACTTGAAGGGTGTTGCAAATACAATACGGATTACAAAGTATTTATCTCAAACAAATTAATACAAATTTAGAATAAATTCGACATGAACTTTTCTAATATTTGTAATAAAAAGATCGAATGCTAAAAGCAATGTTCGAGATAAATTCTAGGGATATAAATCCGCTAGATAATCAAAGAAATACAAGTAATCAACTTCTAGTGGTTTGGATTTAACAATACAAACTAGAATTAATTGCTTGAGAAGAAATGAGATCAAATGGCTTTCTTGTTCTTGAGAGAAAATGTCTTCTGTGTGTTTGATAATTCAATTCACTTCTTTTCTGTCCAGCCTCCGGTTGATATGCAATTAGATTAGCCTTGTATGACCTTTTAATTAAATCAATATGACCTAATTAATCAATCAACACACTTGTATGACCTGAGGAATTATGCTCGGTAGAACCATGCTTCATCAGTATGACCTCAGAAAAGTGTCCGGTATGACCTGCTGTATTTCTGCCAACCTTTTTCGGTAGAACCTGAAAAGCAACTTGTATGACCTAGCACACAGAACCTGTATGACCTGAAAGGAGTCGGTAGAACCTGAGATCTTTACAGACCAGGTCATACCGAGATTTCTGAAGGTCATACAAGTTTAATTAGAAAATCCTTTTAATTTATTTAGTTAGATTAAATTAAAGATTAAATTAATTCTCTTATAGAATTAAGTTAATAAATAATTTAGCCAACTAAATTAGTTAATCTAATAAATAAATTAATTCTAATAGAATTAAATTATAAATTAAATTAACTTAACATGAAAGGAATTTAATCTAAAAACCAAGTTTCCTCTATCTCCTGAAAACCACTGAATATAGATGATTTAATTCCACTGATTGATGTCGTCATTCGATGCACTGTCTGGTTCATGAATAACTGACTTCAATGAAAATTCTTCATCTTTAAAACATTTAAAGCTGTGGTCCATTGTCTGCTTTGACGGTTGATTAATCCTTGTAACTTGTATATTTGCTATTACAAATCTGAAACCTCTGTCACTTTAATAAATCCACTTCCTTGAAGACTTCACTGAGGCTTGAACAAATAAATTGAACTTCTTTCAATGTAGAATAACTTCAAGTCTGTAGATGACTTTAATTCTCCATTCTCTTGACAGATAAAACTCTCTGAGATTCCTGTGACATATTAACTTATTATTTACTTATTACATACTTGTTTAAATTAAGTTGTTTCCTCGGAATATTAATAGGCCTAAACATATGCCTTTCAATCTCCCCCTATTTGTTTGTTAGAGAATAACAATCAAATACCTAGAGGATAACTCAACTAACTTAAACAAGAAATAGAAATGACTTTTAAGAGCCAAGTAAATAACAAGAAAAGTTCTGGTTTATATATAACATTTCCAGATTCAAACATACAAGATAAATACAAGATAGTTGTTACTCTAGCCTGAACAAGTGATAACATAGATTCTATCTTGATCTACCTAAGCATAACAAAGATGTATACATTTTAAAAACTTATGCTTCCTTCACTGATTTCTCCTTCTTCTTCTTCTTCACTTTCTTCAACTTCTTCTAGCTTTTCCAACAATTCTTCATCAAGAACTTGATCTGTTTCAGAAGCAAAACTTTATGGCATGATTGGTTGAGGAGTTACTTGCTTGAGTCTGTTCTTGAGTTGAGAATATCTCTTGATTTTGTGCTCACAGTACTCCTTGATGATGTCAGCAAACTCAGTCTTCTTTTCAGAAGCAAAACCAGAAGTCCTTAGCAGATGTTCAGTGTGTACTAATCTTGTGGCAGTAACAGAAGCTAAGGATACTGGATCTAGTCCTACAGTCTGAACAGAAGTGCCTTGGTAGAATTTAACTTCAAGTGGCACATCTATAGTTTGAGGACTGTTTCTGCTGGCATACTCCCTTAACCTTTCATTCAGAAGAACGTTTAGATGAGAAGTTTCAAGTGTCTTGAAAATCAACACACAGAGTTCTGATACAGTTCTTCTCACCAGAAGGTCAAATGAAACAATGAATGACCCTACATTCTGACAAGAGACAAAGATTTGGGGTTCTTCTAACACTCTATTATAACCAGTACTTACCCTGGTAATCTCTTTCTTCAAAGCCTTGATGTACATGTTATTATCAGGGTTAGCACTGCTAAAGGATTTCAATACCTTTAAGAATTGAGCATCATTGTTAGAAGACTTCTGGGGCTTTGCAAATAACTCTCTTGCCTGATCCCATCTCTCTCCAATCTTCAACTTGATATCCATCCTCCTATCCTTGACTTGAAGACTATGATGACTTTGTTTGACTTCATGCTCAGCCTTTTGAACTTTAAGCTTCTGGGAGATGATATCAGCTACTCTAACATTCTCCTCTTCTCTCCTCCTTATTTCTGCCATTTCCTTGAGAATCTCCCTTTCAAAGGCAGGATCTGGATTGTACAAATCATCTTGATCATCCCAGTCCTCCACATTCATTTCACCTTCTTCACCATCTGCTTGATCACTATCATACTTTGTATATTCTTGCTCACCTTGAAAAACAAACTCATCATCAGGTAGCACTCCTTCTTGATCAACAGCTTTTCCTTTGCCCTTATCCTTTACTCCTTCTTGAGCATTAGCAATTCCCTTGCCTTTATCTTTAGCTTTAGAAGGACCTCCAGCTTCTCCAGCTTCTCCACCCTTATTCTCCCCCTTAGTTAAGGAATCCTCTACAGATTTAGCTTTAGTAGACTTGGGATCCTCCTTCCTACTTCCTTCTCCTCCTGCTTTATCCTTGCCATCATTGTCCTCTTCATCATCATCACCCTCAAAGAATTTCTTATGTTCAACATTGGGTTGATGTGAGTTCTTGATCATGGTATACAGATGTTTCATGCCCTCATTCAGATGTTGCATCCCTCCTTCAAGTTTGGCAAACCTCGCATCATTGAACCACTGATGTTCATCAACAGTCTCCTGAATTGAGTCTACCCTAGTTGAAATAATAGGAATCTGCTTGACAGCCTCCCTGATCTCAGCATTAGAAACCATCAGCTCTGACATATCTGAAGCCATCAATACCTGTGATTCTTGAACAACATTCATTTTGGGGATCAATGTGACCTTCACTCCTTCTATCTCATCTCTAATAGGACCCAGCTGATTAGTTACAGAGGTGGAAGAAGAAGACTGTTCAACCACTTGTGCCTTGAGAATTTCTTTTTCATCCTGGGTCTGTTGAAGTTGTTTCTGTAGACCAGCTATTTGAGCCAATAAAGAAGCAGTGTATGTGTCATTGTGTGCACTCATCTCAATTTCTCTTGATGATGTTTCACTCACCTCACGTGCTTGTGTATCGCTCTGTGTTTGTCTCTCAGAACTAACCACTAGCTGTCTATCCATGTTTGGAGTTGAAGTACCTGCAGGAAAAATCACCATAGCCCCTTCTTGAGAGGTCACTGGTGGTGCAATGGGAGTTCGCGAATCCCAATCCATGGTAAAGTCCAAAAATTCATCCGAAAGTGAAAACTGAATTGCTTCAGGGATGGACTTACCATGTTGCCCTTCACTTTCTCCAGTTAAAACTGCGAGTGAAGAATCCCTTAGGGGAGCCAGAGATGTTCCCTCTGGGAGGGGAGAAAATGGTTCTATTATAGTGGGCAAAGAACCAGATTTTCCCTCTGAAGCCTGTGAAGGCTCTTCTACCGTGACAATGGTAGGCACTGTTTCAACAAGCATTCCTATGTGCTCTCCTCTCAGAGTGTCCTGTGCATGAGTCTCTACTATTGTTTCAGAAGTATTTGCTCCCGTTGTGATTAATGGGAGAGTGCTTGACTCTGTACAGAATGCCATGGCCTGATGGCGAATTTCAATAGATTCATCCTGTTGAGAGGATGTCTCTAGTAACTGTTCATTGGCCTTTTGAGAATCCATATCCTTTTGGGAGGATACAGACTGGCTTACAGATGCCTCAAGGAGTGTTCTTCTCTTCTTTAGTGGTGGAGGCAGAGCTGTGGGATCACTCACATTAATATCTACTTCAACTTGTTCTCTCAATCTTGTTGTAGCCGGTTGTTCTAGGGGAGCGGTCAATGGATTTGACTCTGTGTGTGGCTCTATGACCGGGGACAGAGGTTGTGGTTCTACAACCCCTTGATCAATCCTAAGAACCTCTTGGATTAGTGGAGCAGATGAGAGAGGATATATTACTTGAAGTGCCATGGTGTGAGGAGGCACCATTGAAGTTCCGGCTGACGAGGATCCAACCACTGGATGTTCAATAAATAATAGTGGTAATTGTGGTTGAAGAATCTGTCGCAGATAAGATGGTGGAACTATCGGTCTCATTCCAGACTTAGGATTAGTGGACAAACTAGAGTATATAGCAGGATTAGTGTGTGCGGGGACTTGAAAATGAGTGTTTTGGAAAAATGTTTTATGTTCATCAGAAAGAACATGATTTAACACTAGAGATAAGAAACGAGAATAGAAGCATCTAACTTTCTTCCTAGTTTCAATGTCTCTAGGGTAATTGAAAATCCTCCTTATCAAGAGATCCCAAACAAGTGTTCCTATGTCCAATATGACATTGAAAACAGCAGCATATGCAATGTTTTGTAAAACAGAAGTGATGACTGGAAAGTTGTTCTTGGTAGAATTACTAAAAACTTTGGCTAGACAGTCAAAGAACAAATCCCACTCACAAGCTAGATTACCCTTATTCAGACGAGGAAGAAAAATATTCCCTTGGTAATTAATACTAGAGAAAAATTGAACTAACTCGTCATCAGTAGGGAATCCAACAAGATTATCAATTGGAAAATGAAGTACTTGACAAAAGATCTCCTTAGTTACTGTGTACTGGCGATCAGAAATAGTGAACGTGAAAGATTGCATATCATCAGCAACAACAGCAGTTAAGCATAATTGACGAAGGGGTTCAATCTTTAAATCAACAGAAGCAGTGATAACATAGCTAACAATTGATTGTTCATTTAAAAATCAAATCCACGGCCTAAAACGTTCAACAGAACACTTAAGGGGATCACAATAGCCAATGTAATTATTAAAACGCTCAATAACAAACTCAGCAGCCATTGAAAATAATTAATAACACACAAGGAATTACTTAATCTGAATGGAGAAAAATCAAAAAGAATTATAAGATTAATTCGAAATAAATTTCAAATTAATAAGAAATTCCTTAGATTTTAAAACAAAATCCACCAAATTAAATAAATTAAGCAAGAAGGAATAATATTAACCAGAAAAAAAATAAACACACCACTCAAGTAATTCACAAAAAAAAATTGCAATAGTTCGTTTGTTCTAAGTAATTAAAACACAAACCAGAGCAATTTTAACTAAGTAAAAACTTGAGTTAGAAAGGAATGAGCAAAAGAACTTGAGGTGAACTGGTATTTATAAAGGAGGGTTCTGCTGAGCTCGGTATGACCTATGGGCAGGTCATACCGAGAAAATACTACAGGTCATACCGAGCAAAACACCAACAGACCTTAGGTCATACCGAAAAAAAACTGATAAACTAAATAAAATAAAAATAAAAAGAAAACCAGTATGACCAAAAGAGAGGTCATACCGAGATCTAATATGACCCAGCAGATAGGTCATACCGAGCAAACCTAAATAGAAACTGAATAATTACAAAAATTAAATCAAAAATAAGTATGACCTTGAGATAGGTCATACCGAGACTCAAAATGACCTGGGATAGGTCATACCGAGTATACACAACAGAAAATAATCAGAAAATAAACTAAAAAGAGAAATATTTTACAAGAAAAATGCAGAATATTTATAAAAATGCATGAAAAATAATTACAAGCCTAGAAAAATTCACAGAAAATTCCATAAATTCTAGAAAAATATGCAGAAAATTATAGAAATGCAGTAAATTAAAATAAACTTGCAGAAATATTTAAACAACAATATTTACAATCTGAAAAACACCTAAATAATTCTAAATAAATATATTTTCAATAAAAATACATTTCTCCACTTAAAAAATATGAGAAAAATATTTTTAATGAAAATAAAATATTCAGAGCTATTTAAATTTACAAGCATGTAATATTAAATGAGAATTGGCAGTAAATATCAGTTAAATGACAAGAGAAAATGAATTTATTGAAAGAACAAACATGACAGAGATAATGTTAATCACTAAGACTGTTTAACATACCCAATTTACCAACTAACTTGATAAATGTGGATTCGTCAACAGATTTAGTGAATATATCTGCAGTCTGTTCTTCTGTGGGTACAAAGTGTAACTCCACAGTTCCATTCATGACATGCTCTCTGATAAAATGATACCTGATATCAATGTGCTTCGTTCTCGAGTGCTGCACAGGGTTGTTGGAGATTGCTATGGCACTTGTATTATCACACAAAATAGGAATTTTGTCTAATGCAAAGCCATAGTCCTTTAATTGATTCCTTATCCATAAGATCTGAGGACAACAGCTTCCAGCAGCAATATATTCAGCTTCTGCTGTTGAATTGGAAACTGTTTGCTGTTCCTTGCTATACCAGGAAATCAACCTACCTCCTAGGAATTGACAACTCCCATAGGTACTCTTTCTATCCACAACACTACCTGCATAATCAGAATCTGTATATCCAACAAGATTAAAACCAGAATCTTTAGGGTACTAGATACCTAGATTAGGTGTACCCTTAAGATATCTCAAGATTCTTTTCACAGCAACGAGATGTACATCTCTAGGGTCCTCTTGGAACCTTGCACACAAGCATGTAGCATACATAATATCTGGTCTACTAGCAGTAAGATAGAGTAAGGAGCCAATCATACCTCTGCAGCTTGTAACATCTACCTTGATAGAATTGTCAGAAGCTCCAAGTTTCATGGCTGTTGAGGATGGAGTCCTTGCTGATGCTGAATCCTCCATGTGATACTTCTTGAGGAGTTCTTTGAGATACTTGGATTCGCAAATAAATATACCATTTGACCTTTGACTTACTTGCAATCCAAGAAAGAACTTCAGCTCACCCATCATACTCATTTCAAACTTACTCTGCATTAGCTCAACAAATCTCTTACAGAGATTATCATTAGTAGACCCAAATATGATGTCATCCACATAGACTTGGACTAATATCATATCACTTTTGTGTTTCTTTGAAAAAAGAGTTTTGTCTATGATACCTCTAACAAAACCATTTTCTAAAAGAAAACCAGAGAGTGTGTCATACCATTTTCTTGGGGCTTGTTTAAGAACATAGATAGCCTTGAAGAGAAAGTACACAAAGTCCAGCAGCTCCTGATTTTCAAAGCCAGGGGCTGTTCCACATACACTTCTTCATCCAGCTCACCATTCAGGAATGCACTCTTAACATCCATTTGATAGACTTTAAAATTGGAATAAGCTGCAAATGCTAAGAACATCCTGATGGCCTCAAGTCTAGCCACTGGTGCATAGGTTTCATCATAATCAATGCCTTCAGCTTGAGAATACCCTTGTGCAACCAGTCTTGCCTTGTTCCTTGTAACAATGCCATCCTCATCTAGCTTGTTCCTGTATACCCATCTTGTTCCAACTACTTTCTTGTTCTTTGGCCTGGGTACCAGCTTCCAGACTTGCTGTTGTTCAAACTGATTGAGTTCATCTTGCATGGCAATCACCCAATCTGGATCAGTCAGTGCTTCCTCAGTTTTCTTTGGTTCCATTTCAGATAGAAATGCTGAATAATGACATTCATTCTGAGTTGCACTTCTAGTTTTAACTCCAACACCTGCATCACCAATGATCAGCTCAAAAGGATGAGCTCTATTCCATACAGTCTATCTTGGAAGATTTGATCTTGATGATTCGCCTTGAAATTCACTTTGATGTTGTGAGTGACTAGTTGATCCTTCATTTGCTCCCCCTGAGTTGTTGCCTGTTTGTCTTGATGATTCTTCTCCAGTGTTGGTGGTATCTCCATTGTTACCAGTGTTTCCACCACCATCACCATGATCATTATCATCATTATTATTATCATCACCAGCAATAACTTCAGTTAAGGCTTCATCATCTGATTCTGAGTCTGGCAAGTTATCAAACTTCAGATTTTCAGATGAGTCTTCTTTTTGGATACTGGGGAACTTAGTGTCATCAAAAGTAACATTGACACTTTCCTTTATTGTGTGACTGCCAACCAAGTAGACCCTGTAAGATCTTCTGGAATATCCAACAAAAATAGCTTCTTGTGCCTTTGCATCAAACTTGCCACGTTTAACATTGTCATCTAAAAGCACAAAGCATTTTGCTCCAAATACATGAAAGTACTTGACAGTTGGTTTCTTGTTGTTCATGATCTCATATGGAGTCTTCATTAAGTCCTTGTTGATTAAAGTTCGATTCTGAGTATAACAAGCGGTATTCGCTGCTTCAGCCCAAAAGTACGTTGGAAGGTTGGACTCACTTAACATAGTCCTTGCAGCTTCAATCAATGTACGATTCTTTCTTTCCACTACTCCATTTTGTTGAGGAGTTCTAGGGGCAGAATACTGTCTTGTTATTCCTTTATCAGCACAAAAGTCATTTAGAATGGCATTCTTGAATTCAGTACCATTATCTGACCTTATGGCTCTAACAGGGAATCTAGAATCCAGCTCAATCAACTTTACATGGCCAATCACCAGGAATGGGGTCTCATCCTTGGAATGTAGGAATAAAACCCATGTATATTTTGAATAGTCATCAACAATCACAAGTGCATATTGTTTCTTTGACATGGACATCACATTAACTGGACCAAACAAATCCATGTGCAGTAGCTGAAGTGGTTCAGTTATTGATGATGTGTTAGTGCCCTTGTGAGAAGCTTTCTTTGACTTTCGTTTCTGACATGCCTCACACAGTCCTTCCTGTGTAAATTCCATCTGAGGCAAACCTCTAACCAAATCCCTTTTTACTAAAGAGTTCATGGTTTTGAAGTTAAGGTGAGACATCTTCTTGTGCCATAGCCAACTACCATCTGATGAAGCTTTAGCAGAAAAACAATTAACTTCATCTTTAGATCCAGAGTTCAGATCAGCTATGAACAAGTCACCTTTCCTTACTCCTTGAAGAGCAGGCTTTCCATTCTTCTTGTGAAGGATCTGACACTTCTCTCTTTCAAAGGAAACAGCATATCCTCTGTCACAGAAATGACTGATGCTGAGAAGATTGAACTTCAGACCTTCCACAAATGATACATCTTCAATGATAACATTTCCGTACTTCAAACAGCCATATCCTTTCGTAATACCCTTGCTGTCATCTCCAAAGGTAACTACTGGGCCAGCTTTCTCAACCAAATCTGATAGCAGGGCTCTATCTCCGGTCATATGCCTTGAACAGCCACTGTCAAGAATCCACATAACACGGTTTACCTGTTTAACTCCCTGCAATATCAGATTGATTAGTCCTTCCTCGGAACCCACACTTGATTGGGTCCGGCATACTTAAAGAACTGGCCTTTGTCAGGCAAAACAACATTTTTAACTAAAACTACTTCAACCTCTTTCACAAAAGAGCGTTTCCATTTATAGCCAGCCTTAACACATTTCTGAGTAGGCTTAGGGATAAATGAATCGACTCTAGTCTTAGGAGGACTAGTAGTCTTAGCTTTAACATGCTTCTTATTATTAACATGTTGACGTGGAGCAGTCTTATCACTAGATACATGCTTACTATTAAAATAAGCATACATAACATTGAAAGCACAAGACATGTAATTAATCACACCGCGTGCTTTATGAGAAGAATTAATAGCAGGCATGTTAGTTCTACAGTTGTTTTGATCCAACTTATGGATATCTGATTTAGTCTTTTTAGTTGTAGCAACTTTGACTGGAATATCAGATATACATTTATTGGACTGTGCAACTTCTAAAGCAATATCTTCTTCACGAATCTCCTCAGCAATAATGATAGAGTATTCATTTAGAGGATCTGCCTCGGATTCTTTACAGAAGGGTGTTTCAATACCCTTAAGCACATATGGAATACCCCTTCCTTCATTACTGACTCTACAAGGGGAATTAATGCCAAGCAATCCAATAGCCCCATTATAATCATAACCTATACTGACATGATTACCCGTAGCTTGTTTATTGAGAATCTCTTTAGCCGTCTTACAAGAGTTGTAATAGGCATTGGCTTTAGTTTTAAGCTCACTATTCTCTTCCTTGAGAATGGTTTCCAGTTGAATATAACATTTAACCCTATTCTCAAGAAATGCTATTTTTTCAGTAAGTTCATCTTGATTAACATGCACTAGTTTTAATTCTTTTATCTCATTTTCAAGATTTGTGTTTAAAAGAATTATTCTATCATTTTCAATGCGTGCACAATCTAAGGTACCACCAAGATGACGAATCATTTCAGTATCAGTAAACTTTACCTCTGACATGTATCTAGATGAAGTGATTTCCTCTTTAGCCATTAAAGCAAGGTTCCCAATCTCACCTGCTTCTTCATCACTGTCAGTGTCATCCCAACTCTTACCTTCAGCAACATAGGCTTTCCCAATCTTGTTCTTCTTGCTAGAATCAAATGTGTTTCTTGTCACTTGCTTTGGCTTTCTGCATTCAGTAGCAAAGTGACCCAACTCATTGCAATTGTAGCATCTGATTGTGCTCCTATCCACAGTTCCAGTTTTGTAGCCACCCCTTGTGCTACTTGAAGAGGAAGATCCACCTCTCTGAAATCTGGGCCTGAACTTAAGATTGGGATTCCTCTTGAATCTGAACTTCCCAAACTTCCTGACTATCAAAGCCAAATCACCATCCTCCAGCTGATCAAGTTCCTCTAAAGAATAGAAGTCACCACCAGATTGATCAATGGATGTTAATCCATATTCAGCATCAATAACATTAATGTTAGAACTGGAAGGTTGAATAGCCTTCACTTCCAGTTTCCGTGGGACTTCAACAGCCAATGCAGTAGAAGTACTAACTATCCTCCCAGTTCCATATAACTCATCCTGTTGAATCTGCTCCAGCTCATAGGTCTTCAGAACACCATATAGTCTTTCCAAAGCAATCTCTCCAATATCTCTTGCTTCTCTAATGGCAGATATTTTGTGCTCCAAATGACGTGGAAGTGTAAGTAGGAACTTCTTGTTAATTTCCTTGATAGTGTAGCGCTTCCCATTGAGATTCAGATCATTGATTAATTTGTTGTATCTCTCAAAAACCTCAGAGATACCTTCACCAGGGTTTGATCTGAAATGCTCATATTGAGAGGTGAGAATTTCCAGCTTATTCTCTCTAACTTCCTCTGTCCCCTCATTGATTATCTCTATGGTTTCCCAAATGTGTTTGGCAGTATCACAGTTTAGGACATGATTATGCATGATAGGATCAAGACAATCAACAAGGATCAACTGAAGACAGGCATCCAAGGTAACATCCTCTTTTTCACAAGGAGTGAAATCCTTGGGATCCTTAGGGTACATCCTAGCAGCCCTAGTAACAATGTTATTCTCTATAACTTCTCCCTCAATAATCATAGGGACTTTGGGACCATTCTTCGGCACATCAAAGTATTTAGGATTAACAACTTTAATAAATAGAAGCATTTTCTTCTTCCACATTGAATAATGCTCCCTGCTGAACATGGGAAACTTTACTGTACCAACCTTCTGTGTAGTAGACATCTTTTGAGATTTTTAGGAATAATAAAAATTTCAGAGTTTAAGAAAAATCTCAAAACAATTGGATCTTTGATTTGTATATCAATCAAAAGGCTCTGATGCCAATTGTTAGGTCCTGATAAGTTTGTAGAAGGGGGGTTGAATACAAACTATACCGTTTTATCGAAATTTGTCCTTTGAATAATTTAACAATTAAGAACAAATTAATGCGGAATATAAATGAAACAAGATTCAAGTTAAATATAACTTATATTAAACTTGAAGGGTGTTGCAAATACAATACGGATTACAAAGTATTTATCTCAAACAAATTAATACAAATTTAGAATAAATTCGACATGAACTTTTCTAATATTTGTAATAAAAAGATCGAATGCTAAAAGCAATGTTCGAGATAAATTCTAGGGATATAAATCCGCTAGATAATCAAAGCAATACAAGTAATCAACTTCTAGTGGTTTGGATTTAACAATACAAACTAGAATTAATTGCTTGAGAAGAAATGAGATCAAATGGCTTTCTTGTTCTTGAGAGAAAATGTCTTTTGTGTGTTTGATAATTCAAGTCACTTCTTTTCTGTCCAGCCTCTGGTTGATATGCAATTAGATTAGCCTTGTATGACCTTTTAATTAAATCAATATGACCTAATTAATCAATCAACACACTTGTATGACCTGAGGAATTATGCTCGGTAGAACCATGCTTCATCAGTATGACCTCAGAAAAGTGTCCGGTATGACCTGCTGTATTTCTGCCAACCTTTTTCGGTAGAACCTGAAAAGCAACCTGTATGACCTATCACACAGAACCTGTATGACCTGAAAGGAGTCGGTAGAACCTGGGATCTTTACAGACCAGGTCATACCGAGATTTCTGAAGGTCATACAAGTTTAATTAGAAAATCCTTTTAATTTATTTAGTTAGATTAAATTAAAGATTAAATTAATTCTCTTATAGAATTAAGTTAATAAATAATTTAGCCAAATAAATTAGTTGATCTAATAAATAAAATAATTCTAATAGAATTAAATTATAAATTAAATTAACTTAACATGAAAGGAATTTAATCTAAAAACCAAGTTTCCTCTATCTCCTGAAAACCACTGAATATAGATGATTTAATTCCACTGATTGATGTCGTCATTCGATGCACTGTCTGGTTCATGAATAACTGACTTCAATGAAAATTCTTCATCTTTAAAACATTTAAAGCTGTAGTCCATTGTCTGCTTTGACGGTTGATTAATCCTTGTAACTTGTATATTTGCTATTACAAATCTGAAACCTCTGTCACTTTAATAAATCCACTTCCTTGAAGACTTCACTGAGGCTTGAACAAATAAATTGAACTTCTTTCAATGTAGAATAACTTCAAGTCTTGAAAGGCATATGTCTAGGCCTATTTGTAAACACCGAGGATTCTACTCAACTTTAATTAAGATGTAATAAGTAAATAATAAAAATCAAATGTCACAGGAATCTCAGAAGGTTATATCTGTCAAAGAATGAAGATTAAAGTCATCTATAGACTTGAAGTTATTCTACACTGGAAGAAGTTCATTTATTTGATCAAGCCTCAATGAAGTATTCAAGAAAGTGGATCTATTTAAAGTGACAGAGGTTTCAGAAGTGTGACGGGAAAAAGTACAGGTTACAGTCCTTGTTTCAATAAAAGGAGAAAAGAATCACAACTTAAAGTTAAAGATGAAGAACAACCATTAAAGTTAGTCGCTCATGAACCAGACAGTACATGGAGTGTCAACGTCAGTCAGTGGAAGTTCGTTATCAGTTTCAGTGGTTCTAAGAATTAGTTTAATTCTCTTTTAATATTATTCTATAAGATATTTAATTTAATCTATGAATTAATTCTTTCAGAATTAATTCATATATTAAATTAATCAATCCTGATCTTAAGTAATTTAATGCATAAATTAATTCTCCAGAATTAATTTATTTATGAAATTATTTGAGTCAGTTATTTTAATTTATTTAATCAGTGAATTAATTCTAAAAGAATTAAGTCATTTATTAAATCAATTAAAAGTAGAATAAAATTAAATCAGTTTTATTTCTATTAGTAGTACTAACATTTTATACTAGTAGTACTATCAATATTAGTACTACCGATAGTACTACCAGTACTAAAGGTTAGTACTACCGAGAGTACTATTAGTTTAAATAGATAGTACTTCTAATAGAAATGCATTCAGTTGGATTGGCGCGTGGGAAGTAATTCTTTTGACTTGTTATAAATACAAGTACATGATCAAAAGAGTCAGATTATTACAATTGAAAAAAGAGACAGAAGCAAAAAACAAAGTATCATTTATTTCTTCTGCAGTTTCAAGCGAACCAACCATAAGCATTCAATTTAAATCCTTGTAATAAATTCTAGACATAAATGTTATATCCAGTCCACTAGAATTCAATTACTTGTATTGCTTTGACAATCTAGCGGATCATAATCCCTAGAATTTCAATCGAACTACTTTTTAGTATTCGATCTTTTTATTACAAAAATAGATAAATTCATGTCGACTTTATTCTAGATTTGTTTTAACAAGAACCTTGTAATCTGTGCACTGAATTGTAACACCTCTCAAGTTTAATAGAGTTTCTATTTAACTTGAATATTGTTTCAGTTTTTATTCCGCACTAATTTGTTCTAAACAGTTAAATCATTTAAAGGACAAATTCGATAAAATGGTATAGTTTGTATTCAACCCCCCTTCTACAAACTTATCAGGACCTAACAATTGGCATCAGAGCCTTTTGATTGATATACAAATCAAAGATCCAATTGTTTTGAGATTTT
Organism: Heracleum sosnowskyi; assembly: GCA_030848705.1. NCBI lineage: Eukaryota > Viridiplantae > Streptophyta > Magnoliopsida > Apiales > Apiaceae > Heracleum > Heracleum sosnowskyi. The sequence continues at coordinate 38,460,240 of CM061244.1, forward strand.
TCTTTTAAACTCTGATTTTTTATTTTATTCTTAAAAATCTCAAAAGATGTCTACTACACAGAAAGTTGGTACTGTCAAAATCCCAATGTTCAACAAGGAGCATTATTCAATGTGGAAGAAGAAAATGCTCCTATTTTTTAAGGTTGCAAATCCTAAATATATTGATGTGCTGAAGAAAGGTCCCAAACTCCCTATGATTATTGAGGAAGAGATAACAGTGGATAACGTTGTTACTAGGCATGCTAGTATGTACCCTAAAGATCCCAAGGAGTACACTCCTGATGAGAAAGAGGATGTTACCTTGGATTCCTGTCTACAGTTGATCCTTATTGAGAGTCTTGATCCTGTCATGCATAATCATGTTCTAAATTGTGAAACTGCCAAACACATTTGGGGAACAATAGAGATAATCAATGAGGGGACAGAGGAAGTTAGGGAGAATATGCTGGAAATTCTCACTTCACAATATGAGCATTTCAGATCAAATCCAGGTGAAGGTATCTCTCAGGTGTTTGAGAGATACAACAAATTAATCAATGATCTGAATCTCAATGGGAAGCACTACACCAACAAAGAGATTAACAAGAAGTTCCTTCTTACCCTACCACCTCATTTGGAGCACAAAATTTCTGCCATTAGAGAAGCAAGAGATATGAATGAGATTGCTTTGGAGAGATTGTATGGTGTGCTAAAGACCTATGAGCTGGAGCAGATTCAACAAAGGGAGCAGTATGGAACTGGAAAGATTGTTGGTACCTCCACTGCATTGGCTGCTGAAGTCCCACAGAAACTGGAAGTGAAGGCTGTTCAACCTTCCAGTTCTCACATGAATGTTATTGATGCTGAATATGGATTAACATCCATTGATCAATCTGGTGGTGACTTCTATTCTTTGGAAGAACTTGATCAGCTGGAGGATGGTGATTTGGCTTTGATAGTCAGAAAGTTTGGGAAGTTTAGATTCAAGAGGAATCCCAATCTTAAGTTCAGACCCAGATTTCAGAGAGGTGGATCTTCATCTTCAAGTGGCACAAGGGGTGGCTACAAAACTGGAACTGTGGACAGAAGTATAATCAGATGCTACAATTGCAATGAGTTGGGTCACTTTGCTACTGAGTGCAGAAAGCCAAAGCAAGTGACTAGAAACACATTTGATTCTAGCAAGAAGAACAAGATTGGGAAGGCCTATGTTGCTGAGGGAAAGAGTTGGGATGACACTGACAGTGATGAAGAAGCAGGTGAGATTGGGAACCTTGCTTTAATGGCTAAAGAAGAAAGCACTTCATCCAGATACATGTCAGAGGTAACCTTTACTGATGCTGAAATGATTTATCATCTTGGTGGCACCATAAGTTGTGCACGCACTGAAAATGATAGAATAAATCTTTTAAACACAAATCTTGAAAAGGAATTAAAAGATTTGAAACTTGTGCATGTTAATCAGGATGAGCTTACTGAGAAAATTGCTTTTCTTGAGAATAGGGTTAAATGTTATATTCAACTGGAAACCATTCTCAAAATCAGATTAGTGAGCTCAAAACCAAAGCTAATGCCTATTACAACTCTTGTAAAACGGCTAAAGAAATTTTCAATAAACAAGCTATTGGTAATCATGTCAGTATAGGTTATGATTATAATGAGGCTATAGGATTGCTTGGTATTAATACACCTTGTAGAGTCAGAGAAGAAGGAAAGGTTGTTCCTTATATTCTTAAGGGTATTAAAACACCCTTCTGTAAGGAGTCTGAGGCAGAGCCTCTGAATGAATACTCTATCATTATTGCTGAGGAGATTCATGAAGAAGATGTTGCCTTAGAAGCTGAGCAATCCAAAAAGTGTGTATCTGATATTCCAGTCAAAGTTGCTACAACTGAAAAGACTAAATCAGATATCCATAAGTTGGATCAAAACAACTGTAGAACTAACATGCCTGCTATTAATTCTTCTCATAAAGCATGTGGTGTGAGTAATTGCATGTCTTGTGCTTTTAATGTTATGTATGCTTTCTTTAATAAAAAGCATGTATCTAGTGATAAGACTGCTCCACGTCAACATGTTAATAATAAGAAGCATGTTAAAACAAAGACTACTAGTCCTCCTCAGACTAGAGTGGATTCATTTATCCCTAAGCCTACTCAGAAATGTGTTAAGGCTGGTTATAAATGGAAACGCTCTTATGTGAAAGAGGATGAAGTAGTTTTGGTTAGAAATGTTGTTTTGCCTGACAAAGGCCAGTTTTTTAAGTATGCCGGACCCAATCAATTTTGGGCTCCGAAGAAGGACTAATCAATCTGATATTGCAGGGAGTTAAACAGGTAAACCGAGTTATGTGGATTCTGGACAGTGGCTGTTCAAGGCATATGACCGGAGATAGAGCCCTGCTATCAGATGTGGTTGTGAAAGCTGGCCCAGTAGTTACCTTTGGAGATAACAGCAAGGGTATTACGAAAGGATATGGCTGTTTGAAGTACGGAAATGTTATCATTGAAGATGTTTCATTTGTGGAAGGTCTGACGTTCAATCTTCTCAGCATCAGTCAGTTCTGTGACAGAGGATATGCTGTTTCCTTTGAAAGAGAGAAGTGTCAGATCACTCACAAGAAGAATGGAAAGCCTGCTCTTCAAGGAGTAAGGAAAGGTGACTTGTTCATAGCTGATCTGAACTCGGGATTCAAAGATGAAGTTAATTGTTTTTATGCTAAAGCTTCATCAGATGATAGTTGGCTATGGCACAAGAAGATGTCTCACCTTAACTTCAAAACTATGAACTCTTTAGTCAAGAGGGAATTAGTTAGAGGTTTGCCTCAGATGGAATTTACACAGGAAGGACTGTGTGAGGCATGTCAAAAGGGAAAGTCAAAGAAAGCTTCTCACAAGGGCACTGACATATCATCAATAACTGAACCTCTTCAGCTACTGCACATGGATTTGTTTGGTCCAGTTAATGTGATGTCCATGTCAAAGAAACAATATGCACTTGTGATTGTTGATGACTATTCAAAATATACATGGGTTTTATTCCTACATTCCAAGGATGAGACCCCATTCCTGGTGATTGGCCATGTAAAGTTGATTGAGCTGGATTCTAGATTCCCTGTTAGAGCCATAAGGTCAGATAATGGTACTGAATTCAAGAATGCCATTCTAAATGACTTTTGTGCTGATAAAGGAATAACAAGACAGTATTCTGCCCCTAGAACTCCTCAACAAAATGGAGTAGTGGAAAGAAAGAATCGTACATTGATTGAAGCTGCAAGGACTATGTTCAGTGAGTCCAACCTTCCAACGTACTTTTGGGCTGAAGCAGCGAATACCGCTTGTTATACTCAGAATCGAACTTTAATCAACAAGGACTTAATGAAGACTCCATATGAGATCATGAACAACAAGAAACCAACTGTCAAGTACTTTCATGTATTTGGAGCAAAATGCTTTGTGCTTTTAGATGACAATGTTAAACGTGGCAAGTTTGATGCAAAGGCATAAGAAGCTATTTTTGTTGGATATTCCAGAAGATCTTACAGGGTCTACTTGGTTGGCAGTCACACAGTAAAGGAAAGTGTCAGTGTTACTTTTGATGACACTAAGTTCCCCAATATCCAAAAAGAAGACTCATCTGAAAAGCTGAAGTTTGATAACTTGCCAGACTCAGAATCAGATGATGAAGCCTTACCTGAAGTTATTGCTGGTGATGATAATAATAATGATGATAATGATCATGGTGATGGTGGTGGAAACACTAGTAACAATGGAGATACCACCAACACTGGAGAAGAATCATCAAGACAAACAGGCAACAACTCAGGGGGAGCAAATGAAGGATCAACTAGTCACTCACAACATCAAAGTGAATTTCAAGGTGAATCATCAAGATCAAATCTTCCAAGACAGACTGTTTGGAATAGAGCTCATCCTTTTGAGCTGATCCTTGGTGATCCAAATGTTGGAGTTAAAACTAGAAGTGCTTCTCAGAATGAATGTCTTTTCTCAGCATTCCTATCTAAAATGGAGCCAAAGAAAACTGAGGAAGCACTGACTGATCCAGATTGGGTGATTGCTATGCAAGATGAACTCAATCAATTTGAACAACAGCAAGTCTGGAAGCTGGTACCCAGGCCAAAGAACAAGAAAATAGTTGGTACAAGATGGGTATACAGGAACAAGCTAGATGAGGAAGGCATTGTTACAAGGAACAAGGCAAGACTGGTTGCACAAGGGTATTCTCAAGCTGAAGGCATTGACTATGATGAAACCTATGCACCAGTGGCTAGACTTGAGGCCATCAGGATGTTCTTAGCATTTGATGCTTATTCCAATTTTAAAGTCTATCAAATGGATGTTAAGAGTGCATTCCTGAATGGTGAACTTGATGAAGAAGTGTATGTGGAACAGCCCCCTGGCTTTGAAAATCAGGAGCTGCTGGACTTTGTGTACTTTCTCTTCAAGGCTATCTATGGTCTTAAACAAGCCCCAAGAAAATGGTATGACACTCTCTCTGGTTTTCTTTTAGAAAATGGTTTTGTTAGAGGTGTCATAGACAAAACTCTTTTTTCAAAGAAACACAAAAGTGATATGATATTAGTCCAAGTCTATGTGGATGACATCATATTTGGGTCTACTAATGATAATCTCTGTAAGAGATTTGCTGAGCTCATGCAGAGTAAGTTTGAAATGAGTATGATGGGTGAGCTGAAGTTCTTTCTTGGATTGCAAGTAAGTCAAAGGTCAAATGGTATATTTATTTGTCAATCCAAGTATCTCAAAGAACTCCTAAAGAAGTATCACATGGAGGATTCAGCATCAGCAAGGACTCCATCTTCAACAGCCATCAAACTTGGAGCTTCTGACAAATCTATCAAGGTAGATGTTACAAGCTACAGAGGTATGATTGGCTCTTTACTCTATCTTACTGCTAGTAGACCAGATATTATGTATGCTACATGCTTGTGTGCAAGGTTCCAAGCGGACCCTAGAGATGTTCATCTCGTTGCTGTGAAAAGAATCTTGAGATATCTTAAGGGTACACCTAATCTAGGTATTTGGTACCCTAAAGATTCTGGTTTTAATCTTGTTGGATATACAGATTCTGATTATGCATGTAGTGTTGTGGATAGAAAGAGTACCTCTGGGAGTTGTCAATTCCTTGGAGGTAGGTTGATTTCCTGGTATAGCAAGAAACAGCAAACAGTTTCCAATTCAACAGCAGAAGCTGAATATATTGCTGCTGGAAGCTGTTGTGCTCAGATCTTATGGATACGGAATCAATTAAAGGACTATGGCTTTGCATTAGACAAAATTCCCATATTTTGTGATAATACAAGTGCCACAGCAATCTCCAACAACCCTGTGCAGCACTCGAGAACGAAGCACATTGATATCAGGTATCATTTTATCAGAGAGCATGTCATGAATGGAACTGTGGAGTTACATTTTGTACCCACAGAAGAACAGACTGCAGATATATTCACTAAATCTGTTGATGAATCCACATTTATCAAGTTAGTTGGTAAATTGGGTATGTTAAACAGTCTTAGTGATTAACAATATCTCTGTCATGTTTGTTCTCTCAAATTTCATTTTCTTTTGCTTTGTTAATGATATTCACTGAGAGTTCTCATTTAATAATTGCATGCTTGTTGATTTAAATGGTTCTGAATATTTTATTTTCTTTAAAAATATTTTTCTCATATTTTTTTAAGTGGAGAAATGTATTTTTCTTGAAAATATATTTATTTAGAATTATTTAGATATTTTTCAGATTGTAAATATTGTTGTTTAAATATTTCTGCAAGTTTATATTAATTTTATGCATTTCTATAATATTCTGCATATTTTTCTAGGATTTATGGAATTTTCTGTGAATTTTTCTAGGTTTGTAAGTATTTTTCATGCATTTCTATATTATTTCTGCATTTTTCTGTAAAGTTTCAGTAATGTTCAGCATTTCCTTTTTATTTTTATTTAATTTTCGTTAGTATTACTAGTTTTGAACTAGTAGTACTATCGGTAGTACTATCCAGTGATAGTACTACTAGTTCTTTTTATTAGTACTATCGCTTTTCTCATTTTCTTTCTTTTCTGTTTTTTTTAGTACTACCGTAGTCTTTGTTGATAGTACTACTAATTGTTTTTATATTTTTGTTTTTTTTTTGTTGTTTTTCCTTTTAATTCTTAGTACTACCGTGTCTGGATAGTACTTCTAAGCTATTAGTTTTTATTTGTTTTTCATTTTCTTTTTAATTCTGATAGTACTACCGTGTTTTTACCATAGTACTAACAGGTTTATATATATACAGTTTTTTATTTTTACTTTTTTACTTAGTCCTATCAGTTCATGTTTTTACATAACTGACTTTTATCTTTCTCTCTCGATTTTTCATAGAAACGAAGTGCTGTCCAATTCTTTTTCAATTTCCAGATTCGTTTCTTGCTTGTTTTTAATTCTGAAACCATCACTGAACAGATCTTCTCAAGCCCATTAATTCGAGCACTTAAAATTCAAGTTTCATTGAGTTCTTAGTTTTCGAGTTTTTGAATTTCAAAGGGTTTTTCTCTTCGTTTTTAGTGATTAAAGAGGTGTTTTTGGATTCTAAAAATAGTACTGTGTGTGGTTTGTGTCAAGGATTAACATACTAAAATTTGGTAATTTTTGGAGAACTTTGAAATTTTGGATTTTTAATTAATTTTAATTAATTTTAAAATCCTAAAATTCGAATTATTCATCATTATTTAAGTTTTTGATTTTCTGTGTTAATTCTTACTTAGTAAATTATGGCTCAGAATTTTGAGGTTGTTAAAAACAATTACATTGGGTATTTTGATCCGTTGAGATGTCCGATTGATCGTTTTCGACCTTGGATTCAGTTTTTAAATTCGCAGTGTTGTGTGAGTCGTGCTATATGTTTATCTGCTGATTTAAAGGTTGAACCACTTAGATTGTTGTGTTCTACTGCTGTAATTTCTGAGAATTTAAGTTCTATATCTTTCACTATTGAGCACACACAATATACTATTACTGAGGATTTGTTTTGTGAAGTGTTTCAACTTCCTAGGGATAACTTTGATAGGACTCCTTCTGATGATGAATTAATTCAGTTTTTCACCAGAATTCATTATCAAGGTCCTTTGGAGTTGCCTAAACTCAGTAAAGCAAATCTAGTCTGTGAATGGGATATCTTATTTGATACTTTAGCTAAGGTTTTCAGCAATTGTACTAAGAGCAATTTTCAACATATTCCATCCTTGTTGCAGTACATTGCTTATGCTATTGTGTTTAATGTTAGACTTAACATTGGTCATCTTATCTGGAGTCTTATAGTTAGGAGAGTATCTAATGCCAGGATTGATCATGATAGTGGTAGAAATGTCAGGTGTTTCTATCCTAGATTTCTCACTATCTTAATCAATCATGTGCTATCTGATGCTCACAAGGAGTTGTTTTTAAATGCTGTATCTATTCCTTCTCCTACTACTTTTAGTAAGTTCTTTCAAAGACTCCATACTTCTAGTAAATGGAATATGACACCAGTGGTTGTAAGTCCATTCATGGCTCATTTCATTCACCTACCTACTTTTGAACCCTTTGTTCCTGATCAACAACTAGTCATTGCAGCTGGAACTTCAGAGGAACTGCCACTACAGGTAATACATCCTATCTCTGGATCATCTGGCACCTCTGCTCAAACCCAAGTGGTTGATAGGACAGACCAAGAGGTTGTAGAACCACAATCTCTATCCCAGGTCAGAGAGCCAAACACAGTGTCTAATCCTTTAACCTCTCAACCTGGAACTGCTTCTTTAATAAGACAAAGGTCAAGTAGTGAAGAAACACTGAGTGCACCCACAGCTCTGTCTCCACCATTAAAGAAAAGAAAAACCTATAGAGAGACATCTGTAAGCCCATCCATGTCCTCCCAAAAGGACTTGGACCTTGAAATGGCCATTGAACAGTCTCTGGAGACATCCTCTGAACAGGATGAATCTATTGAAATTCGCCATCAGGCCCTGGCAATCTGTAATGAGTCAAGCACTCTCCCATTACTCACAATGGGAGAAGACATCCAAATACAAGAAACTCAGGACACTTTGTTAGGAGAGCACTTAGGATCTGAAACAGTGCCTACCATTGTCACGGTAGAAGTGCCTTCACATGCATCAGAGGGAAAATCTGATTCTTTGCCATCTATAATAGAATCATTTTCTCCCCTCCCAGAGGGAACATCTCTGGCTCCCCTAAGGGATTTTTCACTCGCAGTTTTTACTGGTGAAAGTGAAAGGCAACCTGATGAGTCTGTCCCTGAAGAAATTCAGTATACAATGTCAAATATTTTGACAGACTCATTCAGGGATCGGGAATTGCGAACTCCCATTGCACCACCACTGACCTCTCTTGAAGGGGCTAGGGTGATTTTTCCTGCAGGTACATCTATTGAGAATCTTGACAGACAGTTAGTGGTGAGAGATATGAATCAAACACCGAGTGAAACACATACACGTGAGTTGAGTGAAACACCACTGAGAGCAATTGAGGTGAGTGCACACACTGACACAAACACTGCTTTGTTGAACCAACTAGCTGATCTACAAAGGAAGTTACAAGAAACCCAGGCTGAGAACAATCTTCTGAAAGCACAAGTGGTTGCACAATCTACCACCTCTGTATCAACTCAGCTGGGTACTGTGAAAAATGACCTGGAAGGACTAAAGGATAATCTACTCCCGAGGCTGAATTCAATCCAACAATCTCAAGTACTGGTGGCTTCAGACATCTCTGATATTATAACGTCAAATGCTCAGATATCGGAGAGTGTCAAGGAGATTGCTGCTATTTCTACCAAGGTGGACTTTATTCTGCAAACATCTGATGAAAACCAGAGGTTTAATGAGCAAAGGATATCTAGGATTGAAGGAGGAATGGAGCATCTTAATGAAGGGATGAAGCACCTGTACAACATGATCAAGGAATCACATCAACCTACTGTAGAACAAAGATCATTCTTTGAGGGAGATGATGATGAGGATGATGAGGCTGATGAAGGAAGAGATGGAAGGAAAAGAGGAGAGATAAGGAGAACAACTGAGGTGAATCCTAGGGCTTCCACAGCTCAAACTGTAGAGGATTCCTCAACTAAGGGGGAGAAGGAGAAGAAAGGAGAGGAAAGGAGGGAAGCTGGAGAAGCTTCTGGAGGAGATAAGGGGAAAGGTAAACAATCAATGGAGGAGTCTGCTTTTGATGATGCCTACTACTACCATGGTGAACAGGATGACTTCCACTTTGACACATCTGGTGATCTGGAGAAGACCATACCTGAAGAAGCTTTTGGTGAGGAGGAGGTTGAGGAGGCAGCCAACTTTGATGATTGGGAAGATGAAGCTGATCTATATACACCTGACCCTTTGTTTCAAAAGGAGTTGAAGAAACAGCAAGCAGAGCTAAGGAGAAAGGAGGATGAGCAAGCCAAGGTCTCCGACATCATATCTCAGAAGCTGAAAATTCAAAAGGCTGAACATGAAGACAAACAACGTCTTCATAGTATTCATGTCAAGGAAAGGAGATTGGATGTTAGGATGAAGCAAGGAAGTAAATGGGATAAGGCAAGGGAGATGTTTGATATCCCTCAGAGAGGCACAAACAATGATGCTACTTTTCTGAAGCTGCTTGAGAAGATCAGAACGGTTAATCCAGACAACTCATTATATATGAAGGCATTGAAGGAAGATATCCTAAGGATTACGTCTGCATTTGATCAAGTGAGGCAAGAATTGTTCATCTATGTCTCAAGTGCGCTTGAAGGGTCATTCACCATTTCTCTTGACCTCCTTCAAAGAAGATCTCTATCTGAATTGTGGATTCTGATGAGTAAAGTAAAGAGATCTTCTTGCTTGAATGAGCTTCTCTATGACCGGCTGAGAGATTCTGCTATGAAGGCCAGTCCTCAAGTTGTACATTTTCCCTATGAAGTCAAAATCTACAGAGGTACAACTTTAGAGACAGTGAGGCTGGATCCTGATTCCATGAAGCTACAGACTGCTATGCAAATGGTTAAGTTGGAGAATCTTCTTAGAACTTCTGGGTTTGCTTCTGTAGAAAAGTCTGAAGTTGCTGATATGATTTCAGACTACTGCACGGAGAAAATTCCAAGGTATGCTCAAATGAAGAATAGATTGAAGAAGATCACCACTCAACCAGTGATGCCAAGTGGTGTGGTTTCTGAAAGTGATCGTGTCCTTGACAAAGATCTTCTAGTCACCTTGCAAGAAGCTGAAGAAGGTGAAATTAGAGACTGAAGGCATGATAGGTTTAGCTCATTTGTAAATATTATATGTTTAGAGCTAGGTAAATCAAGATAGGCAAATGTATTCATATGTTCAGTCTAAAGGAACATCTATCTTGTATTTATCTTTACTGTTTGAATCTGGATATTGTTATATTTAATCCAGAACTTTTTATTATTTGCTTGGCTCTTAAAAGTCTTATCTTTTCTTGTTTTAGTTGAGTTATCCTCTAGAGTATTTGGTTGTTATTGTCTAACAAACAAATAGGGGGAGATTGAAAGGCATATGTCTAGGCCTATTTGTAAACACCGAGGATTCTACTTAACTTTAATTAAGATGTAATAAGTAAATAATAAAAATCAAATGTCACAGGAATCTCAGAAGGTTATATCTGTCAAAGAATGAAGATTAAAGTCATCTATAGACTTGAAGTTATTCTACACTGGAAGAAGTTCATTTATTTGATCAAGCCTCAGTGAAGTATTCAAGAAAGTGGATCTATTTAAAGTGACAGAGGTTTCAGAAGTGTGACGGGAAAAAGTACAGGTTACAGTCCTTGTTTCAATAAAAGGAGAAAAGAATCACAGCTTAAAGTTAAAGATGAAGAACAACCATTAAAGTTAGTCGCTCATGAACCAGACAGTACATGGAGTGTCAACGTCAGTCAGTGGAAGTTCGTTATCAGTTTCAGTGGTTCTAAGAATTAGTTTAATTCTCTTTTAATATTATTCTATAAGATATTTAATTTAATCTATGAATTAATTCTTTCAGAATTAATTCATATATTAAATTAATCAATCCTGATCTTAAGTAATTTAATGCATAAATTAATTCTCCAGAATTAATTTATTTATGAAATTATTTGAGTCAGTTATTTTAATTTATTTAATCAGTGAATTAATTCTAAAAGAATTAAGTCATTTATTAAATCAATTAAAAGTAGAATAAAATTAAATCAGTTTTATTTCTATTAGTAGTACTAACATTTTATACTAGTAGTACTATCAATATTAGTACTACCGATAGTACTACCAGTACTAAAGGTTAGTACTACCGAGAGTACTATTAGTTTAAATAGATAGTACTTCTAATAGAAATGCATTCAGTTGGATTGGCGCGTGGGAAGTAATTCTTTTGACTTGTTATAAATACAAGTACATGATCAAAAGAGTCAGATTATTACAATTGAAAAAAGAGACAGAAGCAAAAAGCAAAGTATCATTTCTTTCTTCTGCAGTTTCAAGCGAACCAACCATAAGCATTCAATTTAAATCCTTGTAATAAATTCTAGACATAAATGTTATATCCAATCCACTAGAATTCAATTACTTGTATTGCTTTGACAATCTAGCGGATCATAATCCCTAGAATTTCAATCGAACTACTTTTTAGTATTCGATCTTTTTATTACAAAAATAGATAAATTCATGTCGAATTTATTCTAGATTTGTTTTAACAAGAACCTTGTAATCTGTGCACTGAATTGTAACACCTCTCAAGTTTAATAGAGTTTCTATTTAACTTGAATATTGTTTCAGTTTTTATTCCGCACTAATTTGTTCTAAACAGTTAAATCATTTAAAGGACAAATTCGATAAAATGGTATAGTTTGTATTCAACCCCCCTTCTACAAACTTATCAGGACCTAACAAGTCTGTAGATGACTTTAATTCTCCATTCTCCTGACAGATAAAACTCTCTGAGATTCCTGTGACATATTAACTTATTATTTACTTGTTACATACTTGTTTAAATTAAGTTGTTTCCTCGGAATATTAATAGGCCTAAACATATGCCTTTCAGAGACATTGCTGACTTCCGCAATGTATCATTGCTGAAGTATTGGAATTTTTTTTCCATGACACAACTGTTTTTAAACTGTCCAAGCCTGCAAAAAAATTGTCATGACATTTCTGTTTTCACACTGCTCAAAACCTGTGCAATTCCTTATAAAAATATTGTACAAATTTTGTACACTGCTAAAACCATTCCAACAAAAAATACCCAAAAAAGATCAACATCCACCGATATCAACACATTAACATTCAAAATACAACTAACCAACTTTAAATCGAACTCAAAAGTAGAACCCACAAGTAAACAACCAATACACGAATAAATGAAAGAATATCAAAACTAATTAACTAATTAAAAGCAGTCATAAACTAACGTCCCAACTGCCTTTCCCGAACCCCTCATTCGCTGATACGACGTGCTTCCCCATTCTTAAGCTCTTTGGCAATGCGATATCGAAAGGTAAGAATGGTAGCAATAGGGTCCCACTCAGCAATTTCCAATGGTATCCCGTTAAGCATGACATCGATGTACTTGCAAACAAACACATCACAATCAACACCACCTTATTGTTTGGGCTGTTTCTCGGCAGCCCTCACCCTCATATATTGCTTCAGAAATCGGGCTGGATGCAAGAAATTGAGCATGGTGGGGATAAATTTTTCCTAAAGAATATTAGCCACATATTAAGATATAAATAGGCTGATTTATTAATGAAACAGAAGACTAAGAAATAACATAGGTAGTTACCATAACATAAAACTCCACGGGAAACACCTCATTACCAGGAACGAGGCTTTCATCGCGGATTGGATCAACAATGGCCACTTTACGACGTCAGAGGTCCTCCACTACAGGTGAGGAAGAATGCATAATCACATAACTGAATATTGGGTCCAACACGTTGGTCCTGATATGATTTGAAGAACTTCTATAATTCCACCTTTGCTTTGCCTATTTTTGCATCTAGAGGAAGCTGCAATTACGAGTCAATTGAAAAATCAGATGCAGAATAAATATGCAAAGTAATGACCATGAAGAAAAATAAAAAATATGAATTAGTACCTTCAAGTCACCGCATTCATTACCGTCCCACAACATGAAATAGCTAGGAGCAAAGAAATATCGTTTCGCCTTCTCATGTACAAAATTGTTCGCAACCCAAAGCTTCTCATCCCTAAGTTTCAACAACTTAACATAGGTGTTAGGTCCAAAGTATCGTAGAAGGGGGATTTGAATACAATACTCACAAATTATTCGATTTCGTTTACGGATAACTATTTGTGTTCTTGTCCGAAATCAAATTAACCAAATAAAAAACACGAGTCGGGGAATATATCGTTTTATAAATATAAACCACGAAGGGTGCTACAATTCTAATCTGTAGGATTAGCTTCAATGAGTTCAAGTTATAGTAATCAATATAAATGATAGAATTTAACGCACTGATAATAACTTCTCTAAAAATTCTGAAGCTCTTAAATTTCTCTCCGTATTTAATCTCCTAAAACTTCTTAAACTTCTGAACTGATGAAGACATTGTCTTCAATTCACACATTGTTGACTTTAGGAAAACCATCGAAGGCCTAGAAGAGATCTTAGCCGTCCATTTCCCTCACCAACCTCTGACAAATATAAATGCATTTCACCTGCTCCTTAATTAAAAATCTATCGAAGGCAAAGTTTTCTTTTCTTTCGATAGATTTAAATAAAATCTATCGAAAAGAATACTTTGTTTCTTTGAAAGTAGTTCGATAGTTTTATAAATAAAACTATGAAACAGTAGCATTTTGTCCACTTCGATGGTTTCTATTAAAGAAACTGTCGAATTGGTTTTTCATTTCTTCGATAGTTTTTATCAAACCTTCCTTTCTCTTTCGGTAGTTTTTCAAAAAGGAAAACTATCGAATGTCTTTAATTTGTAATTTGATCCTTGAAGATTCTATCTTTTTGGAGCAAGCATATTGCACTTCAATTTAACCTAAACATACCATATCAATTTCTTTTAACTTCCAGGATGTTTCAGGTCTGACTTAAATCAATTTCTTCTGAGACGATAAACATGTTGATCTTCTTAGTTTTGCTGACACCTTGTGCAACTGGTCTGGTTCACAGATGACTAACACTTGATCGAAACATTTATGTCTTCAATACAATACAATTGATAAGTCATTTGCCGTCTTGGTTGCTTCATTATAAAATCACTAAAATCCTCTTGTACTAACTCTGTATCATATAAATACTTCTGTAGTCTTGAAAGTCCTATTTCTTTATTTGTCACTGAGGCCTGAACATATTAATGAACTTTTTTCCGTGATCTGTTTACGGACTTCAAGAATACATACCATATTTTGATTTCTTGTGTTTACGATGTCTTCTTTTCTTTTGGATTCATGTGCTTCAGTTAATATTATTGTCTGTCTTTGAAAGGCATATGTTTAGGCCTATTTGTTTTCATCGGGGATTCAACTCAACTTAAACAAGTTTGTAATAAGTAAGTAATAATTCAATTGTCACAGTCACAGGAATCTCAGAAGATCATATATGTCAGAAGAATACAGATTAAAGTCATCCTACAGATTTAAAGAAATACTACATTGAAAGAAGTTCAATTATTTGTTCAAGCCTCAGTGAAGTCTTCAAAGAAGTGGATTTATTTAAGTGACAAAGGTTTCAGATTTGTGACAGCAAATGTACAGGTTACAAAGATTGATCAACAGTCAAAAGCAGACAATGGACCACAGCTTAAAGTCAAGATGAAGAACAGACATTTCAGTTAGTCACTTATGAACCAGACCGTGCATCAAGTGACAACTACATCCAGTGGATTTTCTTTATCTAGTTCAAGTGGTTCAAGGACTGGTTTTACTATGTTATAAGAATTTACATTCTCTTTTAAATTAGTTATTAATTAATTTATTAAATTAATTCTTTTGAATTAATTTAACAAATAAATTAAGTAATTAATTTATTGAATAAATTAAATTCATCAGAATTTAATTTATGAAATAAATTAATTATCAGAATTAATTTAAATTAGAATTAGAATTAATTTAGAATTTCTTAATTAAAATGAACTGGATTGACTATCCAGGATAGTCATCCCGATAGTCATTCCAAGTTTATTTATATTAAAAATGTACTGGAATGACTATCAAGGGATACTCATCCCGATAGTCATCCTAGTACATTTCTAGAAATTTTGATTTAATTTATGTAAATTCTCATAGTCATTCCAGTTCTTTTGATAGTCATTCCAGGCTTTTAAGATAGTCATTCCAAGACTATTTTGATAGTCATTCCTAGTGGAATGAAAAGCAAGAAACGTGCAAATTACTTTTGTGTCAAGTGGATTACAAAAAGTGATTATATATATAATCAAATGATCAAGACAGACAGAAGAATCATCAATATCATATTCATCTGAAGAACTTTCTGTCAAGAAAAAGAAAAGCATTGCCGGATCATTTCTTTTACAGTGAATTAATTCTAGAATTATTCTGTTAAATCCAAACCACTAGAATTCATTTACTTGTACTGCTATGACTATCTAGCGGATTTTTATCCCTAGAACGTATCTCAAATTATCAAATATTGTTATATCTTTTTATTACAAAAATAGATAAATTCATGTCGAATTTATTCTAGATTTGTTTTAATTAGTTTGAGATTCAATCTTGTAATCAGTACCTCATTTGTAACACCTTTCAAGTTTAATATAAGTTATATTTAACTTGAATTCTGTTTCATTTAATTCCGCCATAATTTGTTCTTAAATTGTTTGATTCTAAATAGAACAAATTCGATAAAACGACATAGTTTGTATTCAACCCCCCTTCTACAAACTTATCAGGACCTAACAATTGGCATCAGAGCCTTTTGATTGATATACAAATCAAAGATCCAATTGTTTTGAGATTTTTTTCTTAAACTCTGAAATTTTTATTATTATTCCTAAAAATCTCAAAAGATGTCTACTACACAGAAAGTGGGTACAGTCAAAATCCCAATGTTCAGAAAGGAGCATTATCCTATGTGGAAGAAGAAAATGCTCCTATTTCTTAAAGTTGCTAATGTTAAATACTTTGATGTGCTGAAGAATGGACCAAGACTCCCTATGATTATTGAGGGGGAGCTAATAGAGAAGGATGTTGTTACTAGGGCTGCTAGGATGTACCTTAAGGATCCCAAGGACTACACTCCTGATGAAAAAGAGGATGTTACCTTGGATGCCTGTCTACAGTTGATACTGGTTGATTGTCTTGATCCTGTCATGCATAATCATGTCCTAAACTGTGATACTGCCAAACACATTTGGGATACTATTGAGATAATCAATGAAGGGATAGAGGAAGTTATAGAGAATAAGCTGGAAATTCTCACCTCTCAATATGAGCATTTCAGATCAAACCCTTGTGAAGGTATCTCTGAGGTTTTTGAGAGATACAACAAATTAATCAATGATCTGAATCTCAATGAGAAGCGCTACACTATCAAGGAAATTAACAAGAAGTTCCTACTTACACTTCCACCTCATTTGGAGCACAGAATATCTGCCAATAGAGAAGCAAGAGATCTGGGAGAGATTGCTTTGGAAAGACTGTATGGTGTTCTGAAGACCTATGAGCTGGAGCAGATTCAACAAAGGGAGCTGTATGGAACTGGGAAGATAGTTAGTACTTCTACTGCATTGGCTGCTGAAGTCCCACAGAAACTAGAAGTGAAGGTTGTTCAACCTTCCAGTTCTAACATGAATGTTATTGATGCTGAATATGGATTAACATCCATTAATCAATCTGGTGGTGACTTCTATTCTTTAGAGGAACTTGATCAGCTGGAGGATGGTGATTTGGCTTTGATAGTCAGAAAGTTTGGGAAGTTCAGATTCAAAAGGAATCCCAATATTAAGTTCAGGCCCAGATTTCAGAGAGGTGGATCTTCCTCTTCAAGTAGCACAAGGGGTGGCTACAAAACTGGAACTGTGGAAAGGAGCACAATCAGATTCTACAATTGCAATGAGTTGGGTCACTTTGCTACTGAATGCAGAAAGCCAAAGAAAGTGACAAGAAACACATTTGATTCTAGCAAGAAGAACAAGATTGGGAAAGCCTATGTTGCTGAAGGAAAGAGTTGGGATGATACTGACAGTGATGAAGAAGCAGGTGAGATTGGGAACCTTGCTTTAGTGGCTAAAGATGCAAGCACTTCATCTGCATACATGTCAGAGGTAAAGTTCACTGACACTGAAATGATTCGTCATCTTAGTGGTACTATTTCTTGTGCACGCACTGAAAATGATAGAATAATTCTTTTGAACACAGCTCTTGAAAAGGAGATAAAAGAATTGAAACTTGTGCATGTTAATCAGAATGAACTTACTGAGAAAATAGCATTTCTTGAGAATAGGTTTAAATGTTATATTCAACTGGAAACCATTCTCAAGGAAAAGAATAGTGAGCTGAAGACTAAAGCTAATGCTTACTTCAACTCTTGTAAGACAACTAAAGAAATTATCAATAAACAAAGTATTGGTCAGACCGTAGGAATAGGGTATGACTATAATGAGTCTATTGGTAAATTAAGCATAAATACCCCTAATAGAGTCAGTCCTGAAGAAAGGGGTATTCCTAATGTGCTTAAAGGTATTGATAAACCTTTCTTTAGAGAGTCTCAAGCAGATACTCTGAATGAATACTCTATCATCATTGCAGAGGAGATACGTGAAGAAGATCTTGCTTTTGAAGTTGAACAGTCCAACAAGTGTATATCTGATATTCCAGTCAAAGTTGTTACAACTAAAAAGACTAAATCAGATATCCATAAGTTGGATCAAAACAACTGTAGAACTAACATGCCTGTTGTTAATTCTTCTCATAAAGCATGTGGTGTGATTAATTGCATGTCTTGTGCTTTCAATGTTATGTATGCTTATTTTAATAGTAAGCATGTGTCTAATGATAAGACTGCTCCATGTCAACATGTTAATAATAAGAAGCATGTTAGAGCTAAGACTACTAGTCCTCCTAAGACTAGAGTGGATTCATTTATCCCTAAGCCTACTCAGAAATGTGTTAAGGCTAGGTATAAATGGAAACGCTCTTTTGTGAAAGAGGTTGAAGTAGTTGTAGCTAAAAAGGTTGTTTTACCTGACAAAGGCCAGTTCTTTAAGTATGTTGGACCCAATCAAGTTTGGGTTCCGAGGAAGGACTAATCAATTTGATATTGCAGGGAGTTAAACAGGTAAACCGTGTTATGTGGATTCTTGACAGTGGTTGTTCAAGGCATATGACTGGAGATAGAGCCATGCTCTCAGATTTGGTTGAGAAATCTGGCCCAGTAGTTACCTTTGGAGATAACAGCAAGGGTATTACGAAAGGATATGGTTGTTTGAAGTATGGAAATGTTATCATTGAAGATGTATCATTTGCGGAAGGTCTGAGGTTCAATCTTCTCAGCATCAGTCATTTCTGTGACATAGGATATGTTGTTTCCTTTGAAAGAGAGAAGTGTCAGATCCTTCACAAGAAGAATGGAAAGCCTGCTCTTCAAGGAGTAAGGAAAGGTGACTTGTTCATAGCTGATCTACACTCTGGATCCAAAGATGAAGTTAATTGTTTTTATGCTAAAGCTTCATCAGATGAAAGTTGGCTATGGCACAAGAAGATGTCTCACCTTAACTTCAAAACCATGAACTCTTTAGTTAAGAGGGAATTGGTTAGAGGTTTACCTCAGATGGAATTTACACAGGAAGGACTGTGTGAGGCATGTCAGAAAGGAAAGTCAAAGAAAGCTTCTCACAAGGGCACTGACACATCATCAATAACTGAACCACTTCAGCTACTGCACATGGATTTGTTTGGTCCAGTTAATGTGATGTCTATGTCAAAGAAACAATATGCACTTGTGATTGTTGATGACTTTTCTAAATATACATGGGTTTTATTCCTACATTCCAAGGATGAGACCCCACACCTGGTGATTGACCATATAAAGTTTATTGAGCTGGATTCTAGATTCCCTGTTAGAGCCATAAGGTCAGATAATGGAACTGAATTCAAGAATGCAGTCCTAAATGACTTTTGTGCTGATAAAGGAATAACAAGACAGTATTCTGCCCCTAGAACTCCTCAACAAAATGGAGTAGTGGAAAGAAAGAATCGTACATTGATTGAAGCTGCCAGGACTATGTTAAGTGAGTCTAAACTTCCAACGTACTTTTGGGCTGAAGCAGCAAATACAGCTTGTTATACTCAGAATCGAACTTTAATCAACAAGGACTTAATGAAGACTCCTTATGAGATCATGAACAACAAGAAACCAACTGTCAAGTACTTTCATGTATTTGGAGCAAAATGCTTTGTACTTATAGATGACAATGTTAAACGTGGCAAGTTTGAGGCCAAGGCACAAGAAGCTATTTTTGTTGGTTATTCCAGAAGATCTTACAGGGTCTACTTGGTTGGAAGTCACACAGTAAAGGAAAGTGTCAATGTTACTTTTGATGACACTAAGCTCCTTAATATCCAAAAAGAAGACTCATCTGAAAAGCTGAAGTTTGATAACTTGCCAGACTCAGAATCAGATGATGCAGCCCCACCTGAAGTTATTGCTGGTAATGATAATAACAATGATGATAATGATCATGGTGGTGGTGGTGGTGGTGGTGGAAACACTGGTAACAATGGAGATACCACCAACACTGGAGAAGAATCATCAAGGCAATCAAGCAACAACTCAGGGGGAGCAAATGAAGGATCATCTAGTCACTCACAACATCAAAGTGAATTTCAAGGCGAATCATCAAGATCAAATCTTCCAAGACAGACTGTATGGAATAGAGCTCATCCTTTTGAGCTGATCATTGGTAATCCAGGTGTTGGAGTTAAAACTAGAAGTGCAACTCAGAATGAATGTCATTATTTATCATTTCTATCTGAAATGGAGCCAAAGAAAACTGAGGAAGCACTGACTGATCCAGATTGGGTGATTGCTATGCAAGATGAACTCAATCAGTTTGAACAACAGCAAGTCTGGAAGCTGGTACCCATGCCAAAGAACAAGAAAGTAGTTGGTACTAGATGGGTATATAGGAACAAGCTAGATGAGGATGACATTGTTACAAGGAACAAGGCAAGACTGGTTGCACAAGGGTATTCACAAGCTGAAGGCATTAATTATGATGAAACCTATGCACCAGTGGCTAGACTTGAGGCCATCAGGATGTTCTTAGCATTTGCAGCTTACTCCAATGTTAAAGTCTATCAAATGTATGTTTAGAGTGCATTCCTGAATGGTGAGATTGATGAAGAAGTTTATGTGGAACAGCCCCCTGGCTTTGAAAATCAGGAGCTGCTGGACTTTGTGTACTTTCTCTTCAAGGCTATCTATGGTCTCAAACAAGCCCCAAGAAAATGGTATGACACTCTCTCTGGTTTTCTTTTAGAAAATGGTTTTGTTAGAGGTATCATAGACAAAACTCTTTTTTCAAAGAAACACAAAAGTGATATGATATTAGTCCAAGTCTATGTGGATGACATCATATTTGGGTCTACTAATGATGATCTCTGTAAGATATTTGCTAAGCTAATGCAGAGTAAGTTTGAAATGAGTATGATGGGTGAGCTGAAGTTCTTTCTTGGATTGCAAGTAAGTCAAAGGTCAAATGGTATATTTATTTGTCAATCCAAGTATCTCAAAGAACTCCTCAAGAAGTATCACATGGAGGATTCAGCATCAGCAAGGACTCCATCTTCAACAGCTATCAAACTTGGAGCTTCTGACAATTCTATCAAGGAGAGGTATGATTGGCTCCTTACTCTATCTTACTGCAAGTAGACCAGATATTATGTATGCTACATGCTTGTGTGCAAGGTTCCAAGCGGACCCTAGAGATTTACATCTCGTTGCTGTGAAAAGAATCTTAAGATATCTTAAGGGTACACCTAATTTAGGTATCTGGTACCCTAAAGATTCTGGTTTTAACCTTGTTGGATATACAGATTCTGATTATGCAGGTAGTGTTGTGGATAGAAAGAGTACCTCTGGGAGTTGTCAATTCCTAGGAGGTAGATTGATTTCCTGGTATAGCAAGAAACAACAAACAATTTCCAATTCAACAGCAGAAGCTGAATATATTGCTACTGGAAGCTGTTGTGCTCAGATCCTATGGATAAGGAATCAATTGAAGGACTATGGCTTTGCATTAGACAAAATTCCTATCTTATGTGATAATACAAGTGCCATAGCAATCTCCAACAACCCTGTTCAGCACTCGAGAACAAAGCACATTGATATCAGGTATCATTTTATCAGAGAGCATGTTATGAATGGAACTGTGGAGTTACACTTTGTACCCACAGAAGAACAAACTGCAGATATATTCACTAAATATGTTGACGAATCCACATTTACCAGGTTAGTAGGTAAATTGGGTATGTTAAACAGTCTTAGTGATTGACAATGTCTCTGGGAGGTTTGTTCTTATCTAGATCATTTTCTCTTGTTGATATTAGATGTTAAATATTGCCAATCTATGTTTATTGTGTAAAGCTTGTTAATTTAAATATTCTGAATAATTTATTTTCTTTAAAAATATTTTTTCTCATATTTTTTAAGTGGAGAAATGTATTTTTATTGAAAATATATTTATTTAGAATCATGTAAGTTATTTTCAGATTGTAAATATAGTTGTTTAAATATTTCTGCAAGTTTATATTATTTTTATGCATTTCTATATTATTCTGCATATTTTTCTAGGACTTATGGAATTTTCTGTGAATTTTTCTAGACTTTTTAAAATATTTCATGCATTTCTATAAGTTTTATGCATTTTTCTGTATTTATTTTAATTAATTCTGCTAGTTTTTGTTAACAGGTTTGTTTATTTTGTTTTTGTACTAGCATGACTATCGGAATGACTATCTCACATAGTCATTCCAGTAGTCATTATAGTTTAGTTTAGTTTTAATTCGTTTTAATTATTTTTTCTGCCTTTTATTTCAGTACTTTGATTTTTGTACTAGAATGACTATCGGTATGACTATCCCATAGTCATCCCGGTAGTCATTCTAATTATATGTATTTTTTTGATTATTTTCTCTGATTTTCTGATAATATTTTAAGTCATTCCCAGTTTAATACTGGAATGACTATCGGTATGATTACCCGGTAGTCATCCCAGGCTATTCCGAGGATTGCCTATAAATACTAAACTGTTAGTCATTTCTTCTCATTCCTCACAAACTCTTGTTTTTACAAAGTTTCTTTTCTCTCTAGTTTGGTTCTTTATTCTCTAAAGTAAAGAACTGCTGTCATTTTTTTTAATTTTATTTACTTGGATCGACATAAATTGATTTAATTAATTTCTGATATAATTCTTATTTCTTGGAATTTATTCCCTAAATTAGAATTAATCTAAAATTAACTCTATTAATTTGTGTTAAAATGGCCCAGCAATTTGAGATTGTTCTTACTAATTACCATGGCTATTTTGATCCCCTGAAATGTTCACTTGAACGTTTTAGGCCTTGGATCTCCTTTCTTAATCAACATTCTTGTGTTAATTATGCTATTTGTTCTAATGTTGATTTGAAAGTTGATCCTTTATATTTACTTTGCTCAACTGCTGTTGTCTCTGATGATTTCTCAACTATCTCTTTCAATATTCAGGACACACAGTACATTATCACCGAGGAAACATTTTGTAATGCCTTGCAGTTTCCTCAGGATAATTTTGACAGACTCCCCAATGAAGAAGAATTAACTAGGTTTTTCATCAGTATTCACTATCAAGGTCCCCTAAATATGGCTAAATTACTTAAGGGGGATCTTGTGTGTGAATGGGATTTATTCTTTGATACTTTGACTAAGGTCTTTGGCAATTGCACGAAAAATAACTTTCAGAATATTCCTTATCTTTTACAAGTTATTGGTTATGCAATTGTCTTCAACAAAAGACTCAATTTTGGCCACCTTCTATGGGAAATTGTTGTTAGGAGGGTGTTTAATGCTAGAAAGGAATTTGACAATGGTAGAAAGATTAAATGTTTTTATCCTCGTTTTCTATCACTTGTTCTTAATTCTTTACTTTCTAATGAGCATCAAGAACTGTTCAGGAATGGTCGTTTTTTCATTTCTCCGATCACTGACAGAAAGTTCTATCAAAGATTGCAAACATCCTTCAGGTATAGCAATGTTCCAGTTCTTATATCCAACTACATGACAAACTTCATCAACCTACCATCATTTGAACCACCAGTTCCCGAGCAAAGGATAGTTACATCAGCTGGAACTGAAGAAGTCATACAACCACAGGTAAGGACTTCTATCCCTGGTTCTTCTAGTACTGTTTCTGAAACCCAAGAGGTTGATAGGGCTGACCAAGAGTTTGTAGATCCACAAACTCTATCCCCGGTCATAGAGCCAAACACTGAGTCATATCCAAATCAACCTGAACCTTATCTCTATACCAGAAACAGAAATAGTAGTGATGAAGAAACAATGAGTGATCCCGCAGCTCTATCTCCACCTCCAAAGAAAAGAAGAACATATAGGGAGATATCTGTAAGCCCGTATGTATCCTCCCAACAGGATATGGATTTTGAAATGGCCAATACACAGTCTCTGGAGACATCCTCTCAACAGGGTGAATCTATTGAAGTTCGCCATAGGGCCATGGCATCTTGTACCGAGTCAAGCACACTCCCGTTACTCACAATGGGAGAAAACATAACTTGAGAAGCAACTCAGGACACTTTGCTATGAGAGCACTTAGGACATGAGACAGTGCCTACCATTGTAACGGTAGAAATGCCTTCACAGGCATCTGAGGGAAAATTTGATTCTTTGCCAACTCAAATAGAATCATTTTCTCCCCTCCCAGAGGGAACATCTCTGGCTCCCTTAAGGGATTTTCCACTCGCAGTGTTTACTGGAGAAAGTGAAGGCAACCTATTGAATCCAACACTGAAGCAATTCAGTTTCAAATTCCAGATGATCTATTGGATTTCTCTAGGGATTGGGAATTGCGAACTCCCATTGCACCACCACTGACCTCTCAAGAAGGGGCTAGGGTGATTTTTCCTGCAGGTACATCAACTCCTAATATGGATAGACAGCTAGTGGTTAGATCTGAGAGACAAACACAGAGCGATACACAAGTACGTGAGAAGAGTCAAACACCATCGAGAGAAATTGAAATGAGTGCACACAATGACACATGCACTGCTTCTTTATTGGCTCAAATAGTTGGTCTACAAAAACAACTTCAACAAACCCAGGCTGAAAAAGATATTCTCAAGGCACAAGTGGTTGAACGGTCTTCTTCTTCCACCTCTGTAACTAATCAGCTGGGTACTATCAAGGATGAAATTGAAGGATTGAAGACTACTCTTATCCCCAAGATGAATGCCATTCAGGAGTCCCAGGTGTTAGTGGCTTCATACATCTCTGAGATTATAACGTCAAATGCTGAGATAACAGATAGTGTCAAGCAGATTGCTTCCATTTCAACTCGGGTGGACTACATTCAGGAGACTATTGATGAAAATCAGTGGTTCAATGATGAAAGGTTTGCAAGGATTGAAGGAGGGATGCAACATCTGAATGAAGGCATGAAGCATCTGTATAACATGATCAAGAACTCACATCAACCCAATGCTGAACAGAAGAAATTCTTTGATGGTGATGATGATGATGAGGATAATGATGGTAAGGATGAAGGAGGAGAAGGAAAAGGAGAAGGAAGAAGTAGGAAGGAGGATCCTAAGACAGATAAAGTTAAATCTGTAGAGGATTCCTCAACTAAGGGGGAGAATAAGGAGAAGGAGATACAAGGAGGAGAAGAAGTGAGAGATCAAGGAGGAGAAGCTCAAGGTTCTGGTTCTGGAAAGGACAAAGGGAAGCAAAAGTTAACCTTTTCTGATGATGTCTACTATCAAGGTGAACAGGGAGAGTTTGACAATATTGAATCTGAAGAAACCCCTGAAGATATCTTTGGTGAAGTGGAGGTTGAAGGAGAGGATGACTATGCTGACTGGGAAGATGAATCTGAAGTGGATCCTGCCTTTGAAGCTGAGCTGTTAAGACAGAAAGCTGATCTGAAGAGAAGAGAGGAGGAGAATGCTAAAGTGTCTGACATCATCTCAAATCATCTAGTTATCCAAAAAGCTGAACATCAAGAAAAGCAACGGCTTCATGATATAAAGGTCAAGGACATGAAGTTATATGTGAGGCTGAAGCTTGGAGAAGAATGGGATAGAGCTAGAGAGATGTTCTCACATCCGACAGGGTCAGACAATGATGGAAAGTTCTTTAGCATGTTGGAAAGGTACATAAAGGTCAATCCAGACAACACAATCTATATGAAAGCTCTTCATGCGGAGATTTCAAGAATTACTACTGGATATGACAGAGTCAGAGAGGAGTTGAAGATCTACATCTACACTCATAATGAGGGAACTTTCATAGTTTCTCTCAATCTTCTGGAAAGTAGAACTCTCTCTGAGCTTTGGGTTTTCATGACAAAGATTAAAAGGTCTTCACCTCTATGTGAGCTGTTGCATGATCAGCTTAGAGAGTTTGCCATGAAAGCTAGTCCTCAAGTTTTGGATGTGCCATATGAAGTTAAATTTTATAAAGGAAGGGCACTTCAAACTTGTGGTGTGGATCCCATCTCTATGAAAGATTATCCTGCCAAGCATCTTGTCTATATAGAGAACATGTTGAGGACAACAGGGTTTGCTACACAAGAAAAGACAGAAGTTGCTGATTTGATTCAAGACTATTGCATTGCCAATATCAAGAGATATCATCAAATGAAGAATAGGCTGAAGAAAGTTACAACTCAACCTGTCAGACCAAGTGGCATTACTTCTGAATCTGATCGTGTTCTGGACAAGGATTTGCTTGATGCTCTTGAAGAAGGAGAGATGATGGATGAAGAAATTTGAAGAAGCTCTGGTCTGTAAATGTTAAATGTATAGAGCTTAGGTAAATCAAGATAGGATCAATGTAAACACATGTTCAGTATAGAGGAACATCTATCTTGTATTTATCTTTACTGTTTGAATCTGGAAAATGTTTAATGAAATCCAGAACTTTTTGTTATTATTTACTTAACTTTTAAAGTCTTATTTTTACTTGTTTAGTTAGTTGAGTTATCCTCTAGGTATTTGCTTGTTATTCTCTAACAAACAAATAGGGGAGATTGAAAGGCATATGTTTAGGCCTATTTGTTTTCATCGGGGATTCAACTCAACTTAAACAAGTTTGTAATAAGTAAGTAATAATTCAATTGTCACAGTCACAGGAATCTCAGAAGATCATATATGTCAGAAGAATACAGATTAAAGTCATCCTACAGATTTAAAGAAATACTACATTGAAAGAAGTTCAATTATTTGTTCAAGCCTCAGTGAAGTCTTCAAAGAAGTGGATTTATTTAAGTGACAGAGGTTTCAGATTTGTGACAGCAAATGTACAGGTTACAAAGATTGATCAACAGTCAAAAGCAGACAATGGACCACAGCTTAAAGTCAAGATGAAGAACAGACATTTCAGTTAGTCACTAATGAACCAGGCCGTGCATCAAGTGACAACTACATCCAGTGGATTTTCTTTATCTAGTTCAAGTGGTTCAAGGACTGGTTTTACTATGTTATAAGAATTTACATTCTCTTTTAAATTAGTTATTAATTTATTTATTAAATTAATTCTTTTGAATTAATTTAACAAATAAATTAAGTAATTAATTTATTTCATAATTAAAATGAACTGGAATGACTATCCAGGATAGTCATCCTGATAGTCATTCCAAGTTTATTTATATTAAAAATGTACTGGAATGACTATCAAGGGATACTCATCCCAATAGTCATCCTAGTACATTTCTAGAAATTCTGATTTAATTTATGTAAATTCCCATAGTCATTCCAGTTCTTTTGATAGTCATTCCAGGCTTTTAAGATAGTCATTCCAAGACTATTTTGATAGTCATTCCTAGTGGAATGAAAAGCAAGAAACGTGCAGATTACTTTTGTGTCAAGTGGATTACAAAAAGTGATTATATATATAATCAAATGATCAAGAAAGACAGAAGAATCATCAACATCATATTCATCTGAAGAACTTTCTGTCAAGAAAAAGAAAAGCACTGCCGGATCATTTCTTTTACAGTGAATTAATTCTAGAATTATTCTGTTAAATCCAAACCACTAGAATTCATTTACTTGTACTGCTTTGACTATCTAGCGGATTTTTATCCCTAGAACGTATCTCAAATTATCAAATATTGTTATATCTTTTTATTAAAAAAATAGATAAATTAATGTCGAATTTATTCTAGATTTGTTTTAATTAGTTTGAGATTCAATCTTGTAATCAGTACCTCATTTGTAACACCTTTCAAGTTTAATATAAGTTATATTTAACTTGAATTCTGTTTCATTTAATTCCGCCATAATTTGTTCTTAAATTGTTTGATTCTAAATAGAACAAATTCGATAAAACGGTATAGTTTGTATTCAACCCCCCTTCTACAAACTTATCAGGACCTAACAGTCTTGTTCCTCTGTTGAGTTATAGTTATCTCTATTTCATATTATTTTACATTATGCTTTACAATAGGCGTTCACAATGTCGTCCTCTAGCTGTCCCCCGGGTCTCAAAGTCATAACCTGATCCTGCGAAAGTGTTGTCGATTTTACAACCTTAACGCAAGAGCACGTGTCGTAACAAGTAGTAAAATAAGTTTGTTCCCACAAGGACTACTTATAAGCTGTTAAATACCACTTACTATCTTTCTTTCAATTCAAGTCTGATAAAAATCAAGTGAAGTGTTTACTAAATTAGCATTAACAATTAAACTAACACAATATCAAATAATAAATTCCAAGAGAATGAAAACTAGGCCTTTAACATCATCTAATGTTCTTCAACAAGATTCTTCCTTAACCTCTATTCTCGTGGTCTAATTGCTAGTCTAAGGATATCAAGTGCGCACAAGGACTTTCTGAATCTCAAGTGACTCTAACTTATGAATTAACTCCCATATTCCTATGTAGAATTTAAATCCATAAACATCATTAAGTTTCACCTTAATTGGACTACCTAAGGTGTTTAGGTATATTCCTATCCTAACCACAAATTAATATAAATATTAATCCTAGGTTATATTGATTGGGTATTAACTTAGGTTTTCTCTTCCAAGTCCACCTAAATTACTAATTCAATCTCAAGGGTAATCAATCTTTGAAAAGCATTACATGCAAACCAACACAAACAATCAATACGACCACAAAAACGAAGAATTAATGAATAAAACTTATATATTAACAAAAGAATTCATTAAAGGCCTAGAGAGAACATTAGTTCATCATCTCAAAAAAACCAATACACAAGAGTATGTAAACATGATGGTAAAGTAAGGAGAAAAGATGAAATCTGTAATCGCAGCAATCTCCAAAGCTTTTTCCCTCTTGAGTGTAGCCTCTTTTTTTCTTCTCTCTAAGACTTATGTAATAATACCTAATAATATCTGATGTATCTATATGTATCTAATAAAAGTATTTTAATGCTTTGAGGAAAATACAATACGTTTCCTAAATTGATTCTGTTTTTCAAGGAAATTCGTAACTGACTGTTCCTCAGTAATTATGCACCGTTCCAGTTGTAATTTGATATATGGACCACTTTATAATGAAAGAGAATTATTTTATCTTCGCGTGGACTGTTTAATTGTCCAATTCTGACTTCTAGAACTCTAGATATGACCCAAACAGTAAAGTACTCGTGTGTAGTCCAACAAATCCGAATTTCCTTCTAATAAATCTCCAAATTAAGATTTTTATTCTCCAATCCATCCAAGTTTAGGATTACTGGCTTCCTACAATAAAACACCATAATATATTTAATAAAAGTCCAATTAAATGCAAAATATAATAAATATGAGGAATAAAATTATATAAAATATAAATAAATATATACTCTATCAGAAAGCTTATAGGTAACATTCTTACTTGCACCATGGTCATACCAAATGTACTCACCCTCTTTACTCCACCAATGTCGATATTGCCACCTAATTTTCCGATTTTTCAGAGGCCTTGTCATATCACCTTTCCTACTAGGACCACCTTGTTCCTCAACATCCTTCAACTTATCTTCTTCTGTGTCAATCTACAAATAAAACATAAATAAGCATTAAAATATTCAACAAGATGTGCATCAGGGGTGGTCATAGGTGAAGCAAAACAAGTAGTCTCAACCTGCAATGAATACATGTCAATATAGAAACATATTCAACACAAATAGTTCCAGGTCTGCAAGTGCGCCAAATTAAAATATTTATTAAAGATTATTACCCAGACAAGAATAGGAGAACCAGGACGTGCAGGGGAGACATGGACATTGGTCGGCATAGGAGAACCAAGACGTGCAGGGGAGACATGGACAACGGTCGGCATATGAGCTCACGTTGACGTTTTTTGGAGACGAGGGGTGTCTGTGAAGTACCAGGAGCACTAGGATCGATATCTATCTCACATGGATCATCCACATAAGGTTGTTGATGTTGCTCAACAGGAGGCTCCATACCATCCTTCTTAAGGAAAGAGGGTCTACTTAATGCAAGACCCTTCCACTCAGTCATGATCCGGTCATAATGTGATAAAAAATCGGGAATGATGTAAAGCATAATGTAACATAAGATGTAAAAGAGATAACTACAACTCAACAAAGGACAAGACAGACAATAGTATTAATAGAAGCACAGGAATCCAGAATCAGAGAAGAAAAGGTAAACTCAAAAAATCAAAATACGTTATGTATTCTTGAAGTCCGTAAACAGGTCACGGAAAGAAGTTCATGAAAATGTTCAAGCCTCAGTGACAACAATAGAAACAAGACTTTGAAGACGACAGAAGTATGTGAATGATTTAGGGTTCAGTACCACGGGATTCCAGTGATGAAGCAACCAGAACGACAAGGGACGTATCAGCACCATTATAATTGAAGTCATAAAATAGGAATTGATCAAGTGTTATTCATCTGTGAACCAGACCAGTTGCACTAGGTGACGGCACTGAAAAGATCAAGTTATTTTATCGTCTCCGAAGAAATTGATACTGTCTATTACTTAAACACCCGGGAGCTCAGGAGTTATTACTAAAGGACAAATGACAAGTAAATCAATTCGATAGTTTTTCTTTTAAGAAAACTATCGAATGAGAGTTTAAGGTGATTGAATTAAAAACAAATAAATCAATTTAGCATTCGATAGTTTTGTTTTAAAAACTATCGAATGGTAAAATGATTTGTTTCATTCGATGGTTTCTTAAACCATTCGATGGTTTTTTAATTGGGAGCAGGTGGAAAGTAATACTTGTTTTTCAAGTTGAAGAAGATCCAACGGCCAGGATTGTTTCTACAAGTTTGGTTCGATGGTTTTTCAAACCAAAGTCTGTAGTTAATACAGAGTGAAGAATGTGTCTTCTTCAGTTAAGGATTCTAACACAGAGACATTACTGAGAGAGAGAAGAGCCGGAGAAAATTATCAGAGAAATTAATAGTGCTCAGAACTTGATCATTGTTTTGTATTTGTGTAACCTTAAACTCATTGACGCTAATCTACGGATTAGAAATTGTAGCACCCCTCGAGGTTTATATTTATAAAAAGATATATTCTCCGAAACTTGATTTGGTTTGGTGTGTTTGATTTCGTTATAGAACTGAAAGATTAATCCGCGAACGAAATTAAATTATTTGTGAGTATCGTATTCAACCCCCCCTTCTACGATACTTTGGACCTAACAATTGGTATCAGAGCTACTTGATTGATATACAAATCAGATCCGGTGAATGAGACCAAAATCAAAAGTAGCGTGAAAATACGAAGCAAATTTTTTAACTTTCAAAATTTTTCATTTAATTGGAATTTCTTGAATTTTAAACAATTTGAAATTTTCAGAAACCATGAGTGCTCCAAAGACAACCGCTGGTATTAAAGTTCCCCCGTTTACTAGAGATGATTTCGGTTTGTGGAAGATGAAGATGCTGTTATTTATCAAGGCATCTAATCCGTTGTATATTGGCATATTAGAAAACGGATCGTTTGTACCAATGAAACCAGTTAGTGAATCTACAGCTCCTGACGGTAGCAGGATTCCTTCAGGCACCCAACCTAAGGAGATAAGTGAATTTACAGATTTTGACAAAGAACTGATTCGATTGGACACCGGTTTAATGTTGATATTGGCGGACTCCGCGGACAAGGAAATGAGCTATCAGTTGATGAACTGTACAAGCGGGAAACATATGTGGGATACCATTAACTTAATAATGGAAGGAACTGAAGACGTGCAGGAAAACAGATTGGACATTCTGACTTCTCAATACGAAGCGTTTAGGTCACTGCCAGGAGAAAGTATAACTCAGGTCTTTGAGAAGTATACTAAGCTCCTCAATGAATTGGCAATGAAAGGAAAGACCTACCCACTGAGAGAATCGAACAGGAAGTTCATGATGACGCTGCCCCATCATGTAGAACACAAGTCATCATCCATTAGGGAAAGAATTGACTTCACAAAGATGTCATTAGAGATGATCTATGGCAAGTTGAAGACCTATGAGATGGAACAGGAACAAAGGGTGATAATCTACGGATCAGGGACAGTGGACAGCAAGCACAATGCACTTGTGAGATCAGCAGCACTTGTAGTGGATGAACCAATAACTTCTGAGATTCAGGTTCAAACCCCTAGAGCTGGAAAGGAGGTGATAATAGAAGCAGAAATGGATTCTGTGAATCTGGGTGTTGATGAAAGTGATTACTACACCCTAGAAGAGCTTGAGCAAATGGAAGACAAAACCATGGCGTACTTAGCTGCAAAGTTTAGTCATATTCGTTTCAAGAGAAACCCTAAGTACAAGTTCAAGGGCTCAACCAACAGATTCCAGAAGAGCAATTATACACCTAGTACAGGCTTTAAGGGAGGCTACAAGACTGGCATGATTGATAGAAGCAAATCAAGATGCTATAACTGCAATGAGTTAGGGCATTTCGCCACTGAATGCCGGAAGCCTCGTCAAGCAAGAGACATGAAAGATGTCTATGGAAAGAAGGATTCTTATGATGAGTTGAAGAAGGAGAATGCCAAGCTTAAACAGCAGTTGGAGGCATTCTCTGGAAAGCAGAAAGGGAAGGCTTACATAGCAGAGGGAAAGCACTGGGATGATACTGATTCGGATGAAGAGGAGGAATATGTAAATGTTGCTCTAATGGCTGACTCTTCAGAGGAATCACCTCAATCATCTCAGGTACCTATCTTAACTACAATTGATATGTCTAATTCTGAGTACAAGAAAACTGTGCAAGATCTTAGTGTAAAATTGTTTAATGTACACACAAGCATGCTAGCATCTGAAATGGAAAATGCTAAACTAGTTCTTAAGATTAAAAAGCTAGAATCTAAAAATGAAGAACTAGAGCTTGTAGCTGTAACATTAGAAGATCTTAAGCAAAAGAATGCGTACTTAGAGAACAAGGTCAAGTGTAATGATGAGATAGAGACTATCCTCAGGAAGCAGGTTTCAGATCTAGATTTGAAGCTGAATGCTTTTAAGAATTCCGCTCTAGTGGCTAAGGAAATCATTGATACTCAGGCCGTAGAGAATAAAACTGCTATAGGATTTGACTATAACAAGAAAGCTGGTAAGAAGATTTTGGAATTCCCTGTGACACCTTCAGTTGTCAAAAGGAATACTCCACATGTTCTTAAGAATGTTGATTGTCCAGTTTTTTTTAAGCCGTTTCCACCTCTCTTTTATGAGGATGATCTTTTCATAGCACAAGAATTGCTTGAGGAGGATTTATTGAAGGAAAAAGAGGTAAAGACTAAGTTACCTAGGAAATCAGTAAAGAATGTATTACCTAAACCTGATTTACCTAAAACTGAAGTAGGTTCCTTAGCTAGTAATGTTAAAAAGAACAAGAATGGGAGGAAGAAGATTGTTAATCAGGAATTGGTTCCATCTTCTCCCATTGCATCTAGGAAGTTGTGTTCTATTTGTAATTCTGCTGGACACCTTACACATGCATGTAAAAAGGTTAAAGTAGAAACTGCTAATGCTTCTGAAATGCATAACATGTCTGACATGCCTGATAATCATGACCCCTGTGGAAAGAAAGAGTGTTTGCTATGTAAGTACAACATCATGCATGCTTATTTTAAGTTGATGTCTGATAGTAGCAATAGCTCTAGTAATGTTAAATCCACAGATACTATGAATATCAAACAGGGTAAGACTAAATTGAATGTTACTCCTGTTAAATCATCTAAACCTTCAGGACCCAAACAATTTTGGGTACCAAAGTCCGCTTAATCAATCTGTGATTGCAGGGTAAGGTTAAAAGCTCAAAGGTTGTGTGGATTCTGGATAGTGGCTGTTCTAGACACGTGACAGGTGAAGAGTCCCTGCTAATAGAGGTGGTTAAGAAGACCGGCCCGATTGTAACCTTTGGAGATGACAGCAAAGGATTCACTACGGGATATGGTAAATTGAAAGCTGGAAATGTCATCATTGAAAACATCTCTCTTGTTGAAGGATTAAAGCACAATCTACTAAGTATCAGTCAATTCTGTGATAAAGGCTACAATGTAGATTTCAGAAAGGACAAGTGCTTGATCACCAACAGGAAGGATGAGAAGCTTACTCTACTGGGAGTGAGAAAAGGAAATCTGTTTATAGCTGACTTAAGTTCTACCAGTGAAGGAGAAGTTACATGTTTCTATGCAAAGGCATCTTCAGAACAAAGTTGGCTATGGCACAAGAAGCTCTCACATCTGAACTTCAAAACTATGAACTCTTTGGTAAAGAGAGAATTAGTGAGAGGGTTGCCCCTGATGGAATTCAATCAGGAGGGACTATGTGAAGCATGTGAAAAGGGGAAGTCGAAGAAAGCATCACATGGAAGCAAAGGAATGACAAGCATTACTGAACCATTACAGCTGATTCATATGGATTTATTTGGTCCAGTTAATGTTATGTCACTTTCAAGAAACAGATATGCATTGGTGATGGTGGACGACTACTCCAAGTACACGTGGGTGTTGTTCATACAAACAAAGGATGAAGCAACACAACTAATCATTGATCACATCAAGAAGATAGAAGTGGAAGCCAAGCTACCTGTGCGGACAATCAGATCAGACAATGGAACTGAATTCAAGAATGCAGTTCTAAATGATTTCTGCTCAGAGAAAGGAATATCAAGACAGTTTTCAGCACCAAGAACTCCTCAACAGAATGGAGTAGTGGAAAGGAAGAACAGGACCTTGGTTGAAGCAGCAAGGACCATGTTGAGTGAATCAAAACTTCCCACTTACTTTTGGGCTGAAGTAGTGAATACAGCTTGCTACACTCAGAATCGAACCCTGATCAACAAAGATCATGAAAAGACTCCGTATGAGTTAATGGCCAACAAGAAGCCAACACTGAAGTACTTTCATGTGTTTGGTGCAAAGTGCTTTGTACTTAAAGATGGAGAACATCTTGGCAAGTTTGATGCCAAAGCAGATGAAGGCATTTTTCTGGGCTATTCTCTGGAATCTAAGGCTTTCAGGGTATATGTGATTGAAGATAAGAAGGTGTTGGAAAGCTTTAATGTAACATTTGACGACACTAAAAGACCAGGCCTGCAAACTGGAGAGAACTCTGAATCCTTGGTATTTGAAAATCTATCAGGAGATCTCTCTGACAATGAAGAAGTACCTGAAGTTGTTACAGTCATTAATAATAATCATAATGATAATGATTCTGGACCAAGTGGTGACCAAAGTGGAAATCCTCAACTTACAGGATCCACTAGTCAGTCTTCAGAATCAACAGATCAAACCGTCAACAACTCAGGGGGAGCAGGAGAAGGATCAACTAGTCACACTCCACAACATCTAGAACAAGGAGAATCATCAAGATCGCATCTGCCAAGACAAAGGGTATGGAATAGAGATCATCCCTTTCACTTGATCATTGGTGATCCGGACACAGGAGTGAGAACTAGGAGAACATCACAAAATGAATGTCACTATTCTGGGTTTCTTTCAGAAACAGAACCTAAGAAAGTTGAAGATGCTCTAGATGATCCAGATTGGGTGATTGCAATGCAAGAAGAACTCAATAAGTTTGAAAGGCAGAAAGTTTGGAATCTGGTACCCAGGCCTAAGGGAAAATCTGTTATTGGAACACGATGGGTATTCAGAAATAAGTTGGACGAAGATGGCATTGTAACGAGAAACAAAGCCAGACTGGTTGCTAAAGGTTACTCTCAAGAAGAGGGTATAGATTATGATGAAACCTATGCACCAGTAGCAAGACTTGAGGCCATCAGAATGTTTCTGGCATTTGCTGCACATTCCAATTACAAGGTATATCAAATGGATGTGAAGAGTGCTTTTCTGAACGGGGAGTTAGAAGAAGAAGTGTATGTGGAACAACCTCCAGGTTTTGAGGATTCAAAACTGGCAGACTTTGTGTACTTTCTATTCAAAGCTCTCTATGGACTCAAACAAGCTCCAAGGACATGGTATGACACTCTCTCTGAATTCTTACTTGAAAATGATTTTACAAGAGGTGTTGTAGACAAAACTCTCTTTGTCAAAAAGCATAAAAATGATTTGATATTGGTGCAAGTATATGTTGATGACATAATATTTGGTTCTACTAATGATGATCTATGCAAGAGATTTGCTAAGTTAATGCAGAGTCGTTATGAAATGAGCATGATGGGTGAATTGTCATTCTTTCTTGGATTGCAAGTATACCAGAAACAAGATGGTATATTCATTTGTCAGTCTAAGTACATCAAGGATCTTCTTAAGAAGTATCAAATGGAAGACTCATCTACAGCAAAGACTCCTATGCCAACTGCCACTAAGCTTGATAAGGATGAAACTGGTAAGAAGGTTGACATCACAGGCTACAGAGGTATGATAGGCTCATTACTTTATCTCACTGCAAGTAGACCAGATATAATGTTTGCAACATGCTTGTGTGCTAGATTTCAGTCTGATCCTAAAGAATCTCATCTAATAGCTGTTAAGCGAATATTTAGATATCTTAAGGGGACCCCAAATCTTGGAATTTGGTACCCTAAAGATACAGGATTTGATCTTATTGGATACACAGACTCTGATTTTGCAGGTTGTAAGATTGATCGGAAGAGTACTTCAGGAAGCTGTCAGTTTCTTGGAAGAAGATTGGTTTCCTGGCATAGCAAGAAGCAGCATTCAGTGTCCACATCAACAGCTGAGGCTGAATACATTGCTGCTGGTAGCTGTTGTGCTCAGATATTGTGGATGAGAAACCAACTCCGTGACTATGGACTTCTGTTGACAAAGATTCCTATATTTTGCGACAACACAAGTTCCATAGCAATCTCAAACAACCCAGTGCAACACTCGAGGACAAAGCACATCGACATCAGGTATCATTTTATCCGAGAGCATGTCATGAATGGAACTGTGGAGTTACACTTTGTACCCACAGAGGATCAAATTGCAGACATCTTTACTAAACCGCTTGATGAATCCACTTTCAATAAGCTGGTTGGTGAACTTGGGATGTTAAATATTTCTAATTGATTTTGATTAGAAGTCAGTAACTGCAGAGAGTCCTGGTGAATACATGAGTTTAGGAATTGCTATATCCTTAGGACTCGTGAATTTATTTTCTGGAGCAATTCTCGTAATTAGGATTATTATACTAATTTTATGTCATAATTATGGATGATATATCTTCTGGCATTTAATTGGTTATTAATTCTAAAAATTATTTAAGTGCTAATATTTGTTCTAAATATTTAAGCATTTATTTAATTTGAACTAATTTGCTTTGTTTTTAACATTGTAGATTAATGCAGCATAATTGATTAGATTTTAATTGGTTAATATCACTCAATGATATTTAATTGATTTTATTCTAAGAAAATTGTGAATTTTCTGTTAAGAATTGATTTTGGTAAATTTGAAATAATTTATTAGAATTAAAACTTGACAGGAAATAAAACAGTCTGATTTTTTTAAAACATGAACAGGTTTTAAAATAAAGACAGAAGCAAAAATATCGAATTTAGGAAATTCGATGGTTTTTCAAGTACATAGATAAATCTATCGAAGTTAATTTTCGATAGTTTTTGAAAAGGAAAAGAAAAACTATCGAAAGCATTTCTCGATAGTTTTTGAGATTTAATTTAAAATATATCGAAGGAATTTACCTAATTTAATATTTAAATTCTCGATGTATTTTAAAATTCAGTAGAAAAATGTATCGAAGTGAATTTATTAATTCAATAATCAAATTCTCGATAGTTTTTTTCTTACAAAACCCCTCGATAGTTTTTGGTTTTTCAAAAGAAAAACGTTCGATGGTTTTTCAAAAAGGTTGGTTTAAATTCTGATGTTTA
This sequence comes from Heracleum sosnowskyi, assembly GCA_030848705.1. Taxonomy (NCBI): domain Eukaryota; kingdom Viridiplantae; phylum Streptophyta; class Magnoliopsida; order Apiales; family Apiaceae; genus Heracleum; species Heracleum sosnowskyi. The sequence goes on from CM061244.1 coordinate 38,497,764, forward strand.
AATAATTCGATAGTTTTTCAAAATCTATCGAAGAAAATTGACCTTTTTACCCCTACAAGAAAACCATCGATAGTTCTTTTTAAAAACTATCGAACCTGAAAAGACTATTTTGCCCCTGTCAGTTTCAAAAGTATTTAACCGTGCCTTAGCTCTTTTCTTTTCATTTTCACAGATCTGAGAGAAGTGCTTTTGTCGATTTCAATACTTACAAAGATATACACACAGTACACGAATTCCATTCGATAGTTTCTTCAAGTTTAATCAAGAAAACCTTAAAATATTTACTGTTTGTCACTGTTGATTGATTTCTAACCGTGAAAAGTTAATGTTTTTTGAGTTTTTGTCACTTTCTGGATAAGAAACCATCGAAGTAGACTTTTGAATTGAATATTGGTTATAATTCAAGGGTTCTACAGTTCATAGGTGTTCGAATTTTCTGTGTTAGTGTTAAAAGGGGTTATTTTAGTTTTAAGGGATTTGGTGATAAGTTTGATTAATTATTAATAATTAATTAAATTTAAGTGGTAAATTTTAGTTTTGGTTTAAAATTTATTTTCTGGAAATTTGAAACATAATGGCTGGAGAATTTATCGTAACCAAAACTAATCATGTCTCGTTTCAAAATCTGCAAGCCATTACGAATCCTCAAATTCGTGCATGGGCAGAGTTTTTGAACACACGTTCATTAGTGGCATACGCTGTGAGTACTCCCGTCGTCCTTTGTATTGATCAATTGACTGCGTTGTACACAACCGCCACGGATACAAGTGAGAATAACGTAAGGTCTTTCAGTTTTGTTGTGCCAGGGGGCAGAACAATAAGGGTAACGGAACATGATTTTAATCAAATCTTACATTTTCCTACAGAAAACCTTGTTCCGGATCCCACAACTGAGGAAATACATGCTTTCTTCACTCTTATCAGAAGTCAACAACCTAACTTCTTGGTGGGAGAGTTCCTAAAGCATTACCTGCCAAAGCCATGGAATTTTTTCTTTCATACCCTGATACATGTTTTTACTGCCAAGCTAACAAATCTGCATGGCATTCCCTTATTCCTTCAAAAGATAGGGTTTGCCATTGCGAACAATAGGCATATTAACATAGGACGGATAGTGATTGATCAAGTAATTCTGTGCATGGGACCACTGGATGAAAGAACAGGCATAAATGAAGATGTGCTCTGTTTCTATCCTAGGTTCCTACAGCTAATTCTCAATGATATCTTAACAGATGATGAACGAGAGATCTTTGAAGGTGAAGCCAACCAGGAGTGCATAAGAATGAAGAGCAATGCCATAACCGCTCTCATTAGGAAGGACAACTATCTTCCAGGGGTACCCACTGTTCTCACTGAATATCTAAGAACGGTGCCCCTACCACTTCTACCCCCAGGGGAACAGGTAAATCAAGGTAATATTCCACAACCTGAACCTGTAATGGCACCTGTACCAATGGATGTTGATCCAGAGCCCTTAGTGGCCATTCCTGACCAGGAGGTTGCAAACCCACAACCTCTAACCACGGTCGAAGAGCCTTTGGAAGAGCCAAATGAAAACATAAACGAACCTCCTTCCCCTACTATACCCATTAAAGAACCATCCATGAGTGTAGAGGGAGATAGTGCCAAAGCAGCACCACATAAGGAGATACACCCTTCAACAGCAGCTCTGCCTTCCTCTAAAAGGAGAAGAACAGAAACTGAGGCAACTGCTGATACTTCATTTCTCTCATTCAAAGAGCCCTTTACTGATTTTTCTGATGCTGATTGGGCTGCGCTAACGAAAGCAATATCTGAACCAATAGCTCAATCAAGTAAGGAAGAATTGACGGAAGCAACTGGTGTTCCGACCATATTACGGTCAGGTTCACTGGTTGAAGGTTCTCAGAACCAAGGGTCTTCACAGACGTCGAGAGAAGGCTTTGACCTAAATGCACAATCTAAAAGGTCATTGTCTACCTCCCCAGATGGAACATATCTGGATCCTGCGGGTAAAGGGTCTGACGTAGGTGCAGATCGGCAACTCGTTGACAGTGAATCAATTACTATTGAGTCAACTGAGGTGAAGTCTTTACAGACTCACGGGGAAGATTCGGGATCTCTGCTGTTAAAAGAGCCTGTTTCTAACCCCCTAGAGATTCAAACTCTAGATCCTTCAAAGGATATATCATCTAAGGATGATCAGCAACTTGGTTTATCCAAGGACGGGGACTTGCGAAGCCCCATTGCACCACCGGTGACCTCCTTAAGGATGGCTACAGTGATCTCTTCTGCAGGTACAATCAGCACAAAGGATTTGAGTGAAACAAAAACACTTACACCTGGCCTGAGTGGGAAAGGAAAAATGATTCAAACACCGACAGAAACGTTGAGTGTACACCCAGAGCCAAATGTGAGGAGTGACACCCTAACCCTACCTAATATTAATGATCTGCTGTTACCAACAGAAAGAGAGCTACAAGTTCAATCTTCCCTCAAGGAGATGACAGTTCGGGACAAAGAAGGAAATCCACTTTTCAAGGTTCCACTGCGACCTTCCTTTGACCAAGGGATCTCCTCCAGTCAAGACAATGTTTCTTTAAAGTCTATTCAAGAGAAAGTTGACTTGGCTGCAGCTGATTCCAGACGAACATTCAGGGTTATTGGCAGTGCATCTGGCACTATAACAGGTACGAAGCAGGCAGTGGACTCCTTAAAGAAGGAAGCTATGGAAGAACTAGTCGAGCTGAGGATGGACGTCAGGGAGCTTAAAGATGGATTCATGAATGAAGTAACTGCACTGTCTCAAGGACATGAAGCTTTGAAAGAAGACGTTCTGGTTATCCGGGATGGTCAAGCACGGGTAAAAGATGCAATGGATTCCCTTTCACGAGTGGAGTCTAAGCTAAACAAGAGGCTGGATCACATGGAAAAGACTACCAACTCAAGATTGGAGAACATTGACCTGTCGCTAGCTTCTATAAATGAGTTTAATAAGCAGCTTATGGATTTCTTGGAGAATCAAGGTGACGGAGTACAGTCTATATGGAGTATGCTAAAGAACCAACAATCTGGACAACCTGGTTCTTCATATCAGCAACCTGATCCTTCTAATTTCTTTTATGCTGAGGATGCTTTTATCGAGGATTCCTCAACTAAGGGGGAGAAAGTTGGAGAGGGGGTGAAGGATAAATGGGGAGTTTGGGAGACTGTTGAGGCTATTCCAATCAGACAGTACTGGATTGAGGAGCTTGTAGAGGAAGACAAGAGAAGTGAAGAGGAATTTGAGGTCATGCATGAGCAACCTATTCAAGAGGAGCATGAGCCATATTATCCGGAGCCAATAGAACATCCTATCTTGGATGATGATATGGAAGAAGCAAATTCTCTATCACATGAAGAAGAAGCTGCCTTGGAAGCAATAAGAGCTCAGAGAGCTGCAATAGATGCCAGGCAAGCTGAGAAGGAGAAACAGCAAGCAATTCTGAGAAGTGAAAAACTAAAGAGAATGAAGGTGTATAATGAAGTGAGGAAGAAGAAGATGATAGATCTGGCAAAGAAAGATGGTACTGAATGGGAAATGGCTTACAAAACCTTTTGTGGAGTTGAAGACGGATTACAAGTCAACGACAATGCGGAGGTGGAAGTCATTATTCAGGACATCAGAAGTGCTAATCTTGAAGATCAGACTTACTTTAAAGCACTGAGAAGCTCTATAATCTGTCTGAATGCTGGGGTTAAAGCAAATGGTGCCTGGAGCTTATTAATCAGTTTTCTGGAGAAAGGTACATTTGTGATTTCTACTAAGTTTTTAGAACAGAGGACATATACAGAATTTCAGGCTATACTCATCAAGATCCAAAGAACCACAAGGCTAAATGAACTGCTCCGTGAGCATGTTAAGGAGATCGTGATGAAAGTCAGTCCAGAGATTACTGAAGATCCTCCAATGGTTAGATTCATGACGAATGACTTGTTCAGAATCTGCTATTTGGCTGAGGACAAACTGAGGGACTACCCAAGCAACTATCTAATCTCAGTTGAGAAGTATCTTAGATCCACTGGATTCTCATCAACGGAGAAGGACAAAGCAGCAGACACTCTTAGAAGATTTCTAATGGAGAATGTTCCTTACTATAGGAAAAGAGTGGAAAGAGGATTAGAAGTGCATACCATACTGCCAAACATGCCAAAGCTGAACAAGAAAGATGTTAACATTGCATGGTTATGGGCTGGAGTGGGTCAAGAGGTTGAATATATTGGAAGACACATCCAAGGAGCAATCCTTAAACCTGGAGAACCACTGCACTATCTATCAGTGATTGATTATCAAGCTGCTAACTCCGATCCAATGATTGAAGAAGGTGAGATTGGAATGGACTGAATGTTGAAGCAAAGAACAAGAGAACTATCAGCTCAGACTAGAGGAGCAACTTCATTGTATAAAGTTTAATTGTTTTTTGATTTATGAAATCTGGAAATGTATATATATCTGATCCAGAATGCATTGATATTATTACGATGTCTTACTTTAAGTAGTTTAATGTTTCCTTAGTTAGTTGAGTTATCCTCGAAGTATTTGCTTGTCGAACTCTATCCAATCAAATAGGGGGAGATTGTAAAGCATAATGTAACATAAGATGTAAAAGAGATAACTACAACTCAACAAAGGACAAGACAGACAATAGTATTAATAGAAGCACAGGAATCCAGAATCAGAGAAGAAAAGGTAAACTCAAAAAATCAAAATACGTTATGTATTCTTGAAGTCCGTAAACAGGTCACGGAAAGAAGTTCATGAAAATGTTCAAGCCTCAGTGACAGCAATAGAAACAAGACTTTGAAGACGACAGAAGTATGTGAATGATTTAGGGTTCAGTACCACGGGATTCCAGTGATGAAGCAACCAGAACGACAAGGGACGTATCACCAGTATTATAATTGAAGTCATAAAATAGGAATTGATCAAGTGTTATTCATCTGTGAACCAGACCAGTTGCACTAGGTGACGGCACTGAAAAGATCAAGTTATTTTATCGTCTCCGAAGAAATTGATACTGTCTATTACTTAAACACCCGGGAGCTCAGGAGTTATTACTAAAGGACAAATGACAAGTAAATCAATTCGATAGTTTTTCTTTTAAGAAAACTATCGAATGAGAGTTTAAGGTGAATGAATTAAAAACAAATAAATCAATTTATCATTCGATAGTTTTGTTTTAAAAACTATCGAATGGTAAAATGATTTGTTTCATTCGATGGTTTCTTAAACCATTCGATGGTTTTTTAATTGGGAGCAGGTGGAAAGTAATACTTGTTTTTCAAGTTGAAGAAGATCCAACGGCCAGGATTGTTTCTACAAGTTTGGTTCGATGGTTTTTCAAACCAAAGTCTGCAGTTAATACAGAGTGAAGAATGTGTCTTCTTCAGTTAAGGATTCTAACACAGAGACATTACTGAGAGAGAGAAGAGCCGGAGAAAATTATCAGAGAAATTAATAGTGCTCAGAACTTGATCATTGTTTTGTATTTATGTAACCTTAAACTCATTGACGCTAATCTACGGATTAGAAATTGTAGCACCCCTCGAGGTTTATATTTATAAAAAGATATATTCCCCGAAACTTGATTTGGTTTGGTGTGTTTGATTTCGTTATAGAACTGAAAGATTAATCCGCGAACGAAATTAAATTATTTGTGAGTATCGTATTCAACCCCCCCTTCTACGATACTTTGGACCTAACAAATGACATCATAGAACCAGCTAGGAGGGTCGCGCATGTACATGAGGTGTGTCATCCTCATAGCATTCTCCAACTACAAATATCATTAACAAAAGGTAAACAAGTATACAATTTTAACTACAAATGAGCAAAACCTATGAATGAATTAAACAAGTAAACATTACAACTACAAACAAGTAATTACTACTATGCCACTGTATAAAAAACATACCGCATCAGCCATGCCTTGCTGTAAGTACCAGTCACACGGCTCTATCTTGTTGACCTGAGGAGGTACACAACGAGCAATCCTCAACTTACTTACCCTCCTAAACCATTACATGTAGTCAACAATGGATACATTCGCGCACTCCTAGATTATGGGAAGACCCGTAGCCACATAACTATCCCACTCAACAACAAACCCCTGATAAAGAACAATATGGTTTGGTCGCTAAAAAGAATACTGCATCCCTGCCCGCAGAAAAGACGTGTCAAAGGGTTCCTTTGGTATATGTAGTAGCATACCAAACTGTCTGAGGACCCTGTCAGGATACTGGTACTCAATCACCTCAAAAGCCACCGTCGGGATATGACCAAGACCCATATGGTTGGGCACAATCAAGTCATCATCAACATCAACCTCTCTCTCATAAAATCTGATATATGGCTGCCATGTGAGCCAATGTAGCTAAAAACTGTCAAAATCACCCGATAACCACATGTGTGGTGGTGAGGGTTAACTCTCCTAACCTTCACCGACTCGGTCCAAGCATCTGCCCTCGGCCATCGAAGCTCCTGAAACTGTGCAATCTGTGGCTGCCCTGGTAGCAATCTCTCGTAATCCCAATACTGAAGGAGCATGGTGCAACAACTGCACCCCAAGAATAATCAATAATCTCATCCTCCCGCATCAACAACTGCAAGTATCGGGGATGCACGATGTTCCGAGAGGATGTAGGGAAAAGAATAACCCCAATAATGAACAACATAGAGGCCCGTGTATGCAGTCTACAGTCCCTCTCAATCTGAGCTGCATCCAAGAGTTTCAGATCGGGCCTAGTCCCATATAGCCTCCTCAATTCATTAAGATGAAATCCTTTTTTATACAATTTCTCGCGATCCTTTTTCCCCAACTTTGGATCATCCCAGTTCGCATCGAAGTAATTTTTCGTCTACTTAAGCTCAGTGTGGGTAAAAGCACGACCACTGATTGGTAAACCCAGAATCATATAGACATCCTCCAATGTGATCGTCATCTCGCCAAAAGGAAAATGAAAAGTGTTCGTCTCCGGCCTCCACCTCTCAATCAAGGTTGTGATCAATCTAATATCGTTCTGCGGAACTGCCCGGGGGTTACCAAAAACCCCAAAACCCCTATCATCCAGCAAAGCTCGCTGGTCATGTAGTATCTCCCACTTACCCATGTTTGATGTTAGTTGTCTAACATCCAACTTCTCCCTCTTGCTCCCTTCCATATCATACTGCTAATGTGGTTATCCTGCCTTACCAGCAAGGATCGATCAAGAGGTCCACATTGCATATCCATAGTATCTGCAATTATTCAAACCAAAAATTTGATCAATACAAAAATAAAAGACAAATAACATGATCCTAACTAATAATTAAGAAAACAATAAAGAAACGCAAAGAAATGTAACTATTTAAACACACAATTAAATGATTAAACCTTACAATTAAACATTAAACAATTGAAAGCTAACTAATATATTCCTATACTGGCACATCTTAGTTTAGTAACATGTATGTGACATGTTAAAATCCCAGGAGCTAGAAATAGGCAAACTAATAAATTCAAAAATCAAACTAAACAGAAATTCAATTTATAATTAATTAATTCGAGCTAAAAAATCACTTAATTCTAATTGGACCTAATTAACCCTAAATTAAATTTACTTAAACCTTAATTGACCCTATTTATCACTTAATCCAATTTAGAATCCTTCAAAATTTCTTAACTAATCAGTTGGACACAATTCAATATCCATATCAAAAAATCGAACAAAAATTCGGATAAAATCATAATATTTATATCACAAATTCGAACAAAAAATGAACCAAAATCACCACAATTACACTGTATTCGAACGAGTATAATCATGTGTGTGTGTGTGTGTATAATCGTGTGTGTGTGTGTGTTTGTTTGCGTGTGTATATAGGCATGTGTGTATATGTGTGTACCAGCGTGTGTGTATAACATAAGAACATAAGTTGAAGATGAAATTACCTTTGATTAGATGAAGAAGTCGCAAGAACTCAAGAAATCTCCACCAAAATCGTAGCAATCGCCCCCCGCCCCGTCCTTGTACAATTGTGTCTGTAAGTTTATGTTTGTGTGTAAGTTTATGTTTTTGGGGATTTGGTTTTGGGTTGTGTTCGATTTAGGGGTTTTACATCATCCGCAATGCTTCATTGCGGAAGGTCACAGAGATAATTTGGACATTTAACATTTTCAAAATATTAACTTTTTTCTTAAATTAAAAATACTTTTACCAATTTTAATCATTATTTTCTATTTTATAAAAAATAAATGATATTTTATTATTTTAAATTTTATTTTCTATTTTTCTAATAAATAAATATTTTCGTATTATTTTAATAAATTTTCAATTATTATTATTTTTTTAAGTTTCAGGTGGGCTGAGATAAAAAAATATTTCACAATTTTGTATCATTGCAACTTGAAAGGCATATGTCCAGACCTATTTGTAAACACCGAGGATTCTACTCAACTTTAATTAAGATGTAATAAGTAAATAATAAAAATCAATTGCCACAGGAATCTCAGAAGGTTATATCTGTCAAAGAATGAAGATTAAAGTCATCTACAGACTTGAAGTGATTCTACATTGAAAGAAGCTCAATTTATTGATCAAGCCTCAATGAAGTATTCAAGCTCAGTGGATTTATTAAAGTGACAGAGATTTCAAGTGGTGACAGAAAAAGATACTGATTACGGAGTTCTTGAATGAGAAGGTAGTGAATCACTGCTTAAAGTTAAATAGATAAAGAACAGACATTGTCGTTAGTCACTCATGAACCAGACAGTACATCGAGTGTCAACGTACTATTGTGTTTGTTATTTATCTAAGTTTTAAGTGATTCTGGAATTAATTGAGAAGTCAACTAATTCTATTTATTCTCTTATAAATAATTAATATTATTAAGTATATTATTTATTAAATTAATTCTGCAAAGAATTAATTTAATACATAATTTATTTAGTTAATTATTTAAATTAGAATAAAAATGAACTAGGAAGGCTTAGATTTAAACTAGGAAGACTCAGTTTATTCAACTAGGAAGACTCACAAGCTTGTCTTCCCGATTGTCTTCCTAGAGTAAATGTAAGTCTTACCGATTGTCTTCCATGTACAATAGCTTGTCTTCCCGATTGTCTTCCAAGGCAAAAAGAATAGTTTTCCAGCAAGTCTTCTAAATACAATCTGCTAGTGGATTGGCGCGTGGAAAGGATGAACAAGTGAATTGTATAAATGAAAGAGGCAGTTGACATTACTAGATACAGAAGAGATATTACAAAAGATACAGAAGACAAAAAGCAAACAGACATTCCATTCAAAGCTCTGTCTTTATTTCTTCAACTGCAAAGCTCTAAATTTCTGCAGGAGTATTAATTCTTGATTGTTCTTAACATTTAATCCATAAGAATTGTATATCTTGTACTGCTTTGACTTTCTAGAGGATCATAATCCCTAGATTTTATATCGAACTACTTTTTAGTATTCGATCCTTTTTATTACAAAAATAGATAAATTCATGTCGAATTTATTCTAGATTTGTTTTATTAAGTTCTTTGTAATCAGTGATCAAAATTGTAACACCCCTCAAGTTTAATAGAGTTTCTATTTAACTTGAATATTGTTTCAGTTTTTATTCCGCATTAATTTGTTCTAATTTGTTTAATCTTAAACGAACAAATTTCGATAAAACGGTATAGTTTGTATTCAACCCCCCTTCTACAAACTTATCAGGACCTAACAATTGGTATCAGAGCCTTTTGATTGATATACAAATCAAAGATCCAATTGTTTTGAGATTTTTCTTTTAAACTCTGATTTTTTATCTTATTCCTAAAAATCTCAAAAGATGTCTACTACACAGAAAGTTGGTACTGTCAAAATCCCTATGTTCGGCAAGGAGCATTATCCAATGTGGAAGAAGAAAATGCTTCTATTTCTTAAGGTTGCAAATCCTAAATACATTGATGTGCTGAAGAACGGTCCCAAAGTCCCTATGATTATTGAGGGAGAACTCATTGAGAATAATGTTGTGACTAGGGCTGCCAGAATGTACCCTAAAGATGCCAAGGATTACACTCCTGATGAGAAAGAGGATGTTACCTTGGATTCCTGTCTTCAGTTGATCCTTATTGATTGTCTTGATCCAATCATGCATAATCATGTTCTCAACTGTGATACTGCTAAACACATTTGGGCAACTATAGAGATAATCAATGAGGGGACAGAGGAAGTTAGGGAGAATATGCTGGAGATTCTCACCTCACAATATGAGCATTTCAGATCAAACCCTGGTGAAGGTATCTCTCAGGTTTTTGAGAGATATAACAAATTAATCAATGATCTGAATCTCAATGGGAAGCACTACACCAACAAGGAGATTAACAAGAAGTTCCTTCTTACACTTCCACCTCATTTGGAGCACAAAATTTCTGCCATTTGAGAAGCAAGAGATATGAATGAAATTGCTTTGGAGAGATTGTATGGTGTTCTGAAGACCTATGAGCTGGAGCAGATTCAACAAAGGGAGCTGTATGGAACTGGGAAGATTGTTAGTACTTCTATTGCACTGGCTGCTGAAGTCCCACAGAAACTGGAAGTGAAGGCTTTTCAACCTTCCAGTTCTAACATGAATGTTATTGATGCTGAATATGGATTAACATCCATTGATCAATCTGGTGGTGACTTCTATTCTTTAGAAGAACTTGATCAGCTGGAGGATGGTGATTTGGATTTGATAGTCAGGAAGTTTGGGAAGTTCAGATTCAAGAGGAATCCCAATCTTAAGTTCAGACCCAGATTTCAGAGAGGTGGATCTTCCTCTTCAAGTGGCTCAAGGGGTGGCTACAAAACTGGAACTGTGGAAAGGAGCACAATCAGATGCTACAATTGCAATGAGTTGGGTCACTTTGCTACTGAGTGCAGAAAGCCAAAGCAAGTGACTAGAAACACATTTGATTCTAGCAAGAAGAACAAGATTGGGAAAGCTTATGTTGCTGAAGGAAAGAGTTGGGATGACACTGACAGTGATGAAGAAGCAGGTGAGATTGGGAACCTTGCTTTAGTGGCTAAAGAGGCAAGCACTTCATCTGCACACATGTCAGAGGTAATGTTTACTGATACTGAAATGATTCGTCATCTTGGTGGCACCTTAGAATGTGCTTGCACTGAAAATGATAGAATAATTCTTTTGAACACAAATCTTGAAAATGAGATAAAAGAATTAAAACTAGTGCATGTTAATCAGGATGAACTTGTTGAGAAAATAGCTTTTCTTGAGAATAGGGTTAAATGTTATATTCAACTGGAAACCATTCTTAAGAAAGAGATTCGTGAGCTCAAGACTAAAGCTAATGCCTATTTTAGCTCTTGTAAGACGGCTAAAGAGATTCTCAATAAACAAGCTATTGGTAATCATGTCAGTATAGGTTATGGTTATAATGAGGCCATTGGACTGCTTGGAATTAATTCCCCTTGTAGATTCAAATCTGAAGGAAAGGTTGTTCCATATGTGCTTAAGGGTATTGAAACACCCTTTTGTAAGGAGTCCGAAGCAGAACCTCTGAATGAAGACTCTATCATCATTGCAGAGGAGATTCATGAAGATGATATTGCTTTGGAAGTTGAACAATCCAAAAAGTGTATATCTGATAATTCAGTCAAAGTTGCCACAACTAAAAAGACTAGATCAGATATCCATAAGTTGGATCAAAACAACTATAGAACTAACATGCCTGCTGTTAATTCTTCTCATAAAGCATGTGGTGTGGGTAATTGCATGTCTTGTGCTTTTAATGTTATGTATGCTTTCTTTAATAAAAAGCATGTATCTAGTGATAAGACTGCTCCACGTCAACATGTTAATAATAAGAAGCATGTTAAAGCAAAGACTACTAGTCCTCCTCAGACTAGAGTGGATTCATTTATCCCTAAGCCTACTCAGAAATGTGTTAAGACTGGCTATAAATGGAAACGCTCTTATGTGAAAGAGGTTGAAGTAGTTTTAGTTAAAAATGTTGTTTTGCCTGACAAAGGCCAATTCTTTAAGTATGCCGGACCCAATCAAGTGTGGGTTCCGAGGAAGGACTAATCAATATGGTATTGCAGGGAGTTAAACAGGTAAGCCGTGTTATATGGGTTCTTGACAGTGGCTGTTCAAGGCATATGACCGGAGATAGAGCCCTGCTATCAGATTTGGTTGAGAAAGCTGGCCCAGTAGTAACCTTTGGAGATAACAACAAGGGTATTACGAAAGGATATGGCTGTTTGAAGTACGGAAATGTTATCATTGAAGATGTTTCATTTATGGAAGGTCTGACGTTCAATCTTCTCAGCATCAGTCAGTTCTGTGACAGAGGATATTCTGTTTCCTTTGAAAGAGAGAAGTGCCAGATCCTTCACAAGAAGAATGGAAAGCCTGCTCTTCAGGGAGTGAGGAAAGGTGACTTGTTCATAGCTGATCGGAACTCGGGATTCAAAGATGAAGTTAATTGTTTTTATGCTAAAGCTTCATCAGATGATAGTTGGCTATGGCACAAGAAGATGTCTCACCTTAACTTCAAAAATATAAACTCTTTAGTCAAGAGGGAATTAGTTAGAGGTTTGCCTCAGATGGAATTTACACAGGAAGGACTGTGTGAGGCATGCCAAAAAGGAAAGTCAAAGAAAGCTTCTCACAAGGGCACTGATACATCATCAATAACTGAACCTCTTCAGCTACTGCACATGGATTTGTTTGGTCCAGTTAATGTGATGTCCATGTCAAAGAAACAATATGCACTTGTGATTGTTGATGACTATTCAAAATATACATGGGTTTTATTCCTACATTCCAAGGATGAGACCCCATTCCTGGTGATTGGCCACATAAAGTTGATTGAGCTGGATTCTAGATTCCCTGTTAGAGCCATAAGGTCAGATAATGGTACTGAATTCAAGAATGCCATTCTAAATGACTTTTGTGCTGATAAAGGAATAACAAGACAGTATTCTGCCCCTAAACTCCTCAACAAAATGGAGTAGTGGAAAGAAAGAATCGTACATTGATTGAAGCAGCTAGGACCATGCTAAGTGAGTCCAAACTTCCAACGTACTTTTGGGCTGAAGCAGCAAATACAGCTTGTTATACTCAGAATCGAACTTTAATCAACAAGGACTTAATGAAGACTCCGTATGAGATCATGAACAACAAGAAACCAACTGTCAAGTACTTTCATGTATTTGGAGCAAAATGCTTTGTGCTTATAGATGACAATGTTAAACGTGGCAAGTTTGATGCAAAGGCACAAGAAGCTATTTTTTTTGGATATTCCAGAAGATCTTACAGGGTCTACGTGGTTGGCAGTCACACAGTAAAGGAAAGTGTCAATGTTACTTTTGATGACACTAAGTTCCCCAGTATCCAAAAAGAAGACTCATCTGAAAAGCTGAAGTTTGATAACTTGCCAGACTCAGAATCAGATGATGAAGCCCCACCTGAAGTTATTGCTGGTGATGATAATAATAATGATGATAATGATCATGGTGATGGTGGTGGAAACACTGGTAACAATGGAGATACCACCAACACTGGAGAAGAATCATCAGGGCAATCAAGCAACAACTCAGGGGGAGCAAATGAAGGATCAGCTTGTCACTCACAACATCAAAGTGAATTTCAAGGTGAATCATCAAGATCAAATCTTCCAAGAAAGACTGTTTGGAATAGAGCTCATCCTTTTGAGCTGATCATTGGTGATCCAGATGTTGGAGTTAAAACTAGAAGAGCTTCTCAGAATGAATGTCTTTTCTCAGCATTTCTATCTAAAATGGAGCCAAAGAAAACTGAGGAAGCACTGACTGATCCAGATTGGGTGATTGCTATGCAAGATGAACTCAATCAGTTTGAACAACAGCAAGTCTGGAAGCTGGTACCCAGGCCAAAGAACAAGAAAGTAGTTGGTACAAGATGGGTATACAGGAACAAGCTAGATGAGGAAGGCATTGTTACAAGGAACAAGGCAAGACTGGTTGCACAAGGGTATTCACAAGCTGAAGGCATTGATTATGATGAAACCTATGCACCAGTGGCTAGACTTGAGGCCATCAGGATGTTCTTAGCATTTGCTGCTTACTCCAATTTTAAAGTCTATCAAATGGATGTTAAGAGTGCATTCCTGAATGGTGAACTTGATGAAGAAGTGTATGTGGAACAGCCCCCTGGCTTTGAAAATCAGGAGCTGCTGGACTTTGTGTACTTTCTCTTCAAGGCTATCTATGGTCTCAAACAAGCCCCAAGAAAATGGTATGACACTCTCTCTGGTTTTCTTTTAGAAAATGGTTTTGTTAGAGGTATCATAGACAAAACTCTTTTTTCAAAGAAACACAAAAGTGATATGATATTAGTCCAAGTCTATGTGGATGACATCATATTTGGGTCTACTAATGATAATCTCTGTAAGAGATTTGCTGAGCTTATGCAGAGTAAGTTTGAAATGAGTATGATGGGTGAGCTGAAGTTCTTTCTTGGATTACAAGTAAGTCAAAGGTCAAATGGTATATTTATTTGTCAATCCAAGTATCTCAAAGAACTCCTCAAGAAGTATCATATGGAGGATTCAGCATCAGCAAGGACTCCATCTTCAACAGCCATCAAACTTGGAGCTTCTGACAAATCTATCAAGGTAGATGTTACAAGCTACAGATGTATGATTGGCTCCTTACTCTATCTTACTGCTAGTAGACCAGATATTATGTATGCTACATGCTTGTGTGCAAGGTTCCAAGCGGACCCTAGAGATGTTCATCTCGTTGCTGTGAAAAGAATCTTGAGATATCTTAAGGGTACACCTAATCTAGGTATCTGGTACCCTAAAGATTCTGGTTTTAATCTTGTTGGATATACAGATTCTGATTATGCAGGTAGTGTTGTGGATAGAAAAAGCACCTCTGGGAGTTGTCAATTCCTAGGAGGTAGGTTGATTTCCTGGTATAGCAAGAAACAGCAAACAGTTTCCAATTCAACAGCAGAAGCTGAATATATTGCTGCTGGAAGCTGTTTTGCTCAGATCTTATGGATACGGAATCAATTAAAGGACTATGGCTTTGCATTAGACAAAATTCCCATATTTTGTGATAATACAAGTGTCATAGCAATCTCCAACAACCCTGTGCAGCACTCTAGAACGAAGCACATTGATATCAGGTATCATTTTATCAGAGAGCATGTCATGAATGGAACTGTGGAGTTACACTTTGTACCCACAGAAGAACAGACTGCAGATATATTCACTAAATCTGTTGACGAATCCACATTTATCAAGTTAGTTGATAAATTGGGTATGTTAAACAGTCTTAGTGATTAATAATATCTCTGTCATGTTTGTTCTTTAAAATTCATTTTCTCTTGTCATTTAAATGATATTCATTGTCAATTCTCATTTAATAGTACATGCTTGTGTATTTAAATAGCTCTAAATATTTTATTTTCTTTAAAAATATTTTTCTCATATTTTTTAAGTAGAGAAATGTATTTTTATTGAAAATATATTTATTTAGAATTATTTAGGTATTTTTCAGATTGTAAATATTGTTGTTTGAATTTTTTTCTGCAAGTTTATATTAATTTTATGCATTTCTAATATTCTGCATATTTTTCTAGGATTTATGGAATTTTCTGTGAATTTTTCTAGAATTTTATATATTTTCATGCATTTTTATAAGTTTTTCAGCATTTTCTGTAAAAATTCGAATTAAATTCTGAATTTTTCCTAAGTCTTCCCAGCTTTACACTAGGAAGACTACCGGGAAAACAAGGGATATTTTCTTTTTATTTTTTTTTTGTCTTTTCCTTTTTATTTTAAGTCTTTTTCGAAGTCTTCCCAGTTTTTTGAACTAGGAAGACTCTCGGGAAGACTATGAATTAGTTATTTTATTTCTGTTTATTTATTTATTGTATTTTCTGGAAGACTTCCTAATTTGAACTAGGAAGACTACCGGGAAGACTATCCTAAGTCTTCCCGATTGTCTTCCCAGTTCAAATTTATAAAAAAAAAAAAAAAACCGTTCAAATCCTTTTCTTTACAGTTTATTTAATTATTCATATA
This sequence comes from Heracleum sosnowskyi, assembly GCA_030848705.1. Classification (NCBI taxonomy): domain Eukaryota; kingdom Viridiplantae; phylum Streptophyta; class Magnoliopsida; order Apiales; family Apiaceae; genus Heracleum; species Heracleum sosnowskyi. The sequence continues at coordinate 38,513,828 of CM061244.1, forward strand.
TATATATATATATATATATATATATATATATATATATATATACATACACTGCACACACTTTTGCCTTAGCAGTTTCTTATCAGTTTTCAAGCTTTTCAGAAAACTCCTTTCGAATTCTCATTGTCTTAAGAAAAGCTTTAATCTTAAACATTTGTTGCTCAAGTCATTACTTAGCAATCCAATCTTGTTCTTTCAAAATTAAACAGTACAAGTCGAATTGCTGTTGAAATTTTCAATTTCTTTTAAGTATTTCCGATTTGTGGTCTGTTGGATTGTTAAGTAAACTAGCATAAAAGCCCGTGCGAGGCACAGGTCTGTTTATATACTGAAATAATTTTTCACGCGAATATGGTATATATTGAAATATTTTTTGTAATTAAAATGTTGTAAATGAAATAGTATTTCGAATGCATTTTAAATTTGTACTGTATTTTTTCAAATTTCTTTTTAATTTGATAAGATTTCATAAAATTTGGACAAGTTTCTTTAAAATAAAGATCAAATGACTATTGATAATTCCTAAAATATTTATTTAGTTTTAAATGATGTGAAATGAACTTTATCAAATTTAATAACTAAAATATAAATAATTATTTTAATATAGTTCTTCATGTATAATATAACATGACGTATTGTAAACTCATATATAAGGTTTCTCAATCTCAGTTATTTTATTGAATTCTTAACTATTTGTTTAAGGAAGTCTTCATGATTGAAAAAAATGTTCCTTTATATCAACATTATTTTGTTAGTATAAAAAATTGTTTGAAATATCAGTATATTTTCTTGCGTAGTTATTGTTTGCGAAACGTAAATGAAATTAGAGTAAAGGAAGGTTATAAATGAGTGATATAATTCATTCTTGAGTATATAAGTGTAAAGTTATCGTTCCTAAAATATTTTGTTGTCCAAAAGATATATCATCATGATGATCTATCTATAAGAATATATATATATATATATATATATATATATATATATATATATATATATATATATATATATATATATATATATATATATGTGTGTATATATGTATAAGTAACAATTTAGATTATGGTCTAGTACTCTAAGGCACATTAGCCCTGCATGGGATTGTTAGATTTGGTTAATTTGGACTGGTTATTGGATCTGGATTGGTTGTTAGTTTGAATCAGCTATTGGGTTTGATATTTATAAAATAAACATAAAAAACTCTCTCTTCACCAATATGTGATTCAAACAATAGATTTATATATACGTCAATTCTTATAGCTCTCTATTGTTGAAATGCACTACTTAGGCCCCCCCTTTATTATCAAACATCAATATGAAGGTACCTATCATATGCATGGCTCTTTTTTAATATCTATAATTATGTTTTACATTTAAAATAAAAATAATTTATATGCTAGTAGCAGTATTCAAAAAGTCGACAATTAATCGGATTAATCGCTAGATGGCGGACCACCGTACTGATTAAGCGAAAATCGGTCAAAAAATCCATTTTCCAAAAAATTGGCTGAAAAGGTCAAAATCGGCCAAAAAATCGGGTTAATTTGTAAAGAATAATATAATTTGTTCAAATTTTAAAAAATAATTAATAATTAAAAATGTAGAAACTTGACTAAAAAATAAGAAAGAATATTATTTTTACATATAATTCTAATTTTAGATTTCTAAATCATAAATTCTCATAATTCTTCGTCTAAAATTGATCTCTAATGCAAAAGTTAAATCTTGAAAATTTTATTTATTACAATTATACAATATTTCTAATATATTTACATAAATATATGATAATAATATATGTTTAGTTGAAATAACAAAACAATTATATATAAAATACAATTGTATATAAAAAAATATTAAATTTATTCCAATTAATGATCTGATTAATCATTCCGATTAATCCCCGATTATCCGATTAATCCTTGAACGGTGTTTCACCAATTAAGTCGATTCCCACTTTTTACAACACTGGTTGGTAGTTTTAAGCTTTATTAATATTTTTAAGGCTAATAATACACATGTATATATATAATATAATTTTGATCAGTCTTATGCTTTAAATTTATGAAAAGATGTTTATCTATTGAAAAATATGAAAGGTCTAACCATTTTCATCCTTGTTATCCTACCATATATTGAGTTAGAGAAAATAGTGTGAAAGATATGTGTATGATTTATACCATATGTTCATTTGTGTTTAAGTGGTATAAATATGTACAATTTAAGTTCAATTTAACTCTTTAGTTATTTTCTTATGTTTCAAAGTTAAATCAAATGTTTCACTATTAGATGGCACTCACATATTTTGTGTTTGATTTTGAAAATATATGGTTGTGTGGCATAGTGGTAAGAAGATTTATAACTTTACTTGAAGACCCAAGTTCAATCCTCACCAACAACATTTTTTACCAAATTATTAAATAAATGGACAAATTTGTCTTTTCACGGCATTAAAAAGTCTCACTATTATTTTCACCTTGTTGGCCTATTATATATATAAAGATTGTTTGTTTTAAGTGAACAAAGCAAGTACTGTGTGTGTTTATTGTGTGTGTGTTCTTTAGAATCATTTGCCCAATTCATTCCTGTTTTTCAAAAGTTTAAGTTCGAATATTTGGGATTAAAAATTTTAATTTAGTTAATTTTAATAGAATTGTGATTTTGTGGATTTTAAGTAATTTTGATTAATTCTAAAAATCCCTAAAATACTAATTTTATTTTAAGTTAATTAAAATTTTCTTCTTTTATTAAAATGGATCCTAATTTTGAACTTGTATTAAATAATTATGTTGGGTATTTTGATCCTTTAAAATGTAAAGTGGAACGTTTTAGACCATGGATTCAATTTTTAAATAGCAATACATGTGTTAGTTATGCTATTTGTGCCAATGCACTTCTGAAAATTGATCCATTAAGGATGTTGTGTTCAAGTGCTGTTATTGCTGAAGATTCAAAATCTTTTACTTTCATTATTTTAAACCAGCAATATACAGTTACTTTTGATTTATTTTGTGATGTGTTGCATTTTCCAAAGGACAGGTTTGATCCCTTACCCACTGATGATGAGTTATCACAGTTCTTTGTGAATATTCATTATCAGGGTCCCTTTCAAATGGTTAAATTGTCCAAAAGTTTTGTTGTAAGGGAATGGGATCTGTTCTTTGATACTATAGCTAGGGTATTTGGTAACTGCACAAAAACAAACTTTCATTGCATTAACAGTCTTAATCAATACATTGCCTATGCTATAGTATTTGGTCGTAGATTGAACTTTGCTGAGATTCTGTGGAACCTATTGCTCAACAGGCTTGCTCACTCTAGGAGAGATTCTGATAATGGTGTGAAAGTAAGGTGTTGGTACCCTCGCTTTCTAACTCTTATCATTAATCATTTTCTCACTGCTGAGCAGGTAGAACTGTTTCGAGAAGCTAGATTTGAAACCTCTCCAACCACAAACACCAAATTCTACACCAGACTTGATGTCTCATCCAAATTTACCACCATACCTGTTCTTGTTTCACCATTGATGAGTCAATTCATTAATCTTCCTATCTTTGGTGAACAAGTTCCTCAACCACATCCAGTTCCACTGCAGGTAGTTATTCCTAACTTTGGTTCTTTTTCTGGTACTTCAAGTGAAACCCAAGTGGTTGTTAGGGCTGACCCAGAGATTGTAGAACCACAGTCTCTGACCCAGGTCATAGAGCCATACAGAGAGTCAAACAGTTCTGATACACAACCTAAGCCTACTATTCAAACCAGTTCAAGAAGAGTTAGTGATATACCTGAAATGAGTGTTCCCACAGCTCTGTCTCCACCCTTAAAGAAAAGAAAAACCTATAGGGAGACAACTGTAAGCCCATCTGTATCCTCTCAAAAGGATATGGACATTGATATGGCCACTACACAGTCTCTGGAGACATCCTCTCAACAGGGTGGATCTATTGAAATTCGCCATAGGGCCATGGCATCTTGTACTGAGTCAAGCACACTCCCATTACTCACAATGGGAGAAGATATCCATATAGATGACACTCAGGACACCATGCCAGGAGAGCACTTTACTTTTGACTTTGAAACAGTGCCTACCATAGTTACGGTAGAAGTGCCTTCACAGGCATCAGAGGGAAAATCTGATTCTTCGCCACCAATAATAGAATCATTTTCTCCCCTCCCAGAGGGAACATCTCTGGCTCCCCTAAGGGATTTTTCACTCGCAGTTTATACTGGAGAAAGTGAAAGGCAACTTGATGAGTCTGTCCCTGAAGAAATTCAGTATACAATGTCAAATATTTTGATAGACTCATTCAGGGATCGGGAATTGCGAACTCCCATTGCACCACCACTGACCTCTCTTGAAGGGGCTAGGGTGATTTTTCCTGCAGGTACATCTACTGAGAATCTTGACCGACAGTTAGTGGTGAGAGATATGAATCAAACACCGAGTGAAACACAAGCACGTGAGTTGAGTGAAACACCACTGAGAGCAATTGAGGTGATTGCACACACTGACACAAACACTGCTTTGTTGAACCAGCTAGCTGATCTACAAAGGAAGTTACAAGAAACCCAGGCTGAGAATAATCTTCTGAAAGCACAAGTGGTTGCTCAATCTACCACCTCTGTATCAAATCAGCTGGGTACTGTGAAAGATGACCTGGAAGGATTGAAGAATAATTTACTCCCGAAGCTGAATTCAATCCAACAATCTCAAGTACTGGTGGCTTCAGACATCTCTGATCTTACAATGTCAAATGCTCAGATATCAGAGAGTGTCAAGGAGATTGCTTCTATTTCTACCAAGGTGGACTTTATTCTGCAAACATCTGATGAAAACCAGATGTTTAATGAACAAAGGATGTCTAGGATTGAAGGCGGAATGGAGCATCTTAATGAAGGGATGAAGCACCTATACAACATGATCAAGAATTCACATCAACCTACTGAAGAGCAAAGAACATTATTTGAGGGAGATGATGATGAGGATGATGATGCTGATGAAGGAGGAGATGGGAGAGAAAGAGGAGAGATAAGGAGAACATCTGAGGTGAATCCTAGGGCTTCCACAGCTCAAACTGTAGAGGATTCCTCAACTAAGGGGGAGAAGGAGAAAGAAGGAGGAAACAGAGAAGCTGGAGGAGCTTCTGGAAAGGATAAGGGAAAAGGTAAACAATCACTGGAGGATACTGTCTTTGATGATGCCTACTACTACCACGGTGAACAGGATGACTTCCATTATGACACATCTGGTGATCTGGAGAAGACCATACCTGAAGAAGCTTTTGGTGAGGAGGAGGTTGAGGAGGTAGCAAACTTTGAGGATTGGGAGGATGAAGCTGATCTATATACACCTGGCCCCTTGTTTCAGAAAGAGTTGAAGAAACAGCAAGCAGAGCTAAGGAGAAAGGAGGATGAGAATGCCAAGGTCTCAGACATCATATCTCAGAAGCTGAAAATTCAAAAGGCTGAACATGAAGACAAACAACATCTTCATAGTATTCATGTCAAAGAAAGGAGATTGGATGTGAGGATGAAGCAAGGAAGCAAGTGGGATAAAGCAAGGGAGATGTTTGATATCCCTCAGAGAGGCACAAACAATGATGCTACTTTTCTGAAGCTGCTTGAGAAGATCAGAATTGTTAATCCAGACAACTCATTATATATGAAGGCATTGAAGGAAGATATCCTAAGGATTACGTCTGCATTTGATCAAGTGAGGCAAGAACTGTTCATCTATGTCTCAAGTGCGCTTGAAGGGTCATTCACCATTTCTCTTGACCTCCTACAAAGAAGATCTCTATCTGAATTGTGGATTCTGATGAGTAAAGTAAAGAGATCTTCTTGCTTGAATGAGCTTCTATATGACCGGCTTAGAGATTCTGCTATGAAGGTCAGTCCTCAAGTTGTACATTTTCCTTATGAAGTCAAAATCTATAGAGGTACAACTTTAGAGACTGTGAGGCTGGATCCTGATTCCATGAAGCTACAGACTGCTATGCAACTGGTGAAGTTGGAGAATCTTCTTAGAACTTCTGGGTTTGCTTCTGTAGAGAAGTCTGAAGTTGCTGATATGATTTCAGACTACTGCACGGAGAAAATTCCAAGATATGCTCAGATGAAGAATAGATTGAAGAAGATCACCAATCAACCAGTAATGCCAAGTGGTGTGGTTTCTGAAAGTGATCGTGTCCTTGACAAAGATCTTCTAGTCACCTTACAAGAAGCTGAAGAAGGTGAAATTAGAGACTAAAGGCATGATGTAGTTAGCTCATTTGTAAATGTTATATCTTTAGAGCTAGGTAAATCAAGATAGGGAAATTTATCATTTGTTCAGGCTAGAGGAACATCTATCTTGTATTTATCTTTATTGTTTGAATCTGGAATTTGTTATATTTAATCCAGAACTTTTTATTATTTGCTTGGCTCTTAAAAGTCTTATCTTTTCTTGTTTTAGTTGAGTTATCCTCTAGAGGTATTTGGTTGTTATTGTCTAACAAACAAATAGGGGGAGATTGAAAGGCATATGTCCAGGCCTATTTGTAAACACCGAGGATTCTACTCAACTTTAATTAAGATGTAATAAGTAAATAATAAAAATCAATTGTCACAGGAATCTCAGAAGGTTATATCTGTCAAAGAATGAAGATTAAAGTCATCTACAGACTTGAAGTGATTCTACATTGAAAGAAGCTCAATTTATTGATCAAGCCTCAATGAAGTATTCAAGCTCAGTGGATTTATTAAAGTGACAGAGATTTCAAGTGGTGACAGAAAAAGATACTGATTACGGAGTTCTTGAATGAGAAGGTAGTGAATCACTGCTTAAAGTTAAATAGATAAAGAACAGACATTGTCGTTAGTCACTCATGAACCAGACAGTACATCGAGTGTCAACGTACTATTGTGTTTGTTATTTATCTAAGTTTTAAGTGATTCTGGAATTAATTGAGAAGTCAACTAATTCTATTTATTCTCTTATAAATAATTAATATTATTAAGTATATTATTTATTAAATTAATTCTGCAAAGAATTAATTTAATACATAATTTATTTAGTTAATTATTTAAATTAGAATAAAAATGAACTAGGAAGACTTAGATTTAAACTAGGAAGACTCAGTTTATTCAACTAGGAAGACTCACAAGCTTGTCTTCCCGATTGTCTTCCTAGAGTAAATGTAAGTCTTACCGATTGTCTTCCATGTACAATAGCTTGTCTTCCCGATTGTCTTCCAAGGCAAAAAGAATAGTTTTCCAGCAAGTCTTCTAAATACAATCTGCTAGTGGATTGGCGCGTGGAAAGGATGAACAAGTGAATTGTATAAATGAAAGAGGCAGTTGACATTACTAGATACAGAAGAGATATTACAAAAGATACAGAAGACAAAAAGCAAACAGACATTCCATTCAAAGCTCTGTCTTTATTTCTTCAACTGCAAAGCTCTAAATTTCTGCAAGAGTATTAATTCTTGATTGTTCTTAACATTTAATCCATAAGAATTGTATATCTTGTACTGCTTTGACTTTCTAGCGGATCATAATCCCTAGATTTTATATCGAACTACTTTTTAGTATTCGATCCTTTTTATTACAAAAATAGATAAATTCATGTCGAATTTATTCTAGATTTGTTTTATTAAGTTCTTTGTAATCAGTGATCAAAATTGTAACACCCCTCAAGTTTAATAGAGTTTCTATTTAACTTGAATATTGTTTCAGTTTTTATTCCACATTAATTTGTTCTAATTTGTTTAATCTTAAACGAACAAATTTCGATAAAACGGTATAGTTTGTATTCAACCCCCCTTCTACAAACTTATCAGGACCTAACACAACTTCAGCCATGAAACATTGTTAAGGCGATAAGTGTGAAGCATAATGTAACATAATATGTAACAGAGATAACTACAACTCAACAAAGGAACAAGACAGGCTATAATATTAACTGAAGCACGGGAATCCAGAAGAAAAGAAGAAACGGTAAACTCAAAAAATCAAAATATGGTATGTATTCTTGAAGTCCGTAAACAGGTCACGAAAAGAAGTTCATTAATATGTTCAAGCCTCAGTGACAAATAAAGAAACAAGACTTTCAAGACTACAGAAGTATTTGAATGATAAAGAGTTAGTACCAGAGGATTTCAGTGATTTTAATGAAGCAACCAGAACGACAAAAGACTTATCAACTGTATTGTATTGAATACGTAGAGGTATTGATCAAGTATTAGTCATCTGTGAACCAGACCAGTTGCACTAGTTGACAATACTAAAAAAGATCAAGATGTTTATCGTCTCGAAAGAAATTGATTTAAGTCAGACCTGAAACATCCTGGAAGTCAAAAGAAATTTAAAAGGTATGTTTAGGTTAAATTGAAATGCAATATGCTTGCTTCATGAAGATAGAATCTTCAAGTATCAAACTGCAAAATAAGTCATTCGATGGTTCTCATTTATGGAAAACCATCGAGAGAGGAAAGAAAAGTTTGATTAAAAACTATCGAGGAAGGAAAAACCAATTCGACAGTTTCTTGTTGAGAAACCATCGAAGTGGACAAAAGGTATTAGTTTGATAGTTTTATTTATAAAACTGTCGAACTACTTTCAAATAAACAAAGTAGTTTTTTTGATAGATTTTATTTAAATCTATCGAAGGAAAAGAAAACTTTGCCTTCGATAGTTTTTATTAAATGGAGCAGGTAGAAGTCATTTACATTTGTCAGAGGTTGGTGAAGGAAATGGACGGCCAGGATTGCATCTAGGCCTTCGATAGTTTTCCTAAGTCTACAAGTGAGAATTGAAGACAGTGTCTTCTTTAGCAGACAGTTACGGAAGATCATTTACTTTGATGAATTTAAGAGCTTGAACAAATTCTACAAAAGAAATTAATAGTGCCTTAAATTCAATCTTTTGTATTGATTACTGTAACTTGAACTCATTGAAGCTAATCCTACGGATTAGAATTGTAGCACCCTTCGTGGTTTATATTTATAAAACGATATATTCCCCGACTCGTGTTTCGATTTGGTAAATTTGAATTCGGACAAGAACACGATTAATTATCCGCGAACGAAATCCAATAATTTGTGAGTATCGTATTCAACCCCCCCCCCCCCTTCTACGATACTTTGGACCTAACAATAAGGATAGAACAGACTTTTCACAGCTCATTTACTTCCGCAATGTATCATTGCTACTTCCGCAATGAAACATTGCAGAAGCCGTTCATCTCAACCGTACACACGGTTTTTCAACGGCTATGATTTGGTGGTTGGGTTTTGACTATCCACTCTTGGTTGTGGATAGGGACCTATCTATATATCTATCTATACCATTATATAAGCGATGCGCGGTTTTTAATAATTGTGATTTTATTATTTATGTTTTAATATTTTATTAATTGTATTTGTTTAAATATGTAAGTTTTCTTAAATAATTAAAAGTATTAAAATAGGTTTTAAAATAAATAAGTAAGGGTCTGATTGCGATAATTTTAGAAAAAGAAGGAGTATTAGTAAAGAAAAATAGAAATGCAACATGTTTTAGTTGAAAAAGATAATTATTTATAAATACTTGTGTTATTATTTAATATTTTTTTGATAGATAATGATAATTAAGTGAAAACACGAAGTACCAAAACAGAGGTACCATACCGACCAAACTTTTAATGTTTCGGTTAATGTAAGATAGTAAGATAGCATAGAGTAGAAGATAATACTTACAGAAAATGCAAGTTTCTATAAAATAAAATATCGAAGTTTTATTTTCTTTTCATTTAATTTCTCGAGTAACTATATTTTAAACAATAAAAGGTAGAATTTTTAAAAATATTTAAATTAAATTTTATGATATAATAAAATTGATTAATAGATGATGTAATTTATTTAGTAAATTAATTTGTTATTTGTTTAGATTTGGTAACAAAGTGAGAGAGAAATATGTTTAAACGAGAGTGATTCATTAGGAGGGTCATGTTATATTCTAGAATTTAATATTGATGTTATTTTATATATTTTAAAATAGAAGTTGGAATATGAATTTTGAGAAAAATAAAAATGGTGATAAATATACTAATATTTGATATAATAATAAAATAATGAAAGATATTAAACAATTGCCCTTTTTCATATTTATTAAAAAAAATTGTAAATAACCAAGACGAAACAGAGAATTTAAAAAAAACCTAAATTTTATGTTAGAAATATTATTTTATCAAAAACATATTAAATATTCAAATTAAATATTTAAATATTAAAAAGTTATTTTTGCTAAAATAAATTAAATATTGTTCCAATTGAAACACAAATCCTAATCTTATTTAATTAGGTTGGTTGATGGAATCAGTGTTCTAAAAGTCGGTCGACTAACCGATTAATCCTAGAAGTATTTGAACTACTGCTAGCTCATCCACACTTGAAGTAGAAATTGTTGAAGTTTGAAGTGCAAGTGTGGAGGGAGTTTCCATAGAGGCAATAGAAGTGGATGTTAACGGATAGCTGATTTGGGGCATATCCGTAGACAGACAGACACTTGTCAACGGATGAGAGATATCCGTAGATGAAGGAAAAGAAGTAGCTCTTGAAATGGAGACTAAGGCTGAATCTATGGAGATTGACTTAAGATTTGAAGCCACAGATTGAGCCAGAGTCTGAGAAATGATAGATTGGTGATCCAACAAATCATCAATAAGATGGTGATCACCAATTTCAGAGTGGGGCTTCTCCAAGAAGGTTAAATATGGAGAATCAGGAAGTGATGTGTGAATCATATCCACATCCAGAGAGAGAGTGGGTGAGCTTGGTGTTTCTGTTTCAGTTTGAATGATTAGAGAATAGGGTTGTGACTCCACATTTACTGGAGCCACATCAAACTGAATTTGAGATGGTGTCATTGACACTGTGTGTGATCCCTGTGTAACCCCGGATTGTTTAGACCTTTTTCTCCTTGAATAGGCCATGGTTGTATCTGTGGGGCTTCTTGTGTCCCTATCCCTCTTGTACTGTGTCCCTGGTTGGGGACTCTTTTCAATAGTAACATCCTTTTGGGAGGATGCCACTAGGGATGTGATATTTTCCTTTTCGACCACTGTATCTTTTTGAGAAGACACGGGGTGGCTAGGCTAGGACACATTTATCTCACCCTCCTTGTTCTTGGGGTTTCTTTGATGTTCACCCCTTCCCTCACCTCTCACTATCTCCTTCACACTCCCCTCAAGGGTTTTGGTAGTTTTTGCAACAGATGCCTTTTGAGAAGCATCTGAGGTTTGCTTTCTAGATTTTGATTTGGGAATAATGGTGGTGACCACTTGGGTAGAAGACTGTTGGACAGTACCAGTTTCCATTGTGGTACTAGGAATCAAAGAAACAACAACAGATGTAGGAATAGTTGAGGAGATTACCCGACTCACCTGTGCCTCTTGAGCTGCATTGACAATTGGTGGATACACCAATGGAACTTCCCTGTTGTGGCTCAGCCTATTCAAGTCCTCAAGGACTCTCTTATTCTGAACCCAACACTCCTTCGAGTTTACAGGGAAATGGATCACCAAGTTGCTGTCTACATGGTTAGCTAGCATATTAAAGAATCTAGCATAATAGATATTCTTACTTCTATGTTAATCCCAAATGACCTAACAGAATTGTAGAAGGGGGGGTTGAATACAATTACTTGATATTTCTCAAACTTAAAACAACTTACAAATTAAAACTGAACTTATAAAATAAAAACCACAAGCACTTAATAATTTCAGTTGGATTGTTTGATGATCCAACTGAAGTGATTTTTATTGCGGAAATAATCTGTGATACAAAAGTACACAGCTGCTCAGTTACAATAATGTAGAGAAGAAAAGTGCTCTCAAAAATAGCTAATACAATCTATTTGTTTTTCTTCTCTTCTTTCTAAAGTAACTGCTACACTTGGTTATATAAACCCAAGTTTACAACTCTATTTTTGGCTACACTAAAAGAACTTTGAGTAACCGCCAATAGTTTGCTTTTCATCCCTTTGTCCAGTGGTCCTTGGAGATATTTGCTTTTGTCTTCATGCTTATTATGATCACTCCCAAGAGCCCAATTGGAAACTGGGAATGTTTCCTTATTCCCCATGTCCATTTTAATGGTTTCCAATGCAAAGTACACTTCCACATCACCTTTAGATCTGTTCAGTAAACTGTCACTATCACTTTGTCAACTATTCAGAAAAGCAATAATGATTCGTTGATAGCAGGGAGAGGTGTTTCGTTGATAGCTTTATTCTTCATTTCTTTGATGAGTAAACTCCATACCGTTGACAGAGTAATCTTCATTCCGTTGACATGTCTTCACTTAGGCAAAATTACAAGGCATGAGATATTTACAATTAACCAACCTATTTTGCCTATCTAGTACTTAGTCAACATGACTTAGAAAACCTATCCAATATCTACAATGAAATGCATATCAAACTAGAAGTATTGTACAGTGCAATTGCTACATCACTCATTTCGTTGATGAGCTTCCTGTCAACGGAATGCTGCAAAGCATGCCATTTCGTTGACAGCTACAAAATGACTTTACACAAATTCTACTAAGTGTTTTATGTTTATCATCAAGAACAACATATTCCTAACAATCTCCCCCAATTTATGACTGATAGAATAATAGCCATAAATCAAGAGACTTGATGATAACAAAAACACTCAGATACATCATAAATTACAAAAGTAGAAAATGCATTAAGCTTCATAATATTTTAGACAAAATACAAGACTTACAAGACTAATGCCCAAAAGTGCTCCTCTAGACTGAACAAATGATTCATCTGTGTCTTCTTTGTGGCATAGTCTTCTTCCCTCTCTTAGAGTTGTTTTCCTCAATTTGGACCTGTAGCCTTCTGTAAAAGATATTCTCTTCTTCATCTTGATCACCAAGCATGGATTGCATAAACTTTAGAGTTTGATTAGATGCCTTATCCAGCTGGTCTTCCATCCCGAAGAATCTTCTGCAATTGTCCTTGTCCTTAAATTCCATCATCCATTATGGTTGAAGATGGATCTTCTTTCCTGTTGAGGGCACTCTAAGCATCCTGGGAAGAGCCTCAGGCTTGTTCCAGCTAGCCTTTATCTGACAAATTTTGGAGACCACCTCAGACTTGGCTGTTTTGGTGAAGCCAAAGTCTTTCTTCAAGCATCTAAACACTGAGAGTAGTGTTTGGTAGTCTTCTCCTAAAATTCTGTAGAGAGGCCACACCTGTTCTCTACCACCCTTGAATACAAAGACCAGTCTCTCAGGCAATTTTTGAAAAGCTGCAATGCCCCTTACTTCCACCAGGTTGTCTAAGTCAAGATGTAGACTGGATTCTTCCCTGATGTCAGCAATGTACATGTAGTCCTCTGGATTTGCAGGGGGTTTCTGAGGTTGTGGCTTTCTCATAAATACTGGCTTTGCCTTAACAGCCCTTTTCTTTGTCTTCATTGGTTGATCCTTCTCAAATAGAAACTTTGGAAAGTAGGCCTCATCAATTTCAAAAGGCTCCTCTTTTGGCATTATTGGTTGATCATGAAAGTTGACAGGATGTGCAGGATCACAGGCCAACTTTCCTTCATGAGGTTCATCAACAGGAATTTGATGTGCACTAGTTGTGGAAGAGTCTTGGGCAGTGTCCTGAGAATCATCTTTATCAAAGTTTAGATTCCTTTTTGCTCTAGCCTTTGGCTGCCTTACACTCTTCCTTTCCTTTCCAGCTTCATCCTTGGCCTTTTCTTCCTTTAGGGTTTCTTCATCTTCAAGTGATTGAGCAACTGCAAGAGCTTGCATTGCTGCCCTTTCAGATTCTTCAGCTTTGGCCTTAGCAAAATTTGGGTGACCAACCCAAATGCAGATTTCCTTGCTATCCCTATAGATGATGGCCCTTTGGTTCCTTATGCTTGGATGATTGCTTTCTTTGCTTTCAATAATCAGCTTCCCTAGGATTTTGAACTCATCTGGCTTTGGTGGAGGATAAAATATCCTTGCAGTGTTCTTGACCTTGGGTTTGACAGGTGATATTGGAGATATCCCTCTTGCATCCACATTCTTAAAGCATGAAGCTTGCCCTTTCTCATTTCTTGAATCTTGAAAGAGTCCATGCTGAAGGGGTTCTATAACATAAGAACTCTTGAACTGTGGCTCCCATTCCGTTGATGTTACAACCATGGCATTCGTTGATGGTTGATCCGTTGATGGATTTGAATTCTTTGCAGTTTCAGCAATTTTCTTGACCCTTGCTTCTATGTTGGACCAATGATCTTTAATCTGTTCTGCAAGTCTCATCCTCATAGAAGCTTCCTGAATCAGGTCAATACCATCCTTTTTCTTCTATCCAAGCTCCCCCATTGCTAGTGGCTCATTTGGTAAGGAAATGGCTGGAACCAAAACCTTTGTGATTTGTATATCAAGCTCTTTAGATTTCTCTAGCTCCTTAGATTTCTCCCCCTTTTTGTTATCGTCAAGTGAGATGATAGGGAGTCCTTGAGCTGCCAAAAGCTGGGTGAGTAGCTGTGTCTGCTTTTCCTGTTCCTTTTGCATGTGAGAAAGTGTAGCCTCAACTTTGTCCACTCTAGAGGAAAGAGTCTTCAAAGATGAGGACACTTCAGGTTCCTTGGAGAAAAACCTGTTCATCTTGGACACAGTTAGAAGAGGAAGCTTTTCATCTAGCCTCCTGTCAGTAGCATCCCTGAGGTTGCTAATGGAATCCTTGATTTCTGTAGCTTCAATCCTTGTCTGTAGCATCTGTAGTCTTTGGATTTCCAGAGAATCCATGATGGCCTTGTAGAATTTATTGTCCCTTGCATTTGCAGACTCATGAGCTAGATATGCCTCAGTGTACTGCCTTGAGATAGCAGCATCTAGAGTGCATCTTCCTTGCATATCCTGAGAAAGCCAGTTTGGTCTAGGAGGCACCACAGAAGTCCCAGTCTGTGAAGTAGTGGCCACCTGTAGATTGTCACCAAAGCTGTCCTCATCATCAGAAAAGTCAAAGTCTCCACTTGCTGCAGCTGTTGGAGATAGATTGGTCAAGGTATCATTTGCTCTTTGCATTGATGCAGTTGTATGAATTAGGTTTAGTGACCTCTCTGCCTCCACATTGCCCTGTTGAGCCATAATTTGATAGGCTGGCACAGGGTGAGTAAAGGTCTCAGGATCCAGGGAAATACTATCCAGAGTTTGTTGATAATGCTCTTGGAAAGTAAGTTCCCTTTCTCCCTCATTGAGCCTCATTAACTCACTAGCAATGGCTGCCTCCTCCCTTGCTGCTCCTGTAGTCCCTTATCTCTCTCCTCTATTTTCTTGCATCATGGGCTCCCCATGGCTCACACATCTCACACCCTCACCTTCACCTACTAAGGTGGAACCCTCAGTCTCTCCTTTTGTCTGGCTGGAAGAAATAGCCAGCCTCTCACTCTCATTCTCTTCTTTTGCCTGGCTGCAAGCCAGCCTCTCAATTTCACTCCCTCTCAAACCTAAAAGTGTCTCAACTACCACCAGGTCATCTACACTAGTTGTGGAAACAACTTGATTTGCAATAAGGGGTGTAGAATGACCTATCAACGGAATGGTAGTTTGAACTGTCAACGGTATGGATACCGTTGATGGAGAAACACTTGTCAACGAAAGAGACTGTTTCGTTGATGAAGTCAATAAAGCACTTTGAGAAAGTGAAATTACAGTAGAATCTGTGGTGATTGATTTTAGAGATTGGTCCACAGATCCTCTTGCAACTTCAGAAAAAGTTGGTTGATGGCCCAACAAATCACTTAACAAGTGATGGCCACCAGCTTCAGAGTGGGGCTTCTCCAAGATAAGAGTTGGAGAATCAGGAATAGATGAATGGATCATGTCCACATCTAAAGACTGAGTTGGTGAATTTGATGGAAATAGTTCAAGGTTGATGTTTAGAGAATGGGACTGTAACCCCAGAGTAATAATAGGGGTTACATCAAACTGAATTTGTGAAACTGGAAGTGTTGCTTCCAGAGTGTGTGCACCCTGTGTACCCTTGGATTTTTGCTTCACTCTCTTTTGGTATTGGGAAAATGTAGACTGTGGGCTTGAAGTGTCCCTTACCCTCTTGGAGTGTGCTCTTGGAGGAGAGCTTGTTTCAATAATCACATCCTTTTGGGAGGATGCAACTAGACTTGTGTTTAAATCCATTTTACTCATTGTGCCTTGTTGGGAAGACACAATGGGGCTTGGTTGGGACACACTATCCTCTCCTTCCTTATTCTTGGGGTTTCTTTGATGTTCACCCCTTCCCTAACCTCTTACAGCTCCAGAATCACTCCCCTTAGGTTGTGAAGTAGTTTTTGCAACAGGTGCCTTTTGAGAAGCACCTGAGGTTGGCTTTGAGGATTTCTTAGATTTAGGTTTTGCTGCTTGGGCAGGAGCCTGTTGGGACACAGCTACAGACTCCATAGCAACATTGGTAGGGGAAACAATAGAAGTAGCAACTACACTAACAGGGTTAGAAGAAGTTACCTCAATGATGGGCAGATACACCACTGGGACATCACCATTGTGGTTAAGTCTCAGGATATCTGTCAAAACCCTCTTCTCTTGCACTAAACACTCAAACCTGGAAACAGGGTTAGAGATAACTAATGGTGCTGGACTAACATGGTTAGCCAACATCATCATAAACCTAGCATAATAGATATTCTTTTTCCTATTTGCCTTATCACCCAACTTAGCACCAATTTCATACATAAGTTGGGTGCTAAAGTTATAATATCTATCAGTTAGGAGCATGGTTAAGAGAATTAACATGGAATTAGTTAATGCATCAAAATTACTAATTTTGCCAGAAAATACCTTTATGAATGCATCAGCTAAGTAACTGTATTCTCTAACCAAACCTCTCCTAATAATCTTACCCAAATTATCAGTAGGCAATGAGTAGTTTATAGAATTTAGCATGTTAACAATTTCAGTGATTGTAGGCAAAGCATTACAGTTATTTTCAGGAATATGTAGACATGCTTGCAATACATCAGAATTAACTATATACTCATTACCTTGGATGGTGAATTGAAAAGTGCAATTTGTCCCACTATACTCAAATGAGGTCCAAATCTCCTCGATTATCTCATTGTAGAGTGGTGTAGAGTGAAACATTGCATAGCTCAACTTGCAATTCTTCATGAAGTCCATCATCTTGAAAAAGATGTTGTTCGGGCTTTCCTTGACAACAAAGGGGATGGAGTTGTTTTTCTCATAGATAAACCCTCCAGCAGACATAAGCTTGACTATGGGTGCCATTGTTGAGTGTAGAAAAGCTTCGAACTGAATTGCTTGTTAGAGAGAAGAAGAAAGAAAAGCCTTTGGAATTTTTGAGAACAGGTAAAAAAGAATTAAAGAAAATAGAATTTCTTAAATACTCCCCCAAAAATTCTCAGAAATTAAATCCAACAATCAATGTAAATTACTGGATTGGCTTAAAAAATATAACTGTTACCTTTAAAGTATTACCATGATTTATACTTATAGGGGTGTATGTATAGATCGTGGTAACGGACGTGTCAAATTTCAACGGTTCAGATTAATTGCGCTAAATCAACGAATCAGGATTGGGCGGTTAACGTCCCGTCTTATTTCGTTGATAAAGCTGTGTTTCGTTGATATAAAAGAGCTATCAACGAAACACCCAGAAAAATGCTAAGACTGTCAACGAAATGGTTCGTTTCGTTGACATAGTAATTTTGACTTAGACAAAATTTTACTTTTTCCTGAGAAAATTAATTCACAGAAAAACATAGCAAATTTCTGGCTGAATTTTAACTTGTAAACATCTCAGAAATAATTAAGAGAAATTTAGCATACCTAGCTCACTTACTAATCTTGAGAATGTTGATTCATCAAGTGGCTTGGTAAAGATGTCTGCAAGTTGTTGTTCACTTGGAAAAAAATGTAACTCCACAGTACCATTCATAACATGTTCTCTAATGAAATGGTACTTGATGTCAATGTGCTTGGTCCTTGAATGCTGCACTGGATTCTCAGTAATGGCAATGACACTAGTGTTGTCACAGAAAATAGGAATTTTCTCAACTCTTATTCCATAATCAAGTAGTTGATTTTTCATCCATAAAATCTGTGCACAACAACTTCCAGCTGCAATATACTCAGCCTCAGCTGTGGAGGTAGAAACTGAGTTTTGTTTCTTGCTGAACCATGAGACAAGCTTGTTTCCTAAGAATTGACAGGTGCCAGTTGTGCTTTTCCTGTCAATTTTACATCCTGAAAAATCTGCATCTGAATAACCAATTAGTTCAAAGCCAGATTCTCTAGGATACCAAATGCCAAGGTTTGGTGTTCCTTTGAGATATCTGAAAATTCTTTTAATAGCAACTAAATGGGATTCCCTAGGATCAGCCTGAAATCTAGCACATAGACATGTAACAAACATAATATCAGGTCTACTAGCTGTTAAATATAGAAGTGAGCCTATCATGTCTCTGTAACTTGAAATGTCCACAGATTTTTCCTTAGTATTCAATTCAAGTTTGGTGGCAGTAGGCATGGGAGTTTTGGCAGGAGAGCATTCCATTAAGTTAAATTTCTTTAATAAATCATGAATATATTTTGTTTGACTAATGAAAATGCCTTCATTAACTTGCTTCACTTGGAGACCAAGAAAGTATGTTAATTCCCCCATCATGCTCATTTCATATTTACTTTGCATAAGCTTGGCAAACTTTTGACAAAGTTTCACATCTGTAGACCCAAAGATTATGTCATCTACATAAATTTGAACAAGTATAGTAGAGCCATTCACAACCCTGTGAAACAGAGTTTTATCTACAGTACCTCTAGTGAAGTGATTCTCAAGGAGGAACTGTGAAAGTGTGTCATACCAGGCTCTAGGTGCTTGTTTCAAACCATAGAGTGCTTTGAGGAGGAAGTATACATATTCTGGAAAATCATCATCTTCAAAACCAGGAGGTTGACTTACATACACCTCCTCTTCCAATTCCCCATTCAGAAAAGCACTCTTCACATCCATTTGATAGACCTTGAAATTGGCATGGGCTGCATAGGCTAGGAAAATCCTTATTGCTTCTAATCTTGCAACAGGAGCAAAGGTTTCATCAAAATCAATTCCCTCTTCCTGTGAATAGCCTTTTGCAACCAATCTAGCTTTGTTCCTTGTGACTATGCCATTTTCATCCATCTTGTTTCTGAACACCCATTTTGTGCCTATGACACTCCTGTCCTTAGGCTTGGGCACCAGCTTCCAAACATTGTTCCTCTCAAATTGGTTTAGCTCCTCTTGCATAGCTAAAACCCAATCTGGATCTAGAAGTGCATCCTCAACTTTCTTTGGCTCATCTTGAGACAGAAAGCTGCTATATAGACATTCCTCTTGAGTTCCTCTTCTAGTTTGGACTTTTGAAGAAACATCACCTATAATAAGTTCAAAGGGATGATCTTTAGTCCATTTCCTTGAGGGAGGAAGATTTTCTCTTGACGAGGTAGCTTCATGATCATGATTGCCTTGATTGGATAATTGTCCTTGAGAAACTCCCCCTGAGTTTGTTGTCCCTAATTGATCACTTCTAGAAGCATTTCTGTGACTGTCAACGGTATGACCATTTTGGCTGTCAACGAAACGCTCATTTTGACTGTCAACAAATCCTCCATTATGACTGTCAACGAAATGACCATTTGGTCTGCTAGCAGCTATTCTTTTCAATCTCAATGCAGCAATTTCATCTTCACTGCTGCTTTCATCTGTGCTAGATACAACAACTTTAGGCTGTTTCTCAGTAGCCTTAACATGATTCACTTGATCTCCTTCCTCATTTTCAAAAGAAAGACTTTCATGGAAACCTTCATCACAGAGACCTTGAATTTTGAGATCATCAAAAACAACATGTACAGATTCCATAACAATGTTGGTTCTGAGGTTATAGACTCTGTAAGCTTTCCTTGCTGCATATCCCACAAATATTGCTTCATCTGCCTTTGCTTCAAATTTCCCCAAATGCTCAGCTTGATTCCTCAAAACAAAGCATTTGCATCCAAAGACATGAAGAAAATCCAATAGTGGCTTCTTTCCTTTGAGTAGTTGATAAGGGGTCATTCCCTTGGCCTGATTAATCAAAGAAATATTTTGAGTGAAGCAAGCTGTGTTAACTGCCTCAGCCCAAAAATAAGTTGGTAACTTTGATTCATCTAGCATTGTCCTTGCAGCTTCAATAAGTGTTCTGTTTTTCCTTTCAACTACACCATTTTGTTGTGGTGTCCTTGCTGCTGAAAACTCATGCAAAATACCATTTTCTTCACAGAACACCTTCATACTTGAATTCTTGAATTCTGTCCCATTGTCACTCCTAATCCTTCTTACTTTGAAATCAGGATGATTGTTTACCATCTTGATGTGATTGATAATGATTTCACTTGCCTCATCTTTTGAGTGTAAAAAGAAGGTCCATGTAAATCTAGAAAAATCATCAACAATCACAAGACAGTATTTCTTCTTTGAGATAGACATGAAATTTACAGGGCCAAATAGATCCATATGAAGTAATTCAAGCTGATGGACAATTGATGACTCTGTCTTGCTTTTGAATGATGCCTTCTTTTGTTTCCCTTTTTGACAGGCATCACACAAACCATCCTTGGAGAACTCCACTTGTGGAATTCCTCTAGCAAGATCTTTCCTCACCAAATCATTCATAACTTTAAAATTCAGATGAGATAATTTCTTGTGCCATAGCCAACTTTCATCCTTGCTTGCCTTGCTGAAGAGACAAGTGATGGTGTCTGGACTTGTGCTACTAAAGTCAGCAATGTACACATTCCCTCTTCTGAATCCAGTCATTACCACATTGTTGTCTCCTCCTTTAGAAACAACACAGGCTTCTTTAGAAAAAGTAACTAAAAATCCTTTGTCACAAAGTTGGCTGATACTAAGAAAATTGTGCTTAAGACCATCCACCAATGCAACCTCATCTATGATGACATTCTCTTTTGAAATCAAGCCATATCCCTTAGTGTAGCCTTTGCTGTCATCTCCAAAAGCAATACAAGGGCCAGCTCTTTCCTGAAACTCTGTGAGCAGGGTAGAATCACCAGTCATGTGTCTTGAACAACCACTATCCAAGTACCAAAGATTCCTTTTGTCTCCCTGCACACAACAAAACCAAATCAAGTTGATTTTGGTACCCAAGTTTCCTTGGGTCCTGTTTTGTTAGCCTTTGCTTTTCCTTTTATATCATTTTTCACCTTGGGCTCAGATTGATTTAAATCAATCTTTACCCTTGGTGTTGATTTCTGAGGGTTGCTCACATTTTCATTCACAGCATGCATAGTTGGAGGAACAAACATGTTATTCATATTCCATGGCATTTGTGGCACATTAAACATATTCATGTATGGACTAGGCACAAATGGCATGCTGGCATATGGATTTTGAAATTGTGCATATGGAGCAAACATGTTAGGCATAATAGGCATTGTAGGCATAGAACCATTCATTGCAGGCTTAGACATTTTCACTTTAGCAACCTTCTTAACATATTTGCAGTTAGTAGATAAATGACTAACACTTCCACAATTGACACATGTCTTTCTAGGAGCATATTTATCATGTGTGTAATTGTTGTGTTTGTTAATCCCTACTTTGCCATTCCTGTTATTCTTTTTATTTCCCTTAGCCTCAACTTGAACATTCTCTAACTTATCTTTCAATTGCTTGTTGGACAAGTGACCTACATTAGCTCTCTCAACAGGCTTCTCAACTTTCTTTGATTTACTAGACTCACCTTGAACAAAGTTCTTGGTGACAGGACCATACTTGTTATTAAGTCTAGTGAGTTCTTCTTTTCTTTTCTCTGTCAACGAAACAGCTTGATCGGTTGATGGTTCATCTGTCAACGAAACATTGCATTCCGTTGACATATCAACCTTCAACAAATGATCATTGTTGTTTGTTGACTCTGTTTCTGATTCTAAGGTTTCACCAACATACCCTAGCTTCTCTTTGTTCTTTTTCCATGATTGTTCACAGAAAGATTCCATACCTTGAACATTAATGATGTTGTTAGCAACATTCCTGGCATCTTTCCATTTAGCAATCACACTTTGTTCTATTTCAAGTTGTGTTTTAAGAATTTCTTCCCTTTCTAACACGTTCTCAAGTTCCTTCTTAGCATCCCTACTAACACACCTCATTTTCTCAAAATCAATGAGTTGTGCTTCTAACATTGCATTCCTATCACTTAAGAGAAAATTAGTCTCTTTTATTCTTGAATTCTCTTTGGTAAGTGATTTAAGAGTAACACGTAAATTATATAGTACAGTAGACATTTCATTTACTGCACTATCGCATTCCTCTTTAGAGAGCTCAGAAAGATTAGTAATTGTTACCTGGTTGCTTGAGGAGCTTGCTTCCTGCTCATGATTGTTAGCCATAAGAGCCAAGTTGACATACTCAACATCATCATCAGAATCTTCACCATTACCAGCCCAATCATACTCCTGAGACATGAAAGCCTTTTCTTTTTGCTTGAGAACTTCAAAGTATTTCTTTTTATAATCAACAGGCTCAAATTTCCTGTTGCCCTTCTCAACCTTGGGCTTTCTGCAGTCCCCAGCAAAGTGACCAAGCATTCCACAATTGAAACATTTAGATTTAGACTTTTCAATCCAGTTACTTTTGCTGGGTTGAAAGTCTCTCCTTGGTGGCCTAGCTTCTGAGTTTCTCTTGAACTTGAACTTAGAGAATTTTCTTGACAGAAAAGCAATGTGTTCATCAATCTCATCTAAGTCATCCAAGTTGACTGGTTCTGGTTCTTCTTCTTTTGTCATCTTGCCTTTACCCTTGCTAACATCACTCCTACAACTAGCTCGACTAGTTGTGGCCTTTGCAGCTTCTTCATTGTCATCTTCCAGTTGGTTCACAGATGCAATCAATGCAATAGATCCACCTTTCTTCTGTACCTTTTCAATTTCTTCATCTTGCTTCATTTCCAACTCATATGTCTTCAAGGTTCCATAAAGCCTTTCAAGAGTGTAGTCTTTGTACTCTTGAGTGTTTCTGAGAGAAACAGTCATGGGCTTCCATTCTTTTGGAAGAGCTCTAAGAAATTTAAGGTTTGAATCCTTGGTTTGATAGATCCTCCCATACAACTTTAATCCATTCAAAAGCTTCTGAAACCTACTAAACGTGTCATTTAGGGTTTCACCAGCTTTAAAATGAAAATGCTCATATTGTTGTATGAGGAGCTGCATTTTGTTTTCCCTAACTTGCTCAGTTCCTTCACAGAGAGTTCTAACAGTGTCCCATACTTCTTTGGAGGATGTACAGTTTATGACATTGTCAAACATCTCTTGCTCCAAACCATTAAATAGAATGTTCATGGTTCTTTTATCTTTATGGATTTCTGCAACATCTTCAATAGTCCATTCTGAGACAATTTTTGGAATTTCCACATCAGGAGCATCATCTGGCACTCCAATTCTAGATGCAAACTTCATGGGAACGTGTGGACCTTTCTCAATGCAGTCTACATACCTCTCATCCA
The DNA here is from genome assembly GCA_030848705.1 of Heracleum sosnowskyi. Classification (NCBI taxonomy): domain Eukaryota; kingdom Viridiplantae; phylum Streptophyta; class Magnoliopsida; order Apiales; family Apiaceae; genus Heracleum; species Heracleum sosnowskyi. The sequence goes on from CM061244.1 coordinate 38,537,361, forward strand.
TAGACATGAGATGTAAATGCATCTTTACTTTCCAGTGAAAGTAATTGTCCTTATCAAGAACTGGTATCTTTACACCTGCATCCTTCTTCACCATGGTTACTGTTTTTGGTCTTGATCTTTAAACTTCTTGTATGTTAGAAGCTTGCTCTGATACCAATTGTTAATCCCAAATGACCTAACAGAATTGTAGAAGGGGGGGGTTGAATACAATTACTTGATATTTCTCAAACTTAAAACAACTTATAAATTAAAACTGAACTTATAAAATAAAAACCACAAGCACTTAATAATTTTAGTTGGATTGTTTGATGATCCAACTGAAGTGATTTTTATTGCCGAAATAATATGGGATACAAAAGTACACAGCTGCTCAGTTACAATAATGTAGAGAAGAAAAATGCTCTCAAAAATAGCTAATACAATCTATTTGTTTTTCTTCTCTTCTTTCTAAAGTAACTGCTACACTTGGTTATATAAACCCAAGTTTACAACTCTATTTTTGGCTACACTAAAAGTACAATGAGTAACTGCCAATAGTTTGCTTTTCATCCCTTTGTCTAGTGGTCCTTGGAGATATTTGCTTTTGTCTTCATGCTTATTATGATCACTCCCAAGAGCCCAATTGGAAACTGGGATGTTTCCTTATTCCCCATGTCCATTTTAATGGTTTCCAATGCAAAGTACACTTCCACATCACCTTTAGATCTGTTCAGTAAACTGTCACTATCACTTTGTCAACTATTCAGAAAAGCAATAATGATTCATTGATAGCAGGGAGAGGTGTTTCGTTGATAGCTTTATTCTTCATTTCGTTGATGAGTAAACTCCATACCGTTGACAGAGTAATCTTCATTCCGTTGACATGTCTTCACTGAGGCAAAATTACAAGGCATGAGATATTTACAATTAACCAACCTATTTTGCCTATCTAGTACTTAGTCAACATGACTTAGAAAACCTATCCAATATCTACAATGAAATGCATATCAAACTAGAAGTATTGTACAGTGCAATTGCTACATCACTCATTTCGTTGATGAGCTTCATGTCAACGGAATGCTGCAAAGCATGTCATTTCGTTGACAGCTACAAAATGACTTTACACAAATTCTACTAAGTGTTTTATGTTTATCATCAAGAACAACATATTCCTAACATTCTAGATACTTTATTTCCTAACTTAGCACCTAATTCATAAAGAATCAGAGATCCTAGGTTGAAAAAGCTATCATTAAGAATCATGAAAACAATATCTAGCATGGAAGAAATAACAGCATCATAATTGTTAATCTTACCGAAAAACACCTTTAGAATGGCATCAAAGAAAAAGATCCATTTTTTGACCATTCATTTTCTTTGAATTTTACTCAGATTATCAGTAGGTAAAGCATAGTTAATCATATTCAGCATGTTAACTATATCAGTATCACTATGCTTTTCCAATATATTGTTATCAGGTAAATTCAAGCAAGCAGTAATGACGTCACCATTAATCACATGTTCCTTACCTTGAAGAACAAAAGTAATTGTAGCATTCATAGAATCAAAAAATGCCGATTCCCAGATAGCTTCAATTACCTCAAAATAAAGATTGGGGGCTTTGAGCATAGCTTTGGAGAGCCTACAGTTCTGAATGAACCTCATCACAGTGTGATATGATGCGCTCTTCTCCTCAAAGTCCACCAGAGCCGTGAAGTTGTTCTTCTCATAGGTGAACCCAGTGAGTGACATTATCTTGCTTACAGGTGCCATTGGTAATAGCTTTGAGCTTGCAGAAAGAAATTAGCCTTGAGAGAAAAGAGGGTTTCTTGCCTTAGTGAATTTTTGGAGAAAGGTAGAAGAAAATGAGCTGAGAGTAAAATTTAATTTATACTCCCCCAAAATAATTCACTAATTAAATCAGAATAATTGGAATAAACTATCTGATTGGGCAAGAAAGTAACCGTTTAAAGATAATGGAGTGAAAAGTAAAGTCACGAATTTACTGTAATTACTCACACGTACTATACGCAAGTAACTACGGATAAGATTGTGACTTTAACGGTCATGATTAAATTAAAATATCTATGGATAGAATCCTACCTTGGGATTTGATATCCGTAGAGGTGTAAAACTATATCCGAAAGAAAAAAAAATCCAGTGTCAAAAATGACCATCAACGGATGAAGGTATCCGTAGAGGGAGAAATTTTGACTTAGGCAAAATTCTTCTTTTTCAGAGAGTTTTAATTCTCATGAAAATCATTTTGACACTGGCTGCATTTCAGAATGTCACACATTTACATAGATTGAGAGAAGTTAAGCATACCTAGCTCACTTACCAACCTTGAGAATGTTGATTCATCAAGTGGCTTGGTAAAAATGTCTGCAATCTGCTGCTCACTTGGAACAAAATGAAGTTCCACAGTACCATTCATCACATGTTCCCTGATGAAGTGATACTTTATGTCAATGTGCTTGGTTCTTGAGTGTAATATCCGTGATTTTTTTTATATATATAAATGAATAAATGATATATTTGGTATAAAATATTTTGTGGGATATTTAAATATTATTAAGGTGAGAATGTTAAGTGATTATGTGTTATTTGGTGAGTCAGAAGCCCTTTCAAATATTTCGTCGTTTGAAATTTTCTTCAATCTTGAGCCCCGTTTTGAAAATTCAAGGGCCCCGTTGAGATTTTGTACATCATTATTATTCCTTCGTCCTTCGTATTTGAAACGTTATCGAAAGGATTATTCATATCATTTCATCCCTAGTTATTTGATCTTGCCAGTATAATTCGTTTTGTTCAAAAAGGGAAAAATTGTTCAAAACCCTAATTGCTTAGGGGGGCGGATATATCGTTTATCTCAATATTTCATTTGTTATAGCCCCAGTATTCTTGAGCATTAGTTATATAATGATATGTATTGATTTGGATAATTATCAATCCTTGTAGATAATTATCTTCTCGTAAAACGTGTTTTTAACCTAATTAGGGGTTTTAAACGATCCAGTGGATCTATAACGATCCAAAAGTGTTCCTTGGGGTATTATTTTTCCAAAAATATATAAAGACGAATCGTACCTTATAACCTTCATAATCTGCACTGCGTATAATCAAAAAGTAAAAATTCCCGAAACGTGTTCTTCGTGTTCTTGAATAATCAATCCATTCGTTCAAGGTGTTATTGATTTCAGAAATCAAAGTTCAAGTACTCAAATCAAAGCTCTTGATCTCTAGTTTCAGAATCTTCCAACCTCGTCATCATCATCTGATAATTTTTCGATTTGTTATGAATTTTTCAATATTCGAATTAAAATTAGGGTTCATACCCGATTTGGGGATTTTCATTCTGTTGATTCTCCGTTCAATTGGTTGCTTCTAACATGTTCCTAGGGTTCTAATTAGCAAGAATCCATGATTTAATTTCATGTTTAAGTTCAATTTTGATGGGTTTAATTTTCGGGTTTTGACCCGAATTTTTCTTTTGCTTCGTTCGTTCTTGTTGTTGATCTGACATTGATTATGATAAAGGGCTTTTATTGTATGAGATATAAGCTTCATTTTGACATATTAAATGTTGAGTTTCATGTAGTAATAAAGGAGATCGGGTTTCCGGTCGGAGTTGTTCCCGACGGTTTCTTTGACCGAATTCTGGGCTCGATTCCGGCTTGGGACAAATGTGTTTATGTGGTAGATGTGTTTGTCTTGCAAGGGCGAACAAAAGCCCTATGGATTTGTATGTGTTTGATCGGGAATGAAAGATTCCGGTCGCCGGACACCGGCCGGATTCTGGAAAACCCAGAATCCGGTGGGTTGTTCTTGGTGACCCGGTTTTGTTCTTCCCGACCCGTTTACCCGAAAATTCTGACCTGGTTTCGATCTTTGAAACCCTAATTCCATTTCTGAATTTTTTTTTTTGAATTTTAATTATTTATTTAATTCGAAAATAGTTTAAAATCTTTAAAAATTCATATTTTTATTTTAAAAATATATTTTAATATCAGAAAAATTCTGAAAAACCATATTTATTATTTTAAATTCGAAAATTGATTAAACTTAATTATTTTAATTATTTTTAATTAATAATTAATTTATTAATTAATTGATTAATTCTTTTAATCAGTTAATTCTTAAAAATTAATTATTAATTAGATTTAATTAATTTAAAATTCAGTTTAATTATTTTCAAGTTTGTTTTATTATTTAAAAATAGTTTGAGCATTTAAAGAGTATCAATTAATTTTATTAATTGATTTATTTGCATTTAAATACTTATATTGGATTTAAAAATCCGATTTTCGATTTAAAAATTAGTTGTGACTTGTTTTAATTCAAATAAGTTCCGTGTGATGTTTTAAAAATGTTTATAAGTGCTATATGGTTCGTATAAGTTGTGTAATGTGTTTTATGGTCCGTATATGCCTGTACTAGGGTTAGGGTTTGAGTTTTAAATACTGTAAATTATACCGGACGTCCGATACGTGACCGGTTATTTGTTTAAGTGTGTTATTAATTGATTATGTGTCGAGATTAGAATGAGGATAGTTAGACTTACTATGATGAGTTGTTTAAATTATAGAATCGAGTTCCCGGAGCAAGGGAAATGGGAAAGTTGAGTGAACGAGTAGAACCGACAGCGACATAGACCAGGCAAGTATCTGTGCCTTTCTTGTGATAAATTGTTTGTCATCTATATTTAAATATTGAGATTCCAGAATAGTTCAGATTGTTAATCCTTGAACCGTAACTGGGCAACTGATTCCATTCTTTTTAATTCCCCAAATTCTTTGATTTGATCTGCATCGGAAACCTTGATTTCCAACCCAGTGATTATTGTTTTCAACCCTTGATTGTTGATTACCTTATTTGATTATTGCTCATAACCATTACCGGTTGATTACCACCATTTGATTATTGTTACAACTATTGATTATTGATTTTCCGTCATTGACAATTGGCTACCGTCATTGATAATCGATTTCAACCATTGATTTCTTTCCCAAACGAGTATATATTACCGTTGGAATTATTTCATGATTATTCCCAAATTTTCTTTTGATATCGAGTTATTGCTTACACCTTATGATAGAATTGGCATGTTTTTAAAATGGACCAATTATTGGTCAGGCCATTTATGGTCGATGTAATTTAGGCCCAGATTGGCCTCGGATCCGTAGAGGACTTTCCCATGAGCTAGTTCAGGGTTGTTGCGTGGCTGGCCAGCAGCACAACCTTTGATTTAAATAAAATGTAGAAGTCCAATTCTAATTCTTTTTCCTTCAGTTGATATTGATATAAAGCATGTGTTGGCTTAAACATTGTTGAATCAAATATCTTGAAATTCATATCTAATAATTGATGATATATATATATTGTGATGCTTGCTGAGCACTTTTGGCTCACTCTTGCTTGTTGTTTTCTAACCCCATTCCAGTGAAGCGAGAGTATGAGTCGGAATAGCGTGACTGATAGTTCACCGGCAGCTAGGAGAGCACCTCGAGTGATTGTCATTGGCAGGGTAGTTGCTGTCTTGTTTTGATAGACTAGATGTCTAGTTCTGAACTTAGTTGTGATGTAATAACTCTGATAAAATTTGGTTTGTAATAATAAAAGATTGTAGAAGCTTGTGTTCAATGCCATAATCTATAGCGGTCTTGGTCAAGGGGTATTTATTGTCTTATATATTATGCATGTGTTGTAGTTAGTGATTATATGGTGTCCCGTTGGTCGGGTGACTCCTCAAATCTGTACCCCGGGTTTGGAGGGCGTCACATTGAGTGTTGTATTGGATTCTCAGTTATGGCAATTGCACTAGTGTTGTCACAGAATATTGGAATCTTATTAACTATTAGACCATTGTCTATTAGTTGATTTTTCATCCACAATATCTGTGCACAACAACTTCCAGCAGCAATGTATTCTGCCTCAGCTGTAGAGGTAGAGACAAAATTTTGCTTCTTACTAAACTATGAGACAAGCTTGTTTCCTAGAAATTGACAGGTGCCTGTAGTACTTTTTCTGTCAATCTTGCAACCTGCATAGTCTGCATCTGAATAACCAATTAGATCAAAACCAGATTCTCAAGGGTACCAAATGCCAAGGTTTGGTGTTCCCTTGAGATATCTGAAAATCCTCTTGATAGCAATTAAGTGAGACTCTCTAGGATTAGCCTGAAATCTAGCACAAAGACATGTAGCAAACATAATATCAGGTCTACTAGCTGTTAAATATAGAAGTGAGCCTACCATGCCTCTATAACTTGAAATGTCCACAGATTTTTCCTTAGTATTCATGTTAGGCCGAATACACAATATATAATCAATATAAGTATGATAATAACAATTGAGAACACTGTTTATGAATCAACAACTGAATTATATAAATAACTCTTCTCTCAGTGATGTTAAAGAATCACAGAGAGCTGCTAGGTTACAAGAATAATTGTATTCAGTATTCGCATCCCTTTTAGGGTTAACCTATCTGTGTTTATATAATACACAGTTACATAATCAATCTCTAATTGATATCCTATAAATCAGCTATACAATTTATATCAATCTAGGATTGCTTCTGTCTTCTGTCCCGTTTATTTAGCCATCTCAATATATTCTGCTTCTTTCCATCTTCAGAATATATTGCTTCTAGAATCTTCATATTAGCACCGACAGCTAAAGTAAACTCTCACCCCGTCAGACTTTAACAAACTCTGACTGGCTTCTAGTAAACTCTGATGAGTACCTGTTGCTTAAACACTGATAAACAATCATCAGCAATTATATCTAACAATCTCCCCCAACTTGTGCATAATAAAAATGTACAAGTTAATAGATAATTGATGATGTCAAAACATATCACAAATGCAGTGTTTAAAATATATCAGAGTTTAACTTTAACTTAGAACAGAAAACTTTAAAAACTTACAGTCAGACTTTACTTAATTTCTTCAATATCAGGCACTGTCCTGAGATAATCAATGAGAAGCCTCCTTTCAGCTTTTTCTAGCTCATCCACCATGATTTCTTTCAACTCTTTAAGCTCTGGATCACTTTCTCCAGTCTGGTAGATAGCAGCTCTCAGAGAATAAATGATGTTCTTTCTCATTTCATTCCCTAGCCGGATAAAGTAAGATTTGTCTGACTCTAGATTGAATTCCAAAACCTTTATACCCAGTGTTGTCTTGAACTTGGCACTGTTTCTCTTCATTTCAACAATCTTTCCATAAGCATCTCTGTACTTAGGAATATATGCACTTGAAACACCTCCTCCAAGCATAACTTTTGATTTCAGCATCCTATCTCTTAGAACTAGAGCAGCATTATGAGTACTTCTATTCTTAACCTTAAGAAGATATAGAACATACTCTAGCTCTTCCCATAGTTTCAATTGAATATCAGCTTCACCAACTCTGTATACTCTTCCATCTGACATGAAGTATAACAGAAACTCCTTCTTTAATCCTCTGTGGTAAATCATCTGAACAGACTCTAGTTTGTCAAGGTTTTCTTGAGTAACCCCAACACCAGGTTCTGCCAGTGATGTAAAATCTGCAGGACTGTTATTAATTCTTTTCTCCTTGTGTGAACCCAAACCAGACTTATCATAAGATTCTTTTCCAAGTACTGTTCTAGTTTGAAGAAAGTTCACAGCTTCTAGCTTCAGAGTTTCAGGAAGTACAGGTCTTAAGAAACCTTGGAGTTGTGGAGATAGCTGAGTTTGTACAACTTAAGCATTGTCAGAGGTTGTCACAACTTTAGTAGAAATATCAACATGAGCAACGTCAGAGGTTGATTGATTTATCCTTGATTCAACTTGAGCAACGTCAGAGGTTGAATAATTCTTCTTTGAAAACTGTCCTTCTTCTACCAGTTTTCCCTTTCCTTTTTCCAGAAACATCTACTGTAGGCCTCCTGGAATATTGTATACTCTGTTGAGTATTTTCCTTAATAGATAGTGCAATTTCCTTCTTCCTAGGAGCCTTAACAGCCTTCTTCTTGTAAGTACCAGCTTCAACCTTTTTCTGGTGTTCTTCAGCAAGAAGCTTCAACTCAGCATCCATATCTTCTACTGTGGCTTCACCACCATGTTCTTCCATAAACAGTTTAGCAGCAATCTCTTCATCAGTAGTTGGATTTGATGAAATCACTAGACTCTTAAGTCTTGAAGAAGATTGACCACCAGAATTTAACCTCTTAGAGTTTGTCAGCTTAGCAGAGTTTGACCTTAGTCTCCCTTACTCTTGAACAATTTTTGACCTCTTCTCTGCTTCCTTGCTTCCACCATCATTAGAATCATCCCTCCGTCTCAAAGTTGAAGTCCTTCTGCATTTGTCTTTAGGAACTTTCTCCCCCTTTTTGACATCATCAGGAATAAAAACTGATGTTAGCAACTCCAATGATGCAGCAATAGAATCAATCTTAGTAGATATTTCAGCCTGATTGCTCTCAACCTTGGTTAGCCTCTGCTTTATTTCTTCTTGATCCTTGATCAGAGATGAAAATTTAGCTCTATCTTTCTTCAATGCTAATTCCTTAAGAGCAATATCATTACCCAATCCAAGGACAACTTTGTGAGTCTCATCAAAGCGATTGTGCAATGATTTGACTTGAACAATGGTAGCCTTAAAATGTGTTAACAGCTCAGGATTAGAAATCTCTTCAGCCGACTTATGTACAAAATCAGCAGTCCTTTGTGTAGAGAAAATGCAGTCTGCTCCTGACCAATTAGCATAATGCATTTCTCTGTAATGAGCTTCAGTTGCATTTTGATTTTCTTTGATAGACTCTGCAGTAGGATCCCTTAGAAAAGGTATTGACTCATGATCATCAGAGTTTGAAAGTGCAGCATTGATCCCAGAGTTTGCATGATCAGAATTTACAGATGTGTGATCAGCATTATCAAAATCAACTCTAGCTTCATTAACATTTTCTGCTATATGCTCTGCAATTTCTTCAGCAACATTGTCTGCAGTAGCCTCAGCGTTTATCTGTGCAGCTTCATGAATCTCAGAGTTTGCATTTACAAGAACCTCTGCTTCTACAGGAACAGACTCTGCAACAACTTCTTCTGTTTGAACAGTATTCTCTTTCAGAGTCTCTGCTATAGCTTCATCCAATTGCTCTACAGCAGCTTCAACTACCTGATCAACCTCCTCGCCCATTTCAGGAATTTGATTAGTAACAGAGAGATTCTCTGTGTGAGTAGCAAGAGACTCTTCAATAATCATGGTGGGTTGATCAGTTGCCACATCCTCAGTATCATAAACACTGATACTAGGATGTGCTTCAAGAATTTTATCCATATCAAAATCAGCAAATAAAGCATCTTGCTCAAACATTTCAGACTCTATATCAGCATTTTCCATGTCAGGCACAGTGGCTGCTTCAACATCTTCAGTAGCCTCCTGAATAATAACTTCAGGAGCTTCAGTATCCACAAAGACCCTGTCCTCATTATCATCATTTACAGCAGACTCCTGAACAACAACTTCTGGAGCTTCATCCTGGACAGCTTCAGTGTCTGGTGTAGATTCATCCAAATTATCAAAAAGATAATTAGCTACTAATCTTCTTTTCCTCTGATGAAGAGTTTCATTATCAACATCATCCTCATCATTAGTTTTTGGTCTATTTGCTCTTCTCTTCTTAGAATGACCAACACCCTTTGGCACAGAAGACTTGGACACTCCCACTTCAGTAGCTGGTCTAACAGACTTTACAGGTTTGGAACCAACATGCTTAGTCCTACCACTGGATTTATGTTTGACAGATGTAGATGGAGGAAGTTCTGTTTTTAAAGGTTCTGGTTGGGGTTCTGATTGAGAAGGAGTTTGTGTTTGTGGATGGATTTGATCATTTACAAATTGTTGCACAGATGCAGGAAGTAACAAATCTCCAACAACCCCTTTCTTAACATCCTTGTTGATAAGATCAGAGAATATCCTCTTGTGTAATTTAAAACAAGAAATAACATCTTCATCAACTATTTCTACCCCTTGAACACAGGCAGATAATAAAATCTGACAAAATCTAGAAAAGTAAACTACCCCTCGATTCTCTGTCATTTTCTCCCCTAAATTAGTTAAGACAAGTCTTGCAAAATCAAAATGATTATCATATAAAAGAGAATACCCGATTTGCAGACTGTCCGTGGGAATAGCATTCCAGTTGGTGCATTTCTTCCCGAACGTTCTTGTTATGCAGTCAAAGAAGAAGCTCCACTCCTTCCTCAAGAACGGTCGCTTCAACTGTCCTATCTTTTTCAAGGGCCCAGAATACCCAATCTCTCGCATCATCCTTAGCAAATCAATGTCACCCATTCCAATTGTATATGAAGAAAACTCAGGAAACCCCATTGTAGTTCGAATTGTACCAGAAGTAATTACATACTCTGCTTCTTGAAATTCAAAGATTATAGATGGGTTGCCAGAATCACCACCATCATCATAAATACACGTCTCCCAGAAAGCCTTGATTTGCGAACCAGAAAGTGTTGTTGGTTCTACTAGAGCACGCCCAATCGCTGACTGAGCAAGAAATTCCTGAATCATGTGAAACGCCTCTGGTGCGTTGGCAGTGTTTAGTGGTGCTGCATAATTGTTAGGAACGAACTCTAACCCAGAAGAAACAAACGCTGTAGTCGCCATTAGTAAGATTTGAAAGAATAACAGAGAATCAGATGCAAAAGCTCGAAAGAGTTTGAAAGTAGAAAAGTGTTTGTGAATATGTGTGTGTGATAATAGATGTGAATTGGAGTAAGATGTGAAAGGTTTAAACGTATGTGTGTGTATTGTTTAAATATGAAATTCAAAATTAAAAACTGAACAGTTTTTAATCATTAATACACAACTGTCTTACTCCGTTAATCGTGTGAGTGGGACACGTGGCACACATGCAATGACTGACAACAGTAATTGGCAGTTTCCAATGCGCATGCGCAGTAAAAACAGCAATAATTACCGCCTTTTACACTTTCCTAGACACGCAACATTTTTCTTCTGTTTAATACAAATTAGAACCGTTACCAATCATACTCTTTTGTTTTCAAGAATGTTTTCTCAAAATTGTTAACTGTCTGAAACAAATAATTAATTTTAATCATCAGAGATTAAAATAAAATTACCTCAGCGTAGAGTACACAGTTCATCAGTGTTTACCAATCCTCCTCCTTTATTCATAATCTCTTTTCTCTCAATGCACAGTTGTGAAAAAAATTGTGTGTGAATAGCAGAGTTTACTGAATATAAATATTTAGAGCATCTTAAAGTGCATAAAATCCACACAATAAATCAGTAAAAACTAGTTGTCCAAACTCTCATGTATAAAATAAAATCTGATCTCATCTAAACTCTGTACTATAAAATTTATTATTTTCACCCCCTTCGATTTTTTTATTTTTTTTTTAAATTTTTCCAGTAATCAGTGGTTGGCACTAGTCACCAAAAATCAAAGATTTTAGCCCTTATTTCATACAATAAGTTCCTGGGTCTTCCTAGGCACAACATGATCTCAAAGGAATTTGTGCAATTTTTGGCATCTTTTGATTGGAGGGTGAAATATTTGCAACTAATTATCAGAGTTTAGACTTTTCATCAGTTAATACAATTAATTTATGAGAGAAAGTGCAAACAGGTAATACAGACTCAGTGTATAGGATCAATAAACTAAGAGATGCTATAAATATAGAGACAGTATCATGCTGTGTAAAATTTCTGCACATTTTGAGATCAGATCATATATTACTCAGAAAGATTCATGATTACTTACTGAGAATCATGCTTCATACAGGTTTCTTCATCGGTCCATATGTTTCAGACAATATCACAATCAGAGTATAACATCAGAGATTAACTTCAGACTTTAACCGACAGAGTATGACTGACACTTTATGACTAACAGAGTTTACTATCAGAGTTTAACATACTGGTACAAATAACAGTTAACACATGCAAAGAACCATGAGCATAAAATCAATCATGTATAGATTTTGAATCTAACCAGTATCTCTAGTCAAAACCAGAGACCATTCCAAGTTCATTTACCAGTCTTGTAAAGGTAGCTTCACTCAAAGGTTTGGTGAAGATATCTGCAAGCTGTTGGTCTGTAGACACAAAATGAAGCTCAATATTTCCTTCTTCCACATGTTCTCTGATAAAATGATACCTTATGCTGATGTGCTTGGTCATGGAGTGTTGTACTGGATTTCCTGTCATAGCAATAGCACTTTGATTATCACAGAAAATAGGTATTTTAGAGTACCTCAATCCATAATCCAACAATTGATTCTTCATCCATAAAATCTGTGCACAACAGCTACCAGCAGCTATATACTCTGCTTCTGCTGTGGATGTGGAAATTGATTTATGTTTCTTGCTGTACCAAGAAACTAATCTGTCACCTAGAAATTGACAACTTCCACTTGTGCTTTTTCTGTCTATCTTACAGCCTGCAAAATCTGCATCAGAGTAACCAATTAATTTAAACTCTGATTCTCTAGGGTACCACAAACCAAGGGTTATGGTTCCTTTGAGATATTTGAAAATCCTCTTCACAGCTGTTAGATGTGGCTCTCTGGGGTCTGCTTGAAATCTTGCACAAAGACATGTTGCATACATGATATCTGGTCTGCTTACAGTAAGATAAAGAAGAGACCCTATCATGCCTCTGTAGTTTGTCATATCTACTGAAGCTCCTGTATCTTTGTCTAACTTTGTTGCAGTAGCCATGAGAGTTGTGGCAGATGAACTATCAAGCATACCAAATTTCTTGAGAAGATTTCTGGTATATTTTGTTTGATTGATAAAAATCCCATCATCTGTTTGCTTTACTTGCAAGCCTAGAAAATAACTAAGCTCTCCCATCATGCTCATTTGGTATCTTGACTGCATAAGCTTGGCAAATTTCTTACAGAGTTTGTCATTAGTAGACCCAAAAATTATGTCATCCACATAGATTTGAACTAACAGCAAATCATCACCAGAATTAAAATAGAACAAGGTGTTGTCAATTGTACCTCTAGTGAACCCACTTTCTAAAAGAAATTGAGCTAGAGTTTCATACCATGCTCTAGGTGCCTGCTTTAGTCCATATAATGCCTTGTCAAGCCTGTAGACATAATCTGGATGTTTGGGATCTACAAACCCTGGTGGTTGTTCAACAAACACTTCTTCTTCAAGTTTCCCATTGAGAAAAGCACTTTTCACATCCATCTGAAAGACTTTAAACTTCTTGTGAGCAGCATAGGCCAGAAAAATCCTTATTGCCTCCAATCTTGCAACTGGAGAAAAGGTTTCATCATAGTCAATTCCTTCCTGCTGTGAATAGCCTTTAGCCACAAGTCTAGCCTTATTCCTTGTAATCACTCCATCACTGTCTGTTTTGTTTCTGAAAACCCACTTTGTACCAACAATAGATCTGTTCTTTGGTCTTGGTACAAGTGTCCAGACTTCATTCCTCTCAAATTCATTTAACTCCTCTTGCATTGCTGTTATCCAGTTAGCATCTTGAAGAGCTTCTTCCACTTTCTTGGGCTCTATTTGAGATAAGAATGCATGAAACAGACATTCATTATTTGTAGCACTCCTTGTTCTCACACTTGCATCTGGATCTCCAATAATTAAATCAGGAGTATGAGCTTGTGTCCACCTCCTTGCTGTTGGAAAGTGGCTTCTTTCATCATTATTAGATCCTCCCCCTTGATCCATGCTCTCCTGATTTTCTTCTTGACCATTTGCATTCTCTGAGGCTCCCCCTGAATTGGACTGTTCAGTATTTGAACTTTCAGGGTTTGACTCAGAGTTTCTGTTTGATTCTTCATTTGACTCAAATTCAGAATTTGAGTCATCACTTTGAGAAGTTTCTGAAGTTTCTTCACGCCCCCCCTCAACTGGTTCTCTATTTTGTTCTGTCAGAGAAACTTCCTCAGTGTTTATCAGTAGAGGTTCAGAGTATGCTTCGTCAGAGTTTGTTGGATTTGCTTCATCAGAGTTTAGATCTTCATTTCCAAAGCGAAGTTGATCATGATATTCTACATCTTTTATTCCAGTTATTTTCCTGTCATCAAATGACACGTGTATAGATTCCATGATCACTTTAGTTCTCAGATTGTAGACTCTGAATGCTTTAGATGATAGTGGGTATCCAACAAAAATTCCTTCATCAGCTTTTAAGTCAAACTTGGTCAACTGTTCAGGATGAGTTTTCAACACAAAACACTTGCATCCAAAAATATGAAAATACTTCAAATTTGGCTTCTTATTTTTCACCATCTCATATGGTGTTTTCCCATGCTTGTTGATCAGTGTAGCATTTTGAGTAAAACAAGCAGTTTGAACAGCTTCTGCCCAGAAATAAGTTGGCAATTTTGCTTCATCAAGCATTGTTCTGGCAGCTTCGATTACAGTTCTGTTCTTTCTTTCAACTACACCATTTTGCTGTGGAGTTCCAGGTGCAGAAAATTCTTGCTTCACTCCTCTTTCCTTGCAGAAAGCTTCCATTTCAGAATTTCTGAATTCAGTACCATTATCACTCCTTAGAATTTTCACTTTGTACTGTGATCCTTTGTCCAATAGCTTCACATGATCCATCAAAGTTAAGGCAGTTTCATCCTTCTTTGCTAAGAAGTACACCCAGGTGTATCTGGTGTATTCATCAACAATTACCAAAGCATATTTCTTTCTGCCCATTGACATTACATTCAATGGACCAAAAAGACAACTGAAGATTCAGATTTACTCTTGAAAGATGACTTCCTTTGCTTGGCCTTTTGACAAGAATCACACAGACCATCTAAGCTGAGTATTGACTTTGGAAGTCCCCTTACAAGATCTTTTCGAATCAGCTCATTGATGTTGTTCAAGTTTAGGTGAGAGAGCTTCTTATGCCATTTCCAACTCTCTTCATTGGACATTTTTGCAGACAGACACACAGTTTTTCCTTCAGAGTTTGTTATCAAACTTGCTTCATAAATGTTATTGCGTCTGTGTCCAACTAGAACAACTTTTCCGGTAGATTTACTGATAACCTCACAGTGTTCAGTATGAAAATCTACATGGTATCCTCTGTCACAGATTTGACTCACAGAAAGCAGATCATGCTTGAGTCCTGAGACTAGAGCTACATTTGTGATGATGACACTTCCAAGATTGATATTGCCATATCCCAGAGTACGTCCTATGTTGCCATCTCCATAGGAAACTTTTGGGCCAGCTTTTTCCTCAAAATCTGATAGCAGGGCTTTATTTCCAGTCATGTGTCCTGAGCATCCACTGTCCAAGATAAGAGTGCTCTCTTTTATGCCCTGCAATCACAAACAATCACTGAGTGTTAGATTTAAGGATCATGACTTGCTTGGATCCTTTGGCTTTCTTAACATTGTTAGCTTTTGCAGCGGAATCACTATCAACAGAGTTTAAACTAACATTGTCAGACTTTACACTTACAGAGTTTGCTCTAACCCATTTCAAGTTGGGTTTTAGCTCATAATAGTTGTGATAAATAGCATGATAACTCTAGCAAGTATAAATGGAATGCCAAGTGCTCCCACAGTGTGTGCATAAAGTCTGAGGTCTAACCCTAACATAATCATTTTTTACTCCACACTTGGAGGGTAAAGAATTAATATCTTTGTTTTTCCTGCAAAAACTAGCAAGATGGTTAGTACTTCCACAGTTATAACATGTTTTTCTTGGAGCAACAGTGGTAAGCAAATGATTATTCCTTTTATTTATGCCTATCTTTCCATTCCTGTTCTTCTTGAACCCTTTCTGTTTCATGACAGACTTTACTTCTTTGAGCTTATGATTGAATTGTTTTTCTGTCATTACACCAACATTAACCTGTTTATCACAGATTTTTACTGGTTCTTTAACAGCTTCTAGCTCAATTTGTTTTTCTGTTATTGAACCAACATTAACTTGTTTTTCACAAGTTTCAACTGGCTCCATAACAGCTTCTTTCACAACTACAGATTTTAGCTTACTGGATTCAGGAACAAATTTTATAGGTTTAAGTTGTGGTTTAACTTTAACTTTATCTTTAAACCTAAGTTCATCTTCCTCACAGTAACCTAATCCTACAGTATCTGTCTGAAAAACTTGATGTGTGTCTTTTCCAGAATTGGTCCAGGTTTTAATCACTTTCCTCTCTTTTTCCAATTCAGATTCTATTTGCCTATATCTTTTAAGCAATTCCTGTTCAACAAAAACAGCATCATCTCTATCCTTTTGAACTTGTTGCATGTTAACAAGTCTCTCTTCAAGAAATTTATTCCTCTCTTTAAGACCTAGATTCTCAGATTTGATTCTTTCATTCTCTAAAGTCTGATCCCTATAACTAACATGTATGCTTTTAAGATAAATTCTTAATTCAGATATATTATCAGTATCATAAGCATAAGTTGTTAGGGGTACCTTGTTTTCAAATGACTCAGCTTCATCTTTAACAGTTGCCATGAGAGCATAATTGACTCCCGCATCTGAGTCTGAAGTGTCTGCCCAGTCCTTGCCTTTAGTGATGAGTGCTTTCTCAGATTTTCCTTTCTTGCACTCTGGAGCATAATGACCCATCTCTTTACACTTGTAGCACTGGATCTCAGACTTGTCTTTCTTTCCAGACTTGGTATCTCTTCCATCAGACTTTCTGAAATTTCTCTTATCAGAGTTTGAATCTCTCCTAGAGAATCTCTTTCCTTTCTTGAAGTTCTTGAATCCCATCTTCTTGAAGGTCTTCACCATTAAAGCAGCCATTTTCATCATCTCTTCTTCATCATCCTCAGAATCAGAAGCTTCATCATCAGTGTTTGAGCCATCATCAGAGTTTGATGACTCACTGTCAGATTTAATGACTAAAGCCTTTCCCTTGGCTTTCTTTCGTGATGATTCTTTCTTGACAGGCTTTTCTTCAACTTTAAGAGCAACAGATTTTGTCTTCTTTCCAGATCTTTTGTTTCTTTGTTCTATTTCAAGTTCATGAGTTTTAAGCAACCCATAGATTTCATCAAGATCTGTTTCTGCAAGATCATAATTGTCTCGTATTGTTGTCGCCTTCAAATCCCATCTTTCAGGTAGGGATAGAAGAAACTTGAGATTTGATTCTTCAAGTTCATATTCTTTATCAACCAGAGACAGATCATTCAACAGTTTACAAAATCTGTCATATGTCTCAGTCAAAGATTCACCAGGTCTTGAATCAAAGTGTTCATACTCCTGTGTGAGAATAGTCTTCATGTTCTTCTTTATTGCACTTGTTCCTTGACACCTGACTTCTAAAGCATCCCAAATTTCTTTGGCAGTCTTACAGCCAATGACTCTGTTAGACATGACATTATCTAAGGCACTGTGGAGAAGATGTCTAACTTTTGCATCCTTTGCAATTGATGAGATGTCCTCAGGAGTCATATCTTTCTTTTCCTTTGGAACAGTCTTTTGTTCTTGACCATCAACAACAGGAGACAGTTTGGTTGGCATATGAGGACCATCATTGATTCTATCAAGGTATTCTGGATCTGTGGCTTCTAGAAACATGGTCATCTTTACCTTCCATATTGGATATTCCACAGGTCTGAGAATTGGAACCCTGATTGTCTCATATCGACTTACAGAAGTTGATTGAACCTTTTGAGCATTAGAACCTGCCTGGATGTTTTCAGCCATGATTATACTTGTGTTTAGATCGTAAACTGTATATATTTAACAGCCTTAGCTCTGATACCAATTGTTAGGCCGAATACACAATATATAATCAATATAAGTATGATAATAACAATTGAGAACACTGTTTATGAATCAACAACTGAATTATATAAATAACTCTTCTCTCAGTGATGTTAAAGAATCACAGAGAGCTGCTAGGTTACAAGAATAATTGTATTCAGTATTCGCATCCCTTTTAGGGTTAACCTATCTGTGTTTATATAATACACAGTTACATAATCAATCTCTAATTGATATCCTATAAATCAGCTATACAATTTATATCAATCTAGGATTGCTTCTGTCTTCTGTCCCGTTTATTTAGCCATCTCAATATATTTTGCTTCTTTCCATCTTCAGAATATATTGCTTCTAGAATCTTCATATTAGCACCAA
The DNA here is from genome assembly GCA_030848705.1 of Heracleum sosnowskyi. Classification (NCBI taxonomy): domain Eukaryota; kingdom Viridiplantae; phylum Streptophyta; class Magnoliopsida; order Apiales; family Apiaceae; genus Heracleum; species Heracleum sosnowskyi. The sequence goes on from CM061244.1 coordinate 38,555,431, forward strand.
CAGCTAAAGTAAACTCTCACCCCGTCAGACTTTAACAAACTCTGACTGGCTTCTAGTAAACTCTGATGAGTACCTGTTGCTTAAACACTGATAAACAATCATCAGCAATTATATCTAACAATTCAATTCAAGTTTAGTGGCAGTTGGTATGGGTGTTTTAGCAGGATAGCAATCCATTAGGTCAAACTTCTTCAATAAATCAAAGATATATTTAGTTTGACTAATAAAGATTCATTCTTTCACTTGCTTAACTTGTAAGCCAAGGAAGTAGGTAAGTTCACCCATCATGCTCATTTCATATTTACTTTGCATAAGTTTGGCAAACCTTTTGCAAAGCTTCTCATCTGTAGACCCAAAAATTATGTCATCTACATAAATTTGAACAAGTATGCTAGAGCCATTAACATTTCTAAAGAAAAGAGTTTTGTCAACAGTACCTCTAGTGAAATGGTTCTCTAAAAGAAACTGTGACAGAGTGTCATACCAGGCTCTAGGTGCTTGCTTTAGTCCATAGAGTGCCTTGAGTAGGAAGTAGACAAATTCTGGATAATATGGATCTTCAAAACTAGGAGGTTGACTGACATACACCTCCTCTTCCAGTTCCCCATTCAAAAAGGCACTCTTGACATCCATTTGATAGACTTTGAAATTGACATGGGCTACATAGGCTCAGAATATCCTTATTGCTTCCAGTCTAGCAACAGGGGCAAATGTTTCATCATAATCTATTCCTTCTTCTTGAGAATAGCCCTTAGCAACCAATCTAGCTTTGTTCCTTGTGACTATGCCATTTTCATCCATCTTATTTCTGAATACCCACTTTGTACCTATAACACTTTTGTCATTAGGTTTGGGTACCAGCTTCCACACTTTGTTTCTTTCAAATTGGTTTAGCTCATCTTGCATGGCTAAAACCCAGTCTGGATCTAGAAGAGCATCCTCAACTTTCTTTGGTTCTTCTTGGGAAAGAAAGCTGCTATATAGGCATTCATCCTGAGTAGCTCTTCTAGTTTGGACATTTGCAGAAGCATCACCAATGATCAGTTCAAATGGGTGATCCCTTGTCCATTTTCTTCTCGTATCAGGTGTAGGTCTTGAAGATGCAGCATCATCCTCATTATTATGATCATGTGAGGTTGATTCTTGACTTAGAGAAACTCCCCCTGAGTTTAATGGGGTGATAACTCTGTATTGCGATCCACCTCCAGATGCTCCAATTTGGCTTCCTACGGATGCTTCATTCAGGCTTCCTATGGATGCTCCCCTTGTCCATTCTAGTATATTGGAAGACGCATCAAAGGAGCAATCCTTAAACCTGGAGAACCACTGCACTATCCATCAGTGATTGATTATCAAGCTGCTAACTCCAATCCAGTAGCCGAAGAAGGTGAGATTTTAGTGGACTGAAGAAGAACCAAAGAACAATCTGCTCAGTCTAGAGGAGCAACTTCATTGTATAATTTTTAATGTTCTTTGTAAATTAGAAATCTGGAAATGTATATATTTAATCCAGAATGAATTTAATATTATCAATATGTCTTACTTTAATTAGTTTCATGTTTCCTTAGTTAGTTGAGTTATCCTCGAGGTATTTGATTGTCGAACTCTAACAATCAAATAGAGGGAGATTGTAAAGCATAATGTAACAAAAGATGTAACAGAGATAACTACAACTCAACAAAGGACAAGACATACAATAATATTAACAGAAGCACATGAATCCGTAAGTAAAGAATAAAAGGTAAACTCAAAAAATCAAAATATGGTAAGTATTCTTGAAGTCCGTAAACAGGTCACGGAAAGAAGTTCATTAATATGTTCAAGCCTCAGTGACAAATAAAGAAACAAGACTTTCAATACTACAGAAGTATTTGAATGATTAAGAGTTAGTACCATAGGATTCCAGTGATTTTATTGAAGCAACCATAACGACAAAGGACTTATCAACAACATTGAATTGAAGACATGGAAGTATTGATCAAGTGTTAGTCATCTATGAACCAGACCAGTTGCACCAGTTGTCAGCACCTAAAAGATCAAGATGTTTATCGTCTCGGAAGAAGTTGATTTAAGTCTAAATCTGAAACATCCTGAAAGTGAAAAGAATATTACAAGGTATGTTTAGGTTTAAATGGAAGTACAATTTGCTTGCTGAAAAAGGAAAGAAACTTCAAGGGTCAAACTGAAAGAGAAAAGATTTGATGGTTTTCTTTTGAGAAAAACCATCGAAGTTGATCAAGTGAAGTTGAAAGAAAAACCATCGAAGAATTGTTTTTCCATTCAATAGATTTTATTTAAAAACCATCGAAGGAAAGAAAAACTAATTCCTTCGATAGTTTTTAATTAAGGAGCAGGTGAAAATTGTGTCACTTTGTCAGGTTGATGAAGAACTTGAACGGCCAGGATTAATCCAAAAACTATTCGATAGTTTTTCAAGTCGGCATTTGTTTGAGAGAAGACAGTGTCTTTTTCAGTTAGGAAAATCACAAAAGCATTTACGAAGAGAGAGTTTGAGCCAGAGAAAATCACAGAGAAATTAATAGTGCTTAGAATTCTATCATTGTATTGATTTTGTGTAACCTAAACTCATTGAAGCTAATCCTACAGATTAGATTTGTAGCACCCCTTGCGGTTTATATTTATAAAACGATATATTCCCCGACTCGTGTTTTGATTTGGTGTATTTGATTTCAGACTAGAACACATATAATTATCCGCGAACGAAATTGAATAATTTGTGAGTATCGTATTCAAACCCCCCCCCCCCCTCTACGATACTTTGGACCTAACAGGGTTTTCGGTGCATAACACGGGTAAAACGCTAGTAATCATTTAAAAGTTAAGATACACCACTCATTTTTTATTTGTAAGAAAATTATAGTCGCCTCTTATTTTGTTTTCGTCAATAAAATATTCATTTACCTCAACTTATACATATCTTTTTTACACCTTTATCTAAGTAAAGTGAATTTAATATTTTTTATATTTATAAGAAGTAAAATCGAAGATAGGGCTGAGCATTCGGTAGGTTCGGTCCAGAACCGAACCCGAAAAAATCGAAAACCGAATTTTACATTTTTTACGGATTGAACCGGACCGAAATTCTATCCTGGACCGAACCAGAACCGAACTGAAATAATTCGGTTAATTCGGTTCGGTTTTGATAACCGAAATTTATAAAAAAAATATTTTTTGTTATGATTTAAATCCTTACTAATCATGTGTAACAAAATAAATCCAATACTCAAGTTATGATTTAAATAAAAACACTGAGCAACTAGCAAGCAGAAATTGAAAAGTCCAAGGCAACATGCCAACGACACAAGTTCTGAGTTAAACATGAAATAGCCACCGGAAGGCAGTGCACACTAGTGCAAAATATCTTTGAATCTCATGTTCTTGATTTAGGAAGTGATTAAGTGAATCTCTACTGTTATGTTTGGTTGGAGTGAATGAAATGGAATGAATGAAATTAAAGGAAAATATTGGGAGTTGTAGGGAAGATTTGAAAAAAAATGAGATAATGCAAAATTGTTATGATAAGAATTGTAAAAAAAATGAATGAGTTAGGAATGAAGCATTACATCTTAAAATGGGGTGTTTAAATTATAATGTAGGTGGTAAAAAATGGAATGAGGTAAAGAATGAAAGTTGTGATTATCTAATTATTTTATACTTTAAATCTCATTTCATTCCATTCCAATCACGGAATCATCCCAACCAAACAAAACATAATTCTCGATTAGGCAGCTGTAGAGCAGGTAATGTGGAAACTTAGAAACTGATACATACAATATATGAATTATGTATAAATTAATATATAAAAAATATTAAATTTTATAATAAAATATTTTGGTCTATTCGGTTCGGACCAATTTTTTTAAAAAAAAACCGAACTGAACCGATATTTATTTCAATCTATTTAATTCGGACCGAAAAAACCGAATTTTCTGAAAATTAGAATCGAACCGAATCAAATCAAAATTACACGGTTCAGTTCGGTTCGGTTCGATTCGGTTTTTCGGTTCCGGTTCGATTCAGTTTAGTCCGACTCGCAGATAGAACGAACAAAGCCAAAAGTAACCCTACCCAAGAAACAAAAATCTTATAATTTGGCGGTGCTGTTTACAAATATAACCCTGAGGTTTTCCTAATCTCACAATATATACATAAACATCTCTCTCTCTCTCTCTCTCTCTTTATACTCTCGGAAAGATTTTCATCTCTCTCGCTGCTAAAATCCTACCGTCCCTCCACTCAATCTCCGTTAAGGTAAGAAACACCCGCCTGTATCTATTTGTGTCTATATTTCTATTATCCTCCTGTATATATTCAAAACATATCTGATTAAATACATATCCCTATTTATCGATTTAAGGCCGCCGATCTATCCAATTGTAATTATTTGATTTTGATTCATGGATGCTTCTAATTAGGCTCTGTATATTGATGCTTCATAGATATATAATTTCTCTTGTGTTTTGGTTTATGCCGGAGTTCATCGTATTTTTAACCTCGATAAATTTGTCTCAATGTAATGGATAGTAAATCTATAGGGGTTTTACTGTAGTTGTGGGATATGGAATGAGAAGTCAGAGAACTATTCCGTTATATGTTAGAATTATGGAGTGGATACGGTGAATTTGTAATAATTAGAATATAAACTCTTTAGTGTTATTTTGTTCGTTAGTTTCAAGTAATGTTGTGCTTGCGGCTGTGCTGATCCATTGTTAGGGATTCTTTGTTAATTTAGGGTAAATGGTCGATTAGTAGAGTTACCCCAAGCAATCAAAGACGAGGATACTATAAATCTCGTTAGGTTGGTAAATGCAATTTGTAATAGTTGTGTATCTTCTGTTCTATTTTCCCCCAACTTTTTGAAGAGATTAGGTGTATTGGAGATGAAGATAATTGCACGCTTTATTTGCTTTTGTTTCCTCCTTTCTTGCACGAATTGATCATGAAACATCGTTATATTATTTTACATTTTGAAACGCATCTTGCACAAATTAATTAACTGACTCTTTACTCCAAGCTGCCTTCAACTAATATGATAGCTCAATCCTGAAATTGTACTTCTACTTTCTCTTCCTTTGCTGGTGATATTATATTACAATTGTAACTCGTAAAAAGATATGCTTTTTGTTCTTTTAATTATTCTAAATCAAACGAAGTATTAAAATCACATATGAATTCTAGGTCTTTTATACATTAAACTGTATTAAAACATTTTTAGGTCAATTGAAATGTGTACATATGAGTTTTCTTTGAACAATTGTGTGTTTTTAGGTTGTAAAACATTTTTACTATTTTTTTCAGGTATTTCTTCTAGATATCGTAATGGGAAAGAAGAAGTCAGATGAAAGTGGGGTGAATCCTAAGGCTAAAACAAACAGTAAAGATGCCCCAAAAGAAGCAAAGAAGATCTCTGTATCGGCAATGCTTGCCAGCATGGACCAGAAACCCGAGAAAGCCAAAAAAGGACCATCGACTTCAACTGCGAGCAAATCGAAGTCAAAAGCAGCTCCAAAGGTGTCTTCTTATGTTGATGGATTAGATCTACCTCCCTCAGACGAAGAGGATGATGATTATGCTTCTGAAGAAGAGATTGAAATAAGTGATGTCAATAAGCAGACAGTTCGGCACCAGAAGACCGAAGAAAAACCTCTACAAATCTCTGTAACTGACAAGGAGTTAAAGAAAAGGGAAAAGAAGGAAATGATCACTGCTCAAGCTGCTGAGCATGCTAAAAAAGTTGCACTTAAGGATGATCGTGATGCATTTACTGTTGTTATTGGAAGTCGTGCAGCTGTTCTTGAGGGTCAAGATGATGCGGATGCGAATGTTAAAGATATAACTATAGATAATTTCTCTGTTTCAGCTCGAGGGAAAGAACTCTTGAAGAACACATCAGTAAAGATATCTCATGGGCAAAGGTACGGGTTGGTTGGACCCAACGGAATGGGTAAATCTACCCTATTAAAGCTTCTTGCATGGAGGAAGATTCCTGTACCAAAAAACATTGATGTGCTATTAGTTGAGCAGGAGGTAGTTGGCGATGACAGAAGTGCAGTTGATGCTGTTGTTTCAGCGAATGAAGAACTTGTCCAGATCCGTGAAGAAGTTGCTACTCTGCTACAGTCATCTTCTGCTGCTGATGAGGATGAAGATGCTGATAGTACTGGTGACCTTGATGCAGCGGAGAAGCTTACTGAGCTGTACGAAAAGTTGCAGGTGATGGGTTCAGATGCTGCTGAGGCTCAAGCAGCAAAGATTCTTGCTGGGTTGGGTTTCACCAAAGATATGCAGGGTCGTCCTACTCGTTCATTCAGTGGAGGTTGGAGAATGAGGATTTCACTAGCTAGGGCACTTTTTGTGCAACCAACTTTATTGTTGTTGGATGAACCCACCAACCATCTTGATCTGAGGGCTGTTCTTTGGTTGGAGGAGTATTTATGTCGTTGGAAGAAAACACTCGTTGTTGTGTCACACGATCGAGATTTTCTTAATACAGTTTGTAATGAGATCATTCATCTTCACGATCTGAAACTCCACATGTATCGTGGTAATTTTGATGATTTTGAGAGTGGTTATGAGCAGCGACGCAAAGAAGCGAACAAGAAGTTTGAAAATCATGAAAAGCAGGTGAAAGCTGCCAAGAGAACGGGAAGCCGGGTTGCTCAGGAAAAGGTTAAAAATCGAGCTAAGCTTACTGCTGCCAAGGAAGCTTCTAAGAATAAATCTAAAGGTAAAGTTGACGAGGATGAACCGCTACCAGATGCCCCTAAGAAGTGGAGAGACTACACCGTGGAATTTCACTTTCCTGAACCAACCGAGTTGACACCACCACTTATGCAGCTAATTGATGTCAGCTTCAGTTATCCCAACAGGGAGGACTTCAGACTCTCTAATGTTGATGTTGGTATTGACATGGGTACACGTGTTGCTATTGTTGGACCTAATGGGGCTGGAAAATCTACTTTGCTTAATCTTCTTGCTGGAGATTTGGTTCCAAGTGAGGGTGAAATGCGAAGGAGTCAAAAGTTGAGAGTTGGGAGATATTCACAGCACTTTGTTGATCTCCTGACAATGGAAGAAACTCCTGTTCAGTATCTTCTTCGCCTTCATCCAGATCAAGAGGGACTAAGTAAACAAGAGGCTGTACGTGCCAAACTTGGGAAATATGGACTTCCTAGCCATAATCACCTCAGCCCAATTGCAAAATTATCTGGTGGACAAAAAGCTCGGGTGGTCTTCACATCAATTTCCATGTCAAAGCCACATATACTATTATTGGATGAGCCCACTAATCATTTGGATATGCAGAGTATCGATGCATTAGCTGATGCACTTGATGAATTTACGGGTGGTGTTGTCCTGGTCAGCCATGACTCTAGATTAATATCCTGTGTTTGTGGTGATGAAGAGAAGAGTGAAATATGGGTGGTAGAGAATGGAACTGTGGAGAAATTCCCTGGTACCTTTGATGAGTACAAGGAGGAGCTGCAACAGGAAATTCGAGCAGAGGTTGATGACTGATGCAACCTGTAAACAATGTACCTATTTTTTCAGTGGCATAAGGTGCTTGTTTCGGCTTCTTAATGAGCTTTTTCTACTGTTGCATATGTTATATTGTATTTTATAATTGTGTTTTTTCATAATTCACTGTTTAACCCACTTGTTTTGAGGGATTAAAGGTGTAAGAGTTATTGCTTAGTGTGACAAATTTTAAATGTTAAATTGAACACTGAACACATTAAAGGTGTTTCAACATTTAAATTTTGTTTAATGTTCACTTGATTACTCCTGTTCCACACAAAAATATATTTTAGCCCTTGGGATATTTGATTTATTAAACTCTTCTATTTTCGATCCGAGCCAAATCTTTGATATTATCATTATACATGATTGAGTTGTGAAAACTTCTGCCCGTGCATTGACTCGATTATTTATTCAATTATCAACATGAACGAATAATTATTCAATTATTTATTCGATTAATTTCAGAATTTGCTATAAATATTATGCAGGGTGGTGACTGGATTCAGCAGGTTGCCTCATAATGTTAGGTCCTGACAAGTTTGTAAAAGGGGTTGAATACAAACTATATCATTTTATCGAAATTTGTCGTTTGAATAATTTAACAATTAAGAACAAATTAATGCGGAATATAAATGAAACAAAATTTAAGTTAAATATAAAGTATATTAAACTTGAAGGGTGTTGCAAATACAATAAGGATTACAAAGTATTTATCTCAAACTAATTAATACAAATTTAGAATAAATTCGACATGAATTTTTCTAATATTTGTAATAAAAAGATCGAATGCTAAAAGCAAGTTCGAGATAAATTCTAGGGATAAAAATCCGCTAGATAATCAAAGCAATACAAGTAATCAACTTCTAGTGGTTTGGATTTAACAATACAAACTAGAATTAATTGCTTGAGAAGAAATGAGATCAAATGCTTTCTTCGTTTGTTCTTGAGAGAAAATGTCTGATGCTTTGATAATACAAGTCTGTAACATATGATGTTCTGTTGCTTTTTCTGTCCAGCACTACCTCGGGTCATATACAATTTAATTAAACCTGTATGACCTTTTAATTAAATCAAAATGATTTAATTAAACAATCAATACACTTGTATGACCAAGGAATTAAGCTCAGTAGAACCATGCTTCATCAATATGACCTGCACAGTAAACTCGGTATGACCTTAAGTAATTCTAACAACTTTCGGTAGAACCTGGGAAATCATTCTGTATGACCTACCAAAGTGCTGAGCAGTGATTCGGTATGACCTTATAAATGACTCGGTATGACCTCAAATTATTCGGTATGACCTTAAAATGATTCGGTATGACCTGTGTTTATACCATTAATTTAATTTCCTTTAATTAAATTTGTTAATTTAAATTCTGAATTAAATTAATTCTTTTCTAGAATTAATTTAATAAATAATTTAAACAACTAAATTAATTAATTCTGAAGGAATCAATTTATTAATTAAATTGATTAATAATTTAATTAATTAAAAGAAGATAACTTAAAATCATTGCATTCCTCTATCTTCTGAAAACCACTGAATATAGATGATTTAATTCCACTGATTGATGTCGTCATTCGATGCACTGTCTGGTTTCATGAATAACTGACTTCAATGAAAATTCTTCATCTTTAAAACATTTAAAGTTGTGGCTTCTTTTCTTTAGCTTTGAATAAACTCTGTATCCTGTACTTTTTCTGTCACCAACTGGAAATCTCTGTCACTGTAGTAAATCCACTTTCTTGAATACTTCACTGAGGCTTGAACAATAAATTGAACTTCTTTCAATGTAGAATAACTTCAAGTCTGTAGATGACTTTAATACTCCATTCTCTTGACAGATAAAACTCTCTGAGATTCCTGTGACCTTTAATCTAATATTTACTTATTACATTCTGGTTTAAGTTGAGTAGAATCCTCGAATTACAAATAGGCTATAGCATATGCCTTTCAATCTCCCCCTATTTGTTTGTTAGAGAATAACAACCAAATACCTAGAGGATCACTCAACTAAAACCAAGAAAAAGATAGGACTCTTAAGCCTAAGTAAATACTAGAAAGTTCTGGATCAAATATGACATTTCCAGATTTCACCAGTAAAGATAAATACAAAACAGATGTTCCTCTAGACTGATCATATGATAACATTGAACCTATCTTGATTTACCTAAGCTCTATACATATAACATTTACAAAACAGAGCTAACTTACCTTTACTCCCCTGAAACTCCTCCTTTTCCTTTTATATTTTTTTCAGCTCCAGCTCCCTTTTACTAGCTTCTCCAAAATTCTCTAGGAAACTTCTCCCCCTTAGTTGAGGAATTCTCTACAGATTTAACTTTATGAGTATCTGAAGCCAGTAGGAGTTGAGATAGTTGATGGAGTTGATCTTGGAAGTAAATTTGTCTTCTAGATTTCCTTGAGCAGTCCCAACTGATTGTTGACAGAGGTGGAAGAAGAAGACCGTTCAACCACTTGTGCTTGAAAAATTTCTTTATCAGCCTGGGTTTTGAATAGATGTTCCTGTAGATCAGCTATGTGAGCTAACTACATTGCAGTGTATGTGTCTGTGTGTGCACTCACTTGAATTTCTCTTGTAAGTGTATCACTCATCTCACGTGCATGTGTTTCACTCAGTGTTTGACTCGCATCACTCAACATTAGCTGTCTGTTTGCTCATTTTTGATCAGTACCTGCATTGAAACTCACCCTAGCCTCTTCAAGAGAGGTCATTGGTGGTGCAATGGGAGTTCGCAAATCCCGATCCTCAATCATGTCTATCAAATCACTTGGATTTGAAATCTGAATTGCTTCAGTGATAGACTGACCAAGTTGCCTTCCACTTTCTCCAGATAAATCTGCGAGTGGAAAATCCCTTTGGGAGCTAGAGATGTTCACTCTGGGAGGGGAGAAAATGATTCTATTTGATTTGGCAAAGAATCAAATTTTCCCTCAGATGCCTATGAAGGCACTTCTATCGTGACAATGGTAGGCACTGTAACCAGTTGCAGGTGCTCTGCTTTCACTGTGTCCTGAGTTTCATCTAATAAAATTGTTTTCTCCCATTGTGAGTAATGAGAGTGTGCTTGACTCAGTACAAAGTGTCATGGCCCTATGGCGAATTTCAATAGATTCATCCTGTTGAGAGAATGTCTCTAGATACATTTCATTGGCCATTTCAAAGTCCATATCCTATTGAGAGGATACATATGGGCTGACAGATGCCTCAGTATATGTTGAATTTCTTTAGAGGAGGCAGAGCTGTGGGATCACTCACTGTTTCAATCAAAATACTTCTTTATTTAACATTTGATTTCTGTTTAGGCTGAGAGGTCAAGTAATTAAGTTGTAGACTCATTGTTTGGCTCTAAGACCTGGGATAGAGATTGTGGATCTACAATCCCTTGGTCAGCCCTAACAACCACTTGGGTTCAGCAACAGTAAAAGAAGTGGATTGAGAGATAGAAAGTAATACCTGAATTGGATTTGGCACTGAATTTCCAGCTAAGCAAGAGCTAGATCAGAAATAATATATACAATATATTTATTAAAAACAACTAAGACAAATAGAAAATAAAAGATAATAAATAATAATAATAAACTAAAATATAAAATAATAAAAAATATTTACAGGAAACTATTTACATGCAATAACTATACAGAAAAATATAGAGGTGCATAAAAATAATATAAACTTGCATAAATATTTAAACAACAATATTTACAATCTGAAACTAACTTAAATGATTCTAAATAAATAAATTTTCAATAAAAATAAATTTCTCCATTTTTAAAAAAATGAGAAAAATATTTTTAAAGAAAATAAATTATTCAGAATATTTAAATTAACAAGCTTTACTCTAAACAAGAATTGGCAAAATATATCATTCAATATCAGCAAGAGAAAATGATTTTGAAAGAACAAACATGACAGAGATATTTTTAATCACTAAGACTGTTTAACATACCCAATTTACCAACTAACTTGATAAATGTGGATTCGTCAACAGATTTAGTGAATATATCTGCAGTCTGTTCTTCTGTGGGTACAAAGTGTAACTCCACAGTTCCATTCATGACATGCTCTCTGATAAAATGATACCTGATATCAATGTGCTTCATTCTCGAGTGCTGCACAGGGTTGTTTGAGATTTTGTTCACACTTTTCCACGCAAGAGTACGCGATCGCAAGTAATATAGTCTGTTAAACAGAGTTCGTCCACAGAGACTAGTTGTTGCTGTTTCGTTGATTTATGCACCAAGAATTAATATTATTCAATTCTCAAACAATTATCAAGGTTTGGGTTTAATTATCACTATACTAATTAACTAAGCAATTAACAAATATGATTTATCAAATAGAGAAAACACATGGGGTTTTTACCATCATCAAATATGCAATTAACCAATTTAATTCCTTTTCCTCCTAACATGCAATTACACTGACACCTGATCGATTACACGAAACTGATATACGCCAAAGGTCTTTGTACGTATACCATCCTAATGAACATCCACAATTAAGATAGAAGTCAAATAGTCAATCAATTGTAGGCAGTCCCAACAGGTCTGCGGGATTTAACGTACAATGAATTTGAAACACAAGTAATCAATAAGATCACGTAGTCAATACCAAACGGGTAGAGTGATATCGCAAATAAGCCATGTCATCAGACACACCAAATTCCTACGCTAGCATGGCAAGTTCTAAATCTCTATTTTCAGTACGGTCGCTGCAATAGAGATTAACACACAATCACAGAAGTTGATCAGACAACTATAATTGAATATGCACAACCATACAAGGATATCAAATATAAGAACATGCAAGGTATAATTGAAATCAACCAGAAAACATTATATAAGAATCCGGTAAAACCCCATGATAATAAATTAGTTCATAATTGAACTAATCATCACCATGGGTACCATAGTTAACATCGTTAATAAACTAAACAAGATTCAATGTAATAACAATAAATATTATGAATAGAATTCAACCAACTATCCACCGCTAGAAGATTACGAAGGAAATTGAAGAACAAAGTGAATCCGTAAGCTTGATTTTGATCTCTTGAACTTAGGTATTGATCTCTTATTCCTCGGATAATAATGTTTTTTGATTGATAGATAGATAGATAGATAGATAGATAGATCCCCCCAAAAATAACCTAATGAATAATATTTATAAAGTATAAGATATTACATAATAAACCCAAGATACGAGCCCTAACAAATTAGGCCCAACACAAATTAACCCGGTTTGGAGTAAAATACATGAAGACTCGATGCATTCCAGGAGGAAACAGGCGCTCTTGCGCCTCTAAATGGCGCTCTTGCGCCTCCAACTCCCTGGATTTTCACTCTGAAGACTCACACAGGCGCTCTTGCTCAAGATTTTAGCGCTCTTGCGCCTCCTAAGGCGCTCTTGCGCAGGAAACTGGCGCTGCAGCGCCTCAGAGCTCCTGGAAATTTGCCCAGCAATGTAGAACATTTCCGTGGCTTCGCGTGAGCTATTGAATCGTCAGAATCGGACTTGTAGAACTCCAGATATGGCCAAAACCGTGAGAGCTTCGCAACCTACCAGGAAAATCCGATTTTTAATCTCATTAACCTCCAACTCTTGGTTCTGCAAAACTTAATGAAAACACATTAAACACACCACATACTTGAGTTCAAGTCATCAATTTAAGCCGATATGAAGCATTCCAAGTGGATTAAAAATCCACTTATCAGATTTCTATGACACTTGTATTATCACACAAAATAGGAATTTTGTCTAATGCAAAGCCATAGTCCTTTAATTGATTCCTTATCCATAAGATCTGAGCACAACAGCTTCCAGTAACAATATATTCAGCTTCTGCTGTTGAATTGGAAACTGTTTGATGTTTCTTGCTATACCAGGAAATCAACCTACCTCCTAGGAATTGACAACTCCCAGAGGTACTCTTTCTATCCACAACACTACCTGCATAATCAGAATCTGTATATCCAACAAGATTAAAACCAGAATCTTTAGGGTACCAGATACCTAGATTAGGTGTACCCTTAAGATATCTCAAGATTCTTTTCACAACAACGAGATGTACATCTCTAGGGTCCTCTTGGAACCTTGCACACAAGCATGTAGCATACATAATATCTGGTCTACTAGCAGTAAGATAGAGTAAGGAGCCAATCATACCTCTGTAGCTTGTAACATCTACCTTGATAGATTTGTTAGAAGCTCCAAGTTTGATGGCTGTTGAAGATGGAGTCCTTGCTGATGCTGAATCCTCCATGTGATATTTCTTGAGGAGTTCTTTGAGATACTTGGATTGACAAATAAATATACCATTTGTCCTTTGACTTACTTGCAATCCAAAAAAGAACTTCAGCTCACCCATCATACTCATTTCAAACTTACTCTGCATAAGCTCAGCAAATCTCTTACAGAGATTATCATTAGTAGACCCAAATATGATGTCATCCACATAGACTTGGACTAATATCATATCACTTTTGTGTTTCTTTGAAAAAAGAGTTTTGTCTATGATACCTCTAACAAAACCATTTTCTAAAAGAAAACTAGAGAGAGTGTCATACCATTTTCTTGGGGCTTGTTTGAGACCATAGATAGCCTTGAAGAGAAAGTATACAAAGTCCAGCAGCTCCTGATTTTCAAAGCCAGGGGGCTGTTCCACATACACTTCTTCATCAAGCTCACCATTCAGGAATGCACTCTTAACATCCATTTGATAGACTTTAAAATTTGAATAAGCTGCAAATGCTAAGAACATCCTGATGGCCTCAAGTCTAGCCACTGGTGCATAGGTTTCATCATAATCAATGCCTTCAGCTTGAGAATACCCTTGTGCAACCAGTCTTGCCTTGTTCCTTGTAACAATGCCATCCTCATCTAGCTTGTTCCTGAATACCCATCTAGTACCAACTACTTTCTTGTTCTTTGGCCTGGGTACCAGCTTCGAGACTTGCTGTTGTTCAAACTGATTGAGTTCATCTTGCATAGAAATCACCCAATCTGGATCAGTCAGTGCTTCCTCAGTTTTCTTTGGCTCCATTTTAGATAGAAATGCTGAAAAATGACATTCATTCTAAGTTGCACTTCTAGTTTTAACTCCAACATCTGGATCACCAATGATCAGCTCAAAGGGATGAGCTCTATTCCATACAGTCTGTCTTGGAAGATTTGATCTTGATGATTCACCTTGAAATTCACTTTGATGTTGTGAGTGACTAGTTGATCCTTCATTTGCTCCCCCTGAGTTGTTGCTTGATTGCCTTGACGATTCTTCTCCAGTGTTGGTGGTATCTCCATTGTTACCAGTGTTTCCACCACCACCACCATGATCATTATCATCATTGTTATTATCATTACCAGCAATAACTTCAGGTGGGGCTTCATCATCTGAATCTGAGTCTGGCAAGTTATCAAACTTCATTTTCTCAGATGAATCTGCTGTTTGGATATTAGGGAATTTAGTGTCATCAAAAGTAACATTGACACTTTCCTTTACTGTGTGACTGCCAACCAAGTAGACCCTGTAAGATCTTCTGGAATAACCAACAAAAATAGCTTCTTGTGCCTTTGCATCAAACTTGCCACGTTTCACATTGTCATCTATAAGCACAAAGCATTTTGCTCCAAATACATGAAAGTACTTGACAGTTGGTTTCTTGTTGTTCCTGATCTCATACGGAGTCTTCATTAAGTCCTTGTTGATTAAAGTTTGATTCTGAGTATAACAAGCTGTATTAGCTGCTTCAACCCAAAAGTACGTTGGAAGTTTGGACTCACTTAACATAGTCCTTGCAGCTTCAATCAATGTACGATTCTTTCTTTCCACTACTCCATTTTGTTAAGGAGTTCTAGGTGCAGAATACTGTCTTGTTATTCCTTTATCAGCACAAAAATCATTTAGAATGGCATTCTTGAATTCAGTACCATTATCTGACCTTATGGCTCTAACAGGGAATCTAGAATCCAGCTCAATCAACTTTATATGGCCAATCACCAGGTATGGGGTCTCATCCTTGGAATGTAGGAATAAAACCCATGTATATTTTGAAAAATCATCAACAATCACAAGTGCATATTGTTTCTTTGACATGGACATCACATTAACTGGACCAAACAAATCCATGTGCAGTAGCTGAAGTGGTTCAGTTATTGATGATGTGTTAGTGCCCTTGTGAGAAGCTTTCTTTGACTTTCCTTTCTGACATGCCTCACACAGTCCTTCCTGTGTAAATTCCATCTGAGGCAAACCTCTAACCAATTCCCTCTTGACTAAAGAGTTCATGGTTTTGAAGTTAAGGTGAGACATCTTCTTGTGCCATAGCCAACTATCATCTGATGAAGCTTTAGCATAAAAACAATTAACTTCATCTTTGAATCCCGAGTTCAGATCAGCTATGAACAAGTCACCTTTCCTTACTCCTTTAAGAGCAGGCTTTCCATTCTTCTTGTGAAGGATCTGACACTTCTCTCTTTCAAAGGAAACAGCATATCCTCTGTCACAGAAATGACTGATGCTGAGAAGATTGAACTTCAGACCTTCCACAAAAGAAACATCTTCAATGATAACATTTCCGTACTTCAAACAGCCATATCCTTTCGTAATACCCTTGCTGTTATCTCCAAAGGTAACTACTGGGCCAACTTTCTCAACCAAATCTGATAGCAGGGCTCTATCTCCGGTCATATGCCTTGAACAGCCACTGTCAAGAATCCATATAACACGGTTTACCTGTTTAACTCCCTGCAATATCAAATTGATTAGACCTTCTTCGGAGCCCAAAATTGATTGGGTCCGGCATACTTAAAGAACTGGCCTTTGTCAGGCAAAACAA
This sequence comes from Heracleum sosnowskyi, assembly GCA_030848705.1. Taxonomy (NCBI): domain Eukaryota; kingdom Viridiplantae; phylum Streptophyta; class Magnoliopsida; order Apiales; family Apiaceae; genus Heracleum; species Heracleum sosnowskyi. Next base: position 38,571,835 of record CM061244.1, read on the forward strand.
CATTTTTAACTAAAACTACTTCAACCTCTTTCACATAAGAGCGTTTCCATTTATAGCCAGCCTTAACACATTTCTGAGTAGGCTTAGGGATAAATGAATCCACTCTAGTCTGAGGAGGACTAGTAGTCTTTGCTTTAACATGCTTCTTATTATTAACATGTTGGCGTGGAGCAGTCTTATCTTTAGATACATGCTTTTTATTAAAGTAAGTATACATAACATTAAAAGCACAAGAAATGCAATTAATCACACCACATGCTTTATGAGAAGAATTAACAGCAGGCATGTTATTTCTACAGTTGTTTTGATCCAACTTATGAATATCTGATTTAGTCTTTTTAGTTGTAGCAACTTTGACTGGAATATCATATATACACTTTTTGGATTGTGCAACTTCCAAAGCAATATCTTCTTCACGAATCTCCTCAGCAATAATGATAGAGTATTCATTCAGAGGATCTGCCTCGGACTCCTTACAGAAGGGTGTTTCAATACCCTTAAGCACATATGGAACACCCCTTCCTTCAGATCTGACTCTACAAGGGGAATTAATTCCAAGCAATCCAATGGCCTCATTATAATCATAACCTATATTGACATGATTACCAACAGCTTGTTTATTAAGAATCTCTTTAGCCGTCTTACAAGAGTTGTAATAGGCATTAGCTTTGGTCTTAAGCTCACTAATCTGATCTTTGAGAATGGTTTCCAGTTGTTGATACAATTTAACCCTTTTCTCAAGAACTGCTACATTATTAGTAAGTTCATCTTGATTGATATGCACTAGTTTTAATTCTTTTATTTCCTTTTCAAGATTTGTGTTTAAAAGAATTATTTTATCATTTTCAGTGCGTGCACAACTTAAAGTATCACCAAGATGACGAATCATTTCAGTATCAGTGAACTTTACCTTAGACATGTTGGGTGAAGAAAACATGGAATCAAAGAGTTTGTCTCCTATTGCCATGAGTGCAAGATTCCCAATCTCACCTGCTTCTTCATCACTGTCAGTGTCATCCCAACTCTTTCCTTCAGCAACATAAGCTTTCCCAATCTTATTCTTCTTGCTAGAATCAAATGAGTTCCTTGTCACTTGCTTTGACTTTTTACATTCAGTAGCAAAGTGACCCAACTCATTGCAATTGTAGCATCTGATTGTGCTCCTTTCCACAGTTCCAGTTTTGTAGCCACCCCTTGTGCTACTTGAAGAGGAAGATCCACCTCTCTGAAATATGGGTCTGAACTTAAGATTTGGATTCCTCTTGAATCTAAACTTCCCAAACTTCCTGACTATCAAAGCCAAATCACCATCCTCCAGCTGATCAAGTTCTTCTAAAGAATAGAAGTCACCACCAGATTGATCAATGGATGTTAATCCATATTCAGCATCAATAACATTCATGTTAGAACTGGAAGGTTGAACAGCCTTCACTTCCAGTTTCTGTGGGACTTCAGCAGCCAGTGCAGTAGAAGTACTAACAATCTTCCCAGTTCCATACAGCTCCCTTTGTTGAATCTGCTCCAGCTCATAGGTCTTCAGAACACCATACAATCTCTCCAAAGCAATCTCATTCATATCTCTTGCTTCTCTAATGGCAGATATTTTGTGCTCCAAATGAGGTGGGAGTGTAAGAAGGAACTTCTTGTTAATCTCCTTGTTGGTGTAGTGCTTCCCATTGAGATTCAGATCATTGATTAATTTGTTGTATCTCTCAAAAACCTGAGAGATACCTTCACCAGGGTTTGATATGAAATGCTCATATTGTGAGGTGAGAATTTCCAGCATATTCTCCCTAACTTCCTCTGTCCCCTCATTGATTATCTCTATGGTATCCCAAATGTGTTTGGCAGTATCACAATTTAGGACATGATTATGCATGATAGGATCAAGACAATCAATAAGGATCAACTGAAGACAGGAATCCAAGGTAACATCCTCTTTCTCATCAGGAGTGTACTCCTTGGGATCTTTAGGGTACATACTAGCAACCCTAGTAACAACATTATCCACTGTTATCTCTTCCTCAACAATCATAGGGACTTTGGGACCATTCTTCAGCACACCAATGTATTTGGGATTTGCAACCTTAAGAAATATGAGCATTTTCTTCTTACACATAGGATAATGCTCCTTGCTGAACATTGGGATTTTGACTGTACCCACTTTCTGTGTAGTAGACATCTTTTGAGATTTTTAGGAATAATAAAAATTTCAGAGTTTAAGAAAAATCTCAAAACAATTGGATCTTTGATTTGTATATCAATCAAAAGGCTCTGATGCCAATTGTTAGGTCCTGATAAGTTTGTAGAAGGGGGGTTGAATACAAACTATACCGTTTTATCGAAATTTGTCATTTGAATAATTTAACAATTAAGAACAAATTAATGCGGAATATAAATGAAACAAAATTCAAGTTAAATATGAAGTATATTAAACTTGAAGGGTGTTGCAAATACAATAAGGATTACAAAGTATTTATCTCAAACTAATTAATACAAATTTAGAATAAATTCGACATGAACTTTTCTAATATTTGTAATAAAAAGATCGAATGCTAAAAGCAAGTTCGAGATAAATTCTAGGGATAAAAATCCGCTAGATAATCAAAGCAATACAAGTAATCAACTTCTAGTGGTTTGGATTTAACAATACAAACTAGAATTAATTGCTTGAGAAGAAATGAGATCAAATGCTTTCTTCGTTTGTTCTTGAGAGAAAATGTCTGATGCTTTGATAATACAAGTCTGTAAGATATGATGTTCTGTTGCTTTTTCTATCCAGCACTACCTCGGGTCATATACAATTTAATTAAACCTGTATGACCTTTTAATTAAATCAAAATGATTTAATTAAACAATCAATACACTTGTATGACCAAGGAATTAAGCTCAGTAGAACCATGCTTCATCAATATGACCTGCACAGTAAGCTCGGTATGACCTCAAGTAATTCTAACAACTTTCGGTAGAACCTGGGAAGGTAATCTGTATGACCTGAGAAATCATTCTGTATGACCTACCAAAGTGCTGAGCAGTGATTCGGTATGACCTTATAAATGACTCGGTATGACCTCAAATTATTCGGTATGACCTTAAAATGATTCGGTATGACCTGTGTTTATACCATTAATTTAATTTCCTTTAATTAAATTTGTTAATTTAAATTCTGAATTAAATTAATTCTTTTCTAGAATTAATTTAATAAATAATTTAAACAACTAAATTAATTAATTTAATAAATTAATTAATTCTGAAGGAATCAATTTATTAATTAAATTGATTAATAATTTAATTAATTAAAAGAAGATAACTTAAAATCATTGCATTCCTCTATCTTCTGAAAATCACTGAATATAGATGATTTAATTCCACTGATTGATGTCGTCATTCGATGCACTGTCTGGTTTCATGAATAACTGACTTCAATGAAAATTCTTCATCTTTAAAACATTTAAAGTTGTGGCTTCTTTTCTTTAGCTTTGAATAAACTCTGTATCCTGTACTTTTTCTGTCACCAACTTGAAATCTCTGTCACTGTAGTAAATCCACTTTCTTGAATACTTCACTGAGACTTGAACAATAAATTGAACTTCTTTCAATGTAGAATAACTTCAAGTCTGTAGATGACTTTAATACTCCATTCTCTTGACAGATAAAACTCTTTGAGATTCCTGTGACCTTTAATCTAATATGTACTTATTACATTCTGGTTTAAGTTGAGTAGAATACTCGAATTACAAATAGACTATAGCATATGCCTTTCACATAAACCTCGAGTTTTTTTCTCATCAAGTCCGCATTCCAGGACTTCATCCATAAAACTTTTCCGATCAAACTCAGCTTCGTTTATAAACGAATTGAGCTTGACTGTTCGAAAATTTTATTTTTTTATGCCAAAATTTAAAATCCAACAGCTTCAATACAACTTTAAGTGAGCCGAAATTATCCGATTCGATTCCAACTTGTACCCCTACTTCTTAAGAATTTTACGGGGTAGTCAAACTACTATGGGCCTGTTTGGCTGCAACTTAAAGTTGCAGCTTATGGTTTATAAACCCAAAAATGCTTATTGGGGGTGTTTGTCAAAATAAGTGAAACCAACTTATGGCTACTTAAAATGGATAAGTTGAATGTTAAGAATCCTTAACATTCAACTTATAACTTATAACTTATTCTCGATACACGCAATATCTAATATCCTTCAAATCTTCAAAACCATATATCTTTTGATCCGTTCATTAAAAAATTGATATGTATATATCAAATTTCTCTACTCATCGAGATCTATCCATTTATATATATTAAAAAATAAATATTTTAAAAATAATAAAAAAAAGTTAACTTATAAGTTCTGATTTACCCAAACACTCTACTGCTTATAAGTTCTGATTTACCAAACACTCTAGGACTTATAAGCTCAGCTCTACTTATCACTTATAAAGCACTTACTCATTTTAAGCTATAAGTCAACTTTTGCTTGATAACCCAAACGCCCACTATGTACGGAGGAAGCCCAATTTAACTCAACTATGTCTGAACTCAAGTTTGATAATTCATTGAGCAAACTTATTCGCGAACAGTACAATTAATCTCAACTCGATGATAAGCATTAAAAAAAATTATTTCTACTTTATCTCGACTACAATTTATCTTGGTTTTGTCACTTACCCCAAAGGGAAAAAAAGGTTGCAGTCCATTTCATTTTTTGTTGTTGGATTTTCAATTAACTTCGGTCTCATGTAACCCAATTATGTAACTTCAATTACTGGAGGACTTTAACGGATTACAACTTCTAGATAAATAATTTTTGAATTGAACGGTGTTACCTAAACTTTCAAGATATTTTGGTTGGTTGAAAAACACCTGAACCTAATTATCTTAGCGAGATGTGGTTGAGTTACATAGTAAAATATCTTTAACTTCTCTTTTTTTTATTCATTATTATACATTCAGTTTTTATTAGGTAATTTTTATATTTGTATAATATATTTATATTTTCTAAATATAATTTATAAGTTTTAGTTTATTAATTTTTATAATAGTTAAAATTATTATTTTTATTTATTTGTTATATTTTGCAATAGATATATCAATACTATTATATAATAGACGAAACATTAAAAGTTTGGTTGGTCGGTATGGTACGTTGTGATTTTACTTAATTGCCCTTAACTGTATTTCGTATTTTTACTTAATTAACCTTACTTAATTATAGAAATATATTATTAAATAATAATATTACCTATTTATAACCAATTACCTTTTTTTTCCTAAAATACATTATTTTTTCTAATAAATTCCCCTACTTTTTCAAACATGGTAATTACATTTTTTAACTAAAACATGTTAGTTTTTCTATTTTTTCTTACTAAAATCCCTCATTTTCCAAAAATATCACGGACAAACCTTTAGTTATTTATTTTTAAACCTATAATATTATAATTATTTTTTAAAAATTTACCTATTTTAACATGTCTACTTATTTTTCTTAACAAATGCAATCACTGAGAATATTAAAATATAAATAATCAAATATCTATTTATAACCAATTACTCTAAAACACATTATAGATTTTTTCTAACAAAGTCCCTTCTTTTTTAAATATTTCACGGGAAATTGCATTTTTCAATTTACTTTTTCTATTTTTCTCACTAAAATTCATTTTTTTTTCAAAAATATCACTGGAAATCTTTTACTTATTTATTTTAAAATGAATTTAAATATTTTAATTATTAAATTTTAAAACCTCATTTTTCCAAAAATATCACGGACATTTACCTTTTTAAACTAAATATATGTTACAATTTTTTTATTTATTTTAAAATCTGTTTTAATGTTTTAATTAATTAAAAGTATTTAGCTATTTTAACATGCCTACTTATTTTTTTAACAAATACAATTAATAAAATATTAAAAATATAATAATAAAAATAACAATTAACAATCTGTGCATTGCACGGGTTTTAACCTAGTATATATATATCTAAATACAACATATTTAATATTTTTGATTTTACTTATATAGAGAATATTTATATTAGTTTATAATTAACTTTTTAATTTATGTTTTATCAGCTTGATTAGTATTTAATTATATTAAAAATGAATTTGTTGATGGACAATTCAGAAAAAAATAAATGTATAACTTATAGTTACCTAATGATTAACCAAACACATGTTTTCAGCTATCTTGGAAACTTTTACCGAGTGTATTTCCTTTTTTTTTTTTGACAAATTTAAAACGAATTTCATTAATTTGAAAAAAAACTCGGTCAAGACAAATTCTCAATTGGCTATAAAATCAGGTTGAAAAATAAATATATGAGCTAAACAATTAACCGTTTTGTTTCCAGATCGCTTAACATATAGAATAAAAATATTCTTTAAACGAAAAAAGTTTACAATGGCTTTCCGAGAATTCGAACATACATGTAATATCCGTGATTTTATTTTTATTTAATTAATTAGATAATTATTTTAGTTATAAAATTTAGAAATTTGTGGCACTAATTATTTTGAATAAAAGATAAGATTTTGTATTAAGAATGAGATCAGTTAGAATATTTTAGAAAATCAATATCTGTTAAATTGAGATATTTGTGTAAATTAGAATATTTTTGAGTTACAGAGATTGGACAATTATTAGAAAAAGATTCTAGCCATACCTAATTGATTTTAGGGTTTTATGTGACTATATAATTAAACTTTAGGACAAAGAAAAGACGGGTACAACTCTTCAGTTTATAGCCGCGTATGTTTTCGTCCCTTCACTGAGTATTAACAACTACTTGTTTTATGTGCTCTTCCTGTATTTCTCGTATTGTTCAGTACTGATTTAGAATGACGTTATGTTATATGCATGTACGTGTTTATTATGTCATCGTGGGTACCATGTTTGATTTGAATATTAACACGAGCTTCATGCACTGTAAAGGTTTGTCAGATTGGTTCTTCTCTTTTGCAATTTTAAAATAGTCTCCTTTGATTCCCTATTGTCCTAGCTATATGTATTTATGCCCTTGATTTTACTAGAGATTTCTAAACAATACAAAGATTACGTCTTTTAAACGAACTAATTGGATCATGTTATTTTGTATAACTGATGTGTGAGATATATTCTGTGATTTTTATATATTTAAATACTAAGTATACTAGATTTTGATGAAAAATCTGATTAAAGTTTTATGATTAAATTTGTGTAACCCTTTTCAAATTTTAATGTACTATTTTGTTTATAAAATATAACCACTAAAATTATTAGTGCTCTCACTTGTACAATGGCCAGGTCTTTCATGTGTAGTTAGATTGGTTAATTCTTTTACCAAACATGCGTACATATTTATAATTTATTAATATTATTTTATGGTACTGCAAATTATGGATATAATGTAATTACTGCTCACGATTCACGAATCTAACTTTTCTTATAGGTCTTTGAATTCAAGAATTTTGTTGAGTAATTATTTGAGGAGTTAAATTTCCTTGTAATTATTTATGATTTTAAGAAAGATGATACTAGTTTCGAAGTTATTAAATTATTATTAATTTGTTTACTTGTGTCTGGTGTAATAAGTGGACTAATGATTTTGTTGAACTGTTATGCATAAACCTAAGGTGATATTCTTGTTTTCAAACGTGGCCAGTTTGGTTTAATAAGTTGGTTAATTTTAATATATGTCAGCTCAGGTGCCTTTCTTTAATTCAACATGTGAAATAGACAAATTTCGTGTATATGTTATGATGGCCTGAAGCCAATTTTATATTCTGTTTATGTGTTTCGTGTGACTATAGTGGCCGGTCCAGTTTTATAAAATTAAATGGTTGTAGTGTATATTGTTGTACATAAACAGATTAGTTGTTGAATAAAAAAAAAAAAAAAATTTGTTTTTAATTTAAGTAGTAAGCGTGCTTTTAAGTTTCTGGCTGGTGTTAATTACTTTTAAATGACTGCTAAATTGCTTTGCATGTACAGAAGCAGGTTTTGAATATATGATTAATTATCTCTTGTTATTAATTTAATTATAGGATTTGTTCGTGTATTTATATTTCGGTGTGTTCAGTCGCTTTCGAGGTAAGTACTTTTGACTTACTTTTCGTTTTCGTAAAAGATATTTTGATTCTGCTTTGAATTTCGTATAAGATATAAGAATATTGTTTCGAACTGTATAAGATATAAGATACGAGAATCTTTTGAATCCCTCAGTCTCTACGTTTCGAACCCGTTCGTAATTTACGCTATAGTTCCGGAACTAGCCTTAGATACCCTTAGTAGGCGCACAAGTGTGCAATTTTAGATACCTATTAAGGGCGCGTAATTATTGAACTTTAGATGCCGGTCACTGGCAAAGTGTGGCGTATAAGGATAAGAATAAGATCCCGGCTACTGGGAAAGTGTGGCCGTAGAGCAAGACTGTGGTACTTTTGATTTTCGTTCTGTTTCTATTTCTGCTTCTGTATCTGTTTTTAAATTCTGAAATTTTAAAAATGTAAACTTTGGGCCGTGTCAATTTTGCAAAGGTTTTGCAACTTATTATATTTTGACCAAATCTGTTTTATTAAAACCGCCCATTGAATTTTAAGACTATCTGTTTGTCAGTTGTACTTGCTGAGCTGTGTAGCTCATCCCTTTCCCTATATTTCAGGTTCATTGTGGAAGCTTAGTAAGAATAAGGATGTGGACTTTGGATTTCGTGCAATTTGATTTTGTTTAAAGACCATTTGAATAAATTTGATTATTTGTTAGACATTGAATATTGGTTTATGGAGCTGCGTCTCCGTTTTTATGATTTTGGATTATCATTAAGTTTGACCGCTGCGTTTGACTTTCGTAAATTTTGGTTTATCAAATAAAGTATTATGTTTTATTTAAGTTTTGATTTAGAATAATAGTCCGAAAAGTTGGGCTGTTACAGTTGGTATCAAGAGCAGGCTTTCCTTCGGAATGTACTAGGTATGGGACTAGTGTATTCCCTAGGGCGCGATCCTTTAGACTGTCATATAGGATTTGACCTTTGGATTAGTGAATTAATTTTGACCTGTGAGTGGCCTTATGTTTTATGATATAATGTTATTTTGTTATCTCAAAATTTTGTAGATGTCAGGAAACGATTCGTTTAGCAAGAAGGTATCTTATAGTACCGAGGAGGACCCTAGCGAGCATGGCTACGAGAGTGACGATTCTGTGAACCGACCTCACCCCGATGAAGCCGTTGATGAGTCCTTAGAGGAAGATCCAAGAGACGCCGAAATTCAGTATTTGAGGAATCTGATCGAGCTCTATGAGGAAAGGATGGCGCTCGATGATAAAAATGTAAATGACGCATTAGATACGTTGCAAGCTCGAACAGCAACGGTGGAAAGGGTTGTCCACAAGGTCTGCAAAATGTCATTGAGGAGGTGGTGTCGTCCAGGACAAGAAAAGGCAATAAAGGGTATTTTTATGGAGACTCGAAGATGGGTCAAGAAGACGCAGAAGGACGTGGAGAAGAAGCTAGAACGCTTCTATGCTTAATCTTATTGAAATGTCGTTAGTTACGAGAGCGTAAGAGATAGTTTTGAATAAGACCTTAGCTACTATGAACGCTTAGCTATGAGAAACCCTATGATTTGGTTTTATTTTGATATTTGGATTTTGTTGGAATAAATTAAGTATTTGATTTAAGATTGTGTTTTACCTCTTTAGATATCGTTTTAAGTTTAGTATTTGAGTGTTATTTTATTGTTTTAGAAAATATGGACGGAGAGAATAGCAATCAGAACAACAATGGAAACTCGGGCGATCATGGTGGCAATAACAATGGAGGTGGCAACAACAATGCAGATGGAAACGTCTTTGATCAACTAGCTGAAACTCTAGCGGTGCTCGTAAATCAGCAGCCAAGGCAGCAAAGTATCGTCTCTCAGTTTAAGCGTTTGAACCCACCAACTTTCGATGGAGCAACTGATCCGGCCGTAGTCGAGATGTGGATACAGGAGATGGAAAAAGCTTTCGGACTTCTCGGCAGCAATGAAGAGCAAAAGGTTACCTTAGCGGTGTATCAACTACAAGGAAACGCTTACGACTGGTGGCTCATGGAGAAGAGAAAGAACGAGAATGCAACCACTGAAGAAGAACCCGAACCGTATACATGGGCAAAGTTCAAGAAGGCGCTAGAAGACAAGTACTTTCCTAGAACCATTCGTCTGCAGAAAGAGAGGGACTTCATTCGGCTCGAGCAAGGTAGGAAGACTGTCATCGAATATGAAGCAGAATTCGCGAAGCTTTCAAAGTATGCACCTACTTTGATCTCGGATGAAACCAGCAAAGCAAGGAGATTGGAAGAGGGACTTCGAAGCGACATCAGAAATGTTGTAGCGTCGTTTGAACTTCAGACGTACGAGGCTGTCCTCAACAAGGCATTAGTGATCGAGAGGGGCTTGGCAGAATCGGAGAAAGCAACGAACAATTGGAACAAGAAGAGGTTCGCTCCAAGTAGTGGATTTTCATCGCAAAGAGGACCCTTCAAGAAGCAACACGAGTACGATCGAATTGGAGGACAGGGTGATCAAGAGAAGTGTTCGAGGTGCGGTAAAAACCATCAAGACAAGGACTGCCGATGGAACACAGGTGCCTGCTTTCACTGCGGAGAAGTAGGACACAAGATTTCAGAGTGCCCACACAATCCACCACCAAGGAAGGGAGCAGATAAAAACACTGGTCCTCAACGTGTATTTATGCTCACGGGAAGTCGCACCAATAATCGTAACTAAGGTACCATTTCTTTTCACGTGTGATTTATTTTCTTTTAAATTTTTTGAATTTGGGGACCAAATTCTTTTAAGGAGGGAAGACTGTAATATCCGTGATTTTATTTTTATTTAATTAATTAGATAATTATTTTAGTTATAAAATTTAGAAATTTGTGGCACTAATTATTTTGAATAAAAGTGTAACACCCCAGTCCCACATCGAGGAGATTTGGGACTTCTGTTCAGTTTATAAGACAAAGTACTACTACTAATTAGCACCAACAAAATCATGATATTTTGGGGGCCTGTGGTGGGCTTGTCGTTACCCAAGTTGGCTGCAGTTGGGCCAGTAGGCTTCGGCTTATTCGGACTCGGAATCGGGACTTGACCCGATTTTCGAAAAAGGCTCGGGATTTGACCCGGGTTGTCACATATGGTATCAAAGCCGACTCTCGAAAGCTTGTCGAGGCAAGTTGCCGGAGGTGGGGACACGAAGGCTGGTGGTATTATCCCACAATGGACAGAGGTCCGGAGGTGGGGACACGAAGCCAGCCGGTATTATCCCACAATGGCTAGGGAGGAACGATCTTGGAACCTATGGAATATCCGTTCAGGCCTGACGAGGACGTCAGGAGTTTAAGTGGGGGAGTTTGTAACACCCCAGTCCCACATCGAGGAGATTTGGGACTTCTGTTCAGTTTATAAGACAAAGTACTACTACTAATTAGCACCAACAAAATCATGATATTTTGGGGGCCTGTGGTGGGCTTGTCGTTACCCAAGTTGGCTGCAGTTGGGCCAGTAGGCTTCGGCTTATTCGGACTCGGAATCGGGACTTGACCCGATTTTCGAAAAAGGCTCGGGATTTGACCCGGGTTGTCACAAAAAGATAAGATTTTGTATTAAGGATGAGATCAGTTAGAATATTTTAGAAAATCAATATCTGTTAAATTGAGATATTTGTGTAAATTAGAATATTTTTGAGTTACAGAGATTGGACAATTATTAGAAAAAGATTCTAGCCATACCTAATTGATTTTAGGGTTTTGTGTGACTATATAATTAAACTTTAGGACAAAGAAAAGACGGGTACAACTCTTCAGTTTATAGCCGCGTATGTTTTCGTCCCTTCACTGAGTATTAACAACTACTTGTTTTATGTGCTCTTCCTGTATTTCTCGTATTGTTCAGTACTGATTTAGAATGACGTTATGTTATATGCATGTACGTGTTTATTATGTCATCGTGGGTACCATGTTTGATTTGAATATTAACACGAGCTTCATGCACTGTAAAGGTTTGTCAGATTGGTTCTTCTCTTTTGCAATTTTAAAATAGTCTCCTTTGATTCCCTATTGTCCTAGCTATATGTATTTATGCCCTTGATTTTACTAGAGATTTCTAAACAATACAAAGATTACGTCTTTTAAACGAACTAATTGGACCATGTTATTTTGATACTTACTGTATGCACATAACTAGTTTGGGATGATTAAATGTTTTGTTTCATTTAGTTCTTTAATGAATATGACATGCGTGAATTTTGTATTAAAAGAATTTTAAAAGTATTTAAATATTATTTTGTATAACTGATGTGTGAGATATATTCTGTGATTTTTATATATTTAAATACTAAGTATACTAGATTTTGATGAAAAATCTGATTAAAGTTTTATGATTAAATTTGTGTAACCCTTTTCAAATTTTAATGTACTATTTTGTTTATAAAATATAACCACTAAAATTATTAGTGCTCTCACTTGTACAATGGCCAGGTCTTTCATGTGTAGTTAGATTGGTTAATTCTTTTACCAAACATGCGTACATATTTATAATTTATTAATATTATTTTATGGTACTGCAAATTATGGATATAATGTAATTACTGCTCACGATTCACGAATCTAACTTTTCTTATAGGTCTTTGAATTCAAGAATTTTGTTGAGTAATTATTTGAGGAGTTAAATTTCCTTGTAATTATTTATGATTTTAAGAAAGATGATACTAGTTTCGAAGTTATTAAATTATTATTAATTTGTTTACTTGTGTCTGGTGTAATAAGTGGACTAATGATTTTGTTGAACTGTTATGCATAAACCTAAGGTGATATTCTTGTTTTCAAACGTGGCCAGTTTGGTTTAATAAGTTGGTTAATTTTAATATATGTCAGCTCAGGTGCCTTTCTTTAATTCAACATGTGAAATAGACAAATTTCGTGTATATGTTATGATGGCCTGAAGCCAATTTTATATTCTGTTTATGTGTTTCGTGTGACTATAGTGGCCGGTCCAGTTTTATAAAATTAAATGGTTGTAGTGTATATTGTTGTACATAAACAGATTAGTTGTTGAATAAAAAAAAAAAAAAATTGTTTTTAATTTAAGTAGTAAGCGTGCTTTTAAGTTTCTGGCTGCTGTTAATTACTTTTAAATGACTGCTAAATTGCTTTGCATGTACAGAAGCAGGTTTTGAATATATGATTAATTATCTCTTGTTATTAATTTAATTATAGGATTTGTTCGTGTATTTATATTTCGGTGTGTTCAGTCGCTTTCGAGGTAAGTACTTTTGACTTACTTTTCGTTTTCGTAAAAGATATTTTGATTCTGCTTTGAATTTCGTATAAGATATAAGAATATTGTTTCGAACTGTATAAGATATAAGATACGAGAATCTTTTGAATCCCTCAGTCTCTACGTTTCGAACCCGTTCGTAATTTACGCTATAGTTCCGGAACTAGCCTTAGATACCCTTAGTAGGCGCACAAGTGTGCAATTTTAGATACCTATTAAGGGCGCGTAATTATTGAACTTTAGATGCCGGTCACTGGCAAAGTGTGGCGTATAAGGATAAGAATAAGATCCCGGCTACTGGGAAAGTGTGGCCGTAGAGCAAGACTGTGGTACTTTTGATTTTCGTTCTGTTTCTATTTCTGCTTCTGTATCTGTTTTTAAATTCTGAAATTTTAAAAATGTAAACTTTGGGCCGTGTCAATTTTGCAAAGGTTTTGCAACTTATTATATTTTGACCAAATCTGTTTTATTAAAACCGCCCATTGAATTTTAAGACTATCTGTTTGTCAGTTGTACTTGCTGAGCTGTGTAGCTCATCCCTTTCCCTATATTTCAGGTTCATTGTGGAAGCTTAGTAAGAATAAGGATGTGGACTTTGGATTTCGTGCAATTTGATTTTGTTTAAAGACCATTTGAATAAATTTGATTATTTGTTAGACATTGAATATTGGTTTATGGAGCTGCGTCTCCATTTTTATGATTTTGGATTATCATTAAGTTTGACCGCTGCGTTTGACTTTCGTAAATTTTGGTTTATCAAATAAAGTATTATGTTTTATTTAAGTTTTGATTTAGAATAATAGTCCGAAAAGTTGGGCTGTTACAATACACCATCTTTGAAACCAGTAGCATCGCAATTGGCATTCACATTAATTTCAATTGTAGTCCAATGTTCAGAACTTTCAATTGAACCAATTGAAATTGGAGTGACAGATGCCCTCGTAATATGAATAATCTTTCGTTGTGAAAGGTAAGCTTTTCTGATTTTCACCACCGAACCAGCCTCGATGTGAACTTTCCAGATCTCCCAAAACCCCAATTCAATCATTCTCAAAGAGACAAGACAACAAACTAAAAATACCAAAATCATATCAACCACTCCAAAATGAGGACAAACAAAAAACCCAAAAAATTGGGTACAACAACAATCATCACAAAAGAAAGATATTTATTGAAGGAAAAATAAGAACTATGGTGATTAGATGAGATAAAGAAAGATGAAAGTGAATTTGTGAGAAGAAAGAAGCTTTATTAATGGAGAAAATGGATAAATCTTAATATTTTTTAGACGGTTAAGATTTGGGGTCAACTCTCATTTTTTACTTAGTATGTTAGTTTCAAGAATTGTTGAGTTCCGTGCAACTCCAAAATTGCACGACTAAACGAGGCCTTCATTATAACTTACAAACAATACTGATGAAGTTAAAATATTAAACTTTTCCGAAATTTCTAGTCAGTACGTTCACGTTGTACATTATAAATGATCGTAAAATGGACTAGTGCAACATGATTTCAGATGATCTTCTATATATAGAAGATATTGAGAAGTGATATCTTTGCATTACTAAGAGTTAGTATTTATAGTAGTGATACAACCCTCAAATTCTAGGAATACAGTAGTTGTACAATATTAACATACTAGGCTACAGAGTAGTAACAACCACGTATATTTACACGTTGATGTGTGAGTAATTGTTGGGAAAAGATATTCTGAGGATTCTGAGGATTCTGAAGATTCTTAAGATCATAATTAGTGAGAAATCCTGACTCACTCCTTATCATGCCCCCTCAAAATGGTCGGCCAAGAGGAAAGACCAATTTTGCGAACCAATGAAACAAAAGGAATGCGAGGAAGAGGTTTCGTAAGAACATCAACCAATTGATCATTGTTAGATATGTATGATACTCGGAACGTGCCAGCTTGAACATTTTCTCGAACGAAATGGTAATCTAACCCAAGATGCTTCATTTTTGAGTGGAACACTGGATTAGCACAAACATATGTTGCCCCAGCATTGTCATAGTAGATCACAGGTTGCAAGGAAGGAGAAAGATTAAGCTCCTTGAACAGATTTTTAAGCCACAATATCTCAGCCGTAGTATTTGCTACTGCCATGTACTTGGCTTCGGTTGAAGAACGAGCTCTTGTACATTGGTTTTTTGAACTCCATGATATGGGATTCTTTCCAAGATATACAATGTATGCAGATGTAGAAATATAGTCATCTTTGTCACGAGCCCAATCAACATCGGAGAAAGCATGAAGATTAATAGGAGAGTCTCGGTGAATGATAATTTCATGATCAATCGTACCACACAGATATCTTAACAAGCGTTTAAGTGCTTGCATATGTTCAGTGGTTGGCCGCTGCATATATTGAGCAAGTTTATTGACAGAATAAGCAACATCTGGATGAGTGAGACTTAGATACTGAAGCCTGCCAATGAGTGCCCGATATTCAGTTGGGTCTCCAAGATTCTCACCTTTCAAGGTTAATGGAGGATGCGGAACAAGCGGAGTTGCTACTGGTTTGGCTGATTCCATATTTGGCTTGCACAAAATGTCAGAAATATATTTCCTTTGACTCAAGAATAGAACTTTTGGATGATTAAGAACTTCCACCCTAAGAAAGTAGGAAAGTTGACCCAAATCTATAAGGTGGAAACGATTAGAAATCATTTGAATAAATTTTTCCAGAAATGCAGGAACATTACTAGTAACAATGACATCGTCAACATATACCAAAACATATATAGTCGAACCATTTTCATGCTTTATAAATAAGGAAGAATCAGCAATAGATTTTTTAAAACCTGATGACAGAAGGAATTTATGAAGCTCTTTGTACCAGGCTCTCGGGGATTGTTTCAGACCATATAACGGCTTCGAGAGCTTACACACATAATGAGGATGTTTTGCATCTTGGTAACCCGGTGGTTGAGCAACGTAAACCTCATCAGAAAGAGTTCCTTTCAAGAAGGCGTTGTTAATATCCAAATGTCGCAAAGACCAACCCTGTGAAACAGCCAAGGATAAAATGAGCCGAATCATTGCTGGTTTGACAACAGGGCTGAATGTCTCGTTGTAGTCAATGCCTGAACGTTGATGAAATCCTCTTGCAACAAGTCGTGCTTTGTACTGTTTAATAGCATTAGTTTGGGGATCACGTTTTATACGAAAGATCCATTTGCAACCAACAACATTTTGTGAAGGGGAAGGAGGGACTAGTTCCCAAGTTTAATTTTTGTGAAGGGCATTCATTTCGTCATCCATGGCCTTGCGCCAAACTGGAATTTTGAGGGCATGGGCTACTGTTTTAGGCTCAATGTTCACATCAAACACTTGAGCATTAAGATTGAGTTTTTGAATGGGTTTGCGGATATTATTTTATAAACGGGTTGTCATTTTTCGAGTAGGTTGGGGAGGAGGTGGAGGTGGAGAGGGGGTTGAGTGCGATGGTGATGTTGTGGATGATGCTTCTTGAGATGGCGGAGGGCTGGGCATAGAATCAGTGAC
This sequence comes from Heracleum sosnowskyi, assembly GCA_030848705.1. Lineage (NCBI taxonomy): Eukaryota > Viridiplantae > Streptophyta > Magnoliopsida > Apiales > Apiaceae > Heracleum > Heracleum sosnowskyi. The sequence continues at coordinate 38,588,655 of CM061244.1, forward strand.
ATTAGGTTGTGAGTCATGTAGGCAAGAGTTGCTTGAATTTGAGTCTGGTAGAGAGATAGGGCACCAATCATCTAATAGAGAGGAAACCTGAGAAGGTAAATTTAGAGTGGAAAAAGGGTATTTATGTTCAAAAAATTGTACATGACGAGAAGTATATATTCTGTTAGTTTTGGGATCAAGACAGTAGTAGGCACTTTGTGATGGGGAATAACCTACAAATACACATGGAACCGACTTGGGTTCAAGCTTGTGGTTGGTATATGATTTGAGCCAAGGATAACATAAAGAACCAAAACACCTTAGCTTTAAGTAGTTTGGCGGCTTTTTAAAGAGAGTAAGATACGGGGACTTATGTTTTAAAGTTGGTGTGGGGAGCCTGTTAATAAGATAAACAACAGTAGAGAATGCATTTGGCCAATATTTTAGCGGCATGGAAGCATGATCAAGTAGGGAGAGACCTGTTTCCACAATATGCATGTGTCGCCTTTCTGAATAGCCATTGTGTTGTGGGGTGTGTGGTGGAGTTGTTAGTCTAGATACCCCATCTATGGAGAGATAGTCTTTGAGGCTGTCATATTCACCACCATTATAAGAATAAAGTGTTTGAAGAGGAAGTTGAAAAAATTTCTCAACTAAAACTTTGTAACGAATGAAAACATTTTTGGTATCTAATTTTAGTTTGAGGGGATAAAACCAGATGTATTTTGTATAATGGTCTACAAATATTACGTAATATTTATAACCATCGTGAGAATATATGGGGGTTGTCCATAAGTCTGTATAAACATATTGAAGAGGAGCTGTGGAAGTAATGGTAGAAATATTGAATGGAAGCTTATGACTTTTATTGCAAGCACATGAATTACAATCTAATGTAAAAATGTTAGATACATTCAATTGAAAAAGAGAAATAAGCTGCCTAAAAAATTTAAAAGATGGATGCCCTAGACGATGGTGCCAATCTAGAGAGTTGAGTGTGTTTTCAAAGACTTGTGGACGAATTGGCTGAAATTCATAGACTCCAGATTTAACAGGACCCTTAAAAAGTGTCTCCCCCGATGTGTGATCCTTCACAGAAAAAGAAGAAGATGAGAATTCAATGATGGCATTGTTATCAAGACATAATTGAGATATAGATATGATATTTTTGGACATTGAAGGAACGCACAAAACATTATTTAGCATAAGAGAAGAAGAGTGTGAAAATTTTATAACCAATATGAGTAATACTGAGACCAATACCGTCACCAATTATGAGTTCTTCAGTGCCGTCATACGGAGCATGTAAAGCAAGGTTGTTTAGATCATTGGTGACATGGTGTGATGCACCACTATCTAGAAGCCAGGGAGTAGAATCAAGGGTAACAACAATTGCGGTATTGGCTTGAGGTCTAACACGATTATTTCTTGGTGCTTCATGTGCTGTTGTTGGGAATTTGTTAGTGAATTTAGAGCATTTTGTGACGACGTGACCATGCTCACCACACCACTAGCAGCGTCCTAGGTATGGTTTAGGTTGCCCAAATGAGTTGTTATTAGATGGTGGTGTAGAGAGAATACCTGGGGCAGATTTCCAGGCTTGACGTCCATTGTTACGGCCTGGAGAGCGAGTTGCAACAGCAAATGCAGTGGCTGGAAGATCTGGAGGAAGTTGTGCTTGCGTTAGTGACAATTCTTTGTTGATGAGCTTTTTATGCAATTCTTCGAATGAGATTGGAGTATCTTTACTGTTGACAGATTCAATAATAGAGTTATAGGACGTATCGAGGCCATCCAGAACACGATCAATCAAGTCTTCATGATCAATAGGTTTACCAAGAGATGCCAATTGATCCGCACATGCTTTAATGGCTTGCATATAGTCAGTGATAGTACAAGGACCTTTGGATATGCGATTAAATTGATCTTTGATCTGCTTGATGTGGCCCCTGCTAGGTTTAGCATATGTTTTAGCCAAGATATCCCATATCTCTTTAGAAGTGGTGGCTTGAGAGACAAGAGGGATAAGAGCAGGAGAAAGCGAACCAACCTGAGCACCTAAGAGAAGGTTGTCTTGGCGAATCCATGTGTGGTAGGCAAGGTTTGGGGTTGTAACCTCCCCCGTGGTGATAGTAGGAGGAGGTTTCGTAGTGGTGCCATCGACGAAGCCGAGAAGGTCATGGCCTATTAGAATAGCCTGGATCTGCATTTTCCAAGACAAGTAATTTGTTGCATTGAGTTTGGTAGTGTTAATAATGTTGATGAAAATGAAGGGTTTGGTTGGTTCATTTGGGTTAGGGATGAGAGAAGAGGAGTTTGAGTTGGCCATGAGAAGCGTAACAAGAGAAGGAAAAAAAATTGGATCAAGGCTCTGATACCATATTAAAGATATTGAGAAGTGATATCTTTGCATTACTAAGAGATAGTATTTATAGTAGTGATACAACCCTCAAATTCTAGGAATATAGTAGCTGTACAATATTAACATACTAGGCTACAGAGTAGTAACAACCACAGATATTTACACGTTGATGTGGGAGTAATTGTTGGGAAAAGATATTCTGAGGATTCTAAAGATTCTTAAGATCACAATTAGTGAGCAATCCTGACTCACTCCTTATCACTATAGTCTATAGGATAGTCTGCTCTTTGCCTAGATGAGGAAGTAGAACAGGCAACTTCTAATGTGATCCCTTCAACTTAAAAAGTTGTGGCTCTGTCTGGTATTACTCTTAAAAATTTATGTGTTGTTCATAAAAGTGTTATTAAAATAAGTTTTGTTTCGAAAATCCGGTAACATGTTTGTCAATGTTTTTTATATATGCATGTTTTGGGGTAAATATTGAAAAATTACAGTAGAACCTCTATACAGTAATATGCTTGGGATTAGAAAAATATATTATTATAAAGAGGTTATTCCTAAAAAGAGGTAATTTTTAAATTGATTATAGAATGTCGGGACCATAATTTTTTATTATTACAAGGAGGTTATTCTTGTATAGAGTATTCTTATAGAGAGGTTCTACTGTAATGTTTCTTTATGGGGTTTGATATTGAAATCAGTAAATGCTACCCGCAAAAGCTGAAAAAACAGTTTTACTCAAGAGTATGGGGAACCTTATTTCTCTAAAAGCAGTTTTTCAACCAAAAATATTTTTCAAAAAAACTATTTTTGAAATTTATCAAACAGTTTTTTACCTGCTATTCAGAAAAAAGCTGATATTGTTGTTTACAACTGCAATATCAAACAGGGCCAAGGCTGCAGCTTAGATCCGATAACCTACAACTTAGCAAAAGCTTAGACAAGGGTTTGAATAGAAGTAGGGATGATAAAATAATTCGATTCGACGGATACCCAATCCAAGACCCAAAATTTTGGATTTATTAAACAAGATTTTTTGGATTTAATTTTTAAACCCGAAAATATTTGAATTTAGATTTGGATTTGAATTTTAGATATACTGTTAGGATTTTTGGGTGATGGCTATGAGTCAACTTAACTAGACATTTTACTTACTTAATTTTATTAAGTATGAACATACTGTCACAGCCAGAGTATGTCTTTGTAACTGTTTTTGTTTGCTGCAAATAAGATTCTAGTACATTTTGGTAGAAGTTCATTAGTTTGTTCAAGCCTCAAGAAGTACTCAAGATGAACAACAAGAATAAAGATTACTGTCACAGCACTGACAGTAAGGTTAATTGAAGACAGCATGTTGCGAGTCACGACAGTACATTCACTCTGACAGCAACATTGGCGGGAGCCTTCTGACAGCAACTCTACCCTAGCCTGACAGCAAGCTTGGAAATCCTGACAACACCTTTAGCGGGGACTTCCTACTGTCACCAAAAGCGCATTCCTGTGACAGCAAGCTTAGCCATCAGGATACTGTCATGAAGGGATAACATTTGTATTGGTAATCAATCCAGTCAAACTCGTGACAGTTTGGATGTTCAAGAAATAGGCGTGTTGCAGTATCCCAACACTGTAACAGGTCTGCAAGACTACGACTGAAGCTTGAGAGATCACATGACAAAGCTCACCAATTCCAGAGTATGACAAATCTACATCTACTGAATTGTGTTAGCTTAAAATAGAATGTTTCTAGATTGCTTTGTAATGTATTGATAAGCTGTCTGTATAGAAATTTAGGAAACAATCACGGGCAGGCAAATTGTAAGAAGCTGCCACTTGAAAATGACAGCAGCTTCACAAGACCCGTGATTGAAAGTGATAGGTTTAGTTTACTTAGTCTATCTCTCAATTCACTCTGTAGTAATCACTCGAGAAACTGAAGCTCAAGAAAAGATACACTTTTTCTTGAGATTTTAGCAACCCATTGCAAAATAAATAAAACATTTATTTTGTGAGAATTACTTGAGTGTCTACTTGTGTTTGCAATTGTTAAACTAATAATCTTTAATCTTGGTTTTAGTTGTTGAAACGTAAATTGAGCTTTATCAGTATTGCATTCAACCCCCCCCCCTTCTGCAATAGTCAAGGACCAACAACTGGTATCAGAGCGAACAGATTAATCAACAAATCTGAGATCATGACAAGTATGCAGAAGTCAAGTAGCATAAAGATTCCAGCTTTCGATAAGGAGAACTACAATGTATGGAAAAGAAAAATCATGTTGTTTATCAAAGCTGCGAATCCATTATACTTGGGTATCCTCCAGAATGGTCCCTTCGTGCCACGTAAAGAAATTGAAGCCTCAACTGTGGACGGCGTTCTTATTCCAGCCTACTGGGTCAACAAATTACCTTCGGAGTTTCTGGAGCCAGAAAAAGAGAAGGTGGCCTTGGATGATTACTTGCAACTCATCTTACTGGATGCTCTCACTTTGGACAAAGCCATGTGTGGGAACATCATTGGGTGCTCATCAGCCAAGGATATGTGGAATAAGATCGAGCTGCTGTGTGAAGGAAGTGAAGAATTGAAAGACAACCAAAGACAAATCCGTATCTCACAGTACGAAGCCTTCATGGCAAAGTCAGGAGAAGACCTAACAACAATGTTTGAGAGGTTTAGTAAACTTATGACTGAGCTACAGATTCATGGCAAGTACTATGATAGAAATGAATTAAATGTCAAATTCTTGCTCACACTTCCTGAGCATCTTGAGCACAAAGTCACTGCCATAAGAGAAGGAAGAAATTTGAACAATATCTCTCTTGAAACTCTATATGGTGTGCTTAAATCATATGAGCTTGAGTTCTTCCAGAAAAGAGCTATTCTAGCTGGATCCAGAGGAAAGATGGCTAATATGTCAGGTGCTTTAGTGGCTCATGTGCCAAGAATCACTCAACCTAGTTGTTGGTCCTTGTGTATTGCAGAAGGGGGGGGGGGATGAATGCAATACTGATAAAATTCAATCTCAGTTTCAACAACTAAAACTAAGATTTAATGTTATCAATAATATGTATGCATTCACAAACAGTATAATAAAGAAGACAGGATTCACAAAATAAATGTTTTATTTATTTTGCAAAGTGTTGCTACAACCTCAAGAGAGAATTCTTGAGCTTCGTTCTTCTCCAAGACACTTGCTAGTCTTCGTTTTTTTTTCTAGAATGAATTGATAGTCTAAGTATAAAACTAATCCTATCACTATCAACACGGGTCTGTGAAGCTGCTGTCATTATCAAGTGGCAGCTTCTTACAAAGTGTCTACCCATGTGACTTTCCTAAATTGCTAACAATGTCAGATATACATTACAAAGAAAGCAACCTAGATTCATTCTATTTCTAGCTAAAACAATTCAGCAAATAGAGACTTGACCTTGCTCTTGAATTGATTCGCTTTTGTCTGCAGTGCTTGAAGCTTCTGTCGTAGTCTTGCAGACTTGGTGCAGCTTAGGGATACTGCAACACGCCTGTTTCTTGAACATTGAAACTGTCACGGGGTTTGACTGAGAAAGATACCTAGAACAAGGATCTTTCTCGAGACAGTTACTTTTGCCGCAGAGCTTGCTGTCACAGGAATGTGCTTTTGGTGACAGTAGGAGTTCCCCGCATAGTGTGCTGTCGAGGTTTCCAAACTTACTGTCGAGGGCTAAAGTTGCTGTCGCGTAGTCTTCCGCCAATGTTGCTGTCAGAGTGAATATGCTGTCTTGACTTGCAACATTCTGTCTTCTTGTAATCTTACTGTCAATTCTTATGACAGTAACCTTTATTCATGCTATCATCCAATATGCGTTCTTTGAGGCTTGAACACAGAAAGTGAACTTCTTCCAAATTACACAATTAAACTAACATTGCATACTGAGTACAAGAACATACTTTGGCTGTGACAGTATGTTCTACTTAATTAAAAATTAAGTATATACAAAGTTAAGTTGTTCCTATGCTATCACCCATAAATCCCAACAATCTCCCCCAATTTGTTTTTATGGACAATAACAACAAATTTACAATATATGCTGACAACTTAACTAACAAGATCAGAATGGATTTAGAATGTTTACTTAGCTTGAGATTTCCTCTTCTGTCTTGTTACTTCCTCTCTTCTGAGAGCTTCTACCAAGCTGCTTCTTAGACCTTCAACAAGAGAGATTTCAGCAGGTATGACTGCAGCATCTTCTAGTTCTTCAATGATCTTCTTGATAGTAGGAGAAATAAGAGAACTAGCATCCCTGAGATTCAACCATTGCGCTTGATCAAATGGATAGCTTCTGAAGTGGAGTTCTTCATGAATGAGCTTGAATCTACTTCCTCGATAAGCATTGAGAGACATCCTCCTTTGCTTGTCCATCTTCGAATCTTCTCCTTTTCTCCTTTCCAATAATTCCTCTATCTTGTCAGAACAGATCTGCTCCAGGGGATGAATTGATCCAGCAACCATATAATGTAAATCCTTCAGAATAGTTGTTTTTAGCTTGTGCAAGCTGCAAACATAGATTTCTTCTTTTAGATGCTTGATTCTTAAGGGATTTTCCAGCATACATGTTTGATAATTTGGAGCTTCACTTTATGCCTTGTTGGCAGTCTTGCATCTTTCCAGGAGTTCAGCTTCCTTCTTATCAAGTTCTGACTGATATTGAGCGTATTGAGAAGAGTCAGGTCTTTTTCTTGGCTTGGGTTGCCCTTCCTCTGTGGGTTGGGTTTTCCTTTCTTCTGTGGGTGAGTCATCAAACTCATAGTACCAGTGATATGGTATAGGAGAGGCTGGTAAATCAGTTGAAATATCAGCATCATCAAAATCTGCAAAGTTGTAGACAAATTTCTGATAGAATTCAGCATCCCTATCAGCTTGATATTTCAGAATATGTTCCATAACAGACTCTGGAACATTTTCATAGCTCTCCAGCAACTCTACCATTCTTTCCAGGTAGAAGAAGTCAATTCTTCTTTTATCTAAGGTTGATGTCCTACCACTGGTTGATGTGGAGACCAGATTGAAATCCTTATCAACCTTGGTAGATCTTGATTCTTCCCACCACAGAATGTACTCAGTGACCTCTTGATTTGCATCCATCTTGACCTCAACACTCTTGATTTCTCTAGATTGCATCTGTTGTATCTTAAGACTGTTGGGAGGTATTGATTGAATTGGCTTCTTAAGATTCCTGCCAAATCCAGTGGTCTTTTCCTTTCCTGAGTACTTGTGCTTTCCTTCAGGTTTCTGTCTAGAAAACCATGCTCTTGCTTTGGCTTTCAGTCTTATGGGCTTGACAGTAGCTTTGGATTCATCCTTGACAGAACCTTTCTTGACAGTACCTTTGTCGACAGTATCTTCCATGACAGCATCTTCTTTGACAGTTTCCTTGTCGACAGTACCTTTGGTGACAGCATCTTTTTCTGCATTTATGCAGTCAATAGCACATCTAAGAATGCTTGCCTCCAAAGCTTCCAGTATTCTTGGCTCCTCTTCATCTGTTGCACCAGCATCTTTCTTTTCCTGATTAGGAGTTTCTTCATTGCCTTCATTCTGAGATTGAATACCAGTATTCCCAGAATTACTTCCACCAGCATTTCCAGCATTTTCAGAAGCTTCACCTCCTCCAACCTCATCATCATCATCATCATCATCATCATCATCATCATCCTGAGGAGGAATATCATAGAGACAGCTTCCACCTTGATCATTTCTTTTAGCATTGGCTCTAGAGATTAGTTCCTTCACTCTAGCTCCCAGTGCCTTGTCTCTCAACACCAGCATTTTGTAGATCTCTTGAACAACATAAACTCTTCCTGGATTGGCATTTGAACTGAGTATTCCATCTAACACTTTCAGAATTGACTTGGTTTCCATTCTGGATGTGCCAACCAAATTCATGAAGTTGTTCCTTCTTGTGCCATCCTTAGTTACAGATCTGTAGAAAACACTTGGTGGATTTGTGTAGACTTCAGGTAGCTTTTGTGTGAGCAGGTTCTGGATTTGCATATCCAATATTTCATTGAATGGTGTTTGAGTTGCCCTGATCTTTCCCTTCAAAGCACACAACACCTTTGCTGGCAGACTCTGCAATAACTGCATTGTGATGAAATAAGATATGCCAGAAGTGAAATAGATACTTACAGCCCATCTTTTCTCATCATTAACCATTACACTGACACTGGTGATTTGATCCTTTAACAGTTTTGTGGTGTTGGTTGGACGGTTGCTTGGAGCATTCATTGCTTCTTCCACCAAACTGCTAAATTCACTGTCATGATTGTGTAATGTACTCTCCCTGTAATCCACCATTAGAGTATTGGCTTCTTCTTGATCATACTCAGTACCATTGGACCAAGTATTTCCTTTATGGATGGATTCAGGCAGTTTCCCTTTACCTTTCCCAGACTTATTCTGTTCCTCCATTTCTCTCCATCTTCTTTGTAGAGCAGATTCTTGAGTTGCTGGAGTTGGCTCTCTGATTATCACAGGAGGTAGAATTGGATGTCTAGATGCAGGTCTTCTTTGCATTGCATCTTGAGTTGCTTTAGACATCAGTACTCTTTCTCCATCCAAGTCAACTTCAACAAGCTCTTCAGCTTTATCCTTTGGTTGTCCACTGCTTGGTTTGACCTGCTCCCCCTTAGATATTGCTTTCCCCTTAGCTCCCCCTTTGGTCTTCACAGCTACTGGCTCCCCCTGAGTTCCACCTGATTCCTGAACAGATATTGATTCTGATCTTGCTACCTTCTCCCCCTTAGTTGAGTTGGCAACTACTAGGTCAGTGAGGAACTGGATAGAGAGCTGAGTAGCAGCAAAACCATCAACCATCAGTTGAGAGAGAGAGTCCATCTTGGAGTTCAAAGTAGCACACTGTCCTTCCAGAGCTGCAATCCTGTTACCAAAAGTAGCAGAGGGACCACCAGACCTTAACCTTCTTGGAGGGGAAGGAAAAGAAAGGGGCTTGGAGGCTATGGGGGTTCTCACACTCTCAGGGTGTTTTTGAGTGATCTCATCACCCCTCACAGATTGACTCTCAAGGCCTAATTCCTGAATAGTGTGGGCTCCCTCAAAGTCTCTCTGGACATGCTCAAGTCCCTCTCCTTTTGCCAGCACATTTGGCTGCCTCTCATTTTTATGCTCACCTCTCTTTTCTTTTATCTCTCTTTTCTTTTGCACACCCTCACTCAACCTAGATGCATGGGTATGAGTAGTACTAACATGCATGGAAGGAGTAGATTTAGAATGTACCTTTAAGAGTTTGGCAAGAGGTAGATCATCATCAGAGGCATCCTCAATGATTACAGCATCAAAATCAGTCTGAGAGGACTGGACAGCATCTGTGGCAGGAATGTTACTGTCAGTTGGAGTCTGGACAGCAGGCTCTGGCATGACAGCAACTTTGGGAGGTGGAGTGACAGTAGGTTCCGTAGTGACAGTATCTTTCTCTCCACCCATGACAGCAGCTGTGTCCAGGACAGCAACATTGCCAGTGTCTTTGACAGCAACAGAGGCTATGACAGCATCTTCCTGAAGGTAAGATGCTCCTTGGAGTTCAGACAAAGTGTTGGCTGTTTCATTTTCTGACAAAATTCCACTTTGCCCTAGCTCAGTGTTTGGAGGAGTGGTGTCCATCTCACTTTGAGAAATGGGTTCTTGTGGACCACTAGATGGGGGCTCATCCATGATTGGAGATGGATGATCAAAACCTGAAGGGTTGGGACTGTCCCCTTCTCTAGGTTGTGGAGAAGAAACAAAGGAATGTGTAGGGAAGGAAGAGGTGAAAGTGTAGCAGAGAGTGGGGGCTGATTCACAGATGAAACATGTGAACCATCAATTGGAGTAGAGAAATCCTCACTGTGCCCTAACTCACCGTGTGTTTCTACAAGTGGGGGTATCTCAGGTTGTGAACCATGAGTTTGTGCAGACTCTGTACAGGGTGCCTTGGGAGACAGGCCAATTTCAATAGATGCACCTTGTTGAGAAGGCACATCTAGGGAGGAGTTTGAGTCCCTTTCAGTAACCACAGTTTGTTGAGAAACTGCAGCTTGGGTAACAGTGGTTTTGGTCCTCCTAGCTCTCTTCTTCTTAGGCTCAGGGGGAACCACTGTGGGTTCTGTTTGACTACTGTTAGATATAATTGCTGACGTTTGTTCATCAGTGTTTAAGTTCCAGGTACATATCAGAGTTTATATAGAAGCCAGTCAGAGTTTGATAAAGTCTGACTGGGTGAAGAGTTTATATAGAAGCCGGTCAGAGTTTGTTAAAGTCTGACAGGGTGATAGTTGACTTAGCTGTCGGTGCAAAGATAAAGATTCTAGAAGCAATATATTCTGAAGATGGAAAGAAGCAGAATATATTGATACAGCTAAGGAGACTGGACAGAAGACTGAAGCAATCCTTAATTGATAATAATTGTATAGCTAATTTATAGGAGTATCAATTAGATAAGGATTGTATGTAGCTGTGTACTATATAAACACAGATAGGTTATCCCTAGAAGGGGCGCGAACACTGAATATATTATTCTTGTAACCTAGTAGCTCTTTGTGATTCATTAACATCACTAAGAGAGAATTATTTAATATAATTCAGTTTGTTGATTTACAAACCTGCGTTCTTGATTGTTATTCTCATACATACTTGATTATATATTGTATATTCGGCCTAACAATTGGTATCAGAGCCAATGCTGTTTAATATATACAGTTTTACGATTCAAACACAGTAATAATCATGTCTGAAGAAAATCAAACTGCTCCTAAGGCTGAACAGGTTAAGCCCAATTCTGTGAGTCGATATGAAACAATCAGGGTTCCAATTCTCAGGCCAGTAGAGTATCCGATTTGGAAGGTGAAGATGACCATGTTTCTGGAGGCTACAGATCCAGAATACCTTGACAGAATCTATGATGGTCCTCATATGCCGACTAAATTGTCCCCTGTTGTTGATGGTCAAAAACAAAAGACTGTTCCAAAGGAAAAGAAAGATATGACTCCTGAGGACATCTCATCAATTGCAAAAGATGCAAAGGTTAGACATCTTCTCCACAGTGCTTTAGATAATGTTATGTCTAATAGAGTAATTGGCTGCAAGACTGCCAAAGAGATATGGGATGCTTTAGAAGTCAGATGCCAGGGAACAGGTGCTATTAAGAAGAACAGAAAGACAATACTCACACAGGAGTATGAGCACTTTGATTCAAGAACTAATGAAACCTTGACTGAGACTTATGACAGATTTTGCAAACTATTGAATGACCTGTCTCTGGTTGATAAAGAATATGAGCTTGAAGAGTCTAATCTCAAGTTTTTGTTATCTCTACCTGAAAAGTGGGATTTAAAGACAACCACAATAAGAGATAATTATGAGCTTGCTGATACAGATCTTGATGAAATCTATGGGTTGTTGAAAACTCATGAACTGGAGATAGAACAAAGGAATAGAAGATTGAGCAAAAAGACAAAATCTGTTGCTCTCAAAGTTGAGGAGAAGCCCATTAAGAAGGAATCATCAAGGAAGAAAGCCAAGGGAAAGGCTTTAGTTATTAAATCTGAAAGTGAGTCATCAAACTCTGATGATGACTCAAACTCTGATGAAGCTTCTGACTCTGAGGATGATGAAGAACAGATGATGCAAATGGCTGCACTGATGGTGAAGACCTTCAAGAAGATGGGATTCAAGAACTTTAAGAAAGGAAAGAGATTCTCAAGGAAAGATTCAAACTCTGAAAGGAAAAGTTTTAGAAAGTCTGATGGAAGGGAGACCAAGTCTGGCAAGAAGGATAAATCTGAAATCCAGTGCTACAAGTGTAAGGAGATGGGTCACTATGCTCCAGAGTGCAAGAAAGGCAAATCTGAGAAAGCACTCATCTCTAAAGGCAAAGACTGGGCAGATACTTCAGACTCTGATGATGGAGAAAATTATGCTCTTATGGCAACTGTCAGAGATGAGACTGAATCATCTGAAAATAAGGTACCCCTAACTACTTATGCTTATGATACTAATAATATATCTGAATTGAGAGTATATCTGAAAAGCGTACATGTTAGTTATAGGGATCAGACTTTAGAGAATGAGAGAATTAAAGCTGAAAATCTTAGTCTTAAAGATAGAAACAAGTTTCTTGAAGGAGAACTTGAAAAGATGAAGCAGATTCAAAAAGAAAGAGATGATGCTGTTTATGTAGAACAGGAGTTGCTGAAAAGATATAAGCAATTAGAATCTGATCTAGAAAAAGAAAGAAAAATAATCAAGACTTGGACAGACTCTGGAAGAGACACTCATCAAGTGTTTCAGACAGATTCTGTAGGTTTAGGCTATTGTGAAAATGATGAACTTAGGTTTAAAGACAAGGTTAAGGTAAAACCACAACTTAAACCTGTGAAATTTGTTCCAGAAGCCAATAAGTTAAAATCTGTTGTAATAAGAGAAGCTGATATGGAATCAGATGAAGCCTGTGAAAAACAGGAAAATATTATAACAGAAAATCTTATGGAAATAGAAGCTGTTAGAAAACCAGTAAAAACTTGTGAAAAACAGGTTAATGTTGGTTTGATGACAGGAAAACAGTTCAATCATAAGCTGAAAGAGGTAAAATCTGCCATGAAACCAAAAGGGTCCAAGAAGAATAGGAATGGAAAGATAGGCATAAATAAAAGAAATAATCATTTGCCTAATGCTGCTGCTCCAAGGAAAACATGTTATAATTGTGGTAGTTCTAATCATCTTGCTAATTACTGCACAAAGAATAAAAATATCAATTCTTTACCTTCTACATCAGGAGTAAAGAATGATTATGTTAGGGTTAGACCACAGACTTTATGCACACACTGTGGGAGCACTTGGCATTCCATTTATACTTGCAAGAGTTATCATGCTATTTATCACAACTATTATGAGCTAAAACCCAATCTGAAGTGGGTTAGAGCAAACTCTGCAAGTGTAAAGTCTGACAATGTTAGTTTAAACTCTGTTGATAGTAATTCCGCTGCAAAATCTAACACTGTTAAGAAAGACAAAGGATCCAAGCAAGTCTGGGTCCTTAAAACTAACACTTAGTGTTTGTTTGTGATTGCAGGGTATAAAAGAGAGCACACTTATCTTGGACAGTGGATGCTCAGGACATATGACTGGAAATAAGGCCCTGCTATCAGACTTTAAGGAGAAGGCTGACCCAAAGGTTTCCTATGGAGATGGCAACATAGGACACACTCTGGGATATGGCAATATTAATCTTGGAAGTGTCATCATCACAAATGTAGCTCTAGTCTCAGGACTCAAGCATAATCTGTTATCTGTGAGTCAAATCTGTGACAGAGGAAACCATGTAGATTTTCATACTGAATACTGTGAAGTTATCAGTAAATCTACTGGAAAAGTTGTTCTAGTTGGACACAGGCGCAACAACATTTATGAAGCAAGTTTGGTAACAAACTCTGATGGAAAAACAGTGTGTCTGACTGCTAGAATGTCAAATGAAGAGAGTTGGAATTGGCATAAGAAGCTCTCTCATCTCAATTTGAACAACATCAATGAGCTAATAAGAAAGGATCTTGTAAGGGGACTCCCAAAATCAATACTCAGTCTAGATGGTCTATGTGATTCTTGTCAAAAGGCCAAGCAAAGGAAGTCATCTTTCAAGAGCAAATCTGAATCTTCAGTAGTGGAACCTTATCATCTTCTACATGTTGATCTCTTTGGACCAGTGAATGTGATGTCTATGGGCAGAAATAAATATGCTCTAGTAATTGTTGATGAATATACTAGATATACATGGGTGTATTTCTTATCAAAGAAAGACGAAACTGCTCAAACTCTGATGGATCATGTAAATGTACTGGACAAAGGATCACAGCACAAAGTCAAAATTATAAGGAGTGATAATGGAACTGAATTCAGAAACTCAATAATGGAAGCTTTCTGCAAGGAAAGAGGAGTGAAACAAGAATTTTCTGCACCTGGAACTCCACAGCAAAATGGTGTAGTTGAAAGAAAGAACATAACTTTAATTGAAGCAGCCAGAACTATGCTTGAAGAAGCAAAATTACCAACTTATTTCTGGGCAGAAGCTGTTCAAACTGCTTGTTTTACTCAAAATGCTACACTAATCAACAAGCATGGGAAAACACCATATGAGATGGTGAAAAATAAGAAGCCAAATTTGAAATATTTTCATATATTTGGATGCAAATGCTTTGTGTTGAAGACTCATCCTGAGCAGTTGACCAAGTTCGAGTTAAAAGCTGATGAAGGAATCTTTGTTGGTTATCCATTGTCAACAAAAGCATTCAGAGTCTACAATCTGAGAACTAAAGTGATCATGGAATCCATACATGTGTCATTTGATGACAAGAAAATAACTGGACTTGATGACTTAGATGGATATGATCAACTGCGTTTTGAAAATGAAGGTTTATTCTCTGATGATGTAAACTCTGATGAAGCAGTACCGACAAACTCTGATGAAGCGGTTCTGACAAACTCTGATGAAGCATACTCTGAACCTCTACTGGTAAATACTGGAGAAATTGGAAATTCTCAAATTGAACAAAATAGAGAACCAGTTGAGGGGGAGCGTGAAGAAGCTCAACAAGACACAGCAAGTGAGTCAGTTGAGGAAACTGATTCAAACTCTGACAGTTCAAACTCTGAGCCATCCAATTCAGGGGGAGCCTCAGATACTGCAGAAAGTCAACATATGAATCAGGAGAGCATGGATCAAGGGGGAGGATCCAATAATGATGCAAGAAACCACTTACCAACAGCAAGAAAGTGGACACAGGCACACACACCTGATCTCATAATTGGAGATCCTGATGCTAGTGTGAGAACTAGAAGTGCAACAAATAATGAGTGTCTTTATCATGCTTTCTTGTCTCAAACAGAACCAAAGAAAGTGGAGGAAGCTCTTCAAGATGCTAATTGGATTACAGCAATGCAAGAAGAGTTAAATGAATTTGAAAGAAATGAAGTCTGGACACTTGTACCTAGACCAAAGAATAGATCAATAGTAGGTACAAAGTGGGTTTTCAGAAACAAGACTGACAATGAAGGTGTGATTACAAGAAACAAGGCTAGACTTGTGGCTAAAGGTTATTCACAACAGGAAGGGATTGACTATGATGAAACCTTTGCTCCAGTTGCAAGATTGGAAGCCATAAGAATTTTTCTGGCCTATGCTGCACACAAGAAGTTTAAAGTCTTTCAGATGGATGTAAAGAGTGCTTTTCTCAATGGGAAGCTTGAAGAAGAAGTGTTTGTTGAACAAACACCAGGATTTGTAGATCCCAAGCATCCAGATTATGTCTACAGGCTTGACAAGGCATTATATGGACTAAAGCAAGCACCAAGAGCATGGTATGAAACTCTTGCTCAATTTCTTTTAGAAAGTGGGTTCACAAGAGGTACAATTGATAAAACCTTGTTTTATTTCAATTCTGGTGATGATTTGCTTTTAGTTCAAATTTATGTAGATGATATTATCTTTGGATCTACTAATGACAAACTTTGTAAGAAGTTTGCAAAGCTTATGCAATCCAGGTATCAAATGAGCATGATGGGAGAGCTTAGTTATTTTCTAGGCTTACAGGTCAAGCAAACAGATGATGGTATTTTTATCAATCAAGCAAAATATACCAGAAATCTTCTCAAGAAATTTTGTATGCTTGATAGTTCATCTGCTACAACTCCCATGGCTACAGCAACAAAGCTAGACAAAGACACAGGAGCCTCAGTAGATATGACAAACTACAGAGGAATGATAGGGTCTTTACTGTATCTTACTGCAAGTAGACCTGATATCATGTATGCAACATGTCTTTGTGCACGATTTCAAGCAGATCCCAGAGAGCCTCATCTAACAGCTGTAAAAAGGATTTTCAAATATCTCAAAGGAACCATAACCTTGGGTTTGTGGTATCCTAGAGAATCAGAGTTTAAGCTAATTGGTTACTCTGATGCAGATTTTGCAGGCTGTAAGATAGACAGGAAAAGTACAAGTGGAAGCTGTCAATTTTTAGGTGACAGATTGGTTTCTTGGTATAGCAAGAAACAGAAATCAATTTCCACATCCACTGCAGAAGCAGAGTATATAGCAGCTGGTAGCTGTTGTGCACAGATTCTATGGATGAAGAATCAGTTGCTGGATTATGGTTTGAAGTACTCTAAAATACCTATTTACTGTGATAACCAAAGTGCTATTGCTATGACAGGTAATCCAGTACAGCACTCCATGACAAAGCACATCAGCATAAGGTATCATTTTATCAGAGAACATGTGGAAGAAGGAAACATTGAGCTTCATTTTGTGTCTACAGACCAACAACTTGCAGATATCTTCACCAAACCTTTGAGTGAAGTTACTTTTACAAGATTGGTAAATGAACTTGGAATGGTCTCTGGTTCTGACTAGAGATACGGGTTAGACTCAAAAGCTATACATGTTTGATTTTTAATGCTCATGATTCCTTGCATGTATTAACTGATATGAGTACCAGTGTCATAAACTCTGAACGTAAACTCTGATGCTAAACTCTGATAGTCATAAAAGTGTTGGTCATACTCTGATAGTTATAGTCTATGTTATACTCTGATTGTAATTTTGTCTGAAACATATGGACCGATGAAGAAAATTGTATGAAGCATAATTCTCAGTAAGTAATTATGAATCCTTAAGAGTTGTATAGATTCTGATCTCAAATATGTGCAGTAAGTTAACACAACATGATACTGTTTCTGTATTTATAGCATCTCTTAGTTTATTAATCCTATACACTGAGTCTGTATTAGCTGTTTGCATTTTCTCTCATAAATTAATTATATTAACTGATGATAAGTCTAAACTCTGATTATTAATTGCAAATAATTCACCCTCAAATCAAAAGATGCCAAACAGAGCACAAATTCCTTTGAGATCATGTTGTGCCTAGGAAGATCCAGGAACTTACTGTATGAAATAAGGGCTAAAATCTTTGATTTTTGGTGACTAGTGCCAACCACTGTTTACTGGAAAAAAAAATAAATAAATAAATAAATAAAAAAATATCTATAAAGGGGGTGAAAAATAAAAGATATATCCAAATGAAAGGATATCAGTATTACAGAGTTTAGATATAAAATCAGATTTTATTTTATACATGAGAGTTTAGGCAACCAATTTTTACTACTTAAGTTTGTGGATTTTATGCACTTTGAGATGGTCTAAATATTTGATTTCGGTAAACTCTGCTACTACACACACAATTATGCACACCTGTACAGTTTGCGAAAAGAGTTTATTGACAAAGAAGGATAAATGATAAACACTGATGTATTGTGTGAAATACGCCGAGGTAACTTTGTTTTAATCTCTGATGGTTAAAATAATTTCTTTGTTTCAGACATTTTATAATTTTGAGGAAAAACATTTGTTTTGGTATTTCAAAAGAGTATGTTTGGGCATTGGTCTAGAAAAGTGTTAAAGAGTGGAGAGAGATTGCATACATAGGAAAGTGTAATCGGCGGTAATTATTGCTGTTTTTACTGCGCATGCGCATTGGAAATTGCCAATTACTGCTGTCAGCCATTGTATGTGTGACACATGTCTCATTTACACAGAATACGGGGTAAGACAGTTGTGTTTTAATGTTTAAAAACTGTTTAGTTTTTAATTTTAAATTTTATATTTATACATTATACACACAACCGTTACAGTTTTTCACGACTTACTCCAATTGTATTCTAGTTTCACTCACACATATTCACAAACACTCTCTTTTCTTAAACTCTCTCGTGTTTTTGAAGCTATTTTCTGCTTATTTCTTGACATTACTAATGGCTTCAACTGCTTTCACTGCTTCTGGATTTGAGTTTGTCCCTAATAACTATTCAGCCCCATTAAACACTGTCATTGCACCAGAGGCGTTTCATATCATACAAAACTTTCTTGCTCAGTCAGAAATTGGGCGTGCTTTAGTGGAGCCTGCAAAGCTTTATGGATCTCAGATCAAAGCTTTCTGGGAGACTGGTGTCTATGATGATGGTGGTGATTCTGGTACCCCATCCATAGTTTTTGAGTTCCAGGAGACAGAGTTTGTCATAACTCCAGGAACTGTTCGTGAAGCAATGGGCTTTGCAAATTCTGACGCGTACACCATTGCTGTTGGTGATACTGATCTTCAGAGAATGATGCAAGCTATTGGATATACTGGGTCTTTGGCAAAGATTGGCCAATTGAAGCGACCGCTCTTACGAAAAGAATGGAGTTTCTTTTTCGATTGCATAACTAGAGCGTTCGGGAAGAAATGCACAAATTGGGACGCCATTCCAATAGACAGTCTGCAAATCGGGTATTCACTTCTATTTAACAGTAATTATGATTTTGCTAGACTTGTCTTAATGAACATAGGAGAGAAATTAACAGAGAATAGGCATGTAGTCTATTTTTCTAGATTTTGTCAAATGTTATTCTCTGCATGTGTTAATAATGTTGAGATTAATGAGGAGGATGTAATTCCCTCATTCAAATTGCACAAAAGGGTATTCTCTGATCTTACGAATAAGGATTTAAAGAAGGTAAATGTTGGTGAGTTGTTGTTACCTGAGAGAGTTCTTCAGTTTTTAAATCCTGAACCTCAACAACAACAAGAACCAGTAAATCCTGAGGTCTCTCCATCTTCAACTCAACCTCCATTTGTAAACTCTGAACCTATTCAATCTGCATCTCAACAACCACGGACTGGTGGTAGGACTAAGCATGTTGGTACTAAACCTCCAAGGATTGCTAAGCAAGCTGCTGAAGCTGGGGCATCACATACTGCTGATATGCCTCAGAAGAGACGGATAAAGAAAAGAAGGGCCAACAGGGCAAAGTCTGATGCTGCAGATGAAGAGTGTGAAACTGATGAAGAAACTCTTCATCAGAGAAAACGTAGATTGGTGGCTGCACATGTTTTTGGTGCATCAAATGTAAATGCTGAAGCTGTCAATTTGGACAGAGTTTTTGAGGAAAATGCAAATGCTGATGATGAAGCTCCTACATCAAACGCTGATGATGTAGTTGAGGAAGCTGCAACTGAAGCTGCAGATGAAGCTCCTGAAATTCTTGTTCAGGAGGCTACAGAACATGTTGAGGCTGAACAGGGATTTGATATGGATGTTGAAGCACACAACTCTGTAAATTCTGACCATCTTGAAGATTTTGATGAAACAGAGGGTGTGGAAGCTGATCATGCCACGGTTGTTCTTGAAGAATCTATGGCTACTCATACAGAGATTCTCTCTGTTACTCACCAGGTAATTGAAAAGGGTGAGGAAGTTGATCAGACCTTAAATACTGATGCTCCTGAGAATATTGCTCCTACTAAAGAAGCAGAGTTCCTGCATACTGCAAACTCTGAGATTCCAGAACCTGATGCTGAGAATATTCCTGCAGAGAATACAGCACAGAATGATACTAATAATGATAATGATAGTTCTAATCATTCTCAAGAGGGGTTATTTGAGAGTCAAGCAAACTCTGATGAGCTAAGAGAGGTCAATCGAGCTACAACTGAGCATTTTCAAGATATGTACTACAATAGATGGGCTGCTGCAGATTGTATCTTTTCAGCACAGAGGGCTGCTGATTTTCTTGGAGATTCTGTAAAGACAATTTCAAGTCCTGATGTTCTTACAAGTCTGAAGGCTACTGTGATTCAAATTAAATCTCTCCACAACAGATTTGATGAGTCTCATAAGGAAGTCACTGCTTTGAGGAATGAAGTTGGTCTGAGAGATCTCACTCTGAAGAATGATAGGACTTATTACAATTCCATGTTTAAGAAGCAAGCTAAGGACTCTGATGACATTCAGAAGAGGCTTGGGAAAGTTGAGGACAACCAGACTGCTATGTCTGCCCAACTGACTTCGATTTCTAATGCAATTGAGTTGTTGACATCAGTACTACTTTCTGATGATGTCAAAAAGGGGGAGAGTGTACCAAGTGACAAATACAAAGACACTCAAACTCTGAGACGGAGGGATGATGGTAATGATGGTGGACACAAGGGAGATGGAAAGAGCTTAAGGTCAAATGCTGATAGCAGACTACTTTCAAGAAGATCAAACTCTGATAAAAGATCAAACTCTGGAAAGGGACATGCAAACTCTGCCAGTGGTTCAAGATACAAAAGTTTGATAATCTCTGATAAGCCATCTACTGATGAGGAAATTGCTGCTAAGATGTTTATGGCAGAACATGGAAAAGGTATTACAATTGAAGATATCCAAGCTGAAGAGCAAATGCTTGCTGAAGAACACAAGAAGAATCTTGAAGCTGGAATCTACAAGAAGAAGGAAATCAAGGATCCTAGAAAGAAAGAAAAAGGAATTGTTATCAAAGAGAATGTAAACTCTGATCCGAGTTTACAGTACTCAAGGAGGCCTGTGATTAAAAATGCTGACAAAAGAAAAGGTAAACTGGTAGAAGAAGAACAGTTACCTAAGAAGATTTATTCAACCTCTGACATTGCTCAAGTTGAAACAAGATTAGCTAAATCAACCTCTGACGCTGCTCAAGTTGATGTTTCTACTAAAGTTATAACAACCTCTGACATTGCTCAAGTTGTACAGAAATCTACACAACTTTCAGGATTCACCAAACCTAAAATTCTTGAAGACTTAAAGCTTGAAGCTGTGAAATTCTCAGAAACCAGAACTGTATTGGGAAAAGAAGCTTTTGATAAATCTGGACTGGGATCACACAGAGAGAGAAGAACAAATAACAGATCTCAAGATAACTTTTCACTGGCAGAACCTGGTATTGGGGTTATACAAGAAAACCTTGATAAGTTAGAATCTGTTCAGTTGATTTTTCACAGAATATTGAAGAAGCAGTTTTTGTTATACTTCATGAGTGATGGAAGAGTTTATAAAGTTGGAGAATCTGATGTTAATCTCAAATCATGGGAAGAACTGGAGTATGTACTTTATCTTTTAAAAGTCAAAAACAGATATACTCATGATGTTGCTCAAGTTTTGAGAGAAAAGATGCTGAGATCTAAAGCTATGCTTGGAGGAGGAGTATCAAGTGTCTACATTCCAAAGTATAGAGATCATACTGGAAAGTTAGTGGAGATGAAGAGAAACAGTGCTAGATTTAAAACAGCACTTGGAACAAAAGTTTTAGAATTCAACCTAGAGTCAGACAAAGCTCATTACATTCGGCTAGGAAATGATATGAGAAGAAACAGCATATATTCTCTAAGAGCTGCTATCTACCAAACGGGGGAGAGTGATTCAGAACTTAAAGAGCTAAAAGAGATTATGGTGGATGAGCTAGAGAAGGCTGAAAGAAGACTGCTGATTGATTATCTCAGGACAGTACCTGATATTGAAGAAGTCAAGTAAAGTCTGACTGTAAGTTTTTATGTTTTCTGTTCTAAGTTAAATTTAAACTCTGTTTTAAAATTAAACTCTGACATATTTTAAACACTGCATTTGTTATATGTTTTGACATCATCAATTATTTTTTTAACTTGTACATTTTGGTATGAACAAGTTGGGGGAGATTGTTAGATATAATTGCTGACGTTTGTTCATCAGTGTTTAAGTTCCAGGTACATATCAGAGTTTATATAGAAGCCAGTCAGAGTTTGATAAAGTCTGACTGGGTGAAGAGTTTATATAGAAGCCGGTCAGAGTTTGTTAAAGTCTGACAGGGTGATAGTTGACTTAGCTGTCGGTGCAAAGATAAAGATTCTAGAAGCAATATATTCTGAAGATGGAAAGAAGCAGAATATATTGATACAGCTAAGGAGACTGGACAGAAGACTGAAGCAATCCTTAATTGATAATAATTGTATAGCTAATTTATAGGAGTATCAATTAGATAAGGATTGTATGTAGCTGTGTACTATATAAACACAGATAGGTTATCCCTAGAAGGGGCGCGAACATTGAATATATTATTCTTGTAACCTAGTAGCTCTTTGTGATTCATTAACATCACTAAGAGAGAATTATTTAATATAATTCAGTTTGTTGATTTACAAACCTGCGTTCTTGATTGTTATTCTCATACATACTTGATTATATATTGTGTATTCGGCCTAACAACTACCTTCCTTATTTGCTGCACTAGGTGCAGTGTCTCCCTCTTGACTAACAGAGCTACCACCAACATCA
Organism: Heracleum sosnowskyi; assembly: GCA_030848705.1. Lineage (NCBI taxonomy): Eukaryota > Viridiplantae > Streptophyta > Magnoliopsida > Apiales > Apiaceae > Heracleum > Heracleum sosnowskyi. Next base: position 38,611,160 of record CM061244.1, read on the forward strand.
GCTTCTAAGGACCTTTTTCTGGATTCTTGCAAGGCTTCTCTTTGGATTTTGGAACGTCTAGAGGGCCTAGGCTGAGTGTATGGTGTTGAATGTGGGTTAACTGAATTTGGGTCTAATTCAGTTTCATTCTCAAGAGTGAAAGAGTCATAACCAGATGGTAATGGTAAATCAGGGTTGGACACTTGATCAACCATGTGCTGAGTGAAACAAAGTGGAATATGTGCATTGAGATTCTGTGAAGATAACAGTGTGTGTGTGTTCTTTTGCGAAACTGAGCAAGCCTCTAAACGAGGGGCGACATCATTAAAATCACAGAATGAATTAATGCACATCATAAGAAAGCGAGGGTAGATTGATACCTTCTTACCTATGGCAGTTTGGAGGTGTGCCATGAGGAGAGCTCCAACATTCACCTTGTATCCATGGACAAGAGAATGTGTCAGTTTCTTGATGTAGGAGGGTATTCCATTCCAGCCTGTGGACTTGGTAGAGAACACCTTGACCATCACATCAAATATCATGCTCCACTCCTTTCTCAGATGCTTCCTATCCATTTCACCAGTTGGATACCACTTGGTAGTCCCCTCTTCGAGAATAGGGCCTGCATACCCAATCTTCAAGAAGAGCTTCTTGAGAGTGTCATCATTTGCAAGTTCAGTAAATTGTTGTCTTGCTTCCAGGGTAATTCCAAGAGCAGTGTTGATGACCTCAGCTGTAAGAGTGTATTGTTGCCCAGAGATTGTGGATTGAATACCCGGGTTCTCACCCTCAGTTTGAGCAACAGCAGTTTGCCAAAACGCCTCAATTCGGTCTAAGTCTAGAATGGGGGTTGAGGTGATGGCATAACCGAGATAGGACTTGTTCAAGAAAAACACGAGTCCTTTGAAACCTTCACCAGCATCATTTGGGGAAAAGATGCCAGCAAAGTTTGTTTGAGAGAGAGTCTGTTTGGATGCCATGGAGATTTCAAGAAAAGAAGAAAGTAAGAAAGTGGCTTTTTGCTTGAAGAAAAATATATTGCCTTGAGTTCGATGAGAGTGATATGTCTGAGTAACTGGGGAATAAATAGAGGTATCGCAAACATTGTGCACAAAAAGTGGAATTAAAGAACGTGTCATAACCCACTGTTATAACACGTCAGTTACTGCCCGTTATTCACTGACCAACGTGGGATGAATATCCAATTTCAACGGTCCACTATTGTTGACAGTAACCTGTGCGCTAGAAACAATCTGTCAGTAATAAGAGGTGGTGACAGTAGGTTTTGCGCGACAACAACTATTCCGCAAAAACTTGCTGTCACCGTTAAGCATATGAATGACAGTATCCTTTACAAGTCTTGACAGAAAGTCTTTCCCTGCTGTCAAGAAGGTTGCTGTCAAGAAACACACGACAATATTCTTCTTAACGACAGTAACTTCGATTGGGAATTGGTTCTGTCATGAACTTATTAGAATGCTTTATTCATATACTTAACTTAATATTGACACATTATGGATTTAGCAATGTAATCTTTGAACACAGATATTAAGCAATTAACACAGACAAATCATAAACACAAGAAGAAGAACTTTTATTATTATTATTGATAAAATCATTAAAAATAGAACATGGAGTACATTATTCTATGATCTTATCAACTAGTCCTAAAAGCTCTTCCTTAATCTCTTCTTCAGAGCGACCTTCTTTTTCAAGAAGTGCCTGAAGCTCCTTCTCTTCTTCCTGAGCCTTGGCCTCCTCTTCCTGTTTCTTTTCCTCTTCGATCTCATCCATGTCGTCCAACATCATCTCGAAGAGTTCATCAATCTCTTCACTGTCGGGTTCACTATCGCACCGTTTAAGCCCTACTTCAATTCCTACTTTGTTTTCCATTATTTACTTTAAAACTGAGAGCAGACAGGTGAAACCTAAGGTTAATTTATAGGCAAAACCGTCTAAGGATTAAAGTCTAATGGTCAACAGTTAGAGTACCCATACAACTACCACAAAAGTAATTAATGGTCGTGTCCTCCTTTAATCCTACAGATTAATGCAAAACGGTGTGAAAGTCCAATAGAACAGATTTTTATCTCTCAAACTTAACAAGTAACCACATTAATGTCATACACGGTCTAAAAGTATGAGACTGGCACAAAATACTGACATGAAAAGTCAAATCAACACATGCTGTCACATAACAGACATAGACCAGGTAGACAGTAACTTCTCTTGACAGCAGGTTTGAAGTTGCTGTCATGAGCTTCAAAAGAGAATTTGGAAATATAGAAAACTGAGTAAATCAACATACCAGATTCAGCATTCCCAATTCACTTACCAACCTGTTGAAGGTTGCTTCATCCAATGGCTTAGTGAAGATGTCAGCAAGTTGCTTGTCAGTTGGGACATAGATCAGCTTCACAGTTCCTTGTTCAACATGCTCTCTGATAAAGTGATGTCTTATATCAATGTGCTTTGTCCTAGAGTGTTGAACTGGATTGTCTGAAATGGCTATGGCACTAGTGTTGTCACAGTAGATTGGAATTTCACTTAACACTAGACCATAATCCAGAAGTTGATTCTTCATCCATAGAATTTGTGCACAGCAACTGCCTGCAGCAATATACTCAGCTTCTGCAGTTGAGGTAGAAACTGAATGCCGCTTCTTGCTAAACCATGAGACCAATCTTCCACCAAGAAATTGACAGCTACCAGTAGTACTCTTTCTGTCAATCTTGCATCTAGCATATTCTGAGTCTGAGTAGCCAATTAGATCAAATACAGTGTTCTTGGGATACCAAAGACCTAGGTTAGGAGTGCCATTTAGGTATCTAAAGATTCTCTTGATGGCTACTAAGTGAGACTCCTTTGGATCACTCTGAAACCTTGCACAGAGACATGTAGCAAACATGATGTCAGGTCTGCTAGCAGTTAGGTATAGGAGAGATCCTACCATGCCTCTATAGGTGCTTGAGTCAATTTTCTTCCCTTTAGGATCAAGATCCAGACTGGTTGAGGTGGACATTGGTGTCTTTGCAGGTGATGAATCTTCCAAGTTGAACTTTCTGAGAAGTTCCTTGATGTATTTAGCTTGACAAATGAAGATTCCATCAGATTGTTGAAGAATTTGTAATCCCAGAAAGAATGACAATTCTCCCATCATACTCATCTCATATTTGTTACTCATGAGAGAGGAAAACTTCTCACACAACCTCTCATTTGTTGAACCAAAAATGATATCATCCACATAGATTTGTACCAGAATGATGTCCTTGCCATGGTGTTTGTAGAAAAGTGTCTTGTCCACAACTCCTCTAGTAAACTGATTGTCCAAGAGGAAAGTGGAGAGTGTGTCATTCCAAGCCCTGGGTGCTTGCTTTAGTCCATACAAAGTTTTGAAAAGTTTGTATACAAAATCATACACTTCAGCATCCTCAAACCCTGGTGGCTGTTCGACATACACTTCTTCTTCCAATTCTCCATTTAGGAAGGCACTTTTGACATCCATCTGAAATACTTTGAAGTTGCAGTGTGCAGCATAGGCTAGAAAGATTCTTATAGCTTCAAGTCTTGAAACAGGTGCAAATGTCTCATCATAATCTATTACTTCCTATTGACAGTAACCCTTAGCTACTAGCCTTGCTTTGTTTCTTGTCACTGATCCATTTTCATCAAGCTTGTTTCTGAAAACCCATTTGGTCTCAATGACTGACTTTCCCTTAGGTCTTGGAACTAGCTTCCATACATTGTTCCTTTCAAACTGATTTAGCTCTTCTTGCATGGCTATCACCCAGTCAGAATCCAACAATGCTTCATCAGTTGTCTTGGGTTCCATTTGAGACAGGAAGCATGAAAACATGCTGTCAGCAGAGACTTTGTTCCTTGTCCTCACTCCAGAATTAGGGTCACCAATGATGAGGTCACTTGAGTGATCCTTGTTCCATTTGGTGATTCTGGGCAAGCTACTTGACTGTACAGGAACATTTGCTTCAGTTTGTTGAGTTGAAGGATCACCAATCCCATTGTCTTCACCATGTTCTTCATTGTCTCCAGAGTCACCACTGTTATGAATGTTAGAGGTTATGGTCTGTGACTGAGCTGGAGTTTGGTTGACAGTAGTGGTATTGACAGTATCTTTATCAACTTCAACAATTTGAGTGAAGCTAGGTTCTTCATCCACAATTTCCTCAGCTTCCAAGTATCCTTGATTCTCAAATCTGAATGTATGCATCTTTCCTTCTTCATGCAGTCCTAGAAACTTGGTTTCATCAAATGTGACATTAACACTTTCTTCAATAATCCTGTGTTCCATAACATAAACTCTGTAGGCAGTCCTTTCTGTGCTGTAACCCATGAATAGTCCTTCAAAAGCCTTGGTGTCAAATTTTCCTTTCTTCTCATGGTTATCCTTCATCATAAAGCATTTGCTCCCAAACACATGAAAATATTTGACAGTAGGTTTCTTTCCAGTTAACAGACAGTAAGGTGTACTTGCATGAGTCTTGTTGATCATGGTTCTGTTCTGAGTATAACAGGCTGTGTTGATAGCTTCAGCCCAGAAATATGTTGGCAGTTTGGCATCATGCAACATAGTTCTAGCTGCTTCAATGAGAGTCCTGTTCTTTCTCTCTATAACTCCATTCTGCTGTGGAGTTCTTGCAGCAGAGAATTGTTGTACATTTCCTTCATCTTTACAGAAATTTCCAAGAGTGGCATTTCTGAATTCTGTACCATTGTCACTCCTCAAGATTTGAACTTTTGAGTTTGGAGTTCTATCAAGAACTCTGACTTGATCAATAATCACTTGAGCAGCTTCATCTTTGGATTCAAGAAACTTCACCCAAGTGTACCTTGAGTAATCATCCACCATTACTAAGGCATATCTCTTCTTGGCCATTGATGGTACATTGACTGGTCCAAAGAGATCCATGTGTATCAACTTGAGTGCTTCAATGTTGGTGTTCATTTGTTTGGACTTGTGCACAGCTCTTCTCAGTTTGCCCATTTGACAGTCTTCACACAGTCCTTCTTGACAGAATTCTTGTTGGGGCAAACCTCTCACTAACTCCTTCTTCATCAGAATATTCATTGTCTTGAAGTTGAGATGTGAGAGCTTCCTGTGCCAAAGCATACTGTCACCAACAGTAGCTTTACTGTAAAAGCAGTAAACCTTATCCTTCTTTGTTGAATTTAAGTCAGCAACAAACAAGCTTCCTTTTCTAACCCCTTTTAGAGAGAGGCTACTATTCTTCTTGTGATAGATGTTACACAACATCATATCAAAATCAACCTTGAATCCCCTGTCACTGAATTGGTTGACACTGAGTAGATTGTGCTTCAATCCATCCACAAGAGCAATATCTTCAATGACAACATTTCCAATTTCTAGACAGCCATATCCCACTGTGTAACCCTTGTTGTTGTCTCCAAAGGTTATGATTGGGCCAGCTTTCTCAACATAATGTGATAGCAGGGCTTTATCACCTGTCATGTGCCTTGAGCAACCACTGTCAATGATCCACATGACTTGATCTTTCTTCTTGCCCTGCAAAACAGAATGTGTCTAAGATGCATATGGTACCCAATCCTTGTTGGGTCCTGCAGTTTCAGTGTCTCCTGAGTTTCTTTCAGTCATAAAGTCACAAGCATTATCAGTAATCTCCTGTTTGACTTCTCTTTTCACCCACCTAGGTTTAGAATTGGACTTGGTCCTTTTCTTAGTGGATGAAGCCTTTTTGCTGTTGCCAGCAGGCTCAGAAGTCTCAATAGTGTTTATGTATGAACATTTTTCAGTAGTGAGAATAGGTAAGTTAAAGCATGTACTCATGGCAGTAATTTTGCATGGCATACATTCAATGTTATTACAGACACTCATAGTTCTATGCATAAGGGGGGTTCTGTGTAAGTTACCATTGAGTTCAGTTGCATTGACCTTATCCTCAATTGGTTTCTTACAAACATGTGTTAAGTGATGAGTAGATCCACAGTTATTGCATAGTTTCCTAGAAGCACCTCCAACATTAGTGTATCCATTTCCTTTGTTGACTCCTACCTTTCCATTCCTATTCTTAGACTTGGGAGTTACTGGATTGACAGTATGTTCAGAAGTTGCTGTCAAACTTTCCTTGACAGTATCTTTTATTCCTACTGTCTTGACAGAAGGTTTTAAAGTTACTATCTTGGAACCATTCTTGACAGTATCTTTGGAAGATTCTGTCTTGCCAACTGTGACAGCATCTTTTGAACTTGCTGTCTGATTGCTTGGTAAGTTTACTGTCTTGGGGATTGTGACAGTATCCTTTCCATCCTTGAATGTGCTGTCAACACCTTCATCCTCATCAAGAATTTCTTGTTTGATGAGTATGGCTTCTTCATCAAACTCAATTTCTGCAGCTTTGAAAATGGGAGTTTTAACTTTCTTGAGAATGGTGGGTTTGACAGCAGCATTTCCAGAACAATCTTGAATCACAGTTTCCTTTCCAGGTCTTCTACCATATGAAAAACCTATACCAACTGACTGATTTTCTGTATGCTTATCATTGTAATCCTGAACTATCTTAGATGAGTTTTTATAAGTCTTTATTTTAAATTCATTTTCAGCAATCTCATTTCTCAGGAATTCCTCAACCTCTTTAACACATTTCAATTCATTTTTAAGTTTAGCATTCTCCTGAGCTAAAGAGTCTAGTGAACTGGTTTTGAGAACAAGAGATTCATTTTCAGACTTTAGTGTTTCATTTAGCTTACTCAGCCTAGTGATCTCCTCATTGGCAGCAGATAAGCTAGTATGGACATTGAACATTTCAGCACTTAAGTCTTTAATGGTTTTCTTATACTCATCAATGGACATATCAAGTAAGACAAGTGAAGGTACCTGACTTGAAGATGTTGATGTTACTTCATCAGTGCTAGCCATGAGAGCTAGGTTGACATATTCTTCTTCATCTTCATCATCAGACTCATCCCAACACTTTCCTTCAGCCACATAGGCTCTACCTTGATTCTTCTTAGAGTATCCACCAGTTCCTTTCTCAAATCTCTGAACCTGTTTGGGTCTTTTGCACTCAGTAGCAAAATGACCAGGTTCACCACAGTTGTAACACTTGAATTTAGATCTATCCACAAATCCAGTCTTGTATCCTCCTTTGAATGAGCTTCCCACAGCAGCCTTTGATGAGCTTCCCTTGGTGATCTTGGATGCTTGGCCTTGGGGCCTGAATGACCTATCCTTCTTGAACCTAAAGTTCTTGAACTTTTTGGCCATGTAAGCCATAGTAGGATTGTCCATGCTTTCCAGTTCCTCCATAGTGTAGAAGTCTTCATCTTCCACATCCTTAAGCTGTAGTACTACTTTCTCATCATCTTCAACAACCTCTTCTATCTTCAAGGATTGTACAGGGGTTGGTTGAGTGATTTGTAGTGATTCACTAGGTTGTGTGATTCTTGGCACTTGTGCTACTAGGGCACTTGACATGTTAGCCATCTTGTTCCTTGTTCCACTTTGTATGGCTCTCTTTTGAAAGAGTTCAAGTTCATAAGATTTCAGAATGCCATAAAGTGTCTCAAAGGTTATATTGTTGAGATCTCTTCCTTCTCGTATGGCTATTGTCTTGTGTTCAAGATGATCAGGCAGTGTAAGCAAGAACTTGACATTCAATTCTTTTCTGTCATAGTACTTGCCATGTATCTGCAGTTCAGTTAAGAGCTTACTGAACCTTTCAAACATGGAGGTTAAGTCTTCACCAGGCTTGGCCATGAATGCCTCATATTGAGATATAAGTATTTGCCTTTGGTTGCCTTTAACTTCTTCACTTCATTCACAGAGTAAGGCTAACCTGATCCACATCTCCTTGGCTGATGTGCAGCTTATCACACTTCCACACATGACTTTATCCAACGTGAGAGAATCGAGCAAGATGAGTTGCAAGTGATCATCTAGCACCATTTTCTCCTTCTCAGTTTCCAAAAATTCCGAGGGATCTTTGGGAACCCAATGTGCAGGAATGATTTCACCATTTACTGTTGTGGCTTCAATTTCCTTCCTTGGTATGAAAGGACCATTCTCGAGTATACCTGGGTATAGTGGATTCGCAGCTTTGATAAACAACAAGATTTTTCTTTTCCAAATGATGTAGTCTCTTTATCAAAAGCTGGGATCTTGATACTGTTTGATTTCTGCATTGTCGTCGGGATCTCAGATATGTATGTTAATCTGATCGCTCTGATACTAGTTGTTGGTCCTTTTGCATTGCAGAAGGGGGGGGGGGGATGAATGCAATACTGATAAAATTCAATCTCAGTTTCAACAACTAAAACTAAGATTTAATGTTATCAATAATATGTATGCATTCACAAACAGTATAATAGAGAAGACAGGATTCACAAAATAAATGTTTTATTTATTTTGCAAAGTGTTGCTACAACCTCAAGAGAGAATTCTTGAGCTTCGTTCTTCTCCAAGACACTTGCTAGTCTTCGTTTTTTTTCCTAGAATGAATTGATAGTCTAAGTATAAAACTAATCCTATCACTATCAACACGGGTCTGTGAAGCTGCTGTCATTATCAAGTGGCAGCTTCTTACAAAGTGTCTACCCATGTGACTTTCCTACATTGCTAACAATGTCAGATATACATTACAAAGAAAGCAACCTAGATTCATTCTATTTCTAGCTAAAACAATTCAGCAAATAGAGACTTGACCTTGCTCTTGAATTGATTCGCTTTTGTTTGCAGTGCTTGAAGCTTCTGTCATAGTCTTGCAGACTTGGTGCAGCTTAGGGATACTGCAACACGCCTGTTTCTTTAACATTGAAACTGTCACGGGGTTTGACTGAGAAAGATACCTAGAACAAGGATCTTTCTCGAGACAGTTACTTTTGCCGCAGAGCTTGCTGTCACAGGAATGTGCTTTTGGTGACAGTAGGAGTTCCCCGCATAGTGTGCTGTCGAGGTTTCCAAACTTGCTGTCGAGGGCTAAAGTTGCTATCGCGTAGTCTTCCGCTAATGTTGCTGTCAGAGTGAATATGCTGTCTTGACTTGCAACATTCTGTCTTCTTGTAATCTTACTGTCAATTCTTATGACAGTAACCTTTATTCATGCTGTCATCCAATATGCGTTCTTTGAGGCTTGAACACAGAAAGTGAACTTCTTCCAAATTACACAATTAAACTAACATTGCATACTGATTACAAGAACATACTTTGGCTGTGACAGTATGTTCTACTTAATTAAAAATTAAGTATATACAAAGTTAAGTTGTTCCTATGCTATCACCCATAAATCCCAACACTAGTGAAAAAGCTCAAATCACTCAACCTACTTCAGCACCCTCTCTTAAGATCGAAGAGGTTGTGGATGATGAGGAGAAAGTTGTACTGCAGATAACTGATGTTGAGGATGAAGACTTCTACTCCTTAGAAGAAATGGAAAAGATGGATAATCCAACCATGGCTTACATGGCTAAGAAATTCAAGAACATAAGATTCAAGAGAAACAAGCCATATAAGTCTCAAGGTCAAACATCAAGGTTCAGCAAATGGAACTTCTCCAAAGTTGAAGGTGGTGCCACAAGAGGTGGATACAAAACAGGGATGGTGGACAGATCCAAGTTCAGGTGTTACAACTGCAATAAGCTTGGCCATTTTGCTACTGAATGCAGAAGGCCAAAGCAGAATCACAGGACGGATAAAGGGTCAAGTGGACATTTCAAGAAAGGACAGGGAAAGGCCTATGTGGCTGAAGGAAAGTGCTGGGATGACTCTGATGATGAAGAGGACGAGGAGTACGTGAACTTAGCACTTATGGCTAAATCTGAAGAGGCCTCCTCTAGCTCTCCAAGTCAGGTACCCTCACTAGTCTTACTTGATATGTCTAAAGATGAATACAAGCAAACTGTTGAGGAATTAAGTGCAGAGATGTTTCATGTTCATACTAGTTTAACTGCAGCTAATGAAGAAATTGCTAGGTTAACTAAATTGAATGAAGAACTCACTTCTGAGAATGATTTTCTTTTATTAAAGACCAATCGATTAGAATCTTTAACACAGGAGAATGCTAAACTGAAAAATTAGTTAGTCTGTGCTAAAGAGATTGAGGAGTTTCTAAGGAAAGAAATTAGTGAAAATGAATTCAAGATTAAAGCCTATAGAAACTCATCCAAACAACTTCAGGATTATCATGAGAAACACACAGAGGATCAAAAGATAGGAATATGTTTTGAATATGGCAAGAGACCTGGTAAGGAAATTGTTAGTCAGGATTGTTCAACTGATGCTACTGTCAAACCTCATGTCCTTAAGAAACTCAACAAACCAATTTTTAAACTTTCTGAACTTGAGTTTGATGAGGAAGCCATGCTCATCAAGCAACAACTTGATGATGAGGATGAAGGCAATGACAGTACAACAGTTGACGAAAAAGATGCTGTCAAAATCCCCAAGACAGTAACTTTGCCAAACAATCTGACAGAATGTTCTAAAGATACTGTCAAAAGAGCCTCAAAGACAGCAACTTCCAAACCTACTGTCAAGACAGAAGGTATGAAAGGTACTGTCAAGAAAAGCTCGACAGCAACTTCAGAACATCCCGATGACACAGTAGCCTACAAGTCTAGAAACAGGAATGGTAAGTTAGGAAATGGCAATGCTAATGGTATTAATGATCCTAGGAAACTATGCAATAATTGTGGCTCTTCACATCATTTAACTCATGTTTGTAAGAATCCAAAAGAGGTCAAGGAAAATGTGACCCTGAAGAATGGTAACTTACATAGAACCCCCCTTATGCATAGACCTATGGTAGTATGTAATAACATTGACTGTATGCCATGCAAGATAACTGCCATGAGTACTTGTTTTAATTTGCCTATTTCATCTTCTGAACAATGTACCTACTTGCAAACTGTTGAGACTTCTGAGCCTACTGGAAACAGTAAGAAGGCCTCATCCACTAAGAAGAAGACCAAGTCTAATTATAAAAATAAGTGGGTGAAGAAAGGAGTCCAACAGAAGATTCATGATGTGACGGTTAAAGTTGAAAATGATGATTATGCTTGTGATACTGAAGTGACTGGACCCAGCAAGGATTGGGTACCATATGCCTCTTAAATACAATTTGTCTTGCAGGGTAAGAATAAGGAGCAGATCACTTGGATTATTGACAGTGGCTGCTCTAGACACATGACTGGTGATAAAACCCTGCTGTCACAATTTGTAGAGAAAGCTGGCCCAATCATAACCTTTGGAGACAATAGCAAGGGTTACACAGTGGGATATGGCTATTTGGAAATTGGAAATGTTGTCATATTGCACTTGTTGATGGATTGAAGCACAACCTGCTCAGTGTCAGCCAATTCAGTGACAGGGGATTCAAGGTTGATTTTGACATGATGGTGTGCAAAATTTATCACAAGAAGGATGGAAGCCTTTCTTTAAAAGGAGTAAGAAAAGGAAGCTTGTTTGTTGCTGACTTAAGATCAACAAAGAAGGACAAGATTTACTGTTTTTACAGTAAAGCTACTGTTGGTGACAGTATGCTTTGGCACAGGAAACTCTCACACCTCAACTTCAAAACAATGAATATGTTGATGAAGAAGGAACTAGTGAGAGGACTACCTCAACAGGAATTCTGTCAAGAAGGACTGTGTGAGGACTGTCAAATGGGAAAACTGAAGAAAGCTGTGCAGAGATCAAAGTAAGTCAACACCAACACTGAACCACTCAAACTAATTCACATGGATTTCTTTGGACCAGTCAATGTACCATCATTAGCCAAGAAAAGATATGCATTAGTTATGGTGGATGACTATTCTAGATATACTTGGGTGAAGTATCTAGAATTAAAAGATGAAGCAGCTCAAGTCATCATTGATCACTTAAGAGTTCTTGAAAGAGTTCCAAATGCCAAAGTTCAAATAATAAGGAGTGACAATGGGACTGAGTTCAGAAATGCCACACTGGGTAATTTCTGTAAAGATGAAGGAATTGTATAACAATTTTCTGCTGCAAGGACTCCTCAGCAGAATGGAGTTGTAGAAAGGAAGAATAGGACTCTCACTGAAGCTGCCAGAACTATGCTTCATGATGCAAAATTACCTACATACTTCTGGGTAGAAGCTATCAACACAACCTGCTACACACAGAACAGAACCTTGATCAACAAGACTCATGGGAACACTCCTTACTATCTGCTAAATGAAAAGAAACCTACTGTCAAGTATTTTCATGTGTTTGGAAGCAAATGTTTCATGATGAAAGACAACCATGAAAAGAAAGGGAAATTTGACACCAAAGCTTTTGAAGGAATTTTCATGGGGTATGCTCTAGAAAGGACTGCCTACAGAGTTTATCTTTTGGAACACAGAATCATTGATGAAAGTGTGAATGTCACATTTGATGAAACCAAGTTTCCTGGACTGCATGAAGAAGGTCAAATGTAGATTCTTAGGTTTGAGAATCAAGGATACTTGGAGGAAGAAGAAATTGTTGATGAAGAACCTACTTTCACTCAAACTGTTGAAACAGAAAAGGATGCTGTCATTGAAAAGAATGTCAATCAAACTCCAGCCCAGTCACAGACCATCACAGGAAATACTCAAATTGATGGTGACTCTGGAGACATTGAAGAAAATGGTGGAGACAATTGCCCTGGTGAAGATTCAGTTCCTCAATTTGAAGTTACTGTCTCAAATCAAACAAGGAGCTTACCCAAAACCATTAGGTGGAACAGGGATCACTCAAATGATCTAATAATTGGAGATCCCTCTTCTGGGGTGAGGACCAGGAACAATGTTTCTGCTGACAGCATGTTTTCTTGTTTTCTTTCTCAAATGGAGCCTAAAGCAATTGATGAAGCATTGTTGGATTCTGATTGGGTGATTGTTATGCAAGAAGAACTCAACCAGTTTGAAAGAAACAATGTTTGGAAGTTGGTTCCAAGACCAAGAGGAAAGTCAGTTATTGAGACAAAGTGGGTTTTCGGAAACAAACTGGATGAAAATGGAAATGTGACTAGAAACAAGGCAAGGCTAGTAGCTAAAGGTTACTGTCAACAAGAAGGGATAGATTATGATGAGACATTTGCACCTGTTGCCAGACTTGAAACTATCAGGATTTTCCTAGCCTTTGCTGCTCATTGTAATTTCAAGGTGTTCCAAATGGATGTCAAAAGTGCTTTTCTAAATGGAGAGTTGGAGGAAGAAGTGTATGTTGAACAGCCACCTGGCTTTGAAGATGCTGAGATGTATGATTTTGTGTACAAGTTGTTCAAGGCACTTTATGGGTTGAAACAAGCTCCTAGAGCATGGTATGATACCCTCTCAGCCTTTCTATTGGAAAATCAATTTACAAGAGGTGTAGTAGATAAGACTCTATTCTACAAACATCATGGCAAAGACATCATTCTGGTTCAAATCTATGTTGATGATATCATTTTTGGTTCAACAAATGAGAAGCTGTGTGAGAAGTTTTCATCTCTAATGAGAAATAAGTATGAGATGAGCATGATGGGAGAATTGTCATTCTTCCTGGGTTTACAAGTTCTTCAGAAAGATGATGGAATCTTCATTTGTCAAGCAAAGTATGTCAATGAACTTCTCAAGAAGTTCAACTTGGAAGATTCATCACCTGCCAAGACTCCTATTTCTACCTTAACTAGTCTGGATCTAGATTCCAAAGGAAAGAAAGTGGACTCTAGTGCATACAGAGGCATGGTTGGATCCCTTCTTTATCTAACTGCTAGCAGACCTGACATAATGTTTGCTACATGTCTTTGTGCAAGGTTTCAAGCTGATCCAAAGGAGTCACACTTAGTAGCAATCAAGAGAATTTTTAGATACCTTAAGGGCTCTCCTAATCTGGGCCTTTGGTATCCTAAAAATACTGGATTTGAGCTAGTGGGGTATTCTGATTCAGATTATGCTGGATGTAGGATTGACAGAAAAAGCACTACAGGAAGCTGTCAATTTCTTGGTGGAAGATTGGTATCCTGGTTTAGTAAAAAGCAACACTCAGTTTCTAAATCTACTGCAGAAGCTGAATACATTGCTGCTGGAAGTTGCTGTGCACAAATCTTGTGGATGAAGAATCAATTGTTGGATTATGGCTTAGTGTTAAATAATATCCCTATCTACTGTGACAACACTAGTGTCATAGCCATCTCAGACAATCCTGTTCAACACTCTAGAACTAAGCACATTGATATCAGACATCATTTCATAAGAGAGCATGTTGAAAGAGGAACTGTGAAGTTGATCTATGTGCCCACAGAAAAGCAACTTGCAGACATTTTTACAAAACCACTTGATGAAGCAACCTTCAACAGGTTGGTAAGTGAATTGGGAATGCTAAATCTGGTATGTTAACTTACTAGTTTTTTCATTCTATTATTCAAGTGAAGCTTGTGACAGTAACATCTTCAGAAGTTGCTGTCATGAGAAAAGTTACTGTCTACCTAAGTCTCTATCTGTTTTCGACGACACATTTACTTTGACTTTGTTAAAATTGAACTTTGTGCTAGTCTTGTACTTGAAAGTTGATTTTTGTATGACACTAACTTGCATGTTTGTTAAAATTGATATTGGTCAAGGATTCGCCTTAATTGGTCAGTTTTGCCTTGATTGTTGTATTAGTGGTAGACATCACTTAATTGCAATATGAGGTAGTTGTATGGGTATTCCAAACTGTTGACCGTTTACATCCCTCTTAACCTAGTATGCCTATAAAATGAATCTTAGGCCATATAGTGAATCATTTGGAAAAGGGTAAAATGGAAAACAAAGTAAGAATTGAGTACAAGCCTAAGCCGTGTGGAAGTGAACCCTACAATGAAGAAGTAGAAGCAATGTTTGATATGCTATGGGATGCTCTTGATGAGGAAGAGGAAAAAGAACTTGCAGCCAAGGCCGTAGAGGAGGCCAATGTGCAAGAAGAGGAAAAGGAGTTTCAAAATCTCCTCAAGGAAGAAGGAACCACAAAAGAGAAAGTTAGGGAAGAAGTCCTAGAATTGGTTAAGAAAGATTGTACTGATTAGTTAATCTCACCAATTGTAGCATTTTTCCCTTTCTTCATTTCATTAAAATCAATAAAATTTCTCTTTCTGCAGTTTCTATCTGATTCCTGTGTATGTGTTGTTTAATTGCTTATCTGGTAGAATAATGTTTTAAATGAATGATGAATCAGTAATAAATATTGCCTTTGTTTAACTGGTGTCTCTTCAGTTAAGTTTTCATTCATAACGGTTTCTACACAAAGTCTTGACAGTGTTGTTTTCCCGCAAGGGTTGCTGTCATCAAGAAAAGTAGCTGTCACAGATTTCTGACAGTTGGCTTCTCGACATCAATAAACGACTTTCTGTCATGACTTGTAAAAGATACTGTCATATGAGAACTTAACGATGACAGTAAGTTTTGCGCGGAATGCTTCTGTCACGCAAAACATGTTGTCATCACACCAAAGTTACTGACACGGTTGTTTTGAGCGCAGAGGTTACTGTCAAATTAGTGGACCGTTAAAATAGGACACACATCCTCCAACGAGGAGAGAGAAATCAGCCAGTAACCCACGTGACTGCTAAGTGGGTTAAGACACGATTTCACTTTTCCACTTTGTCAGTTAAACGCTTGAACTTCCCTCTAAATACATCAAACATTCAACTGTTCTCAAAAAGCAAACTCAACACTCACCCTTCTCTTATCTCCAAGCAATTCATCTTTCACATTCTCTCTTCTTCTTCTCTCAAGCAAAACAAATGGACCCCAAACAATCAATTTCACAAACTAACCTTGCTGGCATCTACTCTCCAAGTGATGCTGGTGAGAGTTTCAAAGGGCTTGTTTATTTCATGAATAAGTCTTATCTTGGGTATGCAATTACCTCCACTCATGTTCTTGACCTAGACAGGATTGAAAATTTCTGGGAGACAGCCGTTGCTCAAGAAGATGGTGACATCTCCTCTATTCAGTTCAAAATCAAGGAGCACATCTACCCTCTCACTGTTCAGGGCATCAATGCAGCTCTGGGAATTGTGCTAGAACCAGGAAAGGATTATGTTGAGCTTGCTAGTGATGAGACCCTAAAGAAGCTCTTCTTGAAGATTGGGTACTCTGGCCCTATTCTTGAAGAGGGAACAACAAAATGGTACCCTTCTGGTGAAATGGACAGGAAATATCTCCGCAAGGAGTGGAGTATGGTGTTTGATGCTATGGTGAAAGTGTTCTCTACCAAGACCACATTATGGAATGGGATTCCCACCTACATCAAGAAGCTCACTCACTCTCTTGTTCATGGGTACAAAGTGGATGTTGGAAAGCTGCTCATGGCACACTTCAAGGCTGCCATAGGTAAGAAGGTAAACATCTATCCTCACTTTTAAATGTTGTGCATAAATTCTTTATGTGACTTTGATGAGAATGCCCCTCGTTTGGAGGTGTGCCCTGTACTAAAGAGGAACACTCACACAACTCTCACCTCACAGAATTTGAATGCACATATTCCACTATGTTTCACCAAACACATGGTTGATCAAGTGACTGACCTTGATTGTCCATTACCTTCTGGTTTTGATACCTTCACCATTGAGAATGAGACTGCATTAGACCCCAATTCAGTTAACCCTCATTCTGCCCCATACACTCAGCCTAGGTTCTCTAGACTTTCCAAAGTACAAAGACTAGCCTTACAAGAAACCAGAAAAAGGCCCCTAGAGACTGGTGTTAGTGGTAGTGTTGAGAGTCAAGAGGGAGTTCCTGCACCTAGTGCAACAAATAAGGAAGGTAGTCAAACAGAACCCACAGTGGTTCCTCCTGAGCCTAAGAAGAAGAGAGCTAAGAGGACCAAAACCACTGTCAGCCACCCTGCAGTCTCCCAAAAGACTGTAGAGGAAACAAGGGATATAAACTCCTCCCTAGATGTGCCTTCTCAACAAGGGACATCTATTGAAATTGACCTGTCTCCCAAGGCAACCTGTAAAGAGTCTGCACAACCTCATGTTCCAACTCATGAGGAGCCTCCACTTGCAGAAACACACATGGAGTCAGGACACTGTGAGGATTTCACTTCCCCTGTTGATACTTCTCATGTTACATCTGAGAAGTAGCCACTATTCTCTTCTCCACTTTCACCTTCTTCCTTCCCTACACATTCATTTGTTTCTTCTACACAACCTAGAGAGGGGGACAGTCCCAACCCTTCAGGTTTTGATCATCCATCTTCTCTCATGGATGAGCCCCCATCAAGTGGTCCACAAGAACCCATTTCTCAAAGTGAGATGGAAACTATTCCTTCAAACACTGAGAAAGAGCAAAGTACAACTCTGCTAGAAAATGAAACAACCAGTACTTTGTTTAATCTCCAAGGAGCATCTTACCTCAGGGAAGATGCTGTCACAGCCCAAGTTGCTGTCAAAGACACTGCGGATGTTGCTGTCACAGGTGATTCTGCTGTCAAGGACTCAGTTAAAGTTGCTGTCACAATCAAACCTGTTGTCCCCGTTGCAGTGGAACCTACTGTCGATATTCCAACTGACAGTAACATTCATGGCAAAGCTCCTGTCTCCTCTACACAGCCTGACTTTGATGCTGTAATTCTTGAGGATGTCTCTGATGATGATGTGCCACTATCTCAGTTCTTAAAGGTACATTCTAAACCATCTATTTCTTTGCATGAGAGTACTGCTCATACCCATGCATCTAGGATGAGTGAGGGTGTGAAAAAGAAAAGAGAGATAAAAGAAAAGAGAGGTGAACATCAAAATGAGAGGCAACCAAATGAGCTGGCAAAAGGTGAGGGACTTAAGCATGTCCAGAGTGAAATTGAGGGAGCCACACATGTCCAGGCCTTAGGCCATGAGAGTTCTGTTGTGAGGAGTGATGAGATCACTCGGAAAAACACTGAGAGTGTGAGAACCCCCACAGCCTCCAAGCCCCAGTCTTTTCCTTCACCCCCAAGAAGGTTAAGATCAGGTGGCCCCTCTACATCTTCCAGATTACATGCTTTAGAGAACATATGTCTGTCCATGGAACTCAAAATTGACAGCCTGTCTACCATGGTGGCCTCTGGTTTTTCTACCATTCAGGAAGCCATTCAAACTCTATCTGCAAATCTTGGTGCTGCCAACTTACCTAAGGGGGAGACAAAGGTAAGATCAGAATCTCATAAGGCAAAATCAGGCATAGAAGGTATCCCCAAACAGGATGTTGCTCAGGGGGAGCCTAGCTCAAAGAAGGCTTCAAGGAGTGAGGGGGAGCTTGGAACTAAAGGAAGGTCAGTTCCTGCTAAGAGAAAAAGGGGAACTCAAGGAGATTCAGGAAATAAGGGGGAGAAAAGGCAAGAAGCTGAAATTCTCTTTGAATATGAGATAGCTGGAGAAAAAGTTCTAATGTCCAAGGAAACCCTGGAATCTATGCAAAAGGTTGTTTCCTCCAAGCACCCAATTCTTCCTCTTGTGACAATAAGAGAGCCAACTCCAACTCCAAAGGAGAGTGCTCTTAAAAGGCAATGGAGAGAAAAGGAGGAGCAGAACAAGTTGGGAAAAAGGGAAAGACAAGATGCCTGAATACATCCTATCTGGAAATGCCTGGAGTGAAGGAACAGAGTTCAGCCAAGAAGATGCTAATGCTCTAATGGTTGACTACAGGGAAAGTACTTTGAAGAATCATGATGAAGACTTCTACAAGGTAGTTGATGAAGCTATGAAGGAGCCTAGCAGGAGATTGAGTAACTGCTCAACTTTGCTAAAGGAGAAAATCACCAGTGTATGTGTAAAGATCAATGAAGAAAGGAGGTGGGCTATTGATGTGTACTTAAACACTGGAATATCCATGTTCATTACTATGCAGCTGGTGCAGAGTCTTCCAGCAAGAGTGCTAACAGTAATGAAGAACAAAATCACAGCAAACCATACAGCCTTCAATGAGATCTTGCATCTGCAAATGCTGAGTTTAATTTCAGAAAAACTCTCAGAAGTCTACACCAATCCATTTTGTGTCTACTATGCAGGTACCACCAAAAGTGGTAGCAAGAGATGTGCATACATGAGTCTAGGAGGCACTTCAACAATGGAGTCAAAGTCAATCTTAAAGGTGTTAAACATGATTCTCAACTCCAAAGCTAACAAGGAAAGAGTTCTTGCTGTCAAAGCAATTTATGACTTGCTGGTGAAAAGGGACAAGGAACTGAGCTCTACTATGAAGAAGGTGATCTCCAAAGCAATCTCCAACAGAGCTGAACAAGGAGAAAGTTGATCCTATGAGGTTCCTCATGATGATGATGATGAGTTGGATGGTAGTGGAGGAACTGGAGAAGCAGGAAATGCTAGTGGAAGCACATCTGGGAATGTTGGATCAAAGTCCCAGGAGGAAAATAAGGAAGAAGCTCCTATACAAGAAAAGGAAGATGCTGAAGCAACAGAAGAAGAGGAGTCAGTAATTTTTGAAGCTTTGGAGGCAAATATCTTAAGATGTGCTATTGACAGTATAAATGCTGAAAAAGATACTGTCACAGAAGACACTGTCCTCAAGGAAGCTGTCACAGAAGAAACTGTCAAGAAAGATACTGTCATGGAGGACACTGTCAACAAAGATGCTGTGAAAGAAGGAATCAAGCCTACTGTCAAGCCAAAAAGGACAAAAACCTTGGCAAAGGCCTGGTTCTCTAGACAGGAACCTGAACCTAAGGAGACTTCAAAAGCAATTAAAGGAAAACACAAGTACTCAGGAAAGGAGAAAGCCACTGGGCTTGGCAAAAACTTGAAGAAGCCTATCCAATCAAAACACTACATCTCTCTGGATCTTTTGGAAAAGGAAGCTGATCAAATCAAGAGCGTCGAGGTAAAGTTGGATAACAACACTGAAGCAACTGAATACATTCTTTGGTTTGATGCATCAAGACTTGTGAAAGTCAAAAAGGATTTTACCAAGGAAGTGTCATCATATACTGTAACAGCAACTCTCTCAATGGAAAGGAAAACAGAAACAAGGAGAGTTGAATACTTCTACTTGGTAAGGATGGTCAATCTAATGCAAGGTTATGACAACGTTCCTGAAAGTGTCATGAACCATGTGTTGGCATACAAAGCCCTGAGGGATGAAGAATTCTATCAGAAGTTTGGAGAATGGTCACTATATGATGATAATGACATTGCTCACTTACTTGAATATTCTGATGAAGAAATGGCTGAGTATGAAGATGATGTTCCTGAAGAAGTGGTGCAAACCCAACCAAGTCAAGAAGAATCCTCAGAGCCTACAGAAAGAGAAACCACTGAAGATACAGAAGACACATTCTTGGGTAAAAGCAGAGAAGCCAACAGGATGGAAAGTGAAGGACCCAATTACCAATCTTGTATGCTTGAGAATCCTCTGAGAATCAAGTTCATATGGGAAGAGATTCCAGTAAGAAGCTTTCACAAACTTAGAACCAGTGCACTGAAAGACTTACTTTTCCTGGTGATTGGATCAATTCATCCATTGGAACAGCAATGCTCCTCTGAAATTGAGAGCATTATTCAAGCAAGAAAGGGTGAAGACTCAAAGCTGGATAGGTCAAGGAGAAAAACTCTGAATGCATACCCTGGAAGCAGATTCAAAGACTTTAATGGCACACTGAAGTTCAAGACTCATGCTTTTGGCCAAGAATTATGGTTGGATCTTCAGGATGCTAGAGTATGTCTCTCCAAGACACTCCAGAAACACATTGATGAAATTGAAGATGAGGATATCACTCCTGATGAAGTAGCACTGGTGGAAGGACTCAGAGAAGTTCTTAAGGTAGCTCTCAACAGAGAGGATGAAGCAAGACAGAAAAGGAAATCTGAAGCTAAGTAAAAATCTTTTGTCAGATTCTGATCTTGTTAGTTAAGTTGTCAGCTAGTATCATTTGTAAATTTGTTGTTATTATCCATAAAATCAAATTGGGGGAGATTGTTAGGATTTTTGGGTGATGGCTATGAGTCAACTTAACTAGACATTTTACTTACTTAATTTTATTAAGTATGAACATACTGTCACAGCCAGAGTATGTCTTTGTAACTGTTTTTGTTTGCTGCAAATAAGATTCTAGTACATTTTGGTAGATGTTCATTAGTTTGTTCAAGCCTCAAGAAGTACTCAAGATGAACAGCAAGAATAAAGATTATTGTCACAGCACTGACAGTAAGGTTACTTGAAGACAACATGTTGCGAGTCACGACAGTACATTCACTCTGACAGCAACATTGGCGGGAGCCTTCTGACATCAACTCTACCCTAGCCTGACAGCAAGCTTGGAAATCCTGACAGCACCTTTAGCGGGGACTTCTTACTGTCACCAAAAGCGCATTCCTGTGACAGCAAGCTTAGCCATCAGGATACTATCATGAAGGGATAACATTTGTATTGGTAATCAATCCAGTCAAACTCGTGACAGTTTGGATGTTCAAGAAACAGGCATGTTGCAGTATCCCAACACTGTAACAGGTCTGCAAGACTACGACTGAAGCTTGAGAGATCACATGACAAAGCTCACCAATTCCAGAGTATGACAAATCTACATCTACTGAATTGTGTTAGCTTAAAATAGAATGTTTCTAGATTGCTTTGTAATGTATTTATTAACCTTGGTAGATCTTGATTCTTCCCACCACAGAATGTACTCAGTGGCCTCTTGATTTGCATCCAGCTTAACCTCAACACTCTTGATTTCTTTAGACTGCATCTGTTGTATCTTAAGACTGTTAGGAGGTATTGATTGAATTGGCTTCTTAAGATTCCTGCCAAATCCAGTGGCCTTTTCCTTTCCTGAGTACTTGTGCTTTCCTTCATGTTTCTGTCTAGAAAACCATGCTTTTGCTTTAGCTTTCAGTCTTTTGGGCTTGACAGTAGCTTTGGCTTCATCCTTGACAGAACCTTCCTTGACAGTACCTTTGTCGACAGCATCTTCCATGACAGTATCTTCTATGACAATTTCCTTGTCGACAGTATCTTTGGTGACAGCATCGTTTTCTGTATTGATGCAGTCAATAGCACATCTAAGAATGCTTGCCTCCAAAGCTTCCAGTATTCTTGGCTCCTCTTCATCTGTTGCATCAGCAACTTTCTTTTCCTGACTAGGAGTTTCTTCATTGCCTTCATTCTGAGATTGAATACCAGTATTCCCAGAATTACTTCCACCAGAATTACCTGCATTTCCAGAAGCTTCACCACCTCCAATCTCATCATCATCATCATCATCTTGAAAAGGAATATCATAGAGGCAGCTTCCACCTTGATCAGTTCTTTTGGCATTGGCTCTAGTGATTAACTCATTCACTCTAGTTCCCAGTGCCTTGTCTCTCAACACCAGTATTTTGTAGATCTCTTGAACATCATGGACTCTTCCTGGATTGGCATTTGAGCTGAGTATTCCATATAGCACTTTCAGAATTGACTCAGTTTGCATCCTGGATGGACTGATCAAATTCATGTAGTTGTTCCTTCTTGTGCCATCCATTGTAGTAGATCTGTAGAAAACACATGGTGGATTTGTGTAGACTTCAGGTAGCTTCTGTGTGATCATGTTCTAGATTTGCATATTCAATATGTCATTGAATGGTGTTTGAGTTGCCTTGATCTTTCCCTTCATAGCACACAACACCTTTGCTGGCAGACTCTGCAATAACTGCATTGTGATGAAATAAGATATGCCAGAAGTGAAATAGATACTTACAGCCCATCTTTTCTCATCATTCACCATTACACTGACACTGGTGATTTGATCCTTTAACAGTTTTGCGGTGTTGGTTGGACTGTTGCTTGGTGCATTCATTGCTTCTTCCACCAGACTGCTAAATTCAATGTCATGATTGTGTAATGTGCTCTCCCTGTAATCCACCATTATAGTATTGGCTTCTTCTTGATCAAACTCAGTACCATTGGACCAAGTATTTCCCTTCTAGATGGATTCATGCAGTTTCCCTTTACCTTTCCCAAGCTTATTTTGTTCCTCCATTTCTCTCCATCTTTTCTGTAGAGCAGTTTCTTGAGTTGATGAAGTTGGTTCTCTAATTGTTACAGGAGGTAGAATTGGGTGTCTAGATGCAGGTCTTATTTGCATTGCATCTTGAGTTGCCTTCGACATTAACACCTTTTCACCATCCAAGTCAACTTCAACAAGTTCTTCAGCTTTATCCTTTGGTTGTCCACTGCTTGGTTTGACTTGCTCCCCCTTTGTCATTACTTTACTCTTGACTCCAGACACTTGTTTTTCTCCCCCTTTGGTCTTCACAGCTACTGGGTCCCCCTGCGTTCCACCTGATCCCTGAATAGATATTGATTCTGATCTTGCTACCTTCTCCCCCTTAGTTGAGTTGGCAGCTACTAGGTCAGTAAGGAACTGGATAGAGAGTTGAGTAGCAGCAAAACCATCAACCACCAGTAGAGAGAGAGAGTCCATCTTGGAGTTCAAGGTAGCACACTGTCCTTCCAGAGCTTCAATCCTGTTACCAAAAATTGCAGAGGGGCCACCATTCCTTAACCTTCTTGGAGGGGAAGGAAAAGAAAGGGGGCTTGGAGGCTAAGGGGGTTCTCACACTCTCAGGGTGTTTTTGAGTGATCTCATCACTCCTCACAGTTTGACTCTCAAGTCCTAATGCCTGAATAGTGTGGGCTCCCTCAAGATCTCTCTGGACATGCTCAAGTCCCTCCCCTTTTGCCAGCTCATTTGGCTGCCTCTCATTTTTATGCTCACCTCTCTTTTCTTTTATCTCTCTTTTCTTTTTCACACCCTCACTCAACCTAAATGCATGGGTATGAGCAGTACTAACATGCATGGAAGTAGAAGATTTAGAATGTACCTTCAAGAGTTTGGCAAGAGGTAGGTCACCATCAGAGGCATCCTCAATGATTACAGCATCAAAATCTGGCTGAGAGGACTAGACAGCATCTTTGGCAGGAATGTTACTGTCGGCTGAAGTGTGGACAGCAGATTCTGTCATGACAGCATCTTTGGGATGTGGAGTGATAGTAGGTTCTGTGTTGACAGTGTCTTTCTCTCCACCCATGACAGCAGCTGTGTCCAAGACAACAACATTTCCAGTGTCCTTGACAGCAACAGAGGCTGTGACAGCATCTTACTGAAGGTAAGATGCTCCTTGGAGTTCAGACAAAGTGTTGGTTGTTTCATTTTCTGACAAAATACCACTTTACCCTTGCTCAGTGTTTGGAGGAGTGGTATCCATTTCACTTTGAGAAATGGGTTCTTGTGGACCACTAGATGGGGGCTCATCCATGATTGGAGATGGATGATCAAAACCTGAAGGGTTGGGATTGTCCCCTTCTCTAGGTTTTGGGGAAGAAACAAAAGAATGTATAGGGAAGGAAGAAGGTGAAAGTGTAGCAGAGAGTGGGGGCTGATAGGAGAAACATGTGAACCATGTAGGAGAAACATGTGAACCATCAATAGGAATAGAGAAGTCCTCACTGTGCTCTAACTCACTGTGTGTTTCTTCAAGTGGGGGTTCCTCTAATATCCCAAATTTTTGTAATAATTAAAACCTTGATGAATAGTAAATTTTCCATTGATGAATAGTAAATTTGCTGATGAAAAGTTTTTCAGACCACCCTATGTAGGTGACATGGAATGAATGTTTCGAAGTGATATTATTGATGTATAGGAAGAATAAAAGAATGTAAACGCGATCAGAATCAGAAGATTCCCCTCCGAGTTTTAAATCACTATTCACTGGACAGTTAAGGATGTATTGATTTGATCGTTTTAAGAAAGTATGTGGAATGAGAAATCTATGATCATATCTTAAACCAAGGTGAGAAATCTAATATTATATATTAGACAAAGGTAATGGAAGGATAAAGGAAGTACCCTAGCTTTGGTACAGAGAAACGTCTTTAAAACCACTTGAAACTATCGCAAAACAAAAGCGTAATAAATTTTGGATTAAACCCTAACCAAAGGAGGAGTATTATATGAGATCATCAAGTGCAATATATAAGAGGATTGAGGATGCAAAGGGTGACATAAGCATGACAAAGTGATGACAAGGTGATGAATCACCACCTTGTCACCACTTTCACCACCACCACACATCCAAATTGGCCTTGTCATTGGTGACAAAACTTGTTATTAGCCACACAATTAAATGGCAAAACTATTAAGGTTAATTAGACAAAACAAAAAGGAAAGAAAACAAAACAAAACAAATCAAAAGTGATGCATCTTGAAGAACAAGAACATTCGGCTATTTCTTCATCTCCAAGAGCTTAAAAATTTTGCTCCAACTTCCACTCAACCATAATTCTTGATCTTGGGCTCTAAATCACCCCCTTCCAATATCCAAGGTAGATCTCTAATCTTAGCCTCATCCATGTATGGTAGCTTGGTCAAAAATGGATGCATATATGATGATGAATAGTAACCTCATAGAATCTTGTTTTGTTTTGATGATTTTAGGTTTGATTAACATAGTTAAGGAGCAAGGAAGGATATATCACCCATATATAGCCTTTGTTAAGATCCAAGGAAGGTATAAACTTCTTTCTTTTTAAGATTTTTGCTTGATCTAGTAAGTTAGAAGTGTTTGATTGAAACTATGTTAGAATAAAGCATGTATGCATGATTTTAAGCATGTTTGATGGTTGATTTGTGGATGAACTTGTGAATTAGAGTGTGACCTTGTTTGGACAGAAAAATGGTAATATAATCTTGAGTTTGATTGGTGGTTGGTTGATGGTTGATTGTAGATTGGATTGAGTGTTTAAAAACACGGGAAGTACGCATAAGCGTCGTTACCATGTCGGATTTTACTTAGGTAGTTTAGACAGAAACTATGATTGCAAAACAGGGCATAAACTTGAGGTTTCTGACCATGAGCATGTAGGCTCTGTTTCCTAGATTATTTTAGCGAAAGAATCTTATCTTTTTTATTTACGGTTTAAGAGAAACGCCCGTTTTAGTAAAAGCGGTTTCGCGTAACTAGATAGTTCATTGTATGAACTTTGAGATAGAGATCAAGCCCTTTAAAATTGGAGTTGGATTGAGATATTAAAATGGATACTAGTATGTATAATTAGGAAAGGAAACCTAGAAGGGTTCGAGTTAAAAAGATGAGTTGGTGATTTTATAAAAATACGCGAACGGAGGTTGCGCGAGTGAAATACCCTTATGGGGATGGTTTAAAACAAGGAAATGGTAAAGTAAAAGAACTTGGGATTTGTGAATGGTTTTCACCCAAGCTTTTGACTTAGAAGTTTACGGAATGTCACGAGGTTATAGATGACCAAGAGCGAGACGTTTAATTTTCATTGGTAGAACTGTAGTGCTTGAGTTATAGCACATTAAATGGTTCAAGGGGACTGACTGTGAATTATGTATCTTGTTATAGATCGACGCGCACACTCTCAAGCCCCCACTACCACACCACCAAGATCCCAAGGTAAGTTTTCAAACCCTATACCATATAATGATGCTGTTGTGATATATGTTGTGGTATTGCTATATATACTGCTTTATGCTGTGAAATTAACGTAAAACTATTTTTGCTTTGTAAAAAGCTGTATAAGGTATAAGGTTTATATGCTAGCTAAGTACTAGATATATACCAAGGTTAAAGATTAAAGACTCTAAGTATAGAGCACTTGTACGATGGTTTTAAAACTTAGACCGGGAGTCAAATTATTATTTTGTTTTAAACTACTGTCAAAAGCTGGAAGGTTCCAGGGACGGTTATATTTTAAATATTTATTAAATATTCCAATATCTATATTGTGGGATATTTAAGGTGAGATATTTAAATAATATTATAATAAATATTATTTGACTATTATTTAATTAAAGTGAATATTATTTTTGAATATTCACTTAAGTGTTTATATTGAATAATAATTCAATATTTATTAATTGATTATTATTTAATTAAGTGAATATTATTTTTAATATTCACTTAAGTAGTTACATTGAATAATAATTTAATATTTATTAATTGGGTATTTACTAAATATTCCAAAAATGATTTAAAATCATAGAACCTTATTATATGATCAAATGGTCTATTATTTACACAAAAATATAATTTTTCTGATTTTCAGAAAAGATATTACAATTAGAGATTCCCAACTATTATCTTAAGATATTTAAAGGTAATTAAATGCGAATAAGTATTTTTCCAACTCATCGAAAACTGGGAATCTAGTTCAAGGATTAGAGGACAGAATTTTACTTCCACTGTTCCTCTAGAATACTTATAACTAGGGGAATCTTGCGTGCTAAGGCTTACCCGGTGACGAAATAGGCCCGAGGTAGTGATCTCTTAGCACAGTGGCCCGTATGCGGTCAGGGTGATAACCGAACAGGAAGTCGTCCTTCTACTAGTAGAAAAGAAAAGTTACGATACAACGGCTGATCACCGTGTATCGGGTGTTCCAGTACATTCCCTTCCCTCCAATTGGAGTTGAGCTGCACATTGTAACAAAAGCCTAGGTGCTGAGTTACTGATAATGTGACAGTAATGAGTAATGATGTTCCTCATACATTAGTCGTACTGTATGGTATGTTTTGACGAAAAGAGAAATAAATATATCATTCTGTATACGAATGAAGTTTTAAAGGTTTTCCTTTATGATATAAGCTCACTTATATGCTTATGCTGTATTGTATTATTGTTGGGCCGAGTGCTCACTCTTGCTTTTTCTTTCTATACATATATATATCACAACACAACAGCTAAGGTAGATGGCCTGGATTCGTCGTACCGCTCGGAAGCGCGTCAGGGACATACAGGCCGCCAGTAGCATGGTTGTTACAGTTGATCAGTTAGAAGTACTGAGTTGGTTCGGAGTGTAACTCTTGTTGCTCCGGTTTAATTATAAGTATCACTTATGTATATTAATGAACAAGAACAAACTTTTGCGCTACCTTATGGTTTCACATAGAAATCATACTGGTAGTAGGTTGCAAGTATTTTACTTTTGGGTTGTAATAACTTTAATTTGTGGATCATATGACTATTGTTATTGTAAGTTCGTTTCTGAGACATAACTAGCGTGAGTGTATTGATGGTGGGGTCACCATGTGTGTTGATTTATTGTTTTATGGTTCAAGTATTAAGCGTTTGTACGGAACAAGGGATCGTGACAACCCAGATCTCCGACCCCGGGTCTGGGGGGTGTTACAGAAATGGTATCAGAGCGTATAGTTATTAATCTCAGAAACGATAGGACGTTAGGAATAATAAATGCAACTATAATAATAAGAAGAACTCCCATCAAGTTCATGGTTGGGCTACCGGATGTAGCACCGACTGTTAAAACCCGCAAGGGAACTTTGATTACACAGTATAGTAACCTAGTTTTCGCTTGTATAGGTATTCGCGGCCGAGGAGGCTGATGACTTTGAGACCCAGCACGACGAGGCTCTGCTGGCGGCTGAGGACGACCCCATGGACGACCCCATGGAGGATCTCGAGGAGGATACTGAGGACCCGGACGAGGATCCGGAAGAGGACCCCACGACTGTGTTTGACTTTCCTACTTCTCCTGTTCTCTCTTTTGAGGGATATTCGACTGATGATGATGATTCCACTGAGGGGGATCAGATTGTACCTGATGTAGTTACTACGGATGATGATGAGACTTCTGAGGATAGTGCTAGCCGAGAAGGCATCAGGATGTACTCTCTGCCTATTATGAGAGTCCTTACCCCTCCTGTGCCCCCATTGAGCCCGTTACCATCAGACGATGACTATGATCTTGCCCCTGAGGGATATGAGGAGGACCAGGCTATGACTGATCCAGACACACCTCCTCCCTCACCTACTGGAGTACCTACTGTGATCCATGATTGGATGATTGGCCGACTGACCACTGACTTGGCAGCGGCAGAGGCTAGAGCTGATGAGCTGAGGAGACAGTTAGCTGCAGAGAGAGAGACCTGTCGTTCTTATCAGGACGGGATGAGGTTTATGACTCCTATGGAGATGAGACTTGAGATTTCCCGCATCGAGTGGCGAGCTATGGTCCGCATGAGAGGCATGTCTGTTATTGCTGAGGGACTGGTACCCCGACTAGCTACATAGAGGATTTGGGCAGATGCTATGGCGCGTGTCAGGAATCTGACCCGCTCAGAGGGGGAGACTTGATAGGTGATAGATAGCTTAGTTCTCTAAACTCAGATGGCCGTTAGTAGTGCCAGTTTTTGTGGGATGGTTCTGATGTATAGTAGTATCCTTTCTGAGTTAGAGATAGGCTGATCAGACTGACGTAGCAGATGTTGACAGGTTGACTGGTAGTACTTAGCTTTTGACTGTTGTAGGGATGATGTATTTCAGCGATGTGTTCGCTTTTGATGGAACTTTGACTCAGCATCTCGTGACTTTATGTCACTAATGTATATATTCATGCATTTCAGTTTCGATAAAGCTTTCAGTTTTAAGATTTGATATCCCCTGCTATTTCAATTGTTTTACAAGTTATTAGTTTTGACATATAAACTGTGCAACCCCCATTTTGACAAAAAAAAAAAATTCCTATAAAAAGAGTTTTGTGTGAGCAAGGATGATTTCCAAGATTTTCACCAAGGACTCAATTGATTCAACCACATATTTTAAAAAGGAACAAATGGTTTTAATAATAAAAGTTTTGCTTAAAAATATCAGGAAAATTCCACCCCGACATATGGGAACACGAGCACGCCTTGCCAATTCTGCGGCTCAAGGCAGTGTTAACCAGGGGGATGAAAGGCAAAACTATCATAATGAGGAAGAAAACCCAGACTTCCACGAGATGGAAGAACAGAACCATGAGGAAGGTGAGTATGAAGGAAGCGGAGAGGATGAGGATTACAATGAGTTTGATGATCAGGACTACGAAGAGGAAGAGTATGAGAGTACTCAGAATGTAGAGGTTCCCGGTGGAAACTCGATGGACCAATTTATGCACCTACTCCGACAAAATTTGAACCAGCACCCACCGCCACCACCACCAGGCCCCAATACTGCGGGGCATAGTGCTTTTAAGGCTTTTAAGTCTTTAGGACCCCCGGAATTTCAGGGATCTGCTGACCCTGTTGAGGCAAGAGCTTGGTTAAAGGAAATAGAAAAATCTTTTGAAATCCTAAGTATTGAGGAAACCCAAAAGACCGTCTTTGCTACTTACCTCCTGAAAGGGGAGGCTAACTACTGGTGGGAATCAAAGAAAAACCTAGAAACAAATACCGTTGTTACCTGGGCAAGGTTTACTACCTTATTTCTGGAAAAGTATTTCCCTGTGTTCATGGAAGCACAAATGGAAAGGAAGTTTTTGGAACTGAAACATGATAACATGACTGTGGCAGAATATGAAGCCAAGTTTACTGAATTGTCTAGGTTTGTGCCAGATTTTGTCAATGCTGACTTGAAGAGGTCAAGAAGGTTTCAGCAAGGGCTGAAACAATGGATTCAGAATAGAGTAGCAGTGTTGGAATTAACGCACTATGCGTCGTTAGTGCAAAAGGCAACCATAGTGGAAGCAGGTAGTGAGCAAAGTCAGAAAGGAAGAGAAGAGAAAAAGAGGAAGTTTGGTAGTCAAGGAGGAAGCTCGGTGAACAAGAGCTTTCCAGTAAGGACATTCGGAGGGACCAGGTCTCAGCCATTAAGGAATTCAGGATTCAGGAAACCAGAGAATAAGAGTCTAAGCCAGGGCGGCAGACAGACTGGAGTGTCCCGTTTTAATCAACCTCGACCCCCACTACCTGACTGCAAGACTTGTGGAAGAAAACACCTGGGAGAATGTGCCCTAAAGTCAGTAACTTGCTTCACGTGCAACAAAACAGGGCATTACTCCAGCGCTTGCCCCCGAAATGATCAGAAGTGTTTTCAATGTGGAAAATTAGGACACATGAAAAGAGACTGCCCTATGGCAAACCCTGCCGGCTCGAGAATCAGTGGAGCCGCCTCTAACAAGCCCCCAACTGCTAGAACTTTCAACATGACGGTGAAAGACGCCGTAAGGGACACTAATGTGATAGCAGGTACCATTTTACTCAACACCGTCAATGCAAATGTTTTATTTGATTCGGGAGCTACCAAGTCTTTTATTTCGAGGTATTTCGCGAGTCAGTTAAGACTTAGGGCGGAACCATTAAAAGAAGTATTAGAGGTAGAAATAGCAAATCGGGAAGTAATTCCAGTTGATGAAATACACATAGACTGTAGCCTAGTAATAGAAGGTCGACAGTTTCGTGTAGATTTGGTTCCATTTAAATTAGGGGAATTTGATGTTATTCTGGGAATGGATTGGTTGTCGAGCAATGGTGCTCAGATAGATTGTGAAAGAAAGAGAGTTTGGATTAAAACGTCCGAAGGGCGGGAGGTCGTGTTCAAGGGACAACGACAAACCCGTAAGTTTTTAACCATGGCCCAAACCAAGAGGTTGTTGCGGCATGGGTGTGAGGCTTACTTAGCTTATGTGATAGATACAAATCGAGAGGTTCCTAGGTTACAAAATATTCCTATAGTTAATGAATTTGAAGACGTATTTCCGGAAGACCTTCCGGGATTACCACTTGATAGGGAGATAGAATTCTCTATCAAATTAGCTCCAGGGACGGTGCCAGTTTCAAAGGCCCCGTACAAGTTAGCTCCGGTAGAAATGAAAGAGTTAGCCAGTCAATTGCAGGAATTGCTAGATAAGGGAATGATAAGACCCAGCGTGTCACCATGGGGTGCACCAGTGCTGTTTGTGAAAAAGAAGGATGGTAGTTTAAGATTGTGTATAGACTACCGAGAACTAAACAAGTTGACCATTAAGAACCGATATCCTTTACCAAGGATTGATGATTTGTTTGACCAATTGAAAGATGCGGTTTACTTCTCCAAGATTGACCTGAGGACTGGATATCACCAGTTAAAGATAAAACCTGAAGATATACCCAAGACTGCATTTCGCACGAGGTATGGGCACTATGAGTTTCTAGTAATGTCGTTTGGGCTGACGAATGCCCCAGCAGCCTTCATGGACCTAATGAATAGAGTCTTTAAGCAATACTTGGACAAGTGCGTCATAGTTTTTATTGATGATATTTTAGTCTACTCCAAGACAGAGGAGGAACACGCAGAACACTTGAGAATAGTGTTAGAGACTTTGAGAAAGGAAAGACTTTATGCTAAGTTTTCCAAGTGTGAATTTTGGCTGAGAGAAGTACAGTTTCTAGGCCATGTAGTCAGCAGTGATGGAGTGCTAGTTGACCCTGCTAAGATAGAAGCCGTTTCAAATTGGGACAGACCGACCACCCCGACTGAGGTGAGAAGTTTTATAGGCTTAGCCGGGTATTATCGAAGATTTGTGAAAGATTTCACCAAGATAGCAGCCCCACTGATCCGACTGACCCGAAAGACTGAGAAGTTTGAGTGGACTGAGAAATGTGAAAAGAGTTTTCAGGAATTGAAAAGGAGGCTAGTTACTGCCCCTGTATTGGCACTGCCAGATGGAAAAGGAAATTTTGTGATTTATAGTGACGCATCACACAAAGGGTTAGGATGCGTGCTTATGCAACACGAAAGGGTGATTGCATATGCTTCTAGGCAGTTAAAAGAATATGAGAGTAGATATCCTACCCATGATTTGGAATTAGCAGCAATAGTTTTCGCCTTAAAGATTTGGAGGCATTACTTATATGGAGAAAAGTGTGAGATCTACACAGACCATAAGAGCCTTAAGTACATTTTCACTCAGAAAGAGCTCAATATGAGACAGAGGAGATGGTTAGAATTAATCAAAGATTATGATTACGAGATTCTTTACCACCCAGGGAAGGCCAATGTGGTGGCCGATGCCCTTAGTAGGAAGGAGAGACTCAAAATGATAACCTCCTCAGAGAAGTTATCCAAGAGTTTGAAAAGATGGAGATGGAGGTTAAAATAACCGGAGATGGCACGGAGAAATTATTTGAAATCGCACTACAATCAGATTTTCTAAAAAAGATCAAATTAAGTCAAGAACGTATGATGAGCGAAGGGAAAGAGCTAATGACGGGAGATGAATTAAGGACTGAGAGAGACGGTAAGGGAGTTATGAGGTATACTTACCGGATTTGGATTCCTAATGACCAGGAATTAAAAGACGAGATTCTACATGAGAGTCATAGCTCAAGATATTCAATTCACCCGGGAAGTACCAAGATGTATAGGGATTTAAAGGAATATTATTGGTGGCCTAACATGAAAAAGGACGTAACAGAGTGGGTAAGCAAATGCTTGACCTGCCAAAGAGTAAAGACAGAACACCAAAGACCCGGTGGACTCTTAAGACCCCTAGAGATTCCAGAATGGAAATGGGAACAAATAGCCATGGACTTCGTAATAGGATTGCCACGAACCAAAGCTAATCACGACGCCATCTGGGTAATAGTAGACCGGTTGACGAAGTCAGCCCACTTCCTTCCGATTAATGAAAGATACATTGTCGATAGGCTAGTGGATATTTACATGAAAGAAATTGTGGCGAGACTTGGAGTTCCAGTCTCCATTGTGTCAGACAGAGACCCTAGATTTAACTCCAGATTTTGGAGAAGTTTTCAGGAATGTGTAGGAACCAAGCTAAACATAGTACCGCTTACCATCCCCAGACGGATGGGCAAAGTGAGGAATGTTGAGAGTTTGTGCCATAGATTTCAAAGGAAATTGGGATGATCACCTACCCCTGATAGAGTTTTCCTACAACAACAGTTTTCATGCAAGTATCGGGATGCCCCCGTATGAGGCCTTGTATGGAAGAAGATGTCGATCACCCTTGTATTGGGATGAAGTTGGAGAGCGAAAAATGCTCGGACCCGAAATGGTCCAACAGACTAAGGATGCAATAGACCTTATCAGAGGACGGCTGGTAGCAGCCCAAGACAGATAGAAGAAATATGCAGACTTGGCATGAAAGGACAAAGAATACGAAGTGGGAGATCTTGTGTTGTTGAAAGTATCTCCGTGGAAGGGATTGATGAGATTCGGAAAGAAAGGGAAATTGAGCCCCAGATATATTGGACCGTTCGAGATCTTGAGACGTATCGGGGAAGTAGCTTACGAGCTAGCCTTGCCCCCAAACCTGCAACAAGTTCACAACGTGTTCCATGTGTCCATGTTAAGGAAGTACAATCCGGATGCCAGACACGTGGTAGAATATGAGCAAGTAGATATACAACCAGACCTGTCATATATAGAGCAGCCGGTAGAAATCATTGACCGCAAGGATCAAGTGCTAAGGAATAAAGTTATAAAGCTGGTAAGAGTTTTGTGGAGAAATCATAATGTTGAAGAATCCACTTGGGAACTAGAGAGCGCAATGCTAGAAAAGTACCCTCATCTATTTTGATCTGATTCCGGGACGGAATCCTTTTAAGTAGGGGAGACTTTAATATCCCAAAATTTTGTAATAATTAAAACCTTGATGAATAGTAAATTTTCCACTAATGAATAGTAAATTTGCTGATGAAAAGTTTTTCAGACCACCCTATGTAGGTGACATGGAATGAATGTTTCGAAGTGATATTATTGATGTATAGGAAGAATAAAAGAATGTAAACGCGATCAGAATCAGAAGGTTCCCCTCCGAGTTTTAAATCACTATTCACTGGACAGTTAAGGATGTATTGATTTGATCGTTTTAAGAAAGTATGTGGAATGAGAAATCCATGATCATATCTTAAACCAAGGTGAGAAATCTAAGATTATATATTAGACAAAGGTAATGGAAGGATAAAGGAAGTACCCTAGCTTTGGTACAGAGAAACGTCTTTAAAACCACTTGAAACTATCGCGAAACAAAAGCGTAATAAATTTTGGATTAAACCCTAACCAATGGAGGAGTATTATATGAGATCATCAAGTGCAATATATAAGAGGATTGAGGATGCAAAGGGTGACATAAGCATGATGCAAGGAAATGACATAAGCATGACAAAGTGATGACAAGGTGATGAATCACCACCTTGTCACCACTTTCACCACCACCACACATCCAAATTGGCCTTGTCATTGGTGACAAAACTTGTTATTAGCCACACAATTAAATGGCAAAAGTATTAAGGTTAATTAGACAAAACAAAAAGGAAAGAAAACAAAACAAAACAAAACAAATCACAAGTGATGCATCTTGAAGAACAAGAACATTCAGCTATTTCTTCATCTCCAAGAGCTTAAAAATTTTGCTCCAACTTCCACTCAACCATAATTCTTGATCTTGGACTCTAAATCACCCCCTTCCAATATCCAAGGTAGATCTCTAATCTTAGCCTCATCCATGTATGGTAGCTTGGTCAAAAATGGATGCAAAGATGATGATGAATAGTGATGTGAATAGTAACCTCATAGAATCTTGTTTTGTTTTGATGATTTTAGGTTTGATTAACATAGTTAAGGAGCAAGGAAGGATATATCACCCATATATAGCCTTTGTTAAGATCCAAGGAAGGTATAAACGTCTTTCTTTTTAAGATTTTTGCTTGATCTAGTAAGTTAGAAGTGTTTGATTGAAACTATGTTAGAATAAAGCATGTATGCATGATTTTAAGCATGTTTGATGGTTGATTTGTGGATGAACTTGTGAATTAGAGTGTGACCTTGTTTGGACAGAAAAATGGTAATATAAGCTTGAGTTTGATTGGTGGTTGGTTGATGGTTGATTGTAGATTGGATTGAGTGTTTAAAAACACGGGAAGTACGCATAAGCGCCGTTACCATGTCTGATTTTACTTAGGTAGTTTAGACAGAAACTATGATTGCAAAACAGGGCATAAACTTGAGGTTTCTGACCATGAGCATGTAGGCTCTGTTTCCTAGATTATTTTAGCGAAAGAATCGTATCGTTTTGATTTACGGTTTAAGAGAAACGCCCGTTTTAGTAAAAGCGGTTTCGCGTAACTAGATAGTTCATTGTATGAACTTTGAGATAGGGATCAAGCCCTTTAAAATTGGAGTTGGATTGAGATATTAAAATGGATACTAGTATGTATAATTAGGAAAGGAAACCTAGAAGGGTTCGAGTTAAAAAGATGAGTTGGTGATTTTATAAAAATACGTGAACGGAGGTTGCGCGAGTGAAATACCCTTAAGGGGATGGTTTAAAACAAGGAAATGGTAAAGTAAAAGAACTTGGGATTTGTGAATGGTTTTCACCCAAGCTTTTGACTTAGAAGTTTACGGAATGTCACGAGGTTATAGATGACCAAGAGCGAGACGTTTAATTTTCATTGGTAGAACTGTAGTGCTTGAGTTATAGCAC
The DNA here is from genome assembly GCA_030848705.1 of Heracleum sosnowskyi. Classification (NCBI taxonomy): domain Eukaryota; kingdom Viridiplantae; phylum Streptophyta; class Magnoliopsida; order Apiales; family Apiaceae; genus Heracleum; species Heracleum sosnowskyi. The sequence goes on from CM061244.1 coordinate 38,647,343, forward strand.
ATTAAATGGTTCAAGGGGACTGACTGTGAATTATGTATTTTGTTATAGATCGACGCGCACACTCTCAAGCCCCCACTACCACACCACCAAGACCCCAAGGCAAGTTTTCAAACCCTATACCATATAATGATGCTGTTGTGATATATGTTGTGGTATTGCTATATATGCTGCTTTATGCTGTGAAATAACGTAAAACTGTTTTTGCTTTGTAAAAAGTTGTATAAGGTATAAGGTTTATATGCTAGCTAAGTATTAGATATATACCAAGGTTAAAGATTAAAGATTCTAAGTATAGAGCACTTGTACGATGGTTTTAAAACTTAGACCGGGAGTCAAATTATTATTTTGTTTTAAACTACTGTCAAAAGCTGGAAGGTTCCAGGGACGGTTATATTTTAAATATTTATTAAATATTCCAATATCTATATTGTGGGATATTTAAGGTGAGATATTTAAATAATATTATAATAAATATTATTTGACTATTATTTAATTAAAGTGAATATTATTTTTGAATATTCACTTAAGTGTTTATATTGAATAATAATTCAATATTTATTAATTGATTATTATTTAATTAAGTGAATATTAACAATTTAATATTTATTAATTGGGTATTTACTAAATATTCCAAAAATGATTTAAAATCATAGAACCTTATTATATGATCAAAGGGTCTATTATTTACACAAAAATATAATTTTTCTGATTTTCAGAAAAGATATTACAATTAGAGATTCCCAACTACTATATTAAGATATTTAAAGGTAATTAAATGTGAATAAGTATTTTTCCAACTCATCGAAAACTGGGAATCTAGTTCAAGGATTAGAGGACAGAATTTTACTTCCACTGTTCCTCTAGAATACTTATAACTAGGGGATTGCTCCCCCATTCAAGTAGAGTGTTTCAAGCTCGCTGAACTCTGAAATTTCAATAAACTCCCTGGTCATGATTTCAAAATACGTAGTAATCATCGGTAGTCTCGTTGACTAATGTCAACCCACACTTTGACTTACTCCTTTCAATTTCTCTGGAGTAAGGTGTTCTAAACGGTTACAAAGTTTTGACAAGTATTTGTACTTGGGAAAAATGGAATTAAATTCCGATTTCCGTTTCATTAATATTTTTCATCTTGGGAATTGGAAAGGCCTACACGGCAATGAAATAGGTGCCGGGGTAGTGCCAAAATTATCAAGGCTTACCCGGTGATGAAATAGGCCCGAGGTAGTGATCTCTTGCGTGCTAAGGCTTACCCGGTGACGAAATAGGCCCGAGGTAGTGATCTCTTAGCACAGTGGCCCGTATGCGGTCAGGGTGATAACCGAACAGGAAGTCGTCCTTCTACTAGTAGAAAAGAAAAGTTACGATACAACGGCTGATCACCGTGTATCGGGTGTTCCAGTACATTCCCTTCCCTCCAATTGGAGTTGAGCTGCACATTGTAACAAAAGCCTAGGTGCTGAGTTACTAATAATGTGACAGTAATGACTAATGATGTTCCTCATACAGTAGTCGTACTGTATGGTATGTTTTGACGAAAAGAGAAATAAATATGTCATTCTGTATACGAATGAAGTTTTAAAGGTTTTCCTTTATGATATAAGCTCACTTATATGCTTATGCTGTATTGTATTATTGCTGGGCCGAGTGCTCACTCTTGCTTTTTCTTTCTATACATATATATATCACAACACAACAGCTAGGGTAGATGGCCAGGATTCGTCGTACCGCTCGGAAGCGCGTCAGGGACATACAGGCCGCCAGTAGCATGGTTGTTATAGTTGATCAGGTAGAAGTACTGAGTTGGTTCGGAGTGTAACTCTTGTTGCTCCGGTTTAATTATAAGTATCACTTATGTATATTAATGAACAAGAACAAACTTTTGCGCTACCTTATGGTTTCACATAGAAATCATACTGGTAGTAGGTTACAAGTATTTTACTTTTGGGTTGTAATAACTTTAATTTGTGGATCATATGACTACTATTATTGTAAGTTCGTTTCTGAGACATAACTAGCGTGAGTGTATTGATGGTGGGGTCACCATGTGTGTTGTTTTATTGTTTTATGGTTCAAGTATTAAGCGTTTGTACGGAACAAGGGATCGTGACAACCCAGATCTCCGACCCCGGTTCTGGGGGGTGTTACAGTTCCTCAGGTTGTGAACCATGAGTTTGTGCAGACTCTGTACATGGTGCCTTGGGAGACATGCCAATTTCAATAGATGCACCTTGTTGAGAAGGCACATCTAGGGAGGTGTTTGAATCCCTTTCAGGAACCAGAGTTTGTTGAGAAACTGCAGCTTGGCTAACAGTGGTTTTGGTCCTCCTAGCTTTCTTCTTCTTAGGCTCAGGGGGAACCCCTGGGGGTTCTGTTTGACTATCCTCCTTATTTGCTGCACTAGGTGCAGTGTCTCCCTCTTGACTAACAGAGCTACCACCAACATCAGCTTCTAAGGGTCGTTTCCTGGATTCTTGCAAGGCTTCTCTTTGGGCTTTGGGAAGTCTAGAGAGCCTAGGCTGAGTGTATGGTGTTGAATGTGGGTTAACTGAATTTGGGTCTAATTCAGTTTCATTCGCACGAGTGAAAGATTCATAACCAGAAGGTAATGGAAAATCAAGGTTGGACACTTGATCAACCATGTGCTGAGTGAAACAAAGTCTTGCCAGGCGGGGAAGCTTGACTTCGGAAATAAGATTGATAGCTTTTTTTTTGAATGGGGCGAGGCTAACGGCTCCGATAGAAAGGGGCTATCCGCTCCAAAGAAAAGAGATGTATGGTATGCCTCACCCGGTCAATGATGAAAAAAATTCTAAAAAAAGAGAGTCACACACGGGAATACCCTATCTGAAGGGTTCTCGGTAAGACCATACAGAAGTAGTGTGTGTGTGTGTGTTCTTTTTCAAAACAGAGCAAGCCTCTAAACGAGGGGCATCAGTATTAAAATCACAGAAAGAGTTGATGCACATCATAAGAAAACGAGGGTAGATTGATACCTTCTTACCTATGGCAGCCCTGAGGTGTGCCATGAGGAGAGCTCCAACATTCACTTTGTATCCATGGACAAGAGAATGTGTCAGTTTCTTGATGTAGGAGGGTATTCCATTCCAGCCAGTGGACTTGGTAGAGAACACCTTGACCATCACATCAAAAATCATACTCCACTCCTTTCTCAGATGCTTCCTATCCATTTCACCAGACGGATACCATTTGGTTGTTCCATCTTCGAGAATAGGGCCTGCATATCCAATCTTCAAGAAGAGCTTCTTGAGAGTGTCATCATTAGCAAGTTCAGCAAAATTTCGGCCTTCTTGAAGTCTAATTCCAATAGCAGTGTTGATGACCTCAACTGTAAGAATGTAGTGTTGCCCATTGATTATGAATTGAATAGATGGGTTTTCACCCTCTGTTTGAGCAATAGCAGTTTGCCAAAATGCCTCAATTCTGTCTAGGTCGAGAATGGGTGTTGAGGTAATGGCAGAACCAAGATAGGACTTGTTCAAGAAAAACACTAGTCCTTTGAAACCTTCACCAGCATCATTGGGCAAAAAGATACCAGCAAAGTTTGTTTGAGAGAGAGTCTGTTTGGGGGCCATGGAGATTCAAGAAAAGAAGAAAGTAGGAAAGTAGCTTTTTGCTTGGAGAAAAGTATTTTGCCGTGAGTTTGATAAGAATGATATGTCTGAGTAACTGGGGAATAAAAAGGGGTATCTCAAACGTTGGTGCACAAAAAGCGGGTTTAAGGAACGTGTCTTAACCCAGTCATATAACACGTGAGGTACTGCCCGTTATTCACTGTCAAACGTCGGATGAATATCCAATTTCAACGGTCCACTATTCGTGACAGTAACCTGTGCGCTAGAAACAATCTGTCAGTAATAAGCGGTGGTGACAGTAGGTTTTGCGCGACAACAACTATTGCGCAAAAACATGCTGTCACCGTTAAGCATCTGAATGACAGTATTCTGTAAAAGTCTTGACAGAAAGTCTTTCCCTGCTGTCAAGAAGTTTGCTGTCAGGAGACACAGGACAATATCCTTCTTAAATGACAGCAACTTAGTTGGGGAATTGTTTCTGTCATGAACTTACCAGAATGCTTTATTCATAAACTTAACCTAAAATTAACAGAGTATGGATTTAGCAATTTAATCTTTTGAACACAGATACTATGCAATTAACACAAACGAAATAAAACTCAATAAACAAAATAGCAAGAAATTTTATTTTCATTAATAAAATCATTTAAATATAGCATTGAGTACATCAGTTTATGATTTTATCAACTAATTCTAAAAGTTCTTTCCTAATCTCCTCTTCAGTGCGACCTTCTGCCTTGAGAAGTGCCTGAAGTTCTTCCTCTTGAATCTTCCGTTTTTCCTCTTCCTGTGCTTGAAGGGCTTGAGACTGTTCATCTTCCTCATGAAGCAAGTCTTCAAGTTCATCAAACAGGACTTCCACTTCATCTCTAAGGTGAGATTCACACGAGACTTTTGGCTTGTACTCTATTCCTACTTTGTTTTCCATAATTTACTTTAAAACTGAGAGCAGACTGGTGAAACCTAAGGTTAATTTATAGGCAAAACCGTCTAAGGATTAAAGTCTAATGGTCAACAGTTAGAGTACCCATACAACTACCACAAAAGTAATTAATGGTCGTGTCCTCCTTTAATCCTACAGATTAATGCAAAGAGTATGAAAGTCCAATGGAACAGATATTTATCTCTCAAACTAAACAAATAACCACATTAATGTCATACAGAGTCTCAAAGTATGAGACTGGCACGGAATACAGACATGAATAATCAAATCAATACATGCTGTCACATAACAGACATAGACCAAGTAGACAGTAACTTCTATTGACAGCAGGTTTGAAGGTGTTGTCATGAGCTTCAAAAAAAAATTGGAAATTCAGAAAACTTAGTAAATCAACATACCAGATTCAGCATTCCCAATTCACTTACCAACCTATTGAAGGTTGCTTCATCCAATGGCTTAGTGAAGATGTCAGCTAGTTGCTTGTCAGTTGGGACATAGATCAGCTTCACAGTTCCTTGTTCAACATGCTCTCTGATAAAATGATGTCTTATATCAATGTGCTTTGTCCTAGAGTGTTGAACTGGATTGTCTGAAATGGCTATGGCACTAGTGTTGTCACAGTAAATAGGAATGTCTCTTAACACTAGACCATAATCCAGAAGTTGATTCTTCATCCATAGAATTTGTGCACAGCAACTGCCTGCAGCAATATATTCAGCTTCTGCAGTTGAGATAGAAACTGAATGTTGCTTCTTGCTAAACCATGAGACCAATATTCCACCAAGAAATTGACATCTACCAGTAGTACTCTTCCTGTCAATCTTGCATCCAGCATAGTCTGAGTCTGAGTAACCAATTAGATCAAATCCAGTGTTCTTAGGATACCAAAGGCCTAGGTTAGGAGTGCCTTTTAGGTATCTAAAGATTCTCTTGATGGCTACTAGGTGTGACTCCTTTGGATCACTTTGAAACCTTGCACAGAGACATGTAGCAAACACGATGTCAGGTCTGTTAGCAGTTAGGTATAGGAGAGATCCTACCATGCCTCTATAGGTGCTTGAGGCAACTTTCTTTCCTTTAGGGTCAAGATCCAGACTAGTTGATGTGGACATTGGTGTCTTTGCAGGTGATGAATCTTCCAAGTTGAACTTTCTGAGAAGTTCCTTGATGTATTTAGCTTGACAAATGAAGATTCCATCAGGTTGTTGAAGAATTTGCAATCCTAGAAAGAATGATAATTCTCCCATCATACTCATCTCATATTTGTTACTCATGAGAGAGGAAAACTTCTCACACAGCTTCTCATTTGTAGAACCAAAAATGATGTCATCCACATAGATTTGTACCAGAATAATGTCCTTGCCATGATGTTTGTAGAAAAGTATCTTGTCCACAACTCCTCTAGTAAACTGATTTTCCAACAGAAAAGTGGAAAGAGTGTCATACCAAGCCCTGGGTGCTTGCTTTAGTCCATACAAAGCCTTGAAGAGTTTTTACACAAAATCATACATTTCAGCATCCTCAAACCCTGGTGGATGTTCAACATACACTTCTTCTTCCAATTCTCCATTTAGGAAGGCACTTTTGACATCCATCTGAAATACTTTGAAGTTGCAGTGTGTAGCATAAGCTAGAAAGATTCTTATAGCTTCAAGTCTTGCAACAGGTGCAAATGTCTCATCATAATCTATTCCTTCCTGTTGACAGTAACCTTTAGCCACTAGCCTTGCTTTGTTTCTTGTCACTAATCCATTTTCATCAAGCTTGTTTCTGAAAACCCATTTGGTCTCGATGACTGACTTTCCCTTAGGTCTTGGAACCAACTTCCATACATTGTTTCTTTCAAACTGATTTAGCTCTTCTTGCATGGCTATCACCCAGTCAGAATCCAACAATGCTTCATCAGTTGTTTTGGGTTCCATTTGAGACAGAAAGCATGAAAACATGCTGTCAGCAGAGACTTTGTTCCTTGTCCTTACTCCAGAAGTAGGGTCACCAATGATAAGGTCATTTGTGTGATCCTTGTTCCACTTGGTGATTCTGGGCAAGCTACTTGATTGTACAGGAACAGTTGCTTCAGTTTGTTGAGTTGACTACTCATCAATTCCATTGTCTTCACCATGTTCTTCATTGTCTCCAGAGTCATTACTGTTATGAATGTTAGAGGTTATGGTCTGTGACTGAGCTGGAGTTTGGTTGACAGTAATGGTATTGACAGTATCTTTGTCAACTTCAACAGTTTGAGTGAAGCTAGGTTCTTCATCAACAATTTCCTCAGCTTCCAAGTATCCTTGATTCTCAAATCTGAATGTCTACATCTTTCCTTCTTTATGCAGTCCTGGAAACTTGGTTTCATCAAATGTGACATTAACACTTTCTTCAATAATCCTGTGTTCCATAACATAAACTCTGTAGGCAGTCCTTTCTGTGCTGTAACCCATGAATAGTCCTTCAAATGCCTTGGTGTCAAATTTTCCTTTCTTCTCATGGTTATCCTTCATCATAAAGCATTTGCTTCCAAACACATGAAAATATTTGACAGAAGGTTTCTTCCCAGTTAGTAGACAGTAAGGTGTACTTGCATGAGTTTTGTTAATCATGGTTCTGTTTTGAGTATAACAAGCTGTGTTGATAGCTTCAGCCCAGAAATATGTTGGCAGTTTGGCATCATACAACATAGTTCTAGCTGCTTCAATGAGAGTCATGTTCTTTCTTTCTACAACTCCATTCTGCTGTGGAGTCCTTGCAGCAGAGAATTGTTGTACAATTCCTTCATATTTACAGAAATTTCCAAGTGTGGCATTTCTGAATTCTGTGCCATTGTCACTCCTCAAGATTTGGACTTTTGAGTTTGGAGTTCTATCGAGAACTCTGACTTGATCAATAATCACTTGAGCAGCTTCATCTTTGGATTCAAGAAATTTCACCCAAGTGTACCTTGAGTAATCATCCACCATTACTAAGGCATATCTCTTTTTGGCCATAGATGGTACATTGACTAGACCAAAGAGATCCATGTGAATCAACTTGAGAGCTTCTATGTTGGTGTTCAATTGTTTGGACTTGTGCACAACTCTCCTTAGTTTGCCCATTTGACAATCTTCACAAAGTCCTTCTTGACAGAATTCCTGTTGGGGAAAACCTCTCACTAACTCCTTCTTCATCAAAATATTCATTGTCTTGAAGTTGAGATGTGAGAGCTTCCTGTGCCAAAGCATACTGTCACCAACAGTTGCTTTACTGTAAAAACAGTAAACTTTATCCTTCTTTGTTGAGTTTAAGTCAGCAACAAACAAGCTTCCTTTTCTGACCCCTTTTAAAGAGAGGCTTCCATCCTTCTTGTGTTAGATGTTACACATCATCATATCAAAATCAACCTTGAATCCCCTGTCACTGAATTGGCTGACACTGAGTAGATTGTGCTTCAATCCATCCACAAGAGCAATGTCTTCAATGACAACATTTCCAATTTCCAGACAGCCATATCCCACTGTGTGACCCTTGCTGTTGTCTCCAAAGGTTATGATTGGGCCAGCTTTCTTTACATAGTGTGATAGCAGGGCTTTATCACCTGTCATGTGTCTTGAGCAACCACTGTCAATGATCCACATGACTTGATCTTTCTTCTTGCCCTGCAAAACAGAATGTGTTTAGGTTGCATATGGTACCCAATCCTTGTTGGGTCCTGCAGTTTTAGTGTCTCCTGAGTTTCTTCCAGTCATAAAATCACAAGCATCATCAAAAACCTCATGTTTGACTTCTCTTTTCACCCACTTAGGTTTAGAATTGGACTTAATCCTCTTCTTAGTGGATGAAGCCTTTTTGCTGTTGCCAGCAGGCTCAGAAGTCTCAACAGTGTGCATGTATGAACATTTTTCAGTAGTGAGAATAGGTAAGTTAAAGCATGTACTCATAGCAGTGATCTTGCATGGCATACATTCAATGTTATTACAGACACTCATAGTTTTATGCAGAAGGGGGGTTCTGTGTAAGTTACCATTGAGCTCAGTAGCATTGATCTTATCCTCAATTGGTTTGTTACAAACATGTGTTAAATGATGTGAATATCCACAGTTATTGCATAGTTTCCTAGAAGCACCTCCAACATTAGTGTATCCATTTCCTTTATTGACACCTACCTTACCATTCCTATTCTTAGACTTGGGAGTTACTGGATTGACAGTATGTTCAGAAGTTGCTGTAGAACTTTCCTTGACAGTACCTTTTATTCCAACTGTCTTGACAGAAGGTTTGGAAGCTACTGTCTTGGAAACATTCTTGACAACATCTTTGGAAGATACTGTCTTGCCAACTGTGACAGCATCTTTTGAACTTACTGCCTGATTGCTTGGTAAGTTTACTGTCTTGGGGATTGTGACAGTATCCTTTCCATCCTTGGATGTGCTGTCAACACCTTCATCCTCATCAAGAATTTCTTGTTTGATGAGCATGGCTTCTTCATCAAACTCAATTTATGCAGCTTTGAAAATAGGAGTTTTAACCTTCTTGAGAATGGTGGGTTTGACAGCAGCATTTCCAGAACAATCTTGAATCACAGTTTACTTTCCAGGTCTTCTACCATATGAAAAACCTATACCAACTGTCTGATTTTCTGTATGCTTATCATTGTAATCCTGAACTATCTTAGATGAGTTTTTATAAGCCTTAATCTTGAATTCATTTTCAGCAATCTCATTCCTCAGGAATTCCTCAACCTCTTTAGCACATTTTAATTCATTTTTAAGTCTAGCATTCTCCTGAGCTAAAGAGTCTAGTGAACTGGTTTTGAGAACAAGAGATTCATTTTCAGACTTAGTGTTTCATTTAGCTTACTCAGCCTAGTGATTTCCTCATTAGCAGCAGATAAGCTAGTATAAACATTGAACATTTCAGCACTTAAGTCTTTAATGGTTTTCTTATACTCATCAGTGGACATGTCAAGTAAGACAAGTGAAGGTACCTGACTTGAAGATGTTGATGCTACTTCATCAGTGCTGGCCATGAGAGCTAGGTTGACATATTCTTCTTCTTCTTCATCATCATCAGTCTCATCCCAACACTTTCCTTCAGTCACATAGGCTCTACCTTGATTCTTCTTAGAGTATCCACCAGTTCCTTTTTCAAACCTCTGAACCTGTTTGGGTCTTTTGCATTCAGTAGCAAAATGACCAGGTTCACCACAGTTGTAACACTTGAATTTTGACCTATCCACCAATCCAGTCTTGTATCCTCCTTTGGTTGAACTTCCCACAGCAGCCTTTGATGAACTTCCTCTGTTGAACTTGGATGCTTGGCCTTGGGGCTTATATGACCTATCCTTCTTGAACCTAAAGTTCTTGAACTTTTTGGCCATGTAAGCCATAGTAGGATTGTCCATGCTTTCCAGTTCCTCCATTGTGTAGAAGTCTTCATCTTCCACATCCTTGAGCTGCAGTACTACTTTCTCATCATCTTCAACAACCTCTTCTATCTTCAAGGATTGTACAGGGGTTGGTTGTGTGATTTGTAGTACTTCACTTGGCTGTGTGATCCTTGGCACATGTGCTACTAGGGCACTTGACATATTAGCCATCTTGTTCCTTGTTCCACTCTGTATGGCTCTCTTTTGAAAGAGTTCAAGTTCATAGGACTTCAGAATGCCATAAAGTGTTTCAAAGGTTATATTGTTGACATCTCTTCCTTCTCGTATGGTTGTTGTCTTGTGTTCAAGGTGATCAGGCAGTGTAAGCAGGAACTTGACATTCAATTCCTTTCTATCATAGTACTTGCCATGTATCTGTAGTTCAGTTAAGAGCTTACTGAACCTTTCAAACATGGAAGTTAAGTCTTCACCAGGCTTGGCCATGAAAGCCTCATATTGTGATATCAGTATTTGCCTTTGGTTGCCCTTAACTTCTTCACTTCCTTCACATAGTAAAGCTAACCTGATCCACATCTCCTTGGCTGATGTGCAGCTTATCACACTTCCACACATGGCTTTATCCAACGTGAGAGAATCGAGCAAGATGAGTTGCAAGTGATCATCTAGCACCATCTTCTCCTTCTCAGGTTCCAAAATTTCCGAGGGATCTTTGGGAACCCAATGTGCAGGAATGACTTCACCATTTACTGTTGTGGCTTCAATTTCCTTCCTTGGAATGAAAGGACCATTCTCGAGAATACCTGGGTATAGTGGATTCGCAGCTTTGATAAACAACAAGATGTTTCTTTTCCAAATGCTGTAGTTTTCTTTATCAAAAGATGGGATCTTGATACTGTTTGATTTCTGCATTATCGTCGTGATCTCAGATATGTATGTTAATATGTGCGCTCTGATACCAGTTGTTGGTCCTCGTGTATTGCAGAAGGGGGGGATGAATGCAATACTGATAAAATTCAATCTCAATTTCAACAACCAAAACTAAGATTTAATGTTATCAGTAATATGTATGCATTCACAAACAATATGTTCTAAAGACAAGCACTACTAGAAAAACTGTAATAGACATCGGTTTTTGGCCGATGTCATTCACTTTTTCAACCGATGTCTTTGTCGGTGATGTTAAAAGTCCCCATTTTAGACATCGTTTTTTGACTGATGTGAAAAAATTCATTTTACATCAGTTTCTTTTTAAATACCTGTTGTCTAAATTAGCATTTGACATCAGTTTATTCCTAAATATATGGTGTCTTAGTATACATTTAACATTGAATCTGATTTGAAAAACAGATGTCAGTTTTGCTTTTCCACATCACTTTGATTCCAATTAACCGTTTTCTTTTACTATGATAAAACAACTTTTTCTTTTATAAAATTATTGTTTTTACTTACATGAACATCAGTATTTTTTCAGAAGTAATGTATGCCATGCATTTTTACATCAGTTTTCTGCCAGAAATAATATTTGTCATTGCCAGAAATGTAGTACTCTTACATAAATAAGAAAATCAATATGGTTTCAACAAGCAAGCTAATTATAAACCAAACCACTTCATAATGTACATAAAAATGTTTAAATCACATATCCAAAACCAATCGAACGTACATCCTCAACAAAATAAACAAAGGCAAAAGCAATACATTGAAATATACTCATCATAGCAAAACATTTCACAATGTATAAGTTATTAAGTCATATTCCCTATGCACCCTATATCTTGGCAAACTTGCTAAGTTAATAGCTTCCAAAGTTCCACTTGAATAAAAGACGATATTCCATAACAAGAAATTCATCACCTAGCTCAACCTATTGAAATATAACAAAACATATATAGTAAGTTAACAATGTTAAGTTAAAAAACAAATTATTTGTTCGGCAATATTTTTAGAAAAAAAAAACTAAACTAAATATGCAAGTAAACCTGCATTATATTTTTCCATGGATGGAAGTCTAGAGGCTTGAAATAGTAAATTGTCTTCACACATAGTATATTGTCCCCCGCATAACTTCATGTGCTGCTTATAAAGACTCCTCAGAGACCGGTAAAACCACACATTGTTCCAGGATACCCTTGTTAAAACCTCTGCTTAAAAATAAATTAAGGGATCTTTGCCTTGAAATCCCATATTCAAGGCTTAAGGATCTGAAACATAAATATTCTCCAGTTAAATGAAAATACACAAAGTAAGATTTACAAACCTAGACAAAATATGATGAACTCCAATAATTTGCACAACATGATGTACCTTAAAGAAAATGCACAAAATAAGATGTACAAACCAATCCATAGTTATAAGTAATTAAATTGCACAAACTTAATTACATATGATGGATCCTTACATTTAGAATGTTAGTGTTTGGTGGTGGATAGTGCACACCCTAATTACTACCACCCTGGCATTACTAATTACTACCACCCTAGACCAAGTATGATAGCATTAATTTTGACAAATAAATCTAGTATGAAAATCCTGACCTGATATTAGAGGTATTGAGTGTTTTCTTCCATAACAAAAGCAGGAGTTAATTATAAAGAGGTCTATTTAAAGATAAAAAAGAATACCTCATGGGAAGGAGGTCTGAAGTTGCTGGTTCTGATAGATCTAAGACTATTTTGGCAGAAATTCTTTTCAGCAAAGAGGAAAAATGTTCATTTTCAAGAATTTGCATCACCAATACTTCTGTGCACTGCTATTTGCAGTTGTGGTCCTGCGGTGTGTACATCTGGATAAGAACCTATAAATATATTTGTCAATCAACCTTTAAATATATTCAGCAATTATCACTCATGTAATTAGCATAAAGGACAATAATTACCTACTTAACAACCCTCTGCTCCTCAAGTCCCTTGTTTGTTCTTCTTTAGAGGCATCACCCTCTGACATTGCTATAGTTAAAGAATAAGAGAATGTAAACATAATACCATTCGCAATATGTAGACTACATATTATGAATGGCAGTTGTAATATAGTCGTTTGGCGCATAACGCTTCCAAAATAGACCGGTTTGTACAGCTGCAAGTAGACACAAACCTTAGCGCGAAACTGGCGAACTTCAATGTCCTTATTACTTGTGCATAATCCTGATTCCGGAGCGTATACTGGAGGATTCCTGAAATATGATAAGGTCTGGATTTACCAAATTTTTTATAAATATAAAAGTCCAAAGATAGTAAAACGTGCAGTGATTGCAGAGTTGCATGCGGTAGATAAAGCACGAGGCAATAAATGTAATCTAATTTCATCTGCAAATCAACATGTTACCTGGAGAAGCAAGTAGCATATGCTTGTTCATATATAACTAATATGTGTTTGTCTATTGAAGGATATCTATGTTACCACAAGTGATCTTTTATAGTAACATGCAAATATCACGGGCTACTCCACTGGGTTTCTTATATTATGTGTTCAACATTATGCACTAAAATGTGTATTGCAAAATGTCTGGCAATTTCGATGTCAGAAGTATTACTATATTAACGTAGTAACAAAATTGAAGTACAATATTTCTCCTCTCCTGCATCCAATATTCACATCACTAATTACTACCACCCTGGCATTACCACCTATTGTGCAATATAAGAACAGAACAAAGTGGTACTTTCCCATTTTCCAATATGCAAATATATAGTGAACCAACTCAGAGATTGATTTATAAGTACATACATATACATATCTGTATAACAAAATTTGAGTTTATAGAACATATTTAAACAATTACAAGATAAACACAAACACACTAATTACTAATTAAAAAGTTAAAACTAAACAAAATCATATTCAAACTTACCCGAAAAGTGACAAATAATCATGCCCAAATCAATCCTCCTGCAAAATATAAGAAAAACAAAATCGAAAAAACAAATTATACTATTGTTAAATTAAATCAGAAAAATTGAATTATTTACTTACTAATTGAATCAAAATAACTGAAACTAACACAATTCACTTACCAAATCAATCAGACTCGATGTTTAAGATCTGATGAACAATTCTAGCTCTTGAGTTGTAGTTACAAACAAATTGAATTAGGTTTTTGAGTCTAGAATCAATCTATTGAGATTTAGTTTCAAGCTAATCGATAGATTGAATTGTGAGTGAGATTTGGATTTGTTACATTACTGAACAAATCGACATGATGTTAGCCATGGTTTCAAATAATCAGAGTTCATATTTTTTTAGAGAAGCGAATAATTGAAAGAGAGAGAGAGAGAGAGATGAGTTTTTAGTTTTGTGTATTTTATGAGTTTCTTTTGTTTAACTATGAATGTAAGAAAGAGGGAAAGCAAAATTTGGTGAATGGGGGAAATAAATTTTGTAAAGGGGAAAAGAAATTGGGAACCCTCGGATATTTGTTTTTTAAAATTGTATCTAACACATCTGTTGTACTATGAACTGATGTTTAAACAAATAAAAGACATCGCTTTTTATAAGGACGATGTCATTAAATCATTTTACATCGGTGGCTTTTCCAACCGATATTAAATCAGTGATGTCTATTCTACTTTTTCTAGTAGTGAAGTTTCACAAAATAAATGTTTTTATTTATTTTGCAAAGTGTTGCTACAACCTCAAGAGAGAAATCTTGAGCTTCTATTTTCTTCAAGACACTTGTTTGCTTTTCTATGCTAGAATGAATTGATAGTCTAAGTATAAACTAATCCTATCACTGTCAACACGGGTTTGTGAAGCTGATGTCATTATCAAGTGGCAGCTTCTTACAAACTGTCTACCCATGTGACTTTCCTAAATTTCTAACATGCCAGATATACATTACAAAGAAAGCAACCTAGATTCATTCTATTTCCAGCTAAAACAATTCAGCAAATAGAGACTTGACCTTGCTCTTGAATTGATTCGCTTTTGTTTTGTAGTGCTTGAAGCTTCTGTCGTAGTCTTGCAGACTTGGTGCAGCTTAGGGATACTGCAACACGCATGTTTCTTGAACATTGAAACTGTCACGGGATTTGACTGAGAAGATACCTAGAACAAGGATCTTTCTCGAGACAGTTACTTTTGCCGCAAAGCTTGCTGTCACAGGAATGTTCTTTTGGTGACAGTATGAGTTCCCCGCATAGAGTGTTGTCGAGGTTTCCAAACTTGTTGTCGAGGGCTAAAGTTGTTGTCGCGTAGTCTTCCGCCAATGTTGATGTCATAGTGAATATGTTGTCGTGACTTGCAACATTCTGTCTTCTTGTAATCTTACTGTCAATGCTTATGACAGTAACCTTTATTCATGCTGTCATCTAATATGCATTCTTTGAGGCTTGAACACAGCAAGTGAACTTCTTTCAAATTACATAACTAAAAATGACATTGCATACTGATTACAAGAACATACTTTGGCTGTGACAGTATGTTCTACTTAATTAAAAAATTAAGTATGTACAAATTAAGTTAAGTTGTTTCTATGCTATCACCCATAAATCCCAACAACCTATGAGCTGGAGCAGATTCAACAGGATGAGTTATATGGAACTGGGAAGATAGTTAGTACTTCTACTGCATTGGCTGCTGAAGTCCCACAGAAACTGGAAGTGAAGGCTGTTCAACCTTCCAGTTCTAACATGAATGTTATTGATGCTGAATATGGATTAACATCCATTGATCAATCTGGTGGTGACTTCTATTCTTTAAAGGAACTTGATCAGCTGGAGGATGGTGATTTGGCTTTTATAGTCAGGAAGTTTGGGAAGTTCAGATTCAAAAGGAATCCCAATCTTAAGTTCAGGCCCAGATTTCAGAGAGGTGGATCTTCCTCTTCAAGTAGCACAAGGGGTGGCTAAAAAACTGGAACTGTGGATAGGAGCACAATTAGATGCTACAATTGCAATGAGTTGGGTCACTTTGCTACTGAATGCAGAAAGCCAAAGCAAGTGACAAGAAACACATTTGATTCTAGCAAGAAGAACAAGATTGGGAAAGCCTATGTTGCTAAAGGAAAGAGTTGGGATGACACTGACAGTAATGAATAAGCATGTGAGATTGGGAACCTTGCTTTAGTGGCTAAAGAGGCAAGCACTTCATCTGCATACATGTCAGAGGTAAAGTTCACTAACACTGAAATGATTCGTCATCTTAGTGGTACTATTTCTTGTGCACGCACTGAAAATGATAGAATAATTCTTTTGAATACAACTCTTGAAAAGGAGATAAAAGAATTAAAACTTGTGCATGTTAATCAGAATGAACTTACTGAGAAAATAGCATTTCTTGAGAATAGGGTTAAATGTTATATTCAACTGGAAACCATTCTCAAGGATCAGATTAGTGAGCTTAAGACCAAAGCTAATACCTATTTCAACTCTTGTAAGACTGCTAAAGAAATTATCAATAAACAAAGTATTAGTTAGACCGTGGGAATAGGGTATGACTATAATGAGTCTATTGGTGAATTAAGCATAAATACCCCTAATAGAGTCAGTCCTGAAGAAAGGGGTATTCCTGATGTGCTTAAGGGTATTGATAAACCTTTCTTTAGAGAGTCCCAAGCAGATACTCTGAATGAATACTCTATCATCATTGCAGAGGAGATACGTGAAGAAGATCTTGCTTTTGAAGTTGAACAGTCCAACAAGTGTATATCTGATATTCCAGTCAAAGTTGTTACAACTAAAAAGACTAAATCAGATATCCATAAGTTGGATCAAAACAACTGTAGAACTAACATGCCTGCTGTTAATACTTCTCATAAAGCATGTGGTGTGATTAATTGCATGTCTTGTGCTTTCAGTGTTATGTATGCTTATTTTAATAGTAAGCATGTGTCTAATGATAAGACTGCTCCACGTTAACATGTTAATAATAAGAAGCATGTTAGAGCTAAGACTACTAGTCCTCCTAAGACTAGAGTGGATTCATTTATCCCTAAGCCTACTCAGAAATGTGTTAAGGCTGGGTATAAATGGAAACGCTCTTTTGTGAAAGAGGTTGAAGTAGTTGTAGCTAAAAAGGTTGTTTTGCCTGACAAAGGCCAGTTCTTTAAGTATGTCGGACCCAATCAAGTTTGGGTTCCAAGGAAGGACTAATCAATTTGATATTGCAGGGAGTTAAACAGGTAAACCGTGTTATGTGGATTCTTGACAGTGGTTGTTCAAGGCATATGACCGGAGATAGAGCCCTGCTATCAGATTTGGTTGTGAAAGTTGGCCCAGTAGTTACCTTTGGAGATAACAACAAGGGTATTACGAAAGGATATGGCTGTTTGAAGTTTGTAAATGTTATCATTGAAGATGTATCATTTGTGGAAGGTCTGAGGTTCAATCTTCTCAGCATCAGTCATTTCTGTGACAGAGTATATGTTGTTTCCTTTGAAAGAGAGAAGTGTCAGATCCTTCACAAGAAGAATGGAAAGCCTGGTCTTCAAGGAGTAAGGAAAGGTGACTTGTTCATAGCTGATCTGCACTCCGGATCCCAAGATAAAGTTAATTGTTTTTTTGCTAAAGCTTCATCAGATGAAAGTTGGCTATGGCACAAGAAGATGTCTCACCTTAACTTCAAAACCATGAACTCTTTAGTTAAGAGAGAATTGGTTAGAGGTTTGCCTCAGATGGAATTTACACAGGAAGGACTGTGTGAGGCATGTCAGAAAGGAAAGTCAAAGAAAGCTTCTCACAAGGGCACTGACACATCATCAATAACTGAACCACTTCAGCTACTGCACATGGATTTGTTTGGTCCAGTTAATGTGATGTCCATGTCAAAGAAACAATATGCACTTGTGATTGTTGATGACTTTTCTAAATATACATGGGTTTTATTCCTACAATCCAAGGATGAGACCCCACACCTGGTGATTGACCATATAAAGTTGATTGAGCTGGATTCTAGATTCCATGTTAGAGCCATAAGGTCAGAGAATGGAACTGAATTCAAGAATGCAGTCCTAAATGACTTTTGTGCTGATAAAGGAATAACAAGACAATATTCTGCCCCTAGAACTCCTCAACAAAATGGAGTAGTGGAAAGAAAGAATCGTACATTGATTGAAGCTGCCAGGACTATGTTAAGTGAGTCTAAACCTCCAACGTACTTTTGGGCTGAAGCAGCAAATACAGCTTGTTATACTCAGAATCGAACTTTAATCAACAAGGACCTAATGAAGACTCCTTATGAGATCATGAACAACAAGAAACCAACTGTCAAGTACTTTAATGTATTTGGAGCAAAATGCTTTGTGCTTATAGATGACAATGTTAAACCTGGCAAGTTTGAGGAAAAGGCACAAGAAGCTATTTTTGTTGGTTATTCCAGAAGATCTTACAGGGTCTACTTGGTTGGCAGTCACACAGTAAAGGAAAGTGTCAATGTTACTTTTGATGACACTAAGCTCCCTAATATCCAAAAAGAAGACTCATCTAAAAAGTTGAAGTTTGATAACTTGCCAGACTCAGAATCAGATGATGCAGCCCCACCTGAAGTTATTGCTGGTAATGATAATAACAATGATGATAATGATCATGGTGGTGGTGGTGGAAACACTGGTAACAATGGAGATACCACCAACACTGGAGAAGAATCATCAAGGCAATCAAGCAACAACTCAGGGGGAGCAAATGAAGGATCATCTAGTCACTCACAACATCAAAGTGAATTTCAAGGCAAATCATCAAGATCAAATCTTCTAAGACAGACTGTATGGAATAGAGCTCATCCTTTTGAGCTGATCATTGGTGATCCAGGTGTTGGAGTTAAAACTAGAAGTGCAACTCAGAATGAATGTCATTATTCAGCATTTCTATCTGAAATGGAGCCAAATAAAACCGAGGAAGCACTAACTGATCCAGATTGGGTGATTGCTATGCAAGATGAACTCAATCAATTTGAACAACAGCAAGTCTGGAAGCTGGTACCCAGGCCAAAGAACTAGAAAGTAGTTGGTACTAGATGGGTATACAGGAACAAGCTAGATGAGGATGGCATTGTTACAAGGAACAAGGCAAGACTGGTTGCACAAGGGTATTCACAAGCTGAAGGCATTGATTATGATGAAACCTATGCACCAGTGGCTAGACTTGAGGCCATCAGGATGTTCTTAGCATTTGCAGCTTACTCCAATTTTAAAGTCTATCAAATGGATGTTAAGAGTGCATTCCAGAATGGTGAGCTTGATGAAGAAGTTTATGTGGAACAGCCCCCTGGCTTTGAAAATCAGGAGCTGCTGGACTTTGTGTACTTTCTCTTCAAGGCTATCTATGGTCTCAAACAAGCCCCAAGAAAATGGTATGACACTCTCTCTGGTTTTCTTTTAGAAAATGGTTTTGTTAGAGGTATCATAGACAAAACTCTTTTGTCAAAGAAACACAAAAGTGATATGATATTAGTCCAAGTCTATGTGGATGACATCATATTTGGGTCTACTAATGATGATCTCTGTAAGAGATTTGCTAAGATAATGCAGAGTAAGTTTGAAATGAGTATGATGGGTGAGCTGAAGTTCTTTCTTGGATTACAAGTAAGTCAAAGGTCAAATGGTATATTTATTTGTCAATCCAAGTATCTCAAAGAACTCCTCAAGAAGTATCACATGGAGGATTCAGCATCAGCAAGGACTCCATCTTCAACAGCCATCAACTTGGAGCTTCTGACAATTCTATCAAGGTAGATGTTACAAGCTACAGAGGTATGATTGGCTCCTTACTCTATCTTACTGCAAGTAGACCAGATATTATGTATGCTACATGCTTGTGTGCAAGGTTCCAAGAGGACCCTAGAGATGTACATCTCGTTGTTGTTAAAAGAATCTTGAGATATCTTAAGGGTACACCTAATTTAGGTATCTGGTACCCTAAAGATTCTGGTTTTAACCTTGTTGGATATACAGATTCTGATTATGCAGGTAGTGTTGTGGATAGAAAGAGTACCTCTGGGAGTTGTCAATTCCTAGGAGGTAGATTGATTTCCTGGTATAGCAAGAAACAGCAAACAGTTTCCAATTCAACAGCAGAAGCTGAATATATTGATGTTGGAAGCTGTTGTGCTCAGATCATGTGGATAAGGAATCAATTGAAAGAATATGGCTTTGCATTAGACAAAATTCCTATCTTATGTGATAATACAAGTGCCATAGCAATCTCCAACAACCCTGTTCAGCACTCGAGAACAAAGCACATTGATATCAGGTATCATTTTATTAGAGAGCATGTTATTAATGGAACTGTGGAGTTACACTTTGTACCCACTGAAGAACAGACTGCAGATATATTCACTAAATCTGTTGACGAATCCACATTTACCAGGTTAGTTGGTAAATTGGGTATGTTAAACAGCCTTAGTGATTGACAATGTCTCTGGTAGGTTTGTTCTTATCTAAATCATTTTCTCTTTTTGATTTTAGATGTTAAATATTGCCAATCCATTTTTATTGTGTAAAGCTTGTTAATTTAAATATTCTGAATAATTTATTTTCTTTAAAAAATATTTTTCTCATATTTTTTAAGTGGAGAAATGTATTTTTATTGAAAATATATTTATTTAGAATCATTTAAGTTATTTTCATATTGTAAATATAGTTGTTTAAATATTTCTGCAAGTTTATATTATTTTTATGCAATTCTATATTTTTCTGCATATTTTTCTAGGATTTATGGAATTTTCTGTGAATTTTTCTAGACTTTTATAATTATTTCATGCATTTCTATAAGTTTTATGCATTTTTCTGTATTTATTTTAATTAATTCTGCTAGTTTTTGTTAACAGGTTTGTTTATTTTGATTTTGTACTAGCATGACTATCGGAATGACTATCTCACATAGTCATTCCAGTAGTCATTGTAGTTTAGTTTAGTTTTAATTCTTTTTAAATTACTTTTTCTGCCGGTTATTTCAGTACTTTAATTTTTGTACTAGAATGACTATCAGTATGACTATCCCATAGTCATCCCGGTAGTCATTCCAATAGTATTTTAATTAATCTTTTAATTTTTGTCCTAAAACCTGTTAGTATTCTTATTCATTTCAGTTTATACTGGAATGACTACCGGTATGACTACCCGGTAGTCATCCCAGGCATAACCGGTTTGTCTATAAATACTAATCTGTGCTTGTCATTTTTTTTTACTTCTTTTCAAACTCTTATTGTTAGAAAGTTCACATTTCTCTTGTTTGGTTCTTTATTCTCTAAAGTAAAGAACTGCTGTCAATTTTTTTATTTTATTTACTTGGATCGACATAAATTGATTTAATTAATTTCTGATATAATTCTTATTTCTTGGAATTTATTCCCTAAATTAGAATTAATCTAAAATTAACTCTATTAATTTGTGTTAAAATGACCCAGCAATTTGAGATTGGTTTTACTAATTACCATGGCTATTTTGATCCCATGAAATGTTCATTTGAACGTTTTAGGCCTTGGATCTCCTTTCTTAATCAACATTCTTGTGTTAATTATGCTATTTGTTCTAATGTTGATTTGAAAGTTGATCCTTTATATTTACTTTGCTCAACTGCTGTTGTCTCTGATGATTTCTCAACTATCTCTTTCAATATTCAGGACACACAGTACATTATCACTGAGGAAACATTTTGTAATGCCTTGCAGTTTCCTCGGGATAATTTTGACAGACTTCCCACTGATGAAGAATTAACTAGGTTTTTCATCAGTATTCACTATCAAGGTCCCCTAAATATGACTAAATTACTTAAGGGAATCTTGTGTGTGAATGGGATTTATTCTTTGATACCTTGGCTAAGGTCTTTGGCAATTGCACGAAAAATAACTTTCAGAATATTCCTTATCTTTTACAAGTTATTGGTTATGCAATTGTCTTCAACAAAAGACTCAATTTTGGCCACCTTCTATGGGAAATTGTTGTTAGGAGGGTGTTTAATGCTAAAAAGGAATTTGACCATGGTAGAAAGTTTAAATGACCATCATTTGAACCACCAGTTCCCGAGCAAAGGATAGTTACATCAGCTGGAACTGAAGAGGTCATACAACCACAAGTAAGGACTTCTATCCCTGGTTCTTCTGGTACTGTTTCTGAAACCCAAGAGGTTGATAGGGCTGACCAAGAGTTTGTAGAACCACAAACTCTATCCCCGGTCATAGAGCCAAACACTGAGTCATATCCAAATCAACCTGAACCTTATCTCTATATCAGAAACTGAAATAGTAGTGATGAAGAAACAGTGAGTGATCCCGCAGCTCTATCTCCACCTCCTAAGAAAAGAAGAACATATAGGGAGATATCTGTAATCCTGTATGTATCCTCCCAACAGGATATGGATTTTGAAATGGCCAATACACAGTCTCTGGAGACATCCTCTCAACAGGGTGAATCTATTGAAGTTCGCCATAGGGCCATGGCATCTTGTACCGAGTCAAGAACACTCTCGTTACTCACAATGGGAGAAAACATAACTTTAGATGCAACTCAGGACACTTTGCTAGGAAAGCACTTAGGACATGAGACAGTGCCTACCATTGTAACGGTAGAAGTGCTTTCACAGGCATCTGAGGGAAAATTTGATTCTTTGCCAACTCAAATAGAATCATTTTCTCCCCTCCCAGAGGGAACATCTCTGGCTCCCTTAAGGGATTTTCCACTCGCAGTTTTTACTGGAGAAAGTGGAAGGCAACCTATTGAATCCAACACTGAAGCAATTCAGTTTCAAATTCCAGATGATATATTGGATTTCTCTAGGGATTGGGAATCGCGAACTCCCATTGCACCACCACTGACCTCTCAAGAAGGGGCTAGGGTGATTTTTCCTGCAGGTACATCAACTCCTAATATGGATAGACAACTAGTGGTTAGATCTGAGAGACAAACACAGAGCGATACACAAGCACGTGAGCAGAGTGAAACACCATCGAGAGAAATTGAGATTAGTGCACACAATGACACATACACTGCTTCTTTATTGGCTCAAATAGCTGATCTACAGAAACAACTTCAACAAACCCAGGCTGAAAAAGATATTCTCAAGGCACAAGTGGTTGAACGGTCTTCTTCTTCCACCTCTGTAACTAATCAGCTGGGTACTATCAAGGATGAAATTGAAGGATTGAAGACTACTCTTATCCCCAGGATGAATGCCATTCAGGAGTCCCAGGTGTTAGTGGCTTCAGACATCTCTGAGATTATAACGTCAAATGATGAGATAACAGAGAGTGTCAAGCAGATTGCTTCCATTTCAACTCGGGTGGACTACATTCAGGAGATTGTTGATGAAAATCAGTGGTTCAATGATGAAAGGTTTGCAAGGATTGAAGGAGGGATGCAGCATCTGAATGAAGGCATGAAGCATCTGTACAACATGATCAAGAACTCACATCAACCCAATGCTGAACAGAAGAAATTCTTTGATGGTGATGATGATGAGGATAATGATGGTAAGGATGAAAGAGGAGATCAAGAAGGAGAAGGAAGAAGTAGGAAGGAGGATCCTAAGACTGATAAAGTTAAATCCGTAGAGGATTCCTCAACTAAGGGGGAGAATAAGGAGAAGGAGATATAGAGAGGAGAAGGAGTGAGAGATCAAGGAGGTGAAGATCAAGGTTCTGGTTCTGGAAAGGACAAAGGGAAGCAAAAGTTAACTTTTTCTGATGATGTCTACTATCAAGATGAACAGGGAGAGTTTGATGATATTGAATCTGAAGAAACCCATGAAGATATCTTTGGTGAAGTGGAGGTTGAAGGAGAGGCTGATTTTGCTAACTGGGAAGATGAACCTGAAGTGGATCCTGCCTTTGAAGCTGAGCTGTTAAGACAGAAAGCTGATCTGAAGAGAAGAGAGGAGGAGAATGCTAAAGTGTCTGACATCATCTCAAAGCATCTAGTTATCCAAAAAGCTAAACATCAAGAAAAACAACGGCTTCATGATATAAAGCTCAAGGACAGGAAGTTATATGTGAGGCTGAAGCTTGGAGAAGAATGGGATAGAGCTAGAGAGATGTTCTCACATCCGACAGGGTCAGACAATGATGGAAAGTTCTTTAGCATGTTAGAAAGGTACAGAAAGTTCAATCCAGACAACACAATCTATATGAAAGCTCTTCATGCAGAGATTTCAAGAATTACTACTGGATATGACAGAGTCAGAGAGGAGTTGAAGATCTACATCTACACTCATAATGAGGGAACTTTCATAGTTTCTCTCAATCTTCTGGAAAGTAGAACTCTCTCTGAGCTTTGGGTTTTCATGACAAAGATTAAAAGGTCTTCACCTCTATGTGAGATGTTGCATGATCAGCTTAGAGATTTTGCCATGAAATCTAGTCCTCAAGTTGTGGATGTGCCATATGAAGTTAAATTTTATAAAGGAAGGGCACTTCAAACTTGTGGTGTGGATCCCATCTCTTTGAAAGATTATCCTGCCAAGCATCTTGTCTATATGGAGAACATGTTGAGGACAACAGGGTTTGCTACACAAGAAAAGACAGAAGTTGCTGATTTGATTCAAGACTATTGCATTGCCAATATCAAGAGATATCATCAAATGAAGAATAGACTGAAGAAAGTTACAACTCAACCTGTCAGACCAAGTGGCATTACTTCTGAATCTGATCGTGTTCTGGACAAGGATTTGCTTGAAGCTCTTGAAGAAGGAGAGATGATGGATGAAGAAATTTGAAGAAGCTCTGGTCTGTAAATGTTAAATGTATAGAGCTTAGGTAAATCAAGATAGGATCAATGTAAACACATGTTCAGTCTAGAGGAACATCTATCTTTTATTTATCTTTACTGTTTGAATCTGGAAAATGTTTAATGAAATCCAGAACTTTGTGTTATTATTTACTTAACTTTTAAAGTCTTATTTTTACTTGTTTAGTTAGTTGAGTTATCCTCTAGGTATTTGCTTGTTATTATATGTTTTAGCCTATTTATTTACATCGAGGATTCAACTCAACTTAAACAAGTTTGTAATAAGTAAGTAATAATTCAATTGTCACAGTCACAGGAATCTCAGAAGATCATATCTGTCAGAAGAATACAGATTAAAGTCATCCTACAGATTTGAAGAAATACTACATTGAAAGAAGTTCAATTATTTGTTCAAGCCTCAGTGAAGTCTTCAATGAAGTGGATTTATTAAAGTGACAGAGGTTTCAGATTTGTGACAGCAAATGTACAGGTTACAAAGATTGATCAATGGTCAAAAGCAGACAATGGACCACAACTTAAAGTCAAGATGAAGAACAGACATTTCAGTTATTCACTTATGAACCAGACCGTGCATCAAGTGACAACTACATCCAGTGGATTTTCTTTATCTAGTTCAAGTGGTTCAAGGACTGGTTTTACTATGTTATAGGAATTTACATTCTCTTTTTAAATTAGTTATTAATTTATTTATTAAATTAATTCTTCTGAATTACTTTAACAAATAAATTAAGTAATTAATTTATTGAATAA
Source organism: Heracleum sosnowskyi (assembly GCA_030848705.1). Taxonomy (NCBI): domain Eukaryota; kingdom Viridiplantae; phylum Streptophyta; class Magnoliopsida; order Apiales; family Apiaceae; genus Heracleum; species Heracleum sosnowskyi. Next base: position 38,672,665 of record CM061244.1, read on the forward strand.
ATTAAATTCATCAGAATTAAATTTATGAAATAAATTAATTATCAGAATTAATTTAAATTAGAATTAGAATTAATTTAGAATTTCTTAATTAAAATGAACTAGAATGACTATCCAGGATAGTCATCCCGATAGTCATTCCAAGTTTATTTATATTAGAAGTCATGGATAATGATTTTGGAGGATCATTGCTAACAGTACCCACCCTAGACTTAGAGTCTTGTGTTGTGGTTAAAGTGCTGCTAGCAATGTCCTTGACTTGCTGAATTCCACTTCTTGTTTTCCTGGTTGTTTCCTTTGTCCCTTTGGAGTCCCTCTTGTCATCACCAGCATCTTTTGATTTCTTAGGATATTTGCTCCTGTTGCTCTCACTAGATCCATCCTTATTTCTCCTTGTCTGAGATCTCCTTTCACAGGTTTTCTCCTCATCATCATCCTCCCCGTCCTTCTTTTTGCTCTTTTCTTTGACAGATTCAGGAATGGCTCCATGAATCAGAAAAGATTGTAGAGTTCGAATCATCTCTAGTTCCTCAGCTGTCCTAGCTCCTCTCTTAGCTCTCAGCATTTGCAGCACCTGGTTGATCTTTGCATTGTTCTTCATTAAAAGGTCTGAGGGAATTACTAGTTGGTCAATACTACTGTCTTGAGATAGGCTTTGGTAAATTATTGTCTTTGGCTTGGATATAACCTTAGGCAATCTTTTATTTTGGTCCATCTTCAAGTCATTGTAAAGACTTTCATTGTTCATCCCATGCTTTTCAATCAAATCCAGAATGATTGACAGCTCAGTAAATCTCAGTTTCTCTAGAGTTTGAAAAGCTAGGTGCCACATGCAGTTATCCTTGCACACCATGATTATCTCTCTTAGATGGACATCCTTGATTTTCCTTACTGCCACTGTGAAATACTTGATGCTTTCCTTGATCTTTTGTCTGTACATTCTTGCATCTCCTTGAGCACTACTGTAGATGGCTTTCAGAAACTCCAGGAAGGCCTCATCATGATAGATGTTTGAATTGGCAACTTCCTGTAGCTTGGCCTCTGTGATAATTACAGTTTTGACAGGTTTAGCATTGGGAGTAGGTTGAGGTTGAGGAGTTGAGATATCTTTAGGCATGGTTGATGGATAGTAGGTGGTTGAGATTGTACTCTTCTGACCTTCTGCACTTATGACCTCTACAGGGGGAAGAATGATTGGCTTTAAGGTTTCTTCAATGAGTTTGCCCTTGCCCTTATGCTTTGGCTGCTTGGCAGGTACTCCCCCTTTCTGTTTCAGAATGACCTCCTTTTGTTTCTCCCCCTTAGGCTTGGGATCAGACAAGAAGTCTTGAGCTTCCCCAGGGATAGGCAGGTTCATTTGTTTCATCATTGAAGTCAGCATCTGTTGTTGCACCAGCAGGATATTGGAGGTGTTGTTGCCTTGGTCATCCAGTTTGTCATTGAGCTGTTTTAGAGAGTTGGCAAGCTCCTTGTTTTCATCTTTCAGAGAGGCCACTTCTCTTTCAAGACCATCCACCTTGGAGAAGAGCTGTTGAGACTTGAAGGAATTGAGAGATTGCTCCTTGAGCTTGGCAAAGTCAAATTTGGAGATGTTTGACAGAGGGACCTCATCCACCAATTTGTCACCATACTGATTCTTCCAAATTACATTCAGCATGGCATTTGAGTTGATATTGGCCTTGACTTGATTTTCCAGGGTTGTAGCCAGCTTCCTGATGTTGTCTGTGACCATGGCCAGAGAGAGGTCCATCATGTTGACAGTAGAGTTTGTCTTCTGGATTTCTTTAAGGATGCCATCCACCTTGGGAAAATCAGAGAGATATGAGTTTCTGAGCTGAGTGAGGGATCTGTCTGTCACCTCCTGAATTGAAGAAATCTCTGATTGAAGCCCTTTCCCAAGATAGTGCAGAGCCTTTAATTGATTCCTGTAGACATCATTAACAGCATCATAGATGGCAGCAGGAGAGAGATCCTTTGCATTGGAGCCCAGAGAAGTTAGGTATTCTTCTCTTAGAAAAGCTAGGGCATCCTTGAGCTTGAGAGTCCTCTTAGCATCCAACCAGGCATCCACATTTCCCTCTGGTGCAGCTGCATCCACTATCTTCTCCTGCTGAGCTTCAACATCCTCCTTGTGGCAGAGTAAAATGGCTTCATAATCAGCATTTGGGAGATTTGAGGTGAGGAGATGTTGAGCTATCTTTGAGAACTCATCAATCTGTGCCACATGGAGATCTTGTATGGCTTCTTCTGTCATTTTGGAAGGCACAGATGATGATCCTGAAGGCCTGTCATGGTGCACAGGCTTCAGCCATTCTGACATAGTGGCCTGAGCCAAGTGAGAGCTAGTGCTAGGCACTTCATGAGATGTAAGATTTTGAGTCTCCCCCAGCCTTGGAATGGCTGTAGGGTCTGATGTTGTCTCCATTGAAATGGGATGTGTTACAACAGCAGCCCTATTTGTCTGTGAAGACAGTTCCACATCCCTAAGGATGGGAGAATTTGGCATAGAGTCTCCAGTGAAAACTGGTGAATCCTCCATGTTTGTGTTGGTGTCATTAGGATATGCCCCAGCATGCATTCCCTGACCAACTAGATGTGGTTCCTGGGTGGTGAGCATAGTGTCATGCACCATGTCACTTGAAATTGGCTCAATCACAGGAGAGAATTGTGATTGATCAAAGGCAAGATTGTCATTTGAATGACTCTCTTGTTCAGAAGAAATTTTTATGGAAGAATCTGAGAGAGAAGTGGGGTTTAGATTAGATTGTGGCAACTCCCCCTGAGAAATAGGAGGAGTTTCAACAGTGATGTGCTCTCCACTCTGTGTATTATCAGCCTTATCACTCCTAGGGTCAAGAGTGAGGTCTTGACCCTGTGTAGACTTTGTACAAGGTGCAGTGGGGAGGCTGCTCTTTTCAATGCCAATGACCTGTTGAGAGGCCATGGACAGTAACAGGTGTACCCCTTTTTCCACATCTGAATCCTGTTGGGAGGATCCAGTGGTAGGTTTGGATTTGGATTTCTTCTTTTGTCTGGTGAGAGGTGACTCAGGATTCTCACTAGCTATCTCTACAGATTCATTTATCACTTCTAGGGCTCTCTTCTTTGACTTCTTTTTAGTAACACCAATCTTTTGAGAGATTGATGCACTTGGCTACCTAGCTTCTATGGTACTGTTTGCAGTGGGGTTGCTGGATGGGATGGGAAGGCTGGGGTTAGACTGTGTAGCTCCTTCAGTCTCAGCCTCCCCTGTCCAGGAAAGTGCATGGTATATTGGCTTATCAAGTGGATAAGACTCAAATGTGTCCTGCATATGCTTGGTCACACTTAGAATCACATCCACTTGATTCCTTGTGTCCAATGAGCCAAATAGAACTTTGGACATGGACTTGGAATAAGCCATTTTAGTTTTATCTATACCCTCTAATTCATGGACATTTGCATCAAGAAAATTTAAAATTACTTGAAGGAAACGAGGGTAAAAGATGTCATTACCTCTACCACGAACGGTCCTGCCTAGCCTCTGAGCCAATTCTTTGAGAATTATGGCTCCCACATTGATCTCCTGGTTGTTGGCCAAGGAGTAGGCTAGCTTCACAGCAATGTGACTGATATGGTCCCATCCTGTCTTCCTGCAGAGAAACACCTTCTGGAGTGCGTCAAACAGAAATGACCACTCCCTTCTCACAAACTTCTTATTCAGCTTTCCAGTATCTATCTCATCAGCATACTGAATGAAGGTCATGAAATCTACGATTTGAGCATCTGTAGCTTCTTGGTCATGACCCTCCACCTTGAACCCCAAAGCTTCATTGATTTCCCTTTCACCAAATTGAAAGTGTTTGCCTCCAATTGAACAACTAACCTCCTGGAATGAGGTTCCATCTTCCCTAGCCATTGTTGATACCAACGCCGTTCTCCAGAATCCTTCCAACACATCGACATACAAGGTAGGGTTCAGGGTTAGGGCTTGGCGTAGGTAGGAAGTGTTCAAGAACCGTACAAAACACTTGTACCTTGGGTTAGCCTCAGCCTCAGAGGGAATGGTGAGAAGATTGGTTTCTTTGGGAATGGTTAAAGGGATTGAGGATGATACTGTTTGAGATTTGGGTGCCATTTCGAGAGTGAGAGTGAAAAAGAGAGTAGAGAATTTGTGCTTAGGTTTGAGAGTTTGAGAGCAATAGACAAGATGAAAAGTTGTGAACGGTTAGAAAAGGTATTTATATGATAGAGACACTGCGATATGGAGTTATGAATGTGTACAGTCTATTTGTATGTCGCGAAGTCAAAAATGGCCTGTACCGCAAAGTCTTGCACAGTATATCGCATAGTCTCAGAAATGAACTATGTCGCAAAGTCCTCAAGATGAAAGGATCGGGGAGACTTTGCGATATAGTAGAAATACCCTGTCTAAAGCTCTCTTTTAGGAATATTAAGCAAATTGTCAGACTTTTATCAAATTTTGAAATAAAATAAATTTAAATCAAAATTCTGTCAAATGTGGAGACTTGTCGATATAGTTATTCTAAGTCGCGAAGTCATAAAATGAACTATGTCGCAAACTCATGAAATGAACTATGTCGCGAAGTCTCACAATCTCAACAGTTTGCGATATAAGTCTGTTTGATTTGAACTGTGTCGTGAACTCTGAAAATCATCTATATAGAGATGTCTTAAAAGCTCACAACTTTACCAACAAATGTGATTTTGAAAAATATGCAGTAAAATACTGAAATATTTATAAATCATATCTCAACTAATTTTCACTCCAAACATATAGAGCATTTAAATACAGTGAAAATTTACTGCTGCAACAATTTACTGGCATAGTTACTTAGAGCAACTAAATGAAGGATTGAGCATTCCAATTTCACTCACAAGTCTGTTGAAGACTGCTTCATTCAGAGGTTTAGTAAATATGTCAGCTAATTGTTTCTCAGTGGGAACATAAGAGACTTCTATGGTACCATTTGCAGCATGTTCCCTAATGAAATGGTACCTGATCTCAATGTGCTTTGTAGTAGAGTGATTAACCGGATTGGCAACTATGGATATTGCACTAGTATTATCACACATTAGAGGAATGTGTTCTAGCACTAGCCCATAATCCATGAGTTGATTTCTAATCCAAAGCAATTGAGCACAACAACTTCCAGCAGCAATGTATTCAGCCTCAGCTGTGGATGTTGCTGTGGACTGTTGTTTCTTACTAAACCAGGACACTAACCTTTGACCTAAGAATTGACAGCTTCCAGAGGTGCTCTTCCTGTCAATTCTGCATCCAGCATAATCAGAATCTGTGTAACCAACCAGGTTGAACCCAGTGCCCTTTGGATACCATAGTCCAAGATTAGGAGTCCCCTTCAGATACTTGAAGATTCTTTTGATCGCCATCATGTGAGATTCCTTGGGATCAGACTGGAACCTTGCACAAAGGCATGTGGCAAACATGATGTCTGGCCTGCTAGCTGTGAGATAGAGTAAGGATCCAACCATTCCTCTATAGACCTTGATATCAACTCTCTTGCCTTTCTTGTCTTCATCCAGCTTGATTGCAGTAGACATAGGAGTTTTAGCTGGGGATGACTCTTCTAAACCATATTTCTTTAAAAGATCCTTGACATACTTAGATTGGTTTATAAAGATGCCATCATCCCTTTGATGTACTTGCAGGCCTAGGAAGTAGGTTAACTCTCCCATCATACTCATCTCATATTTGCTTTGCATCAACTTAGAGAACCTTTCACAGAGTTTTTCATTTGAAGAGCCAAAGATGATATCATCCACATAGATTTGAACAAGAATGATATCATTTCCATGCTTCTTGAAGAATAGGGTTTTGTCAATTGTACCCCTGGTAAATTGATGCTCAAGAAGGAATTGAGATAGAGTTTCATACCAGGCTCTTGGTGCCTGTTTGAGTCCATAGAGTGCCTTGAGCAGTCTATACACAAAGTTTGGGAAGTCTTCACTCTCAAAGCCAGGTGGTTGAGACACATAAACTTCTTCAGCAAGATCACCATTGAGAAATGCACTTTTCACATCCATTTGATACACCTTAAAATCTGAGTGAGCTGCAAAAGCCAGGAAGATTCTGATGGCTTCCAGTCTAGCTACAGGTGCAAATGTCTCATCATAGTCAATGCCTTCTTGCTGACAATATCCTTTGGCAACCAGCCTTGCTTTGTTTCTTATTACCACTCCTTCTTCATCCATCTTGTTTCTGAACACCCATTTGGTGTCAATAACATTCTTTCCTTTTGGAGGAGGTACTAGTTCCCATACTTTGTTTTTCTCAAATTGATTCAACTCTTCTTGCATGGCAACAATCCAATCAGAATTCTTCAAAGCTTCTTCAATTAATTTAGGTTCCTCTTGTGACAGAAAGCAGCTATACAGACATGTATTTAATGTTGCCCTTCTTGTTCTAACTCCCTCACTAGGATCTCCAATGATTTGATCCCTAGTGTGGGCTCTGTCCCATTTCCTTGTGTGCCCCTGTTCATTTCCTTGATCTGTTCCAAGCTCATTTTGGTTGAAAGGTGCATTCTCTTCTTCTCCCCCTGTGTTTGTGAACCCTTGCACAGGTGTTTGAAGAAGATTGTCAACTTCAAGGATTTCATTCTCTAGAACAGTTTGAGCAGGGGGTTCATCTTCACTTTCAGAATCCTCAATATAACCTTGATTCTCAAATCTCAATGGCACACTGTCTTGATCACTTGTTTTCAGTCCAGGAGTTTTCTTGTCATCAAAGGTAACATCCATGCTTTCCATGACTTTGTGTTGCTCAGGTACAAATACTCTGTATGCTGTCCTTTCCAGAGAGTATCCAATGAAGATACCTTCAAATGCTTTAGCATCAAATTTTCCAACATGCTCAGAGGTATCTTTCATCACAAAACACTTGCTTCCAAACACATGCAGGTGCTTGAAGGATGCTCTTTTTCCAGTCATTAATGAGTAAGGAGTTTTGCCAGACTTCTTATTGATTAATGTTCTATTTTGCACATAGCATGCTGTGTTAACAGCATCAGCCCAAAAGCTAGTGGGTAGCTTTGCATCCAGCAGCATTGTCCTTGCAGCTTCAATGAGAGTTCTATTCTTTCTCTCAACTACTCCATTTTATTGAGGTGTTCTAGGAGCTGAGAATTGTTGAGAAATTCCTTTATCTTTGCAAAACTCATACAATGTTGAATTTCTGAACTCAGTCCCATTATCACTTCTCAAAGCAACTACAGAGGAACCAGTGCTTTGTGATTCTTTATCAACTCTCTTGATATGCTCTATTATGACTTGGGGTGCTTCATCCTTGGAGAATAGGAATTCCACCCAAGTATATCTTGAATAGTCATCTATCATCACTAGAGCATATTTCTTTTTGGAGAGGGACATTACATTCACAGGGCCAAATAAGTCCATGTGAATTAGCTGCAGAGGTTTTGAATTTGTATTGAGCAATTTGTTCTTGTGACTGGATCTTTTAATTTTTCCTTTCTGACAAGCTTCACAAGCTCCATCTTGCACAAACTCCAAGGCAGGCAAATCCCTGATAAGTTCTCTCTTGGTTAGAGAGTTCATTGCCTGAACATTCAAGTGAGACAGCTTCTTGTGCCATAGCCCGAATTCCTCATTTGTGGCTTTAGTGTAGAAACAGCAGATTTCTCCCTTATCTGCAGCCTTGAGATTTGCTACAAACAAGCTTCCTTTCTTCACACCAGTTAGAACAACTTCACCACTTTCCCTTTTTGAGATTGAACAAAGGTCTTCATCAAATTCCACTTTGAAACCTCTGTTGGTGAATTGTCCAATACTCAAGAGATTATGCTTCAGTCCTTCAACAAATGCTACATCTTCAATAATGACATTTCCAGATTTAACACTGCCATATCCCATTGTATAACCAATGTTGTCATTTCCAAAGGTTACTGATGGGCCAGCCTTTTCCTCAAAATGTGATAGCAGGGCTATATCACCAGTCATGTGACTTGAGCATCCACTGTCCAAGATCCATATGACTCTTTTATTCCTGTTGCCCTGCATTCACAAAATGACTAAGTTGTTTTTGGTACCCACACTTGGTAGGGTCCAGTTGATTTAGAAATATTTTGATTAATAATTCTTCTGTCATAAATTGCATTTCTCATAGTAGGAGACTTCACTTTTTCTGTGGCTTTGGAGTTTACACTCTTAGGCTCACATGAAGTTTTCACCCTCTCAACCCTGATTGGGGACCCTGTCCTATGAGAATGCATATGTGTGTGTGATTCACCAGATTATGCAGAGTCAAGTTTATGTTTAAGAGATAAACAGTTAGCAATCACAGTCACATAGCATGTCATGCAGTTTGGCTTACCACAGAAAGAATCATGACTAGAATTTATGCTAGCAGAATGGTTACTCAGGTTGTCAGCTTCAACAATATCAGGCTTACTACACTTATGAGTCAAATGATTAACAGATAGGCATTTTTGACATTGTTTCCTGGGAGCATTTGGCACATAAGCATAGTTGTTTCCCTTGTTAACACCCACTTTACCATTTCTGTTTTGTTTCCTTTTCTTAACAACTTCTTTCTTTGCTTTAGGACTCTTGACAAGATTGTCTTTGGTCTCTTTCTGATTGACAAGTTCAGGAAAGGAAGAAGTGTTCTTAGCAGCCTCATCTTCTTCAAGTAGTTGTTGCTTGATGATCAGTAGTTCCTCATCAAACTCAACAGCACTCTTTCTGAAGATGGGCTGTTCAACACTTGACAGTATGGTTGGGGCATTTTTGTTTGTAAAAGTTTCCTTTCCTTTGTCCTTGACCTTCTTCCTTCCCTTGTCATTATCATAGTCAAAACCAACTCCAACCTTGCAGTCTTCAGTGTGTTCCTTGTGATAGGTTTGAATAAGTTCAGAGGAGTTTTTGAAGCTTCTTAGTTTCAGTTCAGTTTCAGCAATTTGTTCCCTAAGGGCTTTCTCTATCTGCTCAGCACAAATCACTTTGTTTTTAAGATACTCAACCTCCTTTTTCAAACCATCCAGGTTCACAGCCATTAACTCAAGTTTCTCATTCTTTTCTGTAAGCTCAACATTCTTAGCAGTTAGTCTATCAATTTCTTCATTAGCTACTAACATGCTAGTATGAATATTAAACATCTCAGTGCTCATATCTTCAACAGTTTGCTTATATTGAAGGGGAGTCATATCAAGAGAAGTAAGAATGGGTACCTGACTTGAATCACCATCATCAGAAAATGCCATCAAGGCATAGTTTGAGTACTCTTGTTCTTCTTCTTCATCAGAGTCATCCCAGCATTTTCCCTCAGCAATAAAAGCTTTGCCCTGTTGTTTCTTGAGTAGAGCCTCATACTTAGCTTCAAGCTCTAAGTATGCTTTGTCCTTCTTGACTTGTTTAGGCTTTTTGCACTCAGTGGCAAAATGCCCAAGTTCATTGCAGTTATAGCATCTTATTTTGGTCCTATCCACACTTCCTGTCTTGTATCCACCCTTAGCAGCACCAGCAATCCCTTTTCCTTTATTGAAGGTGTTTGAGCCACTAGATCCACCAGTGTTTCCAGTATTGAACTTGGACCTGAATGGCTGCTTTCTTTTAAACCTTATGTTAGGATACCTCCTAGCCATATAAGCAAAAGATTTGTTTTCCATTTTGTCCAGTTCCTCCATGCTGTAAAACTCATCTTCCTCAGGCAAATCATAGACGACCTGGACCTCATCACCAGTGTCTTCAACTTCCAGTTCCTCAATCTTCACCTGACTGATTTTAAGAGAGTCCATTCTTTGACTTAGGTTGTCAGCAATAAGTGCACAGGAGGTATTAGCCACTAATCCTTGCTTTGCTTGAATAGATCTCTTTTGAAACAGCTCCAACTCATATGTCTTCAAAACACCATATAACACATCAAAACCAATCTTTGTTAGATCTCTTTCTTTAAGGGAAGAGATTCTTGGTTCCAAGTGATCTGGAAGAGTTAGTAAAAACTTCATATTGAGCTCTTCTGTTTCATAGTGTTTGTCATAGAGTTTGAGCTCGTTTATCAGCTTGTTGAATCTCTCAAACACTTCTGTGATTCCCTCTTTTGGCTGAGCCATGAAGGCTTCATATTGTGAAACAAGAATCTGCTTCTTGTTCTTTCTTACTTCAGTAGTTCCTTCACAGAGCACTTCTATAAGATCCCACATCTTCTTGGCACTAGTACAATGAGCAACAGTGCCATACATGTTGAAGTCCATAGATTCACAAATGATAAGTTGAAGATGTCCATCCAGTGCAACTTTTTCCTTTTCAGGATCAGTGTATTTTGAGGGATCTTTGGGCACATGTTTTGCTGGTACAATCTCAGTGCCAATGGTTGTTTCACCAATCTCGATCATTGGAATGAAGGGACCATGCTTTAGAATATCTAAATACATGGGGTTAGAAGCTTTGATGAAAAGCAACATCTTCTTCTTCCATAAACTGTAGTGCTCCTTGTTAAAGGGAGGAATCTTGATACTGCTTAGTTTCTGTGAACTCATTCTTGATCTTTTCCTGTTTGTACGTTAACAGCCTACGCTTTAATACCACTTGTTAGAAATGAATACTACTAGAAACTAGACAGAGGGGGGGTGAATGGATAGTTTGATATATTTTTCGATTCTTGAAAACTAAGTAACTGACTGTATATGATTATGATATGTAATATGCAGAAAGTAAATAACACACACAATCACTTTAATCTACTTTGTATAAGCAAATTAAATACTACAGCTTTCCAAGAAATTCACAATAGAATTTCTGGCTTCTAAACAAGAACAGTTTGAACTTGCTTGCTTACAGAGAAAAGAGCTTAGCAAATAACTATGTGTATCTCTCTTGCAGCTAACAATAGGATGTGCATGATATATATAAGCCCTATACAAACTAGTGCACACACCTATTTTTACACAGTTACCCCTTGCTGAAAGTCCAACTTGTCCTGCCATAAGACGTTAACTGTGTCAGGAAGGACCACCTGCTTTTCAGAGTCTTTCCCGTTTCTGTAGCTGCTTGTCTCTTATCTTTCTCTCCAAGTTTAGCTGTAGATTTGCCATCTGTTCTTTGGACCACCTTGCCAGAACAAATGCTTCAGTATTTGTCTCTTTTGATTCTTGATTCTGTACCTTGATTTGTCTTGTTGTAAACGGCTAAGTGTTGATATCGTGAACTCCACTTCATTCCTGACTTCGCGATCTCACTTGTGAGGACTTCGCGATATAGCCTTTGACGACTTTGCGACATAGGTCATTTGAAGACTATGCGACATAGGTCATTTGAAGACTATGCGACATAGGTCATTTGAGGACTTCACGATCTAGGCTTCTTTGACTTTGCTGACTTCAACACTTCACGACATGTGTCTTGAGGACTTCTCGACATAGTACAAAATGGACTATGCGATATAGTACTTCACGACATGGATATTGGTGACTTCACGACATAGCTTTCTTCTGACTTTGCTATATAATGCCTTAGACAAATTTCTGTAACTTATTTCTTCATAGCCTTATTTATCTCTATCCTGCTGCATGAACACTTCTGAACTTCTACCAGGACAATTATTCAATGGCCTATATACAATCTAGATGCGAGAAACTTTACTAAGCTCATTATAACTTTGAGCATACATGATCAAGCTAATGTTCATGAGAACAAGACAAGTACATTTAGAGACCTATACTATATCCCAGTGATAGAACTCACTAGGTCATGTAATGTGACATAGTCACATAGTGTAGGCTTGTTAATAGTGGTATTCAGACATGTCTTGAGCCTAACAGTATTTATACAATACAATGCTATAATTCTTTAATATAATTAATAAATTTATAAGATAAAAATAATTTAAACAACTTAGACCTACTATCTTCTAAAGATATACTTTGAAGAAGTCTTTCTCCTAGTTCAAATACAAACACATTTTATATAAAATTTAGAGTAAAATGCACTTTATGTACTCGTACTTTGTGTGTCAGGCCATTTGAAATACTTAATTTCTAAAACTATCACTTGCTATATTGGACTTCTAATTTTTTTATAAAACGTGTACTTTCGTCAAGTATGACTAATTCTGTTAATTTTTTCAAGGGTATTTCAGTCTTTTTGTCATCATCTTCTTCCTCAAATCTATTTTCACCATTGTTGAAACTTTTGAGAAATTAAAAGTTAAATATCTCATTCATTTCTTAACGAAATCAAGTCATTCAAGTTACAACATAATCATCTTTTCATCCTCTACAAATAGATATTGATTTTCACTATCAATATTTTAATTTCGCGAAAACAATTTAAAAGGACATAACTTAACAAGCTAGACATGAGTTGAAATTTGTTAAATATATAAATTCTTGAAAGTAAATCTTTAATAATTATAATTGACATCACATTGTAAAGGAGAAAAATACGATTCTAGTGCAATTTAAATTACTCTATTTCATTATAAAACAAATGATAAATTCGAGTTATAAGTTTATATGAAGATTATCAATGGTGAAAATGAGTTTGAGGAAGAAGATGATTAATAAAAAACGAATATACCCCTAAATTTCCTAACGACGTCAAATAAATTTAACGAAAGTACACACGTCGTAAAAAAGTTAGAAGTCCATTATAGCAAGTGATAGTTTTAGAAATTCAATATCTTAAATGGTCTGACAACCAAAGTGCGAGTACACAAAGTACACTTTACTCTAAAATTTATAATAACATGTAAGTTAAATGATCGTCAATAATGAAATTTAGTAAGTTTTATGCTTATATTGTACTAAATGAAACATATGGAACTCTATCTTAAATTCCTAATTTTGAAACAATTACTTTAATTATCAAAATTTGAATAGGCATATAAACCCGAACCCGGACCAAAATCCCGAAAAACCCGACATGTCAGGTTTGAATTTGCATTTTACAAATCTAAACCCGAACCGAAATATAACAGATCGGATTTAGTTTTTAAGACACCCGACCCGATTGCCTTCCCTGGTGAACATAGCAACCGTGATCCAGTGTAGGACACTTGAACTTTCAAAACATAATCAAGAGTTGGCGAATAAACCATTAATCAAGTAAAAACAATTAGATGGAGCCAAGTAATCAAATATCATAACTTGCAGGTATAACCTTTTCTCAAATTTATTATTTATTTTTTTTGACAAGCTCTTCTTAAAAATTTTAATTAGCTCAAGACTCGTAAATTACACACATAAGCTTAATGGGCAACAAAAAGGAGGATTTGGCGAGTACAACACATTCCTCAGACGATCCACTATTGGGTATATGTTCTTTGTTGACACAGTCGCTTTAACCTAGAGCTGTGCAGTTGCTGCAATACAAAAGAATGTAATCCTCTTCTCATCTGGAAGAAATTTAAACATATTTTGGAATATGCCATCATCTGATAATTTACACATCCCAGGGATTTCAAGTTATGCAGATTGATATCCAATACACTCCAAGGGTGATATTAGCAACTTACGATGGCATCACCTTGAAATTTGCATAAACCTGGATATATTCTTTGGCAGCTACTACGATCACCTTTTTGCCCGGGGAATTCCTAATCAGTAATATGACAGCCGCATTCTCTTGCACATAAATTAGCGAGCTTATAATATATGTGATTAGATGACAAGGTTCTGAAGTGCCTCAACATTTTCTAATTTTCCATTTGTAGAAAGAGGGACTGCATTTTTATCAGTTTCTAGATGATTCATGCCTCCATTAACAGTCTTATCTTTTATCTGGTTTCGAGTAACCACAGAACTCTGACCACCTTCAAAGTATGTTGAGAAAGGGAAGTACTGGTTGCATCTCACTTTCCATCCTACAATATTAAAGGTAAAGGATATTAATACCCTGGATCGGAATGCAAATTAAAAGTATATAAGGATTTTCCAGAGAAGAAGAAATACTAGAGAAAGGAAATATTGAAAAACTAGATAACATCGACTTACTTGATGCAACAGCATGATCACCGAATATTGTTCCTAGAATTTTGTGTACCGCAATACAATCTTTCAGATTCCATTCTTTCACTATGCCAGATCCACTTCTAATACAACAACAGTGAAGTGCATTAATTAAAAAAAAAATCTGACAGTATACCAGCCCAACTAGAAGCACAAATGGTATTTAACAAAAGTTGTATATAAAGTATAAACACTATATGAACAAGGCATTACTTTGGTAAGGGATTGTTCGACGACTCTTCAATTATTTTAACAGCCTCAGGTTTCCTTTTTGGTTCTAGAAGATGTAACATTTCAGCTGCTGCTGCTCTATGCATCAAGGAATCTGCCAATATTTACAGGTGTTAGTTTCAAAGTGGGAGTGGACAGAGTATATATATATATTAGTATTAGAAAAACCTTCCAACCTTTATGCTTCTCAAGGAAAAGAGTGTTTGCCTCTATGAGAGATTTGCCATGCAACTGACTACAAAATCACGAAACACAAAAAATGCATTCATTATGCAGTTGTCATGTTTATCTACTTGTTTCAAAAGCTGTCATTTAATAAAATTAAAACTGCAATGATAACGAAACCTGAAAGTAGGTTGTTCTGCTTCTAAGACACTCCAAATGAGTTTCTCAGCCTCACTAACTGGAGTAGAGATAGAAGCCACCTTGTGGAAGAACCTGATCTGCGAATACCATTTATTTAAAATCAGATTTAAAATCAGATTGGTGGAACTGTTGCCTAAACACCTGACAGATTTATTAGGTGGGAGGAGCAGAAACTAGAATGAGAAAGAAACACGTTACTGTGAGTATAATATCAAGTCATAAGTGATCAATAATATCAAAATGCCTGCTGTGACATTGCTGGCTAGGCACATTGATGACTTATATTGATGACTTTGTTAACAAGGGATGAAATATTACCATGCAACGATGTGAATCTGGCTTCTCAGCATCCAATCGAAATAGATGTTTTAGAGCCTGTCAGAATGTGAAAGAATATTTTAAAAACAATTATATAGAACAGCACAAGCCTTTGTTTTTGCAAGGCAATAATCTTTAACATAATTTGGAAAGAGCTAAAATCTTAGTAATAGAGAAAAAGGGGTACAGCAGTACAAGTATACAGCATCATTCCAAATCAATTACATTAAACCAAAAAGTCATTTTTGAAAATTTTGTGCTTCTGTTAAAAACGAAGAGCTGAAGTGGCTCGATAGAAGATGGTTGGATGAGCAAATCAAACAGGTAGCATATGTTCTACATATCCAAAATCAGAGGACAATCTTTACTTCGTATTTCCACAAGTGGGTTCCATCAGAAGCACTATATACATACACTGTATGCGTTAAAGATTGTACACACATGTTAAAGTAATAATTACTCCTTAGCAAACATCATTCCCCCTGATATATTTGCTGAAAACAAAATGCTGCTGTCAACATTAAGTTACCTGAAGCGCCAGCAGAATTTTATGTTTTCTCATATATACTTCAAAGGAAAGCAAATGTGTCTCCAAGGAATCAGGTGAGTGCTTCTGAAGCAACTTTAAATATTTTGCAGCTTCCAACAAAGGATCTTCAACCTACAGTAATATTTTTACTTAACAATATAAGAGCTCAAAGGCATAATATGCAATATTCATTATATCTAAATTTAGCAATTGAAGAGGGGTCCAAGGAGACCTGCAACAGCTTTTCACCATGAGGATCTGGATCAACTGGTTTAACATGCCGCATTCCTACTTTTGAAACATTAACACGTGGTTCCTCAGTTCTTACTTCTGCCTCCTGACAAAACCAAAAATTAGAAAATAAACTACACAGAATTGAAAGAAAACTAATAAGTTACATGGAACGTTTGAATTACTTTCTTAGCTCGGGCTTCGGCCTTTCTCTGTTTTTGCCTATTTTTTTTCTTCTGAGAAGCCGGTAAATTTGACATGTCATCATCTTCTTCAGCAGAAGATTTTTTAGGGGCATCATACAGCTTTATATAGCATCTGCAGCTTAACTTAATTAATTAACATGTAAAACTAAGAGAATAACTGTGATTGACCAGTGAAGTTTCAAGTAAAAGACATTAATTTTGTTTGTGAAATGATATAATTACATCAACAAGTTCTTACAAAAACGTCCCAACATTTACTCAACAGCATAATGTTGAACAAAAAGGTGTAAAATGTATGACCAGGAAACAGATGAAAGTACTACCTGATAGCCCCAGCAGCTGCTTTGCGAAAATAAGTATGTGAATGGAGCCGGTCCTGAAATTTCAACATTTCAATATAACCTCGCAGAGTCATTTTCCTTAAGCAGTAAGTGTGAAAGTCAAATTGGTCCTCAGTGATGTCAGCATAATGTTTCTCAACAGCTAAGAATTTCTTCAGAGCTCGTCCAAGGTCACCTTGGCGGAAGAAACTTTCTCCAGAAGCAAGCTCATACCTAGAAATTAATTTTACATCAGAGTAAACAGCTCTAGTCAGACTAAGCATTGACATGACATGTGTAAGAAACAGATTTGAAACAGAAATATACCACATGCACTGCATATCTTGTAGGCTCTGATCCCAATCTTTTGTGAACAATGCAGCTGTTTTTTCTGCCAGCGTAACCTTGGAAATGTTCAATGCAAAAGGTCAACTAACGTAAGAAAAGTTCACAATTAGAGAGGAATAAGTTGCTGAAGCAACACTCCTTAAAATATAATATATAGCCTGGTAACGGGACAAAAGAGTGTTTGCCACTCAGTACCTGATCAGCTTGCAGCATACGTTTTACACAGTAGCTATTTGCATGACGGTCAGAAAGGTCCATGCACCTTGCTTCATCTGCCAAAACCGAGGCAGCTTCCAAGTCACCACCATGCTTCAATATCCGGCTCTGATTTTGATAACATTTAATATAAGCAATCAGAATATAGAAATCCTAATCCTGTGCGGTGAAATGAATTACAACATCATGCACCTACATTCATAAATTTATAGTAAAAAAGAAAAAAAGCCAAACAACAGATTGAAACCTTCACAAGCAAGATATGCCAACCACTATAGGCCATGGGGCGGGGGCATATGGCGTAATATCAATGTACAGAACAAGCACAGGGATTTGATATTCAGAAGATGCAAGTAATTTGTTTAAAGAACAAAAGATAGAAACAGTTGTTATAGTATGAGAAATTGTGGGTAAAGAAAAGGTTATTTAATGTCAAAAGTTTGAAAAAATGTAAACACGACAATTCAGTGTGTTTTCTTGGGAGTTAACTAGTATCAAAGGTCATTATCGTAAGGTTGAAAGAACTTGCCCCTCATATGTGGTTATTGCAGGGCATTAAGCTGCTATGATTGTCGGCACAAGGTGATCCATATCACCATATGTCAATCAATTCTATAACATGTTTGATTAAAACAAGAAATATAGATATTATGCATCATTAGTCATTGAGTGTATTAAGTCATTTCCTCTCTCAATCTAGGGCGAGGAAGCAGAACTCAAGTGGCAATCAGAACTCAATGAACCTCACAGGAGCTAACTAGAGTCTGGTCCAGTGGGTTGCTAAGAACAAAACTACAAAAGGATAAAGGACAGATTAACTGCAACAAAGTGTACATCCATCTTCAGCAGCAAGTAAGGTAAAGTTTCAAGTTAACTTTTCAAAAACTGCAAACCGACAGCTGGAAGCTTGTATAATTAGATGAAATCATGGAAACTTTAATTTCCTTGGGGAAAAAAATCCTGAAGCATTCATCATTTAACCATTAACTTCAATCAAAGTGAGTTTAAACCCTACTTTTAACACATTCCCACGGGAAGCTAGGTTGCTCTAAAGTCCAGTTATCTTCTAAACTTAATTTTGTTGGCATGTCTCTTCTTCACGGGATACCTATTTTTGATACTATATCCACTGGACCATCAAATAGAACAAGAAACTAAGTAACCCGTCTATATTAAACAAAAGGAAGAGGTGAGAGAGAACTTCCTTTTCAGTGCTTAGTGCATAATTATAGTAATAGGCAGTGCCACAGTGACCAAGAGCATCAGTGATGGCATATTAATCAATCACAAGTAAAACAAATATAAGATTAAATCCACAAGTATAATAATACCTTTATCGAGTATAACTCAATCACAGTAGGAGTGTGTTCAATAGCTTCGTCAATTTTAGCAAGAGCAGTATCATAATGGCCTCGTCTATCATAGTTCTAAGGTGGAAAAGAAAACAATATTAGTATAAAGGTGTTAATCAATAAAGAATTTAAGACAAAGGCCAACATAATTAAACTAACAAAATATTGAAATCATTTCTGAAATATAATGAAAACAAAAAATTGCAACAACAGGTTTCCAAAGTTATAGCAACAAACCTGAGCAAGATACAATAATGTCCACATAAGTGTTGATGGGGGTTCTTTATCCACTCTGTACATAGAAGATTTAAGCATCAAGTAGCAGACATGACATTCATTTTAACATTGATTAACTTTGAATACAATATTGAACCATGAGCTACCACAACAAGTACAGACAGATATGAAAAGTTTTACATAATCTATTAGATGATTAAGGATTATATTTTACACAATATACAGGGTCCTAAGAAGAAAGGTTTGCAGGAATTTGATTTCGACAATGTAACTTTATTATCAACGTTCTCCAGAAGACTACTAAGATATAAGTTGTAGCAACTCTACCCAGCAAAGGCGGTCTACCAATCTACAACTGGACTGAATGAGGTGTAGCTGATAACTTGGATTAAATAAAAACAAAGAGATGATAAATAATTTAATTGTGAATTTAAATAGCTTGAGCAAGTTAATGTTACCTTCCTGGATATCCTCCAGTCGTTTTAAGGGAATGCTCTAACCCAAGGGCCAATTCCTCTAAAATGTCAGCCTGTAATATGGAATCAGTATAAGAATATATTTAAGCAGAAGTAGCACCGAATAAATCAATATATAAAACAGCATAAATAGATTACTAACACCATATGCGGACATAGAAACTAGAAAGACCTTTACAAACCTTTTCAGGTTGATCATAGAGCGGAGAAAGATCAGAGAACAAAGATGGAACTCCCTAAGATGAATTAAGAAGAGTTGTAAGTTTCCAACTTCAAGATAAAGATAACAAGTCAAACAGAATATACAAAAATAGATTACCTTTGTTAGGAGAGGCCTCATATAATTATCTGCTGCCTCCCGAAACTTTTCACCGGTAAGGAAGTCAAGTGGTATTCTCTGGGAAAAGTATACATGGTTCAATAAACATACACGACATAACAATGACAAGCAAGTACTCTATATATAGAGAGAAAAAACCCTCAATGCTGACAAGGAAATTAACAATTGAACGAAAGGTATACTTTCAGGTCCATATACAATGGATAGTATTGGTGTGATAATTCTTTTAGGTGTATGTTTTAAAGGTGGGTGAATATGCTTCACTTGAATTGAAGGTTGCTTTCCTGAAATATGAAGTATTCATTGATGAAAGACATATCACTAACCTATTTGTAATCATCGAGGATTATACTCAACTTAAACAAGAATGTAGTAAGTAAATATTAGTCTAGAAATCACAGGAATCTCAGAGGGTTTTATCAGTCAAGAGAATGAAGATTTAAAGTCATCTACTGACTTGGAATAATTCTACACTGGAAGAAGTTCATTTATTTGATCAAGTCTCAGTGAAATGTTCAAGAAAGTGGATCTATTTAAACTGACAGAGATTTCAGAAGTGTGACAGGAAACGTATAGGTTACAGGGTTTGTTAAAAGAGAAAAAAAGATGGACCACAGCTTAAAGTCAAAAAATGAAGAACCGTCATTAAAGTTAATCGCTCATGAACCAAACAGTACATCGAGTGTCAACATCAATCAGTGAAAGTTCGTTATCAAATTCAGTGGTTCAAAAATTGGTTCTGCTATTAAAACCTTGCAGTAATTCTCTCTTAATTAATTAAGTTAGTTGGTTGATTTATTTAATAAATTAATTCTTTCAGAATTAATTTATTCATTAAATTAATTAATTAAGTCAGTTGGTTGGTTGATTTATTTAATAAATTAATTCTTTCAAAATTAATTTATTTGTTAAATTAATTAACAGATTAATTAAGTTAGAATTATTGTATTTGAGAAAAAACTTTAATTAATTCTCTTTTAAATAATTTACCTTAGTTGATTAATTAAATTAATTCTGATAGAATTAATTTATTATGTAAATTAATTAATAAGTTAGTTATTTTAGAATTAATTAAAAGCTGAAAATACTATTAAAAATGAACTAGAAAGACTATCCAACAATAGTCTTGCCTATAGTCTTTCCAGCTTAACTGATAGTCTTTCCAGTTCAAACTGATAGTCTTTCCAGCTTAACTGATAGTCTTTCTAGTTCAAAATGGATAGTCTTTCCAGCTTAATTGATAGTCTTTTCAGGCCAAAAGCATAGTTTTTTTAGTTATTTAATGGCGTACATGTGATTAAAAGAAAAGAAGACGGTCTTTCCAAGAAAAGAAAAGTGGCGTACATTATTGATTAAAAGGGAGTTGACTTGTGAAATAAAAAGACAAGGCAGTGTACACAAACAAATACAAGTCACAAACATCAACATTACATCTCTCTCTGTCTTCACCAACCAATTGTAGGAGCAAATCTTTTACAGTGAATCATTTCTAGCATTATTGTTAAACCCAAACCACTAGAAGTTATTTACTTGTAATTGTTTGACAATCTAGCGGATCATAATCTCTAGAAATTATCTCGAACTACTTTTTAGTATTCGATCTTTTTATTACAAAAATAGATAAATCCAGGTCGAATTTATTCTAGATTTGTTTTAAAATAGTTTGAGATTCAAACCTTGTAATATGTACTGTATTTGCAACACCTTTCAAGTTTAATATAAATTATATTGAACTTTAATTTTGTTTCATTTCATTCCGCACTTATTTGTTCTTGAATTGTTATATCACGAACCGAACAAATTCGATAAAACGGTACAGTTTGTATTCAACCCCCCCCCCCCCCTCTACAAACATATCAGGACCTAACAATTGGTATCAGAACCTACTGATTGACGCACAAATAAAGATCCATACTTTTGTGATTTTTCAAGAACAAGTGAATTTTTATTTTTCTTAAAAATTCAAGATATCTACCCAAAAAGTTGGAGCTGTCAAAATTTTTATGTTTAGTAGAGAGCATTATGAGATGTGGCAAATCCAAAATATCTTAGTGTTTTGAAGAAAGACCCAAAAGTCCCAATGGTTATTGAAGAGGAGCGCATTGAGAATAACAATGTTGTTCAAGCTGCAAGGACTTATCCTAAAGATCCAAAAAAATTTACAACTGATGAAAAGGAAGATGCTTCTCTGGATGCTAAACTGCAATTAATTTTGGTTGATTGTCTGGGTCTCATTATGCACAATCATGTTTTGAATTGTAAAAATGTCAAACATATTTGGGAAACAATAGAGATAATCAATGAAGGGACAGAAGAAGTAAGAGAGAACAAACTGGAAATTCTTACTTCTACCATATGAGCACTTCAAATCAAATCCAGCGAAAGTTATCTTTGAAGTTTTTGAGAGATACAACAAATTAATCAATGATCTGAACCTTCGTGGTAAGTACTACACTGTCAAAGAAATAAACAAGAAATTTATTTTGACAATTACAACCCATCTAGAGCACAGGATTTCAGCCATAAGAGAGGCAAGGGATTTGAGTGAGATTTCACTGGAAAGACTCTATGGCATTCTAAAAACCTATGAACTAGAACAAATTCAGCAGTAGAAAATCTACGGGGAAGGAAGAGTGGTTAGTATGTCTACTGCACTGGTAGCTGGAGTCCCACAGAAACAAGAAGCGAAAGTTGTTCTACCTTCCAGTCCTAACAAGGATGTGATTGTAGCTGAATATGGTGTTACATCTACAAGTCAATCTGGTGATGATTTCTATTCTATAGAGGAGCTTGAACAGTTGAAAGATGAGTCTATGGCCTTAATAGTGAAGAAGTTTGGAAACTTCAGGTTCAGGAGAAATCCTAGTTCCAAGTTCAAGACATATGCTGACAGATATCAGACAGGTGGTTCATCCTCCTCAAATAGCACAAAGGGTGGCTATAAAACAGGGATGGTTGATAGAATCACGATTCAATGTTTTAATTATAATGAGTTGGGACACTTTGCAACCGAATGAAGAAATCAAAGGCAAGCAAAGAAAACCTTTCATGATACATATAAGAAGAACCAGTCTGAAGAAGTTTATCTTGCTAAAGGTAAAAGCTGGGATGACACATACAGTGAAGATGAAGAAGTTGGAAATCTTGCACTCATGGCAATAGAAGACAAAGTCTCTACTTCTACTCCATCCTCATCCTACATGTCTGAGGTAAAGTTCACTGACACTGAAATGATTTTTCATCTTAGTACTATAGTATCTTGTGCACGTAGGGACAACGATAGAATAATTCTTCAGAACACTGCTCTTGAAAAAGAGGTTACAGAATTAAAACTGGTGCATTTTAATCAAGGTGAACTTACAGAAAAAGTAGCTTTTCTTGAGAATATGGTGAATTGTTATAGACAATTAGAAACCATTTTTAAAGATAAGATTACAGAACTTGAGACCAAGGTTAGAGCTTACTATAATTCTTGTAAGACTGCTAAAGAAATTTTCAATAAACAAGCTATTAGTCAAACTGTTGGAATAGTTTATGACCATAATGAGGCTATTGGAGAATTAAGCATTAATACCCCAAATAGAGTCAGTGTTGAAGAAATGGGTGTACCACATGTGCTTAAAGGTATTGAAAAACCTTTCTTTAAAGAATCTATAGAAGAGCCCCTGAATGAATATTCCAAAATCATTCAAGAAGAAATCCGTACTGAGGACATTGCCAATGAAATTGTCCACTCCAACAAATGTGTGCCTAAGGGTTCTGTCAAAGTTGTTCCCACAACTGAGACCAAATTAGACACTCGGAAGTTGAAGCAAAACAACAACACATCTAACATGCATAACATGCCTAGTGTAGATTTATCTCATAAAACATTTGGTGTTGCGAATTGTATGTCTTGTGCTTTTAATGTGATGTATGTTTATTTTAATAGTAAGCATGCATCAAATGAGAAAACTGATCCCCGTCAACATGTAAATCATAAGAAGCATGCTAGATTCAAAACTGTCAGTTCTCCTAAAGTTAAAGTGGACACATTTATACCCAAGCCTAATCAGAAATTTGTTAAGGCTGGTTATGAGTGGAAATGCTCTTTCATTAAGGAGGTTGAAGTAGTTAAAATCAAGAGTGTTGTTTTGTCTGACAAAGTGTCAGGATTAGTAGTATAGCTAGTCCATCAGTACCAGTAGTAGTAATACATCAATAGTAGAGTAAAGTACCAGTAGGGGTATTTGTGTCTTTTAGTAAGGAAACAGTTACAATGCTGTTAGAGATGCAGGTCTATAAATACTTGTAATGACTTTGTGTTTTGTTATGTTGATATATGAATGGAAATGTTTCCACCACTCTCTCTCTCTTTCTTTCTCTCTCTATAACTGAATCTCCCTTTCTCTCTCTAGGGTTTCTAACAGAAATCTCTCTAATCTCTGTCTCTCTCTCTCATTTCTGCTCTGCTCTTCTCTGATTCTCTTCTAATTTCTCTCTATTCTCTGCTAAACTACCTCTATCTGCTGTCTATCCTTTACTTTCTGCACTTATAAACCAGAAAACACCAAAAATAGTTGTAAAATAGGTCAAGAACTCACTAGTTCCTGACAAATTGGTATCAGAGCTACAAAATGAGATCAACTACTGCTTCGATTGCGTTGAGTACTCTATTCCGAGTGGTGCGAGCCTAGATTCACTGTAATCGCAGCTCAAAGTTCAGAACTTTAGTTTATCTGTTCAGGTGCTCTGTTTTCAATCTCTACTTACAGATCTGTTCTTAGTATGTTGAATTCAGTAATGATTAGTGTTGCTATGGCTTGTTCAGTGGCGTTTCTATATAATTAGTGTAATCAGTTGATGATATTGAAGAAAACACAAACGAATTAGGTTAAATTCTGTGTTTGTAGTTTACAGTTGAGTATTACTCTGTTTTGGGAAGTATTGAGGATAATTCTGAAGTTGTGGTAGAATTGAGATTGAATACTGTTAAGGAGTTGCAATATTGTGTTGATAAGACTGAATTTCTGATTTGAGGAGTTGTTAACTGGATTCATAGTGATCTATTTGTAAATCACTTTGCGCACTCTAAGTGTTTGAGGAATTGTGGAAGTATAATTGCTGTGTGGAGTGAATTTTGGAATTAAGAGTAGACAAGATGACTTACAATACTAGAAGTTCTAAAAATGCTGAGACTTCTCAGCAAGGCACTCTAAGAACAATTCAGCAGGATGTTCAGGGTATTAAAGAAGGAACAGATGATAAAATAGATAAGCTACAGGAGGCAATAGAAATGTTGGTGACAGGAATGCAGGAGATGCTTAACAGTAAACCTCAGAGATTGCCAGAAGAAGTTGAAGAGGAAGTAACACCAACTGTATCAAAGAAGAAAGGTGTTTTTAGGAATCCAGCTCATGCAGCTTGGGAAAGGCAGAGAGTGGAACAACAGCTTGTTACTGGGAATGATGAAGATGTGGAGATTAAGGAAATAGAAGAAAGGAATGAGAAGAGGAACTTTCAGAGTCTGAAGCATCTTAAACTGAGTTTTCCTGTCTATAAGGAGGGAAATGACACTTTGGAATGGTTGAGGGATTGTGAGGAATATTTTTCAATCTTTGAAGTAGATGATAACAGAAGAGCTGCCATTGCGGCCATGCACTTGAGTGGCACTCCAAGGTCTTGGTATAAATCCTTTATGATTGGGAGAAATAAGATTA
This sequence comes from Heracleum sosnowskyi, assembly GCA_030848705.1. Taxonomy (NCBI): domain Eukaryota; kingdom Viridiplantae; phylum Streptophyta; class Magnoliopsida; order Apiales; family Apiaceae; genus Heracleum; species Heracleum sosnowskyi. Next base: position 38,697,516 of record CM061244.1, read on the forward strand.
CTTGGTTCCAATTCACTCAAGGATTTATAGCTAGATTTGGTGAGATTGAAACTGAACTGGTCTTTGATAAATTTAAGAAACTTCAACAGACTACCACAGTTGAGGTGTACTTTGATGAGTTTGAAAAATGTAGACAGCTATTGATGAAAATACCAAGTCTTACAACTGAGTATTTCTTGGAGAATTTTATAGGAGGTTTGCAAACTGAAATCAGGGGCATGTTGAGGTTGCTTGAACCATCTACTTTGGAGCAGGCATTAAAACTGGCTAGATATTATGAGCAGACTTTACATAACCAGCCTAAAAAGGGTAATTTCAGCAGTGGATCCTATAAGTCTGGTACTAATCATACTTTTTTTGCCAAAGGAACCACTGGGGTGAATTTAGGCACAAACGCTGCTCAGTCTTCTCTGCTGATTCAACCTAAAGGAACAGAAGTAATCACTTCTAAACCAAGACCTTTAACATACTCACAAAGAGAAGAGAGAAGGCAGAAGGGCTTATGTTTCTATTGTGATGACAAGTTTGCTAAAGGCCATGAATGTAAGAAACCACAGAGCTTCTTAATGATAGCAGATGAGGATAATACAGGAGAATACGAGGGTGTTCCAAAATTTGATGAGGCACCAGGGGAAGAAGTGGAAGATTGGCAAGAGCAGAAAATCATATTGGCAGCTTTGGGAATGGAAACTCAGGTTTCTAAACCTCTACAATTCTCAGGACTGGTGCAAGGTAAATCAATTCCTATTCTAATTGACAGTGGCAGTTCCTTGAATCTGGTGCAATCTAGTTTATGTGAGGAGTTGCACTTGTTTACTCAACAAGAAGAGGCTGTAAAAATTTACTTGCCTAATGGAACTGTAGTACTCAGTAAGTGTTTTTGCCCTGAGTTCACATGGAGTTGGAATGGAATAGAGTTTGTCACTTCTGCTTATGTGGTGGAGTTGAAAGATTGGAAGGTTATATTGGGGGTGGAATGGCTTTCACAATTGGGAGAATTGAAGTGTAATTTTCTTAATCAGGCCATGAGTTTTAAGTGGAAGAACCAAGTAGTTGAATTATCTGCAGAGATTCTTACTACCATTGATGGTTCTTGTGCTCAATTATCCACAGTCACTCCAATGTGGATGGAACAGATACACTGCAGCTATGAAGGAGACAGTGATCTTCAACAATTAATAGCTGAAGCAACTGTGGTGAAGGAAGGACCCAGAGAGTATTATGTGAGTCAAGGGTTGCTACAGTTTAGAGGCAAATGGGTTATAGGTAAATCTGGGGATTTAAGGAAGCAGATCTTTGATGAACTACACAGTAACAGCATTGGGGGACATTCTGGAAGGAGAGCTACTCTCAAAAGAATCAGAGAGTATTTCTTTTGGCCTACAATCAATCAAACAGTGGGACAGTGGGTGAGAGCATGTGCTATTTGCCAACAGGTCAAAGGTGAAACTGTCAAAAGTCCTGGACTGCTTCAACCTTTAACAATACCAGATGAGCCTTGGAGGGATCTTGCTATGGATTTTATAACTGGACTACCAAAGTCTAAAGGTTTTGATGTCATTTGGGTGATTATAGACAGATTCAGTAGGTATGGTCATTTCTTAGCTCTTTCTCATCCAATCACTGCTAAAAGTTTGGCTTCAACCTTCTTTGAACAGATTTATAAGCTCCATGGGCTTCCTGAATCCATTGTAAGTGATAGGGATAGTATATTTCTCAGTGAGTTTTGGCAAACTCTCTTCAAACTTTCTGGTACAAGGTTGCACATGAGTACTGCCTATCATCCACAGTCAGAGGGCAGTACTGAGAGGATTAATCAGTGTTTAGAACAATACTTGAGGAGCATGACTAGTGAAAATCCTAAGAATTGGGTTTCATGGTTATCCTCAGCTGAATGGTGGTATAATACCACCTTTCACTCTTCCCTACAGTCTACTCCTTACCAGATTGTTTATGGTACTAGGCCAAGACACATAGCTTGTCAACTCAGGCCTCAAACAAACATTCATAGTCTGGAAGACTTCTTAGCTTCTAAGCAATTGCAGTGGGAGAGGCTCAAAGAGTTGTTACAATCTGCTCAGTTGAAAATGAAGCAGAATGCTGATGCCAAAAGGTCATTCAGAAGTTTTGAACTTGGAGAATGGGTGTACTTAAAGTTACAGCCTTATAGGCAAGTAACTGTGGCTATCAAGAAAAATCTCAAACTTGCTGCCAAGTATTTTGGCCCTTATGAGATCCTGGAAAAGGTCGGTACTGTTGCCTATAAGCTGGCTTTACCATCAACATCTAGGGTGCATCCTGTGTTTCATGTGTCTCAGTTGAAGAAAGCTGTTGGTCAAAACAAGGTCTTTCAGCATTTGCCTCAAGTTAATGATCAGGGTGTATTTGATTTAATTCCTTTAAGGCAATTGGATTCGAGGCAAGTTTTGAGGGATGCAAAGGTGGTGTATCAGTTGTTAATTCAGTGGAAAGGCTATAGTGTGGATGAAGCTACTTGGGAAGATGAGGACTTGTTGAGAAGAAATTTTCCAGCTTTTGGCCAACCCTGAGGACATGGTTGCTTTGAAGAGGGGAGGGTTGTCAGGATTAGTAGTATAGCTAGTCCATCAATACCAGTAGTAGTAATACATCAGTAGTAGAGTAAAGTACCAGTAGGGGTATTTGTGTCTTTTAGTAAGGAAACAGTTACAATGCTGTTAGAGATGCAGGTCTATAAATACTTGTAATGACTTTGTGTTTTGTTATGTTGATATATGAATGGAAATGTTTCCACCACTCTCTCTCTCTTTCTTTCTCTCTCTATAACTGAATCTCCCTTTCTCTCTCTAGGGTTTCTAACAGAAATCTCTCTAATCTCTGTCTCTCTCTCTCATTTCTGCTCTGCTCTTCTCTGATTCTCTTCTAATTTCTCTCTATTCTCTGCTAAACTACCTCTATCTGCTGTCTATCCTTTACTTTCTGCACTTATAAACCAGAAAACACCAAAAATAGTTGTAAAATAGGTCAAGAACTCACTAGTTCCTGACACAAAGGTCAATTCTTTAAGTATACCGGACCCAACCAAACTTGGGTTTCGAAGAAGGTCTAATCAATTTGATAGTGCAGGGTATGAAACAGGTGAACCGGGTTGTGTGGATTCTGGACAATGTATGTTCAAGTTCAAGGCATATGGCCGGAGATAGAGCCTTGCTATCAAATGTGGTTGAGAAAACTAGCTCAATGCTTACCTTTGGAGATAACAGCAAGGGTATAACTGAGGATATGGCCTGTTTGAAATCAAGAAATGTTATCAGTCAATAAGAACATCAATGTTACATTTGATGACACCTAATAACTCCCTAATATCCAAACATAAAATCCATCTGAGAAATTAAAATTTGATAACATGTCAGATTCAGATTCAGATGATGAGAATACACTTGAGATTGTTGCTGGTGATAACAATGACAATGATGATAGTGGTGATGGTGGTGGAAACATTGGTAACAATGGAGATACCATTAACACTGGAGAAGAATCACCAAGACAATCTGCCAACTCAGAGGGAGGAAATGAAGGGTCAACTAGTCATTCACCACAACACCATAATGAAGAACAAGGTGAATCATCAAGATCAAATCTTCCAAGACAAACAATTTAGAATAGAGCTCATCCTTCTGAGCTGATTATTTGTGATCCAGGTGTTGGAGTCGGAACTAAAAGTGCTACTCAAAATAAATGTAATAATTCAGGGTTTCTTTTTGAAATGGAACCAAAGAAGATTGAAGAAGCACTGGGTGATCCTGATTGAGTGATTGCTATGCAAAATAAACTCAATCAATTTAAACAAGTTTGAAAGCTGGTACCTAGACCAAAGAACAAAAAAGTAGATGGTACTCCGTGGGTATTCAGAAATAAATTAGATGAAGATAGCATAATCAAAAGAAAAAAAGCACATTGACATCGAGTATCATTTTATCCAAGATCATGTCATGAATGGTACTGTGGAGTTACTCTTTATACTCACAGAGAAACAAAAGCAGATATTTTCACTAAATCTTTTGATGAATCCACATTTACCAGGTTAGTAAATTGGATATGTTAAATAATTTTAGTGATTAACTTTGTTTATTTTTTTTGTTTGTTCTTAATTATATTTACAAGTGTTCATATGTTGTATATATTTTTTTAAATCACTTGTAAATTTATTTTATCATCTCATTTTCTCTTTTGCATGTTGATTGTAGATTATTGTCATGTCTTGTCTAATTGTTAAGCTTCTTAGTTTGAGTAATTTAAGATGAATTATTTTTTCTAAAAATATTTTTCTCAAATTTTACAAGTTAAAATTGTAGAGAAATCTATTTTTATTAAAAATATTTTATTTGAAAATATTCGAATATTCTTGTATAGTTCATGTAAATAATTTCATGTAAATATTTTCTGCATTTTATTTTATTTTCTTTCTTTAGTTTTCTACTAATAGTTTTTACTATGTATATATTATTTTATTTTTATTGTTATTATTTATTATCTTTTATTTTCTATTTGTCTTGGTTGTTTTTGTAAATATATTGTATATATTATTTCTGCTCTAGCTCTTGTTTAGCTGGAAATTCAGTGTCAAATCTAATTCAGGTATTACTTTCTATCTCTCAATCCACTTTTTTTATTGTTGCTGAAACCCAAATGGTTGTTAGGGCTAACCAAGAGATTGTAGATCCACAATCTCTATCCCAGGTCTTAGAGTCAAACAATGAGTCTACAATTTTCTTGACCTCTCAGCCTGAACAGAAATCAACTGTTAAACAAAGAAATATTTTGATTGAAACAGTGAGTTATCCCATAGCTCTGCCTCCTCTAAAGAAATTCAACATATACTTTGGTATCTGTCGGCCCATCTCTATTCTCTCAACAGGATGTGGACTTTGAAATGGCCAATGAACTGTTTCTAGAGACATTCTCTCAACATGATGAATCTGTTAAAATTCGCAATAGGGTCATGGCACTTTGTACTGAGTCAAGCACACTCTCATTACTCACAATGGGAGAAGACAATACCATTAAATGAAACTCAGGACACAATGAAAGCAGAGCACCTGCAATTGGTTACAGTGCTTACCATTGTTACTGTAGAAGTGGCTTCACAGGCATCAGAGGGAAAATCTGATTCTTTGCCCAATTTAATAAAATCATTTTCTCCCCTCCCAGAGGGAACATCTCTGGATCCCTTAAGAGATTTTCCACTCGCAGATTTATCTGGAGAAAGTGGTAGGCAACTTGGTCAGTCTATCACTGAAGCAATTCAGATTTCAATTCCAAATGAATTGATAAACATGATTGAGGATGGGGATTTGTAAACTCCCATTGCACCACCATTGACCAATCTTGAAGAGGCTAGGGTGTTTTTCAATGCAGATACTGATAAAAAACGAGCAAACAGACAGCTAATGTTGAGTTATGCGAGTCAAACACTGAGTGAAACACATGCACGTGAGATGAGTGATACACTTACAAGAGAAATTCAAGTGAGTGCACACACAGACACATACACTGCAATGTAGTTAGCTCACAGACACATACTGATCAAAAAGGAGCAAACAGACAGCTAATGTTGAGTGATGCGAGTCAAACACTGAGTGAAACACATGCACGTGAGATGAGTGATACACTTACAAGAGAAATTCAAGTGAGTGCACACACAGACACATACACTGCAATGTAGTTAGCTCACATAGTTGATCTATGTCAGGAACTCCGTTTGTATTTTCAGGTTTTGTGAATGTTTTTGTGTTTTCTGTTTGTAATGATGCAGTAAGGTAAACAACAAGTAATAAACAAGCTAGATAGATGTAGATAATAGAGGATTAGAGAGACAGAGCAGAGAATTTGAGAGAGAAGAGTGAGATCAGATAGAGAAAAGGTAGAATTCAGAGGGAGAGAGATAGTGCAGAAGAAGAAATCAGAGAAGAGAGTTTGTTATAGAGAGAGAAAGACTAGAGAGAGAGAGAGGGGTTTGGTGGAATGAAATTCCATTTTCTGATATTCAAAACATAATTGCATATTACAACTGACTTGGTATTTATAGGCTATGGCTTGTAGCTAACTCTTAAAAGACACTAATGCCCTTACTGGCCTATAGTACTACTAAGACACAAATGAAGACACAAATGTTGAGAAACTAGTGCCTATTACTATTAGTCTATGCTATTCCTGACATATCTCCCCCCTTGAAAATTAACCATGTCCTCATGGTTCTTGCACTTCTGAACATCTTTTTACCGGAATGAAGTACATCTCTACTATGTTTCCTGTTCATGTCAGGTACAAATCAGTTCCATTCAGGACATCTTGCAGCAACTATAGATATACAGAATCCCATTACCAACAAGTTGAGTATCCTGAAAACACCTCCTGGATCAAAGATAGTTACTGTACACTTTTTTCTCCAGGCCTCCTTCACTTCAAGTCTTGTTATCTTGCCTGGGCTTCCTTGTCTCAGCACAATGTACCTATAGGCTGATACAATCATCCCAACTCTAGCAGAACTAACATTTTGTTGATTGAACTCACTAACAATTTCATCACTTGGTAATCTATCTGAATTCCCAATCTGAATGATAAACACCTTCCTCTGCAACTGAGAAGGTTCTCCTGATAGTTGCTCTATAGCCAGAAAATTCAAACTACTATCCAGGCAATGCCTAAAATTCAATCCACTGTTCAGGCAATGCCTAAGTTGACCACAAATTGAGATTATTACTGGAACATCATCCAGTGTCACTTTATGCCTGGCCTTTTCTGTGAGCATTTTAATAACACGTTTTGGATTGGTGTTTTGCAAACAACCACCACCAGGATCAAAGATAAACACATTATCCTCACAAGAAATTGCTAAACTTCCCAAACAATGAGGATTTGCAGTCCTTAAGAACCACATCTTCATGTTACCCTCTATCCATTCAAGCTCACTAGGACGACTCAATGTGATGATGAGATCATTAAGCTTCAAAATAATTGCATTTTCAGGCATAATCACTGTCTTTAAATCTTGAACACCTTCCTTAGTTGGCATACCAGATTCAGATTGAGGAAGGTTTCTCAAATCATTGTAGATGTCATTTCCATTCAAGAATATGGAGTGTGCCCGCAATTTAAGCTCCTCATTAGAGTTGTTGCCAACAGAAGGCAGATCTTCTGTGGACCAGGTAAGGGAAATTCCAAGAACAGTAGTTGAACTTTCCATGGAATGAAAAATGTAAGCATCCACCTCTGACATTTCCAAGTATTTTTCTTCTCTACCAGGCTGCATAACATTGTATCCAATATTGTTTATGTCACCAGGTAGCACATTCTATCGTAAGTCTTGGATGTTTGAAAACTCTGCCAACTCCTCTGATCTTTCATTTTTGTAGATTTCAGTTTGCAAGGGACTAGGTGCATCTAAACTACCACCATTTAGTGCTGCTAAGAAGAACTCTTGCTCTAGCCAACACTCTTGGCCCTTCCCTTCTTGTTCTTCATCATATATAGGATCCCCTGTATAAGCTTCCCAAGCAACATATGCATTTTCTTCCTCTTCGAGGTTTGGCCATTCTTGTGTCTTATTTCCTATGCCAAAATCAAGTTCAAAGTCTACTAATCCTTCTTCACACTTAGCAGACTTAGAAAATCTCAAGTTGAGTTGTTGTAGGGTTCCTAACTCCTGGGAACTAGGATGGCTGTAGTTGCCTCTTTCATCACTCTGCCAACCAAGAGGATTCATAAAACCTTCACTAGGCCTTTGTGTTTTTATATTTAAAATTTCTTGCATCTTCAGTCTAGCTATCTCTATTGTAGCTTCTAATTTCTTCAATTTCTTACTAGTCCTTTCCTTGTAAGCTGATATCTGCTGTTGTATCTCTAGGACAACCTCATCAAAAGCTTGATCACTTGCTTCTGCCACTACTAACTCCATTAAGTAGTATAATCCTTCTACTCCGACTATCAATCCACAATACTCCTGAGTTCCTCAGTACTAGTACTCACAATATACCAGAATTCAGGCTTCACTACACACAGCAATTACACCTTGACAATTCCTCAAACACTTAGAGTACACAAAGTGAAACACAACCAGATCACCAAAATTTCACTTAACAACTCCTCAAATCAGCAATTTAACCTTATGTGTACTCAATCTCGATACTTCCACAACTCCAAACTTATCCTTCAACTAACAACAGATTCACTTATCACAATATCACAACAATATGCAAAGTATCTTCCTCAACAAGCAACACGCTCAAAATTGAACTCAAGCAGGTATAACACATCCAAAACAACTCAAACTACACAGATCTAAACTAACAATAACAAGTACTACTGGTTGAGAGTTTGTATCAAACACCTGGTGCGCAGAAAATCTAACTTCCAATAGACACTTGCGATTACTGTGATTCAAACTTCGCTCTGCTCGGAATCAAGTGCACAACACCTTAGATGCAGTGGTTGATCGAATTACTAAGCTCTGATACCAAATCTGTCAGGAACTCCGTTTGTATTTTCAGGTTTTGTGAATGTTTTTGTGTTTTCTGTTTGTAATGATGCAGTAAGGTAAACAAGTAATAAACAAGCTAGATAGATGTAGATAATAGAGGATTAGAGAGACAGAGCAGAGAATTTGAGAGAGAAGAGTGAGATCAGATAGAGAAAAGGTAGAATTCAGAGGGAGAGAGATAGAGTGCAGAAGAAGAAATCAGAGAAGAGAGTTTGTTATAGAGAGAGAAAGACTAGAGAGAGAGGGGGGGTTTGGTGGAATGAAATTCCATTTTCTGATATTCAAAACATAATTGCATATTACAACTGACTTGGTATTTATAGGCTATGGCTTGTAGCTAACTCTTAAAAGACACTAATGCCCTTACTGGCCTATAGTACTACTAAGACACAAATGAAGACACAAATGTTGAGAAACTAGTGCCTATTACTATTAGTCTATGTTATTCCTGACAATCTACATGAACATCTATTCAAAACCCAGGCTGATAAAGAACTTTTGCAAACAGAAGTGGTTGAACGGTCTTCTTCTTCCACCTCTGTCAACAATCAGCTAAGACTGCTCAAGGAAATCTTGAAGACAAATTTACTACCCAAGATCAACTCCATCAACAATCTCGATTCCTACTGGCTTCAGAGACTAAAATCGTTAAATCTGTAGAGAATTCCTCAACTAAGGGGGAGAAGTTTGGAGAAGTTAGGAAGCGGGAGCTGAAAAAGATATAAAGAGAAAAGGAGGAGTTTCAAGGTAGCAAAGGAATTGGTAAATCAAGACAGGTTCAATATTATCATATGTTCAATCTAGAAGAACATATGTCTTGTATTTATCTTTACTGGTGAAATCTGAAAATGTCATATTTGATCCAGAACTTTCTAGTACTTACTTAGGTTTAAGAGTCCTATCTTTTAATTGGTTTTAGTTGAGTGATCCTCTAGGTATTTGGTTGTTATTCTCTAACAAACAAATATGGGGAGATTGAAAGGCATATGCACCAGCCTATTTGTAATTATCGAAGATTATACTCAACTTAAACAAGAATGTAATAAGTAAATATTAGTCTAGATATCACATGAATCTCATAGGGTTTTATCAGTCAAAAGAATGAAGATTTAAAGTCATTTACTGACTTAGAATAATTCTACACCAGAAGAAGTTCATTTATTTCATCAAGCCTCAGTGAAGTGTTCAAGAAAGTGGATCTATTTAAAGTGACAGAGATTTCAGAAGTGTGACAGGAAACATATAGGTTACAGGGTTTGTTAAAAGGAAAAAGAAGATGGACCCCAGCTTAAAGTCAAAAGATGAAGAACCGTCATTGAAGTTAGTCGCTCATGAACCAGACAGTACATCGAGTGTCAACATCAATCAGTGGAAGTTCGTCATCAAATTCATTGGTTCAAAAATTGGTTCTGCTATCAAAACCTTGCAGTAATTCTCTCTTAATTATTTAAGTTAGTTGGTTGATTTATCTAATAAATTAATTAATTAAGTCAGTTGGTTGATTTATTTATTAAATTAATTCTGATAGAATTAATTTATTATGTAAATTAATTAATAAGTTAATTATTTAGAATTAATTAAAAGCTGAAAATACTATCAAAATGAGCTAGAAAGACTATCCAACAATAGTCTTTCCAGTTCAAACTGATAGTCTTTCCAGCTTAACTGATAGTCTTTCCAGTTCAAACTGATAGTCTTTCAAGCTTAACTGATAGTCTTTCCAGTTCAAACTGATAGTCTTTGTCTTTCCAACTTAACTGATAGTCTTTCCAATTCAAAATGGATAGTCTTTCCAGCTTAATTGATAGTCTTTCCAGGCCAAAAGCATAGTTTTTTTAGTTATTTAATGGCGTACATGTGATTAAAAGAAAAGAAGACAGTCTTTCCAAGAAAAGAAAAGTGGCGTACATTATTGATTAAAAGGGAGTTGACTTGTGAAATAAAAAGACAACGCAGTGTACACAAACAAATACAAGACAGAAACATCAACATTACATCCCTCTATGTCTTCACCAACCAATTGTCGGAGCAAATCTTGTACAGTGAATCATTTCTATCATTATTGTTAAATCCAAACCACTAGAAGTTATTTACTTGTAATTGTTTGACAATCTAGCGGATCATAATCCCTAGAAATTATCTCGAACTACTTTTTAGTATTCGATCTTTTTATTACAAAAATAGATAAATTCATGTCGAATTTATTCTAGATTTGTTTTAAATAGTTTGAGGTTCAAACCTTGTAATATGTACTGTATTTGCAACACCCTTCAAGTTTAATATAAATTATATTTAACTTTAATTTTGTTTTATTTCATTCCGTACTTATTTGTTCTTGATTTGTTATATCACGAACCGAACAAATTCAATAAAACGGTACAGTTTGTATTCAACCCCCTTTCTACAAACATATCAGGACCTAACAATTGATAAATGGGGAAAGACATATTCATGCACAAATGAATCTGCTCGAATATCACAGATATTAACCAACAAGAATTTTTACTATATGGTTATTGCATTACAAATTTGGTGATGAAAGACTGTGTTAACTTAAAAATGCAAACAAGAGGCCAATTAATCAAAGGAAATCATGTGCTCTCTCTGTGTACGGAACAAACCTAAAATGCTGAAAAAGAAGATCAACAAATAACAATCAATCAAAGAGTTTCACACCTTAGCAGCAGAAGACCAACTGTACTGCAGCACAAGTGACTTGTACAAAGCCTCCAACTGCGCAACTTCACTCGAGGAATACTGTGCATTTTCAGAATGTAGTCCTAAACACTTATGTAGCCCTTCATAGTATCTGTAAAGATCCGTTTAATAGAAAATAATAGAAAATGCAAGACAAACTTGCTCTACAAATAATAGCGTCTTCTACACAGATGCAACTGGTGATATAAAGTTGGTTATGTAATATATTTAATGGAATATTTCTCCGAAAAAAAACAAAGATTCATGTTTGCATTAAGCTCACAATGGCTTCAATAAGCAAATCTATTTGAGTCTTCAATTTCATCCCCAAAAACATATATTACCTGTAATTGTCAGGATTCATCGAAACTAACAATCTATACAACTCTTCACCTTCTTCCAATCGGCCAAGCTTTACAAGAAGGGAAACCTCCACTTCCTTATATGACAACTTATCAACCTGTGGAAACAAGCACCAAAATAGTTCAAAGTAAGGTTCAACCAGAGATTTAACCTAAATTATTATGCTAATTGTAATAAGCACTTACAATTTTTGACCTCTTTTTGTGCAACTCCTCAAGAGCTTTCTCAATTAAGTTACATTCCTCAAGTAAAGAAATCTGAAAAAGTAACAATTTCACTATACAGTCAGCATCCTGTACAATGATATAGTTTCTTAATCTTATGCATCACCACTGCAATTAGGTATTGCAGTGTCATTTTTCAACTATTTCTTTTGGACACTGAGAACCTGTAAACACCATTAAATGTTATGCTCCATTAATTAAATTACAAAGTCTTCCAAAATATTTAAAGGAGATAATAGAGGGAGGACAGACTGCAAGATAATAGCTGCGAGAGTATCAATTTGTGGATATAGAATCAATTGTACCATCCAAAATCCAAGTACTGTGACTTGATTGGTCAAATATGTCCGGTTACTCTGTTTTCATAATGTATAGGCTCATTATATAAGTTAGCTCAAAGCCTCAAACAACTTGGATAAATCAAAATTCATAAACATTAAAACTATAATGGCCAGTCAGTCTGTTTTTATAATGCATAGACTCATTATGTTAGTTAACACAAACACTTGGATACATCGTAATCATCAATACTACCTACGTGTGTTTGCTATTTGACATGTTTTCCGAAACAGAGGATAACATAACAGTTTGACTCAAAACTTGAACACACACAATCAAAACATTTACATCCTAGATACAACATTTGCATTTTAGGCAAGTTACCTTGTACAGCAGCATTTCCCCATGCTCACAACGTTCATTTTCTGGAGGATGATTGTCATCGAGAGTTCCCTCGTATGCTTCAAGGATATCAACTGCTTTTGATGCACTGCACAAGTAAAAGAAAAACAATTGAGTACTGCATCTTCATACGAAATGGGGCGATTTCTAATTTCAGTCACCAAAAGTAGAAGCTATTAGTGGTACCACATAGGATGACAAAACCTCACAACAAAAAATTTAACTTCCTAAAAATCATCTGCCACACAAAGATTCTCACCTTTGACTTTCATGTTTGTACCATATAAATGTCAAGTCATTTTACTATTTAATAATATGAAAATGCATACTTGTCAAGGGCAGCAATCATATCCATTAGGTGACAATAAAAATTCTAAGGTTTTGATATTCTCATCATAACCAATTAAAAAGCTGATATAAGATCCATGACAGTAATATCCAAGTTCACCAACTTAATACATGCATGTGCATAAAACATGCACCATGCTCTTACGTCATCTGGCTTGTCTCTTTGTAATTTAATAATCTTAACAAAAATTTAGAGGAACGGATGCTATTGATTCAACAAGCAGACAGTAACAGTGATCTACTTCCCAGTTCCCACTACCCAAAAAAATCAAAACCCTCTTCAAACTAATAAATAAAAATGGTTTTGCAAGTTGTATTGTTGCTAAAGAAATTACAAACATATAACATAGTCAATCTGGGACAAATTGCATAATCTCTATTGTAACTGTCACGATGACTAAAAATCCCAAGAAAGTGCAATTATTTTGCCTAATATATAATTTTAACATTTCTTGCAGAACATAATTACTTTGAGTTGAAGTGCTGGGCTACGGCAAAGCCAATCCAGTTCATCCGTTGACTTGGTTTCAATGTCAGCAACTGTTGTCTAGTTTCCACAAAACCTTCCAGATCCCGCATCTGTGCCTGTAACAGAAAAGCTCCATATTTGCCAATATTTCAACAAATCCATCAACTCTTGATGGACAGAAAATCAATGTGTAACAACGAGACTCTGTAACTGAAACAGAGTAGTTCCATACCACAAGTGTAAAACAAATAAATAGGAAAGTAGCGGTCAACTGATATCTAATCTAAGTTCAAAAAGTTTGCCAGTATTCTTTTAAATATATTTTAAAACTGACATATAAGTAAAATCTAATGATATATTAAGAACAAACAAACATTATTGATTTATTGCTATATTTGATATAGCTGAACAATGCAGGTGCATCACACTTAAGTAGGCATGTTAAACATAAAGTTATGCACAATTAGGCTCTAAATCTGCAGTCTGTTCTGTCACAAAACTTCCATTAAAATATGGTCTATTCTGACTTGTAGGATTTTTTCGCCATTGCTTCTTTCTTCCATTTTTATACATCAGAAAGAAACCGAGAGATTTACCTCCCAAACTTGTGAAGTATAAGACTTACAAATGTGGCAGTGAGCACATATAGCACACTAATATTAAGTACCTACCAATTTGTATAGAGCACCATATATCTATGTGGGGGGGGCATCTAAAAGCTCCTTCATAATAAATATATATTATGCAGCTGAATCTCCAAAAAGCTCAGCAAACTACTGATGCCCAACTTTAATCCGAATGCCCATACACAATATGCAAATGCAGCATACCTGTAAAAGGGACAGGTCCCTGAGTATTTCTAGGTTGTCAGGATCAATCCTTAATGCATTCCTATAGCATTTAATCGCCTCTCTATAATTCCTGTCTGACCGGTATAGCAGACCGTAAACGTGCCAGCAAACATGACTTTTTAAGTCATTCTGTATTAAACATTTGCAAGGCTTAGCTTCTAACAGAAAAAGAATGACATTCAAATGTTAATTAAGTAATGCACAATCAGAAAACCTTCTCACCTTCAGTCCAAGTCGGACAAGATCATAAGCTTCCGACTTCCGGTCCATGCAATTTAGTGTTAGCCCCTTCATCGACAGAGTTTCTGGCATCCAGTAAATTGGAGATGTGAGCACATAATTAGAGGTCCATCATAACAACTTCTAAGTCACATATAAATTATACAAATAACAACTAATCAAATCTATAACATAATTTCTGAAACTTTAACCACTTGCTAAAAAGTAGGGCCAGAAAATCTTCCCCTGATACAGAACATTCTCCCCCAATGTGATGTAATTTCCTATAACTAACAAGGTCTCCTGCAACACATACAATCTCCGACTGAAATTAGCTTACTAACAAGATACACAGCAGTCGCTGAAACTTGAAAGCAAGACTATGGCGAGGTAAATTGGCATGACTTTAACACATTTAGCATGTTTTTACCAACTCGGAAAAGCACTTGCATGATTCTAGTTAAAAATCATGTAATGGCCGGTTACAAAAGGATATAGAAAAGATAAAATTGTGCTTCGGGAAACAGGTAGATGTTACATAAAACCACAACACACTGATATAACCTCTGAAATTTAAAGAAGTGGTCTTGAGAGTCAAAAACCTCGCCGAATCATTTAATTTTTCTACATTCCAGTACGCATAAAGCAAAATCTTCATAGTACATGTCTCCTCACTAGGAAGTTATACTTGGTCCCCGTGTTAAAATTTCCTCTAGTTGGTTGTTTTATTCATTCGCCAGTTCATTAAGTTGCAACTAACACTAACTCCGAGAGTCTGAGCATATCAATCAGCATTGCAAATTCTAAGCTTCAGAAGGGTGTGACAGTTTTCTCATTTCTCCATTCTTTCAGTTGCAAATCATAATACTTAATCAAAATATTTAAAGAAATCACAAAAAATTGGAGTGGGCATAAACGAGAAACAGATTTCATGACATCACGAAATGAGCATATCTAGAACGGATACAATTATAACAAAAGGTAACAAAATCATCTCTCTCGAATATACATATAATTGTAAAATATGCTATAAAACTGCATAAATTGCACACAGTTTCACTCACCTCCATGATTGGGAAACTTCTTCAGTATAGAGTCTGCAGCCTTTAATCCTTTCTTATATTGTTTTGTTTCATATGATTTCTGGAACAACATAGATGTAATCATAACATTATTATGCTTATTAGAAGTATTTGATCCACAAGCTTCTTTAAAAGATGCAACGTAAAAGATGCTGATAATGAAACGGTGAAGCAGAAAGGTATTTTTTGATGGCGTAGAACAGTAAATCAGTCAGTCAGTGAAGTGACAAATTCAGAACGGAATGATAATGACTTCAAATTACCACATAAACTCTGAATAAAAGAACAATACTAGTGGACCTATTTATATACCTGCCCAAATGTCCAATAAGAAACTAAGAAAACTCAGAATGAAGCAATTCACAAATTTTCATAGATACATATACGTACTCAGCTACTGAAACTTTAGAAATGAGTACTCCGGTCAATTTTCCCTTAGGTAAATGATATGAAACCCCCTTACTGCTACTGTGAATCACTCTATCCTAATACTTTGCCTTGGAAAGATCAGGTTTGGCAAATATCATATGTGTTTGCATATTTGATTATGAAATGTATGTGTGCTAATCTAATTTAGTGACAGAAGCTACGAAAGGATTAGGTTTGTTTTATCATAAAACAACACATTCAGGTAGTGGATAAGAGACAATAGCCTCGTTAACATCACGAAAAACACAAGACATATTTCTCTCGAGTCTTTACTTCTTCCGATTACTTCAATCAAAGCTGCACTACTCTCGTATTAACTCTCAACAAACATAATTGCACATTACATGCAAACACACTTACAAAGCACAATTAAAAATATAAACCTTCAAATACGACAATTCAAAGTCAATTGAGTTCCGAAAATGATAACAATTCAATTTTAAGTTCAAAAAGTCAATAAATAGCAAACTCTACACTCAGCAGCTATAAACAAATTAGAGCTAGGTATTAATTAAAATTTACACAAAAATGAAAAATAATGAAAAAATAAAAGAGAAGTTGAATTTAGGGTTTTAGTAAAACAAACAGCATAGAATCGAAGAACACAATAATTAATAATTAATTCAAATTTAAAGTGTAAAAAAGATAGTTGAAGTGAGAAGGAGAGGAGTGCTTACGACGATGAGTTTAAAGAGGTTGGCCTCTTTAGGAGGAAGAGAGACTCCCATTTTTAGAGTCCAAAGTGAGGTTGCAAGTATATGTGGGAGCGTGTATGTATATATGGCGGAGAGAATCCAAGGATGAAAGAGGTGTGGGTGTAGTGTGGAGTGGTGGCGTTTATTTGCTGCAACCCTACTACTGCGAGGCGACAAACAGAATGAGAAAATAAACAAATGAAAAAAGTTGTAAAATATATATTATCGATTATATATATATATCAGCTTAAAATCGTGCGATGCATGGGTTATTTTTAATAAAATAAAGATATTAAAATATGTTTTAAAATAAATAATTAACAGTTTGTTCGTGATATTTATGGAAAAGAAAGGTTTTAGTAAGGAAAATAGAAATAGAAAAAGAAACATGTTTTAGTTGAAACGGGTAATTGCCCGTAATTAAAAAAAATAAGTAGGTGTAGTAAACTTTTTTTAAATAATTAAAGATATTAAAACAAATAAGTAACGGTTTAGTCGTGATATTTTTGGAAAAGAAAGGTTTTAGGAAGGAAAAATAGAAAAAGTAACATGATTTAGTTGAAAAAGGTAATTGTCCATAATTAAAAATATTAAAATAAATAAGTAAGATTTTGTCTGTAATCTTTTTATAAAGGAGGAGTTTTACTAAGAAAAAATAGAAAATAGAAAATGTAACATGTTTTAGTTAAAAAAATTAATTGCCCGTGATTTTTAGAAAAACGGGATTTTGTTAAAAAAAAATAGATAGATAGATTTGTTTTTAATTATTTAATTTGATTTGAAAATTATATAAAATTATAATAAACATGAATTTTATAAGTTTAATATAATAACATTACTAATATGTATATGTTGCCATTGGTATTTTTAGTTAGAAGAGGAGTTGTTTTATTTAGAAAATATAAAAAGGTAATGTGCTTAAAAAGGCAATTAGTTATTTATTTATAATCATACAAAATTATATTACTTTTTTATATGTATATATGTTATCTGTGTTATTTTTAGAATATTTGTTGTTTAAGTTAAAAAATATAAAACATGTAAAACATGTAATATGTTTTAACCGAAAAGGGTAACCAATTATTTATTAATAATTACATAAAATAAATTACCATTTTTTTATATATGTTGTCCGTGTTATTTTTAGAAAATGAGTTATTTTACTTAGAAAATATAAAACAGGTAATGTGTTTTAGGTGAAAAAGGTAATTGGTTTGAAATATTTAATAATATTACCATATACATATATATTGCCCGTGTTATTTTTAGAAGATTAGTTGTTTTAGTTAGAAAATATAAAATAGGTAATGTGTTTTAGCTGAAAAAGATAATTGGTTATAAATAAATTGATTATAGTTAGACCCGTGAAACGGCCAAAATACCGACAGACCAAAACTTTTAATGTAAGTAATATGTTTTAACTGAAAAGAGTAACTAATTATTTATTAATAATTACATAAAATAATATTACCATTTTTTTTAACCAAAAAGAGTAACCAATTATTTATTAATAATTACATAAAATTATATTACCATTTTTATATATATGTTATCCGTATTATTTTTAGAAAATGAGTTATTTTAGTTAAACAATATATAACAGGTAGTGTATTTTAGGTGAAAAATGTAATTGTTTTGAAATATAATAATATTACCATATATATCCCGTGTTATTTTTAGAAGATGAGTTGTTTTAGTTATAAAATATAAAATAGGTAACGTGTTTTAGTTGAAAAAGGTAATTGGTTACATATAGGCCCGTGAAACGGCCCAAATACCGACCGACTGACCGACCAACGATCGACCAAAACTTTTAATGTTTCGTCTTTAATAATATAGTATATATAGGGATAGGCAAGACAGAACCAATCACTAAAAAAGAACTTTAGAATTGTTATAAGCCGTTGGATTATTATTAGATCAACTGTTCAGATTCAACTCATTTTTATATACAAAATCTTATAAGGGTATTCTTGGAATAAAAGGATTCTACTGCCGAACTTATTTTGTTTCATAGTATAAATACAGTGTTCTGTAGCTGAATTTTAAAAGTTATGCATATGGACTTCAAAGTTCTACAACTGAACTTACTTTTTTTCACAAAGTTCTACAAGTGAACTTGATTATTTTTATAATGTCCAGCTCTTGAACAATGTTATTCACATTATTTTCATACCATAATTTTCGTGTTCTACCGCTGAACATAAAAGTCATGCAATCGAATTTGAAATCAAACACACAAATTTTAAAGTTCTGCAACTGAACTTACTTGTATTTAAATGTTCAGCTGCTGAACACTGTTATATGATATTGTGTTTATACAATAACTTGAATATTTTCACAAAAAATGATAAAAATAATTGGGGAAATTTTATGATTATGATGGAGAATTTTGTGATCGATATCGATGTATGATTATTATCGTTAATAAAATATTAATTAGCTCTAAATTATGTATTTTGTGTTTTTGGACAACTTTACCCATGACCTTCATATAATAAATATATATTATTTTAAAAAATAAGATAGAGTTCTAAGGGTTCTAAGGTTAAGGGTTCTACAAGGAACATGACCCTATATATATATATATATATATATAACTATATATTATACGCTGACAGAACGGCAAAGTTTGCCGATAAATTGCCTCTGAATTTACCCATACACCCTTTTATTTATTGAAAATAACAGCGCTGGCCCCTGCATAACACGACATCTATTATAGTCTCATCCCCAAATCCCCAAATTTCATTGCACATCATCTCCAAATTCCATCATCGAAGTAGTTCGCCCTCTCCGATTTGTCCAAATTCCATCGTCGGAGTAGTCCGCCCTCTCCGATTTGATTATACACCCTCATCCTTCAACCCATCAGGACAGTGGTCCAACCGCATACTTACGATTCGATTTGTGAGAAGTCGGCCTCTGCTTTCAATTTTTCCACTTAAAAGATTTCTCCGTTTGCGCAACTGAATTGTTGCTGTCAGTGTAAGATTTCTCCACTTGTATTCAGTTTATAATTTTGTTCGTTTTATTGCATGTAATTATGAGATGTCAATTCTTTGTTCATGTAATTGCTTCAAATTGCATTCTGTGTTATGTTTATTCAATTCTTTGTTCATGTAATTGCTTCAAATTGCCTTTTGTGTTATGTTTATTATCGTTGCTGCAATTTTCCATATTTATTCCAGCTAAACTTCTGTAGTGTTGCACCAACAGCCACCCACGTAAATATACATTATGATAACTCCTACTCTATTTTACCAGATGGTAATGTAAAAAAAGAACGAACCAAGAAATCTGCTTCTGAAAATAAACCCAAGGCCGCAGCTGAACAAGAAATCTGCATAAGTAGCCTTGATATCTGTGTTGGTCTCATCACAAAAGTTCAGAGGCATCCTGATGCCGATTCTTTGTATGTGGAAGAAATAGATGTGGGTGAGGGAACTCGTTGAAATTATTATATTTTTCATAAGTTGTTGGATTGGAGAAGGCTCTATAGCTTTAAAATTTTTGAATTAGCTTCCATAAGAGTGGACACCTTATATTCATTTCTATAAATCAAATAGATTACAATTACAAAATAATTTATCCAAAGGACACATGATCCGGCGTTTTCTGCAAGTTTTATGATTTAAATCCTAATGTGTGTTTAACCAAAGGTTATCCATTTGGTTGGATTATTTTAGACTATATACGTTAATAATAGAAATCACTATATATATTTTAATCGAGAGTAAAAACTAAGTGTACTCTGGTTTGGTGATTGAGGTTTTCCATCAACTTTTGAGAAGGAGACAATACTTGAATGAAGAAAGTGGCTATACGAGGATTGATGAAGGTTTATTCTTGGATTTTTGCACAACCCTCATATCTTTTTTTTTAAACGAGTTTTTTCCTTTCGAATTTTCCATTAATTATCAAGAAGACATTGCTTGAAGGAAGGAAGTGGCTATACTAGGATTAAGGAGGGCTTTACTGGTTGGACTTTATGCACAACCTTCATCTCCTGCCATTTTATCCTTCGCATAGTGTCTTCCTTTAGTTATTTGTGACGCCCCATATAATTGCAATTCCAGAAGAATCTGCATATTGCTGCAGCAGAAAAAACAAAGCAACCATTTACCCCTTCATTCTGTAGAAATGAATCTGGTATGTTTATGTCATTTACACTTAACTGTGTTATCTGTCCTGAATAGTCGGGTAAAAAGTTCCAAGAAATTAGCTGTAAAAAGACCAAATTAACCTTATTCTACTGAAAATAACGACAATGCCCCTTTTTTAATCCAGCATCCATTCCACAGACTCATATCCCCAAATTCCATCTGTGCAAACAATCTCGTCCTCGAATCTCATCGGTTGTCGGAGCAAATACCCAAAACAGCCTCCAGCCTTCATTGTGTTTGTAAATTTATGTGTTTATTTGTGTGTTTTGCTCCTTTTGTTGTTGTCCAGGTGAGTAGTTGATGATTAGTGGGTGTTTATTGGGTTTATTTCTGCTTAAAACCTTGTTTTTATGTAAAGAATACTCCCTTATACAATTCATCTGTGACAAATTAATCAAATAGAGAATAATAGTTTACATTCTAAATTACAAGGAAACACTACCAAATTAATGCATCATTGATGCTCTACTTTCATTTCAGACGACACCTTATGCTTTATAGTATGTGCAGTAGTCGCATTGGCCTTTAACTTGCTCAAAGAAATAACAACACATTTGTCTTAAGGATATAATAGTTGTGTAGCATGTTGGATTCCATCCATTCCCGACCATAAATTTAATCACTCATGTACCAAGTTTGTGTATACTTTGAAATGCATATGTAAACCATTTTGTTTGATACACCTTAAATTTAAACAAATGCATTCTTTGTTATGGGAATGTGAACTAGCGGGGCACATTATACACTATATAACTTAATTTGTCAAATTATGAAACCCAATCTAATATGAATGGATCAGTAAAGTAATTGCATATTATTTGTTGGTTTAAACATAGATAACTGAAATTCAGTTGAAATTACTTACATACTAATCTAAATCAATTATTATATATATCTCGCATTTAATCCAGCATCCAAGAAATTAGCTGTAAAAAGACCAAATTAACCTTATTCTACTGAAAATAACGACAATGCCCCTTTTTTAATCCAGCATCCATTCCACAGACTCATATCCCCAAATTCCATATGTGCAAACAATCTCGTCCTCGAATCTACGTTATAACTCAAAACTCAGACTATCATATGCCTTTCTAGAATGTTGATGTTCTTACAAGTTTCCTTAAATAAAAAAAATATGGGAATTGCAAACATACTTCTTATGGCTTCTGGGCAAAATTATTTGTGGATATAATTACATGTATCATATCATTGTCCACCGCTTAATACAGTTTGACAAGTTATATGTGGCAAATGTTTCATTACAATGTAAATTTAGTAGTTTGTACACACCTATTTATATGAACCAAAAACTAATTACTTTTTGTGCTTCTCCCATGTGATATTTCCCTTGCTATTTGTCATGTCTGCAACCTTAATTTTCTTCTACCATAACCAGTTCACACTCCCGGCTCTACGAACTTCATGCACGTTGTAAATTCTTTTTGTTTTGGTTC
Source organism: Heracleum sosnowskyi (assembly GCA_030848705.1). NCBI lineage: Eukaryota > Viridiplantae > Streptophyta > Magnoliopsida > Apiales > Apiaceae > Heracleum > Heracleum sosnowskyi. Next base: position 38,719,712 of record CM061244.1, read on the forward strand.
TTTTAGTGTGCACCCAATCAATGTTTATGACAACTCAATACTTGTAATGCCTTCCAGTTGAAATAGGTGAGACTCCTCCTGGTGAGGCCGCAACAGCCACTTTGGATGAAAATGGAGGAAATGATGCTTCAGATGAGAATCTTGGAAGTTCTACTGGTGAGCAAGCAAATTCCATAGGTTTGTGGTTTAACGGTCCTCGCTCTTTTGCAGTTTCTCAAATCCCAAGCATGCAAGAGTTTAACAGTATAATCTATATTCGCATCCATGTGAATAAAACTTAATGAAAAAAAAATGAGGGATGGATAAGAATTTGCACGTTTCTGCAGTAGATTAACTGTTTCAGATTCCATACCAAAAAAAATTTAAACTATAAAGAAGTAGAGATTTAAAAAAAATTAGATAAAGGTGGAGCTTGCTTTATTCACTTTCAATGAATTTTAGTGGTACTTCATACTTCAGTCATAAATGAAAGTATTTACACAATATTGACACAACTTGATAACGTAGGAAATGGTTCTTTACCAGTGCCCTAAAACAAGAGCAGGACTGAACTGTGGACTGTTTGTGCTTAAGTTCAATTACTTTGAATAATTAATTTAATAATCCTGCATGGCCGGCTTAGCAAACAAAAAAGGGGCCCTAGCATATGGCTTAGCCCCTCCCATGTCGGTCCTTTTATGAATGAGTCCTTAATCTCCATTAAGGATTGATTTGAAAATTTTTGTGTTGTGTATAGTGCATCATCCAAGCTGCAAATTCTTATTCCGTGTGAAACTGTTGATGCAAAAATTTGAAAGTTGGTGTAATAATAATGCTGCTATAGATTTGTGGTTGTTCCATGGATGTGAGTTTTAATATTGACTGTGCGTATGCATGATTTGTGTAACCTGTTTCTTTGTTGACATGTACAACTACTGGACTATCCAGGATCACGTCGTCTGCGTCAGAACATTGACATGAAGAAGAAACACTTTTGTGAGTTGCAAAGTTAATTTATTTTTAGATTTGTATATGTACCCTCATACTTAAATACCTACCTCATTCGCTTAGGTTCTTTATTCTGCTGTAATTTTTACATTGATTTTGGTTTCCCTCTTGCAGTTGAGAATAATTTAATGTTGGATCTGGGCAACCACGATCAAACATATGGATGTTGTGGGGCCATGGTTTGGCCTGCTGAATTTACCGGAAGACATGTGGACAATGGACCAAAGGGATATTCAATTTGTTGCGCAAAAGGGAAGGTCCAGCTGCCATTATTACAAGAAACACCTCCAGAGTTACTCGGCCTATTGACATCTAATAAGAGGCAATCTAGAATCTTTTTCAAGAAAAGTCGTGTTTATAACAACATCTTTGCCTTTTGTTCTTTTGGAGGCACAATTGATGATTCTGTGAATAAGGGCAAAGGGCCATATGTCTTTCGCGTGAGTGGGAAAACATACCACAACTTTGGGTCTTTGATGCCACCAGATGGTTGTTTGCCTAAATTTGCACAGTTATACATGTATGATGGACAAGAGGCCATTGACCATCGGGTTAATTTTCCTAGGAATAGAGATGATGTGGATCCAAGTATTGTTCAAATATTACAAGATATGCTCGAATGTGACAATTGTTTGGTGGGAATATTCAAACAGGTTCGTTTGAGATTTAATGATGCGGAACAAATACCAGTTCGCCTAAGATTGTTTGAGAGAAGACTAAGTGATGGCCGATTTGAAAATATGCCGAGTGAAAATGATTATGAGTTTGCAGGCCTTGCTGTGGATAATGAATTCGCAAATGAGAGGGATATAGTTGCTGAGGATAAAATATTCATATTGAAGCACATCAGTGATTTACATCCTTCATTTATGTCTTTGCAATATCCTCTGCTCTTCCCCTTCGGAGAAGATGGCTACATAACTAATATAAACCACATGAATGTGACTACCTCCGAAGGCCGGCCGAAAAACACGGTTAGTCAGCGTGAATATTATTCATTTAGGTTACAATACCGGGTCGGAGAGGGTAGAACTTTAATACTTGGTGGTCGGCTGCTTCTACAATTTCTAGTTGACGTTTGGTGCTCCATTGAACGTGGTAGGTTGCAATGGGTCCGTACACATCAATCTATAATTAGGTCCGATTTGTATAACAACATTGTTGATAGCTTTAGACGTGGTGATGTTGTCGCCACAGATGTGGGAAAACACATTATTTTGCCCTCAAGCTTTACAGGTGGATACAGATATATGCAGTAAAACTTTCAGGACTCCCTTGTTGTTTGCAAAGAGTATGGGCACCCAGATTTATTCATAACCTTTACTTGCAACCCAAAATGGGATGAAATTCAGAGTGTTGTTCACTCAGCGGGCTCCCAAGATGCTTCTGTGCGGCCAGATATTATTGCACATGTATTTAAAATGAAGCTAGATGCCATGATGGATGATTTCACAAAGAATGACGTCTTTGGACGTGTGCTGGCAGGTATTTTCATCGTTACCCAAATACTTCAAGACATAAAACTGCATACACAATGACTTCTGCGTATATGATTCTAATGTGTGTTTTTCTCTCACTTTCACTTTCACTTTGACACATACCTCCTACCATTTTGTGCATGCTTAATGTGATCAATACTGGCAAATTAACTAACTTTTGTGTATATGATTCTAATGTGGAGTGTTTTAGATCAATACTTGCATTTTACCTTAAACATAGGAAAACATTTTTTACACCTTCTATTGATAGAAACATAAGGCATAGGAAAACACTTTTTATACCTTCAGTTAGGATGTTCATCGTTAACGACCACCCAATAAAAGTTGACAGAGTTAATGGTTTCATGTTTAAATTTAGCAAGTAAACATGATTGTTGTAGTTTACACTATATGTGTAAAACAATTCCACCTTGGCTATTTTGTTAAATGTTCAGCACCATAAAAACGGTTTAATATTTGATTTTAGAAAACAGCCATGATTGTTGTTATCTGCAATAAACGTGTAAAACAATTCGCCCTCCCCTATTATAAAAAATTGAGAATACCATAGTATGATTGAATTACTTAATATTTACATCAATATTTTATTATTTACTAAATGTTGTGTATACGTTAATTGGGGTTAATTTATTATACAATTTTGAATATGTGTGTGTGTGCCATTCAGGATGGACTAGATGGTTTAAAATTTTGATTTGCTTAATCTTTATGAAACGATAATGGCTGGATTTTATCACATTATATCTTATTGCCAGTGGTGTACACAGTTGAGTTTCAAAAGCGAGGCCTCCCGCACGCTCATATTGTGTTATGGCTACGTGATGGGGACAAATTAATAAATCCAGAAGACATTGATACTGTTATATCTGCAGAAATACCTGATAAAGAGACCGATCCAATTGCTTATAAGGCTGTCTCCCAATTTATGATGCACGGACCGTGTGGGGAGGCAAATCCTAAATGCCCCTGTATGTCCAAAGGTCGATGCACAAAACATTACCCGAAGGCCTTCAACAGTACCACGTCTGTGGATGCCGATGGCTATGCTCTGTACAAAAGAAGAGATATGGGAAGAATGGTGGAGTGCAACAAGATACATTTGGATAATAGGTAATCTAAAACTATGTCATGTTTGCACGTTCAGAACCTACTTGTTACATTTATAAAATAATATATGCATTTTACCATTTTTTGGCTGGCCGCAGGCACGTAGTTCCTTATAATCGCGGTTTATTGGTCAAGTATCAAGGACACATAAATGTTGAATGGTGTAATCGTTCTTTATCCATTAAGTACTTATTTAAATATATTGGCAAAGGCCATGATACAGCCACCATTGTTTTGGAAAGAAATGACCACCAAATCATTGATGAAAATGAGGCATCCACCTCTCGTAAAAGGGTAGATTCAGATGAAATTAACAATTATCTCTCATGTCGATATGTATCTGCAGCGGAGGCAGCTTGGCGTATATTTGAGTTTCCCATACACCACAGAGAACCCTTTGTGTAGCGATTATATTTCCACCTTGAAAATGAACAAGAGGTTAGGTTCCGTGATAATGAGACTTTACCAGAAGTTGTCCGTCGAGTTGATCTTGATGGCACAATGTTCGTCCAGTGGTTTGTCAATAATAAAGCCGAGGAAGCTGGCCGTCATTTAACATTTGTTAAATACCCAACAATGTTTAGATGGGATGGATCTACTAAGCGTTGGTTGCGGCGGAAAAACAAATTGATGTTATTGGGCGTATGGTTTATGCTCATCCTGCATCTGGGGAAAGATTTTACATGCACTTATTATTGAACTTTGTTGTCGGGGCAACATCTTTTGAAGATATTAGAACCGTGGACGGAGTCGTTTACTCAACTTATAAAGAAGCATGTTTCCGAAGAGGCTTGCTTGAATCAGATAAAGAATGGCACATTGCACTCGAAGATGCGTCCCTCTATGCTAATGGTCCACAACTATGTGATTTGTTTGTTACATTATTGGTTTTCTGTGAGGTAAGCGATGTAGGAGACCTTTGGGCAAAACATTGGACTGCATTAGCTGATGATATTGAATATACGAGGAGAAAAATTACCAATTTTCCCACTCTCACAATCAATAATAATGACACACAAATGCTGGCACTAGAAGCTATTAGTAATTTGTTAAAGCAGTATGGCAAAAAATTGGCTGATTATCCCGGTTTACCGCAGCTTAACACTGTTACCACTTCAAAGTAAAAGAACGAGCTATTAGTTGAAGAAATGATGTATGACCGGGAAAAACTCCGGCTTAAGGCGGCTGCCAATTTAGATTGTCTTAATCAAATGCAACGTATTGTATTTCAAACGATTATTGATTCTGTGGAGTTGTCCTTAGGCGGCATGTATTTTGTTTATGGGCCTGGTGGTACTAGGAAGACCTTTTTGTGGTCAACTATCATATCTAAGTTAAGGAGTGAAGGTAAAATCGTCCTCGCATTTGCCTCTTCTAGCATAGCTTCTCTTCTGCTTGATGGTGGCAGGACAGCTCACTCTCGCTTTAAAATACGTATTGATGTTAATGAATTCAGTTGCTGTGACATTAAACAAAATACATATCTTACAGAACTAATATGCAACACAAGCTTAGTCATATGGGATGAAGCGACAATGCATCACCGATTTATATTTGAAGCAGTAGATCGTTCTTTCCATGATATTCGTTTTAAGGTCAATCCTGATGCACGATCCTTGCCATTTGGTGGCATTACAATTCTCCTTGGCGGGGATTTTAGGCAGACATTGCCCGTGGTTCTAGAAAAGGGGAGAGAGGAAATTGTGGCATCCAGTATTACAAAATCCCCATTATGGCGATCTTGTAAGGTTTTCCCACTGCTTGAAAATATGAGAATTGAAAGAAATGTGCCTCCAATTACGATTGACGGCAGAAATGTTGCTTTTAAAGATTGGGTTTTGGCTTTAGGCGATGGTTCCGAGCCATCATTCCTCCTTGGTGATGATCCTGATCCCTCATGGATCAAAATACCAGACGAGGTACACTGTTCAAAAATTCCTGCTGTACTTAGTCTGCCTGTTATTTTTCCCACTGAACATACGTGTATAATAAAAACATACAATACTGTTACACAATCCAATGTAGTTAGTACTTATTGCTTTTAAACGTATACTTTCTTAGAATGATCTTTAGTTCATTAACAGACAGGTGCGGAGCAGTATTGGTTATAAGGACATTCCAGCATAAATTGACAAACCAATTTGTTGCTTCAGTTAGTATTGTATATAAGAAAACCACTATTGTAGTCCTTTACAAGATATGATCACAGAATAACTCCAGTTAAGGATAGGTTCTTCCTTCCATGGAGACGTATACCCATACCCCTCCTTTTCAACGAGCAAAATATCGCACTGAAACTTATTTATTTGTTCATTACCCAATATTTTAATTCAATTTAGTTGTATGGGCTGATATAAGATATGTGCAACTTCAACGTCAATTCTCACTCTTTGGACATTCAACCATATTTGTTATGTATAGATTGCTCACAACTACAATATTAGGACATGCCAGTAAAGGGACCTTTTTAAATGTTTAAAATAATATAGCTCTTAACCATAGTCACCCTTTGGACGTTTACAAAAGCATGTTCAAAATTGCTGGCACACTTGTGTTTTATAGCCTCAGTTCTTCAATAAATTGTAGCTTCAACTATCACAAAAACGGCTTCAAAAATGCATGTCCCCTTGTCTTTTATATCCTTCTATAACATACAATATAAAATACTAAGTCTCCTGAAGGGTATTACGTACTTTGCATCTTACACAATTTTATTGCAATTTTACATGTTAGTATGCTGCCCAACAGAGCATGTAAATACGTGTTTGCCTTCCTCGTCATATGCAGGTACACGTGGAACACAATGGTGATGCACTGGATGCAATAGTCAATGAAAATATATGGACAACTTCATCGAATACATGGAGATATAGATTATCTACGTGATAGAGCTATATTAACACCTCTCAATGAATTTGTCGAATCTGTTAACAATCAGGTCCTCAAAAGGTTGCCTGGGGATTTTAGGATCTACAAGAGCCGTGACAGTATTTTCAAAGCCTCTTTCAGCAGTGCAGCTGATGAGGCACCGTATCCTCCAGAATATCTCAATTCTTTGAAATTTAGTGGTCTGTCAAATCATGAGATTCAAATTAAGGTAGGTGCCCCAATAATGCTCCTTCGCAATCTAAATCCGAAGAAAGGGTTGTGTAATAGAACTCGCCTCATAGTCACACGATGCTACCCATTCCTCATTGAGGCCTTGATTATAACGGGAAACAAAATTGGGGATACAACTTTCATTCCCCGGATAAATATGTCCCCTGCTGATAAAACATTCCCATTTCTCCTAAAAAGAAAGTAGTTTCCAGTGGTCGTTTCCTATGCGATGACTATAAACAAAAGCCAGGGCAAGACAGTGAAGAATGTATGGTTCTATTTGCCTAGAACTGTTTTTAGCCATGGACACTTTTACGTTGCCGTATCCAGAGTCACTTCCCCAAACGGTTTGTAAATTGCTTGCATTGACGAGGATGCAGGTTCTGCCAGTTACACTAAAAACATTGTGTACCGCGAAATTTTTGACAACATAATGTAGAAGCATATGGGATGAAACTGCCTTGGTTTGGACAAATAGTCTTTTCGGCTTTAATGGTATAACGCAGGTCACCTGTTCAAAAGAACATACTTATCAGGTGGTCTGTTAATTTTGTTGTTACATTTTTATTCCGTTTGTTGTTAGTTAGCCACCTTTAGTCAATTACCTATGGAGTATTGCCAGAGACATAATAATAAGTACGCTTGCTGATAATGTGATGCAAATATGATGGGGATTTATGTAATACTTATGCCGAATAATCAAAGTAGTAAAATATTATTTACTTCTGTTGAATCCTTCAACAGCAGTAATATTATCTGATGCTCGAGAAACTTTCTACTTTATATTTTATTGATTTTCCTTGGTAATTATTTCTATTTATTGTAATGTACAGTAAAATGTCTACAAACTAACAATATTGTTAATTTTGTTAATTTAATGTGTTAATTGATTATTTAAGAAGGAATTTTTTATTGCTATTACTTTGAATTTACAAATCTGATGAAAAAAGTAAATTTCTCTTGAATAACTAATTTTACCAACTATTAATTTCTCGGTAATTATTATATGTTAATTGTTATATGTTAATTATTGGAAAAAGAAATTGATGCGCCTGCCTAAATCACAAAAACAAAAGGACTGTTCCTGCAAAAATGTTTTACATTCCTATAGTTTTGAAAATTGATAAGTATTTAACATTGTGGCTCCGTTACTGTTTCGTATGCTCATTACATTAAATTATGGTCATCATTACTGACCTCAAAACTTGGAGAATTGTTAGAGGAGATTGTGGTACAAAGCTGAATAGCTTTACCAAATGAGTAGTACTAGACACCCCAAAAATTGTTCCCAAAATATTTACAAAATGACGTGGATAACACATGTCTTTTTTTAATTCGTGAACGCATATTAATGCATGCGGGTTCCCATATTATTATTAGGAAACTTACTATTTTAAACATATTTGGTAACAATTTTTGGGAATAGTTTTGGGGCCTCTAGCATTTTTCTTACCAAATATAACACAATATGACAGCATGTAGAAAACCCAAGAAGTAAGGCAGTGGTGCAAACATTTTCAGGGCGAAACTTGATCATGGATTATACACACGGCCATTACAGGGTAACCGAGTTCTCTCAACAAAACGATAGACAAGCAAAATAATGAAAAGTGCGGCACTAAATAACTTGGTTTTCAAATAAAAACACCTATTTGCAATCATGTCAAGCAAGAACATTAAACCTAATCACTTCACTTTAACAGACTACATTTCTGACAAACTGAGTAAAAACTGAACTAGACGAACACGTGTACGTTATTATGAACAACATGACACAAGAACACCTAGACAAATTACGATGAAAATGAAAAACAAGACAAACGAGAAACTCGACAGATTATCATAAGAGTGCCGACGTCCAAACCCATGTAATCTAAGTACAACTATTCGTAAAAACATTGAGCAAAGTGGCAATGTCACAGAACATGCACTCTTCTATCATTCCACAACCATTTGATCCATTTAGTAGCGAGCTTTTAGAATCGAGGGTATGTAAACCACATGTGGCCTGAATATCAACCTTAGGGGCGCTGTTACAGACGACCATGGTCCAATAAATGCTTTGGAGATGTTTGAGAGCGTGAGTTATACTCATCCGGTAATGGGGGTGACTACGGAGACACTTGAGATTGTCCACGGTACTAACACTTGACCTTTGCTTCTTGTACACATTTTTGACCACGAATTTGCCAACCATATAAAGGAACTGCCCGGTCGATGCCATTTCATTCATCACCGTAAAGTGCCTTTCAATATTTCCAAGACCACAGACAATGTCCCTGCACCGACCATAGCAGATGGCATCGTTTATCCTAAGCTGCTCGCCAATACGGAAGAAACGATCAAAATATGTTGCATCTGAAGAGCCACCAATTTGACGATACTTGTAAAGATCTCGCAGTGGAAAATAATCCAACAAAAGAATTATAACAGACCTCCTCTGCGTTTGTGCCCATGCAATGAAAAAGTTGAAAAAATCTTTGAAACTATCCACCACGAGTAATTTCATCAAGGTCACAATCATATCTATAGGTAGGGTTCCAACATTATAATTTTCTGGCTTCATGTTGTTACAGTGGTCAAAGATAAAAAGTTGCAAATGGAGATGGCTTGGACGTATATTTAATTGAAACTTCTGTGGTAATAAGACGAAATACTGCGCATATATATATACGTGAAAGGACTACAACGTATCGACTTTCAGACTACCTTTTCACGTTCTTTTTTAATAAATTATTTTTTCTTTCCTAAATTTAAAATATTCTTTTTACTGACTATTCATAACATTTATATTTACGTTGGTTACTCTTGAAACTTAATCTTCTAAATAACATTTTACAAACACTTTTAATCTACTTTAACTACAATGTCACTTTAATTTACTACAAAATAATCGTTACAAATTCAACCGTCAATCTCTTCTCCATACCTATGAAAAATAGTAAAAAAAATTACGAATTTTTATTGTTACCAACAAGTATTCTAAAAACCAAATTTAGCTTTTGATTTAGTGGTGAGTAAATTTTATTATTTTAATGAAGTTATCCAATGACGTTAACCTATTGTAATCGATTATCGTTAAACCTTTTTTAAGTAATACTCTTGGAACCAGCAAAAAATATTACTTTATCGAATTTATTACTTTATCGATATAATAATAAGATCAAGTAATATTTAATTATTTTAAAGAAAATTATGTACATGTCTTTTTCTATATTTTAAAATTGATAGAATTTTTTTTGTAAATTGAAGTATATTTTTATTACAATAATAAATTTATACTACAAAACAAATTAGAATCAATTAATTAAAATAAAAACAAATATTAAATCCATCACGCTTAGAATAATGTCAATAAAACCAATAATAACGTAAAAATAATTCAAAAATAATGATGGATTAGAAATTTTATAAGAATATCAAGATTTGTCATCTAATGTTATGTAAGGAAATCCCAAAATATATCTACACACGATTATTTACTATATTAGGAATAATGTATATAATGAGACATATTTTTGATATATTTCACCAAAAATATGAACAAAATTAATTTTGAATTTGGTATATATACTATCATCACTTTCTGTATTACTAGTACTAGTTGTTTGAGAAAGTTTATCAGTATAATTATCACTAGATTCATTCTCAATTCTCATTAATTGAAGTATAGTTTCTGTATCTTCATTTGAAATATGTAACTGGTTAAGTTTATCTTTGACTCTACATTCATTTATATATATATATATATATATATATCAGTAAATATTAGTTTATATTTTCATTGGGCCCTTGAGGATTTTTCCAAAAATTAATATTTTATGTTTTTAGCGAATTTATTACTTTATCCCATCGCCCCACCGGGGAAAAATATTATTTTAACGAGTTTATTACTTTATCCAGTATTATTTTATCGAGGTTTAACAGTATATGATACCACAGATTTACTATGACGGAAAATAAATTAAAAATTAACCATTCAACTGTCACTCTCTTTTGCATAGCTATAATAAGTAGTAAAAAAATTTAATTTCTTATTGTTAACATCACAAAATACGAGAAATACAAAATGTGAAACTGATGCGCCCGCCTAAATTACTTCCTAATAAATCACCTTAAATTCCGATTAATTTCCTTAATTCAATGAAATTTACATGTTGTAACTACTCATTATCATAAATTGCCACAAATGATGAGGATACGTTACATCTAGAAATATTAAGGGTTCTAACGCCTAAACAAATTATGGTAATTTCTTTTCTGAAACAACAAATTATGCTATTATAATTTCAACGGGATACGTTGTTTTATAACTATTATATACACCAATGATAGACGAGTTATCTCATTTTCAGAATTACCATCCTTACATATTCAATTCTAAATTTAATAAACCCAATGGTTTCCTCTTAATTAAAAAAAGGTTGTTTTTCACCAAAAAAAATGTATTATTTCATTCATTATGCCTATATTTAAAAACAGATGTTGATATTCCATTCATTATTTCTATATTACTTACCCCTTCAAAATTATAGAAATTTTATGTAACATTCAGACATACCGGTCTTACATATTCATTTTTAAATTTAATAAAACCAAATGTTTTCTCAGACTTATAAAAAAAATTGTTGCTCTTCACCAAGAATTAAATAACTCTTCCTATTCCAGTCATTATTCCTATATTGCAAGTTTGCAACCCTAAAATACCTTGTTTCTTACAACTCTTCCACTCTACCCCTGTACACATCTTATACAATAAGCATCTTACATTTTGCAGACCATAACGCAAATAACATCATGCCTCCTCCATTGACATTGCTATCAGCTCTATCACCAGCAAAAGATTCATATACAATACTTGTACGAGCAACACGTATGTGGGAATCAATCAACAAACGCAGTAATCAAACCATGTTCACCAACATTATTTTCCTAGACGAAGAGGTGAGATGCTCTGCCCCTGTACTTGTACCTCCCCATTTGATCATCTGCAATTAAATTTATGGCGGACTTTATTGTATATCGCTCTTTAACTTTTGTTTATTTCCGGGGTAACCACATGCTTGCCACACTGCGAAACAACCAAAAAGATGCTTTCTTGAACCTTTTTTCTGATCAAGGCGTTTATAAAATATCCAACATTAAGGTGGTGCCAGGGCATGCTCTGTATAGGAGCGTTGATCAAGAACTGTCCATCAACTTCTACTACAAGACCAGGATTGACAAGGTTCTGGACACCAGAATCATACCTAGATACAAATTTGAACTTAAAGAGTTCGAGGAAATGAAGGATTATGTAAACAACGTCAAGTCCTTCACAGGTGAGTTTGAACATCTTTTAATACCAAAACACATTCAATGACTAACAAATTATAAATGTATGTCTACAGATGTAATGGGGATGGTCATAAGTTATGGGCATCTGGAAACAAGAACAAATGGTGCTCGCAAGATGGATGTTATCTTGACCAACGCGAGGCTTGATTCGGGATACCCTATGACCATTACTACGCAAATCTAATACAAAAATTCCTTAAAGTTGTTTGCATTTTCGTCTATAAAAACTACATTGGTTTTTCCTTTCAGTTGAGATTCTCATTCACCGAGTGAGCTTCTACCACATTACTTCCTTTTTCTGTGGCTGAAACTTTAAGCCACATCACTTATTTTGATTCATTTCCCTGCAATTTGCTGTTTAAATTATGTAACCAACATTGAGGCCCTCTGTTACCTTCTACGCCCCGCACAATGGATTTATACTAGATTTTCAACTATACAATACAACAGCCGGAAATATTACATGTACAGGGAATATTAAATTACCTCCACCAATTAACATATAATAATTCTTTTTAAATTAAACGCTTCTAAATTAGTCATTCAAGATAAATTCATATTTTACATTAAGGTTTTTTTAAAAAAACAATACCAATTAAATATTTCTTCAAATTATTTCATTATCGTATTATATTAATAAACTTTACTATATTATTAGTTTACAGACAATTTAATGTTCATTAGGCCTCTAATCAAATTTAAAACTTTTCGTAGTATTTGTCACTTACCTACTTTGCTAAATGAAATTAAGACAGAACACAATTATCTAAGGTTAAAAACACAAGACATGGAAAATGGTAATCTCATACCCCCGCCTAATTTGGTTCTTAACAAATAGCCTTCAATTCAAAATAATTTCCATAACTCACATAAATTTACCGGCAGTATCACTTCAACATCATAAATGGCCCCAGATGATAACGGCCACAAATGGGATCCGTTACACAAATATTAAGGGTTGTAACGTCCAAACAATTTGTATTCTTTTAACGGGATAAGTGGTTTTATAATTATCTTACCCCTTGAAAATTATAGAAGTTTTGTGCAATATTCAAAAAAAACCGGTCTTACATGTTCGTTTCTAAATTTTATAAAATCAAATGCTTACTCAGAACTATAAAAACAAGCTGCTCTGGCAAAAAAAAAATGCCTATACCTCAAATATGATTTAATTATAATGAAACACATATCCCGTCAAACAATGGGGCTTTATACAATTCTCCCCCTCATTTTATCAAATGGCTTTAATTGTATCCTAAATCAAAATTACAATTTACTAAAGTAATTTCATTCCTTAACGCATGACTACGACCTCAACCAAGCAAAATCTTCATTTGCTAAAAAACACCCATTCCCCACTGCCAAATTTCCTCCTCAAACAAAAGTGCTCCTCACACCACATTCAACACAATGGAACGCCCTTCAAGAGAACATCTGGTACTGGTAAGCCCTGCACTTTTCTTCCTATTAACAACCTACATATTTCGTACTTCACTACGAATCCTCAATTTTAATAACAGAATAAAGCTGTTTCATACTCATATCATGTATGTCTCGTACCGTGTTTGGAAATACAAAACAGAACAAGTATAAATATGCAGAACAAAGCACAGAAGCAATCATTAGGATATATATATGTGTTTTTCCTACATCAACATGGAAAAAACTGTTAGGATCGCATCCACTATAGATCAACGTTAATCAAACACAATAACAAGCACGAAAGTAAAGAACACAACAATTTAACGTGAAAACCCCTCAAGGGAGGGTAAAACCATAAATCCACTATGAATGTATTACAAGATTGGAGTCACTCCCTCACTCAACGCTCTTGAATACAATCACCTCACCTTGATTACAAAAGCTCTCTCTTGTGTATCGCACACAACTCTCTAACTTTTGCAATACTTCAAAACCCCTACAAATATCTATATTTATAGGCACCACAAATATTCTAATCCTAATATATCTCAATTTTATTTGTGACAATTACCATCTTTTCTTATCTTGGATAGAAATCTTCCACAATTCTTATCTCTACCAGAATAAGACTTTCCTCAATTATCACAAATTAGAATACTGCTCATAATAGGATTCTTAACTTATTTAGGAATTCGGGGCGGACCCCAATAAATCCTCCCACAGCTCGAATTCCCTAATACCTCAACCGATTCCGAGAATTTCACCTTTTTCTCGGTCTTCATCAAGTTTCTTCCTTTATACACCTTGCAACTTCGCCCTCGTCCAACGAATCTGTACCCACGTGATGCCAACACACTCAAAGATAACATATTCTTTGATGCATCTGGTACATATCTTACATTGAGAGCTTTCTTGATCGTACCATCATGGAGTTTAAGACAAACAGTTCCAACTCCTCGAACCTTCATCTTCTCATCATTCCCCACAACAATATTACCAAGACTTTCATCAATGCATAAAGTCTAAAACATCGCTCGATCCCTATATATATGCATAGAAGCAGTAGATTCCATCACCCATTCTAATTTATTCTTCACCGAACCAAGAACGGTATCCTCATTCACCATAAAAAATTCTCCCTCATCGATCACAAGTGTAGAGTCCGCATCATCAACTTTGTTCTTTCCCTTCATCTGCTTAAAGGACTTCACATCTTCTTTAAAGCTTGGACTAAACATCTGCATATGACCCGTTTCACCACAATAATAGCACTCAATAGTGCTCATATCCCTCTTACTCGACCGAGATTTACTTCTTCCTTGCAGGTCATTGCGGTTGCGACTCCTTCTTTCAGCACTTTCGACAGCTAAAACTGCCCCACTTTGAGAAACAACATCCTTTGTCATCCTCTCATTATCTCTTAACGCCTTTAACACATCATCAAGCGTAAGAGTTGTCCTCCCTACTAAAAGCATTTGCTTAAAATACTTGAAGGACTTCGTCAACGATGACAACAACACCAAAGCTTGTTCCTCGTCTTTCATCGGCTCATCAACATTAGCCAGATGACATACTAGCTGTTTAAAACAACTAATGTGATCATAGAGACTACTTTTTTCATCCAGTTTTAAAGAGTACAACTCCACCTTCAAATTAAGTCTGTTGGTCAACGACTTCGAAGCGTATATGCTTGCTAACTTGTCCCATATCTCCTTTGGTGTCGACTCCTTAAACACGTTATATCTCACATTGGGTGCAAGTGCCAGCCTGATTGTACTCGCCGCTCTCTTCTGGATCTTCGCCCAATCTGCATCACTCATCTCTTTTGGCTTTGCCTTCTCCAAGGCATCATCAAGTCCTTGTTGAATTAACACATCCTTGACGGTTAATTGCCGCATAGTGAAATCCGTCTTCCCATCATACTTGGGTGCATCAATCCTCAACGACTTTGGATCTTCCATCAATCCAAGAAAAGATCAACTCACGACCAACTATCCACGCGCAAACAGTCAACTTCGGACACCAGATATCACAACCTTCCGAACCCAGAATCTGATCTCCACCGTTCAGATTTTAGATATTGATGTAACAAATCTACTGTCCGAAAATCAGGACGATACGACCACGGATGATCCCGAAATCATCAATTCTTCAACAGCTACGTCGACCAGAAAATTCCTGCGAATTTTTGTAATTACTTCGTGATTGCCTTCTCTTTAACGCCGAATCTACTCCTCGAACCCAAGATCTTGATACCAGTTTGTTAGGATCGCATCCACTATAGATCAACGTTAATCAAACAAAATAACAAGCACGAAAGTAAAGAACACAACAATTTAACGTGGAACCCCTCAAGGGAGGGTAAAACCACAAATCCACTATGAATGTATTACAAGATTGGAGTCACTCCCTCACTCAACGCTCTTGAATACAATCACCTCACCTTGATTACAAAAGCTCTCTCTTGTGTATCGCACACAACTCTCTACCTTTTGCAATACTTCAAAACCCCTACAAATATCTATATTTATAGGCACCACAAATATTCTAATACTAATATATCTCAATTCTATTTGTGACAATTACCATCTTTTCTTATCTTGGATAGAAATCTTCCACAATTCTTATCTCTACCAGAATAAGACTTTCCTCAATTATCACAAATTAGAATACTGCTCATAATAGGATTCTTAACTTATTTAGGAATTCGGGGCGGACCCCAACAAATCCTCCCACAGCTCGAATTCCCTAATACCTCAACCGATTCGGAGAATTTCACCTTTTTCTCGGTCTTCATCAAGTTTCTTCCTTTATACACCTTGCAACTTCGCCCTCGTCCAACGAATCTGTACCCACGTGATGCCAACACACTCAAAGATAACACATTCTTTGATGCATCTGGTACATATCTCACATTGAGAGCTTTCTTGATCGTACCGTCATGGAGTTTAAGACAAACAGTTCCAACTCCTCGAACCTTCATCTTCTCATCATTCCCCACAACAATATTACCAAGACTTTCATCAGTGCATAAAGTCTCAAACATCGCTCGATCCCTACATATATGCATAGAAGCATTAGAGTCCATCACCCATTCTGATTTATTCTTTACCGAACCAAGAACGGTATCCTCACTCACCATAAAAAACTCTCCCTCGTCGATCACAAGTGTAGAGTCCGCATCATCAACTTTGTTCTTTCCCTTCATCTGCTTAAAGGACTTCACATCTTCTTTAAAGCTTGGACAGAACATCTGCATATGACCCGTTTCACCACAATAATAGCACTCAATAATGCGCATATCCCTCTTACTCGACCGAGATTTACTTCTTCCTTGCAGGTCATTGCGGTTGCGACTCTTTCTTTCAGCACTTTCGACAGCTAAAACTGCCCCACTTTGAGAAACAACATCCTTTGTCATCCTCTCATTATCTCTTAACGCCTTTAACACATCATCAAGCGTAAGAGTTGTCCTCCCTACTAAAAGCATTTGCTTAAAATACTTGAAGGACTTCGGCAACGATGACAACAACACCAAAGCTTGTTCCTCGTCTTTCATCGGCTCATCAACATTAGCCAGATGACATACTAGCTGATTAAAACAACTAATGTGATCATAGAGAATACTTTCTTCATCCAGTTTTAAAGAGTACAACTCCACCTTCAAATTAAGTCTGTTGGTCAACGACTTCGAAGCGTATATGCTTGCTAACTTGTCCCATATCTCCTTTGGTGTCGACTCCTTCAACACATTATATCTCACATCGGGTGCAAGTGCCAGCCTGATTGTACTCGCCGCTCTCTTCTGGATCTTCGCCCAATCTGCATCACTCATCTCTTTTGGCTTTGCCTTGTCCAAGGCATCATCAAGTCCTTGTTGAATTAACACATCCTTAACGGTTAATTGCCACATAGTGAAATCCGTCTTCCCATCATACTTGGGTGCATCAATCCTCAACGACTTTGGATCTTCCATCAATCCAAGAAAAGATCAACTCACGACCAACTATCCACGCGCAAACAGTCAACTTCGGACACCAGAAACCACACCCTCCCGAACCCAAAATCCGATCTCCACCGTTCAGATTTTAGATATTGATGTAACGAATCTACTGTCCGAAAATCAGGACCATCCGACCACGGATGACCCCGAAATCGTCAATTCTTCAACAGCTGCGCCGACCAGAAAATTCCTGCGAATTTTTGTAATTACTTCGTGATTGCCTTCTCTTTAACGCCGAATCTACTCCTCGAACCCAAGCTCTTGATACCAGTTTGTTAGGATCGCATCCACTATAGATCAACGTTAATCAAACACAATAACAATCACGAAAGTAAAGAACACAACAATTTAACGTGGAAACCCCTCAAGGGAGGGTAAAACCACAAATCCACTATGAATGTATTACAAGATTGGAGTCGCTCCCTCACTCAACGCTCTTGAATACAATCACCTCACCTTGATTACAAAAGCTCTCTCTTGTGTATCGCACACAACTCTCTAACTTTTGCAATACTTCAAAACTCCTACAAATATCTATATTTATAGGCACCACAAATATTCTAATACTAATATATCTCAATTCTATTTGTGACATACCATCTTTTCTTATCTTGGATAGAAATCTTCCACAATTCTTATCTCTACCAGAATAAGACTTTCCTCAATTATCACAAATTAGAATACTGCTCATAATATGATTCTTAACTTATTTAGGAATTCGGGGCGAACCCCAACAAAAACCTCTACGGCTTTTGGATCGCTTTGTCACATATTACACCCTTATACATGAATCCTCTCATACTTTTCTATTTCTACGTAATACTGTTTGCAAATTCACACTACATCATACAATATCCATTATGCATAGTGAGCTCCTTAAAACTTCTTTGTACTTTCTTTAAGGTTTTTATCGTATGCATGTTAGGGTCTTCAGAGGACAACTTTACCACCGCATGTGCCTTTTACGCACCAACCGCAAATGGAAGACTTGACCAAATTGAGTTATGGATATCACGTAAAGAAAATCACCGTATGCATCATTAGGATATGGCATACATTCTCATTAGCTACATATTACGAATTATCCAAAAATTTCATACTACTAGATGCAAAGGTAACACCTCATCCTTTGGCTTGCAAATGCAATCCCCCCCCCCCCTATCTAAAAACATGACCGGCATAAAAAACATTTACTTTTACAGAATAACCACATTTGGGCAACTGCTGATAGAACCGAAGGGGACCGCTTGGAGTAGTTGATATGTAGGGGTCTCCTTTACATGATTACCAATTTCAAAATACTACCCGCCAATGGTCCGTTCAGGCCAATTGATAGAACCAAAACAATTGTATTTGGTCGCAGAACTGTCATGGAGGACTGCCTACACGGAAGTTCCGTGCCTCTTTTCTCATTCAACCTCACATCCTCGCCCCAGATTCTTTCAAACCTCAACACAATAGCTACTCTAACCGCTACTCATCTTCTCGACACTGAACAACTTATTATTATTACATATGCATCACACAGACATTAAACCCGGATCTTTTTTTGATTTACAGATGCTGGTGGAATCATAATGGATGTATAGGCCTATCTGTAAAGAATTAATTTAATACATAATTTATTTAGTTGATTATTTATATTAGAATAAAAATGAACCAGGAAGACTTAGGTTTGAACTAGGAAGACTCAGTTTATTGAACTAGGAAGACTCACAAGTGAGTCTTCCCGATTGTCTTCCTAGTGTAAAACCTTGTCTTCCCGATTGTCTTCCTAATACATTTCTTGTCTTCCCGATTGTCTTCTAGGGCAAAAAGGATTGTTTTTCTTCTTGTCTTCCTAGTGCAAATTGTATTCTGTTAAAATGCATTGCACGTGGGTTTACAAAAAGAAAAGCCATGATATAAATACAAGACATAAGACATTACATTCATTACGACAGAAAAGAAGAAAAGACACAGAACATAAAATATTACATTCTTCTGTCTTCATTACTTCTCAACTGTCCAAGCCTTCAAGATCATCTAGAGAATTAATTCTTGTTTGGTTCTTAACATTTAATTCATAAGAACTGATTCTCTTGTACTTCTTTGACTTTCTAGCGGATCATAATCCCTAGATTTTATATCAAACTACTTTTTAGTATTCGATCCTTTTTATTACAAAAATAGATAAATTCATGTCGAATTTATTCTAGATTTGTTTTATCAAGAACCTTTGTAATCAGTGATCAAATTGTAACACTCGTCAAGTTTAATATAAGTTATATTTAACTTGAATATTGTTTCAGTTTTATTCCGCATTAATTTGTTCTAAATTGTTATATTTTGAAAAGGACAAATTCGATTAAACGTAATAGTTTGTATTCAACCCCCCTTCTACAAACTTATCAGGACCTAACAATTGGCATCAGAGCCTTTTGATTGATATACTAATCAAAGATCCAATTGTTTTGAGATTTTTTCTTAAACTCTGAAATTTTCATTATTCATTTTAAATCTCAAAAATGTCTACTACACAAAAAGTTGGTACTGTCAAAATCCCCATGTTCAGCAAGGAGCATTATCATATGTGGAAGAAGAAAATGCTCCTGTTTCTTCAAGTTGCTAATGTTAAATATCTGTGAGTGCTGAAGAATGGTCCTAAAATCCCTATGATTGTTGAGGGAGAAAAGATAGAGAATGATGTGGTTACTAGAGCTGCTAGGATGTACCCCAAGGACCCCAAGGACTACACTCCTGATGAGAAAGAAGATTCTAC
The DNA here is from genome assembly GCA_030848705.1 of Heracleum sosnowskyi. NCBI lineage: Eukaryota > Viridiplantae > Streptophyta > Magnoliopsida > Apiales > Apiaceae > Heracleum > Heracleum sosnowskyi. Next base: position 38,739,927 of record CM061244.1, read on the forward strand.
ACTGGATGCCTGTCTACAGTTGATACTGGTTGATTGTCTTGATCCTATCATGCATAATCATGTCCTAAACTGTGTTACTGCCAAACACATTTGGGACACAATAGAGATAATTAATGAGGGGACAGAGGAAGTTAGAGAGAATAAGCTGGAAATTCTCACCTCTTCTTATGAGCATTTCAGATCAAACCCTGGTGAAGGTATCTCTAGGTTTTTGAGAGATACAATAAATTGATCAATGATCTGAATCTCAATGGGAAGCACTATACTATCAAGGAAATTAATAAGAAGTTCCTTCTGACACTTCCAATTCATTTGGAGCACAGAATATCTGCTATTAGAGAAACAAGAGATCTTGGAGAGATTTCTTTGGAAATACTGTATGGTGTTCTGAAGACCTATGAGCTGGAGCAGATTCAACAGAAGGAGATATATAGAACTGGAAAGATAGTTGGTACTTCTACTACATTGACAACAGTAGTCCCACTGAAACTGGAAGTGAAGGTTGTTCAACCTTCCGGTTCTAACTTGGATGTTATTGATGCTGAATTTGGTTTAACATCCATTGATCAATCTGGTGGTGACTTCTACTCTTTGGAAGAACTTGATCAACTGGAGGATGATGATTTGGCCATAATAGTCAGGAAGTTTGGGAAGTTCAGATTCAGAAGGAATCCCAATCTTAAATTCAAGCCCAGATTTCAGAGAGGTGGATCTTCCTCTTCAAGTAGCACAAGGGGTGGCTACAAAACTTGAACTGTGGAAAGAAGCACAATCAGGTGCTACAATTGCAATGAGTTGGGTCACTTTGCTATAGAATGTAAAAAGCCAAAGCAAGTGAGAAGGAACTCATTCGATTCTAGCAAGAAGAATAAGATTGGGAAATCATATGTTGTTGAGGGAAAGACTTGGGATGATACTGATAGTGATGAAGAAGCAGGTGAAATTGGAAACCTTGCTTTAATTGCTAATGAGGCAAGCACTTCATCAACATACATGTCAGAGGTAAAGTTTACTGATACTGAAATGATCTATCATCTTAGTACTACTGTTTCATGTGCACGTAGAGAAAATGATAGAATAATTCTTTTGAACACAGCCCTTGAAAAGGAGATAAAAGAATTAAAACTTGTGCATGTTAATCAGGATGAACTAACTGAGAAAATAGCATTTCTTGAGAATATGGTTAAATGTTATATTCAACTGGAAACCATTCTTAAGGGTCAGATCAGTGAACTTAAAGTCAAGGCTAATGCTTACTATAACTTTTGTAAGACTGCTAAAGAAATCATCAATAAACAAAGTATTGGTCATACTGTAGGAATAGGGTATGACTATAATGAGTCTATTGGTGAGTTAAGCATAAATACCCCTAATCGAGTCAGTGCTGAAGAAAGGGGTATACTAGATGTGCTTAAGGGTATTGATAAACCTTTCTTTAGAGAGTCTCAAGCAGGACCTCTGAATGAATACTCTATCATCATTGAAGAGGAGATACGTATGGAGGATCATGCTTTTGAACTTGCTCAGTCCAACAAGTGTATGTCTGACAAACCAGTCAAAGTTGTTTCAGCAACGGAGACTAAGTCAGACATTCATAAAGTGGATCAAAACAACTGTAGAACCAACATGCTTACTATTAATCTTTCTCATAAAGCATGTGGTGTGGTGAATTGCATGTCTTGTGCTTTCAATGTTATGTATGCTTATTTTAATAGTAAGCATGTATCTGATAATAAGACTGCTCCACGTCAACATGTTAATAATAAGAAGCATGTTAGATCTAAGACTACTAGTCCTCCAAAGACTAGAGTGGATCCATTTATTCCTAAGCCTACTCAGAAATGTGTTAAGGCTGGCTATAAATGGAAACGCTCTTTTGTGAAAGAGGTTTATGTAGTTAAGGTTAAAAATGTTGTTTTGCCTGACAAAGGCCAGTTCATTAAGTATGCCGGACCCAATCAAGTTTGGGTTCCGAAGAAGGTCTAATCAATTTGATACTACAGGGTGTGAAAAAGGTAAACCGTGTTGTGTGGGTTCTGGACAGTGGCTGTTCAAGGCATATGACCAGAGATAGAGCCCTGTTATCAAATGTGGTTGAGAAAGCTGGCCCAGGAGTTACCTTTAGAGACAACAACAAAGGTTTTACCAGAGGATATGGCTGCTTGAAGTTTGGAAATGTTATCATTCAAGATGTATCTATTGTGGAAGGTCTGAAGTTCAATCTTCTCAGCATCAGTCATTTCTGTGACAGAGGATATGTTGTTTCCTTTGAGAAGGATAGATGTCAGATTCTTCACAAGAAGAATGGAAAGCCTTCTCTTCAAGGAGTAAGGAAAGGTGATTTGTTCATAGCTGATATGTACTCTGGATCCAAAGATGAAGTTACCTGTTTTTATGCTAAAGCTTCATCAGATGAGAGTTGGCTATGGCACAAGAGGTTGTCTCACCTTAACTTCAAAACCATGAACTCTTTAGTCAAGAGGGAATTGGTTAGAGGTTTGCCTCAGATGGAATTTACACATGAAGGACTGTGTGAGGCTTGTCAGAAAGGAAAGTCAAAGAAAGCTTCTCACAAGGGCACTAACACATCTTCAATAACTGAACCACTTCAGCTACTGCACATGGATTTGTTTTGTCCAGTTAGTGTGATGTCCATGTCAAAGAAATAATATGCACTTGTGATTGTTGATGACTTTTCTAAATATACTTGGGTTTTATTCCTACATTCCAAGGATGAGACCCCACAGATGGTGATTGATCATATAAAGTTGATTGAGCTGGATTCGAGACTCCATGTTAGAGCTATAAGGTCAGAAAATGGAACTGAATTCAAGAATGCTGTCCTAAATGACTTTTGTGCAAATAAAGGAATAACAAGACAGTATTTTGCCCCTAGAACTCCTTAACAGAATGAAGTGGTGGAGAGGAAGAATCGTACATTGATTGAAGCTGCTAGGACTATGTTAAGTGAATCAAGACTTCCAATGTACTTTTGGGCTGAAGCTGTGAACACTGCTTGTTATACTCAGAATCGAACTTTAATCAACAAGGACTTAATGAAAACTCATTATGAGATCTTGTACAATAGAAAACCATTTATCAAATACTTTCATGTATTTGGTGCTAAGTGCTTTGTGCTTAAGGATGACAATGTGACACGTGGCAAGTTTGAGGCCAAGGCACATGAAGCTATCTTTGTTGGTTATTCCAGAAGATCTTACAGGGTGTATTTAATTGATAGTCGCCAAGTGAAGGAAAGTGTCAATGTTACATTTGATGACACAAAACTCCCTAATATCCAAAAAGAAGATTCATCTGAAAAACTGAAGTTTGATAACTTGCCAGACTCAGATTCAAATGATGAAGCCCCACCTGAGGATGTTGCTGGTGATGACAATAATAATGATGATAATAATCCTGGTGATGGTGGTGGAAACATTGGTAACACTGGAGAAGAATCATCAAGGCAATCAAGTAACAACTCAGGGGGAGGAAATGAAGGATCAACTAGTCACTCACAACATCAAAGTGAATTTCAAGGCGAATCATCAAGATCAAATCTTCCAAGACAGACTGTATGGAATAGAGCTCATCCCTTTGAGCTGATCATTGGTGATCCAGATGTTAGAGTTAAAACTAGAAGTGCTACTCAGAATGAATGTCATTATTCAGGGTTTCTATCTGAGTTGGAGCCAAAGAAGACCGAGGAAGCACTAACTGATCCAGATTGGGTGATTGCTATGCAAGATGAACTCAATCAATTTGAACAACAGCAAGTCTGGAAGCTGGTACCCAGACCAAAGAACAAGAAAGTAGTTGGTACTAGATGGGTATACAGAAACAAGCTAGATGAGGATGGAATTGTTACAAGGAACAAGGCAAGACTGGCTGCTCAAGGGTATTCACAAGCTGAAGGCATTGATTATGATGAAACCTATGCACCAGTGGCTAGACTTGAGGCCATCAGGATGTTCTTAGCATTTGCAGCTTACTCTAATTTTAAAGTCTATCAAATGGATGTTAAGAGTGCATTCCTGAATGGTGAGCTAGATGAAGAAGTGTATGTGGAACAACCCCCTGGCTTTGAAAATCAGGAGCTGCTGGACTTTGTGTACTTTCTCTTCAAGGCTATCTATGGTCTCAAACAAGCCCCAAGAAAATGGTATGACACTCTCTCTATTTTTCTTTTAGAAAATGGCTTTGCTAGAGGTATCATAGACAAAACTCTTTTTTCAAAGAAACACAAAAGTGATATGATATTAGTCCAAGTCTGGATGACATCATATTTGGGTCTAATAATGATAATCTCTGTAAGAGATTTGCTAAGTTAATGTAGAGTAAGTTTGAAATGAGTATGATGGGTGAGCTGAAGTTCTTTCTTGGATTGCAAGTAAGTCAAAGGTTAAATGGAATATTTATTTGTCAATCCAAGTATCTCAAAGAACTCCTCAAGAAGTATCACATGGAGGATTCAGCATCAGCAAGGACTCCATCTTCAACAACAGTCAAACTTGGAGCTTGTGATAACTCTATCAAGGTAGATGTTACAAGCTACAGAGGTATGATTGTCTCCTTACTCTATCTTACTGCTAGTAGACCAGATATTATGTATGCTACATGCTTGTGTGCAAGGTTCCAAGCGGACCCTAGAGATTTACATCTCGTTGCTGTTAAAAGAATCTTAAGATATCTTAAGGGTACACCTAATTTAGGTATCTGGTACCCTAAAGATTCTGGTTTTAATCTTGTTGGATATACAGATTCTGATTATGCAGGTAGTGTTGTGGATAGAAAGAGTACCTCTGGGAGTTGTCAATTCCTAGGAGGTAGATTGATTTCCTGGTATAGCAAGAAACAACAAACATTTTCCAATTCAACAGCAGAAGCTGAATATATTGTTGCTGGAAGCTGCTGTGCTCAGATCTTATGGATAAGGAATCAATTGAAGGACTATGGCTTTGCATTAGACAAAATTCCCATTTTGTGTGATAATACAAGTGCCATAGCAATCTCCAACAACCATGTCCAGCACTCGAGAACGAGCACATTGATATCAGGTATCATTTTATCAGAGAGAATGTCATGAATGGAACTGTGGAGTTACCACCACTCAACTTTAATTAAGATGTAATAAGTAAATAATAAAAATCAAATGTCACAGGAATCTCAGAAGATTATATCTGTCAAAGAATGAAGATTAAAGTCATCTACAGACTTGAAGTGATTCTACATTGAAAGAAGTTCAATTTATTGATCAAGCCTCAGTGAAGTATTCAAGCTCAGTGAATTTATTAAAGTGACAGAGATTTCAAGTGGTGACAGCAAAAGATACTGGTTATAGAGTTCTTGAATGAGAAGGAAGTGAATCACTACTTAAAGTCAAACAGATAAAGAACAGACATTGTCATTAGTCACTCATGAAGCAGACAGTGCATTGAGTGTCAACGTACTAATGTGTTTATTCTTTATCTAAGTTTTAAGTGATTCTGAAATTAATTGAGAAGTCAACTAATTCTATTTATTCTCTTATAAATAATTATTACTATTAAGTAAATTTTTTATTAAATTAATTCTGTAAAGAATTAATTTAATACATAATTTATTTAGTTGATTATTTATATTAGAATAAAAATGAACTAGGAAGACTTAGGTTTGAACTAGGAAGACTCAGTTTATTGAACTAGGAAGACTCACTTGTGAGTCTTCCCGATTGTCTTCCTAGTGTAAAACCTTGTCTTCCCGATTATCTTCCTAATACATTTCTTGTCTTCCCGATTGTCTTCTAAGGCAAAAAGGATTGTTTTTCCGCTTGTCTTCCTAGTGAAAATTGTATTCTGTTAAAATGCATTTCACGTGGGTTTACAAAAAGAAAAGCCATGATATAAATACAAGACAGAAGACATTACATTCATTACGACAGAAAAGAAGAAAAGACACAGAACATAAAACATTACATTCTTCTGTCTTCATTACTTCTCAACTGTCCAAGCCTTCAAGATCATCTAGAGAATTAATTCTTGTTTGGTTCTTAACATTTAATTCATAAGAACTGATTCTCTTGTACTGCTTTGACTTTCTAGCGGATCATAATCCCTAGATTTTATATCGAACTACTTTTTAGTATTCGATCCTTTTTATTACAAAAATAGATAAATTCATGTCGAATTTATTCTAGATTTGTTTTATCAAGAACCTTTGTAATCAGTGATCAAATTGTAACACTCGTCAAGTTTAATATAAGTTATATTTAACTTGAATATTGTTTCAGTTTTATTCCACATTAATTTGTTCTAAATTGTTATATTCTTAAAAGGACAAATTCGATTAAACGGTATAGTTTGTATTCAACCCCCCTTCTACAAACTTATCAGGATCTAACACGTAACGATATTAAGAGGGTCGATGTAACACTGATTGACAGCAGGTGATTCATCAAAATATTCAAAACATATATCACCCAACCACTTCCTTCCTTAGAGATCAATTTTTTATACACTGCTTACTAACAAGGACTTCAAATATGCACGCATGCAGCCTTGCGGAAATACATGTCTCATTGTGGGGAAAAATTGCAAACCTATTCCAAATCGAGATTAGTATGCACCGCGAAAAGAATGTGGTCCTCATCGCCACTGGTCTATTGGTAAAGAAAAATAAAGGTTTAACTCTTCCAATTAAGAGAAATATCAGTTCCTTCACATGCATTATTATTTACTAATAATAATATCAGTAGCAGTATTTGTTCATCCCGTTTTAATACTTTTCGCCCTAAATTCAGTAGTTCTAAACGTTAGGATTCTTTATTTGTTTGCATCCTCTATCCTCTAAACAGTCATTTCCATGTTATATGTTACGTACAAATAATATATTATTACTGTTACTTTTTCTCAGACAAGGTAAAATGTGAAGGTATTGTAAGTTTACAATCGTTTTAATATCAGTATTGAGTATTGGGTTATACGAATATATCCTACCTATGTAGGGAAGTCATCTGTATTGTCATGCATTATATGCCAATATTTTCTGTAAATATCCACGTATAGTTGTTATAGGTAATAAAATAGTTGTCTATCACCAATATAGGCGGGTGAAGTACAAAAATATATGCATCAGCATGGGTGTTGTTTCCTTTATAATTTTTGAGGGAGGTGGTTTAAATGTAATCATTGTTAATAAATATATTGACAATTGTGTTTTACGAAAAATTCTTACTATGCTACAGGTAAAATCATTCTATCGTCCACACCAACGACTGATCTGTTCTTCAACCCAAATTCTGAAAGGACGCGACACCTTCCCCAACACATCACAGATACATATGGAGATTTCATTTGTCGGGTCCCTGCCCGCGCAATATACCCCTACCAATTATTACGGGAGAAGGCCACATGTGAACCTTACTCAACAATACAGGAATTGAAGCAAACTCGGCTATGTATTTACCAACAGGTAACACATTTATTGGTAACTTTCATGGAGCCTTTATATTACCAATTTCATAGTCAGTACAATATATGTGCCTTGCATTATACTAACCTACACGGCCACAACATTTGCCATCTAAGTACCGCTGCAAAGCCATCATCCTCGATATTCTAATTCGAGACGGGCGCCATGATGGATCCTGCATTCTTTGCAAGGACTGTGTCTCTGCAGAGGGCAACAAATACTATTGCACCAAATGCGGCCGAAACTACATAACCCCTATCAGCAGGTAACATTGACCTAAGATTTTCTGACATGTAAGATCCATTCCTGGCAATAATCCTGAAATAAGTCCAACCTCCCAAAACCATAATTTTTCATTTAGATCCAGTTTTATGCTGCTTGTCGTTGACCACACTGGAAATACAAAGTTCACGCTTCAGGAATGCGAACTGCAACAACTAATTGGGCGTTCAAGAGATGATCTGCTAAGGCGCGGGAAACTGGTCTGCATTCTTTTCATTAATTTCATACCAATTATTTATTCAGATTATGATTGCACTAAACGATTTTCATCTGCCCCCCGGATAGGTGCTTGGAACCCCAACGTTCCCTGGGACTCTCCACATCATTAAAGGCGCACAATGTACCTTTAAGCTGACACTGAAACCATAATCTTATTCAAATAAGACGGGCAAGATTATGATCGATGAAATCCTGGAATATAAAAAATTCAAACAAAACCACAACTTTAGTTAGGGAGACCAGTAAATGGTTGTCCTCCTTCACTGCTTGCTTAACAGCAAAACCTAAACCTCAATCGTCTTCTACGCAGGGAGACACAGCCAAACATATATTTTATCATTACAACATAGTTTCTTATAAAACACTCAGTTCATTGTTAAATATTTTTTACGACTACAATTTATGTCTGCCCCCTGTCGTTATGGAAATGTTAATTATTTGACTTAACTACAATTATTTCTCCTCATTACTCTTTCCTATGTTGGTTACATGTAATTTCCTTCTGTATAGTTTACATGCATATGAGAACAACCAAGTTTGATTTTTTTTGTTATTTCATTAATGTTTCCTATGACTGCTATAAAATTTTTTAATCATTATTACTGACGTCCACACTCCAAAATCATTGTTATATATAAAATCGGGGAGTGTACTTTATTTCATTCTCTTAGATTATTTACTAAGATTTTAAGAAATAAATATTTCTTGCATTGTGTAACTGGCTACTTTAAGGGTTTATTTGATGCTTTCATTTTTTCACTTATTTATTTATACTACATGATAACCCGTGCGAAGCACGGTCCCGAAATAATTTATTAAATTTGATAAATTAAAAAATATTTTTTATTAATTTATTAAATATAGTAATATTTTTTGGGGTTAAACCAAAAAACAATTAAACCAAATTTGGTACTTCATAGTACCAAAGGACTTATAATATATTTTAGACAAACAAAAATTCAATTATTTGTGAGATGAAACAAAAATGTAAGCAAAATAATTAACTAACGAAGAAACCTTAAGGTATCGTATGTCCATTCTAAAAATATTGCCAACGTGCATGCTTGAACTAAAATTACTACATTAATTGTGGTGTATATAACATACTACACTCACTCAAAACCTGGTATCATATCTTTTTAACAACAGTATCAATCCTCAATACAAGATTACCAATTAAAGTGAATAGATAATTATACACTCTCTAACTACTACTATGTGTCCCTTAGTTACAAACTTATTGTGCGCACCCAACACAACTCGGGAACTACAACATTCACATTCTTCAATAAGGAAGACGAACACCTCATCGTTGTCCTTGTGGAACATCTTATCACCGACATAACTGAGGTATGTGTTGGGCGTGTGGAGGATGAGGGTGACAAAAAGGGAGACGAAACAGCAAAAAAAAACAAAAAATGGCTTAATACTTGCAACACATGACAGAAACTACAAATTGTTCTTCTACTACTTCCAATGCACATTTCCTTTTAATCATGCATCCATAAATAAAAAATATATGTTTCTCTACATTATTTACTAATACCCACCTCCATCAAAAGGTGCAGACTAAATTTCCCAAATATCATGCTTTATTCCTCAAACTCAAAAATTATTAAGGACTTATTTCGTTTTATGTGAGTCTTTTTTTGGGCCATCAGGAATATACTTGTTCTTACCAGGGCCATGTTCACTCAAAATTTATGCATCCACTAGATAAATTATATTTCATCAATGACATCTTTCTGCTTCCCCTACAATGACTCATCCATTGCACACAACACACACAGTTCACCTTTCACATGACAAATGCGGGTCACCCTTCAACTTCATTAGTAAGAAACTACTATCATAGGGCATATAACATAGATGTTAGCTAACCTCATATAAATTACTAATTTCACTGGCATGCCTGCTGGGTACACACGTTACTAAGGTCACTACTACTCGATGTGAACAAGCCTGCCTCTGGAGGTTACACTCAAAAAAAACAATTACACATGCACAATCATCCCATCACTAAACCAACTTCAACCGTGTTCTTTAAAATAAATAAAAAATTGACTCTATACATAGGCCCGTGCCTTGCACGGGCTGTTACGCTAGTATATATATAATAGAGAAACCGGGGGTTTAGGGAGACAAGTTATTCAATGTTAAATTACAATACCACCCTTCAAATCGTAAAAAGACAATTCAATTCATATTTTATTTATTTTATATAAATGTCTTCATTATTAATACATCTTAATATCTCTAATTATTATTAACTAATCTTCATTAAGTAGCTAATCATTTTGTAAATAATAGTTGCATATAAATGTACATATATATTATTTTATGTAGTATAATTTAAAAAACTAATAAAATATAATTAAAAAAATAGTGATATTGAGATAATTATAAATATGACATGAATTTGTAATATCAAATATTTAGTAATATAACATGATTTCATGTCATGTTAATTATTTTTTTAAAGGATTGACGAATTAGAGCTATTCATCACCAACTAAATTAGAGTACGCGTGCAAAATCATATCGTGTAATATTTTTATAAGTTTGATACATGTAACATGATCATTCATGTATCTTAAGAAACATAATATGCATCATCAGATACTTATACAAAATTAAGAGGAAAAAATTACATACTAGATATTACATGAAAGAGAAATCAATCCACAACATTGGGATATAACATTACAAAACATCAGACCATATAAGAATCCAAAAATATATCAAATCAAAGAGATTAATCACCAAGACGCAAGTGGAGGAAACAATGTAGTGATGTCAATTTCTAATTGATAATTTTTTAGAAAACCAGACAGTTAAACTAACAAAATCTAAACTATATATAAAATAATTGTATAATTGTAACATGTCTTGAATTCCGTCTTCGGCCATGAAAACTACCAGTCATGATCTGCCACAACGTCCTGGAACAAACATCAACTAGAAAACATAGAGTTAGAATGAACCGATCAAAATACAGATCTAAAACAAAAGTTGAGAAGGAAAGGTAGAGGAGACAGTGAGGAAATAAAAAGGGCGGACGGAGAGGAAGGAAATAAAAGCTAAAGAGGCAGTAAAAGAAGGATAAGAGGGATTAGAGAGGGGTCTTCGGGCAGTGGCACCAAAAAGAGAAGGCAGCCACCGCCAAAGGAGGGGAAGAGAATGGGGCTAAAACTTTGGCACAGAGATAGAATGAGAGAGATTTCAGGGGGGGACACAATAATTTTTCAATGAACTAGGGAGTTCAATGAGTCAATTTATTTAACGCGAAATGACAATTATACTCTCAACTTGCAAAATGACATTTTAGGTAGCCGTAGGAGAACCTGTGGTTGGATTGAAAAGAAAAGGCCCGGGATGGATTTAGGAGATTCATATTAATATAATCTCATATCAATATCTCTAATATTAGTTTATCTTAATATCTCTACCCATTTGATAACTAATCTTCATTAAAGTATACGACTTATTATGTAATATATATACAAATATATATATATATATATATATATACTAGCTTAAAACTCGTGCGATGCATGGATTGTTAATTGTTATTTTTTTATTATTTTTTTAATTGTATTTGTTAAAAAAATAAGTAGGCATGTTAAAATAGCTAAACACTTTTAATTAATTAAAAACATTAAAAGAGATTTTGAAATAAATAAGTAAGGGTTTGCTCGTTATATTTTTGAAAAAGGAGGGGTTTTAATATGGAAAAATAAAAAATGTAACATATATTTAGTTTAAAAAGGTAAATATCCGTGATATTTTTGGAAAATGAGGTTTTAAAATTTAATAATTTAAATTATTTAAATACGTTTTAAAATAAATAAGTAAAGGGTTTGTCCATGATATTTTTAGAAAAAAGAATGGATTTTAGTGAGAAAATAGAAAAATTAAATTGAAAAAGACAATTTTCCGTGATATATTTAGAAAATGAGGGACTTTGTTAGAAAAAATCTATAATGTGTTTTAGCTGAAAAGGTAACTGGTTATAAATAGGTATTTGATTATTTATATTTTAATATTTTTAGAAAATAAGTATGCATGTTAAAATAGGTAAACTTTTAAAAAAATAATTATAATATTAGGTTTAAAAATAAATAACTAAAGCTTTGTCCGTGATATTTTTGGAAAATGAGGGGTTTTGGTAAGGAAAATAAGAAAAACTAACATGTTTTAGTTAAAAAAGGTAATTGCACGTGATATATTTGAAAAAGTAGGGGAATTTGTTAGAAAAAATAAAAAATAATATTGTATTTCAGGTGAAAAAGGTAATTGGTTATAAATAGGTAATATTATTATTTAATAATATATTTCTATAAATAAGTAAGGTTAATTAAGTAAAAACACGAATTTAAGAAATGGCAATTAAGTAAAATCACAACGTACCATACCGACCGACCAAACTTTTAATGTTTCGTCTATTATATAATACTAGCTTAAAACCCGTGCGATGCACGGATTGTTAATTGTTATTTTATTATTATTTTTTTAATATTTTATTAATTGTAATTGTGCAAAAAATAAGTAGGCATGTTAAAATAACTAAACACTTTTAATTAATTAAAAACATTAAAACAAATTTTAAAATAAATAAGTATGGATTTGTCCGTTATAGTTTTGGAAAATGAGGGGTTTTAGTAAGAAAAAATAAAAAATGTAACATATATTTAGTTTAAAAAGGTAAATGCCCATGATATTTTTGGAAAATGAGGTTTTAAAATTTAATAATTAAAAGTATTTAAATAAGTTTTAAAATAAATAAGTAAAGGGTTTTCTGTGATATTTTTGGAAAAAGAATGAATTTTAGTGAAAAAAATAGAAAAATTAAATTGTAAAAGGCAATTTCCCGTAATATATTTAGAAAAGGAGGGACTTTGTTAGAAAAAATATATAATGTGTTTTAACTGAAAAGTTAATTGATTATAAATAGGTATTTGATTATTTATATTTTAATATTTTTAGTAATTGTATTTGTTAAGAAAAATAAGTAGACATGTTAAAATAGGTAAACTTTAAAAAAATAATTATAATATTAAAACTAACATGTTTTAGTTAAAAGGGTAATTGCTCGTGATATATTTGAAAAAGTAGGGAAATTTGTTAGAAAAAATAGAAAAAATAATGTATTTTAGGTGAAAAAGGTAATTGGTTATAAATAGGTAATATTATTATTTAATAATATATTTCTATAAATAAGTAAGGTTAATTAAATAAAAACACGAAGTACAGTTAATTAAGGGCAATTAAGTAAAATCACAACGTACCATACCGACCAACCAAACTTTTAATGTTTCGTCTATTATATAATAGTATTGATACTAGCTTAAAACCGTGCGATGCACGGATTGTTAATTGTTATTTTATTATTATTTTTAAAATTTTATTAATTGTAATTGTGCAAAAAATAAGTAGACATGTTAAAATAGGTAAACACTTTTAATTAATTAAAAACATTAAAACAGATTTTAAAATAAATACGCATTGGTTTGCCCGTTATATTTTTTTGAAAATGAGGAGTTTTATTAAGAAAAAATAAAAAATGTAACATATATTTAGTTTAAAAAGGTAAATGCCCGTGATATTTTTGGAAAATAAGGTTTTAAAATTTAATAATTAAAAGTATTTAAATATGTTTTAAAATAAATAAGTAAAGAGTTTTCTGTGATATTTTTGAAAAAAGAATGGATTTTAGTGAGAAAAATAGAAAAATTAAATTGTAAAAGGCAATTTCTGTGATATATTTAGAAAAGGTGATATTTTGTTAAAACAAATATATAATATGTTTTAACTGAAAAGGTAATTGATTATAAATAGGTATTTGATTATTTATATTTTAATATTTTTAGTAATTGCATTTGTTAAGAAAAATAAGTAGATATGTTAAATTAGGTAAACTTTTAAAAATAATTAAAATATTAAAATATGTTTAAAAATAAATAACTAAATGTTTGTCCATGATATTTTTGGAAAAGGAGAGGTTTTAGTAAGGAAAAATAGAAAAACTAACATGTTTTAGTTAAAAAAGGTAATTGCCCGTGATATATTTAGTTAAAAAAGGTAATTGGTTATAAATATGTAATATTATTTTTTAATAATATATTTCTATAAATAAGTAAGGTTAATTAAGTAAAAACATGAAGTACAATTAATTAATGGCAATTAAGTAAAATCACAATGTACCATACCGACCAACCAAAGTAAGGTTAATTAAGTAAAATCACAACGTACCATACCGACCAACCAAACTTTTAATGTTTCGTCTATTATATAATAGTATTGATATATATATATATATATATATACTATTATATTAAAGCCGAAACATTGAAAGTTTTGTAGTCTGGTCGTCAAAGTTTTTGTAGTCTGGCCACTCCATTCATAGTCGTTAGATATTTATGATCAAATCGATGAGAACCGTTAGATAAAATATTAAAATTAATATATATAATATATTTTTTTATATTTCCTAACTAAAACATCTCATTTTCCAAAAATATCGCAGACAATTTCATTTAATAAAATAACATAATAAGGTTATAATTGCTAATAACTATCCTATTAACATTTTTAGTCAAAGTGTATATTCTTTTTTATATTTTCTAACTAAAATTTCTACTTTTATATTTTTCCTAAATAAAACCTCTCATTTTCCAAAAATATCACGAACAATTCTATTTAATAAAATAAAATAATAATATTATAATTATTAATGACTGACTGATTAGTTTTTTTTCCAAAACATATATTTTTTTTTATATTTTCTAAAACCTGTTAGGTCCAATTTAGTTTGTAGAAGGGGGGTTGAATACAAACTAAGTCGTTTAATCGAATTTGCTCTTTTCTGAAAATATTAAATCAAGAACAAATTGATGCGGAATAAACGAATACCAATATTTCAAGTTAAATATAAAATTATATTAAACTTGGAGTGGTGTGTCTAAATACACGGGTACAGATTACAAGGTTTGATGACCAAACTAATTATTACAAATTCTATAGAAAATTCGACATGAACTTTTCTATATTTGTAATAAAAAGATCGAATGCTAAAAGCAATTCGAGAGATAAAAACTAGGAGTAAAAACTCGCTAGATAGTTCCAAGATTGCAAGTAAACTATTTCTATCGGTTTAGATTTAATGATACAGCTCAGAAATAATTTACAGGAATTTAATTAAGAACAGAACTCTATCTCTTTGATCTCTCTTTTCTCTCTTCGGTGTCTGTCTGTTTTGAAGAAGAAGTGTGAAGTCCTGTGTTTGTCCAGCCGCCTTGGTTCTTTTATATTTCTTTATGCTTGCGAAGACAACCAGCAAGACAATCGAAATTGTCTTGTTGAATTAAAAACTCGGGCCACGACTGAAATTAATTGTTTTGTAAACAATTAATTTGAATAACCAGCTGAGAACCAGTCGCAGTCGAGGAAGGTGGAGTGCAGTCGCGGGTTCTTTCTGTTTTTCCTTCTGGCGCGTGTGACGCACGCGCGGGCAGGAGAGTGAGACTTTGAGCCGACAGCTTTCACGTGATTCAAACAGATTGTTTTAACAATTCTGATTGTTTTGTGTTCACACACAAAACTGCAACTAGGTACCCAGCTTTGTCAATTTATTACACATCTGTTGGGCTTGAGCCCAATCCAATTTCAACCAGCCCAATACATTTCTTTTGGATTTAGCCCACCAAATTTAAACATCTAGCCCAGCAAATTCATAACCCATTCTCTTTAGTTTTAATTTAATTAATTACTTAATCAATTAATCATTTAAACAAATAATGATTAATTCATTAATTACTTAATTAAATCAACTTAGATTAATACATTAATTCAACGTTAATTAACATGATAATTAATTTAATAAATAAATTAATTCAGAATGAATTAATTTATTAATTAAATAAATTACATAATATGTTAATTAAATAAGAATTAATATAAATCTATTGATAGCGCAAATTCTTTCCTCGAACCACTGTATGTAATAAAGAAGTACCACTGACTTGACTGTTGACGTTCGATGCACGGTCTGGTTCATGAACGACTAACTCCAATGGTTGTTCTTCACATTTGACTTTAAAACTGTGGTTCATATCTTCCTTTTCTTCACCCTTTTTCAAACCTTTCTAATCTGTATTCTGTCACTGTAGGAATCTCTTGTCACTATAAATAGAATCCACTGTCTTGACTACTCCATTGACGCTTGATCAAACAATGAACTTCTTCAATGTAGTATACCTCAAAACGGTAGATTGACTTTATCTTCTTTCTTTTGACAGTTGAACATTTGAGATCCCTGTGACAGTATGTATATACTATTTACTATTACATTCTTGTTTAAGTTGAGTTGAATCCTCGATGTTTACAAATAGGGTAAACATATGACTTTCAATCTCCCCCTATTTGTTTGTTAAACATTAACATACAAATACCTAGAGGATAACTCAACTATAAACAAGAAGAAGATAAAGCATTAAAGAACTATAGTAAATAATACATAAAAATTTCTGGTTTAGATATAACATTTCCAGAATCTCAGTAGATGAAATGAAAGATGATCGTTCCTCTGACACTGAACTGATCTTCATTAAGTAACTCATCTTCATTTCTGGACATATCTGCATGATAACACTTTACATTTAACATTGAACATTATCAGCAGATACTTGGAAATTCTTCAGTGGTAAAGAATATGACTTTTCAACCACATACTGAAGAATTCTTCTTTGTCGTTTCATACTTCTCTTCCTTCCCTATATCTCCCTACCTAAGGTGATATGTCTCCTCCTTATAACGGTGAATACTCTTCATCTCCCCTGACAAGGCGAATATTTCTATCTCCCCCTGACAAGGTGAATACTCTCCCTTTCTAAGGTATATCCTTTTTCATATCTCTCCCCCTTAGATAGAAAATCTCCCCCTCACTAAGGTAAGCTTTGAGTATATCTTCTTCATATATATCTTCTTCTTTCAAATATATCTTCTTCTTCAAAATATCTCTCCCCCTTAGTTGAGTAATCCTCCAAGCATTCAATTATAGCAAACATCCAATTAAATTAGATGATACCAAATATTCAATTATAACTCACATCTTACCTTTAGTACAACAGATTCTTCATACATGTAACATTGTCTGCTGCAATAAAGAAAAGAAGCTTTGCTTGTGTTGAAGGATTTTCATGAAGACTTCCAGAATAGAAGTATGTAGACTGATCAACTGTGCCCTTTAGATATTATAGAATGGCTTCACTGTTGATCATCCTGACAACCAAATCTCCCGACAATTTCCTTATATCTCCCAACTCTTGTAAGTGAACCTTGTTTGGGGAATAGGGAATGGGATTTGGTGTGTATGTTTCTTCCTCACTGTGAGTGTGTGATTCTGTTTCGTGTACCTCACAAGTGTTTAACTCATCTCTCCACTCATATCACTTAAAATGAGTGATCTCTTCTCTCATCTCTAAAAGTGTTTACACTCATGCTCACTAGTGTATCACTCTTATCTCTCATAGCTCCAACATCCATGTGTACCTGCAAGGAAAATCACCCTAGCCCCTTCAAGAGAGGTCAGTGGTGGTGCAATGGGAGTTCGCAAATCCCAAATCTCGTTGGACTCGTCAGACGAATCTGAGTCATAATCTACAAGTTGATAAAAAAATTTCCCTTTTTGTGGGTTTCAGAATTGAATTCTGAGAAAGTAAACAATGAAATCAAAACTTAGAATTAAGATCATGTTTCCTTCTAATGTCTGTGACGACATCTCCTTGTTTAACTCATCAGGTGAATCTGAATCATAGTCAACAAGTTGCCGATCCGCACCTATGTCGGAACCGATACCCGCAGGATCCAGAGATGTTCCCTCTGGGGAGTTAGACAATGATCCTGAAAGATTTTGCATTAGGGATCAAAGTCTTCTCTCGAGGTCTGTGAAGACTCTTGGTTCTTTGAGGAACCTTCAACTTATAATCCTAACCGTAATATGGTCGGAGTATTAGTTGTTTCCGTCAATTCGTCCTTAGTGTGTGCAATCTCACTTTGTGCATAGGAAGTATTTTAGTCTTGTGTATGAGGTAGTGACTTACCAACAGATGCCCTGGCTGACAGGCGAATTTCACTAAACTCATCCTTTTGAGAGAATGAATCTAGAGACTGTTTCAGTGCCATTTTCAGCTCTGCATACTTTTGGGAGAATGCAGGCGAGCTTACAGATACCTCAAGTTGTATACATCTATTCTCCTTGAGAGGTAGAGCTGTGGGTTTACTATTCCTCACATCCTTATTTGCTGCATCAAGTGCAGTTACTCCCTTGACCAGCTTCAGTATATAAAAGGTTACTTCCACTTCAGGGGTAAGTTAGGATGTGTTTAGATTTGGATTTATAGTCCGGGATAGAAGTTGTTGGGTTTACAACCTCATGACTTTCAATTGTGAGAAAACTTCCACTAGGAGCTGAACCTGCATCACATAGCAGTAGAGCAATATAGAGATAGAATGCATTTACATCATACCAGAACATTGAGTGAAAGCATATGCATTGTATCATGTGAGAGAAATGATGTACAGTTGTGACTTCAAGAAATTTTACAATATAAGCAATCACAACTGTAGAAATAATTGAGTTTAGGAAATATCACATAAATTAATAAATTACATAGGTTGACTTATAAACAGACATAAGACAAAAATAAAAGGACAACCACTACAAAACATATTAAACTAAAATAACATTCGAAAATTACAATACCTGTACAAAAACATATTAAATATATATTCAAGAATATTTATAATAAGTTAGTAAATCCATATATTTTCTAACAAAATAACTTTCTAATAGAAAATTATTTAGATAGAAAATATGATTTAATAAAATATCATAAACACTGGAATTACTTTAAAATAATGAAATTTTTAACAAAAATAGTTTCCTCAAAAATTCTAACTTGAGAATTAGAGAAAAATATTTTTAGAGAAAATTTATTATTCTAAAATACAGAAACATGGAGTATAACAAGAGAATGACTATGACAATCCTTTTAGAAAGATAAAAAGTAAGAATTTGGAAAGAATGTCATACCATTTACTTGGTGCTTAGACCTGGGCACCAGCTTCCATGCTTCTTGTTGTTCAGGATCAGCAAGTGCTTCCTCAGATGCCTTAGATTCTATACCTTGATTCTGAGAAGCCCTTCTAGTTCTTACTCCAACATCTGGATCACCAATGATCAGCACTATTCTAAACAGACTGTCTGAGAAGGTTAGATCTTGATGAATCGCCTTGTTCTTCATTGTGATGTTGTGTTTGACTAGTGGATCCTTTGTTTACTCCTTCCGAGTCATTGCCAGAAAAAGGCAACTCCTCGATAATAACAATTGTTAACTCCTAACAACTGTTTGTTGGTAGACAACCTTGGTTCTATAGATAAGACTTTATTACCAAAGTTGTCTTGTCTTATGCAATCTTAGAAATGATATTCTAAGTCCAATACACCTTGATTCATAGTAAACAACATTATTATCAAGGTGATCAGAAGTTGCAAATAAGCATAAAAATTATTCCAAGTAAATGAACTATGGTCTCTTTAGATATTACAATATCCATAGTTCTACTCAGAGAATTTTCACACTATGTATAGTAGTATGAGTGAATTTCAAAAAATACAACATAAATTACTTAGAGGAGTTCTAAGTAATTTCACTCATACCAATACATCTCACAATTAGTTAGTAAATAGAATTTTAACTAAATATCATTAACTGATATAGGTCAAAACTTCAATACAACCAATTGTTAGAACCATGATATTAATTATAGTGAATTTTTGAAAATGGAGCATTGATAAATTCACTAGAATTAACATCTCACAACCAATTGAAGACCAAGACAGATAGGTCCAAATTAGTTATGATGTATATTTATTTTAATAAATATGAGGTACAGAGCAAATACTTATATTGAATTGCTTCAAGTTCCATAACCCATATAAATCAAAATAAATAACAACTAAATAAATAAATACTAAATCTCTATGAGTTAGATTTTAGCATTTAAGTATTTAAATTATCCTTAAATAATCACCAATGAAATATATTCATTTATACACATGGCAATCATTCAATAGATAATTAGAGGTCTGGATGTAAATGAATTCACAAGTCCTTACAATACGGACAATTGAGTACTTATGAAATCATTTAAATATTACTTACAAGTCCTTTCAATACTGACAATTGAATACTTGTAAATAAACTTCAAAAGTCCTTGAGATATGGACAAAGTGGTACTTGCAATCATGAGCTCACAAGTCCTTTCAATACGGACAATTGACAACTTGTGAACTATGTAAGAAACACATTCTTAGCATGCAAGACAAGCTCTCGAAAGAATAAATACCTTATGCAAGATGCTTGGCCTTCAGTGTTCCACAGAGTTGTTGGAGATGAATTTGATTCCTTGTGTTCTCCTGCTTTCGTACAACTCATTTGATCTGTCTCTATGCAGCAAAACATGTCAGAACTGATGTCTCTAGGGTACCATCTCCGCAGATTTGGGTCCAACTTAAGACATCTGAAAATCAAGTGTAATAACTACAAGAATAGATTCTCTAGAATCCACTTGGGGCCTTGCACATTTGCATATTGAGAATATAATATGTGTGTAAGTGATCTATTAGCAATTGAATAAGATAATGAGTTTTTATTGATTCCCCTAAAGCTTGTAAAGTCCAAATAAAAGGTAGGTACCAAGCAAGCTCTAGTGGCTGATATTGACAGGGAGTCTTGGCAGGTCTAGAATCTTATCAAAAACAAAAGATTGTAGACTTACTTTAATTGCCATAATTCTTTTGCCTTACAAGAAGTAATTCAAAAGAATTGCAACTTTACCAACATCAAAACAGCAAAAATCTTATACCAATTTATAGTTAGTAGACCAACATATAATATAATCAAGATATCATTGCACATATATATCATTGTATTTGTGCCTAATGATGTAGAGAGTTCTATAAATATGACACCAATTGCTAAATGATATCAATTGTTAAAGATTGATACCAAATGTTAAATTATAGTTAGGGTGTCATACCATGTCTTCCATGATTGCTTGAGTGATGATACCAGTTCATACTAACCTGTAGAGATCTTCATTATCTCACAACCAGGAGTGCACTTGTTCACATTCTTCTAGCATCCAGATTCAGTAGGTCCAGATGTCCATCAAAATCTTGAATGTGTAGCAGGTGCCTGATATCCTCAAGTCTTGTCACTGGTGCATCTTGTCAGATATACTGTCTTATCAGCTAGTGACCTTGCATCCAGTTTGGCTTTGTCCCTCATAACAATGCCTTGACATCCAGTTAGACTTCTGGTTATCCTTGTACCAATTACAACCTTGTTGTTTGGTCTGGATACCAGCTTCCCTTCAATCTGCCTTTTGTACTGATTGAGATCATCTTGCATTTCAATCACTCAATCTGGATCTTTCAGAACTTTTGTAACTTTCTTAGTTTCTTCTAAAAGAAAACTAAAGAAATAATCATTGATACTTGAAGCTCTGCTAGTCTTTCACTTCCACCATTAGGAACACTAAGAACTAGGACAAAGAATTAATTGAGTCAACATTCTTTGTCTTGGCAGACATGTTCTCATAGTGTCCTATGATTTTCAATGTGGCGTTGAGTTGACTAGATGATCCTTCTTTTGCTCCCCCTAAGCTGTTGCTGGGAGCATGAAGTTGTTGAACATCACTAAGACTTTCAATCACCTTCTGTTGATTAATAACAAACACCCTGAAGGCTGTAGACTCCATTTAGTAACCAAGGAAATTTTTCTTTTGAGCATTAGCTGATTGCTAGGATGCTCACTTTCATTTATCATTGCAAAACAATTTCCTTCATACTTGTGGGGTCTTCCTATATTTCTCACTGATCAGGGTTCGATCATGCTAGTAGCAAACTATTGACTCCCTTAACATTAATACTCTTGAAGGTGCAGAAATCATCCAGAACACTAATTGATAGGTCCTGTAATCTGTCTCCAAGTTGTCATAGTCAGTTTTGCTTCCTGCAAATCTTCTAGATGTGATCAATCACCATAAGTGGTGTCTTGTCTTCAGATTGTCTGAACAACAACTTGTTTGTTGAGAGAAGCCATCAGTCATCACCACTAAAGTATATTTTTATTTGATGTTGAACTTCTGTGTGATGCTTCTTTGACTTCCCTTTATGACATGCCTCATAATTTCATTTTGCTTTAATTCCAGATGAGGCAGTCTCCTTTACTGATTCGATTTCCAGGAAAGAATCTCTTGATTTGACATTCAGGTGAGAGAGCTCCTTATATCATAGCTGAACTCTTGTCTGATGAAGCTTTAGATTAGACCTTGTTGACTTCACCTTAGCCCGAGATTCCATGTCAACTACAAATAAGTTCTCTTTCCTTACTTCTCGAATAGTAGGCTCTTCATCTTCTAAAGATGCTTTATTACTGACAACATTCCTAGCTATTGAATAGCCATGACCCTGGGTCATACCCTTGCTGTTGTCTCCAAGGGATAACCACTTGGTCTGTCTTCACAATCACATTTGATAGTAGAGTTCTTTCTTCGATGATATGCTTTGAATAAATCATTGACAATGCATAATCGATTAACTTGTTAAACCCTACATTCACAAATGGATAAAAAATTCTTGGTACCCAAATTTACTTGGGTCCAGATGGATTAGAGATATCTCTGTTTATAGAGTAATCTACAGACATGGCATACATACAGCATTTAAACCATCGCACATTTAAAACATGCAAACTATGACATGTATGCATTAGTGGTAACAACAAACATAGCATTCATATAGCAATTAAACCATCACACATTTAAAACGTGCAAACTATGACATGTAATGCTATTTAGAAAATCCATTTAACCTATATGCAAGAATTTTCTAAAACCAGTTGGAATAGAAAAATTAATAAGTAATCACTAATTCTATCCAGTCCAAGTATGTTGTTATAAACCAGCTAATAGTCTGTAATTCCTAAGTAAATAATCCATCTTCTAAACTTTTTAAACCTTAACAAACAATTCAGAATGAATAAGCAAATCTGTTTTACTGGGGATCCTGAAACTAGCTTAAGCAGAAGTCTTAGATGCTTAACATATAACAATTAAGAATTAAAAGATATTGTCTAAGAAACAGCTCTAACTCACTGCTGCAATTAATTAAATTCAACAAATATTCATACACATATTAAGATCTTCTAACCAAAGATATAACAATTAAAAACTAAGATCTTAACATGCTTTGAATTTCTGAGAATTACATATTACAATAGTTCGAAGAATTGATACCTGAGACATGTGAGGTGAATTATCTTCAGAGATTGCTATGAAAGCAAGATATTCATTAAGTTCTTCTCATCATCATCTGATCCATCTCAACTCTTTCTTTTAGCAATATAAGTTCTGCACTGATGCTTCTGTTTCATCTCAATTAATGAATCCCTATTCATCCTTGTCTGTCAGTCATCTGTACTGTGTTGCACACCTTGATAGTTATTTATTACATATAGCTTTCCATAGCTATAACTATCAAGTCTTGTTTCTTTCCACCATCTCAGTCTTGTAACCACCTCTTGAGTTGAACTTTATCCTGAAGAGTTTCCGTTTCGGAGTAGATAGGCCTGTTCCCTGGATGTAACATTATACTCCTTCTGAATTAGTAACTCTCCCTGTCTGTTCTGAGGTTCCATCAATAATTCCTGACTGAGATGTTTGCAGTCTAGTCCATTCTCAAACCTCCTTGATTCCATTCTTCTAAAATCTCTATTGATTCCATGATTAGATATTGCTTTTGTACAAACCACTAAGTGTTTGTATATTATTGAATCACTAGAGTTGACTAAAATCTTCAAGAAAAATTCCATCCACTAAAACCTCTTTCATTCCTGCTTCTGAAAAACCAATAAGTCACATGGGATATGACTTACAAAAACTTAACAAAGTTATCTTCAGCAGGTAGAAATTAATTCCATTGAAATAATGCATTTTCTTCACAAGATTCAAAATCATCTTTGACGTCCGGAGGAATCTTCAACTAACAATCTTCTAAGAACCATTGGCTTAGAATAAATTCAAAATATTTAAAATTCAAAAACTTCAAGGACTTGAATTTTTTTTTTTTTAGAAATAAAAAATTTGAATGTAAGTTCAAATTAATTAAAATTTGAAATTAGAGTCAAATTAATTAAGAATAAAAAAAATATCAAGAAATGACAATTTTGAGAGTTAAAGAATCCGAAAATTAATTCAAGTTGATTAAAATTCGAAAGTATCAAAAATTAAAAATTTTGAAAATTAAACAATTTGAAAATTAACTCAAGTTGTTTAAAAATCAAAATTTCCAAGAATTAATCATTTCAAGAATTAAAAAATTCGAATATAAGTTAAGATTATTTAACAATCGAAAATATCAAGAAATGACAATTTTTGAGGGTTAAACAATTCAAGAATAAATTCAAGTTAATTAAAAATTGAAAATAAACTCATATTGTTTAAAAATCAAAAATATCATAAGTTGAAAATTTTTGAAGGTTAAAGAATTCGAAAATAGAGGAGTTGACTTTTTGGTCTAATACCGGATTTAATTTGTGTATGAGTCAACAAACTCGAAAACCAATTGGAGGACCACAAAAATAAGGATCTTGATTTGTGCGTCAATCAAAAGGCTCTGATACCAATTGTTAGGTCCAATTTAGTTTGTAGAAGGGGGGTTGAATACAAACTAAGTCGTTTAATCGAATTTGCTCTTTTCTGAAAATATTAAATCAAGAACAAATTGATGCGGAATAAACGAATACCAATATTTCAAGTTAAATATAAAATTATATTAAACTTGGAGTGGTGTGTCTAAATACACGGGTACAGATTACAAGGTTTGATGACCAAACTAATTATTACAAATTCTATAGAAAATTCGACATGAACTTTTCTATATTTGTAATAAAAAGATCGAATGCTAAAAGCAATTCGAGAGATAAAAACTAGGAGTAAAAACTCGCTAGATAGTTCCAAGATTGCAAGTAAACTATTTCTATCGGTTTAGATTTAATGATACAGCTCAGAAATAATTTACAGGAATTTAATTAAGAACAGAACTCTATCTCTTTGATCTCTCTTTTCTCTCTTCGGTGTCTGTCTGTTTTGAAGAAGAAGTGTGAAGTCCTGTGTTTGTCCAGCCGCCTTGGTTCTTTTATATTTCTTTATGCTTGCGAAGACAACCAGCAAGACAATCGAAATTGTCTTGTTGAATTAAAAACTCGGGCCACGACTGAAATTAATTGTTTTGTAAACAATTAATTTGAATAACCAGCTGAGAACCAGTCGCAGTCGAGGAAGGTGGAGTGCAGTCGCGGGTTCTTTCTGTTTTTCCTTCTGGCGCGTGTGACGCACGCGCGGGCAGGAGAGTGAGACTTTGAGCCGACAGCTTTCACGTGATTCAAACAGATTGTTTTAACAATTCTGATTGTTTTGTGTTCACACACAAAACTGCAACTAGGTACCCAGCTTTGTCAATTTATTACACATCTGTTGGGCTTGAGCCCAATCCAATTTCAACCAGCCCAATACATTTCTTTTGGATTTAGCCCACCAAATTTAAACATCTAGCCCAGCAAATTCATAACCCATTCTCTTTAGTTTTAATTTAATTAATTACTTAATCAATTAATCATTTAAACAAATAATGATTAATTCATTAATTACTTAATTAAATCAACTTAGATTAATACATTAATTCAACGTTAATTAACATGATAATTAATTTAATAAATAAATTAATTCAGAATGAATTAATTTATTAATTAAATAAATTACATAATATGTTAATTAAATAAGAATTAATATAAATCTATTGATAGCGCAAATTCTTTCCTCGAACCACTGTATGTAATAAAGAAGTACCACTGACTTGACTGTTGACGTTCGATGCACGGTCTGGTTCATGAACGACTAACTCCAATGGTTGTTCTTCACATTTGACTTTAAAACTGTGGTTCATATCTTCCTTTTCTTCACCCTTTTTCAAACCTTTCTAATCTGTATTCTGTCACTGTAGGAATCTCTTGTCACTATAAATAGAATCCACTGTCTTGACTACTCCATTGACGCTTGATCAAACAATGAACTTCTTCAATGTAGTATACCTCAAAACGGTAGATTGACTTTATCTTCTTTCTTTTGACAGTTGAACATTTGAGATCCCTGTGACAGTATGTATATACTATTTACTATTACATTCTTGTTTAAGTTGAGTTGAATCCTCGATGTTTACAAATAGGGTAAACATATGACTTTCAAAACCTCAAAAATATCACGGGCTATTCCATTTACTAGCATAAAATACTAATATTATAAATTTATCTATCTATCTATACTATATTATTAAAGGCGAAACATTGAAAATTTTGGTACCTGTTTTTTGGTACGGTACTTGCCTTATTTAATTGTTTATTTAAGTATTATAATCAGTTACCCTTTCATTTAAAATGCATTACCATTTTTTTCTAAAAAAATCACAAGCAAATTCCTTTTTAGCTAAAACATGTTACTTTTTCTATTTCCCTTACTAAAATCCCTTATTTTCCAAATATATCACGAGCAAACCCTTATTTATTTTAAAAACTATTTTCATACTTTTAATTGGCAATTACCTTTCCCCTCTTTTTCTAGAAAAATCACGGGCAGTTACCTTTTTTAGCTAAAACATGTTATATTTTCTATTTTCCTTAGTAAAATCCCCCATTTTCCAAATATATCACTGGCAAACCTTTACTTATTTACTTGAAAATCTATTTTAATACTTTTAATTGATAATTACCTTTTACAACTAACACATGCCACCTTTTCTATTTTTCTTAATAAAACCCCTCTTTTTTCAAAAATATTACGCGTAAAAAGTTACTTTTATATTTTGAAATTCAACGAAAACATGTTACTTTCTATTTTTCTTACTAAAACCCCTCTTTTTCCAAAATATCACGGGCAAACCGTTACTTATTTATTTTAAAATCTATTTTAATACTTTTAATTATTTAAAAATGTTTAACACGTCTACTTATTTTTTTTAATAAATGCAATTAATAAAATATAAAATATAAATAATAAAATTAACAATTATTAAAAATAATCCGTGCATCGGACGAGTTTTAAGCTATATTATTATAGAGGAAACATTAAAAGTTTGGTAGTCGGACGGACGGATGGTCGATACTTAGTGATTTTACTTAATGAGCCTTCCTTATTTTTTTTAAAAACTATCACTAAATAATAACATTATTTATAACCAATTACCTTTTCAACTAAAATACATTACCATTTTTTATTTTTTTCTAACAAAATCCTCTCTTTTTCTAAAAAAACACGGATGATTATCTTTTTTAACAAAAACATGTTATTCTTTCTATTTTTCCTTACTAAAACCCCACATTTTCCAAAAATATCACCGGCAAACCCTTACTTATTTATTTTAAAATTTATTTTAATACTTTTAATTATCAGCACTTTTTCAGCTAAAACGTGTTACTTTTTCTATTTTTTCATTTTCTAAAGAAATTATTATTAAATAACAATATTTTTATAACCAACTACCTTTTTAGCTAAAATACTTACATTTTCTATTTTTTCTAACAAAATCCCCTCTTTTTCTAAAAGAATCACGGACAATTACCTTTTTCAACTAAAACATGTTACTCTTTCTATTTTTCCTTACTAAAACCCCTCATTTTCCAAAAATATCCCGGGCAAATCCTTATTTATTTTTAAACCTATTTAAATAATTTTAATTACGGACACTTACCTTTTCAGCTAAAACATGTTACTTTTTCTATTTTTCCTTACTTAGACCCTTCATTTTCCAAAAATATCATTGGTAAATAGTTATTAATTTATTTTAAAATCTATTTTAATAATTTTAATTATTTAAAAAAGTTTAACATGCCTACTTATTTTTTTTAGCAAATGCATATTAATATAATATTAAAACATAAATAATAAAAATAATAATTATTAATAACAATCCGTGCATCGCACGGGTTTTAAGCTAGTATATATATATATGTATATGGTCAGGTTCCACATAGAACCCCTTTAATATTAGAACCTTTGAACTAGTTAATATATTATGTTGCATAACCTTGCACATTTCTATAGTATTTTAATTATTATCAATTAGTTTTTGACATAGTTAGTTTTCTAAAACATATTATAATGATGAAATACAAGCTGAGTTAAGTGGATAATAATTTATTCTTTTAAAAAATTATGTATTTTAGAAAAAAAAAACTATTATGTACTGCAGAAGTACATCACACTCTATAATTATATTGTGTATTGCAGCAAAACTAAGATATAGTGTACTGCAGCAGAACGGATAAATCTCAATCGTCGATTATACAAAATTTACAGTATAGATTAGTTCTAAGTTCTAATTTAATATAAGGTTCTAATTTGAACCTGACCCTACACACACACACACACACACACACATATATATATATATATATATATATATATATATATATATATATGTTATTTTAAGTTATTTAAAAAAGCAAAAAAATATAATTAAAATGTTAGTGATGTTGGAATAATTATAAATATGATATAAAACATCGACTTATTAATGTGACATGAAATATGTTACTTTTATTTAAGTGAGTGATGAAAGATTGTTATTAATGACCAATTAATTTTGAATATGCATGCAAAAGCATATCGAGTAATAATTTTAAAATTTTATTAACATGTAACATAGTCATTCATGTTTAAAAAAACATACTATGCAACAACAAATTATTGTGAAATTGATAACAATTTACTCATATCTAAATCATAGTTGTGTTTACACGAACTTTCTTCTAAACAAATACGATGTATATAAAATAGGGGATTTAGTCTCGTAACAAATACTGCTAACTTAAATTTCAAATAATTCATAAAATACGTCAAAATTAATAAAAAATTACGCAATATTTTAGAATATGCCCGTGTCTCACACTGGCTATAAAGCTAGTTAGTATTAAATAATAAAACAATTAAAAACTATTTCTGATGAAAATGGTGTTTAAATAATACAATATAGAGAAATTACCAAAAATACTACTTTTTTCTACGTTTTGTTGCGATTTTAACATCTTCTGAAAATATTTGCAAAAATACGGTAGGCAACCAAAGTAACTAAATGCGACTTGTTTTAACATTTTTCAGAAAAATAATTAAAGTTATTTTTGGTTGCATTTGGGGTTGATTTTAGTTGTATTTGAGATTGCATTTGATTTAACCGGTGCAACTTGTTAAGCAACTTATTATGCAACCAAAACTTATTTCAATTATTAATTTTTTATAAGTTGCATTTGTGGTTGATTTTGGTTGAGTTAGTTGCAAATATGCATGGTTGCAAAAGTTGCAGACTGTATATTTTCAAATATTTTCAAAAAGTTGATATTTTCGCAAAATATTTTTTTTAAGAAAAAGTAGTTTTACAAAAAAGGTTTATGGACTTAGGTATTTCTGAAAAAACCCTACAATATATTTACATTTTAAGTTGCGCATGGATTGACGGGAGTATTATAATCTAAAATATTTTTAAAAAAAGTTAAAACTAATATACTATATATAGAATATATTTAAAATTAAAAATTTCAAGTGAATCAATTTATCTGTACTGAATTAATTACAATCGAATTGAAGTTTAAAAGTTTTTGTCAGGGTTGATATGTTTGGAATGATGATAACAAAATACTCTAGACAAGAATTTGATCATGATGTCGAAGCTGAGAGTCAGAAAGCTAAATCACAGCAGCTGATAATCAGGAAGCTAACTAGAAGGCACTTTATCTATCCAAAGTCTAAAAGCCACATCAAATGTTTGGAAGATATTCTGTCATCAAGTTAGGAAGCAATTCAGTAGCAAGCCAACATACATCTAATCAAGCAACAAGTGTTTCAGTGGTAAGTCTGCCAAAATAACTCAGTAGTGGTGAGTCAATAAGGATGAGAGATGTTTTATCTAAGGATGAAGCTAAATAAATCTGTTCTACGGATAAAGCTATGGAAATCTTATTTCATCTACGAATAAAAGCTGAAAACATCTTATCTCATCAACGGATAACTGCTGAGGACATCTTATCTCATCAACGGATAAAAGCTGAGGACATCATATCCATCTACGGATAAAGCTGAAGATAGTTGATCTACAGATATAGCTAATGATGTCATGTTCCATCTATGGATGCAGCTAAGGATGTCATGTTCTATCTATGGATACAGCTTATGATATTACTTCTACTGATATTCTGAGATTACTATTCTACGGATAAATAAAGTAGAATAGTAGTCGACGAGTAAAGAATTAATACCCCTACTGATATTCATCTCATTCAACAAGAAAAGCAAATCTATGTAAAGAAATCTCCTGGAGTTTTCTTTATTTAACAGGTTGAATGGAGGACAGTCTCAGAGATCACCATCACACACCCGTGACTATAAGATGGTGGATAACGACGTAAAAGATGTATAGAATAGGGAGTCAAACTGTAAATATTCGAAGGCTTAAATCCCTACAAATGAAATGTGAAGTCATCCATTATCTTCTATGTCTCAAAACTCCTTGGAGTTTGCAGGGAATTGAATCACCAGGTTACCTTCTACATGGTTAGCTAGCAACATGAAAAATCTAGCATATTAGATATTCTTACTTCTAGATGCTTTATTCCCTAATTTAGCACCTAGTTCATAAAGAATTAGGGATCCTAGGTTATAAAAGCTATCACTTAGAAGCATATAAGCAATATCAAACATAGAGAATGTAACTGTATCATAGTTCCTAATCTTACAAGAGAAAACCTTAAGAATGGCATCAAAGAAAAAGCTCCATTCTTTGACCATGCCTTTTCTCTGAATCTTACTTAAATTATCCGTAGGTAAGGCATAGTTTATTAGATTCAGCATGTTAATCACATCAGTATCACTATGCTTTTCGAACCTATTATTTTCAGGAAAATTTAAGCAAGCAGTAATAACATCACTGTTAATCACATATTCCTTACCTTGAAGAACAAAGGTAATGGTAGCATTGACAGAATCAAACACAACTGATTCCCAGATTGCTTCAATTACCTCAAAGTATAGTTTGGGGGCTTCGAACATTGCTTTTGAGAGCTTGCAGTTCTGGAGAAACCTCATCATAGTGTGATATGATGCGTTCTTCTCTTCGAAGTCCACCAGAGCTGTGAAGTTGTTCTTCTCGTATGTGAAACCAGTGAGAGACATAGTCTTTTTGGTTGGTGCCATTGATGTAAGCTTTGAATTTATAGAGAGAGATTTTTTCTTTGAGAGAGAAGATGATTTCTTGCCTTAGAGAATTTTGGAAAATGATAAAAAAAGATTAACTGAGAGTAAAATTCAATTTATACTCCCCCAAAATAATTCACTAATAAAACCAGAATAATTGAAAGAAATTATCTGATTGGGCAAGAAAGTAACCGTTTAAAAGTAATGGATTGAAAAGTAAAGCCACGAATTTACTGTAATTACATACACATACTGTACGCATGTAACTACGGATAAGATTGTGACTTTAACGGTTACGATTAAACTAAACTATCTACGGATATGATTTTACCTTTTGGGATTCGATATCCGTAGAGGTGTAAAATGGTATCCGTAGACAAAGAAAATCCAGTGTCAGAGATGAACATCAACGGATAAGGATATCCGTAGAGGGAGAAATTTTGACTTAGACAAAATTCTTCTTTTTCAGAGAGTTTTAATTCTCATGAAAATCATGTTGACACTGGCTGCATTACAAATTGTCAGACATTTAAAAGAATTAAGAGAAGTTAACCATACCTAGCTCACTTACTAACCTTGAGAATATTGATTCATCAAGTGGCTTGGTAAAAATGTCTGCAATTTGCTGCTCCCTTGGAACAAAATGAAGTTCCACAGTACCATTCATCACATGTTCCCCGATGAAGTGATTCTTTATGTCAATGTGCTTGGTCCTTGAGTGTTGCACTGGATTCTCAGTTATGGCAATTGCACTAGTGTTGTCACAGAATATTGGAATCTTATTAACTGTTAGACCATAGTCTATTAGTTGATTTTTCATCCAAAGTATCTGTGCACAACAACTTCCAGCAGCAATATATTCTGCCTCAACTGTAGAAGTGGATACCGAATTTTGCTTCTTACTGAACCATGAAACAAGCTTGTTTCCTAGAAATTGACAGGTGCCAGTTGTGATTTTTTTGTCAATCTTGCAACATGCATAGTCTGCATCTGAATAACCAATTAGATCAAAGCCAGATTCTCTAGGGTACCAAATGCCAAGGTTTGGTGTTCCCTTGAGATATCTGAAAATCCTTTTGATAGCAATTAAGTGAGACTCTCTAGGATCATCCTGAAATCTAGCACATAAACATGTAGCAAACATAATATCAGGTCTACTAGCGGTTAAATATAAAAGTGATCCCACCATGCCTCTATAACTTGAAATGTCCACACATTTTTCCTTAGTATTCAATTCAAGCTTAGTGGCAGTTGGCATGGGTGTTTTAGCAGGAGAGCAATCCATTAGATCAAACTTCTTTAATAGATCAAAGATGTATTTAGTTTGACTAATGAAGATTCCTTCTCTCACTTGCTTAACTTGTAAGCCAAGGAAATAGGTAAGTTCACCCATCATGCTCATTTCATATTTACTTTGCATAAGTTTGGCAAACCTTTTGCAAAGCTTCTTATCTGTAGACCCAAAGATTATGTCATCTACATAAATTTGAACAAGTATACTAGAGCCATTAACATTTCTAAAGAAAAGAGTTTTGTCAACAGTACCTCTAGTGAAGTGATTCTCTAAAAGAAACTGTGACAAAGTGTCATACCAGGCTCTAGGTGCTTGCTTCAGTCCATAGAGTGCCTTGAGTAGGAAGTAGACAAATTCTGGATGATTTGGATCTTCAAAACTAGGAGGTTGACTGACATACACCTCCTCTTCCAGTTCTCCATTCAAGAAGGCAATCTTGACATCCATTTGATAGACATTGAAATTGGCATGGGCTGCATAGGCTAGGAATATCCTTATTGCTTCCAATCTAGCAACATGCACAAATGTTTCATCATAGTCTATTCCTTCTTCTTAGGAATAGCCCTTAGCAACCAATCTAGCTTTGTTCCTTGTGACAATGCCATTTTCATCCATCTTGTTTCTGAATACCCACTTTGTACCTATAACACTTCTGTCTTTAGGTTTGGGTACCAGCTTCCATACTTTGTTTCTTTCAAATTGGTTTAGCTCTTCTTGCATTGCTAATACCCAATCTGGATCTAAAAGAGCATCCTCAACTTTCTTTGGTTCTTCTTGAGAAATAAAGCTGATTATAGGCATTCATCTTGAGTAGCTCTTCTAGTTTGGACATTTTAGGATACATCACCAATGATCAGTTCAAATGGGTGATCCCTTGTCCATTTTATTCTTTTTGTAGGTCTTGAAGACGCATCATCATTCTCATAAGCATGATCATGTGATGTTGATCCTTGACTCAGAGAAACTCCCCCTGAGTTTATTGGGGTGGTAACTCTGTGTTGTGATCCACCTACGGATGCTCCATTTTGGCTTCCTACGGATGCTCCATTTGTCCCTTCTATGGATGGCTCATTTGAACTTGAGTTATCCATATTTGAAATTATCACTCTTGGAAGGACTGGTTCATCCACATAATCATTGTCTTCATCATCATAAAATAGACCTTCCACCTCATTCTCAAACCTGAGAGTTTCATGAAAACCCTCATCAGTGAGACCTTGAATTCTGGCATCATCAAAAACAACATGTACATATTCCATAACAATGTTGATTCTGTGATTGAAAACCTTGTAGGCTTTTCCAGCTGCATATCCCACAAAAGTGGCTTCATCTGCTTTTGACTCAAATTTTCCAAGATATTCACCTTGGTTTCTCAATACAAAACATTTACAGCCAAAGACATGTAGAAAATTCAAGGATGGTTTCCTTCCTTTGAGCAGCTGATATGGAGTCATCCCTTTTGCTTGATTGATCAAAGAGATGTTTTGAGTGAAACATGCAGTGTTAACTACTTCAACCCAAAAATAAGTGGGCAACTCTGATTCTCCTAGCATTGTTCTTGCAACCTCAATTAGAGTTCTATTTTTCCTTTCCACCACTCCATTTTGTTGTGGTGTTCTAGCTGCAGAAAACTCATGAATGATTCCATTTTCCTCGAAAAACAGCCTTAATGTTGAATTCTTGAACTCAGTGCCATTGTCACTCCTAATTCTTCTTACTTTGAGATCAGGATGATTGTTAGCAGCCTTGATGTGATTGATTATGATTTCACTTGCCTCATCTTTGGAGTGCAGAATGTATGTCCATGTAAATTTAGAAAAATCATCCACTATCACAAGGCAATATCTTTTCTTTGAAATTGACATGACATTTACTGGTCCAAATAAATCCATGTGTAACAGCTGTAGAGGTTGCTCAATAGATGAGTCCGGCTTGCTTATGAAAGAAATCTTCTTTTGCTTCCCTTTCTGACAAGCATCACAAAGTCCATCCTTAGAAAATTCCAACTGAGGAAGTCCTTTAACTAAGTCTCTTCTTACCAGATCATTCATAGACTTGAAGTTCAAATGTGACAGTCTTTTGTGCCATGGCCAATTCTCATCCTTACTTGCTTTACTCAAAAGGCAAGTGATAGAATCTGAACTTGTTGAGTTGAAGTCTGCTATATACACATTACCTCTTCTGTATCCTGTCAACACCACATTGTTGTTTTCCTTGTTGGAAACAACACAGGCTCCTTGATTGAATGAAACTGAGAAACCTTTATCATACAGTTGACTAATACTCAGCAAATTGTGTTTAAGCCCATCAACTAATGCTACTTCATCAATGATGACACCTTTGTAATCAAGCCATATCCCTTAGTGTAACCTTTGCTGTCATCTCCAAAGGTAATGCTAGGGCCAGCTTTCTCCACAAACTCTTTGAGCAGGGCAGAATCTCCAGTCATGTGCCTAGAACAACCACTGTCTAAGTACCATAGATTCTTTCTGTATCCCTGATTGGATGATGAACTGGCCTCCTGCTCACTTGAATCAGCCATCAGTGCAAGGTTCACAAATTCAGTGTCCTCCTCAGAATCATTCCCATCTTCAGCCCAGTCATAGTCATGTGTTATGAATGCTCTACCCTTTTGCTTGAGAAGATCAAAGTATTTCTTCTTGTAATCAACAGGCTCAAACTTCCCGTCACTCTTCTCAGCTTTTGGGTTTCTGCATTCATTGGCAAAGTGACCTCCCATTCCACAATTGAAACATTTAAATTTGGACCTCTCAACAAAGTTCTTGTTTGATTGAGAGTCCTTTCTGAATGGTTTGGACACATCAGGGTTTCTCTTGAACTTGAGCTTTGAGAATTTTCTTGACAGAAAAGCTAAATGTTCATCTAGCTCATCCATTTCCTCTTGATTGGAGGGCTCACTTTCTTCAATCATCTTTCTTTTGCACTTTCTTGATTCAGCTCTACCTTCACAAGCACTTTGGCTTGGTGTAGTTTTAACAGCTTCTTCTTTCATGTCCTCAGCCTTTTCAACATTTGCTACTAAAGCAATAGATCCAGTTTTCTTTTGGACCTTCTCAATTTCTTCATCCTGCTCCATTTCCAGCTCATATGTTTTTAGGGTTCCATACAGCATCTCAAGAGTAAAGTCCTTGTACTCTTGAGTGTTTCTCAAGGAAATAGTCATAGGCTTCCACTCCTTTGGCAAGGCTCTGAGAAATTTAAGATTTGAATCTTTAATTTGATACACTCTTCCATACAACTTCAATCCATTCCGCAAATTTTGAAATCTACTAAAAGTATCATTAAAAGATTCTCCACTCTTGAAGTGAAAGTGTTCATACTATTGTATGAGGAGCTGCATCTTGTTTTCCCTTACCTGCTCAGTCCCTTCACAGATGGTTTGGACAGTGTCCCAAATCTCCTTTGCTGTAGAACAATTAATAACATTGTCAAACATGTCAGAATCAAAACCATTGAACAAGATATTCATGGCCTTCTTGTCTTTATGCATTGCAATGTGATCCTCAGGAGTCCAATCTGAAGGCAACTTTGGAATGGTGCTTGGAGCTCCTGCAGGTGCTTGAGATATTGAGGGGTTTGGCTTCATTGGTACACGAGGGCCATGATCTATGCACTCTACATATCATTCATCCATAGACATTAGATGTAGTCGCATTTTTACTTTCCAGTGAAAATAATTTTCTCTATCAAGAACTGGTATTTTGACTCCATAATCCTTCTGACCCATGATTCTGATGTCTTTAGATCTTTAAACTTCTTGTGTGTTAGAAGCTTGCTCTAATACCAATTGTTATTCCCAGACAATGGATTAAGATTGTAGAAGGGGGGGGGGGGGTTGAATACAATCTTTTAAATTTCTTCAGTTCTTGACAGTAGAAATATGAAAGTAAAATTAAGAACAGAAAAACAAACAAGATAAAATGGCTAGCTGATTTCTTACTCTAGAATAATGCTTCACTTGGTTATATATATCCCAAGTTTACAAGATATTTTGAACAGTCAATAATACAAAAAGTAAATCTGTTCAAGATCCTTGTTTCTCCATTCTGAGTAGTGGTCCAAGTGTTGGTAGCTTGCCCTTCTTGGCTGATTGTCTTTTATGGAAATGCTACTTTTTGACCATACAACAGAATGCTACTTCTTCTCATGACCTTTCCAGAAATACTAGCTTCCATGCTTTGTGTAGTCTGTCAACCCATGTGCACTGACTGAACTGTCCCTTTCACAAGTACAGTGTGTATCCGAAGAAGCTGTTTGAGTTGTATCCGTTGAGAGTATCTTGATCACATCTATAGACAGCTAGTACTGCTATCCGTAGACAGTACATTGTCCACATCCGTTGAAGGCTAATTATGCTATCCGTTGACAGTCAATTTTACTTATGTAAAATTACAAGGCATAAACTATTTACAATTAGCTTCCTTATTCTACATATCTATTAATAGTCAACATGACTCATTCAGCCTAAAAAGAATACCTCAACTTCAACATCAGAAATACAAAAATATGTTACATTGAGTCTTATCCGTAGATAAGCTTCCCATCAACTGATACTACATAAGCATGCTATCCGTTGATAGCTACATTTTACTTGTACAATTTTTACTAAGTTAATTTAGTTATCATCCAGAAACAACATAGTTCCTAACATATTTTAAGCACTTTTGGAAAAGTTAAAATATTTAAATAATATATTTAATCCAAGATTAATATTATTGGAATATTTTTAATAAATAATGTTCATTAAATATTCGTAAGTACGTAGACTTTTTCCCGAAGAACCTTTCGGGTTTTCTTAATCATACTTTATCAAAAGAATATACCGCTCCCCGGTCAAATCTATTTTGGACCGACGCACTCTATTTCTAGAGTTGACGTCCGAAGTCAAACTTAAGATATCATTTATGGACAATGTATACTTTATTTAAACCTTAACGCATAAAGTTCATAACATAGGGTTACGAGTATAAATTTGATATTCAAGACAGTAAACACTTCAGGATATAAAAATATTATATTTCAGTTTTAAGAAACGGAAACTTGCATAAACATGCTCCAAAGATATTTTCATAAGTAAAACATAGGATTAGAAAACTTGCATGGAGTCCAAGATATGTTCTACAAGTTCCACTCGTTCCAAATAGTTCTATCAATAGATATAATAATCTAGATTAGCCTTCTTGATTGCAACAACTATTCAGACTACAAATAAGTGTAACCTAATTCATTACCTAGTTACGAGATTGCTAACACCTTCAGGCTTTACAAATTCCTTACTCTAACAGTTCGATGTCAATCCTCAAACTTATATCGAGTGTACCCGTACTCAATTCACTTATACTTGTTGATTCCATTTCCACTATGCCATGCTAGAACCTCGATACTAATCCACAAACCTATATCGAGTCTAACTATGTCAATCAGAATATGTACTTAGTCATTTTATTAACACTTATTTTGCCCGGTATTTCACCTCCCCGAGCCTACTTTAGCTATTCGTAAAACTATCTTGTTGATGGTCTTTAATCTAGTTCTTTACTCCAACATGTTGCCTTGATAATCCTTAACAAGTTTCGTATTTTAGTCGACTCGAAATCACTCTTTTAACTTAGCCAAAATGGATGGTCAAAGTAGTACATCTAGAGTTGACTTTCCTGAGAATTACTATTACGCGACTTGCACTCTAACATTTTTAATAATTCAGAAAATTCATAATTAAATACGAAAACACCTCAAAGACCTTCTTGAGTATTTGTAATATTTTTCATAAATGTTTTGATTTGAAAACATGAGTTTAAAACATGAGTTTAAAAAGGCCAAATGTATTTTCAAACTTGGATGTCCTGCGGAAAGTTACTATTTGCACTACTTTCACTAAAAACTCAATTTCTCTTAAACAATTAACTCAATCGACACACCGTTTTTGCGTGCACGATATAGAGGATGTCTAGAAAGAGATCATTTAAAAATATTTTTCTGGTCCAGGGGATGAAAATCCCGAAAGTAGCAGTTTATTGCAGTGGAGGTGCAGAAAGTTTTTGTCATCGTGTAGCTTTTACTAAAATGTGAATATCTCCTAATCCGTAAATGCTATTGACATGATTCTTGCGCCAAAACAAACTAGAAACTGACCTCTACGCAACCGTGGGAAGTGATGATACAGGACATGGTATTATCCTCTCGGGTTCTTTGCACAAAACAGGGCTAAGTAAACACGGGCAATATTACGACGACTTAAAACTTAACATTTTCCGTTTCTAAATTACTCCAAAATCAATACCAATCAACCTCAAACTCACCATCCACCTTATACTCCCTCATCTCAGTCAAATTCTCCATTAAAATTTAAGACAAGTTCAAGATCCATCCTCCAAACTCAATCAACAATTCATCCAAGTACTTAAAACATCAATCCATGACATATACCAACTATACATGTAATCATATTTCATTTTAAAGCATAAATTTTTTCAAAACACTATTCATCATCATCTTAAACTCAAGAATAGATCATGCTAGAGATGGTGGGTGTTGGAGATGTTACCTTTAAAAGAATGGACTTGAGCTCTTTTTTGATTTTGTGTGGAAAAGGTGTGGTGGATGTGTGTTTATAAGGTGGGATATTTTGTTTACCAAAATGCAAGTTAGTCCCTCAAGTTTGGTTAAGTTACAAAGTTCTTCCACACACCTTCCTAATTAGTGACCGTCCATTAATCCAGAACTTCCGCTGAAAGATGGAATCGATCGGAGACTGAAAAATTTCATTATTCATCTTGGGGGGTACTATTCATCATGGTTACTATTCATCCTTGTTCTTGTTCTCTCAAAACAATTCGAAATATTTTATGAGAAGAGCGAAATAAAACTCTACGCGATTCTCTTCTTGAATATTAACTATTCACTCAATCGAACACTTAATTAAAATTGTTCAAGAGTGAATCTTGGAATATAAATGGGATTTACATACACTTAAATATATCGTATATCAATAATATAGATTCAGACTTCTGCAAAATATTTCCCAAGTTCTGAGTTTTCAAAATATGAAGTGATTTACATTCACTCATTTGCATTGTATAACAATAATACTACTTCGGAACTTCAGTTTTCCAACACGTATATAATGTGGTCCGAAAAGTTTTCTTAAACGGCAAAATTACTATTCATCAAGGATTTTAATAAGTACAAAAATCGGGGTTATTATATTTCATTTAAGAATTTAACTAATATTCTTTTTAGTTAAGTGTCTATCCTAATTTGTTATTTTGAATATTAATTTTAAAATTTATTTTTCTAATGATATAAATTATTTAGATATTTTAATATTTTTAACGCTTGATCTTCATTACAAATAATTTTAGTTTTACTCTTTGTTTTAGTAAGTTTTTGTTGAAAATTATTTAGAATAGGCTTTAGGTGCACACACATATCAATTAGGTTAAAACAAAGAAGTGACGTGTAAGTTTATACCGATGACTGAGACCGTACCATGTCATGCCAAATAACTCCTTTACACTAATTATATATAGAGATATAATATAATTTTTAATAAAAAGATGGGACCTTGCGTGCATACATCATATGCGCCCACGAATTAAAAATTGCCAAGTGGCAGCCACGTACTGTACAAATTTTGGAAAATTTTATTGGGTGCTCTGCCATTACTCATTACTAGCTTATAGCCCGTACGATGCACGGTTACTTAAATTTTATTTATAATTATTTTGTTTATAATTATATTTTTATTACTCATGCAACACACGATTGTTTTTTTAATATTTATAATTATATTTATTTATGAATATTTTAATATTTAAAAGTTATTAGTTTACATGATTAAATTATTGTTAAAAAAGATTTAGCCAAAACAATTATAGTTAAAAATTTGATATTTATTATATTTTACATGCTCAATTTAATATTTGTTTATATTGAGTTATAAAAATTAGATTTTGCCAATTTTATAGTCCACATGAAATTCACAAAATAATCTTTAATTTAGTTGTGGTTTAATATTTCTTTTTCAATTAAAAACTATTCTAAAACTAAAAAGAGAATAAAGTGACGAAATTTAATGTTGAGAATTCTATTCGATTTAGGAAATCTACTTATATGTAGTTTAGATTATTAGAATACCATTTATTAACCAAATACAGTTTTTAATGTTTGTTAGGAATATGTTGTTCTTGATGATAATTATAAAAACACTTAGTAGATTTTGTATTAAGTCATTTTGTAACTGTCAACGAAATGGCATGCTTTGCAGCATTCCGTTGACAGGTAGCTCATCAACGAAATGAGTGATGTAGCAATTGCACTGTACAATACTTCACAGTTTGATATGCATTTTGATGTATGTATTAGATAGGTTTTCTAAGTCATGTTGACTAAGTACTAGATAGGCAAAATAGGTTGGTTAATTGTAAATATGTTATGCCTTGTAATTTGCCTAAGTGAAGACATGTCAACGGTATGAGGATTACTCTATCAACGAAACAAGGATACACCATCAACGGTATGGAGTTTACTCATCAACGAAATGAGAGAAACACCATCAACGGAATGAAGAATAAAGCTATCAACGAAACACATCTCCCTGCTATCAACGAATCATTATTGCTTTTCTGAATAGTTGACAAAGTGATAGTGACAGTTTACTGAACAGATCTAAAGGTGATGTGGAAGTGTACTTTGCATTGGAAACCATTAAAATGGACATGGGGAATAAGGAAACATCCCAGTTTCCAATTGGGCTCTTGGGAGTGATCATAATAAGCATGAAGACAAAAGCAAGGATCTCCAAGGACCACTGGACAAAGGGATGAAAAGCAAACTATTGGCGGTTACCTTTAGTGTACTTTAGTGTAGCCAAAAATAGTATTGTAAACTTGGGGAATATATAACCAAGTGTAGCAGTTAAGATAGAGTAAGAGAAGAAAAACAAATAGTTTGTATTAGCTATCCTTGAGAGCATTCTTCTCTACAACTCTGTAACTGAGCAGCTGTGTACTTGTGTATCACAGATTATTTCCGCAATAAAAACACTTCAGTTGGATCATCAAACAATCCAACTGAATTATTTATATCTTGTGTTTTTATTTATTCAGTTCAGTTTT
Source organism: Heracleum sosnowskyi (assembly GCA_030848705.1). Classification (NCBI taxonomy): domain Eukaryota; kingdom Viridiplantae; phylum Streptophyta; class Magnoliopsida; order Apiales; family Apiaceae; genus Heracleum; species Heracleum sosnowskyi. The sequence goes on from CM061244.1 coordinate 38,781,669, forward strand.
ATTTTATAAAGTGTTTTAAGTTTAAGAAAATATCAAGAATTGTATTCAACCCCCCTTCTACAATTCTGTTAGGTCATTTGGGATTAACAATTGGTATCAGAGCAAGCTTCTAACACACAAGAAGTTTAAAGATCAAGACCAAAAACAGAAGCCATGGTGAAGAAGGATGCAGGTGTAAAGATACCAGTTCTTGATAAGGACAATTACTTTCACTGGAAAGTAAAGATGCATTTACATCTCATGTCTATGGATGAGAGATATGTAGACTGCATTGAGAAAGGTCCACACGTTCCCATGAAGTTTGCATCTAGAATTGGAGTGCCAGATGATGCTCCTGATGTAGAAATTCCAAAACTTGTCTCAGAATGGACTATTGAAGATCTTGCAGAAATCCAAAAAGATAAGAGAACCATGAACATTCTGTTTAATGGTTTGGAGCAAGAGATGTTTGACAATGTCATAAACTGTACAACCTCCAAAGAAGTATGGGACACTGTCAGAACACTATGTGAAGGAACTGAGCAAGTAAGGGAGAACAAAATGCAACTCCTTATACAACAATATGAGCACTTTCACTTTAAAGCTGGTGAAACCCTAAATGACATGTTTAGTAGGTTTCAAAAGCTTCTGAATGGATTAAAGTTGTATGGGAGAATCTACCAAACTAAGGACTCAAACCTTAAATTTCTAAGAGCTCTTCCAAAAGAATGGAAGCCTATGACTGTTTCTCTAAGAAACACTCAAGAGTACAAAGACTACACTCTTGAAAGGCTTTATGGAACCTTGAAGACTTATGAGCTGGAAATGGAGCAAGATGAGGAAATTGAAAAGGTACAGAAGAAGGGTGGATCTATTGCATTGATTGCATCTGTGAACCAACTGGAAGATGACACTGAAGAAGCTGCAAAGGCCACAACTAGTCGAGCTAGTTGTAGAAGTGATGTTAGCAAGGGTAAAGGTAAGATGACAGAAGAAGAAGAACCAGAATCAGCCAACTTGGATGACTTAGATGAGATTGATGAACACATTGCTTTTCTGTCAAGAAAATTCTCTAAGTTCAAGTTCAAGAGAAACTCAGAAGCAAGGCCACCAAGAAGAGACTTTCAACCTAACAAATCAAACTGGATTGAAAAGTCTAAGTCAAAATGTTTCAATTGTGGAATGCTTGGTCACTTTGCTGGAGACTGCAGAAAACCCAAGGTTGAGAAGGGCAACAGGAAATTTGAGCCTGTTGATTATAAAAAGAAATACTTTGAACTTCTCAAGCAAAAAGAAAAGGCTTTCATGTCTCAGGAGTATGATTGGGCTGGTAATGGTGAAGATTCTGATGATGATGTTGAATATGTCAACTTGGCTCTTATGGCTAACAATCATGAGCAGGAAGCAAGCTCCTCAAGCAACCAGGTAACAATTACTAATCTTTCTGAGCTTTCTAAAGAGGAATGCGATAGTGCAGTAAATGAAATGTCTACTGTATTATATAATTTGCGTGTTACTCTTAAATCACTTACCAAAGAGAATTCAAGAATTAAAGAGACTAATTTGCTCTTAAGTGATAGGAATGCAATGTTAGAAGCACAACTCATTGAATTTGAGAAAATGAGATGTGTTAGTAGGGATGCTAAGAAGGAACTTGAGAACGTATTACAAAGGGAAGAAATTCTTAAGACACAACTTGAAATAGAACAAAGTGTGATTGCTAAATGGAAAGATGCCAGGAATGTTGCTACCAACATCATTAATGTTCAAGGTATGGAATCTTTCTGTGAACAATCATGGAAAAAGAACAAAGAGAAACTAGGGTATGTTTGTGAAACCTTAGAATTAGAAACAGAGTCAACAAACAACAATGATCATTTGTTGAAGGTTGATATGTCAACGGAATGCAATGTTTCGTTGACAGATGAACCATCAACTGATCAGGGTGTTTCGTTGACAGAGGAAAGAAAAGATGAACTCACTAGACTTAATAATAAGTATGGTCCTGTCACCAAGAACTTTGTTCAAGGTGAGTCTAGTAAATCAAAGAAAGTTGAGAAGCCTGTTGAGAGAGCTAATGTAGGTCACTTATCTAACAAGCAATTGAAAGATAAGTTAGAGAATGTTCAAGTTGAGGCTAAGGGAAATAAAAGGAATAACAGGAATGGCAAAGTAGGAATTAACAAACACAACAATTACACACCTGATAAATATGCTCCTAGAAAAACATGTGTTAATTGTGGAAGTGTTAGTCATTTATCTACTAACTGCAAATCTGTTAAGAAGACTGTTAAAGTGAAAATTCCCAAGCCTGCAATGAATAGTTCCATGCCTACAATGCCTGTTATGCCTAACATGTTTGCTCCATATGCACAATTTCAAAATCCATATGCCAGCATGCCATTTGTGTCTAATCCATACATGAATATGTTTAATGTGCCACAAATGCCATGGAATATGAATAACATGTTTGTTCCTCCAATTATGCATGCTAAGAATGAAAATGTGAGCAATCCTCAGAAATCAACACCAAGGATAAAGATTGATTTAAATCAATCTGAGCCCAAGGTGAAAAATGATATAAAAGGAAAAGCAAAGGCTAACAAAACAGGACCCAAGGAAACTTGGGTACCAAAATCGACTTGATTTGGTTCTATTGTGTGCAGGGAGACAAAAGGAATCTTTGGTACTTGGATAGTGGTTGTTCAAGACACATGACTGGTGATTCTACCCTGCTCACAGAGTTTCAGGAAAGAGCTGGCCCTTGTATTGCTTTTGGAGATGACAGCAAAGGCTACACAAAGGGATATGGCTTGATTTCAAAAGAGAATGTCATCATAGATGAGGTTGCATTGGTGGATGGTCTTAAGCACAACTTGCTTAGTATCAGCCAACTTTGTGACAAAGGATTTTTAGTTACTTTTTCTAAAGAAGCTTGTGTTGTTTCTAAAGGAGGAAACAACAATGTGGTAATGACCGGATTCAGAAGAGGGAATGTGTACATTGCTGACTTTAGTAGCACAAGTTCAGAAACCATCACTTGTCTTTTCAGCAAGGCAAGCAAGGATGAAAGTTGGCTATGGCACAAGAAATTATCTCATCTGAACTTTAATGTTATGAATGATTTGGTGAGGAAAGATCTTGCTAGAGGAATTCCACAAGTGGAGTTTTTCAAGGATGGTTTGTGTGATGCCTGTCAAAAGGGGAAACAAAAGAAGGCATCATTCAAAAGCAAGACAGAGTCATCAATTGTCCATCAGCTTGAGTTGCTTCATATGGATTTGTTTGGCCCTGTAAATGTCATGTCTATTTCAAAGAAGAAATATTGTCTTGTGATTGTTGATGATTTTTCTAGATTTACATGGACTTTCTTTTTGCTCTCCAAGGATGAGGCAAGTGAAATCATTATCAATCACATCAAGATGGTAAACAATCATCCTGACTTGAAAGTAAGAAGGATTAGGAGTGACAATGGGACAGAATTCAAGAATTCAAGCATGAAGGTGTTCTGTGAAGAAAATGGTATTTTGCATGAGTTTTCAGTAGCAAGGACACCACAGCAAAATGGTGTAGTTGAAAGGAAAAACAGAACACTTATTGAAGCTGCAAGGACAATGCTAGATGAATCAAAGTTACCAACTTATTTTTGGGCTGAGGCAGTTAATACAGCTTGCTTCACTCAGAATATTTCTTTGATTAATCAGGCCAAATGAATGACCCCTTATCAGCTACTCAAAAGAAAGAAGCCACTATTGGATTTTCTTCATGTCTTTGGATGCAAGTGCTTTGTTCTGAGAAATCAAGCTGAGCATTTGGGGAAATTTGAAGCAAAGGCAGATGAAGCAATATTTGTGGGTTATGCAGCAGGGAAAGCCTACAGAGTCTACAATCTCAGAACCAACATTGTTATGGAATCTGTACATGTTGTTTTTGATGATCTCAAAATTCAGGGTCTCTGTGATGAAGGTTTCCATGAAAGTCTCTCTTTTGAGAATGAGGAAGGAGAACAAATGGATCATGATAAGACTATTGAGAAACAGTCCAAAGTTGTTGTATCTAGCACAGATGAAAGCAGCAGTGAAGATGAAATTGCTGCATTAAGATTGAAAAGAATAGCTGCTAGTAGACCAAATGGTCATTCCGTTGACAGTCAGAATGAGCGTTTCGTTGACAGTCAAAATGGTCATTCCGTTGACAGTCACAGAAATGCTTCCAGGAGTGATCAATTAGGGACAACAAACTCAGGGGGAGTTTCTCAAGGACAAATATCCAATCAATGCAATCATGATCATGAAGCTACCTCTTCAAGAGCAAATCTACCTCCCTCAAGGAAATGGACTAAAGATCATCCCTTTGAACTTATTATAGGTGATGTGTCTTCAAAAGTCCAAACTAGAAGAGCAACTCAAGAAGAATGTCTATATAGCAGCTTTCTGTCTCAAGATGAGCCAAAGAAAGTTGAGGATGCACTTCTAGATCCAGATTGGGTCTTGGCTATGCAAGAAGAGCTAAACCAATTTGAAAGGAACAATGTTTGGAAGCTGGTGCCCAAGCCTAAGGACAGGAGTGTCATAGGCACAAAATGGGTGTTCAGAAATAAGATGGATGAAAATGGCATAGTCACAAGGAACAAAGCTAGATTGGTTGCAAAAGGCTACTCACAGGAAGAAGGAATTGATTTTGATGAAACCTTTGCTCCTGTTGCAAGACTAGAAGCAATAAAGATTTTCCTAGCCTATGCAGCCCATGCCAATTTCAAGGTCTATCAAATGGATGTGAAGAGTGCTTTTCTAAATGGGGAATTGGAAGAGGAGGTGTATGTAAGTCAACCTCCTGGTTTTGAAGATGATGATTTTCCAGAATATGTATACTTCCTCCTCAAAGCACTCTATGGTTTGAAACAAGCACCTAGAGCCTGGTATGACACACTTTCACAGTTCCTCCTTGAGAATCACTTCACTAGAGGTACTGTAGATAAAACTTTTTTTCATAGGATTGTGAATGGCTCTACAATACTTGTTCAAATATATGTAGATGACATAATTTTTGGGTCTACAGATGAAAAACTTTGTCAAAAGTTTGCCAAGCTTATGCAAAGTAAGTATGAAATGAGCATGATGGGAGAGTTAACTTATTTTCTTGGTCTTCAAGTAAAGCAAGTTAATGAAGGCATTTTCATTAGTCAAACCAAGTACATTAATGATTTGTTAAAGAGGTTTAACTTAATGGAATGTTCTCCTGCCAAAACACCCATGCCTACTGCTACCAAACTTGAATTGAATACTAAGGAAAAATCTGTGGACATTTCAAGTTACAGAGGCATGGTTGGCTCACTTTTATATTTAACAGCTAGTAGACCTGATATTATGTTTGCTACATGTCTATGTGCTAGATTTCAGGCTGATCCTAGGGAATCCCATTTAGTTGCTATTAAAAGAATTTTCAGATATCTCAAAGGAACACCAAACCTTGGCATTTGGTATCCTAGAGAATCTGGTTTTGAACTAATTGGTTATTCAGATGCAGATTATGCAGGATGTAAAATTGACAGGAAAAGCACAACAGGAACCTGTCAATTTCTAGGAAACAAGCTTGTATCATGGTTCAGCAAGAAACAAAACTCAGTTTCCACCTCCACAGCTAAGGCTGAGTATATTGCAGCTGGAAGTTGTTGTGCACAGATTTTATGGATGAAAAATCAACTACTTGATTATGGAATAAGAGTTGAGAAAATTCCTATTTTCTGTGACAACACTAGTGCCATTGCCATTACTGAGAATCCAGTGCAGCATTCAAGGACCAAGCACATTGACATCAAGTACCACTTTATTAGAGAACATGTTATGAATGGTACTGTGGAGTTACATTTTGTTCCAAGTGAACAACAACTTGCAGACATCTTTACCAAGCCACTTGATGAATCCACATTCTCAAGATTAGTAAGTGAGCTAGGTATGCTAAATTTCTCTTAATTATTTTGAGATTTTTGCAAGTTAAAATGCAGCCAGGAACCACTACACCATATATGACCTATTGCAACTCCAAAGTACATTGTGTTGCATAAAGTGTTGCTATAGACACGAAAATTACTACTCTATTGCAATAATTTTGAAAAGTGTCGTATAAAATGTGAAAGTGTTGCAAGCGAAAGAATAATTTTGACATTTTCAAACAAATGCAATACTTTTAGAAAAGTGTTACAATACATGTTACACTTTTGGCCAACTTGACCAAAATTTGTACGCGGGATTTCGAGTTTTTCAGTGGGCGGGATAATAATTGGCAGCAAAACCAAAGTATTTACCCAAAATAAAATTTTATTACACAAAACACTACTCATCTCTCTCTCGCATCTCTCTCTACCGCTCATTTATATCTTGACCATCTCGGTCTCGACCATCTCTCTCCCTCATCTCTCTCACCTCTCTCCTCATCTCTCTCACTCACTTCTCACACCTCTCTCAAACCCCTAAAAGTCGATTAGAACAAAATCACCAAACTCGAGAGCTGATTTGAACAAAGACTAGAGTAAAAATTCAATTAAAGCTTAATTAGAGGTAAAGTACCTATCTTTTTTTGATTATATATTATTATACATATATATAGTTATACATTTAAGTCATAATACAATGACGTTAGTACACTTATACATACATAGTTATATACATACTGGTGAAGTGAAAGAGTACAAAGAGATGAGCAAGATAGAAATTGAAGAGAAAAAAAGGAAAGACTAAGGGTAGAGATGGAGGATAAATATTCAAGGTATGATACTCTATCCTCAAAATCTCTACTAGAGTTTTTGGTCTTTCCATTTTTAGAGTTTCTATAATCTGAAATTTGTTGATTAATTAGAGTTGATATTAGAGTATGCATACCATGTGTTTGAGCAATTGACAGAAAGAATTCAGCTAATATAGTTGTGTACTTAAACTAAGGGATTCCTATATTCTAAATTCTAAGTCGAGTTTGAAGACTATGAAAGTTAAACTAATTTAGATTGTATATAATAGCAATTAGGTGTCAAGGTGTTGGTATAAAATACTGATGTAGTTGTGAAGGTCAAAAACTTGAAGTTTAAGATGGAGGAAAAGCTAGTTTGATAACTAATCAAACGACGTCATATTAAGGAGATTAATTTGTGTAGATCAAGTATATGTATACGAGGAGACCTACAAAGTTTGAAGTAAAATGAACTTGGTGTGAATTTTCTAAAAACGAAGGATTTATCTGATTAAAACCTCTTCAACATTTAGAAAATCTACGCAGAATCAGAACAGAGCAGCTGACTTTGAGGGATTGTTTCGGGGGTCAAAACAACTTAGTTTTGGCTGATTTTTGGATATGTTTAAGCCTAAAGTTTCCTCGGGTACTGTTAAAAATTTCAGAATATTTTGGATAAGGGAAGGTTAGATTTTATTAGTTTTCAGTTGCTGGGCAGAGTGGATTCAGTTCGTTTGTGCTCTTGTTTTGGTAAGAAATGTTGCTTCCTCGAGTTATATATTTATTTTACCCACGACTTGAAATAAACTCTGAGTGGCGATGTACGTGCTATCTTTCTGGCTCGCGTTATTGTACTTTGTTTATCGTAATGTTTCCTACCCATGAGTTTATTAGAATCTTTAGATTTTTCCGACACATTAAGTTCCTTCCAAGTTCTATAAGATCGACAATATTGGTGCAGTTTCTCTGTTGTTTAGATGAAGTTTAACAATAAAACATCCTGACTACTACATTCAAATAATAACATTTCATTATTTGAATTATCAGAAACTGAACTTGTCAAAATTAGGGACCAACACATTGTGGAAATATTGGAGCACCTACAACCTTGTGTGTACCATTTTTTTAAAATACTTTTTTTTGTGTTAATAATTATCTGCTCTGCTATTATTTTGTCACTAGTAAATTTTAAACTCAGCCACTTTCTGATATATCTCGGTTTATAGGGAAAACATTGTAACCCTTCGAAGGAGCAGTTGCTTGATGCTATTCAGCAACATGTATTTGAACTAATCATGCCTAGGCGTAATGGATGGGAACTACCTGCTCACACTTTGTTGGTACATGCAATTCTTTAACCTATTTTTGTTTTTTGATTCCTGTTTTTTATTGATATTTAAGTGTTCAAGTGTTAGGACTCAAGTTGTGGTTGGTTCAGCTCTATATTCTTAACTAGTCCAGGTTTATATATGTGTTAGGAATCAATGGTTTTTACTGATGTCATATATGGGAAGAGACATGGGAAGAGACGAGGAATTATAGTAAGCATTACCTATATTATAGTTTTTTTTAAACCATTACCTATACTATAGTTAATAATGTTTATTGGTTTGGACCAAAGTTTTCATGACTTAATCTTTTAATTCTTTTCTTCTTGATTCTTTAAGTTTTCTTTTGAAGTAGAAGTGCACCTGGTCAGCTAAGGGAGTAATATATCGATGATAAGCATGTTATTCTTTGGTTTATATTCATTATTAATTGGTGAGTAAATTCATGGAACAAATATTTCAATCTTGCTTCCTAAATATTTGTAAGTCCTAAATTTATTTATTTTATTTATCTTGCATTATTCCTGGTTATCTTTTCTGGTTATTGAAAGATGCATTTTAAATTTTAATATATATATGTGATCGATTAGGTTCCGGTTCAGAATGTCTGATGGCCATGAACGTTATCTGGACAAGATTGACTGAAAATGGCCGTAACTGGAGATTTATTTACAAGGTAGATTTTCCCCCCTCAAATTTTATAATCAGTGTACTCTCTAGTGAGAGAAGCCTCCAGATGTACGCAACCTTTTCTTTTTTGCATGTGCTAGTTATTGAATCTATTCTCTAATTTCTGAATTTTTGGTGTGCTAGTCATTAGCAGTAATAGAATATTTGGTGGCTAATGGATCTGAGCAAGCAGTAGATGACATAATAGAGTACACTTTTAAGATCTCAATATGTATGTGGCTCAATCTTTATATTTGGTTGTGTTAATGTTTTTTCTGATTCTTTGACAGGGCAATTTCTTTAATAAAAGTTCTGAGTTTTATCTGCACCAGATCAGTTACCAGCGCTTATGCTTCTGCTGGAGAACTAATTTGTAAGTTGGAGAACTAATTATCTGCTCAGCTATGATGTCAAAGATCTATTAAAATATATCTACTTTCTACACTAATAAATTCTATTAAGATGTCACAATGTGTTCACGTTTAATCCAGTACAGAGTTCTGTCTTAGTACTATAGGCATGTAAAAGTGTTGTAAGAACTCATCAAATGATCACTTAATATATGATAACATGTGATGTATGTTTTACTCATTTTTTGGCAATGTTACAGGTGGTTGCCAAAACCGTATATTATTGCTATGTGTTGCCTTTTATGCTTTTTTCCCTTCTTTCTTCGAAAAGACGTCTATGAATTCATGGCTGTTGGTGTATATTCATTCTTGGTGAGTAAATTCATGGCACCAATATTTTAATCCTGCTTCCTATCTTAATTTTTATCGATTTTTGTAATGATATGTGTAGTGCTATATACTGATGCTTGCTCCGGCCATATTATGTTTGTCACTGCTTCTAGGCTCTCTATGTATTTGTACTCTATGTAAGATGCACAACTATTGATCCCGTGGATCCTGGAATTTTAATTCAATGCAGCATGTTGACGAGGTCCAAAGGATTGTGGAACTTATACAAGAAGCCAAGAGACTAATCAGTTGGTCAGGACGTTAGCCAAAAGACTACATTGATTCAGATGTGCAATGGTTATATATTATGGTAGTTGGTTTGTATTTTGACATGAAAGACTCAGTCGACATGTATTTCGACTTTAGACATGTTGGATGATATTGTGATAAAAGTTGATTAAGTATTAGTTTATTGACATGTGTATTGCTGGATTTGCTATTGGGAAGTTGAAATGTCATTTTTGGTTTGTTATATGCTTTTGTGCATGGTATATTTAAGTTTCAAACATGACATTGCAATCTGGATTAATAAAGAGCGTTGCAAATAAGTGTTGACAATAATATTAAAAAAAATATCACCATAGGGAAAAAAATGTTGCAGATAATTGTTGTAAAAAACAAAAATATATTGTAAAATGCATCAAAATGTTGCAACAAAATGTTGCAATAAACTGACTTTGTAACATTTTTACTCAATAGATGTTGCAAGAAGGTGTTGCATTAGTCTGTTGTAACACCTTAAAAGTGTTACTAAAAATGATCAAAGTGTTACAAAAAAGTGTTATTGTAATACTACAAAATGTGTTGCAATAAGTACACATAATGTTGCAATAGAGGCCATAGGCAACGCCAGCAAATGTAACGCCGAATTTTGGCCAAAACGTTACATAAACATCTACTGTATCATTTTTGGGGTCTAACAATACACTTTTGTGGGGTTGCAATAGGTCATTTTTGGTGTAGTGAACTTGCTATAATTTTTCTGTGAATTGATTTTCTCAGGAAAAGGTGAAATTTTGTCTAAGTCAAAATTACTATGTCAACGAAACGCACCATTTCGTTGACAGTCTTAGCATTTTTCTGGGTGTTTCGTTGATAGCTCTTTTATATCAACGAAACGCAGCTTTATCAACGAAATAAGACTGGACTTTAACCGCCCAATCCTGATTCGTTGATGTAGCGCTTTTTAATCTGAACCGTTGAAATTTCACGTTCTTTATCACGATCTATACATACACCCCTGTAAGCATAAATCGTGGTAATATTTAACTCTAACGGTTACTTTTTAAGCCAATCAGGTAATTTAGATTAATTATTGGACTTAATTTCTGAGAATTTTTGGGGGAGTATTTAAGAAATTTTAATTTCTTTATTTCATTTCTACCTGTTCTCAAAAATTCCAAAAGTTTTTCTATCTTCTTCTCTCTAACAAGCAATACAGCTCGAAGCTTTTCCTCACTCAACAATGGCACCCATAGTCAAGCTTATGTCTGCTAGTGGGTTCATCTATGAGAAGAACAATTCCATTCCATTTGTCGTTAAGGAGAGTCCGAACAACATCTTTTTCAAAATGATGGATTTCATGAGGAACTATAAGTTGAGCTATGCGATGTTTCACTCTACACCACTCTACAATGAAGTAATCGAGGAGATTTGGACCTCATGTGAGTATAGTGGAACAAACGGCACACTGCAATTCACTCTTCAAGGTAATGAGTACATAGTTAATTCTGATGTTTTGCAAGCATGTTTACATATTCCTGATAATAACTGTGATGCTTTGCCTTCTAACACTGAAATAACTACCATGCTAAATTCTATAAACTACTCTTTGCCTACTGATAACTTGGGTAAGATAATTAGGAGAGGTTTGGTTAGGGAATACAGTTATTTATCTGATGCATTCATTAAGGTATTTTCTGGAAAGATTAGTAATTTTGATGCATTAACTAACTCTATGTTAATTCTCCTAACCATGCTTCTAAATGATAGATATTACAACTTTAGCACCCAACTTATGTATGAAATTGGTGCTAAGTTGGGTGATAAGGCAAATAGGAAGAAAAATATCTATTATGCAAGGTTTCTGATGATGCTGGCTAATCATGTTAGTCCAGCACCATTAGTTATCTCTAACCCTACTGCCAGGTTTGAGTGCTTTGTGCAAGAAAAGAGAGTATTGACAGACATACTGAGGCTGAACCACAATGGTGATGTTCCAGTGGTGTATCTGCCAATCATTGAGGTAACTACTGCTATCCCTGTTAGTATAGCTGTTACTTCCATTGTTTCATCCAATCCAGTTGCTATGGAGTCTGTAGCTGTGACCCAACAGGCTCCTGCCCCAGCAACAAAACCAAAATCTAAGAAATCCTCCAAGCCAACCTCAGGTGCTTCTCAAAAGGCACCTGTTGTAAGAACTACCACACAAACTAAGGGGAGTGAGTCTGGAGTTGTGAGAGGTGAGGGAAGGGGTGAAAGTCAAAGAAACCCCAAGGATAAGGAAGGTGAGGTAAGTGTTTCCCAGCCTAGCCCCATTGTGTCTTCCCAACAAGGCACAATGAGTAAAGTGGATTTAAGCACAAGTCTAATTGCATCCTCCCAAAAGGATGTAATTATTGAAACAAGCTCTCAACCTAGAGCACAGTCCAAAAGGGTAAGGGACACTTCAAGCCCACAGTCTACATTTTCCCAATACCAAAGGAGAGTGAAGCAAAAATCCCAGGTTTCACAGGGTGCACACACACTGGAAGCAACACTTCCAGTTTCTCAAATTCAGTTTGATGTAACCCCTATTATCACTCTGGGGTTACAGTCCCATTCTCTAAACATCAACCTTGAACTATCTCCATCAAATTCACCAACTCTATCTCTAGATGTGGACATGATCCATACATCTATTCCTGATTCTCCAACTCTAATCTTGGAGAAGCCCCACTCTGAAGCTGGTGGCCATCGCTTGTTAAGTGATTTGTTGGGCCATCAACCAATTTTTCCTGAAGTTGCAAGGGGATCTGTGGACCAAACTCTCAAATCAATCACCACAGACTCTACTGTAACTTCTCATTCTCAAAGTGCTTTCTTGACTTCATCAACGAAACAGTCTATTTCGTTGACAAGTGTTTCTCCATCAACGGTATCCATACCGTTGACAGTTCAAACTACCATTCCGTTGATAGGTCATTCTACACCCCTTATTGAAAATCTAGTTGTTTCCACAACTAGTGTAGATGACCTGGTGGTAGTTGAGACACTTTTAGGATTGAGAGGGAGTGAAACTGAGAGGCTGGCTTGCAGCCAGGCAAAAGGAGAGAATGAGAGTGAGAGGCTGGCTATTTCTTCCAGCCAGGCAAAAGGAGAGATTGAGAGTTCCACCTTAGTAGGTGAAGGTGAGGGTGTGAGAGGTGTGAGCCATGGGGAGCCCATGATGCAAGAAAATAGAGGAGAGAGAGAAGGGACTACAGGAGTCATAAGGGAGGAAGCAGCCATTGCTAGTGAGTCAATGGAGGTCAATGAGGGAGAAAGGGAACTTACCTTCCAAGAGCATTATCAACAGACTCTGGATAGTATTTCCCTGGATCCTGAGACCTTTACTCATCCTGTGTCAGCCTATCAAGTTTTGGCTCAACAGGGCAATGTGGAGGTAGAGAGGTCACTACAACTGATTCATACAACTGCATCAATGCAAAGAGCAAAGGATGCCTTGACCAATCTATCTCCAGAAGCTGCAACTAGTGGTGAGTTTGATTTCTCTGATGATGAGGACAGCTTTGGTGACAATCAGGTGGCCACTACTTCACAGACTGGGACTTCTGTGGTGCCTCCTACACCAAACTGGCTTTCTCAAGATTTACAAGGAAGGATCTCCCTGGATGCTGCAATCTCAAGGTAGTACAATGAGGCCTATCTGGCTCATGAGTCTGCAAATGCCAATGACAAGAAATTCTACAAGGCTATTATGGATTCACTGGAAATCCAAAGGCTACAGATGATGCAGACAAGGATTGAGGCTAGAGAAATCAAGGATTCAATTAGCAATCTCAAGGATGCTAATGACAGGAGGCTAGATGAAAAGCTTCCTCTTCTCACTGTGTCCAAGATGAACAGGTTTTTCTCTAAGGAACCTGAGGTGGCTACCTCCTTGAAGACTCTCTCTTCTAGAGTGGACAAGGTGGAAGCTACTCTATCTCAGATGCAAAAGGAACAGGAGAAGCAGACACAACTGTTGGCCCAGCTAGTGGCAGCTCAAGGACTCCCAGTCATCTCTCTTGATGATAACAAAAAGGGGGAGAAATCTAAGGAGCTAGACATTCAAATCACAAAGGTTATGGTCCCAGCCATTTCCCTGCCAAAGGAGCCACTAGCTATGGGGGAGTCAGGTAAAGCTAAACTGGACAGCATTGACCTGATTCAGCAAGCATCTATGAAGCTACAGCTTGCTGAACAAATTAAAGACCACTGGTCCAGGATAGATGAAAGAGTCAAGAAGTTAGCTGGTACTGCAAAGAGTTCAAATCCATCAACGGATCAAGCTTCTTCTACAGAGCCATCAACGAATGCCATGGTCTTAGCATCAACGGAATGGAAGCCACAGACCAATTCTTCATATAAGGTAGAGCCCCTTCTACATGGAGTCACTCAAGGATCAAGGAAGGAGAAAGGACAAACTTCATGCATTAGGGATGTGGAAAAAGCTACATTGCAAAGAAGCCTATCTCCCAAGTCTCCTGCTAAACCAAAGGGCAAAAATACAGAAAGGACTTTCTATCCTGCACCTTATCCAGATGAGCACAAGCTTCTTGGTCTTCTCATCACAAAAAGCAAGGAAAGCAATGACTATGAGATAAGGAAGCAAAGGGCAATTGTCTACAGGAATGGACAACAAATCTGTGTTTGGGCTGGTCACCCAAACTTTGCTGAAGCTAAAGCTGAAGAGTCAGAAAGAGCAACAATGCAAGCACTTGCAGTTGCTCAATCTCTTGATGAAGAAGAAAGACAGCAAGAAGAAAAAGCCATAGAGGAAAGGAGTGCAAAGAAGAGCACAAGGCAACCAAAGGCAAGAGCTAGGAGAAATATAGCCTTTGAGAATGATGACTCTCAGAGTATTGCATCAGACTCTTCTGTACCAACTGCACCTCCAACAATTCCTGATCCAGCTCTAGGGGAAAAGTTAGCCTGTGATCCTAAACATCCTGTTAATTTCCATGATCAGCCAATTGAGCCAAAGGAAGAGCCAATTGAGTTTGATGAGGCCAACTTTCCAAAATTCCTCTTTGAGATGGATCCAAAGAAGAAATCTAAGCAAAGGGCTACCAAGGCTAAGCCAATTCTAGTAAGGAGACCACAAGCTGAAAAACCTCCTACCAACCCAGAAGACTTCATCTACATTGCTGATATCAGGGAGGAGTCTGACCTACACATCAATCTTGATGACCTAGTTGAAGTGAGAGGAATTGTAGCTTCTTACAAACTACCAGAGAGATTGGTGTTTGTCTACAAGGGTGGGAGAGAACAGGTTTGGCCTCTACATAGAATTCTGGGAGAAGACTATCAGACACTGCTTTCTATGTTCAAATGCCTGAAGAAAGATTTTGGTTTTACCAAAACAGCTAAGTCTGAAGTTGTTTCCAAAATCTGCCAAATCAAAGCTAGCTGGAACAAGCCTGGTGCACTTCCCAGAGTATTGAAGGTCCCTCAAACAGGAAAGAAGATTCATCTCCAACCTTTTTGGATGATGGAATTCAGAGACAAGGACAACTGTAGAAGATTCTTCAGAATAGAAGACCAACTGGAGAAGGCATCCAATGAAACTCTAAGAATAATGCAATCCAAGTTGGGGAATGAAGATGAAGAAGAGAAGATTTTCTACAGAAGACTTCAAGCTCAGATTGAGGAGAACAATGCAAGGAAAGGGAAGAAAACAAGACCACAGAGGCAAAGATGAAAAATCTGCTCAGTCTAGAGGAGCAACTCTGTGCACTTGTTTAGTAAGATTTTCTACTTTGTATTTTAATTAAATTCAATGAAGCTCAATGCAATTTCTACTTTTATCATGTGTAATTTGACTGAGTGTTTTTGTTATCATCAAGGCTCTTGATTTATGGCTGTTATTCTATCAGTCATAAATTGGGGGAGATTGTTAGGAATATGTTGTTCTTGATGATAATTATAAAAACACTTAGTAGATTTTGTATTAAGTCATTTTGTAACTGTCAACGAAATGGCATGCTTTGCAGCATTCCGTTGACAGGTAGCTCATCAACGAAATGAGTGATGTAGCAATTGCACTGTACAATACTTCACAGTTTGATATGCATTTTGATGTATGTATTAGATAGGTTTTCTAAGTCATGTTGACTAAGTACTAGATAGGCAAAATAGGTTGGTTAATTGTAAATATGTTATGCCTTGTAATTTTGCCTAAGTGAAGACATGTCAACGGTATGAGGATTACTCTATCAACGAAACAAGGATACACCATCAACGGTATGGAGTTTACTCATCAACGAAACGAGAGAAACACCATCAACGGAATGAAGAATAAAGCTATCAACGAAACACATCTCCCTGCTATCAACGAATCATTATTGCTTTTCTGAATAGTTGACAAAGTGATAGTGACAGTTTACTGAACAGATCTAAAGGTGATGTGGAAGTGTACTTTGCATTGGAAACCATTAAAATGGACATGGGGAATAAGGAAACATCCCAGTTTCCAATTGGGCTCTTGGGAGTGATCATAATAAGCATGAAGACAAAAGCAAGGATCTCCAAGGACCACTGGACAAAGGGATGAAAAGCAAACTATTGGCGGTTACCTTTAGTGTACTTTAGTATAGCCAAAAATAGTATTGTAAACTTGGGGAATATATAACCAAGTGTAGCAGTTAAGATAGAGTAAGAGAAGAAAAACAAATAGTTTGTATTAGCTATCCTTGAGAGCATTCTTCTCTACAACTCTGTAACTGAGCAGCTGTGTACTTGTGTATCACAGATTATTTCCGCAATAAAAACACTTCAGTTGGATCATCAAACAATCCAACTGAATTATTTATATCTTGTGTTTTTATTTATTCAGTTCAGTTTTATTTTATAAAGTGTTTTAAGTTTAAGAAAATATCAAGAATTGTATTCAACCCCCCCTTCTACAATTCTGTTAGGTCATTTGGGATTAACAATGTTAAATCTAACGGTTTTCACATATCTATTTAACATCAAACGAATTTTATTATTTTGGTATTAAATGAGTTTCCTTATTTAATTACAACTATTTTTATATTTTGACTTTTTAGAAAATCCAATCCTATTATAATATCTTTTAACTTATATCATTTTTAGATAATAACTTCTTTTTATATGATATAATCTTGATCATGTATTTTTAAAAGTATTGGATTTAACGGTTGAGAATGTTTTGGCGGTATTTAGGACCAAACTACCATGATAACATCATTAATTTTTCTTAATATTTATAATTTTTTTAATTTATAATTTTTTTTAAATATTTATTGCTAAAATATAATATACTCTTTTTTGTAATATGTTAAAGATAAGGGAACTTTGAACTTTTGAGAAAATAAATTATCAATTAAAATATAATATTTTTTGTAATAGTTTTTCTTTTAAAGTAGTACACCATGATCAAAATTCTGTATAAATTTCATTTTTTTATAGTATATCCGGTAAATATCTATGTTATTATATTAAAGACTAAATAATGAAAGCTTCCTTATAAGTTAAGTTTGGTACTCAATCCATAATCGTTGAATCTTTCAAATAAAATTGTTGAAAAACGTTAGATATAACAGTAAAATTATCATGTAGAATGATCTAAGTTTTGAATCTACCAACAACATATTAAAATTTATAGGTTTTTTTGAAAAATAAGAATTTTTTCATTTTTTCTTGCAGACATATGTTATTTGATAATATTTTTTGTAAAGTACGATTTTTCAGAAAAGTATTATACTAATTGATTAACAAACTTTTAAAGTTTCGAATTTAATAATTTACAATGTATATTGGTTTAAAAAGTTTGGTCTTTCTGTAGCTGAGTCTAAAATTTCAAAATAAGCTTTTTTTTTAAAATATGAATATAGTTCTGCTAACAATGAAATTAGGTCTCTATGAGTTTTATAAAACAAAATCACCATTTACTTATAATTTATTATTTAATAATAAATAATATTTGATTAGTTATGATATAAAACTTAATAAAATATGATTAAAAATATGCACAATTTTATAAAATTTTATCCTCATATTATTATATTCTTTGTTGATTTGAATTTTTCTTAGATTGATTTTAATTTTTGAACATAGATTTCTAAATTTAAAATAGTTAGAAAAAAGTAATTAAATTGGTGTTAAAATAATGATGACATAATAATTATTATTAGAATTTAAATATTCACTTTATTAATTTGGGTTTTATCTTGTGTTTTAAAAATCATATTTGACGATTTTACACCCCACGTGAAGATAACTAAATTATCTTTAATTAAAAGATGGTTTAACAATTTTTATCTAGGTGGAATTGTCCATGGAAGAGAAAAGAAAATCACGAATTTTTTACATGGAGAATTCTATTCAATATAGAAAACCTATTTATATTTGGTATATTTGGTTTAAATTATCAAAATACACCTTTTAGAATTTAAATATAATCCTATTATTAATAAAATAAACTTTTTTAATATTTGATCTAACGATTTTCATTTATCTAGTTAAGATCTGATGATCCTTATTAATTTGGTTGTCTACGACCAAAATTTGGGAAAAGATCCATATTATGATTATTATATATAAGGATTAAATATAATAAGGATATCAAGTATATACTGATATAAGTATCTTACTAACTACTTTTACTTTTAATGTTTCAAGAGAAAAGATATTTAAGAATTTTTACATAGAAAAATTTTAAATTATCAAAATACACTTTTTAGTATTTAAATATAATTCTGTTATTAATCAGATACACTTTTTAATATTAGATCTAACAATTCTCATTGATCTATTTAAGATCTAACTATAATTATTAATTTGGTCGTATACTGATCGTACACGGACCAGATCGATTTTAATTTTTTCTTAAATTGATTTTAATATTTTATTGAAATAAACAAAGAATTTATAAATTTAAAAGAATTAGGAAAAAAAATTAAATTGATGCTACAATAATAAAAAAATATTTATTAAAATTTAGATAATAACTTTACTGTTTGGGCTCTTGGGCTCTATCTTGAGTTTTAGACAACAGATTTTAACGATTTTACAGCCCACGCGAAGCTTACAAAATTATATTTAATTTAATGATGATTTAATAATTATTATCTAACTAGAACTATCCATAAAATAAAGAGAAAAGATAATTACGAATTTTTACATAAAGATTTATATTCAATATAGAAAACCCATTTATAATAGGTTTAAATTATCAAAATACACCTTTTAGTTTTTAAATACTATCATATTATTAATCAAATACAATTTTTAATATTATATTTGACGGTCCTCATCGATTTGAATATTTATAGTTTTATAATCCAACGGATCGTATACTTTTGGTAGTACAGTGACCGACCAAAGTTTTGGGTAAGATCTCCCTTACGCTTATTATATAGTAGCTTAAAACCCGTGCGATGCACGAATTGTTATTAATATTTATTATTTTTATTATTTATGTTTTAATATTCTATTAATCTGCATTTGCTAAAAAAAAAGGTAGGCGTGTTAAACTTTTTTAAATAATTAAAAGTATTAAAATAGTTTTTAAAATAAATTAATAAATGTTTGCCCGTGATATTTTTGGAAAAGCAGGGGTCTTAATAAGGAAAAATAAAAAAAGAAACATGTTTTTGCTGAAAAGGTAAGTGCCCATAATTAAAAGTATTTAAATAGGCTTCATAATAAATAAGTAAGGTTTTGTCCGGGATATTTTTAAAAAATGAGGGTTTTAGTAAGAAAAAATAAGAAAGAGTAACATGTTTTAGTTGAAAAAGATAATTGCCCGTGATTTTTTTAGAAAAAGAGAAAATTTTGTTAGAAAAGATAATGTATTTTAGCTGAAAATGTAGTTGGTTATAAAAGTGTTATTATTTAATAATAATTTTTTTAGAAAATGAAAAATAGAAAAAGTAACACGTTTCAGCTGAAAAAATGTTCATAATTAAAAGTATTAAAATATATTTTAAAATAAATAAGTAAGGGTTTGCCCGTGATATTTTTGGAAAATGAGGGGTTTTAGTAAGGAAAAATAGAAAGAGTAACATGTTTTTGTTAAAAAAGATAACCGACCGTGTTTTTTTTAGAAAAAGATAGGATTTTGTAAGAAAAAAATAAAAAAAGGTAATTTATTTTAGCTGAAAAGGTAATTGGCTATAAATAATGTTATTATTTAGTGATAGTTTTTAAAAAAAAATAAGTAAGGGTAATTAAGTAAAATCACTAAATACCGACCGTCCATCTATCCGACTACCAAACTTTTAATGTTTCGTCTTTAATAATATAGCTTAAAACCCGTATGATGCACGAGTTATTTTTAATAATTGTTAATTTTATTATTTATATTATATATTTTATTAATTACATTTATTTAAAAAAATAAGTAGGCGTGTTAAACATTTTAAAATAATTAAAAGTATTTAAATGAATTTTAAAATAAATAAGTAACGGTTTGCCCATGATATTTTGGAAAAAGAGGGGTTTTAGTAAGAAAAATAGAAAGTAACATGTTTTCGTTGAATTTTAAAATATAAAAGTAACGATTTGCCCGTGATATTTTTGAAAAAAGAGGGGATTTAGTAAGAAAAATATAAAAAGTGACATGTTTTAGTTAAAAAAGGTAATTGTCAATTAAAAGTATTAAAATAAATTTTAAAGTAAATATGTAAGGGTTTGCTCCTGATATATTTGGAAAATGAGGGATTTTAGCAAGGGGAATAGAAAAAGTAACATGTTTTAGCTGAAAAGGAAATTGCCCGTGGTTATTTTAGAAAAAAATGGTAATATATTGTAATTGAAAGGGTAATTGATCATAATAATTAAATAAATAATTAAATAAGGCAAGCATCGTATCAAAAAACAAGTACCAAAACTTTCAATATTTCGTCTTTAATAATATAGTATAGATAGAGAGATATATTCATAATATTAGTATTTTATGCTACTAAAATATTTTTGAATAGGCCGTGATATTTTATCCTTTAGAATAGCCCGTGATATTTTTGAGATTTTAGTTAGGAGGAATATTAGTTAGAAACTATAAAAAGAATATACGTTTTGGAAAAAAAGCTAATCGGTTAGTCATTTATAATTATAATATTATTATTTTATTTTATTAAATAGAACTATTCGTGATATTTTTGGAAAATTAGAGATTTTATTTAGGAAAAATAGAAAAGTAGAAATTTAAGTTAAAAATTATAAAAAAGAATATATACTTTGGCTAAAAATGGTAATGAGTTATTTATTAGCAATTATAACCTTATTATGTTATTTTATTAAATGAAACTGCATGTGATATTTTTGGAAAATAAGATGTTTTAGTTAGGAAAAATAGAAAAGATATTCTATATACTAATTTTAATATTTTATCTAACAGTTCTCATTGATTTGATCAAAAATATCTAATGGCTATGAATGGAGTGACCAGGCTACAAAAACTTTCATGACCGGACTACAAAACTTTCAATGTTTCGTCTTTAATATAATAGTATAGATGTATAAATAATTGTAGAATCCTTTCTATAATCAAATTTCGAATAACATAATCCTACCATGTATAAAATAATTACACGTGATAGTTTCACTAGTGCTCAGACTCCTCTTCTTTACATTTATAAATAAATCCATTTAATATTAAAAATATTAACATACATTAAATCTCATTAAAATCATAACAATTTATTTGTTTTAAATTTCATTAAATTTCCTTAATACTTTATATATCACATGATTTCAACAAATTAAAAGTATTTAATAATTTTTAATATTATGTAATATCTAAATTTTATCGTAAATCTATACTATATTATTATAAGCAAACTAGCCTATATTTGGTTGGTCGTTCGTACTTTAAATAACAACCATTAGATTGAAAGATAGATAAAAAGAGAACCGTTGGATGTAATGTTAAAAGAATATTTCTTTTTTGATATTCAAAATGCTCCCACGGGTTCAAAGTTCGAATCCCGTCAACAACATATTATTAGTAAATATTTATATTACCTATTTTTCTAAGCTACATTCAGAAGTTCAAGATATTTTTCCCGTTGACAATATATTAAAAAAAATTATCATCAAAATACAAACAAATGCTTACAATAACATCATAAATACATATAGTAAGACAAAAAATTCTAAAATTCATCCTTGCATCGCACGAGTTATAGGCTAGTATTAAATTATACATAGAATCCCATTTACAATTTAATGTCATTAACTCCTTATATATAATAAGCGTAAGGGAGATCTTATCCAAAACTTAGGTCGGTCACTGTACTACCAAAAGTATACGATCCGTTGGATTATAAAACTATAAATATTCAAATCGATGAGGACCGTCAGATATAATATTAAAAATTGTATTTGATTAATAATAGGATAGTATTTAAATACTAAAATATGTATTTTGATAATTTAAACCTATTATAAATGAGTTTTCTATATTGAATAGAAATATTTATGTAAAAATTCGTAATTATCTTTTCTCTTTATTTTATGGATAGTTCCAGTTAGATAATAATTATTAAACCAACATTAAATTAAAGATAATTTTGTAAGTTTCGCGTGGGCTATAAAATCGTTAAAATCTGTTGTCTAAAATTCAAATTCAAGATAGAGCCCAAGAGCCCAAACAGTAAATTATTATCTAAATTTTAATAAATATTTTTTTATTATTGTAGCACCAATTTATTTTTTTTTCCTAATTCTTTTAAATTTATAAATTCTTTGTTTATTTCAATAAAATATTAAAATAAATTTAAGAAAAAATTAAAATCGACATGGTCCGTGTACGATCAGTATACGACCAAATTAATAATTATAGATCGATGAGAATTGTTAGATCTAATATTAAAAAGTGTATCTGATTAATAATAGAATTATATTTAAATACTAAAAAGTGTATTTTGATAATTTAAAAATTTTCTATGTAAAAATTCTTAAATATCTTTTCTCTTGAATTTATGTATAGTTCCAGTTAGATAATAATTGTTAAACCAAATATCAAAATAACAATTCATATCAATTACAATGATACTCTACGTTATAAGACACTTAGCAGAACTCATGTACATGAATAAATTTAAACACTTTTTTTTCTGAAGGAACATAACAATTCGATTAATCCAAATTATAATTATATTATTTTACATATAACAAACATAAAATGATAATATCAAAATATTATTAAAATGTTGAGGGTTTCATATTCATAAACGATAATTTTGAATATAATACTTATATTAAAATGTGTATTTGATTAAATGTAGGATTATATTTAAATACTAAGAAGTGCGCTTTGATAATTTAAACCAATTATAAATTGGGTTTCTATATTGAATTGAATTCTTTGTGTAAAACTTCTTAACCATCTTTTCTTTTCAGTTTATTTTATGGGTAGGTCAACTGGTCAAGTTAGATAATAATTATTAAACCATCATTAAATTAAAGATAATTTTGTTAGTTTCGCATGAGTTGTAAAATCGTCAAAATTCAATTTCTAAAACTCAGGATAGAACCCAAATATTAAAGTGAGTATCTAAATTTTAATAATTTGTTTTTATTATTGTAGCACCAATTTATTTATTTTTCCACTAATTCTTTTAAATATAGAAATTTTATGTTTCTTTCAATAAAGTATCAAAATTAATTAAGAACAAATTCAAATCGATTAAGAATATAATAATATGAGAATAAAATTTTATATAATCATAACATAATTTTTATTCTATTTAATAATTTTTAAGTAATAATGTATTTTAAAATTTTATTTACACCGTAAATAAAACCGAAACATTAAAAGTAAAAGCTTAGTAAGATACTTATATCAGTATATACTTGATATCCTTATTATATTAAATCCTTATATATAATAATCATAATAGGGATCTTATCCCAAATTTTGGTCGTAGACAACCAAATTAATAAGGACCATTAGATCTTAACTAGATAAATGAAAATCGTTAGATCAAATATTAAAAAAGTTTATTTTATTAATAATAGGATTATATTTAAATTCTAAAAGGTGTATTTTGATAATTTAAACCAAATATACCAAATATAAATAAGTTTTCTATATTGAATAGAATTCTCCATGTAAAAAATTCATGACTTTCTTTTCTCTTCCATGGACAATTCCACCTAGATAAAAATTGTTAAACCATCTTTTAATTAAAGATAATTTAGTTATCTTCATGTGTGGTGTAAAATCGTCAAAATCTGATTTTTAAAACACAAGATAAAGCCCAAATTAATAAAGTGAATATTTAAATTCTAATAATAATTATTATGTCATCATTATTTTAACACCAATTTAATTACTTTTTTCTAACTATTTTAAATTTAGAAATCTATGTTCAAAAATTAAAATCAACCTAAGAAAAATTCAAATCAACAAAGAATATAATAATACGAGGATAAAATTTTATAAATTGTGCATATTTTTAATCCTATTTTATTAAGTTTTATATCATAACTAATCAAATATTATTTATTATTAAATAATAAATTATGCGTAAATGGTGATTTTGTTTTATAAAAACTCATACAGACCTAATTTCATTGTTAGCAGAACTATATTCATATTCAAAAAAACCTTATTTTGAAATTTTAGACTGAGCTACAGAAGATGCCAAACTTTTTAAACCTATATACATTGTAAATTATTAAATTCGAAACTTTAAAAGTTTGCTAATCAATTAGTATGGTACTTTTCTGAAAAATCGTACTTTACAAAAAATATTATCAAATAACATATGTCTGCAAGAAAAAATGAAAAAATTCATATTTTTCAAAAAACCTTATAAATTTTAATATGTTGTTGGTAGATTCAAACCTTAGATCATTCTACATGATAATTTTAGTGTTATATCTAACGTTTTCAACAATTTAATTTGAAAGATTCAACGATTATGGATTGAGTGATCAAACAAAGCGAACAAACTTAACTTATAAAGAAGCTTTCATTATTTAGTCTTTAATATAATAACATGGATATTTACCAGATATACTATAAAAAAAATGAAATTTATACAGAATTTTGATCACGGTGTACTACTTTAAAAGAAGAACTATTACAAAAAAAATTATATTTTAATTGATATTTTATTTTCTCAAAAGTTCAAAGTTCCCGCATCTTTAACATATTACAAAAAAG